>CM075064.1:59526495-62278995 GCA_037428765.1 Rubia yunnanensis
ATTGTCTACTTCCTCGAACAGATTAAACAACTGGCTTAATAAAGGCAAATATTTGCTCGGATTTAAAGCTGGTTATTGAAATGATTCAAGGTAAGAGCATCTCCAACCCAAGAGTCAAGTTGGAAAAAGTCAGTATCCACGTCAGACTGATATACCCTCGAGTTAACTTCTATCTCCAATGCAAGGGTCAATTAAGGGGGTCAATTTGATGTGGGCGACAAGTGTACTGAGAGATTCAATTAGGCCTTTCATAAGAGCATCTCCAATGCACAGAAAGTCTTCCCTATTTATCGGGAACACATGGCAAATTTCTATTGGAACTTGCACACACCTTCAGTATGACGTAATATTTAAACTTTTGACTGCAGGATTCTTTTAGAACTCTTCTCCAATCCAAACATCAAATGAATAAATTTTTCCTGACGTGTACACACACAAAGAGCGCGGAATATGAAATTCTTTCCCGGTAAAAAATTGACAACTCATTATCTTTACTGCAAGAGAATTTCATTAACCTCTTTTTCAACGCATCGATCAAGTTATCGATTTCTCAAGGTACGTGAATAATATTTGGGATTCTTCAATTTTACATGTACAATTTTCACTGCTATACGTTCTAATGCTGATCATCCTGGTATGTTTTGATCTCTATATTCCCATGCTCTAACGATGCAAATGTTAATTGTCAAATCTCTTTGTTGCTAATTCGATTTTGAAAACATAATTTACTTTTAGATATAGAGATGTCTTCGGAATTTGAAGCTGACTCAGAGTTAGATAGTTCGAGCGATGAATCAATGTCCATCTCAAAAAGGTTATTTGACGACCAGCAAGAATATGATGGTATTGTTTCCTCGACAAGAAGCTATATGCAATCAATTTCTGTAATGTTTCCCGCTTCACTTTTGATGATGTCCATGAATAAAAAGCGACCACATGGAGGCTCTATTCCTGGACGACTGTATATAAAGCGTGAAAAACGTGAACGTCATGAGTTAATCAACAATGATTACTTTAAGGGAGATGGTTCTAAGTACACATCTGAACAATTTCGTTGTCGTTTTCGAATGGATGTAGAATTATTTAATCACATTTTACATGCAGTTGGGAATTATGATCAATACTTTACCCCGAAAGTTGATGCAGTTGGTAGATGTGGGATAAGTCCTTTACAAAAGATGGTGGCAGCTTTGCGGATGCTTGCGTATGGTTGTGCTGCGGATGTTCTCGATGAATATGTTCAAATTGGTGAGAGTACTGCAATTGAAAGCCTCAAACATTTTTTTAATGCTATAATAAATATTTTTGAAGAAGAGTATTTGAGGAGACTGAATGAGAGAGATGTTGAAAGGTTACTTAAAGAAGGGGAGGAACGTGGTTTTCCTGGAATGCTTGGAAGTCTTGACTGTATGCATTGGCAATGGAAAAATTGTCCTACGGCTTGGCATGGTACACATACAAGTGGATTTAAGAAGACACCAACTCTTATCCTTGAAGTCGTGGCATCAAAAGACTTGTGGATTTGGCATGCTTTCTTCGGTATGGCAGATACAAATAATGATATCAATGTTCTCAATAGGTCCCCATTGTTTGATGATCTAGTCAATGGTATTGCACCTCCATGTCATTTTGTGGTTAATGGTCATGAGTATGATATGGGATATTACCTATCCGATGGAATCTATCCGCCATATGCAACTCTTATCCAGTCAATATCATCGCCTTGTTTTGAAAAAGAAAACTTGTTTGCCAAATGTCAAGAGGCCGTGAGAAAAGATGTAGAACGAGCTTTTGGAGTGTTACAAAGTAGATGGCACATTGTGAAAGGACCTGCACGCATGTGGAATGTCAAGGATCTTGGGAAGATTATGAAAACATGTATCATATTGCATAATATGATCATTGAAAGTGAGAAGAGTAAAGGAATCAACCCTGAAAGTTGGGATCCTCACGTGGGAGAAACGATTGATAATATGTGAATGTGGAGCATGACTACTCCCTTATTGTCTCTAAAATGATCAAGCGACTTAAAGAAGTACAAAGCACAAGCATCTACAGAGACTTGAAGGATGATCTCATCAACCATTTGTGGGAGAGACATGGTGCTGCATAAACTTAGTTGGTTTTCTTTATATCTAGAACAACATTATGTAAATTTGTTGCTTCCTCCTTGATTATATTTGTCGTGCCTTTTAGCTGGTGTAAAAAAATGTGAATAAGTTCTTCCGGGATTAGTAGTCTTAGCAGCCACATTGTGAGGAGGAACAAGTGTTTGAATCTGAATGATTTTGTTTTGCTGTACGGCACAATTAAGTTTATGCAGAATGATTCTTAGCAGAATGATTCTGAATCTGAATGAATCTGAATCTGAATGTATCCATTATCCTTCACTAGGTATATTGTAAAACATTACCACAATGCACTAGAAAGGCAAAAATATAGCCTTCAAGATTGACAAAAGCTTTGCACTCTTAAAGATAATGACTTGGTAGAAGCTCTATCATTTCCACCAATTAGGCACTGTTACAAAATTTCATAAATATTGCCATTCGGATGGAAATAAAAATGTTTACCTGCACTTGTACACAGACTAGTCCATAAAAATGTCGAGATAAAAACATATTGTACAACTGAAGAGTATTGAAGCTGGCCAAATCCTTTTTCTAAAGAGTATTTATGCTGAAGAGTATTTATGCTGAAGAGTATTTATGTTCAGCATGCAACTTCAGTTGCAACCTTTTTCTAAAGAATCTACCAAATCCTTTGAAGCCTTTGAAAAAACATATTGTATCCTCAGACTCAAAACTAAACACTTCAAAATATAGAAACATCAGATGTCAATATCATCATTGGAAGACACATCTCCAAAAAGTCCATCCTTTTCCATTCCTTCAATATCCGAGCTTGCATTATTTCAAATTTTTTGCGCACGTTTGGACTAAATTTGGTGAGATCTTTCTCCAATATGCGTTCATCTTCTATTCGCTTCTGAGCTTTCTGTTTCATCATTTGGGTACTTTTTTTGAATTCAATCTCCGCATTGAATATTTTTTCCTTCAACTCATACTCTTTCATTTGTCTTTCTTTCTTCATATCGAGCTCTTCACGATTCAAATCAAATTGCCTTTCAAGAGAGGTTTGAATTTATCTAGAGCATCAACCACACCCTTATCTGCTACCACCCTTTTCTTCTGATCTTTTACTCCTTTTCTTCCAATGGTTGGACGAGCAGCTCCTTCATCGTTTATGTTTTCCGATTCGTCAGCTTTTGTTTCAGAACAAACATTTTCATATGAATCTAAAATTTAAATAATAAAACAGTACACTTTCAAAAACTATTTCAGGTACTAAAATATTCAACAGTCGCTACTACTACTATTTGAACTTATATGAACAAATTTGCACACACATATTCAAATGCTACTACTGCAGTGTGATTCAAATGCTACTACTGCAAATTTAAGTAACTTATGAAGTGGTACTCAGAAACCTGGAATGGAAATTGGGTCGGACTGTGTTTGCTTTGAAGTTGGTGGATTTTCATTTGTGATATCAACTAGACACTTTCGCTTCTTGACTCCATCTTGCTTAGTTAGGTGTTGTGTACACCATTTTGCATTTTGTCTACAAATCTCCCAACATTCTTCATACTTGAATGGTTGATTGTTGTTGGTGTCTTGGAATGTTCGCAATGCACCTCTTTTCTACACATGAAACAAATGAAAAAACATCACCTATAATTGTGTTATGTACATAATTAAAAGTGATAAACAGTTTCATTAATTAAAAGATATTACTTACCACATCTTGAAGTGTTGTTCCGCTTTTTTTCATTCTCTCCAACCGTTCATAGCACCCATGAAATTTGTTTATTGCTGCTTGAAGTCTTCCCCATCGACATCCCAAGGCATTTGCATCACGTGTTCTATCGAATTCCCCCATATTTTCTCTCCATACCTATAAAATGCGATTCCATAGAGTTTCTGATTTCTGGCCAGCTCCAATATCAGCATCACATGAGACATGTAGTCGAGCTTTTGTAAGTGCTATATCTTCATCAAGACTCCAACGTTGAACTGTCGCTGGAGTTTTTTCAGGGTTTAAGGGAGGCTTTTTTTTCTTTCGGGATGGATTGGATGGTTCAGAATATGAGCTCATGTTATTCCAATTCGGAACACTAAGTAAACCTTGATAAGAAAAGTTTTGTCCATATTGTTATGGAGGCTGAGAAGAAACCTGAGGATAAGTTTGTTGATATTGAAAGTTTGATGAAAACACCCCATTGCGAAATTGATTTAAATCAACAAAGTTTTGCTGAGTGGTAGTAGTTTGAGACTGAATTCCAATAGAATTCAGAGATTCTATGGTGTCATAGGAATCATTTTTGTTTGACTGAGAAGCTGGCTGAAACTCTCTAGAATCCATGACTCTATGAAATAGAAGAGGCAACCTACTGATAGAAAGGTATGTAAGAGAATGTTAGGTAGCACCAAGAGAAAGTTTCACTACTCATCATAAGTTCATACATGATACATCAGAATATATGAGTTAATAATTTAAGAAATATAGATGGGTTAGGTCGGGAATAATGAGAGAGAAACTAGAACTGGAGTCCCTGGTTTGAGAGCTGCCCATTAAAAGAATGACAGTATTTAGCAAAGCGACAATAAGTTTCCAATATATGTAAAGGAATTTTGACAGGGTATGATGACAAGATACTATTTTAATGGGTAAACTCATGATGTATTCTACATAAAATTCAACTAACAATTATTTCATTCTAATTATCAACATAAACTCTCAAGCTACAAGACCTACAACTTGTGCTTTTAAGATCCTCAAGCTTGTTTATGGTCACATAACAGAGATTTTTATCACTCTATTTTGTTTACTAGTTTGAACTTACACTCTTCAATCAAAGAATTATAGCATGACAAACAAATGGGAGAAATAACACCAAAATTAATTATGATCGATTATAAATTAGAAGGGGATATGATCAGTTTGTTTCTCTTGATTGGCATTTAAAAACAATGACTGCTCAAGACTATATCCTGTTTCACACACAGATTGTTCACTGTCCAATATTTCTATGCGGCTTGCTTCCTTCTCTTCTGGGCGTCTCTACCACTACCCACTGCTAACATGGTATTCCAGTGTACCTAAATGTACAGAACTCAGCATAACAACAGCTTACAAGCAAGTGACATATTCAACAGTAGTGCATTTACTCATGAATATACAATTTGGTCTACTGTATTCAAATCAAATCAGTTGTGTATCTGGAAAATCCAAACTTGAACATAGAAGCTCCATAAGTACAAAAGTAATTTATCAGATGAACAATCCAACATAAACTGAGGAATTTATTATGTTACCTGAAGAAAAATAGTTTCCTTTTCAGCAACTGTGAATTCCAACCTACACCAAACAACAATGTCAATAGACATAGCTGATAGGGATCAAAGTTTTCACCCCCGCTTCTATCAGCAGGGGTAATATTACAACAAGTCAATCATGCCTATATTAAAAACATTTATTTTATAAAGAAGAATTATGAACATGAGCACAAAATCAAAATTAAAAACAATATAACCATTAAAGAATGCCACAAAGCCTTCAAGAAACTTGGAGAGATGCAGAACATAATCTGAATCTATCATACACAACAACATTTTACTATCTCCAAACCAGAACGCTAAAAAGTAAACACACTGCCCTGTTGAGCAATATTGCCAGAAATTAAAGAAAAGGCTAACCGCGAAGCAATGCCACAAAGCCTTCAAGAAACTTGGAGTAAAATTTAGCCTGAATATAGCGTAGACAGCAGCATTTTACCATCTCCTTACTGAAAGATGCTCATCTTTGAGAGACAAAAATAAGACGCCAAACAAATGCAGGGCAGAACAAATTTGTTCTGCCAGTGACAAGGATGCACATTTGGATGCACAAATTAATGTTTCTAATGTTAATCTTAACACTGATGCACATTTGGATGTTTCGGATGTTAATGCACACGTGGTTTCTGATGTTAATGTTAATATGGTTTCTAATGTGAATGCACTCATGGTTTCTAACATGAATACACGAGTGAGAGTTGATGCACACGTGAAAATGGATGCTACTAAAGATACTAATCCATCAGTTCAGAACTCTTAAGTACCTCACAAACCATTGCAGTTTGCCTCATACTCAAATTGATGACAACCAGATTTCACATACAGGACAATCAGGGTCACATAATTTAGAGAACACTTGGATCTAACATACTTAACTGAAGAACCTCCACCTGGTTTCCCAAATATTCTAACCAACCAAAAGGATGATGATTCATATGTTGCCCCAAAAAATATTTGCTTAGACATATCTCCTACAAGGCATCATGCTCACAGACTATGGCTCAGAGAATGCAGACATTATATTTCCAAAATCCCCAACGGTGGACTCAAAATCGAGAAGATAACAAACAATCAATTGTATCCAAATTAGAACAGAATAAGACGGAACGGAATAACGTTAAGAAGAGAGGGTAAATAAAAACAAGAATCACCAACCCAAGTTCGCTCCGCAATGCTCTTCTCTTCAAAAGCTTTTCACCGTCTCTGCAAATATATGGCGGTAGGTCATCAGCAAGAGCGCAAATTATATTTACGTTTGATAAAAACACCTCATTCCGAACAAGATTTCAACTAGAAATTGATAAAAAGTGGTGAAGAAAACCTGCTTCTTGTGGATACAAGTTTGAGATTCTGAACCCCCAAATGCGGGAAGTGGAGGGAAGAATAAATAGAGAGCAAATGTAATCCTGAACGAAATTTGATTCACCCGCCCAATTTTTTGGATGATTTGGCAAAGAGCGGGCGTCAATTTCACAGTTAGAGAAGAGAGGGTCACTTTGACAGGGTCGATGTAAATTTTGTCCACGTAATACTGACTATGGTATTTGACCCTTGGGTTGGAAAGCAAATATAGAGTGGGAGTCTTTAAATCCTATGTGGCAATAGAAGTTTAAAAGAAAGAAGACTATATTGGAGATGCTCTAAACTGAAGGTGAAAGTGAAGCCTTCACTTTACCAACTCATTTAATGCTAGTATCTTTTTAAATAAGAAATTAGTCTCTTTCACATAACTTTCAAATTTTATAATTAAATACACAAATATATACCAATTTAATATTTTGAGAGAAGTAATATCAATATTATTAATAACATATGACTATTTGAAAATTAAAATTCTAAGTATTGAAAATATTTATAAATTTGAGAAATAATTCTGAATTTAAAATTGTATCAAAATAAATTTAATTTATATGTACTCTAAATAATGTCGAATTCTGAAATTATATCCAAAAAATAGTGTTTTTAAAGTAAGTAAATAGAAAATAATGTTTTTAGTTTGGTGTTCAAATGTAGAGACTCACTTTTAAATGATGATTTTGGAGTACATTATTTTCAAAAATTAATTATTTATATAATCATAAAATTTAGAGTAAAATAAATATAAATTGAAATTCTCAAATGATCTAATAAAAAATATCAATAAATTAATACGATCACTAATTTACAAATATGAATGTGTTTTAGATTTTGTTTATATGTATATGTCATACTGAAGTTATCATTGCGACAAAACCATTGGACATGAAAATCTAAAATACACCATCAATTCATTTCATTTGCTTATATTATACCAAAGTTTCAATTAAAATTTGACATGCGACACCTAAAAATAAGGGATAAAACCTTCTTGGGAGGCCTTTAATGAAATACAAGATGCAATTAAACTTATCAGAAGTAGGGATGACAGTGGGGCGGGGCGGGTGCGGATTATAGTACCTCCATACCCATGCCCACCTAAATTTTTCATACCCATACCCATCTCATCACCCATGGCGAGTACAACATTAAAATACACCCCACCCCATTGGGTATTATATAAAATCCACCCCGCTCCATCATCCACTTGGGTCTCCACACCCACTTCAAATCCATTTTACTCACCCTAATTATATCTCCAAAAAAATATATACTTTATTTTAAAATTAATAATTTTAATATTAAAAATTTAATAATATTTACATGAAAATATTATAAGTAAGACATGTGCATTATAGATAAATAATAATTTATTATATAATAAATTATTCTTTACATAACGGGTATAGTGGGGGTGGGGTGGGTATGAACTAATATCCATGCCCGGCCCACTATCCATGGTGATGGCGGATATCAATTTTTATACACATACCTGCTCCACCCTCACGAAACCTACATCCATACCCACCCCATTGGAACGAATGTGGGGCGCACAAAAACTATCCCCACTGTCATCCCTAGTCAAAAGTTCTCTTTTTCTTGAATTTCAAATAGGTCCTGTTAATAAGGCACACGAGCTTGCCAAATATGTAATTAACTTTATTTAAGTAATAAAATTAGTTTTTTGTGGATAAAAAAAATATTCACACATTGTATTTTAAACTTTCCAAATTCAATTTCATCCATCCATTTTATTATTTATATTTAAGTATCTAAACATATGATATCGTATAACTAGTGAAAAGGGTGATTAAAGGCGGTTTTAACCCATCAGAGATATGTACCTTCTCTAGTAACGATTAGAGGCGGTTGAAACAGGGTCCGAATTCAACCTATTTATGAGGTTCTAAAAAAACCAAGGTTTGGGGCAGCCTTTAAGCCAAGCTCACACTCAAAGCATCAACATAAATCACCGTTTACAGAGAAACCAAACCTGAATCATCCACATTTTACATAGAAAAAATAATACCTCAAACCCTAGCCTCGATACGACGGTAGAGGAGTTTAGCGGCAGGAGGCTCGGTTGCGGCAAAAATGAATAAGGGAGGAGGGTGGAGACCGCAGTAAAAAACGAAGAATGCAGGAAGGTGGAGGCGCCGATTGGAGGTTTGATGTGAGGAAATGAAAATGGAGATAGAAGCGCTGCTGAGAAAGTAAAAGGAAAAAGAATAAGGGTTTTTTAAAAATAAACTGAGGGAGAAAACTCTAAGAGACTTGTTTATATATTGGGTCAAATAATCCAACAAAAGTAATACATTATAGGTGGTTCTACAATACCTCTAATCAATTTTCATTAAAGGTGAACCATTTTTAATCGATTTGGAATGCCTTTAAAATGAAAGGGGAACTTGGGAGGGTAGTTTCAAATTCACAACTTAATCCTAGTCCTATTTATCGGTGGTTCCTCAAAAAATCAAAGGAACCGTCTTTGATTTCCACCTTTAGTAGAGGGTTTTTCACTAGTGTATACAAAGGAACAAAGGGAGTATATGTATTGATTTGGTTCAGTTGATTTCTTAATTACTACTCTCTATGTCCCATAAATATTGGCTTACTTTCTATTTTTGCATGTCCCACTAGCTATGACATACTTTGAAAATGACTTAAAATGACAAAGAATATGTTGTTAAATTTTCACAATGTCCTCTTAGCTTTAACAACTTTGGTAATGGACCCAATGTTTTCCCAAAATATCCTTACTTTTCACAATTATTTCTTACCACATCAGTTTACATAATGTTTTGGTCAATAAAGCCCAATATTTACATAAAGGAATGGAGGTATACTATTTTTCGTCCAAAATTTCAACCTTTCATTTTTTTTCCTACTTTAGTTTTTTGGTTTATAATTCCAATCATAAAAAATTTTTGGTTTATAATTCCAATCATAAAAATTAGCGTGCGAGAAATAGAAAAACGGTGGTATTATTCTAAACTAGAATTTTTTTTTGTAAAAATCATTCATAGTTGCTAGGAAAAATGTCCAACAACGATTACAATATGTGGAATTGACACCCAACTCAACTAACCTCTAGCAATAACTAATCTGTTGCAATGATATCTAAGTAAATGTCAACTAGACTGATCGTCTGTGCTGTTACATATTAGAGATTCAATAAAAACTGTCATATCGCCATCGGGGCATTTACTTGCTTCCTGCGAAAACCATAACCACTTGGCAGAGATGAGCGTATCACACATCAGTCACTTCGCCAAACGGGGATCTTTAAGAACTGCAACACTGTTGGAAAATGATGGTTAAAAGGTTGAAATTCATCAACTTTTTGGGCTTCGTTTAGAGTGGGACCCGAACCGATTTTGGGTCAATGGATGTCATTTTTGGGTTCTCCTCCGCGAGTACTATAAAATCGACTATTTAAACTCTCAAAACGGATCAAGGGTGAATGAGATATGAATGTTTTAATTTCACTCTTGAAAGAGGAAAAAATGGGCGAAAATTGGCCCAGGTAATTTTCTCTGGACTATCCAAAATGCGTATGGACCGCATGGAAGTCTTATGAAGGCCCAACCGCATAGTATATATGGAATTGCTTGTGCGTAATTCCTAAGAGATAAGAACAAAATACTTCCATATTTTGTGAGATATCTTGTCTTAAATAAATATGCGGTTTACCAGGTTTAATATGATGAAGAATATTTGTACAAATATTTCTTCCTTTTCCAGCAGATTTGATTCGAATATTCATGGAATGTCTCGGATTTGATGAGTTGGTGATTGGAGAATATTCTTCTCTAATTACAGAAAATCAGAATATCATGTTTCCATGATTAGGGTCTCTTAGAGTAGTATAAATAGAGCCTCTAAGTCAGTCAGAAAACACACACCATTTCTCAAGTCCCTTCATATTTTAAACTTGAGTCTTCTGTCTGTCTTTCTCGAAGTTTTCATTTAGTGCTTTGTCGAGGTGATAGTCCTTCGGGCCTTGCGTGAATCCGAGGTAACTCTTACGTGTTAATTGTTACCTTCGATGGTTTTATCCTAGGGAACGATGTCCACGACGAGACTCATTCGTTTCAAGGGCAGGGAGTGTTACTCGTGACTCCATCATTACTTGAAACATCATTTATGCTTTGATTATTTGTAATTTAAGCGTTTCGATTGTATGCTTGAATAATTAATAAAAAATTATTATTCTTGCATATATTAATTGCTCGTTCAATTTTGTTATTTGATTTTTCGTATGATATAATCAATATATGTCCAACAAACACAACTTGATCCAAATCGCGATCTATGTTGTTCAAACTGTAAACATCTTGAAAAACACAGATCTGACAGGATCCAAATTAATGGAAACCTACCAAAAATACAAACAAAATTACGAAAACACGATCAGTACAACCAGAACGAAAACAAAACCTCGACGCGAACAACTAAATCGAGTAATCATCATGAACACAACAATTTAATCTCTCAAGTCGAAGAACAATACTAATGTATGGAGATAGATCCATACTTGTTCAATAACATAAACACTCAAACAAAAGCAAATGAAAAACTAATATTCCCCCATCTTCCCATGATGGGAAGATGGGAAAAAGAAGATTAATGAAAAATTTTGAGTTTTTTTAGAAGAGGAAGAGACGGCGGCTGTGAGGGGTTCTATTCTAAACTAGATTTGAATTGCGTTAAAGAGAAAAAATCCTCACAGGAATTCAATTAACCAATACTAAGAGCATGTACAATGGTGAAATCCTTTTGCAACCAATTTTGTGGTTTCAATTTATTAAAAAATCAATCTCTCTCTTCCACCTCAGTAACTAAGACCACAAAGAAACCACTCTATTTTCTCGCCACAATGATTGAAACTCTTTTGCAATAATTTCATGAACTCCACTTGATTTTCTCTAGTATATTCATCAATTATACTTTTAATATTTAATTTAAATAAATTTGCATACCCAAATAAATTGAAATATAAAATTTAATAATGCATTTGTAATTTTTTAATTGAATTTAATTTTTTAAAATTTCATATTTAAAACTAAATTCAATTTTTAAAAATTATTTTATGAACAAGAATTAAAATGAATCACATTTAAAAAAATGTAATTTCAATTTTTAAAAATTAAAATTAGAATTTTTTAAGCACTTTTTTCAAAATTTTCTAATTTTTACAAATTTCAAAAATTGAATTTAAAAAAACAAAAATGTATCTTCTTTCTTTTTTAAAAAAATAACTAGAACACGTAACACCACCTGATTGGGACACATGTCCCAATCAGATTGATAAAGTAATTATAAAAAAGGGCAAAATACTCATATGACCCTATGGTTTGCTCATATGTGCCAATATGACCATGCAAGATCAGAAAGTGCTATTATAACCCTATGTTTTGCATTAAAAGTGCCTATATAACCTTTTAGTACTATTCCAGCATTGACTAGGTAGTTTCCGACATTGACCAAATATAAAAAGACTAAACTACCCCTAGTTTTAAAACAAAAATGTAATGACAAAAATATTCCTAAGTTCTTCTTCTTCATCTCCATAACCCTGCTCCCACCATTGCTCTGCCACTTCCATCGCCGCTCTACCGCTCCGCCGACTCCCGCCGGCATGGCGGCCGGAATCTGGGAATTTTTATAAAAAAACACAAAAAACCTTAGCCTAGTTTCTGATCTTCATTTCCCATCCTTTGACCGAGAATCAAATCAGCAGTGGCTTAGTGTAGCAACAACAAGCATTTACATCAATATATAACGAAAACCTAAAAAGGATTAAACATCGGGATTCTTAAACAACAAACACAGAAGCATCATACTGCATCTCCTTCCGTAAAACAAAAAACCCAAGTAAAAAAGAATAATCTTTTCTGAAGGAAAAATCAGAAAACCCATAGGCATAGGCTAGATATGCAGCCATATCTACGAACCATGGTAAATTAATTACAGATGTGGAGTAGAGAGATAGGGTTACCATTGTTGAAGATCTGGGTTGACGGCATGAACACAGGCACGAGCGGTAGCAGGTTTTTCCCCTTATTTGCCGCCGCCCTAGCAATCAGCGCACAAATCCCAGTGCACAAAGCTGCCGGAGACGACCACCATGGCTAGTGATATTCACGACCTGCAATCGGTGCCTATGAGGACATAGGAGACCTACTGACCAAAGTTTTGGGCACCATATGCCAGACGGGATCGGGAACGAGGGAAACGATTCAACCTGTCAGCGAGCTTTTCATTCAGTTATCTAGACATAAGGTGGACGAATTCTCCGCCTTGATCCAGCTTTTCTACTCGTCGGAGCTCTCGCCGTCTCGTCCAGGTTCTGCTTCTGGCGGCGGAGTGGCCCATCTTGACGATTCTCTGCGCTACACCAGGCGCCGGCGATGCCTTCTCAAATCCGAGAAGACAAATTGGAGCAAATCAATCTGAGAAGACGAAGAAGAAGAGATATGAGAAGACATTTTCATATTTTTATTTTGGTTAACAGGGGTATAATAGGCCTTTTACATTTTCTGAATTTTTATTTTTTAAAAAATATGGGTATAATAATCCATTCATGAAATTCCGGCCAAATTCATGCCTCAGGTTTATATTAGTACAATTCTAGCAAATTATAGGATTATAATAGCACATTTTAATCTTGTAGAGTCAGATTGACACACATAATTAAAATATAGTATCATATAAGTACTTCCCTCTATAAATCCGATGTTACCACGTGACCAATTCAGAAGATGCCATGGCAGCTTGGGGGGTGACAACAAATTACGTGCTTGGGACAGCCCCAGAAGCACATGTGCTATGTCAGAAAATTGACAGTGGGAACGGTTGGTCATTTCTGAAACCCAAGCCCGGTTCCAATCTCTTCAAACCCCTATTGCAGGGTTTTATTGCTCCACAATGATTCGTTTCAAATTGAAACCGCTTGGAAATCACTATGCTAAAGCCATGGGCAGTGGTAAAGATCGTTAGCGATTTCTTACCAATTAAAAATATTATTTTTATCTTCCTCTCTCTTCCACCTCACCTTAAGAGACCATTTAAGAGACACCTCTTTTTTTCCCTTCAAAATGGCAAGAGACCACTCTTTACTATTCATGAACCCCACTTGATTTTCTCTTTCCTACTCATTAATTTAACCATTAAATTTTATTTTAAATAAGTTTATCCACCCAAAATAAGTTGAATGTGAAATTTAATAATATGTTTTAATATTTAAAATATAATTTCATTTTTTTTAAATATGTTAAATAATTTATTTTTCTCGTTCTTATCAATATCATGCTTCGGTGTAAATTTCAATTTTTTAAAGAAATTATTAAAACGAAATTTAAAAAATAAATAATAAGATAATTTCATTTTTTTAAAATTATATAAAAAACATTAAAATTGCAAAAACCAATTAAAACTATAAAAATTATAGAAAATACTAAATTCCGAATTTGAAAATAGACGATAATTTGGATTTTGCGAAGAATTTTCCAAATTGAAAGAATTATCTTTGCCCTTCGACGTTCTTCGTGGATCCATCACAAAAAATGAATTACAGTGTAGAAGATGAATTAGTGAAGTGGAAGTATTGGAATTGGAAGTAGTATGATGAAATGAGTTGAAATCATGTATATTTATAGGTGAAAAGTGGAGGAAGATGGAATAAAAATTTAAAATTAAAATTTTGAAAAAATGAAAAAAATCCAAAAAATACGTCGGGGACACGTGTCCCATTCAAAATAATTTTTAAAATCAGTAAATGAGTGGGACACGTGTCGCCACCGGAATGAGCCACGTGTTCCATTCAAAATAATTTTTAAAATCAGTAAATGAGTGGGACACGTGTCGCCACCAGAATGGAACACGTGTCCCATTCAAAATTCAAAAAAAAAGAAACAGCAACTAGTGGGACACGTGGCCCACTCAGGGGACGACACGTGTCCCTTACGGACCAAAAAAAATGGGCCGCTTTTCAGCGGCCCTTGCGCAGCCTTCGGTCAGAAATTGGGCCCACGACCGTCTCTTGTTTGGTCTCTTAGCAAGAGACTCTTGAGTGGTCTCTTGTCAAGAGACCACCACTGTGGTGATTTTCGATCTCTAGAACGGTTTTTTAATTTTAAAAGACCACTACTGCCCATGCCCTTAATGCTCTAAATGTAGAAAAGGTCAGTAGGGCCCAGCATTAAGGAGGTTCATGAACCTTGCCATGTTTCCACTTTTTCAACCGGCAATATCACCAATGGGCGTGCCCACATTAACACAAAGTCTCCAAAAACTCACGCGTTCCTCCCAAACTTTGTTTTCCTAAATGATAAACAATCAATACGCATCTACAATTACAACGAATCCTCCCTTCACACCTCAATAGCATTCTCTCAGACCTCATCTCCTGGATCCGAGGTTTGCCATTTCATCAATTTTTGCTGTCTTTATGCTTTGATTTATGAATGTTTCACAAACATATAAATCTTAGGGCCCAATCAAATTAACTTAGCATTGAGCTACTTCTAGCAGAACTGGAAGTTTTGCTATGATTTTTTAGCCTCGTACGCACATCAATAAATGGAAGTTTTGCTATGATTACAAAAAATATGAGGGCGTTCGGTTCACTGGTTGGAACTGCAATTAGAATGAAAATCGAGGTAGGTTGGGAAAGATATGAGATTCAGAATTTTGATTCCATTCCCGTTAACCAAACCCGGTGAAGTTGACTAAGGATAGTTTAGTTGCAATTAGTTTTATAATGTATTGAGTTCAATTCACTTCAGTGGGAAAGTACGGGCCTAAATTGAGTTTACTTTGAGTGTAGATTGAACTGAAAAAGTAAACAAAATTGTGCTTTCTTCTTCTTTTCAAAATAATTTTTTCAGACTTTGTTTCTTCAATATGCATAATTAATTATGTTGTTTAGGTGGATACAAATCTGCTGTCCAAAGATGCTGAACACTGTACAAATTAAGAGTGAATGATGGTGTCATCAGAAGAGCCTTCTGTCATGGACTTAACACACCCTCCCTTGCACCCTCCTTACGTTGTATCACTTCAGAGTGACTATGATGACGGCGGTTTGCGTGAATTTTGGCCCCTTGGTCCAATTGACTGCAAAAACTCAAAATTTCCATGTTGTCTAGTTTGGATGCCACTACCGATTGTCTCGTGGTTGGCCCCATTTATTGGACATGTTGGACTTTGCCACGAGGATGGTGCTATTGTAGATTTTGCTGGATCTTATGCTGTTAATGTTAATGAGTTAGCAAATGGATCTGTTGCAAGATATCTTCAGTTAGACAGAGAACAGGTACCCTTATGAATCTCTTGTACTTCTGTATGTTTTTTCTTTTCTTAAATATCCCTACCTATATGTAACTGTGAGAAGGATTACTAAGTTATGCTTGTTTTTTTTATTGGTTTTTGATGTATCATTCTTTTATAAAGATGAGAGGTTATAGTGAAATTTAAACATTCTCTTTCGAGTCTATTATAACTCATTTTTGGCTGTTGTGATGTTACAGTGCTGTTTCCCACCAAATCTTTCTGCACATACATGTAAACATGGCTATAAGCATGCTGAGTATGGAACCGCTATAGGATGGGATGATGCAATCAAGTCAAGCAAGCATTCCTTTGAGAACAAACCGTACAACCTTTTCACATGCAACTCTCACTCTTTTGTAGCTAACTGTATGAATCGGCTGTGCTATATGAGATCGATGCAATGGAACATGATCAATGTCGCGGGTCTCGTATTGTTGAAAGGGCAATGGGTTGATCGATTGGCTATGATGCGGTCGTTTTTACCTTTTGTGGTAGTATTGTGTCTAGGTGTTTTTATGGTGGGATGGCCTTTTCTGCTTGGTATGTTGTCATTTTCTTTTCTACTCGTAACATGGTTCATTTTAGTTACTTACTGTTTTAGCGACATGTTCGATAGCTAACACTCTGTGTAATGTAGAGAGCGTTGTTGATGGTATGTAGAGATGGAACACTTTTATTGAGACCAATAAACATAATTGAACTTCTCGTGAACCTTCTTGTTGATGGTATGTAGAGATGGAACACTTTTATTGAGACCAATAGACATAATTGAACTTCTCGTGAACCTTGTTGATAGTCTGCAAAGGCGAAACACTAAACAAATAAGCTGAACTTTTCTTTAAAGTCTTTTGAAGTTAGACTTCTTGGTAAAATTTATGTAGCACTGTACGAAACAGAATGTATGTTCGCTAGTCTAATGAAAAATTCTTTTGAAAAGAACAGTACGGGAAAGGATTTTAATTTGAGGAATAGAGAATTTTGAAAATACAACCCTTAAAATTCTTGGGATTGAACTAATGTGTAGTGAATTTGTATAATCATCTTGTTTTCAGGGTGAACATATCTGGAACTTCTAAACGGGTCTATCATTCCAAAAACCCGTGTCTTACTTGAATAAAATGAGTTTTGCGATAATCATTAACTTACACAGGCCATAGTTTCCTTGGGAAGACTCATGAGTGCTCTAGAAAGACAATCCTTAAAATTCTTTCAGAAAAGAAAAGTCAATCATTTACACTCAAGAAGGTCTTTCCATCAAGTCTTATTTGACCACCCAATCAGGGTTACGAAAAGATTAAGAATGCCACACATATATTTTTGGTGACTCCCACATGTCCGTCTCAAATTAGGACTATCTTGGATTCATTAAGAGCTTTATGCTCATCATAGGAATGAGTTGGTTTATATGTTTATGAGTCTTTTCAAGGTTTTGTCTGCCTACAAGTCGTTTGTAAGACAACAACAGTATCCACCATGAATTCCTCACTTAGCAGGGTTTCAACTGCATTCCCCTCGACGAGTCTTGGACTATCTTCCTACTTAGTCCCTTAGTAAATGGATCGGCTAAGTTTATTTCTGATCTTATGAATTGTAAAGCCAGTACTTCAGTCTCGATCATATGTCTCACACACTCATGCCTAATATGTATATGCCTTTTCTTACCATTATAAGCTTCATTTTGGGCAACTCTTAAGGTGGCTTGAGAATCACATAAAAGTGAGACAGGTGGAGTGGCCGTAGTCTTTGCCCTGGAAAAATTTTGTCGATACCTCCTAGGAACCAAAGTTATTGTATACATCGACCATGCAGCACTTTGTCATCTAATGACGAAGAAAGAGGCTAAGCCGAGACTTATACGGTCGATACTCATTTTGAGTGAGTTTGACCTTGAGATGAGAGATAAAAATGGCTCGGAAAATGTAGTGGTCAACCATTTAAGCAGGTTGCCAATTCATGAAAGCCACAAGTCAAAGAAAATGCAAAGCTGGAACCTATTTGGGAAGAGTTTCTCGATGAGCAGTTATTCGAGGTAGTGACTAGGCAGCCTTGGTATTCCAATATAGTGAACTAGCTCACCACCGGGGAGTTTCCTCCATCCTTTGACAAATCAAGAAAGGAGATGTTGATGAATGAAGTGAAACAGTATGTCTGGGATGACCCCTACATGTGGAAGTGTTATTATGATCAAAAAATTAGAATATGTGTACCAGATGATGAGGTCAGACGTGTTCTCGAGATGTGCCATTCATCCCAAGTTGGAGGGTATTTTGGTTATAAGAGAACTGCAAGGAGGGTAACAAATTGTGGTCTATACTGGCCTAATATACTTGCTGATGGTAGAGATTTTGTGGCATCTTGTGATCAATGCCAAATGGTAGGTAACATCTCACCGAGAAACTATATGCTTCAAGCCTTTTCAATACTAGTGGAAGTCTTTGACATGTGGGGTATAGACTTCATGGGTCCATTCCCAAATTCAGTTGGGAATTACTACATCTCAGTGCTAGTGGACTATGCATCCAAATGGGAAGAAACACAAGCCACAAAGAAGAACGGTGTAGCAACCGTGGTCAACTTTCTCAAATCCAACATCTTCTCAAGGTACAGGGTACCCCGAGTCATTGTTAGTGATAGAGGAACCCATTTTTGCAACAAAGTCATGGCAACATTGCTTGATAAATATGGAGTGACTCATAGAACTTCCACCACTTACCACCCACGAATAAATGGGCAGGCAGAAATATCCAACCGCAAAATAAAATCCATCCTCGAGAACAAAGTTAACACCTCTAGAAAGGATAGGAGTTCTTGGTTGGATGATGTTCTTTGGGCCTACTGTACTGCATACAAAACCCCAATTGGCATGCCACCTTTCAGGATCCTTTTTGGTAAAAGATGCATCTTGCCGGTTGAACTTGAGTTCAAAACACATTGGGCCATCAAGCGCATGAACTTATACTTGAGGGAAGTTGGGAAACAAAGGAATGCGCAATTGCTAGAACTTGAAGAGCTTATGAAAAATTCCTATGATACTACTTTGATCTATAAGGAAATGACAAAAGCTAGACATGATGAAAAGATAGTGAAGAAGTATTTCTTTGTGGGGAATAATGTCCTCATCTACTAGTCTAGATTTAGTCTCTTTCCTGGGAAATTAAGATCAAGGTGGGAAGGTCCATATGAAGTGACAACGGTTTTTTTATCCTGGAGCAATAGAAGCGAGGAGCGAAAATGATGGCACAAAGCTGGTGGTTAGTGGGTAAAGGTTGAAGCCTTATCTTGAGTGGGGAGCTTTAGAAGAGAACAAGGAGGATGACCCCTTCTTGGGGAACAAAACTCATGACACCTTGAATTCAATGAAATAATTCGTGATGACGAAAATAAATATACAATTCTTTTTCTTTATCTAGAGATAGATTGTGCATATCCTTGAAATACATGTTTTCCACTTGATTTTATCATTTTCACTCTCTCCTTTCTTAAAGGAACACTTACACACACGAACTTGGTGAACTGTTTATTTACAAGCTTATTAACATTGTGGTGGTGTTGTAAAAGCTTGATTTCTAAAGGGAAGTTTGTTCTTGAGACACGAGTTTGAGTTGTGTGCAAAATATTTCATTGAGTTACTGAGATTTGCCATTTTGTTTGGAAGGGAATTGCGCTTGTGTTTCATTTTTGGATGCAGGTTTCTTTTCCTTTGGTACAATTCATCTTCACGGAGTCACGAGGAATTCATCACTGGTTTCCCTATTGCACCATTGATTTGACATGAGAATGCATAAGGGACTAGATATTGTTTAAGTGTTGGGAGTCAAGGGATTAGTGGATACTTAGGAATTCTCATTCATGGATTTCTTTGTGCATTCATGCTTTGATTCTTTCTTGGTATATTATTGGTTACTTGTGATTGGGATGCTATTGGAAAATTGCATGGTATGCTAGGATTGTAGGATTCTAGTTTGCATGTGGAATGTGGCTTTAGGATTTGATGGTGTATTGATTTATTGCTTATCTTGTGTAGTATGAAGCTCACTTTTGGGGCAATTTTGTACTACACCAAAAAAAGTGGAAAATTTAAAAAAAAATTAAAACCTGGACAAGTCGAAAACCCGAAAGGGAGACTTGGGTAACATTAGGAAAAGCCCGGATAGGTCGAAAGGCCTAGGTAAAAGTGAGAGGTTTTGCCCTGCTAGACTTACGAGTCTAGGCAAAAGAGAGAGGCCGTGTGGAAAAAGGTGAGAGGTGAGCACGTTTTGTGGGCTAAAGCTAGGATGAAAACCCAAAAGGGCTCCTAGGAAAAATGAGAGAAATTGAGAGAAAAAATAGAAAAAGAAAAAGAAACTAGGTTGATGATATATTAGACTCCTTAGTTGTAACTAGGTCGAGAATCTTAAGTTATGCCTATGTTGCAACCAAGTCGATGGCTTTTGGATTTCCTTGGTGGATTGTTTTGCTTGAGGATTTCTCTTTGATTGCTTTTAGGACCACTTTTGGGAAAAGTAAGCTTGGCTTTATTCCGATCTTTTGTCACTTATCTTTTTCCATACATGTTTACTTGCTTGGGGTGGGTTGGTTGCTTTAGGAACTTTGGGGAGTGTGAGAGTTGTGAGATTTTCACCTTCTTGGGGGAACTAGGGTAGCTTGGGAATAAGTTTAAAGCATTGGCTATTTTTGCATGCTTCATTTCGCTTGAACCTTTTTCTTTTATTTTATTTACTCGGGGATGAGTAAAGGTTTAAGTGTGGGGAGTCTGATATGCAGCATTTCACATGTTTTAACCAATGCATCTAACATAGTTTTTAGTTACTTTTGGTTGGCGGTTTGGTGACATTAGTTAAGTTTACATGAGAAGGGGTTCATACAACTATATTTGGTTTTTTATTCTAAATCTCGCATTTTGTATACTTAATTATTAATTCTTGACATCTCGTGTTCACGAGCTCCTTGGTCTTCATCATTAGTACCTTTAGTAGGTCACCTGTGAATGCTATTTGTTACATTATTCTTACGAAGGCTGTTTACTTTTAACGGTAGAAGATTTGAAGGCCATTCGCATTTGAATGGTAGTAGATAAAGGCCACGAACATCAATGCGTGGTAGAAGAAGATTGAAGCCAAAGATAGGCGGCTTCAAAGTTCAAGACGGTCAAAGAAGAAAATGGTGAATCATGGTCTTGTTGCCTTAGTCCAAGAATGATCCGAGAAGAATTAGCCTTCAAGACTGGTTCCATTGGATTTGTCTTCTCGATTACTATGAAGTCAACTTCTAGAACTCCCGGTTTAGACTAACGGTTCACCTGTGACAAGCAAACGAGGTTCAGCCAACGAAGCACCAGTGGCAGGTCACAGACCACGCATGGTCAAGCGCCAGCGGCCCGTGGCAATCTTCACGGCCCGCATTACACAAGAATCCAGGGGTTTTGTGAAGACTTGCAAAAGACCAGCATGAGACCTTCACGAGGCAAGGTGCCGGGCTGTGACAAAAGAACTGGGTCGTGAAGCAAGGGGATGAAGAGTTGAAGAATTTGGATAAGTATGGAGCCGGTCCGTAAAAACCTTCAAGAACCGTACAAGACTTCTGAGCAAGACCACAAACTGCTCGTGGTTCGTAAAAACCTTCACGGGCTGTGATAAAATTTAAGAAGAAGCCACAAGCTATTTGCAGTCCGGGAAAACCTTCATGGACGTGGAGAAACTCTGAACAAAAACTGTGTACTGTTCACGGACAGTGAAAACCTTCACGGACCGTGGCACGATCCCAGCTTCACGGACTACGCCAGATCCCACGGGCCTGGCTATGAATTTTCACAGACCGTGGCAAATCTGGCGCCCAGTGGCTATGCATGTTTCACATACTGTGGCATCCGTGCTAGCCCGTGAAACCTTGGCGGCTGACCTAGGGTTTTGCTACTTTTGGCCTATTTTGGGTCTATTTCTAGGCCCAATCTCTTACTACTATATATAGGACCCTATTCTACTCATTTGAAAGGGGGATCATTATTTGGAAACACATTTGGAGAGGTGGGAGCTTGGAGAGAAGGAAGGAGTTCCTTTTGTAATATTTTCTTTTCTTCTTGCTTTGTCCTAAAGATGTGGAATTCAAATATATATTTGAATAATTCCATGTCTAAGGAGTAGTTAGATTATCTTGGGATTCTTTTTGGCACTTGGTATATTCTAAGTGCTTTATGAGATTCATTAGACTCATCATATCTTTGTTTTAATGATATTATTGTGATTGTTCTTGAATGTTATAAATGCATGAGTAGTACACCACATATAAGCACACACTTTAGGATATACTCATGTACAGTGAAATTATTGAAGCCCCCTTGGGAAGAGAAACCTGGATGTTAGAATGGATAAGGGAGAACGTGTCCACGTGGGTGTGTGCATGGGGGATTCGAGAATGCTCTGACCTATTTTCCGCTGCACTAGGCTTAGATGACTTTGTAACTATTGTCTGAGAGGTTGCGGGTAGAGATAGTGAATAGTAGCAAGCTAGGTGTTGTGTTGAAACCTTAGTATCACAGATAAGGTGCCTACGAACCTTGAGCCTAGCGTATATAAGACTCGAGGGGAGTAGTTTCATTTATGGTGGAAGCCCGAGACGTAATAGCACATGGGAGAAACAGACTTGCAATGATGGCCGGACCTCGTTGTACTCCCCTAATTATGATGACGGTGCTGATGGAGGATTGTGAGTGCACCCACCGTGACAGGGTTGGTGAACTTTTGTTCTGCTTCATCTTTAGTTCTTAGAAGGTAAATTTTAGTATACCTTGAAAAATCATCTAAAAAGGTTATATAGTACCGTTTTCCACCCTTACTTTGAAATTTTCCGCTAAGTCCGTATGAACTAGCTCTAAAAGTCCATTTAATCGTTAAGTTACTTATTTAAATAACTTTTTAGAAATTTTAGCTTCTACACATATTTGACATTTTTCCAATTGATTTTCAGGCAAGTTTGGTAGGAAGTTCATGTGTTGCATTCATTTAAGTGAATTTGAGCTTACATGTCCAAAATGTGAATGTCAAAAGATTAAACAATATAAGCAGAATTACATGTTTCATTGATAGCAGATGTGTTCATTGATAGCAGATATGTTCACAACAAATAGCCCCCAAACATGTATCCCTATTCCAAAAATATTGGTCCTTTTAAGTGATAACTAGTTTGCCAGCTTTAAACAGTAGTTTGAGGCCAACCTTGTTATGCAGACCAGTAGAGATTAAGTTTCTACGCAGGGAAAGAACATAGAAAACATTTGAAAGGGATAAATTCTTTTCAGAAGTTAGTTTGAGAAAAACATTCCCTTTGCCGAGAACTGAGGCACTACTTGAGTTTTCCATTTAGACTTGTTCACCTGTAGCGACCACCTCAAAAGTTGCAAACATGTCTCTATTTGCGTAGAAGTGTTTGGAGGCACCGGTGTCAACAATCTAAATGTTACAAACATGTCTCTATTTGCGCAGAAGCTAGCATGGAGTTTTGAGCTTATTCTAGATAATATGGTGGTCCGGAAGGAATTCCCCGCATCAATCACCTTATGTGGAATTGGGTCGTTCCGTTCAATAGGAATGAAGAAATTTGGAGAAATTAATGAGGGAGAGCAAGATTATAGTATAATTTTATGCGCATTCCATAAAGATAAGCAGGTCTAGCGGAAAGCAAGGTTGTTCACATTTGTTACTAATTTTTATGAGCTTTTTGTGTGTTTATTCTATTAATTTTTTAAATGTGTTTTTTTTATAAATATTATGCATCTTCAGGTAGCAATGACATTTTCAAAAAGAATCCGAAAGGCGTCATATCAATGTTCAATTGATGCACAAACTCCTTTACTTCAATTGTTGTCTTTTAAATTATTGAGTTAAGTTCCCATATGACCATGTGCTTGAGTCAAAAGTGCCAATATGACCTTGCGAGATCATAAAGTGCTAATAAAACTCTATTATTTGCTTGAAAGTGCTAATATAACCCAGGAGGCCTAAATTTGGCCAGAATTATGTGAATTGACTATTATACCATTGTTTTAAAAAATAAAATTCACGTGAAAGGACAATTATACCCCTGTTAACCAAACAATATCCTTTTTTCCCTTCGTCTTCTCATATCTCTTCTTCTTCGGTCTTTACATCTTTGGTCTCTCGGATCTGAGAAGGCATCACGGGGGCGGGGCTGGGTGGGCGGTGGGTGACTGTGGCGGCAGGTGGTGTCAAGGTGGTTGAGCTATGCGGAGTGGTGTGGCAAGGTGGAAACCTAGCGGTGGGTGGGGTAGCAGGCGGAGTAGAGGAGCGGCAGTGGTGTGGGTTCAGTGAGAGATAGAGAAACAGAGGATGCAAAACTTGGTGTGGGTTCAGTATACGACGCATATTTGGTGAAAATCTCGGAGGGGATGTCACCGGAGCAGGCGGCGCCATTACTGTGCGTGGCAGCCTGAGAAGGGTAATTTTGCCTTTTCCAAATCCAACCCTAATTCCCAAATTGACTTCGTAATTTTATTACTCATATCAGTATCTGTGGCGTTCTCCCATCTTTTATGTTGAAATCCCATCTCAATTCGCCATTCATAGTTAAGGGAAGAAACGTTGCCATTGTGTTGGCGGAGAAGTGGGATTGAATACTGCTGTTCTTGTAGAAATCGAAAGGATGAATTTCATTGAATAGAAAATGGAAAAATAAATGTGAATGAAAAGAAAACAAGGAAAAAGGAAATGATTAGGGAATCAATTTTCGAAAAAGGGATTGACAAATGAGATGGGGCTTGTTTTGTGTTTCTTTATCCAGATACTTGTGTGACTTTTGGGTGGCGGTCGAGAGTGACCCTGAGGATGTTGGAATTGGGCAGGAGTAATGGATCGGTGATGAGGGTTTCAGATTCTGGCAGCAACATAAATCCAGATTCTGGCGGCAGTGGCGGCAGAGCAGCAGTGATCCAGCGGTGGCAGCGGTGACCTGGTGGAGGTGGTGGCGGAACGGACGGAGGTGGTGCTATAGTGTGTTTTGAAGATGAAGAAGAAGAAGGTGGTGCGGAGGGGTATTCTTATCATTAATTATTTTTAGTTTTAAGACTAGGGTTTTTTAGTCCTTTTGTATTAGGTCAACGCCGGGAATTACAAAGTCAACACCAGAATAGTGCCAAAAGGTTATATCGGCACTTCTGATGAAAAACATAGGGTTATAATAGCACTTTATAATGTTGCAGGGTCATATTGACACTTATGACCAAAACATATGATCAAATCTGTATTTTGCCCTTAATTATTTGGTCAACTACTTCATCTTCGTGTTGTGAACAAAATTGGAGCATTTTCATTCACTCACTCAAGAGGAATAAGTTGAACCCAATTTGGGCTGAATATTTGGTTCTCATCCACAATGTCATCTATATTTTGAGGATTACGATTATTATGAAGAAAAGGACCAAAATGTGGGATGTTAGGAAGATGTATTTGATTCTTTGGAGGACATAGGATATTTGAAGTTTGTGGGTCTCTCACTTGATGAGTCAGAATTGGACGATAACTCAATTTTAGAAAATATTACTGAATATGATTGGTAGACCTGATTGGATTAATGAATTATTGAGTCTAGCAATACAAAATAGATCGGGTATACTTAGGATTGAAGAAAAGACGGAACAAAGGGATTAAAGGTGTATTTCTGCTTTAAGACACACCATTACCTTTAAGATCAGCTACTAAAAGTCATAAATCATGTGAACAATGACACACACCATTACCTTTAATTTTTTAGTCTGGAACTTAAGAGGTATGGAATCTTCAATGCTCATATTAAAACATCTAATCAATCGGAAGAAAATTCAACTTTTATGTATTATTGAACCTATGCATGATAACAGCCAATGTCATTCCTATATGAAAAAGCTTAATTACTCACATAATCTTCCTTTTCATAATGGCAAAATTTGGCTAACGTGGAATGATTCTATATCTGTTGCTCTGATTTCCCATCATGACCAATTTCTATATGTTAAAATCACCCACCCAAGCTCAAATAATGACATGGAAGTTGTTTTTTATGGCCTTAGAACTAGGGAAGGTAGGAAAACTCTATGGAATGACCTTAGTCTCCTATCAACCAATGACACTATCTACATAGGAGATTTTAACACAATCGCCTCACTTTCAGAGTATAAAGGTCCTAGCTCTCCTAATTTAGGCAGTATCAGAGACTTCAATAATTGGATTAACGTTAAAGGAATTCAGGAAATTAACACTGTAGGGAACATTTTCACTTGGACTAACTCTAGGCTAAGAAACCCCACCTCTAAGAGATTAGATAGAGGACTATGTAATATTCAGTGGAGCACCAAATTTCCAGCATCCTCTATCCAAATCCTAAATAGGCAATCCTCTGATCATTCCCCTCTTCTCCTACAGGTGTCATCCCGGGTTCCCTCTCACCCTAAACCTTTTAGGTTCATAACCACCTGGTTTAACAGACCAGAGTTTATAAACCTAATTAAAGACAACTGGACCACCCCTATTCCCCAGTCAGGAATGCTAGGATTATATTTGAAACTGATTAGACTTAAGAAAATAATTAAGACTTGGAACAAGGACTGTTTTGGTAATATTGACTCTAATGTAATCATTGCTGAGGAAAATATGAGAATACAGGAAGCTACCGATGACTCCACCCACTCTGATCCAGACCTAATTAAACTTAATGAGAAAATGACCTTATTAATTAGAGCTTTAAAAGAAAAGGAAAAATTCTAGAAACAAAAATCAAGAACTAATTGGATTAAACTTGGTGATAACAATACACAGTTTTTCCATAAATCTGTACGGGAAAAAAACTGCAGGCTACATATTTATAAAATTAAAAACAGTCAGGGACATTGGCTAAATAACTACTCAGAAATAAAAAAAGAAGCAATTGGCTATTTCTCTGAACTCCTATCTGAGCCCAACCTATCTGCTAACAACACCTACTACCCCCATTTTCTCAGCCAAATACCTACCATTATCTCTGAACAAGACAATTTCTATCTGTCTAAACCAGTATCAGAAGAAGAGCTTAACTAGTGGTTATGAGTTTGAACAAAAACAGTAGCCCAGGGCCTGATGGTTTCTCTTTTAAATTCTATACCAAATGCTGGGATTTCATCAAAGAAGATCTTAAATCTGCTGTAAATGATTTCCTCTTAGGCTCAGACATGCCAAGAGGCATCACCAGCACCTGGATAACTTTAATCCCCAAAAAACAAACCCCTTTCTCTTTTGATGACTATAGACCAATCGGCCTTTCAAATAGAGCAAACAAGATATGCTCTAAGGTCCTAATGGAGAGGCTGAAACCCTATATGGAGAAATTAATTTCACCAAATCAATCTGCTTTCATGAAAAACAAGGACATCTCTGACAATATACTTTATCTTTAGGAAATGATAAGGTTTTTAAACAAAAAAATAGAGTGCCTAATTGTATACTTAAGCTAGATCTTAGGAAGGCTTTTGATAGGGTAAACTAGAACTTTTTAAAAAGCATACTTTGTAGATTTGGTTTTTCAGGTAACTATGATGAACAATCTCTCCTAGGCATATTTCTCAGTGCTCATGAATGGTAACCCGGTTGGCTTTTTTAAAGCTACCCGAGGCATCAAACAAGGTGATCCCTTATCCCCCTTTCTCTTTAACATTTTCTCTGAGGCTTTCTCTAGAAGTCTATCTTTCATTTTTCTGAATAACAGTCTTAAATATTATCAGTTGCCCTCTGCCATCACACCAACCTCACATTTAAGCTATGCTGATGACACCAATATTTTTATGCAGGCCTCAAAATCTAATCTAATAAAGATCAATGCTTTCTTAGAAATTTTTGAATCTACCTCAGACTAGAAAATCAATTATGAAAAATCTAATTTTCTATATTAGTAAAAGAGCCAAATCTGCAAGGATAAATTAGATTAGGACAATCCTAGGAATGAAAAAAGGGTCATTTCCATTTAAATACGTAGGCTGCCCAAATTTTAAAGATAGAACACTCAACACATATTTCCAACCATTGCTTGAACTCATAGATAAGAAACTGATGAATTGGAAAATAAATGGTTAAGTTCAGGAGGTAAAATGGTTCTCATTCAATCATGCATATATTCCCTTCCACAACATATATGGACTGTCCTTAAGCCCCCTAAGCATATAGTTAACTCACTAGAAAGGAAAATGTCCAGATTCTTTTGGGGAGAAATTGAAGGAAAAAAGAACAAGGTTTGGAGGAAATGGTCTGACCTATCTGTACATAGATCTCAGAATGGATTAGGGTTCAGATCAGTTCAGGCAATAATTGACTCATGCTCCCTTAAACTGTGGTGGAAACGCCAACTGGGTACCACCATGTGGACTAAACTGATATGGTCATTGCCTTAATCACACAAAAAATCCCAAACCTGGAAGAGAATTTGCACCATAAACTCTTTTGCTGAAAATAACTCTATGGTTATTCATGGCCAAGGTAACTGTAACTGCTGGACTGCAAATTGGTACCCAAATGGACCACTTTTTAACCATGTCCCACCCTCTACCCTTTCTACACTTTCCCCTTGCTCAGTTACTGACTTTATCAATAATAAAAGTTCTATCTTGACTCACATTTCCCCTTTTCTAGAGCATGATACTCTGATTTTCTTGCAGGAGGCAGATATTATCAAGGAAAGAGAGGATAAACTTATCTGGAAACCAGAGGAGACTGGAATGTTTACTTTCAGATCAGCATACAAGGTACTCACCCACTCAACAGGTACCTTTCCTGCTACTAAACTCATATGGAACCCCAGGCTGCAGAAAAAAATCTCAATTTTCACGTGGAAAATGCTAAACTCCTTTTTGCCTTTTGATGATGTTTTAATCAAATGTGGTTTTAGCTTAGCTTCTAAATGCCCAACATGTAACCATGCTGATTCTCTGGAACATTTTTTCATCCCATGTCATCTGGCTCAAACTATATAGAATGATACTGCTGCTTTCATGGGTTTTAACCTACATATTCTAGACAAATAAACCGATAGATTCTTTGCATATTGGAACTGTAATGATCTTCCTAGAATGCACAGAGTGATTTGTAGACTGTTGCCCTCACTGATTTGCTGGTCCCTATGGAAAGCTAGAAATTCTTTTTATTTTGATAGCAAAAATTTCTCAACAGTGCATATATGCAAAGAAGTAAGAGACCTGATCTTCCTATCCCTTTCAGCTAAACCTTGTCTCTCAAACAAACACCCTATTATGAGCCTTCACATCTCTTCACTGATCCCTCCCCTCAGACCACCTCCTAAACCTTCCATCTCTATTGTCTATTGGGAAAGGCCGGAACCTAATTCTATAAAAATTAATGTAGATGCTTCCTGGTCTTCTACTAAATCAACACTTGGCCTTATTTCTATAGACAATAATGGAATACCATACCTAATCAAGTCCACAAACACCTCTGCCAAATCATCACTTGAAGCTGAAATGGAAGCTATCTTATTTGCTTGTCATGTTTTCCCATCTCTGGATAGCAATTTCATTATTGAATCTAACTCATTGCTTGCAGTGAATATGATTAATGATCCAAATTGTACAAAATTGTCCCTATATACACTAGCTTTCCAAGTTCACTCACTTTTAAGAAATGCCACCCTCAAACATGTTTTTAGAGAATGCAACTCAGTTGCTGATGCTATTGCTAAACACCAATCTTCTCACCTTATGGATTTCAGTTTGAACCACTCTAACATCCCTGCAAACATCAGAGGCCTTATCAAACTGGATAGGGATCATACACCCTACATTAGAACTCACAGACATGCCACTAAGAACGATTGATACTGCTAATTTGTAATTTCTTTGTCTCAGGTACCATTCCTCCACACCAGTACTCCAGTTCTTCAAAGTACTCCACTGGTGATCTTTGCCTCAAGAACCACTCCAGTGCTCCAATATCTTCTTGCCTTTTTCAAGAAATAGTGGTGGCTGATTTTCTCTACCATCCCCCTTCTTGGACTGTATTTTGAAATGCAAGAACGGTAGTTGCCTGACCAAAGTAAAGAATTAACACATGGGGTGGAGATTGTTTACTTTGGAATCGCAACTACTATTCCCACTCATTATCATCTATGTAACTCTTTCGATAACCATAGTCACTAGATGCTAATTATTCTTTTGGAGGCAACGATGTTGCCTCAGTAGAAAATATGTAAAAAATACTTTCTCTATATCTATCTTTATTCTCAAAGGTCTGGGGATCCTTATATATAATCTCCCACCCTAAGGTGTTTTTATTTAAAAAAGGTGTATTTTGGCTGATACCAATATGACAATGAATATGTTTATTAATACATACCAATGGAGTATCATTGCGCAATATTATTAATTAAAATATTAGGATTAACTTTTATGTACACGTTGTGTCTTACATTTATATTAAAATCAAAGAATTTAATTTAATATTGTAAAATTTAGTCATCTAAGGAAAACTATATGAGATGATTAGAAATTGTTAAATACTGAATACAATAAAATATGATTATTTTTATAATATTTTATCAAATTATTTAAAATGTAATTATTTATATGTTGAGATTTATTTTAAAAGACTATCATAATTATATGTATCTCATTGCAATAAATAAAAGTATGATGAAAATAATGGTAATGATCTATCTTTATTCATGACCTCATGGTTCATTATATAGTAGTACAAAATACCTATACAAGCTAGGAAAAGGAAATATAATCAAATTATAATTACAGGTAATATTTATATTCCTTAACACCCTCCCTCAAGTTGGAGCATGTGGATCAGAAATGTCCAACTTGCTAAGTAATGAATGAAACTGGTTACGTTCGAGAGCTTTGGTAAACAAGTCCGCAGGTTGATCTGTAGTGCAGATATGATGAGTAACTATAGTACCAGATTGCACAAGATCCTGAAAAAATGACAATCAACTTCAGTATGCTTCGTACGTTCATGGAACACTGGATTTGCTGCAATATGAAGAGCAGATTGACTGTCACAAAACAAACTCATAGGAGCAGTATGCGCGACCCTAAGTCTTTCAGTAAAGACCTAAGCCATAACAACTCACAACAGGTAACAGCCATAGCACAATACTCCGCTTCAGCAAAAGACCGAGAAACTGTAGGTTGCTTCTTGGTCTTCTAAGAAACAGGAGAATCACCAATCATCACAAAGTAACCGGAAAGAGAACGCCGAGTAATAGGGTAAGCAGCCTAATCAGAATCACAGTAAGCAATGAACTGTAACGCACTACGGGAAGTGAGAAATAAACCCTGACCTGGATGGCTCTTCAAGTAGTGCAACACAGGAACTGCAGCTTGCCAGTGAGGAACACAAGGGGACTTCATGAATTGAGCAAGTGCGTGAGCCGAATAGCTAAGCTTAGGACGTGTAATGGTAAGGTATATCAGGCGCCCAACCAGTTGCCTAGATTGCTCAGGATCATGGTAAAGCAGGCCTTCAACACGCGCCAGATCGTGTTGCTGCTCCATCGGAAAGTCAATCGGTTTAGAGGTAGATAAACCTGTATCAGATAAAATGTCCAAGGCATATTTCCTTTGTGAAAGAATCATCCCCTCCGGTCTTCTAGCAATCTCTATGCCCAAGAAATACTTAATTAAACCAATATCTTTCATATGGAAACAAGAACTCAAGTATTTCTTGAACTCAGAGATAAGCGCAAGAGCTTCCAGCAATGACCTAATCATCCACATAAACCAGAACATGCAAAGAAACCGATCCACGGGAAAAGACAAACAAAGAGTAATTTGCCTTACTCTGAACAAAACCAAATGCTCGTAAAGCCTGAGCCAATTTAGAAAACCAATTTCTAGGAGCCTGGTGAAGACCGTAAAGAGATTTATGAAGGTGACATACCTGACCATGGGGAGTGGCATAGTCTGGTGGGGGTCGCATAAAAACCTATTCATGCAAATCACCATGTAGGAAAGTATTATGGACATCCATCTGATGCAGTTCCCAACCACGAATGACCGCAACAGATAAGAATAGGCGAACAGAACTCATCTTCGTAACATGAGAAAATGCCTTAGTATAATCAATTCCTTCAACTTAGCGATTCCCAAGAACCACGAGGTGCGCCTTATGACGTTCAATAGTACCATCTGACCGGAACGTTTTTCGGTAGACCCATTTGCACCCAATCGCCTTCTTATTTGCAGGCAGAGGATCCAATGTCCATGTCTGATTTTTCTCTAGCGCAATAAGTTCTTCAGTCATATCATCTCGCCAATGAGAATGCTGGGAAGCCTCAGAATAAGTAGTGGGATCTGCACTAGATGTTACTGCACCAAATGTTACTGCACCCAAAAATCTAGAATGCATACTAGAAAAATTATCACAATTTACATAATCAGTAAGGGGATAGAGAACACCTGAGGAAAGTGAAAATTTATGAGTCAACAGAGACGTAAGGGGGAGGGGGTCTTCAGTAGTAAGAGCACATGCATGATCATCACAATCGTAATCTGCCAAGTAAGGAGGCGGTCGACGAGCACGAATACTCTGTCTGATAGGTGGAAACTCGGCAGCAAAACCATTTGGAGCCAGAGATACGGCAAATGAAGATGCCGATGATGACTGCTTGGCAGTGGCCGACGGTGACTGACTAGCGGCGACGGACCGGCGGTGGCTTACGATGACTGACCAGCGGCTGCCGGTGGTAACTGACCGGCGGCAGATGGTGGAGATTGACCGGCAGTGACTGGTGGGGATTGGCGGGTGGTGGCCGGTGGTAACTGACCGTTGACAACTGACGGCTATGGGCCGATGTCGGCCGGTGGTGATGGGTCGACGTCGATCGGTGGTGACTGGCCGACGGTAGATGGTGGAATGAAAATTCCATGCGACTCTGGCATTGAGCTGGAAGAGATTGGCGGTGATGTGGTGGCGTCGTCGGGTTCATCTAAAGGGGCCGAAGATGGAATAGCAAAATACGGGAACTGGTCTTCAAAAAAATCAGCATCCCGACTGGTAAAGATCACACAGGATTCTAAGAAAAAATGGGATAGCCTTTCTTTCCAGCAGGATAACTAAGAAACAGACACCGTCGACTTCTTGGGGCAAACTTGTCACGATATCTGGGTAATATGGGACTTCTTAATGAGGAGTAATTTTGAGCTTTCCCACAAAGCAACTCAAAGGGAGTACGCCATTGAGATGTTGTGTCGGTGTTCGGTTAATCAAGTAAGCAGCAGTAAGAACACATTCTCCCCAAAACTCAATAGGAAGACTGGCTTGAAATCGTAAAGCACGCGCCACATTGAGTATATGGCAATGCTTTCTTTCAACCCAACCATTCTGTTGCAGTGTGTCAACCATAGATGTCTCAAAAATGATCCCAGATACAGCAAAATAAGATCGCAAAAGCAGAAATTCAGTCCCATTATCAGCCTAAACATGGTGTATGGTTCGGCCCACTGGTTCTTCACTAAGGCACTAAATTCTAAAAATCTAGAGGCTACTTCAGACTTAGCTACTAATAAATAAACCCAAACAACTCGGGAATAATCATCGACTATAGTCAAAAGATAAAATGCACCACTAGAGGATGGTGTTCGATAAGGCCCTTAAACATCACAATGTACTAATTCAAATAACGCAGTAGTATTTGTAGAACTCAATGGAAAACTATGTCTAGTCTGTTTTGCTCTATAACATACAGAGCAAGGTATAGTAGTATTATTTGTGCTAAAATTAAGAGTAGGAATAGAAGACAACACCATAGATGATGGATGACCAAAACGTTGATGCTATAAATCAGATGAAGAAACTGAAGCAACTATCGGAATAGACTGCAGGATATGAGGACGAACGAGAGTATCCAACAGACAAAGCCAATAAAACCCCCCTTGCTGTTCACCCACGCCAATCACAATCCCCGTACTGATTTTCTGTAAAATAGAATAATTTTCAGTAAACAAAGCTAGACATTTTAAGGCAGATAACAATGTAGAGCATGATAATAAATTGCATCGCAAAGTAGGTATGTAGAGCACATGAGTAAGGGTGACATCTCCAAAACAAATATACCCATACTGTGTAGCAGATGACACAAATCCATCAGGCAGTATAACATTCACAGTATTGATAGCAGTAGTAATATCAGTAAGAGAACCTTTGTCACCAGTCATGTGATATGAGGCTCCCGAATAAAGAATCTAGGGTAAAGTAGACTTACCTGACCCATTTTCAGATAATGAATAAAACTGATTAAATAAATGTATGGTTGTACTCCATTGGTCGTCAGACAGAGCAGGACCAAAATCAGATCGTGAAGGTAAGCCAGAGGAGGCGACCACCGCAAACCCTTGCGGCGACGTCACTACGTCGTCGAAAATAGCTATAACACAAATGGCAAGTACAATTAAAGTAATGGAAGAAAAGAAACTATGCTGAACCAAAGCCAAAAGAAGCAAATGAAGTGCGCCTCTTGTGTGGCGCGTGAAAGACACGCGCTCTGAAGAGAGTCGGTCTCACAAATTATAAAATATTTTCATTTAACAGTTAGTTGGTCTAAAACATGATTTTTCTTATATAAATAAATGAATAATATGCATACATATTTCTATCAAAAGTACTCTATCAATGTATAAAAAAATCCAAACATTTTGTTATTCATATTATGTGTTTCTTTCGATTTTCTTAGTGATATATATTAAAATGAGATATTTATGGTTTTAATTATATCTTAAAAATTTATATAATTTAACAAGTTATGATTGATTATATATAGTAAAGAATTAAAATCAGTAACATATTATAATATTAGTATATTATTTTTAGACAACTAGGATTTATGTTAGTCAAATGACTTCAATATACTCGGTTGACAACACCATCCATATCTATAGGCAAAGTCTTGGGAAAGACCATCTTTCCATAGGCTTATGGAAAGATAGGGTTTAATTAGAATAATAAAAGGTAAAATGTCTTAATTGCAATATTAAAAATTTATATGTAGTTATAAAATCTATAACACGATTCATGCAACTCAAAAATTTTATCTTCATTTCTTCTAGTTGGCACTTTAAACCTTGGTCTTTCCAAGGCTTATGGAAAGGCCGTATTTCAAGAGACGAACTCATATATATATATATTAGAATGAGATATTTATGGTTTTAATTATATATTAAGAAGTTATATATTTTAACAAGTTATGATTGATTATATATAGCAAAGAATTAAAATCAATAACATATTATAATAGTAGTATGTTATTTTAGATAACTTGGGTTTAGGTTAGTCAAAATGACTTCAATATCCCTGGTTGACAGCACCATCCAAACAATTTCGATTATATGGTGCTTGGGACTAGTGGGAGCCTTACCACGCGTTACGCGGTGTTTTTAATTAGATAATTATATTTAATAATAAGGTTGATGTGGTTGCTCCATCAAGTAGAACATTTCCATTCACCGCTTATATTCTTCTTCCTGCAAAACAGCTCCCAGAAATGATTCTGGGGAAAAGACTCCGACGATCAAATCAATCTCCTCCTTAGAGAATTGGAATTTTCTGGTATAGTCACGCTTACCTATTTTAGTGTTGCTTTTGCTGTATTTATAAGAGGTCGCCATCGTGGCTCCGTATTTATCTCCTCTGAGAATGGGGGATGCACCACAATCTCTATAACTCTAGATCGTGGCCAAACCTCTCGATCGTGTCTACGCATTTAACAGTTCGTGATTGCATAGCTCAGACCAGGCTCCGATTTTTCCGCTTCTTTGTCTTTTTCCACATTTGTTCTTTAGGATGGGTTTACAGCCCAATGAAGTCAACCAAGGGCTAGGTATACACCATAACCCCCCTAGCCATGAAGTATAGGAGGCGTAGAGAAATGGCACCACCTATACAATAAATGCAAACTGGTGTTGTATGTGAATGACATGTTCGTCATTTAGTACTACTATTATTGCCATTGCAAAGTGATCTCCTTCATTATATGTGTGTTAACCATTGCATTTGGCATACGTTTTAGCTAGTTTTATTTGGTGGATTGCTAGTATTAGTTGAGTTTACATGACAAGGGGTTTAGACAGCTATGTTTGGTTTTCTTGTCTAAATCCCGCATTTTGTAGACTTAATTGGTACTAATGGACATCTTGTATCCATGGGCTCCTTGATCTTCCTTGTGATCATCTTTAGTAGGTTGCTCGTGGGTACTTTTTGTTACATTCTATGTGAAGGTCGTTCGTAAGGGCGGTAGAAGATATTGAAGGTCGTTCGCAAGGTCGGTATAAGGGACAAAGGCCATTCTTGCTAGAATGGTAATAGATGAAGGTCACGAGCATCAATGCGTGCTAGAAGGAGATTGAAGGTAAAGATAGGCAGCAATGAAGTTCAAAGCGGCCAACGAAAAAAATGGGAAATCATGGTCCAATGAGTTGTGCTTAAGTCTGAGAACAATCTATAAGAATTATCCTTCAATGCTGGTCCCATTGGATTCTCTTCTTGATCACTACAAAATCAACTACTAAAACTCTCAAATTAGACTAACAGTTCACCCGTAGCAAAGGAAACTAGTTCAGCCGGCCGAGGTATTTGGGTCGGCGCAGGTCGTTCCTGGTTTGGCACCAACGGCCTGCGCCAAAGAAGTAGCCCCGCGTTAAAAAGACCAGCATGAGGCTATGGCACGACCGACACCAGACGCCACAGACCACCAACACAAAGTGAAGACTCCCTCTACGCAGCTAAGTATAGGAGTAGGACGTCCCGTTTTTAGCATCCCGTGCCGTTCCAGCTCAATATTCCAAGACTAGCCGGAAGGGTGTGGGAAATCACACAGCCCGTGCCAAAGTTTTTGAGTGAGCACACTTCCTGATTATGGCCCGTGCCAATGGCCCAAGCTCGAATTAGAACCTTCATTTTCATCACCATGATGGTGCTCTGCACCAGATGATGCATCACGCGCCTGGGGTAGACGCGGCCCGCGCAAGGCTTAGTGCCTCGGACCTTTTGAAGATACATGACACGCACCACATAAATGGACGAAAATCGTGCCAGGCCTTGCGTCATGTGCCAAGGGCACTCCATAGGCCGCACCATCTGTGATGTTCTACGCCGGGCGGAGGCTGAGCTAGGGTTTACCCTATTTTGGCATATTTTGGGCCTATGCTTAGGCCCAATCTCCTACTAAAATAAATAGAACCGTTGTCTACTAGGTTTTGATATCTTATATCTTAGAGACTCTATCATATCATATTCTATCTTTGTAGTTAGGTGAGAACTCTCCCTTTTTATTTCCATTCTTTTGCTTTGATCCTAAGATATGGAATTCAATCTTTGTTTGAATTCCATGTCCAGGGATTAGTTTCTATAGCTTGGGGATAAATTTTAGGATCATGGTCTAATCTACTTTCTTTTTGAGATTTTTAGTTCTTCATAATTTTGTGTTCATGCTATTATTATGTTTGTGCTTGATTATTTGAAATGCATGAATAGTATACCACATATAAGCACACACTTTGGGTTATATTAATGTGTGGTGAAAATATCAACGCCCCCTTAGGAAGAGAAACTTGGATGTTAGAATAGGTAAGGGAGAACGCTTTTGCATGGGTGTGTACACAGGGGATTCTAGAATGCTCTGATTTACTTGCTATCGCACTAGTCTTAGTTGAATTCATGAAGTTGTCCGAGAGGTTCTGGGTAGAGATAGTGAATAGTAGAAAACTTGGGTTTTAAGATGCCTTAGATCATAGATAATGTGCCAACAACCCTTAGGCCTAATTGATAGGACCCGGGGGAAGTAGTACATTTATGGTGGAGGCCCGGGACGTAATCGCATGGGGGAGAAACAAACCTACTACAATGGTCAAACCTTGTTGTACTCCCCTAATTAGGATGATGATGTTAATGGAAGGTTACAAGAGCACCCGCCTTGACAGGGACGGGGAATTGTATGCCATCAGCCACACCACTTATTATGAACGCTCCATTAGGTTTGCCTAAATATCTATGTGAATGAATTGAGGATAGAAGCATTAGATTGACCATGTTGCTCAATGATTCCCCAAGTGCTTAGTTAAATTGTGTACTTTTCTTTTTTGCTTAGTAGTTGCTAGATTGAAAAACTAACCCCCCCTTGCATGTTTGCTTTAGTGCTATTCCTTTCACTCGTTCGAATTAACGACCTGTACGAGGTTGTGTTTTGATTGGTACATTAGAACTAACATTTTTGTGGACAAACCCAGGGCTTACTGCTAACTACCCTCCGGGCTCTAGGTAGCGTAGCAGTGAGAACAAGGTGCAGAACTACAAATTTTATTTTCCAACCCCCTAGCTTCACCTGGGTTCATTATCCACAATTAACGACTCGGGGGAGGCAGGACACAAAGTGATGTTACCTTTTTGGCTAAACGCGTTAGTAGAAGTAGTTAGTATCAGCTTTTGTTTTTATTTGTTTATGTTTTTATTCTTGGTTGGAGTTGTTATAAGTGTACTATTACCTTTTTCCTTTGGGTAATGATACCCAAGGGTAACTTTTACCCAAACTTAGTAGGGTCTTTTTGTTCAGGAATGTTTAGCAATGGGGGACAGGAAGAGTGGCAAGATATCTATGGGTGGCATGGTTGGTATGCTAGCGCAACACTTAGGGTATCCGGTCACAAAAAAGGCTTTATCTAACATAGGACGATTGGGTACAAGGTATGACATTGAGAAGTTAGCAAAAACATTCACGGTGGGATCTATGGCATTGGAGGGTAGATACATATGGTTTTAATGCGAAGCGAGCACTTATAGTTTCATGATACTTCCACAGCCAAAGTGCACCGCCACTGATCATGTCACATGTTTGGATGACCTATTTATTTTGTTGGACCAGAGATTTGAGAGAGATTTCTATAGAGTCTTGGCTAACCCGGAGATATATGTTGAGGAGGCCGAGGACGAGTCCACTCTGAGAGCACCTCCTAATTGTTTTCGCATATCCATGTATATTATGGACCAATTGAAAGCTCTTGGGGACTTAATTGGTACTAATGGACATTTTGTATCCAACGACCATGGGCATGAATCAGAACCTTAATTTTTATGACCTCAGTGGTGCACCGTACCTCTTGAAGATCTAAACCATGCACTAGATTAGGCTCCCTGTGCCACATGAATGGATGCGGCCTGTGCCAGGCCTCGCACCCCTCGCCAAGGACACTCTACGTGCCTCACCATCTGTGATGCCCCGTGCCGTACGACGGCTGAGCTAGGGTTTACCCTATTTTGGGCCTATTTTTAGGCCCAATATCCTACTACTATAAATACAACCTTTGTCTACTAGGTTTTGATATCTTATATCTTAGAGAATTATCTCCTTTTCTTTTCTTTTTCTTTTATTTTTTTTCTTTGATCCTAAGAAGTGTAATTTAAATGTTTATTTGAATTCCATGTCTAGGGAGTAGTTTCTATAGCTTGGGGATAAATTGTAGGAGCATGGTCTAATCTATTTAATTTTTGGGATTCTTTAGTTCTTGCTAATTTTGTATTCATGATATTATTATGACGTGCTTGATTATTTGAAATGCATGAATAGTACACCACATATAAGCACATACTTTGGGTTATATTCATGTATGGTGTAAATATCGATGCCCCCTTGGGAAGAGAAACCTGGATGTTAGAATGGGTAAGGGAGAACACGTTCGTGTAGGTGTGTACACGGGGGATTCGAGAATGCTCTGACTTACTTACCATCGCACCAGTCATAGCTGACTTCGTAAAGTTGTCCAAGAGGTTTCGGGTAGAGATAGCAAATAGTAGCAAACTAGGGTTGTAAGATGCCTTAGATCATATATAAGGTTCCAATGACCCTTGGACCTAATTGATAGGACCCAACTGAAGTAGTGCATTCATGGTGGAAGCCCAGGACGTAATTGCACAGGGGAGAATAGACCGACAACAATGATCATACCTTGTTGTACTCCTCTAATTATGATGGCAGTGTCGATGGAAGGTTAAGAGAGCACCCGTCATGACAGAGACGGGGAAATGTATACCATCCACCACACCACGTATTATGAACACTCTATTAGGTTTTCCTAAATATCTATGTTAATGAATTGATGATAGAAGCATTAGATTGACCATGTTGCTCAATGATTCCCCAAGTGCCTAGTTAAATAGTGTACTTTGCTTTTTTACTTTTATGGTTAGTAGTTGCTAGATTAAAAAAACAACCCCCCTGCATGTTTGCTTTACTAGCTATTCCTTTTACTCATACGGATTGATGAGTTATACGAGGTTGTGTTTTGATTGGTACATTAGACCTAGCATCACTGTGGACAAACCCAGGGCATACCACTAACTATCCTTTACGTAGCGTAGCAGTGAGAACAGGGTGCAGAACTACAAATTTTATCTTCTGACCCCCTAGCCTCTGCCTGGATTAATTAGCTATGATTAACGACCCCGGGGGGAGGCAGGCCATGAAGTAACGTTAGCTTTTTGGCTAAAACAACGTCCTAGCTAACTCTTCTAATTTGAAATTTCTAATTTCTAATCTTCCTTATCTGTGTCATCTCCGCGATAAGGGTCGACTGTTGAGATTTTATTTCTATGGGCTGAGATTCATTCCTCTTTCTTCGTTGCCTTTTTCCAAATTTTCTACTTGTTGTTATCGTTATATCTCTTAAATAAGGAATTATAAATGGATAATTTAATTCAGTTGTTACTGAGTGCGCTATCCTCTAATCTTCCACCGTCGTTTCGATACCTATGAAAGGTAACCTACTTTTGTGTCAGGTAATCATTGTGATTGTTTTCCTTCTTTGTGCCATTTCTTCCTTGTTATTTAACTGGCTAAACTTATTATTCTTTCAGTTCATCTCCTCTATCATCAAAATATTCGTCTTCTCCGGCTATTTCTTTTTCTTCTGCAAATCAGCACTCCTCCCCCATATAATAGTAAGTTTGCATCTAGCTATACCTCCAATTTCCTTATTGCAAGTGGTAGTTTTAATAAGGTATATATTTTTTTCTCTATTTCTGGTAATTTTACCCTCTGTGGTTCTATTATATCCTTCTCCAGTCATCTTCTCCGGAAAACCTCTCGCTGATTTACCTGGGTTCTGCCTTGTAAAAAAAATTTACCTTCAAGGTTCACAACCCTAATTAAGGCTTTTATCTCTAACTCTAGGGTCACTGTCAATCCGAATGTCTTCCTCTAACCACTCTGAATCTCCTGTAGAAGATGCTCACTCCGACGGGGACTCCGATCACGCCATCAGATCTTCTGCTATAGGTCATATGTTGATCGGTCCTTATTTGGAAGATTTAAAAACTATTTTCCAATTTTATCTTCGTTTGAGCTTCATACTCCTGCAAATTTGAAAAGTGTTTGTAATCCTCCCTCTTGCTATATCTCATGCTATTTGAGTTATTTGAACTTTGGTCTCTACTTTCCACTTCCCAACAATGTTGTCACTCTTTTGCATTCGTAAAAAATTGCCTTATCCCAATTTCATCCCAAGGGCATTGCTATCATAATTGGGTTTCTTTAGATGTGTGAAAAGGTGAAGTTTGTTTCGTAACTTTTATCACCTTCTAAAAGTAAAGAATACCACAGACGAATTCACCATTTATCCTGTAATAGCCAGGGTTGAACTTCTGAGTGGTTTTCCTAGCCATGTTGGTCCTTTGAGGAAAAAATACTTTTTGTCAAACTGAACCAAAATTTCAAAGTGGCCCTTCCTTCTTGTGAAAAATTTGACAGTTGAGGTGAAAAGATATGAGACGACCGTTGATGTTATTAGTATGTAGCTGGATCGTGAAGAGTTTAGCCCTATAACTGAGTTCAATGCCTATTATGCTAGATATCTTGGTCAGATGGAGCAAATGGGTCTAATACGCCATCCTTCTTATTTACACAAGAAATAGTGGTACACCCATTTAGTTAGTGACGAACGCATGGTTGGAAAAAACTGACGTCGGCTGGACAATTCCATCGCGAAATTGAGAACGGTCATCGGTGTGGTGGTTTGTCCTCTTCTGGATTTTCACGAGTATCTAGACATAGATAGATCTCTTGATTTAATCTTACTTTGTAATGCTTTGAATTATTTTGTTGTGCTTTCGCACATTACCATGCTGGCTATCACTTGATAAGCTCTATTTCATGAACATTTATGCTAAAATCTCCTTTGCTGGTTGTACGAGTCATGTTATTGAAATCGGTAAGTTGTAAGATCCATAGCTTGCATAGTAGTGAAGCTGCAAGATGCTTGCATATGTAAAAGCTTCGAATTTTGTGACATGCAAGATCTATTTCTTGCTTGTGTCGTTGTTATGGGAAAATCTGCATTTATGAAAGATCTATAGCTTACTGTTGTAAGATTTGCAAAGTTTTAAGATATAAAGCTTGCAAGCGTCGGCAATTGGGCAAGATTTATAGCTTGCGAGCTTAGGAATTTTGAAGTTGCAAGATATACAGCTTGTAGTTCGATGTTTGTTACAATATGCGTGTTTGCGCTGTGATCTTTGACAGTCGGGATGCCTTGATGCATTCCTTGTGATGTGATGTCAGTGTGTTATTGTCTAAAAATCTAAGTAGAGAGCTAAAGATGTAATCATAGCCCAAAAGACTGTTTTTGCTATTGATAATGTCGCCTTGAAATCAAAGGAATGAACACAACCAGTGATAATGTCATTGTTTCTATACAACTAGATGCTTCTTTTCTTTTCTAAAGTCTAGACATAGAATCTTTTCACATTGATAACCTTTCATTTGTTGGGAATAGAACTATCGTTCCAACCTCTCTAGCTCTTAACAGATGGATTTGTGAGCCTTCGCAGCCTGGTAAGGTCGTTCCCATATTGGGCATGATTGTCCTCTTTCATCTGCCGAGCTTGTATTCTTTTTTCTTATCAACAGACTGCCAATCTAAAATTTCTCTTCACTATCCTTCTGATTGTAAGCTCTAGCTATTCTTTCCTAATACTTAGTCTTTGTGATCGTTGCCAGTTCCCTTTTTTTCTCCCAGCTTGTCTAGATCCAACTTCATCGTGTTTAGATAGCCAATTGGCTTTCAAACGGCCGTTCTAAATATCAATAGGGTGTTGGGTATCTCCTCCACCCAGCCGATTCACTTCCCCTCCAAATGTTCTTGAATTACCTGAACGATTGTTCCGATTGTCATTTCTACTTGTCTGTTAGCCTAGGGGCATGCTACAAATGTGGACTCTTGGAGGATCCCCAACTTTAAGCACCACTCAGTAGAGGTACCACTCGTGGAATGTTTACCATTATTTGCACCAATAGTGTGTGGCACCCCTAAGCGACACAATATATTCTGCCAAACAAATTTCTCGCTACAACAGCTGTGATTCGCTCTAATGGATTTTCTTCCCTCTATTTCATGAAGTAGACGATTGTCACTACTATAAATTTTACATTTCTCTTGCCTTTTGGGAAAGGTTCTAGTAGGTGAATCCCTCATTTATCAGTCGAATAAGCTCCATATATCCCTCTCAAAGCAGTTGTGTTTTGGAGTGGAACAACCTCTACTACCACCAATCTATGTTTGCTCAAACATTCAAATTTGGTCTTTGCTAGCTTGCTTAGTGTCTCCACCTTTGCATCCCCACTTCTTAATACGTGCTAGATATCAAAGTATTTAAGCTAGGCTAATAATTTCTGGACTTGATTTAAGTGTTTCACCACTTGTCCCTCTCGTATTTCATAGTCCCTTCTCATTTGCTTATTCAAATCTGTGAAGTTAACACACTTTCTCCTTCCCACGTCTGATATTTTCACCTTGACTGGGTTCGCCAGCCATTTTGGGTGTATGAACTCTCTCAATATGTTTGCTTGAAGTAACACTACGATTTCTTCTTTGGGAATTTTTACCTGTCGCTAGTGAAGCAGCGTTATTCTTGTTCAATTAGCTTGACCGGGTCACTGATATTCAACGAATGTGCAACAATGCTTGGGTCCATTCCTCCTATGTTCTGGATGTTCCATGCAAAAGTATCTTCATGGCTTAGTAAGGCTTTGGCTATCCTCTTCTTTTCCATGTGTGGCACATTTTCTCTGCACTTTGAATCATCTTCTTCATCCAAGCTAAGTAGCTCTGTTTCTTTTCCCAAATCTTCTCCTGATTTTGGATGCCCTGGTAACCTTCCCTTTAAAACTATGCTGACCATCTTCGCCTTTTCCACCATCTTCCCCACCTTCATTGTGATGGTCATGCATTGTTTCGCTATTTGTTGGTTTCCTCTTATAGTTGCAATTCTAGCTGGAGTAGGGAATTTCATTACCAGGTGGTAAGGGGACCATATCACATTTGTTGCGTCAACCAAGGTCTTTTGATAATGGCGTTAAATGTGCTTGGAGCATCCATGACTACAAAGTTACATATGACTATGCAACTTCTTCCACTTTCTCCAATATGACTGGCAGCTGTATATTTCCCAAAGGCATTTCTACTTGCCATGTGAAACCTACAAGCGGGGACATGGATTTTTTCAGGTCAGTTCGTTTGAAACCGAATCTGTCAAATCAATCTATGAATAACATCTTGACTGCACTTCCATTGTCCACGAACACTCTTTGAACTGTTACATTTCCTATTTTAGCGATAATAACCATAGGATCATTATGAGGTGAAACATTAGGTTTTACATCCTCTTCGCTAAAAGTTATTGCTTCATTTGGGCAAAGTCTTTTGTCGACAAGCTCTTTTGGGGGAGAATACCTTGCCCTTGCCTTCCAAGCATTGTTGACAATGACTTCGTGGATCCATGTATGGACAAGATAACATTTTTTGGTATATCATCTCTTGCGTCCTCATTGTAATCTACTGCCGCAGTCATTTTTTGATTACTTGGTAGTGTGGTTTCCATCCCTTGGTTCTTTTCCGGTGGGTTCCCAAATTTGTTAGCGTCACCATATTAGCCTTCTCCTTCCTTTCTGTAATGGCTTAAGTATCCATTCTTCAATTTTCTTTTCTATTTGTCTTCTCAGGTCCCTGCAATACTTAATTTCATGACCATGATCTTTTTGGAAGACAAAATAATATTCCCTGGATCTTTTATTTGGTGGTGCTAACATAGGAACTGACTTGCAAAACAACTCTTTGTTCGCTTTCCATATCTTTTTCCTTGATTTTTTCAGATGTGTATCTTTGAATGGTGCGCCTTGTAACCCTCGTTCTCTTTCCTTGAAAATGATGTTTCCCTTTCCCTTCTTCATAAACCCATTTTGTGAATCCTCTATTGTTCACTTTTCTCCTCGTTTGCGCTATCTTGCGGTTATTCACCTCTTCTGTTCGCACATGCTGCTCGATCATCTTCTATAACTCCCTTGGGTTTTCGGGCATGTTCTTTGTTAGTTCTTTGTAGAATTCTCCTGATCTCATACCTCATGTGAATGCCCCCAATGAAGATTTGAATGATAGATCGCGAACCTGTAAACTCTGTGTTACAAATCTATTATGATACTCTACTAGGCTTTCATCCCCTTAATGGTCTATGTTGTTCAAATATGCGATCGTTTTGTGAATTTTTGCTTCTGATAAAAGCGACCTAAAAAAAGATCCGATAATTGTGCCCAAGAATTTATACTTCCATTTGGCTAGTTTGCATACCATGTGATCTCTTTTCCTGACAAGAAAATGGGGAATGCCTTGCAAAGGAGTTTGATGTTTGCATCTCTAATTATAATGCTAATTCGGTAAGAGTGTAGGAATTCTTTTGTATCTGGGATCCCGTCATAAATTTTGACATGGAGAGGGAGCTTGAAGTCCTAGGGCCTTTCGTAATCTCGAAGATGCGGTGGGTGACTTGTCTGCGTTGCTATTTGCCACTATGTCTCTTAACTCTTCCTCGTATTTGAGACTTTTACGCTTATGCCTTATTTTCTTATCCATTCCCCGTGATTTATGCTTGAGTGTTGTTAAAAACTTATTATAGAGGCTCTCTCTATTCACTTCCAAGAATGCCACGAACACCCTCATTTCTTTCTCCTAGTTTGTGTTAAGAGATTCTGCTTCTTCTTCATCTTCTGTATCTTCACTTTTTGTTCCCTCTCTTTACTAGGCGTATATTCTCGGTCTTGTGTGTTCTTGTCACGCCCAGCTGTGTGTTCTTCGTTATGATGGTTATGGCTTTTCTCGCTTCTAGTGACCACCATTGTCTACCTGAAGGATCCTAGAACCAAAAAAAAAGAAAAAAAATTTGAACCCCACTGTCGGCGCCGAATAATGTGGTTGCTCCATCAAGTAGAGCACTGCCGTTCGCCGCGTATATTCTTCTTCCTGCAAAACAACTTCTAAAAATGATTCCGGGGAAAAGACTCCGATGATCAAGTTAGTCTACTTCTTAGAGAATTTGAATTTCTCGGTATAGTCACGTTTACCTTTTTCAATGCTGCTTTTGTTGTATTTATAAGAGGTCACCATCGTGGCTCCATATTTCTTTCCTTTGAGAACGTGGGTTGCACCACAATCTCTATAACTCTGGTTCGTGGCCAAACCTCTCGACCGTGATTTGATTGTGTCTCCGCATTTAACAGTTCGTGATCGCATACCTTAGACCAGGCTCCGCTTTTACCACTTTGTTGTCTTTTTCTGCATTTGTCCTTTGGGCTCGTACAGCCCAATGAAGCTAACTAAGGGCTAGGTATACACCAACGGTAATACATTGTGTTTAACATTTAAAAGAAAATAAAATTAAAATTGTAAAAAGGATTCATCTTCTAAAATGAATTATATGTGTAATAAATTAAAAATAATTAATTTAAATAGTTTTTGTGAAATAGTGTATAAAATAAAAATAAATAATTTACAAACTTCAATAATTAATCTTACTGTAAACTTTATTAATGTAATTATTTTTTATTTAAGAAATTAATAAAAAATAGTAAGATTTCTAAAAAAATACCATTCAAAAGTAAAACTTTACATACATTTAAACTTTTCCAAATTTGTTCAAGAAACACAAAGAGTCAAGATATTTTACTTTATTCTGAAGACTATGGCATAATGGACTGAATAATGATCAAGTACGATCAATTATGAAGTTTGGAGGCAACGTTTGTTTAAAGTTTTAGGCGCAAAGTTTTGAATTTAGTAGAAAGCAGTCGTTTTGTATTGCTGTGTTTGTTTTCTAGTTTGGTAAAAGCAAGGGATACGCGTTGTATTGCCTTTGGTTTCTTCCTTTGATTCCCAGTATAAAGGACAAGTTCATATGCTGATCAGTGTAATTTTTTGCATTTTGTTCATTGAAAACAGATGATTTCTTCTCCTTTTATTCTTATCAGATCTTATTTTTTGTTGCATCTTTGTAGTATCAGGGCCTTTAGGGAAAGATCCAATGATGTGTTTCTCTTTTTCTCCATAGAATTCTGAGCATTTTGAGCTCCATAAGTATGTCATCAGATACAGACACCATCGATTCAATTCAGCAACCTGTGAGATCTAGTGCTCACAGAGGAAGACAGAGAGCAAATGATCCGTTCAACTTGCAAAGCACAAACAACTCAAGCTTGGTGCTAGTGGCAGAGCCTTTAGATGAGTTTAATTACATAACCTGGAGCAGATAAATAATTGTTGCTTTCAGGCCTAAAGGAAAGTTGAAGTTTCTAACTGGGGAAATTCAAACTCCAGATCCTGATGATCTATCATATGACAATTGGGATAAGGTAAATTCCACTCTAATTTCTTGGATAAAAAACTCTATTTCCAAGAAGATTGCAAGGGCATTTATGTTTTGTGAAAATGCTTATGTCTCATGGAATGATTTGAAGGAGAGATTTGGTGAGAGTAATGGACCTCTTATTCATAAGGTTAAGAAATATATTTCTGATTTAAAGCAAGGTAGTGAATCTGTGGATGTATCCTTCACTTAGCTGAAAGGTTTATGGGATGAATATGCTTGCTTAAGGCTTATGAAGAGGTGTAATCTTGATTGTGTTAATTATGCATGCTTACCTGCTGAAGAAGATGATGACAGGTTACATCAGTTTCTTATGGGACTGAATGAAGAATACAGATCCATTAGTCACCAGATTCTGTTAATGGATCCCTTGCCAATGGTCAGTAAGTCTTGTTCAATAATTAGCGGAATAGGAAGGCAATAGGCTATTCATTGTGGTTATCAGGAAATTCATAATAACTCTGCAATGGCAGTGAAAATCTACAGAGATAGCAAGATTCCTTACCTAATGAGGGAAGGAAACTCAGAAAACTATAATGACTCGGAAGTTATGAGAAGAAGAAATGTCAGAAGAACTGATTTGAAATGTGAGCATTGTGGGAAGCTAGGGAACATAAAGGAAAATTTCTTTAAAATCAAAGGTTATCCAGAATGGTGGGAACACAGCAGGATAAGATAGTAAAGCTTCAAAATGTTGTAAAACCTCAGTTTGCTCCTCAAGTTTATCAAAGGCCTAATCAGAATGTTCATAAATATCATAGACATAATGTACATGCAGTTGCTAAATAATATGAGACACCATTGCATGATTCAGAGGCCAAGCTTCATGCATTAGTGGCAAAGTTGGTAGAAGCTCAACTTGAAAAGAAGCAGAAAGGGAAAGAACAAATGCAGGATCAGTCTGGAACTACAAATTATGCTTACTACCATGACTTTACAGGTAGTGTAAATACTAACCTCTCCCTTTATGTTTTTGAATTGAATGATGATAGTTGGATCGTTGACAGTGGAGTATCTAGCCATACGTGCAAAAACATGCCAGTTTTCAGTTCCATATCCCACATACATAATGCCACACCTGTTTACATGCCTGATCATACTATGAAGCTAGTTAAAGCTATAAGAAAAACCATTTTGACTCCATCAATCACTTTTCTTAACTGTCTACATGCCCCTAACTTCTAATGCAATCTCCTCTCAGTGAGCAAGCTCACAAAATCTATGTCAGTAAACTTTAAATTCTCTTCTGGTCTTTATTTATTGCAGGACCTTGGAACAAATAAAGTTCTTGCAGCAATCAAAGAGATTAATGGATCATACATTTTGGACGGTCAATCTTTCAATCCAGATATGATCAAGTAGAGAATTCAGTCAAATTTTATACACACAAGTCCTTATACTGATTTTATAGGTGCAACTGTCAGTCATAGTTTTACTTCTTTTAAATATTGCCATTGTAGGCTAGGTCATCCTTCCTATGATGTATTAAAACATATTAATGTACTTGATTCAGTATCAAGTGAAGAAAATAATTGCTCGGGTTTTCCGATGGCTAAGAAACACAGATTGCACTACTGTAGGACAGGGGTAATTGCACCGGTAATTTAAGGAAATAGCACCGGTTGTTTGGCCCCCCAAAGTACCGGTGCGTATGTATAGGGGTGTAAAAATGCCACAAATTTGCACCAGAAACATGAACCGGTGCAAAATATTATTTGCACCGGCATCTTAGGCCGGTGTATAAATTTTGGAATCACAATATATCTGCACTGGTATTGTTTGGAACACCGCTACTTAACTTGTGAAAGTTAATAGGCTATTCACAGTAGACATTTTGCACTGCTACTTAAGTTGTGAACCAGTGTAAAATTGTGATTTATACACCGGTATTAAATATAACACCGATCTTTGTTTTGTAGTTGGAATACATTTTTTTTGCAACGGAATAGATTGCACTGGTATTTTTTTACACCGGTATTATTTAAATAATTGGAATTAAATTATTTAAAATGTGATTTTTTACACCGGTACATGCACTTCATACCGGCGTATTATTTGGCTAAATTTTCCAATGCCTAATTTGTTTTTTAATGGTCTCTCTCAGATCATTTCCAGGGCAACGACAGTCGGAAATACTTATGAACTATTATAAATTGGAAACTTTTGAATGAGTAAGAAATTTGAAACATTATATTACAAATATATCGCTCGCAAAACACGCGAACATTATTGTAACTATGAAATAGAAGAAGTATCTTAAACATGGGATGAAACAAAGTAAAAAATCACACAAGTTTAGTATAACCAAAAACCATCCATAGAATTCTAATATCATCAGCCATTCAAAATAAACCATCAACCTATTATGTCATTCTTCTCATCCAGAAATTGCAACGTAGTGTTCGCCTGCTGCTGGTATTCTCTGAGCCAAGCCCCTCACCATCTCTCTGCTACACCTTGAATTTCATAAACATCGTACGACCCTTTTCCCTCCGGAAAAATCTGTTAATTTCAAACTTACACTGTTAGTCAATAATGTTGCATTTACTAAAGATTAATAATATAAAATTTTGAGATGCAATGTTTACCTCCAAGATATTGTTTGTCTCTAGGTGATTAAAAAATTCTTCCATGAAGAGCATGGTGGAGTACCTGCATTTCCACAAAACATTCTGGGTTTGGTACTGCATGGGAAAGGTAAAAGTAATTACTAACCCTAAACATAAAATTTGAGGGATGAAATGACAGAATAACTTACCATGATGTTTATTTTCCAAGTGTAGTCGGCATCTGGCTCCGTCTTTCTCTTCTCCCTTTGGTATGTGCAAGCAAGCCTTTCAAGAAAGTAAATTAAAATGGTTACTTCTTCCCGTATATTACGAAACTAGGATTTTTGATTTGATTGATTGAAATACCTTGAAATGACCCTGAGTTTGACCAAGTTTGTTGGTTTGATACTCCTTGACAATGTGTCCAGAGTGAAAACCTCCTCCGTTCGGGGACGGATAATGATAAGGTACCAATGATCGTTGTTATAAAATTATGTTAACAAATTAATGAAACGGAAGTGGTTTGAAATGTGAATGTAATAATCAGGAAGAAATACTTACGTTCTTACGTGGGTTACAATGTAGAACTCAGCATCCATTTCCTTCATTGTTTCCCAAATTTGTTTGAAACGCAGTTCGACCTCCTGCTCAAAGTTGTTCAGGTTGCCACAGTTGGATGGGCAGAATTGGACGCAGCCTGAATTAGTTTCCCATATTTTCTCCTTTGTGTGAGTGTAACGTTAATCATACATGAAAATGAATTCTTGATAAATTTTAAAAAAATATTAAGGCTATAACTTTTGAAACTCACCTCATCCACACATCAACCTGCGTATTATCGATCCAGGTCATCGAACGCATGTTCCCAGTTTCTTCTTGAACTCGACCAGAACTTCTATTCCAGCACCGCATGTGTAAGGATGTGTGAATGTCAATGGTCAGAACACTGGGAAGAGCATGCAGTCCTTATTCTTTATCATTTCCAGGATAGCGGGATTTGCTTCTTTTATGAATTTTCCCATGATCGCCCAATCTATTATGTCTGGTTTATTGACAATCTGGTAATATGAAATGATACGAAATGATCATTTGAGCATGTAGTATTGAACTGTCATTGCTAATGAATAATAATGGTACTCCTTTTAGTGCAATACCTGTTTTGACAGCCTATTTAATCTTGGTCTTGTAGATGGCTGGAAATTAGCCGTCGACTAAGATTTTTGCTCGCTAGTATCCTGTTACAAGGATTAATGAATACAGATATGCAAAAGTACTTTGAGGAATTGAAAAATAATATGTTACAAGAATGTACCTCATCGTTGCTGGTGAGAATCATAACCTCCTTGTCATCATCATCGGTATCACCTCCAGTATTGACTTCATCGATGTCGGTGTCTCACTTACCATGCCTATTAAGGACACCGCCCAATCCATGACACTATTGAGCGCCTCTCCAACATTATCAAAGTGGTGGTCTGCTGAGGGAAATCCTTCCCTAGGATGGAGGACTGGCTCGCATACTCTCACACGAGCAACACTTCCTTGTTGGGCATCCCAGCGATGAGATACCTGTCGCAGCCCATGGGCGACCATTTTCTTCTTCCCGACAATGTCTTTAATGAAAAAAGTCATGCATTCTCCGTCATGCTCGTATAACATTTATGTGCATTGATAAAATGGTTATGGAGATATTTTAGATGTGTAAATCAATGTATAGGACATGCATAGATTATTGAAGGTGTACCTCTTCATCTCCTTCTCCGTCACTGGGCTCTTCACCGAATTTTGTAGCAGCTACATCAATGTCATCCATCGCCTTCTCTATAAACTTCTTGGGATTGTCAAGGCCTGGCAGAATCTGAACACCACTTGGAGATGCTAAGCCCTCCACCAATTGCTCCAGGTACGATACCTTGGCTTTCACGACCGGTTGATCGTTAGATAATTTCCCCTGGGTTATCTCTTTGGCTAAGGAACTGCTACCACACTTGCTGTGGGAAAGATAAGGAACAACCACCACTGTGGGTAGACCCGTCTGAGTTCCCTTATACCTGCCCGGGTGATCCTTCTTCTTTGTGACTTTTATAAGGATGTCTTCACCTGACTGTAGTTCCAATGCTCATTTTTCTTTAAGCTCGTTCAATTTCAACTGAGAATCACATAGGAACGGAATTGTGTATATAAATAATGTGCAATACACTTAAAAATTAATTTAAATGGTCAATTTTGGTGTAACTTACAACGTCTGGCGCAATCTTCTCAACCTCTTTTGGTGTGTACAACCCTTTCTTATCTTTCTTAGCCTCAAGGCAGACAAGAGATCTGTCAGGTGTGAAAACCTTTTGTCTGAATTGTTGCTCAATCTCCTTGTCAGTTAATCCCATGGTGGTCAACCTCATTCTCTCCTTTTCCTTCAGCTCCTCAGTCAATTTGTCATGGATGTATCGATTACCCCTTTTACCTATGTGGTGCATGTAATCCTTTCCCTTATTGCGTTCAATATTTGTCACCCGGAGCCTCTGTTATTGTTATAAATAAAAATTTAGTTGAATAGAATTTGTGGGAAACATAGCTCTTAACAAGGATTAATTTTTTTACCATACCTGGAAATCCGGATGTCGGCGCCTCTTTTCAAACAAGTGCCATTCGTCTTCATCCATCCACTTGTATTTCTCCCATGCCAGTATTCCTGTTTTATTGATACCTTTGTCCATGTCGTGAATAAACCTATTTGCCACCTTTGTCTTCCAATTCCTATGTTGGTTTTTTTTGTCTCTGTAACCTCCTTCATCAGTATTTCTAGTTGCTTGTCTTTCACAGGTGTTTCAATTGTGAAGCTCTCCTGGAACGAATCATATGAAAAGGCATGTCATTAATCACATCTTCATTAAGACTTTACCATGAATAAAATTTTTAAATTACAATTGTCGAGAGTCTTACCAGAATATCCTTCCATGCCTCTTCCTTAATATCTTCTGAGACATTGCTCCAGTGTTCATATGCGCCAAATATGATGTGGCACCGGAAAGCGTAATTGCCATAAGCGCGCCACATTGACCAATTCTTAATGCATACCACTTGATTCTAACGGAATTCAAACGCAATAGGAGTTGGAGTGTTATGCTTTGCCAATATCACAGACTGGCACGTGCTAGTTCTTCGCCTCCTCAAATAACATCCCATCCTTCTCCATTTTTTCCTCTAGCTTTTGTCAAGTCGTCGACCGCTTCATTAACAGTTGGCCTTCCTTTGATGGTGCTCTTTCCCTTTCCCTTGCGAATTGGTGGTTTGGCCAGCTGTTTACCGACATCCACTCCTTCAGTATCCCCTACAATAACGTCCACCTGTTCCGTTGTTTCTCCCTTCTCTTCACTAGACGGGTCATTTGTTTGTGTTGCATCTTCCTCAAATTTTATCTTCAACGGGATCCTTTTTGGTGGTGGTTCTTGGTCCACCACATCCACCTCCTCATCGACCACATCTTTCACCTCCTCTTCCTTCTTCGTAACCGATCACTTCCTCTTCGTGTTGAATTTCCCCTTCTTCGGCGGCATGTACAACAGTATAATTGAAAATTCTCAATCCATAACGGTACATAAAATAACGGTACTTAAAGATCAACATTGATAGAATGTAGCGTAGAACTTGATTAACAAGTTCATAAACTTTTGAGCAAAACATGGTATAGAAATTGAACAATTCATACATGAAACTACATTATGTAAGGCATAAAAGTTTATATAACATGGCTTAGAACTTGAACAATTAAGGCATGGAACTTGATATAGAATGAAATGGAACCTTATAGAAGTTGATAAAATACCATACCAAGGTCTTTGCATTCATAAAATAGGCATACAACCGAGCAATTCTCACTCCCCCCTAACGTGACTATCAACATTATCACCAACCAAAAAACTATAGAACTATATCACCCATCCACAACAAATGTAAAACATTTACTCCCCACAATTGTATAAACATACCATTTAAGTTACCCTTTCAAGTTTTTGTCAATTTACATGTTTTTGTTCACAGAGGCAATTGATTGAACATGTATTGTGCGTGAGGGATAGAATGGTTTTTTGAAGAGAAATTGACATGGTAACGTAAACCCCCACACTTACCTTCACCAATGGAGCATTTTTGTTGCTAATCCCTTTTGTCGAACTCGCTAAGAACGGATTGCCAAGTACTTTCTTCTCTCGCCAAGTTCCTCTCTTGTTTTTGTTGTTTCTCTTATGTTGCTCCACACTTTATAGGGATACAATGGGGGATGAGTAAAAATGGTTGATGAGGAGTTGTGGTGGTTCAATTAAGTGTGTATTGAATGGTTGGAGTGGTGGATGACGGTTTTGAAAGAGAACTTGAAGGTGTTTGATGAGAATAGGAGGAGTTGTGGGAGTTATGGCTGTTTCAAATGGTTTTGGATTCATAAGAAACATTTTTACACTGGTAATATGTATAGTACCGGTGTAAAAGTAATGAAAACGGGAACACATTTTGGCTAACTGTTCAGCACCGGTACGTATATCGGTGTATAAATGAAAAAAAAGCTGTGTGCAGCTGCTTTACATGAATTTTCCTTTAACCCCAGAGGAACACATGAAAATTTAGGCTAACTGTTGTACACCGGTAACAAGTTCTAGTGTATATAATGCAAATATCGATGTAATAATGCACAAAAAGCAGCTGCCTGCGGCTGCTTTAAATATTTTTTTGGAAAAAATTGTTCAACCCAAGAGGAACTTCTAAAATTTTAGACTAACTGTTCAACACCGGTATATTTACCGGTGCAAAATCATAAATTATCGGTGTAAAGATTTTTGAACCTTATTAAAAATCAAAGAAATTGAAAATTTTGAAATGTGCCCCAAAAAATTGAATACCTACACAGGTACTTATTCAATATTACCGGTGTAAAAAAATAGATTTATTTATTTAAATTCCCACTTATTGCATTTACCTCCCGTGCATTTTTCAAACACCCCAATTAATCAAATTGATGTTTAATTATTGTGAATAGACATTGTACTAGCTATTTGATGCAAATATTGACCATACATGGCCCTGTACGTTGACGTTTCTAAGCATTGTTTAATTTCATAAAATTTGCATATTGAACCCAAACATTTCGTTCCACCCCTTGAAGCTCTTTTCCACTGGCCCAAATGGAATTTTAGGATGCTCCAGATTGAATAAGTAACGTTTTCGTAACCTAAAGGTACCGAGGATCCCGTAAAATTGATTGTATGCATTTATTGCAATTAGGTTCCCCAAATTGTGACATGCGATTATGACGTGTTAGGAAACTACATAAATTACCAAATTTAATATTACGGGCTGAAATCGTAATTGCAACATATTTGTGCCTGGGTGGTCATTCGTCCTGAAACGCTAGTAGGTGTTGTGAAGTAAATGGCAAGGGTTTACTTCAATGTTTCTATGTGTAATCCGAACATCTTCGAAACTAAATACGGAGTCCGGACCTGTTTGTTTCCCTGCATGTTTTACTTGGAAATACGAAATGGTTGTTTTGTGGACCATCTGGTTCGATTGGATTGCAAATTTGATTTACGTGTAAACTTTTTTCTTTTTGCAATTTAATCCCTCCAAGAATCTTGGAAGGGTCGGAATATAATATTGGCTCCACATATATGCAATTCAATACATAACAATCGTGTTAATGCATTTGTAGACTCTACTAGTGGACGGAAGGCCCTGTAAAACCAAAAGTGAATGTTTGCACTATATTTTCCAAAATTATACTATTGCCCACAAATTTACTAGGAGAACCTCCATAGCTCCCAATGCTACAATATTTTGCAATTCTAACCATTATTGGAATATAATACACCAAATTTGGAGGTCCTGAAGTAACCACTTAAGCCAACTACATTCAACCTATCTTTTTGGTCTTCATGAGTGTATTTGTATGGCAGAATTTCAATAAACGCAGTTGATGAGGCTTCAAATGCATGTATTTTCCAAAGTATTTAACATCTCTTTTTTCATATTTTATTGTAAGATTGCTAGATTTAGGTAGGTTTACATGATAAGGGGTTTAGATAGTCATTTTCGGGTTTTATATCTAAATCCTTCATTTTGTAACCTATGTTTAGTCTAATGGACTTTTGATCCTTACGAGCATCTAGATTCCTTTTTGTAAGCTTAATTTGTAGATTGTTCATGAGCACTTATGAGTGGTTTAGTGAAGGCCATTCAAAAGGATGGTAGAAGATGGAAGGCCACTCACAAAGTGGTAGAAGATTAAGTGAAGAAAGGAGAGCAAAGCAAAGGGTGAAGAATGATCTATGTTTTGAAGCAGAGTTATGAGAATTTTACGAGAAGAATCAGCCTCCAAGAGTGGTACCATTGGATTCCTCTTCTTCAGTACTATATAATCGATTACAAGAACTCCCAAAATGGATCGACGGTTCACCCGGAGGAAGCAAAACAAAATGGGACTTTTTTCCGTTGCGACTCGCGACAAGTGTGTCATGACTCGCGAAATGTTGACCTGAGAGCTCACAATTTCCTGATCTGGTCACGATTCGCGATGGAGGCATCGTGACTCACGATAATTGCCCTGCAACTTGCTTTTTACTCCTTTTTTTCTTGTACTATAAATAGTTTTTCACCCCCTTTTTCCCCAACTCTCTAATCCCAACTTGGGGGCTCCAAAACCTTAGGTTTTCATCATTTTCTTCCATTTCTTCTTCTTTCTTTGTAGATCTTTGTTCTATGTTATGGGTTTTGATTATCTAGCTTTGTTTTGTACTTGGGAGCAATTTATTGAAACTTCCACACCTATGTAGTAAGAACCTCTATTTCACTCTTTCTTGAAGCATTTGTTATTTAGCATTCATGTGTTTAAATGTGATGTTTTACTTCATTTATGCTATGAGTTTTTTGAGTATATGAAGGGTTTGTATAATTGAAGTGTTAGGGTGTTAGGAAAGTTGCAAATTTCTTATCTCTTTGACATGAGAATCCAAGAACATAGAATTAGAATTTCTTGTGCATAATGTTTTGTTATTCTTGCTATATAAATATGTTAATGTGGATTGTTCTAATGTTTATCCTATATATGCAACGCAAGGTTGAATCTTGAATGTGGTTTGTTCTAGTTTTAGCCTAATGAATGCTATGTTTGGTTGAATGGCTATGTCTTTGGTAGAGGACTTGTTGTTATCAAGTCTATGGTCCTTCGTGTATAATGCCATTGATGAAATACCTTTATGGTGTGGTTTGCCTAGAGTGATTATCAATGAGGTTTGCGAATGGTCATTGTTTGTCTTTTCAAATTACTGTTAAGAAGGAATGAATGTTTATCTTCGAATGAGAAGCTTTAGCATTCCCCATAGGTAAGAAATGTGATAAAATGAGTGAATGGTTCAATAATCTACACTAGGTTTGGAAGTGGATATTAATTGCCCCCAAGGCTTGTCTTTTGTAGTTTTTACCCCATTTTCTTAGTTTGTTTGATGATTAGCATATTTACTTAGCTTTGCTAGTTATCTTGTATTTTAATATCATAACTTAGGACCACAACCAACAAAACCCCCCCTTTTTACTTACTTTTATATATCTATATACATATACTTCTAGCCTAATATGAACCTTATATGTTTAAACGCTTAAGGAAATCCCTCTTCTTTGTGGACGACTCCGATTTGCCACTATCTACTTAATTGTATTTAGTAAGCATAAAGGGCTTATAAATTATAACTTTGATAGGTACGGCGATGACCTCCCAAATTTTGGGGCCGCTGTCGGGGAAGAGGCATTTATTTTTAAGTGTTTGGGCATATTTGGTTGCATATTAGCTAGTTGTTTTTATTTTCCACTTATTGGTGGGTTTTTTTTGTTTGAAATAGGTATTGCTTGAGTTCTTGGTGATTTTTTAATGAGAATCCTTGCAATATGATTCCAGACTTTTAAAAAAGAAAAAAACAAAAACAAATGGAACGTCTCACCTTGAGGGAACTCATGATGAGAAGAGAGGCTCAGCAAGCAAGGTTTATAAGATGTGTCATTCCAACCATCCTACCGAGTCTTGCTATTTGTTGAGAGAGGAGCACTATGATAGTGAAAGAACCTTTGGTTTCCAATACCAAGGGTATTATGAAGAGTGATACCAAGAGGTAGGAGATGTTGGTTTTGAAGGGCAAGAAACCCAAGAATGGTATCCATACCACAATTCTTACAACTCGGAATGGAGTGGTAATCCGAATTGGTGGTATGAGAATGAGCCGGAAAACCAAAAATACGAGAAAAATAGTTGGCCATCACTATTTTATACCATACCCCAAAACAAAGCCCAATAAGGAAGTTCAAGTTTTACATGTGAGGAAGTCATGAATGCAATAGCAAACTTGAACAACTTCACTAGTGAGGACCGGATACTCGGCTCTCCTCTAGTATTGAGGCTATTGAGGGGCATGCGAGGAGTATATTGGAAGCGTTGGGCTGAATGGAAGATCTTGATTTTGAAAATACACCATTCCAAGTTGAAATCGAGGATTCGGTGAGTGAAGTCACCATGGGAAATGAGTTTGAGTTCCAAGGGGATGAGGAGTTGGTTGTTGAGGATGAAAAAATGGAGGAAGAGGTGATTGTGCTACATTCATTAGCATCGCCACCCCTACCCCCACCTAGTGAGCTAACTCCATCATTTTTGGAAGTTTTGAGGGGGATAAGAGAGGAGCCAAAAGACAATCCCAAGTGTCCTAACCACCCAACACCTTTTAAACCATCCCCACCTCCACAAAACTTTCCTCTTGAAAGTTTTGTACCCCCACCTCTCTATTTTTGGATGTTCATGGTGAAGGGGTTCAAACCATCACCATATGGATAACATTAGGATCGTGCCGACGGCCTTAAAAATACGGAGCTTCTCGGGAGGCAATCCAAGCTTCTAAGTTAGATTAGTATTTTCTTTTCTTGAAAAAAAAATTTCCTCAAACATGTCCTCAAACCCTTACCCAAAACCACAAGAATACCACCACAATTCACCACCAAAAACCACTACCAAAACCACTATCTAGGAGTACTACTGATTGTTGTCTTTTGTGAGTGTTGATTGGGGTTTTCATAGTTGTGGCTTCGTAGTTTATGGATCAAAGTTTCATATTGGGCGGAGTTGGAGAACATGGAGGAGAGAACATTCATTGAGAAGTGAGCATTGCCATCACCGAGAAAAACCTTCAAAGTCCAAGTTGTGAGTATTTTTTCTTTCTCCCTTATTTCTTTATCTTTTCCTTTCACATTGAGGACAATGTGTGTTTCAAGTGTGGGGAGGTAAAGAAACATATATCTTATTGTATTGTATTGTAGTTTGCATATGCTCCACTTTTATTTGTTTTGTTTGAAAAAAAATTGAAAATGAAAAAAATCCCGCTAAGTTGAAAACCCGAGAGGGCAACTTAGGCAAAAGTGGGAGGCCCAAATAGGTCGAAAACCCTAAAGGGTGACCTATGCAAAAATGAGAGGCAAAATGGTGTGGAAAAAGGTGAGGGTAAGTATTGAAAAAGAAAAATGTGTGAAGCTAGGATGAAAACCCGAGAGGGCTCCTAGGCAAAATGAGAGAAATTAAAAAATTTTATGCTTCTCTTGATGTGTCTATTGGGTGGCTTTTTCAATAGAGTAAGATAGCTTGGCATTATATGTATACCTCACTTTTGTTATGGTTTGTTTGTTGGTTAGATTATCTTAGGCTTTGGGATGTGAGAGTGTAAGAGATTCTTATGTCTTGGGGTTAGGGTAGTCTAGGAATATGATGTTGGTTGTTTGGGAAAATTTTTATATGCTAGTTTGCGCTTTGATCTTTGCTTGTTCTTGTTTACTCGAGGACGAGTAAGGTTTAAGTGTGGGGAGATTTCATGAGGCTTCAAATGCATGTATTTTCCAAAGTATTTAACATCTCTTTTGTCATATTTTTGTTATAAGATTGCTAGATTTAGGTAGGTTTACATGATAAGGGATTTAGATAGTCATTTTCGGTTTTTATATCTAAATCCTTCATTTTGTAAACTATGTTCAGTCTAATGGACTTTTGATCCTTACGAGCATCTAGATTCCTTTTTGTAAGCTTAATTTGTAGATTTCCCATGAGCACTTAGGTGTATTTTAGTGAAGGCTATTCGAAAGGACGGTAGCAGATGGAAGGCCACTCACAAAGTGGTAGAAGATAAAGTGAAGAAAGGAGAGCAAAGCAAAGGTGAAGAATGATTTATATTTTGAAGCAGAGTTCTGAGAATTTTAGGAGAAGAATCACCCTTCAAGGGTGATACCATTGGAATCCTCTTCTTGAGTACTATAAAATCAACTACAAGAACTCTCGAAATGGATCAATGGTTCACCCGGAGGAAGTAAAACAAAACGGGACTTTTTTTCGTCGTGACTCGCAACAAGTGTGTTGCGACTCGTGAAATGTTGATCTGAGAGCTCCCAATTTCCTGATCTGGTCGTGACTCACGATGGAGGCATTGCTACTCGTGATAATTTCCCCAAAACTTGCTTTTTACTCCCTTTTTTCTTGTACTATAAATAGCTTTCACCCCCCTCTTCTCCAACTCTTTAAGCCCAACTTGGGGGCTCCAAAACCTTAGTTTTTCACCATTTTCTTCCATTTCTTCTTCTTTCTTTGTAGATCTTTTATCTATGTTATTTTTTTGATTATCTAGCTTTGTTTTGTACTTGGGAGCAATTGATTGAAGCTTCCACACCTATGTAGTAAGAACCTCTATTTCACTCTTTCTTGAAGCATTTGTTATTTAGCATTCATGTGTTTAAATGTGATGTTTTACTTAATTTATGCTATGAGTTGTTTGAGTATATGAAGTGTTTGTATGATTGAAGTGTTAGGGTGTTAGGAAAGTTGCAAATTTCATAACTCATTTGATATGAAATCCAAAAGCATGGATTTTAAACTTCTTGTTTATAATGTGTGGTAATTCTTGCTAGATGAGTATGTTAATGTGGATTTTTCTCATATTTGTCATATGGATGCAAATTAAGGTTTTACCTTGAATGTTGTTTGTTCTAAGTTTAACCTAATAAATGCTTTGTACTCTATCTTTTTGGCCTATCTTTTTGGTCTTCATGAGTGTATTTGTCCAACAGAATTTCAATAAACGCAGTATACAAAAATTTAATTCTATTCATCATCGTGAATGTTTGTCAAAAGTAAGAATGTCAAGCTATCTAAGTGCAACACAATTAAAGTTGAGTACAAAATCTACTCATCCTAACCGCTAATACAAGTTTTCTATGAATAATAACGAGAAAATGGTTCTACCCCGTTAGTTTGTCTTGTTGCATCACTATCACAAGTACTTGTGGCAACGTCTATGTCCTCAACATCACCCTCGTGGAAGGTTGGGAAATTTTTGGTTGTTTCCATGGCATTAAGAAATTGATATGCATAACCTTGGCCATATGTTCCTGCTAGGATTTTTGATATTTGGATTCTTCAAGTAAGTTTGCTACACCCGCCTCCAATGCAGCAACTCTGGATTCAATAGTAGCGACAGACGTGTCAAATTTCTGTCTATAGAAAGAGTCCACGGAAATATTACCAAATTGTTGGCCATAAACGTCATGTGCATGGGCACTAACTCCCGCTCTTGAACAAAGCGCAGAGATGATACTGCAATAGGCATAAGATCCCATCTGATCCCATTCCCTCTGCAACATAGGACAAATTCGATGATCTACATTCCATCGAGCTCCCTCTTTATTGCATACAAGAAGGTGAGGCGAAGTTTGTGAACTTCTATGTTCATAGTTACTGGATGGATTCTAGATGCCACGAAGTGGTACCACCCATTCATTTCCAAAGTTAGAGTTTTCTTAGGTATTTTTCTCCAACCTGGTTTGACCAACTCATCTATGTCTGTACCTGCCTTATTTTTGTCCCAACAATCTCCTTCTCAATTGGTTGTTGTACAATATAGCTATCACCACCTAGAAAATGGAGTGCGAGAAACTCGTCCTCATCGTTTGGAACATTGGGAAACCCAAACAAGCCATTGATGGATTCTGGTGTGACAGGGAAAGTTTTACCTCTGCAATACACGTGATCGTAGCTTGGCCTGCACTTCAAGTTTGAATAGAACTCACTTACAATGGGCAGGTTGAATGGTTGCGGAGTTTCGCAGAATTGTTTTTACCCTAGCTTCCAGATAGTTTGTTTGAATGGGGGAGATGCTTCAATTTCTCTCTCTATGTGACGAAGGCGTCCATTGTAAGATTCATGGACCAACCTAGCCTCCTCGGACACGAATGTACCATTTGGGGTAAGTGTGTGGTGATACTTTCAGAAATGACGGGGATGGTGAATGGCGTATCCTTTTCGAATTTGATTTGGGAGGCATTTCCTAAAAAACACATTGAAGCATTTCATCAAACACCTTACATGCAAGACAAGTTATTCAGGATGTCACATTATCTATAATTATATTTCATATGCAAGCTAATTAAGCATACCATAGAGGCATTGAAGTGGTTTACTTGATTATATGCCAACTTACGTAGAATTCCAACAAAGATGGGTAGTGATGGAGATGGTATTGAGTGAGAGATATAGATTTGGTACTCTGAAATTGGGGTGCTGAAAGGGTTTTAAATAATGAAACATTTTTATACACCGCTATTCTACATGTACCGGTGTAAAATGAGGCCTAAAGTAGCTACTTTAAATAAAAAATTCTATCTAATCCAACCCAAGAGTAAATTTAAAAAATTATTTCTAAGTACTCAGCACTGGTACAATTATCGGTGCAAATTTAACAAAAAGTAGCTGTGTTAGGTTGCTTTAAATGCAAAAAATTAACATTTTCGGACCCAAGAGCAAAAAACAAAAAACAAAAAACAATTTAAAGTACTGTGCACTGTAAGGAATACCAGTGCATAAGTACAAAACAAAGTACCTCCCCTATTCTTCTATACCGGTAATTTCATCTTTTCCAGTGTAAAAGACCATCACCTAGTAGAAAATTTAATTAAAATTAAAACACTTTTTTACCGATTTAATTCATAAACACTCCGTTGAATCACAGATCATACCAACCAATTCATGAAAGAGTGTCAATTAAATACATTACACACTAAATCGATTAATGATCATACAATTTCTCACAAAACATGGTCACAAAAACAACGGCCAGGAATGATCATTCTATCGCTTCCACTTCAAGACATTGTCTCCACCTAGTGTTTCACCTCTCTCAACCCATGGCCCATCACCATGAGAACGACTTCCAACAAGGGTCCCCCAACATCTTCCAACCAGGAAATACTGATGGAAACTCAGGACTATTAGTTATAGCGGGGTGATCAATCTCCTCATCAAAGTAAAACTTCTTCTCATGCAACACCACAGATACTTCTCAATTGGAGGGTCATTTATGTAAAAAACCTGTCATGCCTGGGTAGCTAAGATGAACTTGTCATCTTCATATCATACACGATTTATGTCGACCAACGTGAACCCCATGGGATTCTCAACAACACCACCGAAACCGTGTTCCACCCAATAATACTTGAAGACAACAACCTTGAAATCTGCATAATCCAACTCCCAAATTTCCTCAATCGCCCCATAGAAAGGAATCACAGCAACAACCGAATGTTTATCTCTATTGCTTGCCAGCCATATGGATTCAGATTCAATATATACACCACTATTTTGAGTGGTTCTCTTCTTGTCCTTTGCCAATGTTGAGAAATTAAAGCCATTAATGTCATAACCAAGGTATCGTCTAATGGTGCATTTCGGCTTCCTTACAAATGCACGTAGGTTACTGGGCATCCCTTCGACATTACAACGATTGTAAAACCAGTTAACAAACCTTGAAGAATGCTCGACCTGAATTTTATTCTGGGGCCAGTGTGGATGAATCTCTTCCAACAGGGAAACATACTCTTCAACATATGTTACAATTTCCCTACTATTACGCAATACATACATGAGAACAGTCATCAACTCAGCGTGATAGGGTGTATGAAGCGTACCCTTGGAACGTGGAATCCCATTCTGCCTTCTGCAGTAGGGTCCACCTGGAACACCAACCGCTCTTCTTCCAACCAAGTTCGGTGTACAATACTCGATAATATCCTCAGTGACGTACCTCTGAACAATGGATGCATCATGCCGACTACGACTATGAACATAACCCTTGAAAACAACCATGTGACACCAAAGGGGTATGTCCAATGCATTCCAACAGGCCCGCACATACGTATCTCCCTAACCAAGTGTACCACTGGGTGCACCGTGATGTCAAAGAATGGCGGGGGAAAATACTTCTCCAAATGGCATAGAACAACAGCAGCCTCCCAATCTAGTTCATCTAGCTATTGCCTGCTAATATATTTCCTGTATATCATGTTGAAGAAAAAACACAAGCGCATAACTGAAAATCTAACTTCTTCTTCCAAACACTCATGTATTGCTATGTGAAAAGGCTGTTACACAATCGTGTGATTTCAAAGCATTAATACGCAACTCATTATTCACAAACCGACTAAGATTAGAGGAGTAACCGGAAGATACCTTCATTCCTTGGATGCTCTCACACATCGAACTTCTCTCAGCAACTGACAAATTGTAAGGAGCGGGAGGCAGGTACATTCGCTTCCCTCTTACCTCCGGTGCCAGATCCAACCGTATACCAAGGTCCACTAAATCTTTCCTCGCGTTCAAGCTATCCTTAGTCTTCCCAAGAATGTTCAGAAACATCCCAATTAGACTCTCACAAACTTTATTTTTGATATGCATGACATCCAAACAATGGTGAACCTCCAAATTTTCCCAGTACAGAAAATCGAAGAAAATGGACCGTTTCTTCCACGGTTAGCCTACAGCCCCACCACCCTTTGATAACTTCTAACCAAGAACAACATTCAGTTTCTTCACCTTGTTGTGAATAGCTACACCGGTCAAAGGTATGGGTGCTTTTATTCTCTCCTTCCCACCAACGAATGCAACTGCTTTCTCCCGCAACGTGTGACCTACAGGCAGGAATTTACGGTGACCCAAATAAGTAGTCTTCCGCCCATTCCTCAACCGATAGTAATTTGTATCATCCTCACAAACTGGGAAAGCCTTGTGACCCTTGACCACATATCCGAAAAGGTTACCATATGCTGGAAAATCATTTATGGGACGAAAAAGCATCGCCCTCAATGTAAACTCTTCACCACTACAGCCATCAAACATTAAGGCGCCAACCGACCAAAGAACCTTCCAATATTTTATCAAAGGGTCAAGATAAGTGTCTATGTCATTTCCAAGTTGTTTTGGGCCTGAATACATGATGGGCATCAACACATATTTTCTCTTCAAGCACAAGTACGAGGGAAGATTGTAAATGGCAAGCGAAATTGGCCCCGAACTGTATTTCGAGGACATATTCCCAAATGGGTTCATACCATCGGTACACAAAGAAAATCTCCAATTCCTAGATTTGGATGCAAAGTGTGGATACATCCTGTCAAATTTCTTCCACTGGTCCGCGTCAGTCGGGTGTCGAATTATATCATCATTTTTACAACCTCCCCTATTAACGCACCATGTCAAGTTCTTTGCATCCTTTTCATTATTTGCACCAGTCCCTCACTGGCACAACATGCTCTCTACCGACAACCACATTTCTATTCTTCTTATAACGCTACACATTACATACTGGACAAACAATCTTATCCTTAAGGTCACCCCTATATAGGACACAATCGTTCGGATAAGCATTTATCTTTTCATACTCCAATCCCATCGGATACAAAATTCTCTTAGCTTCATAAAGGTTATCAGGAACCCCATTACCTGGTGGAAGCTTTTCATTCAAAAACATAAGCAATTTATTCATGCTAGTATCACTCCATGACCCTACACCTTTCAAATCAAACAACTCCATCAAACACGACAGGACCGTGTCTTTCTTCTTGCAACCGGGATAGAATGGTGTATCCTTCTCACCAAGGAAGTTAGCCAAAACTTTTGGCCTCCCTCTAAACTCATTAACAATCTCCTCACACATGCCATCCAACATAGAATCCCCAAAACACTCTCCCTCACTACTAACCCTCACTTTTGGTGGTGATTTTTCCCCATGAAAGGTCTATACAACACAATCTTTCGCAAACCCTCGGCTAAAATAACAAGATGTCCTTCTTACATGATAGAGACGTAATATTCGCTTCTATCGACTAAAAGCATGCTCCAAGAACTCATCCACGAACATAATATATTCATCGCTCAACCTACTAACGTTGGCATACACATGATTACGCATCTCGATGACACGATACAACTCTACATATCAATAAATATCCAACAATCAAACTTCAACTCATTTAATACAATAGAATTTTACTTGATGACTTCCTAATTATGAAACATCATAAATGCACAATATACACCAATATTCCACATTATAATTACAACATTCATAACATGTCCAACACTATAGGAATCAAAACCCACAGCCTTATAACTACAACAACCTTGAGAACAAATCACAAACTAATATTTACAATTCTACCTCAATCACCATCAAATGATCAAACACAAAATGTAAATATCTCTACTAACCAAAACCATACATGGAATCCTTAATATCCATAAATGTAATTCAAAAAAACGTACCTTCAAGGGTCTTCATTGTGGAGAATTCAATGCCTTCATCAACCAAAAAACACCATTAATGAACCTCTTTTTCAAAAAATCTCATTTTCAACCCGCTAAAAAATGGGGTAGGTGAGCATTTAATGCAATTTTCTACACCGGTATTTAGACTTTACCGGTGCATAGCTAGCCTTTTAAACCGGTAAATACAGTTACCAGTGTAGATATTTAGGCAAAATGTGCATATTTCTCTATCCTGCACCGGTACAATCACAGTACTGATGCAAAAACTAATAGTTTTGGCACTAAATTTCTACAAAAATAATTGTTTTGCACTGGTATTAAGAAAATACCGGTGCATGTTCAATTTCTACACCGATTCTAATAGTAACCGGTGTACAAATGCAAAATTTTCCCACATTTTTTAATTCCTACACTAGTAATTTCCCATTACCGGTTTAAAAGTTTTCCTCTTAGCGCCAAATTAATAAAAAAGGTAAATAAGTACACACCGGTAATCCGGTACCGGTGCACATGTTAGCAATTGCACCTGTACAAATACCTATTTGAATAATACCGGTGCAATATATTTGACGTTGGTACACCGGTAGAACCAACACCGGTGCAAAAATAGGTTAACTTTACACCGGTTGACATGATACCAATGCGTCTGTACTTATTTGCACTGGTACTGATATTAACATGATAAATACTGGTGAAATTGGTTACATATGCATCAGTATACCTATAATCATGAATTTATACTAGTGCGTATGTACCTGTTTTCCAGTAGTGTTGCCATTTCTTTTAAGTACAAGTTTCACATAATTAACTTTTGTTATAATTCAAGTGGATCTTTGGGGGGGAGGGCTTATAAGATCAATCCTGGGAATAATTTCAAATACTTCTTGACTATAGTGGATGCTTTCACAAGATGTCTTAAAACTAAGGATCAGATCCCTTCAATGCTCAAAACCTTTCTTGTCATGATAAAAACCCAGTTCAACACTTCACTCAAGCATATTAGACCAGACAATGGCACTACATTTTTTTATGCTAAATGTGAAAAGCTTTTCTCAGATTGTAGCATCCTTCATAAAAAATCATGTCCTTATACTCCACAACAAGATGGAGTTGTGGAGAGAAAACGCCATCATCTTCTTTAAGTAGCTAGAGCCTTACTCTTTCAATCAAATCTTCCTAAATTGTTTTGGGGGGATGCAATCTTGACAACAACATACTTGATAAATAGATTGCCAGCACATGTACTCTCTTGGAAATCTCCTTATGAGTTGTTATTCAATGAAAAAATAGATTTGAAAGCTCTTAGGGTTTTTGGTTGTTTGGTATGTGTAACAAACACTTCACCACACAAAAATAAGCTCTCAGGGAGAACATGTCCTTGTGTGTTCATTGGCTACCCTACAGGACAGAAGGCAGACAAACTATTTGATTTGAAAAATCATAGAGTGCTTGTGTCTAGGGATGTAGACTTTCATGAATTCACATTCCCATATCCATTATCTCATCAGTTTCCCTTCCAACTTCCTTTCCTAGACATCTCTCCCTCAGAACCTTCTCCGTCTTCTTCTACATTAACTACATTCTCTCCTCCTTCATCTTCTGCTCCATCAAACTCAGTTGTTAAGAACAACTTTAGAGTCTTAGGCCACCAGCATGGGCTAAAGATTTTGTGTCATCCACTTTTCAGCTTTAGTCCATTGTTTCTGTACACATTGTTGATGTCTCAGGGGTTCAGGAACCAACAACTTATGATGTGTCCATTTTATATGCATTATTTAGTAGTATTTAGGATCACTTTTGTGGTCTTTTATTATCGAGAGCTTGTGTTTTACCTTGAAATTCTATTAGGAGAGGTAAGAGCAACTTTATGCTCTTTTACCTCTTCTAAGTGGACTTTGTGTGATGAGGGAAGAACACGGAAGCAACGAAGACTGGAAGACATTGAAGACTACACTTTCGAAGACTTTTGAATACTCACTTCGAAGACATGAAGATCGGAGGCCGTTGAAGACCATTTTTGGAGCCGTTGAAGACTTGAAGATTGAAAGGGATGACTATGAAGAAGAAGAAGAAAACAAGCAAAATTCTGGCACCCATCGCGAGTCGCGATGGACTCGTCGCGACCAATATGTTCATCGCTAGTCGCGACGGCCACTGACCAGAAATCCACTTTATCTTCTTTGCACTATAAATACCACTCTGTTTCCTCCTCTTCTCCAGCTTTGCCCAGCCCATTTTTCTCTGGTTTTAGGGCTTGAAAACCCTTGGTTTTCTTCTCTTTCTTTTCTTAGTTTTTGTAGTTTAATTATGTCTTTTGTTGTTCTAGCTTAGTTTTTACCTTGGGAGCAAAGGATTGAAGCTTCCATATCCATGTATTGAGAACCATTTATATCTATCTATTTGGTGTTTTTACTATTGTGCATTTATTGTGCTTTGAATGTTAATTGTTGATTTCATTGATGTTGTTGAGAGCTTGAGCATATGAAATACTTGTATGAATTGCTAGCTAGGGTTTGGGGGATTTGGGTTGATTTCCCCCCTGTTCTTGTTAGGAATGTATGAGTATGATTTAGAGCTTTTGATTGTGTTGATAGATTGATAATGTGCTAGATGAATGTGATTGATGTTGAACTCTTCGTCATGTTCGTTTGTGTAGCAAACGAGAGAGTTATATGCTCTTGGATGAATGTACGTTGCACGTTCATCCAATCTTGTGTAATTGCATTAATTGGTTAAATGCTTAGTCACGGTGTAGTGGTCATAAGCATTGCCAAGCTTGTTGGTTCTTCGTGCTAAATGCCACCAATGGGATACCTTGAGTCATGGTCTCGACAACGGGAGTCATTGGTGAGGTTTGACAAGAGATGTCGAATTCACTCTTGCAAACTACGAACTAAGAAGGATGGAAGATTTATCTTCACAACAAGTAGTTGAAGTAGTGAATAGATGATTTTAATTCATCCTTGAAGCATTTGTTATTTAGCATTTGTGTATTCTTGATGGTGTGTTTCACTTCATTTGTGCCATGAGTTGTTTGAGAATAGGGAGTGTTTGTATGATTGAATTGGTTAGGTGTTAGGAACGTGATGAATTCCGTAGCTCCTTTGCATGAAAATCTATGAATGTGAACTTAGAACTTCTTGTGCATAATGTGTTGTGATTCTCGCTAGAGAGGTATGTTAATGTTAGGCTAAGTAACGAATGCGATAGGATGAGTGAATGGTTCAATGATCTACATTAGGTTTGGAAGTGGATATCCATTGCCCCCAAGGCTTTATCTTTGTAGTTTTAAAACCCCTTTTCTTAGTTTTGTTTGATGATTAGCATAGTCACTTGACCTTGCTAGTTATCTTGTCTTTTATTTATTCTCATAACTTAGGACAACCAACCAACCAAACCCCCATTTTTTTACATGCTTTTATGTGTATGTATATATATCTACTCCGAGTATAATATCAACCATTTGTGCTTAAGCGCTTAGGATGATCCCTCTTCTCCTTGGACGACCCCGATTTGCTGCTATCTACCTAGTTGTAGAAAGTAAGCAAAAAGGGCTTATAAATTATCTTTGAATAGGGGAGCGACGACCGCCCGCTATCAAAATGGCGCCGCTGCCAGGGAAGAGGCATTTATTCTTAAGTATTTAGGTGTATTTGGTTGTGTATTAGCTAGTTGTTTTTATTTTCCACTACTTGGTGGTTGTTTTTGTTCGGAGTAGGTATTTCTTGAGTTCTTGGTAATTTATTTTATCAAGAATCCTTGCACTATGATTCCAAACTTTTGAAAATTTTTTTTAATGGAGCACCTCACCTTGAGGGAACTCATGATGAGAAGAGAGGCTCAACAAGCAAGGTTTTGTAGGATGTGTCATTCCGATCATCCTACCGAATCTTGCCCTTTGTTGTGGGAAGAGCACTATGACCGAGAAAGAACTCTTGGTTTTCAAAACCATGGGTACTATCAGCCTGGCCCGGTCGAGAAAAGATTCACCAAGAGGTAGGAGATGTTGGTTTTCAAGGGCAAGAAGCTCATGAATGCTATCCATACCACAACTCTTACAATTCGGAATGGAGTGGTAATCCGGATTGGTGGTATGAGAATGAGCCAGAAAACCAACCATACGAGCAACCTAGTTGGCCATCACCACCCTATACCATACCCCAAAACCAAGCCCAACAAGGAAGTTCAAGTTTGACACGTGAGGATGTCTTAAATACCATAGCAAACTTGAACTCCTTTACTAGTGAGGAGCTGGATACCCAGCTCTCCTATAGTGTTGAGGCCATTGAGGGCATGTGAGGAACATATTAGAGGTATTGGCCCGCATGAAAGCTCGTGATTCCAAAAATACACCATCTCAACTTGAATTCGATGACTCGGTGAATGAGGTCACCAATAAGAATGATTTTGAGTTTGAAAGGGATGAGGAGTTGGTTGTTGAGGATAGAAAAAGGGAGGAAGAGGTGATAGTGCTACATCCATTAGCATCTTCACCCCTTCTCCCACCTAATGAACCAACTCTAATATTTTCGGAAGTTTTGAGGGAAACAAGAGAGGAGCCGAAAGATTATCCCAAGCTCCCTAACCACTCAATTCCCTTTGAACCATCTCCACCTCCACAAGACTTTCCTCTTGAAAGTTTTGTGCCCCCACCTCTCTTATTTTGGATACTTGTGGTGAAGAGCTTCAAGCCTTCACCATACGGATAACATTAGGGTCGTGCCAACGACCTTAAAAATACGGAGTTTCGTCGTGCCGACGACGTAAAATAAATTCGGCATTTCTTTTAGTTTTTGTTTCTTAGTTTGTTTTTTTTGTTATTTTGTTTTGTTCTTTTTATGGCGTGTTTTTCTGTGATTTTGTAGCAAAGTGAAGTGCATTGCAATGGAGGAGATGAAAGAATGATATCAACGAACAAGGGAAGAAAGCTTGGATAGTTGGTAAGAAAACAAAAAAAAATTTAAGCCTGGGATACCCTGCCGTCACGAGTCGCGACGAACAGGGGAGAAAAATCCACTCCCAGCACCAAATTTCCGCGAGTCGCGATGACATCGCGAGGTCTTGTCGCGCGTCGCGATTAACTCATCGCGAGTCGCGACGAGCTCAGAAAATTTTGGGCTCTCGGAACCAACTTTCCGCGAGTCGCGACAGCCTCGCGATGGGTCATCTCAAGTCGCGACATAGAGGTCGCGAGTCGCGACAAGATCAGAAAATTTTTGCTAAAGATCGGCTCCCGGCCTCTACTTTTTGTGAGTCGCGACTAACTCATCGCGAGTCGCGACGAACTCATCCCGAGTCGCGACCAGTTAAATCGCGAGTCGCGATGAAAAATCCAAGTTTCCAACTGATCTTAAACATTGCATGATCCTTCCTTCTTCTCCACCCAACACTCCCAAGAACCACCACATACCCACTCATTCCTCCACCATCCTACATATATTGACATATGAACATTCTTGCATCTTTATAGTACTTTTGTTGATTGTAGTATGCCGACTACATCATTGTGACCGTGAGTGCATATCCTATAATGATGCTTGTATATATGTCAATATATGTTGGATATTTTTAATGCATAATCTTATAGTGGTGATTGAGGGTGGATTGGTTGTTCTTTGAAAATACTATGGTTATTAACTCTTGGTGCTAAGCCTAGTATTACAAATCCTTATGTACTTGTGAGTTTAATGTTGTTCTTTGTGGTGTTAGTCTTGATCAAACGGCACCACAAAGACTATGCTTTTCTCGAGGGGTGAGTTCTTCTACGGCATCTTTGCTCCCCCTTCCGGTTCTGAAACCGATTTTGGGACAATACAAGTACATTGGATTGCGCCATATCACCGGCGAATACATGGAGAAATGGGTGTCACTCTACCCCCTTGCCTTGATTTTTATTGTTCTTGCCTTACATGTTTACATTGAGGGCAATGTAATGTTTTAAGTGTGGGGGGGATTAGAGGAATCACATGCATGCTAGATTGTTTTGGAATGTTTTTTGCTACTTTTCATTGGAAAAACATGAGAAAAAGAAAAAAAAGAAAAAGAGAAAACCCGCTAAGTTGAAAACCTGAGAGGGCAACTTAGGCAACATTGGGGGCCCGGATAGGTCGAAAACCTGAAAGGGCGGCCTCGGCAAAAATGAGAGGCTAAAATGTGCGGAAAAAGGTGAGATGTGAGCCAAAGAAACATGATGTGTGGCTAGGATGAAAACTTGAAAGAGCTCCTAGGCAAAATGAGAGAAAAAGAGAGAAAAAGAAAAATTCTATAATTTCACTCATTTGTCGGCGTTGGAGCCATAAGGTTGCGGTTGTCACATGGATGGATCGGGTAGCTCAACATCTAGAGACCTCTTGGGATTGGGTAACTTAGTGGGTTAAGAAACGAAGTATGGTTATGAAATTCTTGATCTTTTTCTACTTCGTTTTTGGTTGATATATTGGCATTAGGTGAAGCATGTGTTTGAACCTCTTATATGGCTTTAGCTTCATTTTATGTCATTGGATTTTGGTGGATATATTGGCATTAGGTGAAGTATGTGCTTAAACCTATTAAATGGTTTTAACTTCATCTTGTGTCATTGGACTTTGGGAATATCAATTTAGGGCTTTGAAATATTTTTATGGATAGTGAATTGATAAGTGGTAGGTTTGGTTAGATTTAGGATTGGGGACGTGAGTGTGAAAAAATTCTCATGTGAGCTTTTATTTTGGGATTTATGATATTGAGAGTTTTTGTGAGGCTTTGATTGGGGGATTAGTAGTTAGGATATTGATATATCATTTCCTCCGTGTGCTTGGATCTTTTCTTACTCGAGCGCGAGTAAGGTTTAAGTGCGGGGAGGTTTGATGTGTCCATTTTATATGCATTATTTAGTAGTATTTAGGATCACTTTTGTGCTCTTTTATTATCGAGAGCTTGTGTTTTACCTTGAAATTCTCTTAGGAGAGGTAAGAGCAACTTTATGCTCTTTTACCTCTTCTAAGTGGACTTTGTGTGACGAGGGAAGAGCACGGAAGCAACGAAGACCGGAAGACATTGAAGACTACACTTTCGAAGACTTTTGAATACTCACTTCGAAGACATGAAGACCGGAGGCCGTTGAAGACCATTTTTGGAGCCGTTGAAGACTTGAAGATTGAGAGGGATGACTATGAAGAAGAAGAAAACATGCAAAATTCTGGCACCCGTCGCGAGTCACGACGGACTCGTCGCGACCAACATGTTCGTCGCGACCAACATGTTCGTCGCGACCAACATGTTCGTCGCGAGTCGCGACGAACTTCGTCGCGAGTCGCGATGGCCACTGACCAGAAATCCACTTTATCTTCTTTGCACTATAAATACCACTCTCTTTCCTCCTCTTCTCCAGCTTTGTCCAGCCCGTTTTTCTCTGGTTTTAGGGCTTGAAAACCCTTGGTTTTCTTCTCTTTCTTTTCTTAGTTTTTGTAGTTTAATTATGTCTTTTGTTGTTCTAGCTTAGTTTTTACCTTGGGAGCAAAGGATTGAAGCTTCCATATCCATGTATTGAGAACCATTTATATCTATCTATTTGGTGTTTTTGCTATTGTGCATTTATTGTGCTTTGAATGTTAATTGTTGATTTCATTGATGTTGTTGAGAGCTTGAGCATATGAAATACTTGTATGAATTGCTAGCTAGGGTTTGGGGGATTTGGGTTGATTTCCCCCCTGTTCTTGTTAGGAATGCATGAGTATGATTTAGAGTTTTTGATTGTGTTGATGGATTGATAATGTGCTAGATGAATGTGATTGATGTTGAACTCTTCGTCATGTTCGTTTGTGTAGCAAACGAGAGAGTTATATGCTCTTGGATGAATGTGCGTTGCACATTCATCCAATCTCGTGTAATTGCATGAATTGGTTAAATGCTTAGTCACGGTGTAGTGGTCATAAGCATTGCCAAGCTTGTTGGTTCTTCGTGCTAAATGCCACCAATGGGATACCTTGAGTCTTGGTCTCGATAATGGGAGTCATTGGTGAGGTTTGACAAGAGATGTCGAATTCACTCTTGCAAACTACGAACTAAGAAGGATGGAAGATTTATCTTCACAACAAGTAGTTGAAGTGGTGAATAGATGATTTTAATTCATCCTTGAAGCATTTGTTATTTAGCATTTGTGTATTCTTGATGGTGTGTTTCACTTCATTTGTGCCATGAGTTGTTTGAGAATAGGGAGTGTTTGTATGATTGAATTGGTTAGGTGTTAGGAACGTGACGAATTCCGTAGCTCCTTTGCATGAAAATCTATGAATGTGAACTTAGAACTTCTTGTGCATAATGTGTTGTGATTCTCGCTAGAGAGGTATGTTAATGTTAAGCCAAGTAACAAATGTGATAGGATGAGTGAATGGTTCAATGATCTACATTAGGTTTGGAAGTGGATATCCATTTCCCCCAAGGCTTTATCTTTGTACTTTTAAAACCCATTTTCTTAGTTTTGTTTGATGATTAGCATAGTCACTTGACCTTGCTAGTTATCTTGTCTTTTATTTATTCTCATAACTTAGGACAACCAACCAACCAAACCCCCATTTTGTTACATGCTTTTATGTGTATGTATATATATCTACTCCTAGCATAATATCAACCATTTGTGCTTAAGCGCTTAGGAAGATCCCTCTTCTCCTTGGACGACCACAATTTGCCGCTATCTACCTAGTTGTAGAAAGTAAGCAAAAAGGGCTTATAAATTATCTTTGAATAGGGGTGCGACGACCGCCCGCTATCAACTTATCATCAAGAAAAATAATCACATGAATGGGTGAATGTAATAAATGAAGAACTAATTTCTTTGGAGCCGAATCATACATGGGATCTGGTGTATTTGCCTCCGGGTAAAAAGGCTATTGGCTCAAAGTGGGTATACAGATTGAAATTTAATGCAGATGGAAGCTTGGCTAAGTATAAGGCCAAGCTAGTTGCAAAGGGTTTGAATCAAATAGAGGGCATAGACTTTTTTTAAGTCCTTTCTCTTGTGGCAAAGACAGTCACAATTGGGTTGCTTCTTGCTTTGGCTTCAACTTCAAAATGGCACATTCATAAACTTGACATCAACAATACCTTTCTTCATGGGCATCTTGATGAAGAAGTCTATAAGAAAGTGCCAGATGGTTACTCAATTCCAAATTCTTAACTGGTATGTAGGCTTTCCAAGATTTTTTATGGCTTAAAATAAGCCGCTCGACAATGGAACAAAGAATTCACAAAACATCTTCTCAGTCTAGACTTAAATCAATCCCACCATGATAATTGCTTGTTTATAAAATTCACTCCCACTTACATAGTAGCTTTGGCTCAGTATGTAGATGATGTTCTTATCATGTGGAATTCACTTGAGGCTATCTCTGATATTAAAAGATCTTTGGATCAGAAATTCACCATCAAGGATTCAGGTCCAGCTCACTAATTTCTGGGATTGGAGCTTACCAGAACTGCTTCTAGCCTTCATCTTCACCAAAGCAAATAAATCAGGGATATTATTTCTCATTGTGGTTTAAATCACGACAAACCCGCAGCTACACCTCTTTCCAGTACCTGAATCATTCATGATGAAAACTCCCATCTTCTATCGGATCCAAGAAGTTTTTGAAAACTAATTGGAAGGTTTCTTTATTTGAATTATACCCAACCTAATGTCACTATCTCTGTTCACCAGTTAAGTCAATTTGTTCAGTCTCTAACAAGCATAACTTTTCAGGGGATTTAAACATTGTCGGGTGTCTTCACCATCATACAGACTATGGATTGTTTTATGCCTCACCTAATGATCTTACATTCTATGCATATTGTGATGCTGACTGGACAGCCTGCAAGGTTTCAATAAGATTTATCATTGGTTATACATTTTTCTTGGACTCAGATTTTATATCTTGATAGTCTAAAAAGCAGGCAACAGTCTCTAAATATTGTGCAGAGGATGAGTACATGAGTTTCTCTATGACAGCCTATGAGTTAAAGTGGATCATTTATCTTTCCCAAGACCTCTAACTGAGGGTTCGACTCCCCATTCCTCTTTTCTGTGATAATCAAGTTGCACTTCATCTCACTGCTAATCTTGTTTTTCATGAAAGAATCAAACACATTGACATTGATTGTCATCTGGTTAGATACTACTATCTTTGAGGTTTTCTCCTACCTTCTTTTGTCTCATCTAGGTCATAATTAGCACATGTTTTGACCAATTTCCTTCTAGAAACTCCTTTCTATCTTAACTTGTCCAAACTCAGCTTTTGTGCTCCCAGTGTTGAGTTTAAAGAGGGGGTAAAGACTATGGAATCTTGGACTGAAGAATGATCAAGTCTCATGAATTCTGAAGTTTGGCGGTAAAGTTTGTTTTATGTTTCAGGCAAAAAGTTTATAATATAGTGTAACGCAATTGTTTTGTATTTTTTTGTTTGTTTTCTGGTTTGGTAAAAGCAAGGGGCACGTGTCGTTGACCCACCTCCACTCGGGGTTGTTAATTGTAGCTGATGAACCCGAGCAAAGGCTTTGAGTAAGGTCAAAGGGGATCAAATTTAAATTTATAGTTCTGCACCCAACTCACTACTATGTAATTATAGGGTAGTTAGTGGCAAGCCCTAGGTAAGTCCATAGATATGCTAGGGCCTAACATTCAATTAAACACAACCACGTCTGGGTTGTTAATTCGCCCGTGTTGCTAGGAATGGATAGTATGGTAAACATGGGGGTTTATTTTTCAACTAACAACTAAGAACATGAAAATAAAAGGCATGTAAAATATATTCGCTAGACATGTGGGGAATGTTTGTGTAACATAGTTAAGGTTGATTAAATGCTCCGATCCTTGGTTCATTCACATGCAAGATATCGACAACCTAATCCAATGCTCATAATATGTGGTGTGGTCAATGGTCAGCACTTCCCCGTATCTGTCATGTAGGGAGCTCTTGCAATCTTCCATCGGTACCGCCTCCGTAACTAGGGGAGTACAGCAAGGTACGACCGTTGTTGTAGTTCTGTTTCTCCCCCGTACAATTACATCATGGGCACTCTAGCACGGATGCTCCACTCCCTAAGCCTATAAATGAGGCAAAGGGAGGTAGGCACCTTATCTATGACACTAGGACCTCTTACAACCCTAGCTTGCTACTTTTTGCTATCTCTACCCATAACCCTTCGGACCAACTCTTCAGCTAGAGAACGTTTCCACGCCTCTCAAAAATAGTATTTATAAGCCCAAATTATTGCTAACTACTAAATAGTAGCTAGTGGTAAGACAGTGTCCTCCATGAGGAAAATGAGGTTTTATCGAGTGTTAAATGTAGTTTAAAAACACACAAAAATATCACTCTAAGTGTATGGTAACAAAGTAAGAGGGTTTTGGTTTGGAAAACATTATGACTACTTTAAGAAACAAAATTAACAAATGATTAAAAAGAACGATGCAAACACGATCACAAATAGCACAAATAACTTAACTAAGATTATAACTAGTCTTGGGCGCAATTGGTTTACATTTCTAGTTATTCTTTGATCATCAACTAATTATCCTATTTCTATGCATTAACCACATGCGAGCGAGATCGAACATTCATAGTCATACGAATCTTAGCATCATGTCTCACTCTTTAAAAACATGGCATTATCTTGTAAAAAAAAACAACATATGGTATATAACATGCAAAACAATGAACATTTACGCATGAAATTTTAGAATCATTAATCAATGAAGAAAAAAAATGTTCAATAAGATTATGACCAAATTTGTAGATGAACATGGAATGGGTAGAAAAATACCTCAAGGGATTTGAACCTTTAGATGCTCTACCCTATGATCATGTTGATGTTTGAGAGATGAAATTTGAATGCGTTATCTTTAATTATTGTAAGGTGTGAATGGAATGGATAGTGTTAGACTGAGGTGTTGGGTTTGTGTTGTTGATGGGAAATGAGTGTAAGAGCTGAGTTTTATTACTTGAAATGGGGTTGGGGGAAGTTTTGGTTTAAATTTTTGCCACAAATTTTCAATTCCCATAATATCAGATAATGCCATGTCATCGTAGGGGTATAAATGAAATACTAAGAAAAATGATGGACGATTAACCCGGTGTATCCGTCCATGGCCATAGGGGAAAATTGTGGTCATCAATTGATGATTTGGTTGAGTGTATCGCTAGTATAACATTTCAAGCTATCCTAATTTGTCGAAGGGACCTATGTGGAACTTGTTTTAAAAAAACAATAGACTGTCAATTCCAAAGTTGAACTTACACTATTCGAGTGTAATAAAGAAACTAGCACTAATAAACATATGCTTCCACAAGTTCTTCTGAATGACACCTTGTGTACTTGTCAGTAATGTGCTATAATTTACTCTAGGTCATGTTAGGTCGCTTCAAAACTCTTCATGGACAAAACTCTATTACAGTTTTATTTCCAAAAGAATAATGAATGTGAACTTTGATGCGATTCTATGTGGTGGTTCCCATCAAACTAGCTAGACATCAATAAAGTTCACCAGTTTTTTTAAAATCAATTCCCATTGAACTAGACGTGTATAAAGTTCATGGACATTTATAGACATCAATTAGTAGTATATAATATACCAGTAATCGTTATTAAGGTTAGCCATACTCATTTTGGTCAAATGCGGGCCCAGTTGTTCTGCTAGTGGGCCAAAATGTTGAAGCCCGCGTTAATAGGGGTCGACGTCGGTCTTATTTTCGATCATGCATTTGTATTCCCGATGGACTTGCAACGTCGCATATGAAGTTGGACTTTATAGGCCTTAGCCTATGCTCATGGACTGAACTGCTGAGGCCCACAAGTAGAGTACATGGCGTCGCTTATGATTCACTATCTTGTCGTTCTGATTGACTTACGTGCCACCTTATAGGATAGGGGATGGAATACACAACGATTCATAATGAATATATATATATATGGAGTTCACCACTAGACATTACTTCAAACATTCAACTTCTTGGGGAATTTATGCACTCTCTGACCCTTTCTTCTCAAAAGTATGCTCTCTAGATTCCCTATATTACTTTCTTTTTTGTAATTGTCATTGAATTTGATATGCATATATGGTGGAAATTCCATAGTGTTATTTTTATTTATTTTTTGTATTCAAAATTCCGTGGATGCTTGCTCTAGGTAGTAGGAATTTGGGCTTGAAGTTCTCATTTGTTAATCGGCCAAAATTGGTTGTTTTAACCTATCTATGCTCTAGTTTTCTTTTGATGAGAATGCGTCAGTAGCTCTTAAGTGCAACCTTGCATGTACGTTGGTCATACTTCTTCTGGGATGAACCTTTAGCGACGTTGGTTACACTTTTGACTCTGAACCCTAGTAGTATACGACCTCACCTTCTATTCATTACCACCTCGATTTTAATGACTAGTAGCCGATGTATCAGCGACGTAAATTATCAATGTATGCTACGTAGTGTTTGTGGGCCCCACAATAGATTAAATTTACCAATTCTTATTGAATTTCAGGAATCATGTCGAACAATGCTGGTTCAAGTAGACGTGCCCCGATTCAGGTAAGTTATTTGTTGTTCCAATTTAAATTCCATTTCATTTTCTATTATTTTTCTAAGAATAATATTAAAAGTTTCAATGATCAAATGCAGATCCCTAGCAATTTAGATGAGGATCATCATCCTATGACTGCATCCGAGGAAGTCAATACACACTTTGTCCACATGCTTGCCAGGACGAACTTCGGTGCCATTCCGACTTTGGTAAGTTCTCCCTTGTTACACATGATGTATTATTTTTTCAATGCACTTTCTCTACAAGTTAATTTCATATTTACTAAATGTTGTTCTTCGTTTATAAATCAGTACGTCCCAAGCTACATTTCAGAGCTCCTACCACTGTACAAGACCCCCCCTTTGTTTTGCGGTGTAATGGTAGAGTGTATGAGATGCACTACTCGGGGGACAAGAAGTATAAGACCCTCACCACTAAGGGCTTTGGAAAATTTCTTGATGAAAAAGAACTCATGATTGGGGACACGCTACTTTTTGAGGTGGTAAATAGTGTTGGGCCCATAGTTTTTAATGTAACCATTCTTCCCAGCGGATTTGACTGATTATTGACTTTAAAATTTTTGTTTAAAACAAATGTAATCAAATTCATAACAAAATTTCATAAATTTTATTGTAATTCATGAATTTTATATCAAGAATTTTATTTATTGAATTTTATTTCAATGTTACTGAATTCATCATATTTATGTAACTCCAGTCCTCTCCCTCTCTCAACATATGTAACTCATTCTCCCTTTTAGAAATTGTTGTTGCAAGCAATATTGTAACGGAAGTTGAACTGTAGACCAACTGCATGATGGGCTGTAATTATTAGGCCTGCGCAATTATGCGATGTCGCGAAGAGGTCAACATCATATCGCTTGGTCCGAGAGGAGTGCAAAGTTGTACAAGGTGATGGATGACACATTGGCTTCAACCGATGTTGGTCTATGATCGACATCTTTTCTCCCAAAAAAATTAAGTATGCGACGTTGCATAATTCGAGGTAGCTCAAAATGACTTCGCCACTAGACGGGTATAAATAGGGGAACCCAAACAAGGACTTTAAGCATTCATCCACAAATTTCCCACAAATTCCAACGGTCTTTAGCTTCCTCCCCTCTCTTCTCTTATCCCTTGGAAAAAGGTATGGATTTTCTAATCCCCTAACACATATGTTTTGTAATTCTTACTATGCAAAGTTCGATCTTTGGTCTGTGAATATGTTTCCTAATTCTTACTTTACAATTCGGTTAGACAATTTTTTGGTATGTTTCCAAAGGGTTTAACTTCATTGTGAAGTGTATAAAGCTTCTTTTTTTTTTTGGTTTTATGGGTTTCTTGCTATTTTTTTCCTATCAATTATGCGACGTCGGTCTCTTATCTGTCACAAATTGGTATATGCGATAACATAGTGATGTCGCATATTCATGTATCCAGTTACACATTTTTCTCAATTTGCGAAGTCGGTTATTGCTCTGTCTTCTATTGGCCTTGACTAACAAGGTCGTGAGGTCACAACTACATGTCGACAAACACACTTCCTCGGATAGATATCACCTAGCGACAGATTGTCCAACGTCGCACATAGCATTTTATACCCTAGTTTTGCATTAACATTTCCACATGTGATGCAGAACTAATGGTTGGCGAAGGATCATCTAATCAACCCTTTTTTTAGGTATTTCACCTATTTAAATATATTTTTATACACTAACACAACTACACACCTCATAACAACTAATACTTTTAAGCTATCGTACAGTTCACTACACAATGGAGGCACCCAGAGTCTTTTTTCTTCAACATTGAACATCATTTGATGGTGATTAATAGCCCGCATTTCAACTGCACTTTGAAGCAACTCAACATTGGGAAAATACCAACTTTGGTAAAGAGCTTGACTAAATTTTATTTGTAGACAATTGCATATGTATATATACATTTATATTTCTAATCAATAATTTTTACTGTGACTTAGTACATCCCGTGGGAGATTTTACAACTCCTACAGACTGAGAAAACCCTTGTGGTGCTGACATGCTATGGGAGAGACTGTCATATGGACTACTTGGGGGTGGGAAGATTAAGGCTCTTTTCCCAAAGGGTTTTGGCGAGTTCCTTAGGGAAAACAACCTACGCATTGTGGGCACCTTGTTCTTTGAGATGATATAAGCTAGGGTACCATCATCTTCGAGGTCATCATTGTCCGAGCTGATTAAGTTTATTCTAATTTCTATTATGTGTGAACTAAGACAATTTTTATTCAAATTTATGTACTTTTAAGGATATTCTCATGCCTACGATTTTTCTAATTAATTAATTATCTTATTTGAACATTATGTAATTGACTGTACGTGTTTATTTGTGTTACTTCATCAGAGAACTAATTGATATATCATTTGTCGGTCCTGTGATTTAAAAACATTGAAAAGGGGGGTATTGGTCGTGAACGAATTAGGGAAGGTTTCTTTTCTATCACCGTAAAGTTCATATTTGCGACTTCGCAATGTCATTCGCAAATGTATTGCTACAAAAGACAAATTATGTAAAATTGGCCCAGCTTTTAACACAACAAAGAGCGGCGTTGCATGCTACTCAGTAACATTATTTACCTCATTTTTATCTTTTACTTCGGTTATTTTATTAACCGGGGTAAAAAATTAATTATTTACCTCAGTTTTTTATAACCGAGGTAAAAAAAAATTTTACTTTGAAAAAAACATAACCAAGGTAAAAGAACTGCTTACCTCAATTTTTGGGGTTAAAGAAAAAACTGAGGTAAAAGGGGCGCAGTATAAGATCATTTTTCTTGTAGTGGGGTTTGACCAAAAACCTAGGAAAGAATCAACACATAATCATCAACTACTTGATCATCCTAGTATAGATCGTGCATTAATCACACAAGAGAGCACAAAACATACTTGATAATCAAACCCACAAAATAGGATAAACCAAATCTCACAAATTCATATTAGAAATGCTTACCAATTTCTCAGAAGATGAAATCTAGCCTAGATAATGAAAGCCTATAACAAATATACAAGAATTCATGGAAGAGATGCAATAACTAAGAAAAGATGAAGAAAACTAGGGTTCGGAGTCCCTCCGGTCGAGCTCAAGAAAATGGGAAAGTAAAAGAGGCTATTTATAGCCTAAGTAAGTCAAGAAAAGTCAAAAGGATGCAGTAGGCGTGCGGCCGGGAGTCGAACGTGCTGGGCACGCGGGCGCTGATCGAGGGTGCTGGGCTGCTAGTGCAGCATGCCGTGGTGGAGCGAGACCGTGGTGTAAACTCGTGGCACGAAGACGTGATGTGAGGCTGTGGCACGGGGTAACGCGGGAAAGAGTGAGAAGTGGATACGCACCGGCGTACGCTGGGGCGCACATGCTGCGCGATGGATAACTAAAGCCCTGTGCCATTTGTGGCACGCGGGTGCACGCCTGTTCGTGTTGGGCACAGTTTCTGGGCACTACCAAGACCAAGTGCATGGGTGTGTGAGCTTAGGCCCCGGCTGTGCGTTCCCAGCCTGAGGGCATGGGCTAAGGAATAATTTCCACCACGTGGGTGTGCGGTTAAGGACGCTGCCCGCACTCCCGGTCTCATCACCTAGTAGGTCGGCCGGCCAATCTGCACTCTTCAAAACTGAACTTACTTTTCCCATGTTTGTCCCGTGGCCTTCAATCTTCTACGATTTTTGCGAATGGCCTTCGTCAAACCATCCAAAATACTTACGAGCAATCTACAAATTAAGCTTACAAATAGGGATCTAGATACTGATTAGGACCAAAAATCCATTAGACTAAACATAGGTTACAAAATGAAGTATTTAGATATGAAAATTGAAAACGGTCAACTAAACCCCTTCTGATATAAACCTGCCTAAATCTAGCAATCTACAACAAAAGGATAATAAAAGAGATGTTAAATGTTTTGAAAAATACATGCATTTGACATCTTATCAACCAGCTAAGACTGATGTGTTGTCATCGTAACAGTAAAACTCAAAAAAGACCTACATGCACACACCCACGTGGACCCGGAACCTACTACCCATATCACATCCAGGTTTCTATTCCCCGGGGGTATCAATATTTTCACCAGCATGAATGTAGACTAGAGTGTGTGCTAATGGAATGTATCATTCATGCAATTATAACATTTATGAACAAGCCATAATAATATCACAAGCCATAAATTAGGATGAACTAAGAATCTCACAAAAGCATTAATCAGCACATTATCCCCAAGCTATAGAAACTACTCCCTAGACATGGAATTCAAGTATTTCATTGAATTCCACAACTTAGTAACAAGGCAAATTAAAAAGAGAAAGAGAAAGAACCTAGAGAGAAGAGAGAGTGTTTCTCTCTCTAAGTTGTTCTCCCCAATTACAAAATATGATCTAAGACTAAATGCGTATGAAACCGGGAGGTCATCGTCGTACCTCTCAAAGTTATATTTTTAAGTCTTAATGCTTCCTATCTACAATTAATTTGATAATAAAAATTTGGGATCGTCCACGAGAAGAGGGATCTTTCCATGTGTTTAAACACATATTGGGGAAAACATACTAGATATAAGCATATATAGATACATATGAAAGCATGTAAATGAGGGGGTGGTTGGGTTTTGTCCTAAATTATGAATTGAAAAACAACAACTAGCAAATCATGAGAACTATGCTAATCATACAACAACAACTATATAGATGATTAAATCAACAATTAACGGATCCTTGGGGGCAATCGACTTTCACTTCAAAACTTCTTATAGATCATACATTCATTCACTCATTCAATTACATTTATTGTCTATGGGATATGTTATCACTTCTCATTCGAAGATCAACATTCATTCCTTCTTAATAGTAATTTGCAAAGACAAACAATAACCATTTGTAAACCTCGTTGATGGTCACCCTAGGTAAACAACACCATAGAGGTATTTCATCAACGGTATTTCACAAGAAGGACCATAGATTTGATAATAACAAGCCTTCTACCAAAGACATAGTCACTTAATCAAACAAAGCATTTACTAGGCTAACCCTAGAACAAACCACAGGATAAATATGAGAACAGTCCACATTAATATACTTGTCTAGCAAGAATCACCACACATTATACACAAGAAGTTCTAAATCAATGCTCTTGTATTTCATGTAAAATGAGCTATGAAATTTGCAACTTTCCTAACACCCTAACACTTCAATCATACAAATATTTCATATAATCAAACAACCCATGGTATAAATGAGGCAAAATAAAACATTAATGGCATAATAAATGCTCTCCAATAAATTTTCATAAATGAGTAATTAGAGAGTCTCACCACATAAGTTTGGAAGCTTCAATCAATTGCTCCCAAGAATTATTTTAGCTACTAGAGTTCATACTAATTAATTATAACAAACCAATCATCACAAGAGGGAAATCAAAGAGGAAAATGGTGGAAAACTAGGGTTTGAATAGTACCAAAGTCGGGCTCTTAAAGATGAATGAAAGAGAGTAAAGAAAATGATATTTATAGTACAAAGTGATAAGATTGTATTCTAGCCACCCATGTGTCACGACTCGCGACGGGCGCCAGAACATAATCTTGTCTTCTTTTCTTCTTCTTGTAGCAAGCACTCTGGTTCACAATAAATCCTTTCATTCTTCAAGTCTTCAAATCTTTGAAGCAAGTCTTCAAAGTCTTCAAAAGGTGATCTTCAACGGCCTCCGGTCTTCAAGTCTCCATGTTCTTCCTTTGTCATGCAAAATCCACTAAGAAAAGTTAAAAGAGCATAAACCACAAGCTCTTGATAACAAAAGAGCACAAAAGTGATCCTAAAAAGTACTAAAATATGCACATAAATTGACACATCAGAAACCCAATTAGACTAAGGATCTTCATATAGTAGTAGAGGATTGGGCCTAAAAATAGGCCTAAAATAGTGTAAAACCCCTAGTCAGCCACCACTGGCGTAGACCGCCGCAGATGGTACAATCCGCACCGCTTATGTAGCTTATGCTGGCATGGGGCACCAGATATGGCGCAACCCATTTGCTTTGTGCCGGTGCGGGGCGCACAATCTGGCGCGGCCCATTTGCGATGCTAGCAAGAGTCCTGCTGGGCATGGTCCACATCGTCTGGTGTGGCCCATTGTTAGGATGGTTATTTTTGCACTTCTGATTTGCGGTATGTGTCATTTGGCGCGAGCCATCATCAGGATCCTTGTTTTGCTCAATCTTTTGGCACGAGCCACTCAATTCTCCACATCCTGCCGGCTGGTCTTGATATTTTTCACTTGGAATAGCACAAGCTATCTAAAATGGGATGGTCCATACCCATACTTATTCGTTTTGGAGTGCAATTGGCCATTTGGGATGGCGGGCTGTAGAGATTGGCGCGACCTGTGCCGGGTTTTGGCATGGCTCGTGCCGTTTGGCGCGACTCATGCCAGAGATTCTTGGCATGGGTCATGTAGTTTGGAGCATTTTGTTGGTGCCTTTCTTGGTGCCAACCATGAGCGGCCCACACTGACCCTTGGATGCTTCGCCTAGCTGAACTTCTTTGCTTCACTACGGATGAACCGTTGGTACGTTTTGAGAGTTCTTGTAGTTGATTTTATAGTTTTCAAGGAGAAGAATCCAATGGAACCAATCTGAAAGGCTGATTATTCTTGGATCATTCCCATAATTTGGTGCAACTCTCGAACCATGATTCTTCGTTTCTTTCTTGACCACTTTGAACTTCAATCCCGCGTATCTTTGCCTCTATCCTTCTACTACCATGATTTGGTGTTTGTGGCCTTCATCTACTACCATTATAATGTGAATGGCCTTTGACCCTTCTGCCGTCTTTCTGAACGGCCTTCAACATTTTCTACCGTCCTTGTGAATGGCATTCACATAGAATGTAACGAAAAGTGCCCACGAGTGACCTAATAAGGATGATCATAAAGGAAGATATAGGTGCATGTGGATACAAGATGTCCATTGGTACTAATTAAATCAACAAAACGTGGGATTCAAACAAGAAAACCAAACATAGCCATCTACACCCCTTGTCACATAAACTCAACTAATACTAGAAATCCAACATATTACACAAACCAATTATTATGCCAAATGCAACCGTTAACGCACGCATAATGAAGCACATCAATTGTGCTCCCATAGATTTCTTCCTTTTATTCCTAGTATAAAGGTCGGGCCCATGTGATGATCAGTGTAATTTTTGGCATTTTGTTCATTGAAAACTGATGATTTCTTCTCCTTTTTATTCTTATCAAGTCTAATTTGTGTTGTATCTTTATATTTTGCTCTAAAATAATGAAATATATCTCTTAAAAGATGATATTTCCATAAGTAATAAAAATATTAGAGACTCCGGTGTAATTTTACCACAAAAAAAATCACGAGTTAAATAAATTAATCCGGATAAATCATTGGAAATTGCAAAATCGCTTTTTAGTAACATAAGTAATAAGTATTGTTTAGAAACATTACATAGAGTACCCTAAATAAATTATTTTTATTAAATAAATCTAAGAAGAACTATAAGAATTTAAAAGTGAATTACTTAGATAATCAATAAAATAAGAAATTGTTACTTTTATAATATTTTATCCAAATTATTATGTTGTTTAAAATAAATAAAAATTTTATTATTTCTTTTTAATTTTGTCTCATGATTCTTCATGACATTGGAAATGGTTTCTCTTTAAGATGTAAAATAAATGAAGTTGTCCATGTATTTATCAAAGTGATTAATGATATATAGGCTCGTGTAAACTTTAGTTGTCATTCAGTTATTGTAGGAGGATGTACAATCAAAGTGCCCCAAAAAAAATTTTCCAACTAAATGAGGTGGAGGACTTACACCAGAGAATCATTCTGCCAAACAAAATAACAAAAGAATAATTGTAGTTCTAACTTCCATGAATCCTCACTGCATCTTTAAGAGCGTTCCTAAATCTTCCTACATTAATTTTTATATTCTGTATGCATGCCCAAGTGGATAGCCCTAAGACCAGAGTACCTATGTTTCTCTATAGACCTTGGATTTGTAATCATATGACGATTTGGACCGTAGATGTTGAACATCGAGATTTCATTGGGTTTAATCTTGTAATATAGATATTGCAAATCTACATTCTTGCTGATGTATCATAGAATGCATTTCCAGGCCAGTTTAAACCAATTGGATTTACTTGAATCGCAACTTCTCCAATTGGCAAGAAAAGCTCATTAGTTAGCCTCGCCATGAACTCCGACCATCACGCTGCTCGAGTTGGTGATTCAAACAAATTTTACCGAATCTGACATCATTTGCACCATGGAAACCACAACTTGAAATCCCATCTCCTCTCTCATACTTAGTACCTTTTCTTGATTCAAGATGGTTCTTGTTTCAGTACGAGATATAAGCAGCAAGTTAATATTTATTTCTGATCCCACTACCTCAGAAACATCCTTTGTCCTAAAAATCTTAGGGAATGAGGGCTTCTTCATATTGCGTTGAAATATCAGAACAATCAAAAGAGAAAACTATCAAGTTTAACCTCAAGCATTAAGCAAAAAGTCAAACTCACATAATTTGACATTCACAATTGCATTCTATTAGGTATTTTGGTGATTAGAAGCTTATTATCAATTGTGATAAGAAGTACTTCTCATCAGCTATTTGGTGCTAAACTATGCATGCTCATTCTCTTCAAATTTGTTTATCTTTCTTGTTCCCAGTTCCGTGTTATTCTGATCACCAACCACAATAATGCAATTGTGAATGCCTGGCATAAGTGCTTGACATCCATCGTGCTTCTGATCACAAGATCGATGATGTTGTGAAGCTTCGATATGTCAGTGAGTTGATATATTGCCTTCTCTAGAAAAACTAGCATGAAGAACATTTGTTACCAATTATGTGGTGCCATGTGAATCCTTATTGAAATTTCTTTCGTTGAAATACATGTTTTAGAACTTACCCATGTAACTATGGACTAATGAGTATCGGGGAGTTTCTCTACTCATATTTTTCTAATTAAAAGCTCAAGAAGAATGACACTGAATGCATATACATCACTATTTTCAATCAATTTACCTGAAAGTAAGCCAAGCAACATGTGTTAGGACTTCAAAAAAATTTTTTTATGAAAATTGTCCTCCTCATTTCAGAGTTCATGCATATACCCATTCGAAGGCATGAGGCAATACCCCTTCAAGGCCACGAGACACTACCCCTTCGAGGGTACAAGATAAGACCCCTTCGATAGCACTAGACATATACCCCTTCGAGGGCATTAGACACTACCCCTTCGAGGGCACAAAACAAGACCCCTTTGAGAGCACTAGACACTACCCCTTTGAGGGCACAAAACACAAGACATCACCCCTTCGAGACCACAAGCCTCCACCCCTTTCAGGCCACAAGCCTCCACCCCTTCGATACCAGAATGAACAACCCCTTCGAGCCCAGAATGAACTACCCCTTCGAGCCCAAAATGAACCACCCCTTCGAGGGCACAAGACAAGACCCCTTCGAGACCACAACGCAAGACCCCTTCGAGGCCACAAGAAAAGCCCCCTTCGAGACCACAAGCCACCACCCCTTCGAGGCAAAAATGAACAACCCCTTCGAGCCCAGAATGAACAACCCCTTCGAGCCCAGAATGAACTACCCCTTCGAGGGCACAAGACAAGACCCCTTCGAGGTCACAAGACACCACCCCTTCGAGGGCACAAGACACTACCCCTTCGAGGCCACGACAGTACCTCTTCGAGGACACGACACTACCCCTTCGAGGACACGAAACATTACCTCTCGAAGGACACATGACACTACCCCTTCGAGGCCATAAGACACTACCCCTTCGAGGCCACAATACACTACCCCTTTGAGGCCACAAGACATGACCCCTTTGAGGTCAGAATAAACAACCCCTTCTGGGCCTTACTCCATAATCACTTACCACTCCACTTGAACCCTCTATTCGAACCTTTCCACTCCACCCCTCTTCAATCAAACTCCTACTACGCCTCACTACTACTTTTTTTTTAAATTTTAATTTTTAATTCATGAACAACTAAGCAATTTCATAATCCGTTGTCGATAGCCCGTGTTTTGCGCGGGCTGGAGACCTCCCAGTGCTAAATAAAAATATCGATCAACAAAAGTACCAAAACTCCATCCACCGCATAGCTTATCCTTAGTACCATACATAAAATGGCATCACTTCTGAGAGGTAAAATATTGGATGGTATTAAGGAATGAAGATATTACTTGTAATTGTAATTATATTCTATTTTCTTTTCCTATCTTGTATTGGTATTCGGTACCACAATATAATGTACTCTGAGATCATGAATACAAACACAAATTATTACCCTTATTTTTTACAAGGTATAACATTCTAAAATCCTGAAACCCTGAAGAAAATATCCGATGCCTTATTCCGAGCTCCCGCCGCAGCTCGACGTCCGCGCATTGCATACATGCATCGTCATTGCTGTCGTCCGTAGCTCACTGATCGTTGTCAATTTTCCGACCGCCGCTGCCGTCCACCAGCTCCCATTGTTGCCAATCCGTCCGCTGCTGTTCCCGAGCTGCACGTGTCGCTGCTGATCCGTACCCACTACCTGCACTGGTCCTTCACTTGCCGCCACTAGTCCAACGCATCGCCGCATCTTGCTGTGATTTGATCCACCGCTGATCATCTTTTTGTCATTGATCATGATATATGTATGATTCTAGAGTTAATCCCGATACCGCTCAACAGGCTCGCATCGATGCTAAATCTAAGGCCACCAAACTACAGAACATGAACGACTATGAGGTAATTGCGACTTTACTGAAACTGTTCCAGTTATAATCTGGCCCTCCTTCACCTATACCTGTTGGTCGCCCACCAAACAATCCATACTTTATTGGCTCTTCTGACGGTCCTGGTTTGGTTACTGCACCCACCATCCTGAAGGGTCAAGAGAATTACCTTGAATGGTCTGATGGAATTTGCCGTGCTATGCTTGCTAAGCATAAGTTTAGATTCATTGTTGGATCCATTACCAAGCCCTAGGATGATCCTCCAGATGCTGCTGATTGGCATGAGGTTAATGCTACACTTGTCTTCTTGATCTTGCAAACCCTGGATCCGGCATTGCGATCTTCTACAAGTTCTTTTTCCACAATTAACGAATTGTGGGAAAACCCGAAGGACCGTTTTACCCTTGATGGTATGAAAATTTTGCATATGCACGAAGATATTTAGAATTTTAGGGAGAATGGTCAGAACATTTCCATTTACTTTGGCAATCTGAAGAAGCTGTTTGGGGACTATAATTCCATTCGGCCTCTTTTAGTTTGTGATTGTGAAGCTAGCAAACTGCTGTGCACTTGTAATCTTTCTGCACACACCTCCTAAAGAGAGTGAAGGATTTGATTTATCAATTCATCTATGGTCACGATGAAGGCTATCACACCTTGCGATCCCATATCATAAGCATTGATCTACTGTCACCAGTCAATCGTGTGTATGCACTTGTTTCCTAGAAGGAGAATCACCGAGCTGTTATCCGGTCTCGCGAACCTTTTTCTGACTCTATGGAATATGCCGTACGACGCCCACCACCTACGGGTTCTTCAACAATTATCTTCTCTTCAGCTGATCGCAAGAATCTTGTCTGTACGCATTGTCATCATAAGGGTAACGAAGAAGTTTCATGTTTCCAGCTCACAGGATATCTAGAATGGTACACGGAGATGAGGAAGAAAGCCAATGTCGCAAAGAAGATGGTACCGGCTCCTCGGCCGAATGCCGCTGCCATGCCCGGGATTCCTGCTGTCGTGGCCCGTCCACTTCCATTGCCGTTCGTTGGCACTTCCATGTCGCCGCCAGGGTTTGCGGTGGGGGTTTCCAATGGTAGTGCCCCTACCCGTTCTGATTTTTGCCCTGCTCTTTCTGATGACCAATGGAGCACGACCATGCATTTGTTTAATCAGTTTAATTCTCTTTCTGACCATGAGACAGGTAAATCTACTTTACCTTGGATTCTTGATTCGGGAGCCTCATATCACATGACCGATGACAAGGGTTCTCTTACTAATATTACTACTGCTATTTATACTGTGAATGTTATGCTGCATAATGGATTTGTGTTGTCTACTACACAATATGGTTCTATCTACTTTGGTGATGGCACCCTTAATCATGTGTTAGACATATCTATTTTGCAATGCAACTTATTATCATGCTCTAGATTATTGTCTGCCTTAAACTGTCTAGCTTTGTTTACTAAAAATTATTGCATTTTACAGAAAATCAATACGAGGACTGTGATTGGCATGGGTGAACAGCAAAGGGGGCTTATTGGCTTCGTTTACTGAATACTCATGTTCGCCTTCCTATCCTGCAGTTTTTTTCGACAGGTGCTTCTGTGTCTACTTCTGATTTATGGCATCAACATCTTGGACACCCTTCCTTTATGGTGTTGTCTTATATTTCTTCTATTGATTTTTATCACAAATAATACTTTTGTCCCCTGCTTTGTGTGTTATAGAGCAAAACAGACTAGACATAGTTTCTCTTTGAGTTCTTCAAATGCTAGTTCATTGTTTTAATGAATACATTATGATGTTTGGGAACCTTATAGAACACCATCTTCTAGTGGTGCATTTTATTTTTTAATAATAGTTGATTTTATTCCCGAGCTGTTTGGGTTTATTTATTAGTTGCTAAGTCAAATATAGCTTCTAGATTAATAGATTTGTGTGCTTTGGTCAAGAACCAGTTTGGGCGTATAGTGCTACGCATCTGGGCTGATAACGGTATTGAATTTCTTCCTTTGATATCATACTTTGCTGAATCTGGGATTTTCCTGAGACATCTATTGTTGATACACCACAACAAAATGGTCGTGTTGAATGTAAACATCACCATTTGTCGAATGTGACGCATGCCTTGCATTTTCAAGCCAATCTTCCAGTTGATTTTCGGGGAGAATGTGTTCGTACTTCTGCTTATTTGATTAACCGAATACCCACATAACATCTCAATGGTCACACTCCCTTTGAGATGCTCTATGGATGAGATCTAAACTACCAACCTTTGAGGGTGGTTGGATGTTTGTGCTTGCGGCTTATGTTCCCAGATTCCGTGACAAGTTTGTGCTAAGAAGTCGTCGATGTTTGTTTCTTGGTTATCCTGTCGGAAAGAAAGGATATCGTCTTTATGACTTGGAATCCCGTACTTTCTTCAACGGTCAAGATGCCAATTTTTTTGAAGACCAGTTCCCATATGCAGTCACTCCAGCATTGGCCTCATCTGAAGATCCCGGCGGTGCCACCACCCTACAGCCCACATCTTCTCTGCCACTGGAGTAGTTCATGCAGATCGTTGCCGCGCCTATGCTGCCGGTCACTAATCCAATTTTACAGTCGCATTCGATGATCGACTCGAACCACTGGCCACCTCCTTTGCCAATTCGATCCGATGATGCACCGCCCAATTTGACGTTGTCGCACGTGCTCCACGTGTCGCCAACACCCGTCTCCCATGTGCCTCACACACTTTCATCTCCAACCCCAATGCCTATATTACCGCCTGACGCGACTTCTCTGGCCCCAGATTCTACCATCCTCTGCCAGCTGCTTCCCGCTCCATCGCCTACCTCACCGGTTACTCTGGCGCCACCTCTTAGCACCGAGTTGCTTCCTCCCCAAAACAGTGTCCGCAATTGTTGACCTTTTTCTTACTTGAATGATTATGTCTGTGTTATTACTGCTGAAGAAACTCCCCTCTTTCCCACTGCTACGATCACTCATGCGCCATCACTATCATCAGGTATTCTCTATCCTCTTACTGATTATGTAAATTGTGATAAATTTTCTAGTATGCATTCTAGATTTTTGGGTGTAGTAATTTCTAGTGTAGATCCCACCGCTTATTTTGAGGCGTCAAAGCATGCTCATTAGAGAGATGCTATGGCTGATGAGATTACTGCGCTTGAGCACAATCAGACATGGATGATTACTCCTATACCTCTGGATAAGACTGCCATTGGCTGCAAATGGGATTACCGTACCAAGTTTAAGTCTGATGGCTCTATTGAGCATCATAAAGCTTGCCTGGGGTTCTTGACAATCGTCAGGTTGAATGGATTGACTATACTGAGACATTTTCTCCTGTTGCAAAGATGAGTTTGGTTCGCATGTTCCTGTCTGTTGCAGTCATTCGTGGTTGGACACTGCATCAAATAGATGTGCATAATGCCTTTTTACATGGTGATCTGCATGAAGAGGTCTTCATGCGGCCTTTGCCTAGCTATCCTACGCTCCCTGCACAGGTATGTCGCCTTCAGAAATCTCTTTATGGTCTTCGCCAGGCTCTTCGCAATTGGTCTGCCAAATTGGCACAGGCTTTGCGTGCATTTGGATTTGTTCAGAGTAAAGTAGATTATTTATTTACATTCTGCCGTGGTTCGGTATATTTTCATGTACTTGTTTATATCGATGATTTGGTTATTGCTGGTAGTTCCTCGTCGCTTATCTCTGAATTCAAGAAATCTTTGAGCTGTTTTCACATGAAAGATCTTGGTCTGCTTAAGTATTTCTTGGGTATAGAGATTGCTTGAAGACCGGATGGGATGTTTCTTTCACAACGAAAATATGCCCTGGACATTTTATATGACACGGGTTTATCTACTTCTAAATTGACTGACTTTCCAATGGAGTAACAAGATGACTTGGTGCGTGTTGACGGTCCCCTTTACCATGATCCTGAGCAATACCGACGTCTGGTTAGGCGCCTGATCTACCTTCCCATGACTCGTCCTGAGAAAAGTTATTCAGCTCATACACTTGCCAAGTTCATGAAGTCTCCTTGTGTTCCTCACTGGCAAGCTGCAGTTCGCGTTTTTCACATTTGAAGAGTCATCATGGTCAAGGTTTATTTCTCTCTTCAAGTAGTGCGTTACCGTTGACTACTTACTGTGATTTTGATTAGGCTGCATGCCCCATTACCCGACATTCTCTTTCCGGATACTTTGTCATGACTGGCGATTCTCCGGTTTCTTGGAAGACTAAGAAGAAACTTATGGTTTCTCAGTCATCTGCTAAAGCAGAGTATCGTGCTATAGCTCTTACCTGTTGTGAATTGTTATGGGTTAAGTCTTTGCTTAAAGACTTGGGGGTTGCACATACTACTTCTATGCATTTTTTTGATGACAGTTAATCTGTTCTTCGTACTGCGGCAAATCCAGTATTCCATGAACGTAAGAAGCATATTGAGGTTGATTGTCATTTTGTTCGGGATCTTGTGCAGTTTGGTAATATTGTTACTCATCATATCCGCACTTCAGATTAGCCTGCGGACTTGTTTACCAAAGCTCTCGGACGTAACCAGTTTCATTCATTACTTGGCAAGTTGGGCAATTCTGATCCTCATGCTTCAATTTAAGAAGGAGTATTAAGGAATGTAATATTACTTGTAGTTGTAATTAGATTTTATTTCTTTTTTCCTAGCTTGTACAGGTATTCTATATCACTATATAATGTACCATGAGATCATGAATACAAATACAAATTATTACTCTTATTTTCTACAAAGGATGAAAGGGGGAAGAAATTAAAGGAGCCACTAGTACGCATTTATGTTTTGAGAGAGGTGAAGGGAAGTCCGTATCACTGATATCTTATTAGTTCCATCGTGTTAAGGGATTCTGTGTTTCTGGATTTCACTTACAGATTTAACTTTCTTATGAAAATGATTGGCCGAAGCAGAGAAGTTGCATTAAGGTGATAACAAAAGAAAAGACTTCCATAAGAATCTGCAAAATTGTTGCATATCAAGATTATTCTGTAGCTATTGATGATGGGAATGAGAAATTGAAGTCAAAATGTGCATAGGATTTTAATTTTACCTTGATGCATCATGAAGAAGAAGGGAAACACAAACTCAGTGCATCATGAAGAAGAAGAAAGGAAACACAAACTCAGTGCATCGATGATCTGGTGCACATACCTCGGTGCAGAAGCTGCATATATCGAAAGATTCTCGCAACTCTTGACGAGATTTAAGATCCTTGTTATTGCACCAAAACAGCATTCACTATTATACCATAAGTATGGATAGAAATATTAGGGCATGCTACTCAACGACCAACAAAACTCTTACATAAAGAAAGCAATATTTAACACACTGCTTGACTTGGTAAATAATAGAGAGAGTAATTGATTTAGAACCCTGATAAGAAAGGAATAAGAAAGGAATTAAATGCTTGAAATTTCATTTACCTTGTAACTGTTATAACACATGAAAAACATGCATTACTGATATCACAATAATATAATACAAAGCTCACAAAATTTGGCCTAAATTGTATGATTGAAAAGAAGGAAGTTGTATTAATGATTGACACTCGATAACAAAAGACTAGTAGCACATTGGTAGAAACCAGAAATTACATCTTCCAAAAAGATATGCACTGTACAACAAACGAAGCACAGAAATATGTTCATGAAGACGCTGCAACTTTCATAGGTTCAGAGAGAACAGCCCGGAAAACATCGTAAACAGCGAAACGGGTGATTAGAACACACACACGCGGCGTTCTCTCTTACCATCGGGACCCAATTTCCTCCTTTCGTAGAACTTGAACACAGGAGGTCGGGCCAACCAAGGATCTCTCATCTTACTTGTTTCAGCTACCTTAGAATCCCCGGTCCACACCATCGGATCAATATGTTGTTCAGGGGATTGGCTCACATCATCACTCCCAGTTCTTTGATCTTCCTCAAATGCGTCTATTATAAAATTGTTATCAATGTGGTCATATATATGCTCCTCTTCTCTGATATCAGAAGGGCAGTTTATTAAGCTCTTTTGGCACGTAATAGTGCCTGGGAAATCAAGAAAAGTGCAGCCAAGATAGTTCAATCTCTCAGATTCATTCATCCTTGAGAAGCCGAATTTATTTTCCCATGTATCCAGAACATATGGAGCAGCTGGTAAAACGAGCCTCTCAACTCCAAGCTCCATCAGTTTCTTTTCAAGCTCCTTCATCAGAATTCGACACATTCCCAGCTGACGATGCTTGAATCGCGTGGCAACAAATGGGATCTCAGCAACCTTCTCTCCATGAATCCTTACTAGTGCCACAGTGAACAGTTTATCCTTCCTTCCCAATGCCACGGTGTAAAATCCCTGAAAGTTTAACCGATGCAGAGCAGACCATTTATTATAGATGGCATCTTTCAGAATATCCCTCCTGTTGCTTGCCTCTCTCACTGGTTCAAAACACTCATGCATGATGCTGAGAGCAGCTCTTAGCTTGCCATTTTCAGGAGCATTTTTATGTTTGTACTTGAGCAATGTCCATGTCAGATCATCACGACCTACCGGATTAGGTTTTCCAAGGAGATTCTGAAGACCAAAATGTATGCTCTTGCATCTTGAATTGCAAAACCAATTCCCTTCTTCTGGCTGATAATCCGGGCGAATAAGACCACTTCTCAAGCATCCGATGTGATATCGATGTTCACACTGACCACACTGCAGATAACCATCCTCTCCAGATAGCTCCTTGTAATGCTTGGCTGCTACGAAATTGCAAACTCTACAACAACACGATGGACAAAACCAGTCACCTTGAGGAAGGTCGTGTAAACCTAAGCATTTTGTATGAAAAGCTGATGGACACTGATCACATAGGATGAGTTCGCCTTCATAGCAGCAGACAGAACAGATGATATCACTTTCAGAATCAGGTTCCTTTTCCGACCTTGCACTATCCACTGTCTTTTTGGAATCCAGGCTTTCATGATCTGACCTCAATTCTTCCAATCTCTTCTCGCTGTTCAGGCATTCGTGAATCGACCTGCCATCCTCCAAGAACAAATGCGCAGACGGCCAGTGTTTGGTGCCACCAGCATGCCTTTCGAATTTGGTGAGGGAAAAAACAAACCCACAGCAAGAACAAACGACTCCTTGCCGACTCATCCTTCCTTCTCCCATAGAGAGCCCATCTTTTTTGTTTCTGTAGTGAACTATGGCTCCTGGCAAAACCAAGTTCCTATCAAACAACGAGGACAACAGATTGGGAGCCGCTTGCCTAGGCCTTTCAGTAGCTGCCAGCACACAAACAGAAATATCATCTTCCACAAACTTTCTTTTCTTGGTTCCATCGGGAGAATCAAACAAGATTGACCCATTCTTTCCATTCTTGGTGTCTGATCGAACCGACTTCCTTTCCAATTTCGACCGCTTAGCATCGACACATGATTCGATATGAACCGGAGAAGCTGAATCTTGACATTCCCCCTTGACTTGGAGACATCCTTTTGCTACATACCATTTGCAGGCGGTCATAAGAGAGTAGAATTTTTTCCCCTCTGGGGTTTCGTATCGCAACTCTCTCCCGTTGTTCTTCTTTTGGTAATAGAAGATCCACCCAACAGAAGCCAAGTGCTTCTTCACCAGCGGAACCAAATCGACATCGCCCTTCATTCGACCCCCGACATTGCGGTCACCTCGAATTTGTGAGTAGTCCAGAACAGCTTGTGGAGAGTACTGTTTTTCAATTTCAACAAACACAATGTCTTTCTCAATCGCCATTGTTCACCACCTTCTGGTTTCTTGATGACAGAAGACTCATTCCTATATTATAGGGCAGCCGGATTTTAGATTCGGGAAATTAAATCCTTGGTACAGAAGGATTTTGTGTTTCCTACTTTAAATCGGTTTTCTTTTGGGCACATCTATATACAGGGAGGATGCAGAAATATATAATCATTGGGGACCAAAATGTAAACATTTTATTTATTTCAAATAAATAATAGTGCGATTTCTTTATTTTAAGGCAAAGTCTTGGAAAAGAAGGTATTTCCATAGAATTATGGAAAGACGGGGTTTAATTAGAATAATAAAAGGTAAAAGGTTTTAGTTGCAATATTAAAATTTTAGTATGCAATTGTAGTAGTTATAAAATTTATAACTTGGTCATGCAACCCGAAAATTTTATAAGAAGAAATGAAGATAAAATTTTCGGGTTGCATGACCAAGTTATAAATTTTATAACTACGACAAGTTGGATACTAAAATTTTAATATTGCAACTAAGACCTTTTACCTTTTATTATTCTAATTAAACCCCGTCTTTTCATAATTCTATGGAAAGACTGTCTTTCCCAAGACTTTGCCTTTTACGGAGTCCGTCTCTTGAAAGACGGTCTTTCCATAAGTCATGGAAAGACCAACGTTTAAACTGCAAATTAGAAGAAATGAAGATAAAATTTTCAAGTTGCATTAATCGAGTCATAAACTTTATAACTACTGCACGTTGCATAATAATTTTTTAATATTTAAACTAAAACCTTTTACCATTTTATTATTCTAATTAAACTCAATCTTTCCATAAGCCTATGGAAATGCGGTCTTGAACATAGGTCTACAGAACCTCAAGAATAAAAACTTTCAAAAAAATAGGACCAGTGGGATTTGAACATAGGTCAATAACCTCAAAGCCTAAAGCAATAACCACTACATCAAAGACTCATATTTAACATACACTCAGTCAAATAATATTAAACTTTAACATGTACATCAAGAACATAAATTATCCAAAATAAAAGGCACATTGAGACTCGAACTCGTAACCTCTAACCTTAACAGAGAGAGTACCAACAACCAGACCAAACATTCATTGTTAACACAAGCTCAATCAAATGAATGTTAAACCTCAACAAGTATTTGTAAAAAATTAAACACAAAATTAAACCTCACCTCTCAGATGCCGAAGCTTAGTTCCACCGCAACCATTGCAGTCCGCCGCCACGTCAGTCAACATCATCCTAGTCGCGCGTGAGATGCAAGTGTGTCATCTTCTTCCTTTGGGCGCATGCATCTCATGCGCCTTCTCTATTCACCGTCGCCGTCCTCGATCGAGCAGCGCTGCCGCCGTCCTCGCCATAGCAGCACCATCGTCATCCTTGCCAAAGAAGCACTATTATCGTCCTCGCCATAGCCGCACCACTGTCATCCTTAACATAGCAGCGCCGCCACGGACCTCGCAATAGCAGCGAAAGAAGAAGCTCAGCGAAGGTCCGCCGTCGAAGCCGCTGACTACGATCGAAGCTCCGCCTTCGATCTCGCTGCTTTCGATCGAAGCTTCCAATAGGCACCATCGCAGAGCTTCAAAGCCAATCGGAGGTCGAATCTGGAGCTGGAGAATCGATCAGGAAAACACAGAGTGATAGAGAATCAGTGCCCTAGCTCCGCCGCGTTGCCGCTGGAAGAAGGAGAAACACGGTGGCGCAGTGGCTGTTCCGATCAATGGAATGGTGGCGGTTCGAGGCGGTTACAAGATTCAAATCGGAGGAGAAGAGGAGGAAGGAAATGAAAAAAAAATTCTATTATATATAATACATTTATAATTGCACAGTAAGCCCCTAAATTTATTATCGAATTTCAGAAGAAAAACCCCATCCCAATTTCAAATTTGCAATCATTGCAGAATAAACCATGGCTTGAAGTTTAGGCTGTCTAAAAGAAGATTTTTTGAATATTATATGTATTTTAATTAATTTTAAACAATAAAATAATTGAATAATTAAAAATAAATTGGTTTCTGGGACTCCTTCCCAGACCTTATGTAATTTTCCAGCAGCAGTGGTGAAGTTCGCCGACGGTGAATACCCTTCGATCCCCGCCGTGGGTCAACTTCGCTGGATTTCTGCCATTGGTTAGCCAGTTCTCCAATGCAGGTATCGCCTGCCACCACTCCGACACAGTTCGCCAATCAATTTCTCCAACGTGGGTCTCTTGCATCTTCTCTGGCATGGGTTGCATTTCTCGGCCAACCCAACGCATTTCAAATCGTGCACCGTGGCTCTCATTTTCTGGATTCATCCCTTGCCCATCATCGTGGCTCTCATTTCCCCGCCCAGCCCCATCCCATCCCGCTCCAGTTATTGTTTCCCTACCTTGGCTCAGCTCTCGTTTCCCCACCCAGTGCTATGGTTCTCATTTCCGTGCATATCCCATCCTCACCCTGGTTCTTGTTTCCTGCTCCGGCCTAGTTCTCGTTTCTCTGCCCCACTCATTTCTCTACCCAACGTCGGTTCTCGTTTCCCTGCCCAGCCCCAGTTCTCATTTCCCCTCCCTGCCTTGGATACGCACGAGAATCACCTGATGAGAGCTAGTAGACGAGAACAACCGGCTTGAGAGCTGCACAATGAGAGCCACCAGCGAGAACTGTGCTCATGAATCGTGCGATAAGAACCATCGGTGACAACCACCACCCGGCGAGAAGCAGGGGTGACAGGAAAGGCTAAAGATGAGGATAGGTGGGGATGAAGGTGGGCTGGGAGGCTTGTTCGGTGGGTTGGCTGAAGAGGGAGGGTTGTTTCAGACGAGTTTAGCTAGGATGGGAGGGGTTGGGTAAGGATAGTGGTTGCTAGTGGTTCTAATATCCGGCGGTGGCGCTGGCGGAGGAAGGGCGAGGGTGGGCCGATGACGCCAGTCAGGGAAATGGGAAGGATGAATTTGTTTTTTATTTCTTTAAAAGTTAAAATTCATTATTATACATACATATACGTATTAGGGGGTAAACTAGTAAAATACAAGTTGTGATTTAGCAATACTGATATGTCCATTTTATATGCATTATTTAGTAGTATTTAGGATCACTTTTGTGCTCTTTTATTATCGAGAGCTTGTGTTTTACCTTGAAATTCTCTTAGGAGAGGTAAGAGCAACTTTATGCTCGTTTACCTCTTCTAAGTGGACTTTGTGTGACAAGGGAAAAACACGGAAGCAACAAAGACCGGAAGACATTGAAGACTACACTTTCGAAGACTTTTGAATACTCACTTCGAAGACATGAAGACCGGAGGCCGTTGAAGACCATTTTTGGAGCCGTTGAAGACTTGAAGATTGAGAGGGATGACTATGAAGAAGAAGAAGAAAACATACAAAATTCTAGCACCGTCGCGAGTCGCGACGGACTCTTCGCGACCAACATATTCGTCGCGAGTCGCGACGAACTTCGTCACGAGTCGCGACGGCCACTGACCAGAAATCCACTTTATCTTCTTTGCACTATAAATACCACTCTCTTTCCTCCTCTTCTCCAGCTTTGCCCAGCCCATTTTTCTCTGGTTTTAGGGCTTGAAAACCCTTGGTTTTCTTCTCTTTCTTTTCTTAGTTTTTGTAGTTTAATTATGTCTTTTGTTGTTCTAGCTTAGTTTTTACCTTGGGAGCAAAGGATTGAAGCTTCCATATCTATGTATTGAGAACCATTTATATCTATCTATTTGGTGTTTTTGCTATTGTGCATTTATTGTGCTTTGAATGTTAATTGTTGATTTCATTGATGTTGTTGAGAGCTTGAGCATATGAAATACTTGTATAAATTGCTAGCTAGGGTTTGGGGGATTTGGGTTGATTTCCCCCCTATTCTTGTTAGGAATGTATGAGTATGATTTAGAGCTTTTGATTGTGTTGATGGATTGATAATGTGCTAGATGAATGTGATTGATGTTGAATTCTTCGTCATGTTCGTTTGTGTAGCAAACGAGAGAGTTATATGCTCTTGGATGAATGTGCGTTGCACGTTCATCCAATCTCGTGTAATTGCATGAATTGGTTAAATGCTTAGTCACGGTGTAGTGGTCATAAGCATTGCCAAGCTTGTTGGTTCTTCATGCTAAATGTCATCAATGGGATACCTTGAGTCGTGGTCTCGACAACGGGAGTCATTGGTGAGGTTTGACAAGAGATGTCGAATTCACTCTTGAAAACTACGAACTAAGAGGGATGGAAGATTTATCTTCACAACAAGTAGTTGAAGTATTGAATAGATGATTTTAATTCATCCTTGAAGCATTTGTTATCTAGCATTTATGTATTCTTGATGCTGTGTTTCACTTCATTTGTGCCATGAGTTGTTTGAGAATAGGGAGTGTTTGTATGATTGAATTGGTTAGGTGTTAGGAACGTGACGAATTTCGTAGCTCCTTTGCATGAAAATCTATGAATGTGAACTTAGAACTTCTTGTGCATAATGTGTTGTGATTCTTGCTAGAGAGGTATGTTAATGTTAAGCCAAGTAACGAATGCGATAGGATGAGTGAATGGTTCAATGATCCACATTAGGTTTGGAAGTGGATATCCATTGCCCCCAAGGCTTTATCTTTGTAGTTTTAAAACCCCTTTTCTTAGTTTTGTTTGATGATTAGCATAGTCACTTGACCTTGCTAGTTATCTTGTCTTTTTACTTTCGTAACTTAGGACAACCAACCAACCAAACCCCCCCATTTTACTTGTTTTTATGTGTGTGTGTGTATATATATCTACTCCTAGCATAATATCAACCATTTGTGCTTAAGCGCTTAGGAAGATCCCTCTTCTCCTTGGACGACCCCGATTTGCCGCTATCTACCTAGTTGTAGAAAGTAAGCAAAAAGGGCTTATAAATTATCTTTGCATAGGGGTGCGACGACCGCCCGCTATCAAATACCCAAAGAAAACCAAAAATTTAATCGTAGAGTAATAAACTTTCACAACCAACTACGGTGGGGGCTAAATATTTCAAAATTAGAGGACCAGCCTCATCTTAACAATTCTAATATTGTATCCTCGGTGTATCCCATTATACATACTATTATATGTTTATTTTAATGTTATTATTTGTGCATTACAATATTTATAAAATAATCGCAAATAAATTGTAATAATACACGATAATACACTGAAGAATGCACATTCAAATAATATAAAATATAAAAAATACTCGGATACATTGTTCATGATACCTCAAGTACCATATAATTTGCCTCATTTAAAATCTACGAAACTTTGGGTATCTTTGTGGGGTCTTCCATCCCTTTTGCCCCTACCTTTTTTTTCAACCAATCCATTCACATATTGATAATAAAGTTGGCAAAAGTCTTACACTTTTGTCGAGGAGATGAGATATACCCTTACATAGAGGTTACAAAAAATAAAACCTTAAGATCTAGAAACCTCTATTGCTAATTGAACTATAAATACAACAAAAATAAGATACATGGTTTAATATAATTGCAAAAGTGAAATTATGATTGCTAATAACAAGACTCGTGTTTATTGAGTTGAATCCGATTGCCCAACTAGAGCCAACCCTAACCCATTCAAAACCAACCAGTTTCCAGTCGAATCACCAGACTCGAATCCAATGAGATTTACCAAAAACAGGTAGAAACACAAACAAGTCGCAGCAACCAGAAATGCGATTTAAACTATCCTTTTGCCCCTACCTAAATATGCTATATTGTACTCATCGTCCCATTATTATATAGAAGTAGATGAGGTCTTCTAATAGGTTATCTATCCTTAAATTGTGGACAATTCACCGTATGTTTTTACATATTAAATTTTTTAAAAAAAAATTAAAATGTACTTTTATATATATTATATATATGAGTGGGTCTCCTGACAGGCAGGCTGTCCATAAGCTTATGGACAGGGAGGGGCCACTTTGCAAATAAGGTAAAGTTAAACAAAATTATAACGCAAAACCACAAACACAATTTTCACACACTAACACATAGTACTCTGTTCTTCTTCTCCGAAAAGCTCTCAACGCATTTTCCGATCTTCTTGCCAGCACGTTTTTTATCTCCCATCAACAACGCCTTTTCGATGTACTCCGACGACAACAACCAGTGCGATTACGACTCTTTTTGTCCTCCAGAATCCTCTCAACGCCGATCAATTCTTCCTCACCAGTCCGCCGATGTGTTTTCAATTCCTCTCGTCCAATCCGTTGACGGCGCCTTTCCGATGTCCTCCGACAACAACAACTGCTCTGATTTCGACGGAATTGAATGACAAAATTTGTCGCTAGATCCTATTGAAGTAGATGAAATTTTAGCTGCTTTAATCGTAACAACTACTGCTATCGAATTGGAATCTGCAAGAGAAAACACGATTCTAAACGCCAGGATTCAAATTCAAGGAGAAGAAATTCAATTGCAAGAAGCTGAAATACTACACAATTCCTATGAAGGTATGATTTTCTCTCATCAAACTGAAATTATTGTGTTCAAATGCAATCGATATGAATATAGTTGTTTTTTAAATTTCTGGACACTGATATTCGACTGCTATGAACATGTATGAACATGTGGAAACATTAGCAATTTAAACTACATGCTGCACAGAATTTTAGTATAATTTATGCATTTTTTAATATAAATCACGTATATGTTACAAATAAACATGCATTAGATTAAAATGAACAAAACATAGAAAATGCATTTGTCAATTCCAACTTTTAAGAAATTTGTGCGTTGTTCAGATTATAACATGTAAAAAATACACTACACTCTGCATATGTTACACTACAAGTAGTATTTCTTATGCTTATCAGAACAGAGTTTACATTAGAAATTGTATTCTTTATTATTACAGATAAAAATTTTCCAAATTTAAATGATATTGATGCCACTGAAAATCTTACTGGCGTAAAAGCAAAAACATTGGAAGCACTTCATGCTATGTACAAGAAGCATGCAAATGCTATTGGTTTCAGCTACAGGAATGACTGCCAACGTCGAAATAGCAAAGGCCAAATTCGTGAAAAGTACTACAAGTGCTCTGCTGGAGGCCAATTGAACAGATTAAAAACCAGTACTACCAGCCCTGTTCTTTGCATGGATAATGAAAATCATTCTGAAAAGAAGAAGAAGAGGAAGAGAAAGGACCTGATTACAAAAACAGGGTGCCTAGCTGAAATTAGAGTGAAGCTAGAGCAGGATTATTACATCGTGGCACATCACAATACCGTACACAATCATGAGTTAACAAGACCAGCCTGGCAGTATCTCAGTAGGAGTGAACGGAGGATAACAGAAGACAGGAAAAGCCATCAGGACAATGGAACAAGCAGGTTTAAGACCTACTATAGGATATAAATACATGTCTTTTGAAGCTGGTGGAGAAGAGAATCTAGGGCATACAATGAAAGACCACCTCAACTTTGTGTGTCGACTTCGGATGAAAGAAATAGAAAGTGGAGATGCTCAGAAACTTGTTGACACACTCATGGAAATCAATGCCAAGGACAAAGATTTCTTCTTCAAAGTCAAGTTCGATGAGGAAACAAAACTATCAGCAGTGTTTTGGAGGGATTCAATGATGCTGGAGGACTACAAACTCTATGGAGATGTCACCATATTTGACACTACATACAGAACAAACAAGCATAACTTGATTTGTGCGCCAATAGTTGGAATTAACAATCACTGGAACATAACAATGTTTGCTTGTGCTTTTATAGCAAATGAGTTGGCTGAAACTTTTGTGTGGCTCCTCAACACTTTCAGAAAATCAATGGAAGGAAAGGAACCTATCACAATATTCACAGATCAAGATCCTGCAATGGGCAAAGCAATAAATGAGGTATGTTCTGAAAATTTGTTGCATACAGTTCTGATCGCTGAATATGCACTGGTAGACATTGAACCTCTTACCTTACAGTATGCATTACATAGATTATAAGTTGCATTTGTTACTTTAGAAATCAGGTTTCCTGAAAATGATGCAACTTCAGAAATTCCATTTGTTAGACCTGAAACTGAGTAGGAAATGTTAGCTTATGCACGTGTCAGCTTACAATATGTATACTGATCAACATCCATTTCTTGTTGCAACTCCCAGGTCTTCCAAAACACAAAACACGGGTTGTGCCTGTGGTACATAAAACAAAATGCAATACAACATTATGGCAGATTAAAGAAAGATGAATCCTTCAAAAGTGATCTAGACTACTATATGAAAAGATGTTATAATCCTACAGAATTTGAAGAAAAATGGACTTCCATGATCGGCACATACAAGCTGGAAACTAGCACCTGGTTTCAACGCTTGTACAGCGTCCGTGAAAAATGGAGCACGGCATTCAGCAAAGATATTTTCTCAGCAGGCATCTTATCATCACAACGAAGTGAAAGCACAAACCACGCACTATGCTTCAATGCAAACAAAACAACAACACAGACACACTTCTATGAGCTCTTCAATCAAACAATCAGAAAGTGGAGGAGAGATGAAGCAGAAAAGGAAAATGCATGTACAAAAGTAAAGCCAAATTATCAAAACAAACAGGTACGTTCACATTTGAAAATATGTATTACTTAGTCTAGAACACAAATTTGTTAACTTACAGTGTGCATTTATATCCCACTACTGGACTTGTACAGGTTTGGTAAAATATGCTGCTCAAGTTTACACACTTGCATTGTACAAAGGATTTAAAAAGGAATTTTCCCTAGCAATGGCAACTAAGGTCAAGGAACTTTTCTCAGAACCACCGACAAAAAAATATGAGGTCAGCCTAGAACATGATGAATCCAAATACGAGATAGTTAAGTTCAAAAATGAAAATGGGCTAGCTGAAGTGCAATGCACATGCAAGTCCTTCGAGGTGTCAGGTATGCTTTGCTTTCATACCCTCGGGATATTGCACCTTCATTCCATCACAGAAATACCTTCAAAGTACATCCTCAGAAGGTGGACAAAAAAGTCCAAAACAGAAGTTTGGGACAGGATTCTTGGCCAAGAAAAACATCAATCAGAAAGCATCAATAGTGTACTCTCATGGAGGAACCATATGTCCAGCAGATTCTACAATCTGGTTCTAAAGAGCGAAGGAAACTCAGAAGCTAGAAGCGCTCTTCAAGAGATGTTTGACACCTGCTCGGTAAGAATAGAAGACTTGTTGGCATAAAAAACAAATGCCATTGAACAATCAACCACAAGTAGCCAAAGCAACTCAACCATAACAAGTGTACCTAAGATACTCGATCTAGCCCAAGTGAAGACAAAAGCAAGAGGAAAAAGGCTAAAATCAGGCATGGAAAAGAAAAAACCAAGGAAGAAAACTACTGAATTCGGCACAAAAACACCAGATGTGAAGACACTGTAAAAAGTAGCATTCTTTATGATACAAGTTGCATTTGTTTAGCTATATATTGTATTTTTTTTCCAGGATCATACTGTATACCACTGATTTTTATGTACCTAAGATTTTTATACATTCAATAACATACTATATTTTTTAGCTTCGTATTAATAAGCATACAAATATTACTTCTTAACATTCGACATGAACTTGTTTCCCTAAAAGGGACTTGTATTATATTTCACATAATTTTAGTGATACAAAAACCACTGAATACATGTAGAACTACTTAGCTTACACATGTAGTTTATTAACCTACCAATTGCATTTGTTTTCCTATAAGCTCAGAAAAAAACCACAATCAACCCCATCAAATAATTCAAAAATCAACTTGGAAATAAAAGCATACAAATAGTAATTCTTAAAACTAAACATGCATCTGTTTCATTAAACCTGCAACCTTACAAACAAATCCTAAAACAGCGTCTCAAATGCGCTCAACATATCACCCACAAAACAGTCACTCACAAATCATCCAAATACACCTTCAACCTTAAAAACAACTCCTAAAACAGCGTTTCAGTTGCGCTTAACATACCACCAACAAACAATCAGTCACAAAATAAGATGATTACAGATCATCCAAAAACAATCCAAAGATGCTAAAGCTACAAATCATCAAGTCCTTCAATCCCAAGGGAGAATGAAGGAATCATAGAATGAGCTTTCCTCATGTATTCTTCAACTATCTTATCAACCCACTCATGTGTGGCTGGGTCTTCCATAATTTCTTGTGTTGTCTTCACATGAACAACATCCTCATTGGTTGTGGTTGTTCCTTCTTCCTGAGGTTCTGATTGTGGCTGCGGCTGCGGCTGTGGTTGTGGTCACACAATCTGGCTAGCATTTGCCCTCTCAAGGTTTTGAACCAATACACGTGTAATGACCTCCATGTCTCATTTGAAAATGAGGCAAGCCCTATTAAGAGGCTGACACAGAAGAACAAATATCAGTCCAATAAAAAAATCAGAATCTATCTAAAAAGGAAATATGAACTACAAACTGCATTAGATTAACTAACATCTGCATTAGTTTTAAAATAACATGCACTAATTTTTACAAACTATATAAAAAGAGACAAAAAATACTTACATTGTTGGTAGCTTTGTCAATGTCTTCATTGCCCATCACACCGTTAGGTATTCGATAAGAAATAAATCCTGGCTCCTGAGCAATACCATCACATGCAGCAGTAGGTGTATGAAGCCCATCGTGGCTATTACGAGTTCCCTTAGATTACAGTTGGCTACTTGTGTTATCTTTAACCCTCACATCCTTTGTCAAAGGAAAACCAGCAACTACCATAACACCCTTATCATAACCCATTTTTTCCAGATGACGAGCCCTGTTGAGCAAAGATTTGTTCGACCAATGCATGTATAAGGGAAGTCTGGTAGGGTCAGGCTGACCTCTAAAGGGAAACCTATAAATATAAGCTAGCAGCAATACAAACACACAACCGCCAACACAAGACACACCTCTTTTACCTGAATCAGATTTGAAACTCCTAACACCCTCACAGAGACGATCAAGCACTAAGCCACACCAATCAAGACTCTTGATGGCCCCAACATTTTCTAAAGCACTAACCAGCTTAAAATCAACCAAATTTCTGGTAGTTGGCGCCAAAAAATTACACATGACATACATAACAAAAAATCTCTTAAAGCGCTCACCACCATCACTTAGTCTACCCAGCTTCTCAAAAAAATTAACATGAGAAATATTACCATATTTATCAGCACCCAACTCTTCTCTCCAATTATCCCTAATGTCCACATCTCTTGACAAACCCCTACCATTATTCCTAACCAAACCAACGGCACAGCCTGGAATCCTAGGGATACAAAATATATCAAACACATCATCAGGTGTAATAATGTACCTTGAGCTTGATATTTCTCGCACACAGCCAACAGGATCAAACCTAAAACAAAACAAAAAAAAAATCAGCCTAGAACAATTTGTAGTCAGCATTAAACAATATGAAATTAGCCCACATAATCAAACCTGTCAACCAGCCAAGGCACAATTCCAATAGGAATGGATGAGATGTCAAACGCAAGAAGTCTACCAAAACCTATATCTTCCACATCAATCTTTTGGGCGGGAGTGAGTGAGGCAATTAACGATTTCAGCTTCGAAGGATAACAACTGGTTGAGAATTTCTTAGAAAACCTAAAATAAAATAAAATATGAAGATTGTAAGTTTATTTGAGACTGTGAATAACAAATGAACACTAAATCTTATCAAATGCAGCATCTTATGAATCAAGTACAGTTTATAACACATTAAAATACACTTACGTGTTACCCTCCTCATCAGTACGTTGGACCACCTGCTTCTTCTGACGGTTGCGCTATTGTTTCGCAGCTCCTTCTTCACCAGCAACCATTTTTCCTGACCCAGAAGCTTCACCAACAGTACTGTACGCTTTCCTCTTCAAACCAGTTTTTTTCGCCACTTCAACAACTTTCTTCACCTTCTCAGCAGACTCCTGCAAACCAGTTTCTTTCACTACTTCAACAACTTCCTTCACCTTCTCAACAGACTCCTTCAAAACCCCACCAAATTTCTTCGCCTTCACAGCACCTTTCTTCACAACAACTTTTTTAGTCTTTGTCTTCATCGCTTTCTCAACAGGCGACTTTGCAGCAAGTTCTTCTGCCTTCCTTTTATTCTGTCCAGTAGAAGTCTCACATTGTTTACCCTTCTCCTTGCTCAACAAACGAGGTGACGACCTCTCCTTCTCTCCCTCAAATGAGACCACCACAGTAGGTCGAGCTTCAACACTCTCCCCCAATTCCACATCAGCTTCACCACCCTCACTTTCCCTCTCACACGCAGCCGCAGCAGCTTGCGCCACCTCTGCCTTTGCAACTGCACCCAAAATCCACTGATTTTCATTAATATAGTCTTTAATCATATTGTCCGTGCTGTCACCATCATCACTGGACCTGCCTTCATCATTATTCTCAACAGGTACAGCTTCATCAACACCAGGTACAGCTTCCTCCCTAACAGATTCAGTGTCTTTACCTTCAGCAGACCTAACAACTCCATCAATTCGTGCTGAACCATCCTTAGAACCCATGGCTTCATCAACACCAAATACTTCTCTACTCATTCTAACAACATCATTCACCAGTGTGTCATAATCAAAATCTTCACGTGATCCACCTTCACCCGCAGCTGATTCGCCTTCACCATCTTTCAACTGATTAACAACCACATTCATCTGTTTCTTCTTTCCCGGCTTAGGAACAATAGGAACGGAAATCTGTGGAGTACAACCACCACCAATCCTAGCAGACCTACGTGCAAATACAACTACTACACAAAAAATGAAAAACAAAAAACTGTATAAGCACATATTTAAAAAATAAACATAATCACACAAATAAAATGTAACATGTAAAAAAAAACCTCCAGAAGCATAAGAGTCCAGAAGAAGAAGGCTGACACAACTTCTCAGCTTTAGAAAAGCATATTTTAATTCATACTCTGACAGCCAATAAGAAACCTAATCTAGGAAACGACAGTATAACTAATTATTTAATAGGCTATACTAATATATGCAACTTGTAATGAAACAAAATGCATACATAGTCTAACAGTCAGTAAACAACATAATCTGACATACACATTCTAACTAACTTATGCATATAGTAAACTAACATAAGCAACTTGTAATGAAACAAAATACATACTAGCGAATCAGAAAGAATAACAATAACTAACTAACAATCAGTCAAACTAAAACACAACCTAAGTAACTAATACATAAGTTATATTAACATTTGAACATTCTAAGAAAACAAGTACACAATATAACAATCAGTCAACAACAAAAAGTAACTCAAAAAACACATTACCTAACTTCTAAAAAAATGCGGACCTGACATACAAATCAAAAGAATAGGATGACTAACTAATACAGCTGTTAACCTAACATATGCAACTCCTAAGAAAAAAATACACATTATAACTAATAACATGCTGGGAAAAAATAGAGCAACTAACTAGTGCATATCTTACAATAACAAATGCAACTTCTAAACAATCAAATGCATGTTATATAAAAGACTCAAAACATACAGATCTGACTAACAAAAAAGTCAACGTCAACAACTCATATGCAGATCTGACTTACGAACAAAATTCTAAAAAAAGTCAACATCAAAAAGACTGAAATAACACATACACACACAACAAGAACAAAAAAAGCGCAAAACTACAAATATTCAAAACAGAAAACAGGAAGAATACGAACCAGGAAAAGAAGAAGGCTGAGACAACTTCTCAGCTTCAGGAAGAACAACTTTCCCTTCGCCCTACCCATCACTAGGTCAAATACACAAAAAAAACCTAAAAATCAGATTTGCGTACAACTATAAAGCAAAAATGGAAAAGAACAGCAACGAAATTTCAAAACCTAGAATATCAACATCAATAACTCATATGCAGATCTAACTTACGAAGAAAATTCTAAAAAAAGTCAACATCAACAACACTGAAAAAACACATACACACACAACAATAACAGAAAAAAGTGCAAAACTACAAATATTTAAAACAGAAAACAGGAAGAATACGAACCAGGAGAAGAAGAAGGCTGAGACAACTTCTCAGCTTCAGGAAGAACAGCTTTCCCCTTCGCCCTACCCATCACTAGGTCAAATACACAAAAAAAATCTCACATCAGAATTGCGTACAACTTTAAAACAAAAAAGGAAAAAAACAGCAACGAAATTTCAAAACCTAGAATATCAATCTTACCGAATCCAGGCAATTCCGGCGCAACCTTTAGCAACACGATTCCGGCAAAATTTCGTGTGATAAAGGAGAACGAAGAGCGAATTTGAAAAAACTAAAATCAAATTACAGAGAAATTGAAAAACGAAGAGAGAAGAAGAGAGGGCAAAACAAGCGCGAAGAATGAGACCCTGTGAATAACACGTGATAAATGATTACACTTTCCAAAAATTACACTGATGATTAGGCAAAATTGATGATTCGGCACAAATAATTTTTAGGCACCCCATTTTTAAAATAATTATAATATGACCCCATTTTACATATCAGTCCCTGGCCTGTCCATAAGCTTATGGACAGGCCGCCTTTCCTGAGACTTTCTCTCTATATATATTCACATTCAAATACATATTATTACTTGGTTCCTTCGGGACATTTGATAAAATTGGAACGATAAATAGAAGATTAGCATGGCCTTCGTGCAAGGATGACACACACAAATTGAGAAAAACATATTATTACTTATTTTAACTTATAAAATACAAAATTTAATTACTATTTTTAAAGTTGTAATTTTTAATGTAAGAGGTTAGGGGGGGGGGTCTATCCATAAGTTTATTGATATGCCATCTTCCCTGAGACTTCCCCATAAAAGTAAACATGTAGTCTTGTTTTAGACAGACAAACCATCAGACGTTGTCATTCTATAATAATGTAGTTAATGTGCTAATTTGATGTTTGTTTTATTTATTTCAACAAGGTTCATATATCTTTAAAAAATACGATAGGTAAATAAGCAATAACTGAAATTTAGTGAAATGATATTTTTTGTGATTGATCTAATTATTAGTTGGTCTAATAGGAGATTTTTGCAGTAAGAATACTGATAGAAAGTAAAACCCACAAATTATTGTGGTTGTGTGTATTGATATAATATATATATATAGTGAGTGCAAAGGTTATACAAAGTAGAAATAAATATGGAACATGATATACACAACACTACTCCCTCTGTCCCTATTCAAGCTGCAATTTAACTATTCATTTAGTCAAAACTTCCTAACTTTGACCCTAAAATCGAATTGGTATATAAATATAAATACTAATGTGTGATACATTGTTAGATTCATTATAACATATATTTTCATAATTTCAATTTTTTACATGGTTCTATTATCCTTAATGAAAGATATTAAGGATCAAACATTTTTCAAGGTAGCTATTAAAAGTCTAAAGGTGAAGCTTGAATTTAGACAAAGGGAATAATCAGAAAGAATATTTCTTTCTTATCCTAATTCTAAATAAACTATATCTTTATCACCCCTACCCACAAGCGAAGCGTAGGACTGGTCGCAATGCAAAGCTTGGAACGTAAGAACTCAAACTGAGGACTAGGTAACTCCTTTGTAAAGATGTCAGCAAGATGTAAGTCTGTAGGAACATGAACGACCTTAAACTTGCTAGAAGACACCATCTCAAGCACAAAATAATAGTCAATATCAATGTGTTTGGCTCTCTTGTGCAAAACTGGATTCTGAACCAGAAAAAGAGTACTATTATTATCACATAGAAAAACAAGCGGCGCACAAGTCTATACACGTAAATCTCGAAGAAGATTCATCAACCAAGCCAACTCCGCAGCAGTATTTTCCATAACACACTATTCCGATTCTGAACTAGAACGAGAAACTATAGGTTGCTTCTTAGCCCTCCACGACACAAGGTTACCACCAAGGAAAATGGCATAACCATATGTAGACCTATGAGTCCCAATCACCATCAGAATAACCCAAAACTGGTAAAACATGTGAATTTGTACGAAACTGAAGACCATAGTGGAGAGTATCACAAACATAGCGCACAATTCAAGTGACAACTTGGAAATGGTCATCAGTAGGAGCCTGCATGTACTGACTAATCGTGTTCACAACATAAGACAAATCGGGACGTGTAATCGACAAATACTGAAGTGCACCATTCAGAGATCGATAAAGAGTGGGATTTCCAAATGACTTACTGGAAGAGCTATAAAGCTGCAAAAAAGCAACAAAAGCAATGGCAAAAGGCGAAGAATATTGCATTCTGGCACGCAGCAAAATGCCCTTGGCATATCTGGCTTGACCAAGGAATAAGCAGTCAGATGTACGAACAATCTCCAAACCCAAAAAATACTGCAAAGTGCCAAGATTGGTAATCTTGCATTCTTGATTAACTCAATCAATAAACTTCTGAATGAGACGATAATCATTCCCAATAAGAATAATGTCATCAACATAAACCAACAAGTAGAGCAAAGAGGTACCCTGAGAAAAGGAAAATAAGGATGTACTGGAGGAACTGCACACAAAGCCTATGCCAATAAAAAAAAATGAGATGAAACATTGAAACCAAGCTCGAGGAGCTTGATTCAAACCATAAATGGACATGCGTAGACGACAAACAAAATCAGGGTGCATCGGGTCTTTGTATCCAGTAGGCTGCTCCATATAAACTGGTGAATCAAGAACACCATTTAAAAATGCAATCTTGACATCCAGCTGTCGTAAGACCTAATTATGAGTGACAGTCAGAGATAAAATAGTACGAACAGTAGATGCCTTCACCACAGGACTAAATGTATGATCATAATCAAAACCATGCAGTTGCAAAAATCTCTGAGCAACTAACATTTCTTTATGTCATTCAAGAGAACCATCAGCTTTATACTTCAAACAAAAAAACCATTTTGAACTAACAGCATTAGCATGGGATAAACGAGGAACTAAATCCCATATCTGCTGAGTGCGAAGAGCATCTATCTCTGAGTCTATAGCAGCAACCCATCCAGGATCCTTGACAACCAAGCAATGTGAACGAGACTATATTTTAGCAAATAAAGCACTCAGTAAACAAGTAATATCATCTTCAGAAAAGCTCTTGTACTGGAGAGAGCCTGTGTGCAATCGTGTAGCCATCGGAAGATGAGAAGAAGGATCAGATGCCGAAGATGGCACAAATCTTGAATGGGCACAAAACCCAAGACCGGTGGTGGTGGAGATCGAGAAAGGGAAGCTGGCAGTGGAGATTGCACAGGATTAGTAGACAACATAATTTCTGTGCGGGCTGCCGAAGCTGGAAATGGCCGCGCATGAGCCACACATGTTGGCGGCGTGCAAGCTGCACGCGCTGGACACTCATGAGCTGCATGCACTGGCAGAAAATTGGATGCGCTGGTGGTTGGCCGCGTGTGTTGCGGCTGGGCTGCCGGCGTGTGCAGCTGGTCTCCTTCCAGAAGACATATACAATTATCAGATAAACCCTTAGCTCCCGATGCAGACTATAAATCAACATCTTCCAAAATAATGGGAAATTTGACTATAGAGGATGGCTTAAACACCTCTGATAACGAGGGCTCTAAAAATGCAGAAACATCAAGTGAAGGCGGATCAGTGAAAATACAAGTATGGATAGCTGGAAAAAATATCTCATCAAACCGAGCGTGGTGAGTGGTGTACTCCTTCTCCGTGAGAGGATCTAAACAATGATAACCCTTGTACTGTGAACTATAACCCAAAAATATACAAGACATACTCTGAGGTGCTAATTTATGTGCAACATAAGGCTTCAAATACAGAAAAATTTGACAACTAAATGGATGAAAATTGGAGTAGCCATGAGTAGTACCAAAATTAGTAGAGAACAGAGACTGACCAGATAAAACTGGAGTAGGCAGTCTGTTAATGATGTAAACTGCAGTCGAAAAAGCATCATACCAAAAATAATGATTAGGGCTACAATGAAAGAGCATCGACAAACCTGTCTCAGTAATATGACGATGCCTCATCTCTGCGCGACCATTTTGCTATGGAGTGTAAGGACAAGAAAGCTGATGATGAATGCCCTTAGGCGCAAAATGAGATTGCATGTGATGATTTAAAAACTTGGTTCCACCGTTACTCTGAAATATTTTAATGGTGGTATAAAACTAGTTCTCAACCAGAGCCTCAAAATGCATTTAAGCCTCCACAAAATCATATTTTCGTCGCAGAGGATATAACCAAGTAAATCGATAAAAATCATCAACAAAAATGACATAATAAGAGTATCCAGCTCAAGAGACAACATGCGAGGGTCCCAAAAGATCACAATGAACTAAATCAAGTATGTGTGGTGCGCGTTTTAAACTGTCACTAAAAGAAAGACGCTTTTCTTTAGCCATCTCACAAGAGGGACATAAATGAGGCTTAGGCAGCAGACTAGCAACTGACAAACATTTAGACTTGCTCAAAGAAGAAATGATGTTGTGGGGAACATGACCCAATCTACTAAGCCAAAATTCAAAAGATGCTTTAGAAGCACTCGATGCAACAAAAACAGATAAAGCAGTAGCACCATAATCCAAAACATATAAACCCTCATCACGATGACCTTTGCCAATAAGATCACTAGTAAACTTGTTTGAAATAGTGAAAGAAGAATCATTAAAGTAAATAACAACATTAATATCCTGAGTCAAATTGCTAATAAACAATAATATTTTAGTAATTTGTGGAACCACTAACACATCAAACAAGGATAATGAATCCAACACTCGAATGTGAAAAACATGGGTAATGTTAAGAATAGAACCATTACCAATAACAACACGATTATTACTAGAATAAGGAATCACACGATCAAGATCGGACTAAGAAGAAGTCATGTGGTTGGTTACTCCAGAATAAGAAATTCAACGAGCATGCGGAGCAGAATGCGGTAAAGAGCCTGGAGAAGAAGCTTGGGAGACAAAGTGAGGACACATCGAAGCAACGTGACCAAATTTCGTATACTACTTACACTGCAACTGGTACCATTCACCAGACAGTTTAAGCAAGAAGAAGCAACATGACCCAGAATGTCACACCATTGGCATTGTGGTTGATCAAAATGAGCCATAACAACAATAAAATAAATAAATAATAATATTAATAAAAGAAATTAAATCTGCTAAGGAAGACCGTGCAATGTGCGTACAAGAAGCAGGGGAAAAGGCTGGCGCGTAGAAGCATGCGCATCGGATAACGGATGTGTGCATCGGTGTCACGCGCGTGAAGACACATACTGATGGAAAAGAACTGGGCGGGCGTGTGAATCTTACGTGCTGGAGCTTCAAAGTCAATTGGAAAATAGACACCCACTGGTGACGCAAATTGGAGAAAAACAAAGATTGGGCAGGCGTGAAGACATGCGCTGATGGAATAGAACTGGGTGGGCATGTGAATCTTATGCGCTAGAGCTTCAAAGTAGACCGGAAAAATAGACGCCCACTGGTGACACAAATTGGAGAAAAATAAGGACGCAAGCAATGCGCGCTACCACCGGAGACAAGGGAAGATCACCTGTTGACAGAGTACCAAGAACAACGTCGGGCGCTTGATGGAGAGGACGTCAGATGGAGAGAAAGACACTGTGTACCAATTCGAGGTCTTCGGACTGGATCAGACCACAGCAGGGTCTTGCGATTAGCAGTCGACGATCTCCCAGGACCTTGAGCAGCAGCAGAAGATGAAATCCGAGACGTGGTGACGACGAAGATAGTTCACCGAAAAATTGATGAGGAAGAGGAGTCAGCCGGGGTAATTTTTTATATATATATTTTTGTGGGTAATATGCAGATATAACCCTATATCTTGAGGAAAGTGCAAATATAACCCTGAGTTGTTTTTTAGTGCAAATATAACCCTATATGTTACACATAAGTGCAAATATAACCCTAAAGCCACTATTCTAGCATTGAATGGCCATTTCTGACCATTGACCGACCAAATATAACCAAAATTCCCTTCTAACCTAATACAAAATTTTAAAAGACAAAAATACCCCCACCACCAATCCACCACCAATCCGCCACCAATCCGCCACCAATCCGCCACCACCACCAATCCGCCACCACCACCAATCTGTACCCCACTCCGCTGCCACCTAAGCCCTCCCCGCCAACACCTGAGCCCCAACCACCACCACCTGAGCCCGTCCACGCCGCCACTACCTGAGCCCATCCCTTCCACCACCACCCGAGCACATCCCCACCACCACCTGAGCCCATCCTCACCACCACCTGAGCCCCGTTCACCACCACCTGAGCCCCTTCCTGCCACCACCTGAGCCTCGCTTGCCACCACCTGAGCCCCGCTTGCCACCACCTGAGCCCCTGCCCTCGCTCAGATCTCCGCCTCACACCTCAGTCCCTCACACCTGACCAACACCTCCGACCGGTCACCAAACTCCACCGGCGCTCGACGCCACCCACCGCAAACCCTAGCGCTACCAACTGCTCTGAACCCTAGCGCCACCTCGCTCTACCACCGGCCCCAAACCTTAGTGCCACCTCACGCTATCACCTGCCCCGAACCCTAGCGCCACCTTGCGCCACCCCACCATAGCGCAACCTCCTCGGCACAGCCCCAATCTTCTTGCCACCAACCCCAAACTCCTCGCCATCGTTGCATCCTCCTCTGCCCTAGCCCCACCTCCACCATCACCAAGCCCCGAATCCACAACAACACCTTTGCCATGCCCTAGCCCCGAATCCACAACACCACTGGTGAAGCCCTAGTCGCGAGCTCTCCACCACCACCATCTGCAGATTGGAATCAAGAGGAAGAATTAGAAGAATGGCGGCGACGTAGAGGAAGAACGACACGGAGGGAAGAATAAATTGCGACAGAGGGAAGGAAAATGGAGCGGAAGGAAAAAAGAAAAGGAAAGAGAAAATGGGGGTATTAATGCCAATGGGGTTAGTATTTTCATGTGAGAAATGGGGTTTTTCAGTGTTTTAAAAAACCATCAGGGGTAAATTGGTCATTTCACCGTATTCCAGCCTCAAACTAGCTAAAAAGGTTATATTTGCACATAACCTGAATAGATAGGATTATATTTGCACTTTCGAACAGCGCGGGATTATATATGCACTTTCTTCAATTACATAGGGTCATATCTGCACTTTTCTCTATTTCTGTAGAGAAATAAAGAAGAGGGTTTAAGACAAAAGCTAAGGATTTCAAAGAAAGCTAAGTGATACCATGATCAAAAGTGAAACATACAAAAGATTGTGACTATGTGTATTGACATATAGTGATTATAAAAAATATACAAATTAGAAACAAATATGGAAAAGGATATATACAAAACTAATCAGAAAGGGTACTCTTTTCTTTTCCCAAGTTTATATCAACTATATCTCTATTAAATACCAAATAACATACACCCTTTGTACCAACTGAATTTGCACCCTTATCATTAACAAGTTGTTCAAGAAATATGTTTAACTATTAATATGTTTACCTACGTATAATAACAACAAATAAAAAGTTGATATCAAGAAACTACTTTTTACGATGAATTGAACAATATCATATACGATAATATTATTGTTCATACAACTATTTAAATATGTGGTTAAACTTTGATACAAAATAGTGTAAAAAAGGGAAGAGTGCAAATTTAGTTGGAACAGAGGGAGTAGATTAGATAAAAAGGAGGACGATGAAATTTCCATGTACAATACTTTTAATATTCAAATAATCCAAGGGATAAATTCAAGATGACTATAAAATTTTTTTAAAGTGTTTAAACAACCACCAAATACTTCGGACGTGTTGAAAGCCTAGAATAACTCTAAATGTTCGTTGAAGGTTTCTGTTATACCCAGCTTTACCTCAAATTAGCGTTTACTAGGCATAATTTGGTGTTGATCATGCTGAAAATGATGAGTATACCCTTCCCAGTTTTCTAAAAACTCTTGGACAATTTCGAGCTCCCGAAATTTGCCCCCACCGTCTAAGCATAACAAGAATCTTAGTGTTATAATTGCATTTATTTTGATTTTTAGGATTATATCATCACTTATTAACAATTAACCAACAATTTTAAAATTATTTTAGTAGTTTATTAAGTAATGCTAAAAAATTGTTACTCTAATACTCTATTTGATTGCACTCATAAATGATTTTTTAAAAAGAAAAATGCTTTTATAACCCTACCTATCTAACATAAGTGTCAATATAACCTTTTGATAATTGAAAATGCAAATATAACTCTAGATAGTTGATATGAGTGCAATTGTACTCATTCCGACAGATTTTGGCCAAAATTTGATAAAAATAACTATTCTACCCCTTTGAAAAAATTTTAAATAATGAAAAATGAAAGATATTACATTATTCTCCCCAGAACCCTTAATCTTCTTTCTTTCCCGTTTCTTTCTCGTGAACCGAGTTCTTCTCCCAGGAAATCAAAACCCTTAATTCTTCCCCACTTCTTTTCTTCCTCATTTCTTTTCTTCCCCGTGGCTGGCGTTTTGATTCTTTGGCTGGTCGTGGCCTTCGAAGTCACACAGGAAGCAGCCGGCGGATTGGACTAGAGGCGGACGGTCTTGTCGGCGGAGGCGGAGGCAGCATTCACCAGCAGAGTAGAGGCGCGACGTCTCCTCCACTCAAGTCGCTGGAGAGCTACGTCCGATTTTAAGCTCGAAGAGGAGCAGTGCCGCGAGAGCTTCGATGAAGGCCAGTGAGCAGCGACGAAGCTCCAATGACTTTCGGTCGAGCCCTGCCCTTTGGCGTCGCCGGTTACCTTCTGAAGCCTTTGTCGGTTCCCTCATCTACAATTCCATCCCTTTTGGAAAACCCTTTGGATTTGGTGTCAAATTGGCGGATTGCACACACGGGGCGGCGGGTGAGGCTGGCTTGTGGGGCAGCGGCAAGTTGCGGTGGTGGTGCTGGCAACATTGTTCAAATATTTTTAGGTTGTAGGTCAAGGATATTTTAGTTATTTTATATGTGGTCAATGTCGGTCATGCTGGAAATCATGTCTTTGGGTCATATTAGCAATTTCATCAAATATATATAATTATTTTAGCACTAAATATTATCTGAGCGTTATATTGGCATGACAAAGTTTTGGAAAAGACCTATTTTTATAGAATTATGGAAAGATGATATTTAATTAGAATAATAAAAAGTATAAGATTTTAGTTGCAATATTAAAAATTTATCATGCAACATGTAGTAATTATAAAGTTTATAACCCGATTTATACATTCAAAAAAACTTATCTTTATTTCTACTAATTTTTACTTTATACAACCCGATTCGGAATGAGAGGTGCATTTTTTTTTAAGATTCTGAATTGCAAACTCCCGTCACTGTTGCTACGTGGGATATTTGGTGCGATTTAGCCAAAACGATAATTTCACTGTCGTTTTCATCTCTTTCTTTCTTCCTCCTTCAGCTATCCTAACTGATAACGGTCATTTTCCATTTACCGGTCTCCCTCCGGCCGCCGCCATGGCGGCTCTCCCGGCCAATAGAAGCCAAGGGGGAACCAAATCCTTCCTTCATGCTCTTGCCAACCGTCCTCCGCCTCTACAAGATTCCCTTCCATCGAACCCGGAAATCATCCCCAAAACTCAGTACAAAGGAGAAATTGCCTGCCTTGTCAGTCGCAAGGATGCTGACATCCTCTCCTCCCATTATCGGAATGCTCTGATCGGTAAGTTTGCAAGGGGTAAGCCATCTATGGTCCAACTAAACGAATCTTTTAATTCTGTAGGCTTCAAAGGCAAATTTCAAATTAGATCTATAGACTTCCGGCATGTCCTCATACGCTTCCAGGAGAAAGAAGACTACCAAAGGTTCTGGCTCAAGGGTCACTGGAGCTTCAACAACGCCCAGATGAAGGTACTGAAATGGACTTCCGACTTCTCTCCGGATGCAGAATCGTCCATAGTTCCGGTATGGGTAACAATTCCTCATGTCCCAGTCTATTTTTACAATTCTGCAATGCTTGAAAGCATGGGAAACCAAATTGGAAATTTTATAAAAGTTGATGCTGCCACTGAGGCCCTGTCTAGGCCTTCTTGTGTGAAAATGTGTGTTGAAATCGATTTAAAAATGAAATTGCCATCCTGCATTAGAGTGGGAATCGAAGAGGATGGAAATGAATTCAATGTTGTTAAACTTCCCCTACAATTTGAAGATATTCCCCCATACTGTGTCCATTGCAAATGCATAGGACATGAAGATAGTTACTGCATTTATCTGCATCCGGAGCTTAAGAGATCCTTGCTTAAGAAACCTGATAATCATTTGAATGGCTCGTTGGGACAGGTAAATGAGAAATTAAACATTAACCAGATTGGGAACTTAAGAGCTGAGAGCTCAGGGGTATCAATTACAGAAAAACAAAGAAATTATCAGGCTCAGAAACTTATATACGTTCCTAAGAAACAGCTGATCCAAGCTCCTGTTCATGAACCTAATAAGTCTATCCTAATTGATACTGATGCTATGGCAGTTGATCCTAGGACTCCTGGTGAGCTTCCACATCCTCAACAAATTGCTCCTAACAAGGTAGTTGAGCCTAGTATTGGGATCAGCAGTAAAGATGAGGTTGTTATAGAGAAGGAATATAAATCTCTGTCACCTGAACCTGAAATTCCAAACCTTATTCCCTCCCCTCGAGTGTTTCCATCTCCTCCTAGGTCATCTGAAATACAGGATAGGCAACCTCAGTCTGCCCCACCTACCCTTAGGACAGTCTTTGCTAAGGACGATCTACCCAGTAAACGAGGAAAGTCTTTTTCTCCTTTTAGTTCTATCATTGCTGCAAAATTTTTTATTTTTTCTCAGCAGAAAAACAGGTCCAACAGATTTCTACCCCTAGCTGATGAAGAACCATCGGGTGAGGAGGTCACTCATAATGAATATCCTGCCACTGAAGAAGGTACAACCCTATCGGATACTGCCCCTGAAGCTGGTGATGACCATATACAAGGGGACAGTGTCTCATCTTCTGATCCTAGTAAGTCGAAGAAAGGTAAGTCTGTAGTGAAAAATAGCAAACCATCCAATGACTCTTTCTTCTCACAGAAAAACACCATTATGACTAGATCAAAAAGCTCCTCTAATGTTTCATTATGAATAACACTATTAGGATTAAAATGTTGGTTTGGAACATTAGAGGAATGGATACATCTATGTTAAGGCTATCTAATCTCATCAACAGGCATAGATTTGAACTCATCTGTTTAATTGAGCCTAAACATGACAACTTACAGTGTGATTTATATAGACAAATGCTGAAGTTTGATAACTGTTTTTCTGCAACTAACGGTTAGATTTGGATTTTCTGGACTTCAAACATAACTCTGGCAATTATAAATGATAATCTTCAGTTTCTTGGAGTTCACCTAACTAGTTCTAATCTCGTTAAGCCTATGGATGTCTTTTTTATTTATGGTCTGAGAACCAGATCGGGAAGGAAAGATCTCTGGTCTGATCTCAGCTCATACAATCATTCAGAATCTTTGTTTATTGGAGATTTTAACTCCATTACATCAATAACTGAATATAGAGGTCCATCTACTCCAAAATTAGGAAGTATGAGAGATTTCAATGATTTTATTAATGGAATGGCTTTGGAAGAAATTAACACTGTGGGGAACCTGTTTACTTGGACTAATAATCGGTTAAGATCTCCTACAGTTAAAAGACTTGATAGAGGATTGTGTACTGCATCATGGTCTCTTTCTTTCCCTTCTTCTTCAATTCAGATTCTGAATAGAGTTAGCTCAGATCACAACCCCATGCTGCTGACTGTAGGTAGTGATATACCATCTAATCCCAGACCTTTTAGGTTCCTAAATACATGGTACAAGAGAAAAGATTTTAATGATGTAATCAAGAAAGATTGGGACACTCCTATACATAACTCAGGAATGCAAGCTTTCTACTTAAAACTAGTCAGACTTAAGAAGGCTTTAAAAATCTGGAACAAAGAGCATTTTGGAAACATTCATGATAATGTATTACAAGCTGAAATGGCCTTGCAGGCTCAGGAAGCACTAACTGATCAAGATGAATCTATAAATAATCTGGTTAATCTGAGGGAAGCTAGGGCCAGGTTAGTCAGGGCTATGTCTGAACAAAAAAACTTCTGGAAACATAAGGCAAAGATAAAATGGCTCCAAGACGGGGACAACAACACATCTTTCTTCCATAAATCTGTACAAGATAAGAATAATAGATTAAGGATAACAAAAATTAAGGGCAGAAATGGGCAGTGGTTGGAAAATACTCAGGATGTTGAGATGGAAGCTATACACTATTATCAGGATCTTCTGAGTGAAGATTGCTCCACGGATAGCTCTATATTTCAACCTCATTTTCTTAATCATATCCCCAATCTGGTTACTCAGGAAGATAATGATAACCTTTTGAAACCAGTCACACTTGATGAGCTTAAAGTGATAGTTAGCAGCCTTAATAAATCAAGTTCTCCAGGTCCAGATGGTTTTACTGCCAAATTCTACATAAAATCTTGGGATATTATAGCAAATGATCTTCTCCTAGCTGTTCATGATTTTCAATCTTCATCTAACCTGCCTAGGGGTATTAGCAGTACATGGATCACTATAATCCCCAAGAAGAAAACTCCTACCTCATTTGATGATTATAGGCCTATAAGTCTCTCCAATGTGATAAATAAGATTTGTTCTAAAGTGCTTATGGAAAGACTTAAGTCTATTATGCCTAAGATTATTTCTCCTAACCAAACAGCATTCCTACATGGCAGGGATATTTCAGATAATGTAATCTATCTACAGGAAATGGTTAGATTTCTTAATAGGAAGAGAAGAGATCCAAATTGCATAGTTAAACTTGATCTCAAAAAGGCTTTTGATAGGGTTAGATGGTCATTCTTATATAAAGTTTTGGCAAAATTTGGTTTCCATGCTAAATTTATCTTCTCAGTTATGAAAAACTTGTCCCAGGCTTGGTTCTCTATTCTTATTAATGGTAAGCCAGTGGGATTCTTTCAATCCTCTAGAGGTATTAAACAGGGTGACCCTTTATCTCCATTCTTGTTTAATATCTTTTCTGAGTCTTTTTCAAGGAGTCTGACCTTCATTTTTGACAATGGTAAGCTAGCCTACTTTGATCTACCAGGTAATCCTCCAAGAATCTCACACTTATCTTATGCGGATGATACTGTTATTTTCTTTAAAGCAACAAATCTAACCTTAGTTAGATTAAAGGCTTTTCTGTCCACCTTTGAGGAAGTCACTGGCCAGTCTATTAACTATAATAAGAGTGACATCTTCATAGGTAAGCATGCTACAGATCAAAGAGTGAACCACATCAAAAGGATTTTGGGAATGAAACTTGGTTCCTTCCAATTCACCTACTTGGGAGTTCCAATCTTCACTGGTGCTGCTAAAAAGATTTATTTCCAACCACTCTTTGAACTAATTGATAATATGATAGGTAACTGGAAAAATAGATGGATATCTATGGGTGGTAAAATTACTCTGATTGATTCATGTATATATGCTATACCACAACACATTTGGCAGGTCATTAAACCAAAAAAACTGATCATTTCCACCATTGAGAAAAAAATGAGCAAGTTTTTCTGGGGGGATGATTTAAAACCAAAAAAATCCTGGAAAAAGTGGTCTGATCTGTGTCTCCCCACTGATCAAAATGGATTAGGCTTTAGGTCTATACATACCATAATCAAAACATGCTCGGTTAAATTATGGTGGAAGTATCAAATGGCTGAGGCCCTCTGGACTCATTTATTGGCAGCCCTCCCTCAATCTCACAGGACCTCTCCAAACTGGAAGAGAATTTGCTCAGTAAATTCATGGGCTGAGGCTAATTCTAAAGTCATTATAGGGAGGGGAGATTGTAATTTCTGGACATCAAACTGGCTTGATGTAGGTTTACTGATAGATTTGTGTGATCAGAATAGTGTGGATATAGCTGAAGACTGTACAGTCTCTGCTTTCATAGCTAACAAAGACGTTTTCATCACAAAACTAGAGCCATTCCTGCCAACTCATATTATTACTCTTTTGCAGGAGTCCAGAATATTTCCACACGGAGCTGATAGATTAATCTGGAAACCAGGTATTTCTGGGAGTTTCTCCTTTAAAGATACTTACAATTTGCTCTGCAACCATACAGGTAACATATCCTCTTCTAAACATCTTTGGAACTCCAGAATAGAGAAAAAAATCTCTGTATTTATGTGGAAAGTGATAAACTCTTTGTTGCCTTTTGATAACATCCTCAGGAATCTGAGGTTTTGTTTGGCCTCTAAATGTTGTATGTGCAACAAACATGATGACTCCTTAGAGCATTTTTTTAACTCATGTGATTTCTCACTATCTGTATGGAAAATTATTCATCAGTTCATGGGTATTCGAGATAGGGCCTTTCCATCTGTTTGGGAGAGAATTTCATACTATTTAACTATGCCTGCATTATCTTCTTTACATTCGATCATAATCCGGACTGCTGCTATTTTTACTTTCTGGAACCTTTGGAAGATGAGAAATAGATTTTTATTTGATTCAGTCAAGCCTTCCTCCACGCTAGTGCTTCAAATGATTAGAGACCAGATTTTTATCTCCTTCTGTGCAAAACCGGTTTATATAGCATCTCCACTGGATGTTAGTATTGCAGATCACTCTTTTCTACCCCTACTCAAAATTTCCCCAAAGCCTAAAATCTGGAAAATTGCTTGGAAAAGGCCAACATCTGGTTTTAAGCTTAATGTTGATGCTTCATGGTCATGCAATACTAATATGTGTAGGATTGGAGTGATAATCAGAGATAGTAGAGGTGCTTTCAAGGGAGCTTACACTCTATTTTCTAATGCTTTCTCCCCCTTGGAAGCTGAATTGAAGGCTATTAAGTTTGCTATACAGATTTCATATGATTTGCCTGCTCCTCTGTACATGGAATCTGACTTGTCTTTCAGCAGTTCTTTTTGCTAATGATCCACTCAGATGTCACTGGAACTGTTTTTGCTTAGCTGATGAGATTCATCAATCATTGAAAGATATCAAACTTGTACACATATATAGACAGGCAAACCTGGTGGCCCATACCCTTGCTAGAAACTGTTTGCAACTACAATGTGATTCATCTTTTAGCAGCATATCTGAGCTTCCCAACACTGTCCAGGGTTTAGTTAGATTAGATCAAATTGGCACCCCCGCTCTACGAGTTGTTAATTAGTTCGGATGCTACTTATTTCCACTCTTGATTGCAGGTTATGGTGATGCTGCTTGCCCTCTGAATTCCTGCCTGCTCATTATACAAGTCTTCTGAATTTCCTAGAGTATTAAGCATAATGCTCATTCTGCTTGATGCCTTAGGGATGCTACTAGATGACTGATGGCTGTTCTTGTCTATACTGATGAGTTTCTAGATGGAACTTGTTTTTGATCTCGAAGCTTTCTTCTTGACTGTTTAGCTCTGTAGGGGATGAGCTTCTTAGTTTAGACGGGGTGAATTTGACTGACCTGTGTTTCGTCTTTTCGATCCACAAATAAGTTCAATGATCTCCATTTAAACTAAATAACCGAACCGAATCGAATCGACATCCAAATAGTGAGACCCAATCAATAACCGGAAACCGAATTCACCCGATTGAAACGTACCCGAACTTAAATTGCCAGACCTAATGGGACCCAAACTCGAATAACACCTGAACCCGAATCGAACCTGAACCGAAACCCAAAAAGGACCCGCACTTGGACCGAACTTGAATCTGAACCCGAAAAGGACCCGTACATGAAAGAAACCTAATCATACCCAACTACTACTCAATTCGAAATGAACCAAATTGATGTTAATCCAAATTTGAAGACATCTGGATTAATGTTAACTCAAACCGAACAAGAATATGATTGAATAGTGTGTTACAATTGTTACTGTCTAAAATTTTGACTTGATCATATTTAGTTGAAAATAACATTACGATTATAAACGGTGTTGATATGTTATTTAATATTAAAATATCACATAATAAATTAAATTTACAAATTTAAAATATGCATTAATAGCATAGTTAGATGAAATTATTTTAAGAGTATATTATGTATTAAATAAAAGAACATTGTCAATTATTAATTTAAAATTATTTTATAAGCTAAAATTAATATTGAATAGTTATTTTATTTATTATTAGAAAAAATTTCATACAATATTAACTTTTCGTTATTATTATTTTCTTTCAGAAAATTTATTTTCATTAAATTTTGCAAAAAAATTTAAATCAATATTTTCAATCATCCAATTCTTTTGTAAGAATATAAAATTACATCTAAAATAATATTGCATTTACGATCTATTTTTCTCTGATGCTTAAATTTAAAATATGCTTAATTAGTATAATTACTCCTCCATAGCATATCAAAAACATAAGTATCATGTCATACGATAATATTATTGTTCATATATCTATTCAAATATATGGTTAAAGTTTGACAACTTTGAGTGAAAAAAGATTATGTGCATATTTGAATGAGATGGAGAGAGTAGTAGAAATATGCAAACTCTGCATTCTGAATTTGAATGAATGATTGTGCACAAAGTTGGCCAAGACGGTTTATGAGACTCATAATTTATAATTAGTAAATAGGGGATATTTAATTTCTATATAAAGTCGGTCAAGACTGTTTATGTAAAGTTAAATAGTTCTAAAGGGATTTATTGGTAATATACTAATATTTCACCTAATTAAGAAAAAATGAGCATGTCTTTCTATGAATATTTTCTTATCTTAATTTAATATGCTAATATTTAAAAATGTATCACAAGCAATCATGAATTGTAAGTTTTTTTTTATAAAATTTAAATACTGTATAAGTTTATGGACAGTTCATGGTGATTTTTACTTTAAATGTTGTAAGATTTTTTTATAAAATTTAAATATTGTATTTTTAAAGTTAAAACAAGTAATAATATGTATTTGAATGTGAATGTATAAGGTAAAAAATTAATGGTCTGTCTATAAACTTATGGACAGACCGCCTCTCAGGAGAACTACTATATATATATATATATATATTAATATTATAACTTGCAAGTTAGCAAAGTCTTGGGAAAGATGGTCTTTCCATATGCTTATGGAAAGACGGGGTTTAATTAGAATAATAAAAGGTAAAATGTCTTAGTTGCAATATTAAAAATTTAGTGTGCAACATGTAATAGTTATAAAATTTACAACCTGGTTCATGCGACCTGAAAATTTTATCTTCATTTCTTCTAATTTACACTTTAAATCTTGGTCTTTCCATGACTTATGAAAAGACCGTCTTTCAAGAGACGGACTCTAGGAGTTTTGTGAGTTATGATCGACAACATAAAATAGAAAAAAAATTAAATACAAACTATTCTATTTTGTTCTTACATACTAATATAATCTTTATGCGATAACATATACAGATCAATGTTTGCAATATGCATAAATGTCATATTCTTTACAAAAGAATTAATTTTTCATTTCAAAAAATTGAAAGTATACATTAAAAAAGTGACTAGTAAAATTATATATATATATATATATAATAGATTACTTCAGCTAAAGTATTTTTACAAAATTAATATATTAAAATTTTATGTTCATTATAATGACAATTTACTATATTTATTTGAACAAGACCTGGATCGAATATATTGGAATCCAACCAAACCCGACCCGAAAGAGAATGTATCCGAAAAGTACCAAAACTAAACTGACTCAAACCAAACCCGATCCGAACCTGATTAAAAAAATGTAAAACTGAATTGTACCTGAAACCGAAACAACCTGAACCAAATTTGATTCGAACCCGATTCAAAAAAAATATACCCGAATTGTATTGAAATTGAAACAACTAGAACCAAACCCGACCCGTTCAAATATTTTTCAAAACTACCGAAAGACATCCGAACCTGAACACACCCGATCAAAACCCGATACCCGAAGATAAAACAATCTACCGAATCATACCCAAACCGATTGGGTTTCACCCGTATCCAACCGAAGAGATCCGTTTACCAGGTGTGTAGGTATATATCTTTCCTTTTTTTCTTCCCTTTTTTAAGTGCTAGTGGAAAGATCAAGATAAAGTTTCTGCTGTATTAAAAGTCTAACTCCGAAATTTAAGTAGTTGTGCCAAGAATCAATCCTAATTTCGTGTTCCCTTCGTTTAAACCTACTTTGAAAATTACCTTTGAACCATTTCAATTACTTTGGTCATCGTCAGCCCTCATGTTCCCTTCGTTTAATCCTACTTTACAAATTACCATTGAAACATTTCAATTACTTTGGTCATCGTCGGCTTATGGGACGGATCTTTCGGGATTTCATCTTCTTCTCCATAATTCTCAATGCCCTTCGGTCTCATATCTTTGCCAATGATCAAATGGTGGTACCCCAGATGACATTCTTTCTTCTTACCACAATTTTCAAGATCATTATTCTAAAGCTGTAAACATCGGATTTGTGAGAAACTACTCCAAAGCATCATCGGCTTATTCTTAGGTAACTATATAAAAGAAATCCTCCCAAACTAAGTGGTTGACACAACCGTCGTCAGGGGCATAATGATCATTTCGCAGGGCTGCCTCACATGTATCCCTATAAGTGCTCTCAAGTGGCTGCCTGGGAGGCCGTTGCCGTACCTCTCAAAATTAATATTTATAAGTCCTTTTATACTTACTATCTACAACTAGGTAGATAGCGGCAAGTCGGGGTCGTCCACGGAGAAGGGGGATCTTCCTAAGCGTTTAGGCACAAAAGGTTGATATTAGGCTAGTAGTAGACATATGTACATACATACAAAAGCATGTGAATGTGGGGGGGGGGGTTGGTTGGTTTGTGGTCCTAAGTTATGAAATTAAAAAGACAAGATAACTAGCAAGGTTAAGTAACTATGCTAATCATCAAACAGAACTAAGGAAAATGGGTTTTAAAACTACAAAGATAAAGCCTTGGGAGCAATGGATATCCACTTCCAAACCTAATGTAGATCATTGAACCATTCACTCATTCTATCACATTCGTTACTTGGCTTAACATTAACATACCCATCTAGCAAGAATCACAACACATTATGCACAAGAAGTTCTAAGTTCATGTTCATAGATTTTCATGCAAAGGAGCTAAGCAATTCGTCAATTTCCTAACACCCTAACACTTCAATCATAAAAACACTTCCTATTCTCAAACAACATATGACATAAGTGAAGTGAGACATAGCATTAAGAATACATAAATGCTAAATAACAAAAGATTCAAGAACGAGTGAAACAATCTATTCACTACTTCAACTACTTGTTGTGAAGATAAATCTTCTATCCTTCTTAGATAGTAGTTTGCAAGAGTGAATTCGACATCTCTTGTCAAACCTCACCAATGACTCCCTTATTACTAAGAGTATCCCATTGATGGCATTTAGCACGAAGAATCAACAAGCTTAGCAACACTTATAAACACTACACCGTGTCTAAGCATTTAACCAATTCATGCATTTACACAAGATTAGTCAAGAACGATCGACATTCATAGACCTCTCTCATTTGCTACCTAAAATAAACATGACAACGAATTCGACATCATCACATTCATCTAGCAATTATCAACACATCAACGTCATTTAAGAAGCTCTAACTCATGCCCTTGGATTCCACATTAAAAGAGGGGAGAATTAGCTACTTTCTCCCAACCCTAACAAGCAATCATGCAAGCAATTCATATACTCAATCTTCCAACAACATCAATGCAATTAACAATTAACATAAAGCTCAATAAATGCACAATAGCAAAAGCACCAAATAGATAGATATAATGGTTCTTACTACATAGAAATGGAAGCTTCAATCCTTTGCTCCCAAGATAAAACTAAGCTAGAAAACTAAAAGACATAATTAATCTACAAAAACTAAGAAAAGAAAGAAGAGAAAAACCTAGGGTTTTAGCCCAAAAAACGCAGGATGGAGAAGGGGCCAAAAGCTGCTGAAGAGGAGAAGATAAGGGGAGTATTTATAGCACAAAAATCAAGAAGAAATTCAGACCACCCGTCTGTCGCGAGTCGCGACAGACGCAAATTTCAGCATTGTTTCTTCTTTCTCTTTTATATCTCATATCCTTCTCTTCTCTTCTCTTCTCCACTTCTTCATGTCTTCAAAAAGCTCAAATCCAAGTCTTCAAATCTTCAAAGATATTCTTCAAAGTTTTCAAAGTCTTCAAACAAATTACCTTGTCACACAAAATTCTCTAAAAGGTGGTAAAAATGTAAAAGTCATTTTTAACCCTCCTTAGATAATTTCAAGGTAAAATGTCACATTTAGAGCACAAAAGTGTACAAAAGTTAATCCCAAAAGCCCTAATTTAACCGTATAAAATGGGCACATCACTGCCCAAAACGACATCGTTTTGAGCATTATTTTTATTGTTTTATGCATCTTTTTATAAAAATGGTGCGGCACTGCCATGTGCTTGTATAGGTGTTGTCAAGTGGCTGCCCAAAATAATGTCATTTTGGCCATTGGACGCTTCGATAGGTGAAGGTTCCAGTGGAGGGGTTCAAGAGGTACGTATTTGAGAGGTGAGGGGTTCGAGAGGAACGTATTCCAGAGGTAGAGCGTTCCAGAGGTACGTTCCCGAGAGGTGAAGCATTCCAGAGGTATTGATTATTTTTTTAACTGAAAACACCCAAAGGTGGGGGTTGATATATTGGTACCCCAAGCCACATAATTTACGAGCCAGTGACATCATAGTAGTTTTATACAAAAAAGGCAACATCATTGCCTCCAAAAGAATGATAAGATACTAATAACTATAAGTCTATATATGTGCAAGATCTAGAAGAAAAAGGTAGTTGCGATTCCAAAGTAGCGAATGTCCACACCCAGTGTTAATTCATTACTTTGGCCAGGCAACAACCAGTCAGTCATAACCGTAAGTAAAACTGATGGAGGAATTAGGCTAGTAAGTCTACCATTGTTGGTATTCTGAGCTCGTAAGCAGGAGAAACTTGCAGACCATGGTGAAACAGCCGGAGGAGTATGTTGTTGAATGGAATGTGTCTAGCCGGAAAAACCAAGTGTAATCAGGTGAAGAGGTTCCAATGGAGGGATTCGAGAGGTAATGATTCGAGAGTTGAAGGTTCCACAGGGGTTCGAGAGGTGAAGCTTGATTTGAACGATCCAAGAGGTGAAGGTTCCTTTGAACATTCGAGAGGTTAAGGTACGTGTTCGAGAGGTACTAATTCAAGAGGTACGGCTTTGAGAGGTGGAGGTTCCAGTAGAGGATTTGAGAGGAGGTTCGAGAGGTGAAGCGTTCGAGAGGTAATGGTTCAGGAGGAGAGGGTTCCATTGGAGGGGTTCCAGAGGTAAGGATTCGAGATGTAAGAGATCCATTGGAGGTTCGAGAGGTGAATGTTCCAATGGAGATTCGAGAGGTGAAGGTTCGAGTGGGGGTGCTCAAGAGGTAATGGTTCGAGAGTTACCGCTTCGAGAGTTATCGATTCGATGTCATTTTGTGCATTTTTTTAAAAAAAAAGTTGTGGCATTGCTATGTGCGTCTACAAGGCTGTCATGTCGCTGCCCAAAACGATGTCGTTTTGGCCATTGGATGCTTTGAAAGGTGAAGGTTCCAGTGTAGGGGTTCGAGAGGTACGTATTCGAGAGGTGAATGGTTCGAGAGGTACGTATTCCAGAGGTGGAACGTTTCAGAGGTACGTTCCCGAGAGGTGAAGCGTTCCAGAGGTACGTTCCTGATAGGTACTGATTCGAGAGGTGAAGGCTCAGGTGAAGAGGTTCCAATGGAGGCGTTCGAGAGGTACTGATTCGAGAGTTGAAGGTTTAGCAGGGGTTCGAGAGGTAAGGAGGTTCCAGTGGAGGGGTTCGAGAGGTGATGTTTCATTTGAACGATTTGAGAGGTGAAGGTTCCTTTGAACATTCGAGAGGTGAAGGTACGTGTTCGAGAGGTACTAATTTGAAAGGCACGACTTCGAGAGGTGAAGGTTCCAGTAGAGGATTCGAGAGGAGATTCGAGAGGTGAAGGTTCCAGTGGAGAGTTCGAGAGTTGAGAGCTGGAGGAGGACCGAGAGGTGAAGCGTTTAAGAGGTACATATTCGAGAGGTACATATTCGAGAGGTGAAGGTTCAGGAGGAGAGGGTTCCATTGGAGGGGTTTGAGAGGTAAGGATTTGAGATGTGAGAGTTCCATTAGAGGTTCGAGAGGTGAAGGTTCCAGTGGAGATTCGAGAGGTGAGAGTTCGAGTGAGGGGTTCGATAGGTAATGGTCCGAAAGTTACCGTTTCAAGAGTTACCGATTTGATAGTTACCGTTTCAAGAGTTACCGATTCGATAGGTGAAGGTTCAGGTGGAGAGGTTCGAGAGCTAACCCTTCGAGAGGTGAAGGTTATAGTGGAGATTCGAGAGGTGAGAGTTCGAGTGAGGGTGTTCTATAGGTAATGGTTCAGGTGGAGAGGTTCGAGAGGTAACCCTTCGAGAGGTGAAGGTTTAGGTGGAGAGGGTTCCATTAGAGGGGTTCGAGAGGTAAGGATTCGAGATGTGAGAGTTCCATTGGAGGTTCAAGAGGTGAAGGTTCCAGTGGAGATTCAAGAGGTGAGAGTTCGAGTGGGAGGTTCGACGGGTTATGGTTCGAGAGTTACCGATTCGATAGGTGAAGGTTCATGTGGAGAGGTTCGAGAGGTAACCCTTCGAGAGGTCAATGTTCCAGTGAAGATTCGAGAGGTGAGAGTTTGAGTGGGGGTGTTCTATAGGTAATGGTTCAGGTGGAGAGGTTCGAGAGGTAACCCTTCGAGAGGTGAAGGTTCAGTTGTAGAGGGTTCAAGTGAAGGGTTCAATTGGAGTGGGTCGAGAGGTACCCATTCGAGAGGTGAAGGTTCAGGTGGAGAGGGTTCCATTGGATGGGTTAGAGAGGTAAGGATTCGAGATGTGAGAGTTCCATTGGAGGTTCGATAGGTGAAGGTTCCATTGGAGATTCGAGAGGTGAAGTTTCAGGTGGGCGGGTTCGAGAGGTACCAATTTGAGAGGTGAAGGTTCATGTGGAGAGGGTTCAATTGGAGGGGTTCGAAAGGTAGCGATTCGGGAGCTGAAGGTTCTGGTGGAGAGGGTTCCATTGTAGGGATTTGAGATGTGAAGGTTCCATTGGAGTTCGAGAGGTGAGGGTTCTGGTGGAGATTCGAGAGGTGAAGGCTCAGGTGGAACGACCCTCCCTCGTATACTTTAAAGTAATCATCTACAATTTACTCTAGACAATATTTTTACGCTTTATAAAATTAAATTAAAAGGCTTTCTTTAGCTTTTAATTTCATAATAAACCTAGAATATATAATTTCAACCGATTCTATGTGGTGGAAATTATCATGCTTATAACGCTTATTGCAAGGGTAATAATGGAATACTAACACAAATGACGGACGATTAACCCGGTTCGCGGACATGATACTTGTTACCCCAGGTCAAATTCTTTATCACAGTAAGTGATAGAGAAACTGAATTGATCCCATAGAGAGTTTCACAAGTTATTTACGAATGACCCTGATATACTTATAAATAATCATCTACAATTTACTCTAAACAACGTATTTACACTTTTAAAATTTTGATAGACTGACTTTTTCTAGCTTTTAATTTCATAAAAAAAATTTTGATGGACTGACTTTTTCTAGCTTTTAATTTCATAAAAAAACCTACAATCTCAAGTCAAATTCTTTACCACCGTATGTGATGAAGATACTGACATGATTCCACAGAGAGTTCCTCAATTTATTTACGAATGACCCATGTATACTTATAAATAATCGTCTACAATTTACCCTGCCCAATTTATTTGCACTTTTAAAATTGGATGGACGGACTTTCTTTAGCTTTTAATTTCATAAAAAACCTAGACCATATAATTTCATGCAATTCTATGTGGTGGAAATTATAATGCTTATAACGCTTATTGTAAGGGTATTAATGGAATACTAACAAAAATGACGAACGATTACCCTTGTTTGCGGATGTGACACTTGCAATACCAAGTCAAAATCTTTATCACTGTAACTAATAAAGATATGGCATGATCCTACAGATAGTTCCACAAGTTCTTTATGAATGTCCCTCATATACTTATAAGTAAATTTACTCTAGAAAATGTACTTGAACTTTATAAAATTTGATGGACAGACTTTCTTTAGCTTTTAATTTTTTAATAAACATGGAATATTTAATTTTATGCGATTTTATGTGGTGGAAATCATCATGCTTATAACCCTTATTGTAAGGGTAATAATGGAATACTAACACAAATTACGGATGATAATGCCTGTTCGCGGACGTGACACTTGCAATCCCAAGTCAAACTCTTTATCACCATAACTAATTAAAAAACTGACATGATCCCACAGAGAGTTCCACAAGTTCTTTACGAACGACCCCCGTATACTTAAAAGTAATCATCTACAATTTACTCTAGTCAATGTACTTGCACTTTATAAAATTTGATGGAAAGGCTTTCTTTAGCTTTTAATTTCATAATAAACCTAGAATATATAATTTCATGCGGTTCTATGTGGTGGAAATTATCATTCTCGTAACGCTTATTGTAAGGGTTTTTAAGGAATACTAACACAGATGACAGACGATAACCTCGGTTCGCAGATGTGACACATGCAATCACAAGTCAAACTCTTTATCACCTTAACTGATAAAGAAACTTGCATGATCCCACGGAGAGTTCCACACGTTCTTTACGAACGACCCTCATATACTTAAAAGTAATCATCTACAATTTACTTTAGACAATGTACTTCCGCTTCATAAAATTTGATGAAAAGGATTTCTTTAGCTTTTAATTTTATAATAAACCTAGAATATATAATTTCCTGCAATTTTATAGGGTGGATATTATCATGCTTATAATGATTATTGTAAGGGTAATAATGGAATACTGACACAAATGACGAACGATTACCCCGGTTCGCGGACGTGATACTTGCAACCTCAAGTCAAATTCTTTATCACAGTAATTGATAAAGAAACTGACATGCTCCCAAAGAGTGTTCCTAAAGTTATTTACAAATGACCCTCATATACTTATAAATAATCAACTACAATTTACTCAACACAATGTATTTGCGCTTTTTAAAATTTGATGGGCTGATTTTTTTAGATTTTAATTTCATAAAAAAACCTAGAATATAATTTCATTCGGTTCTATGTGGTGGAACTTATCATGTTCATAACGCTTAATGTAAGGGTAATAATGGAATACTAACACAAAGGACATACAAATACCCCTTTTCGCGGACGTGACACTTGCAATCCCAAGTCGAATTCTTTATCATAGTGAGTGATAAAGAAACAGACATGATCGCACAGAGAGTTCCACAAGTTCTTTACGAATGACCCTCATATAATTATAAGTAATCATTTACAATTTACTCTTTGTGGGGGAAATTATCATGTTTATAACGCTTATTGTAAGGGTATTAATGGAATACTAACACAAATGACGGACGATTACCCCAGTTCGCGGACGTGACACTTGCAATCCCAAGTCCAATTCTTTATCACTGTAAATGATTAAGAAACTGACATGATCCCACAGAGAGTTTCTCATGTTCTTTACGAATGATCCTCGTATACTTATAGGTAATAATTTACAATTTACACTAGAAAATGTACTTGCACTTTTAATAATTTGATGAACAAACTTTCTTCAGCTTTTAATTTCATAAAAAATATAGAGTATATAATTTCATGCGATTCTATGTGGTGCAAATTATCATTTTCATAACCCTTATTGTTAAGGTAATAATGGAATACTTACACAAATGATGGACGATTACCCCTTTTTGCTGACGTGACACTTGCAATCCCAAGTCAAACTCCTTGTCACCGTAACTAACAAAGAAACTGATATGATCCTACATAGAGTTCCACAAGTTCTTAATGAATGACCCTCGTATACATATAAGTAATCATTTAAAATTTACTCCAGACAATGTACTTGAACTTTATAAAATTTGATGGACAAACATTCTTTAGCTTTTAATTTATAATAAATCTAGAATATATAAATTCATGCAATTTTATGTGGTGGATATTTTCATGCTTATAACGCTTATTGTAAGAGTATTAATGGAATACTAACACAAATAACAAACGATTACCCCAGTTCACGAACGTGATACTTGCAACTCCAAGTCAAATTCTTTATCACAGTAAGTGATAAAGAAACTGACATGATCCCACTGAGAGTTCCTCAAGTTATTTACGAATGACCTTCGTATACTTATAAATAATCATCTACAATTTACTATACACAATGTATTTGCACCTTTTAAAATTTGATGGGCTGATTTTTTTTATATTTTGATTTCATAAAAAAACCAAAAATATAATTTCATGCGATTCTTTGTCGGGGAAATTATCATGTTCATAACGCTTATTGTAAGGGTAATAATGGAATACTAACACAAATTACAGATGATAACGCCTGTTCGCGGACGTGACACTTGCAATCCCAAGTCAAACTCTTTATCACCGTAACTAATAAAGAAACTGACATGATCCCACAATTACCCCTATTCGGGGAGATAACACTTGAAATCCCAAGTCAATTTCTTTATCACCGTAAGTGATAAAGAAACAGACATGATCGCACATAGAGTTTCACAAGTTCTTTACGAATAACCCTCGTATACTTATAAATAATCATGTACAATTTACTCTAGACAATGTACTTGCGCTTTAGAAAATTTGATGGAAAGGCATTCTTTAGCTTTTAATTTTATAATGAACCTAGAATATATAATTTCATGCGATTCTATGTGGTGGAAATTATCATGCTTATAACACTTATTGTAAGGGTATTAATGGAATACTAACACAAATGTAGGACGATTACCCCAGTTCGAGGATGTGACACTTGCAATCCCAAGTCAAATTCTTTATCTCTGTAAGTGATAAAGAAACAGACATGATCCCATAGAGTGTTCCACAAGTTCTTTACGAATGACCCTCGTATACTTATAAGTAATTATCTACAATTTACTCTAGACAATATACTTGCGCTTTATAAAATTTTATGGAAAGGCTTTATTTAGCTTTTAATTTCATAATAAACCTAGAATATGTAATTTCATGTGATTCTATGTGGTGGAAATTATCGTTCTTATAACGCTTATTGTAAGGGTTTTAATGGAATACCAACACAGATGATGGACGATTACCCCGGTTCGCAGATGTGACACTTGCAATCCCAAGTCAAACTCTTTATCACCTTAACTAATAAATAATTTTGCATGATCCCACGGAGAGTTTCACAAGTTCTTTACGAACGACCCTCATGTACTTAAATGTAATAATCTACAATTTACTCTAGACAATGTACTTGCGTTTTATAAAATTTGATGAAAAGGCTTTCTTTAGCTTTTAATTTTATAAGAAACCTAGAATATATAATTTCATGCGATTTTATGTGGTGGATATTATCATGCTTATAACGATTATTGTTAAGGTAGTAATGGAATACTGACACAAATAACGGACAATTACCCCGGTTAGCAGAGATGATACTTGCAAACCCAAGTCAAATTCTTTATCACAGTAAGTGATAAAGAAACCAACATGATCCCACAAAGAGTTCCTCAAGTTATTCACAAATGAGCCTTGTATACTTATAAATAATCATCTACAACTTACTCTACACAATGTATTTGCATTTTTTAAAATTTGATAGACTGACTTTTTTTAGATTTTAATTTCATAAAAAATATATAATTTCATGTGATTCTTTGTGGTGGAAATTATCATGTTCATAACGCTTATTGTAAGGGTAATAATGGAATACTAACACAAATGACGTACAATTACCCCTGTTCGCGGACGTGACACTTGCAATCCCAAGTCAAACTCTTTATCACCGTAACTGATATAGAAACTGACATGATCTCACGGAGAGTTCCACAAGTTCATTACGAATGACCCTCGTATACTTATAAGTAATCATCTACAATTTACTCTAGACAACGTACTTGCTCTTCATAAAGTTTGACGGAAAGGCTTTCTTTAGCTTTTAATTTAATAATAAAACTAGGATATATAATTTCATGCAATTCTATGTGGTGGAAATTATCATGTTCATAACCCTTATTGTAAGGGTAATAATGGAATACTGACACAAATTACAGACGATTACCCCTGTACGCGGATGTGACACTTGCAATCCCAAGTCAAACTCTTTATCACTGTAACTGATAAAGAAACTAGCATGATCCCACGGAGAGTTCCACATGTTCGTTGCGAATGACCCTCGTATACTTATAAATAATCATCTAAAATTTACCCTAGACAATGTACTTCCGCTTTAAGAAATTTCATGGAAAGGCTTTCTTTAGCTTTTAATTTCATAATAAACCTAGAATATATAATTTCATGCGATTCTATGTGGTGGAAATTATCATGTTCATAACGCATATTGTAAGGGTAATAATGGAATACTAACACAAATGGTGAACAATTATCCCTGTTCGCAGACGTGACACTTGTAATCCCAAGTCAAATTCATTATCACCGTAAGTGATAAAGAAACTGACACGATCCCACAGAGTGTTCCAGAAGTTCCTTACGAATGACCCTTGTATACTATAAATAATCATCTACAATTTTACACTAGACAATGTACTTGCCCTTTATAAAATTTATGGAAATAGTTTCTATAGCTTTTAATTTCATAATAATCCAAGATTATGTAATTTCATGTGATTCTTAATGGTGCAAACTATCATGCTAATAACGCTGATTGTAAAGGTAGTAATGGAACACTAACACAAATGACGGACGATTACCCTAGTTCGCAGACATGAAACTTGCAATTCGAAGTAAAATTCATTATCACCGTAAGTGATAAAGTAACTGACATGATCCCACCGAGAGTTCCCCAAGCTTTAAACGAATGACCCTCGTATACTTATAAGTAATCATCTACAATTTACTCTAGATAATGTATTTTCTCTTTTTAAAATTTCATGGACTAACTTTTATTAGATTTTAATCTCATAAAAAACTAGAAGGTATAATTTCATGCAATTTTATGTAGTGGAAATTCTCATGCTCATAACGCTTATTGTAAGGGTAATAATGGAATACTAACAAAAATGATGGGCGATTACCTCTGTTCATAGACATGACACTTGCAATCCAATGTTAAATTCTTTATCACCGTAAGTGATAAAGAACTTGACATGATCCCTGGGAGGTCATCGTCGTACCTCTGAAAGTTAGTATTTATAAGCCCTAAATGCTTACTATCTACAACTAAGTGGATAACGGCAAGTCGGGGTCATCCACAAAGAAGAGGGATTTTCTCAAGCGTTTAAACATCAATGGTTGATATAATGCCAGGAGTAGAGATATATATATACATATAAAAGCATGTAAAGGGGGGATTTGGTTGGTTGGTTTTCTTAAGTTATGAAAATTAAAAGACAATATACCTACAAAGTCAAGTAACTATGCTAATCTTCAAACAAACTAAGGAAAAGTGGTTTAAAACTAGAAAAGATAAAGCCTTGGGGGCAATTGATATCCACTTCCAAACCAAATGTAGATCATTGAACCATTCACTCATTCTATCACAATTGTTACCTATGGAAGAAGGACCATAGATTTGACAACAGCAAGCCTTCTACCAAAGACTTGACCATTTACCAAACATAGCATTCATTAAGCAAAACCTAGAACAAACCACATTCAAGGTTCAACCTTTCATTGCATCTATAGGATAAATATGAGAACAATTCACATTAAAATACTTATCTAGCAAGAATCACAACACATTATGCACAAGAAGTTCTAAGTTCATGTTCTTAGATTTTCATGCAAAGGACCTAAGGAATTCATCACTTTCCTAACTCCCTAACACTTAATTCATACAAACACTTCCTATTCTCAAGCAACCCATGACATAAATGAAGTAAAACATCACATTAAGAACACATGAATGCTAAATAACAAAGGCTTCAAGAACGAGTGAAACAATCTATGCACTACTTCCTCTACTTGTTGTGAAGATAAATCTTCCATCCTTCTTAGATAGTAGTTTGCAAGAGTGAATTCGACATCTCTTGTCAAACCTCACCAATGACTCCCTTAGCCAAAACACGACTAAAAGTATCCCATTGATGGCATTGAGCACGAAAAACCAACAAGCTTGGCAACACTTATCAACACTACACCGTGTCTAAGCATTTAACCAATTCATGCATTTACACAGGATTAGTCAAGAACGATCGACATTCATAGACTTCTCTCATTTTCTACCTAAAACAAACATGACAACGAGTTCAACATCATCACATTCATCTAGCAATTATCAACACACCAACATCATTTAAGAAGCTCTAACTCATGCTCTTGGATACCACATTAAAATAGGGGAGAATTAGCTACTTTCTCCCAACCCTAACAAGTAATCATACAAGCAATTCATAGACTCAAGCTTCCAACAACATCAATGCCATTAACAATTCACATTCAAAGCTCAATAAATGCACAATAGAAAAAGCACCAAATAGATAGATATGGTTATTACTACATAGATATGGAAGCTTTAATCCATTGCCCCCAAGATAAAACTAAGCTAGATAATTAAAAGACATGATTAACCTACAAAAACTAAGAAAAGAAAGAAAGAAAAACTAGGGTTTGAATCCAGAAAAATCACGGGAAGAAGAAGCTGGATCTGTCTTGTGAAGAGAAGAGGATAAGATGAGTATTTATAGTACAAAAAGCAAGAAGAATTTCTGGCCATAAGTCCGTCACGAGTCGCGACGGGCTCGCGACAACCTCGCGACGATGCATAGTTCCAACATTTTGATTTCTTTCTTCTTCTTATTTCATGTCCTCCTCTTCTCTTCACTTTTCTTCAATTCTTCAAGTCTTAAAAAGCTTAAATACAAGTCTTCAAATCTTCAAATCAAATTAGCTTGTCACACAAAATTCTCCAGAAAAATAATAAAAGCATAAAAGTCGCTTTTAACCCTCCTTGGAGACTTCAAGGCAAAATGTCAAATTTATAGCACAAAAGTGTATAAAAGTGAATCCTAAAATTTCTAAATAACCGTATAAAATGGGCACATCAATCCCACAAAGGTTCCACAAGTTCTTTACGAATGATCCTCATATATTTACAAGTAATTGTCTAAAATTTACCCTAGACAATGTACTTTCGCTTTATGAAATTTGATGGAAAGGTTTTCTTTAGCTTTTAATTTCATAAAAAACATAGAATATATAAATTCATGAGATTCTATGTGATGGAAATTATCCTGGTCATAACCCTTATTGTAAGGGTAATAATGGAATACTAACTCAAATGATGGGCAATTACCCCTGTTCGCGGACGTGACACTTGCAATCCAAACTTAAACACTTTATCACCGCAACTGATAAAGAAACTGGCATGATCCCACGAAGAGTTCCAAAATTTCTTTACGAATGACCCTCGTATACTTATAAGTAATCATCTACAATTTACTCTAGACATTGCATTTGTGCTTTTTAAAATTTGATTGACACACTTTCAGTAGCTTTTAATGTAATTAAAAAAACCTAGAATATATACAATTTCAAGCGATTCTATGAGGTGGAAATTATCATTCTCATAACGCTTATTGTAAGGATAATAATAGAATACTAACACAAATGACGGACGATTACCGCAATTCGCGGACGTGGCACTTGCAATCCCAAGTCAAATTCTTTATCACCGTAAGTGATAAAGAAACTGACATGATCCCACAGAGAGTTCCACAAGTTCTTTACGAAGGACTCTCGTATACTTATAAATGATCATCTACAATTTACTCTAGACAATGTACTTGCGCTTTATAAAAATTGATGGAAAGGCTTTTTTTAGCTTTTAATTTCATAATAAACCTAGAATATATAATTTCATATGATTCTATGTGGTACAAATTATTATGCTCATAACGCTTATTGCAAGGGTGTTAATGGAATATTAACACAAATGACGGACGATTACCACGATTTGCGGATGTGACACTTGCAATCAAAAGTTAAATTCTTTATCACCGTAAGGGATAAAAAAACTTACATGATTCCACAGGGAGTTCCACAAGTTATTTACGAATGACCCTCTTATACCTATAAGTAATCATCTACAATTTAATCTAGACAATGTACTTGCGCTTCATAAATTTTGACGAAAAGACTTTCTTTAGCTTTTAATTTCATTATAAACCTAAAATATACAATTTCATGATATTCTAAGTGGTGAGAATTATCATGCTCATAACTCTTATTGTAAGGGTAATACTAGAAAAATAACACAAATGAGAGACTATACCCCTGTTCGCCGACGTGACACTTGTAATCCCAAGTCAAATTCTTTATCATCGTAAATTATAAAGAAATTGACATGATGCCACAGAGAGTTCCCCATGTTCTTTCCGAATGATCCTCGTATACTTATAAGTAATCATCTACAATTTACTCTAGACAATGTATTTGCACTTATTAAAATTTGATGGACTGACTTTTTTTAGATTTTAATTTAATTTAAAAACTAGAATATATATTTTCATGTAATTCTATGTGGTGAAAATTATCATGTCCGTAACCCTTATTGTAAAGGTAATAATGGAATAGTAACACAAATGATGGACAATTACCCGTGTTCGCGAACGTGACACTTGAAATCCCAAGTCAAACTCTTTATCTCAAGACAATGTACATGCGCTTTTAAAATTTTGATAGACAGACTTTTTTTTTCCTTTAAATTTCATAAAAAAAACCTAGAATATATAATTTCATGTTATTCTATTTGGTGGAAATTATCATGCTTATAACACTCATTGTATGTGTAATAATGGAATACAAACACAAATGACGGACAATTACCCCTGTCTGCGGACGTGACACTTGCAATACCAAGTTGAATTCTTTACCACCATAACTGATAAAGAAACTGGCATGATTCCACAGAGAGTTCCATAAGTTCTTTACGAATGACCGTCGTATACTTATAAGCAATCATTTACAATTTACACTAGACAATGTACTTGCGCTTTTTAAATATTGATGGATAGACTTTCTTTAGCTTTTAATTTAATAATAAACCTAGAATATATAATTTCATGTGAATCTATGTGGTGGAAATTATCTTGCTCTAGATGCTTATTGTAAGGGTAATAATGGAATAATAACACAAATAACTGACAAATACCCCTGTTCGCGGATGTGACACTTGCAATCCCACGTAAATGATTTTATCATCGTAACTAATAAAGAGCTGGCATGATCCCACAGAGAGTTCCACTAGTTCTATACAAATGACCCTCGTATACTTGTAAGTAATTATCTACAATTTACTCTAGACAATGTACATGCGCTTTTAAAAATTTGATGGACAAACTTTTTTTAGCTTTGAATTTCATAAAAAACCTAGAATATATAATTTTATGCGATGCTATGTGGTGGAAATTATCATGCTTATAACACTTATTGTAAGAATAATAATGGAATACAAACACAAATGACGGACAATTACCCTATTCGTGCATGTGACACTTGCAATCCCAAGTCAAACTCTTTATCATCGTAACTATGAAGAAACTGGCACGATCCCACAAGGAGTTCCACAAGTTCTTTACGAATAACCCTCGTATACTTATAAGTAATCATCTAAAATTTACTCTAAACAATGTACTTGCACTTTTTAAAGTTTGATGGACAGACATCCTTTAGCTTTTAATTTTGTGAAAAACCTAGAATATATAATTTTATGCAGTTCTATGTGGTGGAAATTATCATGTTCATAATGCTTATTGTAAGGGTAATAATGGTATACTAACACAAATGACGGATGATTACCCTGGTTCGGTGTCGGGATACTTGCAATCCAAAGTTAAATTCTTTATCACCATAAGTGATAAAGAAACTGACATGATCCCACAGAGAGTTCCTCAAGTTATTTACGAATAACCCTCATATACTTATAAATAATCATCAACAGTTTACTCTACACAATGTATTTGCGGTTTTTAAAATTTGATGGATTGATTTTTATTAGCTTTTAATTTCATAATAAACCTAAAATATATAATTTCACGTGATTCTATGTGGTGAAAATTATCATGTTAATAACGCTTATTGTAAGGGTAATAATAGAATACTAACACAAATGATGGGCGATTACCCCGGTTCGCGGATGTGACACTTGCAATCCTAAGACAAATTCTTTATCACCGTAATTTAAAAATAAACTGACTTCATCCCACGGAGAGTTCCACAAGTTCTTTACTAATGACCCTCGTATACTTATAAGTAATCATCTACAATTTACTTGAGACAATATATTTGCGCTTTTCAAAATTAGATGGACAGGCTTTTTTTAGCTTTTAATATCATAAAAAACCTAGAATATATAAATTCATGCAATTCTATGTAGTGGAAATTATCATGTTCATAACACTTATCGTAAGGGTCATAATAGAATACTAACACAAATAATGGAAGATTACCCCTGTTCCCGGACATGACAATTGCAATCCAATGTCAAATTATTTATCACCGTAAGTGATAAGAAACTGACATGATACCACAGAGAGTTCCACAAGTTCTTTACGAATGATCCTCGTATATTTATAAGTAATCATCTACAATTTACTCTAGACATTGTATTTGCGCATTATAAAATTTGACGGACAAACTTTCCTTAGCTTTTACTTTCATAAACTATCTATTATATACAATTTCATGCAATTCTATAAAGTGGAAATATCATTCTCATAACTCCTATTGTAAGGGTAATAATGGTATACTAACACAAATGACGGACGATTACCCCGGTTCGGTGATGGGACACTTGCAATTCAAACTTAAATTCTTTATCACTGTAAGAGATAAAGAAACTGGCAAGATCCCACAGAGAGTTCCTCAAGTTATTTATGAATAACCCTCGTAAACTTAAAAATAATCATACACAATTTACTCTACACAATGTATTTGAGCTTTTTAAAATTCGAGGGACTGACTTTTTTTAGCTTTTAATTTCATAAAAACCTAGAATATGTAATTTATTGTGATTCTATGTAGTGGAAATTATCATATTCACAATGCTTATCGTAAGGTTAATAATAGAATACTAACACAAATGACAGATGATTACCCCTGTTCACGGACGTGACACTTACTAACCCAAGTCAAATTCTTTATCACCGTAACCGATAAAGAAACTGGCATGATCCCACATAGAGTTCCACAAGTTCTTTACGAATGACCCTCGTATAGTTGTAAGTAATCATCTACAATATACTCTAGACAATGTTCATGCGCTTTTTAAAATTTGATGGACAGACTTTTATTAGTTTTAATTTCATAAAAAAAACCTAGAATATATAGTTTTATGTGATTCTATGTGGTGGAAATTATCATGCTTAGAATGCTTAATTGTAAGCGAAATATTGGAATACAAACACAAATGACAGACAATTACCCCTATTCACGGATGTGACACTCGCAATCCCAAATTAAACTCTTTAACATCGTAACTGATAAAAACACTAGCATGATTCCATAGAGAGTTCCACAAGTTCTTTACAAATGACCCTTGTATACTTATAAGTAATCATCTATAATTTACTTTAGAAAATGTACTTGCACTTTTTAAAATTTGATAGACGGACTTTCTTTAGCTTTTAATTTTATGAAAAACCAAGAATATATAATTTTATGCAATTCTATGTGGTGGAAATTATCGTGTTCATAACCTTTATTGTAAGGGTAATAATGGAATACTAACACAAATGACGGACAGTTACCCCTATTCGTGGATGTGACACTTACAATCCCAAGCCAAACTCTTAATCACTTTTACTGATAAAGAAACAGGCATGATACAATAGAGAGTGCCACACGTTCTTTATGAATGACCCTTGTATAATTATAAGTAATTATCTCCAATTTACTCCGGACATTGTATTTGCGCTTTTTAAAATTTGATGGACAAACTTTTTTAGCTTTTAATTTTATGAAAAAACCTAGGATATACAATTTCATGCAATTCTATGTGGTGAAAATAATCGTTCTCATAACGCTTATTGTAAGGGTAGTAATGGAATACTAACTCAAATGAAGGACAATTACTTCGGTTCAGTGATGGGACACTTGCAATCCAAAGTTAAATTCTTTATCACCATAAGTGATAAAGAAACTGACATGATCCCTCAGAGAGTTCCGCACGTTATTTACGAATAACCCTCGTATACTTATAAATAATCATCTACAATTTACTCTACACAATGTATTTGCGCTTTTTAAATTTTGATGAATTAATTTTATTAACTTTTAATTTCATAATAAACCTAGAATATATAATTTTACACGATTCTATGTGGTGAAAATTATCATGTTAATAACGCTTATCGTAAGGGTAATAATGGAATACTAACACAAATGACGGGCGATTACCTCGGTTCACGGACGTGACACTTGCAATCCCAAGTCAAATTCTTTATCACCATAAGTAATAAAGAAACTGACTTGATCCCACCGAGAGTTCCACAAGTTCTTTACGAAGGACCCTCATATACTTATAAGAAATCACCTACAATTTACTCGAGACAATGTACTTGCGCTTTTTAAATATTGATGGACATACTTTCTTTAGCTTTTAATTTCATAATAAACCTAGAATATAAAATTTCATGCAATTCTATGTGGTGGAATTTATCTTGCTCAAAATGCTTATTGTAAGGGTGATAATGGAATAATAACACAAATGACTGATATTTACCCCCGTGCGCGGATGTGACACTTGCAAACCCAAGTCAAATTCTTTATCACCGTAACTGATAAAGAAACTGGCATGATCCCACGGAGGGTTCCACAAGTTCTTTATGAATGACCCTTATATACTTATTAATAATCATCTACAAATTACAATGGACAATGTACTTGCACTTTATAAAATTTGATGGAAAAACTTTCTTTAGCTTTTAATTTCATAATAAACCTAGTATATATAATTTCATGCGATTCTAAATGGTGAAAATTATCAAGCTCATATCGCTTATTGTAATGGTAAAAATGGAATACTAACACAAATGACGAACGATTACCATTGTTCAGGGGCGTGACACTTGAAATCCCAAGTTAAATTCTTTATCACTGTAACTATTAAAGGAACTAAAGTGATCCCACAAAGTTTTCCTCAAATTATTTACGAATGACCATCGTATACTTATAAATAATTATCTACAATTTACTTTACACAATGTATTTGCGCTTTATAAATTTTGGTGGACTGGCATTTTTTTATTTTAATTTCATAAAAAACATAGAATATATTATTTCATGTGATTCTATGTGGTGGAAATTATCATGCTCATAACGCATGCTGTAAGGGTAGTAATGGAATACTAACACCAATGATGGACAACTACCCATGTTCACGGACTTGACATTTGCAATCCCAAGTCAAATTCTTTATCATCGTAACTGATAAAGAAACTAGCAGGATCTGAAGAAGAGTTCCACAAGTTCTTTACGAATGACCCTCGTATATTTATAAGTAATCATCTAAAATTTACTCTAGACAATGTACATGTGCCTTTTAAAATTTGATTGACATGCTTTCTTTAGCTTTTAATTTCATAATAAACCTAGAATATATAATTTCATCCGATTCTCTATGGTGGAAATTATCATGATCATAACACTTATTGTCAGGGTAGTAATGGAACACTAACACAAATGACGGACGATTACCCATGTTCGCGGGCGTGACACTTGCAATCCCATGTCAAACTCTTTATCACTGTAATTAATAAAGAAGCTGACATTAACCCACAGAGAGTGCCACAAGTTCTTTGCCACAAGTTCTTTACGAATAACCTTCATATACTTATAAGTAGTCATCTACAATTTAATCTGGACAATGTACTTGCGCTTTATAAAATTTGATGAAGAGACATTCTTTAGCTTTTAATTTCATAATAAACCTAGTATATATAATTTTATACGATTCTAAATGGTTAAAATTATCATGCTCATAACGCTTATTGTAAGGGTAATAATGGAATACTAACATAAATTATCATGCTCATAACACTTGCAGGTCAAACTCTTTATCACCGTAACTGATAAAAAACTGGCATGATACCATTGAGAGTTCCACAAGTTCTTTACAAATGACCCTCGTTTACTTATAAGTAATCATCGACAATTTACTCTAGACATTGTATTGGCGCTTTTTAAAATTCGAAGGACGGACTTTCTTTAGCTCTTAATTTCATAATAAACCTAGAATATACAATTTCATGCAATTCTATGTGGTGGAAAATATAATGCTCATAACGCTTATTGTAATGTTAATATTGGAATACTAACACAAATGACGGACGATTACCCATGTATGCGGATGTGACATATGTAATCCCAAGTCAAATTCTTTATCATTGTAAGTGATAAAGAAACTGACATGATCCCATGGAGAGTTCCACAAGTTCTTTATGAATGACCCTCGTGTACTTATAAGTAATCATCTACAATTCACTCTAGACAAAGTACTTGCGCTTTTTAAAATTTGATGGACAGACTTTCTTTAGCTTTTAATATCATAAAAAACCTAGAATATATAATTTCATGTGGTTCTATGTGGTTGAAATTATCATGCTCATAACGCTTATGTCAGGGTAGTTATGGAATACTAAAACAAATGACGGACAATTACCCCAATTCACGGATGTGAAACTTGCAATCCCAAGGCAAACTCTTTATCACCATAACTAATAAAGAAACTGACATGATCCCATGGAGAGTTCCACAAGTTCTTTACGAATGACCCCTCATATACTTATAAGTAATCATCTACAACTTATTCTAGACAATGCACTTGCGGCTTTTAAAATTTGATGGATATAATTTCTTTAGATTTTAATTTCACAATAAACCTAAAATATATAAATTCATACGATTCTATATGGTGGAAATTATCATGCTAATAACACTTATTGCCAGGGTAGTAATGGAATACTAACACAAATGACGGGCAATTACCCCTGGTCGCGGATGTGACACTTGCAATTACAAGTCAAACTTATTATCACTGTAAGTGATAAAGAAATTGGAATAATCCTACAGAGAGTTCAACAAGTTCTTTACGAATGACCCTCGTATACTAATAAGTAATCATCTACAATTTTCTATGGACATTGAATTTGAGGTTTTTAAAATTTTATGGACAGACTTTCTTTAGGTTTTAATTTAATAAAAAACCTAGAATATACAATTTCATGCAATTCTATGTGGTGGAAATTATCATTCCCATTACCCTTATTGGAAGGATAATAATGGAACAATAACACAAATGACAGACAATTACCCCTGTTCGCGGATGTGACACTTGCAATACCAAGTCAAATTCTTTATCACCGAAACTTATAAAAAAAACTAGCATGATCCCATTGAGAGTTCCACAAGTTCTTTACGAATGACCCTCATATAGTTATAAGTAATCATCTACAATTTACTCTGGACATTGTATTTGCGCTTTTTAAAATTCGATGGACATACTTTCTTTAGCTTTTAATTTCATTAAAAAGTCTAGAATATAAACTTTCATGCGATTTTATGCGGTTGAAATTATCATGCTTATCGCGCTTATTGTAATGCTAATATTGGAATACTAACACAAATGAAAGACGATTACCCCTGTTCGCGGACATGAATCTTACAATCCCAAGTCAAACACTTTATCACCGTAACTAATAAACAAACTCACATTAGCCCATAGAGAGTTCCACAAGTTCTTTACGAATGACCCTTGAATACTTATAAGTATTTATCTACAATTTAATCTAGACAATGAACTTGCACTTTATAAAATTTGATAAAAAGACTTTCTTTAGCTTTTAATTTAATTATAATCCTAGAATATATAGTTTCATTCAATTCTAAATGGTTAAAATTATCATGCTCATAACGCTTATTGTAAGGGTAATACTGAAATACTAACACAAATGACAGACGATTACCCCTATTCGCGGACCTGACACATGTAATCCCAATTCAAATTCTATATCACCATAAGTGATAAAGAAACTGACATGATCCCATGGAGAGTTCCACAAGTTTTTTACGAAGGACCTTCGTATACTTATAAGTAATCATCTACAAATTACTCTAGACAATGTACTTGCGCTTATTAAAATTTGATGGACAGACTTTCTTTAGCTTTTAATTTCATAAAAACCCTAGAATATATAATTTCATGATATTCCATGTGGTGGAAATTATCATGCTCATAACCCTTATTGTAAGGGTAATAATGGAATAGTAACACAAATGACGGACAATTACCCCTGTTCGCAGATGTGACACTTGCAATTCCAAGTTAAATTCTTTACCACCGTAACTGATAAAGAAACTGGCATGATCCCATAGAGAGTTCCACAATTTCTTTACGAATGACCCTGGTATACTTAAAAGTAAATCTACAATTTACTTTAGACATTGTATTTGCGCTTTTAAATTTTTATAGACATACTATTTTTAGATTTTAATTTCATAAAAAACTCAGAATGTACAATTTAATGTGATTCTATGTGGTGGAAATTATCATTCTCATAACGCTTATTGTAAGGGTAATAATGGAATACTGACACAAATGACGGACGATTACTCCGGTTCGCGGACGTGACACTTGCAATCCAAAGTCAAATTCTTTATCACTGTAAGTGATAAAGAAACTGACATGATCCCACAGAGAGTTCCTCAAGTTATTTATGAATGACCCTAGTATACTTATAAATAATCATCTACAATTTACTCCACACAATGTAATTGCGCTTTTCAAATTTTGATGGAAAGATTTTTTTAGCTTTTAATTTCATAAAAAACCTAGAATATATACTTTCATGTGATTTTATGTGGTGGAAATTATCATGTTCATAATGCTTATTGTAAGGGTATTAATGGAATACTAACACAAATGACAGACGATTACCCCGGTTCGCGGACGTGACACTTGCAATCCCAAATCAAATTCTTTATCACCGTTAGTGATAAAAAAACTGACATGATCCCACAAAGAGTTCCCCAAGTTTTTTATGAATGACCCTCGTCTACTTATAAATAATCATCTACAATTTACTCTAGACAATGTATTTGCACTTTTTAAAATTTGATGGACAGACTTTTTTTTTAGCTTTTAATTTCATAAAAAAACCTAGAATATATAATTTCATGCAATTCTATGTAGTGGAAATTATCATGCTCATAACGCTTATTGTAAGGGTAATAATAAAATACTAACACAAATGACAGATGATTACCCCTGTTCGCGGACATGACATTTGCAATCCAATCTCAAATTCTTTATCACCGAAAGTGATAAACAAACTTACATTATCCCACAGAGAGTTCCACAAATTCTTCATGAATGACCCTTACATACTTATAAGTAATCATCTACAATTTACTCTAGACAATATGCTTGTGCTTTTTAAAATTTGATGGACAGACTTTCTCTATATTTTAATTTCATAAAAACTCATAGAATATATAATTTCATGCGATTCTATGTGGTGGAAATTATCATGCTCATAATATTTATTGTAAGGGTAATAATGGAATACTAACACAAATGATGGACGATTACCCCAGTTTGCAGACGTTACACTTGCAATCCCAAGTCAAACTCGTTATCACCTAAACTGATAAAGAAACTGGCATGATCCTACAGAGAGTTACACAATTTCTTTACGAATAACCCTCGTAAACTTATAAGTAATCATATGCAATTTACTCTAGACAATGTACTTGCGCTTTTTACAAATGTGACAGGCATTTTTACCTTTTAATTTAAAATTGATTTCGATCATACCAAATGCTAATAAAGTCCGAGAACAGTTGTATGGTTAAAATAACAGTGTCTAATATGCAGTTACCCTTTGTAAGGTTAGTTGTTTCCGTCTTGGTCAAATGTAGACCTAGTTCATATGCTATTGGGATGAAAGAGTAAGACCCAATTCCTTAATACTGACCTCGGTTATCTTTCGTTCATATATCACAGCACCAGAACTATAACGCAAGGTTGCACATACATAGGTACACCGTGGGCCTTCCCATGTTATTGGGTTGAAATGGTGAGACCCACACTCCTATTAGCCAAAGTCATATTTTTATTGGTCTAACAATCTCAGAAGAATCTCTTGGGACGTCGCACGTACCCTAGGTGGAACCATACCAGATATTTAAATAGAGCTCACCTTGTGTACATTACTTCAAAGTTTCACATTTCTATCTAATCTCATATGTGCCCTTTCCAATCTCGTCAAAGGTATGGATTCCACATGTGGTTACGTTACTTTTGTGATTCTATTCATATGTTTAATTTGTTGTCAATATAGATTCGCATTTGAATGTGTTAACTGTTTAAATTTTTTATGTTTCCATGAATTGAGGTGGTAATATGTGGGTTTAGGGTGTTAGTATTTTGTTTGAATGTGTTTAGAACCTAGAATTGTTCCCTCTTTTCTACTCCTATTTTTGTAATCAATCTGCTACTAACATGTAACTCTCTCCTCTATTATAACGATATGTGTGCGGCATTGCCTTTATTAGTGACCTCGCCGACTTCTCATCTAACCATTATGTTATACTGACAGATTAACGACATCGTGTTGACTTGGTCAACTTACCCATTTTTTTCCATTATCCAATTTCTGTCTACTACAACATTTAACACCCGTGACAATATGAATTATAGTAATCATGTCTAACAACGTTGGTTCCAGCCGTGACCCGATCGAGGTAACCAATTTTTGGTAATTTTTTAAATATTCCCTCTATCATATTAATAATATTATCAATGAAATGTTAATAATTTCTTTGACCAAATTGAATCTGCACTGATACAGATAATGATAGTCTGCGACGCATACTCTGGGGCATTTACCCGTATTTTTTCCATACTTCTATCCAGACACACTTTGAGTCAATTCCAATTATGGAAATTTAAATTTTCAATTAAATTTTTCTATCGATTACTTTCATGAGTACTAACATGTGTTTTTTTTTATGATTCAGTACATCCCTGACAAAATTTTTCCGCTCCTTCCGCCCTAAAAGGTGGAAGCTGAATCAGGTGCAAAGGGAGAGAGTATCACATGCACTACTCATGAAGCGATGTGCTCAAGATCCTTACCCCGAAGGGGTTTGGCCAGTTTCTTACCATAGAGCAACCCGTGGTTGGGGACACCCTATACTTTGAGCTTCTAAATTGTGCTAGGAAGTAATTTTTCGTGTTCTCCGCATTTGATGATTTTCTTATTATTCGCATGACAATGTACTTTGAACAAAAAGATTTGTATTTGGAAGAATAAAGGAGCTTGATGTATCATCTGTATGCAATTTTTATTGTTAAATCATTGTTATTGATTTTTTGGTCGTAAGTTCAATGTTACTAAATTTTCTCATATTAATTCAATTAATTTTATTGAATGTTCTAATGTTAATTCAATGTAATCGAAGTAATTTTGAATGTTTATTATTTAATATAACATAACTCGCTGGTGGGCTGAATTTGTAAGGCCCATGCACATATGCGACATCGGTCACAATTTCGTCATAGTTTTAGACAAACCAACATACGTGCGACATCACTATATATTAGGCGGAAAACACAATGTGGTGAAAGCAAAGTCATTTCAAAATTGTTATGTATATAAGCACCCCATCTATGAGTTCAAGCTTCTCTTCATCAATTTTCCGTGAAATCCAAGGGTCTCTCACCTCCCTTCACTTCTCCATCTTATTATTCGCATGACAATGTACTTTGAACAAAAAGATTTGTATTTGGAAGAATAAAGGAGCTTGATGTATTTTCTGTATGCAATTTTTATTGTTAAATCATTGTTATTGAGTTTTTGGTCGTAAGTTCAATGTTACTAAATTTTCTCATATTAATTCAATTAATTTTATTGAATGTTCTAATGTTAATTCAATGTAATTGAAGTAATTTTGAATGTTTATTATTTAATATAACATAACTCGCTGGTGGGCTGAATTTGTAAGGCCCATGCACATATGCGACATCGGTCACAATTTCGTCATAGTTTTGGACAAACCAACGTACATGCGACGTCACTATATATTAGGCGGAAAACACAATGTGGTGAAAGCAAAGTCATTTCAAAATTGTTATATATATAAGCACCCCATCTATGAGTTCAAGCTTCTCTTCATCAATTTTCCGTGAAATCCAAGGGTCTCTCACCTCCCTTCACTTCTCCATTGGAAGAAATGTAGGGTTTTTCTAACCTTCAAACATGTTTTGTTAGTAATTCCTACTTTGCATTGTCCAATCTGTGGTTTCTTAATTTTTTTTTATGTTTTCTTTGCCTTCTAGATTTTACTCACATTTTTGAGATGGTGAACTTTCGTTGGATGTAGACTTGGGTACTATATTTTGGTAGGTCTCCATAGGGTTTTTGTATAATTTTATGCTGTTGCATCTTAGTTTTTTCCGGTGTTAAGTGTTTTACCCTTAGCTTCCCCTGATATATGCGACCTCGGTCAGAAGTCTGTTATATTTCATTAAATATGATAATATAGTGATGTCGCACACTGTTATTTTTAGTAGCATATTGTTTACTAGCTGACGTCACTTGTATGTCGGTCATACCTTCGATCTAACTAATGAGTTTACGGCGTCCTTGAGACATTACTAGTGTATGTATTTTATGCCACTGGTTTGGACCGATTCGTACCTGCGACACATAGGCGATGTCGCACATTGTAATTCATGCTGCTTTCCTATTCACATTTTCATTTCTTATGCAAGACTAATAGCTGGTGAAGGATCATCAAATTGTCTATTTTTCCAGGTCCTCAAACATTTAAAAACATTTCATTAGTAAAACACATCTTCACACTTTACCGCAATATTTTGTTTTTATGCAGTTCTCTACACAAAGGAGCAATCCTATGCCTATTGTGTTGGACATTGAGGATCATACAATGGCTCTCGAAAGGCCACACTTCCATTGTACTCTAAAGCAGCAGAACTTTGAGAAGAACCCAACTTTGGTAAGGCCTTTAAAATTAATATGCAATGTCATATATTTCCAAATATATATATTATAAATAATTTTCTAATCATTTTTTTCTGATTTAGTACATCCCATGAGGGATTGTACCACTACTGCCGAGGGCGAAAACCCCCGTAGTGCTGAGGTGCTACGGGACAAAGTACCATATGAACTACTCAGGAGGTGGAAAAATCAAGGCCATTTCCTCAAAGGGTTTTGGCGAGTTCCTTAAGGGAAACAACCTACGCACTAGGGACACCTTATTCTTCGATGTGATCGAAGCTAGGGGGGCTATTGTTTTCAAGGTCATCATTATTAGCATTGATATAGTTTGTTGTAATCTCTATTATGTTTAAATTAAGGCAAATACTATTCGAAATTAAGTACTTATTGGGAGAATCTTTTGACCACTACTATTTTTCTGGATATAAAACTATCTAATTTGAGCATCATAAAATTGACATTATGTGTTGATATGTGTGTTTTCATTTAATTTGAACATCATATGTGTGTTTCCATTTCCATTTTTTATTCTTTTCTATCACCATCAAATTCTTCACTTTCACTTATCGCATCAAATATGTGCGACGTCGCTAAGTCATTTGCTATATATATATAAGTAGAAGCGATGTCAATGAAAAAATCGATCATTGTTCAAACACGATATATGTGATGTCGCACGCTGATCGGTCACATTATTCACTTTATTTTTTAATCTTTTGCTTTGGTTATTTAATTAACCCAGGTAAAAAACCAATTATTACCCCAGTTTTTTATAACCGAGGTAAAACATAGCTTTTACTTTGAAAAAAAAACAACCATGGTAAAAGATTTTTCTACCTTGGTTTTTTGAGGTTAAGAAAAAAACCGAGGTAAAAGGAGAAAAATAATAGGTGTTGTTCTTGTAGTGTAATGACTTCTGACCAGCTTTCATTAATAATGTTTAGAAATTGTTCATGTGTTGTCCAACAATGCTGGAACTTGAAAGATTTGAATCCTGAATTATAAGCTTGATTATAAAATTTTACCAAGAGTGGTGAGTGATCTGAAAGCTATCTAAACTTAACATGTATAGTTATGTTTGGTAAGAGATTTAAGAACTCTTCAGTTAATAAACCTCTATCCAACCTTTCCCACACAGTTCCTCTATTTCTAACACTAGTCCATGTATAATTATTTCCAGATGCTGGTGTTTCAATCAAACCATTGTCATCATAAAATCATTAAAATCTAGCATAGAGTTGAGACTAGGTGTTGATTGGCCTAAATATTCAGATGAATCTCTTATAGCATTAAAATCTCCAATTAGAATAGAAGCCTGATTACAATGATTAGCTAAGTTATCCCATAATACTGATCTATCAGTAGTGTTATGTCTAGCATAAACCAGAGCTGTATTCCATTGATTTGGACTAGAATCATGAAATATCTGAGTCATAACAAACTGATCATGGAATCAGTAACTGAGACTCTAAAATCATCATTCAAGAATAGCCAAATTTTGTCTCTTGGTTTAGCATAGAAGTGGTTATAACCTAACTTAAAAGGTATAGATTGAATCTTACCACTATCTATAAATGGTTCTATAATTACAAAGAAACCAATGTTATTTTTCCTTTTAATTTTTAAAACCCTATCCCAAGTCCTATTGTTTTTAATCCCCCTTACATTTCAAACACATATGTTAAACCTGTCATGGATTAAACTAAAGATTTAGAATCAACTTGAGATCTAGTCACTACAGTTTTCATCATCCCAGATGAATCTTTCCTTTTGCTTTTTTTGGTGTTCTGATTTTCCTGAATATATTTTAGATCCTCTTCTTTATCTTCAATGTCTTTTAAAAGCCTATTAAATCTATTATAGTGGATAAAGTTTGTATCTAAGATGATATCTCCATGTGTGTGTCTGGTAGACTTTCCACATACCTTTGAACTATAGGCTCATCGACCCACCACCACCTAGGGTCATTAATTGTAGCTAATTAACCCGGATGGAGGGCTTATGGGTCAAAGATAGAGATTTATAACTTTGCACCCATTCTCACTACCAAGCTACCAAGGGTTGGTAAGCAGTAAGCCCTAGGTTTGTCTACAAGGATGATAGGGCTCAAGTACTAGTTAGAAATACAATCTCGTGTGGGTCATCAATCCGTACGAGTGAAAGGAACAACTTGTAATGTAAACATGCAATTAGGAGGGGTGAGGGTTGGTATTTTCAACTAACAACTACAAAGCATGAAATTAATAAACAAGTAAACTATTTATACTAGGCACTTGGGAATCATTTAGCAACATGGTAATTCTAATTCTTCAATCCTCAATTCATTCACATAAAGAACAAAAGACCTATTAGTGTGGCCGATGGCATACACTTCCCCATCACTATCATAGTGGGTGCGCTCGCAACCCTCCATCGGCACCGCCATCACAATTAGGGGAGTACAACAAGTTCCGACCATCATTGTAGGTCCATTTCTCCCCAGTGCTATTACGTCCTGGGCTTCCACCACAAATGCAACTACTCATCCCGAGTCCTATATAAGCTAGCCTCAAGGATCATAGGCACCTTATCTGTGATACTAGGGTTTCAACATAACACCTACCTTGCTACTATTAGCTATCTCTACCCGCATTCTTGAATCTCCCGTGCACACACTCACGTGGATGCATACTATTAGCTATCTCTACCCGCATTCTTGAATCCCCCGTGCACACACTCACGTGGATGCGTTCTCCCCTACCTATTTTAACATAAAGGTTTCTCTTCCCAAGTGGGCATCAATATAGCCCAAAGTGTGTGCTTATATGTGGCATAGTATTCATGCATTTTTAACATTCAAGAACAATCATAATAATATCATAAGTACAAATATAAGATGAATGTAATGAATCTCAATAAGCATTTAGAATATACCAAGTGCCAAAATAAATCCCAAGCTAATATAACTACTCCCAAGACATGGAATTCAAATCTAGATTTGAATTCCACATCTTTGGGACAAATCAAAAAGAAAAGAAAAAGAAAAGATTACAAAACCTACAAAGGAAACTTCTTCCTTCTCTCCAAATATGATCCAAAATATGTTCCAACCTCTTTTGAATGAGTAGACTAGGATCCTATGTATAGTAGTAGGAGATTGGGCCAAAATAGGCCAAAAGTAGCAAAACCCTAGGTCATCCATCAAGGTTTCACGGACCGGCACAGATGCCACGGTCCATGAACATTCCTAGCCACAGGACCTGGTATCTGGCGTAGGCCATGAATTTAGGTTTTTGCCACTGTCCATGACGGTTTTAACGGGCCACATGCAGTATACGGTTTTTGCTCAGAGTTTTCCCATGGTCCTTGAAGGTTTTCACGGACCGCGAGCAGCTCATGATCTCTGCTCAAAACATTTATCATGGCACATGAAGATTTTCACGGACCGTGAGCAGCTTGTGGTCTTCCTCAGCACTATTCTCACAGTCCATGAAGGTTTTCACTGACTAGCTCCATACTTAGCCATATTCTTCAACTATCCATCTCCAAGCTCCATGGTCCGCTAACTTTGTCATGGCCCAATGCCTTTGCCTCATGAAGGTCTCATGCTAGTCTTCACGGAACCCCCGGAACTCTTGTGTAATTCTGATTGTGTGCTTTTTCATGGGCCGCTAGTGCTTGATCATGGGCGATCAGTGACCGGTCGTTAGTGCTTCGTTGGCTGAACTTTGTTTGTTTGCTACGGGTGAACCGTTAGTCCAAATAGAGAGTTATTGTAGTTAATTTTGTAGTACTCAAGAAGACAAATCCAATGGAACTACCCTTGAAGGCTAATTCTTCCTGGATCGTTCCCTAACTAAGGCAACACTCCTCTTACCACAATTCATTATTTTCTCCTTTGGCCGTCTTGAACTCCGAAGCCGCCTATCTTTGGCTTCAATATCCTTCTATAACGCATTAATGTTCGTGGCCTTCAGCTACTACCATTCAAATTCAAATGGCCTTCAAATCTTATATTATTAAATACAAACGGCCTTCGCAAGAATGTAATGTAACAAATAGCATTCACGGGCGACCTACTAAATGTATGCAAAATGAAGACCAAGGAGCCCATGAACACGATGTGTCAAGAATCACTAATTAAGTATACAAAATGCGGGATTTAGATAGAAAAAAAACATGGTTGTCTAACCACTTTTTATGTAAACTCAACTAATATCGCCAAACCACCAACCAAAAGTAACTAAAACTATGTCAAATGCATTGGTTAAAGCATGTGAAATGGTATTGTTGATTAATCGTCAGAGATGGCTTAGAACGAATAGTTCATTATCTAATGGATCTTTCCAGTCTCTTTTGGAAGCGTTCGCCAGTGACTAGCTCAATCGAGGATTAAAGACGTGAAAGTTGAGTCTAAGAACACAACTCGTTTTCCAAATCCCAACTGGTGCAGAACAATTAGCTGATCTAGATTTACGAATTATTCAAAAACGAATTGATCTGATCCAGGTCATCATTCTTATGGGAAAAGATAAGTGACAAAAGTTTGGAATAAAACCAAGCTTACTTTCCCCAAAGTAGTCCCAAAACAAATGAAAGAGTAATCCTAAGGAAAAAAATCCACCAAGGAAATCCAAAAGCCGTCGACTTGTGACAGGCGAGGGCGGTCGTCGCGCCCGCACGCCAAAAGATAATTTATAAGCCCTAAATGCTTACTTTCTACAACTAGGTAGATAGTGGCAAATCGGGGTCGTCCAATGAGAAGAGGGATCTTCCTAAGCGTCTAAGCACACAAATGGTTGATACTAGGCTAGGAGTAAATATATATACACACACTTAAAAGCAAGTAAAGGGGGGGGTTGGTTGGTTGGTTTCCTAAGTTAACAAAGATAACTAGCAACGTCAAGTGACTATGCTAATCATCAAACGAAACTAAGAAAAGGGGTTTTAAACTACAAAGGTAAAATGCCTTGGGGGCAACGGATATCCACTTCCACATCTAATGTAGTTCATCGAATCACTCACACATTCCATCATATAGCATTCATGACCCAACGCTCACACACCCCATCTAGCAAGTACCACAACACACACACCACAAGGAGTTCTAAGTTCATGCTCACAGATCTTCATGCAAAGGCACTACGGAATTCGTCACATTCCTACACCTAAGCAATTCAACCACACAAGCACTCCCTATGCTCAAACCACTCATGGCACACATACAGTGAAACACACCGTCAAGAATACCTAAACGCCTAACAACAAATGCTTCAGGAATGAATTTAAATCATCTATCCAATACTTCAACTACTTGTCGTGGAGACTAAACTCCTATCCTTCTTAGTTCGTAGTTTGCGAGAGTGAGTTCGACATCTCTCGTCAAACCTCACCAATGACTCCCGAGTCGCGACCACGACTCAAGGTGTCATTGGTGGCATTTAGCACGAAGGACCAACAAGCTTGGCAATGCCTATGACCACTACACCGTGACTAGGCATTGAACCAATTCATGCAATTACACGAGATTGGATGAACGTGCAACGCACATTCATCCACGAGCATATGACTCTCTCGTTTGCTACACAAACGAACATGACGAAGAGTTCGACATCAATCACATTCGTCTAGCACATTGTCAACACACTAACACAATCAAAAGCTCTAATTCATACTCTCACATTACTAACAAGAACAGGGGGGAAATTAACCCAAATCCCCCAAACCCTAGCTAGCAATTGATCCAAGCATTTCATATCATCAAGCTCTCAACAACATCAATGCAATCAACAATTAACATTCAAAGCACAATAAATGCACAATAGCAAAAACACCAAATAGATAGATATAAATGAATCTCAATACATAGAAGTGGAAGCTTCAATCCATAGCTCCCAAGTACAAGAACTACTCTAGAACAACAAAAGACATAAAAACTAAGAAAAGAAGAAGAAAAGAAAGAAGAGAAAAAACCTAGAATTGAAGCCCTAAAAACGCAGAGAAAACGGGCTGGGAAAGGCTGGAGAAAAAGAGGGAAAGAGATGGTATTTATAGTGCAAAGAAAATAAAGTTGATTTCTGGCCCCCCGATGGTCGCGACTCGCGACGGTGTTCGTCGCGACTCGCGACGATGCCCCAGCTCGCGATGGTGTCGCGACGGTGTCGCGACGGGAGCCAGATTTCTGCATTGTTCCTTTGTCTTCTTCATAGCCATCCCTCTCAATCTTCAAGTCTTCAACAGCTCCAAAATGGTCTTCAACGGCCTCCGGTCTTCATGTCTTCGAAGTGAGTATCCAAAAGTCTTCGAAAGTATAATCTTCAATGTCTTCCGGTGTTCGTTGCTTCCGTGTTCTTCCCTTGTCACACAAAATCCACTTAAAAGAGGTAAAAGAGTACAAAGTTGCTTTTACCTCTCCTAAGTGAATTTCAAGGTAAAACACAAGCTCTCGATAATAAAAGAGCACAAAAGTGATCCTAAATACTACTAAATAATGCGCCTAAAATGGACACATCCACTTGGTTGCAACACGGGGATTACTCAAGATTCTCGACATAGTTACAACCAAGGAGTCTAATGTATTATCAGCCTAGTTTCTTGTTTCTTTTTTCTTTTTTTTTCCTCTCAAATTTGCTCATTTTTCCTAGGATACCATTGGGTTTTCATCCTAGCTTTATCCCACAAAATGTGCTCACCTCTTACCTTTTTTCACACAGCCTCTCAGTTTTGTCTAGACTCGTAAATCTAGCTGGGCCAAGCCTCTCACTTTTACCTATGCCTTTTGACCTATCCAGACTTTTCCTAATGTTTCTCAACTTGCCCTTTCGTGTTTTCAACTTGTTCGAGTTTTAATTTGATATATAAAAAAATTGGCGTAGTACAAAATTGCCCCAAAAGAGCTTCATACTACAAAAGATAAACAACATACCAATACACCATCAAATCCTAAAGCCATATTCCACATGCAAACTAGAACCTAGCATAGCATGCAAACCACCAAAGTCATCCAAAAGCATCCCAATCCCAAGTAACCAAAAATCTACCACGAAAAACAAACAAAGCATCCATGCACGAAGAAATCCATGAATGAGAATTCCTAAGTGCTAACTAATTCCTTTCCCACACTTAAAAAATGCATAGTCCCTTGTGCATTCTCATGTCAAATAAAAGGTGAAGTAGGGGGATTAGTGATACTTACACTTCCGGCCCCGAAGGGCCGGCCTCCTCGTGGCTAGTGAAACACCTATCAATGAATCTCGTTGCTTGGACCGTGACCTCAAGGTTATCCAACCTCGTGTTTAGCTTCTCAACTTGTGCCTTCACTCCTCTAATAGCTTGAACTATCCCTTGAAGCACTTGGGAAGAACTTGAGAGTTGCTCCCCAATTAGGTGTAGTTTATCTATAATGCTTGTGGAAAGATGAGATCAGCTCGGAAGTGCTCTCAAAGATGTCTCCCCTTCGGCCGCCTCTTCTAGGTCTATCTCTATGTTGGTCAATACTCTATAGATTTCTTTCTCGATTCGTGGATTGGGTTCAATGAACAATTCATCTAGGCTCGTATCAAGGTTGATAGAGGTGAGCTCCGGTTGCGGAAGAACCATGAATTTACAAGTAGATGCTCCACTGTAAAGCCAAAACAATCTATCGTCTCAAGGTGTGGTTCCCACAATGACTGCCCTAGATAACTTCTCAATTGTATAGGTCGATCCCGACCTACCCATATTGGTTAACGTCTGATGCGAGATAGGATGTCCCAAATGTCGCACCAAAAGGCCAACCATACCTCCTATAGGAATCTTCCCACTCTTATTCCCTCTCATAGCCATACATTCTTGAAGAAAAATACTAACCAAGTTTGGGTAAATCTTCCCCTCTAGTGTCATTGCCCAAATAAGGTGTGCATCAAAGCCCAGACAATGCATCGATTCACGGTGGCATAGAAAGCCCATAGAAAGGAGTCGATGAACATAACGTATTACCGGGTGGACTATAGTCATGCTCTTGCTCAGATTCTTCATGTCTGTGCCAGTTAGTTATCTCCAAAACTTCCCAAGTGAGAATGGCCTTCCTTGGCGATGAGTCAGTGGATGTCCTAGTGGGTCTTTCACCCAAAAGCCAGTGCCACCTCTCTATAGGTCATTTGGTACTCCTTGCCATCTAAGTTGAACTTAATTGCCTTGCAACCCTCCTCTTTTGTGACCTTCCAAATAGTGGCTAGAAACTATTTTTTTTAGTGCATGTCAAGAAAATCTTCTAGGCTTGCCCAACCCAAAAGATAGGTCACGGGTTCAAGTAAGCCTAGGGACATCAAGGTGCTCTTACAAGCAAAACCACTTTCTAAAATGCTCCTCTTTGGTTCCCTCAAGTTCCTCCATCTCCGGGCTGCAGTCCCAGTAATGTTAGTGAAACCGATAAACTCATCGATCACAGACTTGGGTTGCGAGGAAGAGGAGTTACCGGTTTAAAGTTTGCACATTTTACCGGCTTCTTCCATTTCTCACCCCACAAAGACTTCTCTTTCGCTTAAGTACCCTTTTTCGGAGGCATCCTAACACAATGAAAGATAACAATGGTAATGTGATAATAAACAATACATGGCACATGATGTCATCCAACAAAGAACATTCTCCCAAAAAGACCAAACATTCAAAGCATGATGGTAAAAGCATAAAGACCATTTAAAACAAGAATATTCCTTATCAACCAACAACATCATGTATGCTTTTCACCAACTCATCAATAGATTCATGCAAACAAGATTCATACTCTCTCAAATCACCCAACAAATGAAGAGCACATCTTTCAACATCAATAGCATATTCAAGACTCCCATAATTTCATCATCATAAGATTGGACACACAAACCCAAACAACATCACATCAACACATGCTCATTAAAAAATCATGCTTTTCATAACACCACAATGTCAATCAAGCATATATACAAAGAGATAAAAGGGTTACCCAAAATGCAAAGCCAAGAAGTGTAAGTACCACATAAGAAGGAGCAAAAATTGCTAATTTTTTGGAAGAAAAGCTTCACTTTTTTTGAGCTCACCAAAGAGTGTGTGTGTGTGTGAGAGAGAGTGTTTCTTAAGAAGAAATAATGTGTAGATGATGAAATTAGTTGGACAATTGTACCATGAGAATAAAATTTCAGCATGGGTGAAAAATAGAGAGAAAGAGAGGTAAAATTTAGATAAAGATGAAATTTCAAATTAGGGGACAAGTAGTACTATTTTCATAAAAAATCCTAAGGGAATAGGAAATCTCACTTCTTGAATAAAAAATGCATTTTTTAATTCGAAATCCAATCTTTCTTTTCGAAAAATTGCATTTTTGGAAAATTGAAATTTGACAAAAAGAATTTTCTGCCCAGTTTTCTATCTTCACGAGACTCTGAAATCCAAACTTCCTTTTCAGAAAGTTGCATTTTTTAAACAAGTTGGGGGATGGAAAATTGAAATTTAACAAAAGGAATTCTCACAAAGAAAACCACATGTTTTTCATTATCCCTTAGTTTTTCTCAATTTTTTGAAAGAAAACTATGTTGCCCATCAAAATCCATGGGAAGAAACAGACCTACAACAATAGTAGGACCTTGTTGTACTCCCCTAATTATGATGGTGGTGTCAATGGGGGGTTATCTTGCATGTGAATGAATCGAGGATCGAAACATTAGGTTAATCATGTTGTGCATTGATTCCCCAAGTGCTTAGTTTGATTAGCTTACTTATTTTAATTTATGCATCATAGTTATTAAATATGAAAATCCAACCCCTCACCCCCCTTTGTGTTTGCAATTACTAGTTGTTCTTTTCACTTGTAAGGATTGACGACCCGTAAAAGGTTGTTTCTTTAGTTGATACTTAAGCCCTAGCATCTCTATGGACCAACACAGGGCTTGCCGCTAACTACCCTCTAGGTAGTGTACAGTGAGAATGGGTGCAGAACTATAAATCATGTCTTTGACCGTCCCACAAGAAAAGCCTCCGCCAAGGTTAATTAACTACAATTAACGACCTCGGGTGAAGGTGGGTCAATTCTTCTACTCTAGATATTGATGTTACTGCTAAGGAGCCGAAGAAGAGAAGAATGAACGTTACTATGAAGGGATTGATGTCTGACAAAGGTGGATCAACCCAAGACTTAGACTATTATACTTTGCTGAGTGATGTAGTTTGAATGATTAGATAAGTCACTGGTTTTGATGATACTGAGTGATACTGAGGGTTCTAAGTTTTGTGAGAAGGGTTCTAAGGTTGGTGAGGAGGAATCTGGTGTAGAGGCTGGTGAGGTCTCTAGATCTATTGATGGGGGTGCATCGGTTGGTGATGTAGAGAAGGAAGCTACTGGTGGTTTAGAGGGTTGTGAGGGTGCTAAGGCTGTTTATGGATATTTTGTGGTTGATGTGGATGGGGTAGTGAAGAAATATATTAGGGATGTTTTGGATGTGATGATTGATAATGATGTTGGTGTTGAAGGGGTTAATGCTAATGGTAAAGGGGTTGAGGTTGGGGGAGTGTGGGAAGATGTTACCAATGTTAGTGCTGGTGGTGAAGGGGTTGGAGTTGGTGTTTAAGTTGAAGTTGATAGGGTGGTTGAAGGGAATGCTAAAGGGGTTGGTGTTGAAGGTGGTGTTGAGGGTGCTGAACGTGTTGAGAGGAAGGAATTTTCAGAAGAAATTGATTATAAAGTTGTTGCATATTTTGATGTGTGTATTAGTGATTTGAATGTGTTAAATAGAAAAGAGAATGAATTTGTTAGGGAGGAAGTTGCACCTGCTGGTAAAGGTGGTTCCAGGGATGTTGAGAATGATGATGAAAGTGGGTCTAGGGATAATGGTGAGGGTCATTCAATGGATAATTCCATTACTGAACATATGGTTAGAGATTTTATAAATGAATATATTTATGAGTTGGATGCAGTTGAGAGGGAGAGGCTCGAGCTGTTGCAGCTGCGCGTGAGAGTGATGATGCTTAACCTGATGTAGCTATGGGTGAGAGTGAGGATTATAGGAATAATAGTGAGAATGCTTAACCTGTTGTGGATGTATGTGAGAGTGACGATGCTTGACCTACTGTGGTTGTCTCCTTTGAAGGACAGGAGGAGAAATCACTGGTTGGTTTGAAGAAGAAGTCCCCAGTTGGTTTGAAGGAGAGGTCCTCACCTCGTATGTTGAGAAAGAAGAAGGGTAAACAAAATTTAAGTGAGTCCCTTACTGGACATTTGAAAAGGAAGGCAAAAGAAGTAGCCAAAAAGTCACATGTTGTGGTCGTGAAGAAGACAAAGAAAGTTGTTGTGAAGAAATCTTCAGAGGTTATGAAGGATTCTGCTGAGAAGGTGAAGAAAGTTTTTGAAGTTTCTAAAAACCCTAGTTTGAAGAGTAAAATGGATAGTAGTGTTGGTTAAGCTTCGGGTTTGGGAAAAATGTTTTCTTCTGAGGAAAGACCTGCAAACAACAGTGCAACCGTCCGAAGAAGCACGTGGTTAAACGTATTGATGATGAGGGTAACATGTAAGTATTTTTTTTCTGTTTATAATGTTATTTTAACCTGTATTTGTTTCATAAATTGTTGCATTAAATAATATTCAATGTTTACTTGTTATTCACAGTTTGTGTGTCTTCAGTTTTTATTTTCCTACATGTTGATAAGAAGTTGTATTTATTTTTTTTAAGTGTTGCATATGTTAACATTCATAGTGCCTTTGTTATTTTATTCCCATGTAAATGTTCTTATCCAAAAATTGTTTGTTTTGAATGTTACTTTAGAAACTATATTTGTTTTGTTTAAATATTGCATATGTTAGTCTTAATGTTGTCTTTTAAGTATATCATGTGTGACTGATCCTTGTGTGTTAGATTTAAACTTACACTTTTCAAGACATGTATGCTTACACTTTTCATATTTAAATTTTTTTTAGGTTTGCTTTGAAATTCTCAACTAGCTGATGTCCTTCAAAGATTAAATCTTTAATTTCTGCGCTAAATCCCACGCAAAAGATAGAGGTTAAAGAGATAGGTTTTAGTAGACTTCTTTCTTTTGACATTTCATCCCTCTCTTTTGAAATTGTTCCTTGGTTGGTTGACAGGTTTGATTCTGTGGGCTCATTTCATATTGTTCTAGGCTGACTTCATATTGATCTAGGCTGACTTCATATTTTTTTGTCTAGGTTTGATCTTGTTGGCTGTGTTCAAGAAATAGGCAGATCGAGGTAAATCATTACCTCTGATGACTTGTTTGGCACATTTTGTATTCCTATGATTCTAGGGTGTCGTGTTGGTTTGGTTAGGAACAATGGGAGGGGTGTGTCAAGGGATGTGGATATTAGGGATAGATGGAGGTCTGAGTTAAATGCTGATGGATATGGTAATATCTCACATGCTAATTTGTTTTAGGAGTTGGTTAAACTAGGTGGTGGTGGTGATCATTTTAAGATATTTTTTTATATATGTCATGTGTACTTTTTTCCGCCCCAACTGCAGGAAATTTGGTTGATTTTAAGGTTGTTGGTGCTTTAGAGAATGTTGGGACTATTAAGGGTCTTGATTGGTGTGGATTAGTTCTTGATCATCTGTGTGAGGGTGTTAGTAGCTTCAAATTTGGTTTTGGTAAAAGGATGTCTTTTGTTGGTGGTTGTGTGTTTATATTGCTGTTGGCCTATATTTATAGGTTTCTTTTTAGAGGTCAGCCTGACCCTACTAAATTTACCTTGTATATGCATTGGTCAAAAAAGGTTTTGTTCGACAGGCCTCATTATCTTGAGAAGATGGGTTATGATAAGGGGGTTATGGAAGAGGCTGGGTATCCTTTGAGAATGTTGGTTGTAAGGGGCTTCGTACTCCGACTGTTGCGTTTGCTGGCATTGCTCAAGAGCCTGGAATCATTTTGTATTGCATTTCGAATGGTGTGATGAGCAATGAGGATATTGAGAAAGCTTCCAGTAATGTAAGTTTTTTTTGTCTTTTTTTACTCTTATTTAAAATTAGTGCATGTTTCTTTGAAACTAATGCAGATGTTAGTTAATCTAATGTAGTTTATAGTTCATTGTTTTTTAAATAATTTCTAATTTTTTGTTGGACTGGCCTTTGTTCTTTTCTGTCAGCCTCTGCATTGGGCTTGTCTTATTTTTAAACGAGACATGGAGGTCATTACACGAGTTTTGTTGAAAAACCTAGAGAGGGAAAATGTTAGTTCAACTGTGAGACCACAACCGCAGCCACAACCCCAATCAGAACCACACCAAGAAGGCACAACCACGGCAAATTAGGATGTAGAGCATGTCAAGACCACACGGGAAGTTATGGAAGACCCAAGCACACATGAGTGGGTTGATAAGATAGTTGAAGAATACATAAGGAAAACTCGTTCTATGATTCCTTCATTCTCCCTTGGGATTGAAGAACTTGAAGATCTATGCCTTTAGCATCTTTGAATTGTTTTTGGATGATTTGTAATCAGTTTATTTTGCGGATGATTGGTTTGCTAGTGATATGTTAAGCAAATTTGAGACGCTTTTTTAGGACTATTTTTTAAGGTTCAAGGTTGTATGAAACAAATGTATGTTGAATTTTAAGAAGTACTGTTTGTATGCTTATTAATACCAAGTTGAATTTTCAATTATTTCATGTGGTTCATTGTGTTGGTTTGCTGAGCTTATAGGAAAACAAATGCAATTGATAGGTTAGTAAATTACAGGTGTAAACTAAGTAATTCTACATGTATTCAGTGGTTTTCATATCACTAAAATTATAGGAAATATAATGGAAGTCGCTTTTCGAAAACAAGTGCATGTTGAATGTTAAGAAGTAATATTTGTATGTTTATTAATACCAAGTTACATTTTAGTTATGTTATGTGGTTTATTGTGCTATTTTTCTGAGCTTATAGGAAAACCAATGCATTTAATAGGTTAATAAATTACAGTTGTAAGCTAAGTAATTATACACCAGTTACATGGTATTCAGTGATTCCATATCAATCAAATTTTGTGAAACAAAGGTTGGTACTTGGGCAAGCAAAACAAATGCAAGTTAAAATTTGATAATTTATAGTTGTAACCTAAAAATACAGTATGTAATTCAGTGTATAATTTTTTTTTAAGTTGATGAAAAACAAATACTCCCCCCGTCCCAAAGAAAATGGCACACTTACTTTTTCCAAGTCAAAATTTACAAACTTTTACCAAATTATATATTAATATATATAAAATAAAAAGATCATGTGAGATATTGTTAGATTCATCTTAACGTTTATTTTCTAAATATCAAAAGTTGTACAAAATTGTTGTGTGTAATTAATTAAAAGTAGTGATTTGCCCTTTGAACAAACGAGTTCCCTGAGTACTGTTCTTGTGTGCGAAAAAAGTGCGAAAAACACACATTCACACTTTACTTACTTTTTCATTTCTTTTCTCTTCTTCCTCTTCTTCGCCCGTCTCTGCACCTGTAACGGTCAGATTCTGGTTTTCATCCCTCTCTATGGCGGCTCCTCCGCTGGGCCGTGGCGGTACCACGGCGGCCAAAACATTCCTTCAAGCCTTAGGCAATCGTCCCCCCACCACTTCATGTCTCCCTTCCCTCTAACCCAAAAATTGTGCCAAAAACCCAATATAAGGGAGATATAGCCTGTCTGGTTTCCCGTAAGGATGCTAAATCCTTGGCCACCCATTATCAAAACGCTCTGGTAGGCAAGTTTCCAAGAGGCAAGCCAACGATGTCAGCTCTCAATGAAGCTTTCAACTCGGTGGGATTCAAAGGCAAATTCCAGCTCGGATCCATCGACTACAGGCATATCCTCACTCGATTTCAAGATAAAGAGGACTATCAGAGATTATGGCTCAAAGGGCAATGGATTTTCAATCATGCTCCGATGAAGGTTCTAAAATGGACAATCGATTTCTCGCCTGAGGTAGAGTCTTCCATAGTTCCGATATGGGTCAATATCCCCCAAGTCCCAATTTTCTTCTACAATACTGCAATGATAGAAATTATGGGGAATCAAATAGGAGAGTATATTAAGATGGACGCTGCTACTGCGGCTCTTTCTAGACCCTCAGTAGTTAAGATGTGCGTTGAAATAGATTTGAAAAAAAAGCTCCCATCATTCATTAGAGTTGGGATTGAGGAGGAAGGGGTGGAGTACAATGTGGTTAAACTGCCTTTAGAATTTGAGGACCTACCATTGTACTGTCATCACTGTAATTCTATTGGTCATGATGATACTCTTTGCATTTATCTGCACCCAGAACTTAAGAGAGCAAGGAATAATAGGACAGATAAACTTAACACTAGCCATATTGAGAGCAGAGATCACCATAGGGGTTCTGATGGTCTAGTTATCAAAAATGATAATCCTATGCATGTTGAAAGTAATAGGGCGGAGGGCTCTGGTGTCTCCGCACCAGAGAAACTAAAAACCCTGGCATTACAAAAGTTCAGATATGTTCCAAAGAAGCAGGGCGTATCAGCTATGAATGTCGGAAAAAATAAGGAAGATGAGTTACCTCAGGTAGCTGAGTTACCTAAGGATTTACTTCCCCCTCTGGAGAATTCAATTGAAAAGCAGAAGGTTACTAACCTAATTAAGGACACCCTGGCTGTAGAGCAAGTTATAGATCCGGCTACTCAGTTTCAGGCCACCATCCTGGATACTGAAGTGGTGCAGGCTCCTGAAGTGACCATACCTGATCACCTCATAGTTATCCAGGATGATCATGCAGAGGGTACACTCCCAAAACTCCAGTCTTCTACCCAATGGACTACACACTCTCTATCTGCTCCACCAAATCTCAAATCAAAAAAACTTTTTTCCAAGGATGATATTCCTGGCAAACGAGGTAAATCTTTCTCACCATTTAATTCCATCATTGCAGCTAAAAAATTCATTTTCTCTCAGCAAAAACACAGGCAGAACAGATTCCTACCCCTGGAAAATGAGGAAACATCAAGTGAAGAAGAAAGTGCCACTCCAGTAACTGCTGAGAACTCTGAGCCTCAAGCAACATCTGAACCTAGTATGGATAAGGCCACGAAGGTGCTAACTAGTCAGCGAAAACCTCCTTCTGCCAATGGCACGGAAAATAGATCTACTCAGGCAAGCCAGGTAAGCTCTACTAACTTGCACTCTAAACAAAGCCAGATGAGAAGAGGGAAACAATCAGAAAAAGTAACTAATCATGGTAATGAGACATATTTAACTCAGTTAAATACTATCATAACTAGATCAAAAAGCTTGAATAATGTTTCCCTATGAATAGCTCAACCCTTAAGATTAAATTTCTGGTGTGGAATATTAGGGGCATGGATACTTCGATGCTTAGACTACACAACTTAATCAATAGACACAGGTTTGAGCTTATATGTCAAATTGGGCCGAAACATGATAATTTACAGTGTGATAAGTATATACAACTGTTACACTATGATAACTGTGTCAATGCAAATAATGGTCAAATTTGGCTATTCTGGAATTCTAACATATCATTGACAGTTAAATGTGACAACTTACAATTTCTTGCTGTTACATTAAAAAGTTTATCTTTGAATACAAGTATGGATGCCTTCTTTGTGTATGGTCTTAAAACTAGAAATGGTAGGAAAAATCTCTGGTCGGATCTTAAATCCTATACCCACTCAGAGTCTCTTTTTATTGGAGATTTTAATGCCATTACTTCTATAAATGAATATAAAGGCCCTTCTAACCCTAAACTGGGTAGTATGAGAGACTTTAATGAATTTATAACTGCAATGGGTCTGGAAGAAATTAACACCGTGGGTAACCATTTTACCTGGAGCAATAACAGATTAAGGAAACCCACAGCTCAAAGATTAGATAGAGGGCTATGTAATCCTGCTTGGTCTTCTACTTTTCCTGCTTCCTCTGTTCATATTTTGAATAGGATTTCTTCAGATCATAATCCTATGCTCCTTACCATTGGCAGTGACATTCCATCTATCCCTAGGCCATTTAGATTTTTGAACACCTGGTATAAAAGGAAGGATTTTAATGATTTAATCAAACAAAACTGGGATCTTCCTCTTAATAAATCAGGAATGCTAGGTTTTTTTCTTAAACTCATAAGATTAAAAAAAATGCTAAAAATCTGGAATAAGGAACATTTTGGTAACATACATGATAATGTTGTGCAAGCTGAAAATGCTCTCCAAGCTCAAGAACATATATATGACCTTAATGCTTCTCCTGATAATCTGATTCAACTTAAGAAAGCCAAAGCTAAGGTAGTGATGGCTCTAGCAGAACAAAAAAGCTTCTGGAAACACAAGGCTAAGATTAAATGGCTAAAGGAAGGGGACAATAAACTAGCTTTTTTCATAACTCGGTTAAGGAAAAAATAGTAGGCTAAAGATTACAAAAATTAAGAGTTCTAATGGTCAGTGGCTAGATAATATTCAGGAAATTGAAAATGAGGCCATTCACTATTACCAGGAACTGTTAACTGATGACAGCCCCCCAGATAGCAATCTTTTCCAATCACATTTTTTGAGCCGGATACCTAAACTGATCACTCGAGAGGATAATGACAGTCTGCTGCAACCTGTTTCACTGCCTGAACTTAGGGATATCGTTCTTAGTCTTAACAAAAACAGTAGCCCTGGACTGGATGGTTTCACGGCTAAGTTTTTTATTAAATCTTGGGACATAATTGCAAATGATTTGCTTTCTGCTGTACAGGATTTTCTAACAGCAAATAACATTCCTAGAGGTATTGGAAGTACCTGGATTGTAATTATTCCTAAAAAGAAAATTCCCATTTCTTTTGATGACTATAGGCCAATAAGTCTTTCTAATGTAGTCAATAAGATCTGTTCCAAAGTCCTAATGGAAAGACTTAAACCTATAATGCCGAAAATAATTTCACCACACCAAACAGCTTTCATCAAAGGTAGAGATATTTCGGATAATGTCAAACTGCATAGGAAGCAAAGGAAACCAAACTGCATAGTCAAGCTTGATCTTAAGAAGCCTTTTGATAGAGTTAAGTGGTCTTTTCTTAACTGTATCCTGTCTAAATTTGGATTTCATGCTAAATTCATTTTTTATATTATGAAGAATCTTTCACAAGCTTGGTTCTTTGTTCTAATAAATGGTAAGCCTGCTGGATTTTTCCAATCTTCGAGGGGAATTAATTAGGGAGACCCCCTCTCTCCTTTTCTATTTAACATCTTTTCTGAGGCTTTTACTAGGAGCTTAGCATACATTTTCCAGACTGGTAAATTAGCATATTATGGTCTACCAGGTAATTCTCTCCCAATTTCACATTTATCATATGCAGATGACACTGTCATTTTTTTATCAGCTGGAAAGCAGACTTTGATTAGGTTTAAAGCCTTCTTTTCCACATTTGAGGATGTCACTGGTCAACATATAAATTACAGTAAGAGTGACATTTTCATAGGAAAAAATGCTTCTGTTCATAAGGTTAACAACATCAAAAAGACTCTGGGTATGAAAATTGGGAGTTTCCCTTTCACATACCTGGGAGTTCCAATATATACTGGGGTTGCTAAAAAGATTTTTTTTCAACCACTTCTTGAGCAGATAGACAGTAAAATAGGTAGCTGGAAAAATAAGTGGCTTTCTGCTGGGGGGGAAATCATTCTAATACACTCATGCATTTATTCTATACCACAGCATATATGGCCAGTCATAAAACCAAGCAAAGTGATCATCTCTATAATGGAAAAAAACTTAGTAGATTTTTCTGGGGGTTTATTGATCAGAAACCTAAGAGAACATGGAGAAAATGGGATGCCCTTTGCTTTCCAATCAATCAAAATGGTCTAGATTTTAGATCAATCACCACCATAATAAATACATGCTCTGTTAAATTATGGTGGAAATATCAAAAGGCTGAGGCATTGTGGACTCATTTTATTGCGTCACTGCCTCCCTCTTCCAGATCCTCTCCTAACTGGAAGAGGATCTGTTCAGTTAATGCTTGGGCAGAATCTCATACTAGAGTGATAGCAGGTAGAGGTGACTGCAACATCTGGACAGCCAATTGGTTAGATATAGGCCCTATTATAGATCTATGTGATCAGTATATGGTTGATATCCATGCAGCCTGTACTGTCTCTGATTTTATTTCTCAAAAATCAGTTTTGCTTCAGAAGATCTCTCCATTCATACCCTCTCATGTTTTCTCTCTTTTACAGGATTCAAAGCTTTCAATACACAGAGAAGATAGGCTGATATGGAAGCCTGGAATAAAAGGTGAGTTCACTTTCAAATCCACATACCAACTGCTCAGAACACAAAGAGGTACTATTGATTCTATCCAACATCTTTGGAGTCCTAGAATTGAAAAGAAAATCTCTATATTTATGTGGAAATTGTTAAACTCGTTTCTGCCTTTTGATAGTGTCCTCAAAAAATTGAGATTCTGTTTGCCTTCCAGATGTTGTATGTGTCATAATAATGAAGATTCACTGGAACATTTTTTCAATTCCTGCAATTTTTGTGAACAAATCTGGGACAAGATACATCACTTCATGGGAATTAGTGAAAGATCCTTCTCATCTTTATGGGAAAGATTATCATTCTATCTTACTTATCCTGGACTGAGTGCCTTACATTCAATAATGATTAGAACTGCAGCTGTAATTACATGTTGGAACCTTTGGAAGATGAGGAATAAATGCTTATACGACTCTGCCATTCCATTAACAAGTGTTGTGCTTAATCAAATAAAGGATCAAATTTTCTACACGTTCAGTGCAAAACCTGTTTTTATAGCATCCAATTTTGACTTAGGCATCGCTGAGCACTCATATCTGCCTTTGATGAAAGCTCCACCAAAGCCAAAAAATTTTAAGATTGCATGGACTAAGCCAGCTATAGGATACAAAATTAATGTTGATGTTGTTTAGTGATGTTACTCTAACATGTGTGGAATTGGTATGATTATTAGAGATGCTAGAGGTGGTTTTATTGCGGCTTATACTGATTACACACAAGACAAATCGCCTCTGGAAGCTGAGCTGCTTGCTATTAGATTTGCGTTAACTAACTGTGCTGGATATTATGTTACGGTTTTCATGGAATCAGACTGTCTGACCGCAATACATTTTGTGCTAGATCCTTTACATGCACACTGGAATCTGTACCAACTTTCTGATGACATTCATCAACTTATGACTGATATTAGCTTAGTACATATTCATAAACAGGCTAATCTAGTGGCGGATTTACTTGCTAAAAACTGTCTCAAAGCTCAGATAGGTTCCTCCGTTGACAGATTTTCTATGCTCTCTAATACTATTCAAGGTTTGGTTAGGCTAGATCAGATAGGTACACCATCTCTTAGGATGGTTTATTGAATGGATGCTACTCAATTGTGCTGATTTATGCAGGTGGAATCTGCATCATGTCCGATGGGCACTGGATGCATTAGGACTCAGAGACTCACTTGCAGCATCATGAGAGTGTACTCCACTGTGGCATCGGATGGGCTGATAAAGGAGGCATCATCAAATTGCTGGAACAACAACATACGGATGCACATGGATAGACAGCTAATTTTGCCTAGTGCTTTCTTCTTGCTGGATCATTGCTCTAACTTTATTCAATTTAGTAGAGGATAAGTTTCTTAAACTGTTTGTGGAGAGTCTGACTGTCTTGTGTTTCGTGCATATGATTCACTAATAAGTTCGACGATCTCACAAACAGTTTAACAGTTTTTGTAATCCTCTAACTATAGGCCACATATCTTTTCCTCATTTTGGAAGCAATAATGGTTGCTTCAAGAGCTGATGGCTCACGTCTGTACATATTAACTAAGACATGGCTTCACCTTATCCTGCTTTTATTTTTGCTGTATTTATATGGCTTGGAAAGGCCTAATATAAATTCCCCCATCCTTGGATGGTTTTATTAAAAAAAAAGTTGTGTGTAATTAGAGATATAGTTGGTCAAACATGATCATTGAAGATCGTGAAAAAGTAAAATACAATTTTCTCTGGGACGGAAGGAGTACAATATATAGGTAAATAAATGCAACATGTATCTTAAACAATGCCACTTTTTACTGTTTCTTCACATCTGGTGTTTTTGTGCCAAATTCAGCAGTTTTTTTCCTTTGTTTTTTTCTTTTTCATGCCTGACTTCAGCTTTTTTTTCCTCTTCCTTTTGTCGTTACTTGGGCTGTATCATTTACCTTAGGTGCACTTCTATTGGTTGAGTTGCATTGGTATTTGATGCCAACAAGTCTTCTATTCTTGATGAGCATGTGTGAAACATCTCTTGAAGAGTGCTACTAGCTTCTAAGTTTCCTTCGCTCTTTAGAACTAGATTGTAGAATTTTCTGGACATATGATTCCTTCATGAAACTGCACCATTGATGTTTTCTGATAATTGTTTTCCTTGGCCAAGAACACTGTCCCATACTTCTGTTCTGGTCTTTTTTGTCCATCTTTTAAGGATGTACTTCTCTGGTAAATTTGTGATGGAGTGGAGGTGCAATATACTCTAAGAATGTGAAATCATAGCATACCTGACACCTCAAATCATTTGCATTTGCATTGTACTTCAACTAGTCCATTTTCATTTTTGTACTCGACTGTCTCGTATTTAGATTCATCATGTTCTAGACTGACTTCATATTTCTTTGACGGTGGTTCTGAGAAGACTTCCTTGACCCCAGTTGCCATTGCCAGAGAAAATTCCTTTTTGAATCATTTGTACAAGGCAAGTGTGTAAACATGAGCAACATGTTTAACCAAACCTGTACAGGCCCAGTAGTTGGGAAAAAATAAACATTGTAAGCTAACAATTTTGGGTTCTAGGATAATTAATACATATTCTTAATGTAAACATACCTACTATGTTTTCAAATTTTGGTTTTACTTTTGTACGTGTATTTTCCTTTTTTTACTTCATCTCTCCTCCACTTTCTGATTTTTTGGTTGGAGAGCTCATAGAAGTGCGTGAGTGTTGTTGTTTTGTTTACACTGAAGCATAGGGCATGGTTAGGGCTTTTGCTTCGCTGTGATGATAAAATGCCTGCTGAGAAAATGTCCTTGCTGAAAGTCGTGCTCCATTTTTCACGGATACTGTATAGGCATTGAAACTAGGTGCTACTTTCCAACTTGTATGTGGCGATCATCGAGGTCCATTTTTCTTCAAATTCTGCTGGATCACTACATAGTTTCATACAGTAGTCTAAATCACTTTTAAATGAATCATCTTTCTTTAATCTCCCATAATGTTGCATTGCCTTATGTTTTATGTGCCATAAGCACAGCATGTGTTTTGTGTTTTGGAAGACCTGAAAGTTGTACCAAGAAATGGAAGTTGCAGGTCAGTTTCAGGTCTGTAAGCAATAAAGTTTCTAAAGTTGTATCATTTTCATGAAACCTGTATTTTAAACTAACAAGTGACACTTATAAGATATTTAATACATACTTTAAGGTAACATATGCAGTTTCTAACAGGCCATATTCAGTGCCCAGAACTATAAGTAACAAATTTTCATAACATACCTCATTTATTTCTTTTCCCAATGTAAACTATTGATCTATGAATATTGTGACAGGTTCCCTCCCTTCCATTGATTTCTTGAAAGTGTTGAGGACTAACACAAAAGTATCAGCTAACTCATTTGCAATAAAAGCACAAGGAAACATTGTTATATTCCAGTGATTGTTGATTCCAACCATTGGCGCACAAATCAAGTTATACTTGTTTGTTCTGTATGTAGTGTCAAATATAGTGACATCTCCGTGGAGTTTTTTAATCCTCCAGCATCATTGAATATCTCTGAAACACTGCTGATAGTTTTGTTTCCTTGTCGAACTTGACTTTGAAGAAGAAATATATTTCCTTGTTATTGATTTGCATGAGTGTAATAACAAGTTTATGAGCATTTCCACTTTCTATTTATTTCATTCTAAGTCGACTCACAAATTTGAGGTGATCTTTCATCGTATGCCCTAAATTTTCGTCTCCACCAGTTTCAAAAGACATGTATTTGTAGCATACAATAGGTTTTAACCCTTCTTGTTCCATTTTTATGATTTTTTTTCCTTTGTTAGTAGTAATCCTCCGTTCACTCCTACTGAGATACTGTCAGGCTGGTCTCGTTAACTATGATTGTGTACGGTGATGTGGTAAGCCAAGGTGTAGTAATCATGCTCAAGTTTAACTCAAATTACAACTAGGCATCCTGTTTTTGTAATCAGGTTTTTTCTCTTTCTCTTCTTGTTCTTTTCAGAATGATTTTCATTATCCATGCAAGGAATAGGGCTGATAATGTTGATTTTTAATCTTTTCAGTTGGCCTCTTGAAGAGCACTTGTAGTACTTTTTGCGAATCTGCCTTTTGCTGTTTATACGTTGACAGTCTTTCCTATTGCTAAATCCAATAGCATTTGCATGCTTCTTACACATAGCATGTACTTCATCCAAGTTCTTTTCTTTTACGCTGGTAAGATTTTCAGTAGCATCAATTTCATTTAAATTTGGAAAATTTGTACCTCTAACAATAAAAAATACAATTTATAATGTAAGATATGCATGTTCTAATGTAAGTTGTGCAAAGTCTTCAGGATGTCACTTAAAAATAGAAATATCTAAAAGCTATGTTCTGGTCAGCATAACAAATACTACTGTCAATGTAACATATGCAAAGTGTAGTGCATTTTGTACATGTTATAATGTAATAATGTGATGATGTTGAATTCATTGTCATGTTTGTTTTAGGGGGCAAATGAGAGAAGTCAATGAATGTTAATTGTTCTTAGCTAATCTTGTGTAAATGCATGATTAGTGGAAGTAGAGAATAGATTTTGTCATTCATTCTTGAAGCCTTTGTTATTTAGCATTCATGTGTTCTTAATGCTATGTTTCACTTAATTTATGTCATGTGTTGATTGAGAATAGGAAGTGCTTGTATGATTGAAGTGTTAGGGTGTTAGGAAAGTGACGAATTTCTTAGCTCCTTTGCATGAAAATCTAGGAACATGAACTTAGAACTTCTTGCGCATAATTAATTGTGATTCTTGCTAGATAAGTATGTTAATGTGGATTGTTCTCATATTTATCATATAGATGCAATGAAAGGTTGAACCTTGAATGTGGTTTGTTCTAGGTTTAGCCTAATGAATGCTATGTTTGGTTAAATGGCTATGTCTTTGGTAGAAGACTTATCGTTGTCAAATCTATGGTCCTTGATGTATAATGCCATTGATGAAATACCCCTATGGTTTTTTTGTCTAGGGTGATCATCAATGAGGTTTGCAAATGGTCATTGTTTGTCTTTCCAAATTGCTCTTAAGAAGGAACGAATGTTGATCTTCCATTCGCATTTACCATAGATAACAATTGTGATAGGATGAGTGAATGGTTCAATGAGCTATATTAGATTTGGAAGTGGATCTCGATTGTACCCAAGGCTTTATCTTTTGTAGTCTTAAAACCTTTTTTCTTAGTTTTGTTTGATGACTTAGCATAGTTGCTTGACTTTACTAGTCATCTTGTCTTTTAGCTTTCATAACTTAGGACCACCAAACAACCACCCCCTCCCAATTTAATTCTTTTATATGTATGTATATATATCTACTCCTAGCCTAATAGCAACCTTTTGTGCCTAAATGCTTGAGAAAACCCCTCGAATCGAGATAGAACCTTCGAGACATTATTTCCTCGAGACCTCAGGTCCCCGAGGCCAAAATTCATCAACTCGAGTAGAAGCCCTGGAGGCCAATGAAGCCCTCGAAACCTCGGGTCCTCGAGTCTGCAAACCCTCGGGTCCTCGAGGCTGGAAACCCTCGAGTTGAGCTAAGCCCAACAGTGCAAGCCCTCGACACCTCAGGTCCTCGAGGCCACAAGCTCTCGATTCAAGCTAATGCCCTCGAGACCTTGGGTCCTCGAGGCTGCAAGCCTCGACTCGAACTGAAGCTCTCAAGACATTATCCCCTCGAGACCTCGAGGAAGCAAGCCCTCGACTTGAGCAGAGCTTAAAAATCCATCAATCCTTGAGACCTCAGGTTAGTTATCAATGCCAACCCTCTCGAGGGCAGTTCTCAAGACCAGCCCTCGACACATTATCCCCTCGAGACCTCGAGGCAGCAAGCCCTCGACTCGAGCTTAACTTGAATGTAAATCACCCTCTCGAGGCCAGTTCTCGAGGCCAATTCTCGAGACCAGCCCTCGAGACATCATCCCCTCGAGACCTCAAGGCCGTAAAGTCCTTGGCTCAAGCCGAACCTAAAACACCATCATTCCTCGAGAACATCATTTCTTGAGTCAAACCAAGGCACTCGATACATCAGCTCCTCGAGGCCTTAGGTTTTCGAGGCCATAAGCACTCGATTCGAGCAAAAGTCCTCGAGACCTCGGGTCCTTAAGGCTGCAATCTGACTCATGCTGAAGCCCTCGAGACCTTGGGTACTCAAGGCTGCAATCTGACTCGAGCTGAAGTCCTCGAGACCTCGGGTCCTCGAGGCCACAAGCACTCAATTCGAGCAAAAACCAAAAGTGCATCATACCCTCGAATCCTCAGGTCCTCAAGGCCAAAAAGCTCTTGACTCAAAACGATGCATCGCGAGTCGCGACCAGTGCTGTCGCGAGTCGCAATGAAAAATCCAACTTTTTAGCTAAGCTTAAACATTGCATAATCCTTCCTTCTTCTCCACCAAATACTCCCAAGAACCCCAACACATCCACACATTCCTCCACCATCTCACATATATTGACATATGAAAATTCTTGCATCTTTATAGTATCTTTGTTGATTGTAGTATGCCGACTACATCATTGAGTCTTTTATTGCTATGTTCTATAATGATGCTTTGATATGTGTCAATATATGTTGGATATTTTTATTGGGATATGTTATAGTGGTGATTTCATGATGAATTGGATGTTCTTTGATAATACTATGGTTATTAACTCTTGATGCTAAACCTATTATTATAAAATCCTTATGTACTTGTGAGTTTGGTGTTGTTCTTTGTGGCGTTAGGCTTGATCAAAAGGCACCAAGGAGATAACATTTTGCTCGAGGTGTGAGTTCTTCTACGGCACTTTTGCTCCCCCTTCCGGTTCCGAAACCAATTTTGGGACTAATTCTATACAAGTATATTGGATTGCACCATATCACCGGCGACTATGCAGAGAAATGGGTGTCACTCTTCCTCTTACCTTGAGTTTTATTATTCTTGCTTTACATGTTTACATTGAGGGCAATGTAATGTTTTAAGTGCGGGGAGGGGTTAGAGGACTCACATGCATGCTAGCTTCATTTGGAATATTTTTTGCTACTTTTGATTGGAAAAACATGAGAAAAAGAAAGAAAATTTTGAAAAAAAAAGAAATTGAAAAAAAGAAAAAAATAGAAAGAAAAAGAAAACCCACTAAGTTGAAAACCCGAGGGGGTAACTTAGGCAACATTGGGGGCTCGGATAGGTCAAAAAGCCGAGAGGGAAACCTAGGAAAAAATTAGAGGCCAAAATGTGCGAAAAAAGGTGAGATGTTAGCCAAAGAAACATGATGTGTGGCTAGGATGAAAACCCGAAAGGGCTCCTAGGCAAAATGAGAAAAAAAAAGACAAAAGAAAAATGCAATGATTTCACTCATTTGCCGGCATTTGAGTCATACGCTTATGGTTTCCATACAGATGGATTGGGTAGCTCAACATCTAGAGACCTCTTGGGATTGGGTAACTTAGTGGATTAAAAAAAATGAAGTATGGGTATGAAATTCTTGATTCTTTATACTTTGTTTTGGTTGATATATTGACATTGGGTGAAGTATGTGCTTAAACCTCCTCTATGGTTTTGACTTCGTTTTGTGTCATTGGATTTTGGTTGATATTTTGGTATGAAGTGAAGTATGTGCTTGAACCTTTCTTATGGTTTTAACTTCGTTTTATATCATTGGACTTTGGGATTATCAATTTGGGACTTTGAAACGTTTTTATGGGTTGTGAAATGATAAGTGGTAGGTTTGGTTAGATTTAGGAATTGGGGTTGTGTGTGTGAAAAATTCTCACTTGAGCTTTGATTTTGGGATTTAGGATATTGAGAGTTTTTGTGAGGTTTTGATTGCGGGAATATTAGCGTAGGATATGGACTTATGAATTCCTTCGTGTGCTTAAATCTTTTCTTACTCGAGTGTGAGTAAGGTTTAAGTGCAGGGAGGTTTGATGTGCCCATTTTATAAGGTTATATTAGGACTTTTAGGATTTACTTTTGTATACTTTTGTGCTCTAAATGGGACATTTTGCCTTGAAATTCTCTAAGGAGGATTAAAAGCGACTATTACGCTTCTATTACTTTTCTAGAGAATTTTGTGTGACAAGGTAATTTGTTTGAAGACTTTGAAGAATACCTTTGAAGATTTGAAAACTTCTAATTGAGCTTTTGAATATTTGAAGAATTAAAGAACTGAAGAGAAGAGGAGGATATGAAACAAAAAGGAGAAAGAAGAAATGGTGGTGAACTTGGAGTCCGTCACGAGGTCATCGCGAGCACGTCATGACTCGCTACGGACGAGGGGTCAGAAACCCTTCTTTCTTTTTGCACTATAAATACTCACCTTATCCTCTCCTCTTCAAAAAGTTTTTTGGCCAGCCTCCTCTTCCTGAATTTTTCTGGGTTCAAACCCTAGGTTTTGTTTCTTTTCTTTTCTTAGTTTTTGTAGGTTAATCATGTATTTTAATTGTCTAGCTTAGTTTTATCTTGGGAGCAATGGATTTAAGCTTCCATTTCTATGTAGTAATAACCATATATATATATATATATATTTGGTGCTTTTGCTATTGTGCATTAATTGAGCTTTGAATGTGAATTGTTAATGGCATTGATATTGTTGGAAGCTTGAGTATATGCATTGCTTGTATGAATACTTGTTAGGGTTGGGAGAAAGTAGCTAATTCTCCCCTCTTTTAATGTGGAATCCAAGAGCATGAGTTAGAGCTTCTTAAATGATGTTGGTGTGTTGATAATTTCTAGATGAATGTGATGATGTCGAACTCATTGAAGAGAAGAGGATTTATGTGCCCATTTTATACAGTTATATTAGGACCTTTAGGATTCACTTTTGTACACTTTTGTGCTCTAAATGTGACACTTTGCCTTGAAATTCTCTAAGGAAGGTTAAAAGAGACTTTTACGCTTTTATTACTTTTCTAGAGAATTTTGTGTGACAAGGTAATTTTTTTTGAAGACTTTGAAGAATACGTTGAAGACTTGAAGATTTGAAGACTTGTATTTGAGCTTTTTAAGACTTGAAGAATTGAAGAAAAATGAAGAGAAGAGGAGGACATGAAACAAGAACAAGAAAGAGGTCAAAATGCTCAAACTAGGCACCGTCGCAAGGTCATTGCGAGCACGTCGTGACTCAAAACGGATGAATGGCCTGAAATCCTTCTTGCTCTTTGTACTATAAATACTCACCTTATCCTCTCCTCTTGACACTCTCTCTTCTTCCTGCAACTTTTCTGGGTTCAAACCCTAGTTTTTCTTTCTTTCTTTTCTTAGTTTTTGTAGGTTAATCATGTCTTTTAATTGTCTAGCTTAGTTTTATCTTGGGAGCAAAGGATTGAAGCTTCCATTTCTATGTAGAAAGAACCATATATATATATATATATTTGGTGCTTTTGCTATTGTGCATTTATTGAGCTTTGAATGTGAATTGTTGATGGCATTGATGTTGTTGGAAGCTTGAGTATGTGAATTGCTTGTATGATTACTTGTTAGGGTTGGGAGAAAGTAGCATATTCTCCCCTCTTTTAATTTGGACTTCAAGAGCATGAGTTAGAGCTTCTTAATGATGTTCATGTGTTGATTATTGATAGATGAATGTGATGATGATGAATTCGTTGTCATGTTTGATTTAGGAGGTAAATGAGAGAAGTCAATGAATGTCGAATGTTCTTGGCTAATCTTGCGTAAATGCATGATTAGTAGAAGTAGTGACTACATTTTGTCATTCGTTCTTAAAGTCTTTGTTATTTAGCATTCATGTGTTCTTAATGCTATGGTTCACTTCATTTATGCCATGCGTTGTTTGAGAATAGGAAGTATTTGTATGATTGAAGTGTTAGGGTGTTAGGAAAGTGACGAATTCCTTAGCTCCTTTGCATGAAAATCTAGGAACATGAACATAGAACTTCTTGCGCATAATGTGTTGTGATTCTTGCTAGATAAATATGTTAATGTGGATTGTTCTCATATTTATCCTATAGATGCAATGAAAGGTTGAACCTTGAATGTAGTTTGTTCTAGGTTTAGCCTAATGAATGCTATGTTTGGTTAAATGGCTATGTCTTTGGTAGAAGGCTTGTCGTTGTCAAATCTATGGTCCTTCGTGTGTAATGCCATTGATGAAATGCCCCTATGGTCATTGTTTGTCAAGGGTGATCATCAATGAGGTTTTCAAATGGTCGTTGTTTGTCTTTGCAAACTGCTCTTAAGAAGGAACGAATGTTGATCTTCCATTAGCATTCACCATAGATAAAAACTGTGATAGGATGAGTGAATTGTTCAATGCGCTACATTAGATTTGAAAGTGGATCTCGATTGTCCCCAAGGCTTTATCTTTTGTTGTCTTAAAACCCATTTTCTTAGTTTTGTTTCATGACTTAGCATAGTTGCTTGACTTTGCTAGTCGTCTTGTCTTTTAGCATTCATAACTTAGGACCACCAAAAAACCAACCCCCACCCTATTTACATGCTTTTATATATATGTGTGTGTGTGTGTGTATATATCTACTCCTAGCCTAATAGCAACCTTTTGTGCCTAAACGCTTGAGAAAATCCCTCTTCTTCGTGGATAACCCTGACATGCCGCTATCTACTTAATTGTAGATATAGTGAGCATTAGGGCTTATAAATATTAACTTTGAGAGGTACGGTGACAGCCTCCCAATGTTCATAGCAGTCGAATTTCAGTGTTCAGAAGTTTCAAAAATAGCTATATTCACATCGATTGCAATTCATCACTATAATTTTAGTCGGACGAGAGAAAATCATACCTTTTTTTAAATTCAGTAGAATTTCAACTTCTTGCAACTGAATTTCAGTTGATTGAAGTTGAATCTCGGCATTTACAATCGTGTGTTTTCTCCAGTGGATTTTAATTCGACTGCAGTAGTTTTTACGATCAAAGTAGTTGAGATTTCATCTGTTACAACATGATCTAGCGACCGATCTAATTTGCAATTTTGTCACTGAATTCCATCAAAAATGCACGGGTTGTTGTCATCGGAGCACATCAGAAAGGCGTCGTGGATAGACTGGTTAAGAAGAATAAAAAATGTGTCAGCGAACTGGTGAGGAAGAATTTATCGACATCGGAGAAAAATCTGGTTCAGAGGAATCAGAGTCTAGGGAAGGAGAAGGGAAGTTTATGCTTGTGCGTGAAATTAGAACTAAATTTTTTTTTGTTTCGCGTGTTTTGTTAAGTTTTCTTTATTTACAAAAAGACCCCATATTTTTATTAAGTTTGCACTATTGGCAAACAGGTCCCTGGCCTGTCCATAAGCTTATAGACAGGTCGCCTGTCAAGAGACCTGATGAGACATCAAATGCTTGTATTTTCCAAAGCATTTAACATCACTTTTGTAATATTTTTGTTGTAATATTGCTATATTTATGTAGGTGTACATGATAAGGGGTTTAGATGACCATTTTCGGTTTTTATATCTAAATCCTTTATTTTGAAACTTATGTTTAGTCTAATGGATTTTTGGTCCTTACATGAATCTAGATTCAATTTTGTGAGTTTCATTTGTAGATGTCTTGTGAGCCCTTCGGAATGTTTTAGTGAAGTCCACGTGCCAAAACGTGGCTGAAGATAGAAGGGTCGAAGAAGAAAGGCGAAGAAGCGGATGACTTGTCACCTGTAAGTTTAGACAAAGTTCTTACAATTATCCGAGAAGAATCAGCCTACAAGGGTGGCATCATTAGATTTGACTCCTTGAGCACTGCAAAATCGACTACAAGAACTCCCAAAATGGATCAACGATTCACCTGTGGGAAACAAAACAAGAAACCACAAATTGTAGCTCGCCCGGGCGGATGGATCTGAATTTTGGGCTGAGACCTCCGCCGCCCGGGCGAGGCCATTTCCGCCCGGGCGGGAGCGTGCTGTATTGGTTTGGTTTTTCTTGACCAAATTAGACTATAAATAGCCCTCTTCTTCCCCATTTTCCCAAGCCCGACTTGGGGGCTCCAAAACCCTAGTTTTTCACCATTTTCTTCCATTTCTTCTTCTTTCTTTGTAGACCTTTGTTCTATGTTATGGGTTTTGATTTTCTAGCTTAGTTTTGTACTTGGGAGAAAATGATTGAATCTTCCACACCTATGCAGTAAGAACCTCTATTTCACTCTTTCTTGAAGCATTTGTTATTAGTATTCATGTGTTTAAATGTTGTGTTTTACATCATTTATACTATGGGTTGTTTGAGTATATGAAATGTTTGTAAGATTGAAATGTTAGGGTGTTAGGAAAGTTGCAAATTTCTTAACTCATTTGATATGGAAATCCAAGAGCATTGATTTAGAACTTCTTGTGTATAATGTGGGGTAATTCTTGCTAGATGAGTATTTTAATGTAGTTTGTTCTCATATTTTTCATATAGATGTAAAGATAGGTTGAACCTGGAATGTTGTTTGTTCTAAGTTTAATCTAATGAATGCTTTGTTTGGTTAAATAACTATGTCTTTGGTAGAAGGCTTGTTATTATCAAACCTATGACCTTTGGGTGAAATGTCATTGATGAAACACCCCTATGATGTTGTTTGTCTAGGATGATCATAAATGAGGTTTTGCAAATGGTCGTTGTTTGTCTTTGCAAACTACTCTTAAGAAGGAATGAATGTTGATCATTAAATGAGAAGTGATAACATTCCCCATAGACAATAAATGTAATTGAATGAGTGAATGAATAAATGAGCTATATAAAGTTTGGAAGTGGATATCGATTTCCCCAAGGCTCCGTTAATTATCATTTACATCGTATCTTTAGTTGTATTGCATTATTAGCATAGTTTTCTTGCTTGGCTAGTTGTCGTATTTAAATTTGATAACTTTGGATCAAACCAACCAACCCCCCCCCCTTGTTTACATGTTTTTATATATATCTATGTATGTATATGCCTAGCATGTCTTCTCTTATATATGTTTAAACACTTGAAAATATCCCCCTTCTCGTGGATGGCCCTGACTTGCCATTATCTACCTTATTGTAGATAGGAAGCATTAGGGTTTAAAAGTATTAACTTTGAGAGGTACGACGATGACCTCCCAAATTTTGGGGCCACTGCTGGGGAAGAGGCGTTTATGTTTAAGTGTGTGGGCACATTATGTGTGATTATATGCTAATTGTAAATATGTGTTAGTTTGCTTTTGTTTTAATTTTGTTTATTTGATTTTCCATTTTCACTTGGCTTGGACACGTATTGTTTGAGCTCTTGGTGTATGGTTCATACGCGATCCTCTTCACAAGAACCCCTACACTACGACCCCGAGTTAAAATTGAATTTGAGATGGGCTAGGAGGCTTTCTTTGGAAAGTGTGAATAACACCCCTCCTAGTGACCATTTTGTGGATACATCTTCCTCTATGGAACATCAAATTGAGCATAAGGATAAGCATCCTCCTATCCAAGGGCGAGCTCCTCCTCACCAAAGAGAGATCCTTTTGAGGCAAGCTTTGCTATGAGACATCATGGCCGCCAACCTCGATCAACAACCGATGTGTATCGAGTATCCCGTGGTTGGACCGAATTGGCACTTTGAGTAAAGACCGGGTTTATCAACATGCTACCCATCTTCCTTGATAGGCAAGGGGAGAATGCCAACAAACACCTCACCGAATTTCACTTCTTGTGTGGTGGTACAGTCCCCCATGGAGTGGATGAAGAGTTCTACAAGTTGAAGGCATTCCCGTTCACACTAAGGGATGGTGCAAGGGACTGACTCCACTACCAACCGCCCAAGAGCATTAAGAGTTAGCTTGATATGAAAACAAAGTTTCTAGCCAAATACTTTCCGGCCTCTAGATACACCGCCTTGAAGATAGACATAAGAAACATTCTCCAATGGCATGAAGAATCTCTCTTCGGCTATTGGGAGAGGTTCAAGAAGCTTCTTGCAAGTTTCCCTTATCACGGTCATTCGGAGGGGGATTTGGTTTATTACTTCTACAATGGCCTTCTTGATGAGGATCAAAAGTCAGTGAGAAGTTCTTGTGGTGGTACCCTTGGGAACAAAACATCCTCTGAGGCTATGCAATTATATGAAGAGCTAGCGGAAGAATCGAGAAACTTTAGCTCAAGGACCGATTTGAGAAAGAGGAATCCAATGCCTGTAAGTGAATCTTCAAATAGTGGAAAGCTTGAGGATCAAGTCTCAGCCCTTGCATCTATAATCAAATCGTTGATGGCGAAGCCCAATAATGCGCCACACATGAAATCATGTGAAATTTGTTACTTGGCGCATCCTACGGACACTTTCCCCACTTTACAAGAAGATTATGTTGAAGAGGTAAGTGTCATGGGCTATCAAGGGAATCAAGGCTACCAAGGCAACCGAGGATATCAAGGTGAGCAAGGCTACCAAGGTTATCAAGGGTACCAAAACTGGCCGTACAATTCGGGAAATCGTGATAACCCAAACCTCCGGTATGGAAACCCTCAAGGAAGCCAAAACCCTCAACCATATCGACCTCCTCAACAATAATATAGGCAACCTTAACAACAATTTCAAAGGCTCCAAGATAAACCCCGAGACCAGGAGGAGAGCTCAGGGCTAACAAGGGATGAAGTGATTCAAACCATTCACCAATTGGGTAAGTGCACAGAAAAAAAGTGAGAAATTCCAAGATGAAGCCAAGGAGAGTATTAAGAACTTGGAAACTCAAGTGAGCCAAATAACTCAAGTGAGCCAAATAGCTCAAGTGGTGAATCGGATGGAAGCCCGGGAAAAGGGTAAGCTACCCTCCCAACCGGAGATCAACCCTTGACAATTTGCTAGTGCTATCACTTTGAGAAGTGGTAAAGAGGTTGACTCTTCCATGGTTGGTGAAGTTGTTGAGAACAAACCTAGGAAGCTTGAAATGCTTGAGAAAGAAGGGAAAGAGGAGAATGAGGAGGAGGCCAAGGAGCAAGCAAATAAGGGAAATGGGAAGGAAGAGGAGATCACCATTGAGAAATCAACCTCCATTTCCAAACCTTCATCCCTCTCTTACAAGGAGGAAAGATTAGTGGAGATTCCTCCATATGTGCCGAAGCCACTATTCTCGGAAGCTCTAAAAGACAAAGGGAGGAAGGAATCCAACAAGGACATCTACGAAGTCTTTCGTAGGTGTGAGGTAAATATCCCTCTTTTGAATGCGATTGAACAAATTCCTAGCTATGCAAAAATTTTGAAAGAATTATGTGTAGTAAATAGGACACAAATAACGAAGAACAAGCTTAAAAATGGGAGAAGTGAACATGTCTCCGCTTTGTGCCAAAGGGAGTTACCCCCTAAATGTTGCGATCCTGACATGTTCACGATCCCCTGCATGATAGGAAATACACATTTCAAAAAAGAAATGCTTGACTTAGGTGCATCAATAAATGTGATTCCTTATTCTTTGTATGAAAGCCTCAATCTTAGTACTTTGCACAAAATTGGGGTGATGATCCAACTAGCCGATCGTTCTAGTGCGTACCCTAGGGTATCATCAAGGATGTGTTGGTTAGGGTAAATTCCTTAATATTCCCCATGAATTTTTATGTCCTGGACATGGAGCATGATAAACATGCCGCCAAAATCTTGTTGGGGAGGCCATTTTTGAAGACCTCTAGGACCATCATTGATGTGCATAATGGTACCCTCGCCATGGAATTTTATGGGATTAAAGTAGAGTTTAGCATAAATGACTGTATGAAGTATCCTCTTGAAGAGTATTCTTGCCATGCTATTGATTTTGTTGACAATGTGGTGCAAGATGTTTTTGAATTGAGTGGTGGTGATTCCTTGTTAGTTGCTTTGGAAAATGATGTTGAAAATGCATGTCTTGTATATTCCATTAATACTAACTTGAAGGAAAGCATTTAGAGTTAAGCATTCTTGAGGAAGTGGTGCCAAATCCCAACCCTCTAGTCGTAGAGGAACCCGAAGAACCGGAATTCCTCCCATCACTTGTGAAGGCTCTGGTGATTGAGCTTAAACCGTTGCAAAGTGACCTCAAGTATGCATTTCTTGGGGAGGGGGAGACTCTTCCGGTCATCATTTCAAGCAAGCTCACCAAGGAGCAAGAAGAAAAGTTGATGGTGGTGTTGAAAGAGAACAAGGAAGAAATTGGATGGACTATTACCGACATCAAAGGCATAAGTCCATCCACTTGCATGCATAGATATCTTGTTGGAAGAAGATGCAAGACCCGTCCGGCAACCCCAATGCCGTTTAAACCCACCTATGATGGAGGTGGTAAAGGCGGATATCCTCAAGTTACTCCAAGTGGGCATGATCTATCCAATCTTGGATAGCAAATAGGTGAGTCCAACTCAAGTGGTACCCAAGAAGAGTGGGGTGACGGTGGTAAAAAATGAGAAGGGTGAAATGGTGCCCACCCGAGTTCAAAAAGGGTAATGCATTTGCATCGACTACCGAAGGCTAAATGCGGAAACCCGGAAGGATCACTTCTCATTGCCATTCATAAACCAAATTCTTGAGAGGTTAGCAAGTCACCCCTTCTATTGCTTTTTGGATGGGCACTCGTTGTATTTTCAAGTGTATATTGCCCCGGAAGACCAAGAAAAGACCACCTTCACGTGCCCCTTTGGTACGTTTGCTTACCAGTGCATGCCTTTCGGGTTATGTAACGCCCCCACAACTTTCCAAAGGTGTATGGTAAGCATTTTCTCATAATTTGTTGAAAGTTTTATCGAGGTATTCAGGGATGATTTCACTATTCATGGTAATTCTTTTGACAACTGTTTAGCAAATTTGGCACAAGTTCTAAAACGTTGCATTGATACTAATCTTGTGTTAAATTTTGAGAAGTGTCATTTTATGGTAGAGAAAGGAATTGTTTTAGGCCATGTTGTCTCCTCTAAGGGTATTGAGGTTGACAAGGCTAATATAGACACAATTCAAACTTTGTTGTATCCTACTAATGTGCACGAAGTGCGCTCTTTTCTTGGCCATGCAGGATTCTATCGCCGTTTCATCAAGGACTTCACGAAGATAGCATCCCCTTTCTGCAAGTTGTTGCAAAAAGAGGCAGAATTTGTGATGGAAGAGGGTTGTGAAGGGGCCTTCGATACATTGAAAGAAAGGTTAGTTTTGGCCCCTATTACACAACCCCTGGATTGGTCATTGCCGTTTGAGATTATGTGTGATGTGAGTGATTACGCCGTTGGAGCGGTGCTTGGTCAAAGGGTGGGGAGAGCGCCCCATGCCATCTACTACGCATCCATGTCTTTCAATGAAGCCCAAAGAAACTATTCCATCACCGAAAAGGAGTTACTAGCAGTGGTATTTTCTTTGGAAAAAATTCGATCTTACTTGCTTGGTATAAAAGTTATTGTGTACACTGACCAAGATTGATTAGGTGGATCCAGCTCCTGAGTGAATTTGAATTAGAGGCGCGAGACAAGAAAGGCGCGGAGAACCTCATGGCTGATCACCTAAGCCGGCTGGCACCCTGCCAAGATAGTGAGGTAAATCTCTTAATGAAGGAGCAATTACAGGAGGAGTTCCCCGATGAACAATTGTTCGCTATCAGGGACCTCCAACTATAGTATGCCAACATTGTGAACTTTCTTGTCTCTGGTAAATTTCCTCCTCACTTTTCTAAAGCACGGAATGATAAGCTAAAGAGCGATGCTAAATATTATGTGTGGGATTATCCCTTTTTGTGGAAGCATTATGTAGACCAAGTAGTTAGGAGATGCATCCCCGATAATGAAGTACATTCAATTCTCACTTTTTGTCATTCTCACGCATGCGGGGGTCATTTTGGAGTTAAAATGACCACTAGGAAAGTCTTGGAAAGTGGTTTTTATTGGCCTACTTTGAATAATCATGCATACATATTTTGTAAGGCTTGTGACAAGTGTCAAAGAGTAGGAAATATCTCATCTAGAAATGAGATGCCCCAAAAAGCTATGCTATATTGTGAAATCTTTTATGTTTGGGGTATTGACTTCATGGGACCTTTCCCTAGTTCTTATGGCTTTACATACATTCTTCTTGCCATTGATTATGTGTCAAAGTGGGTTGAAGCAAAATCCACTAGGACTGACGATTCTAAAGTGGTTGCAGAATTCCTGAAAGATAACATCTTTTCTAGGTTTGGGGTACCCCGAGCCTTGATTAGTGATCGTGGCACCCATGTTTGCAATCGGACCATAGCGGCACTCTTGAAGAAGTATGGTGTCACTCACAAGACATCCACCGCCTATCACCGGCAAACCAACGGGCAAGCCAAAGTTTCCAATCGGGAAATCAAGTTCATCCTTCAAAAGATGGTTAACCCTAACTGGAAGGATTGGAGTTCTCGGTTGAATGATGCTTTGTGGGCATGTAGGACGGCTTATAAGACACTAATCGGTATGTCACCATACCGGTTAGTGTTTGGTAAGCCCTGTTATCTACCAGTCGAACTTCAACATAAAGCTTACTGGGCGGTCAAAGAATTCAATCTTGATATAGATGAGGCCGGCTTGCATAGGAAGTTACAATTGGATAAACTGGATGAGATCCGGAGAGAGTCCTATGAGAATGCCGAAATCTATAAAGAGAAGACAAAGGTGTGGCATGACAAGATGATCATTAGCAAGGACTTTGACATTGGTCAAAAGGTCCTCCTACTCCAATCTCGCCTTCGCCTATTCCCATGTAAGTTGAGGTCCCGATGGATCGGTACTTTTGGGGTGGTAAAGGTATTCTAGCATGGCACGGTGGAGATTCTAGATCGAGCTAAGTCCAATACATTCAAGGTTAAAGGACAATGTTTGAAACCATACCACGAGAATTTTATGCCGGAAAAAGGAGAGGACATTGATCTCTTCGATCATGTTTGTGAGTAAAACCCAAGAAAATGGAGTAAGTCATGCCAACGATGTTAAATAAACTTGGTTTTGATCATCTGGATCGTCATTCGTGACTTTCCATTGATGTTGTTTGGTTTTGGATTTTATCGTTAAGTTTCATTGTTTTGCTTTATGCTTTTCACGGGTAATTTTTTCCATGATTTTGTAGCAATTTTGAAGCCAAGGCATTGGACTTTTTAAGGGAGAAAGGCTTGGAGTCAAGAAGGAAATACTTGGACAAGAGAAAGAATCAGACAAAAATTTCTAAGTACCAGGTTAGAAGTGGTCGCAAGTCGTGATGGCCTCGCAAGGGATTCGTCGCGAGTCGCATGTCTTCGGGGGGGGCTCGTCACGAATCGTGACCAAATCATGGATTTTGGCTAAAAATGGGGGTCTCGGCCAATCCTTTCCGTAAGCCGCGATAACCTCTAGAGGGCCTCGTCGCGACTCGCGACGGAGTGACTTCGAGACTCGCGACGGAGTGACTTCGAGTCGCGATGTACTCAAAAATCTTGTGTTAAAACGGAGGTCTTGGCCTCCACTTTTTGCGAGTTGCAATGGCCTCGTCGTGACTCGCGATGAAGTGGATGGGACTCGCGATGTACTTAAAAATCTTATGTTAAAATGGAGGTCTCGGCCTCCACTTTTCACGAGCTGCGATGGCCTCGCGAGTCCTCGAGACATATCCCCTCGAGACCTCAAGGCAACAAGCCCTTGACTCAAGAAAAACTTGAATGACCATCACACTCTCAGGGCCAATCCTCGAGACCAGCCCTCGAGACATATCCCCTCGGGACCTTGAGGCAGCAAGCCCTGGACTCAAGCCAAACCTGAAAGTCCATTACCCCCTCGAGACCTCGAAGCCCTAAACCCTTGACTCGAGCAAAACCATAAATCCATCACCCTCTCGAGACCAACCCTTGAGACATCATCCCCTCGAGACCTCAAAGCCCTAAACCTTTGACTCGAGCTAAACCATAAAGTCCATCACCTTCTCGAGACCATCCCTTCGAGACATCACCACCTCGGGACCTCGAGGTAGTGAGTCCTTGATTTGAGCCGATCCATAAAGTCCACCACCCTCTCGAGGCCAGACCTTCAAGACATTATCCCCTCAAGACCTCGAGGCAGCAAGCCCTCGACTCGAGCTGAACCTGAAGTCCATCACCTTCTCGAGGTCAGCCCTTCGAGACACCATCCCCTCAAGACCTCGAGGTAGCAAGCCCTCGACTTGAGCCAAACCTGAAGTCCATCATCCTCTCGAGGCCAGCTCTCGAGACCAGCCCTTCGAGACATCACTACCTTGGGTCCTCGAGGCCGCAAGCTTCTTGAGACCTCAAATCCGCGAGCCTTTAAGGTGTCATATTTCATCCTTGAGAAAGCCTCTTGAGACCTCGAAGCCACGAGCCCTCAAGGTGCCATCTGTCATCCTCGAGCCTAGCTCCTCGAGATCTCAAAGCCACGAGCCCTCGAGGTGTTATCTTTCATCCTCAAGAATATCTTCTCGAGACCTTGAAGCCATGAACCCTAAAAGTGTCATCTTTCATCCTCGAGCATAGCCTCTCAAGACCTCAAAGCTGCGAGCCCTCGAAGTGTCAACTTTCATCCTCGAGCCTAGCAAGGCCTAACGCCCCTCAAGACCACCCATCGCGTGTTGCAATGAACACGTCACGAGGCACGAAGGTCGTACAAATCTGCTTTAAATGGTGGGCTAAACCTATTTTGCCACAAACATATCCACAATCTGCCACTACGCTTCATCTTCTCCCACTCATCTTCACCATCCTCAACATGTCCTCCACCAAGTGCCACCGCTCGCTGCCGCTAAATAACCGCCCTCCACCACTCACAACCACCGCTCCATACCCCATCCTTTCTTCCCAACCTCCACCCACAAATCGAAAAAAATTCTTTGAAGAACAAAAACCCTAGAATTTGGGGGTTTTGTCACTTTGAGTAATTCGATTTCAAATTGATTGTGGGCTTCCTCTTTTCTTCTTCCTATGCATCTTGGTGGTGCAATTCTTCACTTTATTGAGCTTGAATTGCGATTATGAATATCTACTCTCTTTTTTTATAGATATTGTGTAGATTATGTGTGATGCCTTAGGAAATTGAATTGTTGGATCTTGGTTAATTTTGGTGAATAAATTGTGCCTGCAATTCAATTTGATGGGTATTGTGTGCATATTTTGTGGTTGCATTTTGGATTGTATTGTGCTTATTTGAGTTGGGATTGTATGCAATTGTGGTGTTGTGGCTGAGAACAGATTGTTACTTATGCTAGATAGGAGGCATGTTGGCCCTCGATTCAACATAGTTGTTATTTGGATAAAATGTTATTGTGCTTTGCAATGGTATTTTACTTAGGGTAGTTTAGCCATGGGACGTGAATGTTGACATTGTGAATGTACTAATGGTAGCTAAACTAGTTGAGCACAACTGTGGTTTTCAGATATAGTATATTGATTTCAATAATGAGAACTTCATGGATTTGAGAATATGGGCTTGTTGGACATAGTATGGATTGTATATGAAATTGTGATTAGAACTTGAACTAGTTGACTTGATTTTGATTCAGCTTGTGCTGATGAACTAGTTTAAGGTTGAGTATGAATTTGCAATATTTCATATACACATATTACTGTGCGTTTGACTTGTTTGATGTAATTGTTAGATATGGCCCCCATGAAGAGATGTAAGGCTCCTCCCACCCCCGAGGCGGGCGCTCCACCGCCACCTCCTCCACTGGCTCTGGAATTGAGCCCTGTACCTCCACCTCCGGATAGGTACATGGGTTTGACCCGGATCACCGGGTCCTATGCGGAAAGGTGGGAGGCCCTGGAGAAGTGCTAACTCAAGGAGACAAGCTTTGTCGATGTACCCACATTAGATGCTCTTGGCCTCACTCAGCCTTTCATATGCCTCCTCGCAAAAGGGGGAATGGAAAGATTTATGAGTAGGAGCGCACCCTCTTACCGGAGGTACACGCTGGAATTCTTGTCCATGGTCCATATAAGCAGCATGAGAGGCAATCAACCATGCAAGAGGTACATTGCTTTTCACTTAGATGATAGTGGTCGGAGGCATGATATGCCTCTTAGCAGAGTACTTGGGATTGGTTTCTCCGGCTGACCTTTCACGCTTAGGGAGGCACACGTCCTATCTTATCACTGTTGAGAGGTTAGTTAGATTTGAGATGCTCAGCATCATACGGACCACAGGGCTATTCCATTGGTTTTATGGTGCGAGGAAGGTCACATTCATGGCACTTCCTCAACCCAACAAGACGAAGATGGAATTTGACACACCTCTAGGAGACTTGGCGATTTCACCGGACTCCTCATGTAGAGATGATTTCCAGCGCAAGCTCCACGACCTTGGCCCAGCTCCTATCCTGCGTGATGATAGCACTCTACCTCCCTCTGAGCGACAGCAGCAGCAGCACTCCATACAGCCTCCACTAGAGACAGAGCTGATGCAGGAGGACGATGTGCCACCTCACTATTCCCAGCCTCCACCGGACTTCTACGAGCAGCTGATGGAGACTATGCAGGATGGATTCCACCGATAGGATAGCATGATATTGGAGCACAATGTATTTGTCTCCCAGACCTTGATTGACATGGACAAGGAGATTGACCACTTGTCAGCTTGCATCTATGAGATGCAGTCCCAGGTAAGTGGTGTCTCAGGCCCCAATCCGGGAGCGGAGAGGCAGAGAGCTAGAAGGCAGAGGAGCACGGAGTGGCTGGCACAGTAGTTGCAGCGGTATTTCGGCGGTGGCCCTTCTTCATCACAACAGTGATTTTGTGAGCACCATATCTTTACCCTTTCCATACTTCGCTTTGTACGTTTTTTCCCTATTGTCTACATTGAGGGAAATGTAGTGTTCTAAGCATGGGGAGAGGTATCCACTTTGAGAGGATTGGGATTGAAGACACTTTTGCATAACTCTTTTGATTGGTTTTGGATATTTTTTCCCCTTTTTTGTTGGGATGTTTTTCTTTTGATGTACTTGGATAATGTTAGCTTTGATACTTTTCTTAGCTTTAACATTTGGAAAGCACTTTGCTACTTTTTGGATTAGAGTCAAGTGAAGAATGCTGAAAAAAATGAAAACAAAATTGAAATTTTTTTAAAAAAAAAAGAATCCCGCTTAGTTGAAAACCTGAGAGGGTAACTTAGGAAACATTGGGGGCCCGAACAGGTCAAAAACTCGAAAGGGCGACCTAGGCAAAAATAAGAGGCTAAATGTGTGGAAAAAGGTGATATGTGAGCCAAAGAAACATGATGTGTGGCTAGGATAAAAACCCGAAAGGGCTCCTAGGTAAAATGGGAGAAAACGAGAGAAATTTAAACACGTTAAGTGTTCACTCATTTTCTGGCGTTGTTGTCATAAGGTTGCGGTGACCATACGGATGGATTGGGTAGCTTGACATCTTGAGGACCTTTTGGGAGTGGAAAATTTAGCAGGTGAAGACGAAGTAAGTTATGAAATTCTTGATTGTTAATATGCTTTGTTTTTAGGTTGATATATTGATATAAAGTGGAGCATGTGTTTTGAACCTTATACATGTCTTTAGCTTCATCTTGTATCATTGGATTTGGGATTATCAATTCAGGATTTGGAGATGTTTTAGGGATATCAATGAATTGATAGGTTGATATGGTTTGGGTAGATTTAGGAATAGGGGTTGTGGGAAACTTCTCATTTGACCTTAACATTGGGATGTGTGATATTGAGAGTTTTGTGAGGTATTGATTTGGGGGAATAATAGTTAGCATGTGGATACGTCATTTCCTTCGTATGCTTGGATCTTTTGTTACTCGAGGGCGAGTAAGGTTTAAGTGTGGGGAGGTTTGATATGTCCATTTTATGTGCATATTTATTACTATTTTGGATCACTTTTGCGCTCTTTTATTATGAAGAGCTTGTGTTTTACCTTGAAATTCTCTTAGGAGGGGTAAGAGCAACTTTACGCTCTTTTACCTATTCTAAGTCGATTTTGCGTGATAAGGGAAGAACGTAGAGGCATGAAGACCGGAGGCCATTAAAGATCACATTTTCGAAGACTTTTGAAGACTTGCTTCAAAGACATGAAGACTGGGGGCCATTGAAGACCATTTTTGGAGACATTGAAGACTTGAAAAATGAGAGGAATTGCTATGAGGATGAATGTATATGACAAGAAGAAGAAAAGGAAACAAGGCAAAATTCTTGCACCCGTCGCGACTCGCGACGAGCCCATCACGACGGGTGGCCAGAAGTTCACCTTATCCTTTTTGTACTATAAATAGCACTCTCTTTCCTCTCATTCACAATCTTCTTCGCCTGCATTTTTATTACTGTTTAAAACCCTATTTTCTCCCATTTTCATCTTTGCAATCTCTTGTATTATATTTGGTTATTTAGCATTAATTAGTATGAACTCTTGTAGCTAAATTTAGTTCTTGGGAGCAATTGATTGAAGCTTCCAAGCTTATGTAGTAAGATTCTATGTTTGCTCATTTATGAACATTTATTGGAGAGCATTTATTATTCCATTAATGTTGTGTTTTACATCATTCATACCATGGGTTGTTTGAGTATATGAAATGTTTGTAAGATTGAAATGTTAGGGCGTTAGGAAAGTTTCAAATTTCTTAACTCATTTGATATGGAAATCTAAGAGCATGATTTAGAACTACTTGTGTATAATGTGGGGTAATTCTTGCTAGATGAGTATGTTAATGTGGTTTGTTCTCATATTTTTCATATAGATGCAAAGAAAGGTTGAACCTTGATTATTGTTTTCTCTGAGTTTAATCTAATGAATGCTTTGTTTGGTTAAATAACTATGTCTTTGGTAGAAAGCTTGTTATTAGCAAACCTATGGTCTTTTGGGTGAAATGCCATTGATGAAACACCCCTATGATGTTGTTTGTCTAGGGTGATCATCAATGAGGTTTGCAAATGGTCGTTGTTTGTCTTTACAAACTACTCTTAAGGAGGAATGAATGTTGATCTTTGAATGAGAAGTGATAACATTCCCCATAGACAATAAATGTAATTGAATGAGTGAATGAATCAATGAGCTATATGAAGTTTGGAAGTGGAAATCGATTGCCCCCAAGGCTCCATTAATTATCATTTACATCATATCTTTAGTTGTATTGCATGATTAGCATAGTTCTCTTTCTTTGCTAGTTGTCATATTTCAATTTGATAACTTAGGATCAAACCAACCAATCCCCCCCTTGTTTACATGATTATATATATGTATGTGTGTATGTATATGCCTAGCATGTCTTCTCCTATATATGTTTAAACTCTTGAAAAGATTCCTCTTCTCGTGGATGAACCCGACTTGCCATTATCTACATTATTGTAGATAGGAAGCATTAGGGCTTAAAAGTATTAACTTTGAGAGTTACGGTGACGACCTCCCAAATACTCCTGGTGAAGGGGTTCAAACCTTCACCATATGGATAGCATTAAGGTCGTGTCAAGGACCTTAAAAATATGGAGCTTCTTGGGAGGCAACCCGAGCTTTTAAGTTAAGTTATTTTTTTTCTTTTCTTGAAAAAAAATATCCTCAACCATGACCTCAAACCCTTACCCAAAACCACAAGAATACCACCACAACCCACCACCAAAAACCACTACGAAAACCACCATCTAAGAGTATTACTAGTTGTTGTCTTTTGTGAGTGTTGATCATGATTTGCATAGTTGTGGCTCCGTAGTGGATGGATCAAAGTTGCATGTTGGGCGGAGTTCGAGAACATGGAGGAGAGAATTGTCATTGAGAAGTGAGCATTGCCATCACCGAGAAGGACCTTCAAAATCCTAGTTGTGAGTATTTTTTTCTCTCCCTTATTTCTTTATCTTGTCCTTTTCACACTGAGGTCAATGTGTGTTTCAAGTGTGCGGAGGTAAAGAGAAATATATCTCATTGTATTGTATTTTAGTGTGCATTTGCTCCACTTTGATTTGTTTTGTTTGAAAAAATGAAAAAAAATCCCGCTAAGTTGAAAACCCGAGAGGGCAACTTAGGAAAAAGTGGGAGGCCCGGATAGGTCGAAAACCCAAAAGGGCGACCTATGCAAAAATGAGAGGCCAAATGGTGTGGAAAAAGGTGAGGGTGAGCATTGAAAAAGAAAAATGTGTGAAGCTAGGATGAAAAGCCCAAGAAGATCCCTATGCAAAATGAGAGAAAATGTGAGAAATTGAAAAGTTTTATGCTTCTCTTGATTTGTCTATTGGTGGCTTTTTCGGTAGAGTAAGTTAACTTGGCATTATATGTATACCTCACTTTTGTTATGTTTTTCCAGTTGTTTAGATTATCTTAGGCTTTGGGATGTGAGAGTGTGAGAGATTCTTATGCCTTGGGGGTTAGGGTAGTCTAGGAATATGATGGATGTTTTGGGAAAACCTTTACATGCTAGTTTACGCTTTGATCTTTGCTTGTTCTTATCTACTCGAGGACGAGTATGATTTAAGTGTGGGGAGATTTGATGAGACGTCAAATGCATGTATTTTCCAAAGCATTTAACATCACTTTTTTCATGTTTTTGTTGTAAAATTGCTACATTTACGTAGTTTTACATGATAAGGGGTTTAGATGACCATTTTCAGTTTTTATATCTAAATCCTTCATTTTGTAACCTATGTTTAATCAAATGGATTTTTGGTCCTTACAAGCATCTAGATTCCATTTTGTGAGCTTCATTTGTAGATATCTCATGAGCCCTTTGGAGTGGTTTAGTGAAGGCCACGTGCCAAAATGTGGTAGAAGATAGAAGGTTCGAAGAAGGAAGGCAAAGAAGCGGATGAATTGTCACCCGGAAGTTTAGACAAAGTTCTTAAAATTATCCAAGAAGAATCATCCTACAAGGGCGGGGTCATTAGATTTTTCTCCTTGAGCACTACAAAATCGACTACAAAAACTCCCAAAATGGATCAACGGTCCACCTGTGGGAAGCAAAACAAGAAGCCACAAATTGTAGCTTGCTCGGGCAGAAATGGTGTCGCTCGGGCGGATGGATCTGAATTTTGAGCTGAGACCTCCGCCGCCCGGGCGAGGCCATTTCTGCCCGAGCGGGAGTCTGCTGCATTGTTTTGGTTTTTCTTGACCAAATTAGACTATAAATAGCCCCCCTTCTTCCCCATTTTCCCAAGCCCGACTTGGGGGCTCCAAAACCCTAGTTTTTCACCATTTTCTTCTATTTCTTCTTCTTTCTTTGTTCTATGTTATGGGTTTTGATTATCTAGGTTAGTTTTGTACTTGGGAGAAAATGATTGAAGCTTCCACACCTATGTAGTAAGAACATCTATTTCACTCTTTCTTGAAGCATTTGTTATTTAGTATTCATGTGATTAAATGTGATGTTTTACTTCATTTATGCTATGGGTTGTTTGAGTATATGAAGTGTGTGTATGATTGAAGTGTTAGGGTGTTAGGAAAGTTTAAAATTTCTTAGCTCTTTGACATGAGAATCCAAGAACATGGAATTAGAACTTCTTGTACATAATGTGTTGTGATTCTTGCTAGATAAATAGTTAATGTGGATTTTCTCATGTTTATCCTATAGATTCAATGCAAGGTTGAATCTTGAATGTGGTTTGTTCTAGTTTAAGCCTAATGAATGCTATGTTTGGTTAAATGGTTATGTCTTTGGTAAAAGGCTTGTTGTTATCAAATCTTTGGTCCTTCGTGTATAATGACGTTGATGAAATACCTTTATAGTGTGGTTTGCCTAGAGTGATTATCAATGAGGTTTGCAAATGGTCGTTGTTTGTCTTTGCAAATTACTATTAAGAAGGAATGAATGTTGATCTTCGAATAGGAAGTTTTAGCATTCATCATAGGTAATGAATGTGATAGAATGAGTGAATGGTTCAATGATCTACATTAGGTTTGGAAGTGGATATTAATTGCCCCCAAGGCTTTGCCTTTTGTAGTTTTTACCCTTTTTTCTTAGTTTGTTTGATGATTAGCATAGTTACTTAACTTTGCTAGTTATCTTGTCTTTTAATTTCATAACTTAGGACCAAAACCAACCAAAACCCCCACATTTACTTGCTTATATATATATATATATATATATATATATATATATATATCTACTTCTAGCCTAATATGAACCTTATATGTCTAAACTCTTAAGAAAATCCCTCTTCTTCGTGGACGACCCCGATTTGCCAATATCTACTTAATTGTATTTAGTAAGCATAAAGGGTTTATAAATTATAACTTTGAGAGGTACGGAAGCAACCTCCCAAGACCTACTCTTGTCACGATGTTCAAAAAATATGTTTGCCCGTTAATATGTTTACCTACAGGTAATAACAACAAATGAAAAGTTGATATTTAGAAACTAAATGTGATGAAAATTGAATAATATCGTAGGTGGTAACATTGTTGTTCATATATCTATTCAAATTTGCAGTCAAACTTTGATAGAAAATAGTGTCGAAAATGCAAGTGTGCGATTTGAACCGAGACGGAGGGAGTATATAGTAAAATAATACTTTTTTGGCATTTTTGAGTAATGCAAACAAATTAATTAGAGGATGTCTCCTGATGGATGACATGTCCTTAAACTATGGACGGTTCACTGTATATTTTCATTTATACATTGTATTCGTCAAACTAAACACATTTTTTAAAATTTTGAATGATGTAATTTTTAAGTTAAATATTATACTTTTTATATAATATTTCTTATAATTTCACGTTCAAACACACCTTATTACATGTTTTAATTATAAAATAATATTTAAAGTTAAAAAAATTTATTTTTCAAGTTAACAAGTAAAAGTGGCATGTTCATATTAATAATTAATGTTCTGCCACTTTTCCTTGCACTTCTCCAATTAATAATTATCTAAGTATGAAATGACTTGAAATATCAATTGATGAACATGCATTTAGATTTGCAAAAGCAGATGTGATCAAGAAATGAAAAGTAGTATCTAGTTCAAATTGGAAAAAAAAAATCACGATTTCTAATAGAAACAAGTTTGACTATAAATATATGTAATCATGTATAATAACACATAAAAAGTTGATATCTAGAAATTACATGTTACGAAAAATCTAATACTCTCTCCATCGTATCTCTATTTGCACCACAATCATTATAATGCAATTCAAGAAACAGACCATTAATATGTTTACGTACGTATTTAGAAAATGTTTGTTATGACGAATGTTATAATATCATATGCAATAGTATTATTGTTTATAAATCTATTTAAATTTGCGATCAAACTACAGAGGATAAGGTCAGAAAAGTTGAAGTGCAAATAATGTTGGGACAGAGGGAGTAGTACCTTATACGATAATATTATTTGTTTATATATATTCAAATATACTCTCTCTATCTCACTTTAGATTACTTATTTACTTTTTGAAAGTCAAAATTTGTAATCTTTGACCGCGAATATAAGTTAGTACATAAACAATAAAAATATCATATGAAAAATTGTTGGATTTATCTTAACATCTATTTTATAAATATATTTTTTATGCTGTGTTATTATCGGTAACTAGAGATATTTACGGTCAAACATGCTTATTGAAAACCGTAAAAAAATAAATAAGCAATTTAGAGTGGGACGGAGGGAGTATATAGTCAAAATTTAACTGAGAAAAAGATTTTGACTGGAACAGTATTAGATTTCATGATAAGGCTGGTTAGTTTAAACATAAGGAGTAGTATTAAAATTCAATCAAAAGTGTGAATAAGGTAATTCTCCATAGATTAATGTTTGTGAATAATGGAATACATATAGAGATACTAGCCCTATGATGCCAAAGCCTTTCAATCATGGGCTCAACAGACATACAATGTATCTAGACATAAGATCTCTATCAAATCTCAATCATATCTCATCTTATCCTAACACCCTCCCCCTCAAGCAAAGCGCCGGGTTGGCTGAGACGCAAAGCTTGGACCTGAAAAACTCAAACAAATGGCGAGAAAGGCCATTGGTGAATATGTCAGCAACTTGGAGAGATGTCGGCACATGATAAACACACAGCTTCCCAGAGGCAACCAGCTCCCGAACGAAGTGATAGTCGATATCAATATGCTTGGCGCGCTTGTGAGCCACCGGATTTTGAGAAAGAAAAATGGCAATGTTGTTGTCACACAACAGGATGGGCGACTCAGAGAGCGGAAACCAAAGATCACGAAGCAAGTGAGAAAGCCAGGCAACCTCCGCGGCAGTGTTAGCCAAAGCACGATACTCAGACTCTGAACTGGAGCAGGACATAGTAGGCTGCTTCTTGGCACTCCAAGAAATGAGATTACTCCCAAGAAAAACTGCATAGCCATAAGTCGAGCACTGAGTCTCTAGGCAGCGAGCCCAATCAGCATCAGAGTATCCTAACACATCTATGGAAGTGGAAGAATGAAAGGATAATTCAAAATGAAGAGAGCCACTGACATAGCGAAGAATTCGGGTGACTGCCACAAAGTGATCATCAAAAGGATCCTAGAGAAACTGACTAACAGAGTTCACAGCAAAGGCCAAGTCTGGTCGAGTAATGGTGAGGTACTGCAGAGTACCAACCAAAGACCAATACAAAGTGGGATTGCTGAAAGGTTCGCTCGAAATACTGAGAAGCTGAGAAGAAGGTACAAAGGGGGTGGAAACCGATTCAGCATCAGCCATACATACTAGCTCGACGAAGGATATCCCTAGCACACTTAGCCTGACTCAAGAAGAGACCAGAGGCAGTGGAAGATACCTCAAGACCAAGAAAGTAGATAAGGGAGCCAAGATCCTTGATGGCGAACTCCTGATGGGTGCGAGAAATTAACTGACGAATGGCAGTAGAGTCATTGCCAGTAAGGATGATATCATCCACATATACCAGCAGATATAGCAGAACATTGCCTTGAGAAAACACAAATAGAGATGTGTTAGCAGAACTACAGACAAAACCAAGCTGGCGAAGAAATGAACTGAACCAATCGAACCAAGCCCTCGGAGCCTACTTAAGCCTATAAATAGCTTTTCGCATACAGCAAACATGATCAGGGCGAGTAGGATCCTTGAAGCCAACAGGTTGATCCATGTACACTGGGGCATCTAGAACACCATTTAGGAATGCATTCTTCACATCTAACTGGTGCAAGGGCTATTTCTAAATGGTAGCAGTGGCAAGAACCGTACGAACAGTGGATTCTTTGACCATAGGACTGAAAGTGTGGTCAAGGTTAAATCCTGGTAGCTGCAAAACCTTAAGCCACAAGTTGGGCTTTGTAACGTTCAACCATGCCGCCGGGCAGATATTTGACTCGAAAGACTCATTTAGAGCCAACAACATTTACATTAGATGGTCAAGGAACTAAATCCCAAGTGTGTTTCTTTCGAAGAGCAGACATCTCTTCATCAATGGCAGCAACCCACCGAGGATCACGAAGAGCAGCTCAATAATCCTGGGGTTCCGAGTGGTCAAGTACAGTCGTAGTAATGCCAGTGACAACATAATATTCAAGATGTCAAGGTCAACGCAGAATGGTACGGAGCCGAGTGACCATGTGATGAGGCTGAGATGATGATGGACTAGGAGAATTTTTGGAAGAGTCATCTGTAGTAGACTCAGAACGCACTAGAGAACCAGGGATTTGATCAGGAGTAGTAGACGGGGGGTCCGAAAAATAGGTGAGTCAGCTGAACACAGTGAGCAAGGCACCAAAGGAGAAGGCAATGGTGATGGCGGCATATTGTGACTGGATCAATAAATGAAGATACATCAAGAGAAGAGAAAGCTAAAGAACTTGGAGACGTCACAGAAAAGGGATAGCAAGTTTCATCAAACGGGGCATGACGGGTAATGTAAACTCGACCAGAAGTGGGATCCATAGAGCAAAATCTAGGAGGTTGTCGTCGTACCTCTCAAAGTTATAATTTATAAACCCTTTATGCTTACTAAATATAATTAAGTAGATAGTGGCAAATCGGGGTCGTCCACGAAGAAGAGGGATTTTCTTAAGCGTTTAAACATATAAGGTTTCTATTAGGCTAGAAGTAAATATATATATATATATATAAGCAAGTAAAAGGGGGGGTTTAGTTGGTTTTTTTCCTAAGTTTGAAATTAAAAGACATAATAAGTAGCAAAGTTAAGTAGTTATGCTAATCATCAAACAAACTAAGAAAAATGAGTAAAAACTACTAAATACAAAGTCTTGGGGGCATATAATATTCGCTTCCAAACCTAATATAGATGATCATTGAACCATTCACTCATTCTATCACATTTGTTACCTATGGGGAATGCTAAAACTTCTCATTCGAAGATCAACATTCATCTCTTCTTAAGAGTAATTCACAAAGACAAACAACAACCATTTGCAAACCTCATTGATAATCACTTTAGGGAAACCACACCATAGAGGTATTTCATCAATGGCATTATACGCGAAGAACCATAGATTTGATAACAACGAGCCTTCTACCAAAGACATAGCCATTTAACCAAAAATAGCATTCATTAGGCTAAACCTAGAACAAAGCACATTCTAGATTCAACCTTTCATTGCATCTATAGGATAAATATGAGAACAATCCACATTAACATATTTATGTAGCAAGAATCACAACACATTATGCACAAGAAGTTCTAATTCCATGTTCTTGGATTCTCATGTCAAAGAGCTAAGAAATTTGCAAATTTTTCCTAACACCCTAACACTTAATCATACAAACACTTCATATACTCAAACAACTGATAGCATAAATGAAGTAAAACATAACATTAAAACACATGAATGTTAAATAACAAATGCTTCAAGAAAGAGTGAAATAGAGGTTCTTACTACATAGGTTGGAAGCTTCAATCAATTGCTCCCAAGTACAAAACTAAGTTGGATAATCAAAACACATGACATAGAACACAGATCTACAAATAAAGAAGAAGAAATAAAAGAAAATGGTGAAAAACTAGGGTTTGGAACCCCCAAGTGAGGCTTAGAGAGTTGGGGAAGAAGAGGGCGAAAAGCTATTTATAGTACAAGAAAAAAGGGAGTAAAAAGCAAGTTGCATGGCAATTATCGCAAGTCCTGATGCCTCCATTGCGACTCATGACCAGATCAGGAAATTGTGAGCTCTCAGGTCAACATTTCGCGAGTTGCGACACACTTGTCGCGAGTCACGACGAAAAAAAGTCCCATTTTCTTTGCTTCCTTCGGGTGAACCGTTGATCCATTTTGGGAGTTCTTGCAGTTGATTTTATAGTACTCCAGAAGAGGAATCCAATGGTACAATCTTTGGAGGCTGATTCTTATCTGAAAATTCTCATAAGTCTGCTTCAAAACATAGATCATTCTTCACCCTTTGCTTTGCTCTCCTTTCTTCACTTTATCTTCTACCACTTTGTGAGTGGCCTTCCATCTTCTACCATCCTTTCAAATGGTCTTCACCAAACCACTGCTAAGTGCTCATAAGCAATCTACAAATTAAGCTTACAAAAAATAATCTAGATGCTCGTAAGGACCAAAGTCCATTAGACTAGACATAGGTTACAAAATGAAGGATTTACATATAAAAATTGGAAATGACTATCCAAACCCCTTATCATGTAAACCTACCTAAATCTAGCAATCTTGCAACAAAAATATGACAAAAGAGATGTTAAATGCTTTGGAAAATACATGCATTTCAAGCCTCATCAAATCTCCCAACACTTAAACCTTACGCGTCCCCAAGTAAACAAGAACAAGCAAAGATGAAAGCATAAACTATCATATAAATATTTTCTAAAAACATCCAACATCATATTCCTACACTGCCCTAACCCCCAAGACATAAGAATCTCTCACACTCTCACATCCCAAAGCCTAAGATAATCTAAACAACCAACAAGCCATAACAAAAGTGAGGTATACATATAAAGCCAAGCTATCTTACTCTACCGAAAAAGCCACCCAACAGACACATCAAGAGAAGCATAAAATTTTTCAATTTCTCTCATTTTCTCTCATTTTACCTCGGAGCCCTCTCAGGTTTTCATCCTATCTTCACACATTTTTCTTTTTCAATACTTAGCCTCACATTTTTCCACACCATTTTGCCTCTCATTTTGCATGGGTCGCCCTTTCGGGTTTTCGGCCTATCCGGGCCTCCCATGTTTTCCTAAGTTGCCCTCTCGGGTTTTCAACTTAGCGGGAAATTTTTTTCTTTTTTCTTTTTTTCTTTGTTTTCAAACAAAACACATCAAAGTGGAGCATATGCACTCTACAATACAATACAATGAGCTATATATATTTCTCTTTACCTCCCCACACTTGAAACACACATTGTGCTCAATGTGAAAAGGACAAGATAAAGAAATAAGGTAAAAGAAAAAAAATACTCACAACTAGGACCTTGAAGGTCCTTCCCGGTGATGGTAATGCTCACTCCTCAATGAATGTTCTCTCCTCCATGTTCTTGAACACCGCCCAACATGAAACTTTGATCCATCCACTACGAAGCCACAACTATGCAAATCCCGATCAACACTCACAAAAGACAACTAGAAGTACTCCTAGTTGGTGGTTTTGGTAGTGGTTTTTGGTGGTGGGTTATGGTGGTATTCTTGTGGTTTTGGGTAAGAGTTTGAGGACATGGTTGAGGAATTTTTTTCAAGAAAAGAAAAATACCAACCTAACTTAGAAACTCGGGTTACCTCTTAAGAAGCTCCGTATTTTTAAGGTCGTCGGCACGACCCTAATGTTATCCATATGGTGAAGGTTTGAACTCCTTCAACATGAGTATCCGAAAATAGAGAGGTGGAGGTACAAAACTTTCAAGAGGAAAGTTTTAGGAGGTGGAAATGGTTTAAAAGGAGTTGGGTGGTTAGGAGGCTTGGGAAGGTCTTTTGGCTCCTTTCTTATCTCCCTCAAAACTTCCGAAAATGGTGGAGTTGGTTCACTAGGTGGGAGTAGGGGTGACGATGCTAATGAATGTAGCACAATCACCTCTTCCTCCATTTTTTCATCCTCAACAACCAACTCCTCATCCCCGTCAAACTCAAACTCATTTCCCATGGGGACCTCACTCACCGAATCCTTGAGTTCGACTTGGGATGGAGTATTTTCGGAATCACGAGCTTCCATTTGAGCCAACGCTTCCAATATACTCCTCGCATGCCCCTCAATAGCCTCAACACTAGAGGAGAGCCAAGTGTCCGGTTCCTCACTAGTAAAGTTGTTCAAGTTTGCTATTGCATTCATGATTACCTCACGTATCAAACTTGAACTTCCTTGTTGGGCTTGGTTTTGGGATATGGTATAAGATGGTGATGGCCAACTATTTTGCTCGTATTGTTGGTTTTCCGGCTCATTCTCATACCACCAATCCGGATTACCACTCCATTCCGGGTTTTAAGAATTATGGTATGGATACCATTCTTGGGTTTCTTGCCCTTGAAACCCAACATCTCCTACCTCTTGGTAGCACTCTTCATAATACTCTTGGTTTTGGAAACCAAGGGTTCTTTCCTCCTTATAGTGATCCTTTCTCAACATATAGCAAAACTCGGTAGGATGGTCAGAATGACACATCCTACAAAACCTTGATTGTTGAGCCTCTTTTCTCATCATGAGTTCCCTCAAGGAGAGCCATTATATGTTTTTTTTTAAAACAATTCTCTTTTTCAAAAGTCCGGAATCATATTGCAAGGATTCTCGATAAAAATTCACCAAGAACTCAAGCAATACCTACTCTGAACAAAAAAACCAAAAAGAAGCGAAAAATAAAAGCAACTAGATAATATGCAACCAAATCTGCCAAAACACTTAAAAATAAACGCCTTTTCCCTGGCAGCAGCGCCAAAATTCGGGAGGTCATCGTTGTACCTCTCAAAGTTAAAATTTATAAGCCATTTATGCTTACTAAATGCAATTAAGTAGATAGTGGCTAATCGGGGTCATCCACGAAGAAGAGGGATTTTCTTAAAGGTTTAAACATATAAGGTTTATATTAGGCTAGAAGTAGATACATATATCTTTTACTTGCTTTTATATCTATATATATAATATTTATATTATATATATATATATCTATAAAAGCAAGTAAAAGGGGGGGTTTAGTTGCTTTTGTTCCTAAGTTATGAAATTAAAAGACAAGATAACTAGCAAATTTAAGTAACTATGCTAATCATCAAACAAACTAAATAAAATGAGTAAAAACTACTAAAGACAAACTGTTGGGGGCATATAATATTCGCTTCCAAACCTAATATAGATGATCATTGAACCATTCACTCATTCTATTACATTTGTTACCTATGGGGAATGCTAAAAACTTCTCATTCGAAGATCAACATCCATCTCTTCTAAAGAGTAATTCACAAAGACAAACAACGACCATTTGCAAACCTCGTTGATAATCACTTTAGGGAAACCACACCATAGAGGTATTTCATCAATGGCATTATACGCGAAGAACCATAGATTTGATAACAACAAGCCTTCTACCAAAGACAGCCATTTAACCAAAAATAGCATTCATTAGGCTAAACTTAGAACAAACCACATTCTAGATTCAACCTTTCATTGCATCTATAGGATAAATATGAGAACAATCCACATTAACATATTTATCTAGCAAGAATCACAACACATTATGCACAAGAAGTTCTAATTCCATGTTCTTGGATTCTCATGTCAAAGAACTAAGAAATTTGCAAATTTTTCCTGACACCCTAACAATTAATCATACAAACACTTCACATACTCAAACAACCCATAGCATAAATGAAGTAAAACATCACATTAAAACACATGAATGCTAAATAACAAATGCTTCAAGAAAGAGTGAAATAGAGGTTCTTACTACATAGGTTGGAAGCTTCAATCAATTGCTCTCAAGTACAAAACTAAGCTGGATAATCAAAACACATGACATAGAATAAAGATCTACAAAGAAAGAAGAAGAAATAAAAGAAAATGGTGAAAAACTAGGGTTTTGGATCCCCCAAATCTGGCTTAGAGAGTTGGGGAAGAAGGGGGTGAAAAGCTATTTATAGTACAAAAAAAGGGAGTAAAAAGCAAGTTGCAGGGCAATTATCCCGAGTAGCGATGCCCTTGTCGCGAGTCGCAACCAGATCAAGAAATTGTGAGCTCTCAGGTTAACAGTTCGCGAGTCACGACACACTTGTTGCGAGTCGCGACGGAAAAAAGTCCCATTTTGTTTTGCTTCCTCCGGGTGAACCGTTGATCCGTTTTAGGAGTTCTTGTAGTCGATTTTATAGTACTCAAGAAGAGGAATCCAATGGTAACACCTTTGGAGGCTGATTCTTCTCGGAAAATTCTCATAACTCTGCTTCAAAACATATATCATTCTTCACCTTTTGCTTTGCTCTCCTTTCTTCACTTTATCTTCTACCACTTTGTGTGTGGTCTTCCATCTTCTACCATCCTTTCGAATGGCCTTCACTAACCACTCCTAAGTGCTCATTAGCAATCTACAAATTAAGCTTACAAAAAGGAATCTAGATGCTCGTAAGGACCAAAGTCTATTAGACTAAACATGGGTTACAAAATGAAGGATTTAGATATAAAAATAAAAAATGAGTATCTAAATCTCTTATCATGTAAACCTACCTAAATCTAGCAATCATACAACAAAAATATGACAAAAGAAATGTTAAATGCTTTGAAAAATTACATGCATTTGAAGTCTCATCAAAATCCCTTGTATTGAGAGCTATACCCGACAAAAACACAAGGAATACTTTGAGGGGACAGCTTGTGCTCAGCATAGGGACGAACTAATGGATATACTCTACAACCAAAAGGATGGAAGTTAGAGTATGTTAGTTCCCGAACAAACAAAATACCATAAGGAGAAGCACCACCAAGCACCAGGGTGGGAAGACGATTAATGACATATACATCTGTCGCAAACGCATCATCCCAAAAAGACAGTGGCAGATGCGAATAGAAGAGCATAGTAAGCCTCATTTTTTCCACGTGACGATGTTTTCGTTCTACACGCCCAATCTGCTCGGGTGTGTACAGACACGAAACCTGATGAAGGATTCCTTTTGTCTCAAAATGAGTTCGGAGACGTGTGTTTAGAAACTTTGTGCCCCTATTACTCTGAAACACTTTAATCCGAGAGGAAAATTAATTTTTCACAAACACCTCAAATTTCATATATACATTAACAAACATAGATTTACGACAAAGAGGGTAAAGCCACGTAAATCTCAAGAAATCATCCACAAAAAGAGCATAGTAAACAAATCCATGACCAGATAAAACAGGAGATGGTCCCCGCAAATCACAATGAATCAAATCCAAGACATGCATAGCTCGTTTAGAGTTTTCATCAGATGACAGTTTATGGCATTTTGCCATCACACAGGAGGCACGGACATTAAGTTTAGGCAATAAGGAGGAAACAAATATTTCACCATTTTTAGCTAACAAAGAAATGGTACTAGGGGACACATGTCCCAAACGGGCATGCCACAGTTCAAAAGAGGCTCGAGATTTATTTTGATTAATAAAGGAAAGTAGAGCTTCTTCACCACAATCCAACACATATAAGCCATCCTCACTGTGGTCTCTACCCATGACTGCCCTGGTGACTTTGTGCTGAATCACAAAAAACGATCATCAAAAGTGATTAGTACACCAAGATCTCGGGTAAGCTTGCTTATCGATAATAAGTTTTTGGTTATATCAAGAACAACCAAAACATCAGACAGTCGCAATGAAAGCATAAGTTGAGAATCACCAATAGCATAAATACATATATTAGTACCATTTCCAACATTAACAAAAGATATACCATTGTAGGGTGTGACACTCTTAAGTTTCGAAACAGATGAACTCATATGAGCAAAAGCTCCAGGGTCAAGTTACCAATCAGAGGTGACGGCGACCTGCTTAAGCTGAAGAGAGGACTGAAATTGCTGAGCAAGATTAGAAGTCTTGGATTGACGCTGAATCAGACGATAACAATGAGCAGCATCACGACCCATTTTGCGACACCACTGGCATTGGAGACCATGGCCCGACCACCTAAGGATTGCCCTGGAAACCTACCACGTCTGCGGCCTGAGAAACGGCCAGAACGCCCAGCGCGTGTGCCAGACGTGCCATCGTCACGCGCTGCACCCGCCGGAGCGTGAGATCACGCGCGGCCTCTGGAGTTAGATTCTGACGCTTAGAATGCGACCGACCCAACTGCAGTACCACCAAAAGCGTATTGTCCCTACAAATTGTTCAAAAACGCTTCATGGTCCTTTGCACAATTAACTATCTCGACATACAAAGGAGCTAGTGATAAATGAGGCAGAAAAATCCTTAAATTCATAACCCAAAGCAGTAAAAAACCGAAGAAGTTAATCATCATTCGATGCAGGAGAACCCAAACCAGCAAGTTGATCTAACACAGTCTAAAATTGAAGGTGTAAATCATACACCGAACCATTCTTAAGGATAGTAAAGGCAGTGGAACGAAAGCGTAGAATGGCCAACTTACGTTGGCTCTGATGAACAGCAGAATGTTCTCCCACATTTGTTGCGAGGTCTTATAATTGTCAAGCTCAGCCAGAGCTTCCGGAGACAGGACGAGAACAAGAGGCTACAGACTCACTGATCCTCGTCAAGCCATGCTTCGCGTGCAACCAAGGCTTGCTCATAAGCAGCCTTCTGATCCTTCTTCGTGGAACCAGGAGTAGAGCCAATGACCGTTGCATAGGAGGGAGACGACGGCGTGGAATCCGATGGTGGTGGAGGAAGAATCGAACATGGCTTGGTGTCGTCGAGAAAACCGTACAGTCCCTATAGTTTGAAAATATGAACTTGCTGCTTTCATAGCAAGTAGTTTGTTGAAGAAAGCTTGATTGTGAACATATGCAGAAAAGTATTGTAGGGAAGTTTGAATGATTCAATCATGGTGGAAGGAGAAGAAAAAAATTGCTTGAGGAGAAAAACGCAGACAAAGCTACGGATGGAAACGGTTTGGATCGAAATTAGTGTGATACCATGTGAATAAAGTAATTCTCCATAGATTAATGTTTGTGAGTAATGAAATACATATACAGATACTAGCCCTAGACATACAGTGTATACAGACATAAGATCCCTATCAAATACCAATCATATCTCATCTTATATTAACGAAAAGAAGCACAATATACGCTGTGTTATGCTTTTCTCACTATTTAGTACCAGCCACAAAAGCAAACAAGAATATGCTCAAGAGAACCTGTTTCATAATTAGCTCTAACACAAAAAGTGCCAATTGCCCAGATGCAGCACATTTTGAAGAGTAGTGTATTTTAGCCTCATTCAATCCAACACATGAGATCAATTGAATGTAGTTCTATTCTAAATAAACACTCCAAGCAATTGTGTTGATTTATGAGTGAGAATGACCATACTTTGTCTTAAATGGATACTCCAAAAAAGCCACATTCTTGAGGAACATGGTGATTTCTATGAACAAAACATGTGATTAAAAAAGAGTTGAACCCAACATGAGATCCATAGGAAGATGGAATACCAAACAAGAAGCATCAAACCATCATCGAAACCTCCATCTTCCTAAAATACAAACCCCACCCGGAACTAATCAGAAATTATGAAATGGCCCCATAAACTAACACTATCTTACCTCGCACTCCCTCTACCGATCAGATCCTTATACCTAATGATGGAGTCCAGCCTCTGCAACTTCAACTGTTGCTTGAACTTGTTGATGAAATCATCCGCCTTCGCGTCGACCTCCTCGTCATCGACGTGGCTCTCTTTAACTGTGGCCGGACGGCGAGCTTCCACAATGTCCTCCGCCTCGAAGTGCCTGAACGCTGACTTCATGGTCGCCGACTTCTTCATCTTCCTCGCTAGCCTCGCCGGAATCTCTCCTGCGACAGGCTTGGTGTCGGAATTCGACCTCTTCACATGGTGGCCCCCACTTAGCTGACTGTACACTTCATCCAAGCTCCGCAGATCAGGGACTTCATCCTCCATGTGCTCTTCACGCGGGGACTGCTGAAACTTGAACTGGGTCACGTTCTCTGGACCAGTTTCTTCGTGGGATTCCTCGAAAACGAAATGGGTCTCGGCTTCTTGAGGCTTCGGTTCGAAATAATAATGGGTCTGCGTTTCTTTCTCGTGATGCGGCTGCTCGAAAATGTACTGCGTGTGGGACTCCAGGCTCTGGGACTGATGGGTCTCCTCCAAATCGAAATGAGTATCAGAATCTGAACCGGTTTTGGGTTCTTGGAATCTGGAGGTGTTGAAATTGAAGGTCTTGAGGCGTTGGAGAACGGAGGGTGATCTGGCAAGCTTAGTGGGTTCTTCTTGCTGTTGCTGCTGCTGCTGCTTTTGGTTGGCTAGAGTTGAGGTGAAGGCAATGGTGCCAATCATGACATTGAGGAGAACGAAGAGGACAGCAGGGGTGAACCAGCTGTTCATGGATGCCCAGATGGAGGGTATAGAGGTGGATGCGGATTCCTCCAACATTTTGTAAAATTCAGGGGAGATTAAAGAGCAGGTTTTGTGAGTGTGTTTGTGTGAGAGAGGAGGAGAAAGGGGATTGGGGAGTGGAATGCAGGGTTGGAAAGGCGGAAACAAATGATAAAAGACAGGGAAGAGGGAGAAAGGACTAGGAGTGTGTGTGAGAGAGAGATGTCGGCAATAGGCAGTGGTGGGTGGGTTCGGCCGGTATAATAGTGGTATGATAGTGGTGCCCCCCAATATCTTTCTTATTTGAGAAAATGACATTTGAGATATTATATTTGAGTAAAATTACAAGTTTTATTCATTTTAGAAAAAAGTGTTTTTATAATCCTACCTAGTTGACATAAGTGTTAATATAACCTTTCAATATTTAAAAGTGTCATTATAACTCTATCTAATTAGTGAAAGTGACAATATAACCCTCTCCGACAACTTTTAGCCGGAATTTTGTAAAATTACATGTTTGCCCTTCTAAAAAAATTTAAAATACAAAAAAATGGGAAATAATGTTATTGCCCTTAGACTCGCCCCCGGACCGCCACCAGATTAGGTAGGGTTATATCAGCATATTAGGAAAATTGCTAGGGTTAAATCAGCGCATTCCTAAAATTTATAGGATTATATCATCACATTAGTAAAAAATGTATGGTCATATCAACACATATTATATAATATAAGGGTTTTAATGATATTTTATTTATTTTGTTGTGTTTAGTCTGGATTGATGATTTGATGACCTTTGGTGTTGTGTGTGATTGTTATTTTGTTGTGTTCTCCAACCTAAGGTTTTTTATGTTGATAAGTTTTGAAATGAGGTGATGTGCCCATTTTATATGGTTATATTAGGACTTTTACGATTCACTTTTGTGCACTTTTGTGCTCTAAATATGACATTTTGCCTTGAAGTTCTCTAAGGAGGGTTTAAAGCGACTTTTACACTTTTATTACTTTTCTATAGAATTTTGTGTAACAAGGTAATTTGTTTGAAGACTTTGAAGATTTTGAAGAATACCTTTGAAGATTTGAAGACTTGTATTTGGGCTTTTGAAGATTTGAAGAATTGAAGAAGTGAAGAGAAGAGGAGGATATGAAACAAAAAGGAGAAAGAAGAAATGGTGCTGGAACTGGAGTCCATAGCGAGCCCGTCGCGAATCGCGACGGATGAATGGCCAGAAATTCTTCTTGCTTTTTGTATTATAAATACTCACTTTATCCTCTCCTCTTCAAGTACACGATTCCCTCTTCTTCCTGTGAATTTTCTGGATTCAAACCCTAGTTTTTCTTTCTTTTCTTAGTTTTTGTAGGTTAATCATGTCTTTTAATTATCTAGCTTAGTTTTATCTTAAGAGCAATGGATTGAAGCTTCCATATCTATGTAGTAAGAATCATATCTATCTATTTAGTACTTTTGCTATTGTGCATATATTGAGCTTTGAATGTGAATTGTTAATGTCATTGATGTTGTTGGAAGCTTGAGTATATGAATTGCTTGTATGATATACTTGTTAGGGTTGGGAGAAAGTAGCTAATTCTCCCCCTCTTTTTTAAATGTGGAATCCAGGAGCATGAGTTAGAGCTTATTAAATGATGTTGGTGTGTTGATAATTGCTAGATGAATGTGATGATGTTGAACTCGTTGTCATGTTTGTTTTAGGTAGCAAATGAGAGAAATCTATGAATGTCGATCGTTCTTGACTAATCTTGTGTAAATACATGAATTGGTTAAATGCTTAGACACGGTGTAGTATTTGTAAGTGTTGCCAAGCATGTTGGTTCTTCGTCCTCAATGTCATCAATGGGATATTTTTAGTCGTATTTTGGCCAAGGGAGTCATTGGTGAGGTTTGACAAGAGATGTTGAATTCACTCTTGCAAACTACTATCTAAGAAGGATGGAAGATTTATCCTTACAACAAGTGTGGTTAAAAGTATACAAATGTCACTTTTGTGCTCTAAATGTGACATTTTGCCTTGAAATTCTCTAAGGATGGTTAAAAGCGACTTTACACTTTAATTACTTTTCTAGAGAATTTTGTGTGACAAGGTAATTTGTTTGAAGACTTTGAAGAATACCTTGGAAGATTTGAAGATTTGAAGACTTGTATTTGAGCTTTTGAAGATTCGAAGAATTGAAGAAGTGAAGAGAAGAGAAGGATATGAAACAAAAAGAGGAAAGACATCAAGCTGCTGGAAATGGAGCCCGTCACGAGCTCGCGACGGACGAAAGGCCAGAAATTCCTCTTGCTTTTTGTACAATAAATACTCCCTTATCCTCTCCTCTTCAAAAAAAATCTTTTGACAGCCTCTTCTTCTTGCATTTTTCTGGGTTCAAACCCTAGTTTTTCTTTCTTTCTTTTCTTATTTTTTGTAGGTTAATCAAGTCTTTTAATTGTCTAGCTTATTTTTATCTTGGGAGCAAAGGATTGAAGCTTCCATTTTTATGTAGTAAGAACCAATTATATATCTATTTGGTGCTCTTGCTATGGTGCATTTATTGAGCTTTGAATGTGAAATGTTAATGGCATTGATGTTGTTGGAAGTTTGAGTATATGAATTGCTTGTGGGATTACTTGTTAGGGTTGGGAGAAAGTAGCTAATTCTCCCCCTCTTTTAATGTGGAATCCAAGAGCATGAGTTAGAGCTTCTTCAAGATATTGATGTGTTGATTATTGCTAGATGAATGTGACAATGTTGAATTCGTTGTCATGGTTTTTTTAGGTAGCAAATGAGAGAAGTCAGTGAATGTCAATTGTTCTTAGCTAATCTTGTGTAAATGCATGATTAGTGGAAGTAGTGAATAGATTTTGTCATTCGTTCTTGAAGCCTTTGTTAATTAGCATTCATGTGTTCTTAATGCTATGTTTCACTTCATTTATGCCATGTGTTGTTTGACAATAGGAAGTGTTTGCATGATTGAAGTGTTAGGGTGCTAGGAAAGTGACAAATTCCTTAGCTCCTTTGCGTGAAAATCTAGGAACATGAACTTAGAACTTCTTGTGCATAATGTGTTGTGATTCTTGCTAGATAAGTATGTTAATGTGGATTGTTCTCATATTTATCCTATAAATGCAATGAAAGGTTGAACCTTGAATGTGGTTTATTCTAGGTTTAGCCTAATGAATGCTATGTTTGGTTAAATGGCTATGTCTTTGGTAGAAGGCTTGTTGTTGTCAAATCTATGGTCCTTCGTGTATAATGTCATTGATGAAATACCCCTATGGTCATTGTTTGTCTAGGGTGATCATCAATGAGGTTTGCAAATGGTCATTGTTTGTCTTTGCAAACTACTCTTAAGAAGGAATGAATGTTGATCTTCTATTGGCATTCCCCATAGATAACAATGGTGATAGGATGAGTGAATGGTTCAATGATCTACATTAGATGTGGAAGTGGATATCGATTACCCCAAGGCTCTATCTTTTGTAGTTTTAAAACTCTTTTTCTTAGTTTTGTTTGATGATTTAGCATAGTTGCTTGACTTTGCTAGTTGTTTTGTCTTTTAAATTTCATAACTTAGGACCACCAAACAACCAAACCCCCCATTTTACTTGCTTTTATATGTGTATATATATCTACTCCTCGCCTAATAGCAACCTTTTGTGCTTAAACACTTGAGAAAATCCCCCTTCTTCGTGGACGACCCCGACTTGTCATTATCTACTTAGTTGTAGATAGTAAGCATTAAGGCCTTATAAATATTAACTTTGAGAGGTACGATGACGGTCTCCTAAATTTTGGCTCCGCTGCCAAGAAAGAGGCATTTATTTTTAAGTGTTTAGGTGTATTTGGTTGCATATTAACTAGTTTCTTTTATTTTCCACTAATTGGTTGTTGTTTTTGTTCGGAGTAGGTATTGCTTGAGTTCTTAGTAAATTTTTATCAAGAATCTTTGCAATATGATTTTGGACCTTTGAAAATTTGAAAAAATTAAATAATAAAATAATGGAGCGTCTCACCCTGAGGGAACTCATGATGAGAAGAGAGGCTCAACAAGCAAGGTTTTGTAGGATGTGTCATTCTGACCATCCTACTGAGTCTTGCTATTTGTTGTGGGAGGAGCACTATGAGGGGGAAAGAACCCTTGGTTTTGGAAACCAAGGGTATTATGAAGAGTGCTACCAAGAGGTAGGAGATATTGGTTTTCAAGGGCAAAAAGCTCAAGAATGGTATCCATACCACAATCCTTTCAATCCGGAATGGAGTGGTAATCCAGATTGATGGTATGAGAATGAGTCGGAAAACCAACAATACGAGCAAAATAGATGGCCATCACCACCTTATACCATATCCCAAAACCAAGCCCAACAAGGAAGTTCAAGTTTGACGCGTGTGGAAGTATGAATACAATAGCAAACTTGAACAACTTTACTAGTGAAGAACCGGACACCCGGCTCTCCTCCAGTGTTGAGGCTATTGTGGGGGCATGCAAGGAGTATATTAGAAGCGTTCACCCAAATGGAAGCTCGTGATTCCAAAAATACACCATCCTAAATCGAACTCGGGATTCAGTGAGTAAGGTCACCATGGGAAATGATCTTGAGTTCGAAGGGGATGAGGAGTTGGTTGTTGAGGATGATAAAAAGGAGTAAGGGGTGATTGTGCTACATTCATTAACATCGTCACCCCTACCCCTACCTATTTAACCAACTCCATCATTTTCGGAAGTTTTGAAGGAGATAAGAGAGGAGCCAAAAGACTACCCCAAGCCTCCTAACCACCCAACTCCCTTTAAACCATCTCCATCTCAACAAGACTTTCCTCTTGAAAGTTTTGTACCCCCACCTCTCTACTTTTGGACACTCATGGTGAAGGGGTTCAAGCCTTCACCATATAGATAACATTAGGGTCGTACCGACGACCTTAAATATACGGAGCTTTATCGTGCCAACAATGTAAATAAACTCGGCCTTTTATTTTTAGTTTTTGTTGTTTAGTTTTTGTTATTTTGTCTTATTCTTTTTACGGTGTGGTTTTCTACGATTTTGTAGCAGTGTGAAGTGCATTGCATTTGAGGAGATGAAGGAATGAAATCCATGAGGAAGGGAAGAAATCTTGGAATATTGGTGAGAAAAAATCGAATTCTTTCTAAGTGCTGGAAGGCTTGTGATCGTGAGTCGCGGCTACCTCGCGAGGGATCATCGCGAGTTACGATGCGATCAGAAGTTTCATACACAAAATCATCCCCCAGCCACCATTTTCCATGAGTCGTAACGAGGCATCGTGAGTCGCGACCAACAGGTCATCGAGACAGCATCCACTCGAGACCTCGAGTCAAGCCGAACCCAAAAAGCCATCAATCCTCAAGGCCACAAGCCCTCGAGTTGAGCTGAGCTCAACAGTGCAAGCCCTCGAGACCTGGGGTCCTCGAGGCCAAAACCCCTCGACTCAAGTAGAAGCCCTCGAGACCAGTTAAGCCCTCGAAACCTTAGGTCCTCGAGGCTGCAAGCCCTTGAGTCGAGCTGAGCCCAACGGTGCAAGCCCACGAAACCTCAGGTCCTCGAGGCTACAAGCCCTCGATTCGAGTTGAGGCCCTCAAGACATTGGGTACTCGAGGCCGCAAGCCTCGACTCAAACTAAAGCTGTCGGGACCTCATCCCCTCGAGATCTCATATCCTTGATGTTGAGGCCCTCGAGACCTAGGGTACTCGAGGCAGCAATCCCTCTAAAGTCCTCGAGATAGAAGCTCTCGACTAGAACAGAACTTGATAGTCCATCAGCCCTCGTGACCTCAGGTCCTTGAGACCAGCCCTCGAGACATCATCCCCTCGAGACCTCGAGGTAGGAAGCCTCGACTCGAGCTGAAATGGATAGTCTATTACCCTCTCGAGGCCAGTTCTCGAGGTCAGTTCTTGAGACATCATCCCCTCGAGACCTTGAGGCAACAAGCCCTCGACTCGAGCAGAACTTAAAAGTCCATCAGCCCTCGAGACCACAGGTCCTCGAGACCAGCCCTCGAAACATCATCCCCTCGAGACCTCGAGGATGCAAGCCTCAACTCGAGCTGAACTTGAATGTCCATCACCCTCTCGAGGCCAGTTCTCGAGACCAGCCCTTGATACATCATCCCATCGAGACCTCGAGGCTGTAAAGTCCTAGGCTTGAGCCGAACCTGAAAGACCATAATTCCTCGAGACCATCATTCCCAATGCCCTCAATGCATCAGTCCCTCGAAACCTCAGGTTATCGAGGCCACAAGCACTCAATTAGAGTAGAAGTTCTCAAGACCTCGGGTCTTCAAGGCTGTAATCTGACTCGTGTTGAAGCCCCCAAGACCTCGGGACCTCGAGGCTGCATTCCCTTGACTCGAGCTGAAGTCTATTGAGACATCGGGTTCTCGAGGCCACAAGCACTCGATTCAAGCTGAACCCAAAAGTGCATCATACCCTCAAATCCTCAAGTCCTCGACGCCAAAAGCCCTTGACTCGAGACAATGCATTGCGAGTCGTGACCATTCCTGTCACGAGTCGTGATGAGAAATCCAACTTTTCAACTGAGCTTAAACACTGCATAATCTTTCCTTCTTCTCCAAATACTCCCAAAAACCACCACATATCCACTCATTCCTCCACCATCTCACATATATTGACATATGAAAATTCTTCCATATTTATAGTATCTCTGTTGATTGTAGTATGCCGACTACATCATTGAGTCTTTAATTGTTATGTTCTACAATGATGCTTGGATATGTGTCGATATATGTTGGATATTTTTATTAGACAATCTTATAGTGGTGATTGCATGATGGATTGGTTGTTCTTTGAGAATACTATGGTTATTAACTCTTGATGCTAAACCTAGTATTACAAATTCTTATGTACTTGTGAGTTTGATGTTGTTCTTTGTGGTGTCAGTCTTGATCAAATGGTGCCAAGGAGACAACGTTTTGCTCGAGGGTTGAGTTCTTCTATGGCACTTTTGCTTCCCCTTCCGGCCCTGAAACCAATTTCGGGGCCGATTCTATACAAGCACATTGGAATGCACCATATCACCGGCGACTATGCAAAGAAATAGGTGTCACTCTACCTCTTACCTTGAGTTTTATTATTCTTGCCTTACATGTTTACATTGAGGACAATGTAATGTTTTAAGCTCGGGGAGGGGTTAGAGGACTCACATGCATGCTAGCTTCATTTGGAATGCTTTTTGCTACTTTTGATTGGAAAAACATGAGAAAAAGAAAGAAAAATTGAAAATTTTGGGAAAAAATAGAAAATGAAAAAAAGAAAAAAATAGAAAGAAAAGAAAACCCACTAAGTTGAAAACCCGAGAGGACAACTTAGGCAACATTGGGGGCCCAAATATGTCGAAAACCCGAGAGGAAAACCTAGGCAAAAATGAGAGGCCTAATGTGCGAAAAAAGGTGAGATGCGAGCCAAAGAAACATGATGTGTGACTAGGATGAAAACCCGAAAGGACTCCTAGGCAAAATAAGAGAAAGAGAGAAAAAGAAAAAGAAAATGCTATGATTTCACTCAATTGCCGGCATTGGAGTCATAAGGTTGCGGTTGTTATATGGATGGATCGGGTAGCTCAACATCTTTAGACCTCTTGGGATTGGGTAACTTAGTGGGTTGAAAAAGGAAGTATGGGTACGAAATTCTTGATTCTTTTATACTTCGTTTTGGTTGATATATTGGCATTGGGTGAAGTATGTGCTTAAACCTCCTCTATGGTTTTGACTTCATTTTATGTCATTGGATTTTGGTTGATATATTGGTATGAAGTGAAGTATGTGTTTGAACCTCCTAATGGTTTTAACTTTATTTTGTGTCATTAGACTTTGGGATTATCAATTCGGGACTTTGAAACATTTTTATGGGTAGTGAATTGATCAGTGGTAGGTTGGTTAGATTTAGGAATTGGGGTTGTGTGTGTGAAAAATTCTCATTTGAGCTTTAATTTTGGGATTTATGATATTGAAAGTTTTTGTGAGGTGTTGATTAGGGGAATATTAGTTAGGATTTGGACATATGAATTCCTTTGTGTGCTTAAATCTTTTCTTACTCGAGGGCGAGTAAGGTTTAAGTGCGGGGAGGTATGATGTGCCCATTTTATACGGTTATATTAGGACTTTTAGGATTCACTTTTGTATACTTTTGTGCTCCAAATGTCGCATTGTGCCTTGAAGTTCTCTAAGGAAGGTTAAAAGCGACTTTTACGCATTTATTACTTTTCTAGAGAATTTTGTGTGACAAGGTAATTTGTTTGAAGACATTGACGACTTTGAAGAATACCTTTGAAGATTTGAAGACTTGTATTTGAGCATTTGAAGATTTGAAGAAGAGAAGAGGAGGATGTGAAACAACAAGGAAAGACATCAAGCTGCTGGAAGTGGAGTCCGTCGCGAGCCCATCGCGACACGCGATGGACGAAAGGCAAGAATTTCCTCTTGCTTTATGTACTATAAATACTCACCTTATCCTCTCCTCTTAAAAAAAATCTTTTGACAGCCTCTTCTTTCATTTCTTAGTTTTTGTAGGTTAATCATGTGTTTTAATTGTCTAGCTTAGTTTTATCTTGGGAGCAATGGATTGAAGCTTCCATTTCTATGTAGTAAGAACCAATTATATATCTATTTGGTGCTTTTGCTATTGTGCTTTTATTGAGCTTTGAATGTGAATTGTTAATGTCATTGATGTTGTTAGAAGCTTGAGTATATGAATTGCTTGTATGATTACTTGTTAGTGTTTGGAGAAAGTAGCTAATTCTCCCCTCTTTTGATGTGGAATCCAAGAGCATGAGTTAGAGCTTCTTAATGATATTGATGTATTGATTATTGCTAGATAAATGTGATGTTGTTGAATTCGTTGGCATGTTTGGTTTAGGTAGCAAATGAGAGAAGTCAATGAATGTCAATTTTTCTTGCCTAATCGTGTGTAATTGCTTGATTAGTGGAAGTAGTGAATAGATTTTGTCATTCATTCTTGAAGCCTTTGTTATTTAGCATTCATGTGTTCTTAATGCTATATTTCACTTCATTTATGCCATGCGTTGTTTTAGAATTGGAAGTGTTTGTATGATTGAAGTGTTAGGGTGCTAGGAAAGTGACGAATTCCTTAGCTCCTTTGCATGAAAATCTAGGAACATGAATGTAGAACTTATTGTGCATAATGTGTTGTGATTCTTGCTAGATATGTATGTTAATGTGGATTGTTCTCATATTTATCCTATAGATGCAATGAAAGGTTGAACCTTGAATGTGGTTTGTTCTAGGTTTAGCCTAATGAATGCTATGTTTGGTTAAATGGCTATGTCTTTGGTAGAAGGCTTGTCATTGTCAAATCTATGGTGCTTCATGTATAATGTCATTGATGAAATTTCCCTATGGTCGTTGTTTGTCTAGGGTGATCATTAATGAGATTTGCAAATGGTTGTTGTTTGTCTTTGGAAACTACTCTTAAGATAACAATGGTGATAGGATGAGTGAGTGGTTCAATGATCTACATTAGATGTGAAAGTGGATATCTATTTCCCCCAAGGCTTTATATTTTGTAGTTTTAAAACTCTTTTTCTTAGTTTTGTTTGATGATTTAGCATAGTTGCTTGACTTTGCTAGTTGTCTTGTCTTTTAACTTTCAAAACTTAGGACCACCATACAACCAAACCCCCATTTTACTTGCTTTTATATGTGTATATATATCTACTCGTAGCCTAATAGCAACCTTTTGTGCTTAAACGCTTGAAAAAATCCCCCTTCTTCGTGGATGACCCCGACTTTCCACTATCTGCTTAGTTGTAGATAGTAAGCATTTAGGGCTTATAAATATTAACTTTGAGAGGTACGGCAACGGCCTCCCACTAGTGTATAGATTGTTTCACTCATTCTTGAAGCATTTGTTATATAGCATTCATGTGTTCTTAATGCTATGTGTTACTTCATTTATGCCACATGTTGTTTGATAATTGGAAGTGTTTGCATGATTTAAGTGTTAGGAAGTTAGGAAAGTGACGAATTCCTTAGCTCTTTTGCATGAAAATCTAAGAGCATGAGCTTAGAACTTCTTGTGCATAATGTGTGGTGATTCTTGCTAGATAAGTATGTTAATGTGGTAGGTAACAAATGTGATAGGATGAGTGCATAGTTCATTGATCTACATTAGGTTTGGAAGTGGATATCAATTGCCCCCAAGGCTTTGTTTTTGTAGTTTTGAAACCCTTTTTCTTAGTTTGTTTGATGATTAGCATAGTTACTTGACTTTGTTAGTTGTCTTTTCTTTTAATTTTCATAACTTAGGACAACCAACCAACCAAACTCCCCATTTACATGCTTTTATATGTGTGTGTGTATATATATATATATATCTACTTCTAGCATAATAGCAACCTTTTGTGTCTAAACGCTTGAGAAAATTCCCCTTGTTCGTGGACGACCCCGACTTGCCGCTATCTACTTAGTTGTAGATAGTAAGTATTTAGGGCTTATAAATATTAAATTTTAGAGGTACGGCGATGACTTCCCAAATTTTGGCGCCACTGCCAGGGAAGAGGCATTTATTTTCAGTGTTAGGTGTATTTGGTTGCTGATGTGTCCATTTTAGATGCATTATTTAGTAGTATTTAGGATCACTTTTGTGCTCTTTTATTATCGAGAGCTTGTTTTTTACCTTGAAATTCACTTAGGAGAGGCAAAAGCAACTTTATGCTCTTTTACCTCTTCTAAGTGGATTTTGTGTGACAAGGGAAGAACACGGAAGCAACGAAGACCGGAAGACATTGAAGACTATACTTTCGAAGACTTTTGGATACTCACTTCGAAGACATGAAGACCGGAGGCCGTTGAAGACCATTTTTGGAGCCGTTGAAGACTTGAAGATTGAGAGGGATGGCTATGAAGAAGACAAAGTAACAATGCAAAACTCTGGCTCCCGTCGCGACACCATCGCGAGTCACGACCAACACCGTCGCGAGTCGCGACCAACACCGTCGCGAGTCGCGACCAACGGGCGGCCAGAAATCAACTTTATCTTCTTTGCACTATAAATACTACTCTCTTTCTTCTTCTTCTCCAGTTTTGCTCAGCCCGTTTCTCTCTGGTTTTTGGGCTCAAACCTAGGTTTTTCTCTTCTTTCTTTTCTTAGCTTTTTCTTAGTTTAATTATGTCTTTTGTTGTTCTAGAGTAGTTCTTGTACTTGGGAGCTATGGATTGAAGCTTCCACTTCTATGTATTGAGAACCATTTCTATCTATCTATTTGGTGTTTTTGCTATTGTGCTTTTATTGTGCTTTGAATGTTAATTGTTGATTCTATTAATGTTGTTGAGAGCTTGATGATATGAAATGCTTGTATGAATTGCTAGCTAGGGTTTGGGGGATTTGGGTTAATTTCCCCCCTGTTCTTGTTAGTAATGTATGAGTGTGAATTAGAGCTTTTGATTGTGTTAGTGTGTTGACAATGTGCTAGACGAATGTGATTGATGTCGAACTCTTCGTCATGTTCGTTTGTGTAGCAAACGAGAGACTCATATGCTCCTGGATGAATGTGCGTTGCACGTTCATCCAATCTCGTGTAATTGCATGAATTGGTTTAATGCTTAGTCACGGTGTAGTGGTCATAGGCATTGCCAAGCTTGTTGGTCCTTCGTGCTAAATGCCACCAATGACACCTTGAGTCGTGGTCGCGACTCGGGAGTCATTGGTGAGGTTTGACGAGAGATGTGGAACTCACTCTCGCAAACTACGAACTAAGAAGGATAGGAGTTTAGTCTCCACGACAAGTAGTTGAAGTATTGAATAGATGATTTAAATTCATTCTTGAAGCATTTGCTATTTGGCGTTTATGTATTCTTGAAGGTGTGTTTCACTGCATGTGTGCCATGAGTTGTTTGAGCATAGGGAGTGCTTGTGTGGTTGAATTGTTTAGGTGTAGGAACGTGACGAATTCCGTAGCGCCTTTGCATGAAGATCTATGAGCATGAACTTAGAACTCCTTGTGATGTGTGTGTTGTGGTACTTGCTAGATGGGTGTGTGAGTGTTGGGTCCTGAATGCTATATGATGGAATGTGTGAATGATTCGATGAACTACATTAGATGTGGAAGTGGATATCCGTTGCCCCCAAGGCATTTTATCTTTGTAGGTTTAAAACCCCTTTTCTTTAGTTTCGTTTGATGATTAGCATAGTCACTTGACCTTGCTAGTTATCTTGTCTTTTTATCTTTGTTAACTTAGGAAACCAACCAACCAACCCCCCCTTTACTTGCTTTTAAGTGTGTGTAAATATGGTTACTCCTAGCCTAGTATCAGCCATTGTGTGCTTAAACGCTTAGGAAGATCCCTCTTCTCTTTGGACGACCCCGATTTGCCGCTATCTACCTAGTTGTAGAAAGTAAGCATTTAGGGCTTATAAATTATCTTTTGCACGGCGGGCGCGACGATCGCCCGCCCGTTAAAATGGCGCCGTTGCCGGGGAAGAGGCGTTTATTCTTAAGTATTTAGGTGTATTTGGTTGTGTATTAGCTAGTTGTTTTTATTTTCCACTACTTGGTGGTTGTTTTTGTTCGGAGTAGGTATTGCTTGAGTTCTTGGTAATTTATTTTATCAAGAATCCTTGCACTATGATTCCGAACTTTTGAAAAATAAAAAAAAAATAAAAAAAAATTTTAATGGAGCGTCTCACCTTGAGGGAACTCATGATGAGAAGAGAGGCTCAACAAGCAAGGTTTTGTAGGATGTGTCATTTCGACCATCCTACCGAATCTTGCCATTTGTTGTGGGAAGAGCACTATGACCGAGAAAGAACCCATGGTTTCCAAAACCATTGGTACTATGAAGAGTGCTATCAAGAGGTAGGAGATATTGGTTTTCAAGGGCAAGAAGCTCATGAATGCTATCCATACCACAACTCTTACAATCCGGAATGGAGTGGTAGTCCGGATTTGTGGTATGAGAATGAGCCGGAATACCAATATTACGAGCAACCTAGTTGGCCATCACCACCCTATACCATACCCCAAAACCAAGCCCAACAAGGAAGTTCAAGTTTGACACGTGAGGATGTCTTAAATACCATAGCAAACTTGAACTCCTTTACTAATGAGGAGCCGGATACCCAGCTCTCCTCTAGTGTTGAGGCCATTGAGGGGCATGTGAGAAACATATTAGAGGTATTGGCCCGAATTGAAGCTCGTGATTCCGAAAATACACCATCCCAACTTGAACTCGATGATTCGGTGAGTGAGGTCACCAATAAAAATGATTTTGAGTTTGAAAGGGATGAGGAGTTGGTTGTAGAGGATAGAAAAATGGAGGAAGAGGTGATAGTGCTACATCCATTAGCATCGTCACCCCTTCTTCCACCTAGCGAACCAACTCTAATATTTTCGAAAGTTTTGAGGGAAACGAGAGAGGAGCCAAAAGACTATCCCAAGCTCCCTAACCACTCAATTCCCTTTGAACCATCTCCACCTCCACAAAACTTTCCTCTTGAAAGTTTTGTACCCCCACCTCTCGACTTTTGGAAGCTCATGGTGAAGGGGTTCAAGCCGTCACCATACGGATAACATTAGGGTCGTGCCGACGACCTTAAAAATATGGAGCTTCGTCGTGCCGACGACGTAAAATAAATTCGGCATTTCTTTTAGTTTTTGTTTCTTAGTCTTTGTTTCTTAGTTTATTTTTGTTGTTGTTTTGTTTTGTTCTTTTTATGGCTTGTTTTTCTGTGATTTTGTAGCAAAGTGAAGTGCATTGCAATGAAGGAGATGAAGGAACGAGATCAATGAACGAGGGAAGAAAGCTTGGACAGTTGGTAAGAAAACGAAAAATTTTTAAGCCTGGGATACCCTGCCGTCGCGAGTCACGATGGGCTTCGTCGCGAGTCGCGACGAACAGGGGAGAAAAATCACTCCCAGCGCCAACTTTCCGCGAGTCGCGATGACTTCGCGAGGCTCGTCGCGAGTCGCGACACCCTTCGTCGCGAGTCGCGACGAGCTCAGAAAATTTTGAGCTCTCGGACTCACCTTTCCGCGAGTCGCGATGACTTCGCGAGGATCGTCGCGAGTCGCGACACACTTCGTCGCGAGTCGCGACGAGCTCAGAAAATTTTGAGCTCTCGGACTCCACTTTCCGCGAGTCGCGATGACTTCGCGAGGCTCGTCGCGAGTCGCGACGTGCTCAGTAACTGTTGAAAAAAAATTTTGAGCCCGGATTTCAAATTTCCAAGCTTCCAAGTTTTCAAATGATTTTAAACATTGCATGATCCTACCTTCTTCTCCACCCAACACTCCCAAGAACCACCACATACCCACTTATTCCTCCACCATCCTACATATGTTGACATATGAACATTCTTGCATCTTTATAGTACATTTGTTGATTGTAGTATGCCGACTACATCATTGTGATCGTAAGTGCATATCCTATAATGATGCTTGTATACATGTCAATATATGTTGGATATTTTTCATGATTATTCTTATAGTGTTGGTTGGGTGTGATTTGGTTGTTCTTTGAAAATACTATGGTTATTAACTCTTGATGCTAAACCTAGTATTACATATCCTTATGTACTTGTGAGTTTAATGTGTTCTTCGTGGTGTAGTCTTGATCAAACGGCGCCATGGAGACAATGCTTTTCTCGAGGGGTGAGTTCTTCTACGGCATCTTTGCTCACCCTTCCGGTTCCGAAACCTATCTCGGGACCATCCAAGTACTTGGATATCGCCATATCACCGGCGAATTTGCGGAGAAATGGGTGTCACTCTAACTCCCTTACCTTGATTTTTATTGTTCTTGCCTTACGTGTTTACATTGAGGACAATGTAATGTTTTAAGTGTGGGGAGGGGTTAGAGGACTCATATGCAAGCTAGATTGTTTTGGAATGCTTTTTGCTACTTTTCATTGGAAAAACATGAGAAAAAGAAAAAAATATATAGAAAAACAAAAAGAAAAAAAATAGAAAAAAAAAGAAAAAGAAAACCCGCTAAGTTGAAAACCCGAGAGGGCAACTTAGGTAACATTGGGGGCCCGGATAGGTCGAAAACCCTTAAAGGGCGGCCTAGGCAAAAATGAGAGGCTAAAATGTGAGGAAAAAGGTGAGATGTAAGCTAAAGAAACATGATGTGTGGCTAGGATGAAAACTCGAAAGGGTTCCTAGGCAAAATGAGAGAAATTGAGAGAAATTGAAAAATGCTATGATTTCACTCACTTGCCGGCGTTGGAGTCATAAGGTTGCGGTTGTCACATGGATGGATCGGGTAGCTCAACATCTATAGACCTCTTGGGATTGGGTAGCTTAGTGGGTTAGGAAACGAAGTGTGGTTATAAAATTCCTTATCTCTTTCTACTTCGTTTTTGGTTGATATATTGGCATTAGGTGAAGCATGTGTTTAAAACTTCCTCTATGGTTTTAGCTTCATTTTGTGTCATTGGATTATGGGAATATCAATTCTGGGCTTTGAAATATTTTATGGGTAGTGAATTGATAAGTGGTAGGTTTGGTTAGATTTAGGATTGGGGATGTGTGTGTGAAAAAATTCTCATGTGAGCTTTTATTTTGGGATTTTCGATATGAGAGTTTTTGTGAGGCTTTGATTGGGGGATTAGTTTAGGTTTTGGATATATCATTTACTCCGTGTGCTTGGTTCTTTTCTTACTCGAGGGCGAGTAAGGTTTAAGTGTGGGGAGGTTTGATATGTCCATTTTGTGTGGTTATTTTAGGGGTTTTAGGATGTGGATATGCCATTTCCTCCGTATGCTTGAATCTTTTCTTACTCGAGGGCGGTTTGATGTGTCCATTTTAGATGCATTATTTAGTAGTATTTAGGATCACTTTTGTGATATTTTATTATCGAGAGCTTGTGTTTTACCTTGAAATTCACTTAGGAGAGGCAAAAGCAACTTTATGCTCTTTTACCTCTTCTAAGTGGATTTTGTGTGACAAGGGAAGAACACGGAAGCAACGAAGACCGGAAGACATTGAAGACTATACTTTCGAAGACTTTTGGATACTCACTTCGAAGACATGAAGACCGGAGGCCGTTGAAGACCATTTTTGGAGCCGTTGAAGACTTGAAGATTGAGAGGGATGGCTATGAAGAAGACAAAGTAACAATGCAAAACTCTGGCTCCCGTCGCGACACCATCGCGAGTCACGACCAACACCGTCGCGAGTCGCGACCAACACCGTCGCGAGTCGCGACCAACGGGCGGCCAGAAATCAACTTTATCTTCTTTGCACTATAAATACTACTCTCTTTCTTCTTCTTCTCCAGTTTTGCTCAACCCGTTTCTCTCTGGTTTTTGGGCTCAAACCTAGGTTTTTCTCTTCTTTCTTTTCTTAGCTTTTTCTTAGTTTAATTATGTCTTTTGTTGTTCTAGAGTAGTTCTTGTACTTGGGAGCTATGGATTGAAGCTTCCACTTCTATGTATTGAGAACCATTTCTATCTATCTATTTGGTGTTTTTGCTATTGTGCTTTTATTGTGCTTTGAATGTTAATTGTTGATTCTATTAATGTTGTTGAGAGCTTGATGATATGAAATGCTTGTATGAATTGCTAGCTAGGGTTTGGGGGATTTGGGTTAATTTCCCCCCTGTTCTTGTTAGTAATGTATGAGTGTGAATTAGAGCTTTTGATTGTGTTAGTGTGTTGACAATGTGCTAGACGAATGTGATTGATGTCGAACTCTTCGTCATGTTCGTTTGTGTAGCAAACGAGAGAGTCATATGCTCCTGGATGAATGTGCGTTGCACGTTCATCCAATCTCGTGTAATTGCATGAATTGGTTTAATGCTTAGTCACGGTGTAGTGGTCATAGGCATTGCCAAGCTTGTTGGTCCTTCGTGCTAAATGCCACCAATGACACCTTGAGTCGTGGTCGCGACTCGGGAGTCATTGGTGAGGTTTGACGAGAGATGTGGAACTCACTCTCGCAAACTACGAACTAAGAAGGATAGGAGTTTAGTCTCCACGACAAGTAGTTGAAGTATTGAATAGATGATTTAAATTCATTCTTGAAGCATTTGCTATTTGGCGTTTATGTATTCTTGACGGTGTGTTTCACTGCATGTGTGCCATGAGTTGTTTGAGCATAGGGAGTGCTTGTGTGGTTGAATTGTTTAGGTGTAGGAACGTGACGAATTCCGTAGCGCCTTTGCATGAAGATCTATGAGCATGAACTTAGAACTCCTTGTGATGTGTGTGTTGTGGTACTTGCTAGATGGGTGTGTGAGTGTTGGGTCCTGAATGCTATATGATGGAATGTGTGAATGATTCGATGAACTACATTAGATGTGGAAGTGGATATCCGTTGCCCCCAAGGCATTTTATCTTTGTAGGTTTAAAACCCCTTTTCTTTAGTTTCGTTTGATGATTAGCATAGTCACTTGACCTTGCTAGTTATCTTGTCTTTTTATCTTTGTTAACTTAGGAAACCAACCAACCAACCCCCCCTTTACTTGCTTTTAAGTGTGTGTAAATATGGTTACTCCTAGCCTAGTATCAACCATTGTGTGCTTAAACGCTTAGGAAGATCCCTCTTCTCTTTGGACGACCCCGATTTGCCGCTATCTACCTAGTTGTAGAAAGTAAGCATTTAGGGTCGTATTTGGTTGCATATTAGCTAGTTGTTTTTATTTTCCACTCCTTGGTGGTCGTTTTTGTTGGGAGTAAATATTGTTTGAATTCTTGGTAATTTTTTATCGAGAATCCTTGCAATATGATTTCGGACTTTTGAAAATTTTAAAAAATAAATAATAAATAAACAAAATAATGGAGCATCTCACCTTGAGGGAACTCATGATGAGAAGAGAGGCTCAACAAGCAAGGTCTTGTAGGATGTGTCATTCCGACCATCCTACCGAGTCTTGCTATTTGTTGTGGGAAGAGCACTATGAAGGAGAAACAACCCTTGGTTTCCAAAACCAAGGGTATTATGAAGAGTGCTACCAAGAGGTAGGAGATGTTGGTTTTCAAAGGCAAGAAGCTCAAGAATGGTATCTACAACACAATTCTTACAATCCGAAATGGAGTGGTAATCTGGATTGGTGGTATTAGAATGAACCAGAAAACCAACAATACGAGCAAAATAGTTGGCTATCACCACCTTATACCATACCCCAAAACCAAGCCCAACAAGGAAGTTCAAGTTTGACATGTGAGGAAGTCATGGATACAATAGCAAACTTGAACAACTTTACTAGTGAAGAACCAGAAACCTAGCTCTCCTCTAGTGTTGAGTCTATTGAGGGGCATGTGAGGAGTATATTAGAAGCGTTGGCCCGAATGTAAGCTTGTGATTCCAAAAATACACCATTCTAAATTGAACTCGAGGATTCGGTGAATGAGGTCACCATGGGAAATGATCTTTAGTTTGAAAGGGATGAGGAGTTGGTTGTTGAGGATGATAAAAGTTAGGAAGAGGTGATTGTGCTACATTCATTAGCATCGTGACCCCTACCCCTACCTATTGAACCAATTCCACCATTTGTGGAAGTTTTTAGGGAGATAAGAGAGGAGCCAAAAGACTACCCTAAGCCTCCTAATCACCCAACTTCCTTTAAACCATCTCCACCTCAACAAAACTTTCCTCTTGAAAGTTTTGTACCCCCACCTCTCTACTTTTGGATACTCACGGTGAAAGGGTTCAAGCCTTCACCATATGGATAACATTAGGTTCGTACTGACGACCTTAAATATACGTAGCTTTATCATGCCGACGACGTAGACTCAGCCTTTTATTTTGGTTTTTGTTATTTTGTCTTGTTCTTTTTACAATATGTTTTTCTATGATTTTGTAGCAAAGTGAAGTGCATTGTTTGAGGAGATTAAGGAATGAGATCAATGAGAAAGGGAAGAAAGCTTGGAATGTTGGTAAGAAGAGATTGAATTCTTTCTAAGTGGTGGGAGGTCTTGGCATCGCGATTTGCAACGACCTCGCGACGAACCATCGTGAGTTACGATGTGATCAAAAGTTTTGTGCTAAATATTCCTCTACCAGCTACCACTTTCCGCTAGTCACGATGAGTCGTCGCGAGTCGCGACCAACGGGTCCTCGAGACAGCATCCCTTTGAGATCTTGAGTCGAGCCGAACCTAAAAAGCCATCAGTCCTCGAGGCTACATGTCCTTGAATTGAGCTAAAACTGTCGATACATAATTTCCTCGAGACCTCAGGTTCTCAAGACCGCAGTCCTTCGACTCGAGTTGAAGCCCTCGGGACCTCGGGTCCTCGAGGCCGCAAGACCAGCCCTTTAAAAAGCCATGAGTCCCGAGACCATCATCCCTTGAGATCAGTCCTTTGAGACCAGTCAGCCCTTGAGACCTCAGGTCATCGAGGCCACAAGCCCTTAGCTCGAGCAGAACTTGAAAGTCCATCACCCTCTCGAGGCCAGTTCTCGAGACCAACCCTCAAGACATTCTCCCCTCGAGACCTCAAGGCAGTAAGCCCTCGACTCGAGCAGAACTTGAAAGTCCATCACCCTCTCGAGGCCAGTCCTCGAGACCAGCCCTCGAGACATCATCCCCTCGAGACCTTGAGGCCACAAAGTCCTTGGCTCGAGCCGAACCTGAAAGACCATCATTCCTCAAACCATCATTCCTTGAGTCGAGCCGAAGCCCTCGATGCATCAGCCCCTTGAGACCTCAGGTTTTCGAGACCACAAGCCCTCTATTCGAGAAAAAATCCTCGAGACCTTGAGTCCTCAAAGCTGCAATCCCTCGACTCATACTGAAGCCCTCGAGACCTCGTGTCCTCGAAGCCAAAAGCCCTGGACTTGAGTTGAAGCCCTCGGGACCTCGGGTCCCGCGAGATCTCAAGTGCCCGATATCAGAAGTCCTTGAGGCTGCAAGCCCTCGATTCATGCTGAAGCCCTCGAGACCTCATGTCCTCAAGGCCACAAGCCCTCGATTCAAGCTAAACCCAAAAGTGCATCATACCCTCAAGACCTCGTGTCCTCGAGGTCACAAGCTCTCAACTCATGTTGAAGCCCTCGAGATCTCGGGCTCTTGAGGTTGTAATCCCTCTAAAGCCCTTGAGACCAGAAGCCTTCGAGACGTCATCTTTCATCCTTGAGCCCAGCCTGACCCGAGCCTTCCCTACCTGTCTCGACTCGCGACGATGCATCGCGAGTTGCAACCAGTGCTATCGTGGGTCGCGATTAAAAATCCAACTTTTCAACCAAGCTTAAACACTGCATACTCCTTCTTCTCCACCAAATACTCCCAAGAACCACCACACATCCACTCATTCCTCCACCATCTCACATATATTGGCATATGAAAAATTATTGCATCTTTATAGTATCTTTGTTGATTGTAGTATGTCGACTACATCATTGAGTCTTTAATTGCTATATTCTATAATGATGCTTGGATATGTGTCGATATATGTTAGATATTTTTATTGGACAATCTTATAATGGTGATTTCATGATGGATTGGTTGTTCTTTGATAATACTATGATTATTAACTCTTGATGTTAAACCTAGTATTATAAATCCTTATGTACTTGTGAGTTTGATGTTGTTCTTTGTGGTGTTAGTCTTGATCAAACAACGCCAATGAGAGAACATTTTGCTCGATGGGTGAGTTCTTCTACGGCACTTTTGCTCCCCCTTCCGGCTCCGAAACCAATTTCGGGACCGATTCTATACAAGTACATTGGATTGCGCCATATCACCGGCGACTATTCGGAGAAACGAGTGTCACTCTACCTCTTACCTTGAGTTTTATTACTCTTTCCTTACATGTTTACATTGAGGGCAATGTAATGTTTTAAGTGCAGGGAGGGGTTAGAGGACTTACGTGCATGCTAGCTTCATTTGGAATGCTTTTTGCTACTTTTGATTGGAAAAACATGACAAAAAGAAAGAAAAAAATTGGAAAAATTGAAAATTTTGAAAAAAAAATAGAAAGAAAAGAAAATTCGCTAAGTTGAAAACCCGAGAAGACAATTTAGGCAACATTGGGGGCCCGGATATGTCGAAACCCTAAAAGGGCGACCTAGGCAAAAATGAGAGGCCAAATGTGCAGAAAAGGGTGAGATGTGAGCCCAAGAAACATGATGTGTGGCTAGGATAAAAGCCCGAAAGGGCTCCTAGGAAAAATGAGAGAAAGAGAAAAAAAGAAAAAATGCTATGATTTCACTCATTTACCGGCGTTGGAGTCATAAGATTGCGGTTGTCATATGGATGGATCGGGTAGCTCAACATCTTTAGAACTCTTAGGATTGGGTAACTTAGTGAGTTGAAAAACGAAGTATGGTTATGAAATTCTTGATTATTTTATACTTCGTTTTGGTTGATATATTGGTATGAAGTGAAGTATGTGCTTGAACTTTTCCTATGGTTTTAACATCATTTTTTGTCATTGGACTTTGGGATTCTCAATTCTGGACTTTGAAACTTTTTATGGGCAGTGAATTGATAAGTGGTAGGTTTGGTTAGATTTAGGAATTGGGGTTGTGTGTGTGAAAACTTCTAATTTGAGCTTTGATTTTGGGATTTTAGATATTGAGAATTTTTGTGTTTTGATTGGGGGAATATTAGTTTAGGATATGGACATATGAATTCCTTCATGTGCTTGAATCTTTTCTTACTCGGGGGCGAGTAAGGTTTAAGTGCGGGGAGGTTTGATGTGCCCATTTTATACGGTTATATTAGGAATTTTAGGATTCACTTTTGTATACTTTTGTGCTCTAAATGTTACATTTTGCCTAGGGTTAAAAGTGACTTTTACGTTTTATTACTTTTCTAGAGAATTTTGTGTGACAAGGTAATTTGTTTGAAGACTTTGAAGAATACCTTTGAAGATTTGAATATTTGAAGACTTGTATTTGAAGTTTTGAAGATTTTAAGAATAGAAGAAGTGAAGAGCAGAGGAGGATATGAAACAAAAAGGAGAAAGAAGAAATGGTGATGGAACTAGAGTCCGTCGCGAGCCCATCGTGACTTGCAAGGACGAATGGCCAGAAATTCTTCTTGCTTTTTGTACTATAAATACTCACCTTATCCTCTCCTCTTTAAGTACACGATTCCCTCTTCTTCCTACAATTTTTCTGGGTTCAAACCACATAGAGTCAACGCCGAAAAATTGTGGTCAATGCCGAAAATGGGGTTTGAGGGTTATATTGGCACTTTCATTAACTAGTTAGGGTTATATTTGAACTAAAAATTATCATAAGGTTATATTAGCACTTACTCAAGTAGATAGGGTTATATTGGCACTTATCCCTTCATTTTATTAAGAAATATTTTTATACTCCCTCCATCCTGGAGAATTCTGCAGAGAGAGAAAATGTCTCTTTTAATTTCAATGACATGAAATGGCCATACTACCCCTGTCTTTTTTAACCATCCAAATACCAGCCCCACCTACTCTACCTTCACCTCTACCTCTACCACCACCACCACCTATCTCCCGATCTCTGTTTCCATCGACCCACCTCCTTCACCACCCATCTCCTAAATTAATTTCCACCGACTCTGTTTCCCGACTTTGTTTCTCGACTCTGTTTCCTGGCTTTGTTTTTGCCAACCTGCCTCCTCTTTCAATCGGGCCGCCGCCGTGTTCAATCTGCCTAATCGATGCCTCCTCCTTCAATTGTCATGAGGATATGTGTGGAGAGGATTTGGGGTTACAAGGGTTTGCGGTGGGGATGATTGTTATGGTGGGGAGGATTTGAGTAGAGGATTTGCGGTGGAGAGGGTTGCACACATGGTTGTGGTTGAGAGGATTTGGGGTTACGAGGTTTTGAGTAGCGAAGGAGAAACAATATGGGAAAAATAAAGAAGAAGTGGTGGGCTGGGCGGGGTGGGGCAGGACGTGTGGATGGGTAGGGTAGGGTTTAAGTGTAAAATTTTAATTGTTTAAGGGTAAGTATGTCTTTTGTTAGGTTAGTTTTTTTTTTTAAATAAAAAATGTGCAGATTTACTTAGGACAGACAAAAAAAGAAAGTGTGCAGATTTCGCTGGGACATGGGGAGTAATATTTCAAACTTATTATAAACATAAAGTTTTATTTTAGACCATCTAACCGATAAATGGAATCAATTTATAATTAATATAATTATTTACATGATTTAGTATTTATTTTCATCTATTGCAATAAATTTTAAAAATATTTTTAAATGTATTTTAACCTGTATATATATATATATATATATATATATATATATATATATATATATATAATTATATCTAACTTTAAAAGTATAAAAATTCATAATTGACCTAACCACTGTATGGTGTAACACGAGACACTCTCTACAGTTAAATACTCTAAGCTAATTCATTATCGAACATAACAAGATGTACTGAAGTCAACATACAGTAATTTTAAGAAGGTGTATCAGACATTACTGAAATCAAGGATTAATTATTATTTAAAATTGGGTGTGTCTGAAAGTGGGTGACTAAAATGTTATTTTCACTTACCTGTTTGCTCTTTCAAGAAGATGGGAAAATCATCACCGGTTTATTTAAGTACTCACTTCAATGTACTCCCTCCATTTTTTTTCTTGGCACACTTACTAAAAGTGGTATTTTTTTTTAATTGGCACTTGCTATTTTGGGCAAGTTTAAGGTTTTTACATCCACTCATTTTACTTTCTCTTCTTTCAATTCAATTTCATCCACTCATTTAGCATCTCCTCAATTCTAACACCAAAAGAGATGTGCCAATGAAAAAAAAACGGAGGGAGTATTTTTCTCTAGTTATACCAATTATGTAATTCTACTATGCTCGTATGTTTGTTTTGATGATTCTTTTTAAATTGGATGTATATGTATGTGTTTGTGTTTTTCAAATTGTTTAAAATTTGGACACACAAATTCATATATTCATGATATTGTATACGTTGTAGATCATTGATTAATATGATGGGCTAATATTTAGCTAAGCAGTTTATGTGACTCTTGCTTGTGAATAGTTAATCTCAAAAGAGATATTACGTGTTTGGAGAATTTAAATCCATAATTAATTAGTATGATTGAAAGGGCCGGTCCAAACATATTTGAGGTCTGAGGCAAAAAATAGTTTTAGGCCCTTTTTTAATATTAAAAAATACATTTCAAATTTATTTATAATATATTAAATATATAGACCCCCTCTACCTCAATGTGGAATGAAAATATTAGTTTAAAATGCAATGTATATTGAGATTGATGGACTATATACACTAAGATGAGAGTTTACACAAAAAATTCCAAAATATCTAATAAAAATCATTCACTTATCGGTAAATAAAATGAATATATTTTTAGTTCAGATAATAAGATAACATTAAATCAACATATATATATATATATATATATATATATATATATAAAATTATACTCCCTCCATCGCATAATGATCTTTCTAATTTAAGTTTTGGAAGTCAAATTGAACCAAATTCAACCATTAAATTATGTTAATATATATGTAAGATTATTATCTTGTGATATGGTTTCAGATTCATCATAGCTTATATTTTTGAACTATTATTTTTTTCAGAATTCTCTTACATACACAAAAAATATATATCCTCTGTTTCTCTATTAGTGACGCATCACTTTTGGATATTAGAATTTTGGAGATGCTAAATTAGTGGATGACATTGAATTGAAAAAAAGAAGAAGAGTAAAATGAGTGGATGTAATAACCTTAAATTTGCGATAACTAGGAAGTGTCAAGATTAAAAAAATATTTTGAATTAGAAAGTGTGCCACGAATAAAGGATTGGAGGGATTAATAGTAGTTGAAAATTGAAGCAGTTGACTCCTAAAAGTCAAATTAGGAAAATCATTGTGGGACGGATGGAGTATATGTGAACAAATCAGAATAAAAAAATAATATAAATAACATCACAAAATTTTATTTTGGACCATCAACTGTTATATGAGATTATATAATTAATATAGCTAATTTGGTATTTATTTTCATTTATTGCAACGAGATTCCAATAGTTTTAAAAATAATTATAATATAATAATATAAGTTATAAACTGAGATATGTCATAGTTGATCTAACCATTAATCGACCTAACAAAAGACTCTCTCAATATATATTTAACTATTTAGATATTAAATAAATAAAATAAAAGCTAGGCGTAATTTTTGAGTTTGAAGTTTTGTTCTCACAAATACAACTGGACGCAAAAATATAAGGACAGAGGAAAATGGACTTGTGCATAAAAGGGCAGAGGAAATTGAACTCGTTCAACTTGTAAAAGAAAGGAGAAAACGGACTAAAATTTCATTTAGGCCTTTAAAATTTTTAGCCCTTTCCAATTTTGAGCTCAGTGTGGTCACCTTGCCCAACCTACGACGTAGGGCTTTTTCCAGTTCACTGGATTTGGGTCGGCTATGATAATTGACATGTAGTTTACTTTTATTTACTATATTAGTCAACTTCAATAACTTTTTCTAGGCAGATTCTTAATATTTGATTTGATTGATTTTTCTCTGTAGGTGCTTACCTGATTAAGTCTTGAATACGTAAATGGCCGCTATATCAGTTGTTTAATGCTTGATGGGTGAGATTAATGCAGTGGCAAATTAAAAATTATTTCTTTGTATGATTTTCAAGTCTCAGTTTGGAAACACTAATAATAATATTATAAAAATTATAAAATCATTTCAATGCATTTTATGATAAAAATAAAGTGTAACTACAATCCCCACTTCGTTACTTGGTCGAGATATAACCTCCAGATTTTTAGTGCAGATATGACCCAGGTTTTGCTTGAGATTTTGGTCAATGCCAGTCAAAATCAATGGAAGCTAAAAAGACCAAAAATATCTTAGAACTGCAGAGTTAAAAAAAATTAAAAGAGGAATAAATGAAATTTAGACACCGCCCAAACCACAGACTTCTACAGAAATAACCCCAAAACATTATACTTCCTTCTCTTTAGATTTTTTTAGTCTGACGCGGTTGGGCACGCGGTGGAGGGGTATTAGTCGACATCGGTGAGGAAAGAAGGATTGATGATGCAGTGGTGGGGTTCCTAAGAATAAAATTGAGTTTTTTGTTTTCAATTCAGGATTTGAATCTTTATTGTTTTGAATTTGGTGTGTAACTGAGGATAAAATATTGATGGAGGTGTAACTATGCGATAGCATGGTTGTATGTGGGATTTTTTTTTCTAATCAGATTTAGGGTTTTAGATTGTGAGTGGAAACAGGGTTGTAGCGACACTGGTGATGAAGTGATAGTGACAGTTGGACGAAAGAGGGTGTTGGGGTGACAATGGTGGAGAGGAATTGGGGGAGGGGGTATCATCACTTGTCGCGCGAGAGGCGGAGGTGGACTAAAGGTTGCATATTTTTGGTGGTGATGGAAAGGGTGGAGTTTAATACTTATGGTATTTATGTCATTTACTTGAATTTTACATCAAAAATTTGGTAGTCAACGCCGGTCCCTGCGAAAATGTTGCAATTTTTTTAATTCAACACTCGTTTAGGTATATATGCACTTTCAAAAAATTGGGGATCATATCAGCACTTGTAAGGAAATTGTGGATTATCTAAGCACTTTTTTGTTTATGAATTTTATCGTTAATATTATTATTATAAAAATATACTAAATGCTTGATTTACATGACAGATAAGAAATATAATTTAAATTTTAAAATGTAAAGATAATAAAATTACATGATTTCAGAGAAAGATATGAATTTGATAATAATGCGTTACTTGGTACCAGAAGATGAAACTTTTGAAAGATTTAAAAGTAAACGTAAAAAAGTATATAATGAGGAATAAAAAGTCAAACGCTTAATGAAAATGCTAGTAGTTTGAACTTTTTAGTTTTACTTAAAACACTAACTTTTCCACTAGCGAAAAAAAATCATTTAGCAAACATTTTTTATGATTTTTTTATGAACCTTTTAGCATTAAAATTCAAACCAATACAATACAATATTTATATCTTCTCTCCCGATCTGTTACAAAATTTCCTATTACAAAAAAAAATTTAAAAGCCCGTAAAACTGTACTTCTACCATTCTTTGTTTCATGTTTTCCCCTCGTGATCACACTTTTATGCCTTCTTGCATTTCTAAAATCTGGTTTCATCTCCTCCCATCATAGCATCATATATTGCAGCTACTTTTATTTTTTCCTTCTGATTAACACATTTCTTTTGTTTTGGAAAAAGTCCCCTCCACGACTAGCAGCTAGATGTTGAGTACTTGCAGCTTTATATGTCTGAGGCGTTCAAGTAATATTCTTGCATCCATTTTATCCACATAACCTCCTCTTTTTTTAGACATGTCTCATAAGTGTTTTCTTAGTGCTGGCATGTTCCAGTTAGATGGATTCCTTAGGCCCATACCTCCACTTTTCCTGCTTCTACATAGTGAAATCCATGCTGCAGCTGTAAACCCTCTTTGTCCTTCTTCCCTACCCCACAAATAGCTTGTGCACATCTGAAACAGTTTCTTGTGAAATAATGTGCTCAATTTATATCATATTTTTAGCACATTTGATGTTTACTTTTGTAATAGATTAGAGTTTTATTTGGAGATGAATCAACGGTTTATCAATTAGAGAGTTAGGATTATATCACATGTTTTTTGTCCCAATTCTTTAATTTATGAAGTTTTTGAATATTATTTTGAATACCTCCCATGTTCGAGTTGAGTGCGAAGATTTGAGATTGAAGAAACGACAAGATTTTGGTGAGAAGGCCACTTTTTATTTAAAGTTGTAGAAGCTAGGCAGATTACTTCCCATGGACCGTGAAATGGCCCACAATTAGTTGTATTGGGTCCCCATGTTTATTTCTATCCTCGGGGCATTCTATGATGCTGATTGTCTGGAGTGACCCAAGGGTAAGGGCTATTTTGTGGCTTCAATTGCTCATTCTAGCTACAACCGAGAAGAGGTGAGAAATATCCTCACTTGAAAGGTATTGAAAAGTTATCCACAATATATGATCGATACATGATAATATGATAATTAATCAATTATCAAAGGATAACTAGAAATGTAAATCGATTGCGCCCAAGAATCGGTATAATCGTATATACATAATTTGTGTTTAAAGTAGTCGGTAGTGTTTTTCCAAACTTGAAACCCCACTTTATTACCATAAACTTATAGTGACATCTTTATGTGTTTTTAACTACGTTCAACACTTGATAAAACCCTTTTTTTTCTCGTGGACGATCCCGACTTGCCACTAGCTACTTTCTAGTAGTTAGACGCAAGAAGGGCCTATAAATTTATCTTTGAGACACACGACAACGTCCTCCCATGCACTTCTCAGGAAGCTTCATTATAGATGCCCAACATCCTGTGATGCTGAGAAGCACAATGTTGATCATTTGTAGTTTTCCTGAAGAACAAAGATTCCTGGAAGCGCATCCTTTAATCCTTCCCCTTATCTTCTCTAACAACAAAAGACAATCCTACTTTCCCCACTTCACGGTAGATTGTGGAAGACCCAAATATTTCATATGTAAGCTCCCTTGCACCTCCTTCAATATTGATGCCATGACTGCCTTTTCTCTCTCATCCACTTTTGAGAAGCAAACTTTTGATTTACACTCATTTATGGACAGTCTAGTCACCTCCATGAATCTTTCCAATATCTTCTTCACTCCTTCAAAAGTTTCTTTTTTTCCACACAGAAAACCAATAGATCATCTGCAAACAAAAGTGTATAAATGCTAGCTTTTTTTTAATCTCTGATGATATTCAATCCTCCCAGCCTTGAACTCTCTATTCATCAGCCTTGTTAAGTACTCAATGATGATAAAAAATAGCAACGGATAAATGGGGTTCCCTTGTTTTAGACCTCTCCAGGCCTTTGAGATATCAATTGGAGTAACACAACTAGGCTTCATCTTTTCTATGTTACACCTGTGAAAATCTCATGGGTTAATAGCACATTATGAGCTAAAATTCTTCCCTTCAGAAAGGCATGTTGGTTGTTACATACAATTTCAGGCAATACATCCTTTAGTCTATTACACAAAATTTTAGTTATAGCCTTATAGATGACTGAACAACAGGCATTGGATGTATAGACTATTGGGGTTTGAGGTTCTGCATTTTACAGAATCAGTATCATTGTAGCATTTTTATAGATCCCTGGGATATGGTCTCTGTTAAATAATCATGTGACTTCTTCCAGTACACCTTCTCCTGTAATTGACCAGCTATGCTTGAAGGACTTGCTTGATTACCCATCTTTACCTGGCCTTTTTGTTGATTTGATCCCCCTGATTGCAGCATATTTTCCTATATGCCAATCGATTTTATCATTTCTGCTTACCTTTTTAAAGCTTACTACCCCTCCATATGTCACCACCTTAGGGTCAATACTGATTACTTTCTTTTCAATCCCTAAATGCATTTTGAAGTGACTAATCACTTCTTTCTCCACCTCATTTGGGTTTGTTATCAATTCATCCCCTTTCTTCAAAGCCACAATATTGTTTTGATATTGCCAGCTTCTTCGTGATGCATAAAACATCCTTGTTGGTCTATCTCCATCATTCAATCATTCCATGTTTTCATACTGCTGCATGCAACTATACTCAGCTTCTTCTAGTTGCTCCGCTTCTTTCCTTGCTTCAAGTTCCAGGTTTCGTAACTCTGTAGAACCAGGATCACCATTTAGACTCTCATGTGCTTTCATCCAAATTTCCAGTACCAGTTCTTCCTTCTCCCTAATGCAAAAAAAAAATCTCTTTTATCAGCTTACTTAGGTGTTTTTCAAGCATGTGCAAAGATCTACTCCTTTCATCATGGATTAAACTGCACACTTTCAATTTTAAGCTATCCCAGCTTAAATTGCAATGTTTGAATTTATGCCATTTTTTCCCCATTTGACCCATAAGAAAATGTCAAGTTTGCCCCTGATTTTGAGAATTTTACAAAGCTTTTCTGCTTTCATTTGATTTATTGGGCTGATTAATTATGTTGGAAAATGTGATGTGTCAGCATTAATTCACACGTGCGATGAATAATTCATTCCCTCACACGCGCAACTTCTTCATTAACCTCACATTAATACATCATCGTTCCTCTCCATTCCTCTTTTCTCTCAACTCATTTATTCACCATATTCCTTCCATTTTCCTTCATTTCTCCACATCTCATCAGATTTCTCTCCCCCCCCCCCTTCCCATTTCTCTTGTTTCACTTTCCAAATTAAGAGTCTCTTGAATCTAGCTCACAATTTTTATAGCCTGAAATTATGAATCTCTTCTCATATGTTCTTTGCTTTCCAGATCTTGTTCAAATCCGAGTTTCCTAGGTTTAGTTTTTGAAAAATTAGTTTCATATCTGACTTTTATGTTGTTAATGTTAAATTGTGTGGTTATGGTTATGTTCTTTGCAACGATGAGCTTAAATAATCCCCTTTACTTTTATTTTATAAAGTGTTTATGGTTTCTTGGTTATTTTTGGCTATAACGGTCGGATCTGATTTATTTCAAAAGTCTGAGTATATTTTCTTCTTTACAAGCTGTGGGAGCATCATCGATGTCGAATCTAGTGCCTCTAAGAACTCCTCCAGCACTTTGTTTGGAGAAATGTCCAAGAAGAATTGTTGTTTTTTTGTACATATTTAGATTTAAACATTTGTGATTATACCACATATTAAAATACACGAATGATTTTTTTCATTTTTCCATCATTCCTCGTAACCCTCATTATTAAAGGTAAGTGATCAAACATGATTTCGTTCTTTACTTCACACAATAAAACCTAAAGTTTCTCATCCCAATTTTTGTTCACCAGTCACCTATCCAATTCACTCATAATTCCATCAGTCCCTGATCTTCTGTTACTACAAGTATAAGTAGATCCTATTGTTTTAATCTCCTCTAACTCCATTTGTTCAATTGTTTCCTGAAATTCTTTCACCTCTTTCTCATTAACTTTGTTGCCTCCCAGCCCATCTTCATAGCTCAATGGAGAATTAAAGCCTCCACATATTAGCCAGGGTATATCTCTAGTCCCTATACTTCTCAGATAACTTCACATTTTATGTCTCATTTCCATGGTGTTATAGCCATATATCAGTGTAAAGTATATTTTCCTCCGTGAATCTTTCAACATGCATTCAAAGTCAACCCATGTTCCCCAATATTAACTACATTTATCTCACAGTAGATTATCTGCACCTTTATGCATGCGTTCACTAATGCATTCGACACATTTGTTATTATGTTTTAGTTAGATGATTGCTAGTTTAAGTTAGGTTTGCTCTACAAAGAGTTTGGATGACCGTTGTTGGTTTTCTTATCTAAATCCCGAGTTTTGTAGATTTAATTGGAACTAATGGATACTTTGTATTCACGAGCATCTAGATCTTCTTTTGTGAGCTTATTAGTAGGTTGCTCGTGATGACTTTGGCATATATATTAGAAGGCCATCTGTAAGGGTGGTAGAAAACTAAATGCCACGAGTCAAAACGTGGTAGAAGATAGAAGGGTCAAAGAAGGAAGGCAAAGAAGTGGAGGAATTAAGATCCGAGAGTTGTACAGAGTTTTTGGGAATAATCCAAGAAGAATCAGCGTCTATGGGTAGTACAATTGGATTTGTCAAAAACTATAAAATTGACTATAAAAACTCTTAAAAAGGATTAGCATTTTATCCGTTGCTGTGCAAACAAATTTCAGAAGGAGAAGAACTGGCCAGCCTTGTGCTAGGGACCCCCAGCATGGACGTGCCACCGTACGGGTCGTGCCAGGATGCATCAGCATAAGTTATTCCACTCAGCATGAGCTGTTTCAGCTGGTAGGAGTCGTATGTCGTTTTATCCATGCCACGGCCCCTAGGCATGAACTGTTTGGTGCAACAAGGCCCCTGTCACCCTAATCCTTTGTGAGGCTAAGTATGGACACGAATCGTGCCATTTTACATGGTCCATGTCATTTCAACTCTAAAAATGTGAAGACCAGCCCACGGGATGCAAGGAATGACACGGTCGACCACTATTTTGCTCAAAAAATGACTCCGTACCGATAACCCGCAAGAACTCAAATGGCCTGCGTTGTTCAGCTGATCAAGAAGTGCTTCCAGCCGATACCTCGAGCCAAATGACACGGACGCACGATTCAGAAGTTCAAAATGAAGCACCGGTCGGTGGCCTGTGCTTGCACGAGGCACTATAGCAACACGAGGTACTACCGTAGCACGAAGCTACATGACCCGTGCTAGGGCATGCGACCCGTGTCAGCACGAGGCTAACCGGCTGGCACGACTCGTGTCAATTGTGGATGCTAGGGATTTTTGGCCTATTCTGGGCCCTTTTCAAGGCCTAGTTCCCTACTATTATATATAGGAGTCTTTAGTCTTCTAGGGTTCACTAAGTAGGCATGATGTAGATTTTATTTCTCTTGGTAGGTAGAAGGAAGAGGAGAGTTTTCTCTCTATAGAATTCTTCTTCTCTTTTATTTTCTTTTCTTTCTCTTATTTTCCTAGATCCAGGGCATTTAACTCAATATCTGCAATTGATCTATTTGCTTAGGGAGTAGTTAATTTACTTGGGGATTTTATTTGTATTCATGATTTGGTGTATGTTTTGGGAGACTCTTTAGATCTACATATTTCTATGTGTTTATGATATTATGTCGGATTGTTCTTCAAAATATTATAAATTGCATGAATGATACACTAAGATTGGCACACATGTAGTCTACATTCATATTGGTGCAAATATTAATACTCCCCGGGGAAGAAAAAACCTATATGTGATATGGGTAGCGGGGTCCTAGTCCATGTGGGTGTGTGCACGTAGGTCTTTTCCGAATTACCATTACGATAAAAACACACTAGTCTAGCTGGCGAGTTGGTCCGAAGGGTTACAACTAGAGATAGCAATTGGTAGCAAACTAGGTTTAGCATATTTGCAACCCTAGAGCCATCGATAAAGTGCCTACTTCATTTGCCCATGTTGGACTAAGAATAGATAATTCAGGGTTTAGTTCCCAGGACATAATCGTACGGGGGAGAAACAGATCTGCACAGTGGAAGGGTCATTGTTGCACTCCCCTAATTATAGAGGCAGTGCCAGACGTGGCTGTGCTTAGAGCTTGTGCAATGGTAGGGACCAGAAGAGACCAATCTTGTGATTTCTTCCAATTAAATATTCAATCTCTCTCTTCCATTTCACCAAAATCAACCACAAAGAAACCACGCCATTTTTGCCCTCACAGTGGTAGAAATCACTAAAAAGGCATTCCATAGACCCCACTTGATTTTTTCTATCATACTTATTAATTTTACCTTCAATATTTAATTTAAATAAAATTTTCCACCCAAAATAAATTACTATTTTAATTAGTAATAGAATTTTACTTTTGTAATTTATTTTCATCTTTTAAATTTAAAATCTAAAAATTTATTTTTATTTAAATTTTTTTAAAAATTAAAATTAAATAATAGAGAAATATATTTTTTTAAAAATGATATTTTCAATGACGAATTATTGCAACTAGAAAAATTAAAATAAATACTTAAATGGAGAATATATGCATTTTTATTTTTTAAATTGAATTTTAAATGGAGCATTCGTTTTTAATTAAATTTTAAATTAAAAAAAATTAAGGAATGGATTTTTAAAAAAAGAATAAGTGTAATTGGTTTAGGATATGTGGCCAATCACATGGTCCCACGTGTCCCAATTGGGGGACAAAGTCAGCCGAAGTTGACATAAGTGTGCATATGGGCCATGGAATAAAACAATGGGCGGCTCTTCTTCTACCATCCCCCATGTGGTCTCTTTTTTTAGAGTGCACAAAAGAGACCCCATTATGGGCCTTTGTGGTATCTTTGGGGTCTCTTATTTAGACCACAAAGGAACCCTATTGTACATGCTCTCAGTTAGATTTTGGACATCTATCATCTATGTGGACAAACTCAGTCTTGCCACTATCTACCCTATAGGTAGCTTAGTAGTAAGTTTGAGAGCAGAATATAAATTTTCAATTTGATCATTTTGTGAAGCCTCCGCTTAGGTTTAATTGATTAGCTACTATTTATTTGACGACCCCAAGTAGAAGCGGGTCAGTAGAGTTCCCTCCAAACCAGCCAAATCATACCTCTTTTAATCAATTCACTATTTGTTACTAGCTTCCATCCCAAAACAATTCTCCTCCACACCTCTAACTAATTTTCTTTTTGTATTTTTGTTTCGAGAAGGCCTAGAAGACCAACTTATTTTTTAAAAAAACTCCTTAATTACTCCATGCTTCTCACCTTTATTTATACCCAGTACATTTCGTATTATGATTATCAGGAGGCTTTTCTTTAATGCTAGCTTCCCCTTCTCCAATATGATTCTGGATCACAGCATTTGATCTTGTTCCTTCTATTCCTATTCCACTTCTCAGAATATTGATCTTCCTTACTTCAGTTTCTTTTTCCCCCTGAATTTGTATCTCTTTTATTTTCTTCCTGCCTTTTTCCTTATAGGTATATATACTTGCACCCTCTACCCCCTTCTTGATTTCCACTCACATGTTCAATTTTCCTTTTGCTGATACTTTATTTATGCCTAAAAACCCCACAATTGCCACATTTAACTGGGCACCATTTATAGATAATGCTTTATTGCACAATGAAGTTTCTCATTCACATAGCTTATCACCTCTGGAACAGATTATGATATTTCCGTTTCTACTCTTTTTTTCTCTATCATAGGTTAGCCTGTCTTTCTATGTTGTAGCCATGTCTTTAGCGTTTTGATTCACCCAAAAGATATACAATCTTATTGATAATCCAGGGTTGCCAATAAACTAGAGGCATATCTGACATTCTAATCCATTGGGACTTTTTTCAGGCTCACAAAAATCATAGTCGTATGACCATGGCTTAATTACTACAAGCATACCGTCAAACAATATCAAACCATTTTCTACAATTTCTTCCCTGCATAATTTTGAGATCAATTTAGCCATAAAAATACCTTTATGCAATTGTCATGCCTTCAGTAGTTTCTTGCCCCATATTCTATTTAGAAACCCCTCCATCACCTTGTAGGGTGGAATAAAACCCATCTCTTTCCGATTATCTCTCCCATCTTCATTCCCTCAATATTCACTGTGTTGTAGTACTTAACCTCCGGTCGATTTGATTCAAACAGCGAGCTCCAGTTTTTCGGCACCTCATTCACCATTCTTTCCAAACAGGAAAGTTTCTTCCCCCATTAAACTTGAGTTGCTTGCTTGACTATCGATTTGCACTTTACTCTTAATCGGGTGTAATGAACCTCATTCTCATTACCGTGCCAAGAAGGTGAATCTCTTGTTCCTTGTTTTTTCTGTCACAACTCAGAATTTTCATCTCCAATTTTAATAGCAAAACCCCTTCTAGACCATATTCTTCATCTTAATAGACCTTTGTTATCACATTTCCTTTTCATTTGCCCTTACTTCTTCAACTACTAGCTTGGGAGTTGACCTTCACGTCGCTTTCTTTTTTCCAGATTTACCCATGGCAGCGCCGTTCAATGAACTCACCAAATCCAGCTGAAAAAAGTGAACGGGAAAGCACACACAGTGTTAGGTAAAATCACACACACTAATAGAGAGCACCTCGGCATTATCCAACACTTTACTAATGCCTAACACCAACTAGAGATAATATGTTGTCCCATTTCAATGTGAATACTTTGACTTCCAACAATTGACTCGAAAAATATTTGATCCTTAATATCTTTCATTAAGAATAATTAAAATTCGAAAAAAATTGATATTTTGAAAATATATGTTACTAACAAATTTAATAATGTATCACTCAATAGTATTCATAGTTAAACACCAATTCATTGTTGAAATTAAGAAATTTTGATTAAATAAATAATTAAATTACAATTGGAAATGAGAGATAGGGAGTATCATTTTTAAAGTAAGGCACTAACAGAAAACAAATGTTTAGCCATGCAATTTTGACTTTGATTGTTGCAAAAATATCAGAAAATTGAAGTCAAAAGTTCTATAATTTCGATTGTACATTTAACTTCTTATAACCCAAGTAAAAAGGCAACAAAATGCAGTCTATACTACCAACCAATGTTAATTAACTTTTATTCCGACGATTTCTAAAACTAAAAAAAGTTAATCGAATTTATTTATGGTCAGAGGAAGTCCACGGAATTTACTCACGCCGAAACTAGTATTGGTTGGCTTTTGCAATTGTCGAAACAACCATAAAAGTCAACATATATTAATCGGTATGCTAGTTGGACTGAAAAAGTAATGCTTGTTGGCCCATGCATATACCCAACCCAAACCCTTCATCTACTGTACAACAATTCACTTTAACTCCTTTTTTTTATAATGGAGCGTCACGATTGAATAGAGTCAACGACCTCATCTTCTTCTCTATTCCTACTACATTTCGGTTTGCACCAACTCTCTTACAACCATCTTCTTTCTCTCTCTCTCTCTTTTCTAAAGCTCAGTCTATATCTTTTAATCCTTTTTTTCATGACACAAGTAAAAAAAATGAGTTGAAATGAATTCAATAAATTTATAGCTACGTTGAAAAGAACGTACATAACTACACTTAAAAAAAACCAATTATATTTCCCGTAATTAATTAGTGTATTGCTAACAAGAATATATAGAGTACAATAAGGAAACATAAAGTGAGTAGAACTCTGGCTTAGTCAACATGACTTATCCAGAATCAATCAATATCTAATCAGAAACCTGATTTACTCCAACACCCCCTCAAGCGAAGCGTCAGATGTTCAGCGACGCAAAGCTTGGACCGAAAGAACTCAAACAGTGGACGAGAGAGTCCTTTGGTGAAAATATTAGCAATCTGAAGACCATTGGAAACATGGGCAACCCGCAACTTGCCAGAAGTAACCAACTCACGTACAAAGTGATACTCGATGTCAATATGCTTGGCTCGCTTGTGAGCAACCAGATTCTGAGCTAATAAGAGGACACTATTGTTGTCACATAACAACAGTGGGGAGCTCGAAAGTGGAACACGAAGGTCACGAAGCAAATGAGTCATCCAGACCACCTCCGAGGCTGTGTTGGAGAGAGCTCGATACTCTGACTTAGTGCTGGAACGAGAGACAGTAGGCTGATTCTTGGCACTCCAGGAAATAAGGTTTCCACCAAAAAAGAATGCATAACCATATGTAGATCGTCGAGTCTCGAGATAACGGGCTCAATCAGCATCTGAATACCCCAAGACCTCGAGAGAGCTGGTCGAGCGAAATCTGAGGCCGAAATAGAGAGTGCCTCGGATGTAGTGAAGAATCCAAGTGACTGCAGCGTAATGGTCATCACGAGGATCATAAAGAAACTGACTGAAAGTGTTAACTGCACACACCAAATCAAGCTGGGTAATCGTCAGATACCGTAGGGTGCAAACACGGGATCGATATAGTGTCAGATTCTGAAATGGCGGACTTGTGGAGCTGTGTAACTGTGAACCTAGAACAAAGGGGGTAGAGACTGGGGCAGCATCAAACATTTCAGTACGAGTGAGAATGTTCCGAGCATACTTAGCTTGATCGAGAAGTAGACCTGAGGAAATGGGTGATACTTCTAAGCCAAGAAAGTAGTGAAGGGTGCCCAAATCCTTAATAGTAAACTCCCGATGTGTCCAATCAATAAACTACGAAGGAGCCTAGAGTCATTGTCAGTGAGGATGATATCATCGATATATACCAAGAGATATAGCAATGACGAGCCTCGAGAGAGAGAAAAAATGAAAGTATTGGCTGAACTGCACCGAATATTGAGCTAAGATAGATAGGTGCTGAAACGCTGAAACCAAGCTTGAGGGGCTTGCTTAAGACCATAACTGGCCTTTTGCAAGCGGCATACATAATCTGGATGAAGAGGGTCCTTGTAACCAACTGGTTGCGCCATATATACCGGAGTATCAAGAATACCGTTCAGAAAAGCTTTCTTGACACTTAGCTGATGAAGAGGCCAGAGTGCATAGTGGCAGTAGTAAGAATGGTCTGGACAGTGGAGACCTTGACCACCAGACTAAAAGTATGATCAAAATCGAAGCCCATAATTTGAGAGAGCCCCTGTGCTACAATCTGAGCTTTTCGACAATCAGCTGTACCATCAGGATGATACTTCTGCCGATAAACCCATTTGGATCCAACAATGTTAATACCAGACAGGCATGGAACAAGATCCCAAGTGTGATGGCCCCGCAAAGCAGCAATCTCCTCATTCATAGCAGCGACCCAAGACGGGTCCTTCAAAGCCGAACGATAATTAGAGGGCTCCAACTAAGCAAGAAGAGCAGCAAGAAGATCATGAGCCACAATATCAGAATAGTCTTGATGGTGAATAGCTCCAGTGGATGATCTAGTGGCCATTCGATGAGTATGAGGCTGCGGTGAAGAGGTCGGAGGAGAAAGAGCCAGAGAGGGCGTGGGGGACCGAACAACCGAGGTGGTAAGAAATATGCCACCATGGGAGTAGGACTAGTCGTCGGTGACCGTGGTGGGGCTGACTGGTCAAGAGACGGTGGAATAGAGTCCGACGAGCAAATGGTCCAGGGCGTAGATGACGACTGATCAGGGGCGAGAGTAGAGGGCCAGAACTGCCTTCAACATCCAGAAAAGGCAGAAACATCTAAGGTCGATAAAGCGGAACCAATTGCTGAAGCTGAAGATGAGGTAAAAGGAAAACAGCCTTAATCGAAATGAGTATGACAGTGACATAGATCTTGCCAGAGGAAGGATCACGGCAGCAAAAACCCTTATAATGGCAGATGTAACCAATGAAAACAAAAGGAATGCTCCAAGGAGATAACTTGTCAGGGGCCATGGGACGAACATATGGAAATACTTGACAACTAAAAGGATGGAAGTTCGAGTAAATCGGATCACGCTGATAAAGAAGTCCAATACAGAGAAGTCCCTTGTAAAACTAGAGTGGGATGCCGATTATAGCGTAAACTGCAGTGGAAAAAGCATCATCTCATCTGGACAATGGTAGATACAAATGAAAAAGTATAGTGAGGCCCATTTTTGCAACATGTCTGTGTTTGTGCTCGGCTCGTCCATTTTGCTCTGGGGTGTATGGGCACGAAACTTGATGATGAATGCCAATGGAGGCAAAATGGTATCGTAGGCGCATATTTAAGAACTCAGTGCCACCGTCACTTTGAAAAACCTTTATTTTGGACGTAAATTTATTCTTGACTCAGGCCTCAAACTGCAAGTAAGTATCAAAGAACTCGGGTTTTTGATGCAGTGGAAAAAACCAAGTAAAGTGATAGTAATCGTCCACAAACAAGGCATAATAAGAAAAATCATTCTCAGATTAAACTGGGGAGGAACCCCACAAATCCTAATGTACCAAGTCAAGGACGTGCGTAGCACGTTATAATTCTCAACAAAAGCTAACCGCTGCCCCTTTGCCATAACAAAAGGAGCGCAAGTATGCGGTTTAGGTAGTAAAGAGGAAACTGAAGGAAGACCGGACTTATGTAAACCAGAGATGATAGTCGTTGGCACATGCCCCAGTCGAGCATGCCAAAGCTCATAGATGCCCATCCTTTATTCTACTGCAAGAAGGAAACTAGTGTTGCATCACCCTTGTCCAACATATACAGTCCTCCATCACCGTGGCTCATGCCCACGACTGCCTTGGAAACTTTGTTCTGAAACAAAGTTTCGATCATCAAAAGTGACAAAAATATTTAAATCCCTTGTCAGTTTACTAATAGACAGTAAAGTCTTAGTGATGGTAGGAATGACCAAAACATCAGAAAGTGTCAAAGTATCTGAAATTTGAGAATTACCAATATGAAAAATTGGAATAGAAGCATCATTACCAACAGAACCTTGAAATTTACTAGAATAAGGGGAAACACTATCAAGGCCAGAGGCTGAAGACGCCATATGACTCGTAGAACTAGAGCCAACATACTAGTTTGATGCACGAGATTATGGCTCTACCTGCAGGGAATTCTGAAAGTTTTCGGCCAAATGTGTGGAGTTTGAACGATGAGTCTGCGCTAACATCTTGTAACAAGTAGCAGTATAATGGCCCAGATGATCACACTAAATACAGTGAGGACGGTCGCGTCCGGAACCAGCCCCAGCCGTGAACTAACCGGGACCATAACTGAATCGACCGCCTCGGTGATCGCCAGGTCGGCCGCCTCTGGAGGCACGTGAACCCCACGCGCTACAGCCGCTGGCCTGCACATGATCCCACGTGCGGCAGACTGGGGGCTTCTCACCTGCTGAAAAAGCGACTGGACCAGACGCGGGTACTGAACTCCCTTGGAGATTTTTCAAAAATGCCTCATGATTCTTAGCACATGACAAAACTTCACCATAAAGGGGTGTAAGGGAAAAATTTATCAACGGAGCAGAAAAATCTTTGAATTCATTACCAAGGGCAGTAAGAAACCAGACTATTTGATCATCATTATTAACCGAAAAACCCATAACAGACAGTTGGTAAAAAATTTCTTTAAATTTGAGATGGATTTCATGTACTGTACCGATTTTTTGAATACCATGAGCGTCTGCACGGAGGCGGAGGATAGTGGAAGTGTTGCTATTCTGATAGGTTGCAGCAAGATGATCCTAAATCTCCTTGGAGGTTGAACATTTAGAAATCTTAGCAAGGAACTCTAGAGTGAGAGAAGAAAACAGAAGACTGCATACCCGTTGAACTTGATAGACCCATTGCTCATACTCAGCCATAACCTTCAAGTAGGCTGCCTGAGGATCGGATTTTGCGCCACCAGGAGGGGTGGTCGTGACCGACGCAAAGGAGGAGGAGCCGGCTGGCGGCGGAAACGGACGAGTCGGACAAGGAGTCAAGCCATCGAGAAAGCCGTAGAGTTTTTGAGGCCTGAGAACGTAACCAGCCTGACGCTTCCAGAGAAGATAATTTGTATGGGTAAGCTTGATCTGCATCATGTGAAGCAGTGTGTTGTATGAAAGCTTTTCTTCAGTCATTTGGATAGTTGAGAGACACCGGGAAGTGTGTGAATTGCTCGGAGAAAGGGAAGGGAGGGAGGTAAAATTTTTTTCCGGAGGGTGATAGGAAGCTGGTCAAGTCGGCGGCGGCACGAGGAGAAGAAGAAAAAATGCCGACTTGATTTTTAGGTTTTAGGTTCTTGGACCAGACCACGCTCCGATACCATAATAGAATTATATTTCCCACGATAAATTATTGTATTGCTGACAAGAATATATATATTACAATAAGGAAATATAACGTGAGTAGAACTCTAAGTTAGTCATAAATTTGATTTACCCTAATAAGTAAATTTCTTTACTCGACATAACTTTGTAATTAAAAAGTAATTGCTAATGAATCTCTTTCAAACACATTTCAGTGCGTCACTCTCGAATATCACTACGCACACTTGCATTAGATTTTTTATGGCCTCTCCTTGGCCCTTAGTCAATGAGTATTATGGTGATCATCTTTTTGAATAATTTAGTTTAGGGAGTTTGTTAGCTAGTGATTTTTTCCGGAAAGAAACGAGACAAAATAGAAGAGGGTGGAACTTGGAAGATAGTAAAAATGAAAGGTTCTTGTTGGATATTGGAGTAAAGGTAATACGACAATGACAGCACGACAAGAGTGATACTGAACTAGGCAGTGCAGGGAGTGGGCTGTAGGGGATTAAAGACGACGCCGTTCTGGCACTGGCTGGAATTTTGTCAGTGCTTGCTGGACGCCTGAGCTTACTGATAAAATGGGTTGGAAAGCTGATACAGTAATTAAATTAAAGCTATTTTTATTTACTGAACTTATCGAATTATGGTAAAAGTGAGTGAGGAAATAGTGAAAAATACTACCCACTCATTAGTAAACAATTTACGGCAAGTTACATTTAGTACCCTAAATTCGAGTGTGTACTAGTAGCGTAAACATTTTCAATATCTAGATGATTGGGGTGGGGGTGTGCCACACTCTTACGTTATACGCCCTCGCTTCGTCCATTTCAAACTCCATACATACTTTTTTGATATTTTTTAATTAAAGTTTGATCATAAACTTGAACAAATATATAAATAATAAAATTATTTTATATGATATTGTTGAATTTATATAATTTATAAACATCAACTATTCATTTGTCATTCTTTTACGTAGTTAAACATATTAATTGTCAAACATGTTTCTTAAACAATATGCACTACTAGGAAAAAACCTTTGTTGACACGTGAAATTGTTACGAAAGTACACATATAACAACACTTTTTGGTATCCCAAAAACTTTGTTAATGTGTGACTTTTGGTAGTGTTATTATAGGTCTAAAGTGTTGCAATAGGATTTTCGGATCTTAATTAAATTACTGAAAAAATATATAATAGTGTATATATATATATAGTGGGTCTCCTGACAGGCGGCCTGTCTATAAGCTTATGGACAGGCCAGGGACCAATTTGCAAATTAGAGAAAATGAAAGAAATTCACGGGCCAGATTTGAACAACAGTAGTTCTACTTTCAGCACTATCCAGCATAATCAATGGGCCTGTCCAACGAGCAGCGATTCAAAACGGTCCCCCAAAAGCTTCCCTAAATTTTGAACCTTAATCATTGCCGCAGCAATGGCGTCGGTCGCCGGCGATATCCAATTCTTCATCAACATAGAATTGGTAGCCTAGTCGTTGTCCAGAAAAATCAAGTACTACCACGCCGGCGTAGCCTCCATCGGTTCCGCCACCGCCGCATTCGACAAACTGTCTACGCCTCCTGCTATCTTCCGTAATGAAATCCCTCTGTATCCTATTACGTCTTCCGCAGATGAACCCATCACGACTACTGATTACTTCTCCCTCGAAATCGGCGGTGAGAATGCTACAGGCACATCAGTTCGCACTCTGGTGGATTCTCCGGCTGGGACGCCGGCGGCAAAGCAGCGGAGAGGACTCTTGAAGGAAGCTGGTTCCACACTAATTGCTGGTTCAGAAGCCCCATGCTTCAGCTTCATAAAGGTATTCATAAGCTAGCTCAATGCTTGAGGTTAACCGAACACAAAAGTGGAATATGATTCATATAGCCGACTTGTTGTTGCTGATGTTGTTGCTGATGTGGTTAGTTAAGTATGCTCGTGTTCAATTTCACAGGCCTTAATTTGTTCTGTTTTCATTTGTCAATTTGAATATTCAGTTCAATCTCCAAGTCAAATGGTAATCTTTGTCTTATTTTAGTAGCATTTTTATTATGTTACAAAACAGGACTCGTTTGGCTGTGATTGAGCATATAAAAATAGGAACCATAAAGATGATTCAAACTTTAGAGTTGTTCGATACGGAATTTCGACTACAATTCAATTTGAAGGCCTTATAGTAGAAGAGATGTTTTTCAGTTGTCATACTTGTTGATCTTTAGTTATGCTATTGCATTCGACTGGTCTAGATCTTCATTTGTTCGAATTCGAGTCTGCATCGATAACATTCCTGCTATTTGGTTGACTATTATTTTTTGGCAGGGTTTCACCATGATAGGGCTCTGCCTTCAAAAAAGTATTAGTAAATGTTAAACTCTAAAATTGTAATTGTAAGTGTAATGTCCTCTTACAATGTGTTTTAAGAAGAAATTTATAACACAAATGCCAGCAATCAGATATTAATAATACTGTACTATACATGCTTTGCTTCTGACATACTTGATGCTAACATGTTACCTTTCCATTTGATTGAATTGTTATGTATATCTCGTGCTAGTTTGTGGTACTTACTGGTTCCCTTTATTTTAGAGCTATACAATGAATGTAACAACTGTCCAAGGCTTTGAAACTTTTATTTCAAGCCTAAAACATAAGTCGTTCAACCCAAACAAAGAAGGAATGGTTGTCAATTGATGATTCTATTCAGTGTATCTACAACATTTCATTTCAATTTCACATAAGTGGGTGATGGAACCTATGTACAAAATTTTAAAAAATCTAAAATTCCGATAATGTTCAGTCCGATAAGAAATTTTTGGATCCATAGCTGAAACTCAACTATTCAAGTGTGATAAAGAAACTGAGATAAATCTGCATATACTTCAACAACTTCTTATGAATGACACCTTTGTGTACTTGTTACTAGAGTGCTACAGTTTACTTAAGGTCATGTGATTTCACTTTAAAATTATTCATGGACCGAACTCTATTACATTTTGAGTTCCTAATAAACTACTAATGTGAAATTTAATACAATGCTCGGTGGTGGAAATTATTGTTCTTATATCTCTTATCGTAGGGGTATAAGTGGAATACAATGAAAAATGATAGAAAAATACACTGGTGAATCCGTCCATGACCATAATGAAACATTGTGGTTGTCAATTGATGATTCTGTTCAGTGTATCTCCAATATTTCATTTCAATTTCGAATAATTAGGTGATGGTACCTATGTGCAAAATTTTAAAAAATACACTGTCAGTTTAATACTCCGATATTTGTCAGTCCGATAAGAAATTTTGAGATCCGTAGCTGAAACTAAACTTTTCGAGTGTGATAAAGAAACTGAGACTTATATGCATGTACTTCAACAATTTCTTATAAGTTACACCTTTATGTACTTGTATCTAGTGTGCTATACTTTACTAAAGGTCATGTGCTTTCGCTTTAAAATTAGTCATGGACCAAATTCTATTACGTTTTGAGTTCCTAATAAACCACGAATGTGAAATTTAATGCGAAGCTCGGTGGTGGAAATTATTGTTCCGTATCTCTTATCGTGCGGGTATTAGTGGAATACTATGAAAAATGAAAGACAAATACACTAGTGAATCTGTCCTTGACGATAACGGAATACTGTGGTTGTTAATTAATGATTCTGTTCTGTGTATCTCCAATATTTCAATTAAATTTCGAATAATTAGGTGTTGGGACCTATGTTAAAAATTTTTAAAAAATACACGGTCAGTCTTAAACTCCGATAATGTTCTGTCCGATAAGAAACTTTCAGATCCGTAGCTGAAACTCAACTATTCGAGTGTGATAAAGAAACTAAAACTAATCTGCGTATACTTCAACAATTTCTTATGACAAACACCTTTGTGTACTTCTAACTAGTGTGCTACAGTTTACTCAAGGTCATGTGCTTTCTCTTTAAAATTATTCATGGACCAAATTCTATTACATTTTGAGTTACTAAACGTGAAATTTAATGCGATGCTCGGGGGTGGAAATTTTTGTCCTTATATCTTTTTATCGTAGGGGTATAAGTGGAATACTATGAAAAATGTAAGAAAAATACACTAGTGAATCCGTCCATGATCATAACGGAACATTGTGGTTGTCAATTGATGATTCTGTTCAGTGTATCTCCAACATTTCATTTCAATTTCACATAATTAGGTGATTGAACCTATGTGCCAATTTTTAAAAAATACACTGTTAGTCTAAAACTCCGATGATGTTTAGTAAGATAAGAAATTTTTAGATCCGTAGCTGAAACACAACTATTCGAGTGTGATAAAGAAACTGAGACTAATCTGCGTACTCTTCAACACTTCTTATGAATTACACCTTTGTGTACTTTTAACTAGTGTGCTACAGTTTACACAAGGTCATGTGCTTTAACTTTAAAATTATTCTTGGACCGAACTCTATTACATTTTGAGTTTCTAATAAACCACGAACGTGAAATTTATTGCGATGCTCGGTGGAGGAAATTATTGTTCTCATATCTCTTATCGTAGGGGTATAAGTGGAATACAATGAAAAATGAAAGACAAATACACTGGTGAATCCGTCCATGACCATAACGGAACATTGTGGTTGCCAATTAATGATTCTGTTCAGTGTATCTCCAACATTTCATTTCAATTTCACATAATTAGGTGATGGAACCTATGTGGAAAATTTTAAAAAATACATTGTTAGTCTAAAACTCCGATAATGTTCAGTCAGATAAGAAATTTTTAGATCCGTAGATGAAACTCAACTATTCGAGTGTGATAAAGGAACTGAGACTTATCTGCGTATTCTTCAACAACTTCTTATGAATGACACCTTTGTGTACTTGTAACTAGTGTGCTACAGTTTACTCAAGATCATGTGCTTTCTCTTTAAAATTATTCATGGACCGAATTCTATTACATTTTGGGTTCCTAATAAACCACGAATGTGAAATTTAATGCGATGTTCGGTGGTCGTAATAATCGTTTTCATATCTCTTATCATAGGGGTATAAGTGGAATACTATGAAAAATGAAAGACAAATACAATGGACAATCCGTCCATAACCATAATGGAAAATTGTGGTTGTCAATTGATGATTCAATTCAGTGTATCTCCAATATTTCATTTCAATTTCACATAATTAGGTGATGGGACCTATGTGTAAAATTTTAACAAATAAACTGTCAGTCTAAAACTCCGATATTGTTCAGTCCGATAAGAAATTTTCAGATCCAAAGCTGAAACTAAACTATTTAAGTGTGATAAAGAAAATGAGACTAATCTGCGTATACTTCAACATTTTCTTATAAATGACACCTTTGTGTACTTGTAACTAGTGTGCTACAGTTTACTCAAGGTCATGTGCTTTTGGTTTAAAATTATTCATTGACCGAACTCTATTACATTTTGAGTACCTAATAAACCACGAACGTGAAATTTAATGCGATGCTCGGTGGTGGAAATTACTGTTCTCATATCTCTTATCGTAGGGGTATAAGTGGAATGCTATGAAAAATGAAAGACAAATACACTAGTAAATCCTTCCTTGACGATAATGGAACATCCTGGTTTTCAATTAAGGATTCAATTCAGTGTACCTCCAATATTTAATTTCAATTTCACATAATTAGGTTATGGGACCGATGTGCAAAATTTTTAAAAATACACTGTAAGTCTAAAATGCCGATATTTTTCAGTCCGAGAAGAAATTTTCAGATCCGTAGCTGAAACTCAACTATTCAAGTTTGATAAAGAAACTGAGATTAATTTGCATATATTTCAACAACTTTTTATGAATGACACCTTTGTGTACTTGTAACTAGTGTGCTACGGTTTACTCCAGGCAATGTGCTTTTGCATTAAAATTAATCATTGAGCGAACTCTATTACATTTTGAGTTCCTAATAAACCACGAATGTTAAATTTATTGCGATGCTCGGTGGTGGAAATTATTGATCTCATATCTCTTATCGTAGGGGTATATGTGGAATATTATGAAAAATTAAACACAAATACATTAATGAATCCGTCCATGACCATAACGGAACATTGTGGTTGTCAGTTGATAATTTTTTTAAGTGTATCTTCAATAATTCATTTCAATTTTGAATAATCTGGTGATGGGACCTATGTGCAAAAGTTTTTAAAAAATACATTGTCAGTCTAAAACTCCAATAATGTTCAGTGCGATAAGAAATTTTCTGATCCGTTGCAAATACTCAACTCTTCAACTGTGATAAAGAAACTGAGACTAATATGCGTATACTTAAACAACGTCTTATGAATGACTTCTTTGTGTACTTGTAACTAGTGTGCTACAGTTTACTCAAGGTCATGTGCTTTCGCTTTAAAATTATTCATGGACCGAATTCTATTACATTTTGATTTCCTAATAAACCACGAATGTGAAATTTAATGCGATGGGCGGTGGTGGAAATGATTGTTCTCATGTATCTTATCGTAGGGGTATAAGTGGAATACTATAAAAAATGAAAGACAAATACCCTGGTGAATCAGTCCATGACCATAACGGAACAATGTGGTTGTCAATTGATGATTCTGTTCAGTGTATCTCCAACATTTCATTTCAATTTCACATAATTAGGTGATGGATACTATGTTCAAAATTTTAAAAAATACATTGTCAGTCTAAAACTCCGATAATGTTAAGTCTGATAAGAAATTTTCAGATCTGTAGTTGAAACTCAACTATTCAAGTGTGATAAAGAAACTGAGACTAATCTGCATATACTTCAACAACTTCTTATGAATGACACCTTTTTGTACTTGTATCTAGTGTGCTATAGTTTAGTAAAGGTCATGTGCTTTCGCTTTAAAATTATTTATGGACTGAATTTTATTACATTTTGAGTTCCTAATAAACCATGAACGTGAAATTTAATGCGATGCTCGGTGGTGGAAATTATTGTTTTCGTATCTCTTATCGTACGGGTATAAGTAGAATACTACGAAAAGTGAAAGACAAATACACTGGTGAATCGGTCCATGACTATAATGGAACATTGTGGTTGTCAATTGATGATTTTGTTCTGTGTATCTCCAATATTTCATTTAAATTTTGAATAATTAGGTGATGGGACCGATGCGAAATTTTTTTAAAAATACACGGTCAGTCTTAAACTACGATAATGCTCAGTTCAATAAGAAAGTTTCACATCCGTAGTTGAAACTCAACTGTTCGAGTGTGATAAAGAAACTAAGACTTATCTGCGTTTACTTCAACTACTTCTTATGAATTACACCTTTATGTTCTCGTAACTAGTGTGCTACAGTTTACTCAAGGTCATGTGCTTTTGCTTTAAAATTATTCGTGGACCGAACTCTATCACATTTTGAGTACCTAATTAACCAAGAAAGTGAAATTTAAAGCGATGCTCGGTGGTGGAAATTATTGTTCTTATATCTCTTATCCTAGGAGTATGAGTGGAATACTACGAAAAATGAAATACAAATACACTGGTGAATCCGTCCATGACCACAACGGAACATTGTGGTTGTTAATTGGCAATTATGATCAGTGTATCACCAATATTTAATTTAAATTTTGAATAATTTGGTGATGGGACCTATGTGCAAAATTTTAAAAATACACTGGTTGTTTAAAACTCCGATAATTTTCAATCCGATAAGAAATTTTCAGATCCGTAGCTGAAACTCAACTATTCGAGTGTGATAAAGAAACTGAGACTAATCTGAGTATACTTCAACAACTTCTTATGAATGACACCTTTGTGTACTTGTAACTAGTGTGCTACAGTTTACTAAAGGTCATGTGCTTTCGCTTTAAAATTATTCATGGACTGAATTATATTAAATTTTGAGTTCCTAATAAACCACGAACGTGAAATTTAATGCGATGGTCGGTGGTGGAAATTACTGTTCTCATATCTCTTATCGTAGGGGTATAAGTGGAATACTATGAAAAATGAAAGACAAATACACTAGTAAATCCTTCCTTGACAATAATGGAACATCCTGGTTTTCAATTAAGGATTCAATTCAGTGTACCTCCAATATTTAATTTCAATTTCACATAATTAGGTTATGGGACCGTTGTGCAAAATTTTTAAAAATACACTGTAAGTCTAAAATGCCGATATTTTTCAGTCCGAGAAGAAATTTTCAGATCCGTAGTTGAAACTCAACTATTCGAGTTTGATAAATAAACTGAGATTAATTTGCATATATTTCAACAACTTCTTATGAATGACACCTTTGTGTACTTGTAACTAGTGTGCTACGGTTTATTCCAGGCAATGTGCTTTCGCATTAAAATTAATCATTGAGCGAACTTTATTACATTTTGAGTTCCTAATAAACCACGAATGTTAAATTTATTGCGATGCTCGGTGGTGGAAATTATTGTTCTCATATCTCTTATCGTAGGGGTATATGTGGAATATTATGAAAAATTAAACACAAATACATTAGTGAATCCGTCCATGACCATAACGGAACATTGTGGTTGTCAGTTGATAATTTTTTTAAGTGTATCTTCAATAATTCATTTCAATTTTGAATAATCTGGTGATGGGACCTATGTGCAAAAGTTTTTAAAAAATACACTGTCAGTCTAAAACTCCAATAATGTTCAGTCCGATGAGAAATTTTCTGATCCGTTGCAAATACTCAACTCTTCAACTGTGATAAAGAAACTGAGACTAATATGCGTATACTTAAAAAACTTCTTATGAATGACACCTTTGTGTACTTGTAACTAGTGTGCTACAGTTTACTCAAAGTCATGTGCTTTCGCTTTAAAATTATTTATGGACCGAATACTATTACATTTTGATTTCCTAATAAACCACGAATGTGAAATTTAATGCGATGGGCGGTGGTGGAAATTATTATTCTCATGTATCTTATCGTAGGGGTATAAGTGGAATACTATGAAAAATGAAAGACAAATACCCTGGTGAATCAGTCCATGACCATAACGGAACAATGTGGTTGTCAATTGATGATTCTGTTCAGTGTATCTCCAACATTTCATTTCAATTTCACATAATTAGGTGATGGAACCTATGTTCCAAGTTTTAAAAAATACATTGTCAGTCTAAAACTCCGATAATGTTAAGTCTGAAAAGAAATTTTTAGATCTGTAGTTGAAACTCAACTATTCAAGTGTGATAAAGAAACTGAGACTAATCTGCATATACTTCAACAACTTCTTATGAATGACACCTTTTTGTACTTGTATCTAGTGTGCTATAGTTTAGTAAAGGTCATGTGCTTTCGCTTTAAAATTATTTATGGACTGAATTTTATTACATTTTGAGTTCCTAATAAACCACGAACGTGAAATTTAATGCGATGCTAGGTGGTGGAAATTATTGTTTTCGTATCTCTTATCGTACGGGTATAAGTAGAATACTATGAAAAATGAAAGACAAATACACTGGTGAATCGGTCCATGACTATAATGGAACATTGTGGTTGTCAATTGATGATTTTGTTATGTGTATCTCCAATATTTCATTTAAATTTTGAATGATTAGGTGATGGGACCGATGCGAAATTTTTTTAAAAAATACACGGTCAGTCTTAAACTACGATAATGCTCAGTTCAATAAGAAAGTTTCACATCCGTAGTTGAAACTCAACTGTTCGAGTGTGATAAAGAAACTAAGACTTATCTGCGTATACTTCAACTACTTCTTATGAATGACACCTTTGTGTACTTGTAACTAGTGTGCTACAGTTTACTCATGGTCATGTTCTTTTGCTTTAAAATTATTCGTGGACCGAACTCTATCACATTTTGAGTACCTAATAAACCAAGAAAGTGAAATTTAAAGCGATGCTCGGTGGTGGAAATTATTGTTCTTATATCACTTATCCTAGGAGTATGAGTGGAATACTACGAAAAATGAAATACAAATACACTGGTGAATCCGTCCATGACCACAACGGAACATTGTGGTTGTTAATTGGTAATTATGTTCAGTGTATCGCCAATATTTCATTTAAATTTTGAATAATTAGGTGATGGGACCTATGTGCAAAATTTTAAAAATACACTGGCTGTTTAAAACTCCGATAATGTTCAATCCGATAAGAAATTTTCAGATCCGTAGCTGAAACTCAACTATTCGAGTGTGATAAAGAAACTGAGACTAATCTGAGTATACTTCAACAACTTCTTATGAATGACACCTTTGTGTACTTGTAACTAGTGTGCTACAGTTTACTAAAGGTCATGTGCTTTCGCTTTAAAATTATTCATAGACCGAATTCTATTAAATTTTGAGTTCCTAATAAACCACGAACATGAAATTTAATGCGATGCTCGGTGGTGTAAATTATTGTTCTCATATCTCTTATCGTAGGGGTATAAGTGGAATACTATGAAAAAAGAAAGACAAATACACTAGTGAATCCGTCCATGACCATAACGGAACATTGTGGTTGTCAATTGATGATTATGTTCAGTGTATCTTCAATATTTCATTTCAATTTCACATAATTAGATTATGGGACCTATGTGCAAAATTTTAAAAAATACACTGTCAGTCTAAAACTACAATAATGTTCAGTCCGATAAGATATTTTCAGATCCCTAGCTGAAACTCAACTATTCAAGTGTGATAAAGAAACTAAGACTAATCTGCGAATAGTTCAACAACTTTTTATGGATGACACCTTTGTGTACTTGTAACTAGTGTGCTACAGCGTACTCAAGGTTATGTGCTTTCGCTTTAAAATTATTCATGGACCAAACTATATTATATTTTGAGTTCCTTATAAACCACGAACGTGAAATTTAATGCGATGCTCGGTGGTGGAAATTATTGTTATCATATCTCTTATCGTAGGGGTATAAGTGGAATACAATGAAAAATGAACGACACATAAAGTGGTGAATCCGTCCATGACCATAATGGAACATTGTGGTTGTCAATTGATGATTCTGTTCAGTGTATCTCCAATATTTCATTTCAATTTCGAATAATTAGGTGATGGGACCTATGTGCAAAATTTTAAAAAATACACCGTCAGTCTAAAACTTTGATAATGTTCAGTCCGATAAGAAATTTTCACATCCATAGCTGAAACTCAACTATTCGAGTGTGATAAAGAAACTGAGACTAATCTGCGCATACTTCAGCAACTTCTTATGAATGACACCTTTGTGTACTTCTAACTAGTGTGCTACAGTTTACTCAAGGTCATGTGATTTTGCTTTAAGATATTCATGGACCAAATTCTATTATGTTTTGAGTTCCTAATAATCGACGAACGTGAAATTGAATGCGATGCTCGGTTGTGGAAATTATTGTTCTCGTATCTCTTATCGTACGAGTATAAGTGGAATACTAAGAAAAATGAAAGACAAATACACTGGTGAATCGGTCCATGACCATAACTGAACATTGTGGTTGTCAATTGATGAATCTATTCTGCGTATCTCCTATATTTCATTTAAATTTCAAATAATTAGGTGATGGGACCGATGTGAAAAAATTCAAAATATTACACGGTCATTCCAAAACTCCAATAATGTTCAGTCCTATAAGAAAGTTTCAGATCCGTAGCTGAAACTCAACTATTCGAGTGTGATAAAGAAACTGAGACTAATCTGCGTATTCTTCAACAACTTCTTATGAATGACACCTTTGTGTACTTGTAACTAGTGTGCTACAGTTTACTCAAGGTCATGTTCTTTCGGTTTAAAATTATTCATGGACCAAATTTTATTATATTTTGAGTTCCTAATAAACCACGAACGTGAAATTTAATGTGATGCTCGGTGGTGGAATTTATTTATCTCATATCTCTTATCGTTGGAGTATAAGAGGTATACTATGAAAAATGAACAACAAATACACTAGTAAACCTGTCCTTGCCGATAACAGAACATTGTGGTTTTCAATTAAAGATTTTGTTCAGTGTACCTCTAATATTTCATTTCGATTTCACATAATTAGGTGATGGGACCTATGTCAAATTTTTAGAAAATACACTGTCAATCTAAAACTCCGATAATGTTCAGTCCGATAAGAAAGTTTCAAGTCCGAAGCTGAAACTAAACTATTTAAGTGTGATAAAGAAAATGAGACTAATCTGCGTATACTTCAACATCTTCTTATGAATGACACCTTTGTGTACTTGTAACTAGTGTGCTACAGTTTACTCAAGGTCATGTGCTTTTGGTTTAAAATTATTCATGGACCGAACTCTATTACATTTTGAGTTCTTAATATACCACAAACGTGAAATTTAATGCGATGCTCGGTGGTGGAAATTACTGTTCTCATATCTCTTATCGTAGGGGTATAAGTGGAATACTATGAAAAATGAAAGACAAATACAATAGTGAATCCTTCCTTGACAATCATTGAACATCGTGGTTTTCAATTAAAGATTCTATTCAGTGTACCTCCAATATTTCATTTCAATTTCATATAATTATGTTATGGGACCGATGTGCAAAATTTTTAAAAATTCACTGTCAGTCTAAAACTCTGATATTTTTCAGTCCGAGAAGAAATTTTCAGATCCGTAGTTGAAACTACACTATTCGAGTTTGATAAAGAAACTGAGACTAATTTGCGTATACTTCAACAACTTCTTATGAATGACACCTTTTTGTACTTGTAACTAGTGTGCTACGGTTTACTCCAGGTCATGTGCTTTCGCATTAAAATTAATCATTGACCGAACTCTATTAAATTTTGAGTTCCTAATAAACCACGAACATAAAATTTATTACGATGCTCGGTGGTGGAAATTATTGTTCTCATATCTCTTATCGTAGGGGTACATGTGGAATACTATGAAAAATGAAACACAAATACACTAGTGAATCCGTCCATGACCATAACGGAACAGTGTGGTTGTCAGTTGATTATTTTTTTAAGTGTATCTCCAATAATTCATTTCAATTTTGAATAATTAGGTGATGGGACATATGTGCAAAATTGTTTTAAAAATACATTATCAGTCTAAAACTTCGATAATGTTCAGTCCTATAAGAAATTTTCAGATCCATAGCAAATACTCAACTCTTCAAGTGTGATAAAGAAAATGAGACTAATCTGCGTATACTTCACCATCTTCTTATGATTGACACCCTTGTGTACTTGTAACTGGTGTGCTACAGTTTACTCAAGGTCACGTGCTTTTTGTTTAAAATTATTCATGGATCGAACACTATTACATTTTGAGTTCCTAATAAACCACGAACGTGAAATTTAATGCGATGCTCGGTGGTGGAAATTACTGTTCTCATATCTCTTATCATAGGGGTATAAACTATGAAAAATGAAAGACAAATACACTGGTGAATCCGTCCATGACCATAATGGAACAATGTGGTTGTCAATTGATGATTCTGTTCAGTGTATCTCCAACATTTCATTTCAATTTCACATAATTAGGTGATGGAACGTATGCGCAAAATTTAAAAAAAATACATTGTCAGCATAAAACTCCGATAATGTTCAGTCTGATAAGAAATTTCCAGATCTGTAGTTGAAACTCAACTATTCAAGTGTGGTAAAGAAACAGAGACTAATCTGCATATACTTCAACAACTTCTTATGAATGATACCTTTTTGTAATTGTATCTAGTGTGCTATAGTTTAGTAAAAGTCATGTGCTTTCGCTTTAAAATTATTTAGGGACCGAATTTTATTACATTTTGAGTTCCTAATAAACCACGAACGTGAAATTTAATGTGATGCTCGGTGGTGGAAATAATTTTTTTCGTATCTCTTATCATACGGGTATAAGTGGAATACTATGAAAAATGAAAGACAAATACACTGGTGAATCGGTCCATGACCATAATGGAACATTGTGGTTGTCAATTGATGATTTTCTTCTGTGTATCTCCAATATTTCATTTAAATTTTGAATAATTAGGTGATCGGACCGATGCAAAAATTTTTAAAAAATTCACGGTCAGTCTTAAACTGCGATAATTCTTAGTTCGATAAGAAAGTTTCACATCCGTAGTTGAAACTCAACTATTCGAGTGTGATAAAGAAACTAAGACTTATCTGCGTATACTTCAACAACTTCTTATGAATGACACCTTTGTGTACTTGTAACTGGTGTGCTACAGTTTACTCAAAGTCATGTGCTTTCGCTTTAAAATAATTCATTGACCGAACTCTATGAAAAATGAAAGGCAAATACACTAGTGAATCTGTCCATGACCATGACAGAACATTGTGGTTATCAATTGATGATTCTGTTCGGTGTGTCTTCAATATTTCATTTCAATTTTAGATAATCAGATTATGGGACCTATGTGCAAAATTGTAAAAAATACACTGTCAGTGTAAAACTCCGATAATGTTCACTCCGACAAAATATTTTCAGATATGTAGCTGAAACTCAACAATTCAAGTGTGATAAAGAAACTAAGACTAATCTGCGTATAGTTCAACAACTTTGTATGGATGACACCTTTGTGTACTTGTATGCTACAGCGTACTCAAGGTTATGTACTTTCGCTTTAAAATTATTCATGGACCAAACTCTATTATATTTTGAGTTCCTTATAAACCACGAACGTGAAATTAAATGCGGTGCTCAGAGGTGGAAATTATTGTTATCATATCTCTTATCGTAGGGGTATAAGTGGAATTCTATGAAAAATGAACGACAAATACACTGGTGAATCCGTCCATGACCATAATGGAACATTGTGGTTGTCAATTGATGATTCTGTTCAATGTATCTCCAATATTTCATTTCAATTTCGAATAATTAGGTGATAGGACCTATGTGCAAAATTTAAAAAAATACACTGTCAGTTTTAAACTCTGATAATGTTCAGTCCGATAAGAAATTTTCAGATCCGTAGCTGAAACTCAACTATTCGAGTGTGATAAAGAAACTGAGACTAATCTGCGTATACTTCAACAACTTCTTATGAATGACACCTTTGTGTACTTCTAACTAGTGTGCTACAGTTTACTCAAGGTCATGTGATTTTGCTTTAAAAATATTCATGGACCGAATTCTATTATGTTTTGAGTTCCTAATAATCGACGAACGTGAAATTTAATGCGAAGCTCGATTCTGGAAATTATTGTTCTCGTATCTCTTATCGTACGGGTATAAGTGGAATACTAAGAAAAATGAAAGACAAATACACTGGTGAATCGGTCCATGACCATAACAGAACATTGTGGTTGTCAACTGATGAATCTATTCGGCGTATCTCCGATATTTCATTGAAATTTCAAATAATCAGGTGATGGGACCGATGTGAAAAAATTCAAAATAATACACGGTCAGTCTAAAACTCCAATAATGTTCAAACGTATAAGAAAGTTTCAGATCCGTAGCTGAAACTCAACTATTCGAGTGTGATAAAAAAACTGAGACTAATCTGCGTATTCTTCAACAACTTCTATTGAAGGACACCTTTGTGTACTTGTAATTAGTGTGCTACAGTTTACTCAAGGTCATGTTCTTTCGGTTTAAAATTATTCATGGACCAAATTCTATTATATTTTGAGTTCCTAATAAACCACGAACGTGAAATTTAATGCGATGCTCGGTGGTGGAATTTATTTATCTCATATATCTTATCGTTGGAGTATAAGAGGAATACTATGAAAAATGGAAAATAAATACAATAGTGAATATGTCCTTGACGATAACAGAACATCGTGGATTTCAATTAAAGATTTGGTTCAGTGTATCTCCAATATTTCATTTCAATTTCACATAATTAGGTGATGGGACCTATGTGAAATTTTTTTAAAAAATACACTGTCAATCTAAAACTCCGATAATGTTTAGTCCGATAAGAAAGTTTCAAATCCGAACCTGAAACTAAACTATTTAAGTGTGATAAAGAAAATGAGACTAATCTGCGTATACTTCAACATCTTCTTATGAATGACACCTTTGTGTACTTGTAACTAGTGTGCTACAGTTTACTCAAGGTCATGTGCTTTTGGTTTAAAATTATTCATGGACCGAACTCTATTGCATTTTGAGTTCCTAATATACCACAAACGTGAAATTTAATGCGATGCTCGGTGGTGGAAATTACTATTCTCATATCTCTTATCGTAGGGGTATAAGTGGAATACTATGAAAAATGAAAGACAAATACAATAGTAATCCTTCCTTGACAATAGTGGAACATCATGGTTTTCAATTAAAGATTCTATTCAGTGTACCTCCAATATTTCATTTCAATTTCACATAATTAGGTTATGGGACCGATGTACAAAATTTTCAGATCCGTAGTTGAAACTAAACTATTCGAGTTTGATAAAGAAACTGAGACTAATTTGCGTATACTTCAACAACTTCTTATGAATGACACCTTTGTGTACTTGTAACTAGTGTGCTACGGTTTACTCCAGGTCATGTGCTTTCGCATTAAAATTAATCATTGACCGAACTCTATTACATTTTGAGTTCCTAATAAACCACGAACGTGAAATTTATTGCGATGCTCGGTGGTGGAAATTATTGTTCTCATATCTCTTATCGTAGGGGTATATGTGGAATACTATGAAAAATGAAACACAAATACACTAGTGAATCCGTCCATGACCATAATGGAACATTGTGGTTGTCAGTTGATAATTCTTTTAAGTGTATCTCCAATAATTCATTTCAATTTTGAATAATTAGGTGATGGGACCTATGTGCAAAATTTTTGAAAAAATACATTGTCAGTCTAAAACTCCGATAATGTTCAGTCCGATAAGAAATTTTCAGATCCGTAGCAAATACTCAACTCTTCAAGTGTGATAAAGAAACTGAGGCTAATATGCGTACACTTAAACAACTTCTTATGAATGACACCTTTGTGTACTTGTAACTAGTGCTACAGTTTACTCAAGGTCATGTCCTTTCGCTTTAAAATTATTCATGGACCGAATTCTATTAAATTTATTTCCTAATAAACCACGAACGTGAAATTTAATGCGATACTCGGTGGTGGAAATTATTGTTCTCATATATCTTATCGTAGGGGTATAAGTGGAATACTATAAAAAATGAAAGACAAATACACTGGTGAATCCATCCATGACCATAACGGAACAATGTGGTTGTCAATTGATTATTCTATTCCGTGTATCTCCAACATTTCATTTAAATTTCACATAATTAGGTGATGGAACCTATGTGCAAAATTTTAAAAAATACATTGTCAGTCTAAAACTCCAATAATGATCAGTCTGATAAGAAATATTCAGATCCATAGTTGAAACTCAACTATTCAAGTGTGAAAAAGAAACTGAGACTAATCTGCATATACTTCAAAAATTTCTTATGAATGACACCTTTGTGTAATTGTAACAAGTCTGCTACAGTTTACTCAAGATTATGTGGTTTCGCTTTATAATTATTCATGGACCGAATTCTATTACATTTTGAGTTCCTAATAAACCACGAATGTGAAATTTAATGCGATGCTCGGTGGTGGAAATTATTATTATCATATCTCTTATCGTATGGGTATAAGTGGAATAGTACGAAAAATGAAAGACAAATACACTAGTGAATCCGTCCTTGAAGATAATTGAACATTGTGGTTGTCAATTACTGATTATGTTCAGTGTATCTCCAATATTTCATTCCAATTTCACATAATTAGGTGATGGGACCGATGTGCAAAATTTTTAAAAAACACTGTCATTCTGAAACTCCAATCATGTTCTGTCCGAGAAGAAAAATTCTGATAGGGAGCTGAAACTCAACAATTCGAGTGTGATAAAGAAACTGAGACTAATCTGCATATACTTCAACAACTTCTTATGAGTGACAACTTTGTGTACTTGTAACAAGTGTGCTACAGTTTACTCAAAGTCATGTGCTTTCGCTATAAAATTATTCATGGACTGAACTCTATTACATTTTGAGTTCCTAATAAACCACGAACGTGAAATTTAATGCGATGCTCGGTGCTGGAAATTATTGTTCTCATATCGTTTATCGTAGGAGTATAAGTGGAATACTATGGAAAATGAAAGACAAATACCCTGGTGAATCTGTCCATGACCATTACGGACCATTGTGGTTCTCAATTGATTATTCTGTTTAGTGTATCTTCAATATTCATTTCAATTTCGAATAATTAGGTGATGGGACCTATGTGCAAAATTTCAAAAAATACACTGTTAGTCTAAAACTCCGATAATGTTCAGTCCGATAATAAAGTTTCCGATCCGCAACTGATACTCAACTATTCGAGTGTGATAAAGAATCTTAGACTAATCTGCGTATACTTCAACAACTTCTTATGAATGACACCGTTGTTTACTTGTAACTAGTGTGCTACAGTTTACCCAAGGTCACGTGCTTTCGCTTTAAAATTATTCATGGACCAAACTCTATTACATTTTGAGTTCCTAATAAACCACGAACGTGAAATTTAATGCGATGCTCGGTGGTGGAAATTACTGTTCTCGTATCTCTTATCGTAGGAGTATAAGTGGAATACTATGAAAAATGAAAGACAAATACACTGGTGAATCCGTCCATGACCATAACGGAACATTGTGGTTCTCAATTGATGATTCTGTTCAGTGTATCTCCAATATTTCATTTCAGTTTCAAATAATTAGGTGACGGGACCTATGTGAAAAATCTTTAAAAAATACACTGTCAGTCTAAAACTCCATTAATGTTCAGTCTGATAAAAAAATTTCAGATCCTTAGCTGAAACTCAACTATTCCAGTTTGATGAAGAAACTGAGACTAATCTGCGTATACTTCAACAATTTCTTATGAATGACACCTTTGTGTAATTGTAACAAGTGTGCTACAGTTTACTCAAGATTATGTGGTTTCGCTTTAAAATTATTCATGGACCGAATTCTATTACATTTTGAGTTCCTAATAAACCACGTATGTGAAATTTAATGCGATGCTCGGTGTTGAAAATTATTGTTCTCATATCTCTTATCGTACGGGTATAAGTGGAATACTACGAAAATGAAAAACAAATACACTAGTGAATCCGTCCTTGACGATAACTGAACATTGTGGTTGTCAATTGCTAATTCTGTTTAGTGTATCTCCAATATTTCATTCCAATTTCACATAATTTGGTGATGGGACCGATGTGAAAAATTTTAAAAAAACACTGTCATTGTAAAACTGCGATAATGTTCAGTCCGAGAAGAAAAATTCTGATCCGGAGCTGAAACTCAACAATTCGAGTGTTATAAAGAAACTGAGACTAATCTGCGTATACTTCAACAACTTCTTATGAATGACACCTTTGTGTACTTGTAACAAGTGTGCTACAGTTTACTCAAGGTCATGTGCTTTCGCTATAAAATTATTCATGGACTGAACTCTATTACATTTTGAGTTCCTAATAAACCACGAACGTGAAATTTAATACGGTGCTCGGTGCTGGAAATTATTGTTCACATATCGTTTATCGTAGGAGTATAAGTGGAATACTATGGAAAATAAAAGACAAATACCCTGGTAAATCTGTCCATGACCATTACGGAACATTGTGGTTCTCAATTGATTATTCTGTTTAGTGTATCTTCAATATTTCATTTCAATTTCGAATAATTAGATGATGGGACCTATGTGCAAAATTTCAAAAAATACACTATTAGTCTAAAACTCCGATAATGTTCAGTCAGATAATAAAGTTTCCGATCCGCAGCTGGTGCTCAACTATTCGAGTGTGGTAAAGAAACTGAGACTAATCTGCGTATACTTCAACAACTTCTTTTTAATGACACATTTGTGTACTTGTAACTAGTGTGCTACAGTTTACTCAAGGTCATGTGTTTACTTTAAAATTATTCATGGACCAAACTCTATTACATTTTGAGTTCCTAATAAACCACGAACGTGACATTTAAGCGATGCTCAGTGGTGGAAATTATTGTTCTCATATATCTTATCGTAGGGGTATAAGTGGTAACTACGAAAAATGAAAGAAAATTACACGGTTGAATCCATCCTTGACCATAACGGAACATTGTGGTTCTCAATTGATGATTCAGTTTAGTGTATCTCCAATATTTCACTTCAATTTCGAATAATTAGGTGACGGGACCTATGTGCAAAATTTAGAAAAATACATTGTCTGTCTAAAACTCCGTTAATGTTCAGTCCGATAAAAAATTTTCAGATCCTTAGCTGAAACTCAACTATTCCAGTATGATGAAGAAACTGAGACTAATATGCGTATACTTCAACAATTTCTTATGAATGACACCTTTGGGTAATTGTAACAAGTGTGCTACAGTTTACTCAAGATTATGTGCTTTCGCTTTAAAATTATTCATGGACCGAATTCTATTACATTTTGAGTTCCTAATAAACCACGTATGTGAAATTTAATGCAATGCTCGGTGGTGGAAATTATTGTTCTCATATCTCTTATCGTACGGGTATAAGTGGAATAGTACGAAAAATGAAAGACAAATACACTAGTGAATCCGTCCTTGACGATAACCGAACAATGTGGTTGTCAATTACTGATTCTGTTCAGTGTATCTCCAATATTTCATTCCAATTTCACCTAATTAGGTGATGGGACCGATGCGCAAAATTTTTAAAAAGCATTATCATTCTAAAACTCCTATCATGTTTAGTCCGAGAAGAAAAATTCTGATCCGGAGCTGAAACTCAACAATTCGAGTGTGATAACGAAATTGAGACTAATCTGCCTATACTTCAACAACTTCTTACGAATGACACCTTTGTTTACTTGTAACAAATGTGCTACAGTTTACTCAAGGTCATGTGCTTTCGCTATAAAATTATTCATGGACTGAACTCTATTACATTTTGAGTTCCTAATAAACCAAGAACGTGACATTTAATGCGATGCTCGGTGGTGGAAATTATTGTTCTCATATATCTTATCGTAGGGGTATAAGTGGAAAACTACAAAAAATGAAAGAAAAATACACGGGTGAATCCGTCCATGACCATAACGGAACATTGTGGTTCTCAATTGATGATTCTGTTCGGTTTATCTCCAATATTTCATTTCAATTTTGAATAATTAGGTGACGGGACCTGTGTGCAAAATTTTAAAAAATAAACTGTCAGTCTAAAACTCCGTTAATGTTCAGTCCGATAAAAATTTTTCAGATCCGTAGTTGAAACTCAACTATTCCGGAGTGGTGAAGAAACTGAGACTAATCTGCGTATACTACAACAATTTCTTATGAATGATACCTTTGGGTAATTGTAACAAGTGTGCTACAGTTTACTCAAGATTTTGTGGTTTCGCTTTAAAATTATTCATGGACCGAATTCTATTACATTTTGAGTTCCTAATAAACCACGTATGTGAAATTTAATGCGATGCTCGGTGGTGGAAATTATTGTTCTCATATCTCTTATCGTACGGGTATAAGTGGAATAGTAAAGAAAAATGAAAGACAAATACACTAGTGAATCCGTCCTTGACGATAACCGAACATTGTGATTGTCAATTACTGATTCTGTTCAGTGTATCTCCAGTATTTCATTCCAATTTCACATAATTAGGTGATGGGACCGATGTGCAAAATTTTAAAAAAAACACTGTCATTCTAAAACTGCGATAATGTTCAGTCCGAGAAGAAAAATTCTGATCCGGAGCTGAAACTCAACAATTCGAGTGTGATAAAGAAACTAAGACTATTCTGCGTATACTTCAACAACTTCTTATGAATGACACCTTTGTGTATCTTCAACAAGTGTGCTACAGTGTACTCAAGGTCATGTGCTTTCGCTATTAAATTATTCATGGACTGAACTCTATTGCATTTTGAGTTCCTAATAAACCACGAACGTCAAATTTAATGCGATGCTCGGTGCTTGAAATTATTGTTCTCATGTCGTTTATCGTAGGAGTATAAGTGGAATACTATGGAAAATGAAAGACAAATACCCTGGTGAGTCCGTCCATGACCATTACGGAACATTGCGGTTCTCAATTGATTATTCTATTTAGTGTATCTTCAATATTTCATTTCAATTTCGAATGATTAGGTGATAGGACCTATGTGCAAAATTTCAAAAAATACACTGTTAGTCTGAAACTCCGATAATGTTCAGTCCGATAATATAGTTTCTGATCCGCAGCTGATACTCAACTATTCGAGTGTGATAAAGAAACTGAGACTAATCTGTGTATGCTTCAACAACTTCTTTTGAATGACACCTTTGTGTACTTGTAACTAGCGTGCTACAGTTTACTCAAGGTCATGTGTTTTCGCTTTAAAATTATTCATAGACCAAACTCTATTACATTTTGAGTTCCTAATAAAACAAGAACGTGACATTTAATGCGATACTCGGTGGTGGAAATTATTGTTCTCATATATCTTATCGTAGGGGTATAAGTGGAAAACTACGATAAATGAAAGAAAAATACACGGGTGAATCCGTCCATGACCACAACGGAACATTGTGGTTCTCAATTGATGATTCTGTTCAGTGTATCTCCAATATTTCATTTCAATTTCGAATAATTAGGTGATGGGACCTATGTGCAAAATTTAAAAAAATACACTGTCAGTCTAAAACTTCGTTAATGATCAGTCCGATAAAAATTTTCAGATCCCTAGCTGAAACTCAACTATTCCAGTGTGATGAAGAAACTGAGACTAATCTGCGTATACTTCAATAATTTCTTATGAATGACACCTTTGGGTAATTGTAACAAGTGTGCTACAGTTTACTCAATATTTTGTGGTTTCGCTTTAAAATTATTCATGGACCGAATTCTATTACATTTTGAGTTCCTAATAAACCGCGTATGTGAAATTTAATGCGATGCTCGGTGGTGGAAATTATTGTTCTCATATCTCTTATCGTACGGGTATAAGTGGAATAGTAAAGAAAAATGAAAGACAAATACACTAGTGAATCCGTCCTTGACGATACTCGAACATTGTGATTTTCAATTACTGATTCTGTTCAGTGTATCTCCAGTATTTCATTCCAATTTCACATAATTAGGTGATGGGACCGATGTGCAAAATTATAAAAAAAAACATTGTCATTCTAAAACTGCGATAATGTTCAGTCCGAGAAGAAAAATTCTTATCCGGAGCTAAAACTCAACAATTCGAGTGTGATAAAGAAACTGAGACTATTCAGCGTATACTTCAACAACTTCTTATGGCTGACACCTTTGTGTATCTTTAACAAGTGTGCTACAGTGTACTCAAGGTCATGTGCTTTCGCTATTAAATTATTCATTGACTGAACTCTATTGCATTTTGAGTTCATAATAAACCACGAACGTGAAATTTAATGCGATGCTCGGTGCTTGAAATTATTGTTCTCATGTCGTTTATCGTAGGAGTATAAGTGGAATACTATGGAAAATGAAAGACAAATACCCTGGTGAGTCCGTCCATGACCATTACGGAACATTGTGGTTCTCAATTGATTATTCTATTTAGTGTATCTTCAATATTTAATTTCAATTTTGAATGATTAGGTGATGGGACCTATGTGCAAAATTTCAAAAAATACACTGTTAGTCTGAAACTCCGATAATGTTCAGTCCGATAATAAAGTTTCCGATCCGCAGCTGATACTCAACTATTCGAGTGTGATAAAGAAACTGAGACTAATCTGTGTATACTTCAACAACTTCTTTTGAATGACACCTTTGTGTACTTGTAACTAGTGTGCTACAGTTTACTCAAGGTCATGTGTTTTCGCTTTAAAATTATTCATAGACCGAACTCTATTACATTTTGAGTTCCTAATAAAACACGAACGTGACATTTAATGCGATGCTCGGTGGTGGAAATTATTGTTCTCATATATCTTATCGTAGGGGCATAAGTGGAAAACTACGAAAAATGAAAGAAAAATACACGGGGGAATCCGTCCATGACCACAATGGAACATTGTGGTTCTCAATTGATGATTCTGTTCAGTGTATCTCCAATATTTCATTTCAATTTCGAATAATTAGGTGACGGGACCTATGTGCAAAATTTAAAAAAATACACTGTCAGTCTAAAACTCCGTTAATGATCAGTCCGATAAAAATTTTCAGATCCCTAGCTGAAACTCAACTATTCCAGTGTGATGAAGAAACTGAGACTAATCTGCGTATACTTCAACAATTTCTTATGAATGACACCTTTGGGTAATTGTAACAAGTGTGCTACAGTTTACTCAAGATTTTATGGTTTCGCTTAAAAATTATTCATGGACCGAATTCTATTACATTTTGAGTTCCTAATAAACCACGTATGTGAAATTTAATGCGATGCTCGGTGGTGGAAATTATTGTTCTCATATCTCTTATCGTACGGTTATAAGTGGAATAGTAAAGAAAAATGAAAGACAAATACACTAGTGAATCCGTCCTTGACGATAACCGAACATTGTGATTGTCAATTACTGATTCTGTTCAGGGTATCTCCAGTATTTCATTCCAATTTCACATAATTAGGTGATGGGACCGATGTGCAAAATTTTTAAAAAAACACTGTCATTCTAAAACTGCGATAATGTTCAGTCCGAGAAGAAAAATTCTGATCCGGAGCTGAAACTCAACAATTCGAGTGTGATAAAGAAACTGAGACTATTCTGCGTATACTTAAACAACTTCTTATGAGTGACACCTTTGTGTATCTTCAACAAGTGTGCTACAGTGTACTCAAGGTCATGTGCTTTCGCTATTAAATTATTCATGGACTGAACTCTATTGCATTTTGAGTTCCTAATAAAGCACGAACGTGAAATTTAATGCGATGCTCGGTGTTTGAAATTATTGTTCTCATGTCATTTATCGTAGGAGTATAAGTGGAATACTATGGAAAATGAAAGACAAATACCCTGGTGAGTCCGTCCATGACCATTACGGAACATTGTGGTTCTCAATTGATTATTCTATTTAGTGTATCTTCAATATTTCATTTCAATTTCGAATGATTAGGTGATGGGACCTATGTGCAAAATTTCAAAAAATACACTGTTAGTCTGAAACTCCGATAATGTTCATTCCGATAATAAAGTTTCCGATCCGCAGCTGATACTCAACTATTCGAGTGTGATAAAGAAACTGAGACTAATCTGTGTATACTTCAACAACTTCTTTTGAATGACACCTTTGTGTACTTGTAACTAGTGTGCTACAGTTTACTCAAGGTCATGTGTTTTCGCTTTAAAATTATTCATAGACCGAACTCTATTACATTTTGAGTTCCTAATAAAACACGAACGTGACATTTAATGCGATGCTCGGTGGTGGAAATTATTGTTCTCATATATCTTATTGTAGGGGCATAAGTGGAAAACTACGAAAAATGAAAGAAAAATACACGGGGGAATCCGTCCATGACCACAATGGAACATTGTGGTTCTCAATTGATGATTCTGTTCAGTGTATCTCCAATATTTCATTTCAATTTTGAATAATTAGGTGACGGGACCTATGTGCAAAATTTTAAAAAATACACTGTCAGTCTAAAACTCCGTTAATGATCAGTCCGATAAAAATTTTCAGATCCCTAGCTGAAACTCAACTATTCCAGTGTGATGAAGAAACTGAGACTAATCTGCGTATACTTCAACAATTTCTTATGAATGACACCTTTGGGTAATTGTAACAAGTGTGCTACAGTTTACTAAAGATTTTGTGGTTTCGCTTAAAAATTATTCATGGACCGAATTCTATTACATTTTGAGTTCCTAATAAACCACGTATGTGAAATTTAATGCGATGCTCGGTGGTGGAAATTATTGTTCTCATATCTCTTATCGTACGGGTATAAGTGGAATAGTAAAGAAAAATGAAAGACAAATACACTAGTGAATCCGTCCTTGACGATAACCGAACATTGTGATTGTCAATTACTGATTCTGTTCAGGGTATCTTCAGTATTTTATTCCAATTTCACATAATTAGGTGATGGGACCGATGTGCAAAATTTTTAAAAAAACACTGTCATTCTAAAACTGCGATAATGTTCAGTCCGAGAAGAAAAATTCTGATCCGGAGCTGAAACTCAACAATTCGAGTGTGATAAAGAAACTGAGACTATTCTGCGTATACTTCAACAACTTCTTATGAGTGACACCTTTGTGTATCTTCAACAAGTGTGCTACATTGTACTCAAGGTCATGTGCTTTCGCTATTAAATTATTCATGGACTGAACTCTATTGCATTTTGAGTTCCTAATAAAGCACGAACGTGAAATTTAATGCGATGCTCGGTGCTTGAAATTATTGTTCTCATGTCGTTTATCGTAGGAGTATAAGTGGAATACTATGGAAAATGAAAGACAAATACCCTGGTGAGTCCGTCCATGACCATTACGGAACATTGTGGTTCTCAATTGATTATTCTATTTAGTGTATCTTCAATATTTCATTTCAATTTCGAATGATTAGGTGATGGGACCTATGTGCAAAATTTCAAAAAATACACTGTTAGTCTGAAACTCCGATAATGTTCAGTCCGATAATAAAGTTTCCGATCCGCAGCTGATACTCAACTATTCGAGTGTGATAAAGAAACTGAGACTAATCTGTGTATACTTCAACAACTTCTTTTGAATGACACCTTTGTGTACTTGTAACTAGTGTGCTACAGTTTACTCAAGGTCATGTGTTTTCACTTTAAAATTATTCATAGACCGAACTCTATTACATTTTGAGTTCCTAATAAAACACGAACGTGACATTTAATGCGATGCTCGATGGTGGAAATTATTGTTCTCATATATCTAATCGTAGGGGTATAAGTGGAAAACTACGAAAAATGAAAGAAAAATACACGGGTGAATCCGTCCATGACCACAACGGAACATTGTGGTTCTCAATTGATGATTCTGTTCAGTGTATCTCCAATATTTCATTTCAATTTTGAATAATTAGGTGACGGGACCTATGTGCAAAATTTTAAAAAATACACTGTCAATCTAAAACTCCGCTAATGATCAGTTCGATAAAAATTTTCAGATCCCTAGCTGAAACTCAACTATTCCAGTGTGATGAAGAAACTGAGACTAATCTGCATATACTTCAACAATTTCTTACGAATGACACCTTTGGGTAATTGTAACAAGTGTGCTACAGTTTACTCAAGATTTTGTGGTTTCGCTTTAAAATTATTCATGGACCGAATTCTATTGCATTTTGAGTTCCTAATAAACCACGTATGTGAAATTTAATGCGATGCTCGGTGGTGGAAATTATTGTTCTCATATCTCTTATCGTACAGGTATAAGTGGAATAGTAAAGAAAAATGAAAGACAAATACACTAGTGAATCCGTCCTTGACGATAACCGAACATTGTGATTGTCAATTACTGATTTTGTTCAGTGTATCTCCATTATTTCATTCCAATTTCACATAATTAGGTGATGGGACCGATGTGCAAAATTTTAAAAAAAACACTGCCATTCTAAAACTGCGATAATGTTCAGTCCGAGAAGAAAAATTCTGATCCGGAGCTGAAACTCAACAATTCGAGTGTGATAAAGAAACTGAGACTATTCTGCGTATACTTCAACAACTTCTTATGAATGACACCTTTGTGTATCTTTAACAAATGTGCTACAGTGTACTCAAGGTCATGTGCTTTCGCTATTAAATTATTCATTGACTGAACTCTATTGCATTTTGAGTTCCTAATAAACCACGAACGTGAAATTTAATGCGATGCTCGGTGCTTGAAATTATTGTTCTCATGTCGTTTATCGTAGGAGTATAAGTGGAATACTATGGAAAATGAAAGACAAATACCCTGGTGAGTCCGTCCATGACCATTACGGAACATTGTGGTTCTCAATTGATTATTCTATTTAGTGTATCTTCAATATTTCATTTCAATTTCGAATGATTAGGTGATGGGACCTATGTACAAAATTTCAAAAAATACACTGTTAGTCTAAAACTCCGATAATGTTCAGTCCGATAATAAAGTTTCCGATCCACAGCTGATACTCAACTATTCGAGTGTGATAAAGAAACTGAGACTAATCTGTGTATACTTCAACAACTTCTTTTGAATGACACCTTTGTGTACTTGTAACTAGTGTGCTACAGTTTATTCAAGGTCATGTGTTTTCGCTTTAAAATTATTCATAGACCGAACTCTATTACATTTTGAGTTCCAAATAAAACACGAACGTGACATTTAATGCGATGCTCGGTGGTGGAAATTATTGTTCTCATATATCTTATCGTAGGGGTATAAGTGCGAAACTACGAAAAATGGAAGAAAAATACACGGGTGAATCCGTCCATGACCACAACGGAACATTGTGGTTCTCAATTGATGATTCTGTTCAGTGTATCTCCAATATTTCATTTCAATTTTGAATAATTAGGTGACGGGACCTATGTGCAAAATTTAAAAAAATACACTGTCAGTCTAAAACTCCGTTAATGATCAGTCCGATAAAAATTTTCAGATCCCTAGCTGAAACTCAACTATTCCAGTGTGATGAAGAAACTGAGACTAATATGCGTATACTTCAACAATTTCTTATGAATGACACCTTTGGGTAATTGTAACAAGTGTGCTACAGTTTACTCAAGATTTTGTGGTTTCGCTTTAAAATTATTCATGGACTGAATTCTATTACATTTTGAGTTCTTAATAAACCACGTATGTGAAATTTAATTCGATGCTCGGTGGTGGAAATTATTGTTCTCATATCTCTTATCGTACGGGTATAAGTGGAATAGTAAAGAAAAATGAAAGACAAATACACTAGTGAATCCGTCCTTGACGATAACCAAACATTGTGATTGTCAATTACTGATTCTATTCAGTGTATCTCCAGTATTTCATTCCAATTTCATATAATTAGGTGATGGGACCGATGTGCAAAATTATAAAAAAAAACATTGTCATTCTAAAACTGCGATAATGTTCAGTCCGAGAAGAAAAATTCTGATCCGGAGCTGAAACTCAACAATTCGAGTGTGATAAAGAAACTGAGACTATTCAGCGTATACTTCAACAACTTCTTATGGCTGACACCTTTGTGTATCTTTAACAAGTGTGCTACAGTGTACTCAAGGTCATGTGCTTTCGCTATTAAATTATTCATGGACTGAACTCTATTGCATTTTGAGTTCCTAATAAACCACGAACGTGAAATTTAATGCGATGCTCGGTGCTTGAAATTATTGTTCTCATGTCGCTTATCGTAGGAGTATAAGTGGAATACTATGGAAAATGAAAGACAAATACCCTGGTGAGTCCGTCCACGACCATTACGGAACATTGTGGTTCTCAATTGATTATTCTATTTAGTGTATCTTCAATATTTAATTTCAATTTTGAATGATTAGGTGATGGGACCTATGTGCAAATTTTCAAAAAATACACTGTTAGTCAGAAACTCCGATAATGTTCAGTCCGATAATAAAGTTTCCGATCCGCAGCTGATACTCAACTATTCGAGTGTGATAAAGAAACTGAGACTAATCTGTGTATACTTCAACAACTTCTTTTGAATGACACCTTTGTGTACTTGTAACTAGTGTGCTACAGTTTACTCAAGGTCATGTGTTTTCGCTTTAAAATTATTCATAGACCGAACTCTATTACATTTTGAGTTCCTAATAAAACACGAACGTGACATTTAATGCGATGCTCGATGGTGGAAATTATTGTTCTCATATATCTTATCGTAGGGGTATAAGTGGAAAACTACGAAAAATGAAAGAAAAATACACGGGTGAATCCGTCCATGACCACAACGGAACATTGTGGTTCTCAATTGATGATTCTGTTCAGTGTATCTCCAATATTTCATTTCAATTTTGAATAATTAGGTGACGGGACCTATGTGCAAAATTTTAAAAAATACACTGTCAATCTAAAACTCCGTTAATGATCAGTCCGATAAAAATTTTCAGATCCCTAGCTGAAACTCAACTATTCCAGTGTGATGAAGAAACTGAGACTAATCTGCATATACTTCAACAATTTCTTACGAATGACACCTTTGGGTAATTGTAACAAGTGTGCTACAGTTTACTCAAGATTTTGTGGTTTCGCTTTAAAATTATTCATGGACCGAATTCTATTACATTTTGAGTTCCTAATAAACCACGTATGTGAAATTTAATGCGATGCTCGGTGGTGGAAATTATTGTTCTCATATCTCTTATCGTACAGGTATAAGTGGAATAGTAAAGAAAAATGAAAGACAAATACACTAGTGAATCCGTCCTTGACGATAACCGAACATTGTGATTGTCAATTACTGATTTTGTTCAGTGTATCTCCATTATTTCATTCCAATTTCACATAATTAGGTGATGGGACCGATGTGCAAAATTTTAAAAAAAACACTGCCATTCTAAAACTGCGATAATGTTCAGTCCGAGAAGAAAAATTCTGATCCGGAGTTGAAACTCAACAATTCGAGTGTGATAAAGAAACTGAGACTATTCTGCGTATACTTCAACAACTTCTTATGAATGACACCTTTGTGTATCTTTAACAAATGTGCTACAGTGTACTCAAGGTCATGTGCTTTCGCTATTAAATTATTCATGGACTGAACTCTATTGCATTTTGAGTTCCTAATAAACCACGAACGTGAAATTTAATGCGATGCTCGGTGCTTGAAATTATTGTTCTCATGTCGTTTATCGTAGGAGTATAAGTGGAATACTATGGAAAGTGAAAGACAAATACCCTGGTGAGTCCGTCCATGACCATTACGGAACATTGTGGTTCTCAATTGATTATTCTATTTAGTGTATCTTCAATATTTCATTTCAATTTCGAATGATTAGGTGATGGGACCTATGTACAAAATTTCAAAAAATACACTGTTAGTCTAAAACTCCGATAATGTTCAGTCCGATAATAAAGTTTCCGATCCACAGCTGATACTCAACTATTCGAGTGTGATAAAGAAACTGAGACTAATCTGTGTATACTTCAACAACTTCTTTTGAATGACACCTTTGTGTACTTGTAACTAGTGTGCTACAGTTTATTCAAGGTCATGTGTTTTCGCTTTAAAATTATTCATAGACCGAACTCTATTACATTTTGAGTTCCAAATAAAACACGAACGTGACATTTAATGCGATGCTCGGTGGTGGAAATTATTGTTCTCATATATCTTATCGTAGGGGTATAAGTGCGAAACTACGAAAAATGGAAGAAAAATACACGGGTGAATCCGTCCATGACCACAACGGAACATTGTGGTTCTCAATTGATGATTCTGTTCAGTGTATCTCCAATATTTCATTTCAATTTTGAATAATTAGGTGACGGGACCTATGTGCAAAATTTAAAAAAATACACTGTCAGTCTAAAACTCCGTTAATGATCAGTCCGATAAAAATTTTCAGTTCCCTAGCTGAAACTCAACTATTCCAGTGTGATGAAGAAACTGAGACTAATCTGCGTATACTTCAACAATTTCTTATGAATGACACCTTTGGGTAATTGTAACAAGTGTGCTACAGTTTACTCAAGATTTTGTGGTTTCGCTTTAAAATTATTCACGGACTAAATTCTATTACATTTTGAGTTCCTAATAAACCACGTATGTGAAATTTAATTCGATGCTCGGTGGTGGAAATTATTGTTCTCATATCTCTTATCGTACGGGTATAAGTGGAATAGTAAAAAAAAATGAAAGACAAATACACTGGTGAATCCGTCCTTGACGATAACCAAACATTGTGATTGTCAATTACTGATTCTATTCAGTGTATCTCCAGTATTTCATTCCAATTTCATATAATTAGGTGATGGGACCGATGTGCAAAATTATAAAAAAAAACATTGTCATTCTAAAACTGCGATAATGTTCAGTCCGAGAAGAAAAATTCTGATCCGGAGCTGAAACTCAACAATTCGAGTGTGATAAAGAAACTGAGACTATTCAGCGTATACTTCAACAACTTCTTATGGCTGACACCTTTGTGTATCTTTAACAAGTGTGCTACAGTGTACTCAAGGTCATGTACTTTCGCTATTAAATTATTCATGGACTGAACTCTATTGCATTTTGAGTTCCTAATAAACCACGAACGTGAAATTTAATGCGATGCTCGGTGCTTGAAATTATTGTTCTCATGTCGCTTATCGTAGGAGTATAAGTGGAATACTATGGAAAATGAAAGACAAATACCCTGGTGAGTCCGTCCACGACCATTACGGAACATTGTGGTTCTCAATTGATTATTCTATTTAGTGTATCTTCAATATTTAATTTCAATTTTGAATGATTAGGTGATGGGACCTATGTGCAAAATTTCAAAAAATACACTGTTAGTCAGAAACTCCGATAATGTTCAGTCCGATAATAAAGTTTCCGATCCGCAGCTGATACTCAACTATTCGAGTGTGATAAAGAAACTGAGACTAATCTGTGTATACTTCAACAACTTCTTTTGAATGACACCTTTGTGTACTTGTAACTAGTGTGCTACAGTTTACTCAAGGTCATGTGTTTTCGCTTTAAAATTATTCATAGACCGAACTCTATTACATTTTGAGTTCCTAATAAAACACGAACGTGACATTTAATGCGATGCTCAATGGTGGAAATTATTGTTCTCATATATCTTATCGTAGGGGTATAAGTGGAAAACTACGAAAAATGAAAGAAAAATACACGGGTGAATCCGTCCATGACCACAACGGAACATTGTGGTTCTCAATTGATGATTCTGTTCAGTGTATCTCCAATATTTCATTTCAATTTTGAATAATTAGGTGACGGGACCTATGTGCAAAATTTTAAAAAATACACTGTCAATCTAAAACTCCGTTAATGATCAGTCCGATAAAAATTTTCAGATCCCTAGCTGAAACTCAACTATTCCAGTGTGATGAAGAAACTGAGACTAATCTGCATATACTTCAACAATTTCTTACGAATGACACCTTTGGGTAATTGTAACAAGTGTGCTACAGTTTACTCAAGATTTTGTGGTTTCGCTTTAAAATTATTCATGGACCGAATTCTATTACATTTTGAGTTCCTAATAAACCACGTATGTGAAATTTAATGCGATGCTCGGTGGTGGAAATTATTGTTCTCATATCTCTTATCGTACAGGTATAAGTGGAATAGTAAAGAAAAATGAAAGACAAATACACTAGTGAATCCGTCCTTGACGATAACCGAACATTGTGATTGTCAATTACTGATTTTGTTCAGTGTATCTCCATTATTTCATTCCAATTTCACATAATTAGGTGATGGGACCGATGTGCAAAATTTAAAAAAAAACACTGCCATTCTAAAACTGCGATAATGTTCAGTCCGAGAAGAAAAATTCTGATCCGGAGTTGAAACTCAACAATTCGAGTGTGATAAAGAAACTGAGACTATTCTGCGTATACTTCAACAACTTCTTATGAATGACACCTTTGTGTATCTTTAACAAATGTGCTACAGTGTACTCAAGGTCATGTGCTTTCGCTATTAAATTATTCATGGACTGAACTCTATTGCATTTTGAGTTCCTAATAAACCACGAACGTGAAATTTAATGCGATGCTCGGTGCTTGAAATTATTGTTCTCATGTCGCTTATCGTAGGAGTATAAGTGGAATACTATGGAAAATGAAAGACAAATACCCTGGTGAGTCCGTCCACGACCATTACGGAACATTGTGGTTCTCAATTGATTATTCTATTTAGTGTATCTTCAATATTTAATTTCAATTTTGAATGATTAGGTGATGGGACCTATGTGCAAAATTTCAAAAAATACACTGTTAGTCAGAAACTCCGATAATGTTCAGTCCGATAATAAAGTTTCCGATCCGCAGCTGATACTCAACTATTCGAGTGTGATAAAGAAACTGAGACTAATCTGTGTATACTTCAACAACTTCTTTTGAATGACACCTTTGTGTACTTGTAACTAGTGTGCTACAGTTTACTCAAGGTCATGTGTTTTCGCTTTAAAATTATTCATAGACCGAACTCTATTACATTTTGAGTTCCTAATAAAACACGAACGTGACATTTAATGCAATGCTCGGTGGTGGAAATTATTGTTCTCATATATCTTATCGTAGGGGTATAAGTGCGAAACTACGAAAAATGGAAGAAAAATACACGGGTGAATCCGTCCATGACCACAACGGAACATTGTGGTTCTCAATTGATGATTCTGTTCAGTGTATCTCCAATATTTCATTTCAATTTTGAATAATTAGGTGACGGGACCTATGTGCAAAATTTTAAAAAATACACTGTCAGTCTAAAACTCCGTTAATGATCAGTCCGATAAAAATTTTCAGATCCCTAGCTGAAACTCAACTATTCCAGTGTGATGAAGAAACTGAGACTAATCTGCGTATACTTCAACAATTTCTTATGAATGACACCTTTGGGTAATTTTAACAAGTGTGCTACAGTTTACTCAAGATTTTGTGGTTTCGCTTTAAAATTATTCATGGACCGAATTCTATTACATTTTGAGTTCCTAATAAACCACGTATGTGAAATTTAATTCGATGCTCGGTGGTGGAAATTATTGTTCTCATATCTCTTATCGTACGGGTATAAGTGGAATAGTAAAGAAAAATGAAAGACAAATACACTAGTGAATCCGTCCTTGACGATAACCAAACATTGTGATTGTCAATTACTGATTCTATTCAGTGTATCTCCAGTATTTCATTCCAATTTCATATAATTAGGTGATGGGACCGATGTGCAAAATTATAAAAAAAAACATTGTCATTCTAAAACTGCGATAATGTTCAGTCCGAGAAGAAAAATTCTGATCCGGAGCTGAAACTCAACAATTCGAGTGTGATAAAGAAACTGAGACTATTCAGCGTATACTTCAACAACTTCTTATGGCTGACACCTTTGTGTATCTTTAACAAGTGTGCTACAGTGTACTCAAGGTCATGTGCTTTCGCTATTAAATTATTCATGGACTGAACTCTATTGCATTTTGAGTTCCTAATAAACCACGAACGTGAAATTTAATGCGATGCTCGGTGCTTGAAATTATTGTTCTCATGTCGCTTATCGTAGGAGTATAAGTGGAATACTATGGAAAATGAAAGACAAATACCCTGGTGAGTCCGTCCACGACCATTACGGAACATTGTGGTTCTCAATTGATTATTCTATTTAGTGTATCTTCAATATTTAATTTCAATTTTGAATGATTAGGTGATGGGACCTATGTGCAAAATTTCAAAAAATACACTGTTAGTCAGAAACTCCGATAATGTTCAGTCCGATAATAAAGTTTCCGATCCGCAGCTGATACTCAACTATTCGAGTGTGATAAAGAAACTGAGACTAATCTGTGTATACTTCAACAACTTCTTTTGAATGACACCTTTGTGTACTTGTAACTAGTGTGCTACAGTTTACTCAAGGTCATGTGTTTTCGCTTTAAAATTATTCATAGACCGAACTCTATTACATTTTGAGTTCCTAATAAAACACGAACGTGACATTTAATGCAATGCTCGGTGGTGGAAATTATTGTTCTCATATATCTTATCGTAGGGGTATAAGTGGAAAACTACGAAAAATGAAAGAAAAATACACGGGTGAATCCGTCCATGACCACAACGGAACATTGTGGTTCTCAATTGATGATTCTGTTCAGTGTATCTCCAATATTTCATTTCAATTTTGAATAATTAGGTGACGGGACCTATGTGCAAAATTTTAAAAAAATACACTGTCAGTCTAAAACTCCGTTAATGATCAGTCCGATAAAAATTTTCAGATCCCTAGCTGAAACTCAACTATTCCAGTGTGATGAAGAAACTGAGACTAATCTGCGTATACTTCAACAATTTCTTATGAATGACACCTTTGGGTAATTTTAACAAGTGTGCTACAGTTTACTCAATATTTTGTGGTTTCGCTTTAAAATTATTCATGGACCGAATTCTATTACATTTTGAGTTCCTAATAAACCACGTATGTGAAATTTAATGCGATGCTCGGTGGTGGAAATTATTGTTCTCATATCTCTTATCGTACGGGTATAAGTGGAATAGTAAAAAAAAATGAAAGACAAATACACTGGTGAATCCGTCCTTGACGATAACCGAACATTGTGATTGTCAATTACTGATTCTGTTCAGTGTATCTCCAGTATTTCATTCCAATTTCACATAATTAGGTGATGGGACCGATGTGCAATATTTTAAAAAAAAAACAGTGTCATTCTAAAACTGCGATAATGTTCAGTCCGAGAAGAAAAATTCTGATCCGGAGCTGAAACTCAACAATTCGAGTGTGATAAAGAAACTGAGACTATTCTGCGTATACTTCAACAACTTCTTATGAATGACACCTTTGTGTATCTTTAACAAGTGTGCTACAGTGTACTCAAGGTCATGTGCTTTCGCTATAAAATTATTCATGGACTGAACTCTATTACATTTTGAGTTCCTAATAAGTCACGAACATGAAATTCAATGTGATGCTCGGTGCTGGAAATTATTGTTCTCATGTCGTTTATCGTAGGAGTATAAGTGGAATACTATGGAAAATGAAAGACAAATACCCTGGTGAGTCCGTCCATGACCATTACGGAACATTGTGGTTCTCAATTGATTATTCTATTTAGTGTATCTTCAATATTTCATTTCAATTTCGAATGATTAGGTGATGGGACCTATGTACAAAATTTCAAAAAATACACTGTTAGTTTGAAACTCCGATAATGTTCAGTCCGATAATAAAGTTTCCGACCCGCAGCTGATACTCAACTATTCGAGTGTGATAAAGAAACTGAGACTAATCTGTGTATACTTCAACAACTTCTTTTGAATGACACCTTTGTGTACTTGTAACTAGTGTGCTACAGTTTACTCAAGGTCATGTGTTTTCGCTTTAAAATTATTCAAAGACCAAACTCTATTACATTTTGAGTTCCTAATAAAACAAGAACGTGACATTTAATGCGATACTCGGTGGTGGAAATTATTGTTCTCATATATCTTATCGTAGGGGTATAAGTGGAAAACTACGATAAATGAAAGAAAAATACACGGGTGAATCCGTCCATGACCACAACGGAACATTGTGGTTCTCAATTGATGATTCTGTTCAGTGTATCTCCAATATTTCATTTCAATTTCGAATAATTAGGTGATGGGACCTATGTGCAAAATTTAAAAAAATACACTGTCAGTCTAAAACTCCGTTAATGATCAGTCCAACAAAAGTTTTCAGATCCCTAGCTGAAACTCAACTATTCCAGTGTGATGAAGAAACTCAGACTAATCTGCGTATACTTCAACAATTTCTTATGAATGACACCTTTGGGTAATTGTAACAAGTGTGCTACAGTTTACTCAAGATTACGTGGTTTCGCTTTAACATTATTTACGGACCGAATTCTATTACATTTTGAATTCCTAATAAACCACGTATGTGAAATTTAATGCGATGCTCAGTGGTGGAAATTATTGTTCTCATATCTCTTATCGTACGGGTATAAGTGGAATAGTATGAAAAATGAAAGACAAATACACTAGTGAATCCGTCCTTGATGATAACCGAACATTGTGATTGTCAATTACTGATTCTGTTCAGTGTATCTCCAGTATTTCATTCCAATTTCACATAATTAGGTGATGGGACCGATGTGCAAAATTTAAAAAAAAAACACTGTCATTCTAAAACTGCGATAATGTTCAGTCCGAGAAGAAAAATTCTGATCCGGAGCTGAAACTCAACAATTCGAGTGTGATAAAGAAACTGAGACTATTCTGCGTATACTTCAACAACTTCTTATGAATGACACCTTTGTGTATCTTTAACAAGTGTGCTACAGTGTACTCAAGGTCATGTGCTTTCGCTATAAAATTATTCATGGACTGAACTCTATTACATTTTGAGTTCCTAATAAGCCACGAACATGAAATTCAATGCGATGCTTGGTGCTGGAAATTATTGTTCTCATGTCGTTTATCGTAGGTGTATAAGTGGAATACTATGGAAAATGAAAGACAAATACCCTGGTGAGTCCGTCCATGACCATTACGGAACATTGTGGTTCTCAATTGATTATTCTGTTTAGTGTATCTTCAATATTTCATTTCAATTTCGAATGATTAGGTGATGGGACCTATGTGCAAAATTTCAAAAAATACACTGTTAGTATGAAACTCCGATAATGTTCAGTCCGATAATAAAGTTTCCAATCCGTAGCTGATACTCAACTATTCGAGTGTGATAAAGAAACTGAGACTAATCTGTGTATACTTCAACAACTTCTCTTGAATGACACCTTGGTGTACTTGTAACTAGTGTGCTACAGCTTACTCAAGGTCATGTGTTTTCGCTTTAAAATTATTCATTGACCGAACTCTATTACATTTTGAGTTCCTAATAAAACACGAACGTGACATTTAATGCGATGCTCGGTGATGGAAATTATTGTTCTCATATATCTTATCGTAGGGGTATAAGTGGAAAACTACGAAAAATGAAAGAAAAATACACGGGTGAATCCGTCCATGACCACAACGGAACATTGTGGTTCTTAATTGATGATTCTGTTCAGTGTGTCTCCAATATTTCATTTCAATTTCGAATAATTAGGTGACGGGACCTATGTGCAAAATTTAAAAAAATACACTGTCAGTCTAAAACTCCGTTAATGATCAGTCCGATAAAAATTTTCAGATCCCTAGCTGAAACTCAACTATTCCAGTGTGATGAAGAAACTGAGACTAATCTGCGTATTCTTCAACAATTTCTTATGAATGACACCTTTGGGTAATTGTAGCAAGTGTGCTATAGTTTACTCAAGATTTTGTGGTTTCGCTTTAAAATTATTCATGGACCGAATTCTATTACATTTTGAGTTCCTAATAAACCACGTATGTGAAATTTAATGCGATGCTCAGTGGTGGAAATTATTTTTCTCATATCTCTTATCGTACGGGTATAAGTGGAATAGTACGAAAAATGAAAGACAAATACACTAGTGAATCCGTCCTTGACGATAACCGAACATTGTGATTGTCAATTACTGATTCTGTTCAGTGTATCTCCAACATTTCATTCTAATTTCACATAATTAGGTGATGGGACCGATGTGCAAAATTAAAAAAAAACACTATCATTCTAAAACTGCGATAATGTTCAGTCCGAGAAGAAAAATTCTGATCCGGAGCTGAAACTCAACAATTTGAGTGTGATAAAGAAACTGAGACTATTCTGCGTATACTTCAACAACTTCTTATGAATGACACCTTTGTGTATCTTTAACAAGTGTGCTACAGTGTACTCAAGGTATTGTGCTTTCGCTATAAAATTATTCATTGACTGAACTCTATTACATTTTGAGTTCCTAATAAGCCACGAACGTGAAATTCAATGCGATGCTCGGTGCTGGAAATTATTGTTCTCATATCGTTTATCGTAGGAGTATAAGTGGAATACTATGGAAAATGAAAGACAAATACCGTGGTGAGTCCGTCCATGACCATTACGGAACATTGTGGTTCTCAACTGATTATTCTGTTTAGTGTATCTTCAATATTTCATTTCAATTTCGAATGATTAGGTGATGGGACCTATGTGCAAAATTTCAAAAAATACACTGTTAGTCTGAAACTCCGATAATGTTCAGTCCGATAAAAAAGTTTCCGATCCGTAGCTGATACTCAACTATTAGAGTGTGATAAAGAAACTGAGACTAATCTGTGTATACTTCAACAACTTCTTTTGAATGACACCTTTGTGTACTTGTAACTAGTGTGCTACAGTTTACTCAAGGTCACGTGTTTTCGCTTTAAAATTATTCATAGACCGAACTCTATTACATTTTGAGTTCCTAATAAAACATGAATGTGACATTTAATGCAATGCTCGGTGGTGGAAATTATTGTTCTTATATATCTTATCTAGGGGTATAAGTGGAAAACTACGAAAAATGAGAGAAAAATACACGGGTGAATCCGTCCATGATCATAACGGAACATTGTGGTTCTCAATTGATGATTCTGTTCAGTGTATCTCCAATATTTCATTTCAATTTCGAATAATTAGGTGACGGGACCTATGTGCAAAATTTAAAAAAATACACTGTCAGTCTAAAACTCCGTTAACGTTCAGTCCGATAAAAATTTTCAGATCCCTAGCTGAAACTCAACTATTCCAGTGTGATGAAGAAACTGAGACTAATCTGCGTATACTTCAACAATTTCTTATGAATGACACCTTTGGGTAATTGTAACAAGTGTGCTACAGTTTACTCAAGATTATGTGGTTTCGCTTTAAAATTATTTATGGACCGAATTCTATTACATTTTGAGTTCCTAATAAACCACGTATGTGAAATTTAATGCGATGCTCGGTGGTGGAAATTATTGTTCTCATATCTCTTATCGTACGGGTATAAGTGGAATAGTACGAAAAATGAAAGACAAATACACTAGCGAATCCGTCCTTGACGATAACCGAACATTGTGGTTGTCAATTACTGATTCTGTTCAGTGTATCTCCAATATTTCATTCCAATTTCACATAATTAGGTGATGGGACTGATGTGCAAAATTTTAAAAAAAACACTGTCATTCTAAAACTGCGATAATGTTCAGTCCGAGAAGAAAAATTCTGATCCGGAGCTGAAACTCAACAATTCGAGTGTGATAAAGAAACTGAGACTATTCTGCGTACACTTCAACAACTTCTTATGAATGACACCTTTGTGTACTTGTAACAAGTGTGCTACAGTGTACTCAAGGTCATGTGCATTCGCTATAAAATTATTCATGGACTGAACTCTATTACATTTTGAGTTCCTAATAAACCACGAACGTGAAATTTAATGCGATGCTCAGTGGTGGAAATTATTGTTCTCATATCGTTCATCGTAGGATTATAAGTGGAATACTATGGAAATTGAAAGACAAATACCCTGGTGAGTCCGTCCATGACCATTACGGAACATTGTGGTTCTCAATTGATTATTCTGTTTAGTGTATCTTCAATATTTCATTTCAATTTCGAATGATCAGGTGATGGGACCTATGTGCAAAATTTCAAAAAATACACTGTTAGTCTGAAACTCCGATAATGTTCAGTCCGATAATAATGTTTCCGATCCGCAGTTGATACTCAACTATTCGAGTGTGATAAAGAAACGGAGACTAATCTGTGTATACTTCAACAACTTCTTTTGAATGACACCTTTGTGTACTAGTAACTAGTGTGCTACAGTTTACTCAAGGTCATGTGTTTTCGCTTTAAAATTATTCATAGACCGAACTCTATTACATTTTGAGTTCCTAATAAACCACGAACGTGACATTTAATGCGATGCTCGGTGGTGGAAATTATAGTTCTCATATATCTTATCGTAGGGGTATAAGTGGAAAACTACGAAAAATGAAAGAAAAATACACGGGTGAATCCGTCCATGACCATAATGGAAATTGTGGTTCTCAATTGATGATTCTGTCCAGTGTATCTCCAATATTTCATTTCAATTTCGTATAATTAGGTAACGGGACCTATGTACAAAATTTTAAAAAATACACTGTCAGTCTAAAACTCCGTTAATGTTCAGTCCGATAAAAATTTTCAGATCCCTAGCTGAAACTCAACTATTCCAGTGTGACGAAGAAACTGAGACTAATCTGCGTATACTTCAACAATTTCTTATGAATCACACCTTTGTATAATTGTAACAAGTGTGCTGCAGTTTACTCAAGATTATGTGGTTTCGCTTTAAAATTATTCATGGACCAAATTCTATTACATTTTGAGTTCCTAAAAAACCACGTATGTGAAATTTAATGCAATGCTCGGTGGTGGAAATTATTGTTCTCATATCTCTTATCGTATGGGTATAGGTGGAATAGTACGAAAAATGAAAGACAAATACACTAGTGAATCCGTCCTTGACGATAACCGAACATTGTGGTTGTTAATTACTGATTCTGTTCAGTGTATCTCCAATATTTCATTCCAATTTCACATAATTAGGTGATGGGACCGATGTGTAAAATTTTTAAAAAAACACTGTCATTCTAAAACTCCGATAATGTTCAGGCCGAGAAGAAAAATTCTGACCCGGAGCTGAAACCCAACAATACGAGTGTGATAAAGAAACTGAGACTAATCTGTGTATACTTCAACAACTTCTTATGAATAACACCTTTGTGTATTTGTAACAAGTGTGCTACAGTTTACTCAAGGTCATGTGCTTTCGCTACAAAATTATTCATGGACTAAGCTCTATTACATTTTGAGTTCCTAATAAACCACGAACGTGAAATTTAATGCGATGCTCGGTGCTAGAAATTATTGTTCTCATATCGTTTATCGTAGGAGTATAAGTGGAATACTATGGAAAATGAAAGACAAATACCCTGGTGAATCTGTCCATAACCATCACGGAACATTGTGGTTCTCAATTGTTTATTCTGTTTAGTGTATCTTCAATATTTCATTTCAATTTCGAATAATTAGGTGATGGAACCTATGTGTAAAATTTCAAAAAATACACTGTTAGTCTAAAACTCCGATAATGTTCAGTCCGATAATAACGTTTCCGATCCGCAGCTGATACTCAACTATTCGAGTGTGATAAAGAAACTGAGACTAATCTGTGTATACTTGAACAACTTCTTTTGAAGGACACCTTTGTGTATTTGTAACAAGTGTGCTACAGTTTGCTCAAGGTCATGTGATTTCGCTACAAAATTATTCATGGACTGAGCTCTATTACATTTTGAGTTCCTAATAAACCACGAACGTGAAATTTAATGCGATGCTCGGTGCTAGAAATTATTGTTCTCATATCGTTTATCATAGGAGTATAAGTGGAATGCTATGGAAAATGAAAGAAAATTACACGGGTGAATCCGTCCATGACCATAACGGAACATTTTGGTTCTCAATTGATTATTCCATTTAGTGTATCTGAAATATTTTATTTCAGTTTTGAATAATTAAGTGACGGAACCTATGTGCAAAATTTAAAAGAATACATTGTCAGTCTAAAACTCTGATAATTTTCAGTGTGATAAGAAAGTTTCAAATCCGTAGCTGAAACTCAACTATTCGAGTGTGATAAAGAAACTGAGACTAATCTGCGTATACTTCAACAACTTCTTATGAACGCCACCTTTGTGTACTTGAAAATAGTGTGCTACAGTTTACTCAAGGTCATGTGCTTTCGCTTTAAAATTATTCATTAACCGAACTCTATTACATTTTGAGTTCCTAATAAACCACGTACGTGAAATTTAATGCAATGCTCGGTGGTGGAAATTACTGTTTTCATATATCTTATCGTAGGAGTATAAGTGGAATACAATGAAAAATGAAAGACAAATACATGGGTGAATCCATCCATGACCATAACTGAACATTGTGGTTATTAATTGATGATATTATTCAGTGCATCTCCATTATTTCATTTCAATTTCACATAATTAGGTGATGGGACCTATGTACAAAATTTTAAAAAATACACTGTCAGTCTAAAACTCCGATAATGTTCAGTCCGACAAGAAATTTTCTTATCCGTAGCTGAAACTCAACTATTCGAGTGTGATAAAGAAACTGAGACTAATCTACGTATACTTTAACAACTTCTTATGAATGACACCTTTGTGTTCTTGTAACTAGTCTGGCACAGTTTACTCAAGGTCATGTGCTTTCACTTTAAAATTATTCATGGACCGATTCTATTACATTTGAGTTCCTCATATACCACGAATGTGAAATTTATTGCAATGCTCGGTGGTGGAAATTATTGTTCTCATATCTCTTATTGTAGGGGTATAAATGGAATACTATTAAATATGAAAGATAAATACACTAGTGAATCAGTCCTTAACGATAATGGAACATTGTGGTTGTCAATTAATGATTCGGTTCAGTGTATCTACAATATTTCATTTCAATTTCACATAATTAGGTTATGGGACCTATATGAAAAATTTTAAGAAATGCACCGTAAGTCTAAAACTCCGATAATGTTAAGTCCGAAAAGAAAGTTTCAGATCTGTAGCTGAAACTCAACTATTTGAGTGTGATAAAGAACGTGAGACTAATCTGCGTATACTTCAACAACTTCTTTTGAATGACACCTTTGTGTACTTATAACTAGTGTGCTACAGTTTACTCAAGGTCATGTGCTTTAGCTTTAAAATTATTCATGGACCGAATTCTAATATATTTTGAGTTCCTAATAAACCACGAACGTGAAATTGAATGCGATGCTCAGTGGTGGAAATTATTGATCTCATATCTCTTATCGTAGGGGTCTAAGTCGAATACTACGAAAAATGAAAGATAAATACACTAGTGAATCCATCCTTGACGATAACAGAACATTGTGGTTGTCAATTATTCATTTTGTTCAGTGTATCTCCAATATTTCATTTCAATCTCACATAATTAGGTGATGGGGCCGATGGGCAAAATTTTAAAAAATACACCGTCATTCTAAAGCTCCAATAATGTTCAGTCTGATGATAAAGTTTCATATCCGTAGATAATACTCATCTATTCGAGTGTGATAAAGAAACTGAGACTATTCTGCGTATACTTCAACAACTTCTTTTGAATGACAACTTTGTGTACTTGTAACTAGTGTGCTACAGTTTACTCAAGGTCATGTGTTTTCACTTTAAAATTATTCATGGACCGATTCTATTACATTTGAGTTCCTAATATACCACGAATGTGAAAGTTATTGCAATGCTCGTTGGTGGAAATTATTGTTCTCATATCTCTTATCGTGGAGGTATAAATGGAGTACTATAGAAAATGAAAGATAAATACACTAGTGAATATAAAAAATGAAAGATAAATACACTATAGTGAATCAGTCCTTGACGATAACGGAACATTGTGGTTCTAAATTAGTGATTTTTTTAGTGTATCTCCAATATTTCATTTCAATTTCACATAATTAAGTTATGGGACCGATGTACAAAATTTTAAAAAATACACAGTCTAAAACTTCGATAATGTTCAGTCTGATAATAAAGTTTCAGATCCGCGGCTGAAACTCAACTATTCGAGTGTGACAAAGAAGGTGAGACTAATCTGCGTATACTTCAACAACTTCTTCTGAATGACACCTTTGTGTACTTATAACTAGTGTGCCACAGTTTACTCAAGGTCATGTGCTTTCGCTTTAAAATTATTCATGGACCGAATTCTATTACATTTTGAGTTCCTAATAAACCACGAACGTGAAATTTAATGCGATGCTCAGTGGTGGAAATTATTGATCTCATATCTCTTATAGTAGGGGTATAAGTCGAATACTACGAAAAATGAAAGATAAATACACTAGTGAATCCGTCCTTGATGATAACAGAACATTGTGGTTGTCAATTAATCATTCTGTTCAGTGTATCTCCAATATTTCATTTCAATCTCACATAATTAGGTGATGGGGCCGATGTGCAAAATTTTAGAAAATAAACTGTCATTCTAAAACTCCGATAATGTTCAGTCTGATGATAAAGTTTCATATCCGTAGCTAATACTCATCTATTCGAGTGTGATAAAGAAACTGAGACTAATCTGCGTATACTTCAACAACTTCTTCTGAATGACACCTTCGTGTACTTATAACTAGTGTGCCACAGTTTACTCAAGGTCATGTGCTTTCGCTTTAAAATTATTCATTGACCGAATTCTATTACATTTTGAGTTCCTAATAAACCACGAATGTGAAATTTAATGCGATGCTCGGTGGTGGAAATTATTGATCTCATATCTCTTATCGTAGGGGTATAAGTCGAATACTGCGAAAAACGAAAGGTAAATACACTAGTGTATCCGTCCTTGACGATAACAGAACATTGTGGTTGTCAATTAATCATTCTGTTCAGTGTATCTCCAACATTTCATTTCAATCTCACATAATTAGGTGATGGGGCCGATGTGCAAAATTTTAAAAAATACACTGTCATTCTAAAACTCCGATAATGTTCAGTCTGATGATAAAGTTTCATATCCGTAGCTAATTCTCATCTATTCGAGTGTGATAAAGAAACTGAGACTAATCTGCATATACTTCAACAACTTCTTTTGAAAGACAACTTTGTGTACTTGTATTTAGTGTGCTACAGTTTACTCAAGGTCATGAGCTTTCGCTTTAAAATTATTCATGGACCGATTCTATTACATTTGAGTTCCTAATATACCACGAATGTGAAAGTTATTGCAATGCTCGGTGGTGGAAATTATTGTTCTCATATCTCTTATCGTAAAGGTATAAATGGAATACTATGAAAAATGAAAGATAAATACACTAGTGAATCAGTCCTTGACGATAACGGAACATTGTGGTTGTCAATTAATGATTTTGTTCAGTGTATCTCCAATATTTCATTTCAATTTCACATAATTAGGTTATGGGACCTATGTGAATTTTTTTTAAAATGCACTGTCGGTCTCAAACTCCGATAATGTTCAGTCCGATAAGAAAGTTTTAGATCCGTAGCTGAAACTCAACTGTTTGAGTGTGATTATGAAAGTGAGACTAATATGCGTATACTTCAACAACTTCTTTTGAATGACACCTTTGTGTACTTATAACTAGTGTGCTACAGTTTACTCAATGTCATGTGCTTTCGCTTTAAAATTATTCAATGACCGAATTCTATTGCATTTTGAGTTCCTAATAAACCAGGAACGTGAAATTTAATGCGATGCTCGGTGGTGGAAATTATTGATCTCATATCTCTTATCGTTGGGGTATAAGTCGAATAGTACGAAAAATGAAAGATAAATACTCTAGTGAATCCGTCCTTGACGATAACAGAACATTGTGGTTGTCAATTAATCATTCTGTTCAGTGTATCTCCAATATTTCATTTCAATCTCACATAATTAGGTGATGGGGCCGATGTGCAAAATTTTAAAAAATACACTGTCATTCTAAAACTCCGATAATGTTCAGTCTGATGATAAAGTTTCATATCCGTAGCTAATACTCATCTATTCGAGTGTGATAAAGAAACTGAGACTAATCTGCGTATACTTCAACAACTTCTTTTTAATGACAACTTTGTGTACTTGTAACTAGTGTGCTACAGTTTACTCAAGTTCATGTGTTTTCGCTTTAAATTATTCATGGACCGATTCTATTACATTTGAGTTCCTAATATACCATGAATGTGAAAGTTATTGCAATGCTTGGTGGTGGAAATTATTGCTCTCATATCTCTTATCGTAGAGGTATAAATGGAATACTATGAAAAATGAAAGATAAATACACTAGTGAATCAGTCCTTGACGATAACGGAACATTGTGGTTGTCAATTAATGATTTTGTTCAGTGTATCTCCAATATTTCATTTCAATTTCACATAATTAGGTTATGGGACCTATGTGAATTTTTTTTAAAAATGCACTGTCAGTCTCAAACTCCGATAATGTTCAGTCCGATAAGAAAGTTTTAAATCCGTAGCTGAAACTCAACTGTTCGAGTGTGATAAAGAAAGTGAGACAAATCTGCGTATACTTCAACAACGTCTTTTGAATGACACCTTTGTGCACTTATAACTAGTGTGCTACAGTTTACTCAATGTTATGTGCTTTCGGTTTAAAATTATTCATGGACCGAAATTTAATGTGATGCTCGGTGATGGAAATTATTGTTCTCATATCTCTTATCGTAGGATTATATGTTGAACACTATGAAAAATGAAAGACAAATACACTGGTGAATCCGTCCATGACCATAACGGTACATTGTGGTTGTCAATTGATGATTGTGTTCAGTGTATCTCCAATAATTCATTTCAATTTCGAATAATTAGTTGATGGGACCTGTGTACAAAATTTAAAAAAATACAGTGTCAGTCTAAAACTCCGATAATGTTCAGTCCGATAAGAAATTTTCAGATCCGTAGCTGAAACTAAACTATTCGGGCGTGATAAAGAAACTGAGACTAATCTGTGTATACTTCAACAACTTCTTATGAATAACACCTTTGTGTACTTGTAACTAGTGTGCTACAGTTTACTTAAGGTCATGTGCTTTTGGTTTAAAATTAGTTATGTACCGAATTGTTTTACATTTTGAGTTCCTAATAAACCATGAACATGAAATTTAATGCGATGATCGGTGATTGAAATTATTTTTCTCATATCTCTTATCGTAGGAGTATAAGTGGAATACAATGAAAAATGAAAGACAAATACACTAGTGAATCCGTCCATGACCATAATGGAAAATTGTGATTGTCAATTGATGAATCTGTTCAGTGTATATCCAATATTTCATTTCAATTTCACATAATTAGGTGATGGGACCGATGTGGAAAATTTAAAAAAATACACAGTCTAAAACTCCGATAATGTTCAGTCTGATAATAAAGTTTCAGATCGGTAGCTGATACTCAATTTACTTTGAGGGATAAGAGCAGACTGCAGATTTCCCGAGAATGCTGGATGAGGATGGACAAGCGCCTGAAGAGGGCATAGTTTACTGAGACTAATCTGCGTATACTTCAATAACTTCTTTTGAATGACACCTTTGTGTACTTGTAACTACTGTGCTATAGTTTCCACTTTAAAATTAATCATGGACCGAATTCTATTGCATTTTGAGTTCCCAATAAACCAAGAACGTGAAATTTAATGCGATGCTCGGTGGTGGAAATTATTGTTCTTATATCTCTTTTCGTAGGGGTATATGTGGAATACTATGAAAAATGAAAGACAAATACACTAGGGAATCCGTCCTTGACCATAACGGAACATTCTGGTTGTCAATTGATGATTCTATTTAGTGTATCACCAGTATTTCATTTCAATTTTGAATAATTAGGTGAGGGGACCCATGTGAAATTTTTTTAAAAATACACTGTCGTTCTAAAACTCCGATAATGTTCAGTCCGATAAGAAAGTTTTAGATCCATAGCTGAAACTCAACTATTCGAGTGCGATAAAGAAACTGAGAATAATCTGCGTATACTTCAACAACTTATGAATGACACCTTTGTGTACTTGTAACTAGTGTGCTACAGTTTACTTATGGTTATGTGCTTTCGCTTTAAAATTATTCATGGACCGAATTCTATTAAATTTTGAGTTCCTAATAAACCACGAACGTGAAATTTAATGCGATGCTCAGTGGTGGAAATTATTGTTCTCATATCTCTTATCGTAGGGGTACAAGTGGAAGACCATGAAAAATGAAAGAAAAATACACTAGTGAATCCGTCCTTGACAATAACGGGTAGTTGTGGTTATCAATTAATGATTATGTTAAGTGTGTCTCCAATATTTTATTTCAATTTCACATAATTAGGTGATGGGGCTGATGTGAAAATTTTGAAAAAAATACACTGTCATTTTAAAACTCCGATAATGTTCACTCTGATAAGAAAGTTTTAGATCCATAGCTGAAACTCAATTACTTGAGTGTGATAAAGAAACTGAGACTAATCTGCGTATACTTCAACAACTCCTTAAGAATGACACCTTTGTGTACTTGTAACTAGTGTGCTACAGTTTACTCAAGGTTATGTGCTTTCGCTTTAAAATTATTCATGGACCGAATTCTATTACATTTTGAGTTCCTAATAAACCATGAACGTGAAATTTAATGCGATGCTCGGTGGTGGAAATTATTGTTCTCATATATGTTATCCTAGGGGTATAAGTGGAATACTAAGAAAAATGAAAGACAAATACACTAGTGAATCCGTCCTTGATGATAACAGAAAATTGTGGTTGTCAATTAATCATTCTGCTCAGTGTATCTCCAATATTTCATTTCAATTTCACATAATTAGGTGATGGGGCCGATGTGCAAAATTTAAAAAAAAATTCACTGTCATTCTAAAACTCCGATAATGTTCAGTCCGATTAGAAAGTTTCAAATCCGTAGCTGAAACTCAACTATTCGAGTGTGATAAAGAAACTGAGACCAATCTGCGTATACTTCAACAACTTCTTATGAATGATTCCTTTGTGTACTTATAACTAGTGGGCTACAGTTTACTCAAGGTCATGTGCTTTCGCTTTAAAATTATTCATTGACCAAATTCTATTACATTTTGAGTTAATAATAAACCACAAACGTGAAATCTAATGCAATGCTCGGTGGTGGAAATTGTTGTTCTCATATCTCTTATCGTAGAGATATAAGTGCAACACTATGAAAAATGAAAAACAAATACACTGTTGAATCCGTCCATGACCATAACGGAACATTGTGGTTCTCAATTAATGATTCTGTTTAGTGTATCTCCAATATTTCATTTCAATTTCGAATAATTATGTGATGGGACCTATGTGCAAAATTTTAAAAAATACATTGTCAGTCTAAAACTCCGATAATGTTCAGTCCGATAAGAAATATTCATATCCGTAGCTGAAACTCAACTATTCGAGTGTGCTAAAGAAATAGAGATTAATCTGCGTATACTTCAACAACTTCTTATGAACGACACCTATGTATACTTGTAACTAGTGTGCTATAGTTTACTCAAGGTCATGTGCTTTCGCTTTAAAATTATTCATGGACCGAATTCCATTACATTTTGAGTTCCTAATAAACCATGAATGTGAATTTAATGCGATGCTCGGTGGTGGAAATTATTGTTCTCATATCTCTTATCCTAGGGGTATAAGTGGAATACTATGAAAAATGAAAGACAAATACACTAGTGAATCCGTCGTTGACTATAACGGAACATTGTAGTTGTCAATTAATGATTCTGTTCAGTTTATCTCCAATATTTCATTTAAATTTCACATAATTAGGTGATGGGGACGATGTGAAAATTTTAAAAAATACACTGTCATTCTAAAACTCCGATAATGTTCAGTCTGATGATAAAGTTTCATATCCGTAGCTAATACCCATCTATTCGAGTGTGATAAAGAAAATGAGACTAATCTGCGTATACTTCGACAACTTCTTTTGAATGACACCTTTGTGTACTTGTAACTAGTGTGCTACAGTTTACTCAAGGTCATGTGTTTTCGCTTTGAAATTATTAGTGGACCGAACTCTATTACATTTTGAGTTCCAAATAAACCACGAAAGTGAAATTTAATACGATGCTCGGTGGTGGAATTTGTTGATCTCATATCTCTTATCATAGGGGTATAAGTGAAATAATACAAAAATTGAAAGATAAATACATTAGTGAATTCGTCCTTGACGATAACGGAACATTGTGGTTGTCAATTAATGATTCTGTTCAGTGTATCTCCAATATTTCACTTCAATTTCACATAATTAGGTGATGGGATCGATGAGAAAATTTTTTAAAAAATACACTGTCATTCTAAAACTCCGAAGATGTTAAGTTCGAATAGAAAGTTTTAGATCCGTAGCTGAAACTCAACTATTCGAGTGTGATAAAGAAACTGAGACCAATATGCGTATACTTCAACAACTTCTTTTGAATGATACCTTTGTGTACTTGTAACTAGTGGGCTACAGTTTACTCAAGGTCATGTGCTTTCGCTTTGAAATTATTCATTGACCAAATTCTATTACATTTTTAGTTAATAATAAACCACGAACGTGAAATCTAATGCGATCCTCGGTGGTGGAAATTATTGTTCTCATATCTCTTATCGTAGGGATATAAGTGCAACACTATGAAAAATGAAAAACAAATACACTGTTGAATCCGTCCATGACCATAACGGAACATTGTGTATCTCAATTAATGATTCTGTTCAGTGTATCTTCAATATTTCATTTCAATTTCGAATAATTAGGTGACAGGACCTATGTGCAAAATTTTAAACAATACATTGTCAGTCTAAAACTACGATAATGTTCAGTCCGATAAGAAATATTCAGATCCGTAGCTGAAACTCAACTATTTGAGTGTGATAAAGAAACTGAGACTAATTTGCGTATAATTCAACAACTTCTTATGAACGACACCTATGTATACTTTTAACTAGTGTGCTATAGTTTACTCAAGGTCATGTGCTTTCGCTTTAAAATTATTCATGGACCGAATTCCATTACATTTTGAGTTCCTAATAAACCACGAATGTGAAATTTAATGCGATGCTCGGTGGTGGAAATTATTGTTCTCATATCTCTTATCTCTTATCCTAAGGGTATAGGTGGAATACTATGAAAAATGAAAGACAAATACACTAGTCAATCCGTTCTTGACGATAACGGAACATTGTGGTTGTCAATTAATGATTCTGTTCAGTGTATCTCTAATATTTCATTTCAATTTCACATAATTAGGTGATGGGGCCGATGTGAAATTTTTTTTAAAATAAACTGTCATTCTAAAACTCCGATATGTTCAGTCTGATGATAAAGTTTCATATCCGTAGCTAATACTCATCTATTCGAGTGTGATAAAGAAACTGAGACTAATCTGTGTATACTTCAACAAATTCTTTTGAATGACACCTTTGTGTACTTGTAACTAGTGTGCTACAGTTTACTCAAGGTCATGTGTTTTCGCTATGAAATTATTAGTGGACCGAAATCTATTACATTTTGAGTTCCAAATAAACCACGAACGTGAAATTTAATACGATGCTCGGTGGTGGAATTTTTTGATCTCATATCTCTTATCATAGCGGTATAAGTGAAATAATACAAAAATTGAAAGATAAATACATTAGTGAATTCGTCCTACACGATAACGGAACATTGTGGTTGTCAATTAATGATTCTGTTCAGTGTATCTCCAATATTTCATTTCAATTTCACATAATTAGGTGATGGGATCGATGAGCAAAATTTTAAAAAAATACACTGTAATTCTAAAATCCGATAATGTTAAGTTCGAATAGAAAGTTTCAGATCCGTAGCTAAAACTCAACTATTCGAGAGTGATAAAGAAACTGAGACCAATATGTGTATACTTCAACAACTTCTTTTGAATGATACCTTTGTGTACTTGTAACTAGTGGGCTACAGTTTACTCAAGGTTATGTGCTTTCGCTTTAAAATTATTCATTGACCAAATTCTATTACATTTTTAGTTAATAATAAACCACGAACGTGAAATCTAATGCGATCCTCGGTGGTGGAAATTATTGTTCTCATATCTCTTATCGTAGGGATATAAGTGCAACACTATGAAAAATGAAAAACAAATACACTGTTGAATCCGTCCATGACCATAACGGAACATTGTGGTTCTCAATTAATGATTTTGTTCAGTGTATCTTCAATATTTCATTTCAATTTCGAATAATTAGGTGACAGGACCTATGTGTAAAATTTTAAACAATACATTGTCAGTCTAAATCTACGATAATGTTCAGTCCGATAAGAAATATTCAGATCCGTAGCTGAAACTCAACTATTCGAGTGTGATAAAGAAACTGAAACTAATCTGCGTATAATTCAACAACTTCTTATGAACGACACCTACGTATACTTGTAACTAGTGTGCTATAGTTTACTCAAGGTCATGTGCTTTTGCTTTAAAATTATTCATGGACCGAATTCCATTACATTTTGAGTTCCTAATAAACCACGAATGTGAAATTTAATGCGATGCTTGGTGGTGGAAATTATTGTTCTCATATCTCTTATCCTAAGGGTATACGTGGAATACTATGAAAAATGAAAGACAAATACACTAGTCAATCCGTTCTTGACAATAACGGAACATTGTGGTTGTCAATTAACGATTCTGTTCAGTGTATCTCTAATATTTCATTTCAATTTCACATAATTAGGTGATGGGGCCGATGTGAATTTTTTTTTAAAATAAACTGTCATTCTAAAACTCCGATAATGTTCAGTCTGATGATAAAGTTTCATATCCGTAGCTAATACTCATCTATTCGAGTGTGATAAAGAAACCGAGACTAATCTGTGTATACTTCAACAACTTCTTTTGAATGACACCTTTGTGTACTTGTAAGTAGTGTGCTACAGTTTACTCAAGGTCATGTGTTTTTGCTTTGAAATTATTAGTGGACCGAACTCTATTACATTTTGAGTTCCAAATAAACCACGAACGTGAAATTTAACACGATGCTCGGTGGTGGAAATTATTGATCTCATATCTCTTATCATAGGGGTATAAGTGAAATAATACTAAAATTCAAAGATAAATACATTAGTGAATTCGTCCTTGACGATAACGGAACATTGGGGTTGTCATTTAATGATTCTGTTCAGTGTATCTCCAATATTTCATTTCAATTTCACATAATTAGGTGATGGGATCGATGTGCAAAATTTTAAAAAAATACACTGTCATTCTAAAACTCCGATAATGTTAAGTCCGAATAGAAAGTTTCAGATCCGTAGCTGAAACTCAACTATTCGAGTGTGATAATGAAACTGAGACCAATATGCGTATACTTCAACAACTTCTTTTGAATGATACCTTTGTGTACTTGTAACTAGTGGGCTACAGTTTACTCAAGGTCATGTGCTTTCGCTTTAAAATTATTCATTGACCAAATTCTATTACATTTTTAGTTAATAATAAACCACGAACGTGAAATCTAATGCGATCCTCGGTGGTGGAAATTATTGTTCTCATATATCTTGTCGTAGGGATATAAGTGCAATACTATGAAAAATGAAATAACAAATACACCGTTGAATCCGTCCATGACCATATCGAAACATTGTGGTTCTTAATTAATGATTCTGTTCTGTGTATCTCCAATATTTCATTTCAATTTCGAATAATTAGGTGACGGGACCTATGTGCAAAATTTTAAAAAATACATTTTCAGTCTAAAACTCCGATAATGTTCAGTCCGATAAAAATATTCAGATCCGTAGCTGAAACTCAACTATTCGAGTGTGATAAAGAAGCTGAGACTAATCTGCGTATACTTCAACAACTTCTTATGAATAGCACCTTTGGGTACTTGTAAGTAGTGTGCTACAGTTTACTCAAGGTTATGTGCTTTCGCTTTAAAATTATTCATGGACCGAATTCCTTTACATTTTGAGTTCCTAATAAACCACGAATGTGAAATTTAATGCGATGCTCGGTGTTGGAAATTATTGTTCTCATATCTCTTATCCTAGGGGTATAGGTGGAATACTATTAAAAATGAAAGACAAATACACTAGTGAATCCGTTCTTGACGATAACGGAACATTGTGGTTCTCAATTAATTATTCTGTTCAGTGTATCTTCAGTATTTCATTTCAATTTCGAATAATTAGGTGACAGGACCTATGTGAAAAATTTTAAACAATACATTGTCAGTCTAAAACTACGATAATGTTCAGTCCGATAAGAAATATTCAGATCCGTAGCTGAAACTCAACTATTCGAGTGTGATAAAGAAACTGAGACTAATCTGCGTATAATTCAACAACTTCTTATGAACGACACCTATGTATACTTGTAATTAGTGTGCTATAGTTTACTCAAGGTCATGTGCTTTCGCTTTAAAATTATTCATGGACCGAATTCCATTACATTTTGAGTTCCTAATAAACCACGAATGTGAAATTTAATGCGATGCTCGGTGGTGGAAATTATTGTTCTCATATCTCTTATCCTAAGGGTATACGTGGAATACTATGAAAAATGGAGGACAAATACACTAGTCAATCCGTTCTTGACGATAACGGAACATTGTGGTTGTCAATTAATGATTCTGTTCTGTGTATCTCTAATATTTCATTTCAATTTCACATAATTAGGTGATGGGGCCGATGTGAAATTTTTTTTAAAATACACTGTCATTCTAAAACTCCGATAATGTTCAGTCTGATGATAAAGTTTCATATCCGTAGCTAATACTCATCTATTCGAGTGTGATAAAGAAACTGAGACTAATCTGTGTATACTTCAACAACTTCTTTTGAATGACACCTTTGTGTACTTGCAAGTAGTGTGCTACAGTTTACTCAAGGTCATGTGTTTTCGCTTTGAAATTATTAGTGGACCGAACTCTATTACATTTTGAGTTCCAAATAAACCACGAACGTGAAATTTAATACGATGCCCGGTGGTGGAAATTATTGATCTCATATCTCTTATCATAGGGGTATAAGTGAAATAATACTAAAATTGAAAGATAAATACATTAGTGAATTCGTCCTTGACGATAACGGAACATTGGGGTTGTCAATTAATGATTCTGTTAAGTGTATCTCCAATATTTCATTTCAATTTCACATAATTAGGAGATGGGATAGATGTGCAAAATTTAAAAAAAATACACTGTCATTCTAAAACTCCGATAATGTTAAGTCCGAATAGAAAGTTTCAGATCCGTAGCTGAAACTCAACTATTCGAGTGTGATAATGAAACTGAGACCAATATGCGTATACTTCAACAACTTCTTTTGAATGATACCTTTGTGTACTTGTAACTAGTGGCCTACAGTTTACTCAAGGTCATGTGCTTTCGCATTAAAATTATTCATTGACCAAATTCTATTACATTTTTAGTTAATAATAAACCACGAACGTGAAATCAAATGCGATCCTCGGTGGTGGAAATTATTGTTCTCATATATCTTGTCGTAGGGATATAAGTGCAATACTATGAAAAATGAAAAACAAATACACTGTTGAATCCGTCCATGACCATATCGAAACATTGTGGTTCTCAATTAATGATTCTGTTCTGTGTATGTCCAATATTTCATTTCAATTTCGAATAATTAGGTGACGGGACCTATGTGCAAAATTTTAAAAAATACATTTTCAGTCTAAAACTCTGATAATGTTCAGTCCGATAAAAATATTCAGATCCGTAGCTGAAACTCAACTATTCGAGTGTGATAAAGAAGCTGAGACTAATCTGCGTATACTTCAACAACTTCTTATGAATAGCACCTTTGGGTACTTGTAAGTAGTGTGCTACAGTTTACTCAAGGTTATGTGCTTTCGCTTTAAAATTATTCATTGACCGAATTCCTTTACATTTTGAGTTCCTAATAAACCACGAATGTGAAATTTAATGCGATGCTCGGTGTTGGAAATTATTGTTCTCATATCTCTTATCCTAGGGGTATAGGTGGAATACTATTAAAAATGAAAGACAAATACACGAGTGAATCCGTTCTTGACGATAACGGAACATTGTGGTTCTCAATTAATTATTCTGTTCAGTGTATCTTCAATATTTCATTTCAATTTCGAATAATTAGGTGACAGGACCTATGTGCAAAATTTTAAACAATACATTGTCAGTCTAAAACTACGATAATGTTCAGTCCGATAAGAAATATTCAGATCCGTAGCTGAAACTCAACTATTCGAGTGTGATAAAGAAACTGAGACTAATCTGCGTATAATTCAACAACTTCTTATGAACGACACCTATGTATACTTGTAACTAGTGTGCTTAGTTTACTCAAGGTCATGTGCTTTCGCTTTAAAATTATTCATGGACCGAATTCCATTACATTTTGAGTTCCAAATAAACCACGAATGTGAAATTTAATGCGATGCTCGGTGGTGGAAATTATTGTTCTCATATCTCTTATCCTAAGGGTATACGTGGAATACTATGAAAAATGAAAGACAAATACACTAGTCAATCCGTTCTTGACGATAACGGAACAGTGTGGTTGTCAATTAATGATTCTGCCAGTGTATCTCTAATATTTCATTTCAATTTCACATAATTAGGTGATGGGGCCGATGTGAAATTTTTTTTAACATACACTGTCATTCTAAAACTCCGATAATGTTCAGTCTGATGATAAAGTTTCATATCCGTAGCTAATACTCATCTATTCGAGTGTGATAAAGAAACTGAGACTAACATGTGTATATTTCAACAACTTCTTTTGAATGACACCTTTGTGTACTTGTAAGTAGTGTGCTACAGTTTACTCAAGGTCATGTGTTTTCGCTTTGAAATTATTAGTGGACCGAACTCTATTACATATTGAGTTCCAAATAAACCACGAACGTGAAATTATATACGATGCTCGGTGGTGGAAATTATTGATCTCATATATCTTATCATAGGGGTATAAGTGAAATAATACTAAAATTGAAAGATAAATACATTAGTGAATTCGTCCTTGACGATAACGGAACATTGGGGTTGTCAATTAATGATTCTGTTCAGTGTATCTCCAATATTTCAATTTCACATAATTAAGTGATGGGATCGATGTGCAAAATTTAAAAAAAATACACTGTCATTCTAAAACTCCGATAATGTTAAGTCCGAATAGAAAGTTTCCGATCCGTAGCTGAAACTCAACTATTCGAGTGTGATAATGAAACTGAGACCAATATGCGTATACTTCAACAACTTCTTTTGAATGATACCTTTGTGTACTTGTAACTAGTGGGCTACAGTTTACTCAAGGTCATGTGCTTTCGCTTTAAAATTATTCATTGACCAAATTCTATTACATTTTTAGTTAATAATAAACCACGAACGTGAAATCTAATGCGATCCTCGGTGGTGGAAATAATTGTTCTCATATATCTTGTCGTAGAGATATAAGTGCAATACTATGAAAAATGAAAAACAAATACACTGTTGAATCCGTCCATAACCATAACGAAACACTGTGGTTCTCAATTAATGATTCTGTTCTGTGTATCTCCAATATTTCATTTCAATTTCGAATAATTAGGTGACGGGACCTATGTGCAAAATTTTAAAAAATACATTTTTAGTCCAAAACTCCAATAATGTTCAGTCCGATAAAAATATTCAGATCCGTAGCTGAAACTCAACTATTCGAGTGTGATAAAGAAGCTGAGACTAATCTTTGTATACTTCAACAACTTCTTATGAATGACACCTTTGGGTACTTGTAAGTAGTGTGCTACAGTTTACTCAAGGTTACGTGCTTTCGCTTTAAAATTATTCATGGACCGAATTCCTTTACATTTTGAGTTCCTAATAAACCACGAATGTGAAATTTAATGCGATGCTCGGTGGTGGAAATTATTGTTCTCATATCTCTTATCTTAGGGGTATAGGTGGAATACTATTAAAAATGAAAGACAAATACACTAGTGAATCCGTTCTTGACGATAACGGAACATTGTGGTTCTCAATTAATTATTCTGTTCAGTGTATCTTCAATATTTCATTTCAATTTCGAATAATTAGGTGACAGGACCTATGTGCAAAATTTTAAACAATACATTGTCAGTCTAAAACTACAATAATGTTCAGTCCAATAAGAAATATTCAGATCCGTAGCTGAAACTCAACTATTCGAGTGTGATAAAGAAACTGAGACTAATCTGCGTATAATTCAACAACTTCTTATGAACGACACCTATGTATACTTGTAACTAGTGTGCTATAGTTTACTCAAGGTCATGTGCTTTCGCTTTAAAATTATTCATGGACCGAATTCCATTACATTTTGAGTTCCTAATAAACCACGAATGTGAAATTTAATGCGATGCTCGGTGGTGGAAATTATTGTTCTCATATCACTTATCCTAAGGGTATACGTGGAATACTATGAAAAATGAAAGACAAATACACTAGTCAATCCGTTCTTGACGATAACGGAACATTGTGGTTGCCAATTAATGATTCTATTCAGTGTATCTCTAATATTTCATTTCAATTTCACATAATTAGGTGATGGGGCCGATGTGAAATTTTTTTTTAAATACACTGTCATTCTAAAATTCCGCTAATGTTCAGTCTGATGATAAAGTTTCATATCCGTAGCTAATACTCATCTATTCGAGTGTGATAAAGAAACTGAGACTAATCTGTGTATACTTCAACAACTTCTTTTGAATGACACCTTTGTGTACTTGTAAGTAGTGTGCTACAGTTTACTCAAGGTCATGTGTTTTCGCTTTGAAATTATTAGTGGACCAAACTCTATTACATTTTGAGTTCCAAATAAACCACGAACGTGAAATTTAATACGATGCTCGGTGGTGGAAATTATTGATCTCATATCTCTTATCATAGGGGTATAAGTGAAATAATACTAAAATTGAAAGATAAATACATTAGTGAATTCGTCCTTGACGATAACGGAACATTGGGGTTGTCAATTAATGATTCTGTTCAGTGTATCTCCAATATTTCATTTCAATTTCACATAATTCGGTGATGGGATCGATGTGCAAAATTTAAAAAAAATACACTGTCATTCTAAAACTCCGATAATGTTAAGTCCGAATAAAAAGTTTCAGATCCGTAGCTGAAACTCAACTATTCGAGTGTGATAATGAAACTGAGACCAATATGCGTATACTTCAACAACTTCTTTTGAATGATACCTTTGTGTACTTGTAACTAGTGGGCTACAGTTTACTCAAGGTCATGTGCTTTCGCTTTAAAATTATTCATTGACCAAATTCTATTACATTTTTAGTTAATAATAAACCACGAACGTGAAATCTAATGAGATCCTCGGTGGTGGAAATTATTGTTCTCATATATCTTGTCGTAGGGATATAAGTGCAATACTATGAAAAATGAAAAACAAATACACTGTTGAATCCGTCCATGACCATAACGAAACATTGTGGTTCTCAATTAATGATTATGTTCTGTGTATCTCCAATATTTCATTTCAATTTCGAATAATTAGGTGACGGGACCTATGTGCAAAATTTTAAAAAATACATTTTCAATCTAAAACTCCGATAATGTTCAGTCCGATAAAAATATTCAGATCCGTAGCTGAAACTCAACTATTCGAGTGTGATAAAGAAGCTGAGACTAATCTGCGTATAATTCAACAACTTCTTATGAATGACACCTTTGGGTACTTGTAAGTTGTGTGCTACAGTTTACTCAAGGTTATGTGCTTTCTCTTTAAAATTATTCATGGACCGAATTCCTTTACATTTTGAGTTCCTAATAAACCACGAATGTGAAATTTAATGCGATGCTCGGTGGTGGAAATTATTGTTCTCATATCTCTTATCCTAGGGGTATAGGTGGAATACTATTAAAAATGAAAGACAAATACACTAGTGAATCCGTTCTTGACGATAACGGAACATTGTGGTTGTCAATTAATGATTCTGTTCAGTGTATCTCCAATATTTCATTTCAATTTCACATAATTAGGTGATGGGGCCGATGTGAAAAATTTTAAAAAATACACTGTCATTCTAAAACTCCGATAATGTTAAGTCCGATTAGAAAGTTTCAAATCCGTAGCTGAAGCTCAACTATTCGAGTGTGATACAGAAACTGAGACCAATCTGCGTATACTTCAACTTCTTATCAATGATACCTTTGTGTACTTATAACTAGTGGGCTACAGTTTACTCAAGGTCATGTGCTTTCGCTTTAAAATTATTCATTGACCAAATTCTATTACATTTTGAGTTAATAATAAACCACGAACGTGAAATCTAATGCGATGCTCGGTGGTGGAAATTATTGTTCTCATATCTCTTTTCGTAGGGATATAAGTGCAACACTATCAAAAATGAAAAACAAATACACTGTTGAATCCGTCCATGACCATGACGGAACATTGTGGTTCTCAATTAATGATTCTGTTCAATGTATCTCCAATATTTCATTTCAATTTCGCATATTTAGGTGATGGGACCTATGTGCAAAATTTTAAAAAATACATTCTCAGTCTAAAACTCCGATAATGTTCAGTCCGATAAGAAATATTCAGATCCGTAGCTGAACTCAACTATTCGAGTGTGATAAAGAAACAGAGACTAATCTGTGTATACTTCAACAACTTCTTATGAATGACACCTTTGTGTACTTGTAACTAGTGTGCCACAGTTAACTAAAGGTCATGTATTTTTGCTTTAAATTTATTCGTGGACCGAACTCTATTACATTTTGAGTTCCTAATAAACCACGAACGTGAAATTTAATACGATGCTCGGTGATGGAAATTGTTGATCTCATATCTCTTAACGTAGGGGTATAAGTGAAATACTACAAAAATTGAAAGATAAATACACTAGTGAATTCGTCCTTGACGATAACGAAACATTGTGGTTGTCAATTAGTGATTCTGTTCAGTGTATCTCCAATATTTCATTTCAATTTCACATAATTAGGTGATGGGATCGATGTGCAAAATTTTTAAAAAATACACTGTCATTCTAAAACTCCGATAAAAAGTTTCAGATTCGTAGCTGAAACCCAACTATTCAAGTGTGATAAAGAAACTGGGACCAATCTGCGTATACTTCAACAACTTCTTATGAATGATACCTTTGTGTACTTGTAACTAGTGGGCTACAGTTTACTCAAGGTCATGTGCTTTCGTTTTAAAATTATTCATTGACCAAATTCTATTACATTTTGAGTTAATAATAAACCACGAACGTGAAATCTAATGCGATCCTCGGTGGTGGAAATTATTGTTCTCATATCTCTTATTGTAGGGATATAAGTGCAATACTATGAAAAATGAAAAACAAATACACTGTTGAATCCGTCCATGACCATAATGGAACATTGTGGTTCTCAATTAATGATTCTGTTCAGTGTATCTCCAATATTTCATTTCAATTTTGAATAATTAGGTGATGGGACCTATGTGCAAAATTTTAAAAAATACATTGTCAGTCTAAAACTCCGATAATGTTCAGTCCGATAAGAAATATTCAGATCCGTAGCTGAAACTCAACTTTTCGAGTGTGATAAAGAAACTGAGACTAATCTTCGTATACTTCAACAACTTCTTATGAATGACACCTTTGTGTACTTGTAACTAGTGTGCCACAGTTTACTCAAGGTTATGTGCTGTCGCTTTAAAATTATTCAAGGACCGAATTCCATTACATTTTGAGTTCCTAATAAACCATGAATGTGAAATTTAATGCGATGCTCGGTGGTGGAAATTATTGTTCTCATATCTCTTATCCTAGGGGTATAGGTGGAATACTATGAAAAATGAAAGACAAATACACTAGTGAATCCGTCCTTGACGATAATGGAACATTGTGGTTGTCAATTAATGATTCTATTCAGTGTATCTCCAATATTTCATTTCAATTTCACATAATTTGGTGATGGGGCCGATGTGAAAATTTTTTAAAAATACACTGTCATTCTGAAACTCCGATAATGTTCAGTCTGATGATAAAGTTTCATATTCGTAGCTAATACTCATCTATTCGAGTGTGATAAAGAAACTGAGACTAATCTGCGTATACTTCGACAACTTCTTTTGAATGACACCTTTGTGTACTTGTAACTAGTGTGCCACAGTTTACTGAAGGTCATGTATTTTCGCTTTAAAATTATGGACCGAACTCTATTACAATTTGAGTTCCTAAAAAACCACGAACGTGAAATTTAATACGATGCTCGGTGGTGGAAATTGTTGATCTCATATCTGTTATCGTAGGGGTATAAGTGTAATACTAGGAAAAATGAAAGATAAATACACTAGATAATCCGTCCTTGACGATAACGAAACATTGTGGTTGTCAATTAATGATTCTGGTCAGTGTATCTCCAATATTTCATTTCAATTTCACATAATTAGGTGATGGGACCGATGTGCAAAATTTAAAAAAAGTACACTGTCATTCTAAAACTCCGATAATGTTAAGTCCGATTAGAAAGATTCAAATCCGTAGCTGAAGCTCAACTATTCGAGTGTGATACAGAAACTGAGACCAATCTGCGTATACTTCAACTTCTTATGAATGATACCTTTGTGTACTTATAACTAGTGGGCTACAGTTTACTCAAGGTCATGTGCTTTCGCTTTAAAATTATTCATTGACCAAATTCTATTACATTTTGAGTTAATAATAAACCACGAACGTGAAATCTAATGCGATGCTCGGTGGTGGAAATTATTGTTCTCATATCTCTTATCGTAGGGATATAAGTGCAACACTATCAAAAATGAAAAACAAATACACTGTTGAATCCGTCCATGACCATGACGGAACATTGTGGTTCTCAATTAATGATTCTATTCAGTGTATCTCCAATATTTCATTTCAATTTCGAATATTTAGGTGATGGGACCTATGTGCAAATTTTTTAAAAATACATTGTCAGTCTAAAACTCCGATAATGTTCTGTCCGATAAGAAATATTCAGACCCGTAGCTGAAACTCAACTATTCGAGTGTGTTAAAGAAACAGAGACTAATCTGCGTATACTTCAACAACTTCTTATGAACGACACCTTTGTATACCTGTAACTAGTGTGTTACAGTTTACTCAAGGTCATGTGCTTTCGCTTTAAAATTATTCATGGGCCGAATTCCATTACATTTTGAGTTCCTAATAAACCACGAATGTGAAATTTAATGCGATGCTAGGTGGTGGAAATTATTGTTTTCATATCTCTTATCCCAGGGTTATAAGTGGAATACTATGAAAAATGAAATACAAATACACTAGTGAATCCGTCCTTGACGATAACGGAACATTGTGGTTGTCAATTAATTATTCCATTCAGTTTATCTCCAATATTTCATTTCAATTTCACATAAATTAGGTGATGGGGCCGATGTGAAAATTTAAAAAAATACATTGTCCTTCTAAAACTCCGATAATATTCAGTCTGATGATAAAGTTTCATATCCGTAGCTAATACGCATCTATTCGAGTGTGACAAAGAAACTGAGACTAATCTGCGTATACTTCAACAACTTCTTTGGAATGACACCTTTGTGTACTTGTAACTAGTGTGCCACAGTTTACTCAAGGTCATGTGTTTTTGCTTTAAAATTATTCGTGGACCAAACTCTATTACGTTTTGAGTTCCTAATAAACCACGAACGAGAAATTTAATACGATGCTCGGTGGTGGAAATTGTTGATCTCATATCTCTAATCGTAGGGGTATAAGTGAAATACTACGAAAATTGAAAGATAAATACACTAGTGAATTCGTCCTTGACGATAACGGAACATTGTGGTTGTCAATTAATGATTATGTTCAGTGTATCTCCAATATTTAATTTCAATTTCACATAATTAGGTGATGGAACCGATGTGCAAAATTTAAAAAAAATACACTGTCATTCTAAAACTCCGATAATGTTAAGTCCGATTAGAAAGTTTCAGATCCGTAGCTGAAACTCAACTATTCGAGTGTGATAAAGAAACTGAGACCAATCTGCATAAACTTAAACAACTTCTTATGAATGACACCTTTGTGTACTTGTAACAAGTGTGCTACAGTTTACACAAAGTTATGTGCTTTCGCTTTAAAATTATTCATTGACCAAATTCTATTACATTTTGAGTTAATAATAAACCACGAACGTGAAATCTAATGCGATGCTCGGTGGTGGAAATTATTGTTCTCATATCTCTTTTCGTAGGGATATAAGTGCAACACTATCAAAAATGAAAAACAAATACACTGTTGAATCCGTCCATGACCATGACGGAACATTGTGGTTCTCAATTAATGATTCTGTTCAATGTATCTCCAATATTTCATTTCAATTTCGCATATTTAGGTGATGGGACCTATGTGCAAAATTTTAAAAAATACATTCTCAGTCTAAAACTCCGATAATGTTCAGTCCGATAAGAAATATTCAGATCCGTAGCTGAACTCAACTATTCGAGTGTGATAAAGAAACAGAGACTAATCTGTGTATACTTCAACAACTTCTTATGAATGACACCTTTGTGTACTTGTAACTAGTGTGCCACAGTTAACTAAAGGTCATGTATTTTTGCTTTAAATTTATTCGTGGACCGAACTCTATTACATTTTGAGTTCCTAATAAACCACGAACGTGAAATTTAATACGATGCTCGGTGATGGAAATTGTTGATCTCATATCTCTTAACGTAGGGGTATAAGTGAAATACTACAAAAATTGAAAGATAAATACACTAGTGAATTCGTCCTTGACGATAATGGAACATTGTGGTTGTCAATTAATGATTATGTTCAGTGTATCTCCAATATTTAATTTCAATTTCACATAATTAGGTGATGGAACCGATGTGCAAAATTTTAAAAAAATACACTGTCATTCTAAAACTCCGATAATGTTAAGTCCGATTAGAAAGTTTCAGATCCGTAGCTGAAACTCAACTATTCGAGTGTGATAAAGAAACTGAGACCAATCTGCATAAACTTAAACAGCTTCTTATGAATGACACCTTTGTGTACTTGTAACAAGTGTGCTACAGTTTACACAAAGTTATGTGCTTTCGCTTTAAAATTATTCATTGACCAAATTCTATTACATTTTGAGTTAATAATAAACCACGAATGTGAAATCTAATGTGATACTCGGTGGTGGAAATTATTGTTCTCATATCTCTTATTGTAGGGATATAAGTGCAATACTATGAAAAATGAAAAACAAATACACTGTTGAATCCGTCCATGACCATAATGGAACATTGTGGTTCTCAATTAATGATTCTGTTCAGTGTATCTCCAATATTTCATTTCAATTTTGAATAATTAGGTGATGGGACCTATGTGCAAAATTTTAAAAAATACATTGTCAGTCTAAAACTCCGATAATGTTCAGTCCGATAAGAAATATTCAGATCCGTAGCTGAAACTCAACTTTTCGAGTGTGATAAAGAAACTGAGACTAATCTTCGTATACTTCAACAACTTCTTATGAATGACACCTTTGTGTACTTGTAACTAGTGTGCCACAGTTTACTCAAGGTTATGTGCTGTCGCTTTAAAATTATTCAAGGACCGAATTCCATTACATTTTGAGTTCCTAATAAACCATGAATGTGAAATTTAATGCGATGCTCGGTGGTGGAAATTATTGTTCTCATATCTCTTATCCTAGGGGTATAGGTGGAATACTATGAAAAATGAAAGACAAATACACTAGTGAATCCGTCCTTGACGATAATGGAACATTGTGGTTGTCAATTAATGATTCTATTCAGTGTATCTCCAATATTTCATTTCAATTTCACATAATTTGGTGATGGGGCCGATGTGAAAATTTTTTAAAAATACACTGTCATTCTGAAACTCCGATAATGTTCAGTCTGATGATAAAGTTTCATATTCGTAGCTAATACTCATCTATTCGAGTGTGATAAAGAAACTGAGACTAATCTGCGTATACTTCGACAACTTCTTTTGAATGACACCTTTGTGTACTTGTAACTAGTGTGCCACAGTTTACTGAAGGTCATGTATTTTCGCTTTAAAATTATGGACCGAACTCTATTACAATTTGAGTTCCTAAAAAACCACGAACGTGAAATTTAATACGATGCTCGGTGGTGGAAATTGTTGATCTCATATCTGTTATCGTAGGGGTATAAGTGTAATACTAGGAAAAATGAAAGATAAATACACTAGATAATCCGTCCTTGACGATAACGAAACATTGTGGTTGTCAATTAATGATTCTGGTCAGTGTATCTCCAATATTTCATTTCAATTTCACATAATTAGGTGATGGGACCGATGTGCAAAATTTAAAAAAAGTACACTGTCATTCTAAAACTCCGATAATGTTAAGTCCGATTAGAAAGATTCAAATCCGTAGCTGAAGCTCAACTATTCGAGTGTGATACAGAAACTGAGACCAATCTGCGTATACTTCAACTTCTTATGAATGATACCTTTGTGTACTTATAACTAGTGGGCTACAGTTTACTCAAGGTCATGTGCTTTCGCTTTAAAATTATTCATTGACCAAATTCTATTACATTTTGAGTTAATAATAAACCACGAACGTGAAATCTAATGCGATGCTCGGTGGTGGAAATTATTGTTCTCATATCTCTTATCGTAGGGATATAAGTGCAACACTATCAAAAATGAAAAACAAATACACTGTTGAATCCGTCCATGACCATGACGGAACATTGTGGTTCTCAATTAATGATTCTATTCAGTGTATCTCCAATATTTCATTTCAATTTCGAATAATTAGGTGATGGGACCTATGTGCAAAATTTTTAAAAATACATTGTCAGTCTATAACTCCGATAATGTTCTGTCCGATAAGAAACATTCAGACCCGTAGCTGAAACTCAACTATTTGAGTGTGTTAAAGAAACAGAGACTAATCTGCGTATACTTCAACAACTTCTTATGAACGACACCTTTGTATACCTGTAACTAGTGTGCTACAGTTTACTCAAGGTCATGTGCTTTCCCTTTAAAATTATTCATGGACCGAATTCCATTACATTTTGAGTTCCTAATAAACCACGAATGTGAAATTTAATGCGATGCTCGGTGGTGGAAATTATTGTTCTCATATCTCTTATCCTAGGGTTATAAGTGGAATACTATGAAAAATGAAATCCAAATACACTAGTGAATCCGTCCTTGACGATAACGGAACATTGCGGTTGTCAATTAATGATCTGTTCAGTTTATCTCCAATATTTCATTTCAATTTCACATATATTAGGTGATGGGGCTGATGTGAAAATTTTTAAAAAATACACTATCCTTCTAAAACTCCGATAATGTTAAGTCCGATTAGAAAGTTTCAGATCCGTAGCTGAAACTCAACTATTCGAGTGTGATAAAGAAACTGAGACCAATCTGCATAAAATTCAACAACTTCTTATGAATGACACCTTTGTGTACTTGTAACAAGTGTGCTACAGTTTACACAAGGTTATGTGCTTTCGCTTTAAAATTATTCATTGATCAAATTCTATTACATTTTGAGTTAATAATAAACCACGAACGTGAAATCTAATGTGATACTCGGTGGTGGAAATTATTGTTCTCATATCTCTTATCGTAGGGATATAAGTGCAATACTATGAAAAATAAAAAACAAATACACTGTTGAATCCGTCCATGACCATAACGGAACATTGTGGTTCTCAATTAATGATTCTGTTCCGTGTATCTCCAATATTTCATTTCAATTTCGTATAATTAGGTGATGGGACCTATGTGCAAAATTTTAAAAAATACATTCTCAGTCTAAAACTCCGATAATGTTCAGTCCGATAAGAAATATTCAGATCCGTAGCTGAACTCAACTATTCGAGTGTGACAAAGAAACAGAGACTAATCTGTGTATACTTCAACAACTTCTTTGGAATGACACCTTTGTGTACTTGTAACTACTGTGCCACAGTTTACTCAAGGTCATGTGTTTTTGCTTTAAAATTATTCGTGGACCAAACTCTATTACGTTTTGAGTTCCTAATAAACCACGAACGAGAAATTTAATACGATGCTCGGTGGTGGAAATTGTTGATCTCATATCTCTAATCGTAGGGGTATAAGTGAAATACTACGAAAATTGAAAGATAAATACACTAGTGAATTCGTCCTTGACGATAACGGAACATTGTGGTTGTCAATTAATGATTATGTTCAGTGTATCTCCAATATTTCATTTCAATTTCACATAATTAGGTGATGGAACCGATGTGCAAAATTTTTAAAAAAAATACACTGTCATTCTAAAACTCCGATAATGTTAAGTCCGATTAGAAAGTTTTAGATCCGTAGCTGAAACTCAACTATTCGAGTGTGATAAAGAAACTGAGACCAATCTGCATAAACTTCAACAACTTCTTATGAATGACACCTTTGTGTACTTGTAACAAGTGTGCTACACTTTACTTAAGGTTATGTGCTTTCGCCTTAAAATTATTCATTGACCAAATTCTATTACATTTTGAGTTAATAACAAACCACGAACGTGAAATCTAATGTGATACTCGGTGGTGGAAATTATTGTTCTCATATCTCTTATCGTAGGGATATAAGTGCAATACTATGAAAAATAAAAAACAAATACACTGTTGAATCCGTCCATGACCATAACGGAACATTGTGGTTCTCAATTAATGATTCTGTTCAGTGTATCTCCAATATTTCATTTCAATTTCTCATAATTAGGTGATGGGACCTATGTACAAAATTTAAAAAAATACATTCTCAGTCTAAAACTCCGATAATGTTCAGTCCGATAAGAAATATTCAGATCCGTAGCTGAACTCAACTATTTGAGTGTGATAAAGAAACAGAGACTAATCTGTGTATACTTCAACAACTTCTTATGAATGACACCTTTGTGTACTTGTAACTAGTGTGCCACAGTTGACTGAAGGTCATGTATTTTCGCTTTAAAATTATTCGTGGACCGAACTCTATTACATTTTGAGTTCCTAATAAACCAGGAACGTGAAATTTAATACGATGCTCGGATGTGGAAATTGTTGATCTCATATCTCTTAACGTAGGGGTATAAGTGAAATACTACGAAAATTGAATGATAAATACACTAGTGAATTCGTCCTTGACGATAACGAAACATTGTGGTTGTCAATTAATGATTCTGTTCAGTGTATCTCCAATATTTCATTTCAATTTCACATAATTAGGTGATGGGATCGATGTGCAAAATTTAAAAAAAATACACTGTCATTCTAAAACTCTGATAGAAAGTTTCAGATTCGTAGCTGAAACCCAACTATTCAAGTGTGATAAAGAAACTGAGACCAATCTGCGTATACTTCAACAACTTCTTATGAATGATACCTTTGTGTACTAGTAACTAGTGGGCTACAGTTTACTCAAGGTCATGTGCTTTCGTTTTAAAATTATTCATTGACCAAATTCTAATAGATTTTGAGTTAATAAAAAACCACGAACGTGAAATCTAATGCGATCCTCGGTGGTGGAAATTATTGTTCTCATATCTCTTATCGTAGGGATATAAGTGCAATACTATGAAAAATGAAAAACAAATACACTGTTGAATCCGTCCATGACTATAATGGAACATTGCGGTTCTCGATTAAAGATTCTGTTCAGTGTATCTCCATTATTTCATTTCAATTTCGAATAATTAGGTGATGGGACCTATGTGCAAAACTTAAAAAAGTACATTGTCAGTCTAAAACTCCAATAATGTTCAGTCCGATAAGAAATATTCCGATCCATAGCTGAAACTCAACTATTCGAGTGTGATAAAGAAACTAAGACTAATCTGCGTATACTTCAACAACTTCTTATGAATGACACCTTTGTGTACTTGTAACTAGTGTGCCACAGTTTACTCAAGGTTATGTGCTGTCGCTTTAAAATTATTCAAGGACCGAATCCCATTACATTTTGAGTTCCTAATAAACCACGAATGTGAAATTTAATTCGATGCTCAGTGGTGGAAATTATTGTTCTCATATCTCTTATCCTAGGGGTATAGGTGGAATACTATGAAAAATGAAAGACAAATACACTAGTGAATCCGTCCTTGACGATAACGGAACATTGTGGTTGTCAATTAATGATTCTGTTCAGTGCATCTCCAATATTTCATTTCAATTTCACATAATTAGGTGATGGGGCCGATGTGAAAAATTTTAAAAAATACACTGTCATTCTAAAACTCCGATAATGTTCAGTCTGATGATAAAGCTTCATATTCATAGCTAATACTCATCTATTCGAGTGTGATAAAGAAACTGAGACTAATCTGCGTATACTTTGACAACTTCTTTTGAATCACACCTTTGTGTACTTGTAACTAGTGTGCCACAGTTTACATAAGGTCATGTATTTTCGCTTTAAAATTATTCGTGGACCGAACTCTATTACATTTTGAGTTCCTAAAAAACCACGAACGTGAAATTTAATACGATGCTCGGTTATGGAAATTGTTGATCTCATGTCTGTTATCGTAGGGGTATAAGTGGAATACTAGGAAAAATGAAAGATAAATACACTAGATAATCCGTCCTTGAAGATAACGAAACATTGTGGTTGTCAATTAATGATTCTGTTCAGTGTATCTCCAATATTTCATTTCAATTTCACATAATTAGGTGATGGGACCGATGTGCAAAATTTTAAAAAAGTACACTGTCATTCTAAAACTCCGATAATGTTAAGTCCGATTAGAAAGATTCAAATCTGTAGCTGAAGCTCAACTATTCGAGTGTGATACAGAAACTGAGACCAATCTGCGTATACTTCAACTTCTTATGAATGATACCTTTGTGTACTTATAACTAGTGGGCTACAGTTTACTCAAGGTCATGTGCTTTCGCTTTAAAATTATTCATTGACCAAATTCTATTAAATTTTGATTTAACAATAAACCACGAACGTGAAATCTAATGCGATGCTCGGTGGTGGAAATTATTGTTCTCATATCTCTTATCGTAGGGATATAAGTGCAACACTATCAAAAATGAAAAACAAATACACTATTGAATTCGTCCATGACCATGACGGAACATTGTGGTTCTCAATTAATGATTCTATTCAGTGTATCTCCAATATTTCATTTCAATTTCGAATAATTAGGTGATGGGACCTATGTGCAAAATTTTTAAAAATACATTGTCAGTCTAAAACTCCGATAATGTTCTTTCCGATAAGAAATATTCAGACCCGTAGCTGAAACTCAACTATTCGAGTGTCTTAAAGAAACAGAGACTAATCTGCGTATACTTCAACAACTTCTTATGAACAACACCTTTGTATACCTGTAACTAGTGTGCTACAGTTTACTCAAGGTCATGTGCTTTCGCTTTAAAATAATTCATGGACCGAATTACATTACATTTTGAGTTCCTAATAAACCACGAATGTGAAATTTAATGCGATGCTCGGTGGTGGAAATTATTGTTCTCATATCTCTTATCCCAGGGTTATAAATGGAATACTATGAAAAATGAAATCCAAATACACTAGTGAATCCGTCCTTGACGATAACGGAACATTGTGGTTGTCAATTAATGATTCGGTTCAGTTTATCTCCAATATTTCATTTCAATTTCACATAAATTAGGTGATGGGGCCGATGTGAAAATTTTTTAAAAATACATTGTCCTTCTAAAACATCGATAATATTCAGTTTGATGATAAAGTTTCATATCCATACCTAATACCCATCTATTCGAGTGTGATAAAGAAACTGAGACTAATCTGCGTATACTTCGACAACTTCTTTGGAATGACACCTTTGTGTACTTGTAACTAGTGTGCCACAGTTTACTCGAGGTCATGTGTTTTCGCTTTAAAATAATTCGTGGACCGAACTCTATTACATTTTGAGTTCCTAATAAACCACGAACGTGAAATTTAATATGATGCTCGGTGGTGGAAATTGTTGATCTCATATCTCTTATCGTAGGGTATAAGTTAAATACTACGAAAATTGAAAGAAAAATACACTAGTGAATTCGTCCTTGACGATAACGGAACATTGTGGTTGTCAATTAGTGATTATGTTCAGTGTATCTCTAATATTTCATTTCAATTTCACATAATTATGTGATGGAACCGATGTGAAAAATTTTAAAAAAAAATACACGGTCATTCTAAAACTCTGATAATGTTAAGTCTGATTAGAAAGTTTCAGATCCGTAGCTGAAACTCAACTATTTCAGTGTGATAAAGAAACTGAAACCAATCTGCGTATACTTCAACAACTTCTTATAAATGACACCTTTGTGCACTTGTAACTAGTGTGCTACAGTTTTCCCAAGGTCATGTACTTTCGCTTTAAAATTATTCATTGTCCGAATTCTATTTCATTTTGAGTTCATAACAAACCACGAACGTGGAATTTAATTCGATGCTCGGGGGTGGAAATTATTGTTCTCATATCTCTTATCGTCGGAGTATAAGTGGAATACTATGAAAAATGAAGGACAAATACAGTGGTGAATTCATCCATGACCATAACGGAACATTGTGATTGTCAATTGATAAACTTTTTCAGTGTATCTCCAATATTTCATTTCAATTTCACATAATTAGGTGATGGGTCCGATGTGCAAAATTTTAAAAAAATTACACTGTCATTCTAAAACTCCAACAATGTTCAGTCCAATATGAAAGTTTACGATCCGTAGCTGAAACTCAACTATTCAAGTGTGATAAAGAAACTTAGACCAACCTGCGTATACTTCAACAACTTCTAATGAATGATACCTTTTTGTACTTGTAACTAGTGTGCTACAGTTTACTCAAAGTCATGTGTTTTCGCTTTAAAATTATTCTCGGACCGAACTCTGATACATATTGAGTTCCTAATAAACCACGAACATGAAATTTCATGTGATGCTCAGTTGTGGAAATTATGGTTCTCGTATCTCTTATGGTAGGGGTATAAGTGGAATACTATGAAAAATTAAAGATAAATACACTAGTGAATCTGTCCTTGACGATAATGGAACATTGTGGTTGTCAATTAATGATTATGTTCAGTGTATCTCCAATATTTCATTTCAATTTCGAATAATTAGGTTATTGGACCTATGTGCAAAATTTTAAAAAATACACTGTTTGTCTAAAACTACGATAATGTTCAGTCCGATAAGAAAGTTTCTGATCCGTAGCTGAAACTCAACTATTCCAGTGTGATAAAGAAACTGAGACTAATCAGCATATACATCAACAACATCTTATGAATGACATCTTTGTGTACTTGTAACTAGTGTGCTACAGTTCACCCATAGTCATGAGCTTTCGCTTTAAAATTATTCATGGCCGAACTCTATTACATTTTGAGTTCCTAATAAACCACGAACGTGAAATTTCATGCGATGCTCAGTGGTGGAAATTATGATTCTCGTATCTCTTATGGTAGGGGTATAAGTGGAATACTATGAAAAATTAAAGATAAATACACTAGTGAATCTGTCCTTGACGATAACGGAACAATGTGGTTGTCAATTAATGATTATGTTCAGTGTATCTCCAATATTTCATTTCAATTTCACATAATTAGGTGATGGGACCGATGTGCAAAATTTATAAAAAATACACTGTCATTCTAAAACTCCGATAATGTTATGTCCGATTAGAAAGTTTCAGATCCGTAGCTGAAACTCAACTATTTGAGTGTGATAAAGAAACTGAGACTAATCTGCGTATACTTCAACAACTTCTTATTAATGACACCTTTGTGTACTTGTAACAAGTGTGCTACAGTTTACTCAAGGTCATGTTCTTTCGCTTTAAAATTATTCATTGACAGAATTCCATTACAATTTGAGTTCATAATAAACCACGAACGTGAAATTTAATTCGATGCCCGGTGGTGGAAATTATTGTTCTCATATTTCTTATCATGGGGGTAAAAGTGGAATACTATGAAAAATGAAAGACAAATACACTAGTGAATCCGTCCTTAACGATGACGAAACATTGTGGTTGTCAATTAATGATTCTTTTCATTTCAATTTCACATAATTAGGTGATGGGGCCGATGAGCAAAATATTAAAAAATACACTGTCAATTTAAAACTCCGATAATGTTCAGTCTGATGATAAAGTTTCAGATCCGTAGCTGAAACTCAACTATTTGAGTGTGATATAGAGACTGAGACAAATCTTCGTATACTTCAACAACTTCTTATGAATGATGCCTTTGTGTACTTGTAACTAGTGTGCTACAGTTTACTCAAGGTCATGTGCTTTCGCTTTAAAATTATTCGTGGACCAAACACTATTACATTTTGAGTTCCTAATAAACCACGAACGTGAAATTTAATGCGATGCTCGGTGGTGGAAATTATTGTTCTCATATCTCTTATCATTGGTGTATAAGAGGAATACTATGAAAATTGAAAGACAAGTACATTGGTGAATCCGTCCATGACCATAACAGAACATTGTGGTTGTCAATTGATAAAATTGTTCAGTGTATCTCAAATATTTCATTTCAATTTCACATAATTAGGTGATGGGACCGAAGTTCAAAATTAAAAACAATACACTGTCATTCTAAAACTATGATAATGTTTAGTCTGATAAGGAAGTTTACGATCCGCAGCTAAAACTCAACTATTCAAGTGTGATAAAGAAACTTATACCAATCTGCGTATGTTTCAACAACTTCTTATGAATGATACCTTTTTGTACTTGTAACTAGTGTGCTACAGTTTACTCAAAGCCATGTGTTTTCGCTTTAAAATTATTCTCGGAGCGAACTCTAATACATATTGAGTTCCTAATAAACCATGAATGTGAAATTTAATGCGATGCTCAGTAGTAGAAATTATTGATCTCATATCTTTTATCGTACGGGTATAAGTGGAATACTAAGAAAACCTGAAAGACAAATACACTACTGAATCTGTCCTTGACGATAACGGAACATTGTGGTTGTCAATTAATTATTATGTTCAGTGTATCTCCAATATTTCATTTCAATTTTGAATAATTAGGTGATTGGACCTATGTGCAAAATTTTAAAAAATACACTGTTAGTCTAAAACTCCGATAATGTTCAGTCCGATAAGAAAGTTTCTGATCCGTAGCTGAAACTCGACTATTCCAGTGTGATAAAAAACTGAGACTAATCTGCATATACTTCAACAACATTTTATGAATGACACCTTTGTGTACTTGTAACCAGTGTGCTACGGTTTACTCAAGGTCATGTGCTTTTGCTTTAAAATTATTCATGAACAAAACTATATTACATATTGAGTTCCTAATAAACCAAGAACGTGAAATTTAATGCGATGCTCGGTGGTGGAAATTATTGATATCATATCTCTTATCGTAGGGGTATAAGTGGAGTACGACGAATAATGAAAGATAAATACACTAGTGAATCTGTCCTTGACGATAACGGAACATTGTGGTTCTCAATTAATGATTCTGTTCAGTGTATCTCCAATATTTCTTTTCAATTTCACATAATTAGGTGATAGGACCGATGTGCAAAGTTAAAAAAAATACACTGTCATTCTAAAACTCCGATAATGTTAAGTCCGATTAGAAAGTTTCAGATCCGTAGCTGAAACTCAACTGTTCGAGCGTGATAAAGACACTGGGACCAATCTGCATATACTTCAACAACTTCTTATGAATGATACCTTTGTGTACTTGTAACAAGTGTGCTACAATTTACTCAAGGTTATGTGCTTTCGCTTTAAAATTATTCATTGACCAAATTCTATTACATTTTGAGTTAATAATAAACCACGAACGTGAAATCTAATGTGATACTCGGTGGTGGAAATTATTGTTCTCATATCTCTTATTGTAGGGATATAAGTGCAATACTACGAAAAATAAAAAACAAATACACTGTTGAATCCGTCCATGACCATAACGGAACATTGTGGTTCTCAATTAATGATTCTGTTCAGTGTATCTCCAATATTTCATTTCAATTTTGCATAATTAGGTGTTGGGACCTATGTGCAAAATTTTAAAAAATACATTGTCAGTCTAAAACTCCGATAATGTTCAGTCCGATAAGAAATATTCAGATCCGTAGCTGAACTCAACTATTCGAGTGTGATAAAGAAACAGAGAATAATCTCGGTATACTTCAACAACTTCTTATGAATGACACCTTTGTGTACTTGTAACAAGTGTGCTACAGTTTACTCAAGGTCATGTGTTTTCGCTTTAAAATTATTCGTGGACCGAACTCTATTACATTTTGAGTTCCTAATAAACCACGAACGTGAAATTTAATACGATGCTCGGTGGTGAAAATTGTTGATCTCATATCTCTTATCGTAGGGATATAAGTGAAATACTATGAAAATTGAAATATAAATACACTAGTGAATTCGTCCTTGACGATAACGAAACATTGTGGTTATCAATTAATGATTCTGTTCAGTGTATCTCCAATATTTCATTTCAATTTCACATAATTAGGTGATGGGATCGATGTGCAAAATTTTAAAAAAATACACTGTCATTCTAAAACTCCGATAGAAAGTTTCAGATCCGTAGCTGATACTCATCTATTCGAGTGTGATAAAGAAACTGAGACTAATCAGCGTATACTTCAACAACTTCTTTTGAATGACACCTTTGTGTACTTGTAACTGGTGTGCTACAGTTTACTCAGGGTCATGTGTTTTCGCTATAAAATTATTGATGGACCGAACTCTATTACATTTTTAGTTCCTAATAAACCATAAATGTGAAATTTACTGTGATGCTTGGTGATGGAAATTATTGATCTTATATCTCTTATCGTAGGGGTATAAGTGGAATACTATGAATAATGAAAGATAAATACACTAGTGAATCCGTCCTTCACGATAACGGAACATTGTGGTTCTCAATTAATGATTCTGTTCAGTGTACTCCAATATTTTATTTCAATTTCACATAATTAGGTGATGGGACCGATGTGCAAAATTTTTAAAAAAATACACTGTCATTCTTAAACTCCGATAATGTTAATTCTGATTAGAAAGTTTCAGATCCGTAGCTGAAACTCAGCTATTCGAGTGTGATAAAGAAACTGAGACTAATCTCCATATACTTCAACAACATCTTACGAATGACACCTTTGTGTACTTGTAACTAGTGTGCTACAGTTTACTCAAGGTCATGTGCTTTTGCATTAAAATTATTCATAAACCGAACTCTATTACATTTTCAGTTCCTAATAAACCAAGAACGCGGGTGGAAATTATTGATCTAATATCTCTTATCGTAGGGGTATAAGTGGAATACTACGAATAATGAAAGATAAATACACTAGTGAATCCGTCCTTGACGATAACGGAACATTGTGGTTGTCAATTAATGATTATGTTCAGTGTATCTCCAATATTTCATTTCAATTTCACATAATCAGGTGATGGGACTGATGTGAAATTTTTTTAAAAAGTACACTGTCATTCTAAAACTCTTATAATGTTAAGTCCATTAAAAAGTGTTAGATCCGTAGCTGAAACTCAACTATTCGAGTGTGATATAGAAACTGAGACAAATCTGCGTATACTTCAACAACTCCTTATGAATGATACCTTTTTGTACTTGTAAATTGTGTGCTACAGTTTACTCAAGGTCATGTGCTTTCGCTTTAAAATTATTCATGACCAAACACTGTTACATTTGAGTTCCTAATAAACCACGAACGTGAAATTTAATGCGATGCTCGGTGGTTGAAATTATTGTTCTCATATCTCTTATCATTGGTGTATAAGAGGAATACTATGAAAATTGAAAGACAAGTACATTGGTGAATCCGTCCATGACCATAACAGAACATTGTGGTTGTCAATTGATAAAATTGTTCAGTGTATCTCAAATATTTCATTTCAATTTGACATAATTAGGTGATGGGACCGATGCTCAAAATTTTAAAAAATACACTGTAATTCTAAAACTCCGATCATGATAAGTCCGATAAGAAAGTTTACGATCCGTAGCTGAAACTCAACTATTCAAGTGTGATAAAGAAACTTACACCAATCCACGTATACTTGAACAACTTCTTATGAATGATACCTTTTTGTACTTGTAACTAGTGTGCTACAGTTTACTCAAAGTCATGTGTTTTCGCTTTAAAATTATTCACGGAGCGTACTCTAATACATATTGAGTTCCTAATAAACCACGAATGTGAAATTTAATGCAATTCCCGGTGGTAGAAATTATTGATCACATATCTTTTATCGTACGGGTATAAGTGGAATGCTACGAAAACCTGAAAGACAAATACACTACTGAATCTGTCCTTGACAATAACGGTACATTGTGGTTGTCAATTAATGATTATGTTATATGTATCTCCAATATTTCATTACAATTTCGAATAATTAGGTGATTGGACCTATGTGCAAAATTTAAAAAATACACTGTTAGTCTAAAACTCCGATAATGTTCAGTCCGATAAGAAAGTTTCTGATCCGTAGCTGAAACTCAACTATTCCAGTGTGATAAAAAACTGAGACTAATCTGCATATACTTCAACAACATCTTATTAATGACACCTTTGTGTACTTGTAACTAGTGTGCTACGGTTTACTCAAGGTCATGTGCTTTTGCTTTAAAATTATTCATGAACAAAACTCTATTACATTTTGAGTTCCTAATAAACCAAGAACTTGAAATTTAATGCGATGCTCGGTGGTGGAAATTATTGATCTCATATCTCTTATCGTAGGGGTATAAGTGGAATACGACGAATAATGAAAGATAAATACACTAGTGAATCCATCCTTGACGATAACAGAACATTGTGGTTGTCAATTAATGATTCTGTTCAGTGTATCTCCAATATTTCATTTCAATTTAACATAATTAGGTGATGGGACCGATGTGCAAAGGTTAAAAAAATACACTGTCATTCTAAAACTCCAATAATGTTAAGTCCGATTAGAAAGTTTCAGATCTGTAGCTGAAAATCAACTATTTGTGTGTGATAAAGAAACTGAGACTAATCTGCGTATACTTCAACAACTTCTTATGAATGACACTTTGCGAACTTATAACTAGTGTGCTACAGTTTACTCAAGGTCATGTGCTTTCACTTTAAAATGATTCATTGTCCGAATTCAATTACATTTTGAGTTCAAAATAAACCACGAAAGTGAAATTTAATTCGATGCTCGGTGGTGGAAATTATTGTTCTCATATATCTTATCGTAGGGGTATAAGTGGAATACTATTAAAAATTGAAAGACAAATACACTAGTGAATCTGTCCTTGACGATGACGGAACATTGTGGTTGTCAATTAATGAATTTGTTCAGTGTATCTCCAATATTTCATTTCAATTTCACATAATTTGGTGAAGGGACTGATGTGCAAATTTTTTTAAAAAATACACTGTCATTCTAAAACTCCGATAGTGTTAAGTCCATTAGAAAGTTTTAGATCCGTAGCTGAAACTCAACTATTCGAGTGTGATATAGAAACTGAGACAAATCTGCGTATACATCAACAACTTCTTATGAATGATACCTTTGTGTACTTGTAACTAGTGTGCTACAGATTACTCAAGGTCATGTGCTTTCGCTTTAAAATTATTCATAGACCAAACACTGTTACATTTTAAGTTCCTAATAAACCATGAACGAGAAATTTAATGCGATGCTCGGGGGTCGAAATTATTGTTCTCATATATCTTATCGTAGGAGTATAAGTGGAATACTATGAAAAATGAAAGAAAAATACACTGGTGAATCCGTCCATGACCATAACGGAACATTGTAGTTGTCAATTGATGAAATTGTTCAGTGTATCTCCAATATTTCATTTCAATTTCACATAACTAGGTGATGGGACCGATGTGCAAAATTTTAAAAAATACAGTGTCATTCTAAAACTCCAATAATGATAAGTCCGATAAGAAAGTTTACGATCCGTAGCTGAAACTAAACTATTCAAGTGTGATAAAGAAACTTAGACCAATCCGTGTATACTTCAACAACTTCTTATGAATGATACCTTTTTGTACTTGTAACTAGTGTGCTACAGTTTACTCAAAGTCATGTGTTTTCGCTTTAAAATTATTCTCGGACCGAACTCTGATACATATATAGTTCCTAATGAACCGCGACTGTGAAATTTAATGCGATGCTCGGTGGTGGAAATTAATTATCTCATATCTTTTATCGTAGGGGTATAAGTGGAATACTACTAAAAATGAAAGACAAATACACTAGTGAATCCATCCTTGACGATAACGGAACATTGTGGTTGTCAATTAATGATTATGTTCAGTGTATCTCCAATATTTCATTTCAATTTTGAATAATTAGGTGATTGGACCTATGTGCAAAATTTAAAAAAATACACTATTAGTCAAAAACTCCGATAATGTTCAGTACGATAAGAAAGTTTCTAATCCGTATCTGAAACTCAACTATTCTAGTGTGACAAAGAAACTGAGACTAGTATCCATATACTTTAACAACATCTTACGAATGACACCTTTGTGTATTTGTAACTAGTGTGCTACAGTTTACTTAAGGTCATGTGCTTTTGTTTTAAAATTATTCATAAACCGAACTCTATTACATTTTCAGTTCCTAATAAACCAAGAACGTGGGTGGAAATTATTGATCTAATATCTCTTATCGTAGGGGTATAAGTGGAATACTACGAATATTGAAAGATAAATACACTAGTGAATTCGTCCTTGACGATAACGGAACATTGTGGTTGTCAATTAATGATTATGTTCAGTGTATCTCCAGTATTTCATTTCAATTTCACATAATCAGGTGATGGGAATGATGTGAATTTTTTTCAAAAAATACACTGTCATTCTAAAACTCCGATAATGTTAAGTCCATTAAAAAGTTTTAGATCCGTAGCTGAAACTCAACTATTCGAGTGTGATATAGAAACTGAGACAAATCTTCGTATACTTCAACAACTCCTTATGAATGATACCTTTGTGTACTTGTAACTAGTGTGCTACAGTTTACTCAAGGTCATGTGCTTTCGCTTTAAAATTATTCATGACCAAACACTGTTACATTTGAGCTCCTAATAAACCACGAACGTGAAATTTAATGCGATGCTCGGTGGTTGAATCTATTTTTCTCATATCTCTTATCATAGGAGTATAAGTGGAATACTATGTAAAATGAAAGACAAATACACTGGTGAATGCGTCCATGACCATAACGGAACATTGTGGTTGTCAATTGATGAAATTGTTTAGTGTATCTCCAATATTTCATTTCAATTTCACATAATTAGGTGATGGGACCAATGTTCAAAATTTTTAAAAATACACTGTAATTCTAAAACTCCGATCATGATAAGTCCGATAAGAAAGTTTACGATCCGTAGCTAAAACTCAACTATTCAAGTGTGATAAAGAAACTTAGACCAATCCGCATATACTTCAACAACTTCTTATGAATGATACCTTTTTGTACTTGTAACGAGTGTGCTACAGTTTACTCAAAGTCATGAGTTTTCGCTTTAAAGTTATTCTTGGACCGAACTCTGATACATATTGTGTTCCTAACAAACCGTGAATGTGAAATTTAATGTGATGCTCGGTGGTGGAAATTATTGTTCTCATATCTCTTATCGTAGTGGTATAAGTGGAATACTACGAAAAATGAAAGACAAATACACTAGTGAATCCGTCCTTGATGATAACGGAACATTGTGGTTGTCAATTAATGATTATGTTCTATGTATCTCAAATATTTCATTTCAATTTTGAATAATTAGGTGATTGGACCTATGTGCAAAATTTTAAAAAATACACTGTTAGTCTAAAACTCCGATAATGTTCAGTCCGATAAGAAAGTTTCTGATCCGTAGCTGAAACTCAACTATTCCAGTGTGATAAAGAAACTCAACTATTCTAGTATAATTGGAATACTATGAAAAATGAAAGATAAATACACTAGTGAATCCGTCCTTGACGATAACGGAACATTGTGGTTGTCAATTAATGATTCTATTCAGTGTATCTCCAGTATTTCATTTCAATTTCACATAATTAGGTGATGGGACCGATGTGCAAAATTTTTAAAAAAACACTGTCATTCTAAAACTCCGATAATGTTATGTCCGATTAGAAAGTTTCAGATCCGTAGCTGAAACTCAACTATTCGAGTGTGTTAAAGAAACTGAGACTAATCTGCGTATACTTCAACAACTTCTTATAAATGACACCTTTGTGTAATTGTAACTAGTGTGCTACAGTTTATTCAAGGTTATGTGCTTTCTCTTTAAAATTATTCATTGTCCGAATTCTATTACATTTTGAGTTCATAATAAACCACGAACGTGAAATTTAATTTGATGCTCAGTGGTGGAAATTATTGTCCTCATATCTCTTATCGTAGGGGTATAAGTGGAATACTATAAAAAATGAAAGACAAATTCACTAGTGAATCCATCCTTGACGATACCGGAATACTCTGGTTGTCAATTAATGATTCTGTTCAGTGTATCTCCAATATTTCATTTCAATTTCACATAATTAGGTGATGGGGCCGATGAGCAAAATTTAAAAAATACATTGCCATTCTAAAACTCCGATAATGCTATGTCTGATGATAAAATTTCAGTTCCGTAGCTGATACTCATCTATTCGAGTGTGATAAAGAAACTGAGACTTATCTGCGTGTACTTCAACAACTTCTTATGAATGACATCTTTGTTTACTTGTAACTGGTGTGCTACAGTTTACTCTGGGTCATGTGTTTTCGCTATAAAATTATTGATGGACCGAACTCTATTACATTTTGAGTTCCTAACAAACCATGAACGTGAAATTTAATGCGATGCTTGGTGATGGAAATTATTGATCTTATATCTCTTATCGTAGGGGTATAAGTGAAATACTACGAATAATGAAAGATAAATACACTAGTGAATCCGTCCTTGATGATAACGGAACATTGTGGTTGTCAATTAATGATTTTGTTCAGTGTATCTCCAATATTTTATTTCAATTTCGCATAATTAGTTGATGGGACCGATGTGCAAAATTTTTTAAAAAATACACTGTCATTCTTAAACTCCGATAATGTTAAGTCCGATTAGAGAGTTTCAGATCCGTAGCTGAAACTCAACTATTCAAGTGTGATAAAGAAACTGAGCCCAATCTGCGTATACTTCAACAACTTCTTATGAATGATACCTTTGTGTACTTGTAACTAGTGGGCTGCAGTTTACTCAAGGTCATGTGCTTTCGCTTTAAAATTATTCATTAACCGAATTCAATTACATTTTGAGTTCCTAATAAACCACGAACGTGAAATTTCATACGATGCTCGGTGGTGGAAATTATTGTTCTCATATCTCGTATCGTAGGGGTTTAAGTGGAATACTATGAAAAATGAAAGATAAATACACTAGATAATCCGTCATTGACGATAACGGAACATTTTGGTCGTCAATTAATGATTCTGTTTAGTGTATCTCCAATATTTCATTTCAATTTCACATAATTAGGTGATGGGACCTATGTGAATTTTTTTTAAAATACATTGTCAGTCTAAAACTCCGATAACATATAGTCCGACAAGAAAGTTTTAGATCCATAGCTGAAACTCAACTATTCGAGTGTGATAAAGAAAGTGAGACTAATCTATGTATACTTCAACAACTTCTTTTGAATGAAACCTTTTTGTACTTGTAACTAGTGTTCTACAGTATACTGAAGGTCATGTGCTTTCGCTTTAAAATTATTCATGGACCGAACTCTGTTACATATTGAGTTCCTAATAAACCACGAATGTGAAATTTAATGCGATGCTCGGTGGTGGAAAATATTGTTCTCATATCTCTTATCGTAGGAGTATAAGTGGAATACTATGAAAACTGAACGACAAATACACGGGTGAATCCGTCCATGACCATAACCGAAGGTTGTCAATTGATGATATTGTTCAGTGCATCTCCATTATTTCGTTTCAATTTCACATAATTAGGTGATGGGACCTATGTGCAAAAATTTTAAAACATACACTGTCAGTCTAAAACTCCGATAATGTTTAGTCCGATAAGAAAGTTTCAGATCCGTGGCTGAAACTCAACTATTCGAGTGTGATAAAGAAACTGAGACTAATCTGCGTACACTTCAACTTCTTTTGAATGACACCTTTGTGTACTTCTAACTAGTGTGCTACAATTTACTCAAGGTCATGTGTTTTAGCTTTATAATTATTCATGGACAAAACTCTATTGCATTTTGAGTTCCTAATAAACCACGAACGTGAAATTTAATTCGATGCTCGATGGTGGAAATTATTATTCTCATATATCTTATCGTAGGGGTATAAGTGGAATGCTGTGAAAAATGAAACAAAATACATGGGTGAATCCGTCCATGACCATAAAGGAACATTATGGTTCTCAATTGATTATTCTGTTTAGTGTATCTCCAATATTTCATTTCAATTTTGAATAATAAAGTGACGGAACCTATGTGCAAAATTTAAAAGAATACACTGTCAGTCTAAAATTCCGATAATTTTCAGTACAAAAAGAAAGTTTTAGATCCTTAGCTGAAAATCAACTATTCGAGTGTGAAAAGGAAATTGAGACCAATCTGTGTATACTTCAACAACTTCTTATGAATGACACCTTTGTGTACTTGTAACTAGTGTGCCACAGTTTACTCAAGGTCATGTGCTTTCGCTTTAAAATTATTCATAGGCCCATTCTATTACATTTGAGTTCCTAATATACCACGAATGTGAAATTTATTGCAATGCTCGGTGGTGGAAATTATTGTTCTCATATCTCTTATCGTAGGGGTATAAATGGAATACTATGAAAAATGAAAGATAAATACACTAGTGAATCTGTCCTTGACGATAACGGAACATTGTGGTTGTCAATTGGTGATACTGTTCAGTGTATCTCCAATATTTCATTTCAATTTCACATAATTAGGTTATGGGACCTATTTGATTTTTTTAAAATGCACCGTCAGTCTAAAACTCCGATAATGTTCAGTCCCATAAGAAAGTTTCAGATCCGTAGCTGAAACTCAACTATTCGAGTGTGATAAAGAAACTTACACTAATATACGTATACTTCAACAACTTCTAATGAATGCCACCTTTGTGTACTTGTAATTAGTGTGCTACAGTTTTCTCAAGGTCATGAGCTTTCGCTTTAAAATTATTCATTGACCGAACTCTATTACATTTTGAGTTCCTAATAAACCATGAACGTGAAATTTAATGCAATGCTCGGTGGTGGAAATTACTGTTTTTATATCTCTTATCGCATGGGTGTAAGTGGAATACTTTGAAAAATGAAAGACAAATGCATGGGTAAATCCGTCCATGGCCATAACGGAACATTAGGGTTGTCAATTGATGATATTGTTCAGTGCATCTCAATTATTTCATTTCAATTTCACATAGGTGATGGGACCTATGTGTAAAATTTTGAAAAATACACTGTCAGTCTAAAACTCCGATAATGTTCAGTCCGATAAGAAATTTTTGGATCCATAGCTGAAACTCAACTATTCGAGTGTGATAAAGAAACTGAGACTAATCTACGTATACTTTAACAACTTCTTATGAATGACACCTGTGTGTACTTGTAACCAGTGTGCCATAATTTACTCAAGGTCATGTGCTTTAAAATTATTCATGGGCCCATTCTATTAGATTTGAGTTCCTAATATACCACGAATGTGAAATTTATTGCAATGCTCGGTGGTGGAAACTATAGTTATCATATCTCTTATCGTAGGGGTATAATTGGAATACTATGAAAAATGAAAGAAAAATACACTAGTGAATCCGTCCTTGATGATAACGGAACATTGTTGTTGTCGATTAATGATTCCGTTCAGTAATCTCCAATATTTCATTTCAATTTCACATAATTAGGTTATGGTACCTATGTGAATTTTTTTAAAAAATGCACTATCAGTCTAAAACTCCGATAATGTTCAGTCCGATAAGAAAGTTTCAGATCTATAGCTGAAACTCAACTATTCGAGTGTGATAAAGAAACTGAGACTAATCTGCGTATACTTTAACAACTTCTTTTGAATGACATCTTTGTGTACTTGTAACTAGTGTGCCACAGTTTGAACAAGGTCATGTGTTTTCGCTTTAAAATTATTCATGGACCGAACTCTATTTCATTTTGAGTTCCTAATAAACACCGAATGTTAAATTTAATTCAATGCTCGGTGGTGGAAATTATTGTTCTCATATATCTTATCATAGGGGTATAAGTGGAATACTATGAAAAATGAAACAAAAATACACGAGTGAATCCGTCCATGACCATAACGGAACATTGTGGTTCTTAATTGATTATTTTGTTTAGTGTATGTCCAATATTTCATTTCAATTTTGAATAATAAAGTGACGGGACCTATGTGCAAAATTTAAAAGAATACAATGTCAGTCTAAAACTCCGATAATTTTTAGTACAAAAAGAAATTTTTAGATCCTTAGCTGAAACTCAACTATTCGAGTGTGATAAAGAAACTGAGACCAATTTGTGTATAATTCAACAACTTCTCATGAATGACACCTTTGTGAACTTGTAACTAGTGTGCCACAGTTTACTCAAGGTCATGTGCTTTCGCTTTAAAATTATTCATGGGCCCATTCTATTAGATTTGAGTTCCTAATATACCACGAATGTGAAATTTATTGCAATGCTCGGTGGTGGAAACTATAGTTCTCATATCTCTTATCGTAGGGGTATAATTGGAATACTATGAAAAATGAAAGAAAAATACACTAGTGAATCCGTCCTTGACGATAACGGAACATTGTGGTTGTCAATTAATGATTCTGTTCAGTGTATCTCCATTATTTCATTTCAATTTCACATAATTAGGATATGGGACCTATGTGAATTTTTTTTAAATGCACTGTCAGTCTAAAACTCCGATAATGTTTAGTCCAATAAGAAAGTTTCAGATCTGTAGCTGAAACTCAACTATTCGAGTGTGATAAAGAAACTGAGACTAATTTACGTATACTTCAACAACTTCTTTTGAATGACACCTTTGTGTACTTGTAACTAGTGTGCCACAGTTTACTCAAGGTCATGTGTTTTCACTTTAAAATTATTCATTGACCGAACTCTATTACATTTTGAGTTCCTAATAAACCACGAACGTGAAATTTAATTCGATGCTCGGTGGTGGAAATTATTATTCTCATATATCTTATCGTAGGGGTATAAGTGGAATACTACGAAAAATGAAACAAAAATACACGGGTGAATCCGTCCATGACCAGAACGGAACATTGTGGTTCTCAATTGATTGTTTTGTTTAGTGTATCTCCAATATTTCATTTCAAATTTGAATAATAAAGTGATGGGACCTATGTGCAAAATTTAAAAGAATACAATGTCAGTCTAAAACTCCGATAATTTTCAGTACAAAAAGAAAGTTTTATATCCTTAGCTGAAACTCAACTATTCGAGTGTGATAAAGAAACTAAGACCAATCTGTGTATACTTCAACAACTTCTTATGAATGACACCTTTGTGTACTTGTAACTAGTGTGCCACAGTTTACTCAAGGTTATGTGCTTTCGCTTTAAAATTATTCATGGGCCCATTCTATTACATTTGAGTTCCTAATATACCACGAATCTGAAATTTATTGCAATGCTCGGTGGTGGAAATTATAGCTCTCATATCTCTTATCGTAGGGGTATAAATTGAATACTGTGAAAAATGAAAGATAAATACACTAGTGAATCCGTCCTTGACGATTACGGAACATTGTGGTTGTCAATTGATCATACTGTTAAGTGTATCTCCATTATTTCATTTCAATTTCACATAATTAGGTTATGGGACCTATGTGAATTTTTTTTTAAATTGCACTGTCAGTCTAAAACTCCGATAATGTTCAGTCCGATAAGAAGGTTTCATATCCGTAGCTGAAACTCAACTATTCGAGTGTGATAAAGAAACTGAGACTAATCTACGTATACTTCAAAAACTTCTAATGAATTCCACCTTTGTGTACTTGTAATTAGTGTGCTACAGTTTACTCAAGGTCATGTGCTTTCGCTTTAAAATTATTCATTGACCGAACTCTATTACATTTTGAGTTCCTAATAAACCACGAACGTGAAATTTAATGCAATTCTCGGTGGTGGAAATTGCTATTTTTATATCTCTTATCGCATGGGTATAAGTGGAATACTTTGAAAAATCAAAGACAAATACAAGGGTGAATACGTCCATGACCATAAGGGAACATTGTGGTTGTCAATTGATGATATTGTTCAGTGCATCTCCATTATTTCATTTCAATTTCACATAATTAGGTGATGGGACCTATGTGCAAAATTTTAAAAAATACAACTGTCATTCTAAAACTCCGATAATGTTCAGTCCGATAAGAAATTTTTGGATCTGTAGCTGAAACTCAACTATTCGAGTATGATAAAGAAACTGAGACTAATCTACTTATACTTTAACAACTTCTTATGAAAGACACCTTTGTGTACTTGTAACTAGTGTTCCACAGTTTACTCAAGGTCATGTGCTTTCGCTCTATACTTATTCATGGACCAATTCTATTACATTTGAGTTCCTAATATACCAAGAATGTGAAATTTATTGTAGTGCTCGGTGGTGGAAATTATTGTTCTCATATCTCTTATCGTAGGGGTATAAATGGAATACTGTGAAAAAGGAAAGATAAATACACTAGTGAATCCATCCTTGACGATAACGGAACATTGTGGTAGTCAATTAATGATTCTGTTCAGTGTATCTCCAACATTTAATTCAAATTTCACATCATTAGGTTATGGGACCAATGTGAATTTTTTTTTTAAAATGGGTCAGTATAAAACTCCGATAATATTCAGTCCGATAAGAAAGTTTCAGATCTGTAGCTGAAACTCAACTATTCTAATGTGATCAAGAAGCTGAGACTAATCTGCGTATAATTCAACAACTTCTTTTGAATGACACCTTTGTGTACTTGTAACTTGTGTGCCACAGTTTACTCAAGGTCATGTGTTTTCGCTTTAAAATTATTCATGGACCGAACTCTATTACATTTTGAGTTCCTAATAAACAACGAACGTGAAATTTAATTCGATGCTCGGTGGTGGAAATTATTATTCTCATATATCTTATTGTAGGGGTATAAGTGGACTACTATGAAAAATGAAACAAAAACACACGGGTGAATCCGTCCATGACCATAACGGAACATTGTGGTTCTCAATTGATTATTCTGTTTAGTGTATCTCCAATATTTCATTTAAATTTTGAATAATAAAGTGACGGGACCTATGTGCAAAATTTAAAAGAATACAATGTCAGTCTAAAACTTCGATAATTTTCAGTACAAAAAGAAAGTTTTAGATCCTTAGCTGAAACTCAACTATTCGAGTGTGATAAAGAAACTAAGACCAATCTGTGTATACTTCAACAACGACTTATGAATGACACCTTTGTTACTTGTAACTAGTGTGCCACAGTTTACTCAAGGTCATGTGCTTTCACTTTAAAATTATTCATGGGCCCATTCTATTACATTTGAGTTCCTAATATACCATGAATCAGAAATTTATTGCAATGCTCGGTGGTGGAAATTATAGTTCTCATATCTCTTATCGTAGGGGTATAAATGGAATACTATGAAAAATGAAAGATAAATACACTAGTGAATCCATCCTTGACGATAACGGAACATTGTGGTTGTCAATTGATGATACTGTTCAGTGTATCTCAATTATTTCATTTCAATTTCACATAATTAGGTTATGGGACCTATGTGAATTTTTTTTTAAAATGCACTATCAGTCTAAAACTCCGATAATGTTCAGTCCGATAAGAATGTTTCATATCCGTAGCTGAAACTCAACTATTTGAGTGTGATAAAGAAACTGAGACTAATCTACGTATACTTCAACAACTTCTAATGAATGCCACCTTTGTGTACTTGTAATTAGTGTGCTACAGTTTACTCAAGGTCATGTGCTTTCGCTTTAAAATTATTCATTGACCGAACTCTATTACATTTTGAGTTCCTAATAAGCCACGAACGTGAAATTTAATGCAATGCTCGGTGGTGGAAATTACTATTTTCATATCTCTTATCGCATGGGTATAAATGGAATACTTTGAAAAATCAAAGACAAATACATGGGTGAATCCGTCCATGACCATAACAGAACATTGTGGTTGTCAAGTGATGATATTGTTCAGTGCATCTCCATTATTTCATTTCAATTTCGCATAATTAGGTGATGGGATCTATGTGCAAAATTTTAAAAAATACACTGTCAGTCTAAAACTCTGATAATGTTCAGTCCGATAAGAAATTTTTGGATCCATAGCTGAAACTAACCTTTTTGAGTATGATAAAGAAACTAAGACTAATCTACGTATACTTTAACAAGTTCTTATGAATGACACCTTTGTGTACTTGGAACTAGTGTGCCACAGTTTACTTAAGGTCATGTGCTTTTGCTTTAAAATTATTCATGGACCCATTCTATTACATTTGAGTTCCTAATATACCACGAATGTGAAATTTATTGCAATGCTCGGTGGTGGAAATTATTGTTCTCATATCTCTTATCGTAGGGGTATAAATGGAATACTATGAAAAATGAAAAATAAATACACTAGTGAATCCGTCCTTAATGATAACGAAACATTGTGGTTGCCAATTAATGGTTATGTTCAGTGTATCTCCAATATTTCATTTCAGTTTCAATTAATTAGGTTATGGGACCTATGTGAATTTTTTTTAAATGCACTGTCAGTATAAAACTACGATAATGTTCAGTCCGATAAGAAAGTTTCAGATCTGTAGCTGAAAGTGAACTATTTGAGTGTGATAAAGAAACTTAGACTAATCTGCGTATACTTCAACAACTTCTTTTGAATGACACCTTTGTGTACTTGTAACTAGTGTGCCACAGTTTACTCAAGGTCATGTGTTTTCACTTTAAAATTATTCATGGACCGAACTCTATTACATTTTGAGTTCCTAATAAACCACGAACGTTAAATTTAATTTGATGCTCGGTGGTGGAAATTATTATTCTCATATATCTTATCGTAGGGGTATAAGTGGAATACTACGAAAAATGAAACAAAAATACACGGGTGAATCCGTCCATGACCATAATGGAACATTGTGGTTCTCAACAGATTATTCTGTTTAGTGTATCTCCAATATTTCATTTCAATTTTGAATAATAAAGTGACGGGACCTATGTTCAAAATTTTAAAAAATACAATGTCAGTCTAAAACTCCGATAATATTCAGTACAAGAACAAAATTTTAGATCCTTAGCTGAAACTCAACTATTCGAGTGTGATAAAAAAACTGAGACCAATCTGTGTATACTTCAACAACTTCTTATGAATGACACCTTTGTGTACTTGTAACTGGTGTGCCAGAGTTTACTCAAGGTCATGTGATTTCGCTTTAAAATTATTCATGGGCCCATTCTATTACATTTGAGTTCCTAATATACCACGAATGTGAAATTTATTGCAATGCTCGATGGTGGAAATTATAGTTCTCAAATCTCTTATCGTAGGGGTATAAATGGAATACTATGAAAAATGAAAGATAAATACACTAGTGAATTTGTCCTTGACGATAACGGAACATTGTGGTTGTCAATTGATGATACTGTTCAGTGTATCTCCATTATTTCATTTCAATTTCACATAATTAGGTTATGGGACCTATGTGAAATTTTTTTTAAATGCACTGTCAGTCTAAATCTCCGATAATGTTCTGTCCGATAAGAAAGTTTCAGATCTGCAGCTGAAACTCAACTGTTCGAGTGTGATAAAGAAACTGAGACTAATCTGCGTATACTTCACCAACTTCTTTTGAATGACACCTTTGTGTACTTGTAACTAGTGTGCCACAGTTTACTCAAGGTCATGTGTTTTAACTTTAAAATTATTCATTGACCTAACTCTATTACATTTTGAGTTCCTAATAAACCACGAACGTGAAATTTAATTCGATGCTCGGTGGTGGAAATTATTATTCTCATATATCTTATCGTAGGGGTATAAGTGGAATACTATGAAAAATGAAACAAAAATACACGTGTGAATCCGTCCATGACCATAAAGGAACATTGTGGTTCTCAATTGATTATTCTGTTTAGTGTATCTCCAATATTTCATTTCAATTTTGAATAATAAAGTGACGGGACCTATGTGCAAAATTTAAAATAATACAATGTCAGTCTAAAACTCCAATAATTTTCAGTACAAAAAGAAAGTTTTAGATCCTTAGCTGAAACTCAACTATTCGAGTGTGATAAAGAAACTAAGTCCAATCTGTGTATACTTCAACAACTTCTTATGAATGACACCTTTGTGTACTTGTAACTAGTGTGCCACAGTTTAGTCAAGGTCATGTGCTTTCGCTTTAAAATTATTCATTGGCCCATTCTATTACATTTGAGTTCCTAATATACCATGAATCTAAAATTTATTGCAATGCTCGGTGGTGGAAATTATAGTTCTTATAACTCTTATCGTAGGGGTATAAATGGAATACTATGAAAAATGAAAGATAAATACACTAGTGAATCCATCCTTGACGATAACGGAACATTGTGGTTGTCGATTGATGATACTGTTCAGTGTATCTCCATTATTTCATTTCGATTTCACATAATTAGGTTATGGGACCAATGTGAAATTTTTTTTAAAATGCACTGTCAGTCTAAAACTCCGATAATGTTCAGTCCGATAAGAATGTTTCATATCTGTAGCTGAAACTCAACTATTCGAGTGTGATAAAGAAACTGAGACTAATCTACGTATACTTCAACAACTTCTAATGAATGCCACCTTTGGGTACTTGTAATTAGTGTGCTACAGTTTACTCAAGGTCATGTGCTTTCGCTTTAAAATTATTCATTGACCGAACTCTATTACATTTTGAGTTCCTAATAAACAACGAACGTGAAATTTAATGCAATGCTCGGTGGTGGAAATTACTATTTTTGTATCTCTTATCGCATGGGTATAAGTGGAATACTTTGAAAAATCAAAGACAAATACATGGGTGAATCCGTCCATGACCATAACGGAACATTGTGGTTGTCAATTGATGATATTGTTCAGTGCATCTCCATTATTTCATTTCAATTTCACATAATTAGGTGATGGGACCTATGTGCAAAATTTTTAAAAATACACTATCAGTCTAAAACTCCGATAATGTTCAGTCCGATAAGAAAGTTTCAGATCTGTAGCTGAAACTCAACTATTCGAGTGTGATAAAGAAAATGAGACTAATCTGCGTATACTTCAACAACTTCTTTTGAATGACACCTTTGTGTAATTGTAACTAGTGTTCCACAGTTTACTCACGGTCATGTGTTTTTACTTTAAAATTATTCACAGACCGAACTCTATTACATTTTGAGTTCCTAATAAACCACGAACGTGAAATTTAATTCGATGCTCGGTGCTGGAAATTATTATTCTTATATATCTTATCGTAGGGGTATAAGGAACATTGTGGTTCTTAATTGATTATTCTGTTTAGTGTATCTCCAATATTTCATTTCAATTTTGAATAATAAAGTGACGGGACCTATGTGCAAAATTTAAAAGAATACAATGTCAGTCTAAAACTCCGATAATTTTCAGAACAAAAAGAAATGTTAAGATCCTTAGCTGAAACTCAACTATTCAAGTGTGATAAAGAAACTGAGACCAATCTGTGTATACTTCAACAACTTCTTATAAATGACACCTTTGTGTACTTGTAACTAGTGTGCCACAGTTTACTCAAGGTCATGTGCTTTCGCTATAAAATTATTCATGGGCCCATTCTATTACATTTGAGTTCCTAATACACCACGAATGTGAAATTTATTGCAATGCTCGGTGGTGGAAATTATAGTTCTCATATCTCTTATCGTAGGAGCATAAATAGAATACTATGAAAAATGAAAGATAAATACACTAGTGAATCCGTCCTTGACGATAACGGAACATTGTTGTTGTCAATTGATGATACTGTTCAGTGTATCTCCATTATTTCATTTCAATTTCACATAATTAGGTTATGGGACCTATGTGAAAACTTTTTTAAAATGCACTGTCAGTCTAAATCTCTGATAATGTTCAGTCCAACAAGAAAGTTTAAGATCCGTAGCTAAAACTCAACTATTCGAGTGTGATAAAGAAACTGAGACTAATCTACGTATACATCCACAACTTCTTATGAAAGACACCTTTGTGTACTTGTAACTAGTGTTCCACAGTTTACTCAAGGTCATGTGCTATAGCTTTAAAATTATTCATTGACAGAACTCTATTACATTTTCAGTTCTTAAAAAACCACGAACTTGAAATTTAATGCAATGCTCGGTGGTGGAAATTACTGTTTTCATATCTCTTATCGCAGGGGTATAAGTGGAATACTATGAAAAAGGAAAGACAAATGCACAGGAGAATACGTCAATGACCATAACGGAACATTGAAGTTGTCAATTGATGATATTGTTCAGTGCATCTCCATTATTTCATTTCAATTTCACATAATTAGGTGATGGGACCAATGTGCAAAATTTTAAAAAATACAACTGTCATTCTAAAACTCCGATAATGTTCAGTCCGATAAGAAATTTTTGGATCTGTAGCTGAAAATCAACTATTCGAGTATGATAAAGAAACTGAGACTAATCTACGTATACTTTAACAACTTCTTATGAAAGACACCTTTGTGTACTAGTAACTAGTGTTCCACAGTTTACTCAAGGTCATGTGCTTTCGCTTTATAATTATTCATGGACCCATTCTATTACATTTGAGTTCCTAATATACCATAAATGTGAAATTTATTGCAATGCTCGGTGGTGGAAATTATTGTTCTCATATCTCTTATCGTAGGGGTATAAATGGAATACTATGAAAAATGAAAGATAAATACACTAGTGAATCCGTCCTTGACGATAACGAAACATTTTGGTAGTCAATTAATGATTCTGTTCAGTGTACCTCCAATATTTAATTTCAATTTCACATAATTAGGTTATGGGACCTAAGTGAAATTTTTTTAAAAATGCACTGTCAGTCTAAAACTCCGATAATGTTCAGTCCGATAAGAAAGTTTCAGATCTGCAGCTGAAACTCAACTATTGGAGTGTGATAAATAAACTGAGACTAATCTACGTATACTTCAACAACTTCTAATGAATGCCACCTTTGGGTACTTGTAACTAGTGTGCCACAGTTTACTAAAGGTCATGTGCTTTCGCTTTAAAATTATTCATGGACCCATTCTATTACATTTGAGTTCCTAATATACCATGAATATGAAATTTATTGCATTGCTCGGTGGTGGAAATTATAGTTCTCATATCTCTTATCGTAGGGGTATAAATGGAATACTATGAAAAATGAAAGATAAATACACTAGTGAATCCATCCTTGACGACAACGGAACATTATGGTTGTCAATTGAAGATACTGTTCAGTGTATCTCCATTATTTCATTTCGATTTCACATAATTAGGTTATGGGACCAATGTGAAAATTTTTTTAAATGCACTGTCAGTGTAAAACTCCGAAAATGTTCAGTCCGATAAGAATGTTTCATATCTGTAGCTGAAACTCAACTATTCGAGTGTGATAAAGAAACTGAGACTAATCTACGTATACTTCAACAACTTCTAATGAATGCCACCTTTGGGTACTTGTAATTAGTGTGCTACAGTTTACTCAAGGTCATGTGCTTTCGCTTTAAAATTATTCATTGACCGAACTCTATTACATTTTGAGTTCCTAATAAACCACGAATGTGAAATTTAATGCAATGCTCGGTGGTGGAAATTACCATTTTTGTATCTCTTATCGCATGGGTATAAGTGGAATACTTTGAAAAATCAAAGACAAATACATGGGTGAATCCGTCCTTGACCATAACGGAACATTGTGGTTGTCAATTGATGATATTGTTCAGTGCATCTCCATTATTTCATTTCAATTTCACATAATTAGGTGATGGGACCTATGTGCAAAATTTTAAAAAATAGACTGTCAGTCTAAAACTCCGATAATGTTCAGTTCGATAAGATATTTTCGGATCCGTGGCTGAAACTCAACTTTTCGAGTATGATAAAGAAACTGAGACTAATCTACGTATACTTTAACAATTTCTTAAGAATGACACCTTTGTGTACTTGGAACTAGTGTGCCACAGTTTACTCAAGGTCATGTGCTTTCGCTTTAAAATTATTCATTGACCCATTATATTACATTTGAGTTCCTAATATACCACGAATGTGAAATTTATTGCAATTCTCGGTGGTGGAAATTATTGTTCTCATATCTCTTATCGTAGGGGTATAAATGGAATACTATGAAAAATGAAAAATAAATACACTAGTGAATCCGTCCTTGATGATAACGAAAGATTTTGGTTGCCAATTAATGATTCTGTTCAGTGTATCTCCAATATTTCATTTCAATTTCACATAATTAGGTTATGGGACCCATCTGAAATTTTTTTATAAATGCACTGTCAGTCTAAAACTCCGATAATGTTCTGTCCGTTAAGAAAGTTTCAGATCTGTAGCTGAAACTCAACTATTCAAGTGTGATAAAGAAACTGAGACTAATCTGCGTATACTTCAACAACTTCTTTCGAGTGACACCTTTGTGTACTTGTAACTAGTGTGCCACAGTTTACTCAAGATCATGTGTTTTCACTTTAAAATTATTCATGGACCGAACTCTATTACATTTTGAGTTCCTAATAAACCACGAACGTGAAATTTAATTCGATGCTCAGTGGTGGAAATTATTATTCTCATATATCTTATCGTAGGAGTATAAGTGGAATACTATGAAAAATGAAACAAAAATACATGGGTGAATCCGTCCATGACCATAACGGAAAATTGTAGTTCTCAATTGATTATTCTGTTTAGTGTATCTCCAATATTTCATTTCAATTTTGAATAATAAAGTGACGGGACCTATGTGGAAAATTTAAAAGAATACAATGTCAGTCTAAAACTCCGATAATATTCAGTACAAAAAGAAAGTTTTAGATCCTTAGCTGAAACTCAACTATTCGAGTGTGATAAAGAAACTAAGACCAATCTTTGTATACTTCAACAACTTCTTATGAATGAAACCTTTGTGTACTTGTAACTAGTGTGCCACAGTTTACTCAAGGTCATGTGCTGTCGCTTTAAAATTATTGATGGGCCCATTCTATTACATTTGAGTTCCTAATATACCACAAATCTGAAATTTATTGCAATGCTCGGAGGTGGAAATTATAGTTCTCATATCTCTTATCGTAGGGGTATAAATGGAATACTATGAAAAATGAAAGATAAATACACTAGTGAATCTGTGTTGGACGATAACGGAACATTGTGGTTGTGAAATAATGATACTGTTCAGTGTATCTCCATTATTTCATTTCAATTTCACATAATTAGGTTATGGGACCTATGTGAATTTTTTTTTAAAATGCACTTTCAGTCTAAAACTCCGATAATGTTCAGTCCGATAAGAAAGTTTCAGATCCGTAGCTGAAACTCAACTATTCGAGTGTGATAAAGAAACTTAGACTAATCTACGTATACTTCAACAGCTTCTAACGAATACCACCTTTGTGTACTTGTAATTAGTGTGCTACAGTTTACTCAAGGCCATGTGCTTTCGCTTTAAAATTATTCATTAACCGAACTCTATTACATTTTGAGTTCCTAATAAACCATGAACGTGAAATTTACTGCCGTACTCGGTGGTGAAAATTACTTTTTTTATATCCCTTATCGCATGGGTATAAGTGGAATACTTTGAAAAATCAAAGACAAATACATGGGTGAATCCGTCCATGACCATAACGGAACGTTGTGGTTGTCAATTGATGATATTGTTCAGTGCATCTCCATTATTTCATTTCAATTTCACATAATTAGGTGATGGGACCTATGTGCAAAATTTTAAAGAATAGACTGTCAGTCTAAAACTCCGATAATGTTCAGTCCGATAAGATATTTTCGGATCCGTGGCTGAAACTCAACTTTTCGAGTATGATAAAGAGACTGAGACTAATCTACGTATACTTTAACAATTTCTTAAGAATGACACCTTTGTGTACTTGGAACTAGTGTGCCACAGTTTACTCAAGGTCATGTGCTTTCGCTTTAAAATTATTCATTGACCCATTCTATTACATTTGAGTTCCTAATATACCACGAATGTGAAATTTATTGCAATGCTCGGTTGTGGAAATTATTGTTCTCATATCTCTTATCGTAGGGGTATAAATGGAATACTATGAAAAATGAAAAATAAATACACTTGTGAATCCGTCCTTGATGATAACGAAAGATTTTGGTTGCCAATTAATGATTCTGTTCAGTGTATCTCCAATATTTCATTTCAATTTCACATAATTAGGTTATGGGACCTATCTGAAATTTTTTTTTAAATGCACTGTCAGTCTAAAAATCCGATAATGTTCTGTCCGTTAAGAAAGTTTCAGATCTGTAGCTGAAACTCAACTATTCAAGTGTGATAAAGAAACTGAGACTAATCTGCTTATACTTCAACAACTTCTTTTGAGTGACACCTTTGTGTACTTGTAACTAGTGTGCCACAGTTTACTCAAGGTCATGTGTTTTCACTCTAAAATTATTCATGGACCGAACTCTATTACATTTTGAGTTCCTAATAAACCACGAACGTGAAATTTAATTCGATGCTCAGCGGTGGAAATTATTATTCTCATATATCTTATCGTAGGAGTATAAGTGGAATACTATGAAAAATGAAACAAAAATACATGGGTGAATCCGTCCATGACCATAACGGAAAATTGTGGTTCTTAATTGATTATTCTGTTTAGTGTATCTCCAATATTTCATTTCAATTTTGAATAATAAAGTGACGGGACCTATGTGGAAAACTTTAAAGAATACAATGTCAGTCTAAAACTCCGATAATTTTCAGTACAAAAAGAAAGTTTTAGATCCTTAGCTGAAACTCAACTATTCGAGTGTGATAAAGAAACTAAGACCAATCTTTGTATACTTCAACAACTTCTTATGAATGAAACCTTTGTGTACTTGTAACTAGTGTGCCTCAGTTTACTCAAGGTCATGTGCTTTCGCTTTAAAATTATTGATGGGCCCATTCTATTACATTTGAGTTCCTAATATACCACAAATCTAAAATTTATTGCAATGCCCGGGGGTGGAAATTATAGTTCTCATATCTCTTATCGTAGGGGTATAAATGGAATACTATGAAAAATGAAAGATAAATACACTAGTGAATCTGTGCTGGACGATAACGGAACATTATGGTTGTCAAATAATGATATTGTTCAGTGTATCTCCATTATTTCATTTCAATTTCACATAATTAGGTTATGGGACCTATGTGAAATTTTTTTTAAAATGCACTTTCTGTCTAAAACTCCGATAATGTTCAGTCCGATAAGAAAGTTTCAGATCCGTAGCTGAAACTCAACTATTCGAGTGTGATAAAGAAACTGAGACTAATCTACGTATACTTCAACAGCTTCTAACGAATACCACCTTTGTGTACTTGTAATTAGTGTGCTACAGTTTACTCAAGGTCATGTGCTTTCTCTTTAAAATTATTCATGGACCGAACTCTATTACATTTTGAGTTCCTAATAAACCAAGAACGTGAAATTTATTGCAGTGCACGGTGGTGAAAATTACTATTTTTATATCCCTTATCGCATGGGTATAAGTGGAATACTTTGAAAAATCAAAGACAAATACATGGGTGAATCCGTCCATGACCATAACGGAACATTGTGGTTGTCAATTGATGATATTGTTCAGTGCATCTCCATTATTTCATTTCAATTTCACATAATTAGGTGATGGGACCTATGTGCAAAATTTTAAAAAATACACTATCAGTCTAAAACGCCGATAATGTTCAGTCCGATAAGAAAGTTTCAGATATGTAGCTGAAACTCAACTATTCGAGTGTGATAAACAAACTGAGACTAATCTGCGTATACTTCAACAACTTCTTTTGAATGACACCTTTGTGTACTTGTAACTAGTGTGCCACAGTTTACTCAAGGTCATGTGTTTTCGCTATAAAATTTTTTATGGACCGAACTCTATTACATTTTGAGTTCCTAATAAACCACGAACGTGAAATTTAATTCGATGCTCGGTGGTGGAAATCATTACTCTCATATAGCTTATCGTAGGGGTATAAGTGAACTACTATGAAAAATGAAACAAAAATACACGGGTGAATCCGTCCATGACCATAATGGAACATTGTTGTTCTTAATTGATTATTCTGTTTAGTGTATCTCCAATATTTCATTTCGATTTTGAATAATAAAGTGATGGGACCTATGTGCAAAACTTTAAAGAATACAATGTCAGTCTAAAACTCCGATAATTTTCAGTACAAAAAGAAATGTTTAGATCCTTAGCTGAAACTCAACTATTCAAGTGTGATAAAGAAACTGAGACCAATCTGTGTATACTTCAACAACTTCTTATGAATGACACCTTTGTGTACTTGTAACTAGTGTGCCACAGTTTACTCAAGGTCATGTGCTTTCGCTATAAAATAATTCATGGGCCCATTCTATTACATTTGAGTTCCTAATACACCACGAATGTGAAATTTATTGCAATGCTCGGTGGTGGAAATTATAGTTCTCATATCTCTTATCGTAGGAGCATAAATAGAATACTATGAAAAATGAAAGATAAATACACTAGTGAATATGTCCTTGACGATAACGGAACATTGTTGTTGTCAATTGATGATACTGTTCAGTGTATCTCCATTATTTAATTTCAATTTCACATAATTAGGTTATGGGACCTATGTGAAAACTTTTTTAAAATGCACTGTCAGTCTAAACCTCTGATAATGTTTAGTCCAACAAGAAAGTTTCAGATTCGTAGCTAAAACTCAAATATTCGAGTGTGATAAAGAAACTGAGACTAATCTACGTATACATCCACAACTTCTTATGAAAGACACCTTTGTGTACTTGTAACTAGTGTTCCACAGTTTACTCAAGGTCATGTGCTATAGCTTTAAAATTATTCATTGACAGAACTCTATTACATTTTCAGTTTTTAAAAAACCACGAACGTGAAATTTAATGCAATGCTCGGTGGTGGAAATTACTGTTTTCATATCTCTTATCACAGGGGTATAAGTGGAATACTATGAAAAATGAAAGACAAATGCACGGGAGAATACGTTAATAACCATAACGGAACATTGAGGTTGTCAATTGATGATATTGTTCAGTGCATCTCCATTATTTCATTTCAATTTCACATAATTAGGTGACGGGACCTATGTGCAAAATTTTAAAAAATACAACTGTCATTCTAAAACTCCGATAATGTTCAGTCCAATAAGAAATTTTTGGATCTGTAGCTGAAAATCAACTATTCGAGTATGATAAAGAAACTGAGACTAATCTACGTATACTTTAACAACCTCTTATGAAAGACACCTTTGTGTACTTGTAACTAGTGTTCCATAGTTTACTCAAGGTCATGTGCTTTTGGTTTAAAATTATTCATGGGCCCATTCTATTACATTAGAGTTCCTAATATACCTCGAATGTGAAATTTATTGCAATGCTCGATGGTGGAAATTATAGTTCTCATATCTCTCAGTCCGATAAGAATGTTTCATATCTGTAGCTGAAACTCAACTATTCGAGTGTGATAAAGAAACTGAGACTAATCTACGTATACTTCAACAACTTCTAATGAATGCCACCTTTGGGTACTTGTAATTAGTGTGCTACAGTTTACTCAAGGTCATGTGCTTTTGCTTTAAAATTATTCATTGACCGAACTCTATTACATTTTGAGTTCCTAATAAACCACGAACGTGAAATTTAATGCAATGCTTGGTGGTGGAAATTACTATTTTTGTATCTCTTATCGCATGGGTATAAGTGGAATACTTTGAAAAATCAAAGACAAATACATGGGTGAATCCGTCCATGACCATAACGGAACATTGTGGTTGTCAATTGATGATATTGTTCAGTGCATCTCCATTATTTCATTTCAATTTCACATATATAGGTGATGGGACCTATGTGCAAAATTTTAAAAAATACACTGTCAGTCTAAAACTCCGATAATGTTCAGTCCGTTATGAAATTTTTGGATCCGTAGCTGAAACTCAACTTTTCGAGTATGATAAAGAAACTGAGACTAATCTACGTTTACTTTAACAATTTCTTATGAATGACACCTTTGTGTACTTGGAACTAGTGTGCCACAGTTTACTCATGGACCCATTCTATTACATTTGAGTTCCTAATATACCACAAATGTGAAATTTATTGCAATGCTCGGTGGTGGAAATTATTGCTCTCATATCTCTTATCGTAGGGGTATAAATGGAATACTATGAAAAATGAAAGATAAATACACTAGTGAATCCGTCCTTGACGAGAACGGAACATTGTGGTAGTCAATTAATGATTCTGTTCAGTGTATCTCCAAATTTAATTCAAATTTCACATAATTAGGTTATAGGACCAATGTGAAATTTTTTTTCAAATGCACTGTCAGTCTAAAACTTCGATAATGTTTAGTCCGATAAGAAAGTTTCGGATCTTTAGCTGAAACTCAACTATTCTAGTGTGATAAAGAAACTGAGACTAATCTGCGTATACTTCAACAACTTCTTTTGAATGACACCTTTGTGTACTTGTAACTAGCGTGCTACAGTTTACTCAAGGTCATGTGTTTTCACTTTAAAATTATTCATGGACCGAACTCTATTACATTTTCAGTTCCTAATAAACCACGAACGTGAAGTTTAATTCGATGCTCGGTTGTGGAAATTATTATTCTCATATATCTTATCGTAGGGGTATAAGTGGAATACTATGAAAAATGAAACAAAAATACACGGGTGAATCCGTCCATAACCATAATGGAACATTGTGGTTCTCAATTGATGATTCTGTTCTGTGTATCTCCAATTTTTCATTTCAATTTTGAATAATAAAGTGATGGGACCTATGTGCAAAATTTAAAAGAATAAAATGTCAGTCTAAAACTCCGATAATTTTCAGTACAAAAAGAAAATTTTAGATCCTTAGCTGAAACTCAACTATTCGAGTGTCTTAAAGAAAATGAGACCAATCTGTGTATTCTTCAACAACTTCTTATGAATGACACCTTTGTATACTTGTAACTAGTGTGCCACAGTTTACTCAAGGTCATGTGCTTTCGCTTTAAAATTATCCATGGGCCCATTCTATTACATTTGAGTTCCTAATATACCACGGATATGAAATTTATTGCAATGCTTGATGGTGGAAATTATAGTTCTCATATCTATTATCGTAGGGGTATAAATGGAATACTATGAAAAATGAATAACAAATACACTAGTGAATCTGTCCTTGACGATAACGGAACATTGTGGTTGTCAATTGATGATACTGTTCAGTGTATCTCCATTATTTCATTCCAATTTCACAAAATTAGGTTATGGGACCTATGTGAAATTTATTTTAAAATGCACTGTCAGTCTAAAACTCCGATAATGTTCAGTCCAATAAGTTTCAGATCCATAGATGAAACTCAACTATTCGAGTGTGATAAAGAAACTGAGACAAATCTACCTATACGTCAACAACTTCTAATGAATGCCACCTTTGTGTACTTGTAATTAGTGTGCTACAGTTTACTCAAGGTCATGTGCTTTCGCTTTAAAATTATTCATTGACCGAACTCTATTACATTTTGAGGTCCTAAAAAACCACGAACGTGAAATTTAATGCAATGCTCGGTGGTGGAAATTACTGTTTTCATATCTCTTATCGCAGGGGTATAAGTGGAATACTATGAAAAATGAAAGACAAATACACGGGTGAATACGTCCATGACCATAACGGAACATTGTGGTTGTAATTTGATGATATTGTTCAGTGCATCTGCATTATTTCATTTCAATTTCACATAATTAGGTGATGGGACCTATGTGAAATTTTTTTAAAAATACAACTGTCATTCTAAAACTCCGATAATGTTCAGTCCGATAAGAAATTTTTGTATCTGTAGCTGAAACTCAACTGTTCGAGTATGATAAAGAAACTGAGACTAATCTACGTATACTTTGAAAACTTCTTATGAAAGACACCTTTGTGTACTTGTAACTAGTGTTCCACAGTTTACTCAAGGTCATGTGCTTTCGCTTTATATTTATTCATGGACCCACTCTATTACATTTGAGTTCCTAATATACCACGAATGTGAAATTTATTGCAATGCTCGGTGGTGGAAATTATTGCTCTCATATCTCTTATCGTTGGGGTGTAAATGGAATACTATGAAAAATGAAAGATAAATACACTAGTGAATCCGTCCTTGACGATAACGGAACATTGTGGTAGTCAATTAATGATTATGTTCAGTGTATCTCCAATATTTAATTCAAATTTAACATAATTAGGTTATGGGACCAATGTGAAATTTTTTTAAAATGCACTGTCAGTCTAAAACTCCGATAATGTTCAGTCCGATAAGAAAGTTTCAGATCCGCAGATGAAACTCTACTATTCGAGTGTGATAAAGAAACTGAGACGAATCTGCGTATACTTCAACAACTTCTTTTGAATGACACCTTTGTGTACTTGTAACTAGTGTGCTATAGTTTACTCAAGGTCATGTGTTTTCACTTTAAAATTATTCATGGACCGAACTCTATTACATTTTGAGTTCCTAATAAACCACGAACGTGAAATTTAATTCGATGCTCGGTGGTGGATATTATTATTCTCATATATCTTATCGTAGGGGTACAAGTGGAATACTATGAAAAATGAAACAAAAATACAGGGGTGAATCCGTCCATGACCATAACGGAACATTGTGGTTCTCAATTGATTATTCTGTTTAGTGTATTTCCAATATTTCATTTCAATTTTGAATAATAAAGTGACGAGACCTATGTGCAAAATTTAAAAGAATACAATGTCAGTCTAAAACTCCGATATTTTTCAGTACTAGAAGAAAATTTTAGATCCTTAGCTGAAACTCAACTATTCGAGTGTGATAAAGGAACTGAGACCAATCTGTGTATACTTCAACAACTGCTTATGAATGACACCTTTGTGTACTTGTAACTAGTGTGCCACAGTTTACTCAAGGTCATGTGCTTTCGCTTTAAAATTATTCATGGGCCCATTCTATTACATTTGAGTTCCTAATATACCACGAATGTGAAATTTATTGCAATGCTCGATGGTGGAAATTATAGTTCTCATATCTCTTATCGTAGGGGTATAAATGGAATACTATGAAAAATGAAAGATAAATACACTATTGAATCTGTCCTTGACGATAACGGAACATTGTGGTGGTCAATTGATGATACTGTTCAGTGTATCTCCATTATTTCATTTCAATTTCACATAATTAGGTTATGGGACCTATGTGAATTTTTTTTTTAAATGTACTGTCAGTCTAAAACTCCGATAATGTTCAGTCCGATAAGAAAGTTTCAGATCCGTAGCTGAAACTCAACTATTCGAGTGTGATAAAGAAACTGATACTAATCTACGTATACGTCAACAACTTCTAATGAATGCCACCTTTGTGTACTTGTAATTAGTGTGCCACAGTTTACTCAAGGTCATGTGCTTTCGCTTTAAAATTATTCATTGACCGAACTCTACTACATTTTGAGTTCCTAAAAAACCATGAATGTGAAATTTAATGCAATGCTCGGTGATGGAAATTATTGTTTTCATATCTCTTATGACAGGGGTATAAGTGGAATACAATGAAAAATGAAAGACAAATACACGGGTGATTACGTCAATGACCATAACGGAACATTGTGGTTGTCAATTGATGATATTGTTCAGTGCATCTGCATTATTTCATTTCAATTTCACATAATTAGGTGATGGGACCTATGTGCAAAATTTTAAAAAATACAACTGTCATTCTAAAACTCCGATAATGTTCAGTCCGATAAGAAACTTTTGGATCTGTAGCTGAAACTCAACTATTCGAGTATGATAAAGAAACTCAGACTAATCTACGTATACTTTAACAACTTCTTATGAAAGACACCTTTGTGTAATTGTAACTAGTGTGTGCCACAGTTTACTCAAGGTCATGTGCTTTCGCTTTATAATTATTCATGGACCCATTCTATTACATTTGAGTTCCTAATATACCACGAATGTGAAATTTATTGCAATGCTCGGTGGTGGAAATTATTGTTCTCCTATCTCTTATCGTAGGGGTATAAATGGAACACTATGAAAGATGAAAGATAAATACACTAGTGAATCCGTCCTTGACGATAACAGAACATTGTGGCAGTCAATTAATGATTCTATTCAGTGTATCTCCAATATTTAATTCAAATTTCACATAATTAGGTTATGGGACCAATGTGAAAATTTTTAAAAAATACACAGTCAGTCTAAAACTCAAATAATGTTCAGTCCGATAAGAAAGTTTTAGATCTGTAGGTAAAACTCAACTATTCGAGTGTGATAAAGAAACTGAGACTAATCTGCGTATACTTCAACAACTTCTTTTGAATGACACATTTCTGTACTTGTAACTAGTGTGCCGTAGTTTACTCATGGTCATGTGTTTTCGCTTTAAAATTATTCATGGACCTACTCTGTTACATTTTGAGTTCCTAATAAACCACGAACGTGAAATTTAATTCGATGCTCGGTGGTGGAAATTATTATTCTCATATATCTTATCATAGGGGTATAAGTGGAATGCTATGAAATATAAAACAAAAATACACGGGTGAATCCGTCCATGACCATAACGGAACATTGTGGTTCTCAATTGATTATTCTGTTTAGTGTATCTCCAATATTTCATTTCAATTTTGAATAATAAAGTGACGGGACCTATGTGCAAAATTTAAAACAATACAATGTCAGTCTAAAACTCCGATAATTTTCAGTACAAAAAGAAAGTTTTAGATCCTTAGCTGAAACTCAACTATTCGAGTGTGATAAAGAAACTAAGACCAATCTGTGTATACTTCAACAACTTCTTATGAATGACACCTTTGTGTACTTGTAACTAGTGCGCCACAGTTTACTCAAGGTCATGTGATTTCACTTTAAAATTACTCATGGGCCCATTCTATTACATTTGAGTTCCTAATATACCACGAATGTGAAATTTATTGCAATTCTAGGTGGTGGAAATTTTAGTTCTCATATCTCTTATCGTAGGGGTACAAATGGAATACTATGAAAAATGAAAGATAAATACACTAGTGAATCTGTCCGGGACGATAATGGAACATTGTGGTTGTCAAATAATGATACTGTTCAGTGTATCTCCATTATTTCATTTCAATTTCACATAATTAGGTTATGGGACCCATGTGAAATTTTTTTTAAAATGCACTGTCAGTCTAAAACTCCGATAATGTTCAGTCCGATAAGAAAGTTTCAGATCCGTAGCTAAAACTCAACTATTCGAGTGTGATAAAGAACTGAGACTAATCTACGTATACTTCAACAACTTTTAATGAATGCCACCTTCGTGTATTTGTAATTAGTGTGAAACAGTTTACTCAAGGTCATGTGCTTTCGCTTTAAAATTATTCATTGGCCGAACTCTATTACATTTTGAGTTCCTAAAAAACCACGAACGTGAAATTTAATGCAATGCACGGTGGTGGAAATTACTGTATTCATATCTCTTATCGCAGGGGTATAAGTGGAATACTATGAAAAATGAAAGACAAATACACGAGTGAATACGTCCATGACCATAACGGAACATTGTGGTTGTCGATTGATGATATTGTTCAGTGCATCTCCATTATTTCATTTCAATTTCACATAATTAGGTAATGGGACCTATGTGCAAAATTTTAAAAAATACAACTGTCATTCTAAAACTTCGATAATGTTCAGTCTGATAAGAAATTTTTGGATCTGTAGCTGAAACTCAACTATTCGAGTATGATAAAGAAACTGAGACTAATCTACGTATACTTTAACAACTTCTTATGAACGATACCTTTGTGTACTTGTAACTAGTGTGCCACAGTTTACTCAAGCTCATGTGGTTTCGCTTTAAAATTATTCATGGGCCAATTCTATTACATTTGAGTTCCGAATATACCACAAATCTGAAATTTATTGCAATGCTCGGTGGTGGAAATTATAGTTCTCATATCTCTTATCGTAGGGGTATAAATTGAATTCTATGAAAAATGAAAGATAAATACACAAGTGAATCCGTCCTTGACGATAACGGAACATTGTGGCAGTCAATTAATGATTCTATTCAGTGTATCTCCAATATTTCATTTCAATTTCACATAATTAGGTTTTGGGACCTATGTGAAATTTTTTTAAAAATGCACTGTCAGTCTAAAACTCCGATAATGTTCAGTCCGATAAGAAAGTTTCAGATCTGTAGCTGAAACTATACTATTCGAGTGTGATAAAGAAACTGAGACTAATCTGAGTATACTTCAACAACTTCTTTTGAATGACACCTTTGTGTACTTGTAACTAGTGTACCACAGTTTACTCAAGGTCATGTGTTTTCACTTTAAAATTATTCATTGACCGAACTCTATTACATTTTGAGTTCCTAATAAACCACGAACGTGAAATTTAATTTGATGCTCGGTGGAGGAAATTATTATTCTCATATATCTTATCGTAGGGGTATAAGTGGAATACTATCAAAAATGAAACAAAAATACATGGGTGAATCCGTCCATGACCATAACAGAACATTGTGGTTCTCAATTGATTATTCTGTTTAGTGTATCTCCAATATTTCATTTCAATTTTGAATAATAAAGTGACGGGACCTATGTGCAAAATTTAAAAGAATACAATGTCAGTCTAAAACTCCGATAATTTTCAGTACAAAAAGAAAGTTTTAGATTCTTAGCTTAAACTCGACCATTCGAATGTGATAAAGAAACTAAGACCAATCTGTGTAAACTTCAACAATTTCTTATGAATGACACCTTTGTGTACTTGTAACTAGTGTGCCACAGTTTACTCAAGGTAATGTGCTTTCGCTTTAAAATTATTCATGGGCCCATTCTATTACATTTGAGTTCCTAATATACCACAAATCTGAAATTTATTGAAATGCTCGGTGGTGGAAATTATAGTTGTCATATCTCTTATCATAGGGGTAAAAATGGAATACTGTGAAAAATGAAAGATAAATACACTAGTGAATCTGTCCTGAATGATAACGGAACATTGTGGTTGTCAAATAATGATACTGTTCAGTGTATCTCCATTATTTCATTTCAATTTCACATAATTAGGTTATGGGACCTATTTGAAAAAATTTAAAAAATGCACTGTCAGTCTAACACTCCGATAATGTTCAGTCCGACAAGAAAGTTTCAGATCCGTAGCTCAAACTCAACTATTCGAGTGTGATAAAGAAACTGAGACTAATCTACCTATACTTCAACAACTTCTAATGAATGCCACCTTTGTGTACTTGTAATTAGTGTGCTTCAGTTTACTCAAGGTCACGTGCTTTCGCTTTAAAATTATTCATTGACCGAACTCCATTACATTTTGAGTTCCTAATAAACCACAAACAAGAAATTTAATGCAATTCTCGGTGGTGAAATTACTGTTTTCATATCTCGTATCGCAGGGGTATAAGTGGAATACTATGAAAAATGAAAGATAAATACACGGGTGAATCCGTCCATGACCTCAACGGAACATTGTGGTTGTCAATTGACGATATTGTTCAGTGCATCTCCATTATTTCATTTCAATTTCACATAATTAGGTGATGGGACCTATGTGCAAAATTTTAAAAAATACACAGTCAGTCTAAAACTCCGATAATGTTCAGTCCGATAAGAAATTTTTGGATCCGTAGCTGAAACTCAACTATTCGAGTGTGATAAAGAAACTGAGACTAATCTACGTATACTTTAACTTCTTATGAATGACACCTTTGTATACTTGTAACTAGTGTGCCACAGTTTACTCAAGGTCATGTGCTTTCGCTTTAAAATTATCCATGGACCCGTTCTATTACATTTGAGTTCCTAATATACCATGAATGTGAAATTTATTGCAATGCTCGGTGGTGGAAATTATTGTTCTCATATCTCTTATCGTAGGGGTATAAATGGAATACTATGAAAAATGAAAGAGAAATACACTAGTGAATCTGTCCTTGACGATAACGGAACATTGTGGTTGTCAATTAATGATTCTGTTCAGTGTATCTCCAATATTTCTTTTCAATTTCACATAATCAGGTTATGGGACCTATGTGAAATTTTTTTTAAAATGCACTGTCAGTCTAAAACTCCGATAATGTTCAGTCCGATAAGAAATTTTCAGATCCGTAGCTGAAACTCAACTAGTCGAGTGTGATAAAGAAACTGTGACTAATCTACGTATATTTTAACAACTTCTTATGAATTACACCTTTGTGTACTTGTAACTAGTGTGCCACAATTTACTCAAGGTCATGTGCTTTCGCTTTAAAATTATTCAAGGACCCATTCTATTACATTTGAGTTCCTAATATGCCACGAATGTGAAATTTATTGCAATGCTCGGTGGCGGAAATTATTGTTCTCATGTCTCTTATCGTAGGGGTATAAATGGAATACTATGAAAAATGAAAGATAAATACACTAGAGAATTTGTCCTTGACGATAACGGAACATTGTGGTTGTCAATTGATGATACTGTTCAGTGTATCTCCATTATTTCATTTCAATTTCACATAATTAGGTTATGGGACCTATGTGAAAATTTTAAAAAAATGCACTGTCACTCAAAAACTCCGATAATGTTTAGTCCGATAAGAAAGTTTCAGATCCGTAGCTGAAACTCAATTATTCGAGTGTGATAAAGAAACTCAGACTAATCTACCTATACTTCAACAACTTCTAATGAATGCCACCTTTGTGTACTTGTAATTAGTGTGCTTCAGTTTACTCAAGGTCACGTGCTTTCGCTTTAAAATTATTCATTGACCAAATTCTATTACATTTTGAGTTCCTAATAAACCACAAACGTGAAATTTAATGCAATGCTCGGTGCTGGAAATTACTGTTTTCATATCTCGTATCGCAGGGGTATAAGTGGGATACTATGAAAAATGAAAGACAAATACACGGGTGAATCCATCAATGACCACAACAGAACATTGTAGTTGTCAGTTGATGATATTGTTCAGTTCATCTCCATTATTTCATTTCAATTTCCCATAATTAGGTGATGGGACCTATGTGCAAAATTTTAAAAAATACACTGTCAGTCTAAAACTCCAATAATGTTCAGTCCAATAAGAAATTTCCGGATCCGTAGCTGAAACTCAACTATTCGAGTGTGATAAAGAAACTGAGACTAATCTGCGTATACTTTAACAACTTCTTATGAATGACACCTTTGTGTACTTGTAACTAGTGTGCCACAGTTTACTCAAGGTCATGTGCTTTCACTTTAAAATTATTCATGGACCCATTCTATTACATTTGGGTTCCTAATATACATGAATGTTGCAATGCTCGGTGGTGGAAATTATTATTCTCATATCTCTTATCGTAGGGGTATAAATGAAATACTATGAAAAATGAAAGATAAATACACTAGAGATTCTGTCCTTGATGATAACGGAACACTGTGGTTGTCAATTGATGATACTGTTCAGTGTATTTCCATTATTTCATTTCAATTTCACATAATTAGGTTACGGGACCTATGTGAAATTTTTTTAAAAATGTACTGTCAGTCTAAAACTCCTATAATGTTAAGTCCGACAAGAAAGTTTCAGATCCGTAGCTGAAACTCAACTATTCGAGTGTGATAAAGAATCTGAGACTAATCTACGTATACTTCAACAACTTCTAATGAATGCCACCTTTGTGTACTTGTAATTAGTGTGCTACAATTTACTCAAGGTCATGTGCTTTTGCTTTAAAATTATTCATTGACTGAACTCTATTTCATTTTGAGTTCCTAATAAACCACGAACGTGAAATTTAATGCAATGCACGGTGGTGGAAATTACTGTTTTCATATCTCTTATCGCAGGGGTATAAGTGGAATACTATAAAAAATGACAGACAAATACACGGGTGAATCCATCCATGACCATAACGGAACATTTTGGTTGTCAATTGATGATATTGTTCAGTGCATCTCCATTATTTTCATTTCAATTTCACATAATTAGGTGATGGGACCTATGTGTAAAATTTTAAAAAATACACTGTCGGCCTGAAACTCAAATAATGTTCAGTCCGATAAGAAATTTTCGGATCCGTAGCGGAAATTCAACTCTTCGAGTGTGATAAAGAAACTTAGACTACTCTTTGTATACTTCAACAACTTCTAATGAATGCCATCTTTGTGTACTTGTAATTAGTGTGCTACGGTTTACTCAAGGTCATTTTCGTTTGCTTTAAAAGTATGCATTGACCGAACTCTATTACATTTTGAGTTCCTAATAAACCATGAACGTGAAATTTAATGCAATGCTCGGTGGTGGGAATTACTGTTTTCATATCTCTTATCGTAGGGGTATAAGTGGAATACTATGAAAAATGAAAGACAAATACACGGGTGAATCCGACCATGACCATAACAGAACATTGTGGTTTTCAATTGATGATATTGTTCAATGCATCTCCATTGTTTCATTTCAATTTTACATAATTAGGTTATGGGACCTAGGTGCAAAATTTTTAAAACATACAATGCCAGTCTAATACTCCAATAATGTTCAGTCCGATAACAAATTTTCAGATCCGTAGCTGAATCTCAACTATTCGGGTGTGATAAAGAAACTTAGACTAATCTTCGTATACTTCAACAACTTCTAATGAATGCCATCTTTCTGTACTTGTAATTAGTGTGCTACAGTTTACTCAAGGTCATGTTCTTTTGCTTTAAAATTATGCATTCACCGAACTCCATTACATTTTGAGTTCCTAATAAACGACGAACGTGAAATTTAATGCAATGCTCGGTGGTGGAAATTACTGTTTCATATCTATTATCGTAGAGGTATAAGTGGAATATTATGAAAAATGAAAGACAAATACACGAGTGAATCCGTCCATGACTATAACAGAACATTGTGGTTGTCAATTGATGATATTGCTCAAGGCATCTCCATTATATCATTTCAATTTCACATAATTAGGTGATGGGACCTATGTGCAATATTTTTAAAAAATACACTGTCAGTCTAAAACTACGATAATGTTCATTCCGATAAGAAATTTTTGGATCTGTAGCTGAAACTCAACTATTCGAGTGTGATAAAGAAACTGAGACTTATCTACATATACTTTAACAACTTCTTATGAATGACACCTTTGTGTACTTGTAACTAGTGTGCTACAGTTTACTCAAGGTCATGTTCTTTCGCTTTAAAATTATGCATTAACCGAACTCTATTACATTTTGAGTTCCTAATAAACCATGAACGTGAAATTTAATGCAATGCTTGGTGGTGGAAATTACTGTTTTCATATCTCTTATCGTAGGGGTATAAGTGGAATACTATGAAAATGAAAGACAAATACACGGGTGAATCCGTCCATGACCGTAACAAAACATTGTGGTTGTCAATTGATGATATTGTTCAGTGCATATCCATTATTTTCATTTCAATTTCACATAATTAGGTGATGGGACCTATGTGAAAAATTTTAAAAAAGACACTGTCAGCCTAAAACTCCAATAAAGTTCAGTCCGATAAGAAATTTTTGGATCCGTAGCGGAAACTCAACTCTTCGAGTGTGATAAAGAACTTAGACTAATCTTCGTATACTTCAACAACTTCTAATGAATGCCATCTTTGTGTACTTGTAATTAGTGTGCTACAGTTTACTCAAGGTCATTTTCGTTTGCTTTAAAAGTATGCATTGACCGAACTCTATTACATTTTGAGTTCCTAATAAACCACGAACGTGAAATTTAATGCAATGCTCGGTGGTGGGAATTACTGTTTTCATATCTCTGATCGTAGGGGTATAAGTGGAATACTATGAAAAATGAAAGACAAATACACGGGTGAATCTGTCCATGACCATAACAGAACATTGTGGTTGTCAATTGATGATATTGTTCAGTGCATCTCCATTATTTCATTTCAATTTTAAATAATTAGGTTATGGGACCTATGTGCAAAATTTTTAGAACATACAATGCCAGTCTAATACTCCAATAATGTTCAGTCCGATAACAAATTTTTAGATCTGTAGTTGAAACTGAACTACTCGAGTGTGATAAAGAAACTTAGACTAATCTTCGTATACTTCAACAACTTCTACTGAATGCCATCTTTCTGTACTTGTAATTAGTGTGCTACAGTTTACTCAAGGTCATGTTCTTTCGCTTTAAAATTATGCATTCACCGAACTCTATTACATTTTGAGTTCCTAATAAACCACGAACGTGAAATTTAATGCAATGCTTGGTGGTGGAAATTACTGTTTTCATATCTCTTATCGTAGGGGTATAAGTGGAATACTATGAAAATGAAAGACAAATACACGGGTGAATCCGTCCATGACCATAACAAAACATTGTGGTTGTCAATTGATGATATTGTTCAGTGCATCTCCATTATTTTCATTTCAATTTCACATAATTAGGTTATGGGACCTATGTGAAAAATTTTAAAAAAGACACTGTCAGCCTAAAACTCCAATAATGTTCAGTCCGATAAGAAATTTTTGGATCCGTAGCGGAAACTCAACTCTTCGAGTGTGATAAAGAAACTTAGACTAATCTTCGTATACTTCAACAACTTCTAATGAATGCCATCTTTGTGTACTTGTAATTTGTGTGCTACAGTTTACTCAAGGTCATGTTCTTTCGCTTTAAAATTATGCATTCACCGAACTCTATTACATTTTGAGTTCCTAATAAACGACGAACGTGAAATTTAATGCAATGTTCGGTGCTGGAAATTACTGTTTTCATATCTCTTATCGTAGAGGTATAAGTGGAATATTATGAAAAATGAAAGACAAATACACGAGTGAATCTGTCCATGACTGTAATAGAACATTGTGGTTGTACATTGATGATATTGTTCAAGGCATCTCCATTATATCATTTCAATTTCACATAATTAGGTGATGGGACCTATGTGCAAAATTTTAAAAAAATACACTGTGAGTCTAAAACTACGATAATGTTCAGTCTAATAAGAAATTTTTGGAACCGTAGATGAAACTCAACTATTCGAGTGTGATAAAGAAACTGAGACTAATCTACATATACTTTAACAACTTCTTATGAATGACACCTTTGTGTACTAGTAACTAGTGTGCCACAGTTTACTCAAGGTCATGTTCTTTCGCTTTAAAATTATTCATGGACCCATTCTATTACATTTGAGTTCCTATTATACCACGAATGTGAAATTTATTGCAATGCTCGGTGGTGGAAATTATTGTTCTCATATCTCTTATCGTAGGAGTATAAATGGAATACTATGAAAAATGAAAGACAAATACACTAGTGAATCCGTCCTTGACGATAACGGAACATTGTGGTTGTCAATTAATGATTCTATTCAGTGTATCTCCAATATTTCTTTTCAATTTCACATAATCAGGTTATGGGACCTATGTGAATTTTTTTTTAAAATGCACTGTCAGTCTGAACTCCGATAATGTTCAGTCCGATAAGAAAGTTTCAGATCCATAGCTGAAACTCAACTATTCGAGTGTGATAAAGAAACTGAGACTAATCTGCGTATACTTCAACAACTTCTAATGAATGCCATCTTTGTGTACTTGTAATTAGTGTGCTACAGTTTACTCAAGGTCATTTTCGTTTGCTTTAAAAGTATGCATTGACCAAACTCTATTACATTTTGAGTTCCTAATAAACAACGAACGTGAAATTTAATGCAATGCTCGGTGGTGGGAATTACTGTTTTCATATCTCTTATCGTAGGGGTATAAGTGGAATACTATGAAAAATGAAAGACAAATACACGGGTGAATCCGTCCATGACCATAACGGAACATTTTGGTTGTCAATTGATGATATTGTTCAGTGCATCTCCATTATTTCATTTCAATTTTACATAATTAGGTTATGGGACCTATGTGCAAAATTTTTAGAACATACAATGCCAGTCTAATACTCCAATAATGTTCAGGCCGATAACAAATTTTTAGATCCGTAGTTGAAACTCAACTACTCGAGTGTGATAAAGAAACTTAGACTAATCTTCGTATACTTCAACAACTTCTACTGAATGCCATCTTTCTGTACTTGTAATTAGTGTGCTACAGTTTACTCAAGGTCATGTTCTTTCGCTTTAAAATTATGCATTCACCGAACTCTATTACATTTTGAGTTCCTAATAAATGACGAACGTGAAATTTAATGCAATGCTTGGTGGTGGAAATTACTGTCTTCATATCTCTTATCGTAGGGGTATAAGTTGAATACTATGAAAAATGAAAGACAAATACACGGGTGAATCCGTCCATGGTCATAAAAGAACATTGAGGTTGTCAATTGATGATATTGTTCAGTGCATCTCGATTATTTTCATTTCAATTTCACATAATTAGGTGATGGGACCTATGTGCAAAATTTTAAAAAATACAATGTCAGCCTAAAACTCCGATAATGTTCAGTCCGATAAGAAATTTTTGGATCCGTAGCGGAAACTCAACTCTTCGAGTGTGATAAAGAAACTTAGACTAATCTTCGTATACTTCAACAACTTCTAATTAATGCCATCTTTGTGTACTTGTAATTTGTGTGCTACAGTTTACTCAAGGTCATGTTCTTTCGCTTTAAAATTATGCATTCACCGAACTCTATTACATTTTGAGTTCCTAATAAACGACGAACGTGAAATTTAATGCAATGTTCGGTGGTGGAAATTACTGTTTTCATATCTCTTATCGTAGAGGTATAAGTGGAATATTATGAAAAATGAAAGACAAATACACGAGTGAATCTGTCCATGACTATAACAGAACATTGTGGTTGTACATTGATGATATTGTTCAAGGCATCTCCATTCTATCATTTCAATTTCACATAATTAGGTGATGGGACCTATGTGCAAAATTTTAAAAAAATACACTGTGAGTCTAAAACTACGATAATGTTCAGTCTAATAAGAAATTTTTGGATCCGTAGCTGAAACTCAACTATTCGAGTGTGATAAAGAAACTGAGACTAATCTACATATACTTTAACAACTTCTTATGAATGACACCTTTGTGTACTAGTAACTAGTGTGCCACAGATTACTCAAGGTCATGTTCTTTCGCTTTAAAATTATTCATGGACCCATTCTATTACATTTGAGTTCCTATTATACCACGAATGTGAAATTTATTGCAATGCTCGGTGGTGGAAATTATTGTTCTCATATCTCTTATCGTAGGAGTATAAATGGAATACTATGAAAAATGAAAGACAATTACACTAGTGAATCCGTCCTTGACGATAACGGAACATTGTGGTTGTCAATTAATGATTCTGTTCAGTGTCTCTCCAATATTTCTTTTCAATTTCACATAATCAGGTTATGGGACCTATGTGAAAATTTTTTTAAAATGCACTGTCACTCTGAACTCCGATAATGTTCAGTCCGATAAGAAAGTTTCAGATCCATAGCTGAAACTCAACTATTCGAGTGTGATAAAGAAACTGAGACTAATCTGCGTATACTTCAACAACTTCTAATGAATGCCATCTTTGTGTACTTGTAATTAGTGTGCTACAGTTTACTCAAGGTCATTTTCGTTTGCTTTAAAAGTATGCATTGACCAAACTCTATTACATTTTGAGTTCCTAATAAACAACGAACGTGAAATTTAATGCAATGCTCGGTGGTGGGAATTACTGTTTTCATATCTCTTATCGTAGGGGTATAAGTGGAATACTATGAAAAATGAAAGACAAATACACGGGTGAATCCGTCCATGACCATAACAGAACATTGTGGTTGTACATTGATGATATTGTTCAAGGCATCTCCATTCTATCATTTCAATTTCACATAATTAGGTGATGGGACCTATGTGCAAAATTTTAAAAAAATACACTGTGAGTCTAAAACTACGATAATGTTCAGTCTAATAAGAAATTTTTGGATCCGTAGCTGAAACTCAACTATTCGAGTGTGATAAAGAAACTGAGACTAATCTACATATACTTTAACAACTTCTTATGAATGACACCTTTGTGTACTAGTAACTAGTGTGCCACAGATTACTCAAGGTCATGTTCTTTCGCTTTAAAATTATTCATGGACCCATTCTATTACATTTGAGTTCCTATTATACCACGAATGTGAAATTTATTGCAATGCTCGGTGGTGGAAATTATTGTTCTCATATCTCTTATCGTAGGAGTATAAATGGAATACTATGAAAAATGAAAGACAAATACACTAGTGAATCCGTCCTTGACGATAACGGAACATTGTGGTTGTCAATTAATGATTCTGTTCAGTGTATCTCCAATATTTCTTTTCAATTTCACATAATCAGGTTATGGGACCTATGTGAAATTTTTTTTAAAATGCACTGTCAGTCTGAACTCCGATAATGTTCAGTCCGATAAGAAAGTTTCAGATCCATAGCTGAAACTCAACTATTCAAGTGTTATAAAGAATCTGAGACTAATCTGCGTATACTTCAACAACTTCTAATGAATGCCATCTTTGTGTACTTGTAATTAGTGTGCTACAGTTTACTCAAGGTCATTTTCGTTTGCTTTAAAAGTATGCATTGACCAAACTCTATTACATTTTGAGTTCCTAATAAACAACGAACGTGAAATTTAATGCAATGCTCGGTGGTGGGAATTACTGTTTTCATATCTCTTATCGTAGGGGTATAAGTGGAATACTATGAAAAATGAAAGACAAATACACGGGTGAATCCGTCCATGACCATAACAGAACATTGTGGTTGTACATTGATGATATTGTTCAAGGCATCTCCATTCTATCATTTCAATTTCACATAATTAGGTGATGGGACCTATGTGCAAAATTTTAAAAAAATACACTGTGAGTCTAAAACTACGATAATGTTCAGTCTAATAAGAAATTTTTGGATCCGTAGCTGAAACTCAACTATTCGAGTGTGATAAAGAAACTGAGACTAATCTACATATACTTTAACAACTTCTTATGAATGACACCTTTGTGTACTAGTAACTAGTGTGCCACAGATTACTCAAGGTCATGTTCTTTCGCTTTAAAATTATTCATGGACCCATTCTATTACATTTGAGTTCCTATTATACCACGAATGTGAAATTTATTGCAATGCTCGGTGGTGGAAATTATTGTTCTCATATCTCTTATCGTAGGAGTATAAATGGAATACTATGAAAAATGAAAGACAAATACACTAGTGAATCCGTCCTTGACGATAACGGAACATTGTGGTTGTCAATTAATGATTCTGTTCAGTGTATCTCCAATATTTCTTTTCAATTTCACATAATCAGGTTATGGGACCTATGTGAAATTTTTTTTAAAATGCACTGTCAGTCTGAACTCCGATAATGTTCAGTCCGATAAGAAAGTTTCAGATCCATAGCTGAAACTCAACTATTCAAGTGTTATAAAGAATCTGAGACTAATCTGCGTATACTTCAACAACTTCTAATGAATGCCATCTTTGTGTACTTGTAATTAGTGTGCTACAGTTTACTCAAGGTCATTTTCGTTTGCTTTAAAAGTATGCATTGACCAAACTCTATTACATTTTGAGTTCCTAATAAACAACGAACGTGAAATTTAATGCAATGCTCGGTGGTGGGAATTACTGTTTTCATATCTCTTATCGTAGGGGTATAAGTGGAATACTATGAAAAATGAAAGACAAATACACGGGTGAATCCGTCCATGACCATAACAGAACATTGTGGTTGTACATTGATGATATTGTTCAAGGCATCTCCATTCTATCATTTCAATTTCACATAATTAGTTGATGGGACCTATGTGCTAAATTTTAAAAAAATACACTGTGAGTCTAAAACTACGATAATGTTCAGTCTAATAAGAAATTTTTGGATCCGTAGCTGAAACTCAACTATTCGAGTGTGATAAAGAAACTGAGACTAATCTACATATACTTTAACAACTTCTTATGAATGACACCTTTGTGTACTAGTAACTAGTGTGCCACAGATTACTCAAGGTCATGTTCTTTCGCTTTAAAATTATTCATGGACCCATTCTATTACATTTGAGTTCCTATTATACCACGAATGTGAAATTTATTGCAATGCTCGGTGGTGGAAATTATTGTTCTCATATCTCTTATCGTAGGAGTATAAATGGAATACTATGAAAAATGAAAGACAAATACACTAGTGAATCCGTCCTTGACGATAACGGAACATTGTGGTTGTCAATTAATGATTCTGTTCAGTGTATCTCCAATATTTCTTTTCAATTTCACATAATCAGGTTATGGGACCTATGTGAAATTTTTTTTAAAATGCACTGTCAGTCTGAACTCCGATAATGTTCAGTCCGATAAGAAAGTTTCAGATCCATAGCTGAAACTCAACTATTCAAGTGTTATAAAGAATCTGAGACTAATCTGCGTATACTTCAACAACTTCTAATGAATGCCATCTTTGTGTACTTGTAATTAGTGTGCTACAGTTTACTCAAGGTCATTTTCGTTTGCTTTAAAAGTATGCATTGACCAAACTCTATTACATTTTGAGTTCCTAATAAACAACGAACGTGAAATTTAATGCAATGCTCGGTGGTGGGAATTACTGTTTTCATATCTCTTATCGTAGGGGTATAAGTGGAATACTATGAAAAATGAAAGACAAATACACGGGTGAATCCGTCCATGACCATAACGGAACATTTTGGTTGTCAATTGATGATATTGTTCAGTGCATCTCCATTATTTTCATTTCAATTTCACATAATTAGGTGATGGGACCTATGTGCAAAATTTTAAAAAATACACTGTCGGCCTAAAACTCCAATAATGTTCAGTCCGATAAGAAATTTTTGGATCCGTAGCGGAAATTCAACTATTTAAGTGTGATAAAGAAATTTAAACTAATCTTCGTATACTTCAACAACTTCTAGTGAATTCCATCTTTGTGTACATGTAATCAGTGTGCTACAGTTTACTCAAAGTCGCGTTCTTTCACTTTAAAATTATTCATTGACTGAACTCTATTACGTTTTGAGTTCCTAATAAACCACGAACGTGAAATTTAATGCAATGCTGGGTGGTAGAAATTACTGTTTTCATATATCTTATCGTAGGGGTATAAGTGGAATACTATAAAAAATGAAAGACAAATACACGGGTGAATCCGTCCATGACCATAATGGAATATTGTGGTTGTCAATTGATGATATTGTTCAATGCATCTTCATTATTTTCATTTCAATTTCACATAATTAGGTGATGGGACCTATGTGCAAAATTTTTAAAAATACACTGTCAGTCTAAAACTCCGATAATGTTCAGTCCGATATGAAATTTTTGGATCCGTAGCTGAAACTCAACTATTCAAGTGTGATAAAGAAACTTAGACTAATCTTCGTATATTTCAACAACTTCTACTAGATGCCATCTTTCTGTACTTGTAATTAGTGTGCTACAGTTTACTCAAGGTCATGTTCTTTCGCTTTAAAATTATGCATTGACCGAACTCTATTACATTATGAGTTCCTAATAAACCACGAACATGAAATTTAATGCAATGCTCGGTGGTGGAAATTACTGTTTTCATATGTCTTATTGTGGGGGTATAAGTGGAATACTATTAAATATGAAAAACAAATACACGGGTGAATCCGTCCATGACCATAACAGAACATTGTGGTTGTCAATTGATGATATTGTTCAGTGCATCTCCATTATTTTATTTCAATTTCACATAATTAGGTGATGGGACGTATGTGCAAAATTTTAAAAATACACTGTCTGTCTAAAACTCCGATAATGTTCAGTCCGATAAGAAATTTTCAGATCCGTAGCTGAAACTCAACTATTCGAGTGTGATAAAGAAACTGAGACTAATCTACATATACTTTAACAACTTCTTATGAATTACACCTTTGTGTACTTGTAACTAGTGTGCCACAGTTTACTCAAGGTCATGTGATTTCGCTTTAAAATTATTCATGGACCCATTCTATTACATTTGAGTTCCTAATATACCACGTATGTGAAATTTATTACAATGCTCGGTGGTGGAAATTATTTTTCACATATCTCTTATCGTAGGGGTATAAATGGAATACTATGAAAAAATCAAGATAAATACTCTAGTGAATCCGCCGTTGACGATAATTGAACATTTTGGTTCTCAATTAATGATTATGTTCTGTGTATCTCCAATATTTCATTTCAATTTCACATAATTAGGTTATGGGACCTATGTGAAAATTTTTAAAAAATGCACTGTCAGTCAAAAACTCCGATAATGTTCAGTCCGATAAGAAAGTTTCCGATCCATAGCTGAAACTCAACTATTCGAATGTGATATAGAAACTGAGACTAATCTACCTATACTTCAACAACTTCTAATGAATGCCATCTTTCTGTACTTGTAATTAGTGTGCTACAGTTTACTCAAGGTCATGTTCTTTTGCTTTAAAATTATGCATTCACCGAACTCCATTACATTTTGAGTTCCAAATAAACGACGAACGTGAAATTTAATGCAATGCTCGGTGGTGGAAATTACTGTTTCATATCTCTTATCGTAGAGGTATTAGTGGAATATTATGAAAAATGAAAGACAAATACACGAGTGAATCCATCCATGACTATAACAGAACATTGTGGTTGTCAATTGATGATATTGCTCAAGGCATCTCCATTAGATCATTTCAATTTCACATAATTAGGTGATGGGACCTATGTGCAATATTTTTAAAAAATACACTGTCAGTCTAAAACTACGATAATGTTCAGTCCGATAAGAAATTTTTGGATCTGTAGCTGAAACTCAACTATTCGAGTGTGATAAAGAAACTGAGACTTATCTACATATACTTTAACAACTTCTTATGAATGACACCTTTGTGTACTTGTAACTAGTGTGCTACAGTTTACTCAAGGTCATGTTCTTTCGCTTTAAAATTATGCATTAACCGAACTCTATTACATTTTGAGTTCCTAATAAACCACGAACGTGAAATTTAATGCAATGCTTGGTGGTGGAAATTACTGTTTTCATATCTCTTATCATAGGGGTATAAGTGGAATACTATGAAAATGAAAGACAAATACACGGGTGAATCCGTCCATGACCATAACAGAACATTGTGGTTGTCAATTGATGATATTGTTCAGTGCATCTCCATTATTTTCATTTCAATTTCATATAATTAGGTTATGGGACCTATGTACAAAATTTTAAAAAAGACACTGTCAGCCTAAAACTCCAATAATGTTCAGTCCGATAAGAAATTTTTGGATCCGTAGCGGAAACTCAACTCTTCGAGTGTGATAAAGAACTTAGACTAATCTTCGTATACTTCAACAACTTCTAATGAATGCCATCTTTGTGTACTTGTAATTAGTGTGCTACAGTTTACTCAAGGTCATTTTCGTTTGCTTTAAAAGTATGCATTGACCGAACTCTATTACATTTTGAGTTCCTAATAAACCACGAACGTGAAATTTAATGCAATGCTCGGTGGTGGGAATTACTGTTTTCATATCTCTTATCGTAGGGGTATAAGTGGAATACTATGAAAAATGAAAGACAAATACACGGGTGAATCTGTCCATGACCATAACAGAACATTGTGGTTGTCAATTGATGATATTGTTCAGTGCATCTCCATTATTTCATTTCAATTTTACATAATTAGGTTATGGGACCTATGTGCAAAATTTTTAGAACATACAATGCCAGTCTAATACTCCAATAATGTTCAGTCCGATAACAAATTTTTAGATCCGTAGTTGAAACTCAACTACTCGAGTGTGATAAAGAAACTTAGACTAATCTTCGTATACTTCAACAACTTCTACTGAATGCCATCTTTCTGTACTTGTAATTAGTGTGCTACAGTTTACTCAAGGTCATGTTCTTTCGCTTTAAAATTATGCATTCACCGAACTCTATTACATTTTGAGTTCCTAATAAATGACGAACGTGAAATTTAATGCAATGCTTGGTGGTGGAAATTACTGTCTTCATATCTCTTATCGTAGGGGTATAAGTTGAATACTATTAAAAATGAAAGACAAATACACGGGTGAATCCGTCCATGGCCATAAAAGAACATTGTGGTTGACAATTGATGATATTGTTCAGTGCATCTCGATTATTTTCATTTCAATTTCACATAATTAGGTGATGGGACCTATGTGCAAAATTTTAAAAAATACAATGTCAGCCTAAAACTCCGATAATGTTCAGTCCGATAAGAAATTTTTGGATCCGTAGCGGAAACTCAACTCTTCGAGTGTGATAAAGAAACTTAGACTAATCTTCGTATACTTCAACAACTTCTAATGAATGCCATCTTTGTGTACTTGTAATTTGTGTGCTACAGTTTACTCAAGGTCATGTTCTTTCGCTTTAAAATTATGCATTCACCGAACTCTATTACATTTTGAGTTCCTAATAAACGACGAACGTGAAATTTAATGCAATGTTCGGTGGTGGAAATTACTGTTTTCATATCTCTTATCGTAGAGGTATAAGTGGAATATTATAAAAAATGAAAGACAAATACACGAGTGAATCTGTCCATGACTATAACAGAACATTGTGGTTGTACATTGATGATATTGTTCAAGGCATCTCCATTATATCATTTCAATTTCACATAATTAGGTGATGGGACCTATGTGCAAAATTTTAAAAAAATACACTGTGAGTCTAAAACTACGATAATGTTCAGTCTAATAAGAAATTTTTGGATCCGTAGCTGAAACTCAACTATCCGAGTGTGATAAAGAAACTGAGACTAATCTACATATACTTTAACAACTTCTTATGAATGACACCTTTGTGTACTTGTAACTAGTGTGCCACAATTTACTCAAGGTCATGTTCTTTCGCTTTAAAATTATTCATGGACCCATTCTATTACATTTGAGTTCCTAATATACCACGAATGTGAAATTTATTGCAATGCTCGGTGGTGGAAATTATTGTTCTCATATCTCTTATCGTAGGGGTATAAATGGAATACTATGAAAAATGAAAGACAAATACACTAGTGAATCCGTCCTTGACGATAACGGAACATTGTGGTTGTCAATTAATGATTATGTTCAGTGTATCTCCAATATTTCTTTTCAATTTCACATAATCAGGTTATGGGACCTATGTGAAAATGTTTTTAAAATGCACTGTCAGTCTGAACTCCGATAATGTTCAGTCCGATAAGAAAGTTTCAGATCCATAACTGAAACTCAACTATTCGAGTGTGATAAAGAAACTGAGACTAATCTGCGTATACTTCAACAACTTCTAATGAATGCCATCTTTGTGTACTTGTAATTAGTGTGCTACAGTTTACTCAAGGTCATTTTCGTTTGCTTTAAAAGTATGCATTGACCGAACTCTATTACATTTTGAGTTCCTAATAAACCACGAACGTGAAATTTAATGCAATGCTCGGTGGTGGGAATTACTGTTTTCATATCTCTTATCGTAGGTGTATAAGTGGAATACTATGAAAAATGAAAGACAAATACACGGGTGAATCCGTCCATGACCATAACGGAACATTTTGGTTGTCAATTGATGATATTGTTCAGTGCATCTCCATTATTTTCATTTCAATTTCATATAATTAGGTGATGGGACCTATGTGCAAAATTTTAAAAAATACACTGTCGGCCTAAAACTCCAATAATGTTCAGTCCGATAAGAAATTTTTGGATCCGTAGTGGAAATTCAACTATTTAAGTGTGATAAAGAAACTTAAACTAATCTTCGTATACTTCAACAACTTCTAATGAATTCCATCTTTGTGTACATGTAATCAGTGTGCTACAGTTTACTCAAAGTCGCGTTCTTTCACTTTAAAATTATTCATTGACCGAACTCTGTTACGTTTTGAGTTCCTAATAAACCACGAACGTGAAATTTAATGCAATGCTGGGTGGTGGAAATTACTGTTTTCATATATCTTATCGTAGGGGTATAAGTGGAATACTATAAAAAATGAAAGACAAATACACGGGTGAATCCGTCCATGACCATAATGGAATATTGTGGTTTTCAATTGATGATATTGTTCAATGCATCTTCATTATTTTCATTTCAATTTCACATAATTAGGTGATGGGACCTATGTGCAAAATTTTTAAAAATACACTGTCAGTCTAAAACTCCGATAATGTTCAGTCCGATATGAAATTTTTGGATCCGTAGCTGAAACTCAACTATTCAAGTGTGATAAAGAAACTTAGACTAATCTTCGTATACTTCAACAACTTCTACTGGATGCCATCTTTCTGTACTTGTAATTAGTGTGCTACAGTTTACTCAAGGTCATGTTCTTTCGCTTTAAAATTATGCATTGACCGAACTCTATTACATTATGAGTTCCTAAAAAACCACGAACATGAAATTTAATGCAATGCTCGGTGGTGGAAATTACTGTTTTCATACGTCTTATTGTGGGGGTATAAGTGGAATACTATGAAAAATGAAAAACAAATACACGGGTGAATCCGTCCATGACCATATCAGAACATTGTGGTTGTCAATTGATGATATTGTTCAGTGCATCTCCATTATTTTATTTCAATTTCACATAATTAGTTGATGGGACCTATGTGCAAAATTTTAAAAATACACTGTCTGTCTAAAACTCCGATAATGTTCAGTCCGATAAGAAATTTTCAGATCCGTAGCTGAAACTCAACTATTCGAGTGTGATAAAGAAACTGAGACTAATCTACATATACTTTAACAACTTCTTATGAATTACACCTTTGTGTACTTGTAACTAGTGTGCCACAGTTTGCTCAAGGTCATGTGATTTCGCTTTAAAATTATTCATGGACCCATTCTATTACATTTGAGTTCCTAATATACCACGTATGTGAAATTTATTACAATGCTCGGTGGTGGAAATTATTTTTCTCATATCTCTTATCGTAGGGGTATAAATGGAATACTATGAAAAAATCAAGATAAATACTCTAGTGAATCCGCCGTTGACGATAACTGAACATTTTGGTTCTCAATTAATGATTATGTTCTGTGTATCTCCAATATTTCATTTCAATTTCACATAATTAGGTTATAGGACCTATGTGAAAATTTTTAAAAAATGCACTGTCAGTCAAAAACTCCGATAATGTTCAGTCCGATAAGAAAGTTTCTGATCCGTAGCTGAAACTCAACTATTCGAGTGTGATAAAGAAACTGAGACTAATCTACCTATACTTCAACAACTTCTAATGAATGCCACCTTTGTGTACTTGTAATTAGTGTGCTACAGTTTACTCAAGGTCATGTGCTTTCGCTTTAAAATTATTCATTGACCGAAGTCTATTACATTATAAGTTCATAATAAACCATGAACGTGAAATATAATGCAATGGTGGGCGGTGGAAATTACTGTTTTCAGATCTCTTATCGTAGGGGTATAAGTTGAATACTATGAAAAATGAAAGACAAATACACGGGTGAATCCGTCCATGACCATAACAGAACTTGTGGTTGTCAATTGATGATATTGTTCAGTGCAACTCCATTATTTCATTTCAATTTCACATAATTAGGTGATGGGACCTATGTGCAAAATTTTAAAAAATACACTGTCAGTCTAAAACTCCGATAATATTCAGTCCGATAAGAAAGTTTCCGATCCGTAGCTGAAACTCAACTATTTGAGTGTGATAAAGAAACTAAGACCAATCTGCATATACTTCAACAACATCTTAAGAATGCCACCTTTGTGTACTAGTAATTAGTGTGCTATAGTTTACTCAGGGTCATGTGCTTTCGCTTTAAAATTATTCATTGACCGAAGTCTATTACATTATGAGTTCCTATTAAATCACGTACGTGAAATTTAATGCAATGCTCGGTGGTGGAAATTACTGTTTTCATATCTCTTATCGTAGGGGTATAAGTGGAATACTATGAAAAATGAAACACAAATAGACGGGTGAATCCGTCCATGACCATAACGGAACATTGTGGTTGTCAATTGATGATATTGTTCAGTGCATCTCCATTATTTCATTTCAATTTCACATAATTAGGTGATGGGACCTATGTGCAAAATTTTAAAAAATACACTGTCAGTCCAAAACTCCAATAATGTTCAGTCCGATAAGAAATTTTTTGATTCGTCGCTGAAACTCAACTCTTCGAGTGTGATAAAGAAACTTAGACTAATCTTTGTATACTTCAACAACTTCTAATGAATGCCATCTTTGTGTACTTGTAATTAGTGTGCTACAGTTTACTCAAGGTCATTTTCGTTCGCTCTAAAATTATGCATTGACCGAACTCTATTACATTTTGAGTTCCTAATAAACCACGAACATGAAATTTATGGCAATGCCCGGTGGTGGAAATTACTGTTTTCATATCTCTTATCGTAGGGGTATAAGTGGAATACTATGAAAAATGAAAGACAAATACACGGGTGAATCCGTCCATAACCATAACAGAACATTGTGGTTGTCAATGGATGATATTGTTCTGTGCATCACCATTATTTCATTTCAATTTCACATAATTAGGAGATGGGACCTATGTGCAAAATTTTTTAAACATACACAGTCAGTCTAAAACTCCAATAATGAACAGTCCGATAACAAATTTTCAGATCCGTAGCTGAAACTCAACTATTCGAGTGTGATAAAGAAACTTAGACTGATCTTCGTATACTTCAACAACTTCTAATGAATGCCATCTTTGTGTACTTGTAATTAGTGTCCTACAGTTTACTCAAGGTCATGTTCTTTCGCTTTAAAATTATGCATTGACCAAACTCTATTACATTTTGAGTTCCTAATAAACGACGAACGTGAAATTTAATGCAATGCTCGGTGGTGGAAATTACTATTTTCATATCTCTTATCGTAGAGGTATAAGTGGAATACTATGAAAAATGAAAGACAAATACACGAGTGAATCTGTCTATGACTATAACAGAACATTGTGGTTGTCAATTGATGATATTGCTCAAGGCATCTCCATTATATCATTTCAATTTCACATAATTAGGTGATGGGACCTATGTGCAAAATTTTAAAAAAATACACTGTTGGTCTAAAACTACAATAATGTTCAGTCTGATAAGAAATTTTTGGATCCGTAGCTGAAACTCAACTATTCGAGTGTGATAAAGAAACTGAGACTAATGTACATATATTTTAACAACTTCTTATGAATGACACCTTTGTGTACTTGTAACTAGTGTGCCACAGTTTACTCAAGGTCATGTTCTTTCGCTTTAAAATTATTCATGGATCCATTCTATTACATTTGAGTTCCAAATATACCACGAATGTGAAATTTATTACAATGCTCAGTGGTGGAAATTATTGTTCTCATATCTCTTATCGTAGGGGTATAAATGGAATACTATGAAAAAATCAAGAAAATACTCTAGTAAATCCGCCGTTTACCGTAACGGAACATTTTTGTTCTCAATTAATGATTCTGTTCAGTGTATCTCCAATATTTCATTTCAATTTCACATAATTAGGTTATGGGACCTATGTGAAAATTTTAAAAAAATGCAATGTCAGTCTAAAACTCCGATAATGTTCAGTCCGTAGCTGAAACTCAACTATTCGAGTGTGATAAAGAAACTGAGACCAATCTGCATATACTTCAACAACATCTAATGAATTCCACCTTTGTGTACTTGTAATTAGTGTGCTACAGTTTACTCAAGGTTATGTGCTTTCACTTTAAAATTATTCATTGACCAAACTCTATTACATTTTGAGTTCCTAATAAACCACGAACGTGAAATTTAATGCAATGTTGGGTGGTGGAAATTACTGTTTTCATATCTCTTATCGTAGGGGTATAAATGGAATACTATGAAAAATGAAAGATAAATTCACTAGTGAATCTGTCCTTGAAGGTAACGGAACATTGTGGTTGTCAATTAATGATTCTGTTCAGTGTATCTCCAATATTTCATTTCAATTTCACATAATTAGGTTATGGGACCTATGTGAAAATTTTTAAAAAAATTACCGTCAGTCTAAAACTCCGATAATGTTCAGACCGATAAGAAAATTTCAGATCCGTAGCTGAAACTCAATTATTCTAGTGTTATAAAGAAACTGAGACTACTCTGCGTACACTTCTACAACTTCTAATGAATGCCACCTTTGTGTACTTGTAATTAGTGTGCTATAGTTTACACAAGGTCATGTGCTTTCGCTTTAAAATTATTCGTTGACCGAACTCTATTACATTTTGAGTTCCTAATAAACCAAGAAGGTAAATTTACTGCAATTCTCGGTGGTGGAAATTAATGTTTTCATATCTCTTATCGTAGGGATATAAGTGGAATACTAGGAAAAATGAAAGACAAATGCACGGGAGAATCCGTCCATGACCATAACGAACATTGTGGTTGTCAATTGATGATATTGTTCAGTGCATATCCATTTTTTCATTTCAATTTCACATAATTAGGAGATGGGACCTATGTGCAAAATTTTAAAAAATACACTGTCAGTCTAAATCTCCGATAATGTTCAGTCCGATAAGAAATTTTCGGATCCGTAGCTGAAACTCAACTATTCGAGTGTGATAAAGAAACTGAGACAAATCTACGTAAACTTTAACAACTTCTTATGAATGACACCTTTGTGTACTTGTAACTAGTGTGCCACAGTTTACTAAAGGTCAGGTGCTTTCAATTTAAATTATTCATTAACCAAACTCGATTACTTTTTGAGTTTCTAATAATCCCCAAACGTGAAATTTAATGCAATGGTGGGTGGTGGAAATTACTTTTTTCATATCTCTTATAGTAGGGGTATAAGTGGAATACTGTGAAAAATGAAACACAATTACACGGGTGAATCCGTCCATGACCATAACGAACATTGGGGTTGTCAATTGATGATATTGTTCAGTGCATTTCCATTTTTTCATTTCAATTTCACATAATTAGGTGATGAGACCTATGCGCAAAACTTTAAAAAATACACTGTCAGTCTAAAACTCCGATAATGTTCAGTCCGATAAGAAATTTTTGGATCTGTAGCTGAAACTCAACTATTCGAGTGTGATAAAGAAACTGAGACTAATCTACATATACTTTAACAACTTCTTATGAATGACACCTTTGTGAACTTGTAACTAGTGTGCCACAGTTTACTCAAGGTCATGTGCTTTCGCTTTAAAATTATTCATGGACCCATTCTATTACATTTCAATTCCTAATATACCACGAATGTGAAACTTATTGCAATGCTCTGTGGTGAAAATTAGTGTTCTCATATCTCTTATCGTAGGGGTATAAATGGAATACTATAAAAAATGAAAGATAAATACACTAGTGAATCCGTCGTTGACGATAATGGAACATTGTGGTTGTCAATTAATGATTCTGTTAAGTGTATCTCCAATATTTCATTTCAATATCACATAATTAGGTTATGAGACCTATGTGATTTTTTTTTAAAATGCACTGTCAGTCTACAACGCCGATAATGTTCAGTCCGATAAAAACGTTTCAGATACATAGCTGAAACTCAACTATTCGAGTGTGATAAAGAAACTGAGAGCAATCTGCGTATACTTCAACAACTTCTAGTGAATGCCACCTTTGTGTACTTGTAATTAGTGTGTTACAGTATACTCAAGGTCATGTGCTTTCGCTTTAAAATTATTCACTGACCGAACTCTATTACATTTTGAGTTCCTAATAAACCACGAACGTGAAATTTAATGCAATGCTGGGTGGTGGAAATAACTTTTTTCATATCTCTTATCGTAGGGGTATAAGTGGAATACTATGAAAAATGAAAGACAAATACATGGGTGAATCCGTCCAAGACCATAACGGAACATTGTGGTTGTGAATTGATGATATTGTTCAGTGCATATCCAGTTTTTCATTTCAATTTCACATAATTGGGTGACTGGACCTCTGTGCAAAATTTTAAAAAATACACTGTCAGTCTAAAACTCCGATAATGTTCTATCCAATAAGAAATTTTTGGATCCGTAGCTGAAACTCAACTATTCAAGTGTGATAAAGAAACTGAGACTAATCAACGTATACTTCAACAACTTCTTATGAATGACACCTTTGTGTACTTGTAACTAGTGTGCCACAGTTTACTCAAGGTCATGTGCTTTGGATTTAAAACTATTCATGGACCCATTCTATTACATTTGAGTTCCTAATATACCACGAATGTGAAATTTATTGCAATGCTCGGTGGTGGAAATTATTGTTCTCATTTCTCTTATCGTAGGGGTATAAATGGAATACTATGAAAAAAGAAAGATAGATACAATAGTGAATCCGTCCTTGACGATAACGGAACATTGTGGTTGTCAATTAATGATTCTGTTCAGTGTATCTCCAATATTTCATTTCAATTTCACAAAATTAGGTTATAAGACCTATGTGAAAATTTTTATAAAATGCACTGTCATTCTAAGACTCCGATAATGTTCAGTCCGATAGGAAAGTTTCAGATCCGTAGCTGAAACTCAACTATTTGAGTGTGATAAAGAAACTGAGACTAATCTACGTATACTTCAACAACTTCTAATGAATACCACCTTTGTGTACTTGTAATTAGTGTACTACAGTTTACTCAAGGTCATGTGCTTTCGCTTCAAAACTATTCATTGACCGAACTCGATTACATTTTGAGTTACTAATAAACTACAAACGTGAAATTTAATGCAACGGTGGGTGGTGGAAATTACTGTTTTCATATCTCTTATTGTAGGGGTATAAGTGGAATACTATGAAAAATGAATGACAAATACAAAGGTGAATCCGTCCATGACCATAACAAACATTGTGGTTGTCAATTGATGATATTGTTCAGTGCATATCCATTTTTTAATTTCAATTTCACATAATTGGGTGATGGGACCTATGCGCAAAATTTGAAAAAATACACTGTCAATCTAAAACTCCGATAATGTTCAGTCCGATAAGAAATTTTTGGATCCTTTACTGAAACTCAACTATTCGAGTGTGATAAAGAAACAGAGACTAATCTACGTATACTTTAACAACTTCTTACGAATGACACCTTTGTGTACTTGTAACTAGTGTGCCACTGTTTACTCAAGGTCTTGTGCTTTCGATTTAAAATTATTCATGGACCCATTCTATTACATTTGAGTTCTTAATATACCACGAATTTGAAATTTATTGCAATGCTCGGTGGTGAAAATTATTGTTCTCATATCTCTTATCGTAGGGGTATAAGTGGAATACTATGAAAAATGAAAGACAAATACATGGGTGAATCCGTCCAAGACCATAACGAAACATTGTGGTTGTGAATTGATGATATTGTTCAGTGCATATCCATTTTTTCATTTCAATTTTACATAATTAGGTGATGGAACCTATGCGCAAAATTTTAAAAAATACACTGTCAGTCTAAAACTCCGATAATGTTCAGTCCGATAAGAAATTTTTGGATCCGTAGCTGAAACTCAACTATTCGAGTGTGATAAAGAAACTGAGACTAATCTACGTATACTTTAACAACTTCTTATGAATGACACCTTTGTGTACTTGTAACTAGTGTGCCACAGTTTACTCAAGGTCATGTGCTTTCGCTTTAAAATTATTCATGGACCCATTCAATTACATTTGAGTTCCTAATATATCACGAATGTGAAATTTATTGCAATGCTCGGTGGTGAAAATTATTGTTCTCATATCTCTTATCGAGGGGTATAAATGGAATACTATAAAAAATGAAACTGAGACTAATCTACGTATACTTTAACTACTATTTATGAATGACAGCTTTGTGTACTTGTAATTAGGGTGCTACAGTTTACTCAAGGTCATGTGCTTTCGCTTTAAAATTATTCATTGACCGAACTCTATTACAGTTTGAGTTCCTTATAAACCACGAACATGAAATTTAATGCAATGCTCGGTGGTGGAAATTACTGTTTTCATATCTCTTATCGTAGGGGTATAAGTGGAATACTATGAAAAATGAAAGAAAAATACACAGGTGAATCCGTCCATGACCATAACGGAACATTGTGGTTATCAATTGATGATACTGTTCAGTGCATCTCCATTATTTCATTTCAATTTCATATAATTAGGTGATGGGACCTATGTGCAAAATTTTAAAAAATACACTATCGGTCTAAAACTCCGATAATGTTCAGTCCAATAAGAAATTTTTGGATCCGTAGCTGAAATTCAACTGTTGGAGTGTGATAAAGAAACTGAGGTTAATCTACGTATACTTTAACAACTTCTTATGAATGACACCTTTGTGTACTTGTAATTAGTGTGCTACAGTTTACTTAAGGTCCTGTGCTTTCGCTTTAAAATTATTCATTGACCGCACTCTATTACATTTTGAGTTCCTAATAAACCAAGAACGTGAAATTTAATGCAATGCTCGGTGGTGGAAATTACTGTTTTCATATCTCTTATCATAGGGGTATAAGTGGAATACTATGAAAAATGAAAGATAAATACACTAGTGAATCCGTCCTTGATGATAACGGAACATTGCGGTTGTCAATTAATTATTTTGTTCAGTGTATCTCCAATATTTCCTTTTAATTTCACATAATTAGGTTATGGGACCTAAGTGAATTTTTTTTTAAATGCACTGTCAGTCTAATACTCCGATAATGTTCAGTCCGATAAGAAAGTTTCAAATCCGTAGCTGAAACTCAACTATTCGAGTGTGATAAAGAAACTGAGACCAATCTGCGTATACTTCAACAACTTCTAATGAATGCCACCTTTGTGTACTTGTAAATAGTGTGCTATAGATTACTCAAGGTCATGTGCTTTCGCTTTAAAATTATTCATTGACCGAACTCGATTACATTTTGAGTTTCTAATAAACCACAAACGCGAAATTTAATGCAATGCTGCGTGGTGGAAATTACTGTTTTCATATCTCTTATCGTAGGGGTATAAGTGGAATACTATGAAAAATGAAAGACAAATACACGGGTGAATCCGTCCATGACCATAACGGAACATTGTGGTTGTCAATTGATGATATTGTTCAGTGCATCTCCATTATATCATTTCAATTTCACATAATGTGCAAAATTTTAAAAAATACACTGTCAGTCTAAAACTCTTATAATGTTCAGCCCGGTAAGAAATTTTTGGATCCATAGCTGAAACTCAACTATTTAAGTGTGATAAAGAAACTGATATTAATCTACGTATACTTTAACAACTTCTTATTATCGACACCTTTGAGTACTTGTAACTAGTGTACCACAGTTTACTCAAGGTCATGTGCTTTCGCTTTAAAATTATTCATGAACCCACTCCATTACATTTGAGTTCCTAATATACCACAAATGTATAATTTGTTGCAATGCTCGGTGGTGGAAATTATTGTTCTCATATCTCATATCGTAGGGGTATAAATAGAATACTATGAAAAATGAAAGATAAATACACTAGTGAATCCGTCCTTGACGATAACGGAACATTGTGGTTGTTAATTAATGATTCTGTTCAGTGTATCTCCAATATTTCATTTCAATTTCACATAATTAGGTTGTGGGACCAAGGTGAATTTTTTTTTAAATGCACTGTCAATCTAAAACTCCGATAATGTTCTGTCCGATAAGAAAGTTTCAGATCCGTAGCTGAAACTCAACTATTCGAGTGTGATAAAGAAACTGAGACCAATCTGCGTATACTTCAACAACTTCTAATGAATGCCCCCTTTGTGTACTTGTAATTAGTGTGCTATAGATTACTCAAGGTCATGTGCTTTCGCTTTAAAATTATTCATTGACCGAACTCTATTACATTTTGAGTTCCTAATAAACCACGAACGTGAAATTTAATGCAATGCTGGGTGGTGGAAATAACTTTTTTCATATCTCTTATCGTAGGGGTATAAGTGGAATACTATGAAAAATGAAAGACAAATACATGGGTGAATCTGTCCATGACCACAACGGAACATTGTGGTTGTGAATTGATGATATTGTTCAGTGCATATCCATTTTTTCATTTCAATTTTACATAATTAGGTGATGGAACCTATGCGCAAAATTTTAAAAAATACACTGTCAGTCTAAAACTCCGATAATGTTCAGTCCGATAAGAAATTTTCGGATCCGTAGCTGAAACTCAACTATTCGAGTGTGATAAAGATACTGAGACTAATCTACGTATACTTTTACAACTTCTTATGAATGACACCTTTGTGTACTTGTAACTAGTGTGCCACAGTTTACTCAAGGTCATGTGCTTTCACTTTAAAATTATTCATGGACCCATTCTATTACATTTGAGTTCCTAGTATATCACGAATGTGAAATTTATTGCAATGCTCGGTGGTGAAATTTATTGTTCTCATATCTCTTATCGTAGGGGTATAAATGGAATACTATAAAAAATGAAAGATAAAAACACTAGTGAATCCGTCGTTGATGATAACGGAACATTGTGGTTGTCAATTAATAATTCTGTTCAGTGTATCTCCAATATTTCATTTCAATATCACATAATAAGGTTGTGGGACCTATGTGAATTTTTTTCAAAAATGCACTGTCAGTCTAAAACGCCGATAATGCTCAGTCCGATAAGAAAGTTTCAGATCCGTACCTGAAACTCAACTATTCGAGTGTGATAAAGAAAGTGAGAGCAATCTGCGTATACTTCAACAACTTCTAATGAATGCCACCTTTGTGTACTTGTAATTAGTGTCTACAGATTACTCAAGGTCACGTGCTTTCGCTTTAAAATTATTCATTGACCGAACTCTATTACATTTTGAGTTCCTAATAAACCACGAACGTGAAATTTAATGCAATGCTGGGTGGTGGAAATTACTGTTTTCAAATCTCTTATCGTAGGGGTATAAGTGGAATACTATGAAAAATGAAAGTCAAATACACGGGTGAATCCATCTATGACCATAACAGAATATCGTGGTTGTCAATTGAGGATGTTATTCAGTGCATCTCCACTATACCATTTCAATTTCACATAATTAGGTGATGGGACCTATGTGCAAAATTTAAAAAAAAATACACTGTCAGTCTAAAACTCCAATAATGTTCAGTCTGATAAAAAATTTTCGGATCCGTAGCTGAAACTCAACTCTTCAAGTGTGATAAAGAAACTGAGACTAATCTACGTATACTTTAACTACTATTTATGAATGACAGCTTTGTGTACTTGTAATTAGGGTGCTACAATTTACTCAAGGTCATGTGCTTTCGCTTTAAAATTATTCATTGACCGAACTCTATTACAGTTTGAGTTCCTTATAAACCACGAACATGAAATTTAATGGAATGCTCGGTGGTGGAAATTACTGTTTTCATATCTCTTATCGTAGGGGTATAAGTGGAATACTATTAAAAATGAAAGAAAAATACACAGGTGAATCCGTCCATGACCATAACGGAACATTGTGGTTATCAATTGATGATACTGTTCAGTGCATCTCCATTATTTCATTTCAATTTCATATAATTAGGTGATGGGACCTATGTGCAAAATTTTAAAAAATACACTATCGGTCTAAAACTCCGATAATGTTCAGTCCAATAAGAAATTTTTGGATCCGTAGCTGAAATTCAACTGTTGGAGTGTGATAAAGAAACTGAGGTTAATCTACGTATACTTTAACAACTTCTTATGAATGACACCTTTGTGTACTTGTAATTAGTGTGCTACAGTTTACTTAAGGTCCTGTGCTTTCGCTTTAAAATTATTCATTGACCGCACTCTATTACATTTTGAGTTCCTAATAAACCAAGAACGTGAAATTTAATGCAATGCTCGGTGGTGGAAATTACTGTTTTCATATCTCTTATCATAGGGGTATAAGTGGAATACTATGAAAAATGAAAGATAAATACACTAGTGAATCCGTCCTTGATGATAACGGAACATTGCGGTTGTCAATTAATGATTTTGTTCAGTGTATCTCCAATATTTCCTTTTAATTTCACATAATTAGGTTATGGGACCTAAGTGAATTTTTTTTTAAATGCACTGTCAGTCTAATACTCCGATAATGTTCAGTCCGATAAGAAAGTTTCAAATCCGTAGCTGAAACTCAACTATTCGAGTGTGATAAAGAAACTGAGACCAATCTGCGTATACTTCAACAACTTCTAATGAATGCCACCTTTGTGTACTTGTAAATAGTGTGCTATAGATTACTCAAGGTCATGTGCTTTCGCTTTAAAATTATTCATTGACCGAACTCGATTACATTTTGAGTTTCTAATAAACCACAAACGCGAAATTTAATGCAATGCTGCGTGGTGGAAATTACTGTTTTCATATCTCTTATCGTAGGGGTATAAGTGGAATACTATGAAAAATGAAAGACAAATACACGGGTGAATCCGTCCATGACCATAACGGAACATTGTGGTTGTCAATTGATGATATTGTTCAGTGCATCTCCATTATATCATTTCAATTTCACATAATGTGCAAAATTTTAAAAAATACACTGTCAGTCTAAAACTCTTATAATGTTCAGCCCGGTAAGAAATTTTTGGATCCATAGCTGAAACTCAACTATTTAAGTGTGATAAAGAAACTGATATTAATCTACGTATACTTTAACAACTTCTTATTATCGACACCTTTGAGTACTTGTAACTAGTGTACCACAGTTTACTCAAGGTCATGTGCTTTCGCTTTAAAATTATTCATGAACCCACTCCATTACATTTGAGTTCCTAATATACCACAAATGTATAATTTGTTGCAATGCTCGGTGGTGGAAATTATTGTTCTCATATCTCATATCGTAGGGGTATAAATAGAATACTATGAAAAATGAAAGATAAATACACTAGTGAATCCGTCCTTGACGATAACGGAACATTGTGGTTGTTAATTAATGATTCTGTTCAGTGTATCTCCAATATTTCATTTCAATTTCACATAATTAGGTTGTGGGACCAAGGTGAATTTTTTTTTAAATGCACTGTCAATCTAAAACTCCGATAATGTTCTGTCCGATAAGAAAGTTTCAGATCCGTAGCTGAAACTCAACTATTCGAGTGTGATAAAGAAACTGAGACCAATCTGCGTATACTTCAACAACTTCTAATGAATGCCCCCTTTGTGTACTTGTAATTAGTGTGCTATAGATTACTCAAGGTCATGTGCTTTCGCTTTAAAATTATTCATTGACCGAACTCTATAACATTTTGAGTTCCTAATAAACCACGAACGTGAAATTTAATGCAATGCTGGGTGGTGGAAATAACTTTTTTCATATCTCTTATCGTAGGGGTATAAGTGGAATACTATGAAAAATGAAAGACAAATACATGGGTGAATCTGTCCATGACCACAACGGAACATTGTGGTTGTGAATTGATGATATTGTTCAGTGCATATCCATTTTTTCATTTCAATTTTACATAATTAGGTGATGGAACCTATGCGCAAAATTTTAAAAAATACACTGTCAGTCTAAAACTCCGATAATGTTCAGTCCGATAAGAAATTTTCGGATCCGTAGCTGAAACTCAACTATTCGAGTGTGATAAAGAAACTGAGACTAATCTACGTATACTTTAACAACTTCTTATGAATGACACCTTTGTGTACTTGTAACTAGTGTGCCACAGTTTACTCAAGGTCATGTGCTTTCGCTTTAAAATTATTCATGGACCCATTCTATTACATTTGAGTTCCTAGTATATCACGAAAGTGAAATTTATTGCAATGCTCGGTGGTGAAAATTATTGTTCTCATATCTCTTATCGTAGGGGTATAAATGGAATACTATAAAAAATGAAAGATAAAAACACTAGTGAATCCGTCGTTGATAATAACGGAACATTGTGGTTGTCAATTAATAATTCTGTTCAGTGTATCTCCAATATTTCATTTCAATATCACATAATAAGGTTGTGGGACCTATGTGAAATTTTTTCAAAAATGCACTGTCAGTCTAAAACGCCGATAATGCTCAGTCCGATAAGAAAGTTTCAGATCCGTACCTGAAACTCAACTATTCGAGTGTGATAAAGAAAGTGAGAGCAATCTGCGTATACTTCAACAACTTCTAATGAATGCCACCTTTGTGTACTTGTAATTAGTGTCTACAGATTACTCAAGGTCACGTGCTTTCGCTTTAAAATTATTCATTGACCGAACTCTATTACATTTTGAGTTCCTAATAAACCACGAACGTGAAATTTAATGCAATGCTGGGTGGTGGAAATTACTGTTTTCAAATCTCTTATCGTAGGGGTATAAGTGGAATACTATGAAAAATGAAAGTCAAATACACGGGTGAATCCATCCATGACCATAACAGAATATCGTGGTTGTCAATTGAGGATGTTATTCAGTGCATCTCCACTATACCATTTCAATTTCACATAATTAGGTGATGGGACCTATGTGCAAAATTTAAAAAAAAATACACTGTCAGTCTAAAACTCCAATAATGTTCAGTCTGATAAAAAATTTTCGGATCCGTAGCTGAAACTCAACTCTTCAAGTGTGATAAAGAAACTGAGACTAATCTACGTATACTTTAACTACTATTTATGAATGACAGCTTTGTGTACTTGTAATTAGGGTGCTACAATTTACTCAAGGTCATGTGCTTTCGCTTTAAAATTATTCATTGACCGAACTCTATTACAGTTTGAGTTCCTTATAAACCACGAACATGAAATTTAATGGAATGCTCGGTGGTGGAAATTACTGTTTTCATATCTCTTATCGTAGGGGTATAAGTGGAATACTATTAAAAATGAAAGAAAAATACACAGGTGAATCCGTCCATGACCATAACGGAACATTGTGGTTATCAATTGATGATACTGTTCAGTGCATCTCCATTATTTCATTTCAATTTCATATAATTAGGTGATGGGACCTATGTGCAAAATTTTAAAAAATACACTATCGGTCTAAAACTCCGATAATGTTCAGTCCGATAAGAAATTTTTGGATCCGTAGCTGAAATTCAACTGTTGGAGTGTGATAAAGAAACTGAGGTTAATCTACGTATACTTTAACAACTTCTTATGAATGACACCTTTGTGTACTTGTAATTAGTGTGCTACAGTTTACTTAAGGTCCTGTGCTTTCGCTTTAAAATTATTCATTGACCGCACTCTATTACATTTTGAGTTCCTAATAAACCAAGAACGTGAAATTTAATGCAATGCTCGGTGGTGGAAATTACTGTTTTTATATCTCTTATCATAGGGGTATAAGTGGAATACTATGAAAAATGAAAGATAAATACACTAGTGAATCCGTCCTTGATGATAACGGAACATTGCGGTTGTCAATTAATGATTTTGTTCAGTGTATCTCCAATATTTCCTTTTAATTTCACATAATTAGGTTATGGGACCTAAGTGAATTTTTTTTTAAATGCACTGTCAGTCTAATACTCCGATAAGAAAGTTTCAAATCCGTAACTGAAACTCAACTATTCGAGTGTGATAAAGAAACTGAGACCAATCTGCGTATACTTCAACAACTTCTAATGAATGCCACCTTTGTGTACTTGTAAATAGTGTGCTATAGATTACTCAAGGTCATGTGCTTTCGCTTTAAAATTATTCATTGACCGAACTCGATTACATTTTGAGTTTCTAATAAACCACAAACGCGAAATTTAATGCAATGCTGCGTGGTGGAAATTACTGTTTTCATATCTCTTATCGTAGGGGTATAAGTGGAATACTATGAAAAATGAAAGACAAATACACGGGTGAATCCGTCCATGACCGTAACGGAACATTGTGGTTGTCAATTGATGATATTGTTCAGTGCATCTCCATTATATCATTTCAATTTCACATAATTAGGTGATGGGACCTATGTGCAAAATTTTAAAAAATACACTGTCAGTCTAAAACTCTTATAATGTTCAGCCCGGTAAGAAATTTTTGGATCCATAGCTGAAACTCAACTATTTGAGTGTGATAAAGAAACTGATATTAATCTACGTATACTTTAACAACTTCTTATTATCGACACCTTTGAGTACTTGTAACTAGTGTACCACAGTTTACTCAAGGTCATGTGCTTTCGCTTTAAAATTATTCATGAACCCACTCCATTACATTTGAGTTCCTAATATACCACAAATGTATAATTTATTGCAATGCTCGGTGGTGGAAATTATTGTTCTCATATCGCTTATCGTAGGGGTATAAATAGAATACTATGAAAAATGAAAGATAAATACACTAGTGAATCCGTCCTTGACGATAACGGAACATTGTGGTTGTTAATTAATGATTCTGTTCAGTGTATCTCCAATATTTAATTTCAATTTCACATAATTAGGTTGTGGGACCAAGGTGAATTTTTTTTTAAATGCACTGTCAATCTAAAACTCCGATAATGTTCTGTCCGATAAGATAGTTTCAGATCCGTAGCTGAAACTCAACTATTCGAGTGTGATAAAGAAACTGAGACCAATATGCGTATACTTCAACAACTTCTAATGAATGCCCCCTTTGTGTACTTGTAATTAGTGTGCTATAGATTACTCAAGGTCATGTGCTTTCGCTTTAAAATTATTCATTGACCTAACTCTATTACATTTTGAGTTCCTAATAAACCACGAACGTGAAATTTAATGCAATGCTGGGTGGTGGAAATAACTTTTTTCATATCTCTTATCGTAGGGGTATAAGTGGAATACTATGAAAAATGAAAGACAAATACATGGGTGAATCTGTCCATGACCACAACGGAACATTGTGGTTGTGAATTGATGATATTGTTCAGTGCATATCCATTTTTTCATTTCAATTTTACATAATTAGGTGATGGAACCTATGCGCAAAATTTTAAAAAATACACTGTCAGTCTAAAACTCCGATAATGTTCAGTCCGATAAGAAATTTTCGGATCCGTAGCTGAAACTCAACTATTCGAGTGTGATAAAGATACTGAGACTAATCTACGTATACTTTTACAACTTCTTATGAATGACACCTTTGTGTACTTGTAACTAGTGTGCCACAGTTTACTCAAGGTCATGTGCTTTCGCTTCAAAATTATTCATGGACCCATTCTATTACATTTGAGTTCCTAATATATCACGAAAGTGAAATTTATTGCAATGCTCGGTGGTGAAAATTATTGTTCTCATATCTCTTATCGTAGGGGTATAAATGGAATACTATAAAAAATGAAAGATAAAAACACTAGTGAATCCGTCGTTGATAATAACGGAACATTGTGGTTGTCAATTAATAATTCTGTTCAGTGTATCTCCAATATTTCATTTCAATATCACATAATAAGGTTGTGGGACCTATGTGAAATTTTTTCAAAAATGCACTGTCAGTCTAAAACGCCGATAATGCTCAGTCCGATAAGAAAGTTTCAGATCCGTACCTGAAACTCAACTATTCGAGTGTGATAAAGAAAGTGAGAGCAATCTGCGTATACTTCAACAACTTCTAATGAATGCCACCTTTGTGTACTTGTAATTAGTGTCTACAGATTACTCAAGGTCACGTGCTTTCGCTTTAAAATTATTCATTGACCGAACTCTATTACATTTTGAGTTCCTAATAAACCACGAACGTGAAATTTAATGCAATGCTGGGTGGTGGAAATTACTGTTTTCAAATCTCTTATCGTAGGGGTATAAGTGGAATACTATGAAAAATGAAAGTCAAATACACGGGTGAATCCATCCATGACCATAACAGAATATCGTGGTTGTCAATTGAGGATGTTATTCAGTGCATCTCCACTATACCATTTCAATTTCACATAATTAGGTGATGGGACCTATGTGCAAAATTTAAAAAAAAATACACTGTCAGTCTAAAACTCCAATAATGTTCAGTCTGATAAAAAATTTTCGGATCCGTAGCTGAAACTCAACTCTTCAAGTGTGATAAAGAAACTGAGACTAATCTACGTATACTTTAACTACTATTTATGAATGACAGCTTTGTGTACTTGTAATTAGGGTGCTACAATTTACTCAAGGTCATGTGCTTTCGCTTTAAAATTATTCATTGACCGAACTCTATTACAGTTTGAGTTCCTTATAAACCACGAACATGAAATTTAATGGAATGCTCGGTGGTGGAAATTACTGTTTTCATATCTCTTATCGTAGGGGTATAAGTGGAATACTATTAAAAATGAAAGAAAAATACACAGGTGAATCCGTCCATGACCATAACGGAACATTGTGGTTATCAATTGATGATACTGTTCAGTGCATCTCCATTATTTCATTTCAATTTCATATAATTAGGTGATGGGACCTATGTGCAAAATTTTAAAAAATACACTATCGGTCTAAAACTCCGATAATGTTCAGTCCGATAAGAAATTTTTGGATCCGTAGCTGAAATTCAACTGTTGGAGTGTGATAAAGAAACTGAGGTTAATCTACGTATACTTTAACAACTTCTTATGAATGACACCTTTGTGTACTTGTAATTAGTGTGCTACAGTTTACTTAAGGTCCTGTGCTTTCGCTTTAAAATTATTCATTGACCGCACTCTATTACATTTTGAGTTCCTAATAAACCAAGAACGTGAAATTTAATGCAATGCTCGGTGGTGGAAATTACTGTTTTTATATCTCTTATCATAGGGGTATAAGTGGAATACTATGAAAAATGAAAGATAAATACACTAGTGAATCCGTCCTTGATGATAACGGAACATTGCGGTTGTCAATTAATGATTTTGTTCAGTGTATCTCCAATATTTCCTTTTAATTTCACATAATTAGGTTATGGGACCTAAGTGAATTTTTTTTTAAATGCACTGTCAGTCTAATACTCCGATAAGAAAGTTTCAAATCCGTAGCTGAAACTCAACTATTCGAGTGTGATAAAGAAACTGAGACCAATCTGCGTATACTTCAACAACTTCTAATGAATGCCACCTTTGTGTACTTGTAAATAGTGTGCTATAGATTACTCAAGGTCATGTGCTTTCGCTTTAAAATTATTCATTGACCGAACTCGATTACATTTTGAGTTTCTAATAAACCACAAACGCGAAATTTAATGCAATGCTGCGTGGTGGAAATTACTGTTTTCATATCTCTTATCGTAGGGGTATAAGTGGAATACTATGAAAAATGAAAGACAAATACACGGGTGAATCCGTCCATGACCGTAACTGAACATTGTGGTTGTCAATTGATGATATTGTTCAGTGCATCTCCATTATATCATTTCAATTTCACATAATTAGGTGATGGGACCTATGTGCAAAATTTTAAAAAATACACTGTCAGTCTAAAACTCTTATAATGTTCAGCCCGGTAAGAAATTTTTGGATCCATAGCTGAAACTCAACTATTTGAGTGTGATAAAGAAACTGATATTAATCTACGTATACTTTAACAACTTCTTATTATCGACACCTTTGAGTACTTGTAACTAGTGTACCACAGTTTACTCAAGGTCATGTGCTTTCGCTTTAAAATTATTCATGAACCCACTCCATTACATTAGAGTTCCTAATATACCACAAATGTATAATTTATTGCAATGCTCGGTGGTGGAAATTATTGTTCTCATATCTCTTATCGTAGGGGTATAAATAGAATACTATGAAAAATGAAAGATAAATACACTAGTGAATCCGTCCTTGACGATAACGGAACATTGTGGTTGTTAATTAATGATTCTGTTCAGTGTATCTCCAATATTTAATTTCAATTTCACATAATTAGGTTGTGGGACCAAGGTGAATTTTTTTTTAAATGCACTGTCAATCTAAAACTCCGATAATGTTCTGTCCGATAAGATAGTTTCAGATCCGTAGCTGAAACTCAACTATTCGAGTGTGATAAAGAAACTGAGACCAATATGCGTATACTTCAACAACTTCTAATGAATGCCCCCTTTGTGTACTTGTAATTAGTGTGCTATAGATTACTCAAGGTCATGTGCTTTCGCTTTAAAATTATTCATTGACCTAACTCTATTACATTTTGAGTTCCTAATAAACCACGAACGTGAAATTTAATGCAATGCTGGGTGGTGGAAATAACTTTTTTCATATCTCTTATCGTAGGGGTATAAGTGGAATACTATGAAAAATGAAAGACAAATACATGGGTGAATCTGTCCATGACCACAACGGAACATTGTGGTTGTGAATTGATGATATTGTTCAGTGCATATCCATTTTTTCATTTCAATTTTACATAATTAGGTGATGGAACCTATGCGCAAAATTTTAAAAAATACACTGTCAGTCTAAAACTCCGATAATGTTCAGTCCGATAAGAAATTTTCGGATCCGTAGCTGAAACTCAACTATTCGAGTGTGATAAAGATACTGAGACTAATCTACGTATACTTTTACAACTTCTTATGAATGACACCTTTGTGTACTTGTAACTAGTGTGCCACAGTTTACTCAAGGTCATGTGCTTTCGCTTTAAAATTATTCATGGACCCATTCTATTACATTTGAGTTCCTAGTATATCACGAATGTGAAATTTATTGCAATGCTTGGTGGGGAAATTTATTGTTCTCATATCTCTTATCGTAGGGGTATAAATGGAATACTATAAAAAATGAAAGATAAAAACACTAGTGAATCCGTCGTTGATGATAACGGAACATTGTGGTTGTCAATTAATGATTCTGTTCAGTGTATCTCCAATATTTCATTTCAATATCACATAATAAGGTTGTGGGACCTGTGTGAAATTTTTTTAAAAGTGCACTGTCAGTCTAAAACGCCGATAATGTTCAGTCCGATAAGAAAGTTTTAGATCCGTACCTGAAACTCAACTATTCGAGTGTGATAAAGAAACTGAGAGCAATCTGCGTATACTTCAACAACTTCTAATGAATGCCACCTTTGTGTACTTGTAATTAGTGTGCTACAGATTACTCAAGGTCATGTGCTTTCGCTTTAAAATTATTCATTGACCGAACTCTATTACATTTTGAGTTCCTAATAAACCACGAACGTGAAATGTAATGCAATGCTGGGTGGTGGAAATTACTGTTTTCATATCTCTTATCGTAGGGGTATAAGTGGAATACTATGAAAAATGAAAGTCGAATACACGGGTGAATCCGTCCATGACCATAACAGAATATCGTGGTTGTCAATTGAGGATATTGTTCAGTGCATTTCCACTATACCATTTCAATTTCACATAATTAGGTGATGGGACCTATGTGCAAAATTTTTTAAAAAATACACTGTCAGTCAAAACTCCGATAATGTTCAGTCTGATAAGAAATTTTCGGATCCGTAGCTGAAACTCAACTCTTCAAGTGTGATAAAGAAACTGAGACTAATCTACGTATACTTTAACTACAATTTATGAATGACACCTTTGTGTACTTGTAATTAGTGTGCTACAGTTTAATCAAGGTCATGTGCTTTCGCTTTAAAATTATTCATTGACCGAACTCTATTACAGTTTGAGTTCCTTATAAACCACGAACATGAAATTTAATGCAATGCTCGGTGGTGGAAATTACTGTTTTCATATCCCTTATCGTAGGGGTATAAGTGGAATACTATGAAAAATGAAAGACAAATACACAGGTGAATCCGTCCATGACCATAACGGAACATTGTGGTTGTCAATTGATGATACTGTTCAGTGCATCTCCATTATTTCATTTCAATTTCACATAATTAGGTGATGGGACCTATGTGCAAAATTTTAAAAAATACACTGTCGGTCTAAAACTCCGATAATGTTCAGTCCGATAAGAAATTTTTGGATCCGTAGCTGAAACTCAACTATTTAAGTGTGATAAAGAAACTGAGACTAATCTACGTATACTTTAACAACTTCTTATGAATGACAGCTTTGTGTACTTGTAACTAGTGTGCCACAGTTAACTCAAGGTCATGTGCTTTCGCTTTAAAATTATTCATTGACCGAACTCTATTACAGTTTGAGTTCCTTATAAACCACGAACATGAAATTTAATGCAATGCTCGGTGGTGGAAATTACTATTTTCATATCTCTTATCGTAGGGGTATAAGTGGAATACTATGAAAAATGAAAGAAAAATACACAGGTGAATCCGTCCATGACCATAACGGAACATTGTGGTTATCAATTGATGATACTGTTCAGTGCATCTCCATTATTTCATTTTAATTTCATATAATTAGGTGATGGGACCTATGTGCAAAATTTTAAAAAATACACTATCGGTCTAAAACTCCGATAATGTTCAATCCGATAAGAAATTTTTGGATCCGTAGCTGAAATTCAACTGTTGGAGTGTGATAAAGAAACTGAGGTTAATCTACGTATACTTTCACAACTTCTTATGAATGACACCTTTGTGTACTTGTAATTAGTGTGCTACAGTTTACTTAAGGTCCTGTGCTTTCGCTTTAAATTTATTCATTGACCGAACTCTATTACATTTTGAGTTCCTAATAAACCAAGAACATGAAATTTAATGCAATGCTCGGTGGTGGAAATTACTGTTTTCATATCTCTTATCATAGGGGTATAAGTGGAATACTATGAAAAATGAAAGATAAATACACTAGTGAATCCGTCCTTGACGATAACGGAACATTGTGGTTGTCAATTAATGATTTTGTTCAGTGTATCTCCAATATTTCCTTTTAATTTCACATAATTAGGTTATGGGACCTGAGTGAATTTTTTTTAAATTGCACTGTCAGTCTAAAACTCCGATAATGTTCAGTCCGATAAGAAAGTTTCAAATCCGTAGCTGAAACTCAACTATTCGAGTGTGATAAAGAAACTGAGACCAATCTGCGTATACTTCAACAACTTCTAATGAATGCCACCTTTGTGTACTTGTAAATAGTGTGCTATAGATTACTCAAGGTCATGTGCTTTCGCTTTAAAATTATTCATTGACCGAACTCGATTACATTTTGAGTTTCTAATAAACCACAAACGCGAAATTTAATGCAATGCTGCGTGGTGGAAATTACTGTTTTCATATCTCTTATCGTAGGGGTATAAGTTGAATACTATGAAAAATGAAAGACAAATACACGGGTGAATCCGTCCATGACCGTAACGGAACATTGTGGTTGTCAATTGATGATATTGTTCAGTGCATCTCCATTATATCATTTCAATTTCACATAATTAGGTGATGGGACCTAAGTGCAAAATTTTAAAAAATACACTGTCAGTCTAAAACTCTTATAATGTTCAGCCCGGTAAGAAATTTTTGGATCCATAGCTGAAACTCAACTATTTGAGTGTGATAAAGAAACTGATATTAATCTACGTATACTTTAACAACTTCTTATTATCGACGCCTTTGAGTACTTGTAACTAGTGTACCACAGTTTACTCAAGGTCATGTGCTTTCGCTTTAAAATTATTCATGAACCCACTCCATTACATTCGAGTTCCTAATATACCACAAATGTATAATTTATTGCAATGCTCAGTGGTGGAAATTATTGTTCTCATATCTGTTATCGTAGGGGTATAAATAGAATACTATGATAAATGAAAGATAAATACACTAGTGAATCCGTCCTTGACGATAACGGAACATTGTGGTTGTTAATTAATGATTCTGTTCAGTGTATCTCCAATATTTCATTTCAATTTCACATAATTAGGTTGTGGGACCAAGGTGAATTTTTTTAAAATGCACTGTCAATCTAAAACTCCGATAATGTTCTGTCTGATAAGAAAGTTTCAGATCCGTAGCTGAAACTCAACTATTCGAGTGTGATAAAGAAACTTAGACCAATCTGCGTATACTTCAACAACTTCTAATGAATGCCCCCTTTGTGTACTTGTAATTAGTGTGCTATAGATTACTCAAGGTCATGTGCTTTCGCTTTAAAATTATTCATTGACCTAACTCTATTACATTTTGAGTTCCTAATAACGTGAAATTTAATGCAATGCTGGGTGGTGGAAATAACTTTTTCCATATCTCTTATCGTAGGGGTATAAGTGGAATACTATGAAAAATGAAAGACAAATACATGGGTGAATCCATCCATGACTATAACGGAACATTGTGGTTGGGAATTGATGATATTGTTCAGTGCATATCCATTTTTTCATTTCAATTTTACATAATTAGGTGATGGAACCTATGCGCAAAATTTTAAAAAATACACTGTTAGTCTAAAACTCCGATAATGTTCAGTCCGATAAGAAATTTTTGGATCCGTAGCTGAAACTCAACTATTCGAGTGTGATAAAGAAACTGAGACTAATCCACGTATACTTTAACAACTTCTTATGAATGAAACCTTTGTGTACTTGTAACTAGTGTGCCACAGTTTACTCAAGGTCATGTGCTTTCGCTTTAAAATTATTCAGGGACCCATTCTATTACATTTGAGTTCCTAATATATCACGAATGTGAAATTTATTGCAATGCTCGGTGGTGAAAATTATTGTTCTCATATCTCTTATCGTAGGGGTATAAATGGAATACTATAAAAAATGAAAGATAAAAACACTAGTGAATCCGTCGTTGATGATAACGGAACATTGTGATTGTCAATTAATGATTCTGTTCAGTGTATCTCCAATATTTCATTTCAATATCACATAATAAGGTTATGGGACCTATGTGAAATTTTTTTTAATGCACTGTCAGTCTAAAATGCCGATAATGTTCAGTCCGATAAGAAAGTTTCAAATCCGTAGCTGAAACTCAATTATTTGAGTGTGATAAAGAAACTGAGAGCAATCTACGTATACTTCAAAACCTTCTAATGAATGCCACCTTTGTGTACTTGTAATTAGTGTGTTACAGTTTACTCAAGGTCATGTGCTTTCGCTATAAAATTATTCATTGACCGAACTCTATTACACTTTGAGTTCCTAATAAACCACGAACGTGAAATTTAATGCAATGCTGAGTGGTGGAAATTATTTTTTTCATATCTCTTATCGTAGGGGAATAAGTGGAATACTATGAAAAATGAAAGACAAATACACGGGTGAATCCGTCCATGACCATAACAGAACATTGAGGTTGTCAAATGATGATATTGTTCAGTGCATATCCATTTTTTCATTTCAATTTTACATAATTAGGTGATGTAACCTATGCGCAAAATTTTAAAAAATACACTGTTAGTCTAAAACTCCGATAATGTTCAGTCCGATAAGAAATTTTTGGATCCGTAGCTGAAACTCAACTATTCGAGTGTGATAAAGAAACTGAGACTAATCCACGTATACTTTAACAACTTCTTATGAATGAAACCTTTGTGTACTTGTAACTAGTGTGCCACAGTTTACTCAAGGTCATGTGCTTTCGATTTAAAATTATTCAGGGACCCATTCTATTACATTTGAGTTCCTAATATATCACGAATGTGAAATTTATTGCAATGCTCGGTGGTGAAAATTATTGTTCTCATATCTCTTATCGTAGGGGTATAAATGGAATACTATAAAAAATTAAAGATAAAAACACTAGTGAATCCGTCGTTGATGATAACGGAACATTGTGATTGTCAATTAATGATTCTGTTCAGTGTATCTCCAATATTTCATTTCAGTATCACATAATAAGGTTATGGGACCTATGTGAAATTTTTTTTAATGCACTGTCAGTCTAAAATGCCGATAATGTTCAGTCCGATAAGAAAGTTTCAAATCCGTAGCTGAAACTCAATTATTCGAGTGTGATAAAGAAACTGAGAGCAATCTACGTATACTTCAAAACCTTCTAATGAATGCCACCTTTGTGTACTTGTAATTAGTGTGTTACAGTTTACTCAAGGTCATGTGCTTTCGCTATAAAATTATTCATTGACCGAACTCTATTACACTTTGAGTTCCTAATAAACCACGAACGTGAAATTTAATGCAATGCTGGGTGGTGGAAATTACTTTTTTCATATCTCTTATCGTAGGGGAATAAGTGGAATACTATGAAAAATGAAAGACAAATACACGGGTGAATCCGTCCATGACCATAACAGAACATTGAGGTTGTCAAATGATGATATTATTTAGTGCATCTCCATTTTTTCATTTCAATTTCACATAATTAGGTGATGGGACCTATGTGTAAAATTTTAAAAAATACACGGTCAGTCTAAAACTCCGATAATGTTCAGTCCGATAAGAAATTTTCGGATCCGTAGCTAAAACTCAACTATTCAAGTGTGATAAAGAAACTGAGACTAATCTACGTATACTTTAACAACTTCTTATGAATGAAACCTTTGTGTACTTGTAACTAGTGTGCCACAGTTTACTCAAGGTCATGTGCTTTCGCTTTAAAATTATTCAGGGACCCATTCTATTACATTTGAGTTCCTAATATATCACGAATGTGAAATTTATTGCAACGCTCGGTGGTGAAAATTATTGTTCTCATATCTCTTATCGTAGGGGTATAAATGGAATACTATAAAAATGAAAGATAAAAACACTAGTGAATCCGTCGTTGATGATAACGGAACATTGTGATTGTCAATTAATGATTCTGTTCAGTGTATCTCCAATATTTCATTTCAATATCACATAATAAGGTTATGGGACCTATGTGAAATTTTTTTAATGCACTGTCAGTCTAAAATGCCGATAATGTTCAGTCCGATAAGAAAGTTTCAAATCCGTAGCTGAAACTCAATTATTCGAGTGTGATAAAGAAACTGAGAGCAATCTACGTATACTTCAAAACCTTCTAATGAATGCCACCTTTGTGTACTTGTAATTAGTGTGTTACAGTTTACTCATGGTCATGTGCTTTCGCTATAAAATTATTCATTGACCGAACTCTATTACACTTTGAGTTCCTAATAAACCACGAACGTGAAATTTAATGCAATGCTGGGTGGTGGAAATTACTTTTTTCATATCTCTTATCGTAGGGGTATAAGTGGAATACTATGAAAAATGAAAGACAAATACACGGGTGAATCCGTCCATGACCATAACAGAACATTGAGGTTGTCAATTGATGATATTATTCAGTGCATCTCCATTTTTTCATTTCAATTTCACATAATTAGGTGATGGGACCTATGTGTAAAATTTTAAAAAATACACGGTCAGTCTAAAACTCCGATAATGTTCAGTCCGATAAGAAATTTTCGGATCCGTAGCTAAAACTCAACTATTCAAGTGTGATAAAGAAACTGAGACTAATCTACGTATACTTTAATAACTTCTAATGAATGACACCTTTGTGTACTTGTAACTAGTGTGCCACAGTTTACTCAAGATCATGTGTTTTCGCTTTAAAATTATTCATTGACCGAACTCTATTACATTTTGAGTTCCTAGTAAACCACGAACATGAAATTTAATGCAATGCTCGGTGGTGGAAATTATTGTTCTCATATCTCTTATCGTAGGGGTATAAAGGTAATACTATGAAAAATGAAAGACAAATACACGGGTGAATCCGTCCATGACCATAACAGAAAATTGAGGTTGTCAATTGATGATATTATTCAGTGCATCTCCATTTTTGGTGATGGGACTTATGTGTAAAATTTTAAAAAATACACTGTCAGTCTAAAACTCTGATAATGTTCAGTCCGATAAGAAATTTTTGGATCCGTAGCTGAAACTCAACTATTCGAGTGTGATAAAGAAACTGAGACTAATCTACGTATACTTTAACAACTTCTTATAAATGACACCATTATGTACTTGGAACTAGTGCGCCACAATTTACTCAAGGTCATGTGCTTTCGATTTAAAATTATTCATGGACCCATTCTATTACATTTGAGTTCCTAATATACCACGAATGTGAAATTTATTGCAATGCTCGGTGGTGGAAATTATTGTTCTCATATCTCTTATCATAGGGGTATAAATGGAATACTATGAAAAATGAAAGATAAATACACTAGTGAACCCGTCCTTGACGATAACAGAACATTGTGGTTGTCAATTGATGATACTGTTCATTGTGTCTCCATTATTTCATTTCAATTTCACATAATTAGGTTATGGGACCTATGTGAAAAATTAAAAAAATGAACGTCAGTTTAAAACTCCGATAATGTTCAGTCCGATATGAAAGTTTCAGATCCGTAGCTGAAACTCAACTATTTGACTGTGATAAAGAAACTGAGACCAATCTGCGTATACTTCAACAACTTCTAATGAATCCCACCTTGTGTACTTGTAACTAGTGTGCCACAGTTTACTCAAGGTCATGTGCTTTCGCTTTAAAAATATTCATTGACCGAACTCTATTAAATTTTGGGTTCCTACTAAACCACGAACATGAAATTTAATGCAATGCTCGGTGGTGGAAATTACTGTTTTCATATCTCTTATCGTAGGGGTATAAGTTGAATACTATGAAAAATGAAAGACAAATACACAGGTGAATCCGTCTATGACCATAACGGAACATTGTGCTTATCAATTGATGATATTGTTCAGTGCATCTCCATTTTTTCATTTCAATTTCACATAATTAGGTGATGGGACCTATGTGCAAAATTTTAAAAAATACAGTCAGTCTAAAACTCCGATAATGTTCAGTCCGATAAGAAATTTTTGGATCCGTAGCTGAAACTCAACTATTCAAGTGTGATAAAGAAACTGAGACTAATCTACGTATAGTTTAACAACTTCTTATGAATGACACCTTTGTGTACTTGTAACTAGTGTGCCACAGTTAACTCAAGGTCATGTGCTTTCGCTTTAAAATTATTCATGGACCCATTCTATTTCATTTGTGTTCCTAATATACCACGAATGTGAAATTTATTGCAATGCTCAGTGGTGGAAATTATTGTTCTCATATCTCTTATCGTAGGGGTTTAAATGGAATACTATGAAAAATGAAAGATAAATACACTAGTGAATCCGTCCTTGACGATAACCGAACATTGTGGTTGTCAATTGATGATACTGTTCAGTGTATCTCCATTATTTCATTTCAATTTAATATAATTAGGTTATGGGACCCATGTGAAAAATTAAAAAAATGCACAGTCAGTTTAAAACTCCGATAATGTTCAGTCCGATACGAAAGTTTCAGATCCGTAGCTGAAACTCTACTATTCGAACGTGATAAAGAAACTGAGACTAATCTGCGTATTCTTCAACAACTTCTAATGATAGCCACCTTTGTGTACTTGTAATTAGTGTGCTACAGTTTACTTAAGGTCCTGTGCTTTTGCTTTAAAATTATTCGTTGACCGAACTCTATTACATTTTGAGTTCCTACTAAACCAAGAACGTGAAATTTAATGCAATGCTCGGTGGTGGAAATTACTGTTTTCATATCTCTTATCGTAGGGGTATAAGTGGAATACTATGAAAAATGAAAGACAAATACACGGGTAAATACGTCCATGACCATAAAGGAACATTTTGGCTGTTAATTGATGATATTGTTCAGTGCACCTCCATTAATCATTTCAATTTCAAATAATTAGGTGATGGGACCTATGTGCAAAATTTTAAAAAATACACTGTCAGTCTAAAACTCCGATAATGTTCAATCCGATAAGAAAGTTCAAGATCCGTAGCTGAAACTCAACTATTCGAGTGTGATAAGGAAACTGAGACCAATCTGCGTATACTTCAACAACTTCTAATGAATGCCACCTTTGTGTACTTGTAAATAGTGTGCTATAGATTACTCAAGGTCATGTGCTTTCGCTTTAAAATTATTCATTGACCGAACTCGATTACATTTTGAGTTTCTAATAAACCACAAATGTGAAATTTAATGCAATGCTGTGTGGTGGAAATTACTGTTTTCATATCTCTTATCGTAGGGGTATAAGTGGAATACTATGAAAAATGAAAGACAAATACACGGGTAATACGTCTATGACCATAAAGGAACATTTTGGCTGTTAATTGATGATATTGTTCAGTGCACCTCCATTAATCATTTCAATTTCAAATAATTAGGTGATGGGACCTATGTGCAAAATTTTAAAAAATACACTGTCAGTCTAAAACTCCGATAATGTTCAGTCCGATAAGAAAGTTCAAGATCCGTAGCTGAAACTCAACTATTCGAGTGTGATAAGGAAACTGAGACCAATCTGCGTATACTTCAACAACTTCTAATGAATGCCACCTTTGTGTACTTGTAAATAGTGTGCTATAGATTACTCAAGGTCATGTGCTTTCGCTTTAAAATTATTCATTGACCGAACTCGATTACATTTTGAGTTTCTAATAAACCACAAATGTGAAATTTAATGCAATGCTGTGTGGTGGAAATTACTGTTTTCATATCTCTTATCGTAGGGGTATAAGTGGAATACTATGAAAATTGAAAGACAAATACACAGGTGAATCTGTCCATGATCATAACGGAACATTGCGGTTGTCAATTGATGATATTGTTCAGTGCATCTCCATTATATCATTAAAATTTCACATAATTAGGTGATGGGACCTATGTGAAAATTTTTAAAAAATAAAATGTCAGTCTAAAACTCTGATAATGTTCAGCCCGGTAAGAAATTTTTGGATCCGTAGCCGAAACTCAACTATTTGAGTGTGATAAAGAAATTGAGATTAATCTACGTATACTTTAACAACTTCTTATTATCAACACCTTTGTGTACTTGTAACTAGTGTGCCACAGTTTACTCAAGGTCATGTGCTTTCGCTTTAAAATTATTCATGGACCCACTCTGTTACATTTTTTGTTCCTAATACCACAAATGTATAATTTATTGCAATGCTCGGTGGTGGAAATTATTATTCTCATATCTCTTATCGTAGGGGTATAAGTGGAATACTATGAAAAATGAAAGATAAATACACTAGTGAATCCGTCCTTGACGATAACGGAACATTGTGGTTGTTAATTAATGATTCTGTCCAGTGTATCTCCAATATTTCTTTTCAATTTCACATAATTAGGTTATGGGACCTATGTGAATTTTTTTTATAAAATGCACTGTCAGTCTAAAACTCCGATAATGTTTTGTCTGATAAGAAAGTTTCAGATCCGTAGCTGAAACTCAACTATTCGAGTGTGATAAAGAAATTTAGACCAATTTGCGTATACTTCAACAACTTCTAATGAATGCCACCTTTGTGTACTCGTAATTAGTGTGCTATAGATTACTCAAGGTCATGTGCTTTCGCTTTAAAATTATTCATTGACAGAACTCGATTACATTTTGAGTTTCTAATAAACCACAAACGTGAAATTTAATGCAATGCTGGGGGGTGGAAATTATTGTTTTCATATCTCTTATCGTAGGGGTATAAGTGGAATACTATGAAACATGAAAGACAAATACACGGGTGAATCCGTCCATGACTATAACGGAACATTGTGGTTGTCAATTGATGATATTGTTCAGTGCATCTCCATTATATCATTTCAATTTCACATAATTAGGTGATGGGACCTATGTGCAAAATTTCAAAAAATACACTGTCAGTCTAAAACTCTGATAATGTTCAGCCCGATAAGAAATTTTTGGATCCGTAGCTGAAACTCAACTATTCGATTGCGATAAAGAAACTGAGACTAATCTACGTATACTTTAACAACTTCTTATGAATGACACCATTGTGTACTTGTAACTAGTGCGCCACTGTTTACTCAAGGTCATGTGCTTTCGCTTTAAAATAAGTCATGCACCCATTCTATTACATTTGAGTTCCTAATATACCACGAATGTGAAATTTATTGCAATGCTCGGTGGTGGAAATTATTGTTCTCATATCTCTTATCGTAGGGGTATAAGTGGAATACTATGAAAAATGAAAGTCAAATACACGGGTGAATCCGTCCATGACCATAACGGAACATTGTGGTTGTCAATTGATGATATTGTTCAGTGCATCTCCATTTTTTCATTTCAATTTCACATAATTAGGTGATGGGACCTATGTGCAAAACTTTAAAAAATACACTGTCAGACTAAAACTCCGATAATGTTCAGTCCGATAAGTAATTTTCGGATCCGTAGCTGAAACTCAGCTATTCGTGTGTGATAAAGAAACTGAGATTAATCTACATATACTTTAACAACTTCTTATGAATTACACCTTTGTGTACTTGTAACTAGTGTGCCACAGTTTACTCAAGGTCATGTGCTTTCGCTTTAAAATTATTCATGAACCCATTCTATTACATTTGAGTTCCTAATATACCACGAATGTATAATTTATTGCAATGATTGGTGGTGGAAATTATTGTTGTCATATCTCTTATCGTAGGGGTATAAATGGAATACTATGAAAAATGAAAGATAAATACACTAGTGAATCCGTCCTTGACTATAACGGATCATTGTGGTTGTCAATTAATGATTCTATTCAGTGTATCTTCAATATTTTATTTCAATTTCACATAATTAGGTGATGGGACATATGTGCAAAATTTAAAAAAAATGCACTGTCAGTCTAATACTCCGATAATGTTCAGTCCGATAAGAAAGTTCAAGATCCGTAGCTGAAACACAACTATTCGAGTGTGATAAAGAAACTGAGACCAATCTGCGTATACTTCAACAACTTCTAATGAATGCCACCTTTGTGTACTTGTAATTAGTGTGCTACAGTTTACTCAAGGTCATGTGCCTTCGCTTTAAATTTATTCATTGACCGAACTCTATTACATATTGAGTTCCTTATAAACCACAAACGTGAAATTTAATGCAATTCTCGGTGGTGGAAATTACAGTTTTCATATCTCTTATCGTAGGGGTATAAGTGAAATACTATGAAAAATGAAAGGCAAATACACGGTTGAATCCGTCCATGACCATAACGGAACATTATGGTTGTCAATTGATGATATTGTTCAGTGCATCTCCATTATTTCATTTCAATTTCACATAATTAGGTGATGTGACCTATGTGCAAAATTTTAAAAAATACACTGTCAATCTAAAATTCCGATAATGTTCTGTCCGATAAGAAAGTTTCAGATCCGTAGCTGAAACTCAACTATTCGTGTGTGATAAAGAAACTGAGACCAATCTGCGCATACTTCAACAACTTCTAATGAATGCCACCTTTATGTACTTGTAATTAGTGTGCTATAGTTTACTCAAGGTTATGTGCCTTTGCTTTAAAATTATTCATTGACCGAACTCTATTACATTTTGAGTTCCTTATAAACCACAAACGTGAAATTTAATGCAATTCTCGGTGGTGGAAATTACAGTTTTCATATCTCTCATCGTAGGGGCATAAGTGGAATACTATGAAAAATGAAAGACAAATACACGGGTGAATCCGTCCATGACCATAACGGAACATTGTGGTTGTCAATTGATGATATTGATCAGTGCATCTCCATTATTTCATTTCAATTTCAGGTAATTAGGTGATGGGACCTATGTGCCAAATTTTAAAAAATACACTCTCAGTCTAAAACTCCGATAATGTTCAGTCCGATAAGAAATTTTTGGATCCGTAGCTGAAACTCAACTATTCGAGTGTGAAAAAGAAACTGAGATTAATCTACGTATACTTTAACAACTTCTTATGAATTACACCTTTGTGTACTTGTAACCAGCGTGCCACAGTTTACTCAAGGTAATGTGATTTGGCTTTAAAATTATTCATTGACCCATTCTATTACATTTGAGTTCCTAATATACCACGAATGTGAAATTTATTGCAATGCTCGGTGGTGGAAATTATTGTTCTCATATCTCTTATCGTAGGGGTATAAGTGGAATACTATGAAAAATGAAAGACAAATACACGGGTGAATCCGTCCATGACCATAACGGAACATTGTGGTTGTCAATTGATGATATTGTTCAGTGCATCTCCATTTTTTCATTTCAATTTCACATAATTAGGTGATGGGACCTATGTGCAAAACTTTAAAAAATACACTGTCAGACTAAAACTCCGATAATGTTCAGTCCGATAAGAAATTTTCGGATCCGTAGCTGAAACTCAACTACATATACTTTAACAACTTCTTATGAATGACACCTTTGTGTACTTGTAACTAGTGTGCCACAGTTTACTCAAGGTCATGTGCTTTCGCTTTAAAATTATTCATGAACCCATTCTATTACATTTGAGTTCCTAATATACCACGAATGTGAAATTTATTGCAATGATTGGTGGTGGAAATTATTGTTGTCATATCTCTTATCGTAGGGGTATAAATGGAATACTATGAAAAATGAAAGATAAATACACTAGTGAATCCGTCCTTGACTATAACGGATCATTGTGGTTGTCAATTAATGATTCTATTCAGTGTATCTTCAATATTTTATTTCAATTTCACATAATTAGGTGATGGGACATATGTGCAAAATTTAAAAAAAATGCACTGTCAGTCTAATACTCCGATAATGTTCAGTCCGATAAGAAAGTTCCAGATCCGTAGCTGAAACACAACTATTCGAGTGTGATAAAGAAACTGAGACCAATCTGCGTATATTTCAACAACTTCTAATGAATGCCACCTTTGTGTACTTGTAATTAGTGTGCTACAGTGTACCCAAGGTCATATGGTTTCGCTATAAAATTATTCATTGACCGAACTCTATTACATTTTGAGTACCTATTAAACCAAGAACGTGAAATTTAATGCAATGCTCTGTGGTGGAAATTATTGTTTTCATATCTCTTATCGTAGGGGTATAAGTGGAATACTATGAAAAATGAAAGACAAATAAACGGGTGAATCCATCCATGACCATAACGGAACATTGTGGTTGTCAATTGATGATATTGTTCAGTGCATCTCAATTATTTCATTTCAGTTTCACATAATTAGGTGATGGGACCTATATGCAAAATTTTAAAAAATACACAGTCAGTCTAAAACTCCGATAATGTTCAGTCCGATAAGAAAGTTCAAGATCCATAGCTGAAACACAACTATTCGAGTGTGATAAAGAAACTGGGACCAATCTGCGTATACTTCAACAACTTCTAATGAATGCCACCTTTGTGTACTTGTAATTAGTGTGCTACAGTGTACCCAAGGTCATATGGTTTCACTTTAAAATTATTCATTGACCGAACTCTATTACATTTTGAGTACCTAATAAACCAAGAACGTGAAATTTAATGCAATGCTGGGTGGTGGAAATTATTGTTTTCGTATCTCTTATCGTAGGGGTATAAGTGGAATACTATGAAAAATGAAAGACAAATAAACGGGTGAATCTGTCCATGACCATAACGGAACATTGTGGTTCTCAATTGATGATATTGTTCAGTGCATCTCCATTATTTCATTTCAGTTTCACATAATTAGGTGATGGGACCTATGTGCAAAATTTTAAAAAATACACTGTCGGTCTAAAACTACGATAATGTTCAGTCCGATAAGAAATTTTCGGATCCGTAGCTGAAACTCAACTGTTCGAGTGTGATAAAGAAACTGAGGTTAATCTACGTATACTTTACCAACTTCTTAGGAATGACACCTTTGTGTACTTGTAATTAGTGTGCTACAGTTTACTTAAGGTCAAGTGCCTTCACTTTAAAATTATTCATTGACCGAACTCTATTACATTTTGAGTTCCTAATAAACCAAGAATGTGAAATTTAATGCAATGCTCGGTGGTGGAAATTACTGTTTTCATATCTCTTATCGTAGAGGTATAAGTGGAATACTATGAAAAATGAAAGAGAAATACACGGGTGAATCCGTCCATGACCATAACGGAACATTGTTGTTGTCAATTAATGATATTGTTCAGTGCATCTCCATTATTTCATTTCAATTTCACATAATTAGGTGGTGGGACCTGTGTGTAAAATTTTAAAAAATACACCGTCGGTCTAAAACTCCGATAATGTTCAGTCCGATAAGAAATATTTGGATCCGTAGCTGAAACTCAACTATTCGAGTGTGATAAAGAAACTGAGACTAATCTGAGTATACTTTAACAACTTCTTATGAATGACACCTTTGTGTACTTGTAACTAGTGTGCCACAGTTTACTCAAGGTTATGTGATTTGGCTTTAAAATTATTCATGGACCCATTCTATTACATTTGAGTTCCTAATATACCACGAATGTGAAATATATTGCAATGCTCGGTGGTGGAAGTTATTGTTCTCATATCTCTTATCGTAGGGGTATAACTGGAATACTATGAAAAATGAAAGGTAAATACACTAGTGAATCCGTCCTTGACGATAACGAAACATTGTGGTTGTCAATTAATTATTCAGTTCATTGCATCTCCATTATATCATTTCAATTTCACATAATCAGGTGATGGGACCTATGTGCAAAATTTTAAAAAATACACTGTCGGTCTAAAACTCCGATAATGTTCAGTCCGATAAGAAATATTTGGATCCATAGCTGAAACTCAACTATTCGAGTGTGATAAAGAAACTGAGATTAATCTACGTATACTTTAACAACTTCTTATGAATGACACCTTTGTTTACTTGTAACCAGTGTGCCACAGTTTACTCAAGGTCATGTGATTTCGCTTTAAAATTATTCATGGACCCATTCTATTACATTTGAGTTACTAATATACCACGAGTGTGAAATTTATTGCAATGCTTGGTGGTGGAAATTATTGTTTTCATATCTCTTATCATAGGGGCATAAGTGGAATACTATGAAAAATGAAAGACAAATACACTGGTGAATCCGTCCATAGTCATAACGGAACATTGTGGTTGTCAATTAATGATATTTGTTCAGTGCATCTCCATTTTTTCATTTCAATTTCACATAATTAGGTGATGGGACCTATGTGCAAAACTTTAAAAAATACACTGTCAGACTAAAACTCCGATAATGTTCAGTCCGATAAGAAATTTTTGGATCCGTAGCTGAAACTCAACTATTCGAGTGTGATAAAGAAACTGAGATTAATCTACGTATACTTTAACAACTTCTTATGAATGACACCTTTGTGTACTTGTAACCAGTGTGCCACAGTTTACTCAAGGTCATGTGATTTCGCTTTAAAATTATTCATGGACCCATTCTATTACATTTGAGTTCCTAATATACCACGAATGTGAAATTTATTGCAATGATTGGTGGTGGAAATTATTGTTGTCATATCTCTTATCGCAGGGGTATAAATGCAATACTATGAAAAATGAAAGATAAATAAACTAGTAAATCCGTCCTTGACGATAACGAAACATTGTGGTTGTCAATTAATTATTCAGTTCAGTGTATCTCCAATATTTCATTTCAATTTCTCATAATTAGGTTATGGGACCTATGTGAAAATTTTTTAAAAATACACTGTCAGTCTGAAACTCCGATAATGTTCTGTCCGATAAGAAAGTTTCATATCCGTAGCTGAAACTCAACTATTCGAGTGTGATAAAGAAACTGAGACCAATCTGTGTATACTTCAACAACTTCTAATGAATGCCACCTTTGTGTACTTGTAATTAGTGTGCTACAGTTTACTCAAGGTCATGTGCCTTCGCTTTAAAATTATTCATTGACCGAACTCTATTACATTTTGAGTTCCTTATAAACCACAAACGTGAAATTTAATGCAATTCTCGGTGGTGGAAATTACTGTTTTCATATCTCTCATCGTAGGTGTATAAGTGGAATACTATGAAAAATGAAAGACAAATACACGGGTGAATCCGTCCACGACCATAACGGAACATTGTGGTTGTCAATTTATGATATTGTTCAGTGCATCTCCATTATTTCATTTCAATTTCACATAATCAGGTGATGGGACCTATGTGAAAAATTTTTAAAAATACACTGTCGGTTTAAAACTCCGATAATGTTCAGTCCGATAAGAAATTTTTGGATCCGTAGCTGAAACTCAACTATTCAAGTGTGATAAAGAAACTAAGATTAATCTACGTATACTTTAACAACTTCTTATCAATGACACCTTCGTGTACTTGTAACCAGTGTGCCACAGTTTACTCAAGGTCATGTGATTTCGCTTTAAAATTATTCATGGACCCATTCTATTACATTTGAGTTACTAATATACCACGAGTGTGAAATTTATTGCAATGCTCGGTGGTGAAAATTATTGTTCTCATATCTCTTATCGTAGGGGTATAAGTGGAATACTATGAAAAATGAAAGACAAATACACGGGTGAATCCGTCCATGACCATAACGGAACATTGTGGTTGTCAATTGATGATATTTGTTCAGTCCGTCTCCATTTTTTCACTTCAATTTCACATAATTAGGTTATGGGACCTATGTGCAAAACTTTAAAAAATACACTGTCAGACTAAACCTCCGATAATGTTCAGTCCGATAAGAAATTTTTGGATCCGTAGCTGAAACTCAGCTATTCGAGTGTGATAAAGAAACTGAGATTAATCTACATATACTTTAACAACTTCTTATGAATGACACCTTTGTGTACTTGTAACTAGTGTGCCACAGTTTACTCAAGGTCATGTGCTTTCGCTTTAAAATTATTCATAGACCCATTCTATTACATTTGAGTTCTTAATATACCACGAATGTATAATTTATTGCAATGATTGGTGGTGGAAATTATTGTTGTCATATCTCTTATCGTAGGGGTATAAATGGAATACTATGAAAAATGAAAGGTAAATACACTAGTGAATACGTCCTTGACGATAACGAAACATTGTGGTTGTCAATTAATTATTCAGTTCAGTGTATCTCCAATATTTCATTTCATTTTCACATAATTAGGGTATGGGACCTATGTGAAAGATTTTTAAAAATGCACTGTCAGTCTAAAACTCCGATAATGTTCTGTCGGATAAGAAAGTTTCAGATCCGTAGATGAAACTCAACTATTCGAGTGTGATAAAGAAACTGAGACCAATCTGCGTATACTTCAACAACTTCTAATGAATGCCACCTTTGTGTACTTGTAATTAGTGTGCTACAGTTTACTCAAGGTCATGTGCCATCGCTTTAAAATTATTCATTGACCGAACTCTATTACATTTTGAGTTCCTTATAAACCACAAACATGAAATTTAATGCAATTCTCAGTGGTGGAAATTACTGTTTTCATATCTCTTATCGTAGGGGTATAAGTGGAATACTACGAAAAATGAAAGACAAATACACTGGTGAATCCGTCCATGACCATAACGGAACATTATGGTTGTCAATTGATGATATTGTTCAGTGCATCTCCATTTTTTCATTTCAATTTCACATAATTAGGTGATGGGACCTATGTGCAAAACTTTAAAAAATACACTGTCAGACTAAAACTCCGATAATGTCCAGTCTGATAAGAAATATTTGGATCCGTAGCTGAAACTCAACTATTCGAGTGTGATAAAGAAACTGAGATTAATCTACATATACATTAACAACTTCTTATGAATGACACCTTTGTGTACTTGTAACTAGTGTGCCACAGTTTACTCAAGGTCATGTGCTTTCGCTTTAAAATTATTCATGGACCCATTCTATTACATTTGAGTTCCTGATATACCATGAATGTGAAATTTATTGCAATGATTGGTGGTGGAAATTATTGTTGTCATATCTCTTATCGTAGGGTATAAATGGAATACTATGAAAAATGAAAGATAAATACACTAGTGAATCCATCCTTGACGATAACGAAACATTGTGGTTGTCAATTAATTATTCAGTTCAGTGTATCCCCAATATTTCATTTCAATTTTACATAATTAGGTTATGGGACCTATATGAAATTTTTTTAAAAATGCACTGTCAGTCTAAAACTCCGATAATGTTCTGTCGGATAAGAAAGTTTCAAATCCGTAGCTGAAACTCAACTATTCGAGTGTGATAAAGAAACTGAGACCAATCTGCGTATACTTCAACAACTTCTAATGAATGCCACCTTTGTGTACTTGTAATTAGTGTGCTACAGTTTACTCAAGGTCGTGTGCCTTCGCTTTAAAATTATTCATTGACCGAACTCTATTACCTTTTGAGTTCCTTATAAACCACAAACGTGAAATTTAATGCAATTCTCAGTGGTGGAAATTACTGTTTTCATATCTCTTATCGTAGGGGTATAAGTGGAATACTATGAAAAATGAAAGACAAACACACGGGTGAATCCGTCCATGACCATAACGGAATATTGTGGTTGTCAATTGATGATATTTTTCAGTGCATCTCCATTATTTCATTTCAATTTCACATAATCAGGTGATGGGACCTATGTGCAAAATTTTAAAAAATACACTGTCGGTCTAAAACTCCGATAATGTTCAGTTCGATAAGAAATTTTTGGATCCGTAGCTGAAACTCAACTATTCGAGTGTGATAAAGAAACTGAGATTAATCTACGTAGACTTTAACAAATTCTTATGAATGACACCTTTGTGTACTTGTAACCAGTGTGCCACAGTTTACTCAAGGTCATGTGCTTTCGCTTTAAAATTATTCACGGACCCATTCTATTACATTTGAGTTCCTAATATACCACGAATGTGAAATATATTGCAATGCTCGGTGGTGGAAATTATTGTTCTCATATCTCTTATCGTAGGGGTACAAGTGGAATACTATGAAAAATAAAAGACAAATACACGGGTGAATCCGTCCATGACCATAACAGAACATTGTGGTTATCAATTGATGATATTGTTCAGTGCATCTCCATTTTTTCATTTCAATTTCACATAATTAGGTGATGGGACCTATGTGCAAAACTTTAAAAAATACACTGTCGGACTAAAACTCCGATAATGTTCAGTCCGATAAGAAATTTTCGGATCCGTAGCTGAAACTCAACTATTCGAGTGTGATAAAGAAACTGAGAATAATCTACATATACTTTAACAACTTGTTATGAATGACACCTTTGTGTAATTGTAACTAGTGTGCCACAGTTTACTCAAGGTCATGTGCTTACGCTTTAAAATTATTCATGGACCCATTCTATTACATTTGAGTTCCCAATATACCACGAATGTGAAATTTATTGCAATGATTGGTGGTGGAAATTATTGTTGTCATATCTCTTATCGTAGGGGTATAAATGGAATACTATGAAAAATGAAAGGTAAATACACTAGTGAATCCGTCCTTGACGATAACGAAACATTGTGGTTGTCAATTAATTATTCAGTTCAGTATATCTCCAATATTTGATTTCAATTACACATAATTAGGTTATGGGACCTATGTGAAATTTTTTTTAAAATGCATTGTCAGCCTAAAACTCCGATAATGTTCTGTCGGATAAGAAAGTTTCAGATCCGTAGCTGAAACTCAACTATTCGAGTGTGATAAAGAAACAAAGACCAATCTGCGTATACTTCAACAACTTCTAATGAATGCCACCTTTGTGTACTTGTAATTAGTGTGCTACAGTTTACTCATGGTCGTGTGCCTTCGCTTTAAAATTATTCATTGACCGAACTCTAATACCTTTTGAGTTCCTTATAAACCACAAACGTGAAATTTAATGCAATTCTCAGTGGTGGAAATTACTGTTTTCATATCTCTTATCGTAGGGGTATAAGTGGAATACTATGAAAAATGAAAGACAAATACACGGGTGAATCCGTCCATGACCATAACGGAACATTGTGGTTGTCAATTGATGATATTTTTCAGTGCATCTCCATTATTTCATTTCAATTTCACATAATCAGGTGATGGGACCTATGTGCAAAATTTTAAAAAATACACTGTCGGTCTAAAACTCCGATAATGTTCAGTCCGATAAGAAATATTTGGATCCGTAGCTGAAACTCAACTATTCGAGTGTGATAAAGAAACTGAGATTAATCTACGTATACTTTAACAAATTCTTATGAATGACACCTTTGTGTACTTGTAACCAGTGTGCCACAGTTTACTCAAGGTCATGTGCTTTCGCTTTAAAATTATTCACGGACCCATTCTATTACATTTGAGTTCCTAATATACCACGAATGTGAAATATATTGCAATGCTCGGTGGTGGAAATTATTGTTCTCATATCTCTTATCGTAGGGGTATAAGTGGAATACTATGAAAAATAAAAGACAAATACACGGGTGAATCCGTCCATGACCATAACAGAACATTGTGGTTATCAATTGATGATATTGTTCAGTGCATCTCCATTTTTTCATTTCAATTTAACATAATTAGGTGATGGGACCTATGTGCAAAACTTTAAAAAATACACTGTCAGACTAAAACTCCGATAATGTTCAGTCCGATCAGAAATTTTTGGATCCGTAGCTGAAACTCAACTATTCGAGTGTGATAAAGAAACTGAGAATAATCTACATATACTTTAACAACTTGTTATGAATGACACCTTTGTGTACTTGTAACTAGTGTGCCACAGTTTACTCAAGGTCATGTGCTTTCGCTTTAAAATTATTCATGGACCCATTCTATTACATTTGAGTTCCCCATATACCACGAATGTGAAATTTATTGCAATTATTGGTGGTGGAAATTATTGTTCTCATATCTCTTATCGTAGGGGTATAAATGGAATACTATGAAAAATGAAAGTTAAATACACTAGTGAATCCGTCCTTGACGATAACGAAACATTGTGGTTGTCAATTAATTATTCAGTTCAGTGTATCTCCAATATTTCATTTCAATTTCACATAATTAGGTTATGGGACCTATGTGAAAATTTTTTAGAAATGCACTGTCAGTCTAAAACTCCGATAATATTCTGTCGGGTAAGAAAGTTTCAGATCCGTAGCTGAAACTCAACTATTCGAGTGTGATAAAGAAACTGAGACCGATCTGCGTATACTTCAACAACTTCTAATGAATGCCACCTTTGTGTACTTGTAATTAGTGTGCTACAGTTTACTCAAGGTCATGTGCCTTCGCTTTAAAATTATTCATTGACCGAACTCTATTACATATTGATTTCCTTATAAACCACGAACGTGAAATTTAATGCAATTCTCGGTGGTGGAAATTACAGTTTTCATATCTCTTATCGTAGGGGTATAAGTGGAATACTATGAAAAATGAAAGGCAAATACACGGTTGAATCCGTCCATGACCATAACGGAACATTGTGGTTGTCAATTGATGATATTGTTCAGTGCATCTCCATTATTTCATTTCAATTTCACATAATTAGGTGATGTGACCTATGTGCAAAATTTTAAAAAATACACTGTCAATCTAAAATTCCGATAATGTTCTGTCCGATAAGAAAGTTTCAGATCCGTAGCTGAAACTCAACTATTCGTGTGTGATAAAGAAACTGAGACCAATCTGCGCATACTTCAACAACTTCTAATGAATGCCACCTTTGTGTACTTGTAATTAGTGTGCTATAGTTTACTCAAGGTTATGTGCCTTTGCTTTAAAATTATTCATTGACCGAACTCTATTACATTTTGAGTTCCTTATAAACCACAAACGTGAAATTTAATGCAATTCTCGGTGGTGGAAATTACAGTTTTCATATCTCTCATCGTAGGGGTATAAGTGGAATACTATGAAAAATGAAAGACAAATACACGGGTGAATCCGTCCATGACCATAACGGAACATTGTGGTTGTCAATTGATGATATTGATCAGTGCATCTCCATTATTTCATTTCAATTTCAGGAAATTAGGTGATGGGACCTATGTGCCAAATTTTAAAAAATACACTCTCAGTCTAAAACTCCGATAATGTTCAGTCCGATAAGAAATATTTGGATCCGTAGCTGAAACTCAACTATTCAAGTGTGAAAAAGAAACTGAGATTAATCTACGTATACTTTAACAACTTCTTATGAATTACACCTTTGTGTACTTGTAACCAGCGTGCCACAGTTTACTCAAGGTAATATGATTTGGCTTTAAAATTATTCATGGACCCATTCTATTACATTTGAGTTCCTAATATACCACGAATGTGAAATTTATTGCAATGCTCGGTGGTGGAAATTATTGTTCTCATATCTCTTATCGTAGGGGTATAAGTGGAATACTATGAAAAATGAAAGACAAATACACGGGTGAATCCGTCCATGACCATAACGGAACATTGTGGTTGTCAATTGAAGATATTGTTCAGTGCATCTCCATTTTTTCATTTCAATTTCACATAATTAGGTGATGGGACCTATGTACAAAACTTTAAAAAATACACTGTCAGACTAAAACTCCAATAATGTTCAGTCCGATAAGTAATTTTCGGATCCGTAGCTGAAACTCAGCTATTCGAGTGTGATAAAGAAACTGAGATTAATCTACATATACTTTAACAACTTCTTATGAATGACACCTTTGTGTACTTGTAACTAGTGTGCCACAGTTTACTCAAGGTCATGTGCTTTCACTTTAAAATTATTCATGGACCCATTCTATCACATTTGAGTTCCTAATATACCACGAATGTGAAATTTATTTCAATGATTGGTGGTGGAAATTACTGTTCTCATATCTCTTATCGTAGGGGTATAAATGGAATACTATGAAAAATGAAAGATAAATACACTAGTGAATCCGTCCTTGACGGTAACGGAACATTGTGGTTGCCAATTGATGATATTGTTCAGTGTATCTCCATTATTTCATTTCAATTTCACATAATTAGGCTATGGGACCTATGTGAAAATTTTTGAAAAATGCACTGTCAGTCTAAAACTCCGTTAGTGTAAAGTTCGATAAGAAAGTTTCTGATCCGTAATTGAAACTCTACTATTCGAGTGTGATAAGGATACTAAGACTAATCTGCGTATACTTCAATAACTTCTAATGATTGCCACCTTTGTGTACTTGTAATTAGTGTGCTACAGTTTACACAAGGTTATGTGCTTTCGCTTTAAAATTACTCGTTGACCTAACTCTATTATATTTTGAGTTCCCAAAAAACCACAAACGTGAAATTTCATGCAATGCTCGGTGGTGGAAATTACTATTTTCATATCTCTTATCGTAGGGGTATAAGTGGAATACTATGAAAAATGAAAGACAAATACACGGGTAAATACGTCAATGACCATAACGGAACACTGTGGTTGTCAATTGATGATATTGTTCAGTGCATCTCCATTATTTCATTTCAATTTCACATAATTAGGTGATGGGACCTATGTGCAAAATTTTAAAAAATACACTGTCAGACTAAAACTCCGATAATGTTCAGTCCGATAAGAAATATTTGGATCCGTAGTTGAAACTCAAGTATTCGAGTGTGATAAAGAAACTGAGATTAATCTACTTATACTTTAACAACTTCTTATGAATGAAACCTTTGTGTACTTGTAACCAGTGTGCCACATTTTACTCAAGGTCATGTGATTTGGCTTTAAAATTATTCATGGACCCATTCTATTACATTTGAGTTCCTAATATACCATGAATGCGAATTTTATTGCAATGCTCGGTGGTGGAAATTATTGTTCTCATATCTCTTATCGTAGGGGTATAAGTGGAATACTATGAAAAATGAAAGACAAATACACGGGTGAATCTGTTCATGACCATAACGGAACATTGTGGTTGTCAATTGATGATATTGTTCAGTGCATCTCCATTTTTTCATTTCAATTTCACATAATTAGGTGATGGGACCTATGTGCAAAACTTTAAAAAAATACACTGTCAGTCTAAAACTCCGATAATGTTCAGTCCGATAAGAAATATTTGGATCCGTAGCTGAAACTCAACTATTCAAGTGTGATAAAGAAACTGAGATTAATCTACGTATACTTTAACAACTTCTTATGAATGAAACCTTTGTGTACTTGTAACCAGTGTGCCACAGTTTACTCAAGGTCATGTGATTTGGCTTTAAATTTATTCATGGACCAATTCTATTACATTTGAGTTCCTAATATACCACGAATGTGAAATTTATTGCAATGCTCGGTGGTGGAAATTATTGTTCTCATATCTCTTATCGTAGGGGTATAAGTTGAATACTATGAAAAATGAAAGACAAATACACGGGTGAATCCCTCCATGACCATAACGGAACATTGTGGTTGTCAATTGATGATATTGTTCAGTGCATCTCCATTTTTTCATTTCAATTTCACATAATTAGGTGATGGGACCTATGTGTAAAACTCTAAAAAATACACTGTCAGACTAAAACTCCGATAATGTTCAGTCCGACAAGAAATTTTTGGATCCGTAGCTGAAACTCAACTATTCGAGTGTGATAAAGAAACTGATATTAATCTGCATATACTTTAACAACTTCTTATGAATGACACCTTTGTGTACTTGTAACTAGTGTGCCACAGTTTACTCAAGGTCATGTGCTTTCTCTTTAAAATTATTCATGGACCCATTCTATTACATTTGAGTTCCTAATATACCATGAATGTGAAACTTATTGCAATGATTGGTGGTGGAAATAATTGTTGTCATATCTCTTATCGTAGGGGTATAAATGGAATACTATGAAAAATGAAAGATAAATACACTAGTGAATCCGTCCTTGACGATAACGAAACATTGTGGTTGTCAATTAATTATTCAGTTCAGTGTATCTCCAATATTTCATTTCATTTTCACATAATTAGGTTATGGGACCTATGTGAAAAAATTTTAAAAATGCACTGTCAGTCTAAAACTCCGATAATGTTCTGTCCGATAAGAAAGTTTCAGATCCGTAGCTGAAACTAAACTATTCGAGTGTGATAAAGAAACTGAGACCAATCTGCGTATACTTCAGCAACTTCTAATGAATGCCACCTTTGTGTACTTGTAATTAGTGTGCTATACAGTTTACTCAAGGTCATGTGCCTTCGCTTTAAAATTATTCATTGACCGAACTCTATTACATATTGAGTTCCTTATAAACCACAAATGTAAAATTTAATGCAATTCTCGGTGGTGTAAATTACTGTTTTCATATCTCTCATCGTAGGGGTATAAGTGGAATACTATGAAAAATGAAAGACAAATACACGGGTGAATCCGTCAATGACCATAACGGAACATTGTGGTTGTCAATTGATGATATTGTTCAGTGCATCTCCATTATTTCATTTCAATTTCACGTAATTAGGTGATGGGACCTATGTGCCAAATTTTAAAAAATACACTCTCAGTCTAAAAATCCAATAATGTTCAGTCAGATAAGAAATTTTTGGATCCGTAGCTGAAACTCAACTATTCGAGTCTGATAAAGAAACTGAGATTAATCTACGTATACTTTAACTTCTTATGAATGACACCTTTGTGTACTTGTAACCAGTGTGCCACAGTTTACTCAAGGTCATGTGCTTTCGCTTTAAAATTATTCATGGACCCATTCTATTACATTTGAGTCCTAATATACCACGAATGTGAAATTTATTGCAATGCTCGGTGGTGGAAATTATTGTTCTCGTATATCTTATCGTAGGGGTATAAATGGAATACTACGAAAAATGAAAGATAAATACACTAGTGAATCCGTCCTTAACGATAACGGAACATTGTGGTTGTCAATTGATGATACTGTTCAGTGTATCTCCATTATTTCATTTCGATTTCACATAATTAGGTTATGGGACCTATGTGAAAAAATTTTAAAAATGCACTGTCAGTCTAAAACTCCGATAATGTACAGTCTGATAAGAAAGTTTCAGATCCGTAGCTGAAACTCTACTATTCGAGTGTGATAAAGAAACTAAGACTAATCTGCGTATACTTCAACAACTTCTAACGATTGCCACCTTTGTGTACTTGTAATTAGTGTGCTACAGTTTACACAAGGTTATGTTCTTTCGCTTTAAAATTACTCGTTGACCGAACTCTATTATATTTTGAGTTCCCAGTAAACCAAAAACGTGAAATTTCATGCAATGCTCGGTGGTGGAAATTACTGTTTTCATATCTAATATCGTAGGGGTATAAGTGGAATACTATGAAAAATGAAAGACAAATACACGGGTGAATCCGTCAATGACCATAACGGAACATTATGGTTGTCAATTGATGATATTGTTCAGTGCATCTCCATTATATCATTTCAATTTCACATAATTAGGTGATGGGACCTGTGTGCAAAATTTCAAAAAATACACTCTCAGTCTAAAACTCGATAATGTTCAGTCCGATAAGAAATTTTTGGATCCGTAGCTGAAACTCAACATTCGTGTGTGAAAAATAAACTGAGATTAATCTACGTATACTTTAACAACTTCTTATGAATTACACCTTTGTGTACTTGTAACCAGTATGCCACAGTTTACTCAAGGTCATGTGCTTTTGCTTTAAAATTATTCATGGTCCCATTCTATCACATTTGAGCTCCTAATATACCACGAATGTGAAATTTATTGCAATGATTGGTGGTGGAAATTACTGTTCTCATATCTCTTATCGTAGGGGTATAAATGGAATACTATGAAAAATGAAAGATAAATACACTAGTGAATCCGACCTTGACGATAACGGAACATTGTGGTTGTCAATTGATGATACAGTTCAGTGTATCTCCATTATTTCATTTCAATTTCACATAATTAGTTTATGGGACCTATGTGAAATTTTTTTTAAAATGCACTGTCAGTCTAAAAATATGTTAATGTACAGTCCGATAAGAAAGTTTCAGATCCGTAGTTGAAACTCTACTATTCGAGTGTTATAAAGAAACTAAGACTAATCTACGTATACTTCAATAACTTCTAATGGTTGCCACCTTTGTGAACCTGTAATTAGTGTGCTACAGTTTACACAAGGTAATGTGCTTTCGTTTTAAAATTACTCGTTGACCGAACTCTATTATATTTTGAGTTCCCAGAAAACCACAAACGTGAAATTTCATGCAATGCTCGGTGGTGGAAATTACTGTTTTCATATCCAATATCGTAGGGGTATAAGTGGAATACTATGAAAAATGAAAGACAAATACACGGGTGAATCCGTCAATGACCATAACGGAACATTGTGGTTGTCAATTGATGATATTGTTCAGTGCATCTCCATTATATCATTTCAATTTCACATAATTAGGTGATGGGACCTATGTGCAAAATTTTAAAAAATACACTCTCAGTCTAAAACTCCGATAATGATCAGTCCGATAAGAAATTTTTGGATCCGTAGCTGAAACTCAACTATTCGAGTGTGAAAAATAAACTGAGATTAATCTACGTATACTTTAACAACTACTTATGAATTACACCTTTGTGTACTTGTAACCAGTGTGCCACAGTTTACTCAAGGTCATGTGCTTTCGCTTTAAAATTATTCATGGACCCATTCTATCACATTTGAGCTCCTAATATACCACGAATGTGAAATTGATTGCAATGATTGGTGGTGGAAATTACTGTTCTCATATCTCTTTTCGTAGGGGTATAAATGGAATACTATGAAAAAGGAAAGATAAATACACTAGTGAATCCGTCCTTGACGATAACGGAACATTGTGGCTGTCAATTGATGATACTGTTCAGTGTATCTCCACTATTTCATTTCAATTTCACATAATTAGTTTATGGGACCTATGTGAATTTTTTTTTAAAATGCACTGTCAGTCTAAAACTCTGTTAATGTACAGTCCGATAAGAAAGTTTCAGATCCGTAGTTGAAACTCTACTATTCGAGTGTGATAAAGAAACTAAGACTAATATGCATATACTTCAATAACTTCTAATGATTGCCACCTTTGTGTACCTGTAATTAGTGTGCTACAGTTTACACAAGGTTATGTGCTTTCGCTTTAAAATTACTCGTTGACCGAACTCTATTATATTTTGAGTTCCCAGTAAACCACAAACGTGAAATTTCATGCAATGCTTGGTGGTGGAAATTACTGTTTTCATATCTCTTATCGTAGGGGTATAAGTGGAATACTATGAAAAATGAAAGACAGATACACGGGTGAATCCGTCAATGACCATAACGGAACATTGTGGTTGTCAATTGATGATATTGTTCAGTGCATCTCCATTATATCATTTCAATTTCACATAATTAGGTGATGGGACCAATGTACAAAATTTTAAAAAATACACTCTCAGTCTAAAACTCCGATAATGTTCAGTCCGATAAGAAATTTTTGGATCCGTAGCTGAAACTCAACTATTCGAGTGTGATAAAGAAACTAAGATTAATCTACGTATACTTAAACAACTTCTCATGAATGACACCTTTGTGTACTTGTAACTAGTGTGGCACAGTTTACTCAAGGTCATGTGCTTTCGCTTTAAAATTATTCATGGACCCATTCTATTACATTTGAGTTCCTAATATACCACGAATGTGAAATTTATTGCAATGCTCGGTGGAGGAAATTATTGTTCTCATATCTCTTATCGTAGGGGTATAAATGGAATACTATGAAAAATGAAAGATAAACACACTAGTGAATCCGTCCTTAACAATAACGGAACATTGTTGTTGTCAATTGATGATACTGTTCAGTTTATCTCCATTATTTCATTTCAATTTCACATAATTAGGTTATGGGACCTATGTGAAAATTTTTTAAAAATGCACTGTCAGTCTAAAACTCCGATAATGTGCAGTCTGATAAGAAAGTTTCAGATCCGTAGCTGAAACTCTACTATTCGAGTGTGATAAAGAAACTAAGACTAATCTACGTATACTTCAACAACTTCTAACGATTGCCACCTTTGTGTACTTGTAATTAGTGTGCTACAGTTTACACAAGGTTGTGTTCTTTCGCTTTAAAATTACTCGTTGACCGAACTCTATTACATTTTGAGTTCCTAATAAACCACAAACATGAAATTTCATGCAATGCTCGGTGGTTGAAATTATTGTTTTCATATCTCTTATCGTAGGGGTATAAATGGAATACTATGAAAAATGAAAGAAAAATACACGGGTGAATCCGTCCATGACCATAACGGAACATTGTCGTTGTCAATTGATGATATTGTTCTGTGTATGTCTAATATTTCATTTCAATTTAACATAATTAGGTTATGGGACCTATGTGAAATTTTTTTTAAAATGCACTGTCAGTCTAAAACTCCGATAATGTTCTGTCCGATAAGAAAGTTTCAGATCCGTAGCTGAAACTCAACTATTCTAGTGTGATAAAGAAACTGAGACCAATATGCGTATACTTCAACAACTTCTAATGAATGCCACCTTTGTGTACTTGTTATTAATGTGCTACAGTTTACTCAAGGTCATGTGCCATCGCTTTAAAATTATTCATTGACCGAACTCTATTACATTTTGAGTTCCTAATAAACCAAAAACGTGAAATTTAATGCAATGCTCGGTGGTGGAAATTACTGTTTTCATATCTGTTATCGTAGGGGTATAAGTGGCATACTATGAAAAATGAAAGACAAATACACGGGTGAATCCATCCATGACCATAACGGAACATTGTGGTTGTCAGTTGATGATATTGTTCAGTGCATCTCCATTATTTCATTTCAATTTCACATAATTAGGTGATAGAACCTATGTGCAAAATTTGAAAAAATACACTGTCAGTCTAAAATTCCGATAAGAAATTTTCGGATCCGTAGCTGAAACTCAACTGTTCGAGTGTGATAAAGAAACTGAGATTAATCTACGTATACTTTAACAACTTCTTATGAATGACACCTTTGTGTACTTGTAACTAGTGTGTCACAGTTTACTCAAGGTCATGTGCTTTCGCTTTAAAATTATTCATGGACCCATTCTATTACATTTGAGTTCCTAATATACCACGAATGTGAAATTTATTGCAATGCTCGGTGGTGGAAATTATTGTTCTCATATCTCTTATCGTAGGGATATAAATGGAATACTATGAAAAATGAAAGATAAATACACTAGTGAATCCGTCCTTGACGATAACGGAACATTGTGGTTGTCAATTAATTATTCTGTTCAGTGTATCTCCAATATTTCATTTCAATTTCACATAATTAGGTTATGGGACCTATGTGAAAATTTTTTTAAAAAATCACTGTCAGTCTAAAACTCCGATAATGTTCAGTCTGATAAGAAATTTTTGGATTCATAGCTGAAATTCAACTATTCGAGTGTGATAAAGAAACTGAGACTAATCTACGTATACTTTAACAACTTCTTATGAATGACACCTTTGTGTACTTGTAATTAGTGTGCTACAGTTTACTCAAGGTCATGTGCTTTCGCTTTAAAATTATTCATTGACCGAACTCTATTACATTTTGAGTTTTCAATAAACCACAAACGTGAAATTTAATGCAATGCATGGTGTTGGAAATTACTGTTTTCATATCTCTTATCGTAGGGTTATAAGTGGAATACTATGAAAAATGAATGACAAATACACGGGTGAATCCGTCTATGACCATAACGGAATATTGTGGTTGTCAATTGATGATATTGTTTAGTGCATCTCCATTATATCATTTCAATTTCACATAATTAGGTGAATGACCTATGTGCAAAATTTTAAAAAATACACTCTCAGTCTAAAACTCCGATAATTTTCAGTCCGATAAGAAATTTTTGGATCCGTAGCTGAAACTCAACTATTCGAGTGTGATAAAGAAACTTAGATTATTATACGTATACTTTAACTACTTATTATTGACACCTTTGTGTACTTGTAACTAGTGTGCCACCGTTTACCCAAGGTCATGTGCTTTCGCTTTAAAATTATTCATGGACCCATTCTATTACATTTGAGTTCCTAATATTCCACGAATGTGAATTTTATTGCAATGCTCGTTGGTGGAAGTTATCGTAGGGGTATAAGTGGAATACTATTAAAAATGAAAGATAAATACACTAGTTAATCTGTCCTTGACGATAACGGAAATTGTGGTTGTCCATTAATGATACTGTTCAGTGTACCTCCATTATTTCATTTCAATTTCACATAATTAGGTTATGGGACCTATGTGAAAAATTTTAAAAATGCACTGTCAATCTAAAACTCCGATAATGTGCAGTCCGATAAGAAAGTTTCAGATCCGTAGCTGAAACTCAACTATTCGAGTGTGATAAAGAAACTGAGACCAATCTGCGTATACTTCAACAACTTTTAATGAATGCCACCTTTGTGTACTTGTAATTAGTGTGCTACAGTTTACTCAAGGCCATGTGCCTTCGCTTTAAAATTATTCATTGACCGAACTCTATTACATTTTGAGTTCCTTATAAACCACAAACGTGAAATTTAATGCAATGCTCGGTGGTGGAAATTACTGTTTTCATATCTCTTATGGTAGGGGTATAAATGGAATACTATGAAAAATAAAGGACAAGTACACGGGTGAATCCATCCATGACCATAACGGAACATTGTGGTTGTCAATTGATGATATTGTTCAGTGCATCTCCATTATTTTATTTAAATTTCACATAATTAGGTGATGGGACCTATGTGCAAAATTTTAAAAAATACATTGTCAGTCTGAAATTTTGATAATGTACAGTCCGATAAGAAGGTTTCAGATCCGTAGCTGAAACTCAACTATTCGAGTGTAATAAAGAAACTGAGACCAATCTGCGTATACTTCAACAACTTCTAATGAATGCCACCTTTGTGTACTTGTAATTATTGTGCTACAGTTTACTCAAGGTCATGTGCCTTCGCTTTAAAATTATTCATTGACCGAACTCTATTACATTTTGAGTTCCTTATAAACCACAAACGTGAAATTTAATGCAATGCTCGGTGGTGGAAATTACTGTTTTCATACCTCTTATGGTAGGGGTATAAATGGAATACTATGAAAAATGAAAGACAAATACACGGGTAAATCCGTCCATGACCATAACAGAACGTTGTGGTTGTCAATTGATGATATTGTTCAGTGCATCTCCATTATTTCTTTTCAATTTCACATAATTAGGTGATGGAACCCACGTGCAAAATTTTAAAAAATACACTGTCAGTCAAAAATCCGATAATGTTCAGTCCGATAAAAATTCTTTGGATCTGTTGCTGAAACTCAACTATTTGAGTGTGATAAAGAAACTGAGATTAATGTACGTATACTTAAACAACTTCTTATGAATGACACCTTTGTGTACTTGTAACTAGTGTGCCACAGTTTACTCAAGGTCATGTGCTTTCGCTTTAAAATTATTCATGGACCCATTATATTACGTTTGAGTTCCTAATATACCACGAATGTGAATTTTATTGCAATGCTCGGTGGTGGAAATTATTGTTCTCATATCTCTTATCGTAGGGGTATAAATGGAATACTATGAAAAATGAAAGATAAATACACTTGTGAATCCGTCCTTGACGATAACGGAACATTGTGGTTGTCAATTCATGATACTGTTCAGTGTATCTCCATTATTTCATTTCTATTTCACATAATTAGGTTATGGGACCTATGTGAAAATTTTTTAAAATGCAATGTCAGTCTAAAACTCCGATAATGTACAGTCCGATAAGAAAGTTTCAGATCCGTAGCTGAAACTAAACTATTCGAGTGTGATAAAGAAACTGAGACCAATCTGTGTATACTTCAACAACTTCTAATGAATGCCACCATTGTGTACTTGTATTTAGTGTGCTACAGTTTACTCAAGGTTATGTTCCTTCGCTTTAAAATTATTCTTTGACCGAACCCTATTACATTTTGAGTTCCTTATAAACCACAAACGTGAAATTTAATGCAATGCTCGGTGGTGGAAATTATTGTTTTCATATCTCTTATCGTAGGGGTATAAATGGAATACTATGAAAAATGAAAGACAAATACACGGGTGAATCCGTCCATGACCATAACAGAACGTTGTGGTTGTCAATTGATGATATTGTTCAGTGCATCTCCATTATTTCATTTCAATTTCACATTGTTTTTCATTTTATTGTCCAATCAAAAGCGCTAGATTGACAATATACTATTCCTGTGTGCGAAACATAGTGCAAAAAACACATCTCACATACTATTCACATTTTCTGTTACTGTACTTCTTCTACTTTCCTTCTTTTTTCTGCCTAACGGCTCTTTTCCTCTGTTGCCGGTCGAAGGTCATGGCATCTCCGATGGCTAACCAATCTTCCGATCACAACCCACCTTTAACAAAAGCTTCCTTCAAGCTTTGAACACAAAAGCTTCTCTACTAATATCCTCTCTTCCAGACACGCCCAATTTGCACCCAATTACTCAATATAAGGGCAAATTGGCATTCATCCTTCCCCCTGAGGAAGGCGTGATTCTAGCATCTCATTACCAGAACGCCTTGGTCGGAAAATTTAAGTGGGGGAAACCCCCAATGGATAAACTTGTTTCAGCTTTCAAATCTATCGGCTTTAAAGCAAAGTGCCAATTGGGGTCAATTGATTATCGACATGTTCTTATTCGATTTCAAGATAGCGAGGATTATCAACGCTGCTGGATGAAGGGCCAATGGATGGTCCAAGGAGCAACAATGAAAGTCCAGAAGTGGACTCCTGATTTCTCACCTATAGCTGAATCCTCAATTGTTCCAGCATGGGTAACCATTCATCAACTGCCTTTACACTTTTACAATACCTCAGCAATTATAGGCATTAGCAGCGAGATTGGTAAATTTCTCAAAATGGATGCTGCAACTAATGCACTAACTAGACCTTCTGCAAGTAAAGTGTGTGTAGAAGTGGACCTACTGTCTCAACTCCCTAACTCAATAGTTGTAGGAATTGGCAATAAAGTGGCAGACTACCTAATTGAATATGATCAGTTGCCTTTGTATTGTAAGCACTGTAAGATAATTGGCCACAGTCAGGCAAACTGTACCTTCCTGCATCCAGAACTGAGAAAAAATAGTATGACCTAATCTAAGTTAAATGTTAATAAGGTTAGAAATGATACTGTTAAGGATGATTCTCAACCTGCTGCAATCCAGAACAACTCTGGTCATGAATCTAATGTACCATTGGAAAGAGAAGGTCATTCTAAATTGTTAGTTTCCCAAAAGGAATTTGATTTCCAGATCCAGAATTTGAGATCAGATTCTAAACTGGAAATAAATATTCATAGAAAAGAAACTCAAGACACTCATGTGAAAAGAAATACACCTTTCTATTCCCTGGACGATATCTCCAAACCTATCACTAACTTCTTTTGGAGAAAAAAGACTCAACAACCAGAACTCTTTCCCATTCATGAAGAGATAGTTAAGCAGAAAATGGTTTCTATATCAAACGCTTTCCTGTCTTTAACTAACCTACAGGATGATGACATTGATGCCCAAGAAGATGATGCTGTAGACATCTTTCATGAATCATTGGAAACACAGGAAACTCTGACAACTCAGACAGGTACTGAAAAAGTAGACATGGTGGATGTACCATCCACTCCTCCAACTGTACAGAGTGGTTCAGAAGATCAAGCCCCTGACGAGGTGCAGTGTTTTCCAGAAGAGAAAGATCCTGATGCAGAGCAGAGCATTCCTGAACTGCAAGAACATTGCCCTGGATCTCAAGACCCAATCATTTTGGAAGAACTCAGTACAACTGCAAAGCAAACTGCTCTACCACAGGTAAGTATTACCCCTTTAGATGTTTTGAAGAAAGGTGAAGATAAAAGGGGTAAAAATACAAATCTCTCAGTAAATACACTAAGGAAACTAAGATCATCACAAAAAGCTACCCCCCCTAGTTTTAAATGATAAAATACACCAAAATTGGGAAAATAATGGTTTGGAATGTTAGGGGTTATGGCACTTCACTGGATAGATTAAAAACTTTAATCAGGACACACAAGATAGACATTCTTTGTCTAATCGAACCATGGCATGATAATCAGAATTTAAATGTTTTGAAACATGAACTCGGTTATAATAATGCATTTCATGCTCACACAGCCAAAATTTGGCTGCTATGGAATCAGGTTTTCAGTTTGACAAATGAAAATGAATCTGATCAGTATATACAGGCTAGAGTAACAGATATTGCTTCTTCTGTCCATTGGAATGTTAACTTCATTTATGCTAGTGTCCATAGACAGTTGAGAGAGAATTTGTGGTCAGATCTGCTAAGTCCTACACTAGATCCATCAATTTATATTGGAGATTTTAATACAGTAGCATCTGTCACAGAATATAAAGGTAGGAAATCCACCCCTAGGAAAAGCATGAAACAATTTAATTATTTCCTCATGATATCCCCACGGTTGGTAACTCCTACACTTGGAGCAACAATAGATATAGAGACAAAGGAAAGGATCTACAGTTCCAAAGGTTAGACCGGGGAATAAGTAATCTACAGTGGCTAGACCTTTTCCCTAATAGTTCTATCTAGGTTTTAAATAGGATTACATCTGATCATTCTCCTCTTCTATTAACTATTCAATCTACTGTAGAATTAGTTCCAAGACCATTTAGATACCAGGAAATGTGGTCAAATAGAGAAGATTTTCATGAAGTAGTTGTATCTAACTGGAACTTACCATCCCCTCTGTTTGGAATGAATAATTTTGTTCATCAGTTAAAGATGCTCAAGATAGTAATAAAGGATTGGAACAAAAATAATTTTGGGGATATAAATAAGAATCTTTCACAATCTGAATTAAGAGTCAATGAACTGGAAATACTTTACCAGCAGGTTCAGGATGAGTCAGTTTTAGAAGATCTTCTGAAAGCAAAAGCTTTACTGCTAAGATCTCAGAAGGAACACAACATTTTCCTGAAACAAAAAGCTAGGTTAAACTGGTTAAAGCAGGGTGATGCAAACACAAGTTATTTTCATCACACAATCAAGGAAAAGAAAGTAAGATCTAGAATTGTTAAAATTAAAGATGGTGATGGAAACTGGATAACAGATCCAAGTTTGATAAAAGCAGAAGGTGTGAGATTTTTTCAAAAATTACTGAATGAGGATACATCACAAAAAGAAGGGAATTATCTAAAACATTTTCTGCAGGAAATCCCTAATGTAATAAATGATCAACAGAATACACTTTTGCTTACCCCCATTGACACACAAGAACTGAAAACAGCTGTTTTTTACCTCAATAGATCTAGTTCACCTAGATCAGATGGATTCTCGGGAGATTTTTACATCACTTTTTGGGAAATCATTAACTAGGATCTGTTAGAAGCTGCTAATGATTTTTTAAATACTGGTTATATTCCCAAAGCTATGTCCAGCACTTGGCTCACCTTAATACCAAAAAAAGCCATTCCAAACTCTTTTGCAGACTTCAGGCCAATAAGCTTATCAAACATTGTAAATAAGGTTTTTTCTAAGCTATTAATGGAGAGGATTAAACCACTTGTGCACTTAATGATTTCCCCTGAGCAAAGTGCCTTTTTTAAAGGTAGGGATATTTCGGATAATGTGATCCTCATGCATGAAATGAACAGATTGCTATCCAGAAAGTCTAAGATTTCAAATTTGATTATCAAACTAGATATGCAAAAGGCCTTTGATAGGGTCTCTTGGTCTTTTCTTAACTCAGTTCTACTACAATTTGGTTTCCATGGAAAATTTGTTAGACTTATCATGCAAAATATAGCTTCTGCCACCTTTTCAGTTTTAATAAATGGGGTCATATCTGGTTTTTTCTCTTCCTCCAGGGGAATTAAACAAGGAGACCCTCTCTCCCCATTTTTATACAATATTTTATCAGAGGCTTTTTCTAGGGGGCTGAAGAAATTGTTTTCCACTAGGTATTTACAGTATTTTAGTCTTCCCATTTCATGCTCTCCTCTTACTCACCTTATGTATGCCGATGACACTGCAGTTTTTATGAACACTAAGCCCAAAAACTTGAGGCATTTCAAATTTTTTCTGAAGGCTTATGAGCTCACTACTGGTCAAAAAGTAAACTTTGTAAAATCAGAATTCTTTGTTTCACATAACACTCCTCTTCAGCTAATACAATCTGTTAAAAGGCAACTAGGGATGGAGAGAGGTTCTTTCCCTTTTAAATACCTTGGAGTTCCTATTTTCTCTGGTAGGAATTTAAAGGTGCATTATTTAACTGTAATTGAAAGAATGGATAGATTGATACATAACTGGAAGAATCGATGGTTAAGCTCGGCTGGTAAAATAATTTTGATTAATCATTGTTTCCTCTCAATTCCAACACATATTTTTGCAGTTTTAAAGCCCCCTAGGATAGTTCTAAAAAGAATGGAAAAGATGGCATCTAGTCTAATTTGGGGAAAATCTGATTTGGCCGATGGGAAAAGATGGAGATCATGGAAAAGAATGAGTTATCCAGTAAATGAAAATGGCTTAGGTTTAAGGGATTTGAATGCCATAGTAGATGCCTTCTCATGTAAATTATGGTGGAAGCTCCAAATGAATGATACTCAATGGTCTTCACTTTTATGGACATTACCTGCCACTTACAAAAAATCCCATATTTGGAGTAGAATCAGTGGAGTAACACCTATGGCAAATAGTTTAACCAGGATTATCTTTGGCAAGGGGGATTGCTCTTTTTGGAATGCAAATTGGATGGGAGATGGGGCCCTCTGCTATAACTTGCCTGAGGATATGGACATACCTTTTGAAGATCTTTCTTTGAGCTCTTTTATTATGAACAAATATGCTTTTTTACCAAGCCTGGAGCCTTATTTGGCTACCAATATCACTCATATTTTGCAGGAAGTAAAGCTGGAGCACCACCATGAGGATCAGCTAGTCTGGACCACTACAACAGATGGGAAATTTACAGTCAGCTCTGCCTACAACATTTTTAGACAGAGGAACCCTGTAATACAGCACATACAAAAGGTTTGGTCTCCCTACATTCCTAGAAATATGTCAATACTTATTTGGAGAGCTTTAAACTGTATCCTCCCATTTGATAACATTTTGAGCAGGATGGGTTTTTCATTTGCTTCGAGATGCCCTCTTTGTTTAGTCAATAAGGACAATCTTGATCATTTTTTCAATTCATGTCCTTGCTCCTGTTCTGTTTGGCATAATGTTCACTCTCTTTTAAAGCTACCACATTGATTTTCTGAACCTAAAGAGCAGGGTTGAATTTTACTTATCTTTCAAGGCTGACTCTAAGATACACTCAAAATTGATAACTGCTGCTTTTATTGCTACATTCTGGTCACTCTGGGCTAGCAGAAACAATTGCCTATTTGAAAATAGACCTTTCTCATTGGAGATCTGTGTCCAATATATTAAACAAATGATTTACACAATCTTCACAGTTCACAAATTGAAAGGTAATAGAGATAGGCATAAACACTGGATTCAGAATAAGATCATTCCTCAAATTTTTCATAAAAATAGACCTACAATTACAGTAGCTACATGGGAAAAACCACTAACTGGCTATAAAGTTAACACTGATGCTTCACGGATTTCTAGTGGTTCCTCTTCTGCTGCAGTAATTGTTAGGGAATGGAGAGGAAAGGTTGTTAAAATGAGAGTTAGAAATTTTCAGAGCTCCTCTCCTCTAGATGCAGAATTATTTTCAATCAAAATGGGATATGAAATCTGCTCTGATCTAGCTTTAGTAAAATGTGTAATTGAATCTGATTGTTTAACTGCGGTAAAGAGTATTCATAATCCAAAGAGATGCCCCTGGAGAATATTCTCTATGTGCAATGCACTTCATGTTGATCACTCCTCACACCCAATTCAACACACATCTAGACAAGATAACATGTCAGCTGATTTTTTGGCAAAATTTGCAAGGGAAAACAACTTACAAGGTGATATAGATATCAGATCAATCCCCACTTTCCTTAAAGGATTGTTATCATTAGACTCTATTGGTTTCCCAGCAATTAGGGTTGTTCCTCCTATGGATACCAATAGGATATAGAAGAGGATTCTTTCTTTGTATTCAGGTGCTTACTGTATTTTATTAGTGAGTTTTAAGCACAAATAAGTGAGTTTCTGTCACTGTTTATAAGCACAAATACTGCTAGTTGTTTCCTTTCTGTGATTTCAGGTACTTGGCCAGGATGTTTGGAGATGGTGTGGAAACCGATACAGGGAATCGGGTACTTACCCTACTGACCGAGCTTCTATGAGATAATTCTGCATCTTCTCCCCTGATATGAACTTGCTGAATGGATTATACGCTACTGAACAATTGCTGCTAGACCATATTTAGGTCAAGAAATGAAGATTCTTGATCTTAGATCTTAAATGCACATATCTGTGTAGACTCTTTTGGCTGGAACTCCGTTGACAAATTGGGGTCTCGAACCTTCGATTCCCCATCCTGTTCGCGGAGTCTCGGCCATAGTTTTTTCATAGAGAGACTACTCTTTCACAGGGTAAGCCAAATTTTAGTACTAGAGATTCCACTCCTGAAACTCTTTTGCTGTAACAGCTTCCACAACTATTGTGGATCATCTTCATGTTGTAATTTCAATGAATCTTTTAGCGCCAAATTTTGGCTATTAAAACAGCAAGGGGAGCCTAATAAACACCCCCCCTTCCTCGGATGGTTTAACTTAAAAAAAATTTCACATAATTAGGTGATGTGACCTATATGCAAAATTTTAAAAAATACACCATCAGCCTAAAATTTCGATAATGTACAGTCCGATAAGAAAGTTTCAGATCCGTAGCTGAAACTCAACTATTCGAGTGTGATAAAGAAACTGAGACCAATCTTAGTATACTTCAACAACTTCTAATGAATGCTACCTTTGTGTACATGTAATTAGTGTGCTACAGTTTACTCAAGGTCATGTGCCTTCGCTTTAAAATTATTCAATGACCGAACTCTATTACATTTTGAGTTCCTTATAAACCACAAACGTGAAATTTAATGCAATGCTCGGTGGTGGAAATTACAGCTTTCATATCTCTTATCGTAGGGGTATAAGTGGAATACTATGAAAAATGAAAGACAAATACACGGGTGAATCTGTCCATGACCATAACGGAACATTGTGGTTGTCAATTGATGATAATGTTCAGTGCATCTCCATTATTTCATTTCAATTTCACATAATTAGGTGATGGGACCTATGTACAAAATTTTAAAACACTATCAGTCTAAAACTCCGATAATGTTCAGTCCGATAAGAAATTTTCGGATCCATAGCGGAAACTTAACTATTCGAGTGTGATAAAGAAACTGAGATTAATCTATGTATACTTTAACAACTTCTTATGAATGACACCTTTGTATACTAGTAACCAGTGTACCACAGTTTACTCAAGGTCATGTGCTTTCGCTTTAAAATTATTCATGGACCCATTCTGTTACATTTGAGTTCCAAATATATCACGAATGTGAAATTTATTGCAATGCTCGGTGGTGGAAATTATTGTTCTCATATCTCTTATCGTAGCGGTATAAATGGAATACTATGAAAAATGAAAGATAAATACACTAGTGAATCCGTCCTTGACGATAACGGAACATTGTGGTTGTCAATTGATGATACTGTTCAGTGTATCTCCATTATTTCATTTCAATTTCACATAATTAGGTTATGGGACCTATGTGATTTTTTTTAAATGCACTGTCAATCTAAAACTCCGATAATGTATAGTCCGATAAGAAAGTTTCAGATCCGTAGCTGAAACTCAATTATTCGAGTGTGATAAAGAAACTGAGACCAATCTGCATATACTTCAACAACTTCTAATGAATGCCACCTTTGTGTACTTGTTATTAGTGTGCTACAGTTTACTCAAGGTCATGTGCCTTCGCTTTAAAATTATTCATTGACCGAACTCTATTACATTTTGAGTTCCTTATAAACCATAAATGTGAAATTTAATGCAATGCTCGGTGGTGGAAATTACTGTTTTCATATCCCTTATCGTAGGGGTATAAGTGGAATACTATGAAAAATGAAAGACAAATACACGGGTGAATCCGTCCATGACCATAACGGAACATTGTGGTTGTCAATTGATGATATTGTTCAGTTCATCTCCATTATTTTATTTCAATTTCACATAATTAGGTGATGGGACCTATGTGCAAAACTTTAAAAAATACACTGTGAGTCTAAAATTTCGATAATGTACTGTCCGATGAGAAAGTTTGATATCCGTAGCTGAAACTCAACTATTCGAGTGTGATAAAGAAACTGAGACCAATCTACGTATACTTCAACAACTTCTAATGAATTCCACCTTTGTGTACTTGTAATTAGTGTGCTACAGTTTACTCAAGGTCATGTGCCTTCGCTTTAAAATTATTCATTGACCGAACTCTATTACATTTTGAGTTCCTTATAAACCACAAACGTAAAATTTAATGCCATTCTCGGTGGTGGAAATTACAGTTTTCATATCTCTTATCGTAGGGGTATAAGTGGAATACTATGAAAAATGAAAGAAAAATACACGGGTGAAACCATCCATGACCATAACGGAATATTGTGGTTGTCAATTGATGATATTGTTCAGTGCATCTCCATTATTTCATTTCAATTTCACATAATTAGGTGATGGGACCTATGTACAAAATTTAAAAAAATACACTCTCAGTCTAAAACTCCGATAATGTTCAGTCCGATAAGAAATTTTCGGATCCATAGCTGAAACTCAACTATTCGAGTGTGATAATGAAACTGAGATTAATCTACGTATACTTTAACAACTTCTTATGAATGACACCATTGTGTACTTGTAAACCAGTGTGCCACAGTTTACTTAAGGTCACGTGCTTTCGCTTTAAAATTATTCATAGACCCATTCTATTACATTTGAGTTCCTAATATACCACGAATGTTAAATTTATTGCAATGCTCGGTGGTGGAAATTATTGTTCTCATATCTCTTATCTTAGGGGTATAAATGGAATACTATGAAAAACGAAAGATAAATAATAGTGAATCCGTCCTTGACGATAACGGAACATTGTGGTTGTCAATTGATGATACTGTTCAGTGTATGTCCGTTATTTCATTTCAATTTCACATAATTAGGTTATGGGATCTATGCAAGAAAATTTTAAAAATGCACTGTCAGTCTAAAACTCCGATAATGTACAGTCCGATAAGAAAGTTTCAGATCCGTAGCCGAAACTCTACTATTCGAGGGTGATAAAGAAACTAAGACTAATCTGCGTATACTTCAACAACTCTAATGATTGCCACCTTTGTGTACTTGTAATTAGTGTGCTGCAGTTTACACAAGGTTATGTGCTTTTGCTTTAAAATTATTCGTTGACCGAACTCTATTACATTTTGAGTTCCTAATAAACCAGAAACGTGAAATTTCATGCAATGCTAGGTGGTGGAAATTACTGTTTTCATAACTCTTATCGTAGGGGTATAAGTGGAAAGCTATGAAAAATGAAAGATAAATACACGGGTGAATCCGTCCATGACCATAACGGAACATTTTGGTTGTCAATTGATGATATTGTTCAGTGCATCTCCATTATATCATTTAAATTTCACATAATTAGGTGATGGGACCCATGTGAAAAATTTTAAAAAATACAGTCAGTCTAAAACTCCGATAATGTTCAGTCCGATAAGAAATTTTTGGATCCGTAGCTGAAACTCAACAATTCAAGTGTGATAAAGAAATTGAGACTAATCTACGTATACTTTAACAACTTCTTATGATTGACACCTTTGTGTACTTGTAACTAGTGTGCCACAGTTAACTCAAGGTCATGTGCTTTCGCTTTAAAATTATTCATGGACCCATTCTATTTCATTTGAGTTCCTAATATACCACGAATGTGAAATTTATTGCAATGCTCGCTGGTGGAAATTATTGTTCCCATATCTCTTATCGTAGGGGTATAAGTTGAATACTATGAAAAATGAAAGACAAATACATGGGTGAATCCGTCCATGACAATAACGGAACATTGTTGTTGTCAATTGATGATATTGTTCAGTGCATCTCCATTATTTCATTTCAATTTGACATTATTAGGTGATGGGACCTATGTGTAAAATTTTAAAAAATACACTCTCAGCCTAAAATTCCGTTAATGTTCAGTCCGATAGGAAATTTTTGGATCCGTAGCTGAAACTCAACTATTCGAGTGTGATAAAGAAACTGAGATTAATCTACATGTACTTTAACAACTTCTTATGAATGACACCTTTGTGTACTTGTAACCAGTGTGCCACAGTTTACTCAAGGTCATGTGCTTTCGCTTTAAAATTATTCATGGACCCATTCTATTACATTTGAGTTCCTAATATACCACGAATGTGAAATTTATTGCAATGATTGGTGGAGGAAATTATTGTTCTCATATCTCTTATCGTAGGGGTATGAATGGAATACTATGAAAAATGAAAGATAAATAGACTAGTGAATCCGTCCTTGACGATAACGGAACATTGTGGTTGTCAATTAATGATACTGTTCAGTGTATCTCCATTATTTCATTTCAATTTCACATAATTAGGTTATGGGACCTATGTGAAAGTTTTTTTAAAATGCACTGTCAGTCTAAAACTCCGATAATGTACAGTCCGATAAGAAAGTTTCAGATCCGTAGCTGAAACTCTACTATTCAAGTGTGATAAAGAAACTAAGACTAATCTGCGTATACTTCAACAACTTCTAATGATTTCCACCTTTGTGTACATGGAATTAGTGTGCTACAGTTTACACAAGGTTATGTGCTTTTGCTTTAAAATTATTCGTTGACCGAACTCTATTACATTTTGAGTTCCTAATAAACCACAAACGTGAAATTTCATGCAATGCTAGGTGGTGGAAATTACTGTTTTCATATCTCTTATCGTAGGGGTATAAGTGGAATACTATGAAAAATGAAAGACAAATACACGGGTGAATCCGTCCATGACCATAACGGAACATTGTGGTTGTCAATTGATGATATTGTTCAGTGCATCTCCATTATATCATTTCAATTTCACATAATTAGGTGATGGGACCTATGTGAAAATTTTTTAAAAATACAGTCACTCTAAAACTCCGATAATGTTCAGTCCGATAAGAAATTTTTGGATCCGTAGCTGAAACTCAACTATTCAAGTGTGATAAAGAAACTGATACTAATCTACGTGTACTTTAACAACTTCTTAAGATTGACACCTTTGTGTACTTGTAACTAGTGTGTCACAGTTAACTCAAGGTCATGTGCTTTCGCTTTAAAATTATTCATGGACCCATTCTATTTCATTTGAGTTCCTAATATACCACGAATGTGAAATTTGTTGCAATGCTCGTTGGTGGAAATTATTGTTCCCATATCTCTTATCGTAGGGGTATAAGTGGAATACTATGAAAAATGAAAGACAAATACACGGGTGAATTCGTCCATGACCATAATGGAACATTGTGGTTGTCAATTGATGATATTGTTCAGTGCATCTCCATTATTTCATTTCAATTTCACATAATTAGGTGATGGGACCTATGTGCAAAATTTTAAAAAATACACTCTCAGTCTAAAATTCCGTTAATGTTCAGTCCGATAGGAAATTTTTGGATCCATAGCTGAAACTCAACTATTCGACTGTGATAAAGAAACTGAGATTAATCTACGTATACTTTAACAACTTCTTATGAATGACACCTTTGTGTACTTGTAACCAGTGTGCCACAGTTTACTCAAGGTCATGTGCTTTCGCTTTAAAATTATTCATGGACCCATTCTATTACATTTGAGTTCCTAATATACCACGAATGTGAAATATATTGCAATGATTGGTGGTGGAAATTATTGTTGTCATATCTCTTATCTTAGGGGTATAAATTGAATACTATGAAAAATGAAAGGTAAATACACTAGTGAATCCATCCTTGACGATAACGAAACATTGTCGTTGTCAATTAATTATTCAGTTCAGTGTATCTCCAATATTTCATTTCAATTTCACATAATTAGGTTATGGGACCTATGTGAAATTTTTTTTAAAATGCACTATGTGTCTAAAACTCCGATAATGTTATGTCCGATAAGAAAGTTTCAGATCCGTAGCTGAAACTCAACTATTCGTGTGGGATAAAGAAACTGAGACCAGTCTGCGTATACTTCAACAACTTCTAATGAATGCCACCTTTGTGTACTTGTAATTAGTGTGCTACAGTTTACTCAAGGTCATGTGCTTTCGCTTTATAATTATTCATTGACCGAACTCTATTACATTTTGAGTTCCTAATAAACCACAAACGTGAAATTTAATGCAATGCTCGGTGGTGGAAATTACTGTTTTCATATCTCTTATCGTAGGGGTACAAATGGAATACTATGAAAAATGAAAGACAAATACACGGGTGAATCCGTCCATGACCATAACGGAACATTGTGGTTGTCAATTGATGATATTGTTCAGTGCATCTCCATTATTTTATTTCAATTTCACATAATTAGGTGATGGGACCTATGTACAAAATTTTAAAAAATACACTGTCAGTCTAAAACTCCGATAATGTTCAGTCCGATAAGAAATTTTCGGATCCGTATCTGAAACTCAACTGTTCGAGTGTGATAAAGAAACTGAGATTAATCTACGTATACTTTAACAACTTCTTATGAATGACACCTTTGTGTACTTGTAACTAGTGTGCCACAGTTTACTCAAGGTCATGTGCTTTCGCTTTAAAATTATTCATGGACACATTCTATTACATTTGAGTTCCTAATATACCACGAATGTGAAATTTATTGCAATGCTCAGTGGTAGAAATTATTGTTCTCATATCTCTTATCGTAGGGGTATAAATGGAATACTATGAAAAAGGAAAGATAAATACACTAGTGAATCCGTCCTTGACGATAACGGAACATTGTGGTTGTCAATTAATTATTCTGTTCAGTGTATCTCAAACATTTCATTTCAATTTCACATAATTAGGTTATGGGACCTATGTGAAATTTTTTTTAAAATGCACTGTGTGTCTGAAACTCCGATAATGTTCTGTCCGATAAGGAATTTTCAGATCCGTAGCTGAAACTCAACTATTCGAGTGTGATAAAGAAACTGAGACCAATCTACGTATACTTCAACAACTTCTATTGAATGCCACCTTTGTGTACTTATAATTAGTGTGCTACAGTTTACTCAAGGTCATGTGCTTTCGCTTTAAAATTATCCATTGACCGAACTCTATTACATTTTGAGTTCCTAATAAACCACAAACGTAAAATTTAATGCAATGCTCGGTGGTGGAAATTACTGTTTTTGTATCTCTTATCGTAGGGGTATAAGTGGAATACTATGAAAAATGAAAGACAAATACACGGGTTAATCCGTCCATGACCATAACGGAAAATTGTGGTTGTCAATTGATGATATTGTTCAGTGCATCTCCGTTATATCATTTCAATTTCACATAATTAGGTGATGGGACCTATGTGCAAAATTTTAAAACACTCTCAGTCTAAAACTCCGATAATTTTCAGTCCGATAAGAAGTTTTTTGATCTGAAGCTGAAACTCAACTATTCGAGTGTGATAAAGAAATTGAGATTAATCTACGTATACTTTAACTTCTTATTATTGACACCTTTGTGTACTTGTAACTAGTGTGCCACCGTTTACTCAAGGTCATGTGCTTTCGCTTTAAAATTATTCATGGACCCATTCTATTACATTTGAGTTCCTAATATACCACGTGGGGGTGGAAATTATTTTTCTCATATCTCTTATCTTAGGGGTTTAAATGGAATACTATGAAAAATGAAAGATAAATACACTAGTGAATCAGTCCTTGACGATAACGGAACATTTTGGTTGTCAATTAATTATTCTGTTCAGTGTATCTCCAATATTTCATTTCAGTTTCACATAATTAGGTTATGGGACCAATGTGAAATTTTTTTTAAAATGCACTGTGTGTCTAAAACTCCGATAATGTTATGTCCGATAAGAAAGTTTCAGATCCGTAGCTGAAACTCAACTATTCGAGTGGGATAAAGAAACTGAGACCAATCTGCGTATACTTCAACAACTTCTAATGAATGCCACCTTTGTGTACTTGTAATTAGTGTGCTACAGTTTACTCAAGGTCATGTGCTTTCGCTTTATAATTATTCATTGACCGAACTCTATTACATTTTGAGTTCCTAATAAATCACAAACGTGAAATTTAATGCAATGCTCGGTGGTGGAAATTACTGTTTTCATATCTCTTATCGTAGGGGTATAAATGGAATACTATGAAAAATGAAAGACAAATACACGGGTGAATCCATCCATGACCATAACGGAACATTGTGGTTGTCAATTGATGATATTGTTCAGTGCATCTCCATTATATTATTTCAATTTCACATAATTAGGTGATGAGACCTATGTACAAAATTTTAAAAAATACACTGTCAATCTAAAATTCCAATAATGTTCAGTCCGACAAAAACTTTTTGGATCTATAGCTGAAACTCACCTATTCGATTGTGTTAAAGAAACTGAGATTAATCTACATATACTTTAACAACTTCTTATGAATGACACCTTTGTGTACTTCTAACTAGTGTGCCACAGTGTACTCAAGGTCATGTGCTTTCGCTTTAAAATTATTCATTGACCCATTCTATTACATTTGAGTTCCTAATATACCACGAATGTGAAATTTATTGCAATGCTCGGTGGTGGAAATTATTGTTCTCATATCCATTATCATAGGGGTATAAATGGAATACTATGAAAAACGAAAGATAAATACACTAGTGAATCCGTCCTTGACGATAACGGAACATTGTGGTTGTCAATTGATGATACTGTTCAGTGTATCTCCATTATTTAATTTCAATTTCACATAATTAGGTTATGGGACCTTTGTGAAATTTTTTTTAAATGCACTGTCAGTCTAAAACTCCAATAATGTACAGTCCGATAAGCAAGTTTCAGATCCGTAGCTGAAACTCAACTATTCGAGTGTGAAAAAGAAACTGAGACCAATCTGCGTATACTTCAACAACTTCTAATGAATGCCACCTTTGTGTACTTGTAATTAGTGTGCTACAGTTTACTCAAGGTCATGTGCCTTCGCTTTAAAATTATTCATTGACCAAAATCTATTACATTTTGAGTTCCTTATAAACCACAAACGTGAAATTTAATGTAATGCTCGGTGGTGGAAATTACTTTTTTCATATGTATTATCGTAGGGGTATAAGTGGAATACTATGAAAAATGAAAGACAAATACACGGGTGAATCCATCCATGACCATAACGGAACATTGTGGTTGTCAATTGATGATATTGTTCAGTGCATCTCCATTATTTTATTTCAATTTCACATAATTAGGTGATTGGACCTATGTTCAAAATTTTAAAAAATACACTGTCAGTCTAAAATTCTGATAATGTTCGGTCCGATAAGAAATTTTTGGATCCGTATCTAAAACTCAACTGTTCGAGTGTGATAAAGAAACTGAGATTAATCTACCTATACTTTAACAACTTCTTATGAATGACACCTTTGTGTACTTGTAATTAGTGTGCCACAGTGTACTCAAGTTCATGTGCTTTCGCTTTAAAATTATTCATTGACCCATTCTATTACATTTGAGTTCCTAATATACCACGAATGTGAAATTTATTGCAATGCTCGGTGGTAGAAATTATTGTTCTCATATCTCTTATCGTAGGGGTATAAATGGAATACTATGAAAAAGGAAATATAAATACACTAGTGAATTCGTCCTTGACGATAACGGAATATTGTGGTTGTCAATTAATTATTCTGTTCAGTGTATCTCAAACATTTCATTTCAATTTCACATAATTAGGTTATGGGACCTATGTGAAATTTTTTTTAAAATGCACTGTGTGTCTGCAACTCCGATAACGTTCTGTCCGATAAGGAAGTTTCAGATCCGTAGCTGAAACTCAACTATTCGAGTGTGATAAAGAAACTGAGACCAATCTGCGTATACTTCAACAACTTTTATTGAAAGCCACCTGTGTGTACTTATAATTAGTGTGCTACAGTTTACTCATGGTCATGTGCTTTCGCTTTAAAATTATTCATTGACCGAACTCTATCACATTTTGAGTTCCTAATAAACCACAAACATGAAATTTAATGCAATGCTCGGTGGTGGAAATTATTGTTTTTATATCTCTTATCGTAGGGGTATAAGTGGAATACTATGAAAAATGAAAGACAAATACACGGGTTAATCCGTCCATGACCATAACGGAACATTGTGGTTGTCAATTGATGATATTGTTCAGTGCATCTCCATTATTTTATTTCAATTTCACATAATTAGGTGATGGGACCTATGTACAAAATTTTAAAAAATACACTGTCAATCTAAAATTCCGATAATGTTCAGTCCGACAAAAAATTTTGGATCTATAGCTGAAACTCACCTATTCGATTGTGTTAAAGAAACTGAGATTAATCTACGTATACTTTAACAACTTCTTATGAATGACACCTTTGTGTACTTCTAACTAGTGTGCCATAGTGTACTCAAGGTCATGTGCTTTCGCTTTAAAATTATTCATTGACCCATTCTATTACATTTGAGTTCCTAATATACCACGAATGTGAAATTTATTGCAATGCTCGGTGGTGGAAATTATTGTTCTCATATCCATTATCGTAGGGGTATAAATGGAATACTATGAAAAACGAAAGATAAATACACTAGTGAATCCGTCCTTGACGATAACGGAACATTGTCGTTGTCAATTGATGATACTGTTCAGTGTATCTCCATTATTTAATTTCAATTTCACATAATTAGGTTATGGGACCTTTGTGAAATTTTTTTTAAATGCACTGTCAGTCTAAAACTCCAATAATGTACAGTCCGATAAGCAAGTTTCAGATCCGTAGCTGAAACTCAACTATTCGAGTGTGATAAAGAAACTGAGACCAATCTGCGTATACTTCAACAACTTCTAATGAATGCCACCTTTGTGTACTTGTAATTAGTGTGCTACAGTTTACTCAAGGTCATGTGCCTTCGCTTTAAAATTATTCATTGACCAAAATCTATTACATTTTGAGTTCCTTATAAACCACAAACGTGAAATTTAATGTAATGCTCGGTGGTGGAAATTACTTTTTTCATATGTATTATCGTAGGGGTATAAGTGGAATACTATGAAAAATGAAAGACAAATACACGGGTGAATCCATCCATGACCATAACGGAACATTGTGGTTGTCAATTGATGATATTGTTCAGTGCATCTCCATTATTTTATTTCAATTTCACATAATTAGGTGATTGGACCTATGTTCAAAATTTTAAAAAATACACTGTCAGTCTAAAATTCTGATAATGTTGGGTCCGATAAGAAATTTTCGGATCCGTATCTAAAACTCAACTGTTCGAGTGTGATAAAGAAACTTAGATTAATCTACGTATACTTTACCAACTTCTTATGAATGACACCTTTGTGTACTTGTAACTAGTGTGCCACAGTGTACTCAAGTTCATGTGCTTTCGCTTTAAAATTATTCATTGACCCATTCTATTACATTTGAGTTCCTAATATACCACGAATGTGAAATTTATTGCAATGCTCGGTGGTAGAAATTATTGTTCTCATATCTCTTATCGTAGGGGTATAAATGGAATACTATGAAAAAGGAAATATAAATACACTAGTGAATTCGTCCTTGACGATAACGGAATATTGTGGTTGTCAATTAATTATTATGTTCAGTGTATCTCAAACATTTCATTTCAATTTCACATAATTAGGTTATGGGACCTATGTGAAATTTTTTTAAAAATGCACTGTGTGTCTGCAACTCCGATAATGTTCTGTCCGATAAGGAAGTTTCAGATCCGTAGCTGAAACTCAACTATTCGAGTGTGATAAACAAACTGAGACCAATCTGCATATACTTCAACAACTTCTAATGAATGCCACCTTTGTGTACTTGTTATTAGTGTGCTACAGTTTACTCAAGGTCATGTGCCTTCGCTTTAAAATTATTCATTGACCGAACTCTATTACATTTTGAGTTCCTTATAAACCACAAACGTGAAATTTAATGCAATGCTCGGTGGTGGAAATTACTGTTTTCATATCTCTTATCGTAGGGGTATAAATGGAATACTATGAAAGATGAAAGACAAGTACACGGGTGAATCCATCCATGACCATAACGGAACATTGTGGTTGTCAATTGATGATATTGTTCAGTGCATCTCCATTATTTCATTTCAATTTCACATAATTAGGTGATGAGACCTATGTGCAAAATTTTAAAAAATACACTCTCAGTCTAAAACTCCGATAAGAAATTTTCAGATCCGTAGCTGAAACTCAACTATTCGAGTGTGATAAAGAAACTGAGACCAATCTGCGTATACTTCAACAACTTCTTATGAATGACACCTTTGTGTACTTGTAACTAGTGTGCCACAGTTTACTCAAGGTCATGTGATTTCGCTTTAAAATTATTCATGGACCCATTCTATTACATTTGAGTTCCTAATATACCACGAATGTGAATTTTATTGCAATGCTCGGTGGTGGAAATTATTGTTCTCATATCTCTTATAGTAGGGGTATAAATGGAATACTATGAAAAATGAAAGATAAATACACTAGTGAATCCATCCTTGACGATAATGGAACATTGTGGTTGTCAACTGATGATACTGTTCAGTGTATCTCCATTATTTCATTTCAGTTTCACATAATTAGGTTATGGGACCTATGTGAAATTTTTTTTAAATGCACTGTCAGTCTAAAACTCCAATAATGTACAGTCCGATAAGAAAGTTTCAGATCCGTAGCTGAAACTCAACTATTCAAGTGTGATAAAGAAACTGAGACCAATTTGCGTATACTTCAACAACTTCTAATGAATGCCACCTTTGTGTACTTGTAATTAGTGTGCTACAGTTTACTCAAGGTCATGTGACTTCGCTTAAAATTTATTCATTGACCGAACTCTATTACATTTTGAGTTCCTTATAAACCACAAACGTGAAATTTAATGCAATGCTCGGTGGTGGAAATTACTATTTTCATATCTCTTATCGTAGGGGTATAAGTGGAATACTATGAAAAATGAAAGACAAATACATGGGTGAATCCATCCATGACCATAACGGAACATTGTGGTTGTCAATTGATGATATTGTTCAGTGCATCTCCATTATTTTATTTCAATTTCACATAATTAGGTGATGGGACCTATGTGCAAAATTTTAAAAAATACACTGTCAGTCTAAAATTCTTATAATGTTCAGTCCGATAATAAATTTTTGGATCCATAGCTAAAACTCAACTGTTCGAGTGTGATAAAGAAACTGAAATTAATCTACGTATACTTTAACAACTTCTTATGAATGACACCTTTGTGTACTTGTAACAAGTGTGCCACGGTTTACTCAAGGTCATGTGCTTTCGGTTTAAAATTATTCATGGACACATTCTATTACATTTGAGTTCCTAATATACCACGAATGTGGAATTTATTGCAATGCTCGGTGGTAGAAATTATTGTTCTCATATCTCTTATCGTAGGGGTATAAATGGAATACAATGAAAAAGGAAAGATACATACACTAGTGAATCCGTCCTTGACGATAACGGAACATTGTGGTTGTCAATGAATTATTCTGTTCAGTGTATCTCCAACATTTCATTTCAATTTCACATAATTAGGTTATGGGACCTATGTGAAATTTTTTTTAAAATGCACTGTGTGTCTAAAACTCCGATAATGTTCTGTCTGATAAGAAAGTTTCAGATCCGTAGCAGAAACTCAACTATTAGAGTGTGATAAAGAAACTGAGACCAATCTGCGTATACTTCAACAACCTCTAATGAATTCCACCTTTGTGTACTTGTAATTAGTGTGCTACAATTTACTCAAGGTCATGTGCTTTCGCTTTAAAATTATTCATTGACCGAATTCTATTACATTTTGAGTTCCTAATAAACCACAAACGTGAAATTTAATGCAATGCTCGGTGGTGGAAATTACTGTTTTCATATCTCTTATCGTAGGGTATAAGTGGAATACTATGAAAAATGAAAGACAAATACATGGGTGAATCCGTCCATGACCATAACGGAACATTGTCATTGTCAATTGATGATATTGTTCAGTGCATCTCCATTATTTTATTTCAATTTCACATAATTAGGTGATGGGACCTATGTGCAAAATTTTTAAAAATACACTTTCAGTCTAAAACTCCGATAATGTTCAGTCCGATAAGAAATTTTTGGATCCGTAGCTGAGACTCAACTAGTCGAGTGTGATAAAGAAACTGAGAATAATCTACATATACTTTAACTTCTTTTTATTGAAACCTTTGTGTACTTGTAACTAGTGTGCCATAGTTTACTCAAGGTCATGTGCTTTCGCTTCGAAATTATTCATGGACCCATTCTATTACATTTGAGTTCCTAATATACCACGAATGTGAAATTTATTGCAATGCTCGGTGGTGGAAATTGTTGTTCTCATATCTCTTATCGTAGGGGTATAAATGGAATACTATGAAAAATGAAAGATAAATACACTAGTGAATCCGTCCTTGACGATAACGGAACATTGTGGTTGTCAATTAATGATTTTGTTCAGTGTATCTCTAATATTTCATTTCAATTTCTCATAATTAGGTTATGGGACCTATGTGAAAAATTTTAAAAATTCACTCTTAGTCTAAAACTCCAATAATGTTCTGTCTGATAAGAAAGTTTCAGATCCGTAGCTGAAACTCAAAAATTCGAGTGTGATAAAGAAATTGAGACCAATCTACATATACTTCAACAACTTCTAATGAATGCCACCTTTGTGTACTTGAAATTAGTGTGCCACAGTTTACTCAAGGTCATGTGCTTTCGCTTTAAAATTAATCATTGACCGAAATCTATTACATTTTGAGTTCCTAATAAACCACAAATGTGAAATTTAATGCAATGCTTGGTGGTGGAGATTACTGTTTTCATATCTCTTATCGTGGGGGTATAAGTGGAATACTATGAAAAATGAAAGACAAATACACGGGTGAATCCGCCCATGACCATAGCGGAACATTGTGGTTGTCAATTGAGAATATTGTTCAGTGCATCTCAATTATTTCATTTCAATTTCACATAATTAGGTGATTGGGCCTATGTGAAAAATTTTAAAAAATACACTGTCAATCTAAAACTCCGATAATGTTCAGTCCGATAAGAAATTTTTGGATCCGTAGCTGAAACTCAACTATTCGGGTGTGATAAAGAAACTGAGATTAACTTACGTATACTTTAACAACTTCTTATGAATGACACCTTTGTGTACTTGTAACTAGTGTGCCACAGTTTACTCAAGGTCATGTGCTTTCGCTTTAAAATTATTCATGGACCCATTCTATTACATTTGAATTCCTAATATACCACGAATGTGAAATTTATTGCATTGCTCGGTGGTGGAAATTATTGTTCTCATATCTGTTATCTTAGGGGTTTAAATGGAATACTATGAAAAATGAAAGATAAATACACTAGTGAATCCGTCCTTGACGATAACGGAACATTGTGGTTGTCAATTGATGATACTGTTCAGTGTACCTCCATTATTTCTTTTCAATTTCACAAAATTAGGTTATGGGACCTATGTGAAAAATTAAAAAAAAATGCACTGTCAGTCTAAAACTCCGATAATGTTCAGTCCGATAAGAAAGTTTCAGATCCGTAGCTGAAACTCAACTATTCGAATGCGATAAAGAAACTGAGACTAATCTGCGTATACTTCAACAACTTCTAATGATTGCCACCTTTGTGTACTTGTAATTAGTGTGCTACAGTTTACTTAAGGTCATGTGCTTTCGCTTTAAAATTATTCATTGACCGAACTCTATTACATTTTGAGTTCCTAATAAACCACGAACGTGAAATTTAATGCAATGCTCGGTGGTGGAAATTACTGTTTTCATATCTCTTATCGTAGGGGTATAAGTAGAATACTATGAAAAATGAAAGACAAATACACGGGTGAATCCGTCCATGACCATAACGGAACATTGTGGTTGTCAATTGATGATATTGTTCAGTGCATCTCCATTCATTAATTTCAATTTCAAATACTTAGGTGATGGGACCTATGTACAAAATTTTAAAAAATACACTGTCAGCCTAAAACTCCGATAATGTTCAGTCCGATAAGAAATTTTTAGATCCGTAGCTGAAACTAACTATTCGAGTGTGATAAAAAAACTGAGACTAATCTACATATACTTCAACAACTTCTTATGAATGACACCTTTGTGTACTTGTAACTAGTGTGCCACAGTTTACTCAAGGTCATGTGCTTTCGCTTTAAAATTATTCATGGACCCTTTCTATTACATTTGAGTTCCTAATATACCACGATTGTGAAATTTATTTCAATCCTCGGTGGTGGAAATTATTTTTCTCATATCTCTTATCGTAGGGGTATAAATGGAATACTTTGCAAAATGAACGATAAATACACTAGTGAAGTCCTTAACGATAACAGAACATTGTGGTTGTCAATTACTGTTCAGTGTATCTCCATTATTTCATTTCCTTTTCACATAATTCGGTTATGGGACCTATGTGAAAAATTTTAAATAATGCACCGTCAGTCTAACACTCCGATAATGTTTGGTCCGATAAGAAAGTTTCAAATCCGTTGCTGAAACTCAACTGTCCAAGTGTGACAAAGAAACTGAGACCAGTCTGCGTATACTTCAACAACTTCTAATGAACGCCACCTTTGTGTACTTGTAATTAGTGTGCTACAGTTTACTCAAGGTCATGTGCTTTCCCTTTAAAATTATTCATTGACCGAACTCTATTTCATTTTGAGTACCTAACAAACCACGAACGAGAAATTTAATGCAATGTTCGGTGGTGGAAATTACTTTTTTCATATCTCTTATCACAGGGGTATAAGTGGAATACTATGAAAAATGAAAGACAAATACACGGGTGAATCCGTCCATGACCATAACAGAAAATTATGGTTGTCAATTAATGATATTGTTCAGTGCATCTCCTTTATTTCATTTCAATTTCACATAATTAGGTGGTGGGACCTATGTGCAAAATTTTAAAAAATACACTTTCAGTCTAAAATTCGATAATGTTCAGTCCAACAAGAAATTTTCTGATGCATAGCTGAAATTCAAGTATTCGAGTGTGATAAAAAAACTGAGACTAATCTACGTATACTTCAATAACTTTTTCTGAATGACACCTCTGTGTACTTGTAACTAGTGTGCCACAATTTACTCAAGGTCATGTGCTCCACTTTAAAATTATTCATGGACCCATTCTATTACATTTGGGTTCCTAATATACCACGAATATGAAATTTTTTGCAATGCTCGGTGGTGGAAATTATTGTTCTCATATCTCTTGTTGTAGGGGTATAAATGGAATACTATGAAAAATGAAGGATAAATACACTAGTGAATATTTCCTTGACGATAACGGAACATTGTGGTTGTCAATTGATAATACTATTCAGTGTATCTCCATTATTTCATTTCAATTTCACATAATTAGGTTATGGGACCTGTGTGAAAATTTTTAAATAATGCACTGTCAGTCTAAAACTCCGATAATGTTCAGTCCGATAAGAAAGTTTCAGATCCGTAGCTGAAACTCAACTATTCGAGTGTGATAAAGAAACTGAGACTAGTCTGCGTGTACTTTAACAACTTCTAATGAATGCCACCTTTGTGTACTTGTAATTAGTGTGCTACAGTTTACTCAAGGTCATGTGCTTTCGCTTTAAAATTATTCATTAACCGAACTCTATTACATTTTGAGTTCCTAATAAACCACGAACGAGAAATTTAATGCAATGCTCGGTGGTGGAAATTACTTTTTTCATAACTCTTATCACAGGGGTATAAGTGGAATACTATGAAAAATGAAAGTCAAATACACGGGTGAATCCGTCCATGACCATAACGGAACATTGTGGTTGTCAATTAATGATATAGTTCAGTGCATATCCTTTATTTCATTTCAATTTCACATAATTAAGTGATGGGACCTATGTGCAAAATTTTAAAAAATACACTGTCAGTCTAAAACTCCGATAATGTTCAGTCCGATTAGAAATTTTTGGATGCGTAGCTGAAACTCAACTATTCGAGTGCGATAAAGAAACAAAGACTAATCTACGTATACTTTAACAACTTCTTATCAATGACACCTTTGTGTGCTTGTAACTAGTGTGCCACAGTTTACTCAAGGTCATGTGCTTTCGCTTTCAAATTATTCATTGACCCATTCTATTACATTTGAGTTCCTAATATACCACAAATGTGAAATTTATTGCAATGCTCGGTGGTGGAAATTGTTGTTCTCATATCTCTTATCGTAGGGGTTTAAATGGAATACTGACAAACACACTAGTGAATCCATCCTTGACGATAATGGAACATTGTGGTTGTCAATTGATGATTATGTTCAGTGTATCTCCAATATTTCAATTCAATTTTACAAAATTAGGTTATGGGACCTATGTGAAAATTTAAAAAAATGCACTGTTAGTCTAAAACTCCAATAATGTTCAGTCCGATAAGAAAGTTTCAGATTCGTAGCTGAAACTCAACTATTCGAGTGTGATAAAGAAATTGAGACTAATCTGCGTATACTTCAACAACTTGTTTTGAATGACACCTTTGTGTACTTGTAACTAGTGAGCTACAGTTTACTCAAGGTCATTTGTTTTCGCTTTAAAATTATTCATGGACCGAACTCTATTACATTTTTAGTTACTGATAAACCACGAACGTGAAATTTAATGCGATTCTCGGTGGTGGAAATTATTGTTCTCATATATCTTATCATAGCGGTATAAGTGGAATACTATGAAAAATGAAAGAAAAATACACGGGTGAATCCATCCATGACCATAACGGAACATTGTGGTTGTCAATTGATGATATTGTTCGGTGCATCTCCATTATTTCATTTCAATTTCACATAATTAGGTGGTGGGCCCAATTTTTTTGAAAATTTTAAAAAATACACTGTAAGTCTAAAACTCCGATAATCTTCAGTCCGATAAGAAATTTTTGGATCCGTAGCTGAAACTCAACTATTCAAGTGTGATAAAGAAACTTAGACTAATCTACTTATACTTTAACAACTTCTTATAAATGACACCTTTGTGTACTTGTAACTAGTGTGCCACAATTTACTCAAGGTCACGTGCTTTTGCTTTAAAATTATTCATGGACCCATTCTATTACATTTGAGTTCCTAATATACCACGAATGTGAAATCTATTGCAATGGTCGGTGGTGGAAATTATTGTTCTCATATCTCTTATCGTAGGGGTATAAATGGAATACTATGAAAAATGAAAGATAAATACACGGGTGAATCCGTCCATGACCATAACGGAACATTGTGGTTGTCAATTGATGATTCTGTTAAGTGTATCTCCAATATTTCATTTCAATTTCACATAATTAGGTTATGGGACCTATGTTCAAAATTTTGAAAAAAGCACTGTCGGTCTAAAACTTCGATAATGTTCAGTCCGATAAGAAAGTTTTACATCCGTAGCTGAAACTCAACTATTCGAGTGTGATAAAGAAACAGAGACTAACCTACGTATACTTCAACAACTTCTTATGAATGACACCTTTGTGTACTTTTAACTAGTGTGCCACAGTTTACTCAAGGTCATGTGCTTTCGCTCTGAAATTATTCATTCACCCATTCTATTACATTTGAGTTCCTAATATACCACGAAAGTGAAATTTATTGCAATGCCCGGTGGTGGAAATTATTTTTCTCATATCTCTTATCGTAGGGGTATAAATGGAATACTATGAAAAATGAAAGATAAATACACTAGTGAATCCATCCTTGACGATAATGGAACATTGTGGTTGTCAATTGATGATACTGTTCAGTGTATCTCCATTATTTCATTTCAGTTTCACATAATTAGGTTATGGGACCTATGTGAAATTTTTTTTAAATGCACTGTCAGTCTAAAACTCCAATAATGTACAGTCCGATAAGAAAGTTTCAGATCCGTAGCTGAAACTCAACTATTCGAGTGTGATAAAGAAACTGAGACCAATCTGCGTATACTTCAACAACTTCTAATGAATGCCACCTTTGTGTACTTGTAATTAGTGTGCTACAGTTTACTCAAGGTCATGTAACTTCGCTTAAAATTTATTCATTGACCGAACTCTATTACATTTTGAGTTCCTTATAAACCACAAACGTGAAATTTAATGCAATGCTCGGTGGTGGAAATTACTATTTTCATATCTCTTATCGTGGGGGTATAAGTGGAATACTATGAAAAATGAAAGACAAATACATGGGTGAATCCATCCATGACCATAACGGAACATTGTGGTTGTCAATTGATGATATTGTTCAGTGCATCTCCATTATTTTATTTCAATTTCACATAATTAGGTTATGGGACCTATGTGCAAAATTTTAAAAAATACACTGTCAGTCTAAAATTCCTATAATGTTCAGTCCGATAAGAAATTTTTGGATCCATAGCTGAAACTCAACTGTTCGAGTGTGATAAAGATACTGAGATTAATCTACGTATACTTTAACAACTTCTTATGAATGACACCTTTGTGTACTTGTAACAAGTGTGCCACGGTTTACTCAAGGTCATGTGCTTTCGGTTTAAAATTATTCATGGACACATTCTATTACATTTGAGTTCCTAATATACCACGAATGTGGAATTTATTGCAATGCTCGGTGGTAGAAATTATTGTTCTCATATCTCTTATCGTAGGGGTATAAATGGAATACAATGAAAAAGGAAAGATACATACACTAGTGAATCCCTCCTTGACGATAACGGAACATTGTGGTTGTCAATGAATTATTCTGTTCAGTGTATCTCCAACATTTCATTTCAATTTCACATAATTAGGTTATGGGACCTATGTGAAATTTTTTTAAAAATGCACTGTGTGTCTAAAACTCCGATAATGTTCTGTCTGATAAGAAAGTTTCAGATCCGTAGCTGAAACTCAACTATTAGAGTGTGATAAAGAAACTGAGACCAATCTGCGTATACTTCAACAACTTCTAATGAATTCCACCTTTGTGTACTTGTAATTAGTGTGCTACAATTTACTCAAGGTCATGTGCTTTCGCTTTAAAATTATTCATTGACCGAACTCTATTACATTTTGAGTTCCTAATAAACCACAAACGTGAAATTTAATGCAATGCTCGGTGGTGGCAATTACTGTTTTCATATCTCTTATCGTAGGGTATAAGTGGAATACTATGAAAAATGAAAGGCAAATACATGGGTGAATCCGTCCATGACCATAACGGAACATTGTCATTGTCAATTGATGATATTGTTCAGTGCATCTCCATTATTTTATTTCAATTTCACATAATTAGGTGATGGGACCTATGTGCAAAATTTTTAAAAATACACTTTCAGTCTAAAACTCCGATAATGTTCAGTCCGATAAGAAATTTTTGGATCCGTAGCTGAGACTCAACTAGTCGAGTGTGATAAAGAAACTGAGAATAATCTACGTATAATTTAACTTCTTTTTATTGAAACCTTTGTGTACTTGTAACTAGTGTGCCATAGTTTACTCAAGGTCATGTTCTTTCGCTTCGAAATTATTCATGGACCCATTCTATTACATTTGAGTTCCTAATATACCACGAATGTGAAATTTATTGCAGTGCTCGGTGGTGGAAATTGTTGTTCTCATATCTCTTATCGTAGGGGTATAAATGGAATACAATGAAAAATGAAAGATAAATACACTAGTGAATCCGTCCTTGACGATAACGGAACATTGTGGTTGTCAATTAATGATTCTGTTCAGTGTATCTCTAATATTTCATTTCAATTTCTCATAATTAGGTTATGGGACCTATGTGAAAAATTTTAAAAATTCACTCTTAGTCTAAAACTCCAATAATGTTCTGTCTGATAAGAAAGTTTCAGATCCGTAGCTGAAACTCAAAAATTCGAGTCTGATAAAGAAATTGAGACCAATCTACATATACTTCAACAACTTCTAATGAATGCCACCTTTGTGTACTTGAAATTAGTGTGCCACAGTTTACTCAAGGTCATGTGCTTTCGCTTTAAAATTAATCATTGACCGAAATCTATTACATTTTGAGTTCCTAATAAACCACAAATGTGAAATTTAATGCAATGCTTGGTGGTGGAGATTACTGTTTTCATATCTCTTATCGTGGGGGTATAAGTGGAATACTATGAAAAATGAAAGACAAATACACGGGTGAATCCGCCCATGACCATAGCGGAACATTGTGGTTGTCAATTGAGAATATTGTTCAGTGCGTCTCAATTATTTCATTTCAATTTCACATAATTAGGTGATTGGGCCCATGTGAAAAATTTTAAAAAATACACTGTCAATCTAAAACTCCGATAATGTTCAGTCCGATAAGAAATTTTTGGATCCGTAGCTGAAACTCAACTATTCGGGTGTGATAAAGAAACTGAGATTAACCTACGTATACTTTAACAGCTTCTTATGAATGACACCTTTGTGTACTTGTAACTAGTGTGCCACAGTTTACTCAAGGTCATGTGCTTTCGCTTTAAAATTATTCATGGACCCATTCTATTACATTTGAGTTCCTAATATACCACGAATGTGAAATTTATTGCATTGCTCGGTGGTGGAAAGTATTGTTCTCATATCTCTTATCTTAGGGGTTTAAATGGAATACTATGAAAAATGAAGGATAAATACACTAGTGAATCCGTCCTTGACGATAACGGAACATTGTGGTTGTCAATTGATGATACTGTTCAGTGTACCTCCATTATTTCTTTTCAATTTCACAAAATTAGGTTATGGAAACTATGTGAAAAATAAATAAAAAATGCACTGTCAGTCTAAAACTCCGATAATGTTCAGTCTGATAAGAAAGTTTCAGATCCGTAGCTGAAACTCAACTATTCGAATGCGATAAAGAAACTGAGACTAATCTGCGTATACTTCAACAACTTCTAATGATTGCCACCTTTGTGTACTTGTAATTAGTGTGCTACAGTTTACTTAAGGTCATGTGCTTTCGCTTTAAAATTATTCATTGACCGAACTCTATTACATTTTGAGTTCCTAATAAACCACGAACGTGAAATTTAATGCAATGCTCGGTGGTGGAAATTACTGTTTTCATATCTCTTATCGTAGGGGTATAAGTAGAATACTATGAAAAATGAAAGACAAATACACGGGTAAATCCGTCCATGAACATAACGGAACATTGTGGTTGTCAATTGATGATATTGTTCAGTGCATCTCCATTCATTAATTTCAATTTCAAATACTTAGGTGATGGGACCTATGTACAAAATTTTAAAAAATACACTGTCAGCCTAAAACTCCGATAATATTCAGTCCGATAAGAAATTTTTAGATCCGTAGCTGAAACTAACTATTCGAGTGTGATAAAAAAACTGAGACTAATCTACGTATACTTCAACAACTTCTTATGAATGACACCTTTGTGTACTTGTAACTAGTGTGCCACAGTTTACTCAAGGTCATGTGCTTTCGCTTTAAAATTATTCATGGACCCTTTCTATTACATTTGAGTTCCTAATATACCACGATTGTGAAATTTATTTCAATGCTCGGTGGTGGAAATTATTTTTCTCATATCTCTTATCGTAGGGGTATAAATGGAATACTATGCAAAATGAAAGATAAATACACTAGTGAAGTCCTTAACGATAACAGAACATTGTGGTTATCAATTACTATTCAGTGTATCTCCATTATTTCATTTCCTTTTCACATAATTAGGTTATGGGACCTATGTGAAAAATTTTAAATAATGCACCATCAGTCTAACACTCCGATAATGTTTGGTCCGATAAGAAAGTTTCAAATCCGTTGCTGAAACTCAACTGTCCGAGTGTGACAAAGAAACTGAGACCAGTCTGCGTATACTTCAACAACTTCTAATGAACGCCACCTTTGTGTACTTGTAATTAGTGTGCTACAGTTTACTTAAGGTCATGTGCTTTCGCTTTAAAATTATTCATTGACCGAACTCTATTACATTTTGAGTTCCTAATAAACCACGAACGTGAAATTTAATGCAATGCTCGGTGGTGGAAATTACTGTTTTCATATCTCTTATCGTAGGGGTATAAGTAGAATACTATGAAAAATGAAAGACAAATACACGGGTAAATCCGTCCATGAACATAACGGAACATTGTGGTTGTCAATTGATGATATTGTTCAGTGCATCTCCATTCATTAATTTCAATTTCAAATACTTAGGTGATGGGACCTATGTACAAAATTTTAAAAAATACACTGTCAGCCTAAAACTCCGATAATATTCAGTCCGATAAGAAATTTTTAGATCCGTAGCTGAAACTAACTATTCGAGTGTGATAAAAAAACTGAGACTAATCTACGTATACTTCAACAACTTCTTATGAATGACACCTTTGTGTACTTGTAACTAGTGTGCCACAGTTTACTCAAGGTCATGTGCTTTCGCTTTAAAATTATTCATGGACCCTTTCTATTACATTTGAGTTCCTAATATACCACGATTGTGAAATTTATTTCAATGCTCGGTGGTGGAAATTATTTTTCTCATATCTCTTATCGTAGGGGTATAAATGGAATACTATGCAAAATGAAAGATAAATACACTAGTGAAGTCCTTAACGATAACAGAACATTGTGGTTATCAATTACTATTCAGTGTATCTCCATTATTTCATTTCCTTTTCACATAATTAGGTTATGGGACCTATGTGAAAAATTTTAAATAATGCACCATCAGTCTAACACTCCGATAATGTTTGGTCCGATAAGAAAGTTTCAAATCCGTTGCTGAAACTCAACTGTCCGAGTGTGACAAAGAAACTGAGACCAGTCTGCGTATACTTCAACAACTTCTAATGAACGCCACCTTTGTGTACTTGTAATTAGTGTGCTACAGTTTACTCAAGGTCATGTGCTTTCCCTTTAAAATTATTCATTGACCGAACTCTATTACATTTTGAGTACCTAACAAACCACGAACGAGAAATTTAATGCAATGCTCGGTGGTGGAAATTACATTTTTCATATCTCTTATCACAGGGGTATAAGTGGAATACTATGAAAAATGAAAGACAAATACACGGGTGAATCCGTCCATGACCATAACAGAAAATTATGGTTGTCAATTAATGATATTGTTCAGTGCATCTCCTTTATTTCATTTCAATTTCACATAATTAGGTGGTGGGACCTATGTGCAAAATTTAAAAAAATACACTTTCAGTCTAAAATTCGATAATGTTCAGTCCAACAAGAAATTTTCTGATGCATAGCTGAAATTCAAGTATTCAAGTGTGATAAAAAACTGAGACTAATCTACGTATACTTCAATAACTTTTTCTGAATGACACCTCTGTGTACTTGTAACTAGTGTGCCACAATTTACTCAAGGTCATGTGCTCCACTTTAAAATTATTCATGGACCCATTCTATTACATTTGGGTTCCTAATATACCACGAATATGAAATTTATTGCAATGCTCGGTGGTGGAAATTATTGTTCTCATATCTCTTGTTGTAGGGGTATAAATGGAATACTATGAAAAATGAAGGATAAATACACTAGTGAATATTTCCTTGACGATAACGGAACATTGTGGTTGTCAATTGATAATACTATTCAGTGTATCTCCATTATTTCATTTCAATTTCACATAATTAGGTTATGGGACCTGTGTGAAAAATTTTAAATAATGCACTGTCAGTCTAAAACTCCGATAATGTTCAGTCCGATAAGAAAGTTTCAGATCCGTAGCTGAAACTCAACTATTCGAGTGTGATAAAGAAACTGAGACTAGTCTGCGTGTACTTTAACAACTTCTAATGAATGCCACCTTTGTGTACTTGTAATTAGTGTGCTACAGTTTACTCAAGGTCATGTGCTTTCGCTTTAAAAATATTCATTAACCGAACTCTATTACATTTTGAGTTCCTAATAAACCACGAACGAGAAATTTAATGCAATGCTCGGTGGTGGAAATTACTTTTTTCATAACTCTTATCGCAGGGGTATAAGTGGAATACTATGAAAAATGAAAGTCAAATACACGGGTGAATCCGTCCATGACCATAACGGAACATTGTGGTTGTCAATTAATGATATAGTTCAGTGCATATCCTTTATTTCATTTCAATTTCACATAATTAGGTGATGGGACCTATGTGCAAAATTTTAAAAAATACACTGTCAGTCTAAAACTCCGATAATGTTCAGTCCGATTAGAAATTTTTGGATGCGTAGCTGAAACTCAACTATTCGAGTGCGATAAAGAAACAAAGACTAATCTACGTATACTTTAACAACTTCTTATCAATGACACCTTTGTGTACTTGTAACTAGTGTGCCACAGTTTACTCAAGGTCATGTGCTTTCGCTTTAAAATTATTCATGGACCCTTTCTATTACATTTGAGTTCTTAATATACCACGATTGTGAAATTTATTTCAATGCTCGGTGGTGGAAATTATTTTTCTCATATCTCTTATCGTAGGGGTATAAATGGAATACTATGCAAAATGAAAGATAAATACACTAGTGAAGTCCTTAACGATAACAGAACATTGTGGTTATCAATTACTATTCAGTGTATCTCCATTATTTCATTTCCTTTTCACATAATTAGGTTATGGGACCTATGTGAAAAATTTTAAATAATGCACCATCAGTCTAACACTCCGATAATGTTTGGTCCGATAAGAAAGTTTCAAATCCGTTGCTGAAACTCAACTGTCCGAGTGTGACAAAGAAACTGAGACCAGTCTGCGTATACTTCAACAACTTCTAATGAACGCCACCTTTGTGTACTTGTAATTAGTGTGCTACAGTTTACTCAAGGTCATGTGCTTTCCCTTTAAAATTATTCATTGACCGAACTCTATTACATTTTGAGTACCTAACAAACCACGAACGAGAAATTTAATGCAATGCTCGGTGGTGGAAATTACATTTTTCATATCTCTTATCACAGGGGTATAAGTGGAATACTATGAAAAATGAAAGACAAATACACGGGTGAATCCGTCCATGACCATAACAGAAAATTATGGTTGTCAATTAATGATATTGTTCAGTGCATCTCCTTTATTTCATTTCAATTTCACATAATTAGGTGGTGGGACCTATGTGCAAAATTTAAAAAAATACACTTTCAGTCTAAAATTCGATAATGTTCAGTCCAACAAGAAATTTTCTGATGCATAGCTGAAATTCAAGTATTCAAGTGTGATAAAAAACTGAGACTAATCTACGTATACTTCAATAACTTTTTCTGAATGACACCTCTGTGTACTTGTAACTAGTGTGCCACAATTTACTCAAGGTCATGTGCTCCACTTTAAAATTATTCATGGACCCATTCTATTACATTTGGGTTCCTAATATACCACGAATATGAAATTTATTGCAATGCTCGGTGGTGGAAATTATTGTTCTCATATCTCTTGTTGTAGGGGTATAAATGGAATACTATGAAAAATGAAGGATAAATACACTAGTGAATATTTCCTTGACGATAACGGAACATTGTGGTTGTCAATTGATAATACTATTCAGTGTATCTCCATTATTTCATTTCAATTTCACATAATTAGGTTATGGGACCTGTGTGAAAAATTTTAAATAATGCACTGTCAGTCTAAAACTCCGATAATGTTCAGTCCGATAAGAAAGTTTCAGATCCGTAGCTGAAACTCAACTATTCGAGTGTGATAAAGAAACTGAGACTAGTCTGCGTGTACTTTAACAACTTCTAATGAATGCCACCTTTGTGTACTTGTAATTAGTGTGCTACAGTTTACTCAAGGTCATGTGCTTTCGCTTTAAAAATATTCATTAACCGAACTCTATTACATTTTGAGTTCCTAATAAACCACGAACGAGAAATTTAATGCAATGCTCGGTGGTGGAAATTACTTTTTTCATAACTCTTATCGCAGGGGTATAAGTGGAATACTATGAAAAATGAAAGTCAAATACACGGGTGAATCCGTCCATGACCATAACGGAACATTGTGGTTGTCAATTAATGATATAGTTCAGTGCATATCCTTTATTTCATTTCAATTTCACATAATTAGGTGATGGGACCTATGTGCAAAATTTTAAAAAATACACTGTCAGTCTAAAACTCCGATAATGTTCAGTCCGATTAGAAATTTTTGGATGCGTAGCTGAAACTCAACTATTCGAGTGCGATAAAGAAACAAAGACTAATCTACGTATACTTTAACAACTTCTTATCAATGACACCTTTGTGTACTTGTAACTAGTGTGCCACAGTTTACTCAAGGTCATGTGCTTTCGCTTTCAAATTATTCATTGACCCATTCTATTACATTTGAGTTCCTAATATACCACAAATGTGAAATTTATTGCAATGCTCGGTGGTGGAAATTGTTGTTCTCATATCTCTTATCGTAGGGGTTTAAATGGAATACTGACAAACACACTAGTGAATCCATCCTTGACGATAATGGAACATTGTGGTTGTCAATTGATGATTATGTTCAGTGTATCTCCAATATTTCAATTCAATTTTACAAAATTAGGTTATGGGACCTATGTGAAAATTTTAAAAAAATGCACTGTTAGTCTAAAACTCCAATAATGTTCAGTCCGATAAGAAAGTTTCAGATTTGTAGCTGAAACTCAACTATTCGAGTGTGATAAAGAAATTGAGACTAATCTGCGTATACTTCAACAACTTGTTTTGAATGACACCTTTGTGTACTTGTAACTAGTGTGCTACAATTTACTCAAGGTCATGTGTTTTCGCTTTAAAATTATTCATGGACCGAACTCTATTACATTTTTAGTTACTGATAAACCACGAACGTGAAATTTAATGCGATGCTCGGTGGTGGAAATTATTGTTCTCATATATCTTATCATAGCGGTATAAGTGGAATACTATGAAAAATGAAAGAAAAATACACGGGTGAATCCGTCCATGACCATAACGGAACATTGTGGTTGTCAATTGATGATATTGTTCAGTGCATCTCCATTATTTCATTTCAATTTCACATAATTAGGTGGTGGGCCCTATTTTTTTGAAATTTTAAAAAATACACTGTCAGTCTAAAACTCCGATAATCTTCAGTCCGATAAGAAATTTTTGGATCCGTAGCTGAAACTCAACTATTCGAGTGTGATAAAGAAACTTAGACTAATCTACTTATACTTTAACAACTTCTTATGAATGACACCTTTGTGTACTTGTAACTAGTGTGCCACAATTTACTCAAGGTCATGTGCTTTCGCTTTAAAATTATTCATGGACCCATTCTATTACATTTGAGTTCCTAATATACCACGAATGTGAAATCTATTGCAATGCTCGGTGGTGGAAATTATTGTTCTCATATCTCTTATCGTAGGGGTATAAATGGAATACTATGAAAAATGAAAGATAAATACACGGGTGAATCCGTCCATGACCATAACGGATCACTGTGGTTGTCAATTGATGATATTTTTCAGTGCATCTTCATTATTTCATTTCAATTTCCCATAATTAGGTGATGGGACCTATGTGCAAAATTTTAAAAAATACACTGTCAGTCTAAAACTCTGATAATGTTCGGTTCGATAAGAAATTTTTGGATCCGTAGCTGAAACTCAACTATTCAAGTGTGATAAAGAAACTTAGACTAATATCTGTATACCTTAACAACTTCTTATGAATGACACCTTTGTGTACTTGTAACTAGTGTGCCATAGTTTACTCCAGGTCATGTGCTTTCGCTTTAAAATTATTCATGGACCCATTCTATTACATTTGAGTTCCCAATATACAATGAATGTGAAACTATTGCAATGCACGGTGGTGGAAATTATTTTTCTCATATCTCTTATCGTAAGGGCATAAATGGAATAGGATGAAAAATGAGAGATAAATACACTAGTGAATCCATCCTTGACGATAACCGAACTTTGTGGTTGTCAATTAATGATTCTGTTCAGTGTATCTCCAATATTTCTTTTCAATTTCACATAATTAGGTTATGGGACCTATGTGACAAATTTTTAAAAATGCACAGTCAGTCTAAAACTCCGATAATGTTCAGTCCGATAAGAAAGTTTCAGATTCGTAGCTGAAACTCAACAATTCGAGTGTGATAAAGAAACTGAGACCAATCTGCGTATACTTCAACAACTTCTAATGAATGTCACCTTTGTGTACTTGTAATTAGTGTGCTACAGTTTACTCTAGGTCATGTGATTTCGCTTTAAAAGCATTCATTGACCGAACTATATTACATTTTGAGTTCCTAATAAACCACGAACGTGAAATTTAATGCAATGCTCGGTGGTGGAAATTATTGTTCTCATATCTCTTATCGTAGGGGTATAAGTGGAATACTGTGAAAACTGAAAGACAAATACACGGTTGAATCCATCCTTGACGATAACGGAACATTGTGGTTATCAATTAATAATTCTGTTCAGTGTATCTCCAATATTTCATTTCAATTTCACATAATTAGGTTATGGGACCTATGTGAAGAATTTTAAAAAATGCACAGTCAGTTTAAAACTCCGATAATGTTCAGTCCAATAAGAAAGTTTCAGATCCGTATCTGAAACTCAACTATTTGAGTGTGATAAAGAAACTGAGAATAATCTACGTATACTTCAACAACTTCTTATGAATGACACCTTTGTGTACTTGTAACTAGTGTGCCACAGTTTACTCAAGGTCATGTGCTTTCGCTTTGAAATTATTCATTGACCGAACTCTATTATATTTTGAGTTCCTAATAAACCATGAACGTGAAATTTAATGCAATGCTCGGTGGTGGAAATTACAGTTTTCATATCTCTTATCGTAGGGGTATAAGTGTAATACTGTGAAAAATGAAAGACAAATACACAGGTGAATCCATCCATGACCATAACGGAACATTGTGGTTGTCAATGGATGATATTGTTCAGTGCATCTCCATTATCTCATTTCAATTTCAAATAATTAGGTGATGGGACCTATGTGCAAAATTTTAAAAAATACACTGTCAGTTTAAAACTCCGATAATGTTCAGTCTGATAAGAAATTTTCGAATCCGTAGCTGAAACTCAACTATTCTAGTGTGATAAAGAAACTTAGAATAATCTACGTATACTTCAACAACTTCTTATGAATGACACCTTTGTGTACTTGTAACTAGTGTGCCACAGTTTACTCAAGGTCATGTGCTTTCGCTTTAAAATTATTCATGGACCCATTCTATCACATTTGATTTCCTAATATACACCGAATACGAAATTTATTGCAATGCTCGGTGGTGGAAATTATTGTTCTCACATCTCTTATCGTAGGGGTATAAATGGAATAGTATGAAAAATGAGAGATAAATACACTAGTGAATCCGTCCTTGACGATAACGGAACATTGTGGTTGTCAATTAATGATTCTGTTCAGTGTATCTCCAATATTTCATTCCAATTTCACATAATTAGGTTATGGGACCTATGTGAAAATTTTTTAAAAATGCACAGTCAGTCTAAAACTCCGATAATGTTCAGTCCGATAAGAAAGTTTCAGATCCGTAGCTGAAACTCAACAATTCGAGTGTGATAAAGAAACTGAGACCATTCTGCGTATACTTCAACAAATGCTAATGAATGCCACCTTTGTATACTTGTAATTAGTGTGCTACAGTTTACTCTAGGTCATGTGCTTTTGCTTTAAAATTATTCTTTTACCGAACTCTATTACATTTTGAGTTCCTAATAAACCACGAACGTTACATTTAATGCAATGCTCGGTGGTGGAAATTACTGTTTTCATATCTCTTATCGTAGGGGTATAAGTGGAATATTGTGAAAAATGAAAGATAAATACACGGGTGAATCCATCCATTACCATAACGGAACATTGTGGTTGTCAATTTATGATATTGTTCAGTGCATCTCCATTATCTCATTTCAATTTCACATAATTAGGTGATGGGACCTATGTGCAAAATTTAAAAAAATACACTGTCAGTCTAAAACTCCGATAATGTTCAGTCCGATAAGAAATTTTTGAATCCGTAGCTAAAACTCAACTATTCGAGTGTGATAAAGAAACCGAGAATAATCAAGTATACTTCAACAAGTTCTTATGAATGACACCTTTGTGTACTTGTAACTAGTGTGCCACAGTTTACTCAAGGTCATGTGCTTTCGCTTTGAAATTATTCATGGACCCATTCTATCACATTTGAGTTCCTAATGTACACCGAATGTGAAATTTATTGCAATGCTCGGTGGTGGAAATTAGTGTTCTCATGTCTCTTATCGTAGGGGTATAAATGGAATAGTATGAAAAATGAGAGATAAATACACTAGTGAATCCGTCCTTGACGATAACTGAACATTGTGGTTGTCAATTAATGATTCTGTTCAGTGTATCTCCAATATTTCATTTCAATTTCAGATAATTAGGTTATGGGACCTATGTGAAGAATTTTTAAAAATGCACAGTCAGTTTAAAACTCCAATAATGTTCAGTCCGATAAGAATGTTTCAGATCCGTATCTGAAACTCAACAATTCGAGTGTGATAAATAAACTGAGATCAATCTACGTATACTTCAACAAATTCTAATGAATGCCACCTTTGTGTACTTGTAATTAGTGTGCTACAGTTTACTCTAGGTCATGTGCTTTCGCTTTAAAATTATTCACTGACCGAACTCTATTACATTTTGAGTTCCTAATAAACCACGAACGTGAAATTTAATGCAATGCTCGGTGGTGGTAATCACTGTTTTCATATCTCTTATCGTAGGGGTATAAGTGGAATACTGTGAAAATTGAAAGACAAATACACAGGTGAATCCATCCATGACCATAACGGAACAATGTGGTTGTGAATTGATGATATTGTTCAGTGCATCTCCATTATCTGATTTCAATTTCACATAATTAGGTGATGGGACCTATGTGCAAAATTTTAAAAAATACACTGTCAGTCTAAAACTCTGATAATGTTCAGTCTGATAAGAAATTTTCGAATCCGTAGCTAAAACTCAACTATTCGAGTGTGATAAAGAAACTGAGAATAATCTACGTATACTTCAACAACTTCTTATGAATGACACCTTTGTGTACTTGTAACTAGTGTGCCTCAGTTTACTCAAGGTCATGTGCTTTCGCTTTAAAATTATTCATGAACCTATTCTATCACATTTGAGTTCCTAATATACACCGAATGTGAAATTTATTGCAATGCTCGGTGGTGGAAATTATTGTTGTCATATCCCTTATCGTAGGGGTATAAATTGAATAGTATGAAAAATGAGAGATAAATACACTAGTGAATCCGTCCTTGACGATAACGGAACATTGTGGTTGTCAATTAATGATTCTGTTCAGTGTATCTCCAATATTTCATTTCAATTTCACATAATTAGGTTATGGGACCTATGTGAAATTTTTTTTAAAATGCACAGTCAGTCTAAAACTCCGATAATGTTCAGTCCGATAAGAAAGTTTCAGATCCGTAGCTGAAACTCAACAATTCGAGTGTGATAAAGAAACTGAGACCAATCTGCGTATACTTCAACAAATTTTATATTGAATGCCACCTTTGTGTACTTGTAATTAGTGTGCTACAGTTTACTCTAGGTCATGTGCTTTCGCTTTAAAATTATTCATTGACCGAACTCTATTACATTTTAAGTTCCTAATAAACCACGAACGTGAAATTTAATGCAATGCTCGGTGGTGGAAATTACTGTTTTCATATCTCTTATCGTAGGGGTATAAGTGGAATATTGTGAAAAATGAAAGACAAAAACACGGGTGAATCAACGCATGACCATAATGAAACATTATGGTTGTGAATTGATGATATTGTTCAGTGCATCTCCATTATCTCATTTCAATTTAACATAATTAGGTGATGGGACCTATTTCCAAAATTTTAAAAAATACACTGTCAGTCTAAAACTCCGATAATGTTCAGTCCAATAAGAAATTTTCGAATCCGTAGCTGAAACTCAAATATTCGAGTGTGATAATGAAACCGAGAATAATGTACATATACTTCAACAACTTCTTATGAATGACACCTTTGTGTTCTTGTAACTAGTGTGCCATAGTTTACTCAAGGTCATGTGTTTTCGCTTTGAAATTATTCATGGACCTATTCTATCACATTTAAGTTCCTAATATACACCGAATGTGAAATTTATTGCAATGCTCGGTGGTGGAAATTATTGTTCTCATATCTCTTATCGTAGGGGTATAAATGGAATAGTATGAATACACTAGTGAATCTGTCCTTGACGATAACGGAACATTGTGGTTGTCAATTAATGATTATGTTCAGTGTATCTCCAATATTTCATTTCAATTTCACATAATTAGGTTATGGGACCTATGTGAAGAATTTTTTACAATGCACAGTCAGTCTGAAACTCCGATAATGTTCAGTCCGATAAGAAAGTTTCAGATCCGTAGCTGAAACTCAACAATTCGAGTGTGATAAAGAAACTGAGGCCAATCTGCGTATACTTCAACAAATTCTAATGAATGCCACCTTTGTGTACTTGTAATTAGTGTGCTACAGTTTACTCTAGGTCATGTGCTTTCGCTTTAAAATTATTCATTGACCGAACTCTATTATATTTTGAGTTCCTAATAAACCACGAACGTGAAATTTAATGCAATGCTCGGTGGTGGAAATTACTGTTTTCATATCTCTTATTGTAGGGGTATAAGTGGAATACGGTGAAAAATAAAAGACAAATTCACGGGTGAATCCATCCATGACCATAGCAGAACATTCTGGTTGTCAATTGATAATATTGTTCAGTGCATCTCCATTATCTCATTTCAATTTCACCTAATTAGGTGATGGGACCTATTTGCAAAATTTTAAAAAATACACTGTTAGTGTAAAACTCCGATAATGTTCAGTCCGATAAGAAATTTTCGAATCCGTACCTAAAACTCAACTATTTGAGTGTGATAAAGAAACTGAGAATAATCTACGTATACTTCAACAACTTCTTATGAATCACACCTTTGTGTACTTGTAACTAGTGTGCCACAGTTTACTCAAGGTCATGTGCTTTCGCTTTAAAATTATTCATGGACCGATTCTATCACATTTGAGTTCCTAATGTACACCGAATGTGAAATTTATTGCAATGCTCGGTGGTGGAAATTATTGTTCTCATATCTCTTATCGTAGGGGTATGGATGGAATAGTATGAAAAATGAGAGATAAATACACTAGTGAATCCGACTAGTGAATCCGTCCTAGACGATAACGGAACATTGTGGTTGTCAATTAATGATTCTGTTCAGTGTATCCCCATTATCTCATTTAAATTTCACATATTTAGGTGATGGGACCTATTTGCAAAATTTTAAAAAATACACTGTCAGTCTAAAACTCCGATAATGTTCAATCCGATAAGAAATTTTCGAATCCGTAGCTAAAACTCAACTATTCGAATGTGATAAAGAAACTGAGAATAATCTACATATACTTCAACAAATTCTTATGAATGACACCTTTGTGTACTTGTAACTAGTGTGCCACAGTTTACTCAAGGTCATGTGCTTTCGCTTTGAAATTATTCATGGACCTATTCTATCACATTTGAATTCCTAATATACCCCGAATGTGAAATTTATTGCAATGCTCGGTGGTGGAAATTATTGTTCTCATATCTCTTATCGTAGGGGTATAAATGGAATAGTATGAAAAATGAGAGATAAATACACTAGTGAATCCGTCCTTGACGATAACGGAACATGGTGGTTGTCAATTAATGATTCAGTTCAGTGTATCTCCAATATTTCATTTCAATTTCACATAATTTGGTTATGGGTCATGTGTGAATTTTTTTTTAAAATGCACAGTCAGTCTGAAACTCCGATATTTTTCAGCCCGTCGAGAAAGTTTCAAATCCGTAGCTGAAACTCAATAATTCGAGTGTAATAAAGAAACTGAGACCAATCTGCGTATACTTCAACAAATTCTAATGAATGCCACCTTTGTGTACTTGTTAGTAGTGTGCTACAGTTTACTCTAGGTCATGTGCTTTCGCTTTAAAATTATTCATTGACCGAACTATATTACATTTTGAGTTCATAATCAACCACGAACGTGAAATTTAATGCAATGCTCGGTGGTGGAAATTACTGTTTCATATCTCTTATCGTAGGGGTATAAGTGGAATACTGTGAAAAATGAAAGACAAATACACGGGTGAATCATCCATGACCATAACAGAACATTGTGGTTGTCAATTGATGATATTGTTCAGTGCATCTCCATTATCTCATTTCAATTTCACATAATTAGGTGATGGGACCTATTTGCAAAATTTTTAAAAATACACTGTCAGTCTAAAACTCCGATAATGTTCAGTCCGATAAGAAATTTTCGAATCCGTAGCTAAAACTCAACTATTAGAGTGTGATAAAGAAACTGAGAATAATCTACGTATACTTCAACAAGTTCTTATGAATGACACCTTTGTGTACTTGTAACTAGTGTGCCACAGTTTACTCAAGGTAACGTACTTTCGCTTTGAAATTATTCATGGACCCATTCTATCATATTTGAGTTCTTAATATACACCGAATGTGAAATTTATTGCAATGTTTGGTGGTGGAAATTATTGTTCTCATATCTCTTATTGTAGGGGATAAATGGAATAGTATGAAAAATGGGAGATAAATACACTAGTGAATCCGTCCCTGACGATATTGGAACATTGTGGTTGTCAATTAATGATTCTGTTCATTGTATCTCCATTATCTCATTTCAATTTCACATAATTAGGTGATGGGACCTATTTGCAAAATTTTAAAAAATACACTGTCAATCAAAAACTCCGATAATGTTCAGCCCGATATGAAAGTTTCAGATCCGTAGCTAAAACTCAACAATTCGAGTGTGATAAAGAAACTGAGACCAATCTGCGTATACTTCAACAAATTCTAATGAATGCCACCTTCGTGTACTTGTTAGTAGTGTGCTACAGTTTACTCTAGGTCATGTGCTTTCGCTTTAAAATTATTCATTGACCGAACTATATTACATTTTGAGTTCATAATCAACCAAGAACGTGAAATTTAATGCAATGCTCGGTGGTGGAAATTACTGTTTCATATCTCTTATCGTAGGGGTATAAGTGGAATACTGTGAAAAATGAAAGACAAATACACGGGTGAATCCATCCATGACCATAACAGAACATTGTGGTTGTCAATTGATGATGTTGTTCAGTGCATCTCCATTATCTCATTTCAATTTCACATAATTAGGTGATGGGTCCTATTTGCAAAATTTTAAAAAATACACTGTCAGTCTAAAACTCTGATAATGTTCAGTCCGATAAGAAATTTTCGAATCCGTAGCTAAAACTCAACTATTCGAGTGTGATAAAGAAATTTAGAATAATCTACGTATACTTCAACAACTTCTTATGAATGACACCTTTGTGTACTTGTAACTAGTGTGCCACAGTTTACTCAAGGTCACGTGCTTTCGCTTTGAAATTATTCATGGACCCATTCTATCACATTTGAGTTCTTAATATACACCGAATGTGAAATTTATTGCAATGTTCGGTGGTGGAAATTATTGTTCTCATATCTCTTATTGTAGGGGTATAAATGGAATAGTATGAAAAATGAGAGATAAATACACTAGTGAATCCGTCCCTGACGATATTGGAACATTGTGGTTGTCAATTAATGATTCTGTTCAGTGTATCTCCAATATCTCATTTAAATTTCACATAATTAGGTTATGGGACCTATGTAAAATGTTTTTTTAAAATGCACAGTCAGTCTGAAACTCTGATATTTTTCAGCCCGATAAGAAAGTTTCAAATCCATAGCTGAAACTCAATAATTCGAATGTGATAAAGAAACTGAGACCAATCTGCGTATACTTCAACAAATTCTAATGAATGCCACCTTTGTGTACTTGTTAGTAGTGTGCTACAGTTTACTCTAGGTCATGTGCTTTCGCTTTAAAATTATTCATTGACCGAACTATATTACATTTTGAGTTCATAATCAACCACGAACGTGAAATTTAATGCAATGCTCGGTGGTGGAAATTACTGTTTCATATATCTTATCATAGGGGTGTAAGTGGAATACTGTGAAAAATGAAAGACAAACACACGGGTGAATCCATCCATGACCATAACAGAACATTGTGGTTGTCAATTGATGATATTGTTCAGTGCATCTCCATTATCTCATTTCAATTTCACATAATTAGGTGATGGGACCTATTTGCAAAATTTTAAAAAATACACTATCAGTCTAAAACTCCGATAATGTTCAGTCCGATAAGATATTTTCGAATCAGTAGCTAAAACTTAACTATTCGAGTGAGATAAAGAAACGTAGAATAATCTACGTATACTTCAACAAGTTCTTATGAATGACACCTTTGTGTACTTGTAACTAGTGTGCCACAGTTTACTCAAGGTTACGTGCTTTCGCTTTGAAATTATTCATGGACCCATTCTATCACATTTGAGTTCTTAATATACACCGAATGTGAAATTGATTGCAATGTTCGGTGGTGGAAATTATTGTTCTCATATCTCTTATTGTAGGGGTATAAATGGAATAGTATGAAAAATGAGAGATAAATACACTAGTGAATCCGTCCCTGATGATATTGGAACATTGTGGTTGTCAATTAATGATTCTGTTCAGTGTATCTCCAATATCTCATTTAAATTTCACATAATTAGGTTATGGGACCTATTTAAAAATTTTTTTAAAATGCACAGTCAGTCTGAAACTCCGATATTTCTCAGCCCGATAAGAAAGTTTCATATCCGTAGCTGAAACTCAATAATTCGAGTGTGATAAAGAAACTGAGACCAATCGGCGTATACTTCAACAAATTCTAATGAATGCCACCTTTGTGTAGTTGTTAGTAATGTGCTACAGTTTACTCTAGGTCATGTGCTTTCGCTTTAAAATTATTCATTGACCGAACTATATTACATTTTGAGTTCATAATCAACCACGAACGTGAAATTTAATGCAATGCTCGGTGGTGGAAATTACTGTTTCATATATCTTATCATAGGGGTATAAGTGGAATACTGTGAAAAATGAAAGACAAATACACGGGTGAATCCATTTATGACCGTAACAGAACATTGTGGTTGTCAATTGATGATATTGTTCAATTCATCTCCATTATCTCATTTCAATTTCACATAATTAGGTGATGGGACCTATTTGCAAAATTTTAAAAAATACACTGTCAGTCTAAAACTCCGATAATGTTCAGTCCGATAAGAAATTTTCGAATCCGTAGCTGAAACTCAACTATTCGAGTGTGACAAAGAAACCGAGAATAATCTACGTATACTTCAGCAACTTCTTATGAATGACACCTTTGTGTACTTGTAAGTAGTGTGCCACAGTTTACTCAAGGTCATGTGCTTTCGCTTTGAAATTATTCATGGACCCATTCTATCACATTTGAGTTCCTAATATACACCGAATGTGAAATTTATTGCAATGCTCGGTGGTGGAAATTATTGTTCTCATATCTCTTATCGTAGGGGTATAAATGGAATAGTATGAAAAATGAGAGATAAATACACTAGTGAATCCGTCCTTGACGATAATGGAACATTGTGGTTGTCAATTAAAGATTCTGTTCAGTGTATCTCCAATATTTCATTTCAATTTCACATAATTAGGTAATGGGACCTATGTGAAAATTTTTTAAAAATGCACAGTCAGTCTAAAACTCCGATAATGTTCAGCCCGATAAGAAAGTTTCAGATCCGTAGCTAAAACTCAACAATTTGAGTGTGATAAAGAAACTAAGCCCAATCTGCGTATACTTCAACAAATTCTAATGAATGCCACCTTTGTGTACTTATAATTAGTGTGCTACAGTTTACTCTAGGTCATGTACTTTCGCTTTAAAATTATTCATTGACCGAACTCGATTACATTTTGAGTTCCTAATAAACCATGAACGTGAAATTTAATGCAATGCTCGGTGGTGGAAATTACTGTTTTCATATCTTTTATCGTAGGGGTATAAGTGGAATACCGTGAAAAATGAAAGACAAATACACGGGTGAATCCATCCATGACCATAGCAGAACATTGTGGTTATGAATTGGTGATATTGTTTAGTGCATCTCTATTATCCCATTTCAATTTCTCATAATTAGGTGATGGGACCTATGTGCAAAATTTTAAAAAATACACTATCAGTCTAAAACTCCGATAATGTTCAGTCCGATAAGAAATATTTGAATCCGTAGCTGAAACTCAACTATTCGAGTGTGATAAAGAAACTGAGAATAATCTACGTATACTTCAACAACTTCTTATGAATGACACCTTTGTGTACTTGTAACTAGTGTGCCTCAGTTTACTCAAGGTCATGTGCTTTCGCTTTGAAATTATTCATGGACCCATTCTATCACATATGAGTTCCTAATATACACTGAATGTGAAATTTATTGCAATGCTCGGTGGTGGAAATTATTGTTCTCATATATCTTATCGTAGGGGTATAAATGGAATAGTATGAAAAATGAGATATAAATACACTAGTGAATCCGTCCTTGACGATAACGGAACATTGTGGTTGTCAATTAATGATTATGTTCAGTGTATCTCCAATATTTCATTTCAATTTCACATAATTAGGTTATGGGACCTGTGCGAAATTTTTTTTAAAATGCCCAGTCAGTCTAAAACTCTGATAATGTTCAGCCCGATAAGAAAGTTTCAGATCCATAGCTGAAACTCAACAATTCGAGTGTGATAAAGAAACTGAGACCAATCTGCGTATACTTCAACAAATTGTAATGAATGCCACCTTTGTGTACTTGTAATTAGTGTGCTATAGTTTACTCTAGGTCATGTGCTTTCGCTTTAAAATTATTCATTGACCGAACTCTATTACATTTTGAGTTCCTAATAAACCACGAACGTGAAATTTAATGCAATGCTCGGTGGTGGAAATTACTATTTTCATATCTCTTATCGTAGGGGTATAAGTGGAATACTGTGAAAAATGAAAGACAAATACACGGGTGAATCCATCCATGACCATAACAGAACATTGTGGTTGTCAATTGATGATATTGTTCAGTGCATCTCCATTATTTCATTTCAATTACACATAATTAGGTGATGGGACCTATTTGCAAAATTTTTAAAAATACACTGTCAGTCTATAACTCCGATAATGTTCAGTCCAATATGAAATTTTTGAATCCGTGGCTAAAACTCAACTATTCGAGTGTGATAAAGAAACTGAGCATAATCTACGTATACTTCAATAACTCCTTATGAATGACACCTTTATGTACTTGTAATTAGTGTGCCACGGTTTACTCAAGGTCATGTGCTTTCGCTTTGAAATTAATCATGGACCAATTCTATCACATTTGAGTTCCTAATATACACTGAATGTGAAATTCATTGCAATGTTCGGTGGTGGAAATTATTGTTCTCATATCTCTTATTGTAGGGGTATAAATGGAATAGTATGAAAAATGAGAGATAAATACACTAGTGAATCTATCCCTGACGATAACGGAACATTGTGGTTGTCAATTAATAATTCTATTCAGTGTATCTCCAGTATTTCATTTCAATTTCACACAATTAGGTTATGGGACCTATGTGAAGAATTTTTAAAAATGCACAGTCAGTCTAAAACTCCTATAATGTTCAGTCCGATAAGAAAGTTTCAGATCCGTGGTTGAAACTCAACAATTCGAGTGTGATAAAGAAACTTAGACCAATCTGTGTATACTTCAAAAAATTCTAACGAATGCCACCTTTGTGTACTTGTAATTAGTGTGCTACAGTTTACTCTAAGTCATGTGCTTTCACTTTAAAATTATTCATTGACCGAACTCTATTACATTTAAGTTCCTAATAAACCATAAACGTGAATTTTAATGCAATACTCGGTGGTGGAAATTACTGTTTTCATATCTCTTATCGTAGGGGTATAAGTGGAATACTGTGAAAAATGAAAGATAAATACAGGGGTGAATCCATCCATGACCATAACGGAACATTGTGGCTGTCAATTGATGATATTGTTCAGTGCATCTCCATTATCTCATTTCAATTTCACATAATTAGGTGATGGGACCTATTTGCAAAATTTTAAAAAATACACTGTCAGTCTAAAACTCCGATAATGTTCAGTCCCATAAGAAATTTTTGAATCCGCAGCTGAAACTCAACTATTCGAGTGTGATAAAGAAACTGAGAATAATCTACGTATACTTCAACAAGTTCTTATGAATGACACCTTTGTGTACTTGTAACTAGTGTGCCACAGTTTACTCAAGGTCATGTGCTTTTGCTTTGAAATTATTCACGGACCCATTCTATCACATTTGAGTTCCTAATATACACCGAATGTGAATTTTATTACAATGCTCGGTGGTGGAAATTATTGTTCTCATATCTCTTATCGTAGGGGTATAAATGGAATAGTATGAAAAATGAGAGATAAATACACTAGTGAATCCGTCCTTGACGATAACGGAACATTGTGGTTGTCAATTAATGATTATGTTCAGTGTATCTCCAATATTTCATTTCAATTTCACATAATTAGGTTATGGGACCTATGTGAAATTTTTTTTAAAATGCACAGTCAGTCTAAAACTCCGATAATGTTCAGTCCGATAAGAAAGTTTCAGATCCGTAGCTGAAACTCAACAATTCGAGTGTGATAAAGAAATTGAGACCAATCCGCGTATACTTCAACAAATTCTAATGAATGCCACCTTTGTGTACTTGTAATTAGTGTGCTACAGTTTACTCTAGGTCATGTGTTTTCGCTTTAAAATTATTCATTGACCGAACTTTGTTACATTTTAAGCTCCTAATAAACCATGAACGAGAAATTTAATGCAACGCTCGGTGGTGGAAATTACTGTTTTCATATCTCTTATCGTAGGGGTATAAGTGGAATACTGTGAAACATGAAAGACAAATACAGGGGTGAATCCATCCATGACCACAACGGAACATTGTGGTTGTCAATTGATGATATTGTTCAGTGCATCTCCATTATCTCATTTCAATTTCACATAATTAGGTGATGGGACCTTTTTGCAAAATTTAAAAAAATACACTGTCAGTCTAAAACGCGGATAATGTTCAGTCCCATAAGAAATTTTCGAATCCGCAGTTGAAATTCAACTATTCGAGTGTGATAAAGAAACTGAGAATAATCTACGTATACTTCAACAACTTCTTATGATTGACATCTTTGTGTACTTGTAACTAGTGTGCCACAGTTTACTCAAGGTCATGTGCTTTCGCTTTGAAATTATTCATGGACCCATTCTATCACATTTGAGTTCCTAATATACACCGAATGTGAAATTTATTGCAATGCTCGGTGGTGGAAATTATTGTTCTCATATCTCTTATCGTAGAGGTATAAATGGAATAGTATGAAAAATGAGAGATAAATACACTAGTGAATCCGTCCTTCAGGATAATGGAACATTGTGGTTGTCAATTAATGATTCTGTTCAGTGTATCTCCAATATTTCATTTTAATTTCACATAATTAGGTTATGGGACATGTGTGAATTTTTTTTTAAAATGCACAGTCAGTCTGGAACTCCGATATGTTTCAGCCCGATAAGAAAGTTTCAAATCCGTAGCTGAAACTCAACAATTCGAGTGTGATAAAGAAATTGAGACCAATCTGCGTATACTTCAACAAATTCTAATGAATGCCACCTTTGTGTACTTGTAATTAGTGTGCTACAGTTTACTCTAGGTCATGTTCTTTCGCTTTAAAATTATTCATTGACCGAACTATATTAAATTTTGAGTTCCTAATAAACCACGAACGTGAAATTTAATGCAATGCTCAGTGGTGGAAATTATTGTTTTCATATCTCTTATCGTAGGGGTATAAGTGGAATACTGTGAAAAATGAAAGACAAATACACGGGTGAATCCATCCATGACTGTAGCAGAACATTGTGGTTGTGAATTGGTGGTATTGTTTAGTGCATCTCCATTATCTCATTTCAATTTCACATAATTAGGTGATGGGACCTATTTGCAAAATTTTAAAAAATACACTGTCAGTCTAAAACTCCGATAATGTTTAGTTCCATAAGATATTTTCGAATCCGCAGCTGAAACTCAACTATTCGAGTGTGATAAAGAAACTGAGAATAATCTACGTATACTTCAACAAGTTCTTATGAATGACACCTTTGTGTACTTGTAACTGGTGTGCCACAGTTTACTCAAGGTCATGTGCTTTCGCTTTGAAATTATTCATGGACCCATTCTATCACATTTGAGTTCCTAATATACCCTGAATGTGAAATTTATTGCAATGCTCGGTGGTGGAAATTATTGTTCTCATATCTCTTATCGTAGGGGTATAAATGGAATAGTATGAAAAATGAGAGATAAATACACTAGTGAATCCATCCTTGACGATAACGGAACATTGTGGTTGTCAATTAATGATTATGTTCAGTGTATCTCCAATATTTTATTTCAATTTCACATAATTAGGTTATGGGGCCTATGTGATTTTTTTTAAAATGCACAGTCAGTCTAAAACTCCGATAATGTTCAGTCCGATAAGAAAGTTTCCGATCCGTAGCTGAAACTCAACAGTTCGAGTGTGATGAAGAAACTGAGACCAATCTGCGTATACTTCAACAAATTCTAATGAATGCCACCTTTGTGTACTTGTAATTAGTGTGCTATAGTTTACTCTAGGTCATGTGCTTTCGCTTTAAAATTATTCATTGACCGAACTCTATTACATTTTGAGTTCCTAATAAACCACGAACGTGAAATTTAATGCAATGCTCGGTGGTGGAAATTACTGTTTTCATATCTCTTATCGTAGGGGTATAAGTGGAATACTGTGAAAAAAGAAAGATAAATACAGGGGTGAATCCATCCATGACCATAACGGAACATTGTGGTTGTGAATTGATGATATTGTTCAGTGCATCTCCATTATCTCATTTCAATTTCACATAATTAGGTGATGGGACCTATTTGCAAAATTTTAAAAAATACACTGTCAGTCTAAAACTCCGATAAAGTTCAGTCCCATAAGAAATTTTCGAATCCGCAGCTGAAACTCAACTATTCGAGTGTGATAAAGAAACTTAGAATAATCTATGTATACTTCAACAAGTTGTTATGAATGACACCTTTGTGTACTTGTAACTAGTGTGCCACAGTTTACTCAAGGTCATGTGCTTTCGCTTTGAAATTATTCATGGACCCATTCTATCACATTTGAGTTCCTAATATACACCGAATGTGAAATTTATTGCAATGCTCGGTGGTGGAAATTATTGTTCTCATATCTCTTATCGTAGGGGTATAAATGGAATAGTATGAAAAATGAGAGATAAATACAATAGTGAATCCGTCCTTGACGATAATGGAACATTGTGGTTGTCAATTAATGATTATGTTCAGTGTATCTCCAATATTTCATTTCAATTTCACATAAATAGGTTACGGGACCTATGTGAAATTTTTTTTAAAATGCACAGTCAGTCTAAAACTCCGATAATGTTCAGTCCGATAAGAAAGTTTCAGATCCGTAGCTGAAACTCAACAGTTCGAGTGTGATAAAGAAACTGAGACCAATCTGCGTATACTTCAACAAATTCTAATGAATGCCACCTTTGTGTACTTGTAATTAGTGTGCTATAGTTTACTCTAGGTCATGTGCTTTTGCTTTAAAATTATTCATTGACCGAACTCTATTGCATTTTGAGTTCCTAATAAACCATGAGCGTGAAATTGAATACATTGCTCGGTGGTGGAAATTACAGTTTTCATATCTCTTATCGTAGGGGTATAAGTGGAATACTGTGAAAAATGAAAGACAAATACACGGGTGAATCCATCCATGACCATAATGGAACATTGTGGTTGTCAATTGATGATATTGTTCAGTGCATCTCCATTTTTTCATTTCAATTTCACATAATTAGGTGATGGGACCTATTTGCAAAATTTTAAAAAATACACTGTCAGTCTAAAACTCCGATAATGTTCAGTCCAATAAGAAATTTTTGAATCTGTGGCTAAAACTCAACTAATCGAGTGTGATAAAGAAACTGAGCATAATATACGTATACTTCAACAACTTCTTATGAATGACACCTTTGTGTACTTGTAACTAGTGTGCCACAGTTTACTCAAGGTCATGTTCTTTCGCTTTGAAATTAATCATGGACCCATTCTATCACATTTGAGTTCCTAATATACACTGAATGTGAAATTTATTGCAATGGTCAGTGGTGGAAATTATTGTTCTCATATCTCTTATCGTAGGGGTATAAATGGAATAGTATGAAAAATGAGAGATAAATACACTAGTGAATCTGTCCCTGACGATAACGGAACATTGTGGTTGTCAATTAATGATTCTGTTCAGTGTATCTACAATATTTCATTTCAATTTCACATAATTAGGTTATGGGACCTATGTGAAGAACTTTTAAAAATGCACAGTCAGTCTAAAACTCCGATAATGTTCAGTCCGCAAAGAAAGTTTCAGATCCGTGCTGAAACTCAACAATTCGAGTGTGATAAAGAAACTGAGACCAATCTGTGTATACTTCAACAAATTCTAATGAATGCCACCTTTGTGTACTTGTATTTAGTGTGCTACAGTTTACTCTAGGTCATGTGCTTTGGCTTTAAAATTATTCATTGACCGAACTCTATTACATTTTGAGTTCCTAATAAACCACGAACGTGAATTTTAATGCAATGCTCGGTGGTGGAAATTACTGTTTTCATATCTCTTATCGTAGGGGTATAAGTGGAATACTGTGAAAAATGAAAGACAAATACACGGGTGAATCCATCCATAACCATAACGGAACATTTTCGTTGTCAATTGATGATATTATTTAGTGCATCTCCATTATCTCATTTCAATTTCACATAATTAGGTGATGGGACCTATTTGCAAAATTTTAATAAATACACTGTCAGTCTAAAACTCCGATAATGTTCAGTCCGATAAGAATTTTTTGAATCCATAGCTGAAACTCAACTATTAGAGTGTGATAAAGAAACTGAGAATAATCTACGTATACTTCAACAACTTCTTATGAATGACACCTTTGTGTACTTGTAACTAGTGTCCCACAGTTTACTCAAGGTCATGTGCTTTCGCCTTGAAATTCTTCATGGACCCATTCTGTAACATTTGAGTTCCTAATATACACCGACTGTGAAATTTATTGCAATGCTCGGTGGTGGAAATTATTGTTCTCATATCTCTTATCGTAGGGGTATAAATGGAATAGTATGAAAAATGAGAGATCAATACACTAGTGAATCTGTCCTTGATGATAACGGAACATTGTGGTTTTCAATTAATGATTTTGTTCAGTGTATCTCCAATAGTTCATTTCAATTTCACATAATTAGGTTATGGGACCTATGTGAAAATTTTTTTAAAATGCACAGTCAGTCTAAAACTTCAATAATGTTCAGTCCGATAAGAAAGTTTCAGATCCGTAGCTGAAACTCAACAATTCGAGTGTGATAGAGAAACTAAGACCATTCTGCGTATACTTCAACAAATTCTAATGAATGCCTCCTTTGTGTACTTGGAATTAGTGTGCTACAGTTTACTCTATGTCATGTGCTTAAGCTTTAAAATTATTCATTGACCAAACTCTATTACATTTTGAGTTCCTAATAAACCACGAACATGAAATTTAATGCAATGCTCGGTGGTGGAAATTACTGTTTTCATATCTCTTATCGTAGGGGTATAAGTGGAATATTGTGAAAAATGAAAGACAAATACACGGGTGAATCCATCCATGACCATAACGGAACATTGTGGTTGTCAATTGATGATATTGTTTAGTGCATCTCCATTATCTCATTTCAATTTCACATAATTAGGTGATGGGACCTATTTGCAAAATTTTAATAAATACACTGTCAGTCTAAAACTCCGATAATGTTCAGTCCGATAAGAAAATTTTGAATTCGTAGCTGAAACTCAACTATTCGAGTGTGATAAAGAAACCGAGAGTAATCTACGTATACTTCAACAACTTCTTATGAATGACACCTTTGTGTACTTGTAACTAGTGTGCCTCAGTTTACTCAAGGTCATGTGCTTTCGCTTTGAAATTATTCATGGACCCATTCTATCACATTTGAGTTCCTAATATACACCGAATGTGAAATTTATTGCAATGCTCGGTGGTGGAAATTATTGTTCTCATATCTCTTATCGTAGGGGTATAAATGGATTAGTATGAAAAACGAGAATTAAATACACTAGTGAATCCGTCCTTGACGATAACGGAACATTGTGGTTGTCAATTGATGATTTTGTTCAGTGTATCCCCAATATTTCATTTCAATTTCACATAATTAGGTTATGGGACCTATGTGAATTTTTTTTTAAAATGCACAGTCAGTCTAAAACTCCGATAATGTTCAGCCCGATAAGAAATTTTCAGATCCGTAGCTAAAACTCCACAATTCGAGTGTGATAAAGAAACTGAGACCAATCTGCGTATACTTCAACAAATTCTAATGAATGCCACCTTTGTGAACTTGTAATTAGTGTGCTACAGTTTACTCTAGGTCATGTGCTTTCGCTTTAAAATTATTCATTGACCGAACTCTATTACATTTTGAGTTCCCAATAAACCACGAACGTGACATTTAATGCAATGCTCGGTGATGGAAATTACTGTTTTCATATCTCTTATCGCATGGGTGTAAGTGGAATACTTAGAAAAATGAAAGACAAATGCATGGGTAAATCCGTCCATGGCCATAACGGAACATTGGGGTTGTCAATTGATGATATTGTTCAGTGCATCTCCATTATTTAATTTCAATTTCACATAATTAGTTGTTGGGACCTATTTGCAAAATTTAAAAAAATACACTGTCAGTCTAAATCTTCGATAATGTTCAGTCCAATAAGAAATTTTTGAATCCGTGGCTAAAACTCAACTATTCGAGTGTTATAAAGAAACTGAGCATAATCTACGTATACTTCAATAACTTCTTATGAATGACACCTTTGTGTACTTGTAACTAGTGTGCCACAGTTTACTCAAGGTCATGTGCTTTCGCTTTGAAATTAATCATGGACCCATTCTATCACATTTAAGTTCCTCATATACACTGAATGTTAAATTTATTGCAATGCTCAGTGGTGGAAATTATTGTTCTCATATCTCTTATCGTAGGGGTATAAATGGAATAGTATGAAAAATGATAGATAAATACACTAGTGAATCTGTCCCTGACGATAATGGAATATTGTGGTTGTCAATTAATGATTCTGTTCAGTGTATCTCCAATATTTCATTTCAATTTCACATAATTAGGTTATGGGACCAATGTGAAATTTTTTTTTAAATGCACAGCCAGTCTAAAACTCCGATAATGTTCAGTCCGAATAGAAAGTTTCAGATCCGTAGCTGAAACTCAACAATTCGAGTGTGATAAAGAAACTGAGACCAATCTGCGTATACTTCAACAAATTCTAATGAATGCCACCTTTGTGTACTTGTAATTAGTGTGCTATAGTTTACTCTAGGTCATGTGCTTTCGCTTTAAAATTATTCATTGACCGAACTCTATTACATTTTGAGTTCCTAATAAACCATGTGCGTGAAATTTAATGCAATGCTCGGTGGTGGAAATTACTGTTTTCATATCTCTTATCGTAGGGGTATAAGTGGAATACTGTGAAAAATGAAAGACAAATACACGGGTGAATCCATCCATGACCATAACGGAACATTGTGGTTGTCAATTGATGATATTGTTCAGTGCATCTCCATTATCTCATTTCAATTACACATAATTAGGTGATGGGACCTATTTGCAAAATTTAAAAAAATACACTGTCAGTCTAAAACTCTGATAATGTTCAGTCCAATAAGAAATTTTTGAATCTGTGGCTAAAACTCAACTAATCGAGTGTGATAAAGAAACTGAGCATAATCTACGTATACTTCAACAACTTCTTATGAATGACACCTTTGTGTACTTGTAACTAGTGTGCCTCAGCTTACTCAAGGTCATGTGCTTTCGCTTTGAAATTAATCATGGACCCATTCTATCACATTTGAGTTCCTAATATACACTGAATGTGAAATTTATTGCAATGCTCAGTGGTGGAAATTATTGTTCTCATATCTCTTATCGTAGGGTTATAAATGGAATAGTATGAAAAATGAGAGATAAATACACTAGTGAATCTGTCCCTGACGATAACGGAACATTGTGGTTGTCAATTAATGATTCTGTTCAGTGTATCTACAATATTTCATTTCAATTTCACATAATTAGGTTATGGGACCTATGTGAAGAATTTTTAAAAATGCACAGTCAGTCTAAAGCTCCGATAATGTTCAGTCCGATAAGAAAATTTCAGATCCGTGGCTGAAACTCAACAATTCGAGTGTGATAAAGAAACTGAGACCAATCTGTGTATACATCAACAAATTCTAATGAATGCCACCTTTGTGTACTTGTATTTAGTGGCTACAGTTTACTCTAGGTCATGTGCTTTGGCTTTAAAATTATTCATTGACCGAACTCTATTACATTTTGAGTTCCTAATAAACCACGAACGTGAAATTTAATGCAATGCTCGGTGGTGGAAATTACTGTTTTCATATCTCTTATCGTAGGGGTATAAGTGGAATACTGTGAAAAATGAACGATAAATACACGGGTGAATCCATCCATAACCATAACGGAACATTGTCGTTGTCAATTGATGATATTGTTTAGTGCATCTCCATTATCTCATTTCAATTTCACATAATTAGGTGATGGGACCTATTTGCAAAATTTTAATAAATACACTGTCAGTCTAAAACTCCGATAATGTTAAGTCCGATAAGAATTTTTTGAATCCATAGCTGAAACTCAACTATTCGAGTATGATAAAGAAACCGAGAGTAATCTACGTATACTTCAACAACTTCTTATGAATGACACCTTTGTGTACTTGTAACTAGTGTGCCTCAGTTTACTCAAGGTCATGTGCTTTCGCTTTGAAATTATTCATGGACCCATTCTATCACATTTGAGTTCCTAATATACACCGAATGTGAAATTTATTGCAATGCTCGGTGGTAGAAATTATTGTTCTCATATCTCTTAGCGTAGGGGTATAAATGGAATAGTATGAAAAATGAGAGATAAATACACTAGTGAATCCGTCCTTGACGATAACGGAACATTGTGGTTGTCAATTAATGATTCTGTTCAGTGTATCTCCAATATTTCATTTCAATTTCACATAATTAGGTTATGGGACCTATGTGAAATTTTTTTTAAAATGCACAGTCAGTCTAAAACTCCGATAATGTTCAGCCCGATAAGAAAGTTTCAGATCCGTAGCTAAAACTCAACAATTCGAGTGTGATAAAGAAACTGAGACCAATCTGCGTATACTTCAACAAATTCTAATGAATTCCACCTTTGTGTACTTGTAATTAGTGTGCTACAGTTTACTCTAGGTCATGTGCTTTCGCTTTAAAATTATTCATTGACCGAACTCTATTACATTTTGAGTTCTCAATAAACCACGAACGTGAAATTTAATGCAATGCTCGGTGATGGAAATTACTGTTTTCATATCTATTATCGTAGGGGTATAAGTGGAATACTGTGAAAAATTAAAGACAAATACAGGGGTGAATCCATCCATGACCATAACGGAACAATTTGGTTGTCAATTGATGATATTGTTCAGTGCATCTCCATTATCTCATTTCAATTTCACATAATTAGGTGATGGGACCTATTTGCAAAATTTTAATAAATACACTGTCAGTCTAAAACTCCGATAATGTTCAGTCCGATAAGAATTTTTTGAATCCATGGCTAAAACTCAACTAATCGAGTGTGATAAACAAACCGAGAGTAATCTACGTATACTTCAACAACTTCTTATGAATGACACCTTTGTGTACTTGTAACTAGTGTGCCTCAGTTTACTCAAGGTCATGTGCTTTCGCTTTGAAATTATTCATGGACCCATTCTATCACATTTGAGTTCCTAATATACACCGAATGTGATATTTATTGCAATGCTCGGTGGTAGAAATTATTGTTCTCATATCTCTTATCGTAGTGGTATAAATGGAATAGTATGAAAAATGAGAGATAAATACACTAGTGAATCCATCCTTGACGATAACGGAACATTGTGGTTGTCAAATAATGATTCTGTTCAGTGTATCTCCAATATTTCATTTCAATTTCACATAATTAGGTTATGGGACCTATGTGAAATTTTTTTAAAAATGCACAGTCAGTCTAAAACTCCGATAATGTTCAGCCCGATAAGAAAGTTTCAGATCCGTAGCTAAAACTCAACAATTCGAGTGTGATAAAGAAACTGAGACCAATCTGCGTATACTTCAACAAATTCTAATGAATGCCACCTTTGTGTACTTGTAATTAGTGTGCTACAGTTTACTCTTGGTCATGTGCTTTCGCTTTAAAATTATTCATTGACCGAACTCTATTACATTTTGAGTTCCCAATAAGCCACGAACGTGAAATTTAATGCAATGCTCGGTGATGGAAATTACTGTTTTCATATCTCTTATCGTAGGGGTATAAGTGGAATACTGTGAAAAATGAAAGACAAATACAGGGGTGAATCCATCCATGACCATAACGGAACAATTTGGTTGTCATTTAATGATATTGTTCAGTGCATCTCCATTATCTCATTTCAATTTCACATAATTAGGTGATGGGACCTATTTGCAAAATTTTAATAAATACACCGTCAGTCTAAAACTCCGATAATGTTCAGTTCGATAAGAAATTTTCGAATCCGTAGCTGAAACTCAACTATTCGAGTGTGATAAAGAAACCGAGAGTAATCTACGTATACTCCAACAACTTCTTATGAATTACACCTTTGTGTACTTGTAACTAGTGTGCCTCAGTTTACTCAAGGTCATGTGCTTTCGCTTTGAAATTATTCATGGACCCATTCTATCACATTTGAGTTCCTAATATACACCGAATGTGAAATTTATTGCAATGCTCGGTGGTGGAAATTATTGTTCTCATATCTGTTATCGTAGGGGTATAAATGGAATAGTATGAAAAATGAGAGATAAATACACTAGTGAATCCATCCTTGACGATAACGGAATACTGTGGTTGTCAATTGATGATTTTGTTCAGTGTATCTCCAATATTTCATTTCAATTTCACATAATTAGGTTATGGGACCTATGTGAAATTTTTTTATAAATGCACAGTCGGTCTAAAACTCAGATAATGTTCAGTCCGATAAGAAAGTTTCAGATCTGTAGCTGAAACTCAACAATTCGAGTGTGATAAAGAAACTGGGACCAATCTGCGTATACTTCAACAAATTCTAATGAATACCACCTTTGTGTACTTGTAATTAGTGTGCTACAGTTTACTCTAGGTCATGTGCTTTCGCTTTAAAATTATTCATTGACCGAACTCTATTACATTTTGAGTTCCCAATAAACCACGAACGTGAAATTTAATGCAATGCTCGGTGATGGAAATTACTATTTTCATATCTCTTATCGTAGGGATACAAGTGGAATTCTGTGAAAAATGAAACACAAATACAGGGGTGAATCCATCCATGACCATAACGGAACAATTTGGTTGTCAATTGATGATATTGTTCAGTGCATCTCCATAATCTCATTTCAATTTCACATAATTAGATGATGGGACCTATTTGTAAAATTTTAATAAATACACTGTCAGTCTAAAACTCCGATAATGTTCAGTCCGATAAGAAATTTTCGAATCCGTTGCTGAAACTCAACTATTAGAGTGTGATAAAGAAACTGAGAATAATCTACGTATACTTCAACAACTTCTTATGAATGACACCTTTGTGTACTTGTAACTAGTGTGCCACAGTTTACTCAAGGTCATGTGCTTTCGCCTTGAAATTCTTCATGGACCCATTCTGTAACATTTGAGTTCCTAATATACACCGACTGTGAAATTTATTGCAATGCTCGGTGGTGGAAATTATTGTTCTCATATCTCTTATCGTAGGGGTATAAATGGAATAGTATGAAAAATGAGAGATCAATACACTAGTGAATCTGTCCTTGATGATAACGGAACATTGTGGTTTTCAATTAATGATTTTGTTCAGTGTATCTCCAATAGTTCATTTCAATTTCACATAATTAGGTTATGGGACCTATGTGAAAATTTTTTAAAAATGCACAGTCAGTCTAAAACTCCAATAATGTTCAGTCCGATAAGAAAGTTTCAGATCCGTAGCTGAAACTCAACAATTCGAGTGTGATAAAGAAACTAAGACCATTCTGCGTATACTTCAACAAATTCTAATGAATGCCTCCTTTGTGTACTTGGAATTAGTGTGCTACAGTTTACTCTATGTCATGTGCTTAAGCTTTAAAATTATTCATTGACCAAACTCTATTACATTTTGAGTTCCTAATAAACCACGAACATGAAATTTAATGCAATGCTCGGTGGTGGAAATTACTGTTTTCATATCTCTTATCGTAGGGGTATAAGTGGAATATTGTGAAAAATGAAAGACAAATACACGGGTGAATCCATCCATGACCATAACGGAACATTGTGGTTGTCAATTGATGATATTGTTTAGTGCATCTCCATTATCTCATTTCAATTTCACTTAATTAGGTGATGGGACCTATTTGCAAAATTTTAATAAATACACTGTCAGTCTAAAACTCCGATAATGTTCAGTCCGATAAGAAAATTTTGAATTCGTAGCTGAAACTCAACTATTCGAGTGTGATAAAGAAACCGAGAGTAATCTACGTATACTTCAACAACTTCTTATGAATGACACCTTTGTGTACTTGTAACTAGTGTGCCTCAGTTTACTCAAGGTCATGTGCTTTCGCTTTGAAATTATTCATGGACCCATTCTATCACATTTGAGTTCCTAATATACACCGAATGTGAAATTTATTGCAATGCTCGGTGGTGGAAATTATTGTTCTCATATCTCTTATCGTAGGGGTATAAATGAATTAGTATGAAAAACGAGAATTAAATACACTAGTGAATCCGTCCTTGACGATAACGGAACATTGTGGTTGTCAATTGATGATTTTGTTCAGTGTATCCCCAATATTTCATTTCAATTTCACATAATTAGGTTATGGGACCTATGTGAATTTTTTTTTAAAATGCACAGTCAGTCTAAAACTCCGATAATGTTCAGCCCGATAAGAAAGTTTCAGATCCGTAGCTAAAACTCAACAATTCGAGTGTGATAAAGAAACTGAGACCAATATGCGTATACTTCAACAAATTCTAATGAATGCCACCTTTGTGAACTTGTAATTAGTGTGCTACAGTTTACTCTAGGTCATGTGCTTTCGCTTTAAAATTATTCATTGACCGAACTCTATTACATTTTGAGTTCCCAATAAACCACGAACGTGACATTTAATGCAATGCTCGGTGATGGAAATTACTGTTTTCATATCTCTTATCGCATGGGTGTAAGTGGAATACTTTGAAAAATGAAAGACAAATGCATGGGTAAATCCGTCCATGGCCATAACGGAACATTGGGGTTGTCAATTGATGATATTGTTCAGTGCATCTTCATTATTTAATTTCAATTTCACATAATTAGTTGTTGGGACCTATTTGCAAAATTTAAAAAAATACACTGTCAGTCTAAATCTTCGATAATATTCAGTCCAATAAGAAATTTTTGAATCCGTGGCTAAAACTCAACTATTCGAGTGTTATAAAGAAACTGAGCATAATCTACGTATACTTCAATAACTTCTTATGAATGACACCTTTGTGTACTTGTAACTAGTGTGCCACAGTTTACTCAAGGTCATGTGCTTTCGCTTTGAAATTAATCATGGACCCATTCTATCACATTTAAGTTCCTCATATACACTGAATGTTAAATTTATTGCAATGCTCAGTGGTGGAAATTATTGTTCTCATATCTCTTATCGTAGGGGTATAAATGGAATAATATGAAAAATGATAGATAAATACACTAGTGAATCTGTCCCTGACGATAATGGAATATTGTGGTTGTCAATTAATGATTCTGTTCAGTGTATCTCCAATATTTCATTTCAATTTCACATAATTAGGTTATGGGACCTATGTGAAAATTTTTTTAAAATGCACAGCCAGTCTAAAACTCCGATAATGTTCAGTCCGAATAGAAAGTTTCAGATCCGTAGCTGAAACTCAACAATTCGAGTGTGATAAAGAAACTGAGACCAATCTGCGTATACTTCAACAAATTCTAATGAATGCCACCTTTGTGTACTTGTAATTAGTGTGCTATAGTTTACTCTAGGTCATGTGCTTTCGCTTTAAAATTATTCATTGACCGAACTCTATTACATTTTGAGTTCCTAATAAACCATGTGCGTGAAATTTAATGCAATGCTCGGTGGTGGAAATTACTGTTTTCATATCTCTTATCGTAGGGGTATAAGTGGAATACTGTGAAAAATGAAAGACAAATACACGGGTGAATCCATCCATGACCATAACGGAACATTGTGGTTGTCAATTGATGATATTGTTCAGTGCATCTCCATTATCTCATTTCAATTACACATAATTAGGTGATGGGACCTATTTGTAAAATTTAAAAAAATACACTGTCAGTCTAAAACTCCGATAATGTTCAGTCCAATAAGAAATTTTTGAATCTGTGGCTAAAACTCAACTAATCGAGTGTGATAAAGAAACTGAGCATAATCTACGTATACTTCAACAACTTCTTATGAATGACACCTTTGTGTACTTGTAACTAGTGTGCCTCAGTTTACTCAAGGTCATGTGCTTTCGCTTTGAAATTAATCATGGACCCATTCTATCACATTTGAGTTCCTAATATACACTGAATGTGAAATTTATTGCAATGCTCAGTGGTGGAAATTATTGTTCTCATATCTCTTATCGTAGGGTTATAAATGGAATAGTATGAAAAATGAGAGATAAATACACTAGTGAATCTGTCCCTGACGATAACGGAACATTGTGGTTGTCAATTAATGATTCTGTTCAGTGTATCTACAATATTTCATTTCAATTTCACATAATTAGGTTATGGGACCTATGTGAAGAATTTTTAAAAATGCACAGTCAGTCTAAAGCTCCGATAATGTTCAGTCCGATAAGAAAATTTCAGATCCGTGGCTGAAACTCAACAATTCGAGTGTGATAAAGAAACTGAGACCAATCTGTGTATACATCAACAAATTCTAATGAATGCCACCTTTGTGTACTTGTATTTAGTGGCTACAGTTTACTCTAGGTCATGTGCTTTGGCTTTAAAATTATTCATTGACCGAACTCTATTACATTTTGAGTTCCTAATAAACCACGAACGTGAAATTTAATGCAATGCTCGGTGGTGGAAATTACTGTTTTCATATCTCTTATCGTAGGGGTATAAGTGGAATCTGTGAAAAATGAAAGATAAATACACGGGTGAATCCATCCATAACCATAACGGAACATTGTCGTTGTCAATTGATGATATTGTTTAGTGCATCTCCATTATCTCATTTCAATTTCACAAAATTAGGTGATGGGACCAATTTGCAAAATTTTAATAAATACACTGTCAGTCTAAAACTCCGATAATGTTAAGTCCGATAAGAATTTTTTGAATCCATAGCTGAAACTCAACTATTCGAGTGTGATAAAGAAACCGAGAGTAATCTACGTATACTTCAACAACTTCTTACGAATGACACCTTTGTGTACTTGTAACTAGTGTGCCTCAGTTTACTCAAGGTCATGTGCTTTCGCGTTGAAATTATTCATGGACCCATTCTATCACATTTGAGTTCCTAATATACACCGTACGTGAAATTTATTGCAATGCTCGGTGGTAGAAATTATTGTTCTCATATCTCTTATCGTAGGGGTATAAATGGAATAGTATGAAAAATGAGAGATAAATACACTAGTGAATCCGTCCTTGACGATAACGGAACATTGTGGTTGTCAATTAATGATTCTGTTCAGTGTATCTCCAATATTTCATTTCAATTTCACATAATTAGGTTATGGGACCAATGTGAAAATTTTTTTAAAATGCACAGTCAGTCTAAAACTCCGATAATGTTCAGCCCGATAAGAAAGTTTCAGATCCGTAGCTAAAACTCAACAATTCGAGTGTGATAAAGAAACTGAGACCAATCTGCGTATACTTCAACAAATTCTAATGAATGCCACCATTGTGTACTTGTAATTAGTGTGCTACAGTTTACTCTAGGTCATGTGCTTTCGCTTTAAAATTATTCATTGACCGAACTCTATTACATTTTGAGTTCCTAATAGACCACGAACGTGAAATTTAATGCAATGCTCGGTGGTGGAAATTACTGTTTTCATATCTCTTATCGTAGGGGTATAAGTGGAATACTGTGAAAAATTAAAGACAAATACAGGGGTGAATCCATCCATGACCATAACGGAACAATTTGGTTGTCAATTGATGATATTGTTCAGTGCATCTCCATTATCTCATTTCAATTTCACATAATTAGGTGATGGGACCTATTTGCAAAATTTTAATAAATACACTGTCAGTCTAAAACTCCGATAATGTTCAGTCCGATAAGAATTTTTTGAATCCATGGATAAAACTCAACTAATCGAGTTTGATAAACAAACCGAGAGTAATCTACGTATACTTCAACAACTTCTTATGAATGACACCTTTGTGTACTTGTAACTAGTGTGCCTCAGTTTACTCAAGGTCATGTGCTTTCGCTTTGAAATTATTCATGGACCCATTCTATCACATTTGAGTTCCTAATATACACCGAATGTGAAATTTATTGCAATGCTCGGTGGTAGTAATTATTGTTCTCATATCTCTTATCGTAGTGGTATAAATGGAATAGTATGAAAAATGAGAGATAAATACACTAGTGAATCCATCCTTGACGATAACGGAACATTGTGGTTGTCAAATAATGATTCTGTTCAGTGTATCTCCAATATTTCATTTCAATTTCACATAATTAGGTTATGGGACCTATGTGAAATTTTTTAAAAAATGCACAGTCAGTCTAAAACTCCGATAATGTTCAGCCCGATAAGAAAGTTTCAGATCCGTAGCTAAAACTCAACAATTCGAGTGTGATAAAGAAACTGAGACCAATCTGCGTATACTTCAACAAATTCTAATGAATGCCACCTTTGTGTACTTGTAATTAGTGTGCTACAGTTTACTCTTGGTCATGTGCTTTCGCTTTAAAATTATTCATTGACCGAACTCTATTACATTTTGAGTTCCCAATAAGCCACGAACGTGAAATTTAATGCAATGCTCGGTGATGGAAATTACTGTTTTCATATCTCTTATCGTAGGGGTATAAGTGGAATACTGTGAAAAATGAAAGACAAATACAGGGGTGAATCCATCCATGACCATGACGGAACAATTTGGTTGTCAATTGATGATATTGTTCAGTGCATCTCCATTATCTCATTTCAATTTCACATAATTAGGTGATGGGACCTATTTGCAAAATTTTAATAAATGCACAGTCAGTCTAAAACTCCAATAATGTTCAGCCCGACAAGAAAGTTTCAGATCCGTAGCTAAAACTAAACAATTTGAGTGTGATAAAGAAACTGAGACCAATCTGCGTATACTTCAACAAATTCTAATGAATGCCACCTTTGTGTACTTGTAATTAGTGTGCTACAGTTTACTCTAGGTTATGTGCTTTCGCTTTAAAATTATTCATTGACCGAACTCTATTACATTTTGAGTTCCTAATAAACCACGAACGTTAAATTTAATGCAATGCTCGGTGGTGGAAATTACTGTTTTCATATCTCTTATCGTAGGGGTATAAGTGGAATACTGTGAAAAATGGAAGACAAATACAGGGGTGAATCCATCCATGACCATAACGGAACAATTTGGTTGTCAATTGATGATATTGTTCGGTGCATCTCCATTATCTCATTTCAATTTCACATAATTAGGTGATGGGACCTATTTGCAAAATTTTAATAAATACACTGTCAGTCTAAAACTCCGATAATGTTCAGTCCGATAAGAAATTTTCGAATCCGTAGCTGAAACTCAACTATTCGAGTGTGATAAAGAAACCGAGAGTAATCTACGTATACTTCAACAACTTCTTATGAATGACACCTTTGTGTACTTGTAACTAGTGTGCCTCAGTTTAGTCAAGGTCATGTGCTTTCGCTTTGAAATTATTCATGGACCCATTCTATCACATTTGAGTTCCTAATATACACCGAATGTGAAATTTATTGCAATGCTCGATGGTGGAAATTATTGTTCTCATATCTCTTATCGTAGGGGTATAAATGGAATAGTATGAAAAATGAGAGATAAATACACTAGTGAATCCGTCCTTGACGATAACGGAACATTGTGGTTGTCAATTAATGATTCTGTTCAGTGTATCTCCAATATTTAATTTGAATTTAACATAATTAGGTTATGGGACCTATGTGAAAATTTTTTTAAAATGCACAGTCTGTCTAAAACTCCAATAATGTTCAGCCCGATAAGAAAGTTTCAGATCCATAGCTAAAACTAAACAATTCGAGTGTGATAAAGAAACTGAGACCAATCTGCGTATACTTCAACAAATTCTAATGAATGCAACCTTTGTGTACTTTTAATTTGTGTTCTACAGTTTACTCTAGGTCATGTGCTTTCGCTTTAAAATTATTCATTGACCGAACTCTATCACATTTTGAGTTCCTAATAAACCACGAACGTGAAATTTAATGCAATGCTCGGTGGTGGAAATTACTGTTTTCATATCTCTTATCGTAGGGGTATAAGTGGAATACTGTGAAAAATGAAAGACAAATACACGGGTGAATCCATCCATGACCATAACGGAACATTGTGGTTGTCAATTAATGATATTGTTTAGTGCATCTCCATTATCTCATTTCAATTTCACATAATTAGGTGATGGGAACTATTTGCAAAATTTTAATAAATGCACAGTCAGTCTAAAACTCCAATAATGTTCAGCCCGACAAGAAAGTTTCAGATCCGTAGCTAAAACTAAACAATTCGAGTGTGATAAAGAAACTGAGACCAATCTGCGTATACTTCAACAAATTCTAATGAATGCCACCTTTGTGTACTTGTAATTAGTGTGCTACAGTTTACTCTAGGTCATGTGCTTTCGCTTTAAAATTATTCATTGACCGAACTCTATTACATTTTGAGTTCCTAATAAACCACGAACGTTAAATTTAATGCAATGCTCGGTGGTGGAAATTACTGTTTTCATATCTCTTATCGTAGGGGTATAAGTGGAATACTGTGAAAAATGGAAGACAAATACAGGGGTGAATCCATCCATGACCATAACGGAACAATTTGGTTGTCAATTGATGATATTGTTCAGTGCATCTCCATTATCTCATTTCAATTTCACATAATTAGGTGATGGGACCTATTTGCAAAATTTTAATAAATACACTGTCAGTCTAAAACTCCGATAATGTTCAGTCCGATAAGAAATTTTCGAATCCGTAGCTGAAACTCAACTATTCGAGTGTGATAAAGAAACCGAGAGTAATCTACGTATACTTCAACAACTTCTTATGAATGACACCTTTGTGTACTTGTAACTAGTGTGCCTCAGTTTAGTCAAGGTCATGTGCTTTCGCTTTGAAATTATTCATGGACCCATTCTATCACATTTGAGTTCCTAATATACACCGAATGTGAAATTTATTGCAATGCTCGATGGTGGAAATTATTGTTCTCATATCTCTTATCGTAGGGTTATAAATGGAATAGTATGAAAAATGAGAGATAAATACACTAGTGAATCCGTCCTTGACGATAACGGAACATTGTGGTTGTCAATTAATGATTCTGTTCAGTGTATCTCCAATATTTCATTTGAATTTAACATAATTAGGTTATGGGACCTATGTGAAATTTTTTTTTAAAATGCACAGTCTGTCTAAAACTCCAATATTGTTCAGCCCGATAAGAAAGTTTCAGATCCGTAGCTAAAACTAAACAATTTGAGTGTGATAAAGAAACTGAGACCAATCTGCGTATACTTCAACAAATTCTAATGAATGCCACCTTTGTGTACTTGTAATTAGTGTGCTACAGTTTACTCTAGGTCATGTGCTTTCTCTTTAAAATTATTCATTGACCGAACTCTATTACATTTTGAGTTCCTAATAAACCACGAACGTGAAATTTAATGCAATGCTCGGTGGTGGAAATTACTGTTTTCATATCTCTTATCGTAGGGGTATAAGTGGAATACTGTGAAAAATGGAAGACAAATACAGGAGTGAATCCATCCATGACCATAACGGAACAATTTGGTTGTCAATTGATGATATTGTTCAGTGCATCTCCATTATCTCATTTCAATTTCACATAATTAGGTGATGGGACCTATTTGCAAAATTTTAATAAATACACTGTCAGTCTAAAACTCCGATAATGTTCAGTCCGATAAGAAATTTTCGAATCCGTAGCTGAAACTCAACTATTCGAGTGTGATAAAGAAACCGAGAGTAATCTACGTATACTTCAACAACTTCTTATGAATGACACCTTTGTGTACTTGTAACTAGTGTGCCTCAGTTTACTCAAGGTCATGTGCTTTCGCTTTGAAATTATTCATGAATCCATTCTATCACATTTGAGTTCCTAATATACACCGAATGTGAAATTTATTGCAATGCTCGGTGCTGGAAATTATTGTTCTCATATCTCTTATCGTAGGGGTATAAATGGAATAGTATGAAAAATGAGAGATAAATACACTAGTGAATCCGTCCTTGACGATAACGGAACATTGTGGTTGTCAATTGATGATTCTGTTCGGTGTATCTCCAATATTTCATTTCAATTTCACATAATTAGGTTATGGGACCTATGTCAAAATTTTTTATAAATGCACAGTCGGTCTAAAACTCCGATAATGTTCAGTCCGATAAGAAAGTTTCAGATCCGTTGCTGAAACTCAACAATTCGAGTGTGATAAAGAAACTGAGACCAATCTGCGTATACTTCAACAAATTCTAATGAATGCCACCTTTGTGTACTTTTAATTTGTGTGCTACAGTTTACTCTAGGTCATGTGCTTTCGCTTTAAAATTATTCATTGACCGAACTCTATTACATTTTGAGTTCCTAATAAACCACGAACGTGAAATTTAATGCAATGCTCGGTGGTGGAAATTAATGTTTTCATATCTCTTATCGTAGGGGTATAAGTGGAATACTGTGAAAAATGAAAGACAAATACACGGGTGAATCCATCCATGACCATAACGGAACATTGTGGTTGTCAATTGATGATATTGTTTAGTGCATCTCCATTATCTCATTTCAATTTCACATAATTAGGTGATGGGACCTATTTGCAAAATTTTAGTAAATACACTGTCAGTCTAAAACTTCGATAATGTTCAGTCTGATAAGAATTTTTTGGATCCGTAGCTAAAACTCAACTATTCGAGTGTGATAAAGAAACCGAGAGTAATCTACGTATACTTCAACAACTTCTTATGAATGACACCTTTGTGTACTTGTAACTAGTGTGCCTCAGTATACTCAAGGTCATGTGCTTTCGCTTTGAAATTATTCATGGACCCATTCTATCACATTTGAGTTCCTAATATACACCGAATGTGAAATTTATTGCAATGCTTGGTGGTGGAAATTATTGTTCTCATATCTCTTATCGTAGGGGTATAAATGGAATAGTATGAAAAATGAGAGATAAATACACTAGTGAATCCATCCTTGACGATAACGGAACATTGTGGTTGTCAATAAATTATTCTGTTCAGTGTATCTCCAATATTTCATTTCAATTTCACATAATTAGGTTATGGGACCTATGTCAAAATTTTTTATAAATGCACAGTCGGTCTAAAACTCCGATAATGTTCAGTCCGATAAGAAAGTTTCAGATCCGTAGCTGAAACTCAACAATTCGAGTGTGATAAAAAAACTGAGACAAATCTGCATATACTTCAACAAATTCTAATGAATGCCACCTTTGTGTACTTGTAATTAGTGTGCTACAGCTTACTCCAGGTCATGTGCTTTCGCTTTAAAATTATTCATTGACCGAACTCTATTACATTTTGAGTTCCTAATAAACCACGAACGTGAAATTTAATGCAATGCTTGGTGGTGGAAATTACTGTTTTCATATCTCTTATCGTAGGGGTATAAGTGGAATACTGCGAAAAATGAAAGACAAATACACGGGTGAATCCATCCATGACCATAACGGAGCATTGTGGTTGTCAATTGATGCTATTGTTCAGTGCATCTCCATTATCTCATTTCAATTACACATAATTAGGTGATGGGACCTATGCGCAAAATTTTGAAAAATACACTGTCAGTCCGAAACTCCGATAATGTTCAGTCCGATAAGAAATTATCGGATCCGTTGCTGAAACTCAACTATTCGAGTGTGATAAAGAAACTGAGAATAATCTGCGTATACTTCAACAACTTCTTATGAATGACACCTTTGTGTACTTGTAACTAGTGTGCCACAGTTTACACAAGGTCATGTGCTTTTGCTTTGAAATTATTCATGGACCCATTCTATCACATTTGAGTTCCTAATATACACCGAATGTGAAATTTATTGTATTTCTCGGTGGTGGAAATTATTGTTCTCATATCTCTTATCGTAGGGGTATAAAATGAATAGTATAAAAATGAGAGATAAATACACTAGTGAATCCGTCCTGGACGATAACGGAACATTGTGGTTTTCAATTAATGATTCTGTTCAGTGTATCTCCAATATTTCATTTCAATTTCACATAATTAGGTTATGGGACCTATGCGAAATTTTTTTTTAAATGCACTGTCAGTCTAAAACAACAATAATGTTCACTTCGATAAGAAAGTTTCAGATCCGTAGCTAAAACTCAAGAATTTGAGTGTGATAAAGAAACTGAGACCAATCTGCGTATACTTCAACAAATTCTAATGAATGCCACCTTTGTGTCCATGTAATTAGGGTGCTACAGTTTACTCTAGGTCATGTGCTTTTGCTTTAAAATTATTCATTGACCGAACTCTATTACATTTTAAGTTCCTAATAAACCACGAACAACAAATTTAATGCAATGCTCGGTGGTGGAAATTACAGTTTTCATATCTCTTATCGTAGGGGTATAAGTGGAATACTGTGAAAAATGAAAGACAAATACACGGGTGAATCCATCCATGACCATAACAGAACATTGTTGTTGTCAATTGATGATATTGTTCAATGCATTTCCATTTTCTCAATTAAATTTCACATAATTAGGTGAAGGGACCTATGCGCAACATTTTAAAAAATACACTGTCAGTCTAAAACTCCGATAATGTTAGTCCGATAAGAAATTTTTGAATCCGTTGTTGAAACTCAACTATTCGAGTGTGATAAGGAAACTGAGAATAATCTACGTATACTTCAACAACTTCTTATGAATGACACCTTTGTGTACTTGTAACTAGTGTGCCACAGTTTACTCAAGGTCATGTGCTTTCGCTTTGAAATTATTCATGGACCCATTCTATCACATTTGAGTTCCTAATATACACCGAAAGTGAAATTTATTGCAATGCTCGGTGGTGGAAATTATTGTTCTCATATCTCTTATCGTAGGGGTATAAATGGAATAGTATGAAAAATGAGAGATAAATACACTAGTGAATCCATCCTTGACGATAACGGAACATTGTGGTTTTCAATAAATTATTCTGTTCAGTGTATCTCCAATATTTCATTTCAATTTCACATAATTAGGTTATGGGACCTAAGTGAAATTTTTTTTTAAAATGCACAGTCAGTCTAAAACTCCGATAATGTTCAGTCCGATAAGAAAGTTTAAGATCCATAGCTGAAACTCAACAATTCGAGTGTGATAAAGAAACTGAGACCAATCTGCGTATACTTCAACAAATTCTAATGAATGCCACCTTTGTGTACTTGTAATTAGTGTGCTACAGTTTACTCTAGGTCATGTGCTTTCGCTTTAAAATTATTCATTAACCGAACTCTATTACATTTTGAGTTCCTAATAAACCACGAACATGAAATTTAATGCAAAGCTCGGTGATGGAAATTACTGCTTTCATATCTCTTATCGTAGGGGTATAAGTGGAATACTGTGAAAAATGAAAGACAAATATACGGGTGAATCCATCCATGACCATAACGGAACATTGTGGTTGTCAATTGATGATATTGTTCAGTGCATCTCATTTCAATTTCACATAATTAGGTGATGGGACCTATGCGCAAAATTTGAAAAAATACACTGTCAGTCTAAAACTCCGATAATGTTCAGTCCGATAAGAAATTTTCGAATACGTTGCTGAAACTCAACTATTTGAGTGTGATAAAGAAACTGAGAATAATCTACGTATACTTCAACAACTTCTTATGAATGACACCTTTGTGTACTTGTAACTAGTGTGCCACAGTTTACTCAAGGTCATGTGCTTTCGCTTTGAAATTATTCATGGACCCATTCTATCACATTTGAGTTCCTAATATACACCGAATGTGAAATTTATTGCAATGCTCGGTGGTGGAAATTATTGTTCTCATATCTCTTATCGTAGGGGTATAAATGGAATAGTATGAAAAATGAGAGATAAATACACTGGTGAATCCGTCCTGGACGATAATGGAACATTGTGGTTGTCAATTAATGATTCTGTTCAGTGTATCTCCATTATTTCATTTCAATTTCACATAATTAGGTTATGGGACCTATGTGAATTTTTTTTCAAAATGCACAGTCAGTCTAAAACTCCGATAATATTCAGTCCGATAAGAAAGTTTCAGATCCGTAGCTGAAACTCAACAATTCGAGTGTGATAAAGAAACTGGGACCAATCTGCGTATACTTCAACAAATTCTAATGAATGCCACCTTTGTGTACTTGTAATTAGTGTGCTACAGTTTACTCTAGGTCATGTGCTTTCGCTTTAAAATTATTCATTGACCGAACTCTATTACATTTTGAGTTCCTAATAAACCACGAACGTGAAATTTAATGCAATGCTCGGTGATGGAAATTGCTGCTTTCATATCTCTTATCATAGGGGTATAAGTGGAATACTGTGAAAAATGAAAGACAAATACACGGGTGAATCCATCCATGAGCATAACGGAATATTATGGTTGTCAATTGATGATATTGTTCAGTGCATCTCCATTATCTCATTTCAATTTCACATAATTAGGTGATGGGACCTACGTTCAAAATTTTAAAAAATACACCGTCAGTCTAAAACTCCGATAATGTTCAGTCCGATAAGAAATTATCGGATCCGAAGCTGAAAATCAACTATTCGAGTGTGATAAAGAAACTGAGAATAATCTACGTATACTTCAACAACTTCTTATGAATGACACCTTTGTGTACTTGTAACTAGTGTGCCACAGTTTACTCAAGGTCATGTGCTTTCGCTTTGAAATTATTCATGGACCCATTCTATCACATTTGAGTTCCTAATATACACCGAATGTGAAATTTATTGCAATGCTCGGTGGTGGAAATTATTGTTCTCATATCTCTTATCGTAGGGGTATAAATGGAATAGTATGAAAAATGAGAGATAAATACACTGGTGAATCCGTCCTGGACGATAATGGAACATTGTGGTTGTCAATTAATGATTCTGTTCAGTGTATCTCCATTATTTCATTTCAATTTCACATAATTAGGTTATGGGACCTATGTGAATTTTTTTTCAAAATGCACAGTCAGTCTAAAACTCCGATAATATTCAGTCCGATAAGAAAGTTTCAGATCCGTAGCTGAAACTCAACAATTCGAGTGTGATAAAGAAACTGGGACCAATCTGCGTATACTTCAACAAATTCTAATGAATGCCACCTTTGTGTACTTGTAATTAGTGTGCTACAGTTTACTCTAGGTCATGTGCTTTCGCTTTAAAATTATTCATTGACCGAACTCTATTACATTTTGAGTTCCTAATAAACCACGAACGTGAAATTTAATGCAATGCTCGGTGATGGAAATTGCTGCTTTCATATCTCTTATCATAGGGGTATAAGTGGAATACTGTGAAAAATGAAAGACAAATACACGGGTGAATCCATCCATGAGCATAACGGAATATTATGGTTGTCAATTGATGATATTGTTCAGTGCATCTCCATTATCTCATTTCAATTTCACATAATGAGGTGATGGGACCTATGTTCAAAATTTTAAAAAATACACCGTCAGTCTAAAACTCCGATAATGTTCAGTCCGATAAGAAATTATCGGATCCGAAGCTGAAAATCAACTATTCGAGTGTGATAAAGAAACTGAGAATAATCTACGTATACTTCAACAACTTCTTATGAATGACACCTTTGTGTACTTGTAACTAGTGTGCCACAGTTTACTCAAGGTCATGTACTTTCGCTTTAAAATTATTCATGGACCCATTCTATCACATTTGAGTTCCTAATATACAACGAATGTGAAATTTATTGCAATGGTCGGTGGTGGAAATTATTGTTCTCATATCTCTTATCGTAGGGGTATAAATTGAATAGTATGAAAAATGAGAGATAAATACACTAGTGAATCCGTCCTGGACGATAATGGAACATTGTGGTTGTCAATTAATGATTCTGTTCAGTGTATCTCCAATATTTCATTTCAATTTCACATAATTAGGTTATGGGACCTATGTGAATTCTTTTTAAAAATGCACAGTCAGTCTAAAACTCCGATAATGTTCAGTCCGATAAGAAAGTTTCAGATCCGTATCTGAAACTCAACAATTCGAGTGTGATAAAGAAACTGAGACCAATCTGCGTATACTTCAACAAATTCTAATGAATGCCACCTTTGTGTACTTGTAATTAGTGTGCTACAGTTTACTCTAGGTCATGTTCTTTCGCTTTAAAATTATTCGTTGACCGAACTCTATTACATTTCGAGTTCCTAATAAACCACGAACGTGAAATTTAATGCAATGCTCGGTGATGGAAATTGCTGCTTTCATATCTCTTATCATAGGGGTATAAGTGGAATACTGTGAAAAATGAAAGACAAATACACGGGTGAATCCATCCATGAGCATAACGGAATATTATGGTTGTCAATTGATGATATTGTTCAGTGCATCTCCATTATCTCATTTCAATTTCACATAATTAGGTGATGGGACCTACGTTCAAAATTTTAAAAAATACACCGTCAGTCTAAAACTCCGATAATGTTCAGTCCGATAAGAAATTATCGGATCCGAAGCTGAAAATCAACTATTCGAGTGTGATAAAGAAACTGAGAATAATCTACGTATACTTCAACAACTTCTTATGAATGACACCTTTGTGTACTTGTAACTAGTGTGCCACAGTTTACTCAAGGTCATGTGCTTTCGCTTTGAAATTATTCATGGACCCATTCTTTCACATTTGAGTTCCTAATATACACCGAATGTGAAATTTATTGCAATGCTCGGTGGTGGAAATTATTGTTCTCATATCTCTTATCGTAGGGGTATAAATGGAATAGTATGAAAAATGAGAGATAAATACACTGGTGAATCCGTCCTGGACGATAATGGAACATTGTGGTTGTCAATTAATGATTCTGTTCAGTGTATCTCCATTATTTCATTTCAATTTCACATAATTAGGTTATGGGACCTATGTGAATTTTTTTTCAAAATGCACAGTCAGTCTAAAACTCCGATAATATTCAGTCCGATAAGAAAGTTTCAGATCCGTAGCTGAAACTCAACAATTCTAGTGTGATAAAGAAACTGGGACCAATCTGCGTATACTTCAACAAATTCTACTGAATGCCACCTTTGTGTACTTGTAATTAGTGTGCTACAGTTTACTCTAGGTCATGTTCTTTCGCTTTAAAATTATTCGTTGACCGAACTCTATTACATTTCGAGTTCCTAATAAACCACGAACGTGAAATTTAATGCAATGCTCGGTGATGGAAATTGCTGCTTTCATATCTCTTATCATAGGGGTATAAGTGGAATACTGTGAAAAATGAAAGACAAATACACGGGTGAATCCATCCATGAGCATAACGGAATATTATGGTTGTCAATTGATGATATTGTTCAGTGCATCTCCATTATCTCATTTCAATTTCACATAATTAGGTGATGGGACCTACGTTCAAAATTTTAAAAAATACACCGTCAGTCTAAAACTCCGATAATGTTCAGTCCGATAAGAAATTATCGGATCCGAAGCTGAAAATCAACTATTCGAGTGTGATAAAGAAACTGAGAATAATCTACGTATACTTCAACAACTTCTTATGAATGACACCTTTGTGTACTTGTAACTAGTGTGCCACAGTTTACTCAAGGTCATGTGCTTTCGCTTTGAAATTATTCATGGACCCATTCTTTCACATTTGAGTTCCTAATATACACCGAATGTGAAATTTATTGCAATGCTCGGTGGTGGAAATTATTGTTCTCATATCTCTTATCGTAGGGGTATAAATGGAATAGTATGAAAAATGAGAGATAAATACACTGGTGAATCCGTCCTGGACGATAATGGAACATTGTGGTTGTCAATTAATGATTCTGTTCAGTGTATCTCCATTATTTCATTTCAATTTCACATAATTAGGTTATGGGACCTATGTGAATTTTTTTTCAAAATGCACAGTCAGTCTAAAACTCCGATAATATTCAGTCCGATAAGAAAGTTTCAGATCCGTAGCTGAAACTCAACAATTCGAGTGTGATAAAGAAACTGGGACCAATCTGCGTATACTTCAACAAATTCTAATGAATGCCACCTTTGTGTACTTGTAATTAGTGTGCTACAGTTTACTCTAAGTCATGTGCTTTCGCTTTAAAATTATTCATTGACCGAACTCTATTACATTTTGAGTTCCTAATAAACCACGAACGTGAAATTTAATGCAATGCTCGGTGATGGAAATTGCTGCTTTCATATCTCTTATCATAGGGGTATAAGTGGAATACTGTGAAAAATGAAAGACAAATACACGGGTGAATCCATCCATGAGCATAACGGAATATTATGGTTGTCAATTGATGATATTGTTCAGTGCATCTCCATTATCTCATTTCAATTTCACATAATTAGGTGATGGGACCTATGTTCAAAATTTTAAAAAATACACCGTCAGTCTAAAACTCCGATAATGTTCAGTCCGATAAGAAATTATCGGATCCGAAGCTGAAAATTAACTATTCGAGTGTGATAAAGAAACTGAGAATAATCTACGTATACTTCAACAACTTCTTATGAATGACACCTTTGTGTACTTGTAACTAGTGTGCCACAGTTTACTCAAGGTCATGTACTTTCGCTTTAAAATTATTCATGGACCCATTCTATCACATTTGAGTTCCTAATATACACCGAATGTGAAATTTATTGCAATGGTCGGTGGTGGAAATTATTGTTCTCATATCTCTTATCGTAGGGGTATAAATTGAATAGTATGAAAAATGAGAGATAAATACACTAGTGAATCCGTCCTGGACGATAATGGAACATTGTGGTTGTCAATTAATGATTCTGTTCAGTGTATCTCCAATATTTCATTTCAATTTCACATAATTAGGTTATGGGACCTATGTGAATTCTTTTTAAAAATGCACAGTCAGTCTAAAACTCCGATAATGTTCAGTCCGATAAGAAAGTTTCAGATCCGTATCTGAAACTCAACAATTCGAGTGTGATAAAGAAACTGAGACCAATCTGCGTATACTTCAACAAATTCTAATGAATGCCACCTTTGTGTACTTGTAATTAGGGTGCTACAGTTTACTCTAGGTCATGTGCTTTTGCTTTAAAATTATTCATTGACCGAACTCTATTACATTTTGAGTTCCTAATAAACCACGAACAACAAATTTAATGCAATGCTCGGTGGTGGAAATTACAGTTTTCATATCTCTTATCGTAGGGGTATAAGTGGAATACTGTGAAAAATGAAAGACAAATACACGGGTGAATCCATCCATGACCATAACAGAACATTGTTGTTGTCAATTGATGATATTGTTCAATGCATTTCCATTTTCTCAATTAAATTTCACATAATTAGGTGAAGGGACCTATGCGCAACATTTTAAAAAATACACTGTCAGTCTAAAACTCCGATAATGTTAGTCCGATAAGAAATTTTTGAATCCGTTGTTGAAACTCAACTATTCGAGTGTGATAAGGAAACTGAGAATAATCTACGTATACTTCAACAACTTCTTATGAATGACACCTTTGTGTACTTGTAACTAGTGTGCCACAGTTTACTCAAGGTCATGTGCTTTCGCTTTGAAATTATTCATGGACCCATTCTATCACATTTGAGTTCCTAATATACACCGAAAGTGAAATTTATTGCAATGCTCGGTGGTGGAAATTATTTTTCTCATATCTCTTATCGTAGGGGTATAAATGGAATAGTATGAAAAATGAGAGATAAATACACTAGTGAATCCATCCTTGACGATAACGGAACATTGTGGTTTTCAATAAATTATTCTGTTCAGTGTATCTCCAATATTTCATTTCAATTTCACATAATTAGGTTATGGGACCTAAGTGAAATTTTTTTTTAAAATGCACAGTCAGTCTAAAACTCCGATAATGTTCAGTCCGATAAGAAAGTTTAAGATCCATAGCTGAAACTCAACAATTCGAGTGTGATAAAGAAACTGAGACCAATCTGCGTATACTTCAACAAATTCTAATGAATGCCACCTTTGTGTACTTGTAATTAGTGTGCTACAGTTTACTCTAGGTCATGTGCTTTCGCTTTAAAATTATTCATTAACCGAACTCTATTACATTTTGAGTTCCTAATAAACCACGAACATGAAATTTAATGCAAAGCTCGGTGATGGAAATTACTGCTTTCATATCTCTTATCGTAGGGGTATAAGTGGAATACTGTGAAAAATGAAAGACAAATATACGGGTGAATCCATCCATGACCATAACGGAACATTGTGGTTGTCAATTGATGATATTGTTCAGTGCATCTCATTTCAATTTCACATAATTAGGTGATGGGACCTATGCGCAAAATTTGAAAAAATACACTGTCAGTCTAAAACTCCGATAATGTTCAGTCCGATAAGAAATTTTCGAATACGTTGCTGAAACTCAACTATTTGAGTGTGATAAAGAAACTGAGAATAATCTACGTATACTTCAACAACTTCTTATGAATGACACCTTTGTGTACTTGTAACTAGTGTGCCACAGTTTACTCAAGGTCATGTGCTTTCGCTTTGAAATTATGCATGGACCCATTCTATCACATTTGAGTTCCTAATATACACCGAATGTGAAATTTATTGCAATGCTCGGTGGTGGAAATTATTGTTCTCATATCTCTTATCGTAGGGGTATAAATGGAATAGTATGAAAAATGAGAGATAAATACACTGGTGAATCCGTCCTGGACGATAATGGAACATTGTGGTTGTCAATTAATGATTCTGTTCAGTGTATCTCCATTATTTCATTTCAATTTCACATAATTAGGTTATGGGACCTATGTGAATTTTTTTTCAAAATGCACAGTCAGTCTAAAACTCCGATAATATTCAGTCCGATAAGAAAGTTTCAGATCCGTAGCTGAAACTCAACAATTCGAGTGTGATAAAGAAACTGGGACCAATCTGCGTATACTTCAACAAATTCTAATGAATGCCACCTTTGTGTACTTGTAATTAGTGTGCTACAGTTTACTCTAGGTCATGTGCTTTCGCTTTAAAATTATTCATTGACCGAACTCTATTACATTTTGAGTTCCTAATAAACCACGAACGTGAAATTTAATGCAATGCTCGGCGATGGAAATTGCTGCTTTCATATCTCTTATCATAGGGGTATAAGTGGAATACTGTGAAAAATGAAAGACAAATACACGGGTGAATCCATCCATGAGCATAACGGAATATTATGGTTGTCAATTGATGATATTGTTCAGTGCATCTCCATTATCTCATTTCAATTTCACATAATTAGGTGATGGGACCTACGTTCAAAATTTTAAAAAATACACCGTCAGTCTAAAACTCCGATAATGTTCAGTCCGATAAGAAATTATCGGATCCGAAGCTGAAAATCAACTATTCGAGTGTGATAAAGAAACTGAGAATAATCTACGTATACTTCAACAACTTCTTATGAATGACACCTTTGTGTACTTGTAACTAGTGTGCCACAGTTTACTCAAGGTCATGTGCTTTCGCTTTGAAATTATTCATGGACCCATTCTATCACATTTGAGTTCCTAATATACACCGAATGTGAAATTTATTGCAATGCTCGGTGGTGGAAATTATTGTTCTCATATCTCTTATCGTAGGGGTATAAATGGAATAGTATGAAAAATGAGAGATAAATACACTGGTGAATCCGTCCTGGACGATAATGGAACATTGTGGTTGTCAATTAATGATTCTGTTCAGTGTATCTCCATTATTTCATTTCAATTTCACATAATTAGGTTATGGGACCTATGTGAATTTTTTTTCAAAATGCACAGTCAGTCTAAAACTCCGATAATATTCAGTCCGATAAGAAAGTTTCAGATCCGTAGCTGAAACTCAACAATTCAAGTGTGATAAAGAAACTGGGACCAATCTGCGTATACTTCAACAAATTCTAATGAATGCCACCTTTGTGTACTTGTAATTAGTGTGCTACAGTTTACTCTAAGTCATGTGCTTTCGCTTTAAAATTATTCATTGACCGAACTCTATTACATTTTGAGTTCCTAATAAACCACGAACGTGAAATTTAATGCAATGCTCGGTGATGGAAATTGCTGCTTTCATATCTCTTATCATAGGGGTATAAGTGGAATACTGTGAAAAATGAAAGACAAATACACGGGTGAATCCATCCATGAGCATAACGGAATATTATGGTTGTCAATTGATGATATTGTTCAGTGCATCTCCATTATCTCATTTCAATTTCACATAATTAGGTGATGGGACCTATGTTCAAAATTTTAAAAAATACACCGTCAGTCTAAAACTCCGATAATGTTCAGTCCGATAAGAAATTATCGGATCCGAAGCTGAAAATCAACTATTCGAGTGTGATAAAGAAACTGAGAATAATCTACGTATACTTCAACAACTTCTTATGAATGACACCTTTGTGTACTTGTAACTAGTGTGCCACAGTTTACTCAAGGTCATGTACTTTCGCTTTAAAATTATTCATGGACCCATTCTATCACATTTGAGTTCCTAATATACACCGAATGTGAAATTTATTGCAATGGTCGGTGGTGGAAATTATTGTTCTCATATCTCTTATCGTAGGGGTATAAATTGAATAGTATGAAAAATGAGAGATAAATACACTAGTGAATCCGTCCTGGACGATAATGGAACATTGTGGTTATCAATTAATGATTCTGTTCAGTGTATCTCCAATATTTCATTTCAATTTCACATAATTAGGTTATGGGACCTATGTGAATTCTTTTTAAAAATGCACAGTCAGTCTAAAACTCCGATAATGTTCAGTCCGATAAGAAAGTTTCAGATCCGTATCTGAAACTCAACAATTCGAGTGTGATAAAGAAACTGAGACCAATCTGCGTATACTTCAACAAATTCTAATGAATGCCACCTTTGTGTACTTGTAATTAGTGTGCTACAGTTTACTCTAGGTCATGTTCTTTCGCTTTAAAATTATTCGTTGACCGAACTCTATTACATTTCGAGTTCCTAATAAACCACGAACGTGAAATTTAATGCAATGCTCGGTGGTGGAAATTACTGTTTTCTTATCTCTTATCGTAGGGGTATAAGTGGAATACTGTGAAAAATGAAAGACAAATACACGGGTGAATCCATCCATGACCATAACGGAACATTGTGGTTGTCAATTGATGATATTGTTCAGTGCATCTCCATTATCTCATTTCAATTTCACATAATTAGGTTATGGGACCTATGCGCAAAATTTTAAAAAATACACTGTCAGTCTTAAACTCCGATAATGTTCAGTCCGATAAGAAATTTTCGAATCCGTTGCTGAAACTCAACTATTCGAGTGTGATAAAGAAACTGAGAATAATCTACGTATACTTCAACAACTTCTTATGAATGACACCTTTGTGTACTTGTAACTAGTGTGCCACAGTTTACTCAAGGTCATGTGCTTTCGCTTTGAAATTATTCATGGACCCATTCTATCACATTTGAGTTCCTAATATACACCGAATGTGAAATTTATTGCAATGCTCGGTGGTGGAAATTATTGTTCTCATATCTCTTATCGTAGGGGTATAATTGGAATAGTATGAAAAATGAGAGATAAATACACTGGTGAATCCGTCCTGGACGATAATGGAACATTGTGGTTGTCAATTAATGATTCTGTTCAGTGTATCTCCATTATTTCATTTCAATTTCACATAATTAGGTTATGGGACCTATGTGAATTTTTTTTCAAAATGCACAGTCAGTCTAAAACTCCGATAATATTCAGTCCGATAAGAAAGTTTCAGATCCGTAGCTGAAACTCAACAATTCGAGTGTGATAAAGAAACTGGGACCAATCTGCGTATACTTCAACAAATTCTAATGAATGCCACCTTTGTGTACTTGTAATTAGTGTGCTACAGTTTACTCTAGGTCATGTGCTTTCGCTTTAAAATTATTCATTGACCGAACTCTATTACATTTTGAGTTCCTAATAAACCACGAACGTGAAATTTAATGCAATGCTCGGCGATGGAAATTGCTGCTTTCATATCTCTTATCATAGGGGTATAAGTGGAATACTGTGAAAAATGAAAGACAAATACACGGGTGAATCCATCCATGAGCATAACGGAATATTATGGTTGTCAATTGATGATATTGTTCAGTGCATCTCCATTATCTCATTTCAATTTCACATAATTAGGTGATGGGACCTACGTTCAAAATTTTAAAAAATACACCGTCAGTCTAAAACTCCGATAATGTTCAGTCCGATAAGAAATTATCGGATCCGAAGCTGAAAATCAACTATTCGAGTGTGATAAAGAAACTGAGAATAATCTACGTATACTTCAACAACTTCTTATGAATGACACCTTTGTGTACTTGTAACTAGTGTGCCACAGTTTACTCAAGGTCATGTGCTTTCGCTTTAAAATTATTCATGGACCCATTCTATCACATTTGAGTTCCTAATATACACCGAATGTGAAATTTATTGCAATGCTCGGTGGTGGAAATTATTGTTCTCATATCTCTTATCGTAGGGGTATAAATGGAATAGTATGAAAAATGAGAGATAAATACACTGGTGAATCCGTCCTGGACGATAATGGAACATTGTGGTTGTCAATTAATGATTCTGTTCAGTGTATCTCCATTATTTCATTTCAATTTCACATAATTAGGTTATGGGACCTATGTGAATTTTTTTTCAAAATGCACAGTCAGTCTAAAACTCCGATAATATTCAGTCCGATAAGAAAGTTTCAGATCCGTAGCTGAAACTCAACAATTCGAGTGTGATAAAGAAACTGGGACCAATCTGCGTATACTTCAACAAATTCTAATGAATGCCACCTTTGTGTACTTGTAATTAGTGTGCTACAGTTTACTCTAAGTCATGTGCTTTCGCTTTAAAATTATTCATTGACCGAACTCTATTACATTTTGAGTTCCTAATAAACCACGAACGTGAAATTTAATGCAATGCTCGGTGATGGAAATTGCTGCTTTCATATCTCTTATCATAGGGGTATAAGTGGAATACTGTGAAAAATGAAAGACAAATACACGGGTGAATCCATCCATGAGCATAACGGAATATTATGGTTGTCAATTGATGATATTGTTCAGTGCATCTCCATTATCTCATTTCAATTTCACATAATTAGGTGATGGGACCTATGTTCAAAATTTTAAAAAATACACCGTCAGTCTAAAACTCCGATAATGTTCAGTCCGATAAGAAATTATCGGATCCGAAGCTGAAAATCAACTATTCGAGTGTGATAAAGAAACTGAGAATAATCTACGTATACTTCAACAACTTCTTATGAATGACACCTTTGTGTACTTGTAACTAGTGTGCCACAGTTTACTCAAGGTCATGTACTTTCGCTTTAAAATTATTCATGGACCCATTCTATCACATTTGAGTTCCTAATATACACCGAATGTGAAATTTATTGCAATGGTCGGTGGTGGAAATTATTGTTCTCATATCTCTTATCGTAGGGGTATAAATTGAATAGTATGAAAAATGAGAGATAAATACACTAGTGAATCCGTCCTGGACGATAATGGAACATTGTGGTTGTCAATTAATGATTCTGTTCAGTGTATCTCCAATATTTCATTTCAATTTCACATAATTAGGTTATGGGACCTATGTGAATTCTTTTTAAAAATGCACAGTCAGTCTAAAACTCCGATAATGTTCAGTCCGATAAGAAAGTTTCAGATCCGTATCTGAAACTCAACAATTCGAGTGTGATAAAGAAACTGAGACCAATCTGCGTATACTTCAACAAATTCTAATGAATGCCACCTTTGTGTACTTGTAATTAGTGTGCTACAGTTTACTCTAGGTCATGTTCTTTCGCTTTAAAATTATTCGTTGACCGAACTCTATTACATTTCGAGTTCCTAATAAACCACGAACGTGAAATTTAATGCAATGCTCGGTGGTGGAAATTACTGTTTTCTTATCTCTTATCGTAGGGGTATAAGTGGAATACTGTGAAAAATGAAAGACAAATACACGGGTGAATCCATCCATGACCATAACGGAACATTGTGGTTGTCAATTGATGATATTGTTCAGTGCATCTCCATTATCTCATTTCAATTTCACATAATTAGGTTATGGGACCTATGCGCAAAATTTTAAAAAATACACTGTCAGTCTTAAACTCCGATAATGTTCAGTCCGATAAGAAATTTTCGAATCCGTTGTTGAAACTCAACTATTCGAGTGTGATAAAGAAACTGAGAATAATCTACGTATACTTCAACAACTTCTTATGAATGACACCTTTGTGTACTTGTAACTAGTGTGCCACAGTTTACTCAAGGTCATGTGCTTTCGCTTTGAAATTATTCATGGACCCATTCTATCACATTTGAGTTCCTAATATACACCGAATGTGAAATTTATTGCAATGCTCGGTGGTGGAAATTATTGTTCTCATATCTTTTATCGTAGGGGTATAAATGGAATAGTATGAAAAATGAGAGATAAATACACTAATGAATCCATCCTGGACGATAACGGAACATTGTGGTTGTCAATTAATGATTCTGTTCTGTGTATCTCCATTATTTCATTTCAATTTCACATAATTAGGTTATGGGACCTATGTGAAATTTTTTTTAAAATGCACAGTCAGTCTAAAACTCCGATAATATTCAGTCCGATAAGAAAGTTTCAGATCAGTAGCTGAAAATCAACAATTCGAGTGTGATAAAGAAACTGAGACCAATATGCGTATACTTCAACAAATTCTAATGAATGCCACCTTTGTGTACTTGTAATTAGTGTGCTACAGTTTACTCTAGGTCATGTGCTTTCGCTTTAAAATTATTCATTGACCGAACTCTATTACATTTTGAGTTCCTAATAAACCACGAACGTGAAATTTAATGCAATGCTCGGTGATGGAAATTACTGCTTTCATATCTCTTATCCTAGGGGTATAAGTGGAATACTGTGAAAAATGAAAGACAAATACACGGGTGAATCCATCCATGAGCATAACGGAACATTGTGGTTGTCAATTGATGATATTGTTCAGTGCATCTCCATTATCTCATTTCAATTTCACATAATTAGGTGATGGGACCTATGTGCAAAATTTTAAAAAATACACCGTCAGTCTAAAACTCTGATAATGTTCAGTCCGATAAGAAATTATCGGATCCGTAGCTGAAACTCAACTATTCGAGTGTGATAAAGAAACTGAGAATAATCCACGTATACTTCAATAACTTCTTATGAATGACACCTTTGTGTACTTGTAACTAGTATGCCACAGTTTACTCAAGGTCATGTACTTTCGCTTTAAAATTATTCATGGACCCATTCTATCACATTTGAGTTCCTAATATACACCGAATGTGAAATTTATTGCAATTCTCGGTGGTGGAAATTATTGTTCTCATATCTCTTATCGTAGGGGTATAAATGGAATAGTATGAAAAATGAGAGATAAATACACTAGTGAATCTGTCCCTGACGATAACGGAACATTGTGGTTGTCAATTAATGATTCTGTTCAGTGTATCTACAATATTTCATTTCAATTTCACATAATTAGGTTATGGGACCTATGTGAAGAATTTTTAAAAATGCACAGTCAGTCTAAAGCTCCGATAATGTTCAGTCCGATAAGAAAATTTCAGATCCGTGGCTGAAACTCAACAATTCGAGTGTGATAAAGAAACTGAGACCAATCTGTGTATACTTCAACAAATTCTAATGAATGCCACCTTTGTGTACTTGTATTTAGTCTGCTACAGTTTACTCTAGGTCATGTGCTTTGGCTTTCAAATTATTCATTGACCGAACTCTATTACATTTTGAGTTCCTAATAAACCACGAACGTGAAATTTAATGCAATGCTCGGTGGTGGAAATTACTGTTTTCATATCTCTTATCTTAGGGGTATAAGTGGAATACTGTGAAAAATGAAAGACAAATACACGGGTGAATCCATCCATGACCATAACGGAACATTGTGGTTGTCAATTGATGATATTGTTCAGTGCATCTCCATTATTTAATTTCAATTTCACATAATTAGGTGATGGGACCTATGCGCAAAATTTTAAAAAATACACTGTCAGTCTAAAACTCCGATAATGTTCAGTCCGATAAGAAATTTTCAAATCCGTTGCTGAAACTCAGCTATTCGAGTGTGATAAAGAAACTGAGAATAATCTACGTATACTTCAAAAACTTCTTATGAATGACACCTTTGTGTACTTGTAACTAGTGTTCCACAGTTTACTCAAGGTCATGTGCTTTCGCTTTAAAATTATTCATGGACCCATTCTATCACATTTGAGTTCCTAATATACACCGAATGTGAAATTTATTGCAATGCTCGGTGGTGGAAATTATTGTTCTCATGTCTCTTATCGTAGGGGTATAAATTATATAGTATGAGAAATGAGAGATAAATACACTAGTGAATCTGTCCTGGACGATAACGGAACATTGTGGTCGTCAATTAATGATTCTGTTCAGTGTATCTCCATTATTTCATTTCAATTTCACATAATTAGGTTATGGGACCTATGTGAAACTTTTTTTAAAATGCACAGTCAGTCTAAAACTCCGATAATATTCAGTCCGATAAGAAAGTTTCAGATCCGTAGCTGAAACTCAACAATTCGAGTGTGATAAAGAAACTGAGACCAATCTGCGCATACTTCAACAAATTCTAATGAATGCCACCTTTGTGTACTTTTAATTAGTGTGCTACAGTTTACTCTAGGTCATGTGCTTTCGCTTTAAAATTATTCATTGATCGAACTCTATTACATTTTGAGTTCCTAATAAACCACGAACGTGAAATTTAATGCAATGCTCGGTGGTGCAAATTACTTTTTTTATATCTCTTATCGTAGGGGTATAAGTGGAATACTGTGAAAATTGAAAGACAAATACACGGGTGAATCCATCCATGACCATAACGGAACATTGTGGTTGTCAATTGATGATATTGTTCAGTGCATCTCCATTATCTCATTACAATTTCACGGAATTAGGTGATGGGACCTATGTGAAGAATTTTTAAAAATGTACAGTCAGTCTAAAACTCCGATAATATTCAGTCCGATAAGAAAGTTTCAGATCCGTAGCTGAAACTCAACAATTCAAGTGTGACAAAGAAACTGAGACCAATCTTCGTATAATTCAACAAATTCTAATGAATGCCACCTTTGTGTACTTGTAATTAGTGTGCTACAGTTTACTCTAGGTCATGTGCTTTGGCTTTCAAATTATTCATTGACCGAACTCTATTACATTTTGAGTTCCTAATAAACAACGAACGTGAAATTTAATGCAATGCTCGGTGGTGGAAATTACAGCTTTCATATCTCTTATCGTAGGGGTATAAGTGGAATACTGTGAAAAATGAAAGACAAATACACGGGTGAATCCATCCATGAGCATAACGGAACATTGTGGTTGTCAATTGATGATATTGTTCAGTGCATCTCCATTATCTCATTTCAATTTCACATAATTAGGTGATGGGACCTATGTGCAAAATTTTAAAAAATACACCGTTAGTCTAAAACTCCGATAATGTTCAGTCCGATAAGAAATTATCGGATCCGTAGCTGAAACTCAACTATTCGAGTGTGATAAAGAAACTGAGAATAATCTACGTATACTTCAACAACTTCTTGTGAATGACACCTTTGTGTACTTGTAACTAGTGTGCCACAGTTTACTCAAGGTCATGTACTTTCGCTTTAAAATTATTCATGGACCCGTTCTATCACATTTGAGTTCCTAATATACACCGAATGTGAAATTTATTGCAATGCTCGGTGGTGGAAATTATTGTTCTCATATCTCTTATCGTAAGGGTATAAATGGAATAGTATGAAAAATGAGAGATAAATACACTAGTGAATCCGTCCTGGATGATAACGGAACATTGTGGTTGTCAATTAATGATTCTGTTCAGTGTATCTCCATTATTTCATTTCAATTTCACATAATTAGGTTATAGGACCTATGTGAAATTTTTTTTAAAATGCACAGTCAGTCTAAAACTCCGATAATGTTCAGTCCGATAAGAAAGTTTCAGATCCGTAGCTAAAACTCAACAATTCGAGTGTGATAAAGAAACTGAGACCAATCTGCGTATACTTCAACAAATTCTAATGAATGCCACCTTTGTGTACTTGTAACTAGTGTGCTACAGTTTACTCTAGGTCATGTGCTTTCGCTTTAAAATTATTCATTGGTCGAACTCTATTACATTTTGAGTTCCTAATAAACCACGAACGTGAAATTTAATGCAATGCTCGGTGGTGCAAATTACTGTTTTCATATCTCTTATCATAGGGGTATAAGTGGAATACTGTGAAAATTGAAAGAGAAATACACGGGTGAATCCATCCATGACCATAACGGAACATTGTGGTTGTCAATTGATGATATTGTTCAGTGCATCTCCATTAACTCATTTCAATTTCACATAATTAGGTGATGGGACCTATGCGCAAAATTTTGAAAAATACACTGTCAGTCTAAAACTCCGATAATGTTCAGTCCGATAAGAAATTTTCAAATCCGTTGCTGAAACTCAACTATTCGAGTGTGATAAAGAAACTGAGAATAATCTACGTATACTTCAAAAACTTCTTATGAATGACACCTTTGTGTACTTGTAACTAGTGTTCCACAGTTTACTCAAGGTCATGTGCTTTCGCTTTAAAATTATTCATGGACCCATTCTATCACATTTGAGTTCCTAATATACACCGAATGTGAAATTTATTGCAATGCTCGGTGGTGGAAATTATTGTTCTCATGTCTCTTATCGTAGGGGTATAAATTATATAGTATGAGAAATGAGAGATAAATACACTAGTGAATCTGTCCTGGACGATAACGGAACATTGTGGTTGTCAATTAATGATTCTGTTCAGTGTATCTCCATTATTTCATTTCAATTTCACATAATTAGGTTATGGGACCTATGTGAAACTTTTTTTAAAATGCACAGTCAGTCTAAAACTCCGATAATATTCAGTCCGATAAGAAAGTTTCAGATCCGTAGCAGAAACTCAACAATTCGAGTGTGATAAAGAAACTGAGACCAATCTGCGCATACTTCAACAAATTCTAATGAATGCCACCTTTGTGTACTTTTAATTAGTGTGCTACAGTTTACTCTAGGTCATGTGCTTTCGCTTTAAAATTATTCATTGATCGAACTCTATTACATTTTGAGTTCCTAATAAACCACGAACGTGAAATTTAATGCAATGCTCGGTGGTGCAAATTACTTTTTTTATATCTCTTATCGTAGGGGTATAAGTGGAATACTGTGAAAATTGAAAGACAAATACACGGGTGAATCCATCCATGACCATAACGGAACATTGTGGTTGTCAATTGATGATATTGTTCAGTGCATCTCCATTATCTCATTACAATTTCACGGAATTAGGTGATGGGACCTATGTGAAGAATTTTTAAAAATGTACAGTCAGTCTAAAACTCCGATAATATTCAGTCCGATAAGAAAGTTTCAGATCCGTAGCTGAAACTCAACAATTCAAGTGTGACAAAGAAACTGAGACCAATCTTCGTATAATTCAACAAATTCTAATGAATGCCACCTTTGTGTACTTGTAATTAGTGTGCTACAGTTTACTCTAGGTCATGTGCTTTCGCTTTAAAATTATTCATTGACCAAACTCTATTACATTTTGAGTTCCTAATAAACCACGAACGTGAAATTTAATGCAATGCTCGGTGATGGAAATTACAGCTTTCATATCTCTTATCGTAGGGGTATAAGTGGAATACTGTGAAAAATGAAAGACAAATACACGGGTGAATCCATCCATGAGCATAACGGAACATTGTGGTTGTCAATTGATGATATTGTTCAGTGCATCTCCATTATCTCATTTCAATTTCACATAATTAGGTGATGGGACCTATGTGCAAAATTTTAAAAAATACACCGTTAGTCTAAAACTCCGATAATGTTCAGTCCGATAAGAAATTATCGGATCCGTAGCTGAAACTCAACTATTCGAGTGTGATAAAGAAACTGAGAATAATCTACGTATACTTCAACAACTTCTTGTGAATGACACCTTTGTGTACTTGTAACTAGTGTGCCACAGTTTACTCAAGGTCATGTACTTTCGCTTTAAAATTATTCATGGACCCGTTCTATCACATTTGAGTTCCTAATATACACCGAATGTGAAATTTATTGCAATGCTCGGTGGTGGAAATTATTGTTCTCATATCTCTTATTGTAGTGGTATAAATGGAATAGTATGAAAAATGAGAGATAAATACACTAGTGAATCCGTCCTGGACGATAACGGAACATTGTGGTTGTCAATTAATGATTCTGTTCAGTGTATCTCCATTATTTCATTTCAATTTCACATAATTAGGTTATAGGACCTATGTGAAATTTTTTTTAAAATGCACAGTCAGTCTAAAACTCCGATAATGTTCAGTCCGATAAGAAAGTTTCAGATCCGTAGCTAAAACTCAACAATTCGAGTGTGATAAAGAAACTGAGACCAATCTGCGTATACTTCAACAAATTCTAATGAATGCCACCTTTGTGTACTTGTAACTAGTGTGCTACAGTTTACTCTAGGTCATGTGCTTTCGCTTTAAAATTATTCATTGGTCGAACTCTATTACATTTTGAGTTCCTAATAAACCACGAACGTGAAATTTAATGCAATGCTCGGTGGTGCAAATTACTGTTTTCATATCTCTTATCATAGGGGTATAAGTGGAATACTGTGAAAATTGAAAGAGAAATACACGGGTGAATCCATCCATGACCATAACGGAACATTGTGGTTGTCAATTGATGATATTGTTCAGTGCATCTCCATTATCTCATTTCAATTTCACATAATTAGGTGATGGGACCTATGCGCAAAATTTTGAAAAATACACTGTCAGTCTAAAACTCCGATAATGTTCAGTCCGATAAGAAATTTTCAAATCCGTTGCTGAAACTCAACTATTCGAGTGTGATAAAGAAACTGAGAATAATCTACGTATACATCAAAAACTTCTTATGAATGACACCTTTGTGTACTTGTAACTAGTGTTCCACAGTTTACTCAAGGTCATGTGCTTTCGCTTTAAAATTATTCATGGACCCATTCTATCACATTTGAGTTCCTAATATACACCGAATGTGAAATTTATTGCAATGCTCGGTGGTGGAAATTATTGTTCTCATGTCTCTTATCGTAGGGGTATAAATTATATAGTATGAGAAATGAGAGATAAATACACTAGTGAATCTGTCCTGGACGATAACGGAACATTGTGGTTGTCAATTAATGATTCTGTTCAGTGTATCTCCATTATTTCATTTCAATTTCACATAATTAGGTTATGGGACCTATGTGAAACTTTTTTTAAAATGCACAGTCAGTCTAAAACTCCGATAATATTCAGTCCGATAAGAAAGTTTCAGATCCGTAGCTGAAACTCAACAATTCGAGTGTGATAAAGAAACTGAGACCAATCTGCGCATACTTCAACAAATTCTAATGAATGCCACCTTTGTGTACTTTTAATTAGTGTGCTACAGTTTACTCTAGGTCATGTGCTTTCGCTTTAAAATTATTCATTGATCGAACTCTATTACATTTTGAGTTCCTAATAAACCACGAACGTGAAATTTAATGCAATGCTCGGTGGTGCAAATTACTTTTTTTATATCTCTTATCGTAGGGGTATAAGTGGAATACTGTGAAAATTGAAAGACAAATACACGGGTGAATCCATCCATGACCATAACGGAACATTGTGGTTGTTAATTGATGATATTGTTCAGTGCATCTCCATTATCTCATTTCAATTTCACGGAATTAGGTGATGGGACCTATGTGAAGAATTTTTAAAAATGTACAGTCAGTCTAAAACTCCGATAATATTCAGTCCGATAAGAAAGTTTCAGATCCGTAGCTGAAACTCAACAATTCAAGTGTGACAAAGAAACTGAGACCAATCTTCGTATAATTCAACAAATTCTAATGAATGCCTCCTTTGTGTACTTGTAATTAGTGTGCTACAGTTTACTCTAGGTCATGTGCTTTCGCTTTAAAATTATTCATTGACCAAACTCTATTACATTTTGAGTTCCTAATAAACCACGAACGTGAAATTTAATGCAATGCTCGGTGATGGAAATTACAGCTTTCATATCTCTTATCGTAGGGGTATAAGTGGAATACTGTGAAAAATGAAAGACAAATACACGGGTGAATCCATCCATGAGCATAACGGAACATTGTGGTTGTCAATTGATGATATTGTTCAGTGCATCTCCATTATCTCATTTCAATTTCACATAATTAGGTGATGGGACCTATGTGCAAAATTTTAAAAGATGCACCGTCAGTCTAAAACTCCGATAATGTTCAGTCCGATGAGAAATTATCGGATTCGTAGCTGAAACTCAACTATTCGAGTGTGATAAAGAAACTGAGAATAATCTACGTATACTTCAACAACTTCTTATGAATGCCACCTTTGTGTACTTGTAATTAGTGTGCTACAGTTTACTCTAGGTCATGTGCTTTCGCTTTAAAATTATTCATTGACCGAACTCTATTACATTTTGAGTTCCTAATAAACCACGAACGTGAAATTTAATGCAATGCTCGGTGATGGAAATTGCTGCTTTCATATCTCTTATCATAGGGGTATAAGTGGAATACTGTGAAAAATGAAAGACAAATACACGGGTGAATCCATCCATGAGCATAACGGAATATTATGGTTGTCAATTGATGATATTGTTCAGTGCATCTCCATTATCTCATTTCAATTTCACATAATTAGGTGATGGGACCTACGTTCAAAATTTTAAAAAATACACCGTCAGTCTAAAACTCCGATAATGTTCAGTCCGATAAGAAATTATCGGATCCGAAGCTGAAAATCAACTATTCGAGTGTGATAAAGAAACTGAGAATAATCTACGTATACTTCAACAACTTCTTATGAATGACACCTTTGTGTACTTGTAACTAGTGTGCCACAGTTTACTCAAGGTCATGTGCTTTCGCTTTGAAATTATTCATGGACCCATTCTATCACATTTGAGTTCCTAATATACACCGAATGTGAAATTTATTGCAATGCTCGGTGGTGGAAATTATTGTTCTCATATCTCTTATCGTAGGGGTATAATTGGAATAGTATGAAAAATGAGAGATAAATACACTGGTGAATCCGTCCTGGACGATAATGGAACATTGTGGTTGTCAATTAATGATTCTGTTCAGTGTATCTCCATTATTTCATTTCAATTTCACATAATTAGGTTATGGGACCTATGTGAATTTTTTTTCAAAATGCACAGTCAGTCTAAAACTCCGATAATATTCAGTCTGATAAGAAAGTTTCAGATCCGTAGCTGAAACTCAACAATTCGAGTGTGATAAAGAAACTGGGACCAATCTGCGTATACTTCAACAAATTCTAATGAATGCCACCTTTGTGTACTTGTAATTAGTGTGCTACAGTTTACTCTAGGTCATGTGCTTTCGCTTTAAAATTATTCATTGACCGAACTCTATTACATTTTGAGTTCCTAATAAACCACGAACGTGAAATTTAATGCAATGCTCGGTGATGGAAATTGCTGCTTTCATATCTCTTATCATAGGGGTATAAGTGGAATACTGTGAAAAATGAAAGACAAATACACGGGTGAATCCATCCATGAGCATAATGGAATATTATGGTTGTCAATTGATGATATTGTTCAGTGCATCTCCATTATCTCATTTCAATTTCACATAATTAGGTGATGGGACCTATGTTCAAAATTTTAAAAAATACACCGTCAGTCTAAAACTCCGATAATGTTCAGTCCGATAAGAAATTATCGGATCCGAAGCTAAAAATCAACTATTCGAGTGTGATAAAGAAACTGAGAATAATCTACGTATACTTCAACAACTTCTTATGAATGACACCTTTGTGTACTTGTAACTAGTGTGCCACAGTTTACTCAAGGTCATGTACTTTCGCTTTAAAATTATTCATGGACCCATTCTATCACATTTGAGTTCCTAATATACACCGAATGTGAAATTTATTGCAATGGTCGGTGGTGGAAATTATTGTTCTCATATCTCTTATCGTAGGGGTATAAATTGAATAGTATTAAAAATGAGAGATAAATACACTAGTGAATCCGTCCTGGACGATAATGGAACATTGTGGTTGTCAATTAATGATTCTGTTCAGTGTATCTCCAATATTTCATTTCAATTTCACATAATTAGGTTATCGGACCTATGTGAATTCTTTTTAAAAATGCACAGTCAGTCTAAAACTCCGATAATGTTCAGTCCGATAAGAAAGTTTCAGATCCGTATCTGAAACTCAACAATTCGAGTGTGATAAAGAAACTGAGACCAATCTGCGTATACTTCAACAAATTCTAATGAATGCCACCTTTGTGTACTTGTAATTAGTGTGCTACAGTTTACTCTAGGTCATGTTCTTTCGCTTTAAAATTATTCGTTGACCGAACTCTATTACATTTCGAGTTCCTAATAAACCACGAACGTGAAATTTAATGCAATGCTCGGTGGTGGAAATTACTGTTTTTTTATCTCTTATCGTAGGGGTATAAGTGGAATACTGTGAAAAATGAAAGACAAATACACGGGTGAATCCATCCATGACCATAACGGAACATTGTGGTTGTCAATTGATGATATTGTTCAGTGCATCTCCATTATCTCATTTCAATTTCACATAATTAGGTGATGGGACCTATGCGCAAAATTTTAAAAAATACACTGTCAGTCTTAAACTCCGATAATGTTCAGTCCGATAAGAAATTTTCGAATCCGTTGCAGAAACAAAACTATTCGAGTGTGATAAAGAAACTGAGAATAATCTACGTATACTTCAACAACTTCTTATGAATGACACCTTTGTGTACTTGTAACTAGAGTGCCACAGTTTACTCAAGGTCATGTGCTTTCGCTTTGAAATTATTCATGGACCCATTCTATCACATTTGAGTTCCTAATATACACCGAATGTGAAATTTATTGCAATGCTCGGTGGTGGAAATTATTGTTCTCATATCTTTTATCGTAGGGGTATAAATGGAATAGTATGAAAAATGAGAGATAAATACACTAGTGAATCCATCCTGGACGATAACGGAACATTGTGGTTGTCAATTAATGATTCTGTTCTGTGTATCTCCATTATTTCATTTCAATTTCACATAATTAGGTTATGGGACCTATGTGAAATTTTTTTAAAAATGCACAGTCAGTCTAAAACTCCGATAATATTCAGTCCGATAAGAAAGTTTCAGATCAGTAGCTGAAAATCAACAATTCGAGTGTGATAAAGAAACTGAGACCAATCTGCGTATACTTCAACAAATTCTAATGAATGCCACCTTTGTGTACTTGTAATTAGTGTGCTACAGTTTACTCTAGGTCATGTGCTTTCGCTTTAAAATTATTCATTGACCGAACTCTATTACATTTTGAGTTCCTAATAAACCACGAACGTGAAATTTAATGCAATGCTCGGTGATGGAAATTACTGCTTTCATATCTCTTATCCTAGGGGTATAAGTGGAATACTGTGAAAAATGAAAGACAAATACACGGGTGAATCCATCCATGAGCATAACGGAACATTGTGGTTGTCAATTGATGATATTTTTCAGTGCATCTCCATTATCTCATTTCAATTTCACATAATTAGGTGATGGGACCTATGTGCAAAATTTTAAAAAATACACCGTCAGTCTAAAACTCTGATAATGTTCAGTCCGATAAGAAATTATCGGATCCGTAGCTGAAACTCAACTATTCGAGTGTGATAAAGAAACTGAGAATAATCCACGTATACTTCAATAACTTCTTATGAATGACACCTTTGTGTACTTGTAACTAGTATGCCACAGTTTACTCAAGGTCATGTACTTTCGCTTTAAAATTATTCATGGACCCATTCTATCACATTTGAGTTCCTAATATACACCGAATGTGAAATTTATTGCAATTCTCGGTGGTGGAAATTATTGTTCTCATATCTCTTATCGTAGGGGTATAAATGGAATAGTATGAAAAATGAGAGATAAATACACTAGTGAATCTGTCCCTGACGATAACGGAACATTGTGGTTGTCAATTAATGATTCTGTTCAGTGTATCTCCATTATTTCATTTCAATTTCACATAATTAGGTTATGGGACCTATGTGAAGAATTTTTAAAAATGCACAGTCAGTCTAAAACTCCGATAATGTTCAGTCCGATAAGAAAATTTCAGATCCGTGGCTGAAACTCAACAATTCGAGTGTGATAAAGAAACTGAGACCAATCTGTGTATACTTCAACAAATTCTAATGAATGCCACCTTTGTGTACTTGTATTTAGTCTGCTACAGTTTACTCTAGGTCATGTGCTTTGGCTTTCAAATTATTCATTGACCGAACTCTATTACATTTTGAGTTCCTAATAAACCACGAACGTGAAATTTAATGCAATGCTCGGTGGTGGAAATTACTGTTTTCATATCTCTTATCTTAGGGGTATAAGTGGAATACTGTGAAAAATGAAAGACAAATACACGGGTGAATCCATCCATGACCATAACGGAACATTGTGGTTGTCAATTGATGATATTGTTCAGTGCATCTCCATTATCTCATTTCAATTTCACATAATTAGGTGATGGGACCTATGCGCAAAATTTTAAAAAATACACTGTCAGTCTAAAACTCCGATAATGTTCAGTCCGATAAGAAATTTTCAAATCCGTTGCTGAAACTCAACTATTCGAGTGTGATAAAGAAACTGAGAATAATCTACGTATACTTCAACAACTTCTTATGAATGACACCTTTGTGTACTTGTAACTAGTGTGCCACAGTTTACTCAAGGTCATGTGCTTTCGCTTTGAAATTATTCATGGACCCATTCTATCACATTTGAGTTCCTAATATACACCGAATGTGAAATTTATTGCAATGCTCGGTGGTGGAAATTATTGTTCTCATATCTTTTATCGTAGGGGTATAAATGGAATAGTATGAAAAATGAGAGATAAATACACTAGTGAATCCATCCTGGACGATAACGGAACATTGTGGTTGTCAATTAATGATTCTGTTCTGTGTATCTCCATTATTTCATTTCAATTTCACATAATTAGGTTATGGGACCTATGTGAAATTTTTTTAAAAATGCACAGTCAGTCTAAAACTCCGATAATATTCAGTCCGATAAGAAAGTTTCAGATCAGTAGCTGAAAATCAACAATTCGAGTGTGATAAAGAAACTGAGACCAATCTGCGTATACTTCAACAAATTCTAATGAATGCCACCTTTGTGCACTTGTAATTAGTGTGCTACAGTTTACTCTAGGTCATGTGCTTTCGCTTTAAAATTATTCATTGACCGAACTCTATTACATTTTGAGTTCCTAATAAACCACGAACGTGAAATTTAATGCAATGCTCGGTGATGGAAATTACTGCTTTCATATCTCTTATCCTAGGGGTATAAGTGGAATACTGTGAAAAATGAAAGACAAATACACGGGTGAATCCATCCATGAGCATAACGGAACATTGTGGTTGTCAATTGATGATATTTTTCAGTGCATCTCCATTATCTCATTTCAATTTCACATAATTAGGTGATGGGACCTATGTGCAAAATTTTAAAAAATACACCGTCAGTCTAAAACTCTGATAATGTTCAGTCCGATAAGAAATTATCGGATCCGTAGCTGAAACTCAACTATTCGAGTGTGATAAAGAAACTGAGAATAATCCACGTATACTTCAATAACTTCTTATGAATGACACCTTTGTGTACTTGTAACTAGTATGCCACAGTTTACTCAAGGTCATGTACTTTCGCTTTAAAATTATTCATGGACCCATTCTATCACATTTGAGTTCCTAATATACACCGAATGTGAAATTTATTGCAATTCTCGGTGGTGGAAATTATTGTTCTCATATCTCTTATCGTAGGGGTATAAATGGAATAGTATGAAAAATGAGAGATAAATACACTAGTGAATCTGTCCCTGACGATAACGGAACATTGTGGTTGTCAATTAATGATTCTGTTCAGTGTATCTCCATTATTTCATTTCAATTTCACATAATTAGGTTATGGGACCTATGTGAAGAATTTTTAAAAATGCACAGTCAGTCTAAAACTCCGATAATGTTCAGTCCGATAAGAAAATTTCAGATCCGTGGCTGAAACTCAACAATTCGAGTGTGATAAAGAAACTGAGACCAATCTGTGTATACTTCAACAAATTCTAATGAATGCCACCTTTGTGTACTTGTATTTAGTCTGCTACAGTTTACTCTAGGTCATGTGCTTTGGCTTTCAAATTATTCATTGACCGAACTCTATTACATTTTGAGTTCCTAATAAACCACGAACGTGAAATTTAATGCAATGCTCGGTGGTGGAAATTACTGTTTTCATATCTCTTATCTTAGGGGTATAAGTGGAATACTGTGAAAAATGAAAGACAAATACACGGGTGAATCCATCCATGACCATAACGGAACATTGTGGTTGTCAATTGATGATATTGTTCAGTGCATCTCCATTATCTCATTTCAATTTCACATAATTAGGTGATGGGACCTATGCGCAAAATTTTAAAAAATACACTGTCAGTCTAAAACTCCGATAATGTTCAGTCCGACAAGAAATTTTCAAATCCGTTGCTGAAACTCAACTATTCGAGTGTGATAAAGAAACTGAGAATAATCTACATATACTTCAACAACTTCTTATGAATGACACCTTTGTGTACTTGTAACTAGTGTGCCACAGTTTACTCAAGGTCATGTGCTTTCGCTTTGAAATTATTCATGGACCCATTCTATCACATTTGAGTTCCTAATATACACCGAATGTGAAATTTATTGCAATGCTCAGTGGTGGAAATTATTGTTCTCATATCTTTTATCGTAGGGGTATAAATGGAATAGTATGAAAAATGAGAGATAAATACACTAGTGAATCCATCCTGGACGATAACGGAACATTGTGGTTGTCAATTAATGATTCTGTTCTGTGTATCTCCATTATTTCATTTCAATTTCACATAATTAGGTTATGGGACCTATGTGAAATTTTTTTAAAAATGCACAGTCAGTCTAAAACTCCGATAATATTCAGTCCGATAAGAAAGTTTCAGATCAGTAGCTGAAAATCAACAATTCGAGTGTGATAAAGAAACTGAGACCAATCTGCGTATACTTCAACAAATTCTAATGAATGCCACCTTTGTGTACTTGTAATTAGTGTGCTACAGTTTACTCTAGGTCATGTGCTTTCGCTTTAAAATTATTCATTGACCGAACTCTATTACATTCTGAGTTCCTAATAAACCACGAACGTGAAATTTAATGCAATGCTCGGTGATGGAAATTACAGCTTTCATATCTCTTATCCTAGGGGTATAAGTGGAATACTGTGAAAAATGAAAGACAAATACACGGGTGAATCCATCCATGAGCATAACGGAACATTGTGGTTGTCAATTGATGATATTTTTCAGTGCATCTCCATTATCTCATTTCAATTTCACATAATTAGGTGATGGGACCTATGTGCAAAATTTTAAAAAATACACCGTCAGTCTAAAACTCTGATAATGTTCAGTCCGATAAGAAATTATCGAATCCGTAGCTGAAACTCAACTATTCGAGTGTGATAAAGAAACTGAGAATAATCCACGTATACTTCAATAACTTCTTATGAATGACACCTTTGTGTACTTGTAACTAGTATGCCACAGTTTACTCAAGGTCATGTACTTTCGCTTTAAAATTATTCATGGACCCATTCTATCACATTTGAGTTCCTAATATACACCGAATGTGAAATTTATTGCAATTCTCGGTGGTGGAAATTATTGTTCTCATATCTCTTATCGTAGGGGTATAAATGGAATAGTATGAAAAATGAGAGATAAATACACTAGTGAATCTGTCCCTGACGATAACGGAACATTGTGGTTGTCAATTAATGATTCTGTTCAGTGTATCTCCATTATTTCATTTCAATTTCACATAATTAGGTTATGGGACCTATGTGAATTTTTTTTCAAAATGCACAGTCAGTCTAAAACTCCGATAATATTCAGTCTGATAAGAAAGTTTCAGATCCGTAGCTGAAACTCAACAATTCGAGTGTGATAAAGAAACTGGGACCAATCTGCGTATACTTCAACAAATTCTAATGAATGCCACCTTTGTGTACTTGTAATTAGTGTGCTACAGTTTACTCTAGGTCATGTGCTTTCGCTTTAAAATTATTCATTGACCGAACTCTATTACATTTTGAGTTCCTAATAAACCACGAACGTGAAATTTAATGCAATGCTCGGTGATGGAAATTGCTGCTTTCATATCTCTTATCATAGGGGTATAAGTGGAATACTGTGAAAAATGAAAGACAAATACACGGGTGAATCCATCCATGAGCATAACGGAATATTATGGTTGTCAATTGATGATATTGTTCAGTGCATCTCCATTATCTCATTTCAATTTCACATAATTAGGTGATGGGACCTATGTTCAAAATTTTAAAAAATACACCGTCAGTCTAAAACTCCGATAATGTTCAGTCCGATAAGAAATTATCGGATCCGAAGCTGAAAATCAACTATTCGAGTGTGATAAAGAAACTGAGAATAATCTACGTATACTTCAACAACTTCTTATGAATGACACCTTTGTGTACTTGTAACTAGTGTGCCACAGTTTACTCAAGGTCATGTACTTTTGCTTTAAAATTATTCATGGACCCATTCTATCACATTTGAGTTCCTAATATACACCGAATGTGAAATTTATTGCAATGGTCGGTGGTGGAAATTATTGTTCTCATATCTCTTATCGTAGGGGTATAAATTGAATAGTATGAAAAATGAGAGATAAATACACTAGTGAATCCGTCCTGGACGATAATGGAACATTGTGGTTGTCAATTAATGATTCTGTTCAGTGTATCTCCAATATTTCATTTCAATTTCACATAATTAGGTTATGGGACCTATGTGAATTCTTTTTAAAAATGCACAGTCAGTCTAAAACTCCGATAATGTTCAGTCCGATAAGAAAGTTTCAGATCCGTATCTGAAACTCAACAATTCGAGTGTGATAAAGAAACTGAGACCAATCTGCGTATACTTCAACAAATTCTAATGAATGCCACCTTTGTGTACTTGTAATTAGTGTGCTACAGTTTACTCTAGGTCATGTTCTTTCGCTTTAAAATTATTCGTTGACCGAACTCTATTACATTTCGAGTTCCTAATAAACCACGAACGTGAAATTTAATGCAATGCTCGGTGGTGGAAATTACTATTTTTTTATCTCTTATCGTAGGGGTATAAGTGGAATACTGTGAAAAATGAAAGACAAATACACGGGTGAATCCATCCATGACCATAACGGAACATTGTGGTTGTCAATTGATGATATTGTTCAGTGCATCTCCATTATCTCATTTCAATTTCACATAATTAGGTGATGGGACCTATGCGCAAAATTTTAAAAAATACACTGTCAGTCTTAAACTCCGATAATGTTCAGTCCGATAAGAAATTTTCAAATCCGTTGCTGAAACTCAACTATTCGAGTGTGATAAAGAAACTGAGAATAATCTACGTATACTTCAACAACTTCTTATGAATGACACCTTTGTGTACTTGTAACTAGTGTGCCACAGTTTACTCAAGGTCATGTGCTTTCGCTTTGAAATTATTCATGGACCCATTCTATCACATTTGAGTTCCTAATATACACCGAATGTGAAATTTATTGCAATGCTCGGTGGTGGAAATTATTGTTCTCATATCTTTTATCGTAGGGGTATAAATGGAATAGTATGAAAAATGAGAGATAAATACACTAGTGAATCCATCCTGGACGATAACGGAACATTGTGGTTGTCAATTAATGATTCTGTTCTGTGTATCTCCATTATTTCATTTCAATTTCACATAATTAGGTTATGGGACCTATGTGAAATTTTTTTAAAAATGCACAGTCAGTCTAAAACTCCGATAATATTCAGTCCGATAAGAAAGTTTCAGATCAGTAGCTGAAAATCAACAATTCGAGTGTGATAAAGAAACTGAGACCAATCTGCGTATACTTCAACAAATTCTAATGAATGCCACCTTTGTGTACTTGTAATTAGTGTGCTACAGTTTACTCTAGGTCATGTGCTTTCGCTTTAAAATTATTCATTGACCGAACTCTATTACATTTTGAGTTCCTAATAAACCACGAACGTGAAATTTAATGCAATGCTCGGTGATGGAAATTACTGCTTTCATATCTCTTATCCTAGGGGTATAAGTGGAATACTGTGAAAAATGAAAGACAAATACACGGGTGAATCCATCCATGAGCATAACGGAACATTGTGGTTGTCAATTGATGATATTTTTCAGTGCATCTCCATTATCTCATTTCAATTTCACATAATTAGGTGATGGGACCTATGTGCAAAATTTTAAAAAATACACCGTCAGTCTAAAACTCTGATAATGTTCAGTCCGATAAGAAATTATCGGATCCGTAGCTGAAACTCAACTATTCGAGTGTGATAAAGAAACTGAGAATAATCCACGTATACTTCAATAACTTCTTATGAATGACACCTTTGTGTACTTGTAACTAGTATGCCACAGTTTACTCAAGGTCATGTACTTTCGCTTTAAAATTATTCATGGACCCATTCTATCACATTTGAGTTCCTAATATACACCGAATGTGAAATTTATTGCAATTCTCGGTGGTGGAAATTATTGTTCTCATATCTCTTATCGTAGGGGTATAAATGGAATAGTATGAAAAATGAGAGATAAATACACTAGTGAATCTGTCCCTGACGATAACGGAACATTGTGGTTGTCAATTAATGATTCTGTTCAGTGTATCTCCATTATTTCATTTCAATTTCACATAATTAGGTTATGGGACCTATGTGAAGAATTTTTAAAAATGCACAGTCAGTCTAAAACTCCGATAATGTTCAGTCCGATAAGAAAATTTCAGATCCGTGGCTGAAACTCAACAATTCGAGTGTGATAAAGAAACTGAGACCAATCTGTGTATACTTCAACAAATTCTAATGAATGCCACCTTTGTGTACTTGTATTTAGTCTGCTACAGTTTACTCTAGGTCATGTGCTTTGGCTTTCAAATTATTCATTGACCGAACTCTATTACATTTTGAGTTCCTAATAAACCACGAACGTGAAATTTAATGCAATGCTCGGTGGTGGAAATTACTGTTTTCATATCTCTTATCTTAGGGGTATAAGGGGAATACTGTGAAAAATGAAAGACAAATACACGGGTGAATCCATCCATGACCATAACGGAACATTGTGGTTGTCAATTGATGATATTGTTCAGTGCATCTCCATTATCTCATTTCAATTTCACATAATTAGGTGATGGGACCTATGCGCAAAATTTTAAAAAATACACTGTCAGTCTAAAACTCCGATAATGTTCAGTCCGATAAGAAATTTTCAAATCCGTTGCTGAAACTCAACTATTCGAGTGTGATAAAGAAACTGAGAATAATCTACGTATACTTCAACAACTTCTTATGAATGACACCTTTGTGTACTTGTAACTAGTGTGCCACAGTTTACTCAAGGTCATGTGCTTTCGCTTTGAAATTATTCATGGACCCATTCTATCACATTTGAGTTCCTAATATACACCGAATGTGAAATTTATTGCAATGCTCGGTGGTGGAAATTATTGTTCTCATATCTCTTATCGTGGGGGTATAATTGGAATAGTATGAAAAATGAGAGATAAATACACTGGTGAATCCGTCCTGGACGATAATGGAACATTGTGGTTGTCAATTAATGATTCTGTTCAGTGTATCTCCATTATTTCATTTCAATTTCACATAATTAGGTTATGGGACCTATGTGAATTTTTTTTCAAAATGCACAGTCAGTCTAAAACTCCGATAATATTCAGTCCGATAAGAAAGTTTCAGATCCGTAGCTGAAACTCAACAATTCGAGTGTGATAAAGAAACTGGGACCAATCTGCGTATACTTCAACAAATTCTAATGAATGCCACCTTTGTGTACTTGTAATTAGTGTGCTACAGTTTACTCTAGGTCATGTGCTTTCGCTTTAAAATTATTCATTGACCGAACTCTATTACATTTTGAGTTCCTAATAAACCACGAACGTGAAATTTAATGCAATGCTCGGTGATGGAAATTGCTGCTTTCATATCTCTTATCATAGGGGTATAAGTGGAATACTGTGAAAAATGAAAGACAAATACATGGGTGAATCCATCCATGAGCATAACGGAATATTATGGTTGTCAATTGATGATATTGTTCAGTGCATCTCCATTATCTCATTTCAATTTCACATAATTAGGTGATGGGACCTACGTTCAAAATTTTAAAAAATACACCGTCAGTCTAAAACTCCGATAATGTTCAGTCCGATAAGAAATTATCGGATCCGAAGCTGAAAATCAACTATTCGAGTGTGATAAAGAAACTGAGAATAATCTACGTATACTTCAACAACTTCTTATGAATGACACCTTTGTGTACTTGTAACTAGTGTGCCACAGTTTACTCAAGGTCATGTGCTTTCGCTTTGAAATTATTCATGGACCCATTCTATCACATTTGAGTTCCTAATATACACCGAATGTGAAATTTATTGCAATGCTCGGTGGTGGAAATTATTGTTCTCATATCTCTTATCGTAGGGGTATAAATGGAATAGTATGAAAAATGAGAGATAAATACACTGGTGAATCCGTCCTGGACGATAATGGAACATTGTGGTTGTCAATTATTGATTCTGTTCAGTGTATCTCCATTATTTCATTTCAATTTCACATAATTAGGTTATGGGACCTATGTGAATTTTTTTTCAAAATGCACAGTCAGTCTAAAACTCCGATAATATTCAGTCCGATAAGAAAGTTTCAGATCCGTAGCTGAAACTCAACAATTCGAGTGTGATAAAGAAACTGGGACCAATCTGCGTATACTTCAACAAATTCTAATGAATGCCACCTTTGTGTACTTGTAATTAGTGTGCTACAGTTTACTCTAGGTCATGTGCTTTCGCTTTAAAATTATTCATTGACCGAACTCTATTACATTTTGAGTTCCTAATAAACCACGAACGTGAAATTTAATGCAATGCTCGGTGATGGAAATTGCTGCTTTCATATCTCTTATCATAGGGGTATAAGTGGAATACTGTGAAAAATGAAAGACAAATACACGGGTGAATCCATCCATGAGCATAACGGAATATTATGGTTGTCAATTGATGATATTGTTCAGTGCATCTCCATTATCTCATTTCAATTTCACATAATTAGGTGATGGGACCTACGTTCAAAATTTTAAAAAATACACCGTCAGTCTAAAACTCCGATAATGTTCAGTCCGATAAGAAATTATCGGATCCGAAGCTGAAAATCAACTATTCGAGTGTGATAAAGAAACTGAGAATAATCTACGTATACTTCAACAACTTCTTATGAATGACACCTTTGTGTACTTGTAACTAGTGTGCCACAGTTTACTCAAGGTCATGTGCTTTCGCTTTGAAATTATTCATGGACCCATTCTATCACATTTGAGTTCCTAATATACACCGAATGTGAAATTTATTGCAATGCTCGGTGGTGGAAATTATTGTTCTCATATCTCTTATCGTAGGGGTATAAATGGAATAGTATGAAAAATGAGAGATAAATACACTGGTGAATCCGTCCTGGACGATAATGGAACATTGTGGTTGTCAATTATTGATTCTGTTCAGTGTATCTCCATTATTTCATTTCAATTTCACATAATTAGGTTATGGGACCTATGTGAATTTTTTTTCAAAATGCACAGTCAGTCTAAAACTCCGATAATATTCAGTCCGATAAGAAAGTTTCAGATCCGTAGCTGAAACTCAACAATTCGAGTGTGATAAAGAAACTGGGACCAATCTGCGTATACTTCAACAAATTCTAATGAATGCCACCTTTGTGTACTTGTAATTAGTGTGCTACAGTTTACTCTAGGTCATGTGCTTTCGCTTTAAAATTATTCATTGACCGAACTCTATTACATTTTGAGTTCCTAATAAACCACGAACGTGAAATTTAATGCAATGCTCGGTGATGGAAATTGCTGCTTTCATATCTCTTATCATAGGGGTATAAGTGGAATACTGTGAAAAATGAAAGACAAATACACGGGTGAATCCATCCATGAGCATAACGGAATATTATGGTTGTCAATTGATGATATTGTTCAGTGCATCTCCATTATCTCATTTCAATTTCACATAATTAGGTGATGGGACCTACGTTCAAAATTTTAAAAAATACACCGTCAGTCTAAAACTCCGATAATGTTCAGTCCGATAAGAAATTATCGGATCCGAAACTGAAAATCAACTATTCGAGTGTGATAAAGAAACTGAGAATAATCTACGTATACTTCAACAACTTCTTATGAATGACACCTTTGTGTACTTGTAACTAGTGTGCCACAGTTTACTCAAGGTCATGTGCTTTCGCTTTGAAATTATTCATGGACCCATTCTATCACATTTGAGTTCCTAATATACACCGAATGTGAAATTTATTGCAATGCTCGGTGGTGGAAATTATTGTTCTCATATCTCTTATCGTAGGGGTATAATTGGAATAGTATGAAAAATGAGAGATAAATACACTGGTGAATCCGTCCTGGACGATAATGGAACATTGTGGTTGTCAATTAATGATTCTGTTCAGTGTATCTCCATTATTTCATTTCAATTTCACATAATTAGGTTATGGGACCTATGTGAATTTTTTTTCAAAATGCACAGTCAGTCTAAAACTCCGATAATATTCAGTCCGATAAGAAAGTTTCAGATCCGTAGCTGAAACTCAACAATTCGAGTGTGATAAAGAAACTGGGACCAATCTGCGTATACTTCAACAAATTCTAATGAATGCCACCTTTGTGTACTTGTAATTAGTGTGCTACAGTTTACTCTAGGTCATGTGCTTTCGCTTTAAAATTATTCATTGACCGAACTCTATTACATTTTGAGTTCCTAATAAACCACGAACGTGAAATTTAATGCAATGCTCGGTGATGGAAATTGCTGCTTTCATATCTCTTATCATAGGGGTATAAGTGGAATACTGTGAAAAATGAAAGACAAATACACGGGTGAATCCATCCATGAGCATAACGGAATATTATGGTTGTCAATTAATGATATTGTTCAGTGCATCTCCATTATCTCATTTCAATTTCACATAATTAGGTGATGGGACCTACGTTCAAAATTTTAAAAAATACACCGTCAGTCTAAAACTCCGATAATGTTCAGTCCGATAAGAAATTATCGGATCCGAAGCTGAAAATCAACTATTCGAGTGTGATAAAGAAACTGAGAATAATCTACGTATACTTCAACAACTTCTTATGAATGACACCTTTGTGTACTTGTAACTAGTGTGCCACAGTTTACTCAAGGTCATGTGCTTTCGCTTTGAAATTATTCATGGACCCATTCTATCACATTTGAGTTCCTAATATACACCGAATGTGAAATTTATTGCAATGCTCGGTGGTGGAAATTATTGTTCTCATATCTCTTATCGTAGGGGTATAATTGGAATAGTATGAAAAATGAGAGATAAATACACTGGTGAATCCGTCCTGGACGATAGTGGAACATTGTGGTTGTCAATTAATGATTCTGTTCAGTGTATCTCCATTATTTCATTTCAATTTCACATAATTAGGTTATGGGACCTATGTGAATTTTTTTTCAAAATGCACAGTCAGTCTAAAACTCCGATAATATTCAGTCCGATAAGAAAGTTTCAGATCCGTAGCTGAAACTCAACAATTCGAGTGTGATAAAGAAACTGGGACCAATCTGCGTATACTTCAACAAATTCTAATGAATGCCACCTTTGTGTACTTGTAATTAGTGTGCTACAGTTTACTCTAGGTCATGTGCTTTCGCTTTAAAATTATTCATTGACCGAACTCTATTACATTTTGAGTTCCTAATAAACCACGAACGTGAAATTTAATGCAATGCTCGGTGATGGAAATTGCTGCTTTCATATCTCTTATCATAGGGGTATAAGTGGAATACTGTGAAAAATGAAAGACAAATACACGGGTGAATCCATCCATGAGCATAATGGAATATTATGGTTGTCAATTGATGATATTGTTCAGTGCATCTCCATTATCTCATTTCAATTTCACATAATTAGGTGATGGGACCTACGTTCAAAATTTTAAAAAATACACCGTCAGTCTAAAACTCCGATAATGTTCAGTCCGATAAGAAATTATCGGATCCGAAGCTGAAAATCAACTATTCGAGTGTGATAAAGAAACTGAGAATAATCTACGTATACTTCAACAACTTCTTATGAATGACACCTTTGTGTACTTGTAACTAGTGTGCCACAGTTTACTCAAGGTCATGTGCTTTCGCTTTGAAATTATTCATGGACCCATTCTATCACATTTGAGTTCCTAATATACACCGAATGTGAAATTTATTGCAATGCTCGGTGGTGGAAATTATTGTTCTCATATCTCTTATCGTAGGGGTATAAATGGAATAGTATGAAAAATGAGAGATAAATACACTGGTGAATCCGTCCTGGACGATAATGGAACATTGTGGTTGTCAATTATTGATTCTGTTCAGTGTATCTCCATTATTTCATTTCAATTTCACATAATTAGGTTATGGGACCTATGTGAATTTTTTTTCAAAATGCACAGTCAGTCTAAAACTCCGATAATATTCAGTCCGATAAGAAAGTTTCAGATCCGTAGCTGAAACTCAACAATTCGAGTGTGATAAAGAAACTGGGACCAATCTGCGTATACTTCAACAAATTCTAATGAATGCCACCTTTGTGTACTTGTAATTAGTGTGCTACAGTTTACTCTAGGTCATGTGCTTTCGCTTTAAAATTATTCATTGACCGAACTCTATTACATTTTGAGTTCCTAATAAACCACGAACGTGAAATTTAATGCAATGCTCGGTGATGGAAATTGCTGCTTTCATATCTCTTATCATAGGGGTATAAGTGGAATACTGTGAAAAATGAAAGACAAATACACGGGTGAATCCATCCATGAGCATAACGGAATATTATGGTTGTCAATTGATGATATTGTTCAGTGCATCTCCATTATCTCATTTCAATTTCACATAATTAGGTGATGGGACCTACGTTCAAAATTTTAAAAAATACACCGTCAGTCTAAAACTCCGATAATGTTCAGTCCGATAAGAAATTATCGGATCCGAAGCTGAAAATCAACTATTCGAGTGTGATAAAGAAACTGAGAATAATCTACGTATACTTCAACAACTTCTTATGAATGACACCTTTGTGTACTTGTAACTAGTGTGCCACAGTTTACTCAAGGTCATGTGCTTTCGCTTTGAAATTATTCATGGACCCATTCTATCACATTTGAGTTCCTAATATACACCGAATGTGAAATTTATTGCAATGCTCGGTGGTGGAAATTATTGTTCTCATATCTCTTATCGTAGGGGTATAATTGGAATAGTATGAAAAATGAGAGATAAATACACTGGTGAATCCGTCCTGGACGATAATGGAACATTGTGGTTGTCAATTAATGATTCTGTTCAGTGTATCTCCATTATTTCATTTCAATTTCACATCATTAGGTTATGGGACCTATGTGATTTTTTTTTCAAAATGCACAGTCAGTCTAAAACTCCGATAATATTCAGTCCGATAAGAAAGTTTCAGATCCGTAGCTGAAACTCAACAATTCGAGTGTGATAAAGAAACTGGGACCAATCTGCGTATACTTCAACAAATTCTAATGAATGCCACCTTTGTGTACTTGTAATTAGTGTGCTACAGTTTACTCTAGGTCATGTGCTTTCGCTTTAAAATTATTCATTGACCGAACTCTATTACATTTTGAGTTTCTAATAAACCACGAACGTGAAATTTAATGCAATGCTCGGTGATGGAAATTGCTGCTTTCATATCTCTTATCATAGGGGTATAAGTGGAATACTGTGAAAAATGAAAGACAAATACACGGGTGAATCCATCCATGAGCATAACGGAATATTATGGTTGTCAATTGATGATATTGTTCAGTGCATCTCCATTATCTCATTTCAATTTCACATAATTAGGTGATGGGACCTACGTTCAAAATTTTAAAAAATACACCGTCAGTCTAAAACTCCGATAATGTTCAGTCCGATAAGAAATTATCGGATCCGAAGCTGAAAATCAACTATTCGAGTGTGATAAAGAAACTGAGAATAATCTACGTATACTTCAACAACTTCTTATGAATGACACCTTTGTGTACTTGTAACTAGTGTGCCACAGTTTACTCAAGGTCATGTGCTTTCGCTTTGAAATTATTCATGGACCCATTCTATCACATTTGAGTTCCTAATATACACCGAATGTGAAATTTATTGCAATGCTCGGTGGTGGAAATTATTGTTCTCATATCTCTTATCGTAGGGGTATAAATGGAATAGTATGAAAAATGAGAGATAAATACACTGGTGAATCCGTCCTGGACGATAATGGAACATTGTGGTTGTCAATTATTGATTCTGTTCAGTGTATCTCCATTATTTCATTTCAATTTCACATAATTAGGTTATGGGACCTATGTGAATTTTTTTTCAAAATGCACAGTCAGTCTAAAACTCCGATAATATTCAGTCCGATAAGAAAGTTTCAGATCCGTAGCTGAAACTCAACAATTCGAGTGTGATAAAGAAACTGGGACCAATCTGCGTATACTTCAACAAATTCTAATGAATGCCACCTTTGTGTACTTGTAATTAGTGTGCTACAGTTTACTCTAGGTCATGTGCTTTCGCTTTAAAATTATTCATTGACCGAACTCTATTACATTTTGAGTTCCTAATAAACCACGAACGTGAAATTTAATGCAATGCTCGGTGATGGAAATTGCTGCTTTCATATCTCTTATCATAGGGGTATAAGTGGAATACTGTGAAAAATGAAAGACAAATACACGGGTGAATCCATCCATGAGCATAACGGAATATTATGGTTGTCAATTGATGATATTGTTCAGTGCATCTCCATTATCTCATTTCAATTTCACATAATTAGGTGATGGGACCTACGTTCAAAATTTTAAAAAATACACCGTCAGTCTAAAACTCCGATAATGTTCAGTCCGATAAGAAATTATCGGATCCGAAGCTGAAAATCAACTATTCGAGTGTGATAAAGAAACTGAGAATAATCTACGTATACTTCAACAACTTCTTATGAATGACACCTTTGTGTACTTGTAACTAGTGTGCCACAGTTTACTCAAGGTCATGTGCTTTCGCTTTGAAATTATTCATGGACCCATTCTATCACATTTGAGTTCCTAATATACACCGAATGTGAAATTTATTGCAATGCTCGGTGGTGGAAATTATTGTTCTCATATCTCTTATCGTAGGGGTATAAATGGAATAGTATGAAAAATGAGAGATAAATACACTGGTGAATCCGTCCTGGACGATAATGGAACATTGTGGTTGTCAATTATTGATTCTGTTCAGTGTATCTCCATTATTTCATTTCAATTTCACATAATTAGGTTATGGGACCTATGTGAATTTTTTTTCAAAATGCACAGTCAGTCTAAAACTCCGATAATATTCAGTCCGATAAGAAAGTTTCAGATCCGTAGCTGAAACTCAACAATTCGAGTGTGATAAAGAAACTGGGACCAATCTGCGTATACTTCAACAAATTCTAATGAATGCCACCTTTGTGTACTTGTAATTAGTGTGCTACAGTTTACTCTAGGTCATGTGCTTTCGCTTTAAAATTATTCATTGACCGAACTCTATTACATTTTAAGTTCCTAATAAACCACGAACGTGAAATTTAATGCAATGCTCGGTGATGGAAATTGCTGCTTTCATATCTCTTATCATAGGGGTATAAGTGGAATACTGTGAAAAATGAAAGACAAATACACGGGTGAATCCATCCATGAGCATAACGGAATATTATGGTTGTCAATTGATGATATTGTTCAGTGCATCTCCATTATCTCATTTCAATTTCACATAATTAGGTGATGGGACCTACGTTCAAAATTTTAAAAAATACACCGTCAGTCTAAAACTCCGATAATGTTCAGTCCGATAAGAAATTATCGGATCCGAAGCTGAAAATCAACTATTCGAGTGTGATAAAGAAACTGAGAATAATCTACGTATACTTCAACAACTTCTTATGAATGACACCTTTGTGTACTTGTAACTAGTGTGCCACAGTTTACTCAAGGTCATGCGCTTTCGCTTTGAAATTATTCATGGACCCATTCTATCACATTTGAGTTCCTAATATACACCGAATGTGAAATTTATTGCAATGCTCGGTGGTGGAAATTATTGTTCTCATATCTCTTATCGTAGGGGTATAATTGGAATAGTATGAAAAATGAGAGATAAATACACTGGTGAATCCGTCCTGGACGATAATGGAACATTGTGGTTGTCAATTAATGATTCTGTTCAGTGTATCTCCATTATTTAATTTCAATTTCACATCATTAGGTTATGGGACCTATGTGAATTTTTTTCAAAATGCACAGTCAGTCTAAAACTCCGATAATATTCAGTCCGATAAGAAAGTTTCAGATCCGTAGCTGAAACTCAACAATTCGAGTGTGATAAAGAAACTGGGACCAATCTGCGTATACTTCAACAAATTCTAATGAATGCCACCTTTGTGTACTTGTAATTAGTGTGCTACAGTTTACTCTAGGTCATGTGCTTTCGCTTTAAAATTATTCATTGACCGAACTCTATTACATTTTGAGTTCCTAATAAACCACGAACGTGAAATTTAATGCAATGCTCGGTGATGGAAATTGCTGCTTTCATATCTCTTATCATAGGGGTATAAGTGGAATACTGTGAAAAATGAAAGACAAATACACGGGTGAATCCATCCATGAGCATAACGGAATATTATGGTTGTCAATTGATGATATTGTTCAGTGCATCTCCATTATCTCATTTCAATTTCACATAATTAGGTGATGGGACCTATGTTCAAAATTTTAAAAAATACACCGTCAGTCTAAAACTCCGATAATGTTCAGTCCGATAAGAAATTATCGGATCCGAAGCTGAAAATCAACTATTCGAGTGTGATAAAGAAACTGAGAATAATCTACGTATACTTCAACAACTTCTTATGAATGACACCTTTGTGTACTTGTAACTAGTGTGCCACAGTTTACTCAAGGTCATGTACTTTCGCTTCAAAATTATTCATGGACCCATTCTATCACATTTGAGTTCCTAATATACACCGAATGTGAAATTTATTGCAATGGTCGGTGGTGGAAATTATTGTTCTCATATCTCTTATCGTAGGGGTATAAATTGAATAGTATGAAAAATGAGAGATAAATACACTAGTGAATCCGTCCTGGACGATAATGGAACATTGTGGTTGTCAATTAATGATTCTGTTCAGTGTATCTCCAATATTTCATTTCAATTACACATAATTAGGTTATGGGACCTATGTGAATTTTTTTTAAAAATGCACAGTCAGTCTAAAACTCCGATAATGTTCAGTCCGATAAGAAAGTTTCAGATCCGTATCTGAAACTCAACAATTCGAGTGTGATAAAGAAACTGAGACCAATCTGCGTATACTTCAAAAAATTCTAATGAATGCCACCTTTGTGTACTTGTAATTAGTGTGCTACAGTTTACTCTAGGTCATGTTCTTTCGCTTTAAAATTATTCGTTGACCGAACTCTATTACATTTCGAGTTCCTAATAAACCACGAACGTGAAATTTAATGCAATGCTCGGTGGTGGAAATTACTGTTTTCTTATCTCTTATCGTAGGGGTATAAGTGGAATACTGTGAAAAATGAAAGACAAATACACGGGTGAATCCATCCATGACCATAACGGAACATTGTGGTTGTCAATTGATGATATTGTTCAGTGCATCTCCATTATCTCATTTCAATTTCACATAATTAGGTGATGGGACCTATGCGCAAAATTTTAAAAAATACACTGTCAGTCTTAAACTCCGATAATGTTCAGTCCGATAAGAAATTTTCGAATCCGTTGCTGAAACTCAACTATTCGAGTGTGATAAAGAAACTGAGAATAATCTACGTATACTTCAACAACTTCTTATGAATGACACCTTTGTGTACTTGTAACTAGTGTGCCACAGTTTACTCAAGGTCATGTGCTTTCGCTTTGAAATTATTCATGGACCCATTCTATCACATTTGAGTTCCTAATATACACCGAATGTGAAATTTATTGCAATGCTCGGTGGTGGAAATTATTGTTCTCATATCTTTTGTCGTAGGGGTATAAATGGAATAGTATGAAAAATGAGAGATAAATACACTAGTGAATCCATCCTGGACGATAACGGAACATTGTGGTTGTCAATTAATGATTCTGTTCTGTGTATCTCCATTATTTCATTTCAATTTCACATAATTAGGTTATGGGACCTATGTGAAATTTTTTTAAAAATGCACAGTCAGTCTAAAACTCCGATAATATTCAGTCCGATAAGAAAGTTTCAGATCAGTAGCTGAAAATCAACAATTCGAGTGTGATAAAGAAACTGAGACCAATCTGCGTATACTTCAACAAATTCTAATGAATGCCACCTTTGTGTACTTGTAATTAGTGTGCTACAGTTTACTCTAGGTCATGTGCTTTCGCTTTAAAATTATTCATTGACCGAACTCTATTACATTTTGAGTTCCTAATAAACCAGGAACGTGAAATTTAATGCAATGCTCGGTGATGGATATTACTGCTTTCATATCTCTTATCCTAGAGGTATAAGTGGAATACTGTGAAAAATGAAAGACAAATACACGGGTGAATCCATCCATGAGCATAACGGAACATTGTGGTTGTCAATTGATGATATTGTTCAGTGCATCTCCATTATCTCATTTCAATTTCACATAATTAGGTGATGGGACCTATGTGCAAAATTTTAAAAAATACACCGTCAGTCTAAAACTCTGATAATGTTCAGTCCGATAAGAAATTATCGGATCCGTAGCTGAAACTCAACTATTCGAGTGTGATAAAGAAACTGAGAATAATCCACGTATACTTCAATAACTTCTTATGAATGACACCTTTGTGTACTTGTAACTAGTGTGTCACAGTTTACTCAAGGTCATGTACTTTCGCTTTAAAATTATTCATGGACCCATTCTATCACATTTGAGTTCCTAATATACACCGAATGTGAAATTTATTGCAATTCTCGGTGGTGGAAATTATTGTTCTCATATCTCTTATCGTAGGGGTATAAATGGAATAGTATGAAAAATGAGAGATAAATACATTAGTGAATCTGTCCCTGACGATAACGGAACATTGTGGTTGTCAATTAATGATTCTGTTCAGTGTATCTACAATATTTCATTTCAATTTCACATAATTAGGTTATGGGACCTATGTGAAGAATTTTTAAAAATGCACAGTCAGTCTAAAACTCCGATAATGTTCAGTCCGATAAGAAAATTTCAGATCCGTGGCTGAAACTCAACAATTCGGGTGTGATAAAGAAACTGAGACCAATCTGTGTATACTTCAACAAATTCTAATGAATGCCACCTTTGTGTACTTGTATTTAGTCTGCTACAGTTTACTCTAGGTCATGTGCTTTGGCTTTGAAATTATTCATTGACCGAACTCTATTACATTTTGAGTTCCTAATAAACCACGAACGTGAAATTTAATGCAATGCTCGGTGGTGGAAATTACTGTTTTCATATCTCTTATCTTAGGGGTATAAGTGGAATACTGTGAAAAATGAAAGACAAATACACGGGTGAATCCATCCATGACCATAACGGAACATTGTGGTTGTCAATTGATGATATTGTTCAGTGCATCTCCATTATCTCATTTCAATTTCACATAATTAGGTGATGGGACCTATGTGCAAGATTTTAAAAAATACACTGTCAGTCTAAAACTCCGATAATGTTCAGTCCGATAAGAAATTTTCAAATCCGTTGCTGAAACTCAACTATTCGAGTGTGATAAAGAAACTGAGAATAATCTACGTATACTTCAGAAACTTCTTATGAATGACACCTTTGTGTACTTGTAACTAGTGTTCCACAGTTTACTCAAGGTCATGTGCTTTCGCTTTAAAATTATTCATGGACCCATTCTATCACATTTGAGTTCCTAATATACACCGAATGTGAAATTTATTGCAATGCTCGGTGGTGGAAATTATTGTTCTCATGTCTCTTATCGTAGGGGTATAAATTATATAGTATGAGAAATGAGAGATAAATACACTAATGAATCTGTCCTGGACGATAACGGAACATTGTGGTTGTCAATTAATGATTCTGTTCAGTGTATCTCCATTATTTCATTTCAATTTCACATAATTAGGTTATGGGACCTATGTGAAACTTTTTTTAAAATGCACAGTCAGTCTAAAACTCCGATAATATTCAGTCCGATAAGAAAGTTTCAGATCCGTAGCTGAAACTCAACAATTCGAGTGTGATAAAGAAACTGAGACCAATCTGCGCATACTTCAACAAATTCTAATGAATGCCACCTTTGTGTACTTTTAATTAGTGTGCTACAGTTTACTCTAGGTCATGTGCTTTCGCTTTAAAATTATTCATTGATCGAACTCTATTACATTTTGAGTTCCTAATAAACCACGAACGTGAAATTTAATGCAATGCTCGGTGGTGCAAATTACTTTTTTTATATCTCTTATCGTAGGGGTATAAGTGGAATACTGTGAAAATTGAAAGACAAATACACGGGTGAATCCATCCATGACCATAACGGAATATTGTGGTTGTCAATTGATGATATTGTTCAGTGCATCTCCATTATCTCATTTCAATTTCACGGAATTAGGTGATGGGACCTATGTGAAGAATTTTTAAAAATGTACAGTCAGTCTAAAACTCCGATAATATTCAGTCCGATAAGAAAGTTTCAGATCCGTAGCTGAAACTCAACAATTCAAGTGTGACAAAGAAACTGAGACCAATCTTCGTATAATTCAACAAATTCTAATGAATGCCACCTTTGTGTACTTGTAATTAGTGTGCTACAGTTTACTCTAGGTCATGTGCTTTCGCTTTAAAATTATTCATTGACCAAACTCTATTACATTTTGAGTTCCTAATAAACCACGAACGTGAAATTTAATGCAATGCTCGGTGATGGAAATTACAGCTTTCATATCTCTTATCGTAGGGGTATAAGTGGAATACTGTGAAAAATGAAAGACAAATACACGGGTGAATCCATCCATGAGCATAACGGAACATTGTGGTTGTCAATTGATGATATTGTTCAGTGCATCTCCATTATCTCATTTCAATTTCACATAATTAGGTGATGGGACCTATGTGCAAAATTTTAAAAAATACACCGTTAGTCTAAAACTCCGATAATGTTCAGTCCGATAAGAAATTATCGGATCCGTAGCTGAAACTCAACTATTCGAGTGTGATAAAGAAACTGAGAATAATCTACGTATACTTCAACAACTTCTTGTGAATGACACCTTTGTGTACTTGTAACTAGTGTGCCACAGTTTACTCAAGGTCATGTACTTTCGCTTTAAAATTATTCATGGACCCATTCTATCACATTTGAGTTCCTAATATACACCGAATGTGAAATTTATTGCAATGCTCGGTGGTGGAAATTATTGTTCTCATATCTCTTATCGTAGGGGTATAAATGGAATAGTATGAAAAATGAGAGATAAATACACTAGTGAATCCGTCCTGGACGATAACGGAACATTGTGGTTGTCAATTAATGATTCTGTTCAGTGTATCTCCATTATTTCATTTCAATTTCACATAATTAGGTTATGGGACCTATGTGAAATTTTTTTTAAAATGCACAGTCAGTCTAAAACTCCGATAATGTTCAGTCCGATAAGAAAGTTTCAGATCCGTAGCTAAAACTCAACAATTCGAGTGTGATAAAGAAACTGAGACCAATCTGCGTATACTTCAACAAATTCTTATGAATGCCACCTTTGTGTACTTGTAACTAGTGTGCTACAGTTTACTCTAGGTCATGTGCTTTCGCTTTAAAATTATTCATTGATCGAACTCTATTACATTTTGAGTTCCTAATAAACCACGAACGTGAAATTTAATGCAATGCTCGGTGGTGCAAATTACTGTTTTCATATCTCTTATCATAGGGATATAAGTGGAATACTGTGAAAATTGAAAGAGAAATACACGGGTGAATCCATCCATGACCATAACGGAACATTGTGGTTGTCAATTGATGATATTGTTCAGTGCATCTCCATTATTTCATTTCAAATTCACATAATCAGGTGATGGGACCTATGTGCAAAATTTTAAAAGATGCACCGTCAGTCTAAAACTCCGATAATGTTCAGTCCGATGAGAAATTATCGGATCTGTAGCTGAAACTCAACTATTCGAGTGTGATAAAGAAACTGAGACCAATCTGCGTATACTTCAACAAATTCTAATGAATACCACCTTTTTGGACTTGTAATTAGTGTGCTACAGTTTACTGTAGGTCATGTGCTTTCTCTTTAAAATTATACATTGATAGAAATCTATTACATTTTGAGTTCCAAATAAACCACGAACGTGAAATTTAATGCATTGTTCGGTGGTGGAAATTACTGCTTTCATATCTCCTATCGTAGGGGTGTAAGTGTAATACTGTGAAAAATGAAAGACAAATACATGTGAATCCATCCATGACCATAACGGAACATTGTGGTTGTCAATTGATGATATTGTTCAGTGCATCTCCATTATTTCATTTCAAATTCACATAATCAGGTGATGGGACCTATGTGCAAAATTTTAAAAGATGCACCGTCAGTCTAAAACTCCGATAATGTTCAGTCCGATGAGAAATTATCGGATCCGTAGCTGAAACTCAACTATTCGAGTGTGATAAAGAAACTGAGAATAATCTACGTATACTTCAACAACTTCTTATGAATGACACCTTTGTGTACTTGTAACTAGTGTGCCACAGTTTACTCAAGGTCATGTGCTTTCGCTTTGAAATTATTCGTGGACCCATTCTTTCACATTTTAGTTCATAATATACACCGAATGTGAAATTTATTGCAATGCTCGGTGGTAGAAATTATTGTTCTCATATCTCTTATCGTAGGGGTATAAATTATATAGTGTGAAAAATGAGAGATAAATACACTAGTGAATCCGTCCTGGACGATAACGGAACATTGTGGTTATCAATTACTGATTCTGTTCAGTGTATCTCCAATATTTCATTTCAATTACACATAATTAGGTTAGGGGACCTATGTGAAATTTTTTTTTTAAAATGCACAGTCAGTATGAAACACCGATAATGTTCAGTCCGATAAGAAAGTTTCAGATCCGTAGCTAAAACTCATGAATTCGAGTGTGATAAAGAAATTGAGACCAATCTGTGTATACTTCAACAAATTCTAATGAATGCCAGCTTTGTGTACTTGTAATTAGTGTGCTACAGTTTACTCTAGGTCATGTGCTTTCGCTTTAAAATTATTCATTGACCGAACTCTATTACAATTTGAGTTCCTAATAAACCACGAACGTGAAATTTAATGCAATTCTCGGTGTTGGAAATTACTGTTTTCATATCTCTTATCGTAGGGGTATAGGTGGAATACTATGAAAAATGAAAGACAAATACACGGGTGAATCCATCTATGAGCATAACGGAACATTGTGGTTGTCAATTGATGATATTGTTCAGTGCATCTCCATTATCTCATTTCAATTTCACATAATTAAGTGACGGGACCTATGCGCAAAATTTAAAAAAATACACTGTCAGTCTAAAACTCCGATAATGTTCAGTCCGATAAGAAATTTTTGAATCCGTAGCTGAAACTCAACTATTCGAGTGTGATAAAGAAACTGAGAATAATCTACGTATAGTTCAACAACTTCTTATGAATGACACCTTTGTGTACTTGTAACTAGTGTGCCACAGTTTACTCAAGGTCATGTGCTTTCGCTTTGAAATTATTCGTGGACCCATTCTTTCACATTTGAGTTCCTAATATACAACGACTGTGAAATTTATTGCAATGCTCGGTGGTGGAAATTATTGTTCTCATATCTCTTATCGTAGGGGTATAAATGTAATAGTATGAAAAATGAGAGATAAATACACTAGTGAATCCGTCCTGGACGATAACGGAACATTGTGGTTGTCAATTAATGATTCTGTTCAGTGTATCTCCATTATTTCATTTCAATTTCACATAATTAGGTTATGGGACCTATGTGAAATTTTTTTTAAAATGCACAGTCAGTCTAAAACTCCGATAATATTCAGTCCGATAAGAAAGTTTCAGATCCGTAGCTGAAACTTAACAATTCGAGTGTGATAAAGAAACTGAGACCAATCTGTGCATACTTCAACAAATTCTAATGAATGCCACCTTTGTGTACTTTTAATTAGTGTGCTACAGATTACTCTAGGTCATGTGCTTTCGCTTTAAAATTATTCATTGATCGAACTCTATTACATTTTGAGTTCCTAATAAACCACGAACGTGAAATTTAATGCAATGCTCGGTGGTGCAAATTACTTTTTTTATATCTCTTATCGTAGGGGTATAAGTGGAATACTGTGAAAGTTGAAAGACAAATACACGGGTGACTCCATCCATGACCATAACGGAACATTGTGGTTGTCAATTGATGATATTGTTCAGTGCATCTCCATTATCTCATTTCAATTTCACAGAATTAGGTGATGGGACCTATGTGAAGAATTTTTAAAAATGTACAGTCTGTCTAAAACTCCGATAATATTCAGTCCGATAAGAAAGTTTCAGATCCGTAGCTGAAACTCAACAATTCAAGTGTGATAAAGAAACTGAGACCAATCTGCGTATAATTCAACAAATTCTAATGAATGCCACCTTTGTGTACTTGTAATTAGTGTGCTACAGTTTACTCTAGGTCATGTGCTTTCGCTTTAAAATTATTCATTGACCAAACTCTATTACATTTTGAGTTCCTAATAAACCACGAACGTGAAATTTAATGCAATGCTAGGTGATGGAAATTACTGCTTTCATACCTCTTATCGTAGGGGTATAAGTGGAATACTGTGAAAAATGAAAGACAAATACATGGGTGAATCCATCCATGAGTATAACGGAACATTGTGGTTGTCAATTGATGATATTGTTCAGTGCATCTCCATTATCTCATTTCAATTTCACATAATTAGGTGATGGGACCTATGTGCAAAATTTTAAAAAATACACCGTTAGTCTAAAACTCCGATAATGTTCAGTCCGATAAGAAATTATCGGATCCGTAGCTGAAACTCAACTATTCGAGTGTGATAAAGAAACTGAGAATAATCTACGTATACTTCAACAACTTCTTGTGAATGACACCTTTGTGTACTTGTAACTAGTGTGCCACAGTTTACTCAAGGTCATGTACTTTCGCTTTAAAATTATTCATGGACCCGTTCTATCACATTTGAGTTCCTAATATACACCGAATGTGAAATTTATTGCAATGCTCGGTGGTGGAAATTATTGTTCTCATATCTCTTATCGTAGGGGTATAAATGGAATAGTATGAAAAATGAGAGATAAATACACTAGTGAATCCGTCCTGGACGATAACGGAACATTGTGGTTGTCAATTAATGATTATGTTCAGTGTATCTCCATTATTTCATTTCAATTTCACATAATTAGGTTATGGGACCTATGTGAAATTTTTTTTAAAATGCACAGTCAGTCTAAAACTCCGATAATGTTCAGTCCGATAAGAAAGTTTCAGATCCGTAGCTAAAACTCAACAATTCGAGTGTGATAAAGAAACTGAGACCAATCTGCGTATACTTCAACAAATTCTAATGAATGCCACCTTTGTGTACTTGTAACTAGTGTGCTACAGTTTACTCTAGGTCATGTGCTTTCGCTTTAAAATTATTCATTGATCGAACTCTATTACATTTTGAGTTCCTAATAAACCACGAACGTGAAATTTAATGCAATGCTCGGTGGTGCAAATTACTGTTTTCATATCTCTTATCATAGGGGTATAAGTGGAATACTGTGAAAATTGAAAGAGAAATACACGGGTGAATCCATCCATGACCATAACGGAACATTGTGGTTGTCAATTGATGATATTGTTCAGTGCATCTCCATTTTCTCATTTCAATTTCACATAATTAGGTGATGGGACCTATGTGCAAAATTTTAAAAAATACACCGTCAGTTTAAAACTCTGATAATGTTCAGTCCGATAAGAAATTATCGGATCCGTAGCTGAAACTCAACTATTCGAGTGTGATAAAGAAACTGAGACCAATCTGCGTATACTTCAACAAATTCTAATGAATACCACCTTTTTGGACTTGTAATTAGTGTGCTACAGTTTACTGTAGGTCATGTGCTTTCTCTTTAAAATTATACATTGATAGAAATCTATTACATTTTGAGTTCCAAATAAACCACGAACGTGAAATTTAATGCATTGTTCGGTGGTGGATATTACTGCTTTCATATCTCCTATCGTAGGGGTGTAAGTGGAATACTGTGAAAAATGAAAGACAAATACATGGGTGAATCCATCCATGACCATAACGGAACATTGTGGTTGTCAATTGATGATATTGTTAAGTGCATCTCCATTATTTCATTTCAAATTCACATAATCAGGTGATGGGACCTATGTGAAAATTTTAAAAGATGCACCGTCAGTCTAAAACTCCGATAATGTTCAGTCCGATAAGAAATTATCGGATCCGTGGCTGAAACTCAACTATTCGAGTGTGATAAAGAAACTGAGAATAATCTACGTATACTTCAACAACTTCTTATGAATGACACCTTTGTGTACTTGTAACTAGTGTGCCACAGTTTACTCAAGGTCATGTGCTTTCGCTTTAAAATTATTCATGGACCCATTCTATCACATTTGAGTTCCTAATATACACCGAATGTGAAATTTATTGCAATGCTCGGTGGTGGAAATTATTGTTCTCATATCTCTTATCGTAGGGGTATAAATTATATAGTATGAAAAATGAGAGATAAATACACTAGTGAATCCGTCCTGGACGATAACGGAACATTGTTGTCAATTAATGATTCTGTTCAGTGTATCTCCAATATTTCATTTCAATTTCACATAATTAGGTTATGGGACCTATGTGAAGAATTTTTAAAAATGCACAGTCAGTCTAAAACTCTGATAATGTTCAGTCTGATAAGAAAGTTTCAGATCCATAGCCGAAACTCAACAATTCGAGTGTGATAAAGAAACTGAGACCAATCTGCGTATACTTCAACAAATTCTAATGAATACCACCTTTGTGGACTTGTAATTAGTGTGCTACAGTTTACTCTAGGTCATGTGCTTTCGCTTTAAAATTATTCATTGACAGAAATCTATTACATTTTGAGTTCCAAATAAACCACGAACGTGAAATTTAATGCATTGCTCGGTGGTGGAAATTACTGCTTTCATATCTCCTATCGTAGGGGTGTAAGTGGAATACTGTGAAAAATGAAAGACAAATACAGGGGTGAATCCATCCATGACCATAACGGAACATTGTGGTTGTCAATTGATGATATTGTTCAGTGCATCTCCATTATTTCATTTCAAATTCACATAATCAGGTGATGGGACCTATGTGCAAAATTTTAAAAGATGCACCGTCAGTCTAAAACTCCGATAATGTTCAGTCCGATGAGAAATTATCGGATCCGTAGCTGAAACTCAACTATTCGAGTGTGATAAAGAAACTGCGAATAATCTACGTATACTTCAACAACTTCTTATGAATGACACCTTTGTGTACTTGTAACTAGTGTGCCACAGTTTACTCAAGGTCATGTGCTTTCGCTTTGAAATTATTCGTGGACCCATTCTTTCACATTTGAGTTCATAATATACACCGAATGTGAAATTTATTGCAATGCTCGGTGGTGGAAATTATTGTTCTCATATCTCTTATCGTAGGGGTATAAATTATATAGTGTGAAAAATGAGAGATAAATACACTAGTGAATCCGTCCTGGACGATAACGGAACATTGTGGTTGTCAATTACTGATTCTGTTCAGTGTATCTCCAATATTTCATTTCAATTACACATAATTAGGTTAGGGGACCTATGTGAAATTTTTTTTTAAAATGCACAGTCAGTATGAAACACTGATAATGTTCAGTCTGATAAGAAAGTTTCAGATCCGTAGCTAAAACTCATGAATTCGAGTGTGATAAAGAAATTGAGACCAATCTGTGTATACTTCAACAAATTCTAATGAATGCCAGCTTTGTGTACTTGTAATTAGTGTGCTACAGTTTACTCTAGGTCATGTGCTTTCGCTTTAAAATTATTCATTGACCGAACTCTATTACATTTTGAGTTCCTAATAAACCACGAACGTGAAATTTAATGCAATGCTCGGTGGTGGAAATTACTGTTTTCATATCTCTTATCGTAGGGGTATAGGTGGAATACTATGAAAAATGAAAGACAAATACACGGGTGAATCCATCTATGAGCATAACGGAACATTGTGGTTGTCAATTGATGATATTGTTCAGTGCATCTCCATTATCTCATTTCAATTTCACATAATTAGGTGATGGGACCTATGCGCAAAATTTAAAAAAATACACTGTCAGTCTAAAACTCCGATAATGTTCAGTCCGATAAGAAATTTTCGAATCCGTAGCTGAAACTCAACTATTCGAGTGTGATAAAGAAACTGAGAATAATCTACGTATACTTCAACAACTTCTTATGAATGACACCTTTGTGTACTTGTAACTAGTGTGCCACAGTTTACTCAAGGTCATGTGCTTTCGCTTTGAAATTATTCGTGGACCCATTCTTTCACATTTGAGTTCCTAATATACAGCGACTGTGAAATTTATTGCAATGCTCGGTGGTGGAAATTATTGTTCTCATATCTCTTATCGTAGGGGTATAAATGTAATAGTATGAAAAATGAGAGATAAATACACTAGTGAATCCGTCCTGGACGATAACGGAACATTGTGGTTGTCAATTAATGATTCTGTTCAGTGTATCTCCATTATTTCATTTCAATTTCACATAATTAGGTTATGGGACCTATGTGAAATTTTTTTTAAAATGCACAGTCAGTCTAAAACTCCGATAATATTCAGTCCGATAAGAAAGTTTCAGATCCGTAGCTGAAACTCAACAATTCGAGTGTGATAAAGAAACTGAGACCAATCTGCGTATACTTCAACAAATTCTAATGAAGGCCTCCTTTGTGTACTTGTAATTAGTGTGCTACAGTTTACTCTAGGTCATGTGCTTTCGCTTTAAAATTATTCATTGATCGAACTCTATTACATTTTGAGTTCCTAATAAACCACGAACATGAAATTTAATGCAATGCTCGGTGGTGCAAATTACTTTTTTCATATCTCTTATCGTAGGGGTATAAGTGGAATACTGTGAAAATTGAAAGACAAATACACGGGTGAATCCATCCATGAGCATAACGGAACATTGTGGTTGTCAATTGATGATATTGTTCAGTGCATCTCCATTATCTCATTTCAATTTCACATAATTAGGTGATGGGACCTATGTGAAAAATTTTTAAAAATACACCATCAGTTTAAAACTCTGATAATGTTCAGTCCGATAAGAAATTATCGGATCCGTAGCTGAAACTCAACTATTCAAGTGTGATAAAGAAACTGAGAATAATCTACGTATACTTCAACAACTTCTTATGAATGACACCTTTGTGTACTTGTAACTAGTGTTCCACAGTTTACTCAAGGTCATGTGCTTTCGCTTTAAAATTATTCATGGACCCATTCTATCACATTTGAGTTCCTAATATACACCAAATGTGAAATTTATTACAATGCTCGGTGGTGGAAATTATTGTTCTCATATCTCTTATCGTAGGGGTATAAATGGAATAATATGAAAAATGAGAGATAAATACACTAGTGAATCCGTCCTGGACGATAACGGAACATTGTGGTGGTCAATTAATGATTCTGTTCAGTGTATCTCCAATATTTCATTTCAATTTCACATAATTGGGTTATGGGAACTATGTGAATTTTTTTTTAAAATGCACAGCCAGTCTAAAACTCCGATAATGTTCAGTCCGATAAGAAAGTTTCAGATCCGTAGCTGAAACTCAACAATTCGAGTGTGATAAAGAAACTGAGACAAATCTGCGTATACTTCAACAAATTCTAATGAATGCCCCCTTTGTGTACTTGTAATTAGTGTGCTACAGTTTACTCTAGGTCATGTTCTTTCGCTTTAAAATTATTCATTGACCGAACTCTATTACATTTTGAGTTACTAATAAACCAATAACGTGAAATTTAATGCAATGCTCGGTGGTGGAAATTACTGTTTTCATATCTCTTATCGTAGGGGTATAAGTGGAATACTGTGAAAAATGAAAGACAAATACACGGGTGAATCCATCCATGAGCATAACGGAACATTGTGGTTATCAATTGATGATATTGTTCAGTGCATCTCCATTATCTCATTTCAATTTCACATAATTAGGTGATGGGACCTATGTGCAAAATTTTAAAAAATGCACCGTTAGTCTAAAACTCTGATATTGTTCAGTCCGATAAGAAATTATCGAATCCGTAGCTGAAACTCAACTATTCGAGTGTGATAAAAAAACTGAGAATAATCTACGTATACTTCTACAACTTCTTATGAATGACACCTTTGTGTACTTGTAACTAGTGTGCCACAGTTTACTCAAGGTCATGTGCTTTCGCTTTAAAATTATTCATGGACCCATTCTATCACTTTTGAATTCCTAATATACACCGAATGTGAAATTTATTACAATGCTCGGTGGTGGAAATTATTGTTCTCATATCTCTTATCGTAGGGGTATAAATTGAATAGTATGAAAAATGAGAGATAAATACACTAGTGAATCCGTCCTGGACGATAACGGAACATTGTGGTTGTCAATTAATGATTCTGTTCAGTGTATCTCCAATATTTCATTCCAATTTTACATAATTAGGTTATGGGACCTATGTGAATTTTTTTTTTTAAAATGCACAGTCAGTCTAAAACTCCGATAATGTTCAGTCCGATAAGAAAGTTTCAGATACGTAGCTGAAACTCAACAATTCGAGTGTGATAAAAAAACTGAGACAAATCTGCGTATACTTCAACAAATTCTAATGAATGCCCCCTTTGTGTACTTGTAATTAGTGTGCTACAGTTTACTCTAGGTCATGTTCTTTCGCTTTAAAATTATTCATTGACCGAACTCTATTACATTTTGAGTTCCTAATAAACCACGACCGTGAAATTTAATGCAATGCTCGGTGGTGGAAATTACTGTTTTCATATCTCTTATCGTAGGGGTATAAGTGGAATACTGTGAAAAATGAAAGACAAATACACGGGTGAATCCATCCATGAGCATAACGGAACATTGTGGTTGTCAATTGATGATATTGTTCAGTGCATCTCCATTATCTCATTTCAATTGCACATAATTAGGTGATGGGACCTATGTGTAAAATTTTAAAAAATACACCGTCAGTCTAAAACTCCGATAATGTTCAGTCCGATAATAAATTATCGGATCCGTAGCTGAAACTCAACTATTCGAGTGTGATAAAGAAACTGAGAATAATCTACGTATACTTCAACAACTTCTTATGAATGACACCTTTGTGTACTTGTAACTAGTGTGCCACAGTTTACTCAAGGACATGTGCTTTCGCTTTAAAATTATTCATGGACCCATTCTATCACATTTCAGTTCCTAATATACACCGAATGTGAAATTTATTGCAATGCTCGGTGGTGGAAATTATTATTCTCATATCTCTTATCATCGGGGTATAAATTGAATAGTATGAAAAATGAGAGATAAAACACTAGTGAATTCGTCCTGGACGATAACAGAACATTGAGGTTGTCAATTAATGATTCTGTGCAGTGTATCTCCAATATTTCATTTCAATTTCACATAATTAGGTTATAGGACCTATGTGAAATTTTTTTTAAAATGCACAGTCAGTCAAAAACTCCGATAATGTTCAGTCCGATAAGAAAGTTTCAGATCCGTAGCTGAAACTCAACAGTTCGAGTGTGATAAAGAAACTGAGACCAATCTGCGTATACTTCAACAAATTCTAAGGAATTCCACCTTTGTGTACTTGTAATTAGTGTGCTACAGTTTACTCTAGGTCATGTGCTTTCGCTTTAAAATTATTCATTGACCGAACTCTATTACATTTTGAGTTCCTAATAAACCACGAACGTGAAATTTAATGCAATGCTCGGTGGTGGAAATTACTGTTTTCATATCTCTTATCGTAGGAGTATAAGTGGAATACTGTGAAAAATGAAAGACAAATACATGGGTGAATCCATCCATGACCATAACGGAACATTGTGGTTGTCAATTGATGATATTGTTCAGTGCATCTCCATTATCTCATTTCAATTTCACTTAATTAGATAATGGGACCTATGTGCAAAATTTTAAAAAATACACCGTCAGTCTAAAACTCCTATAATGTTCAGTCCGATAAGAAATTATCGGATCCGTAGCTGAAACTCAACTATTCGAGTGTGATAAAGAAACTGAGAATAATCTACGTATACTTCAACAACTTCTTATGAATGACACCTTTGTGTACTTGTAACTAGTGTGCCACAGTTTACTCAAGGTCATGTGCTTTCGCTTTAAAATTATTCATGGACCCATTCTATCACATTTGACTTCCTAATATACACCGAATGTGAGATTTATTGCAATGCTCGGTTGTGGAAATTATTGTTCTCATATCTCTTATCGTAGGGGTATAAATGGAATAGTATGAAAAATGAGAGATAAATACACTAGTAAATCCGTCCTTGACGATAGCGGAACCTTGTGGTTGTCAATTAATGATTCTGTTCAGTGTATCTCCAATAATTCATTTCAATTTCACATAATTAGGTTATGAGACCTATGTGAAATTTTTTTTAAAATGCAAAGTCAGTCTAAAACTCCGATAATGTTCAGTCCGATAAGAAAGTTTCAGATCCGTAGCTGAAACTCAGCAATTCGAGTGTGATGAAGAAACTTAGACCAATCTGCGTATACTTCAACAAATTCTAAGGAATGCCACCTTTGTGTACTTGTAATTAGTGTGCTACAGTTTACTCTAGATCATGTGCTTTCGCTTTAAAATTATTCATTGACCGAACTCTATTACACTTTGAGTTCCTAATAAACCACGAACATGAAATTTAATGCAATGCTCGGTGGTGGAAATTACTGTTTTCATATCTCTTATCGTAGGGGTATAAGTGGAATATTGTGAAAAATGAAAGACAAATACATGGGTGAATCCATCCATGACCATAACGGAACATTGTGGTTGTCAATTGATGATATTGTTCAGTGCATCTCCATTATCTCATTTCAATTTCACATAATTAGGTGATGGGACCTATGCGCAAAATTTTAAAAAATACACTGTCTGTCTAAAACTCCGATAATGTTCAGTCCGATAAGAAATTTTTGAATCCGTAGCTGAAACTCAACTATTCGAGTGTGATAAAGAAACTGAGAATAATCTACGTATACTTCAACAACTTCTTATGAATGACACCTTTGTGTACTTGTAACTAGTGTGCCACAGTTTACTCAAGGTTATGTCCTTTCGCATTAAAATTATTCATGGACCCATTCTATCACATTTGAGTTCCTAACATACACCGAATGTGAGATTTATTGCAATGCTCGGTGGTGGAAATTATTGTTCTCATATCTCTTATCGTAGGGGTATAAATGGAATAGTATGAAAAATGAGAGATAAATACACTAGTGAATCCATTCTTGACGATAACGGAACATTGTGGTTGTCAATTAATGATTCTGTTCAGTGTATCTCCAATATTTCATTTCAATTTTACATAATTAGGTTATGGGACCTATGTGAAATTTTTTTTAAAATGCACAGTCAGTCTAAAACTCCGATAATGTTCAGTCCGATAAGAATGTTTCAGATCCGTAGCTGAAACTCAACAATTTGAGTGTCATAAAGAAACTGAGACCAATCTGCGTATACTTCAACAAATTCTAAGGAATTCCACCTTTGTGTACTTGTAATTAGTGTGCTACAGTTTACTCTAGGTCATGTGCTTTCGCTTTAAAATTATTCATTGACCGAAAACTATTACATTTTGAGTTCCTAATAAACCACGAACATGAAATTGAATGCAATGCTCGGTGGTGGAAATTACTGTTTTCATATCCCTTATCGTAGGGGTATAAGTGGAATACTGTGAAAAATGAAAGACAAATACACGGGTGAATCCATCCATGACCATAACGGAACATTGTGGTTATCAATTGATGATATTGTTCAATGCATCTCCAATATTTCAATTCAATTTCACATAATTAGGTTATAGGACCTATGTGAATTTTTTTTTAAATGCACACTCAGTCTTAAACTCCGAAAAGCTGAAACTCAACAGTTCGAGTGTGATAAAGAAACTGAGACATATCTGCGTACACTTCAACAAATTCTAATGAGTGCCACCTTTGTGTATTTGTAATTAGTGTGCTACGGTTTACTCTAGGTCATGTGCTTTCGCTTTAAAATTATTCATTGACCGAACTCTATTACATTTTGAGTTCCTAATAAACCACGAACGTGAAATTTAATGCAATGCTCGGTGGTGGAAATTACTGTTTTCATATCTCTTATCGTAGGGGTATAAGTGGAATACTGTGAAAAATGAAAGACAAATACACGGTTGAATCCATCCATGAGCATAACGGAACATTGTGGTTGTCAATTGATGATATTGTTCAGTGCATCTCCATTATCTCATTTCAATTGCACATAATTAGGTGATGGGACCTATGTGGAAAATTTTTGAAAAATACACCGTCAGTCTAAAACTCTGATAATGTTCAGTCCGATAAGAAATTATTGGATCCGTAGCTGAAACTCAACTATTCGAGTGTGATACAGAAACTGAGAATAATCTACGTATACTTCAACAACTTCTTATGAATGACACCTTTGTGTACTTGTAACTAGTGTGCCACACTTTACTCAAGGACATGTGCTTTCGCTTTAAAATTATTCATGGACCCATTCTATCACATTTTAGTTCCTAATTTACACCGAATGTGAAATTTATTGCAATGCTCGGTGGTGGAAATTATTATTCTCTTATCTCTTATCGTCGGGGTATAAATTGAATAGTATGAAAAATGAGAGATAAATACACTAGTGAATCCGTCCTGGACGATAACAGAACATTGAGGTTGTCAATTAATGATTCTGTTCAGTGTATCTCCAATATTTCATTTCAATTTCACATAATTAGGTTATAGGACCTATGTGAAATTTTTTTTAAAATGCACAGTCAGTCTAAAACACCGATAATGTTCAGTCCGATAAGAAAGTTTCAGATCCGTAGCTGAAACTCAACAGTTCGAGTGTGATAAAGAAACTGAGACCAATCTGCGTATACTTCAACAAATTCTAAGGAATTCCACCTTTGTGTACTTGTAATTAGTGTGCTACAGTTTACTCTAGGTCATGTGCTTTCGCTTTAAAATTATTCATTGACCGAACTCTATTACATTTTGAGTTCCTAATAAACCACGAATGTGAAATTTAATGCAATGCTCGGTGGTGGAAATTACTGTTTTCATATCTCTTATCGTAGGAGTATAAGTGGAATACTGTGAAAAATGAAAGACAAATACATGGGTGAATCCATCCATGACCATAACGGAACATTGTGGTTGTCAATTGATGATATTGTTCAGTGCATCTCCATTATCTCATTTCAATTTCACTTAATTAGATGATGGGACCTATGTGCAAAATTTTAAAAAATACACCGTCAGTCTAAAACTCCTATAATGTTCAGTCCGATAAGAAATTATCGGATCCGTAGCTGAAACTCAACTATTCGAGTGTGATAAAGAAACTGAGAATAATCTACGTATACTTCAACAACTTCTTATGAATGACACCTTTGTGTACTTGTAACTAGTGTGCCACAGTTTACTCAAGGTTATGTCCTTTCGCATTAATATTATTCATATACCCATTCTATCACATTTGAGTTCCTAACATACACCGAATGTGAGATTTATTGCAATGCTCGGTGGTGGAAATTATTGTTCTCATATCTCTTATCTTAGGGGTATAAATGGAATAGTATGAAAAATGAGAGATAAATACACTAGTGAATCCATTCTTGACGATAACGGAACATTGTGGTTGTCAATTAATGATTCTGTTCAGTGTATCTCCAATATTTCATTTCAATTTGACATAATTAGGTTATGGGACCTATGTGAAATTTTTTTTAAAATGCACAGTCAGTCTAAAACTCCGATAATGTTCAGTCCGATAAGAATGTTTCAGATCCGTAGCTGAAACTCAACAATTCGAGTGTGATAAAGAACCTTAGACCAATCTACGTATACTTCAACAAATTCTAAGGAATGCCACCTTTGTGTACTTGTAATTAGTGTGCTACAGTTTACTCTAGATCATGTGCTTTCGCTTTAAAATTAATCATTGACCGAACTCTATTACACTTTGAGTTCCTAATAAACCACGAACATGAAATTTAATGCAATGCTCGGTGGTGGAAATTACTGTTTTCATATCTCTTATCGTAGGGGTATAAGTGGAATACTGTGAAAAATGAAAGACAAATACATGGGTGAATCCATCCATGACCATAACGGAACATTGTGGTTGTCAATTGATGATATTGTTCAGTGCATCTCCATTATCTCCTTTCAATTTCACATAATTAGGTGATGGGACCTATGCGCAAAATTTTAAAAAATACACTGTCTGTCTAAAACTTCGATAATGTTCAGTCCGATAAGAAATTTTTGAATCCGTAGCTGAAACTCAACTATTCGAGTGTGATAAAGAAACTGAGAATAATCTACGTATACTTCAACAACTTCTTATGAATGACACCTTTGTGTACTTGTAACTAGTGTGCCACAGTTTACTCAAGGTTATGTCCTTTCGCATTAATATTATTCATATACCCATTCTATCACATTTGAGTTCCTAACATACACCGAATGTGAGATTTATTGCAATGCTCGGTGGTGGAAATTATTGTTCTCATATCTCTTATCTTAGGGGTATAAATGGAATAGTATGAAAAATGAGAGATAAATACACTAGTGAATCCATTCTTGACGATAACGGAACCTTGTGGTTGTCAATTAATGATTCTGTTCAGTGTATCTCCAATATTTCATTTCAATTTCACATAATTAGGTTATGGGACCTATGTGAAAATTTTTTTAAAATGCAAAGTCAGTCTAAAACTCCGATAATGTTCAGTCCGATAAGAAAGTTTCAGATCCGTAGCTGAAACTCAACAATTCGAGTGTGATAAAGAACCTTAGATCAATCTACGTATACTTCAACAAATTCTAAGGAATGCCACCTTTGTGTACTTGTAATTAGTGTGCTACAGTTTACTCTAGATCATGTGCTTTCGCTTTAAATTTATTCATTGACCGAACTCTATTACACTTTGAGTTCCTAATAAACCACGAACATGAAATTTAATGCAATGCTCGGTGGTGGAAATTACTGTTTTCATATCTCTTATCGTAGGGGTATAAGTGGAATACTGTGAAAAATGAAAGACAAATACATGGGTGAATCCATCCATGACCATAACGGAACATTGTGGTTGTCAATTGATGATATTGTTCAGTGCATCTCCATTATCTCCTTTCAATTTCACATAATTAGGTGATGGGACCTATGCGCAAAATTTTAAAAAATACACTGTCTGTCTAAAACTCCGATAATGTTCAGTCCGATAAGAAATTTTTGAATCCGTAGCTGAAACTCAACTATTCGAGTGATATAAAGAAACTGAGAATAATCTACGTATACTTCAACAACTTCTTATGAATGACACCTTTGTGTACTTGTAACTAGTGTGCCACAGTTTACTCAAGGTTATGTCCTTTCGCATTAAAATTATTCATGGACCCATTCTATCACATTTGAGTTCCTAACATACACCGAATGTGAGATTTATTGCAATGCTCGGTGGTGGAAATTATTGTTCTCATATCTCTTATCGTAGGGGTATAAATGGAATAGTATGAAAAATGAGAGATAAATACACTAGTGAATCCATTCTTGACGATAACGGAACATTGTGGTTGTCAATTAATGATTCTGTTCAGTGTATCTCCAATATTTCATTTCAATTTTACATAATTAGGTTATGGGACCTATGTGAAATTTTTTTTAAAATGCACAGTCAGTCTAAAACTCCGATAATGTTCAGTCCGATAAGAATGTTTCAGATCCGTAGCTGAAACTCAACAATTTGAGTGTCATAAAGAAACTGAGACCAATCTGCGTATACTTCAACAAATTCTAAGGAATTCCACCTTTGTGTACTTGTAATTAGTGTGCTACAGTTTACTCTAGGTCATGTGCCTTCGCTTTAAAATAATTCATTGACCGAACTCTATTACATTTTGAGTTCTTAATAAACCACGAACATGAAATTTAATGCAATTCTCGGTGGTGGAAATTACTGTTTTCACATCTCTTATCGTTGGGGTATAAGGGGAATACTGTGAAAAATGAAAGACAAATACACGGGTGAATCCATCCATGACCATAACGGAACATTGTGGTTGACAATTGATGATATTTTTCAGTGCATCTCCATTATCTCATTTCAATTTCACATGATTAGGTGATGGGACCTATGCGTAAAATTTTAAAAAATACACTGTCAGTCTAAAACTCCGATAATGTTCAGTCCGATAAGAAATTTTTGAATCCGTAGCTGAAACTCAACTATTCGAGTGTGATAAAGAAACTGAGAATAATCTACATATACTTCAACAACATCTATGAATGACACCTTTGTGTACTTGTAACTAGTGTGCCACAGTTTACTCAAGGTCATGTGCTTTCGCTTTAAAATTATTCATGGACCCATTCTATCACATTTGAGTTCCTAACATACACCGAATGTGAGATTTATTGCAATGCTCGGTTGTGGAAATTGTTGTTCTCATATCTCTTATCGTAGGGGTATAAATGGAATAGTATGAAAAATGAGAGATAAATACACTAGTAAATCCGTCCTTGACGATAGCGCAACCTTGTGGTTGTCAATTAATGATTCTGTTCAGTGTATCTCCAATATTTCATTTCAATTTCACATAATTAGGTTATGGGACCTATGTGAAATTTTTTTTAAAATGCAAAGTCAGTCTAAAACTCCGATAATGTTCAGTCCGATAAGATAGTTTCAGATCCGTAGCTGAAACTCAACAATTCGAGTGTGATCAAGAAACTTAGACCAATCTGCGTATACTTCAACAAATTCTAAGGAATGCCACCTTTGTGTACTTGTAATTAGTGTGCTACAGTTTACTCTAGATCATGTGCTTTCGCTTTAAAATTATTCATTGACCGAACTCTATTACACTTTGAGTTCCTAATAAACCACGAACATGAAATTTAATGCAATGCTCGGTGGTGGAAATTACTGTTTTCATATCTCTTATCGTAGGGGTATAAGTGGAATACTGTGAAAAATGAAAGACAAATACATGGGTGAATCCATCCATGACCATAACGGAACATTGTGGTTGTCAATTGATGATATTGTTCAGTGTATCTCCATTATCTCCTTTCAATTTCACATAATTAGGACCTATGCGCAAAATTTTAAAAAATACACTGTCTGTCTAAAACTCCGATAATGTTCAGTCCGATAAGATATCTTTGAATCCGTAGCTGAAACTCAACTATTCGAGTGTGATAAAGAAACTGAGAATAATCTACGTATACTTCAACAACTTCTTATGAATGACACCTTTGTGTACTTGTAACTAGTGTGCTACAGTTTACTCAAGGTTATGTCCTTTCGCATTAAAATTATTCATGGACCCATTCTATCACATTTGAGTTCCTAACATACACCGAATGTGAGATTTATTGCAATGCTCGGTGGTGGAAATTATTGTTCTCATATCTCTTATCGTAGGGGTATAAATGGAATAGTATGAAAAATGAGAGATAAATACACTAGTGAATCCATTCTTGATGATAACGGAACATTGTGGTTGTCAATTAATGATTCTGTTCAGTGTATCTCCAATATTTCATTTCAATTTTACATAATTAGGTTATGGGACCTATGTGAAAATTTTTTTAAAATGCACAGTCAGTCTAAAACTCCGATAATGTTCAGTCCGATAAGAATGTTTCAGATCCGTAGCTGAAACTCAACAATTTGAGTGTCATAAAGAAACTGAGACCAATCTGCGTATACTTCAACAAATTCTAAGGAATTCCACCTTTGTGTACTTGTAATTAGTGTGCTACAGTTTACTCTAGGTCATGTGCTTTCGCTTTAAAATTATTCATTGACTGAACTCTATTACATTTTGAGTTCTTAATAAACCACGAACATGAAATTTAATGCAATTCTCGGTGGTGGAAATTACTGTTTTCACATCTCTTATCGTTGGGGTATAAGTGGAATACTGTGAAAAATGAAAGACAAATACACGGGTGAATCCATCCATGACCATAACGGAACATTGTGGTTGTCAATTGATGATATTTTTCAGTGCATCTCCATTATCTCATTTCAATTTCACATAATTAGGTGATGGGACCTATGCGTAAAATTTTAAAAAATACACTGTCAGTCTAAAACTCCGATAATGTTCAGTCCGATAAGAAATTTTTGAATCCGTAGCTGAAACTCAACTATTCGATTGTGATAAAGAAACTGAGAATAATCTACGTATACTTCAACAACATCTTATGAATGACACCTTTGTGTACTTGTAACTAGTGTGCCACAGTTTACTCAAGGTCGTGTGCTTTCGCTTTAAAATTATTCATGGACCCATTCTATCACATTTGAGTTCCTAACATACACCGAATGTGAGATTTATTGCAATGCTCGGTTGTGGAAATTATTGTTCTCATATCTCTTATCGTAGGGGTATAAATGGAATAGTATGAAAAATGAGAGATAAATACACTAGTAAATCCGTCCTTGACGATAGCGGAACCTTGTGGTTGTCAATTAATGATTCTGTTCAGTGTATCTCCAATATTTCATTTCAATTTCACATAATTAGGTTATGGGACCTATGTGAAATTTTTTTTAAAATGCAAAGTCAGTCTAAAACTCCGATAATGTTCAGTCCGATAAGATAGTTTCAGATCCGTAGCTGAAACTCAACAATTCGAGTGTGATAAAGAGACTTAGACCAATCTGCGTATACTTCAACAAATTCTATGGAATGCCACCTTTGTGTACTTGTAATTAGTGTGCTACAGTTTACTCTAGATCATGTGCTTTCGCTTTAAAATTATTCATTGACCGAACTCTATTACACTTTGAGTTCCTAATAAACCACGAACATGAAATTTAATGCAATGCTCGGTGGTGGAAATTACTGTTTTCATATCTCTTATCGTAGGGGTATAAGTGGAATACTGTGAAAAATGAAAGACAAATACATGGGTGAATCCATCCATGACCATAACGGAACATTGTGGTTGTCAATTGATGATATTGTTCAGTGTATCTCCATTATCTCCTTTCAATTTCACATAATTAGGACCTATGCGCAAAATTTTAAAAAATACACTGTCTGTCTAAAACTCCGATAATGTTCAGTCCGATAAGAAATCTTCGAATCCGTAGCTGAAACTCAACTATTCGAGTGTGATAAAGAAACTGAGAATAATCTACGTATACTTCAACAACTTCTTATGAATGACACCTTTGTGTACTTGTAACTAGTGTGCTACAGTTTACTCAAGGTTATGTCCTTTCGCATTAAAATTATTCATTGACCCATTCTATCACATTTGAGTTCCTAACATACACCGAATGTGAGATTTATTGCAATGCTCGGTGGTGGAAATTATTGTTCTCATATCTCTTATCGTAGGGGTATAAATGGAATAGTATGAAAAATGAGAGATAAATACACTAGTGAATCCATTCTTGATGATAACGGAACATTGTGGTTGTCAATTAATGATTCTGTTCAGTGTATCTCCAATATTTCATTTCAATTTTACATAATTAGGTTATGGGACCTATGTGAAATTTTTTTTAAAATGCACAGTCAGTCTAAAACTCCGATAATGTTCAGTCCGATAAGAATGTTTCAGATCCGTAGCTGAAACTCAACAATTTGAGTGTCATAAAGAAACTGAGACCAATCTGCGTATACTTCAACAAATTCTAAGGAATGCCACCTTTGTGTACTTGTAATTAGTGTGCTACAGTTTACTCTAGGTCATGTGCTTTCGCTTTAAAATTATTCATTGACCGAACTTTATTACATTTTGAGTTCTTAATAAACCACGAACATGAAATTTAATGCAATTCTCGGTGGTGGAAATTACTGTTTTCACATCTCTTATCGTTGGGGTATAAGTGGAATACTGTGAAAAATGAAAGACAAATACACGGGTGAATCCATCCATGACCATAACGGAACATTGTGGTTGTCAATTGATGATATTTTTCAGTGCATCTCCATTATCTCATTTCAATTTCACATAATTAGGTGATGGGACCTATGCGTAAAATTTTAAAAAATACACTGTCAGTCTAAAACTCCGATAATGTTCAGTCCGATAAGAAATTTTTGAATCCGTAGCTGAAACTCAACTATTCGAGTGTGATAAAGAAACTGAGAATAATCTACGTATACTTCAACAACATCTTATGAATGACACCTTTGTGTACTTGTAACTAGTGTGCCACAGTTTACTCAAGGTCGTGTACTTTCGCTTTAAAATTATTCATGGACCCATTCTATCACATTTGAGTTCCTAATGTACACCGAATGTGAGATTTATTGCAATGCTCGGTTGTGGAAATTATTTTTCTCATATCTCTTATCGTAGGGGTATAAATGGAATAGTATGAAAAATGAGAGATAAATACACTAGTAAATCCGTCCTTGACGATAGCGGAACCTTGTGGTTGTCAATTAATGATTCTGTTCAGTGTATCTCCAATATTTCATTTCAATTTTACATAATTAGGTTATGGGACCTATGTGAAATTTTTTTTAAAATGCACAGTCAGTCTAAAACTCCGATAATGTTCAGTCCGATAAGAATGTTTCAGATCCGTAGCTGAAACTCAACAATTTGAGTGTCATAAAGAAACTGAGACCAATCTGCGTATACTTCAACAAATTCTAAGGAATGCCACCTTTGTGTACTTGTAATTAGTGTGCTACAGTTTACTCTAGGTCATGTGCTTTCGCTTTAAAATTATTCATTGACCGAACTTTATTACATTTTGAGTTCTTAATAAACCACGAACATGAAATTTAATGCAATTCTCGGTGGTGGAAATTACTGTTTTCACATCTCTTATCGTTGGGGTATAAGTGGAATACTGTGAAAAATGAAAGACAAATACACGGGTGAATCCATCCATGACCATAACGGAACATTGTGGTTGTCAATTGATGATATTTTTCAGTGCATCTCCATTATCTCATTTCAATTTCACATAATTAGGTGATGGGACCTATGCGCAAAATTTTAAAAATACACTGTCAGTTTAAAACTCCGATAATGTTCAGTCCGATAAGAAATTTTCGAATCCGTGGCTGAAACTCAACTATTCGAGTGTGATAAAGAAACTGAGAATAATCTACGTATACTTCAACAACTTCTTATGAATGACACCTTTGTGTACTTGTAACTTGTGTGCCACAGTTTACACAAGGTCATGTGCTTTCGCTTTAAAATTATTCATGGACCCATTCTATCACATTTGAGTTCCTAACATACACCGACTGTGAGATTTATTGCAATGCTCGGTGGTGGAAATTATTGTTCTCATATCTCTTATCGTAGGGGTATAAATGGAATAGTATGAAAAATGAGAGATAAATACACTAGTGAATCCGTCCTGGACGATAACGGAACATTATGGTTGTCAATTAATGATTCTGTTCAGTGTATCTCCAATATTTCATTTCAATTTCACATAATTAGGTTATGGAACCTATGTGAAATTTTTTTAAAACTGCATAGTCAGTCTAAAACGCCGATAATGTTCAGTCCGATAAGAATGTTTCAGATCCGTAGCTGAAACTCAACAATTCGAGTGTGATAAAGAAACTTAGACCAATCTGCGTATACTTCAACAAATTCTAATGAATGCCACCTTTGTGTACTTGTAATTAGTGTGCTGCAGTTTACTCTAGGTCATGTGCTTTCGCTTTAAAATTATTCATTGACCGAAGTCTATTACATTTTGAGTTCCTAATAAACCAAGAACGTGAAATTTAATGCAATGCTCGGTGGTGGAAATTACTGTTTTCATATCTCTTATCGTAGGGGTATAAGTGGAATACTGTGAAAAATGAAAGACAAATACACGGGTGAATCCATCCATGACCATAACGGAACATTGTGGTTGTCAATTGATAATATTGTTCAGTGCATCTCCATTATCTCATTTCAATTTCACAGAATTAGGGGATGGGACCTATGCGCAAAATTTTAAAAATACACTGTCAGTTTAAAACTCCGATAATGTTCAGTCCGATAAGAAATTTTTGAATCCGTGGCTGAAACTCAACTATTCGAGTGTGATAAAGAAACTGAGAATAATCTACGTATACTTCAACAACTTCTTATGAATGACACCTTTGTGTACTTGTAACTTGTGTTCCACTGTTTACACAAGGTCATGTGCTTTCGCTTTAAAATTATTCATGGACCCATTCTATCACATTTGGGTTCCTAACATACACCGAATGTGAGATTTATTGCAATGCTCGGTGGTGGAAATTATTGTTCTCATATCTCTTATCGTAGGGGTATAAATGGAATAGTATGAAAAATGAGAGATAAATACACTAGTGAATCCGTCCTGGACGATAACGGAACATTATGGTTGTCAATTAATGATTCTGTTCAGTGTATCTCCAATATTTCATTTCAATTTCACATAATTAGGTTATGGGACCTATGTGAAATTTTTTTTAAAATGCACAGTCAGTCTAAAACTTCGATAATGTTCAGTCCGATAAGAAAGTTTCAGATCCGTAGCAGAAACTTAACAATTCGAGTGTGATAAAGAAACTTAGACCAATCTGCGTATACTTCAACAAATTCTAATGAATGCCACCTTTGTGTACTTGTAATTAGTGTGCTACAGTTTACTCTAGGTCATGTGCTTTCGCTTTAAAATTATTCATTTACAGAACTCTATTACATTTTGAGTTCCAAATAAACCACGAACGTGAAATTTAATGCAATGCTCGGTGGTGGAAATTACTGTTTTCATATCTCTTATCGTAGGGGTATAAGTGGAATACTGTGAAAAATGAAAGACACATACAGGGGTGAATCCATCCATGACCATAACGGAACATTGTGGTTGTCAATTGATGATATTTTTCAGTGCATCTCAATTATTTCATTTCAATTTCACATAATTAGGTGATGGGACCTAGGTGCAAAATTTTAAAAAATACACCGTCAGTCTAAAACTCCGATAATGTTCAGTCCGATAAGAAATTTTCGGATCCGTAGCTGAAACTCAATTATTCGAGTGTGATAAAGAAACTGAGAATAATCTACGTATACTTCAACAACTTCTTATGAATGACACCTTTGCGTACTTGTAACTAGTGTGCCACAGTTTACTCAAGGTCATGTGCTTTCGCTTTGAAATTATTCATGGACCCATTCTATCACATTTGAGTTCCTAATATACACCTAATGTGAAATGTTTTGCAGTGCTCGGTGGTGGAAATTATAGTTCTCATATCTCTTATCAAATACACTAGTGAATCCGTCCTGGACGATAACGGAACATTGTGGTTGTCAATTAATGATTCTGTTCAGTGTATCTCCAATATTTCAAGTCAATTTCACATAATTAGGTCATGGGGCCTATGTGAAATTTTTTTAAAAATGCACAGTCAGTCTAAAATGCCGATAATGTTCAGTCAGATAAGAAAGTTTCAGATCCGTAGCTGAAACTCAACAATTCGAGTGCCACAAAGAAACTGAGACCAATCTGCGTATACTTCAACAAATTCTGATTAATGCCACATTTTTGTACTTGTAATTAGTGTGCTACAGTTTACTCTAGGTCGTGTGCTTTCGCTTTGAAATTATTTATTGACAGAACTATATTACATTTCGACTTCCTAATAAACCACGAACGTGAAATTTAATGCAATGCTCGGAGGTGTAAATTACTGCTTTCATATGTCTTATCGTAGGGGTATAAGTGGAATACTGTGAAAAATGAAAGACAAATACACGGGTGAATCCATCCATGATCATAACGGAACATTGTGGTTGTCAATTGATGATATTGTTCAGTGCATCTCCACTATTTCATTTCAATTTCACATAATTAGGTGATGGGACCTATGTGCAAAACTTTAAAAAATACACCGTCAGTCTAAAACTCTGATAATGTTCAATCCGATATGAAATTTTTGAATCCGTAGCTGAAACTCAATTATTCGAGTGTGATAAAGAAACTGAGAATAATCTACGTATACTTCAACAACTTCATATGAATGACACCTTTGTGTACTTGTAACTAGTGTGCCACAGTTTACTCAAGGTCATGTGCTTTCGCTTTAAAATTATTCATGGACCCATTCTATCACATTTGGGTTCCTAACATACACTGAATGTGAGATTTATTGCACTGCTCGGTGGTGGAAATTATTGTTCTCATATCTCTTATCGTAGGGGTATAAATGGAATAGTATGAAAAATGAGAGATAAATAAACTAGTGAATCCGTCCTGGACGATAATGGAACATTGTGGTTGTCAATTAATGATTCTGTTCAGTGTATCTCCAATATTTCATTTCAATTTCACATTATCAGGTTATGGGACCTATGTGAAATTTTTTTAAAAATGCACAGTCAGTCTAAAACACCGATAATGTTCAATCCGAAAAGAAAGTTTCAGATCCGTAGTAGAAACTCAACAATTCGAGTGTGATAAAGAAACTGAGACCAATCTGCGTATACTTCAACAAATTCTAATGAATGCCACCTTTGTGTATTTGTAATTAGTGTGCTACAGTTTACTCTAGGTCATGTGCTTTCGCTTTAAAATTATTCATTGACCGAACTCTATTACATTTTGAGTTCCTAATAAACCACGAACGTGAAATTTAATGCAATGCTCAGTGGTGGAAATTACTGTTTTAATATCTCTTATCGTGGGGGTATAAGTGGAATACTGTGAAAAATGAAAGACAAATACACGGGTGAATCCATCCATGACCATAACGGAACATTGTGGTTGTCAATTGATGATATTGTTCAGTGCATCTCCATTATCTCATTTCAATTTCACATAATTAGGTGATGGGACCTATGCGCAAAATTTTAAAAAATACACTGTCTGTCTAAAACTCCAATAATGTTCGTCCGATAAGAAATTTTTGAATCCGTAGCTGAAACTCAACTATTCGAGTTTGATAAAGAAACTAAGAATAATCTACGTATACTTCAACAACTTCATATGAATGACACCTTTGTGTACTTGTAACTAGTCTGCCACAGTTTACTCAAGGTCATGTGCTTTCGCTTTGAAATTATTCATGGACCCATTCTATGACATTTGAGTTCCTAATATACACCTAATGTGAAATTTATTGCAATGCTCTGTGGTGGAAATTATTGTTCTCATATCTCTTATCGTAAGGGTATAAATGGAATAGTAAAAAATGAGAGATAAATACACTAGTGAATCTGTCCTTGACGATAACGGAACATTTTGGTTGTCAATTAATGATTCTGTTCAGTGTATCTCCAATATTTCATTTCAATTTCAAATAATTAGGTTATGGGACCTATGTGAATTTTTTTTTAAAATGCACAGTCAGTCTAAAACTCCGATAATGTTCAGTCCGATAAGAAAGTTTAGATCCGTAGCTGAAACTCAACAATTTGAGTGTGATAAAGAAACTGAGACCAATCTGCGTGTACTTCAACAAATTGTAATGAATGCCACCTTTGTGTACTTGTAATTAGTGTGCTACAGTTTACTCTAGGTCATGTGCTTTCGCTTTAAAATTATTCATTGACCGAACTCTATTACATTTTGAGTTCCTAATAAACCACGAACGTGAAATTTAATGCAATGCTCGGTGGTGGAAATTACTGTTTTCATATCTCTTATCGTAGGGGTATAAGTGGAATACTGTGAAAAATGAAAGACAAATACACGGGTGAATCCATCCATGACCATAACGGAACATTGTGGTTGTCAATTGATGATATTGTTCAGTGCATCTCCATTATCTCATTTCAATTTCACATAATTAGGTGATGGGACCTATGCGCAAAATTTTAAAAAATACACTGTCTGTCTAAAACTCCGATAATGTTCAGTCCGATAAGAAATTTTCGAATCCATAGCTGAAACTCAACTATTCGAGTTTGATAAAGAAACTGAGAATAATCTACGTATACTTCAACAACTTCATATGAATGACACCATTGTGTACTTGTAACTATTGTGCCACAGTTTACTCAAGGTCATGTGCTTTCGCTTTGAAATTATTCATGGACCCATTCTATCACATTTGAGTTCCTAATATACACCAAATGTGAAATTTATTGCAATGCACGGTGGTGGAAATTATTGTTCTCATATCTCTTATCGTAGGGGTATAAATGGAATAGTATAAAAATGAGAGATAAATACACTAGTGAATCCGTCCTCGACGATAACGTAACATTGTGGTTGTCAATTAATGATTCTTTTCAGTGTATCTCCAATATTTCATTTCAATTTCACATAATTAGGTTATGGGACCTATCCGAAAAATTTTTAAAAATGCACAGTCAGTCAAAAACTCCGATAATGTTCAGTTCGATAAGAATGTTTCAGATCCGTAGGTGAAACTCAACTATTCGAGTGTGATAAAGAAACTTAGACCAATCTGCGTATACTTCAATAAATTCTAATGAATGCCACCTTCGTGTACTTGTAATTAGTGTGCTACAGTTTACTCTAGGTAATGTGCTTTCACCTTTAAAATTATTCATTGACCGAACTCTATTAGATTTTGAGTTCCTAATAAACCACGAACGTGAAATTTAATGCAATGCTCGGTGGTGGAAATTACTGTTTTCATATCTCTTATCGTAGGGGTATAAGTGGAATACTATGAAAAATGAAAGGCAAATACACGGGTGAATCCATCCATGACCATAACGGAACATTGTGGTTGTCAATTGATGATATTGTTCAGTGCATCTCCATTATCTCATTTCAATTTCACATAATTAGGTGATGGCACCTATGCGTAAAATTTTTAAAAATACACTGTCTGTCTAAACTCCGATAATGTTCAGTCCGATAAGAAATTTTTGAATCCATAACTGAAACTCAACTATTCGAGTGTGATAAAGAAACTGAGAATAATCTACGTATACTTCAACAACTTCATATGAATGACACCTTTGTGTACTTGTAACTAGTGTGCCACAGTTTACTCTAGGTCATGTGCTTTCGCTTTAAAATTATTCATTGACCGAACTCTATTACATTTTGAGTTACTAATAAACCACGAATGTGAAATTTAATGCAATGCTCGGTGGTGTAAATTACTGTTTTCATATCTCTTATCGTAGGGGTATAAGTGGAATACTGTGAAAAATGAAAGACAAATACACGGGCGAATACATCCATGACCATAACGGAACATTGCGGTGGTCAATTGATGATATTGTTCAGTGCATCTCCATTATCTCATTTCAATTTCACATAATTAGGTGATGGGACTTATGCGCAAAATTTTAAAAAATACACTGTCAGTCTAAAACTCCGATAATGTTCAGTCCGATAAGAAATTTTCGAATCCATAGCTGAAACTCAACTATTCGAGTTTGATAAAGAAACTGAGAATAATCTACGTATACTTCAACAACTTCATATGAATGACACCTTTGTGTACTTGTAACTAGTGTGCCACAGTTTACTCAAGGTCATGTGCTTTCGCTTTGAAATTATTCATGGACCCATTCTATCACATTTGAGTTCCTAATATACACCAAATGTGAAATTTATTGCAATGCACGGTGGTGGAAATTATTGTTCTCATATCTCTTATCGTAGGGGAATAAATGGAATAGTATAAAAATGAGAGATAAATACACTAGTGAATCCGTCCTGGACGATAACGTAAAATTGTGGTTGTCAATTAATGATTCTTTTCAGTGTATCTCCAATATTTCATTTCGATTTCACATAATTAGGTTATGGGACCAATGTGAAAATTTTTTTAAAATGCACAGTCAGTCAAAAACTCCGATAATTTTCAGTTCGATAAGAAAGTTTCAGATCCGTAGGTGAAACTCAACAATTCGAGTGTGATAAAGAAACTTAGACCAATCTGCGTATACTTCAATAAATTCTAATGAATGCCACCTTTGTGTACTTGTAATTAGTGTGCTACAGTTTACTCTAGGTAATGTGCTTTCGCTTTAAAATTATTCATTGACCGAACTCTATTAGATTTTGAGTTCCTAATAAACCACGAACGTGAAATTTAATGCAATGCTCGGTGGTGGAAATTACTGTTTTCATATCTCTTATCGTAGGGGTATAAGTAGAATACTGTGAAAAATGAAAGGCAAATACACGAGTGAATCCATCCATGACCATAACGGAACATTGTGGTTGTCAATTGATGATATTGTTCAGTGCATCTCCATTATCTCATTTCAATTTCACATTATTAGGTGATGGACCTATGCGCAAAATTTTAAAAAATACACTGTCAGTCTAAAACACCGATAATGTTCAGTCCGATAAGAAATTTTCGAATCCGTAGCTGAAACTCAACTATTCGAGTTTGATAAAGAAACTGAGAATAATCTACGTATACTTCAACAACTTCTTATGAATGACACCTTTTTGTACTTGTAACTAGTGTGCCACAGTTTACTCAAGGTCATGTGCTTTTGCTTTAAAATTATTCATGGACCCATTCTATCACATTTGGGTTCCTAACATACACCGAATGTGAGATTTATTGCAATGCTCGGTGGTGGAAATTATTGTTCAAATATCTCTTATCGTAGGGGTATAAATGGAATAGTATGAAAAATGAGAGATAAATACACTAGTGAATCCGTCCTGGACGATAACGGAACATTGTGGTTGTCAATTAATGATTATGTTCAGTGTATCTCCAATATTTCATTTCAATTTCTCATAATCAGGTTATGGGACCTATGTGAAATTTTTTTTAAAATGCACAATCAGTCTAAAACTCCGATAATGTTCAGTCTGATAAGAAAGTTTCAGATCCGTAGCTGAAACTCAAGAATTCGAGTGCGATAAAGAAACTGAGACCAATCTACGTATAGTTCAACAAATTCTAATGAATGCCTCCTTTGTGTACTTGTAATTAGTGTGCTACAGTTTACTCTAGGTCATGTGCTTTCGCTTTAAAATTATTCATTGACCGAACTCTATTACATTTTGAGTTCCTAATAAACCACGAACGTGAAATTTAATGCAATCCTCGGTGGTGGAAATTACTGTTTTCATATCTCTTATCGTGGGGGTATAAGTGGAATACTGTGAAAAATGAAAGACAAATACACGGGTGAATCCATCCATGACCATAACGGAACATTGTGGTTGTCAATTGATGATATTGTTCAGTGCATCTCCATTATCTCATTTCAATTTCACATAATTAGGTGATGGGACCTATGCGTAAAATTTTTAAAAATACACTGTCTGTCTAAACTCCGATAATGTTCAGTCCGATAAGAAATTTTTGAATCCATAACTGAAACTCAACTATTCGAGTGTGATAAAGAAACTGAGAATAATCTACGTATACTTCAACAACTTCATATGAATGACACCATTGTGTACTTGTAACTAGTGTGCCACAGTTTACTCAAGGTCATGTACTTTTGCTTTAAAATTATTCATGGACCCATTCTATCACATTGGGTTCCTAACATACACCGAATGTGAGATTTATTGCAATGCTCGGTGGTGGAAATTATTGTTCAAATATCTCTTATCGTAGGGGTATAAATGGAATAGTATAAAAATGAGAGATAAATACACTAGTGAATCCGTCCTGGACGATAACGGAACATTGTGGTTGTCAATTAATGATTCTGTTCAGTGTATCTCCAATATTTCATTTCAATTTCACATAATCAGGTTATGGGACCTATGTGAAATTTTTTTTAAAATGCACAGTCAGTCTAAAACTCCGATAATGTTCAGTCCGATAAGAAAGTTTCAGATCCGTAGCTGAAACTCAACAATTCGAGTGTGATAAAGAAACTGAGACCAATCTGCGTGTACTTCAACAAATTCTAATGAATGCCACCTTTGTGTACTTGTAATTAGTGTGCTACAGTTTACTCTAGGTCATGTGCTTTCGCTTTAAAATTATTCATTGACCGAACTCTATTACATTTTGAGTTCCTAATAACCACGAACGTGAAATTTAATGCAATGCTCGGTGGTGGAAATTATTGTTTTCATATCTCTTATCGTAGGGGTATAAGTGGAATACTGTGAAAAATGAAAGACAAATACACGGGTGAATCCATCCATGACCATAACGGAACATTGTGGTTGTCAATTGATGATATTGTTCAGTGCATCTCCATTATCTCATTTCAATTTCACATAATTAGGTGATGGGACCTATGCGTAAAATTTTTAAAAATACACTGTCTGTCTAAACTCCGATAATGTTCAGTCCGATAAGAAATTTTTGAATCCATAACTGAAACTCAACTATTCGAGTGTGATAAAGAAACTGAGAATAATCTACGTATACTTCAACAACTTCATATGAATGACACCATTGTGTACTTGTAACTAGTGTGCCACAGTTTACTCAAGGTCATGTACTTTTGCTTTAAAATTATTCATGGACCCATTCTATCACATTGGGTTCCTAACATACACCGAATGTGAGATTTATTGCAATGCTCGGTGGTGGAAATTATTGTTCAAATATCTCTTATCGTAGGGGTATAAATGGAATAGTATGAAAAATGAGAGATAAATACACTAGTGAATCCGTCCTGGACGATAACGGAACATTGTGGTTGTCAATTAATGATTTTGTTCAGTGTATCTCCAATATTTCATTTCAATTTCACATAATCAGGTTATGGGACCTATGTGAAATTTTTTTTAAAATGCACAGTCAGTCTAAAACTCCGATAATGTTCAGTCTGATAAGAAAGTTTCAGATCCGTAGCTGAAACTCAACAATTCGAGTGTGATAAAGAAACTGAGACCAATCTACGTATACTTCAACAAATTCTAATGAATGCCACCTTTGTGTACTTGTAATTAGTGTGCTACAGTTTACTCTAGGTCATGTGCTTTCGCTTTAAAATTATTCATTGACCGAACTCTATTAGATTTTGAGTTCCTAATAAACCACGAACGTGAAATTTAATGCAATGCTCGGTGGTGGAAATTACTGTTTTCATATCTCTTATCGTAGGGGTATAAGTAGAATACTGTGAAAAATGAAAGGCAAATAAACGGGTGAATCCATCCATGACCATAACGGAACATTGTGGTTGTCAATTGATGATATTGTTCAGTGCATCTCCATTATCTCATTTCAATTTCACATTATTAGGTGATGGACCTATGCGCAAAATTTTAAAAAATACACTGTCAGTCTAAAACACCGATAATGTTCAGTCCGATAAGAAATTTTCGAATCCGTAGCTGAAACTCAACTATTCGAGTTTGATAAAGAAACTGAGAATAATCTACGTATACTTCAACAACTTCTTATGAATGACACCTTTGTGTACTTGTAACTAGTGTGCCACAGTTTACTCAAGGTCATGTGCTTTCGCTTTAAAATTTTTGAATCCATAACTGAAACTCAACTATTCGAGTGTGATAAAGAAACTGAGAATAATCTACGTATACTTCAACAACTTCATATGAATGACACCATCGTGTACTTGTAACTAGTGTTCCACAGTTTACTCAAGGTCATGTGCTTTTGCTTTAAAATTATTCATGGACCCATTCTATCACATTTGGGTTCCTAACATACACCGAATGTGAGATTTATTGCAATGCTCGGTGGTGGAAATTATTGTTCAAATATCTCTTATCGTAGGGGTATAAATGGAATAGTATGAAAAATGAGAGATAAATACACTAGTGAATCCGTCCTGGACGATAACGGAACATTGTGGTTGTCAATTAATGATTATGTTCAGTGTATCTCCAATATTTCATTTCAATTTCACATAATCAGGTTATGGGACCTATGTGAATTTTTTTTTAAAATGCACAATCAGTCTAAAACTCCGATAATGTTCAGTCTGATAAGAAAGTTTCAGATCCGTAGCTGAAACTCAAGAATTCGAGTGCGATAAAGAAACTGAGACCAATCTACGTATAGTTCAACAAATTCTAATGAATGCCACCTTTGTGTACTTGTAATTAGTGTGCTACAGTTTACTCTAGGTCATGTGCTTTCGCTTTAAAATTATTCATTGACCGAACTCTATTACATTTTGAGTTCCTAATAAACCACGAACGTGAAATTTAATGCAATCCTCGGTGGTGGAAATTACTGTTTTCATATCTCTTATCGTGGGGGTATAAGTGGAATACTGTGAAAAATGAAAGACAAATACACGGGTGAATCCATCCATGACCATAACGGAACATTGTGGTTGTCAATTGATGATATTGTTCAGTGCATCTCCATTATCTCATTTCAATTTCACATAATTAGGTGATGGGACCTATGCACAAAATTTTAAAAAATACACTGTCAGTCTAAAACTCCGATAATGTTCGGTCCGATAAGAAATTTTTGAATCCGTAGCTGAAACTTAACTATTCGAGTGTGATAAAGAAACTGAGAATAATCTACGTATACTTCAACAACTTCTTATGAATGACACCTTTGTGTACTTGTAACTAGTGTGCCACAGTTTACTCAAGGTCATGTGCTTTCGCTTTAAAATTATTCATGGACCCATTCTATCACATTTGAGTTCCTAACATACACCGAATGTGAGATTTATTGCAATGCTCGGTGGTGGAAATTATTGTTCTCATATCTCTTATCGTGGGGGTATAAATGGAATAGTATGAAAAATGAGAGATAAATACACTAGTGAATCCGTCCTGGACGATAACGGAACATTATGGTTGTCAATTAATGATTCTGTTCAGTGCATCTCTAATATTTCATTTCAATTTCATATAATTAGGTTATGGGTCCTATCTGAAATTTTTTTAAAAAAGCACGGTCAGTCAAAAACTCCGATAATGTTCAGTCCGATAAGAAAGTTTCAGATCCGTAGCTGAAACTCAACAATTCGAGTGTGATAAAGAAACTGAGACCAATCTGCGTGTACTTCAACAAATTCTAATGAATGCCACCTTTGTGTACTTGTAATTAGTGTGCTACAGTTTACTCTAGGTCATGTGCTTTCGCTTTAAAATTATTCATTGACCGAACTCTATTACATTTTGAGTTCCTAATAACCACGAACGTGAAATTTAATGCAATGCTCGGTGGTGGAAATTATTGTTTTCATATCTCTTATCGTAGGGGTATAAGTGGAATACTGTGAAAAATGAAAGACAAATACACGGGTGAATCCATCCATGACCATAACGGAACATTGTGGTTGTCAATTGATGATATTGTTCAGTGCATCTCCATTATCTCATTTCAATTTCACATAATTAGGTGATGGGACCTATGCGTAAAATTTTTAAAAATACACTGTCTGTCTAAACTCCGATAATGTTCAGTCCGATAAGAAATTTTTGAATCCATAACTGAAACTCAACTATTCGAGTGTGATAAAGAAACTGAGAATAATCTACGTATACTTCAACAACTTCATATGAATGACACCATTGTGTACTTGTAACTAGTGTGCCACAGTTTACTCAAGGTCATGTACTTTTGCTTTAAAATTATTCATGGACCCATTCTATCACATTGGGTTCCTAACATACACCGAATGTGAGATTTATTGCAATGCTCGGTGGTGGAAATTATTGTTCAAATATCTCTTATCGTAGGGGTATAAATGGAATAGTATGAAAAATGAGAGATAAATACACTAGTGAATCCGTCCTGGACGATAACGGAACATTGTGGTTGTCAATTAATGATTCTGTTCAGTGTATCTCCAATATTTCATTTCAATTTCACATAATCAGGTTATGGGACCTATGTGAAATTTTTTTTAAAATGCACAGTCAGTCTAAAACTCCGATAATGTTCAGTCTGATAAGAAAGTTTCAGATCCGTAGCTGAAACTCAACAATTCGAGTGTGATAAAGAAACTGAGACCAATCTACGTATACTTCAACAAATTCTAATGAATGCCACCTTTGTGTACTTGTAATTAGTGTGCTACAGTTTACTCTAGGTCATGTGCTTTCGCTTTAAAATTATTCATTGACCGAACTCTATTAGATTTTGAGTTCCTAATAAACCACGAACGTGAAATTTAATGCAATGCTCGGTGGTGGAAATTACTGTTTTCATATCTCTTATCGTAGGGGTATAAGTAGAATACTGTGAAAAATGAAAGGCAAATACACGGGTGAATCCATCCATGACCATAACGGAACATCGTGGTTGTCAATTGATGATATTGTTCAGTGCATCTCCATTATCTCATTTCAATTTCACATTATTAGGTGATGGACCTATGCGCAAAATTTTAAAAAATACACTGTCAGTCTAAAACACCGATAATGTTCAGTCCGATAAGAAATTTTCGAATCCGTAGCTGAAACTCAACTATTCGAGTTTGATAAAGAAACTGAGAATAATCTACGTATACTTCAACAACTTCTTATGAATGACACCTTTGTGTACTTGTAACTAGTGTGCCACAGTTTACTCAAGGTCATGTGCTTTCGCTTTAAAATTTTTGAATCCATAACTGAAACTCAACTATTCGAGTGTGATAAAGAAACTGAGAATAATCTACGTATACTTCAACAACTTCATATGAATGACACCATTGTGTACTTGTAACTAGTGTGCCACAGTTTACTCAAGGTCATGTACTTTTGCTTTAAAATTATTCATGGACCCATTCTATCACATTTGGGTTCCTAACATACACCGAATGTGAGATTTATTGCAATGCTCGGTGGTGGAAATTATTGTTCAAATATCTCTTATCGTAGGGGTATAAATGGAATAGTATGAAAAATGAGAGATAAATACACTAGTGAATCCGTCCTGGACGATAACGGAACATTGTGGTTGTCAATTAATGATTATGTTCAGTGTATCTCCAATATTTCATTTCAATTTCACATAATCAGGTTATGGGACCTATGTGAATTTTTTTTTAAAATGCACAATCAGTCTAAAACTCCGATAATGTTCAGTCTGATAAGAAAGTTTCAGATCCGTAGCTGAAACTCAAGAATTCGAGTGCGATAAAGAAACTGAGACCAATCTACGTATAGTTCAACAAATTCTAATGAATGCCACCTTTGTGTACTTGTAATTAGTGTGCTACAGTTTACTCTAGGTCATGTGCTTTCACTTTAAAATTATTCATTGACCGAACTCTATTACATTTTGAGTTCCTAATAAACCACGAACGTGAAATTTAATGCAATCCTCGGTGGTGGAAATTACTGTTTTCATATCTCTTATCGTGGGGGTATAAGTGGAATACCGTGAAAAATGAAAGACAAATACACGGGTGAATCCATCCATGACCATAACGGAACATTGTGGTTGTCAATTGATGATATTGTTCAGTGCATCTCCATTATCTCATTTCAATTTCACATAATTAGGTGATGGGACCTATGCACAAAATTTTAAAAAATACACTGTCAGTCTAAAACTCCGATAATGTTCGGTCCGATAAGAAATTTTTGAATCCGTAGCTGAAACTTAACTATTCGAGTGTGATAAAGAAACTGAGAATAATCTACGTATACTTCAACAACTTCTTATGAATGACACCTTTGTGTACTTGTAACTAGTGTGCCACAGTTTACTCAAGGTCATGTGCTTTCGCTTTAAAATTATTCATGGACCCATTCTAACACATTTGAGTTCCTAACATACACCGAATGTGAGATTTATTGCAATGCTCGGTGGTGGAAATTATTGTTCTCATATCTCTTATCGTAGGGGTATAAATGGAATAGTATGAAAAATGAGAGATAAATACACTAGTGAATCCGTCCTGGACGATAACGGAACATTATGGTTGTCAATTAATGATTCTGTTCAGTGCATCTCTAATATTTCATTTCAATTTCACATAATTAGGTTATGGGTCCTATCTGAAATTTTTTTAAAAAAGCACGTTCAGTCAAAAACTCCGATAATGTTCAGTCCGATAAGAAAGTTTCAGATCCGTAGCTGAAACTCAACAATTCGAGTGTGATAAAGAAACTGAGACCAATCTGCGTGTACTTCAACAAATTCTAATGAATGCCACCTTTGTGTACTTGTAATTAGTGTGCTACAGTTTACTCTAGGTCATGTGCTTTCGCTTTAAAATTATTCATTGACCGAACTCTATTACATTTTGAGTTCCTAATAACCACGAACGTGAAATTTAATGCAATGCTCGGTGGTGGAAATTATTGTTTTCATATCTCTTATCGTAGGGGTATAAGTGGAATACTGTGAAAAATGAAAGACAAATACACGGGTGAATCCATCCATGACCATAACGGAACATTGTGGTTGTCAATTGATGATATTTTTCAGTGCATCTCCATTATCTCATTTCAATTTCACATAATTAGGTGATGGGACCTATGCGTAAAATTTTTAAAGATACACTGTCTGTCTAAACTCCGATAATGTTCAGTCCGATAAGAAATTTTTGAATCCATAACTGAAACTCAACTATTCGAGTGTGATAAAGAAACTGAGAATAATCTACGTATACTTCAACAACTTCATATGAATGACACCATTGTGTACTTGTAACTAGTGTGCCACAGTTTACTCAAGGTCATGTACTTTTGCTTTAAAATTATTCATGGACCCATTCTATCACATTGGGTTCCAAACATACACCGAATGTGAGATTTATTGCAATGCTCGGTGGTGGAAATTATTGTTCAAATATCTCTTATCGTAGGGGTATAAATGGAATAGTATGAAAAATGAGAGATAAATACACTAGTGAATCCGTCCTGGACGATAACGGAACATTGTGGTTGTCAATTAATGATTCTGTTCAGTGTATCTCCAATATTTCATTTCAATTTCACATAATCAGGTTATGGGACCTATGTGAATTTTTTTTTAAAATGCACAGTCAGTCTAAAACTCCGATAATGTTCAGTCTGATAAGAAAGTTTCAGATCCGTAGCTGAAACTCAACAATTCGAGTGTGATAAAGAAACTGAGACCAATCTACGTACACTTCAACAAATTCTAATGAATGCCACCTTTGTGTACTTGTAATTAGTGTGCTACAGTTTACTCTAGGTCATGTGCTTTCGCTTTAAAATTATTCATTGACCGAACTCTATTACATTTTGAGTTCCTAATAAACCACGAACGTGAAATTTAATGCAATGCTCGGTTTGTGGAAATTACTGTTTTCATATCTCTTATCGTGGGGGTATAAGTGGAATACTGTGAAAAATGAAAGACAAATACACGGGTGAATCCATCCATGAGCATAACGGAACATTGTGGTTGTCAATTGATGATATTGTTCAGTGCATCTCCATTATCTCATTTCAATTTCACATAATTAGGTGATGGGACCTATGCACAAAATTTTTAAAAATACACTGTCAGTCTAAAACTCCGATAATGTTCGGTCCAATAAGAAATTTTTGAATCCGTAGCTGAAACTTAACTATTCGAGTGTGATAAAGAAACTGAGAATAATCTACGTATACTTCAACAACTTCTTATGAATGACACCTTTGTGTACTTGTAACTAGTGTGCCACAGTTTACTCAAGGTCATGTGCTTTCGCTTTAAAATTATTCATGGACCCATTCTATCACATTTGAGTTCCTAACATACACCGAATGTGAGATTTATTGCAATGCTCGGTGGTGGAAATTATTGTTCTCATATCTCTTATCGTAGGGGTATAAATGGAATAGTATGAAAAATGAGAGATAAATACACTAGTGAATCCGTCCTGGACGATAACGGAACATTATGGTTGTCAATTAATGATTCTGTTCAGTGCATCTCCAATATTTCATTTCAATTTCACATAATTAGGTTATGGGTCCTATCTGAAATTTTTTTTAAAAAGCATGGTCAGTCAAAAACTCCGATAATGTTCAGTCCGATAAGAAAGTTTCAGATCCGTAGCTGAAACTCAACAATTCGAGTGTGATAAAGAAACTGAGACCAATCTGCGTGTACTTCAACAAATTCTAATGAATGCCACCTTTGTGTACTTGTAATTAGTGTGCTACAGTTTACTCTAGGTCATGTGCTTTCGCTTTAAAATTATTCATTGACCGAACTCTATTACATTTTGAGTTCCTAATAACCACGAACGTGAAATTTAATGCAATGCTCGGTGGTGGAAATTATTGTTTTCATATCTCTTATCGTAGGGGTATAAGTGGAATACTGTGAAAAATGAAAGACAAATACACGGGTGAATCCATCCATGACCATAACGGAACATTGTGGTTGTCAATTGATGATATTGTTCAGTGCATCTCCATTATCTCATTTCAATTTCACATAATTAGGTGATGGGACCTATGCACAAAATTTTAAAAAATACACTGTCAGTCTAAAACTCCGATAATGTTCAGTCCGACAAGAAATTTTTGAATCCATAACTGAAACTCAACTATTCGAGTGTGATAAAGAAACTGAGAATAATCTACGTATACTTCAACAACTTCATATGAATGACACCTTTGTGTACTTGTAACTAGTGTGCCACAGTTTACTCAAGGTCATGTACTTTTGCTTTAAAATTATTCATGGACCCATTCTATCACATTGGGTTCCAAACATACACCGAATGTGAGATTTATTGCAATGCTCGGTGGTGGAAATTATTGTTCAAATATCTCTTATCGTAGGGGTATAAATGGAATAGTATGAAAAATGAGAGATAAATACACTAGTGAATCCGTCCTGGACGATAACGGAACATTGTGGTTGTCAATTAATGATTCTGTTCAGTGTATCTCCAATATTTCATTTCAATTTCACATAATCAGGTTATGGGACCTATGTGAATTTTTTTTAAAATGCACAGTCAGTCTAAAACTCCGATAATGTTCAGTCTGATAAGAAAGTTTCAGATCCGTAGCTGAAACTCAACAATTCGAGTGTGATAAAGAAACTGAGACCAATCCACGTACACTTCAACAAATTCTAATGAATGCCACCTTTGTGTACTTGTAATTAGTGTGCTACAGTTTACTCTAGGTCATGTGCTTTCGCTTTAAAATTATTCATTGACCGAACTCTATTACATTTTGAGTTCCTAATAAACCACGAACGTGAAATTTAATGCAATGCTCGGTGGTGGAAATTACTGTTTTCATATCTCTTATCGTGGGGGTATAAGTGGAATACTGTGAAAAATGAAAGACAAATACACGGGTGAATCCATCCATGAGCATAAAGGAACATTGTGGTTGTCAATTGATGATATTGTTCAGTGCATCTCCATTATCTCATTTCAATTTCACATAATTAGGTGATGGGACCTATGCACAAAAATTTAAAAAATACACTGTCAGTCTAAAACTCCGATAATGTTCGGTCCAATAAGAAATTTTTGAATCCGTAGCAGAAACTTAACTATTCGAGTGTGATAAAGAAACTGAGAATAATCTACGTATACTTCAACAACTTCTTATGAATGACACCTTTGTGTACTTGTAACTAGTGTGCCACAGTTTACTCAAGGTCATGTGCTTTCGCTTTAAAATTATTCATGGACCCATTCTATCACATTTGAGTTCCTAACATACACCGAATGTGAGATTTATTGCAATGCTCGGTGGTGGAAATTATTGTTCTCATATCTCTTATCGTAGGGGTATAAATGGAATAGTATGAAAAATGAGAGATAAATACACTGGTGAATCCGTCCTGGACGATAACGGAACATTATGGTTGTCAATTAATGATTCTGTTCAGTGCATCTCCAATATTTCATTTCAATTTCACATAATTAGGTTATGGGTCCTATCTGAAATTTTTTTAAAAAAGCACGGTCAGTCAAAAACTCCGATAATGTTCAGTCCGATAAGAAAGTTTCAGATCCGTAGCTGAAACTCAACAATTCGAGTGTGATAAAGAAACTGAGACCAATCTGCGTGTACTTCAACAAATTCTAATGAATGCCACCTTTGTGTACTTGTAATTAGTGTGCTACAGTTTACTCTAGGTCATGTGCTTTCGCTTTAAAATTATTCATTGACCGAACTCTATTACATTTTGAGTTCCTAATAACCACGAACGTGAAATTTAATGCAATGCTCGGTGGTGGAAATTATTGTTTTCATATCTCTTATCGTAGGGGTATAAGTGGAATACTGTGAAAAATGAAAGACAAATACACGGGTGAATCCATCCATGACCATAACGGAACATTGTGGTTGTCAATTGATGATATTGTTCAGTGCATCTCCATTATCTCATTTCAATTTCACATAATTAGGTGATGGGACCTATGCGTAAAATTTTTAAAAATACACTGTCTGTCTAAACTCCGATAATGTTCAGTCCGATAAGAAATTTTTGAATCCATAACTGAAACTCAACTATTCGAGTGTGATAAAGAAACTGAGAATAATCTACGTATACTTCAACAACTTCATATGAATGACACCATTGTGTACTTGTAACTAGTGTGCCACAGTTTACTCAAGATCATGTACTTTTGCTTTAAAATTATTCATGGACCCATTCTATCACATTGGGTTCCAAACATACACCGAATGTGAGATTTATTGCAATGCTCGGTGGTGGAAATTATTGTTCAAATATCTCTTATCGTAGGGGTATAAATGGAATAGTATGAAAAGTGAGAGATAAATACACTAGTGAATCCGTCCTGGACGATAACGGAACATTGTGGTTGTCAATTAATGATTCTGTTCAGTGTATCTCCAATATTTCATTTCAATTTCACATAATCAGGTTATGGGACCTATGTGAATTTTTTTTTAAAATGCACAGTCAGTCTAAAACTCCGATAATGTTCAGTCCGATAAGAAAGTTTCAGATCCGTAGCTGAAACTCAACAATTCGAGTGTGATAAAGAAACTGAGACCAATCTGCGTGTACTTCAACAAATTCTAATGAATGCCACCTTTGTGTACTTGTAATTAGTGTGCTACAGTTTACTCTAGGTCATGTGCTTTCGCTTTAAAATTATTCATTGACCGAACTCTATTACATTTTGAGTTCCTAATAACCACGAACATGAAATTTAATGCAATGCTCGGTGGTGGAAATTATTGTTTTCATATCTCTTATCGTAGGGGTATAAGTGGAATACTGTGAAAAATGAAAGACAAATACACGGGTGAATCCATCCATGACCATAACGGAACATTGTGGTTGTCAATTGATGATATTGTTCAGTGCATCTCCATTATCTCATTTCAATTTCACATAATTAGGTGATGGCACCTATGCGTAAAATTTTTAAAAATACACTGTCTGTCTAAACTCCGATAATGTTCAGTCCGATAAGAAATTTTTGAATCCATAACTGAAACTCAACTATTCGAGTGTGATAAAGAAACTGAGAATAATCTACGTATACTTCAACAACTTCGTATGAATGACACCTTTGTGTACTTGTAACTAGTGTGCCACAGTTTACTCTAGGTCATGTGCTTTCGCTTTAAAATTATTCATTGACCGAACTCTATTACATTTTGAGTTACTAATAAACCACGAATGTGAAATTTAATGCAATGCTCGGTGGTGTAAATTACTGTTTTCATATCTCTTATCGTAGGGGTATAAGTGGAATACTGTGAAAAATGAAAGACAAATACACGGGCGAATACATCCATGACCATAACGGAACATTGCGGTGGTCAATTGATGATATTGTTCAGTGCATCTCCATTATCTCATTTCAATTTCACATAATTAGGTGATGGGACTTATGCGCAAAATTTTAAAAAATACACTGTCAGTCTAAAACTCCGATAATGTTCGGTCCAATAAGAAATTTTTGAATCCGTAGCTGAAACTTAACTATTCGAGTGTGATAAAGAAACTGAGAATAATCTACGTATACTTCAACAACTTCATATGAATGACACCTTTGTGTACTTGTAACTAGTGTGCCACAGTTTACTCAAGGTCATGTGCTTTCGCTTTGAAATTATTCATGGACCCATTCTATCACATTTGAGTTCCTAATATACACCAAATGTGAAATTTATTGCAATGCACGGTGGTGGAAATTATTGTTCTCATATCTCTTATCGTAGGGGTATAAATGGAATAGTATAAAAATGAGAGATAAATACACTAGTGAATCCGTCCTGGACGATAACGTAAAATTGTGGTTGTCAATTAATGATTCTTTTCAGTGTATCTCCAATATTTCATTTCAATTTCACATAATTAGGTTATGGGACCTATCCGAAAAATTTTAAAAAATGCACAGTCAGTCAAAAACTCCGATAATTTTCAGTTCGATAAGAAAGTTTCAGATCCGTAGGTGAAACTCAACAATTCGAGTGTGATAAAGAAACTTAGACCAATCTGCGTATACTTCAATAAATTCTAATGAATGCCACCTTTGTGTACTTGTAATTAGTGTGCTACAGTTTACTCTAGGTAATGTGCTTTCGCTTTAAAATTATTCATTGACCGAACTCTATTAGATTTTGAGTTCCTAATAAACCACGAACGTGAAATTTAATGCAATGCTCGGTGGTGGAAATTACTGTTTTCATATCTCTTATCGTAGGGGTATAAGTAGAATACTGTGAAAAATGAAAGGCAAATACACGAGTGAATCCATCCATGACCATAACGGAACATTGTGGTTGTCAATTGATGATATTGTTCAGTGCATCTCCATTATCTCATTTCAATTTCACATTATTAGGTGATGGACCTATGCGCAAAATTTTAAAAAATACACTGTCAGTCTAAAACACCGATAATGTTCAGTCCGATAAGAAATTTTCGAATCCGTAGCTGAAACTCAACTATTCGAGTTTGATAAAGAAACTGAGAATAATCTACGTATACTTCAACAACTTCTTATGAATGACACCTTTGTGTACTTGTAACTAGTGTGCCACAGTTTACTCAAGGTCATGTGCTTTTGCTTTAAAATTATTCATGGACCCATTCTATCACATTTGGGTTCCTAACATACACCGAATGTGAGATTTATTGCAATGCTCGGTGGTGGAAATTATTGTTCAAATATCTCTTATCGTAGGGGTATAAATGGAATAGTATGAAAAATGAGAGATAAATACACTAGTGAATCCGTCCTGGACGATAACGGAACATTGTGGTTGTCAATTAATGATTATGTTCAGTGTATCTCCAATATTTCATTTCAATTTCACATAATCAGGTTATGGGACCTATGTGAAATTTGTTTTAAAATGCACAATCAGTCTAAAACTCCGATAATGATCAGTCTGATAAGAAAGTTTCAGATCCGTAGCTGAAACTCAAGAATTCGAGCGCGATAAGAAACTGAGACCAATCTACGTATAGTTCAACAAATTCTAATGAATGCCACCTTTGTGTACTTGTAATTAGTGTGCTACAGTTTACTCTAGGTCATGTGCTTTCGCTTTAAAATTATTCATTGACCGAACTCTATTACATTTTGAGTTCCTAATAAACCACGAACGTGAAATTTAATGCAATCCTCGGTGGTGGAAATTACTGTTTTCATATCTCTTATCGTGGGGGTATAAGTGGAATACTGTGAAAAATGAAAGACAAATACACGGGTGAATCCATCCATGACCATAACGGAACATTGTGGTTGTCAATTGATGATATTGTTCAGTGCATCTCCATTATCTCATTTCAATTTAACATAATTAGGTGATGGGACCTATGCACAAAATTTTAAAAAATACACTGTCAGTCTAAAACTCCGATAATGTTCGGTCCGATAAGAAATTTTTGAATCCGTAGCTGAAACTTAACTATTCGAGTGTGATAAAGAAACTGAGAATAATCTACGTACACTTCAACAACTTCTTATGAATGACACCTTTGTGTACTTGTAACTAATGTGCCACAGTTTACTCAAGGTCATGTGCTTTCGCTTTAAAATTATTCATGGACCCATTCTATCACATTTGAGTTCCTAACATACATCGAATGTGAGATTTATTGCAATGCTCGGTGGTGGAAATTATTGTTCTCATATCTCTTATCGTAGGGGTATAAATGGAATAGTATGAAAAATGAGAGATAAATACACTAGTGAATCCGTCCTGGACGATAACGGAACATTATGGTTGTCAATTAATGATTCTGTTCAGTGCATCTCTAATATTTCATTTCAATTTCACATAATTAGGTTATGGGTCCTATCTGAAATTTTTTTAAAAAAGCACGGTCAGTCAAAAACTCCGATAATGTTCAGTCCGATAAGAAAGTTTCAGATCCGTAGCTGAAACTCAACAATTCGAGTGTGATAAAGAAACTGAGACCAATCTGCGTGTACTTCAACAAATTCTAATGAATGCCACCTTTGTGTACTTGTAATTAGTGTGCTACAGTTTACTCTAGGTCATGTGCTTTCGCTTTAAAATTATTCATTGACCGAACTCTATTACATTTTGAGTTCCTAATAACCACGAACGTGAAATTTAATGCAATGCTCGGTGGTGGAAATTATTGTTTTCATATCTCTTATCGTAGGGGTATAAGTGGAATACTGTGAAAAATGAAAGACAAATACACGGGTGAATCCATCCATGACCATAACGGAACATTGTGGTTGTCAATTGATGATATTGTTCAGTGCATCTCCATTATCTCATTTCAATTTCACATAATTAGGTGATGGCACCTATGCGTAAAATTTTTAAAAATACACTGTCTGTCTAAACTCCGATAATGTTCAGTCCGATAAGAAATTTTTGAATCCATAACTGAAACTCAACTATTCGAGTGTGATAAAGAAACTGAGAATAATCTACGTATACTTCAACAACTTCATATGAATGACACCATTGTGTACTTGTAACTAGTGTGCCACAGTTTACTCAAGGTCATGTACTTTTGCTTTAAAATTATTCATGGACCCATTCTATCACATTGGGTTCCAAACATACACCGAATGTGAGATTTATTGCAATGCTCGGTGGTGGAAATTATTGTTCAAATATATCTTATCGTAGGGGTATAAATGGAATAGTATGAAAAATGAGAGATAAATACACTAGTGAATCCGTCCTGGACGATAACGGAACATTGTGGTTGTCAATTAATGATTCTGTTCAGTGTATCTCCAATATTTCATTTCAATTTCACATAATCAGGTTATGGGACCTATGTGAAATTTTTTTTAAAATGCACAGTCAGTCTAAAACTCCGATAATGTTCAGTCTGATAAGAAAGTTTCAGATCCGTAGCTGAAACTCAACAATTCGAGTGTGATAAAGAAACTGAGACCAATCTACGTATACTTCAACAAATTCTAATGAATGCCACCTTTGTGTACTTGTAATTAGTGTGCTACAGTTTACTCTAGGTCATGTGCTTTCGCTTTAAAATTATTCATTGACCGAACTCTATTAGATTTTGAGTTCCTAATAAACCACGAACGTGAAATTTAATGCAATGCTCGGTGGTGGAAATTACTGTTTTCATATCTCTTATCGTAGGGGTATAAGTAGAATACTGTGAAAAATGAAAGGCAAATACACGGGTGAATCCATCCATGACCATAACGGAACATTGTGGTTGTCAATTGATGATATTGTTCAGTGCATCTCCATTATCTCATTTCAATTTCACATTATTAGGTGATGGACCTATGCGCAAAATTTTAAAAAATACACTGTCAGTCTAAAACACCGATAATGTTCAGTCCGATAAGAAATTTTCGAATCCGTAGCTGAAACTCAACTATTCGAGTTTGATAAAGAAACTGAGAATAATCTACGTATACTTCAACAACTTCTTATGAATGACACCTTTGTGTACTTGTAACTAGTGTGCCACAGTTTACTCAAGGTCATGTGCTTTTGCTTTAAAATTATTCATGGACCCATTCTATCACATTTCGGTTCCTAACATACACCGAATGTGAGATTTATTGCAATGCTCGGTGGTGGAAATTATTGTTCAAATATCTCTTATCGTAGGGGTATAAATGGAATAGTGTGAAAAATGAGAGATAAATACACTACTGAATCCGTCCTGGACGATAACGGAACATTGTGGTTGTCAATTAATGATTATGTTCAGTGTATCTCCAATATTTCATTTCAATTTCACATAATCAGGTTATGGGACCTATGTGAAATTTTTTTTAAAATGCACAATCAGTCTAAAACTCCGATAATGTTCAGTCTGATAAGAAAGTTTCAGATCCGTAGCTGAAACTCAAGAATTCGAGTGCGATAAAGAAACTGAGACCAATCTACGTATAGTTCAACAAATTCTAATGAATGCCACCTTTGTGTACTTGTAATTAGTGTGCTACAGTTTACTCTAGGTCATGTGCTTTCGCTTTAAAATTATTCATTGACCGAACTCTATTACATTTTGAGTTCCTAATAAACCACGAACGTGAAATTTAATGCAATCCTCGGTGGTGGAAATTACTGTTTTCATATCTCTTATCGTGGGGGTATAAGTGGAATACTGTGAAAAATGAAAGACAAATACACGGGTGAATCCATCCATGAGCATAACGGAACATTGTGGTTGTCAATTGATGATATTGTTCAGTGCATCTCCATTATCTCATTTCAATTTCACATAATTAGGTGATGGGACCTATGCACAAAATTTTAAAAAATACACTGTCAGTCTAAAACTCCGATAATGTTCGGTCCGATAAGAAATTTTTGAATCCGTAGCTGAAACTTAACTATTCGAGTGTGATAAAGAAACTGAGAATAATCTACGTATACTTCAACAACTTCTTATGAATGACACCTTTGTGTACTTGTAACTAGTGTGCCACAGTTTACTCAAGGTCATGTGCTTTCGCTTTAAAATTATTCATGGACCCATTCTATCACATTTGAGTTCCTAACATACACCGAATGTGAGATTTATTGCAATGCTCGGTGGTGGAAATTATTGTTCTCATATCTCTTATCGTAGGGGTATAAATGGAATAGTATGAAAAATGAGAGATAAATACACTAGTGAATCCGTCCTGGACGATAACGGAACATTATGGTTGTCAATTAATGATTCTGTTCAGTGCATCTGTAATATTTCATTTCAATTTCACATAATTAGGTTATGGGTCCTATCTGAAATTTTTTTAAAAAAGCACGGTCAGTCAAAAACTCCGATAATGTTCAGTCCGATAAGAAAGTTTCAGATCCGTAGCTGAAACTCAACAATTCGAGTGTGATAAAGAAACTGAGACCAATCTGCGTGTACTTCAACAAATTCTAATGAATGCCACCTTTGTGTACTTGTAATTAGTGTGCTACAGTTTACTCTAGGTCATGTGCTTTTGCTTTAAAATTATTCATTGACCGAACTCTATTACATTTTGAGTTCCTAATAACCACGAACGTGAAATTTAATGCAATGCTCGGTGGTGGAAATTATTGTTTTCATATCTCTTATCGTAGGGGTATAAGTGGAATACTGTGAAAAATGAAAGACAAATACACGGGCGAATACATCCATGACCATAACGGAAAATTGCGGTGGTCAATTGATGATATTGTTCAGTGCATCTCCATTATCTCATTTCAATTTCACATTATTAGGTGATGGGACCTATGAACAAAATTTTAAAAAATACACTGTCAGTCTAAAACTCCGATAATGTTCGGTCTGATAAGAAATTTTTGAATCCGTAGCTGAAACTCAACTATTCGAGTGTGATAAAGAAACTGAGAATAATCTACGTATACTTCAACAACTTCTTATGAATGACACCTTTGTGTACTTGTAACTAGTGTGCCACAGTTTACTCAAGGTCATGTGCTTTCCCTTTAAAATTATTCATGGACCCATTCTATCACATTTGAGTTCCTAACATACACCGAATGTGAGATTTATTGCAATGCTCGGTGGTGGAAGTTATTGTTCTCATATCTCTTATCGTAGGGGTATAAATGGAATAGTATGAAAAATGTGAGATAAATACACTAGTGAATCCGTCCTGGATGATAACGGAACATTGTGGTTGTCAATTAATGATTCTTTTCAGTGTATCTCCAATATTTCATTTCAATTTCACATAATTAGGTTATGGGTCCTATCAGAAAAATTTTTAAAAAAGCACAGTCAGTCAAAAACTCCGATAATGTTCAGTCCGATAAGAAAGTTTCAGATCCGTAGCTGAAACTCAACAATTTGAGTGTGATAAAGAAACTGAGACCAATCTGCGTGTACTTCAACAAATTGTAATGAATGCCACCTTTGTGTACTTGTAATTAGTGTGCTACAGTTTACTCTAGTTCATGTGCTTTCGCTTTAAAATTATTCATTGACCGAACTCTATTACATTTTGAGTTCCTAATAAACCACGAACGTGAAATTTAATGCAATGCTCGGTGGTGGAAATTACTGTTTTCATATCTCTTATCGTAGGGGTATAAGTGGAATACTGTGAAAAATAAAAGACAAATACACGGGTGAATCCATCCATGACCATAACGGAACATTGTGGTTATCAATTGATGATATTGTTCAGTGCATCTCCATTATCTCATTTCAATTTCACATAATTAGGTGATGGGACCTATGCGCAAAATTTTAAAAAATACACTGTCAGTCTAAAACTCCGATAATGTTCAGTCCGATAAGAAATTTTCGAATCCATGGCTGAAACTCAACTATTCGAGTTTGATAAAGAAACTGAGAATAATCTACGTATACTTCAACAACTTCATATGAATGACACCTTTGGGTACTTGTAACTAGTGTGCCACAGTTTACTCAAGGTCATGTGCTTTCGCTTTGAAATTATTCATTGACCGAACTCTATTACATTTGGAGTTACTAATAAACCACGAATGTGAAATTTAATGCAATGCTCGGTGGTGTAAATTACTGTTTTCATATCTCTTATCGTAGGGGTATAAGTGGAATACTGTGAAAAATGAAAGACAAATACACGGGTGAATACATCCATGACCATAACGGAACATTGTGGTGGTCAATTGATGATATTGTTCAGTGCATCTCCATATATCATTTCAATTTCACATAATTAGGTGATGGGACCTATGAAAAAAATTTTAAAAAATACACTGTCAGCCTAAAAATTCGATAATGTTCGGTCCGATAAGAAATTTTTGAATCCGTAGCTGAAACTCAACTATTCGAGTGTGATAAAGAAACTGAGAATAATCTACGTAAACTTCTACAACTTCTTATGAATGACACCTTTGTGTACTTGTAACTAGTGTGCCACAGTTTACTCAAGGTCATGTGCTCTCGCTTTAAAATTATTCATGGACCCATTCTATCACATTTGAGTTCCTAACATACACCGAATGTGAGATTTATTGCAATGCTCGGTGGTGGAAATTATTGTTCTCATATCTCTTATCGTAGGGGTATAAATGGAATAGTATGAAAAATGAGAGATAAATACACTAGTGAATCCGTCCTGGACGATAACGGAACATTGTGGTTGTCAATTAATGATTCTTTTCAGTGTATCTCCAATATTTCATTTCAATTTCACATAATTAGGTTATGGGACCTATCTGAAAATTTTTTTAAAATGCACTGTCAGTCAAAAACTCCGATAATGTTCAGTCTGATAAGAAAGTTTCAGATCCGTAGCTGAAACTCAACAATTCGAGTGTGATAAAGAAACTGAGACCAATTTGCGTATACTTCAACAAATTCTAACGAATGCCACCTTTGTGTACTTGTAATTAGTGTGCTACAGTTTACTCTAGGTCATGTGCTTTCGCTTTAAAATTATTCATTGACCGAACTCTATTACATTTTGAGTTCCTAATAAACCACGAACGTAAAATTTAATGCAATGCTCGGAGATGGAAATTACTGCTTTCATATCTCTTATCGTAGGGGTATAAGTGGAATACTGTGAAAAATGAAAGACAAATACACGGGTGAATCCATCCATGACCATAACGGAACATTGTGGTTGTCAATTGATGATATTGTTCAGTGCATCTCCACTATTTCATTTCAATTTCACATAATTAGGTGATGGGACCTATGTGGAAAACTTTGAAAAATACACCGTCAGTCTAAAACTCCGATAATGTTCAGTCCGATATGAAAATTTTGGATCCGTAGCTGAAACTCAATTATTCGAGTGTCATAAAGAAACTGAGAATAATCTACGTATACTTCAACAACTTCTTATGAATGACACCTTTGTGTACTTGTAACTAGTGTGCCACAGTTTACTCAAGGTCATGTACTTTTTCTTTAAAATTATTCATGGACCCATTCTATCACATTGGGTTCCAAACATACACCGAATGTGAGATTTATTGCAATGCTCGGTGGTGGAAATTATTGTTCTCATATCTCTTATCGTAGGGGTATAAATGGAATAGTATGAAAAATGAGAGATAAATACACTAGTGAATCCGTCCTGGACGATAACGGAACATTATGGTTGTCAATTAATGATTCTGTTCAGTGCATCTCCAATATTTCATTTCAATTTCACATAATCAGGTTATGGGACCTATGTGAAATTTTTTTTAAATGCACAGTCAGTTTAAAACTCCGATAATGTTCAGTCCGATAAGAAAGTTTCAGATCCGTAGGTGAAACTCAACAATTCGAGTGTGATAAAGAAACTGAGACCAATCTGCGTATACTTCAACAAATTCTAATGAATGCCACCTTTGTGTACTTGTAATAAGTGTGCTACAGTTTACTCTAGGTCATGTGCTTTCGCTTTAAAATTATTCATTGACCGAACTCTATTACATTTTGAGTTCCTAATAAACCAAGAACGTGAAATTTAATGCAATGCTCGGTGGTGGAAATTACTGTTTTCATATCTCTTATCGTGGGGGTATAAGTGGAATACTGTGAAAAATGAAAGACAAATACACGGGTGAATCCATCCATGACCATAACGGAACATTGTGGTTGTCAATTGATGATATTGTTCAGTGCATCTCCACTATTTCATTTCAATTTCACATAATTAGGTGATGGGACCTATGTGCAAAACTTTAAAAAATACACCGTCAGTCTAAAACTCCGATAATGTTCAATCCGATATGAAATTTTCGGATCCGTAGCTGAAACTCAATTATTCGAGTGTGATAAAGAAACTGAGAATAATCTACGTATACTTCAACAACTTCTTATGAATGACACCTTTGTGTACTTGTAACTAGTGTGCCACAGTTTACTCAAGGTCATGTGCTTTCGCTTTAAAATTATTCATGGACCCATTCTATCACATTTGGGTTCCTAACATACACCGAATGTGATATTTATTGCAATGCTCGGTGGTGGAAATTATTGTTCAAATATCTCTTATCGTTGGGGTATAAATGGAATAGTATGAAAAATGAGAGATAAATACACTAGTGAATCCATCCTGGACGATAACGGAACATTATGGTTGTCAATTAATGATTCTGTTCAGTGCATCTCCAATATTTCATTTCAATTTCACATAATCAGGTTATGGGACCTATGTGAAATTTTTTTTAAATGCACAGTCAGTCTAAAACTCCGATAATGTTCAGTCCGATAAGAAAGTTTCAGATCCATAGCTGAAACTCAACAATTCGAGTGTGATAAAGAAACTGAGACCAATCTGCGTATACTTCAACAAATTCTAACGAATGCCACCTTTGTGTACTTGTAATTAGTGTGCTATAGTTTACTCTAGGTCATGTGCTTTCGCTTTAAAATTATTCATTGACCGAACTCTATTACATTTTGAGTTCCTAATAAACCACGAACGTGAAATTTAATGCAATGCTCGGTGGTGGAAATTACTGTTTTCATATCTCTTATCGTGGGGGTATAAGTGGAATACTGTGAAAAATGAAAGACAAATACACGGGTGAATCCATCCATGACCATAACGGACATTGTGGTTGTCAATTGATGATACTGTTCAGTGCATCTCCATTATCTCATTTCAATTTCACATACTTAGGTGATGGGACCTATGCGCAAAATTTTAAAAAATACACTGTCTGTCTAAAACTCCGATAACGTTCAGTCCGATAAGAAATTTTTGAATCCGTAGCTGAAACTCAACTATTCGAGTTTGATAAAGAAACTGAGAATAATCTACGTATACTTCAACAACTTCATATGAATGACACCTTTGTGTACTTGTAACTAGTGTGCAACAGTTTACTCAAGGTCATGTGCTTTCGCTTTGAAATTATTCATGGACCCATTCTATCACATTGGGTTCCAAACATACACCGAATGTGAGATTTATTGCAATGCTCGGTGGTGGAAATTATTGTTCTCATATCTCTTATCGTAGGGGTATAAATGGAATAGTATGAAAAATGAGAGATAAATACACTAGTGAATCCGTCCTGGACCGGAACATTATGGTTGTCAATTAATGATTCTGTTCAGTGCATCTCCAATATTTCATTTCAATTTCACATAATCAGGTTATGGGACCTATGTGAAATTTTTTTTAAAATGCACAGTCAGTCTAAAACTCCGATAATGTTCAGTCCGATAAGAAAGTTTCAGATCCGTAGGTGAAACTCAACAATTCGAGTGTGATAAAGAAACTGAGACCAATCTGCGTATACTTCAACAAATTCTAATGAATGCCACCTTTGTGTACTTGTAATTAGTGTGCTGCAGTTTACTCTAGGTCATGTGCTTTCGCTTTAAAATTATTCATTGACCGAACTCTATTACATTTTGAGTTCCTAATAAACCACGAACATGAAATTTAATGCAATGCTCGGTGGTGGAAATTACTGTTTTCATATCTCTTATCGTGGGGGTACAAGTGGAATACTGTAAAAAATGAAAGACAAATACACGGGTGAATCCATCCATGACCATAACGGAACATTGTGGTTGTCAATTGATGATATTGTTCAGTGCATCTCCATTATCTCATTTCAATTTCACATAATTAGGTGATGGGACCTATGTGCAAAACTTTAAAAAATACACTGTCAGTCTAAAACTCCGATAATGTTCAGTCCGATATGAAATTTTCGGATCCGTAGCTAAAACTCAATTATTCGAGTGTGATAAAGAAACTGAGAATAATCTACGTATACTTCAACAACTTCTTATGAATGACACCTTTGTCTACTTGTAACTAGTGTGCCACAGTTTACTCAAGGTCATGTGCTTTTGCTTTAAAATTTTTCATGGACCCATTCTATCACATTTGGGTTCCTAACATACACCGAATGTGATATTTATTGCAATGCTCGGTGGTGGAAATTATTGTACAAATATCTCTTATCGTTGGGGTATAAATGGAATAGTATGAAAAATGAGAGATAAATACACTAGTGAATCCATCCTGGACGATAACGGAACATTATGGTTGTCAATTAATGATTCTGTTCAGTGCATCTCCAATATTTCATTTCAATTTCACATAATCAGGTTATGGGACCTATGTGAAATTTTTTTTAAATGCACAGTCAGTCTAAAACTCCGATAATGTTCAGTCCGATAAGAAAGTTTCAGATCCATAGCTGAAACTCAACAATTCGAGTGTGATAAAGAAATTGAGACCAATCTGCGTATACTTCAACAAATTCTAACGAATGCCACCTTTGTGTACTTGTAATTAGTGTGCTACAGTTTACTCTAGGTCATGTGCTTTCGCTTTAAAATTATTCATTGACCGAACTCTATTACATTTTGAGTTCCTAATAAACCACGAACGTGAAATTTAATGCAATGCTCGGTGGTGGAAATTACTGTTTTCATATCTCTTATCGTGGGGGTATAAGTGGAATACTGTGAAAAATGAAAGACAAATACACGGGTGAATCCATCCATGACCATAACGGACATTGTGGTTGTCAATTGATGATATTGTTCAGTGCATCTCCATTATCTCATTTCAATTTCACATACTTAGGTGATGGGACCTATGCGCAAAATTTTAAAAAATACACTGTCTGTCTAAAACTCCGATAACGTTCAGTCCGATAAGAAATTTTTGAATCCGTAGCTGAAACTCAACTATTCGAGTTTGATAAAGAAACTGAGAATAATCTACATATACTTCAACAACTTCATATGAATGACACCTTTGTGTACTTGTAACTAGTGTGCCACAGTTTACTCAAGGTCATGTGCTTTCGCTTTAAAATTATTCGTGGACCCATTCTATCACATTTGAGTTCCTAACGTACACCGAATGTGAGATTTATTGCAATGCTCGGTGGTGGAAATTATTGTTCTCATATCTCTTATCGTAGTGGTATAAATGGAATAGTATGAAAAATGAGAGATAAATACACTAGTGAATCCGTCCTGGACGATAACGTAACATTGTGGTTGTCAATTAATGATTCTTTTAAGTGTATCTCCAATATTTCATTTAAATTTCACATAATTAGGTTATGGGACCTATCGGAAAATTTTTAAAAATGCACAATCAGTCAAAAACTCCGATAATGTTCAGTCCGATAAGAAAGTTTCGGATCCGTAGGTGAAACTCAACAATTCGAGTGTGATAAAGAAACTTAGACCAATCTGCGTATACTTCAACAAATTCTAATGAATGCCACCTTTGTGTACTTGTAATTAGTGTGCTACAGTTTACTCTAGGTCACGTGCTTTCCCATTAAAATTGTTCATTGACTGAACTCTATTACATTTTGAGTTACTAATAAACCACGAACGTGAAATTTAATGCAATGCTCGGTGGTGGAAATTACTGTTTTCATATCTCTTATCGTAGGGGTATAAGTGGAATACTGTGAAAAATGAAAGACAAATACACGGGTGAATCCATCCATGACCATAACGGAACATTGTGGTTGTCAATTGATGATATTGTTCAGTGCATCTCCATTATCTCATTTCAATTTCACATAATTAGGTGATGGGACCTATGTGCGAAATTTTAAAAAAAACACTGTCAGTCTAAAACTCCGATAGTGTTCAGTTCGATAAGAAATTTTTGGATCCATAATTGAAACTCAATTATTCGAGTGTGATAAAGAAACTGAGAATAATCTACGTATACTTCAACAACTTCTTATGAATGACACCTTTGTGTACTTGTAACTAGTGTGCCACAGTTTAATCAAGGTCATGTGCTTTCGCTTTAAAATTATTCATGGACCCATTCTATCACATTTGAGTTCCTAACATACACCGAATGTGAGATTTATTGCAATGCTCGGTGGTGGAAATTATTGTTCTCATATCTCTTATCGTAGGGGTATAAATGGAATAGTATGAAAAATGAGAGATAAATACACTAGTGAATCCGTCCTGGACGATAACGGAACATTGTAGTGGTCAATTAATGATTCTTTTCAGTGTATCTCCAATATTTCATTTCAATTTCACATAATTAGGTTATGGGTCCTATCAGAAAATTTTTTAAAAAGCACAGTCAGTCAAAAACTCCGATAATGTTCAGTCCGATAAGAAAGTTTCAGATCCGTAGCTAAAACTCAACAATTCGAGTGTGATAAAGAAACTGAGACCAATCTGCGTGTACTTCAACAAATTCTAATGAATGCCACCTTTGTGTACTTGTAATTAGTGTGCTACAGTTTACTCTAGGTCATGTGCTTTCGCTTTAAAATTATTCATTGACCGAACTCTATTACATTTTGAGTTCCTAATAAACCACGAACGTGAAATTTAATGCAATGCTCGGTGGTGGAAATTACTGTTTTCATATCTCTTATCGTAGGGGTATAAGTGGAATACTGTGAAAAATAAAAGACAAATACACGGGTGAATCCATCCATGACCATAGCAGAACATTGTGGCTGTCAATTGATGATATTTTTAAGTGAATCTCCAATATCTCATTTCAATTTCACATAATTAGGTGATGCGACCTATGCGTAAAATTTTAAAAATTACACTATCAGTCTAAAACTCCGATAATGTTCAGTCCGATAAGAAATTTTTGAATCCATAACTGAAACTCAACTATTCGAGTGTGATAAAGAAACTGAGAATAATCTTTGTATACTTCAACAACTTCATGTGAATGACACCTTTGTGTACTTGTAACTAGTGTGCCACAGTTTACTCTAGGTCATGTGCTTTCGCTTTAAAATTATTCATTGACCGAACTCTATTACATTTTGAGTTACTAATAAACCACGAATGTGAAACTTAATGCAATGCTCGGTGGTGTAAATTACTGTTTTCATATCTCTTATCGTAGGGGTATAAGTGGAATACTGTGAAAAATGAAAGACAAATACACGGGTGAATACATCCATGACCATAACGGAACATTGTGGTGGTCAATTGATGATATTGTTCAGTGCGTCTCCATTATCTCATTTCAATTTCACATAATTAGGTGATGGGACCTATGAACAAAATTTTAAAAAATACACCGTCAGTCTAAAATTTCGATAATGTTCGGTCCGATAAGAAATTTTTGAATCCGTAGCTGAAACTCAACTATTCGAGTGTGATAAAGAAACTGAGAATAATCTACGTATACTTCAACAACTTCTTATGAATGACACCTTCGTGTACTTGTAACTAGTGTTCCACAGTTTACTCAAGGTCATGTGCTCTCGCTTTAAAATTATTAATGGACCGATTCTATCACATTTAGTTCCTAACATACACCGAATGTGAGATTTATTGCAATGCTTGGTGGTGGAAATTATTGTTCTCATATCTCTTATCGTAGGGGTATAAATGGAATAGTATGAAAAATGTGAGATAAATACACTAGTGAATCCGTCCTGGACGATAACGGAACATTGTGGTTGTCAATTAATGATTCTTTTCAGTGTATCTCCAATATTTCATTTCAATTTCACATAATTAGGTTATGGGACCTATCTGAAAATTTTTTTAAAATGCGCAGTCAGTCAAAAACTCCGATAATGTTCAGTCTGATAAGAAAGTTTCAGATCCGTAGCTGAAACTCAACAATTAGAGTGTGATAAAGAAACTGAGACCAATTTGCGTATACTTCAACAAATTCTAACGAATGTCACCTTTGTGTACTTGTAATTAGTGTGCTTCAGTTTACTCTAGGTCATGTGCTTTCGCTTTAAAATTATTCATTGATAGAACTCTATTACATTTTGAGTTCCTAATAAACCACGAATGTAAAATTTAATACAATGCTCGGAGGTGGAAATTACTGCTTTCATATCTCTTATCGTATGGGTATAAGTGGAATACTATGAAAAATGAGAGACAAATACACGGGTGAATCCATCCATGACCATAACGGAACATTGTGGTTGGTAATTGATGATATTGTTCAGTGCATCTCCACTATTTCATTTCAATTTCACATAATTAGGTGAAGGGACCTATGTGCAAAACTTTAAAAAATGCACCGTCAGTCTAAAACTCCGATAATGTTCAGTCCGATATGAAATTTTTGGATCCGTAGCTGAAACTCAATTATTCGAGTGTGATAAAGAAACTGAGAATAATCTACATATACTTCAACAACTTCTTATGAATGACACCATTGTGTACTTGTAACTAGTGTGCCACAGTTTACTCAAGGTCATGTACTTTTGCTTTAAAATTATTCATGGACCCATTCTATCACATTGGGTTCCAAACATACCCCGAATGTGAGATTTATTGCAATGCTCGGTGGTGGAAATTATTGTTCTCATATCTCTTATCGTAGGGGTATAAATGGAATAGTATGAAAAATGAGAGATAAATACACTAGTGAATCCGTCCTGGATGATAACGGAACATTATGGTTGTTAATTAATGATTCTGTTCAGTGCATCTCCAATATTTCATTTCAATTTCACATAATAAGGTTATGGGACCTATGTGAAATTTTTTTAAAAATGCACAGTCAGTCTAAAACTCCGATAATGTTCAGTCCGATAAGAAAGTTTCAGATCCGTAGGTGAAACTCAACAATTCGAGTGTGATAAAGAAACTGAGACCAATCTGCGTATACTTCAACAAATTCTAATGAATGCCACCTTTGTGTACTTGTAATTAGTGTGCTACAGTTTACTCTAGGTCATGTGCTTTCGCTTTAAAATTATTCATTGACCGAACTCTATTACATTTTGAGTTCCTAATAAACCACGAACGTGAAATTTAATGCAATGCTCGGTGGTGGAAATTACTGTTTTCATATCTCTTATCGTGGGGGTACAAGTGGAATACTGTGAAAAATGAAAGACAAATACACGGGTGAATCCATCCATGACCATAACGGAACATTGTGGTTGTCAATTGATGATATTGTTCAGTGCATCTCCATTATCTCATTTCAATTTCACATAATTAGGTGATGGGACCTATGTGCAAAACTTTAAAAAATACACTGTCAGTCTAAAACTCCGATAATGTTCAGTCCGATATGAAATTTTCGGATCCGTAGCTGAAACTCAATTATTCGAGTGTGATAAAGAAACTGAGAATAATCTACATATACTTCAACAACTTCTTATGAATGACAACTTTGTGTACTTGTAACTAGTGTGCCACAGTTTACTCAAGGTCATGTGCTTTTGCTTTAAAATTATTCATGGACCCATTCTATCACATTTGGGTTCCTAACATACACCGAATGTGATATTTATTGCAATGCTCGGTGGTGGAAATTATTGTTCAAATATCTCTTATCGTAGGGGTATAAATGGAATAGTATGAAAAATGAGAGATAAATACACTAGTGAATCCATCCTGGACGATAACGGAACATTATGGTTGTCAATTAATGATTCTGTTCAGTGCATCTCCAATATTTCATTTCAATTTCACATAATCAGGTTATGGGACCTATGTGAAATTTTTTTAAATGCACAGTCAGTCTAAAACTCCGATAATGTTCAGACTGATAAGAAAGTTTCAGATCCGTAGCTGAAACTCAACAGTTCGAGTGTGATAAAGAAACTGAGACCAGTCTGCGTATACTTCAACAAATTCTAACGAATGCCACCTTTGTGTACTTGTAATTAGTGTGCTACAGTTTACTCTAGGTCATGTGCTTTCGCTTTAAAATTATTCATTGACCGAACTCTATTACATTTTGAGTTCCTAATAAACCACGAACGTGAAATTTAATGCAATGGTCGGTGGTGGAAATTACTGTTTTCATATCTCTTATCGTGGGGGTATAAGTGGAATACTGTGAAAAATGAAAGACAAATACACAGGTGAATCCATCCATGACCATAACGGACATTGTGGTTGTCAATTGATGATACTGTTCAGTGCATCTCCATTATCTCATTTCAATTTCACATACTTAGGTGATGGGACCTATGCGCAAAATTTTAAAAAATACACTGTCTGTCTAAAACTCCGATAATGTTCAGTCCGATAAGAAATTTTTGAATCCGTAGCCGAAACTCAACTATTCGAGTTTGAAAAAGAAACTGAGAATAATCTACGTATACTTCAACAACTTCATATGAATGACACCTTTGTGTACTTGTAACTAGTGTGCCACAGTTTACTCAAGGTCATGCGCTTTCGCTTTGAAATTATTCATGGACCCATTCTATCACATTTGAGTTCCTAATATAAACCTAATGTGAAATTTATTGCAATGCTCGGTGGTGGAAATTATTGTTCTCATATCTCTTATCGTAAGGGTATAAATGGAATAGTATAAAAAATCAGAGATAAATACACTAGTGAATCTGTCCTTGACGATAACGGAACATTGTGGTTGTCAATTAATGATTCTGTTCAGTGTATCTACAATATTTCATTTCAATTTCACATAATTAGGTTATGGGACCTATCTGAAAATTTTTCAAAAATGCACAATCAGTCAAAAACTCCGATAATGTTCAGTCCGATAAGAAAGTTTCGGATCCGTAGCTGAAACTCAACAGTTCGAGTGTGATAAAGAAACTGAGACCAATCTGCGTATACTTCAACAAATTCTAATGAATGCCACCTTTGTGTACTTGTAATTAGTGTGCTACAGTTTACTCTAGGTCACGTGCTTTCCCTTTAAAATTATTCATTGACCGAACTCTATTACATTTTGAGTCACTAATAAACCACGAACGTGAAATTTAATGCAATGCTCGGTGGTGGAAATTACTGTTTTCATATCTCTTATCGTAGGGGTATAAGTGGAATACTATGAAAAATGAAAGACAAATACACGGGTGAATCCATCCATGACCATAACGGAACATTGTGGTTGTCAATTGATGATATTGTTCAGTGCATCTCCATTATCTCATTTCAATTTCACATAATTAGGTGATGGGACCTATGTGCAAAACTTTAAAAAATACACTGTCGTCTAAAACTCCGATAATGTTCAGTCCGATATGAAATTTTTGGATCCGTAGCTGAAACTCAATTATTCGAGTGTGATAAAGAAACTGAGAATAATCTACGTATACTTCAACAACTTCTTATGAATGACAACTTTGTGTACTTGTAACTAGTGTGCCACAGTTTACTCAAGGTCATGTGCTTTTGCTTTAAAATTATTCATGGACCCATTCTATCACATTTGGGTTCCTAACATACACCGAATGTGATATTTATTGCAATGCTCGGTGGTGGAAATTATTGTTCAAATATCTCTTATCGTAGGGGTATAAATGGAATAGTATGAAAAATGAGAGATAAATACACTAGTGAATCCGTCTTGGACGATAACGGAACATTGTGGTTGTTAATTAATGGTTCTGTTCAGTGTATCTCCAATATTTCATTTCAATTTCACATAATTAGGTTATGGGACCTATGTGAAATTTTTTTTAAAATGCACAATCAGTCTAAAACTCCGATAATGTTCAGTCTGAAAAGAAAGTTTCAGATCCGTAGCTAAAACTCAACAATTCGAGTGTGATAAAGAAACTGAGACCAATCTGCGTATACTTCAACAAATTCTAATGAATGCCACCTTTGTGTACTTGTAATTAGTGTACTAAAGTTTACTCTAGGTCATGTGCTTTCGCTTTAAAAGTATTCAATGACCGAACTCTATTACATTTTGAGTTCCTAATAAACCACGAACGTGATATTTAATGCAATGCTCGGTGGTGGAAATTACTGTTTCCATATCTCTTATCGTAGGGGTATAAGTGGAATACTATGAAAAATGAAAGACAAATACACGGGTGAATCCATCCATGACCATAACGGAACATTGTGGTTGTCAACTGATGATATTGTTCAGTGCATCTCCATTATCTCATTTCAATTTCACATAATTTGGTGATGGGACCTCTGCGCAAAATTTTAAAAAATACAATGTCTGTCTAAAACTCCAATAATGTTCAGTCCGATAAGAAATTTTCAAATCCGTAGCTGAAACTCAACAATTCGAGTTTGATAAAGAAACTGAGAATAATCTACGTATACTTCAACAACTTCATATGAATGACACCTTTGTGTACTTGTAACTAGTGTGCCACAGTTTACTCAAGGTCATGTGCTTTCGCTTTGAAATTATTCATGGACCCATTCTATCACATTTGAGTTCCTAATATGCACCGAATGTGAAATTTATTGCAATGCACGGTGGTGGAAATTATTGTTCTTATATCTCTTATCGTAGGGGTATAAATGGAATAGTATAAAAAATGAGAGATAAATACACTAGTGAATCCGTCTTGGACGATAACGGAACATTGGGTTGTTAATTAATGATTCTGTTCAGTGTATCTCCAATATTTCATTTCAATTTCACATAATTAGGTTATGGGACCTATGTGAATTTTTTTTTAAAATGCACAATCAGTCTAAAACTCCGATAATGTTCAGTCTGAAAAGAAAGTTTCAGATCCGTAGCTGAAACTCAACAGTTCGAGTGTGATAAAGAAACTGAGACCAATCTGCGTATACTTCAACAAATTCTAATGAATGCCACCATTGTGTACTTGTAATTAGTGTGCTACAGTTTACTCTAGGTCACGTGCTTTCCCTTTAAAATTATTCATTGACCGAACTCTATTACATTTTGAGTTACTAATAAACCACGAACGTGAAATTTAATGCAATGCTCGGTGGAGGAAATTACTGTTTTCATATCTCTTATCGTAGGGGTATAAGTGGAATACTGTGAAAAATGAAAGACAAATACACGGGTGAATCCATCCATGACCATAACGGAACATTGTGGTTGTCAATTGATGATATTGTTCAGTGCATCTCCATTATCTCATTTCAATTTCACATAATTAGGTGATGGGACCTATGTGCGAAATTTTAAAAAATACACCGTCAGTCTAAAACTCCGATAATGTTCAGTTCGATAAGCAATTTTCGGATCCATAATTGAAACTCAATTATTCGAGTGTGATAAAGAAACTGAGAATAATCTACGTATACTTGAACAACTTCTTATGAATGACACCTTTGTGTACTTGTAACTAGTGTGCCACAGTTTAATCAAGGTCATGTGCTTTCGCTTTAAAATTATTTATGGACCCATTCTATCACATTTGAGTTCCTAACATACACCGAATGTGAGATTTATTACAATGCTCGGTGGTGGAAATTATTGTTCTCATATCTCTTGTCGTAGGGGTATAAATGGAATAGTATGAAAAATGAGAGATAAATACACTAGTGAGTCCGTCTTGGACGATAACGGAACATTGTGGTTGTCAATTAATGATTCTGTTCAGTGTATCTCCAATATTTCATTTCAATTTCACATAATTAGGTTATGGGACCTATGTGAAATTTTTTTTTAAATGCACAATCAGTCTAAAACTCCGATAATGTTCAGTCTGAAAAGAAAGTTTTAGATCCGTAGCTGAAACTCAACAATTCGAGTGTGATAAAGAAACTGAGACCAATCTGCGTATACTTCAACAAATTCTAATGAATGCCACCTTTGTGTACTTGTAATTAGTGTGCTAAAGTTTACTCTAGGTCATGTGCTTTCGCTTTAAAAGTATTCAATGACCGAACTCTATTACATTTTGACTTCCTAATAAACCACGAATGTGATATTTAATGCAATGCTCGGTGGTGGAAATTACTGTTTCCATATCTCTTATCGTAGGGGTATAAGTGGAATACTATGAAAAATGAAAGACAAATACACGGGTGAATCCATCCATGACCATAACGGAACATTGTGGTTGTCAACTGATGATATTGTTCAGTGCATCTCCATTATCTCATTTCAATTTCACATAATTTGGTGATGGGACCTCTGCGCAAAATTTTAAAAAATACAATGTTTGTCTAAAACTCCAATAATGTTCAGTCCGATAAGAAATTTTCAAATCCGTAGCTGAAACTCAACAATTCGAGTTTGATAAAGAAACTGAGAATAATCTACGTATACTTCAACAACTTCATATGAATGACACCTTTGTGTACTTGTAACTAGTGTGCCACAGTTTACTCAAGGTCATGTGCTTTCGCTTTGAAATTATTCATGGACCCATTCTATCACATTTGAGTTCCTAATATACACCGAATGTGAAATTTATTGCAATGCACGGTGGTGGAAATTATTGTTCTCATATCTCTTATCGTAGGGGTATAAATGGAATAGTATAAAAAATGAGAGATAAATACACTAGTGAATCTGTCCTTGACGATAACTAAACATTGTGGTTGTTAATTAATGATTCTGTTCAGTGTGTTTCCAATATTTCATTTCAATTTCACATAATTAGGTTATGGGACCTATGTGAAAATTTTTTTAAAATGCAAAGTCAGTCTAAAACTTCGATAATGTTCAGTCCGATAAGAAAGTTTCAGATCCCTAGCTGAAACTCAACAATTCGAGTGTGATAAAGAAACTGAGACCAATATGCGTGTACTTCAACAAATTCTAGGGAATGCCACCTTTGTGTACTTGTAATTAGTGTGCTACAGTTTACTCTAGGTCATGTGCTTTCGCTTTAAAATTATTCATTGACCGAACTCTATTACATTTTGAGTTCCTAATAAACCATGAACGTGAAATTTAATGCTATGCTCGGTGGTGGAAATTACTGTTTCCATATCTCTTATCGTAGGGGTATAAGGGGAATAATATGAAAAATGAAAGACAAATACACGGGTGAATCCATCCATGACCATAACGGAACATTGTGGTTGTCAACTGATGATATTGTTCAGTGCTTCTCCATTATCTCATTTCAATTTCACATAATTAGGTGATGGGACCTATGCGCAAAATTTTAAAAAATACACTGTCAGTCTAAAACTCCGATAATGTTCAGTCCGATAAGAAATTTTTGAATCCGTAGCTGAAACTCAACTATTCGAGTCTGAAAAAGAAACAGAGAATAATCTACGTATACTTCAACAACTTCATATGAATGACACCTTTGTGTACTTGTAACTAGTGTGCCACAGTTTACTCAAGGTAATGTGCTTTCGCTTTAAAATTATTCGTGGACCCATTCTATCACATTTGAGTTCCTAACGTACACCGAATGTGAGATTTATTGCAATGCTCGGTGGTGGAAATTATTGTTCTCATATCTCTTATCGTAGTGGTATAAATGGAATAGTATGAAAAATGAGAGATAAATACACTAGTGAATCCGTCCTGGACGATAACGTAACATTGTGGTTGTCAATTAATGATTCTTTTAAGTGTATCTACAATATTTCATTTAAATTTCACATAATTAGGTAATGGGACCTATCGGAAAATTTTTAAAAATGCACAATCAGTCAAAAACTCCGATAATGTTCAGTCCGATAAGAAAGTTTCGGATCCGTAGGTGAAACTCAACAATTCGAGTGTGATAAAGAAACTTAGACCAATCTGCGTATACTTCAACAAATTCTAATGAATGCCTCCTTTGTGTACTTGTAATTAGTGTGCTACAGTTTACTCTAGGTCATGTGCTTTCCCTTTAAAATTATTCATTGACCGAACTCTATTACATTTTGAGTTCCTAATAAACCACGAACGTGAAATTTAATGCAATGCTCGGTGGTGGAAATTACTGTTTTCATATCTCTTATCGTAGGGATATAAGTGGAATACTATGAAAAATGAAAGACAAATACACGGGTGAATCCATCCATGACCATAACGGAACATTGTGGTTGTCAATTGATGATATTGTTCAGTGCATCTCCATTATCTCATTTCAATTTCACATAATTAGGTGATGGGACCTATGTGCAAAACTTTAAAAAATACACTGTCGTCTAAAACTCCGATAATGTTCAGTCCGATATGAAATTTTTGGATCCGTAGCTGAAACTCAATTATTCGAGTGTGATAAAGAAACTGAGAATAATCTACGTATACTTCAACAACTTCTTATGAATGACAACTTTGTGTACTTGTAACTAGTGTGCCACAGTTTACTCAAGGTCATGTGCTTTTGCTTTAAAATTATTCATGGACCCATGCTATCACATTTGGGTTCCTAACATACACCGAATGTGATATTTATTGCAATGCTCGGTGGTGGAAATTATTGTTCAAATATCTCTTATCGTAGGGGTATAAATGGAATAGTATGAAAAATGAGAGATAAATACACTAGTGAATCCGTCTTGGACGATAACGGAACATTGTGGTTGTTAATTAATGATTCTGTTCAGTGTATCTCCAATATTTCATTTCAATTTCACATAATTAGGTTATGGGACCTATGTGAAATTTTTTTTTAAATGCACAATCAGTCTAAAACTCCGATAATGTTCAGTCTGAAAAGAAAGTTTCAGATCCGTAGCTAAAACTCAACAATTCGAGTGTGATAAAGAAACTGAGACCAATCTGCGTATACTTCAACAAGTTCTAATGAATGCCACCTTTGTGTACTTGTAATTAGTGTACTAAAGTTTACTCTAGGTCATGTGCTTTCGCTTTAAAAGTATTCAATGACCGAACTCTATTACATTTTGAGTTCCTAATAAACCACGAACGTGATATTTAATGCAATGCTCGGTGGTGGAAATTACTGTTTCCATATCTCTTATCGTAGGGGTATAAGTGGAATACTATGAAAAATGAAAGACAAATACACGGGTGAATCCATCCATGACCATAACGGAACATTGTGGTTGTCAACTGATGATATTGTTCAGTGCATCTCCATTATCTCATTTCAATTTCACATAATTTGGTGATGGGACCTCTGCGCAAAATTTTAAAAAATACAATGTCTGTCTAAAACTCCAATAATGTTCAGTCCGATAAGAAATTTTCAAATCCGTAGCTGAAACTCAACAATTCGAGTTTGATAAAGAAACTGAGAATAATCTACGTATACTTCAACAACTTCATATGAATGACACCTTTGTGTACTTGTAACTAGTGTGCCACAGTTTACTCAAGGTCATGTGCTTTCGCTTTGAAATTATTCATGGACCCATTCTATCACATTTGAGTTCCTAATATGCACCGAATGTGAAATTTATTGCAATGAACGGTGGTGGAAATTATTGTTCTTATATCTCTTATCGTAGGGGTATAAATGGAATAGTATAAAAAAAGAGAGATAAATACACTAGTGAATCTGTCCTTGACGATAACGGAACATTGTGGTTGTTAATTAATGATTCTGTTCAGTGTGTTTCCAATATTTCATTTCAATTTCACATAATTAGGGTATGGGACCTATGTGAAATTTTTTTTAAAATGCAAAGTCAGTCTAAAACTTCGATAATGTTCAGTCTGATAAGAAAGTTTCAGATCCCTAGCTGAAACTCAACAATTCGAGTGTGATAAAGAAACTGAGACCAATATGCGTGTACTTCAACAAATTCTAGGGAATGCCACCTTTGTGTACTTGTAATTAGTGTGCTACAGTTTACTCTAGGTCATGTGCTTTCGCTTTAAAATTATTCATTGACCGAACTCTATTACATTTTGAGTTCCTAATAAACCATGAACGTGAAATTTAATGCAATGCTCGGTGGTGGAAATTACTGTTTCCATATCTCTTATCGTAGGGGTATAAGTGGAATAATATGAAAAATGAAAGACAAATACACGGGTGAATCCATCCATGACCATAACGGAACATTGTGGTTGTCAACTGATGATATTGTTCAGTGCTTCTCCATTATCTCATTTCAATTTCACATAATTAGGTGATGGGACATATGCGCAAAATTTTAAAAAATACACTGTCAGTCTAAAACTCCGATAATGTTCAGTCCGATAAGAAATTTTTGAATCCTGACAGGCGCGGGTGGTCGTCGCGCCCGCGCGCCAAAAGATAATTTATAAGCCCTAAATGCTTACTTTCTACAACTAGGTAGATAGTGGCAAATCGGGGTCGTCCAATGAGAAGAGGGATCTTCCTAAGCGTCTAAGCACACAATGGTTGATATACTAGGCTTGGAGTAACTATATATACACACACTTAAAAGCAAGTAAAGGGGGGGGGGGGTTGGTTGGTTGGTTTCCTAAGTTAACAAAGATAACTAGCAACGTCAAGTGACTATGCTAATCATCAAACGAAACTAAGAAAAGGGGTTTTAAACTACAAAGATAAAATGCCTTGGGGGCAACGGATATCCACTTCCACATCTAATGTAGTTCATCGAATCATTCACACATTCCATCATATAGCATTCAGGACCCAACGCTCACACACCCATCTAGCAAGTACCACAACACACACACCACAAGGAGTTCTAAGTTCATGCTCGTAGATCTTCATGCAAAGGTGCTACGGAATTCGTCACGTTCCTACACCTAAGCAATTCAACCACACAAGCACTCCCTATGCTCAAACCACTCATGGCACACATGCAGTGAAACACACCGTCAAGAGTACATAAACGCCAAATAACAAATGCTTCAACAATGAATTTAAATCACCTATTCAATACTTCAACTACTTGTCGTGGAGACTATACTCCTATCCTTCTTAGTTCGTAGTTTGCGAGAGTGAGTTCGACATCTCTCGTCAAACCTCACCAATGACTCCCGAGTCGCGACCACGACTCAAGGTGTCATTGGTGGCATTTAGCACGAAGGACCAACAAGCTTGGCAATGCCTATGACCACTACACCGTGACTAAGCATTAAACCAATTCATGCAATTACACGAGATTGGATGAACGTGCAACGCACATTCATCCGCGAGCATATGACTCTCTCGTTTGCTACATAAACGAACATGACGAAGAGTTCGACATCAATCACATTCGTCTAGCACATTGTCAACACACTAACACAGTCAAAAGCTCTAATTCACACTCATACATTCCTAACAAGAACAGGGGGGAAATTAACCCAAATCCCCCAAACCCTAGCTAGCAATTCATACAAGCATTCATATCATCAAGCTCTCAACAACATCAATGCAATCAACAATTAACATTCAAAGCACAATAAATGCACAATAGCAAAAACATCAAATAGATAGATAGAAATGAATTCTTGCTACATATATAATGGAAGCTTCAATCCTTTGCTCCCAAGTACAAGAACTACTCTAGAACAACAACAAAAGACATAATCAAACTAAGAGAAAGCTAAGAAAAGAAAGAAGAAGAAAAACCTAGAATTTTCGCCCAAAACCAGAGAGAAAACGCGGGCTGGAAAGCTGGAGAGGAAGAGGGAAAGAGATGGTATTTATAGTGCAAAGAAAATAAGAATGATTTCTGGCCGCCCGTTGGTCGCGACTCGCGACGGGTTTCGTCGCGACTCGCGACGGTGTTGGTCGCAAGGTCGCGACTCGCGATGGTGTCACGACGGCAGCCACAGTTTTGCATTATTTCTTTGTCTTCTTCATAGCCATCCCTCTCAATCTTCAAGTCTTCAACAGCTCCAAAATGGTCTTCAACGGCCTCCGGTCTTCATGTCTTCGAAGTGAGTATCCAAAAGTCTTCGAAAGTATAGTCTTCAATGTCTTCCGGTCTTCGTTGCTTCCGTGTTCTTCCCTTGTCACACAAAATCCACTTAAAAGAGGTAAAAGAGTACAAAGTTGCTTTTACCTCTCCTAAGTGAATTTCAAGGTAAAACACAAGCTCTCGATAATAAAAGAGCACAAAAGTGATCCTAAATACTACTAAATAATGCGCCTAAAATGGACACATCAAATCCGTAGCTGAAACTCAACTATTCGAGTCTGAAAAAGAAACTGAGAATAATCTACGTATACTTCAACAACTTCATATGAATGACACCTTTGTGTACTTGTAACTAGTGTGCCACAGTTTACTCAAGGTCATGTGCTTTCGCTTTAAAATTATTCGTGGACCCATTCTATCACATTTGAGTTCCTAACGTACACCGAATGTGAGATTTATTGCAATGCTCGGTGGTGGAAATTATTGTTCTCATATCTCTTATCGTAGTGGTATAAATGGAATAGTATGAAAAATGAGAGATAAATACACTAGTGAATCCGTCCTGGACGATAACGTAACATTGTGGTTGTCAATTAATGATTCTTTTAAGTGTATCTCCAATATTTCATTTAAATTTCACATAATTAGGTTATGGGACCTATCGGAAAATTTTTAAAAATGCACAATCAGTCAAAAACTCCGATAATGTTCAGTCCGATAAGAAAGTTTCGGATCCGTAGGTGAAACTCAACAATTCGAGTGTGATAAAGAAACTTAGACCAATCTGCGTATACTTCAACAAATTCTAATGAATGCTACCTTTGTGTACTTGTAATTAGTGTGCTACAGTTTACTCTAGGTCATGTGCTTTCCCTTTAAAATTGTTCATTGACCGAACTCTATTACATTTTGAGTTCCTAATAAACCACGAACGTGAAATTTAATGCAATGCTCGGTGGTGGAAATTACTGTTTTCATATCTCTTATCGTAGGGGTATAAGTGGAATACTATGAAAAATGAAAGACAAATACACGGGTGAATCCATCCATGACCATAACGGAACATTGTGGTTGTCAATTGATGATATTGTTCAGTGCATCTCCATTATCTCATTTAAATTTCACATAATTAGGTGATGGGGCCTACGCGCAAAATTTTAAAAATACACTGTCAGTCTAAAACTCCGATAATGTTCAGTCCGATAAGAAATTTTCGAATCCGTAGCTGAAACTCAACTATTCGAGTTTGATAAAGAAACTGAGAATAATCAACGTATACTTCTACAACTTCATATGAATGACACCTTTGTGTACTTGTAACTAGTGTGCCACAGTTTACTCAAGGTCATGTGCTTTTGCTTTGAAATTATTCATGGACCCATTCTATCACATTTGAGTTCCTAATATACACTGAATGTGAAATTTATTGCAATGCACGGTGGTGGAAATTACTGTTCTCATATCTCTTATCGTTGGGGTATAAATGGAATAGTATAAAAAATGAGAGATAAATACACTAGTGAATCTGTCTTTGACGATAACGGAACATTGTGGTTGTCAATTAATGATTATGTTCAGTGTGTTTCCAATATTTCATTTCAATTTCACATAATTAAGTTATGGGACCTATGTGAAAATTTTTTGAAAATGCAAAGTCAGTCTAATGAATTCTAATGAATGCCACCTTTGTGTACTTGTAATTAGTGTGCTACAGTGTACTCTAGGTCATGTGCTTTCGCTTTAAAATTATTCATTGACCGAACTCTATTACATTTTGAGTTCCTAATAAACCACGAACGTGAAATTTAATGCAATGCTCGGTGGTGGAAATTACTGTTTTCATATCACTTATCGTAGGGGTATAAGTGGAATACTGTGAAAAATTAAAGACAAATACACGGGTGAATCCATCCATGACCATAACGGAACATTGTGGTTGTCAATTGATGATATTGTTCTGTGCAACTCCATTATTTCATTTCAATTTCACATAATTTGGTGATGGGACCTATTTTTTTGAAAACTTTAAAAAATACACTGTCAGTCTAAAACTCCGATAATGTTCAATCCGATAAGAAAGTTTTAGATCCGTAGATGAAACTCAACTATTCGAGTGTGATAAAGAAACTGAGACCAATCTGCGTATACTTCAACAACTTCTAATGAATGCTACCTTTGTGTACTTGTAATTAGTGTGCTACAGTTTACTCAAGGTCATGTACTATCGCTTTAAAATTATTCATTGACCGAACTCTATTACATTTTGAGTTCCTAATAAACCACAAATGTGAAATTTAATGCAATGCTCGGTCGTGGAAGTTACTGTTTTCATATCTCTTATCGTAGGGGTATAAGTGGAATACTATGAAAAATGAAAGACAAATACACGGGTGAATCCGTCCATAACCATAACGGAACACTGCGGTTGTCAATTGATGATATTGTTCAGTGCATCTCCATTATTTCGTTTCAATTTCACATAATTAGGTGATGGGACCTATGTATAAAATTTTTAAAAAAACACTGTCAATCTAAAATTCCAATAATGTTTAGTCCGATAAGAAATTTTTGGATTCGTAGCTGAAACTCAACTATTCAAGTGTGATAAAGAAACTGAGACTAATCTATGTATACTTTAACTCCTTATGAATAACACCTTTGTGTACTTGTAACTAGTGTGTCACAGTTTACTCAAGGTCATGTGCTTTCGCTTTAAAATTATTCATGGACCCATTCTATTACATTTAATTTCTTAATATACCACGAATGTGAAATTTATTGCAATGCTCGGTGGTGGAAATTATTGTTCTCATATCCCTATGTTAGGGGTATAAATGGAATACTATGAAAAATGAAAGATAAATACACTAGTGAATCTGTCCTTGACGATAACGGAACATTGTGGTTTTCAATTAATGATTCTATTAAGTGTATCTCCAATATTTCATTTCAATTTCACATAATTAGGTTATGGGACCTATATGGAAAATTTTAAAAAATGCACTGTCAGTCTAAAACTTCGTTAATGTTATGTCCGATAAGAAAGATTCAGATCCGTAGCTGAAACTCAACTATTTGAGTGTGTTAAATAAACTGAGACTAATCTACGTATACTTCAACAACTTCTTATGAATGAGACCTTTGTTTACTTGTAACTAGTGTGCCACAATTTACTCAAGGGCATGTGCTTTCGCTTTAAAATTATTCATGGACCCATTATATTACATTTGAGTTCCTAATATACCACGAATATGGAATCTATTGCAATGCTTGGTGGTGGAAATTATTGTTCTCATATCTCTTATCGTAGGGGTATAAATGGAATACTATGAAAAATGAAAGATAAATACACGGGTGAATCCGTCCATGACAATAACGGAACATTGTGGTTGTCAATTGATGATATTTTTCAGTGCATCTCCATTATTTCATTTCAATTTCACATAATTAGGTGATGGGACCTATGTGCAAAATTTTAAAAAATACACTGCCAGTCTAAAACTCCGATAATGTTCAGTTCGATAAGAAATTTTTGGATCCGTAGCTGAAAATCAACTATTCGAGTATGATAAAGAAACTAAGACTAATCTACATATACTTTAACAACTTCTTATGAATGACACCTTTGTGTACTTGTAACTAGTGTGCCACAGTTTACTCAAGGTCATCTTCTTTCGCTTTAAAATTATTAATAGACCCATTCTATTACATTTGAGTTCCTAATATACACCGAATGTGAAATTTATTGCAATGCTCGGTTGTGGAAATTATTGTTCTCATATCTCTTCTCGTAGGGGTATAAATGGAATAGTATGAAAAATGAGACATAAATTCACTAGTGAATCCGTCCTTGACGATAACGGAACATTGTGGTTGTCAATTAATGATTCTGTTCAGTGTATCTCCAATATTTCATTTCAATTACACATAATTAGGTTATGGGACCTATGTGAAAAATTTTGAAAAAAGCACTGTCGGTCTAAAACTTCGATAATGTTCAGTCCGATAAGAAAGTTTCAGATCCGTAGCTGAAACTCAACTATTCGGGTGTGATAAAGAAACATAGACTAAACTTCGTATACTTCAACAACTTCTAATGAATGCCATCTTTGTGTACTTGTAATTAGTGTGCTACAGTTAACTCAAGGTCATGTTCTTTCGCTTTAAAATTATGCATTGACCGAACTCTATTACATTTTAAGTTCCTAATAAACCACGAACGTGAAATTTAATGCAATGCTCGGTGGTGGAAATTACTGTTTTCATATCTCTTATCGTAGGGGTATAAGTGGAATACTATGAAAAATGAAAGACAAATGCACGGGTGAATCCGTCCATGACCATAACAGAACATTGTGGTTGTCAATTGATGATATTGTTCTGTGCATCTCCATTATTTCATATCAATTTCACATAATTAGGTGATGGGACCTATGTGCAAAATTTTTAAAAAAACACTGTCAGTCTAAAACTCCGATAATGTTCAGTCCGATAAGAAATTTTTGGATCCGTAGCTGAAACTCAACTATTCGAGTGTGATAAAGAAACTGAGACTAATCCACGTATACTTTCACAACTTATTATGAATGACACCTTTGTGTACTTGTAACTGGTGTGCCACAGTTTACTCAAGGTCATGTGCTTTCGCTTTAAAATTATTCATGGACCCATTCTATTACATTTGAGTTCCTAATATACCAAGAATGTGAAATTTATTGCAATGCTCGGTAGTGGAAATTATTGTTCTCATATCTCTTATCGTAGGGTATAAATGGAATACTATGAAAAATGAAAGATAAATACATTAGTGAATCTGTCCTGGATGATAACGGAACATTGTGGTTGTCAATTAATGATTCTGTTCAGTTTATCTCCAATATTTAATTTCAACTTCGCATAATTAGGTTATGGGATCTATGTGAAATTTTTTTTTAAATGCACTGTCAGTCTAAAAGTTCGATAATGTTCAGTCCGATAAGAAAGTTTCAGATCCATAGCTGAAACTCAACTATTCGAGTGAGATAAAGAAACAGAGCTAACCTACGTATACTTCAACAACTTCTTATGAATGACATCTTTGTGTACTTTTAACTAGTGTGCCATAGTTTACTCAAGGTCATGTGCTTTCGCTTTAAAATTATTCATTCACCCATTCTATTACATTTGAGTTTCTAATATACCACGAATGTGAAATTTATTGCAATGCTCGGTGGTGGAAATTACTGTTCTCATATATCTTATTGTAGGGGTATAAATGGAATACTATGAAAAATGAAAGATAAATACACGGGTGAATTCGTCCATGAACATAACGGAACATTGTGGTTGTCAATTGATTATATTGTTCAGTGCATCTCCATTATTTCAATTCAATTTCACATAATTAGGTGATGGGACCTATGTGCAAAATTTTATAAAATACACTGTCAGTCTAAAACTCCGATAATGTTCAGTCCGATAAGAAATTTTTGGATCCGTAGCTGAAACTCAACTATTCAAGTGTGATAAAGAAACTGAGACTAATCTACGTATACTTCAACAACTTCTTATGAATGACACCTTTGTGTACTTGTAACTAGTGTGCCACAGTTTACTCAAGGTCATGTGCTTTCGCTTTAAAATTATTCATGGACCCATTCTATCACATTTGAGATCCTAATATACACCGAATGTGAAATTTATTGCAATGCTCGGTGGTGGAAATTATTGTTCTCATATCTCTTATCGTAGGGGTATAAATGGAATACTATGAAAAATGAAAGATAAATACACTAGTGAATCTGTCCTTGACGATAACGGAACATTGTGGTTGTCAATTAATGATTCTGTTAAGTGTATCTCCAATATTTCATTTCAATTTCACATAATTAGGTTATGGGACCTATGTGAAATTTTTTGAAAAAAGCACTGTCGGTCTAAAACTTCGATAATGTTCAGTCCGATAAGAAAGTTTCAGATCCGTAGCTAAAACTCAATTATTCGAGTGTGATAAAGAAACTTAGACTAATCTTCGTATACTTCAACAACTTCTAATGAATGACATCATTGTGTACTTGTAATTAGTGTGGTACAGTTAACTCAAGGTCATGTTCTTTCGCTTTAAAATTATACATTGACCGAATTCTATTACATTTTGAGTTCCTAATAAACCCTGAACGTGAAATTTAATGCAATGCTCGGTGGTGGAAATTACTGTTTTCATATCTCGTAGCGTAGGGGTATAAGTGGAATACTATGAAAAAGGAAAGACAAATACACGGGTGAATCCGTCCATGACAATAACAGAATATTGTGGTTGTCAATTGATGACATTGTTCTGTGCATCTCCATTATTTCATATCAATTTCACATAATTAGGTGATGGGACCTATGTGCAAAATTTTAAAAAATACACTGTCAGTCTAAAACTCCGATAATGTTCAGTCCGATAAGAAATTTTTTGATCCGTAGTTGAAACTCAACTATTCGAGTGTGATAAAGAAACTGAGACTAATCCACATATACTTTCACAACTTCTTATGAATGACACCTTTGTGTACTTGTAACTAGTGTGCCACAGTTTACTCAAGGTCATGTGCTTTTGCTTTAAAATTATTCATGGACCCATTCTATTACATTTAAGTTCCTAATATACCAAGAATGTGAAATTTATTGCAATGCTCAGTCGTGGAAATTATTGTTCTCATATCTCTTATCGTAGGGGTATAAATGGAATACTATGAAAAATGAAAGATAAATACACTAGTGAATCCGTCCTTGACGATATCGGAACATTGTGGTTGTCAGTTAATGATTCTTTTAAGTCTATCTCCAATATTTCATTTCAATTTCACATAATTAAGTAGTGGGATCTATTTGAAATTTTTTTTAAAATGCATTGTCCGTCTAAAACTTCGATAATGTTCAGTCCGATAAGAAAGTTTCAGATCCGTAGCTGAAACTCAACTATTTAAGTGTGATAAAGAAGCGGAGACTAACCTACGTATACTTCAACAACTTCTTATGAATGACACCTTTGTATACTTTTAACTAGTGTGCCACAGTTTACTCAAGGTCATGTGCTTTCGCATTAAAATTATTCATTCACCCATTCTATTACATTTGAGTTCCTAATATACCACGAATGTGAAATTTATTGCAATGCTCGGTGGTGGAAATTTCTGTTCTCATATCTCTTATTGTATGGGTATGAATGGAATACTATGAAAAATGAAAGATAAATACACGGGTGAATCCGTCCATGACCATAATGGTACATTGTGGTTATCAATTGATGATAATTTTCAGTGCATCTCTATTATTTTATTTCAATTTCACATAATTAGGTGATGGGACCTATATGCAAAATTTTAAAAAATACACTGTCAGTCTAAAACTCCGATAATGTTCAGTTCAATAAGAATTTTTTGGATCCGTAGCTGAAACTCAACTATTCGAGTGTGATAAAGAAACTGAGACTAATATCTGTATACCTTAACAATTTCTTATGAATGACACCTTTGTGTACTTGTAACTAGTGTGCTACAATTTACTCAAGGTCATGTGCTTTCGCTTTAAAATTATTCATGGACCCATTCTATTACATTTGAGTTCCTAATATACCACGAATGTGAAATCTATTGTAATTCTCGGTGGTGGAAATTATTGTTCTCATATCTCTTATCGTAGGGGTATAAATGGAATAACTATGAAAAATGAAAGATAAATACACTAGTGAATCTATCCTTGACGATAACGGAACATTGTGGTTGTCAATTAATGATTCTTTTAAGTCTATCTCCAATATTTCATTTCAATTTCACATAATTAGGTTATGGGATCTATGTGAAATATTTTTTAAAATGCACTGTCAGTCTAAAACTTCGATAATGTTCAGTCTGATAAGAAAGTTTCAGATCCGTAGCTGAAACTCAACTATTCGAGTGTGATAAAGAAACGGAGACTAACCTATGTATACTTCAACAACTTCTTATGAATGACACCTTTGTGTACTTTTAACTAGTGAGCCCCAGTTTACTCAAGGTCATGTGCTTTCGCTTTAAAATTATTCATTCACCCATTCTATTACATTTGAGTTCCTAATATACCACGAATGTGAAATTTATTGCAATGCTCGGTGGTGGAAATTATTGTTCTCATATCTCTTATTGTATGGGTATAAATGGAATACTATGAAAAATGAAAGATAAATACACGGGTGAATCCGTCTGTGACCATAACGGTACATTGTGGTTGTCAATTGATAATATTTTTCAGTGCATCTCCATTATTTCATTTCAATTTCACATAAATAGGTGATGGGATCTATGTGTAAAATTTTAAAAAATACACTGTCAGTCTAAAACTCCGATAATGTTCAGTTCGATAAGAAATTTTTGGATCCGTAGCTGAAATCAACTATTCGAGTGTGATAAAGAAACTGAGACTAATCTACGTATACTTTAACAACTTCTTATGAATGACACCTTTGTGTACTTGTAACTAATGTGCCACAGTTTACTCAAGGTTATGTGCTTTCGGTTTAAAATTATTCATGGACCCATTCTATTACATTTGAGTTCCTAATATACAGCGAATGTGAAATTTATTGCAATGCACAGTGGGGGAAATTATTGTTCTCATATCTCTTATTGTAGGGGTATAAATGGAATAGTATGAAAAATGAGAGATAAATACACTAGTGAATCCGTCCTTGATGATAACGGAACTTTTTGGTTGTCAATTAATGATTCTGTTCAGTGTATCTCCAATATTTCATTTCAATTTCACAAAATTAGGTTATGGGACCTATGTGAAATTTTTTTTAAAATGCACAGTCAGTCTAAAACACCGATAATGTTTAGTCCGATATGAAAGTTTCAGATCCGTAGCTGAAACTCAACAATTCGAGTGTGATAAAGAAACTGAGACCAATCTGCGTATACTTCAACAACTTCTAATGAATGCCACCTTTGTGTACTTGTAATTAGTGTGCTATAGTTTACTCTAGGTCATTTGATTTCGCTTTAAATTTATTCATTGACGGAACTCTATTACATTTTGAGTTCCTAATAAACCACGAACGTGAAATTTAATGCAATGCTCGGTGGTGGAAATTACTGTTTTGATATCTCTTATCATAGGGGTATAAGTGGAATACTGTGAAAAATGAAAGACAAATACACGGGTGAATCCATCCATGACCATAACGGAACATTGTGGTTGTCAATTGATGATATTGTTCAGTGCATCTCCATTATTTCATTTCAATTTCACATAATTAAGTGATGGGACCTATGTGCAAAATTTTAGAAAATACACTGTTTGTGTAAAACTCCGACAATGTTCAGTCCGATAAGAAATTTTCGGATCCGTAGCTGAAACTCAGCTATTCGAGTGTGATAAAGAAACTGAGAATAATCTACGTATACTTCAACAACTTCTTATGAAGGACACCTTTGTGTACTTGTAACTAGTGTGCCACAGTTTACTCAAGGTCATTTGCTTTCGCTTTAAAATTATTCATGGACCCATTCTATTACATTTGAGTTCCTAATATACCGAGAATGTGAAATTTATTGCAATGCTCAGTCGTGGAAATTATTGTTCTCATATATCTTATCGTAGGGGTATAAATGGAATACTATGAAAAATGAAAGATAAATACACTAGTGAATCTGTCCTTGACGATAACAGAACATTGTGGTTGTCAGTTAATGATTCTTTTAAGTCTATCTCCAATATTTCATTTCAATTTCACAAAATTGGGTTGTGGGATCTATTTGAATTTTTTTAAAAAATGCACTGTCAGTCTAAAACTTCGATAATGTTCAGTCCGATAAGAAAGTTTCAGATCCGTAGCTGAAACTCAACTATTTGAGTGTGATAAAGAAGCGGAGACTAACCTACTTATACTTCAACAACTTCTTATGAATGACACCTTTGTGTACTTTTAACTAGTGTGCCACAGTTTACTCAAGGTCATGTGCTTTCTCTGAGCTGCCAGCTTCTCTGATTATGCCTATCCCTGAGCTGCTAGTTTTCGAGTATAGCTACTGCTGTCTTCTTCTTCATATCTCAGGTACCAGAAGACTCCTTCGGGAACTGATGCTGACGCTCTGATACTGCGGACATCTCCTCCCGCTGCATTTTGCTGGCTTTTGGATGAAGACACTGCTAAGGGTAGCTGCTGCTACTTCCTTTCTCAGCTGAAGGACAAATCCGGATCCATGCTTGCTCTTTATGAGGCTTTTAAACATATTTCCTACGGTCTAAATATCATTGACTAACTGAGGTTTCAAATGTTGACTCCCCGACTCGTTCGTGATATCTCAGGGCATAGAAAATCTGTTTCTGATCCAGTCTGACACTTAGACTTACATTTTTTTCACTGATCATCCTGTATGAAGGTTTTATTTTGCTTCCACAAGCAAGTCTTTCGCTACAAGTGCTCTTAGGGCTCTTGATCAGCAATCAGATGACCTTTTGTAACGAACAAACTCATGATGCTATTTATAGCTCTTTTACGGTTTGGGAAGCCCATAAATATCCCCCCATCTTAGGATGGTTATATTTAAAAAAAAAGGTCATGTGCTTTCGCTTTAAAATTATTCATTGACCGAACTCTATTACTTTTTGAGTTCCTAATTACCCACGAACGTGAAATTTAATGAAATGCTCGGTGGTGGAAATTACTGTTCTCATATCTCTTATCGTAGGGGTATAAATGGAATACTATGAAAAATGAAAGATAAATACACGGGTGAATCCGACCATGACCATAACAGAACATTGTAGTTGTCAATTGATGATATTTTTCAGTGCATCTCTATTATTTCGTTTCACTTTCACATAATTAGGTGATGGGACCTATGTGCAAAATTTTAAAAAATACAATGTCAGTCTAAAACTCCGATAATGTTCAGTTCGATAAGAAATTTTTGGATCCATAGCTGAAACTCAACTATTCGAGTGTGATAAAGAAACTGAGACTAATCTACGTATACTTTAACAACTTCTTATGAATGACACCTCTGTGTACTTGTAACTAATGTGCCATAGTTTACTCAAGGTCATGTGTTCTTGCTTTAAAATTATTCATGGACCCATTCTATTACATTTGAGTTCCTAATATACCACGAATGTGATATTTATTGCAATGCTCGGTGGTGGAAATTATTGTTCTCATATCTCTTATTGTAGGGGTATAAATGGAATACTCTGAAAAATGAAAGACAAATACACTAGTGAATCCGTCCATGACCATAACGGAACATTGTGGTTGTCAATTGATGATTCTGTTCAATGTATCTCCAATATTTAATTTAAATTTCACATAATTAGGTGATGGGACCTATGTGAAAAATTTTCAAAAATACACTATCCGTCTAAAACTCCGATAATGTTCAGTCTGATAAGAAATATTAAGATTCGTAGCTGAAACTCAATTATTCGAGTGTGATAAAGGAACTGAGTCTAATCAGCGTATACTTCAACAACTTCTTATGAATGACACCTTTGTGTTCTTGTATTTACTGTGCTACAGTTTACTCATGGTCATGTGCTTTCGCTTTGAAATTATTCATGTACTGAAATCTATTACATTTTGAGTTCCTAATAAACCACGAACGTGAAATTTAATGAAATGCTCGGTGGTGGAAATTACTGTTCTCATATCTCTTATCGTAGGGGTATAAATGGAATACTATGAAAAATGAAAGATAAATACACGGGTGAATCCGTCCATGACCATAACGGAACATTGTGGTTGTCAATTGATGATATTTTTCAGTGCATCTCCATTATTTCATTTCAATTTCATATAATTAGGTGATGGCACCTATGTGCAAAATTTTAAAAAATACACTGTCAGTCTAAAACTCCGATAATGTTCAGTTCGATAAGAAATTTTCGGATCCGTAGCTGAAACTCAACTATTCGAGTGTGATAAAGAAATTGAGACTAATCTACGTATACTTGATACCGAGCGGTCGTCGCACCCCTATTCAAAGATAATTTATAAGCCCTTTTTGCTTACTTTCTACAACTAGGTAGATAGTGGCAAATCGGGATCGTCCAAGGAGAAGAGGGATCTTCCTAAGCGCTAAAGCACAAATGGTTGATATTATGCTAGGAGTAGATATATATACATACACATAAAAGCATGTAAAAAGGGGGGGTTTGGTTGGTTGGTTGTCCTAAGTTATGAGAATAAATAAAAGACAAGATAACTAGCAAGGTCAAGTGACTATGCTAATCATCAAACAAAACTAAGAAAAGGGGGTTTTAAAACTACAAAGATAAAAAGCCTTGGGGGTAAGGGATATCAACTTCCAAATCTAATGTAGGTCATTGAACCATTCACTCATTCTATCATATAGCATTACATGACTCAACATCAACATACCCATCTAGCAAGAATCACAACACATTATGCACAAGAAGTTCTAAGTTCATGCTCGTAGATTTTCATGCAAAGGAGCTACGGAATTCATCACGTTCCTAACATCTAACCAATTCAATCATACAAGCACTCCCTATACTCAAACAACTCATGGCACAAATGAAGTGAAACACACCATCAAGAATACATAGATGCTAAATAACAAATACTTCAAGGATGAATTAAAATCATCTATTCAATACTTCAACTACTTGTTGTGAAGATAAATCTTCCATCCTTCTTAGTTCGTAGTTTGCAAGAGTGAATTCGACATCTCTTGTCAAACCTCACCAATGACTCCCCTATTGCTAGGAGTATCCCATTGATGGCATTTAATGACGAAGAACCAACAAGCTTGGAAATGCTTATGACCACTACACCGTGACTAAGCATTTAACCAATTCATGCAATTACACGAGATTGGATGAACGTGCAATGCACATTCATCCAAGAGCATATAACTCTCTCGTTTGCTACACAAACGAACAAGGCGAAGAGTTCAACATCAATCACATTCATCTAGCACATTATCAATCCATCAACACAATCAAAAGCTCTAAATCATACTCATACATTCCTAACAAGAACAAGGTGGAAATCAACCCAAATCCCCCAAACCCTAGCTAGCAATTCATACAAGTATTTCATATGCTCAAGCTCTCAACAACATCAATGAAATCAACAATTAACATTCAAAGCACAATAAATGCACAATAGCCAAAACACCAAATAGATAGATAAAAATGGTTCTTGCTACATAGATATGGAAGCTTCAATCCTTTGCTCCCAAGATAAAGACTAAGTTAAACAATCAAAACCCATAACAAAGAACGAAAAATCTACAAAGAAAGAAGAATGGAAGAGAATGGAAGAAAAACTAGGGTTTTGGAGCCCCAAATCGGGCTTGGAAGCTTTGGAGAAGAAGGGGTGAAGAGGTATTTATAGGGGAAGAAAAAGGGGAGAAAAACGCTGCTTCGGGGCTGAATTCACGCTGTCGTCGCGACTCGCGACCAGATCAGTAAACTCCAGTCCTATTTTGTTTTGCTTCCTCCGGGTGAACCGTTGATCCGTTTTGGGAGTTCTTGTAGTCGATTTTATAGTGCTCGAGAAGAGGAATCCAATGGTACCACTCTTGAATGCTGATTCCTCTCGGAAAATTATGAAAACCCTGGACCATCCTTCACCTTGCTTTGCTCTCCTTTCTTCACCTCTTCACTTCTTCAAATCTTCAAAAAGCCCAAGTGTAAGTCTTCAAATCTTCAAAGATACCTTTCAAAGTCTTCAAATCTTCAAAGTCTTCAAACAAATCACCTTGTCACACAAAATCATCTAAAAAGTGATAAAAACGTCAAAGTCACTTTTATCCCTCCTTAAATGATTTCAAGGCAAAATGCCACATGTAGAGCACAAAATTATACAAAATCCAATCCTAAAAACCCTAATATAACCGCATAAAATGGCCTCATCAATACTTTAACAACTTCTTATGAATGACACCTCTGTGTACTTGTAACTAGTGTGCCACAGTTTACTCAAGGTCATGTGCTTTCGCTTTAAAATTATTCATGGACCCATTCTATTACATTTGAGTTCGTAATATACCATGAATGTGAAATTTATTGCAATGCTTGGTGGAGGAAATTATTGTTCTCATATCTCTTATCGTAGGGGTATAAATGGAATACTATGAAAAATGAAAGATAAATACACTAGGGAATCCGTTCTTGACAATAACGGAACATTGTGGTTTTCAATTGATGATACTGTTCAGTGTATCTCCATTATTTCATTTCAATTTCACATAATTAGGTTATGGGACCTGTGTCAAAATTTTTTAAAAATACACTATCAGTCTAAAACTCCGATAATGTTCAGTCCGATAAGAAAGTTTCAGATCCGTAGCTGAAACTCTACTATTTGAGTGTGGTAAAGAAACTGAGACCAATCTGCGTATACTTCAACAACTTCTAATGAATGCCACCTTTGTGTACTTGTAATTAGTGTGCTACAGTTTACCTAAGGTCATCTGCTTTCGCTTTAAAATTATTCATTGACTGAACTCTATTACATTTTTAGTTCCTAATAAACCACGAACGTGAAATTTAATGCAAGGCTTGATGGTGGAAATTACTATTTTCATATCTCTTATCGTAGGGGTATAAGTGGAATACTATGAAAAATGAAAGACAAATACACGGGTGAATCCGTCCATGACCATAACCGAACATTGTGGTTGTCAATTGATGATATTGTTTAGTGCATCTCCATTATTTCATTTCAATTTCACATAATTAGGTGATGGGACCTATGTGCAAAATTTTAAAAAATACACCGTCAGTCTACTACTCCGATAATGTTCAGTCCGATAAGAAATTAATCATTCCGTAGCTGAAACTCAACTATTCGAGTGTGATAAAGAAACTGAGACTAATCTACGTATACTTTAACAACTTCTTATGAATGACACCTCTGTGTACTTGTAACTAGTGTGCCACAGTTTACTCAAGGTCATGTGCTTTCGCTTTAAAATTATTCATGGACCCATTCTATTACATTTGAGTTCCTAATATACCACGAATGTGAAATTTATTGCAATGCTCGGTGGAGGAAATTATTATTCTCATATCTCTTATCGTAGGGGTATAAATGGAATACTATGAAAAATGAAAGATAAATACTCTAGTGAATCCGTCCTTGACGATAACGGAACATTGTGGTTTTCAGTTGATGATATTGTTCAGTGTTTCTCCATTATTTCATTTCAATTTCACATAATTAGGTTATGGGACCTGTGTCAAAATTTTATAAAAATGCACTGTCTGTCTAAAACTCCGATAATGTTCAGTCCGATAAGAAAGTTTCTGATCCGTAGCTGAAACACAACTATTCGAGTGTGATAAAGAAACTAAAACCAATCTGCGTATACTTCAACAACTTCTATTGAATGCCACCTTTGTGTACTTGTAATTAGTGTGCTACAGTTTACCTAAGGTCATGTGCTTTCGCTTTAAAATTATTCATTGACCGAAATCTATTACATTTTGAGTTCCTAATAAACCATGAACGTGAAATTTAATGCAATGCGTGGAAATTACTGTTTTCATATCTCTTATCGTAGGGGTATAAGTGGAATACTATGAAAAATGAAAGACAAATACACGAGTGAATCCGTCCATGACTATAACTGAACATTGTGGTTGTCAATTGATGAGATAGTTCAGTGCATCTCCATTATTTCATTTCAATTTCACATAATTAGGTGATGGGACCTATGTGCAAAATTTTAAAAAATACACCGTCAGTCTAAAACTCCAATAATGTTCAGTCCGATAAGAAATTTTTGGATCCGTAGCTGAAACTAAACTATTCATGTGTGATAAAGAAACTGAGACTAATCTATGTATACTTCAACAACTTCTTATGAATGACACCTCTGTGTACTTGTAACTAGTGTGCCACAGTTTACTCAAGGTCATGTGCTTTCGCTTTAAAATTATTCATGGACCCATTCTATTACATTTGAGTTCCTAATATACCATGAATGTGAAATTTATTGCAATGATCGGTGGTGTAAATTATTGTTCTCATATCTCTTATCGTAGGGGTTTAAATGGAATACTATGAAAAATGAAAGACAAATACAATAGTGAATCCGTCCTTGACGATAACGGAACATTGTGGTTGTCATTTGATCATTCTGTTCAGTGTATCTCCAATATTTCAATTCAATTTCACATAATTAGGTTATGGGACCTATGTGAAAAATTTTTAAAAATGGATTGTCAGTCTAAGCTTGTGTGTGTGAACCATGCTCTCTCGGGTGTGTATATTCCGCTGCATACCCGACCACATCCCAAATGGACCCGGTCTGCTGCGAGCAATAGGGTGGTGCATCGATGCACGTGTGGTTAAGGCAGTAGTCGTGGCACGGTTGGCTGTGGCTAGGCCGCACGGTTCAGCGCCCTCAAGGGCCGACCCGTGACAGTTGGTATCATGTTTAGTCCGATAAGAAAGTTTCAGATCCATAGCTGATACTCAACTATTCGAGTGTGATAAAGAAAATGAGACTTATCTACGTATACTTTAACAACTTCTTATGAATGACACCTTTGTGTACTTGTAACTAGTGTGCCACAGTTTACTCAAGGTCATGTGCTTTCGCTTTAAAATTTTTCATGGGCCAATTCTATTACATTTGAGTTCCTAATATACCACGAATGTGAAATTTATTGCAATGCTCGGTGGTAGAAATTATTGTTCTTATATCTCTTATCGTAGGGGTATAAATTGAATACTATGAAAAATGAAAGATAAATACACTAGTGAATCCGTCCTTGACGATAACGGAACATTGTGGTTGTCAATTTATGATACTGTTCAGTGTATATCCATTATTTCATTTCAATTTCACATAATTAGGTTTTGGGACCTATGTGAAATTTTTTTTAAAATGGACTATCAGTCTAAAACTCCAATAATGTTCAGTCCGATAAGAAAGTTTCAGATCCGTAGCTGATACTCAACTATTCAAGTGTGATCAAGAAACTGAGACTTATCTACGTATACTTTAACAACTTCTTATGAATGAAACCTTTGTGTACTTGTAACTAGTGTGCCACAGTTTACTCAAGGTTATGTGCTTTCGCTTTAAAATTCTTCATGGACCCATTCTATTACATTTGAGTTCCTAATACACCACGAATTTATTGCAATGCTCGGTGGTGGAAATTATTCTTCTTATATCTCTTATCGTAGGGGTATAAATGGAATACTATGAAAAATGAAAGATAAATACACTAGTGAATCCGTCCTTGACGATAACGGAACATTGTGGTTGTCAATTGAGGATACTGTTCAGTGTATCTCCATTATTTCATTTCAATTTCACATAATTAGGTTATGGGACCTATGTGAAATTTTTTTAAAAATGCACTGTCAGTCTAAAACTCCGATAATGTTCAGTCCGATAAGAAAGTTTTAGATCTGTGGCTGAAACTCAACTATTCGAGTGTGATAAAGAAACTGAGACTAATCTGTGTATACCTCAACAACTTCAAATGAATGCCACCTTTGTGTACTTGGAATTAGTGCGCTACAGTTTACTCAAGGTCATGTGCTTTCGCTTTAAAATTAATCATTGACCGAATTCTATTACATTTTGAGTTCCTAATAAACCACGAAGGCGAAATTTAATGCAATGCTCGGTGGTGGAAATTACTGTTTTCATATCTCTTACCGTAGGGGTATAAGTGGAATGCTATGAAAATTGAATGACAAATACACGGGTGAATCTGTCAATGACCATAACGGAACATTGTGGTTTTCAATTGATGATATTGTTCAGTGCATCTCCATTATTTCATTTAAATTTCACATAATTAGGTGATGGGACCTATGTGCTAAATTTTAAAAAATACACTGTCAGTCTAAAACTCCGATAATGTTCAGTCCGATAAGAAATTTTTGGATCCGTAGCTGAAACTCAACTATTCGAGTGTGATAAAGAAATTGAGACTAATCTACGTATACTTTAACAGCTTCTTATGAATGACACCTCTGTGTACTTGTAACTTGTGTGCCACAGTTTACTCAAGGTCATGTGCTTTCAGTTTAAAATTATTCATGGACCCATTCTATTACATTTGAGTTCCTAATATACAACGAATGTGAAATTTATTGCAATGATCGGTGGTGTAAATTATTGTTCTCATATCTCTTATCGTAGGGGTTTAAATGGAATAGTATGAAAAATGAAAGACAAATACACCAGTGAATCCGTCCTTGATGATAACGGAACATTGTGGTTGTCAATTGATGATTCTGTTCAGTGTATCTCCAATATTTCAATTCAATTTCACATAATTACGTTATGGGACCTATGTGAAAAATTTTAAGATATGGACTATCAGTCTAAAACTCCAATAATGTTCAGTCCGATAAGAAAGTTTCAGATCCGTAGCTGATACTCAACTATTCGAGTGTGATAAGGAAACTGAGACTAATCTGCATGTACTTCAACAACTTCTTTTGAATGACACCTTTGTGTACTTGTAACTAGTGTGCTACAGTTTACTCATGGTCATGTGTTTTCGCTTTAAAATTATTCATTGATGTGTCCATTTTATATGCATTATTTAGTAGTATTTAGGATCACTTTTGTGCTCTTTTATTATCGAGAGCTTGTGTTTTACCTTGAAATTCTCTTAGGAGAGGTAAGAGCAACTTTATGCTCTTTTACCTCTTCTAAGTGGACTTTGTGTGACGAGGGAAGAACACGGAAGCAACGAAGACCGGAAGACATTGAAGACCACACCTTCGAAGACTTTTGAATACTCACTTCGAAGACATGAAGATCGGAGGCCGTTGAAGACCATTTTTGGAGCCGTTGAAGACTTGAAGATTGAGAGGGATGACTATGAAGAAGAAGAAGAAAACATGCAAAATTCTGGCACCCGTCGCGACCAAAATGTTCGTCACGAGTCGCGACGAACTTCATCGTGAGTCGCAACGGCCACTGACCAAAAATCGACTTTATCTTCTTTGCACTATAAATACCACTCTCTTTCCTCCTCTTCTCCAGCTTTGCCCAGCCCATTTTTCTCTGGTTTTAGGGCTTGAAAACCCTTGTTTTTCTTCTCTTTCTTTTCTTAGTTTTTGTAGTTTAATTATGTCTTTTGTTGTTCTAGCTTAGTTTTTACCTTGGGAGCAAAGGATTGAAGCTTCCATTATCTATGTATTGAGAACCATTTATATCTATCTATTTGGTGTTTTTGCTATTGTGCATTTATTGTGCTTTGAATGTTAATTGTTGATTTCATTGATGTTGTTGAGAGCTTGAGCATATGAAATACTTGTATGAATTGCTAGCTAGGGTTTGGGGGATTTGGGTTGATTTCCCCCCCTGTTCTTGTTAGGAATGTATGAGTATGATTTAGAGCTTTTGATTGTGTTGATGGATTGATAATGTGCTAGATGAATGTGATTGATGTTGAACTCTTCGTCATGTTCGTTTGTGTAGCAAACGAGAGAGTTATATGCTCTTGGATGAATATGTGTTGCACGTTCATCCAATCTCGTGTAATTGCATGAATTGGTTAAATGCTTAGTCACGGTGTAGTGGTCATAAGCATTGCCAAGCTTGTTGGTTCTTCGTACTAAATGCCACCAATGGGATACCTTGAGTCGTGGTCTCGACAACGGGAGTCATTGGTGAGGTTTGACAAGAGATGTCGAATTCACTCTTGTAAACTACTACCTAAGAAGGATAGAAGTTTAGTCTTCACAACAAGTAGTTGAAGTAGTGAATAGATGGTTTTATTCATCCTTGAAGCATTTGTTATTTAGCATTTGTGTATTCTTGATGGTGTGTTTCCCTTCATTTATGCCATGAGTTGTTTGAGAATAGGGAGTGTTTGTATGATTGAATTGGTTAGGTGTTAGGAACGTGACGAATTCCGTAGCTCCTTTGCATGAAAATCTATGAATGTGAACTTAGAACTTCTTGTGCATAATGTGTTGTGATTCTCGCTAGAGAGGTATGTTAATGTTAAGCCAAGTAACAAATGTAATAGGATGAGTGAATGGTTCAATGATCTACATTAGGTTTGGAAGTGGATATCCATTGCCCCCAAGGCTTTATCTTTGTAGTTTTAAAACCCCTTTTCTTAGTTTTGTTTGATGATTAGCATAGTCACTTGACCTTGCCAGTTATCTTGTCTTTTTTACTTTCGTAACTTAGGAACAACCAACCAACCAAACCCCCCCCCCCATTTTACTTGCTTTTATGTGTGTGTATATATATCTACTCCTAGCATAATATCAACCATTTGTGCTTAAGCACTTAGGAAGATCCCTCTTCTCCTTGGATGACCCCGATTTGCCGCTATCTACCTAGTTGTAGAAAGTAAGCAAAAAGGGCTTATAAATTATCTTTGCATAGGGGTGCGACGACCGCCCGCTATCATTCATGGACCGAACTCTATTACATTTTGAGTTCCTAATAAACCACGAACGTGAAATTTAATGCGATGCTCAGTGGTGGAAATTATTATTCTCATATATCTTATCATGGGGGTATAGGTGGAATACTATGAAAAATTAAAGACAAATGCACGGGTGAATCCGTCCATGACCATAACGGAACATTGTGGTTGTCAATTGATGATATTGTTCAGTGCATCTCCATTATTTCATTTCAATTTCACATAATTAGGTGATGGGACCCATGTGCAAAATTTTAAAAAACACACTGTCAGTCTAAAACTTTGATAATGTTAAGTCCGTAAGAAATTTTTGGATCCGTAGCTGAAACTCAACTATTCGAGTGTGATAATGAAACTGAGACTAATCTACGTATACTTTAACAACTTCTTATGAATGACACCTTTGTGTACTTGTAACTAGTGTGCCACAGTTTACTCAAGGTCATGTGCTTTCGCTTTAAAATTATTCATAGATCCATTCTATTACATTTGAGTTTCTAATATACCACGAATGTGAAATTTATTGCAATGCTCGGTGGTGGAAATTATTGTCCTCATATCTCTTATTGTAGGGGTATAAATGGAATACTATGAAAAATGAAAGATATATACACTAGTGAATCCGTCCTTGATGATAACGGAACATTGTGGTTGTCAATTAATGATACTATTCCGTGTATCTCCATTATTTCATTTAAATTTCACATAATTAGGTTAAGGGACCTATGTGAAATTTCTTTTAAAATGCACTGTCAGACTAAAACTCCAATAATGTTCAGTCCGATAAGAAAGTTTCAGATCCGTAGCTAAAACTCAACTATTCGAGTGTGATAAAGAAACTGAGACTAATCATCCTATACTTCAACAACTTCTAATGAATGCCACCTTTGTGTACTTGTAATTAGTGTGCTACAGTTTACTCAAGGTCGTGTGCTTTCGCTTTAAAATTATTCAATGACCGAACTCTATTATATTTTGAGTTCCTAATAAACCACGAACATGAAATTTAATGCAATGCTCAGTGGTGGAAATTACTGTTTTCATATCTCTTATCATAGGGGTATAAGTGGAATACTGTGAAAAATGAAAGACAAATACACCGGTGAATCCGTCCATGACCATAACGGAACATTGTGGTTGTCAATTGATGATTCTGTTAAGTGTATCTCCAATATTTCATTTCAATTTCACATAATTAGGTGATGGGACCTATGTGCAAAATTTTAAAAAATACACTGTCAGTCTAAAACTTCGATAATGTTCAGTCCTATAAGAAATTTTTGGATCCGTATCAGAACCTCAACTATTCGAGTGTGATAAAGAAACTGAGACTTATCTACGTATACTTTAACAACTTCTTATGAATGACACCTTTGTGTACTTGTAACTAGTGTGCCACGGTTTACTCAAGGTCATGTGCTTTCGCTTTAAAATTCTTCATGGACCCATTCTATTACATTTGAGTTCCTAATATACCACGAATGTGAAATTTATTGCAATGCTCGGTGGTGGAAATTATTGTTCTTATCTCTCTTATCGTTGGGGTATAAATGGAATACTATGAAAATGACAGATAAATACACTAGTGAATCCGTCCTTGACGATAACGGAACATTATGATTGTCAATTGATGATACTGTTCTGTGTATCTCCATTATTTCATTTGAATTTCACATAATTGTGTTATGGGACCTATGTGAATTTTTTTTTAAAATGCACTGTTAGTCTGAAGCTTCGATAATGTTCAGTCCGATAAGAAAGTTTCAGATCTGTAGCTGAAACTCAACTATTCGAGTGTGATAAAGAAACTGAGACTAATCTGTGTATACCTCAACAACTTCGAATGAATGCCACCTTTGTGTACTTGGAATTAGTGTGCTAAAGTTTACTCAAGATCATGTGCTTTCGCTTTAAAATTAATCATAGACCGAACTCTATTACATTTTGAGTTCCTAATAAACCACGAACACGAAATTTAATGCAATGCTCGGTGGTGGAAATTACTGTTTTCATATCTGTTATCGTAGGGGTATAAGTGGAATACTATGAAAAATGAATGACAAATACACTGGTGGATCTGTCCATGACTATAACGGAACGTTGTGGTTGTCAATTGATGATATTGTTCAGTGCATCTCCATTATTTCATTTCAATTTCACATAATTAGGTGATGGGACCTATGTGCAAAATTTTAAAAAATTCACTGTCAGTCTAAAACTCCGATAATGTTCAGTCCAATAAGAAATTTTTGGATCCATAGCTGAAACTCAACTATTCGAGTGTGATAAAGAAACTGAGACTAATCAACGTATACTTTAAAAACTTCTTATGAATGACACCTTTGTGTACTTGTAACTTGTGTGCCACAGTTTACTCAAGGTCATGTGCTTTCGCTTTAAAATTATTCATGGACTAATTCTATTACATTTGAGTTCCTAATATACCACGAATGTGAAATTTAATGTGAAGCTCGGTGATGGAAATTATTGTTCTCATATATCTTATCATTGGGGTATAAGTGGAATACTGTGAAAAATGAAAGACAAATGCACAGGTGAATCCGTCCATGACCATAACCGAACATTGTGGTTGTCAATTGATGACATTGTTCAGTGCATCTCCATTATTTCATTTCAATTTCACACAATTAGGTGATGGGACCTATGTGCAAAAATTTTAAAACATACACTGTCAGTCTAAAACTCCGATAATGTTCAGCCCGATAAGAAATTTTCATATCCGTAGCTGAAACTCAACTATTCGAGTGTGATAGAGAAACTGAGACTAATCTGCGTATACTTCAACAACTTCTAATGAATGCCACCTTTGTGTACTTGTAATTAGTGTGCCAAAGTTTACTCAAGGTCATGTGCTTTTTCTTTAAAATTATTCATTGACCGAACTCTATTACATTTTGAGTTCCTAATAAACTACTAACGTGAAATTTAATGCAATGCTTGGTGGTGGAAATTACTGTTTTCATATCTCTTATCGTAGGGGTATAAATGGAATACTATGAAAAATGAAAGACAAATACACGGGTGAATCCATCCATGACCATAACGGAACATTGTGGTTGTCAATTGATGATATTGTTCAAGGCATCTCTGTTATTTCATTTCAATTTCACATAATTAGGTGATGGGACCTATGTGCAAAATTTTAAAAAATACACTGTCGGTCTAAAACTCCGATAATGTTCAGTCCGATAAGAAATTTTCATATCCGTAGCTGAAACTCAACTATTCGAGTGTGATAGAGAAACTGAAACTAATCTGCGTATACTTCAACAACTTCTAATGAATGCCACCTTTGTGTACTTGTAATTAGTGTGCCAAGGTTTACTCAAGGTCATGTGCTTTTTCTTTAAAATTATTCATTGACCGAACTCTATTACATTTAGAGTTCCTAATAAACTACTAACGTGAAATTTAATGCAATGCTCGGTGGTGGAAATTACTATTTTCATATCTCTTATCGTAGGGGTGTAAGTGGAATACTATGAAAAATGAAAGACAAATACACTGGTGAATCCGTCCATGACCATAACGGAACATTGTGGTTGTCAATTGATGATACTGTTCAATGTATCTCCATTATTTCATTTCAATTTCACATAATTAGGTGATGGGACCTATGTGCAAAAATTTTAAAACATACACTGTCAGTCTAAAACTCCGATAATGTTCAGTCCGATAAGAAATTTTTGGATCCGTAGCAGAAACTCAAATATTCGAGTGTGATAAAGAAACTGAGACTAATCTGCGTATACTTGAACAACTTCTAATGAATGCCACCTTTGCGTACTTGTAATTAGTGTGCTACAGTTTACTGAAGGTCATGTGCTTTCTCTTTAAAATTATTCATTGACCGAACTCTATTACATTTTGAGTTCCTCATAAACCACGAACGTGAAATTTGATACGATGCTCGGTGGTGGAAATTATTTTTCTCATATCTCTTATCGTAAGGGTACAAGTGGAATACTATGAAAAATGAAAGACAAATACACTGGTGAATCCGTCCATGACCATAACGGAACATTCTAATTGTCAATTGACGATACTGTTCAGTGTATCTCCATAATTTCATTTCAATTTCACATAATTAGGTGATGGGACCTATGTGCAAAAATTTTAAAACATACAATGTCAGTCTAAAACTCCGATAATGTTCAGTCCGATAAGAAATTTTTGGATCCGTAGCTGAAACTCAACTATTCGAGTGTGATAAAGAAACTGAGACTAATCTGCGTATACTTGAACAACTTCTAATGAATGCCACCTTTGCGTACTTGTAATTAGTGTGCTACAGTTTACTCAAGGTCATGTGCTTTCTCTTTAAAATTATTCATTGACCGAACCCTATTGCATTTTGAGTTCCTCATAAACCACAAACGTGAAATTTCATATGATGCTCGGTGGTGGAAATTATTGTTCTCATATCTCTTATAGTAAGGGTACAAGTGGAATACTATGAAAAATGAAAGACAAATACACTGGTGAATCCGTCCTTGAACATGACGGAACATTGTGGTTGTCAATTGATGATTCTGTTCAGTGTATCTCCAATATTTCATTTCAATTTCACATAATTAGGTGATGGGACCTATGTACAAAATTTTAAAAAATACACTTCCAGTCTAAAAATCCGATAATGTTCAGTCTGATAAGAAATATTAAGATCCGTAGCTGATACTAAACTATTCGAGTGTGATAAATAAACTGAGACTAATCTGCATATACTTTAACAATTTCTTATTAATGACACATTTGTGTACTTGTAACTAGTGTGCTACAGTTTACTCAAGGTCATGTGCTTTTGCTTTAAAATTATTCATGGACCGAAGTCTAGAACATATTGAGTTCCTCATAAACCATGAACGTGAAATTTCATGCCATGCTCGGTGGTGGAAATTATTGTTCTCATATCTCTTATCATAGGGGTATAAATAGAATACTATTAAAAATGAAAGACAAATACACTAGTGAATCCGTCCATGAACATAACGGAACATTGTGGTTGTCAATTAATGATTCTGTTCAGTGTATCTCCAATATTTCATTTCAATTTCACATAATTAGGTGATGAGACGTATGTGATAAATTTAAAAAATACAATGTCAGTCTAAAACTCCGATAACGTTCAGTTCAATAAGAATGTTTCAGATTCGTAGCTGATACTAAACTATTCGAGTGTGATAAAAAAACTGAGACTAATATTCGTATTCTTCAACAATTTCTTATGAATGACACATTTGTGTACTTGTAACTAGTGTGCTACAGTTTACTCAAGGTCATGTGCTTTCGCTTTAAAATTATTCATGGACCGAAGTCTATTACATTTTGAGTTCCTCATAAACCACGAACGTGAAATTTCATGCGATGCTCGGTGGTGGAAATTATTGTTCTCATTTCTCTTATCGTACGGGTACAAGTGGAATACTATGAAAAATGAAAGACAAATACACTAGTGAATCCGTCCATGACCATAACGGAACATTGTGGTTGTCAATTGATGATACTGTTCAGTGTATCTCCATTATTTCATTTCAATTTCACATAATTAGGTGATGGGACCTATGTGCAAAATTTTTAAAACATACATTGTCAGTCTAAAACTCCGATAATGTTCAGTTCGATAAGAAATTTTTGGATCCGTAGCTGAAACTCAACTATTCTGGTGTGACAAAGAAAGTGAGACTAATCTGCGTATACTTTAACAACTTCTAATGAATGCCACCTTTGTGTACTTGTATTTAGTGTGCTACAGTTTACTCAAGGTCATGTGGTTTCCCTCTATAATTATTCATTGACCGAACTCTATTACATTTTGAGTTCCTCATAAACCACGAACGTGAAATTTAATGCAATGCTCGGTGGTGGAAATTACTGTTTTCATATCTCTTATCGTAGGGGTATAAATGGAATACTATGAAAAATGAAAGACAAATACACGGGTGAATCCGTCCATGACTATAACGGAACATTGTAGTTGTCAATTGATGATATTGTTCAGTGCATCTCCATTATTTCATTTCAATTTCACATAATTAGATGATGGGACCTATGTGCAAAATTTTAAAAAATACACTGTCTGTCTAAAACTCCGATAATGTTCAGTCCGATAAGAAATTTTTGGATCTGTAGCTGAAACTCAACTATTCGAGTGTGATAAAGAAACTGAGACTAATCTGCGTATACTTCAACAATTTCTTATGTATGACACATTTGTGAACTTGTAACTAGTGTGCTACAGCAAACTCAAGGTCAGGTGCTTTCGCTTTAAAATTATTCATGGACCGAATTATATTACATTTTGAGTTCCTAATAAACCACGAATGTTAAATTTATTGCGATGCTCGGTGGTTGAAATTTTGTTCTCATATCTCTTATCGTGGGGGTATAAATGGAATACTATGAAAAATAAAAGACAAATACACTAGTGAATCCGTCCATGACCATAACGGAACATTGTGGCTGTCAATTCATGATTTTGTTCTGTGTATCTCCAATATTTCATTTCAATTTCACATAATTAAGTGATGGGACCTATGTGATAAATTTTAAAAAATACACTGTTAGTCTAAAACTCCGATTACGTTCAGTTCGATAAGAATGTTTCAGATCCGTAGCTGATACTAAACTATTTGAGTGTGATAAGAAACGGAGACTAATCTGCGTATACTTCAACAATTTCTTAAGAATGACACATATGTGTACTTGTAATTAGTGTGCTACAGTTTACTCAAGGTCACGTGCTTTCACCTTAAAATTATTCATGGACCGAAGTCTATTACATTTTGAGTTCCTCATAAACCACGAACGTGAAATTTCATGCGATGCTCGGTGGTAGAAATTATTGTTCTCATGTCTCTTATCGTAGGGGTACAAGTGGAATACTATGAAAAATGAAAGAGAAATACACTGGTGAATCCGTCCATGAACATGACGGAACATTGTGGTTTTCAATTGATGATTCTATTAAGTGTATCTCCAATATTTCATTTCAATTTCACATAATTAGATGATGGGACCTATGTGTAAAATTTTTAAAACATACACTGTCAGTCTAAAACTCCGATAATGTTCAGTTTGATAAGAAATATTAAGATCCATAGCTGATACTAAACTATTCGAGTGTGATAAATAAACTGAGACTAATCTGCGTATACTTCAACAATTTCTTATGAATGACACATTTGTGTACTTGTAACTAGAGTGCTACAGTTTACTCAAGGTCATGTGCTTTTGGTTTAAAGTTATTCATGGACCGAAGTCTATTACATTTTAGTGTTCCTCATAAACCGCAAACGTGAAATTTCATGTGATGCTCGGTGGTGAAAATTATTGTTCTCATATCTCTTATCGTAGGGGTATAAATGGAATACTATGAAAAATGAAAGACAAATACACTGGTGAATCCGTCCTTGAACATGACGGAACATTGTGGTTGTCAATTGATGATTCTGTTCAGTGCATCTCCAATATTTCATTTCAATTTCACATAATTAGGTGATGGGACCTATGTACAAAATTTTAAAAAATACACTGCTAGTCTAAAAATCCGATAATGTTCAGTCTGATAAGAAATATTAAGATCCGTAGCTGATACTAAACTATTCGAATGTGATAAATAAACTGAGACTAATCTGCGTATACTTTAACAATTTCTTATTAATGACACATTTGTGTACTTGTAACTAGTGTGCTACAGTTTACTCAAGGTCATGTGCCTTTGCTTTAAAATTATTCATGGACCAAAGTCTATTACATATTGAGTTCCTCACAAACCACGAACGTGAAATTTCATGCCATGCTCGGTGGTGGAAATTATTGTTCTCATATCTCTTATCATAGGGGTATAAATGGAATACTATTAAAAACGAAAGACAAATACACTAGTGAATCCGTCCATGAACATAACGGAACATTGTGGTTGTCAATTAATGATTCTGTTCAGTGTATCTCCAATATTTCATTTCAATTTCACATAATTAGGTGATGAGACGTATGTGATAAATTTAAAAAATACACTGTCAGTCTAAAACTCCGATAACGTTTAGTTCAATAAGAATGTTTCAGATTCGTAGCTGATACTAAACTATTCGAGTGTGATAAAAAAACTGAGACTAATATTCGTATACTTCAACAATTTCTTATGAATGACACATTTGTGTACTTGTAACTAGTGTGCTACAGTTTACTCAAGGTCATGTGCTTTCGCTTTAAAATTATTCATGGACCGAAGTCTATTACATTTTGAGTTCCTCATAAACCACGAACGTGAAATTTCATGCGATGCTCGGTGGTGGAAATTATTGTTCTCATTTCTCTTAGAGTACGGGTACAAGTGGAATACTATGAAGAATGAAAGACAAATACACTAGTGAATCCGTCCATGACCATAACGGAACATTGTGGTTGTCAATTGATGATACTGTTCAGTGTATCTCCATTATTTCATTTCAATTTCACATAATTAGGTGATGGGACCTATGTGCAAAATTTTTAAAACATACATTGTCAGTCTAAAACTCCGATAATGTTCAGTCCGATAAGAAATTTTTGGATCCGTAGCTGAAACTCAACTATTCTGGTGTGACAAAGAAAGTGAGACTAATCTGCGTATACTTTAACAACTTCTAATGAATGCCACCTTTGTGTACTTGTATTTAGTGTGCTACAGTTTACTCAAGCTCATGTGGTTTCCCTCTATAATTATTCATTGACCGAACTCTATTACATTTTGAGTTCCTCATAAACCACGAACGTGAAATTTAATGCAATGCTCGGTGGTGGAAATTACTGTCTTCATATCCCTTATCGTAGGGGTATAAATGGAATACTATGAAAAATGAAAGACAAATACACGGGTGAATCCGTCCATGACTATAACGGAACATTGTAGTTGTCAATTGATGATATTGTTCAGTGCATCTCCATTATTTCATTTCAATTTCACATAATTAGATGATGGGACCTATGTGCAAAATTTTAAAAAATACACTGTCTGTCTAAAACTCCGATAATGTTCAGTCCGATGAGAAATTTTCGGATCTGTAGCTGAAACTCAACTATTCGAGTGTGATAAAGAAACTGAGACTAATCTTCGTATACTTCAACAATTTCTTATGTATGACACATTTGTGTACTTGTAACTAGTGTGCTACAGCAAACTCAAGGTCAGGTGCTTTCGCTTTAAAATTATTCATGGACCGAATTATATTACATTTTGAGTTCCTAATAAACCACGAATGTTAAATTTATTGCGATGCTCGGTGGTTGAAATTTTGTTCTCATATCTCTTATCGTGGGGGTATAAATGGAATACTATGAAAAATAAAAGACAAATACACTAGTGAATCCGTCCATGACCATAACGGAACATTGTGGCTGTCAATTCATGATTTTATTCTGTGTATCTCCAATATTTCATTTCAATTTCACATAATTAAGTGATGGGACCTATGTGATAAATTTTAAAAAATACACTGTTAGTCTAAAACTCCGATTACGTTCAGTTCGATAAGAATGTTTCAGATCCGTAGCTGATACTAAACTATTTGAGTGTGATAAAGAAACGGAGACTAATCTGCATATACTTCAACAATTTCTGAAGAATGACACATATGTGTACTTGTAATTAGTGTGCTACAGTTTACTCAAGGTCACGTGCTTTCACCTTAAAATTATTCATGGACCGAAGTCTATTACATTTTGAGTTCCACATAAACCACGAACGTGAAATTTCATGCGATGCTCGGTGGTAGAAATTATTGTTCTCATGTCTCTTATCGTAGAGGTACAAGTGGAATACTATGAAAAATGAAAGACAAATACACTGGTGAATCCGTCCATGAACATGACGGAACATTGTGGTTTTCAATTGATGATTCTATTAAGTGTATCTCCAATATTTCATTTCAATTTCACATAATTAGATGATGGGACCTATGTGCAAAATTTTTAAAACATACACTGTCAGTCTAAAACTCCGATAATGTTCAGTTTGATAAGAAATATTAAGATCCATAGCTGATACTAAACTATTCGAGTGTGATAAAGAAACTGAGACTAATCGGCGTATACTTCAACAATTTCTTATGAATGACACATTTGTGTACTTGTAACTAGTGTGCTACAGTTTACTCAAGGTCATGTGCTTTTGCTTTAAAGTTATTCATGGACCGAAGTCTATTACATTTTAGTGTTCCTCATAAACCGCAAACGTGAAATTTCATGTGATGCTCGGTGGTGAAAATTATTGTTCTTATATCTCTTATCGTAGGGGTATAAATGGAATACTATGAAAAATGAAAGACAAATACACTAGTGAATCCGTCCATGACCATAACGGAACATTGTGGTTGTCAATTAATGATTCTGTTCAGTGTATCTCCAATATTTCATTTCAATTTCACATAATTAGGTGATGGGACCTATGTGATAAATTTAAAAAACTATACTGTCAGTCTAAAACTCCGATAACGTTCAGTTCAATAAGAATATTTCAGATCCGTAGTTGATACTAAACTATTCGAGTGTGATAAAGAAATTGAGACTAATCTTCGTATACTTCAACAATTTCTTATGAATGACACATTTGTGTACTTGTAACTAGTGTGCTACAGTTTACTCAAGGTCATGTGCTTTGGCTTTAAAATTATTCATGGACCGAAGTCTATTACATTTTGAGTTCCGCATAAACCACGAACGTGAAATTTCATGCGATGCTCGGTGATGGAAATTATATCGCTCATATCTCTTATCGTAGCGGTACAAGTGGAATACTATGCAAAATGAAAGACAAATACACTAGTGAATCAGTCCATGACCATAACGGAACATTGTGGTTGGCAATTGATGAAACTATTCTGTGTATCTCCATTATTTCATTTCAATTTCACATAATTAGGTGATGGGACCTATGTGCAAAATTTTAAAAAATACACTGTCGGTCTAAAACTCCGATAATGTTCAGTCCGATAAGAAATTTTCATATCCGTAGCTGAAACTCAACTATTCGAGTGTGATAGAGAAACTGAGACTAATCTGCGTATACTTCAACAACTTCTAATGAATGCCACCTTTGTGTACTTGTAATTAGTGTGCCAAAGTTTACTCAAGGTCATGTGCTTTTTCTTTAAAATTATTCATTGACCGAACTCTATTACATTTTGAGTTCCTAATAAACTACTAACGTGAAATTTAATGCAATGCTTGGTGGTGGAAATTACTGTTTTCATATCTCTTATCGTAGGGGTATAAATGGAATACTATGAAAAATGAAAGACAAATACACGGGTGAATCCATCCATGACCATAACGGAACATTGTGGTTGTCAATTGATGATATTGTTCAAGGCATCTCTGTTATTTCATTTCAATTTCACATAATTAGGTGATGGGACCTATGTGCAAAATTTTTAAAACATACACTGTCAGTCTAAAACTTCGATAATGTTCAGTCTGATAAGAAATTTTCATATCCGTAGCTGAAACTCAACTATTCGAGTGTGATAGAGAAACTGAGACTAATCTGCGTATACTTCAACAACTTCTAATGAATGCCACCTTTGTGTACTTGTAATTAGTGTGCTACAGTTTACTCAAGGTCATGTGCTTTCGCTTTAAAATTATTCATTGACCGAACTCTATTACATTTTGAGTTCCTAATAAACCACGAACGTGAAATTTAATGCAATGCTCGGTGGTGGAAATTACTATTTTCATATCTCTTATCGTAGGGGTGTAAGTGGAATACTATGCAAAATGAAAGACAAATACACGGGTGAATCCGTCCATGACCATAACGGAACATTGTGGTTGTCAATTGATGATACTGTTCAGTGTATCTCCATTATTTCATTTCAATTTCACATAATTAGGTGATGGGACCTATGTGCAAAATTTTTAAAACATACACTGTCAGTCTAAAACTCCGATAATGTTCAGTCCGATAAGAAATTTTTGGATCCGTAGCTGAAACTCAACTATTCGAGTGTGATAAAGAAACTGAGACTAATCTGCGTTTACTCTAACAACTTCTAATGAATGCCACCTTTGCGTACTTGTAATTAGTGTGCTACAGTTTACTGAAGGTCATGTGCTTTCTCTTTAAAATTATTCATTGACCGAACTCTATTACATTTTGAGTTCCTCATAAACCACAAACGTGAAATTTCATGCGATGCTCGGTGGTGGAACTTATTGTTCTCGTATCTCTTATCGTAAGGGTACAAGTGGAATGCTAAGAAAAATGAAAGACAAATACAATGGGGAATCCGTCCTTGAACATGACGGAACATTGTGGTTGTCAATTGATGATTCTGCTCAGTGTATCTCCAATATTTCATTTCAATTTCACATAAGTAGGTGATGGGACCTATGTGCAAAATTTTAAAAAATACACTGTCAGTCTAAAACTCCGATAATGTTCAGTCTGATAAGAAATTTTCATATCCGTAGCTGAAACTCAACTATTCGAGTGTGATAGAGAAACTGAGACTAATCTGCGTATACTTCAACAACTTCTAATGAATGCCACCTTTGTGTACTTGTAATTAGTGTGCTAAAGTTTACTCAAGGTCATGTGCTTTCGCTTTAAAATTATTCATTGACCGAACTCTATTACATTTTGAGTTCCTAATAAACCACGAACGTGAAATTTAATGCAATGCTCGGTGGTGGAAATTACTATTTTCATATCTCTTATCGTAGAGGTGTAAGTGGAATACTATGAAAAATGAAAGACAAATACACGGGTGAATCCGTCCATGACCATAACGGAACATTGTGGTTGTCAATTGATGATTGTTCAAGGCATCTCCATTATTTCATTTCAATTTCACATAATTAGGTGATGGGACCTATGTGTAAAATTTTAAAAAATACACTGTCTGGCTCAAATTCCGATAATGTTCAGGTTGATAAGAAATTTTTGGATCCGTAGCTGAAACTCAACAAATTTTTTTAATTAAAACCATCCGAGGATGGAGGGAATATATTAGGCTCCCCGAACCGAAAGAAAATATAATTTAACTGGCCTCGAAGGCATAGTTCGATACACAAAAGATCATCCAAATTGATGATCCAAGAACCTTAATAAGCTCTTGAAGCAAAATAGTACTTGCTTCCAAAAGTGGTGTTTCCACCTAAACAAGACTAAACCATGTTAATGTACATCGATGATCCAGCAGGGGACTTTGTTTATATACCATCTGGCTGTAATACCCGAACAGATCGGCGAATCAAAAAAATGAAACGCCTGTTTGTCAATGGTATGTTGACCGGATGGTATTTGATGGTAAGTCCCAAAGAACAAGTAAAGCTCCAAAATCCATTGTTCAGTATGTCATCGTGGTGCTGTTGAGAGGCAGTTTGAAATGCTGGATGAATTACTTGTTGCATGCAGTTATGAAAGGTGGCCATCTCTGTCCTCGGCCTCCAGAAAAATCTCCTGGTTAAGATAGCTAACCTGTAAAGAAAAAATAGAAGAATCATTGTGTAGTTTCTAATCATTAAAATCATTTGAAATTCTAATAGAAGGGACACCCCTTTTGTCCAAAGCAATTAATCCTCTTGTTTTATTATCAAGCTCAGCAAACAGGAAAAGAGAATTGATATTTCCATTCCTGGCCCTCTTTGCTAAACAATCAGCAGGCATGTTACCTTCCCTAAAAACATGAGCAAGTTTTGTAGCACCCAAAAGTCTATGAATATCATCAGATAGGACATATAGGTTCCAGGGAGCAGTTAAGGGATAGTTCACACATGATATTGCATTAAGACAGTCCGTTTCAAGCCCAAAACTTGTAAAGTGCTTTTCATGCATCAGGTTTAAAGCATACAAAATAGCTGTCAGTTCCGCCTGCAAGTCTGAAGATGCAGTTTGGCTGAGAGCTTTGGCAAATAAACAATCTCCACCTGAGTTTCTAACAGTTAAACCAATACCACATTTATTGGATATTGAGTCCCAGGAGGCTTCTATATTGACTTTGAAGAAATTAACTGGAGGATACCATATTACTTTTGTTATTCTTCTCTTTTTCCGTGTTTTCAGAAAAGGTACTAGATTAGATGAAATCCATATTTTGTCAAACTCACCACTGTGGTATAGAGGGTGATGAGGGTAATGTCATGCAGTGATTTCCTAATCTCAGAGAGGATAATAACATAGTTTGGTTTAATTTCTTCAAATAAAAATTTATTCCGTGCCTTCCACAGATGCCAGCAAACAAGTAATGGTAGTAGGTTAATAAGTGTGGAGTGTGTGGTAGTGAAACCTGCAGATGACCAGTAATAGGACAATCTATTCCACATTGTGTTGAAACGAAGCACAGGTAATGAGAGCCATCTATTAATCTCATCCCACACATGCAATGTAAAAGGGCAATCATTAAAATAATGTGACAAGGAATCAGAATAATGACAGCAGCAACATTTAGATACAATTTGGAAGCCCATGAATTGTAGAACATTATCAAAAGGGAGTAAGATATTTAGAAGTCTCCAGAAGAAGATACTTAGCTTTTTTGGAATTCTGGAGTGCCATATTTTGCTGAGTGACAGAACTCTTTGCCTGGATTCCCTGATGAGGTTATATGCACTCTTGAAAGTGAAAATTCTGCTCCATGAAGGTCGCCAAATCATCCTATCAGCCATTATGGGTGTGATTGTGAGATTTTCCAGCAAGTGGAGAATGGATGGAGGCAATATTGTTCCGAGTGTTGGCAGTAGGGAAAGTTTTTTCTCCACAAATTGAGAGACAGACAATTCCATGATTTCCTATGGAAAATCTTGTGGTAGGAGATCCTCTAAAGGTCCAAAATGTGACCAATTTGCAGTCCATATATTACAGCTTCCTTCACCAATAATGGTTTTAGAAAAGGATTCTGCAAGATGGTTAACCTTACATATCCTTCCCCAATTTCTAGATTTCCTTGTTGCTGGTGGAAGAGACCGGGGGAATTTGGTCCAAGGGGCCTCCCCTTGTTGAAATTTCCACCAGAGCTTGATGGAGAAAGCTCTGATGATAGAGTTAATATTTCTAAGACCAAGACCATTCTCATTTGCAGGAAAACACAGTTTGCTCCATGTTCTCCAAACTTTCTTCCTTTTTCCTTCCTTTCCCCCCCAGAAAAAAATTGAGAAGTGCTTCTCCAAGTCTGTAATCACATTTTTCAGGGGTTTTATGGTGGCCCATATATGTTGGGGAATAGAGTACAAGCTTGTTTGAATCAGAGTCAATTTTCCACCCATTGATAGCCATTTGTTTTTCCAGCTACATAGCTTAGAGGCCACTGTTTCCAGTAAGGGTTGGAAGTAGGATTTTTTAATTTTTCCTACATAAATAGGGCATCCAAGATATCTAAAAGGAAACACTCCTTTTTTCATGCCAATAGTCATTTTGATGATTCTATTTCTCTGAACAGTAGCAGAATCACTCACAAAGTATTCACTTTTTGAGTAATTTATTTTTTGGCCAGTAGTTAGCTAAAATTTTTCTAGGAAAGCCTTTATTCTAACAAGATTGAGTTTGGTGGCTTTTAGAAAGATGATTGTATCATCAGCGTAGCTGAGATGAGATATAGGAATAGCATGCCTTGGTAATTCATAACAATCAATCTTTCCTGTCTGAAAGATAAAGGACAAACTCCTAGAGAAGGATTCGGAGACAATATTAAACAGAAATGGAGATAGTGGATCTCCTTGTTTAATGCCTTGGGAAGCTTTGAAAAAACCGTTTGGTTTACCATTTAGAAGTATTGAAAACCATGCATCCGAAATGTTATTTAAAATGTTTTTTACCAGATGACCATGGAATCCAAACATTAAGAGAATGCTGTTTAAAAACCCCCAGTTTACTCTGTCAAAAGCCTTCATAAGATCCAATTTTATAATGCAGTTTTGGCCTCTTGACTTTCTGTTCAGAAATTTTAACATCTCCTGTAGGTATATCACATTGTCCGCTATATCCCTTCCTTTTAGAATGGAAGTTTGCTGAGGAGAAATAATCTTATGCATAAGAGGCTCAATTCTGTCAACAAGAATTTTAGAAAAAATCTTATTGATGAAATTTGAGAGAGAGATGAGTCTGAATTTTGAAAAACTTAATGGGGAGTTGGATTTGGGAATAAATGTGATCCATGTGCTAGAGATTGCTCTGGGGATATGAACTCCATAGAGGAATTCGTTTGTGGCCTGAAGAAGATCATGGTAGATAATATTCCAGGCTCCACAATAAAATGCCCCCACAATACCCATCTGATCCAGCAGAACTGGTCTTACTGAGACCAAAAACTGCTTTTTTTAGTTCCTCCATGGAGGCAATTTGAACCAGTTTTATATTATCTTCATCACTGATCAGTCTTGGAATTTGGCTGAGGAAGTGTGGGAAATATAGGCCAGCTTCTTGATCATATAGTTCAGTTAGTAGGTTTTTGTAGAAATTTACAGCAGCCTCCTCAATGTTAGCTGGTAAACTCTTCCAGTCACCTTGAAGATCTTTTATCTTTGTGTAATGTTTTTGATCTTTTTTCCTGAACCACCTTATGGAAACAAGAAGTGTTATTATCACCATCCTTGAGCCATTTTAGTCTTTCCTTTGGTTTCCAGAAACCTTCCTCTTCTTTAAGAGCTCTGGTCAGCAGAGCTCTTTTTTTATTGAGGTTAGTGAGTTCAGTTTCTGTGGTATTTGCTTGGTAAATTAATTCCTGCTGCTTGAGATTTTCCTCAGCTTTGATGAGGTTGTCATGAACATTGCAAAAGTTATTTTTATTCCATTTTTTTAGGACTGGCTTTAATCTTCTTAATTTTATGGAGAAACCTAACATTCCTCCCTCATGTGGAGGGAGGTTCCAAATTTCTGCCAGTACCTGGAGAAAATCAGGTCTGTTAAGCCATATCTCCATAAATTGAAAAGGTTTGGGGACTGAAGGGATATCTGATCCTATGGTTAATAACATGGGGCTGTGATCTGATAGATGTCTATTCAGGATGTGAATAGAGCTGTTTGGGAATGTTTGACTCCAGGATGATGTACACAGACCCCTGTCAAGTTTTTTGAAAGTTGGGACTTTTCTACCATTTGTCCAGGTGAAAAAGTTTCCCACCGTGTTGATTTGATGTAAATATTGTGTGTGATAAACTCAGAAAAATTATTTATGCTACCTATCTTTGGTGTACTGGGTCCCTTATATTCATTAACAGAAGAGATTGTGTTGAAATCACCAACGATCAGTCTCTCTGAGTTACAAATATTTCCAACGTCAGTCCATAATGCAGCTCCTTCTGATCTACTATGAAGACCATAAATAAAAGATGCTTCCATTTTTCTATCTAGTGTGCAGCATTCAATATGAACAGATAGGTGTTTGGGATGGTCAATTACCAGAGATACATTCACTTTATGATTCCACATTAACCAGATTTTCCCTGAACTCGATGTCATGCAGTCATCAAAATGAAGTTCATGCATATAATTAGTACACTCTATATTATCATGCTTAGGTTCAATAATGCATAGAAAGTCAATATGATGTATTTTCAAGAGTCTCTCTAATCTTAGCATTGCAGGGTTCATGCCTCTAACATTCCAAATCAAGATTTTCTGTATGATTATTTTATCAGTCATTTATAACATATCTTGGAACTTTTTGTCGAGGATCTTAAATTCCTCGAATTTACCTGATTGAAAAAAGTTGGAAGTACCTATTTTGGTGGATCAGAACTAGAAGATGATAACACTCTACTGAGCTTGAGTTCCAAGTCCTTGTCTAGTGTCAATTGAGCCTTCTTTGAGTTGGAGGGTTCCGAAGATGCTGGATGGTTGCACATGTCCTCCTCTGATATATGTACTTCACTGCTCTCATCATCTTTGTTATCCATCATTTGTCCCAGTATCTCAAATCGATTCGGAGACAGGATTTGCTCCTTTGGGGACTGTGGAGGTGAAGAAACATTAGATGCTAAATCAGAATGAGAGGGATTGGTGGACTTACCTGTTAGGTCATCATGGCTAAAATGCAGCTTAGGATGTGGAAATAGATCGATGCCATAACACAGTTGTCTTTCTGTTTCTGTGAAATTTTGAGAAGTAACAACCATTAATAACTGGTCCTTGTGTAAAAACCCCTGTGTTTGATTTTCAGATGGAGCAATAACTTCCTGCATTTCTGCTTCCACAAAAACTTCTGGAACCTCCTGAGTACTCTGTATAGGTATATCAGAAGGGACTATCTCAGGCTCGAGATCTTGTATATCTTCCTTGTGACTCAGCAAGCTATTAGATGGGGTTTGAAGAGCTGAATGAGCCTGAATTTGACTGGGAAGAAATTGCAGTCTTCCTTGAGTAGAGGTAGAGGGAGGGCAAAGGGTATTTGTATTATTTTGGAAGGAAGAAGGAGCAGCACCTTGGTTCTATAATACCATTTCCTGGCTTTGATTTTTCTCCATCTGTAATGGCACTTCCTGACTGAGAGTGTCCAGAGCCTCAGTTTGTATAGTCCTTCCAGTGGCTTTCCATGAGGTTGGAGGGTTGTTATCAGTGGAATTTCCTGACAATGAACGAGGATATCTCGGGTTACCAGCTAGGTGTCTATTCCTATGATTTTGCTGCCTACCCTTATCCTCTATCTGTGCTGCATTTGGAGGTTTCCTAATTTCCTGTAAGGGCCTAGGTTGAGGCGTGTTTGGGTGCAGGATTTTACAGTTTGAAACACAGTGCCCCAACTTTTTACAGTGATTACAGTACAAAGGAACATATTCATATTCAATTTCACACCTTTCACTATCTTCAGGACATCCTAGCCTTAAATAAGTAGGAAGAGGGGAGCTGACATCTACCTCAATGCAGATTTTTACAGCTGATGGTCTTGTGAGAGCAAGGGTAGCTGCATCCATCTTCATATATTTTCCGATCTGGTTGCCGACATCTTCAATTGCTGCCTCATTATAGTATAAAATTGGAACATTCTTGATTGTAACCCACACCGGAGCAATAGGAGATTCCGTTGATGTGGAGAAATTAGAAGTCCACTTGAAACCCTCATCTGATGACCACCGAATACCCAGTTTTCTTTAAGCCAGCAACGTTGGTAATCCTCCTTCGATTGGAAACGAATTAGCAGGTGCTTGTAGTCTATTGCTCCAAGTTAGTATCTTGATTGGAATCCCACAGTTTTGAATGCCGCTTCCAGAACCTCCATTGAAGGTCGGCCATTGTTGAACTTGCCGATTAGAGTGTTTTGATAGTGAATTGATAGCTGCACGATCTGATCTGAAGTATACATGCAGGCAAGATCTCCTTTGAATTCCTTGATTGGGGTGAGGTTAGGGGTATATGGTAGGGTGGGGTTTAGGGGAGGGGATCGGGCTATGAGGGCGGAGAGGAAGGATTTCACCCCCTCAAGGGGTGGCGCCTCCGCCATCGGCGGTGGCAGCACTATGGGGGAACTGTATTATGACCGTTTTCGGTGGAATCTAAACGTTAACGGGGAACTGTATTATGCAAAAAAGTGGAAAAAAATGTGAGGGAGCAAAGTAAGTTGTCCAAGCTAAGAGGAGCGGTAATAATAATAATTATCTCTCGAATTGCTTAAAGCATCCAAAATAGTAGTGGACATAGGAAGTTTTAGTTCTAATGCTGAAACTCAACTATTCGAGTGTGATAAAGAAACTGAGACTAATCTGCGTATACTTCAAAAATTTCTTATGAATGACACATTTGTGTACTTGTAACTAGTGTGCTACAGTTTACTCAAGGTCATGTGCTTTCGCTTTAAAATTATTCATGGACAGAAGTCTATTACATTTTGAGTTCCTCATAAACCACGAATGTGAAATTTCATGCGATACTCGGTGGTGGAAACAATTGTTCTCATATCTCTTATCGTAGGGGTATAAATGGAATACTATGAAAAATGAAAGACAAATACCCTAGTGAATCCGTCCATGACCATAACAGAACATTGTGGTTGTCAATTAATAATTCTGTTCAGTGTATCTCCAATATTTCATTTCAATTTCACATAATTAAGTGATAGGACCTATGTGATAAATTTTAAAAAATACACTATCAGTCTAAAACTCTGATAACATTCAGTTCAATAACAATGTTTCAGATCCGTAGCTGATAATAAATTATGCGAGTGTGATAAAGAAACTGAGTCTAATCTGCGTATACTTCAACAATTTCGTATGAATGACACATTTGTGTACTTGTAGCTAGCGTGCTACAGTTTACTCAAGGCCATGTGCTTTCACTTTAAAATTATTCATGGACCGAAGTCTATTACATTTTAAGTTCCTCATAAACCACGAACATGAAATTTCATGCGATGCTCGGTGGTGAAAATTATTGTTCTCATATCTCTTAAAGTAAGGGTACAAGTGGAATACTATGAAAAATGAAAGACAAATACACTGGTGAATCCGTCCATGACCATAATGGAACATTGTGGTTGTCAATTGATGATACTGTTCAATGTATCTCCATTATTTCATTTCAATTTCACATAATTAGGTGATGGGACCTATGTGCAAAAATTTTAAAACATACACTGTCAGTCTAAAACTCCGATAATGTTCAGTCCGATAAGAAATTTTTGGATCCGTAGCAGAAACTCAACTATTCGAGTGTGATAAAGAAACTGAGACTAATCTGCGTATATTTGAACAACTTCTAATGAATGCCACCTTTGCGTACTTGTAATTATTGTGCTACAGTTTACTGAAGGTCATGTGCTTTCTCTTTAAAATTATTCATTGACCGAACTCTATTACATTTTGAGTTCCTCATAAACCACGAACGTGAAATTTGATACGATGCTCGGTGGTGGAAATTATTGTTCTCATATCTCTTATCGTAAGGGTACAAGTGGAATACTATGAAAAATGAAAGACAAATACACTGGTGAATCCGTCCATGACCATAACGGAACATTCTAATTGTCAATTGACGATACTGTTCAGTGTATCTCCATAATTTCATTTCAATTTCACATAATTAGGTGATGGGACCTATGTGCAAAAATTTTAAAACATACAATGTCAGTCTAAAACTCCGATAATGTTCAGTCCGATAAGAAATTTTTGGATCTGTAGCTGAAACTCAACTATTCGAGTGTGATAAAGAAACTGAGACTAATCTGCGTATACTTGAACAACTTCTAATGAATGCCACCTTTGCGTACTTGTAATTGGTGTGCTACAGTTTACTCAAGGTCATGTGCTTTCTCTTTAAAATTATTCATTGACCGAACCCTATTACATTTTGAGTTCCTCATAAACCACAAACGTGAAATTTCATATGATGCTCGGTGGTGGAAATTATTGTTCTCATATCTCTTATCGTAAGGGTACAAGTTGAATACTATGAAAAATGAAAGACAAATACACTGGTGAATCCGTCCTTGAACATGACGGAACATTGTGGTTGTCAATTGATGATTCTGTTCAGTGTATCTCCAATATTTCATTTCAATTTCACATAATTAGGTGATGGGACCTATGTACAAAATTTTAAAAAATACACTGCCAGTCTAAAAATCCGATAATGTTCAGTCTGATAAGAAATATTAAGATCCGTAGCTGATACTAAACTATTCGAGTGTGATAAATAAACTGAGACTAATCTGCATATACTTTAACAATTTCTTATTAATGACACATTTGTGTACTTGTAACTAGTGTGCTACAGTTTACTCAAGGTCATGTGCTTTTGCTTTAAAATTATTCATGGACCGAAGTCTAGAACATATTGAGTTCCTCATAAACCATGAACGTGAAATTTCATGCCATGCTCGGTGGTGGAAATTATTGTTCTCATATCTCTTATCATAGGGGTATAAATAGAATACTATTAAAAATGAAAGACAAATACACTAGTGAATCCGTCCATGAACATAACGGAACATTGTGGTTGTCAATTAATGATTCTGTTCAGTGTATCTCCAATATTTCATTTCAATTTCACATAATTAGGTGATGAGACGTATGTGATAAATTTAAAAAATACACTGTCAGTCTAAAACTCCGATAACGTTCAGTTCAATAAGAATGTTTCAGATTCGTAGCTGATACTAAACTATTCGAGTGTGATAAAAAAACTGAGACTAATATTCGTATACTTCAACAATTTCTTATGAATGACACATTTGTGTACTTGTAACTAGTGTGCTACAGTTTACTCAAGGTCATGTGCTTTCGCTTTAAAATTATTCATGGACCGAAGTCTATTACATTTTGAGTTCCTCATAAACCACGAACGTGAAATTTCATGCGATGCTCGGTGGTGGAAATTATTGTTCTCATTTCTCTTATCGTACGGGTACAAGTGGAATACTATGAAAAATGAAAGACAAATACACTAGTGAATCCGTCCATGACCATAACGGAACATTGTGGTTGTCAATTGATGATACTGTTCAGTGTATGTGCATTATTTCATTTTAATTTCACATAATTAGGTGATGGGACCTATGTGCAAAATTTTTAAAACATACATTGTCAGTCTAAAACTCCGATAATGTTCAGTCCGATAAGAAATTTTTGGATCCGTAGCTGAAACTCAACTATTCTGGTGTGACAAAGAAAGTGAGACTAATCTGCGTATACTCTAACAACTTCTAATGAATGCCACCTTTGTGTACTTGTATTTAGTGTGCTACAGTTTACTCAAGGTCATGTGGTTTCCCTCTATAATTATTCATGGACCGAACTCTATTACATTTTGAGTTCCTCATAAACCACGAACGTGAAATTTAATGCAATGTTCGGTGGTGGAAATTACTGTTTTCATATCTCTTATCGTAGGGGTATAAATGGAATACTATGAAAAATGAAAGACAAATACACGGGTGAATCCGTCCATGACTATAACGGAACATTGTAGTTGTCAATTGATGATATTGTTCAGTGCATCTCCATTATTTCATTTCAATTTCACAGAATTAGATGATGGGACCTATGTGCAAAATTTTAAAAAATACACTGTCTGTCTAAAACTCCGATAATGTTCAGTCCGATAAGAAATTTTCGGATCTGTAGCTGAAACTCAACTATTCGAGTGTGATAAAGAAACTGAGACTAATCTGCGTATACTTCAACAATTTCTTATGTATGACACATTTGTGTACTTGTAACTAGTGTGCTACAGCAAACTCAAGGTCAGGTGCTTTCGCTTTAAAATTATTCATGGACCGAATTATATTACATTTTGAGTTCCTAATAAACCACGAATGTTAAATTTATTGCGATGCTCGGTGGTTGAAATTTTGTTCTCATATCTCTTATCGTGGGGGTATAAATGGAATACTATGAAAAATAAAAGACAAATACACTAGTGAATCCGTCCATGACCATAACGGAACATTGTGGCTGTCAATTCATGATTTTGTTCTGTGTATCTCCAATATTTCATTTCAATTTCACATAATTAAGTGATGGGACCTATGTGATAAATTTTAAAAAATACACTGTTAGTCTAAAACTCCGATTACGTTCAGTTCGATAAGAATGTTTCAGATCCGTAGCTGATACTACACTATTTGAGTGTGATAAGAAACGGAGACTAATCTGCGTATACTTCAACAATTTCTTAAGAATGACACATATGTGTACTTGTAATTAGTGTGCTACAGTTTACTCAAGGTCACGTGCTTTCACCTTAAAATTATTCATGGACCGAAGTCTATTACATTTTGAGTTCCTCATAAACCACGAACGTGAAATTTCATGCGATGCTCGGTGGTAGAAATTATTGTTCTCATGTCTCTTATCGTAGGGGTACAAGTGGAATACTATGAAAAATGAAAGACAAATACACTGGTGAATCCGTCCATGAACATGACGGAACATTGTGGTTTTCAATTGATGATTCTATTAAGTGTATCTCCAATATTTCATTTCAATTTCACATAATTAGATGATGGGACCTATGTGCAAAATTTTTAAAACATACACTGTCAGTCTAAAACTCCGATAATGTTCAGTTTGATAAGAAATATTAAGATCCATAGCTGATACTAAACTATTCGAGTGTGATAAATAAACTGAGACTAATCTGCGTATACTTCAACAATTTCTTATGAATGACACATTTGTGTACTTGTATTTTTTATTTTTTTTTAAATTAAACCATCCATAGATGGGGGAAATTATATTGGCCTTCCCAAGCCTTAAAATAACAGGAAACTGAAAGTTAAACTACCGGGAGAAGCCATTGGCTTAGTCTATATGTACATTTAAGCTCCATAGGCTCATTGAGGCAACATTTGTTGCTTCCAAAATGATTAAGAGGATATATCTAATTGTGAGAGGATAATTAAAACTCTTAGTAGAGAATGGAGGTCATCGAACTTATTAGTGGATCGTAATGACGAAGCACTGATCAGTCAAAATCACCCCATCCAAAACTAAGAATCTTATCCCCTGTAGCCTAGAGTAGTCATGAAACTTCTAGTAGAGGCTTCAAACTAGAACTAAGAAACAAAATAATCACCAATTGGCACTGAAGAAGAACATGCAGCAGCAATGTTTCCAGCAAAATAATTGCACTTTTCTGAATTCACCATGTTGTGACAAGCAAAACAGATCCGTGCATCAAGCAAGACAGCAAAGGTGTGGAAGTTATGCAAATCAGCAAGGTTGTCCATGAATCAAACCAGCAGCAAGGAGAACTGAATCTTCCTGGAAAATTGTCCATATTGAACATCGTTGTGGTTGTAGTAAAAACAAACTGCCTCCGTGTACCTACAAGCTGTAAGAAACATTTAATCAGTAGCATCCATATCATGTGAAATTCTTAAGGAGGGAGTCCCTAACTGATCTAGCCTAATGAGGCCCTGAATATGATTAGGTAACATATTAAAGGAGAGAAAAGATTCACTTGTACCATGTTTAAGGCATTTCTTAGCTAGTGCATCAGCTACAAGATTCTCTTGCCTCAAAACATGAGTAAGTTTGAAAGGACTCAAAGATTGTTTAATGTCATCCGCAAGTTGGAACAATTGCCAAGGAGCAAGCAACGGATCTAATATTGATATCACAGCATTCTTACAATCTGATTCTATGCAAACATTTACCATGAAACCATCAATTTTTGATATGGCAAACTGTATTGCCTTCATTTCAGCCTCTTGAGGAGATTTAGCATTTGAAATTTGAGTATGTGCGGTAATAAAATTACCCCTACTATCTCTTAGGATCATGCTAACTCCAGTCAAATTCAGATGGGAATTCCAAGCAGCATCAACATTTAATTTATATCCCCAGTTTGGCCGAGACCAAGCAATTTTAAAGATTTTCGGTTTAGGAGGGGACTTGATCAGTGGCAGAAAAGAGTGCTTTGCAATGTCCGTGTCAAATTTTGATCTAATGAAAGCAGGTTTAGTAGTGAACATGTAGAAAATTTGTTCTTTAATGTTTGCTATCACCACACCTGTCCTAGGCAAAGCTGAATCAAAAATGATTCTATTTCTCATTTTCCACAATTGCCAACAAGTTATAATAGCTGCAGATTTTATGATATCATTATGAAGGGCACTTGTACCCGAGATAGTTAAATAGCAAGAGAGTCTCTCCCAAATAGTGGAGTATGCAGCAGCAGTAATCCCCATGAATGAATGAACAGTTTCCCAAATTTGTATTGAAAATGTGCAGGAGTTGAAAAAATGGTCTAAAGAGTCCTCATGATTATTACACATACAGCATCTTGAAACCAAAGAGAATCTCAGTTTGCGTAGCACATTATCAAAAGGGAGCAAGGAATTCATCAACTTCCACATAAAGATAGAAACTTTTTTCTCAATTCTAGTATTCCACAGGTACTGAGCAGATTGGATATTACCTCTTTGATGTCTTAGCAATTTATAAGTAGCTTTAAAGGAGAATCCCCGGTTGTACCTGGTTTCCATATGAGTCTATCCTTTCTATGCGGAGATAGGGTTGCTTCCTGCAATGAAGTGGCAGCATGAGAAGGGAGAAAAAGGAGCAATTTCTTGAAACCAAGAAGCTTTATGTGTGATGAAGTCAGAAACAGTGCTTGATTGAGGAATATTTACAGTAATAGAGTTACACCAATCCTCAACCGGTCCTATACCTAACCAATTTGAAGTCCAGAAATTGCAAGCTCCGTTTCCTACTATAACCCTAGAGTTAGCTTCTGCCCAACTATTAATTTCACAAATTCTCCTCCAATTTTGAGAGGTCCTGTAGGATGAAGGTAGAGATGCCAGAAGGGAGGACCAAAGTACTTCTCCCTTTTGGAATTTCCACCACAACCTAGCAGAACATGTCTGTAGGATTGTATGAATCGATCTAAAACCAAGTCCATTTTGATCAATGGGATAACACAGAAAATCCCACTTTCTCCATATTCTTTTTGATCCTTGATCAGTTGTACCCCAGAAAAACCTATTAAGTTTTTTCTCAATGGTGAGGATAACCTCATTTGTAGGTTTTAAAACTGACCAAATATGTTGTGGAATGGAGTATATACATGACTGGATTAAGATGATCCTACCCCCCATAGAAAGCCACCTATTCTTCCAACCCCCTATTTTGTTTTCAATCTGTTCAATAATAGGTTGGAAATAGATTTTTTTGGGTGCCCCTGTAAAAATTGGAACCCCTAAGTATGTAAAGGGGAATCTGCCTATTTTCATACCCAACACCCTTTTTATGTTACTGATCCTGTTTACTGAGACCTGCTTTCCTAAAAAAATGTCACTCTTAGAGTAATTTATCCTTTGTCCACTGATCTCCTCAAACTTGGTAAGAAAGGCTTTAAATCTGATCAATGATTGGTTATTTACAGTTAGAAAAATAACAGTATCATCAGCATAAGATAAATGAGAAACTGGTAAGGTGTTACCTGGAAGATGATAATATGATAGTTTACCATTTAGAAAAATGTGAGCTAAACTCCTTGTGAAGGATTCAGAAAAAATATTAAAGAGAAAGGGGGAAAGGGGGTCACCCTGTTTAATTCCCCTAGAAGCTTGAAAGAAACCAACCGGCTTACCATTTATGAGTATTGAGAACCATGCCTGAGATAAGTTCTTCATAATGATAAAAATGAATCGAGCAGAAAAACCAAATCTAGCAAGAATTGAGTATAGGAAAGACCATTTAACCCTATCAAAAGCTTTCTGAAGATCAAGTTTAACAATGCAATTGGGATCTTTTTTCTTTTTGTTTAAAAATCTTACCATTTCTTGTAGGTAGATGACATTATCAGAGATGTCTCTTCCTTTAAGAAAGGCAGTTTGATGTGGTGAAATAATTTTTGGCATTATAGACTTAAGCCTTCCCATCATTACCTTTGAAAAGATTTTATTTATAACATTTGAAAGGCTAATTGGTCTATAATCATCAAATGATGTAGGAATTAATTTTTTGGGGATAATACTGATCCAGGTGCTGCTTATACCTTTGGGAATAGTTGAAGCAGTTAGAAAATCATTAACTGCAGCCAATAAATCAACTGCAATAATATCCCAAGAATGCATATAAAATTTGGCAGTAAAACCATCAGGTCCCGGACTACTAAGCTTGTTTAAATTAAGCACAATGTCTCTGAGTTCATTAAGAGAGGCTGGTTTCACTAAATCCTTTAAGAAAGGCTGGTTTCACTTGTGTACTTGTAACTAGAGTGCTACAGTTTACTCAAGGTCATGTGCTTTTGCTTTAAAGTTATTCATGGACCGAAGTCTATTACATTTTAGTGTTCCTCATAAACCGCAAACGTGAAATTTCATGTGATGCTCGGTGGTGAAAATTATTGTTCTCATATCTCTTATCGTAGGGGTATAAATGGAATACTATGAAAAATGAAAGACAAATACACTGGTGAATCCGTCCTTGAACATGACGGAACATTGTGGTTGTCAATTGATGATTCTGTTCAGTGTATCTCCAATATTTCATTTCAATTTCACATAATTAGGTGATGGGACCTATGTACAAAATTTTAAAAAATACACTGCTAGTCTAAAAATCCGATAATGTTCAGTCTGATAAGAAATATTAAGATCCGTAGCTGTTACTAAACTATTCGAATGTGATAAATAAACTGAGACTAATCTGCGTATACTTTAACAATTTCTTATTAATGACACATTTGTGTACTTGTAACTAGTGTGCTACAGTTTACTCAAGGTCATGTGCTTTTGCTTTAAAATTATTCATGGACCAAAGTCTATTACATATTGAGTTCCTCACAAACCACGAACGTGAAATTTCATGCCATGCTCGGTGGTGGAAATTATTGTTCTCATATCTCTTATCATAGGGGTATAAATGGAATACTATTAAAAACGAAAGACAAATACACTAGTGAATCCGTCCATGAACATAACGGAACATTGTGGTTGTCAATTAATGATTCTGTTCAGTGTATCTCCAATATTTCATTTCAATTTCACATAATTAGGTGATGAGACGTATGTGATAAATTTAAAAAATACACTGTCAGTCTAAAACTCCGATAACGTTTAGTTCAATAAGAATGTTTCAGATTCGTAGCTGATACTAAACTATTCGAGTGTGATAAAAAAACTGAGACTAATATTCGTATACTTCAACAATTTCTTATGAATGACACATTTGTGTACTTGTAACTAGTGTGCTACAGTTTACTCAAGGTCATGTGCTTTCGCTTTAAAATTATTCATGGACCGAAGTCTATTACATTTTGAGTTCCTCATAAACCACGAACGTGAAATTTCATGCGATGCTCGGTGGTGGAAATTATTGTTCTCATTTCTCTTATAGTACGGGTACAAGTGGAATACTATGAAGAATGAAAGACAAATACACTAGTGAATCCGTCCATGACCATAACGGAACATTGTGGTTGTCAATTGATGATACTGTTCAGTGTATCTCCATTATTTCATTTCAATTTCACATAATTAGGTGATGGGACCTATGTGCAAAATTTTTAAAACATACATTGTCAGTCTAAAACTCCGATAATGTTCAGTCCGATAAGAAATTTTTGGATCCGTAGCTGAAACTCAACTATTCTGGTGTGACAAAGAAAGTGAGACTAATCTGCGTATACTTTAACAACTTCTAATGAATGCCACCTTTGTGTACTTGTATTTAGTGTGCTACAGTTTACTCAAGCTCATGTGGTTTCCCTCTATAATTATTCATTGACCGAACTCTATTACATTTTGAGTTCCTCATAAACCACGAACGTGAAATTTAATGCAATGCTCGGTGGTGGAAATTACTGTTTTCATATCCCTTATCGTAGGGGTATAAATGGAATACTATGAAAAATGAAAGACAAATACACGGGTGAATCCGTCCATGACTATAACGGAACATTGTAGTTGTCAATTGATGATATTGTTCAGTGCATCTCCATTATTTCATTTCAATTTCACATAATTAGATGATGGGACCTATGTGCAAAATTTTAAAAAATACACTGTCTGTCTAAAACTCCGATAATGTTCAGTCCGATGAGAAATTTTCGGATCTGTAGCTGAAACTCAACTATTCGAGTGTGATAAAGAAACTGAGACTAATCTTCGTATACTTCAACAATTTCTTATGTATGACACATTTGTGTACTTGTAACTAGTGTGCTACAGCAAACTCAAGGTCAGGTGCTTTCGCTTTAAAATTATTCATGGACCGAATTATATTACATTTTGAGTTCCTAATAAACCACGAATGTTAAATTTATTGCGATGCTCGGTGGTTGAAATTTTGTTCTCATATCTCTTATCGTGGGGGTATAAATGGAATACTATGAAAAATAAAAGACAAATACACTAGTGAATCCGTCCATGACCATAACGGAACATTGTGGCTGTCAATTCATGATTTTGTTCTGTGTATCTCCAATATTTCATTTCAATTTCACATAATTAAGTGATGGGACCTATGTGATAAATTTTAAAAAATACACTGTTAGTCTAAAACTCCGATTACGTTCAGTTCGATAAGAATGTTTCAGATCCGTAGCTGATACTAAACTATTTGAGTGTGATAAAGAAACGGAGACTAATCTGCGTATACTTCAACAATTTCTGAAGAATGACACATATGTGTACTTGTACTTAGTGTGCTACAGTTTACTCAAGGTCACGTGCTTTCACCTTAAAATTATTCATGGACCGAAGTCTATTACATTTTGAGTTCCACATAAACCACGAACGTGAAATTTCACTGGTGAATCCGTCCATGAACATGACGGAACATTGTGGTTTTCAATTGATGATTCTATTAAGTGTATCTCCAATATTTCATTTCAATTTCACATAATTAGATGATGGGACCTATGTGCAAAATTTTTAAAACATACACTGTCCGTCTAAAACTCCGATAATGTTCAGTTTGATAAGAAATATTAAGATCCATAGCTGATACTAAACTATTCGAGTGTGATAAAGAAACTGAGACTAATCGGCGTATACTTCAACAATTTCTTATGAATGACACATTTGTGTACTTGTAACTAGTGTGCTACAGTTTACTCAAGGTCATGTGCTTTTGCTTTAAAGTTATTCATGGACCGAAGTCTATTACATTTTAGTGTTCCTCATAAACCGCAAACGTGAAATTTCATGTGATGCTCGGTGGTGAAAATTATTGTTCTCATATCTCTTATCGTAGGGGTATAAATGGAATACTATGAAAAATGAAAGACAAATACACTAGTGAATCCGTCCATGACCATAACGGAACATTGTGGTTGTCAATTAATGATTCTGTTCAGTGTATCTCCAATATTTCATTTCAATTTCACATAATTAGGTGATGGGACCTATGTGATAAATTTAAAAAACTATACTGTCAGTCTAAAACTCCGATAACGTTCAGTTCAATAAGAATATTTCAGATCCGTAGTTGATACTAAACTATTCGAGTGTGATAAAGAAATTGAGACTAATCTTCGTATACTTCAACAATTTCTTATGAATGACACATTTGTGTACTTGTAACTCGTGTGCTACAGTTTACTCAAGGTCATGTGCTTTGGCTTTAAAATTATTCATGGACCGAAGTCTATTACATTTTGAGTTCCGCATAAACCACGAACGTGAAATTTCATGCGATGCTCGGTGATGGAAATTATATTGCTCATATCTCTTATCGTAGCGGTACAAGTGGAATACTATGCAAAATGAAAGACAAATACACTAGTGAATCCGTCCATGACCATAACGGAACATTGTGGTTGGCAATTGATGATACTATTCTGTGTATCTCCATTATTTCATTTCAATTTCACATAATTAGGTGATGGGACCTATGTGCAAAATTTTTAAAACATACATTGTCAGTCTAAAACTCCGATAATGTTCAGTCCGATAAGAAATTTTTGGATCCGTAGCTAAAACTCAACTATTCGGATGTGATAAAGAAACTGAGACTAATCTGCGTATACTTCAACAACTTCTAATGAATGCCACCTTTGCGTACTTGTAATTAGTGTGCTACAATTTACTCAAGGTCATGTGCTTTCTCTTTAAAATTATTCATTGACCGAACCCTATTACATTTTGAGTTCCTCATAAACCACAAACGTGAAATTTCATATGATGCTCGGTGGTGGAAATTATTGTTCTCATATCTCTTATCGTAAGGGTACAAGTGGAATACTATGAAAAATGAAAGACAAATACACTGGTGAATCCGTCCTTGAACATGACGGAACATTGTGGTTGTCAATTGATGATTCTGTTCAGTGTATCTCCAATATTTCATTTCAATTTCACATAATTAGGTGATGGGACCTATGTACAAAATTTTAAAAAATACACTGCTAGTCTAAAAATCCGATAATGTTCAGTCTGATAAGAAATATTAAGATCCGTAGCTGATACTAAACTATTCGAGTGTGATAAATAAACTGAGACTAATCTGCGTATACTTTAACAATTTCTTATTAATGACACATTTGTGTACTTGTAACTAGTGTGCTACAGTTTACTCAAGGTCATGTGCTTTTGCTTTAAAATTATTCATGGACCGAAGTCTATTACATATTGAGTTCCTCACAAACCACGAACGTGAAATTTCATGCCATGCTCGGTGGTGGAAATTATTGTTCTCATATCTCTTATCATAGGGGTATAAATGGAATACTATTAAAAACGAAAGACAAATACACTAGTGAATCCGTCCATGAACATAACGGAACATTGTGGTTGTCAATTAATGATTCTGTTCAGTGTATCTCCAATATTTCATTTCAATTTCACATAATTAGGTGATGAGACGTATGTGATAAATTTAAAAAATACAATGTCAGTCTAAAACTCCGATAACGTTCAGTTCAATAAGAATGTTTCAGATTCGTAGCTGATACTAAACTATTCGAGTGTGATAAAAAAACTGAGACAAATATTCGTATACTTCAACAATTTCTTATGAATGACACATTTGTGTACTTGTAACTAGTGTGCTACAGTTTACTCAAGGTCATGTGCTTTCGCTTTAAAATTATTCATGGACCGAAGTCTATTACATTTTGAGTTCCTCATAAACCACGAACGTGAAATTTCATGCGATGCTCGGTGGTGGAAATTATTGTTCTCATTTCTCTTATCGTACGGGTACAAGTGGAATACTATGAAGAATGAAAGACAAATACACTAGTGAATCCGTCCATGACCATAACGGAACATTGTGGTTGTCAATTGATGATACTGTTCAGTGTATCTCCATTATTTCATTTCAATTTCACATAATTAGGTGATGGGACCTATGTGCAAAATTTTTAAAACATACATTGTCAGTCTAAAACTCCGATAATGTTCAGTACGATAAGAAATTTTTGGATCCGTAGCTGAAACTCAACTATTCTGGTGTGACAAAGAAAGTGAGACTAATCTGCGTATACTTTAACAACTTCTAATGAATGCCAGCTTTGTGTACTTGTATTTAGTGTGCTACAGTTTACTCAAGGTCATGTGGTTTCCCTCTATAATTATTCATTGACTGAACTCTATTACATTTTGAGTTCCTCATAAACCACGAAAGTGAAATTTAATGCAATGCTCGGTGGTGGAAATTACTGTTTTCATATCCCTTAACGTAGGGGTATAAATGGAATACTATGAAAAATGAAAGACAAATACACGGGTGAATCCATCCATGACTATAACGGAACATTGTGGTTTTCAATTGATGATATTGTTCAGTGCATCTCCATTATTTCATTTCAATTTCACATAATTAGGTGATGGGACCTATGTACAAAATTTTAAAAAATATACTGTCTGTCTAAAACTCCGATAATGTTCAGTCCGATAAAAAATTTTTGGATCCGTAGCAGAAACTCAACTATTCGAGTGTGATAAAGAAACTGAGACTAATCTGCGTATACTTCAACAATTTCTTATGTATGACACATTTGTGTACTTGTAACTAGTGTGCTACAGCTTACTCAAGGTCATGTGCTTTCGCTTTAAAATTATTCATGGACCGAATTATATTACATTTTGAGTTCCTAATAAACCACGAATGTTAAATTTATTGCGATGCTCGATGGTTGAAATTTTGTTCTTATATCTCTTATCGTAGGGGTATAAATGGAATACTATGAATAATAAAAGACATATACACTAGTGAATCTGTCCATGACCATAACGGAACATTGTGGTTGTCAATTAATGATTTTGTTCTGTGTATCTACAATATTTCATTTCAATTTCACATAATTAGGTGATGGGACCTATGTGATAAATTTTAAAAAATACACTGTCAGTCTAAAACTCCGATAATGTTCAGTTTGATTAGAATGTATCAGATCCGTAGCTGATACTAAACTATTCTAGTGTGATAAAGAAACAGAGACTAATCTGCGTATAGTTCAACAATTTCTTAAGAATGACACATTTGTGTACTTGTAACTAGTGTGCTACAGTTTACTCAAGGTCATGTGCTTTCACTTTAAAATTAATCATGGACCGAAGTCTATTACATTTTGAGTTCCTCATAAACCACGAATGTGAAATTTCATGTGATGCTCGGGGGTAGAAATTATTGTTCTCATGTCTCTTATCGTAGGGGTACAGGTGGAATACTATGAAAAATGAAAGACAAATACACTGGTGAATCCGTCCATGAACATGACGGAACATTGTGGTTGTCAATTGATGATTCTATTCAGTGTATCTCCAATATTTCATTTCAATTAAACATAATTAGGTGATGGGACCTAGGTACAAAATTTTAAAAAATACACAGTGCGTCTAAAACTCTGATAATGTTCAGTCTGATAAGAAATATTAAGATCCGTAGCTGATACTAAACTATTCGAGTGTGATAAAGAAACTGAGACAAATCGGCGTATACTTCAACAATTTCTTATGAATGACACATTTGTGTACTTGTAACTGGTGTGCTACAGTTTACTCAAGGTCATGTGCTTTTGCTTTAAAGTTATTCATGGACCGAAGTCTATTACATTTTGAGTTCCTCATAAACCACGAACGTGAAATTTCATGTGATGCCCAGTGGTGAAAATTATTGTTCTCATATCTCTTATCATAGGGGTATAAATGGAATACTATGAAAAATGAAAGACAAATACACTAGTGAATCCGCCCATGCCATAACGGAACATTGTGGTTGTCAATTAATGATTCTGTTCAGTGTATCTCCAATATTTCATTTCAATTTCACATAATTAGGTGATGGGACCTATGTGATAAATTTAAAAAACTACACTGTCAGTCTAAAACTCCGATAACGTTCAGTTCAATAAGAATATTTCAGATCCGTAGCTGATACTAAACTATTCGAGTGTGATAAAGAAACTGAGACTAATCTGCGTATACTTCAACAATTTCTTATGAATGACACATTTGTATACTTGTAACTAGTGTGCTATAGTTTACTCAAGGTGATGTCCTTTCGCTTTAAAATTATTCATGGACCGAAGACTATTACATTTTGAGTTCCTCATAAACCACGAACGTGAAATTTCATGTGATGCTCGGTGGAGGAAATTATTGTTCTCATATCTCTTATCGTAGGGGTACAAGTGGAATACTATGAAAAATGAAAGACAAATACACTACTGAATCCGTCCATGACCATAACGGAACATTGTGGTTGTCAATTGATGATACTGTTCAGTGTATCTCCATTATTTCATTTCAATTTCACATAAATAGGTGATGGGACCTATGTACAAAATTTTTAAAACATACACTGTCAGTTTAAAACTCCGATAATGTTCAGTCCGATAAGAAATTTTTGATTCGTAGCTGAAACTCAACTATTCGAGTGTGATAAAGAAACTGAGAATAATCTGCGTATACTTCAACAACTTCTAATGAATGCCACCTTTGTGTACTTGTATTTAGTGTGCTACAGTTTACTCAAGGTCATGTGCTTTCCCTTTATAATTATTCATTGACTGGACTCTATTACATTTTGAGTTCCTCATAATCTATGAACGTGAAATTTAATGCAATGCTCGGTGGTGGAAATTACAGTTTTTATATCTCTGATCGTAGGGGTATAAATGGAATATTATGAAAAACGAAAGACAAATACACGGGTGAATCCGTCCATGACTATAACGGAACATTGTGGTTGTCAATTGATGATATTGTTCAGTGCATCTCCATTATTTCATTTCAATTTCACACAATTAGGTGATGGGACCTATGTGCAAAATTTTAAAAAATACACTGTCAATCTAAAACTCCGATAATGTTCAGTCCGATAAGAAATTTTTGGATCCGTAGCTGAAACTCAACTTCTCAAGTGTGATAAAAAAACTGAGACTAATCTGCGTATACTTCAACAATTTCTTATGAATGACACATTTGTGTACTTGTAACTAGTGTGCTACAGTTTACTCAAGGTCACGTGCTTTCGCTTTAAAATTATTCATGGACCGAAGTCTATTACATTTTGAGTTCCTCATAAACCACGAACGTGAAATTTCATACGATGCTCGGTGGTGGAAATTATTGTTCTCATATCTCTTATCATAGAGGTACAAGTGGAATACTTTGAAAAATGAAAGACAAATACACTGGTGAATCCATCCATGACCATAACGGAACATTGTGGTTGTCAATTGATGATACTGTTCAGTGTATCTCCATTATTTCATTTCAATTTCACATAATTAGGTGATGGGACCTATGTGTAAAATTTTTAAAACATATACTGTCAGTCTAAAACTCTGATAATGTTCAGTCCGATAAGAAATTTTCTTATCTGTAGTTGAAACTCAACTATTCAAGTGTGATAGAGAAACTGAGACTAATCTGCGCATACTTCAACAACTTCTAATAAATGCCACCTTTGTGTACTTGTAATTAGTGTGCTACAGTTTACTCAAGGTCATGTGCTTTCTCTTTAAAATTATTCATTGACTGAACTCTATTACATTTTGAGTTCCTCATAAACCACGAACGTGAAATTTAATGCAATGCTCGGTGGTGGAAATTACTGTTTTCATATCTCTTATCGTAGGGGTATAAGTAGAATACTATGAAAAATGAAAGACAAATACACGGGTGAATCTGTCCATGACCATAACGGAACATTTTGGTTGTCAATTAATGATATCGTTCAGTGCGTCTCCATTATTTCATTTCAATTTCACATAATTAGGTGATGGGACCTATGTGCAAAATTTTAAAAAATATAGTATCAGTCTAAAACTCCGATAATGTTCAGTCCGTTAAGAAATTTTCGGATCCGTAGCTGAAACTCAACTATTCGAGTGTGATAAAGAAACTGTGACTAATCAGCGTATACTTCAACAATTTCTTATGAATGACACATTTGTGTACTTGTAACTAGTGTGCTACAGTTTACTCAAGGTCATGTGCTTTCGCTTTAAAATTATTCATTGACCGAAGTCTATTACATTTTGAGTTCCGCATGAACCACGAACGTGAAATTTCATGCGATGCTCGGTGGTGGAAATTATTGTTCTCGTGTCTCTTATTGTAGGGGTACAAGTGGAATACTATGAAAAATGAAAGACAAATACACTGGTGAATCCGTTCATGACCATAACGGAACATTGTGGTTGTCAATTGATGATACTGTTCATTGTATCTCCATTATTTCATTTCAATTTCACATAATTAGATGATGGGACCTAAGTGCAAAATTTTTAAAACATACACTGTCAGTCTAAAACTCCGATAATGTTCAGTCCGATAAGAAATTTTCATATCCGTAGCTGAAACTACACTATTCGAGTGTGACAGAGAAACTGAGACAAATCTACGTATACTTCAACAACTTCTAATGAATGCAACCTTTGTGTCCTTGTAATTAGTGTGCTACAGTTTACTCAAGGTCATGTGCTTTCGTTTTAAAATTATTCATTGACCGAACTCTATTACATTTTAAGTTCCTAATAAACCACGAACGTGAAATTTAATGCAATGCTTGGTGGTGGAAATTACTATTTTCATATCTCTTATCGTAGGGATATAAGTGGAATACAATGAAAAATGAAAGACAAATACACGGGTGAATCCATCCATGACCATAACGGAACATTGTGGTTGTCAATTGATGACAGTGTTCAGTGTATCTCCATTATTTCATTTCAATTTCACATAATTAGGTGATGGGACCTATGTACAAAAATTTTAAAACATAAACTGTCAGTCTAAAACTCCGATAATGTTTAGTTTGATAATGTTCAGTCCGATAAGAAATTTTTGAATCCGTAGCTGAAACTCAACTATTCGAGTGTGATAAAGAAACTGAGGCTAATCTGCGTATACTTTAATAACTTGTAATGAATAAAACCTTTGTGTACTTGTAATTAGTATCCTACAGTTTACTCAAGGTCATATGCTTTCTCTTTAAAATTATTCATTGACCGAACTCTTTTACATTTTGAGTGCCTCATAAACCACGAACGTGAAATTTCATGCGATGCTCGGTGGTGGAAATGATTGTTCTCATATCTCTTATCGTAGGGGTACAAGTGGAATACTATGAAAAATGAAAGACAAATACACTAGTGAATCCGTCCATGACCATAACGGAACATTGCGGTTGTGAATTGATGATACTGTTCAGTGTATCTCCATTATTTTATTTCAATTTCACATAATTAGGTGATAGGACCTATGTGAAAAACTTTTAAAACAAACACTGTCAGTCTAAAACTCCGATAATGTTCAGTCCGATAAGAAATTTTTTGATCTGTAGCTGAAACTAAACTATTCGAGTGTGATAAAGAAACTGAGACGAATCTGCGTATACTTCAACAACTTCTAATTAATGCCACCTTTGTGTGCTTGTAATTAGTGTGCTACAGTTTACTCAAGGTCATGTGCATTTTCTTTAAAATTATTCATTGACCGAACTCTATTACATTTTGAGTTCCTCATAAACCACGAACGTGAAATTTAATGCAATGCTCGGTGGTGGAAATTACTGTTTTCATATCTCTTATCGTAGGGGTATAAGTGGAATACTATGAAAAATGAAAGACAAATACACGGGTGAATCCGTCCATGACCATAACGGAACATTGTGGTTGTCAATTGATGACAATGTTCAGTGTATATCCATTATTTCATTTCAATTTCACATAATTAGGTGATGGGACCAATGTACAAAATTTTTAAAACACACACTGTCAGTCTAAAACTCCGATAATGTTTAGTCCGATAATGTTCAGTCCGATAAGATATTTTTGAATCCGTAGCTAAAACTCACTATTCGAGTGTGATAAAGAAACTGAGGCTAATCTGCGTATACTTCAATAACTTCTAATGAATGCAACCTTTGTGTACTTGTAATTAGTGTGCCACAGTTTACTCAAGGTCTTGTGCTTTCTCTTTTAAAATTATTCATTGACCGAACACTTTTACATTTTGAGTTCCTCATAAACCACGAACGTGAAATTTCATGCGATGCTCGGTGGTGGAAATTATTGTTCTCATATCTCTTATCGTAGGGGTACAAGTGGAATACTAAGAAAAATGAAAGACAAATACACTAGTGAATCCGTCCATGACCATAACGGAACATTGTGGTTGTCAATTGATGATACTATTCAGTGTATCTCCATTATTTCATTTCAATTTCACATAATTAGGTGATAGGACCTATGCGCAAAACTTTTAAAACATACACTGTCAGTCTAAAACTCCGATAATGTTCAGTCTGATAAGAAATTTTTGGATCCGTAGCAGAAACTCAACTATTCGAGTGTGATAAAGAAACTGAGACGAATCTGCGTATACTTCAACAACTTCTAATTAATGCCACCTTTGTGTACTTGTAATTAGTGTGCTACAGTTTACTCAAGGTCATGTGCATTCTCTTAAAAATTATTCATTGACCGAACTCTATTACATTTTGAGTTCCTCATAAACCACGAACGTGAAATTTAATGCGATGCTCGGTGGTGGAAATTACTGTTTTCATATCTCTTATCGTAGGGGTATAAGTGGAATACTATGAAAAATGAAAGACAAATATACGGGTGAATCCGTCCATGACCATAACGGAACATTGTGGTTGTCAATTGATGACAATGTTCAGTGTATATCCATTATTTCATTTCAATTTCACATAATTTGGTGATGGGACCTATGTGATAAATTTAAAAAAATACACTGTCAGTCTAAAACTCCGATAACGTTCAGTTCAATAAGAATGTTTCAGATCCGTAGCTGATACTAAACTATTCGAGTGGGATAAAAAAACTGAGACTAATCTGCGTATATTTCAACAAATTCTTATGAATGACACAGTTGTGTACTAGTAACTAGTGTGCTACAGTTTACTCAAGGTCATGTGCTTTCGCTTTAAAATTATTCATGGACCAAAGTCTATTACATTTTGAGTTCCTCATAAATCACGAACGTGTAATTTCATGCGATGCTTGGTGGTGGAAATTACTGTTCTCATATCTCTTATCGTAGGGGTACAAGTGGAATACTATGAAAAATGAAAGACAAATACACTGGTGAATCCGTCCATGACCATAACAGAACATTGTGGTTGTCAATTAATGATACTGTTCGTTGTATCTCCATTATTTCATTTCAATTTCACATAATTAGGTGATGGGACCTATGTGCAACATTTTTAAAACATATACTGTCAGTCTAAAACTCCGATAATGTTCAGTCCGATAAGAAATTTTTGCATCCGGAGTTGAAACTCAACCATTCGAGTGTGATAAAGAAACTGAGACTAATCTGCATATACTTCAACAACTTCTAATGAATGCCACCTTTGTGTACTTGTATTTAGTGTGCTACAATTTACTCAAGGTCATGTGCTTTCGCTTTAAAATTATTCATTGACCAAACTCTATTACATTTTGAGTTCCTAATAAACCACGAACGTGAAATTTAATGCAATGGTTGGTGGTTGAAATTATTGTTTTCATATCTCTTATCGTAGGGGTATAAGTGGAATACTATGAAAAATGAAAGATAAATACACGGGTGAATCCGTCCATGACTATAACGGAACATTATGGTTGTCAATTGATGACACTGTTCAGTGTATCTCCACTATTTCATTTCAATTTCACATAATTAGGTGATGGGACCTATGTGGAAAAATTTTAAAACATTCACTGTCAGTCTAAAACTCCGATAATGTTCAGTCCGATAAGAAATTTTTGGATCCGTAGCTGAAACTCAACTATTCGAGTGTGATAAAGAAACTGAGACTAATCTACGTATAGTTCAATAACTTCTAATGAATGACACCTTTGTGTACTTGTAATTAGTGTGCTACAGTTTATTCAAGGTCATGTGCTTTCTCTTTAAAATTAGTCACTGACCGAACTCTATTACATTTTGAGTTCCTCATAAACCACGAACGTGAAATTTAATGCAATGTTTGGTGGTGGAAATTACTGTTTTCGTATCTCTTATCGTAGTGGTATAAGTGGAATACTATGAAAAATGAAAGACAAATACACTGGTGAATCCATCCATGACCATAACGGAACATTGTGGTTGTCAATTGATGATACTGTTTAGTGTATCTCCATTATTTCATTTCAATTTCACATAATTAGGTGATGGGACCTATGTGCAAAATTTTTAAAACATACACTGTTAGCCTAAAACTCCGATAATGTTCAGTCCGATAAGAAATTTTCTTATCCATAGCTGAAACTCAACTATTAGAGTTTGATAGAGAAACTGAGACTAATCTGCGTATACTTCAACAACTTCTAATGAATGCCACCTTTGTGTACTTGTAATTAGTGTGCTACAGTTTACTCAAGGTCACGTGCTTTCGCTTTAAAATTATTCATGGACCGAAGTCTATTACATTTTGAGTTTCTCATAAACCACGAACGTGAAATTTCATGCGATGCTCGGTGGTGGAAATTATTGTTCTCATATCTCTTAACGTAGGGGTACAAGTGGAATACTTTGAAAAACGAGACAAATACACTGGTGAATCCGTCCATGACCATAACGGAACATTGTGGTTGTCAATTGATGATACTGTTCAGTGCATCTCCATTATTTAATTTAAATTACACATAATTAGGTGATGGGACCTATGTGGAAAATTTTTAAAACATACACTGTCAGTCTAAAACTCCGATAATGTTCAGTCCGATAAGAAATTTTCAGATCCGTGGCTGAAACTCAACTATTCAAGTGTGATAAAGAAACTGAGACTAATCTGCGTATACTTCAACAACTTCTAATGAATGCCACCTTTGTGTACTTGTAATTAGTGTGCTACAGTTTACTCAAGGTCATGTGCTTTCTCTTTAAAATTATTCATTGACCGAACTCTATTACATTTTGAGTTCCTCATAAACCGCGAACGCGAAATTTAATGCAATGCTCGGTGGTGGAAATTACTGTTTTCATATCTCTTATCGTAGGGGTATAAGTGGAATACTATGAAAAATGAAAGACAAATACACGGGTGAATCCGTCCATGACAATAACGGAACATTGTGGTTGTGAATTGATGATACTGTTCATTGTATCTCCATTATTTCATTTCAATTTCACATAATTAGATGATGGGACCTATGTGCAAAATTTTTAAAACATACACTGTCAGTATAAAACTCCGATAATGTTCAATCCGATAAGAAATTTTTAGATCCGTAGCTGAAACTCAACTATTCGAGTGTGATAAAGAAACTGAGACGAATCTGCGTATACTTCAAAAACTTCTAATGAATGCCACCTTTGTGTACTTGTAATTAGTGTGCTATAGTTTACTCAAGGTCATGTGCTTTCTCTTTAAAATTATTCATTGACCGAACTCTATTACATTTTGAGTTCCTCATAAACCACGAACGTGAAATTTAATGCAATGCTCGGTGGTGGAAATTACTATTTTCATATCTCTTATCGTAGGGGTATAAGTGTAATACAATGAAAAATGAAAGACAAATACACAGGTGAATCCGTCCATGACCATAACGGAACATTGTGGTTGTCAATTGATGATATTGTTCAGTGCATCTCCATTATTTCATTTCAATTTCACATAATTAGGTGATGGGACCTATGTGCAAAATTTTTAAAACACACACTGTCAGTCTAAAACTCCGATAATGTTTAGTCCGATAATGTTCAGTCTGATAAGATATTTTTGAATCCGTAGCTAAAACTCACTATTCGAGTTTGATAAAGAAACTGAGGCTAATCTGCGTATACTTCAATAACTTATAATGAATGCAACCTTTGTGTACTTGTAATTAGTGTGCCAGAGTTTACTCAAGGTCATGTGCTTTCTCTTTTAAAATTATTCATTGACCGAACACTTTTACATTTTGAGTTCCTCATAAACCACGAACGTGAAATTTCATGCGATGCTCGGTGGTGGAAATTATTGTTCTCATATCTCTTATCGTAGGGGTACAAGTGGAATACTATGAAAAATGAAAGACAAATACACTAGTGAATCCGTCCATGACCATAACGGAACATTGTGGTTGTCAATTGATGATACTATTCAGTGTATCTCCATTATTTCATTTCAATTTCACATAATTAGGTGATAGGACCTATGCGCAAAACTTTTAAAACATACGCTGTCAGTCTAAAACTCCGATAATGTTCAGTCCGATAAGAAATTTTTGGATCCGTAGCAGAAACTCAACTATTCGAGTGTGATAAAGAAACTGAGACTAATCTGCTTATACTTCAACAATTTCTTATGAATGACACATTTGTGTACTTGTAACTAGTGTGCTACAGTTTACTCAAGTTCATGTGCTTTCGCTTTAAAATTATTCATGGACCGGAGTCTATTACATTTTGAGTTCCTCATAAACCCCGAACGTGAAATTTAATTCAATGCTCGGTGGTGGAAATTACTGTTTTAATATCTCTTATCGTAGGGGTATAAGTGTAATACTATGAAAAATGAAAGACAAATATACAGGTGAATCCGTCCATGACCATAACGGAACATTGTGGTTGTCAATTAATGATTCTGTTCGGTGTATCTCCAATATTTCATTTCAATTTCACATAATTAGGTGATGGGACCTATGTGATAAATTTAAAAAAATACACTGTCAGTCTGAAACTCCGATAACGTTCAGTTCAATAAGAATGTTTCAGATCCGTAGCTGATACTAAACTATTCGAGTGGGATAAAAAAACTGAGACTAATCTGCGTATATTTCAACAAATTCTTATGAATGACACAGTTGTGTACTAGTAACTAGTGTGCTACAGTTTACTCAAGGTCATGTGCTTTCGCTTTAAAATTATTCGTGGACCAAAGTCTATTACATTTTGAGTTCCTCATAAACCACGAACGTGTAATTTCATGCGATGCTTGGTGGTGGAAATTACTGTTCTCATATCTCTTATCGTAGGGGTACAAGTGGAATACTATGAAAAATGAAAGACAAATACACTGGTGAATCCGTCCATGACCATAACAGAACATTGTGGTTGTCAATTAATGATACTGTTCATTGTATCTCCATTATTTCATTTCAATTTCACATAATTAGGTGATGGGACCTATGTGCAACATTTTTAAAACATACACTGTCAGTCTAAAACTCTGATAATGTTCAGTCCGATAAGAAATTTTTGCATCCGGAGTTGAAACTCAACTATTCGAGTGTGATAAAGAAACTGAGACTAATCTGCATATACTTCAACAACTTCTAATGAATGCCACCTTTGTGTACTTGTATTTAGTGTGCTACAGTTTACTTAAGGTCATGTGCTTTCGCTTTAAAATTATTCATTGACCAAACTCTATTACATTTTGAGTTCCTAATAAACCACGAACGTGAAATTTAATGCAATGATTGGTGGTGGAAATTGTTTTCATATCTCTTATCGTAGGGGTATAAGTGGAATACTATGAAAAATGAAAGATAAATACACGGGTGAATCCGTCCATGACTATAACGGAACATTGTGGTTGTCAACTGATGACACTGTTCAGTGTATCTCCACTATTTCATTTCAATTTCACATAATTAGGTGATGGGACCTATGTGGAAAAATTTTAAAACATTCACTGTCAGTCTAAAACTCCGATAATGTTCAGTCCGATAAGAAATTTTTGGATCCGTAGCTGAAACTCAACTATTCGAGTGTGATAAAGAAACTGAGACTAATCTACGTATACTTCAACAACTTCTAATGAATGCCACCTTTGTGTACTTGTAATTAGTGTGCTACAGTTTATTCAAGGTCATGTGCTTTCTCTTTAAAATTAGTCACTGACCGAACTCTATTACATTTTGAGTTCCTCATAAACCACGAACGTGAAATTTAATGCAATGTTTGGTGGTGGAAATTACTGTTTTCGTATCTCTTATCGTAGTGGTATAAGTGGAATACTATGAAAAATGAAAGACAAATACACTGGTGAATCCATCCATGACCATAACGGAACATTGTGGTTGTCAATTGATGATACTGTTTAGTGTATCTCCATTATTTCATTTCAATTTCACATAATTAGGTGATGGGACCTATGTGCAAAATTTTTAAAACATACACTGTTAGTCTAAAACTCCGATAATGTTCAGTCCGATAAGAAATTTTCTTATCCATAGCTGAAACTCAACTATTAGAGTTTGATAGAGAAACTGAGACTAATCTGCGTATACTTCAACAACTTCTAATGAATGCCACCTTTGTGTACTTGTAATTAGTGTGCTACAGTTTACTCAAGGTCACGTGCTTTCGCTTTAAAATTATTCATGGACCGAAGTCTATTACATTTTGAGTTCCTCATAAACCACGAACGTGAAATTTCATGCGATGCTCGGTGGTGGAAATTATTGTTCTCATATCTCTTATCGTAGGGGTACAAGTGGAATACTTTGAAAAACGAGACAAATACACTGGTGAATCCGTCCATGACCATAACGGAACATTGTGGTTGTCAATTGATGATACTGTTCAGTGCATCTCCATTATTTAATTTAAATTACACATAATTAGGTGATGGGACCTATGTGGAAAATTTTTAAAACATACACTGTCAGTCTAAAACTCCGATAATGTTCAGTCCGATAAGAAATTTTCAGATCCGTAGCTGAAACTCAACTATTCAAGTGTGATAAAGAAACTGAGATTAATCTGCGTATACTTCAACAACTTCTAATGAATGCCACCTTTGTGTACTTGTAATTAGTGTGCTACAGTTTACTCAAGGTCATGTGCTTTCTCTTTAAAATTATTCATTGACCGAACTCTATTACATTTTGAGTTCCTCATAAACCACGAACGTGAAATTTAATGCAATGCTCGGTGGTGGAAATTACTATTTTCATATCTCTTGTCGTAGGGGTATAAGTGGAATACTATGAAAAATGAAAGACAAATACACGGGTGAATCCGTCCATGACCATAACGGATCATTGTGGTTGTGAATTGATGATACTGTTCATTGTATCTCCATTATTTCATTTCAATTTCACATAATTAGATGATGGGACCTATGTGCAAAATTTTTAAAACATACACTGTCTGTCTAAAACTCCGATAATGTTCAATCCGATAAGAAATTTTTAGATCCGTAGCTGAAACTCAACTATTCGAGTGTGATAAAGAAACTGAGACAAATCTGCGTATACTTCAACAACTTCTAATGAATACCACCTTTGTGTACTTGTAATTAGTGTGCTACAGTTTACTCAAGGTCATGTGCTTTCTCTTTAAAATTATTCATTGACCGAACTCTATTACATTTTGAGTTCCTCATAAACCACGAACGTGAAATTTAATGCAATGCTCGGTGGTGGAAATTACTGTTTTCATATCTCTTATCGTAGGGGTATAAGTGTAATACAATGAAAAATGAAAGACAAATACACAGGTGAATCCGTCCATGACCATAACGGAACATTGTCAATTGATGATATTGTTCAGTGCATCTCCATTATTTCATTTCAATTTCACAAAATTAGGTGATGGGACCTATGTGCAAAATTTTTAAAAATACACTATCAGTCTAAAACTCCGATAATTATCAGTCCGATAAGAAACTTTTGGATCCATAGCAGAAACTCAACTATTCGAGTGTGATAAAGAAACTGAGACTAATCTGCGTATACTTCAACAATTTCTTATGAATGACACATTTGTGTACTTGTAACTAGTGTGCTACAGTTTACTCAAGGTCATGTGCTTTCGCTTTAAAATTATTCATGTACCGGAGTCTATTACATTTTGAGTTCATCATAAACCACGAACGTGAAATCTCATGCGATGCTCAGTGGCCGAAATTATTGTTCTCATATCTCTTATCGGAGGGGTATAAATGGAATACTATGAAAAATGAAAGACAAATACACTAGTGAATCCATCCATGACCATAACGGAACATTGTGGTTGTCAATTAATGATTCTGTTCAGTGTATCTCCAATATTTCATTTCAATTTCACATAATTAGGTGATGTGACCTATGTGATAAATTTAAAAAAATACACTGTCAGTCTAAAACTCCGATAACGTTCAGTTCAATAAGAATGTTTCAGATCCGTAGCTGATACTAAACTATTCGAGTGGGATAAAAAAACTGAGACTAATCTACGTATATTTCAACAAATTCTTATGAATGACACAGTTGTGTACTAGTAACTAGTGTGCTACAGTTTACTCAAGGTCATGTGCTTTCGCTTTAAAATTATTCATGGACCAAAGTCTATTACATTTTGAGTTCCTCATAAACCACGAACGTGTAATTTCATGTGATGCTTGGTGGTGGAAATTACTGTTCTCATATCTCTTATCGTAGGGTTACAAGTGGAATACTATGAAAAATGAAAGACAAATACACTGGTGAATCCGTCCATGACCATAACAGAACATTGTGGTTGTCAATTAATGATACTGTTCATTGTATCTCCATTATTTCATTTCAATTTCACATAATTAGGTGATGGGACCTATGTGCAACATTTTTAAAACTTACACTGTCAGTCTAAAACTCCGATAATGTTCAATCCGATAAGAAATTTTTAGATCCGTAGCTGAAACTCAACTATTCGAGTGTGATAAAGAAACTGAGACGAATCTGCGTATACTTCAACAACTTCTAATGAATGCCACCTTTGTGTACTTGTAATTAGTGTGCTACAGTTTACTCAAGGTCATGTGCTTTCTCTTTAAAATTATTCACTGACCGAACTCTATTACATTTTGAGTTCCTCATAAACCACGAACGTGAAATTTAATGCAATGCTTGGTGGTGGAAATTATTGTTTTCATATCTCTTATCGTAGGGGTATAAGTGTAATACAATGAAAAATGAAAGACAAATACACAGGTGAATCCGTCCATGACCATAACGGAACATTGTGGTTGTCAATTGATGATATTGTTCAGTGCATCTCCATTATTTCATTTCAAATTCACAAAATTAGGTGATAGGACCTATGTGCAAAATTTTAAAAAATACACTATCAGTCTAAAACTCCGATAATTATCATTCCGATAAGAAACTTTTGGATCCATAGCAGAAACTCAACTATTCGAGTGTGATAAAGAAACTGAGACTAATCTGCGTATACTTCAACAATTTCTTATGAATGACACATTTGTGTACTTGTAACTAGTGTGCTACAGTTTACTCAAGGTCATGTGCTTTCGCTTTAAAATTATTCATGGACCGGAGTCTATTACATTTTGAGTTCATCATAAACCACGAACGTGAAATTTCATGCGATGCTCAGTGGCCGAAATTATTGTTCTCATATCTCTTATCGTAGGGGTATAAATGGAATACTATGAAAAATGAAAGACAAATACACTAGTGAATCCATCCATGACCATAACGGAACATTGTGGTTGTCAATTAATGATTCTGTTCAGTGTATCTCCAATATTTCATTTCAATTTCACATAATTAGGTGATGGGACCTATGTGATAAATTTAAAAAAATACACTGTCAGTCTAAAACTCCGATAACGTTCAGTTCAATAAGAATGTTTCCGATCCGCAGCTGATACTAAACTATTCGAGTGGGATAAAAAAACTGAGACTAATCTGCGTATATTTCAAAAAATTCTTATGAATGACACAGTTGTGTACTAGTAACTAGTGTGCTACAGTTTACTCAAGGTCATGTGCTTTCGCTTTAAAATTATTCATGGACCAAAGTCTATTACATTTTGAGTTCCTCATAAACCACGAACGTGTAATTTCATGCGATGCTTGGTGGTGGAAATTACTGTTCTCATATCTCTTATCGTAGGGGTACAAGTGGAATACTATGAAAAATGAAAGACAAATACACTGGTGAATCCGTCCATGACCATAACAGAACATTGTGGTTGTCAATTAATGATACTGTTCATTGTATCTCCATTATTTCATTTCAATTTCGCATAATTAGGTGATGGGACCTATGTGATAAATTTAAAAAAATACACTGTCAGTCTAAAACTCCGATAACGTTCAAAATGATAGTTCAGTACACCTCCAATCTCAGTTACCTAGCATGGCCAATAACCTTCTCCATTTTGATAATAACCTACTTAGCTCCCTAAGCCCTCAAATGCTTTCCTCTGATCCTCAAGTATCAGTACAACAGACTAGGCACTCACTATCTGCCCCTCCAAATGTCAACATGAGGAAAGTCTTTGCTAAGGATGATATGCCTAGCTAACGAGGTAGGTCTTTCTCACCTTTCAATTCTATTATTGCTGCTAAAAATTTTATCTTTTCTCAGTAGAAACACAGGAAAAATAGATTTCTCCCCCTGGCTAATGAAGACATATCAAGCGATGGAGACACTTCAAGCAACTTTCCAATCAATGCTGAGCTTCCTGTTTTAGTAGTCACCTCAACAGATTGCATGGAAGCCTCTCCTGATAAAGTCCTAGATGTTGGAGCTGATCAGGTAAGCAAGGTAAACTCTTCCATCTTATGCTCTACACCTGGCAAGCTGAAAAAAGAAAAGACATTAGGGAAAGATTCTAAACGGAGGAATGATACTTATTTTACTCAACAAAATACTATCATGACTAGATCAAAAAGCTCTAATAATGTTTCCCTATGAATAACACAACAATTAAGTTTAAAATGCTGGTTTGGAACCTTAGGGGAATGGACATATCAATGTTAAGACTTCATAATCTGATCAAAAGGCACAAATTTGAGCTTATCTGTTTAATTGAGCCTAAACATAACAACATGCAATGTGATTCTTATAGACAACTGTTACATTATGATAACTGCATGTTTGCAAATAATGGTCAGATTTGGCTCTTCTGGAATTCTAGCCTATCTTTAACGGTTAAATGTGATAATTTGCAATTCCTTGCAGTTAATCTGAATTGTATCACTCTGAATAAGACCATCGATGCCTTCTTTATATATGGTCTCAGAACTAGGACTGGTAGGAAAACCCTTTGGTCTTACCTTAGGTCCTTTACTCACTCAGAATCCCTTTTCATTGGTGATTTCAATACCATTACATCTATAAATGAGTATAAAGGTCCATCTACTCCCAAACTGGGAAGTATGAGGGACTTTAATAATTTTATAAATGTAATGGCATTGGAGGAAATTAACACTGTGGGGAACCTGTTCACTTGGAGTAACAATAGATTAAGGAATCCTACAGTACAAAGATTAGATAGAGGTCTATGTACCCCCTCTTGGACACTATCTTTTCCAGCCCCTTCTGTGCAGATCTTGAATAGGATTAGTTCAGATCATAACCCTATGCTTCTTACTATTGGCAGTGATATCCCATCCAATCCTAGGCCATTTAGATTTCTGAATACCTGGTATAAAAGAAAGGACTTTAATGAAGTAATTAAACAAAATTGGGAGATCCCTCTCCATAAATCAGGAATGCTTAGTTTCTATCTTAAACTTGTCAGATTGAAAAAGAATCTCAAAATCTGGAATAAAGAAAAATTTGGCAATATTAATAATAATGTAGTGCAAGCAGAAATGGCTTTAGAAGCTCAGGAACTTTTAACTGATCAGATTGCTTCTGTGGATAATCTGGCTAAACTTAAGGATGCTAAATCTAGGGTTGTAAGGGCCCTGGCAGAACAGAAAAATTTTTGGAAACATAAGGCAAAGATTAAATGGCTAAGGGAAGGGGACAATAACACACGTTTTTTTCATAATTCGGTAAAGGAAAGGAACTGTAGGTTGAAGATCACAAAAGTCAAGAGCAGTAATGGTCAATGGTTAGATAACATACATGACATTGAGAAGGAAGCCATTCACTACTACCACGATCTCTTAAATGAGGATAGCTCTCCTGATAGTTCTCTCTACCAATCTCATTTTCTGAATCAGATACCTAAACTGATCACTCAAGAGGATAATGAAAGACTTATTCAACCTGTTTCATTGCCTGAGCTCAAAGGGATTGTTCTTAGTCTTAATAAGTCTAGTAGCCCTGGGCCAGATGGCTTTACAGCTAAGTTCTACATAAAATCCTGGGATATAATTGCTGAAGACTTACTTTCGGCTGTTCAAGATTTTCTAACTGCAAATAACATTCCTAGGGGTATTGGTAGCACATAGATCACAATAATTCCAAAAAAATGGACCCCTACCTCTTTTGATGACTATAGACCAATAAGTCTTTCCAATGTAGTAAACAAGATATGCTCCAAAGTACTAATGGAAAGACTCAAGCCTCTAATGCCTAGAATCATTTCCCCTAACCAAACAGCCTTCCTTCAAGGGAGAGACATTTCGGACAATGTAATATACCTGCAAGAATTGGTAAGGACCTTAAGAAGGCTTTCGGCAGAGTTAAATGGTCTTTTTTATATAGTGTCTTAGCCACTATCTACCTAGTTGTAGAAAGTAAGCATTGAGGGCTTATAAATTATCTTTTGGCACGCGGACGCGACGACCGCCCGCGCCTGTCAAAATGGCGCCGTTGCCGGGGAAGAGGCATTTATTCTTAAGTATTTAGGTGTATTTGGTTGTGTATTAGCTAGTTGTTTTTATTTTCCACTACTTAGTGGTTGTTTTTGTTTGGAGTAGGTATTGCTTGAGCTCTTGGTAATTTATTTTATCAAGAATCCTTGCACTATGATTCCGAACTTTTGAAAAAAAAAAATTTTTCTTAATGGAGCGTCTCACCTTGAGGGAACTCATGATGAGAAGAGAGGCTCAACAAGCAAGGTTTTGTAGGATGTGTCATTCCGATCATCCTACCGAATCTTGCCCTTTGTTGTGGGAAGAGCACTATGACCGAGAAAGAACCCTTGGTTTCCAAAACCATGGGTACTATGAAGAGTGCTATCAAGAGGTAGGAGATATTGGTTTTCAAGGGCAAGAAGCTCATGAATGCTATCCATACCACAACTCTTACAATCCGGAATGGAGTGGTAGTCCAGATTTGTGGTATGAGAATGAGCCGGAAAACCAATATTACGAGCAACCTAGTTGGCCATCACCACCCTATACCATACCCCAAAACCAAGCCCAACAAGGAAGTTCAAGTTTGACACGTGAGGATGTCTTAAATACCATAGCAAACTTGAACTCCTTTACTAGTGAGGAGCCGGATACCCAGCTCTCCTCTAGTGTTGAGGCCATCGAGGGGCATGTGAGGAACATATTAGAGGTATTGGCCCGCATGGAAGCTCGTGATTCCGAAAACACACCATCCCAACTTGAACTCGATGATTCGGTGAGTGAAGTCACCAATAAAAATGATTTTGAGTTTGAAAGGGATGAGGAGTTGGTTGTAGAGGATAGAAAAATGGAGGAAGAGGTGATAGTGCTACATCATCCATTAGCATTGTCACCCCTTCTCCCACCTAGTGAACCAACTCTAATATTTTCGAAAGTTTTGAGGGAAACAAGAGAGGAGCCAAAAGACTATCCCAAGCACCCTAACCACTTAATTCCCTTTGAACCATCTCCACCTCCACAAGACTTTCCTCTTGAAAGTTTTGTGCCCCCACCTCTCTTATTTTGGATGCTCATGGTGAAGAGCTTCAAGCCTTCACCATACGGATAACATTAGGGTCGTGCCGACGACCTTAAAAATACGGAGCTTTGTCGTGCCGACGACGTTAAATAAATTCGGCATTTCTTTTAGTTTTTGTTTCTTAGTTTGTGTTTCTTAGTTTTTTTTTTGTTGTTGTTTTGTTTTGTTCTTTTTATGGCTTGTTTTTCTGTGATTTTGTAGCAAAGTGAAGTGCATTGCAATGAAGGAGATGAAGGAACGAGATCAACAAATGAGGGAAGAAAGCTTGGACAGTTGGTAAGAAGAAGAAAAAAAAATTTAAGACTGGGATACCCTGCCGTCGCGAGTCGCGATGGGCTTCGTCGCGAGTCGCGACGAACAGGGGAGCAAAAATCCACTCCCAGTGCCAACTTTCCGCGAGTCGCGACGAGCTCAGAAAATTTTGAGCTCCCGGGCTCCACTGTCCGTGAGTCGCGATGACTTCGCGAGGCTCGTCGCGAGTCGCGACACACTTCGTCGCGAGTCGCGACGAGCTCAGAAAAATTTGAGCTTCCGGACTCCACTTTCCGCGAGTCGCGATGACTTCGCGAGGCTCGTCGCGAGTCGTGACACCCTTCGTCGCGAGTCGCGACGAGCTCAGAACATTTTGAGCTCCCGGACTCTACTTTCCGCGAGTCGCGATGACGTCGCGAGGCTCGTCGCGAGTCGCGATGAACCTCGTCGCGAGTCGCGACGAGCTCAGTAACTTTTGAAAATTTTTTGAGCCCGGATTTCAAGTTTCCAAACTTCCAAGTTTCCAAATGATTTTAAACATTGCATGATCCTTCCTTCTTCTGCACCCAACACTCCCAAGAACATCACATACCTCTCATTTCTTCCACCATCCTACATATATTGGCATATGAACATTCTTGCATCTTTATAGTACATTTGTTGATTGTAGTATGCCGACTACATCATTGTGACCGTAAGTTCTTATCCTATAATGATGCTTGTATACATGTCAATATATGTTGGATATTTTTCATGCATAATCTTATAGTGGTGATTGAGGGTTGATTAGTTGTTCTTTGACAATACTATGGTTATTAACTCTTGATGGTAAACCTAGTATTACATATCCTTATGTACTTGTGAGTTTAATGTGTTCTTCGTGGTGTAGTCTTGATCAAACGGCGCCATGGAGACAATGCTTTTCTCGAGGGGTGAGTTCTTCTACGGCATTTTTGCTCACCCTTCCGGTTCCGAAACCTATCTCGGGACCATCCAAGTACTTGGATATCGCCATATCACCGGCGAATTTGCGGAGATACGGGTGTCACTCTATCCCCTTACCTTGATTTTTATTGTTCTTGCCTTACGTGTTTACATTGAGGGCAATGTAATGTTTTACGTGTGGGGAGGGGTTAGAGGACTCATATGCATGCTAGATTGTTTTGGAATGCTTTTTGCTACTTTTCATTGGAAAAACATGAGAAAAAAAAATAGAAAAACAAAAAGAAAAAAAAATTGGAAAAAGAAAAAGAAAAAAAAAAGAAAAAGAAAACCCGCTAAGTTGAAAACCTGAGAGGGCAACTTAGGCAACATTGGGGGCCCGGATAGGTCGAAAACCCTTAAAGGGCGGCCTAGGCAAAAATGAGAGGCTAAAATGTGTGGAAAAAGGTGAGATGTGAGCTAAAGAAACATGATGTGTGGCTAGGATGAAAACTCGAAAGAGCTCCTAGGCAAAATGAGAGAAATGAGAGAAATTGAAAAATGCTATGATTTCACTCACTTGCCGGCGTTGGAGTCATAAGGTTGCGGTTGTCACATGGATGGATCGGGTAGCTCAATATCTTTAGACCTCTTGGGATTGGGTAGCTTAGTGGGTTAGGAAACGAAGTATGGTTATGAAATTCTTGATCTCTTTATACTTCGTTTTTGGTTGATATATTGGCATTAAGTGAAGCATGTGTTCAAACTTCCTCTATGGTTTTAGCTTCATTTTGTGTCATTGGATTCTGGGAATATCAATTCTGGGCTGTGAAATATTTTTATGGGTAGTGAATTGATAAGTGGTAGGTTTGGTTAGATTTAGGATTGGGGATGTGTGTGTGAAAAAATTCTCATGTGAGCTTTTATTTTGGGATTTTTGAGATTGAGAGTTTTGGTGAGGCTTTGATTGGGGGATTAGTTTAGGTTTTGGGATATATCATTTACTCCGTATGCTTGAATCTTTTCTTACTCGAGGGCGAGTAAGGTTTAAGTGTGGGGAGGTTTGATATGTCCATTTTGTGTGGTTATTTTGGGGGTTTTAGGATGTGGATATGCCATTTCCTCCATATGCTTAAATCTTTTCTTACTCGAGGGCGAGTAAGGTTTAAGTGTGGGGAGGTTTGATGTGTCCATTTTAGGCGCATTATTTAGTAGTATTTAGGATCACTTTTGTGCTCTTTTATTATCGAGAGCTTGTGTTTTACCTTGAAATTCACTTAGGAGAGGTAAAAGCAACTTTGTACTCTTTTACCTCTTTTAAGTGGATTTTGTGTGACAAGGGAAGAACACGGAAGCAACGAAGACCGGAAGACATTGAAGACTATACTTTCGAAGACTTTTGGATACTCACTTCGAAGACATGAAGACCGGAGGCCGTTGAAGACCATTTTGGATCTGTTGAAGACTTGAAGAGTGAGAGGGATGGCTATGAAGAAGACAAAGAAACAATGCAAAACTGTGGCTGCCATCGCGAGTCGCGACCACCGTCGCGAGTCGCGACGAACGGGCGGCCAGAAATCATTCTTATTTTCTTTGCACTATAAATACCCTCTCTTTCCCTCTTCTTCTCCAGCTTTCCCAGCCCGCTTTTCTCTCTGTTTTGGGCGCCAAACCTAGGTTTTTTCTCTTCTTTCTTTTCTTCTTCTTTTCTTAGTTTTTATGTGTTTTCTTGTTCTAGAGTAGTTCTTGTACTTGGGAGCAAAGGATTGAAGCTTCCACTTCTATGTATTGAGATTCATTTATATCTATCTATTTGATGTTTTTGCTATTGTGCATTTATTGTGCTTTGAATGTTAATTGTTGATTACATTGATGTTATTGAGAGCTTGATGATATGAATGCTTGTATCAATTGCTAGCTAGGGTTTGGGGGATTTGGGTTAATTTCCCCCCTGTTCTTGTTAGTAATGTGAGAGTGTGAATTAGAGCTTTTGATTGTGTAGTGTGTTGACAATGTGCTAGGCGAATGTGATTGATGTCGAACTCTTCGTCATGTTCGTTTGTGTAGCAAACGAGAGAGTCATATGCTCGCGGATGAATGTGCGTTGCACGTTCATCCAATCTCGTGTAATTGCATGAATTGGTTTAATGCTTAGTCACGGTGTAGTGGTCATAGGCATTGCCAAGCTTGTTGGTCCTTCGTGCTAAATGCCACCAATGACACCTTGAGTCGTGGTCGCGACTCGGGAGTCATTGGTGAGGTTTGACGAGAGATGTCGAACTCACTCTCGCAAACTACGAACTAAGAAGGATAGGAGTTTAGTCTCCACGACAAGTAGTTGAAGTATTGAATAGGTGATTTAAATTCATTCTTGAAGTATTTGTTATTCGGCGTTTATGTATTCTTGACGGTCTGTTTCACTGCATGTGTGCCATGAGTGGTTTGAGCATAGGGAGTGCTTGTGTGGTTGAATTGCTTAGGTGTAGGAACGTGACGAATTCCGTAGCGCCTTTGCATGAAGATCTATGAGCATGAACTTAGAACTCCTTGTGGTGTGTGTGTTGTGGTACTTGCTAGATGGGTGTGTGAGCGTTGGGTCATGAATGCTATATGATGGAATGTGTGAATGATTCGATGAACTACATTAGATGTGGAAGTGGATATCCGTTGCCCCCAAGGCATTTTACCTTTGTAGTTTAAAACCCCTTTTCTTTAGTTTCGTTTGATGATTAGCATAGTCACTTGACGTTGCTAGTTATCTTGTCTCTTTACTTTCGTAACTTAGGAACCAACCAACCAACCAACCCCCCCCCCCCTTTACTTGCTTTTAAGTGTGTGTATATATATTTAATCCTAGCCTAGTATCGACCATTGTGTGCTTAGACTCTTAGGAAGATCACTCTTCTCTTTGGACGACAACCGCCCGCGCCTGTCAGAATGACACCTTTGTGTACTTGTAACTAGTGTGCTACAGTTTACACAAGGTCATGTGCTTTCGCTTTAAAATTATTCATGGACCAAACTCTATTAAATTTTGATTTCCTAAAAAACTACGAACATGAAATTTGATGCGATGCTCGGTGGTGGAAATTATTGTTCTCGTATCACTCATCGTAGAGGTATAAGTGGAATACTAAGAAAAATGAAAGATAAATACACTGGTGAATCCATCCATGACAATAACGTAACATTGTGGGGTTTCAATTGATGATTTTATTCAGTGTATATACAATATTTCATTTCAATTTCGCATAATTAGGTGAAGGGTTTTATTTGTAAAATTTAAAAAAATACACAATCAGTCTAAAACTACGATAATGTTCAATCCAATAAGAAAGTTTCAGATTCATAGGTCAAACTCTAATATTTGAGTGTGATAAAGAAACTGGGACTAATATATGTATACTTCAACAACTTCTTATGAAAGACACCTTTGTTTACTTGTAACTATGGTGCTACAATTTACTCAAGGTCATGTGCTTTGACTTTAAAATTATTCATTGACCGAACTCTATTACACTTTGATTTCCTAAAAAACACGAACATGAAATTCGATGCAATGCTCGGTGGTGAAAAATAATTTTCTCATATCTGCTATCATGGGGGTATAAGTGGAATACTAAGAAAAATGAAAGACAAATACACTGGTAAATCCGTCCATGACCATAACGAAACATTGTGGTTGTCAATTGATGATTTTGTTCAGTGTATCTCCAACATTTCATTTCAATTTCACAAAATTAGGTGATGGGGCCCATGAGAAAAATTTTAAAAATACCCTGTCCATCTAAAACTCCAATAATGTTTAAACCGATAAGAAAGTTTCAGATCCCTAGCTGAATCTCAACTATTCGAGTGTGATAAAGAAACTGAGACTAATCTACGTATACTTCAACAACTTCTTATGAATGACACCTTTGTGTAATTGTAACTAGTGTGCTACAGTTTACTCCAGGTCATGTGCTTTCGCTTTAAAATTATTCATCAACCAAACTCTCTTACATTTTAAGTTCCTAAAAAACTACAAACATGAAATTTAATGCGATGCTCGGTCGTGGAAATAATCGTTCTCATATCTCTTATCTTAGGGGTATAAGTGGTATACTAAGAAATATGAAAGACAAATACCTTGGTGAATCCTTCCATGACCGTAACGAAACAATCTTGTTGTCAGTTGATGATTCTATTAAATGTATCTCCAATATTTCATTTCAATTTTGAATAATTTGGTGATGGGACCTATGTGTAAAATTTAAAAAAATACCCTGCTAGTCTAAAATTCCGATAATGTTCAGTCCGATAAGAAAGTTTCAGATCCATAGCTGAAACTCTACTATTCAAGTGTGATAAAGAAAGTTTCAGATCCGTAGCTGAAACTCTACTATTCGAGTGTGATAAATAAATGGATACAAATCTACGTATACTTCAAAAACTTCTTATTAATGACACCTTGTGCACTTGTAATTAGTGTGCTACCATTTACTCAAGGTTATGTGCTATCGCTTTAAAATTCTTCATGGACAGAACTCTATTACATTTCAATTTCCAAAAAAACCACGAAAATGAAATTCAATGCAATGCTCGGTGATGGAATTGATTTTTCTCATATCTCTTATCGTAGGGGTATAAGTGGAATACAGAGAAAAATGAAAGACAAATACACTGGTGAATCCGTCAATGACCATAACGGAACATTGTGGTTGTCAATTGATGATTCTTTTAAGTGTATCCCACATATTTCATTTCTATTTTTGCATACTTAGGTGATGGAACCTATGTGCAAAATTTAAAAATATATAGTGTCTGCCTTAAACTCTGATAATGTTCAGTCCAAAACTCTAATAATCTTCAGTCCAATTAGAAAGTTTCAGATCCGTAGCTGAAACTCAATTATTCAAGAATGATAAAAAAACTGAGGCTAATCTACGTATGCTTCAACTACTTCTTATGCTTTACACCTTTGGGTACTTGTAACTACTGTGCTTCAGTTTACTCCAAGTCATGTGCTTTCGCTTTAAAATTATTCATGGACCGAACTCTATTACATTTTGATTTCCTAAAAATCTACGAACATGAAATTTAATGCTATGCTCGGTGGTGAATATGATTGTTCTCATATATCTTATCATAAGGGTATAAATTGAATGCTAAAAAAATGAAACACAAATACACTGGTGAATCCGTCCATGACCATAATGGAACATTGCGGTTGTCAATTGATGATTCTGTTCAGTGTATCTCTAATATTTCATTTCAATCTCGCACAATTTGGTGATGGGACCTAAGTGCAAAATTTTAAAAAAATACCCTGTAAGTCTAAAATTCCAACAATGTTCAATCTGACAAGAAAATTTCAGATCCGTAGCTGAAACTCTACTATTCAAGTTTGATAAAGAAACAAACACTAATCTATGTAAACTTCAATTTTTTTTATTAATGACACCTTGTGTACTTGTAATTAGTGTGCTACCATTTACTCCAAGTCATGTGCAATCGCTTTAAAATTCTTCATGGACCGAACTCTATTACATTTTGATTTCCAAAAAAACCACAAACTATAATTTAATGCGATGCTTGGTGGTGGAAATGATTTCTCTCACATCTCTTATCGTATGGCCATAAGTGGAATACAAAGAAAAATACACTGGTGAATCCGTCCATAACCATAACGGAACATTGTGGTTGTCAATTAATGAATTTGTTCAGTGTGTCTCCAATATTTCATTTCAATTTCGCATACTTAGGTTATGGGACCTATGTGAAAAATTTTAAAAATAGAGTGTTAGTCTAAAACTCTGATAATGTTCAGTCTGAAAAGAAAGTTTCGGATCCGTAGCTGAAACTCTTCTATTCTAGTGTGATAAATAAACTGAGACTAATCTATGTATACTTCAACAGCTTGTTATTAATGACACCTTGTGTACTTGTAATTAGTGTGCTACCATTTACTCCAGTTCATGTGCTATCGCTTTAAAATTCTTCATGGACCAAACTCTATTACATTTTGATTTCAAAAAAAACAACAAAGATTAAATTTTATGCGATACTTGGTGGTGGAAATGATTGCACCCACATCTCTTATCGTAGGGGTATATGTTGAATACAAAGAAAAAAGAAAGACAAATACACTGGTGAATCCGTCCATGACTATAACGGAACATTGTGGTTGTCAATTGATGAAGTTGTTCAGTGTATCTCCAATATTTCGTTTCAATTTCGCATACTTAGGTTATGGGACCTGTGTGAAAAATTTTAAAAACACAGTGTTAGTTTAAAACTCTAATAATGTTCAGTCCGAAAAGAAAGTTTCAGATCCGTAGCTGAAACTCTTCTATTCTAGTGTGATAAATAAACCGAGACTAATCTATGTAAACTTAAATAACTTGTTATTAAGGACACCATGTGTACTTGTAATTAGTGTGCTACCATTTACTCCAAGTCATGTGTTCTCATTTTAAAATTATTCATGGACAGAACTCTATTACATTTTGATTTCCTAAAAAACCACGAACATGAAATTTAATACGATGCTAGGAGGTTGAAATGATTGTTCTCATATCTCTAATCGTAGGGGTATAAGTGGAATACTGAGAAAAATGAAAGACAAATACACTGGTGAATCCGTCCATGACCATAACGGGACATTGTGGTTGTCAATTGATGATTTAGCGTATCTCCAATATTTCATTTCAATTTTGTATAATTAGGTGATGGCACCTATGTGCAAAATTTTTAAAAATAAACTTTCTGTCTAAAACTCTGATAATGTTCAGTCCGATAAAAAATTTTCAGATCAGTATCTGAAACTCAACTATTCGAGTGTGATAAAGAAACTGAGACTAATCTACGTATACTTCAACAACTTCTTATGAATGACACCTTTGTGTACTTGTAACTATTGTGCTACAGTTTACTCTGGGTGATGTGTTTTCACTTTAAAATAATTCATGGACCAAACTCTATTACATTTTGATTTCCTAAAAAACCACGAACATGAAATTTAACGCGATGCTCAGTGGTGGATATGACTGTCCCCATATCTCTTATCGTAGGGGTATAAGTGGAATACTAAGAAAAATGAAAGACAAATACACTAGTAAATCCGTCCATGACCATAACGAAACATTATGGTTGTCAATTAATGATTCTGTTCAGTGTATCTCCAACATTTCATTTCAATTTCGCAAAATTAGGTGATGGGGCCTATGAGAAATTTTTTTTAAAATACCCTGTCAGTCTAAAATTCCGATAATGTTCAAACCGATAAGAAAGTTTCAGATCCCTAGCTGAATCTCAACTATTCGAGTGTGATAAAGAAACGGAGACTAATCTACGTATACTTCAACAACTTCTTATGAATGACACCTTTGTGTAATAACTAGTGTGCTACAGTTTACTCTAGGTCATGTGCTTTCGCTTTAAAATTATTCATCAACCGAACTCTCTTACATTTTAATTTCCTAAAAAACCACGAACATGAAATTTAATGCGATGCTCGGTCATGGAAATTATTGTTCTCATATCTCTTATCTTAGGGGTATAAGTGGAATACTAAGAAAAATGAAAGATAAATACCTTGGTGAATCCCTCCATGGCCGTAACGAAACATTGTTGTTGTCAATTGATGATTATATTAAGTGTATCTCCAATATTTCATTTCAATTTTGAATAATTTGGTGATGGGACCTATGTGTAAAATTTAAAAAAAATACCATGTCAGTCTAAAATTCCGATAATGTTCAATCTGATAAGAAAGTTTCAGATCCGTAGCTGAAACTCTACTATTCTTTTTTTTTCCATGGAAACCATCCAAAGATGGGGGAAATTATATTAGGCCTTCCCAAGCCGTGTAAAAAACAGAAACTAAAAAACAGGAATAGAAAGTGAAGCCATTAGCTTAGTTGGAATTTACATGAGGGAGCTAAGGCTAATGAAGCAACACTTGTTGCTTCCAAAATGTAGTAAAAACACTAGCTAATTGTTAGAGGATTACGAAGACTCTTAGTAAATTTAGGAAAAGTATCAAACTTATTAGTGAATCGAAAGATCGAGACACAGGTCAGTCAGACACATCCCCAAAAGCACTAAGGAGCCTATCCTCTAGATAAAAGAATCAAAAGAGTAGCTAATTCCAACAAAAAAAACAGCATCAAGCAAATCCCATCATCCTTGTGCCTTCATTTCCTTTAAAACCGCATTCAAAACACCTGCAAGTAACATTTTATCAGTAGCATCCATTCAATGTAAAAATCTTAAAGAAGGTGTACCTATCTGATCTAGTCTGAGTAGCCCCTGAATGTTATTAGATAACATATTAAAAGTAAGCACGGAAACACTGGTCTCAGCTTTGAGACATGTCTTAGCAAGAGCATCAGCTACAAGATTAGCTTGCCTCTGAATATGAACAAGAATAATATTTCCCAAGATTTTCTTTGTGTCATCAGCTAATTGAAACAGCGGCCAGGGTGCATATAATGGATCAAGAACTGACTTCACAGCATTCATACAGTCAGATTCAAGGCAAACATGAGTAAAGAAACCAGCATATTTCTGTATGGCAAACTTTATTGCCTTCATTTCAGCTTCCTGAGGGGAATTAGCATCAGTAAATTTAGTATGAGCAGCAATAAAGCCACCCCTGCTATCTCTTATAACTGTACCAATTCCACACATATTCAATTGACCATTCCATGCAGCATCAACGTTAATTTTATAACCCCTACATGGTTTAGTCCAAGCAATTTTGAAGATTTTCGGCTTTGGAGGTAATTTAATTAGAGGAAGAAAAGAGTGATCAGCAATGTCAATGTCTACTTTAGCTCTTATGAAGACAGGTTTTGCAGTGAAGATATAAAAAATTTGTTCCTTGATGTGAGATAAGACTAAACCTGTTAATGGGATGGCAGAATCATACAAAATTTTGTTCCTCATTTTCCACAAATGCCAACATGTTATAGCAGCAGCAGATCTAATAATTTCAGAGTGGAGAGCACTCAGACTAGAAAAAGTCAAGTAGCAAGAAAGTCTATCCCATATAGATGGGTAAACCATTACTGTAATTCCCATGAATGAGTGGACAGCTTTCCAGATTTGAACAGAGAATGAACATGAGTTAAAAAAATGATCCAATGAATCCTCATGGTTATTACACATACAACACTTAGAAGGTAGTGAGAATCTCAAATTGCGCAGGACATTGTCAAAGGGCAAAAAATCCTACAGGCTTACCATTTATAAGGATTGAAAACCAGGCCTGTGCTAAATTCTTCATGATGATAAAAATGAATTTAGCAGAAAAACCAAATCTAGCAAGAACAGAATAAAGGAATGACCACTTCACTCTATCAAAGGCTTTCTTAAGATCAAGTTTAACAATGCAGTTGGGATCCCTTTTTTTCCTGTTAAAAAACCTGACCATTTCTTGCAGGTAGATGACGTTATCCGATATGTCTCTTCCTTTAAGAAAAGATGTTTAATGTGGGGAGATAATTTTTGGCATTGTAGACTTAAGTCTTACCATTAACACTTTGGAAAAGATTTTGTTAAGCACATTGGAGAGACTTATTGGTCTATAATCATCAAAGGAGATAGGGGTTTGTTTTTTTGGGATAATGGCAATCCAGGTGCTACCAATGCCCCTTGGAATATTACTTACATCAAGAAAATCATTTACAGCAGACAGTAAATCCATAGCAATTATATCCCAAGAATTAATATAGAATTTAGCTGTGAATCCATCAGGCCCCGGACTGCTATTCTTATTCAAACTTAGCACAATATCCCTAATTTCACTCAATGAGGTAGGTTGCAGGAGTCTTTCATTTTCTTCCTGAGTGATCAGTTTAGGAATTTGGCTATGGAAATGTGATTTGTAAGAATTGCTATCAGAGGGACTATCTTCTGTTAAAAGATTTTTGTAATAGTGAATGGCATCATTTTCAATATCCTGTATGCTATCTATCCACTGGCCATTACTATTCCTAATTTTTGTAATCTTTAATCTACACTTTCTCTCCTTAACCGAGTTATGGAAAAAACTAGTGTTATTGTCCCCCTCCTTTAGCCATTTCACCTTTGCCTTATGTTTCCAGAAACTTTTCTGCTCTACTAGAGACCTAACTAACTTAGCCTTGGCCTCTTTTAGCTTCAGCATATTTCCCTCAGAAGCATCCAAGTCATACTTCTGTTCCTGAGTGTGGAGAGCAGCTTCAGCTTTTATCACATTATCAGTTATGTTACCAAAAATTTCTTTATTCCAAATTTTGAGCTCTTTTTTCAGTCTTACCAGCTTAAGGAAGAAACCAAGCATTCCTGATTTGTGATGAGGCAGATCCCAGTTTTGTCTAATCACTTCACTGAATTCTTTCCTTTTATACCATGTATTTAAGAATCTAAATGGTCTATGAGTAGAAAGGATATCACTGCCAATAGTGAGAAGCATAGGATTGTGGTCAGAAGATATTCGATTCAAAATTTGGACAGATGATGTAGGAAAATTGGAAGACCATGAAGAAGTACACAAGCCTCTATCTAGTCTTTGAATAGTAGGATTCCTAAGTCTGTTATTACTCCAAGTGAACAGATTCCCAACAGTATTAATTTCTTCCAAAGCCATAACATTAATAAAATCCATAAAGTCCCTCATGCTACCTTGTTTAGGAGTAGAAGGACCTTTATATTCATTTATTGATGTTATAGCATTAAAATCACCTATGAAAATAGAATCGGAGTGGTTTAATGACTTAAGATCAGACCAAAGGGAAATCCTGCCATTTCTAGTTCTAAGTCCATACACAATGAAAGCATCCATACTTTTATGCAGAGTTAGACAATTCACATTGACAGTATATCTCCAACATTTCAGTTCAATTTCGCAAAATTAGGTGATGGGGCCTATGAGAAATTTTTTTTAAAATACCCTGTCAGTCTAACACTCCGATAATGTTAAAACCGATAAGAAAGTTTCAGATCCCTAGCTGAATCTCAACTATTTGAGTGTGATAAAGAAACTGAGGCTAATCTAAGTATAATTCAACAACTTCTTATGAATGACACCTTTGTGTGATAATAACTAGTGTGCTACAGTTTACTCTAGGTCATGTGCTTTCGCTGTAAAATTATTCATCAACCGAACTCTCTTACATTTTAAGTTCCTAAAAAACCACGAACATGAAATTTAATGCGATGCTCGGTCGTGGAAATGATTGTTCTTATATCTCTTATTATAGGGGTATAAGTGGAATACTAAGAAAAATGAAAGACAAATACCTTAGTAATTCCGTCCATGGCCGTAACGAAACATTGTTGTTGTCAATTGTTGATTCTGTTCAGTGTATCTCTAATATTTCATTTCAATCTTGCACAATTTGGTGATGGGTCCAATGTGTAAAATTTAAAAAAAAACACCCTGTCAGTCTAAAATTCCAACAATGTTCAGTCCCATAAGAAAGTTTCAGATCTGTAGCCGAAACTCTACTATTCAAGTGTGATAAAGAAACAAACACTTATCTATGTAAACTTAAACTTTTTTTTATTAATGACACCTTGTGTACATGTAATTAGTGTGCTACCATTTACTCCAAGTCACGTGCAGTTGCTTTAAAATTCTTCATGGACCGAACTCAATTACATTTTGATTTCCAAAAAAACCACAAACATTAAATTTAATGCGATGCTTGGTGGTGGAAATGATTGCTCTCACATCTCTTATAGTAGGGGTATAAATGGAATACACAGAAAAAAGAAAAATGAATACACTGGTGAATCGGTCCATGACCATAACGGAAGATTGTGGTTGTCAATTAATGAATTTTTTCAGTGTGTCTCCAATATTTCATTTCAATTTCTCATTCTTAGGTTATGGGACCTATGTGAAATTTTTTTAAAATACAGTGTTAGTTTAAAACTCTGATAATGTTCTGTCCGAGAAGAAAGTTACAGATCCGTAGCTCAAACTCTTCTATTCTAGTGTCATAAATAAACTGAGACTAATCTATGTATACTTCAACAACTTGTTATTAAGGACACCTTGTGTACTTGTAATTAGTGTGCTACCGTTTAGTCCAAGTCATGTGTTATCACTTTAAAATTCTTCATGGACAGAACTCTATTACATTTTGATTTCCTAAAAAACCAAGAACATGAAATTTAATACGATGCTAGGAGGTTGAAATGATTATTCTCATATCTCTAATCGTAGGGGTATAAGTGGAATACTGAGAAAAATGAAAGACAAATACAGTGGTGAATCCGTCCATGGCCATAACGGGACATTGTGGTTGTCAATTGATGATTTAGTGTATCTCCAATATTTCATTTCAATTTTGTATAATTAGGTGATGCAACCTATGTGCAAAATTTTAAAAAAATACACTTTCTGTCTAAAACTCTGATAATGTTCAGTCCGATAAAAACTTTTTAGATCAGTATCTGAAACTCAACTATTCGAGTGTGATAAAGAAACTAAAACTAATCTACGTATACTTCAACAACTTCTTATGAATGACACCTTTGTGTACTTGTAACTAGTGTGCTACAATTTACTCCATGTGATGTGTTCACTTTAAAATTATTCATGGACCAAACTCTACTACATTTTGATTTCCAAATAAACCACGAACATGAAATTTAATACGATGCTCGGTGGTGGATAAGACTGTCCCCATATCTTTTATCGTAGGGGTATAAGTGGAATACTAAGAAAAATGAAAGACAAATATACTGGTAAATCCGTCCATGACCATAACGCAACATTGTTGTTGTCAATTGATGATTCTGTTCAGTGTATCTCCAACATTTCATTTCAATTTCAGAAAATTAGGTGATGGGGCCTATGAGAAAATTTTTAAAAAATACCCTGTCAGTCTAAAACTCCGATAATGTTCAAACCGATAAGAAAGTTTCAGATCCCTAGCTGAATGTTAACTATTCGAGTGTGATAAAGAAACTGAGACTAATCTACGTATACTTCAACAACTTCTTATGAATGACACCTTTGTGTAATTGTAACTACTGTGCTACAGTTTACTCCAGGTGTTGTGCTTTCACTTTAAAATAATTCATTAACCGAACTCTCTTACATTTTAATTTCCTAAAAAACTACGAACATAAAATTTAATGCGATGCTCGGTCGTGGAGATGATTGTTCTCATATCTCTTATCTTTGGGTTATAAGTTGAATACTAAGAAATATGAAAGACAAATACCTTGGTGAATCCGTCCATGACCGTAACGAAACATTGTTGTTATCAATTGATGATTCTATTAAGTGTATCTCCAATATTTACTTTCAATTTTGAATAATTTGGTGATGGGACCTATGTGTAAAGTTAAAAAAAATACCCGGTCAATCTAAAATTCTGATAATGTTCAGTCCGATAAAAAAGTTTCAGATCCGTAGCTGAAACTCTACTATTCAAGTGTGATAAAGAATGTTTCAGATCCGTAGCTGAAACTCTACTATTCGAGTGCGATAAAGAAATGGATACTGATCTACGTATACTTCAAAAACTTCTTATTAATGACACCTTATGTACTTGTAATTAGTGTGCTACCGTTTACTCAAGGTTACGTGCTATCGCTTTAAAATTCTTCATGGACTAAACTCTATTACATTTCGATTTCCAAAAAAAAACACAAAAATGAAATTCAATGCAATGCTCGGTGATGGAATTGATTTTTCTCATATCTCTTATCGTAGGGCTATAAGTGGAATACAGGGGAAAAATGAAAGACAAATACACTTGTGAATCTGTCAATGACCATAACAGAACATTGTGGTTGTCAATTGATGATTCTGTTAAGTGTATCCCCAATATTTCATTTCTATTTTGCATGCTTAGGTGATGGAACCTATGTGAAAAATTAAAAAATATATAGTGTCTGCCTAAAACTCTCATAATGTTCAGTCTAAAACTCTAATAATCTTCAGTCCAATTAGAAAGTTTCAGATCCGTAGCTGAAACTCAACTATTCAAGAATGATGAAAAAAACCTGAGACTAACAGTTTACTCCAAGTCATGTGGATTCGCTTTAAAATTATCCATGGACCGAACTCTATTACATTTTGATTTCCTAAAAATCTACGAACATGAAATTTAATGCTATGCTCGGTGGTGGATATGATTGCTCTCATATCTCTTATGGTAGGGGTATAAATTGAATACTAAAAAATGAAGCACAAATACACTGGTGAATCCGTCCATGACCATAACGGAAGATTGTGGTTGTCAATTAATGAATTTTTTCAGTGTGTCTCCAATATTTCATTTCAATTTCTCATTCTTAGGTTATGGGACCTATGCGAAATTTTTTTAAAATACAGTGTTAGTTTAAAACTCTGATAATGTTCTGTCCGAGAAGAAAGTTACAGATCCGTAGCTCAAACTCTTCTATTCTAGTGTCATAAATAAACTGAGACTAATCTATGTATACTTCAACAACTTGTTATTAAGGACACCTTGTGTACTTGTAATTAGTGTGCTACCGTTTAGTCCAAGTCATGTGTTATCGCTTTAAAATTCTTCATGGACAGAACTCTATTACATTTTGATTTCCTAAAAAACCAAGAACATGAAATTTAATACGATGCTAGGAGGTTGAAATGATTATTCTCATATCTCTAATCGTAGGGGTATAAGTGGAATACTGAGAAAAATGAAAGACAAATACAGTGGTGAATCCGTCCATGGCCATAACGGGACATTGTGGTTGTCAATTGATGATTTAGTGTATCTCCAATATTTCATTTCAATTTTGTATAATTAGGTGATGCAACCTATGTGCAAAATTTTAAAAAAATACACTTTCTGTCTAAAACTCTGATAATGTTCAGTCCGATAAAAACTTTTTAGATCAGTATCTGAAACTCAACTATTCGAGTGTGATAAAGAAACTAAAACTAATCTACGTATACTTCAACAACTTCTTATGAATGACACCTTTGTGTACTTGTAACTAGTGTGCTACAATTTACTCCATGTGATGTGTTCACTTTAAAATTATTCATGGACCAAACTCTACTACATTTTGATTTCCAAATAAACCACGAACATGAAATTTAATGCGATGCTCGGTGGTGGATAAGACTGTCCCCATATCTTTTATCGTAGGGGTATAAGTGGAATACTAAGAAAAATGAAAGACAAATATACTGGTAAATCCGTCCATGACCATAACGCAATATTGTTGTTGTCAATTGATGATTCTGTTCAGTGTATCTCCAACATTTCGTTTCAATTTCAGAAAATTAGGTGATGGGGCCTATGAGAAAATTTTTAAAAAATACCCTGTCAGTCTAAAACTCCGATAATGTTCAAACCGATAAGAAAGTTTCAGATCCCTAGCTGAATGTTAACTATTCGAGTGTGATAAAGAAACTGAGACTAATCTTCGTATACTTCAACAACTTCTTATGAATGACACCTTTGTGTAATTGTAACTACTGTGCTACAGTTTACTCCAGGTGTTGTGCTTTCGCTTTAAAATGATTCATTAACCGAACTCTCTTACATTTTAATTTCCTAAAAAACTACGAACATAAAATTTAATGCGATGCTCGGTCGTGGAGATGATTGTTCTCATATCTCTTATCTTTGGGGTATAAGTTGAATACTAAGAAATATGAAAGACAAATACCTTCGTGAATCCGTCCATGACCGTAACGAAACATTGTTGTTATCAATTGATGATTCTATTAAGTGTATCTCCAATATTTACTTTCAATTTTGAATAATTTGGTGATGGGACCTATGTGTAAAGTTTAAAAAAATACCCGGTCAATCTAAAATTCTGATAATGTTCAGTCCGATAAAAAAGTTTCAGATCCGTAGCTGAAACTCTACTATTCAAGTGTGATAAAGAATGTTTCAGATCCGTAGCTGAAACTCTACTATTCGAGTGCGATAAAGAAATGGATACTGATCTACGTATACTTCAAAAACTTCTTATTAATGACACCTTATGTTCTTGTAATTAGTGTGCTACCGTTTACTCAAGGTTACGTGCTATCGCTTTAAAATTCTTCATGGACTGAACTCTATTACATTTCGATTTCCAAAAAAAAACACAAAAATGAAATTCAATGCAATGCTCGGTGATGGAATTGATTTTTCTCATATCTCTTATCGTAGGGCTATAAGTGGAATACAGGGGAAAAATGAAAGACAAATACACTTGTGAATCTGTCAATGACCATAACAGAACATTGTGGTTGTCAATTGATGATTCTGTTAAGTGTATCCCCAATATTTCATTTCTATTTTGCATGCTTAGGTGATGGAACCTATGTGAAAAATTTAAAAATATATAGTGTCTGCCTAAAACTCTCATAATGTTCAGTCTAAAACTCTAATAATCTTCAGTCCAATTAGAATCAACTATTCAAGAATGATGAAAAAAACCTGAGACTAACAGTTTACTCCAAGTCATGTGGATTCGCTTTAAAATTATCCATGGACCGAACTCTATTACATTTTGATTTCCTAAAAATCTACGAACATGAAATTTAATGCTATGCTCGGTGGTGGATATGATTGCTCTCATATCTCTTATGGTAGGGGTATAAATTGAATACTAAAAAATGAAGCACAAATACACTGGTGAATCCGTCCATGACCATAACGGAACATTGTGGTTGTCAATTGATTATTCTGTTCAGTGTATCTCTAATATTTCATTTCAATCTTGTACAATTTGGTGATGGGACCTAAGTGCAAAATTTTTAAAAAATACCCTATCAATCTAAAATTCCAACAATGTTCAGTCCCATAAGAAAGTTTCAGATCCGTAGATGAAACTCTACTATTCAAGTGTGATAAAGAAACAAACACTTATCTATGTAAACTTCAATTTTTTTTTATTAATGACACCTTGTGTTCTTGTAATTAGAGTGCTACCATTTACTCCAAGCCACGTGCAATCGCTTTAAAATTCTTCATGGACCGAACTCTATTACATTTTGATTTCCAAAAAAACCACAAACATTAAATTTAATGCGATGCTTGGTGGTGGAAATGGTTTCTCTCACATCTCTTATCGTAGGGGTATAAGTGGAATACAAAGAAAAAAGAAAGACAAATACACTGGTGAATTAGTCCATAACCATAACGGAACATTGTGGTTGTCAATTAATGAATTTGTTCACTGTGTCTCCAATATTTCATTTCAATTTTGCATAGTTAGGTTATAGGACCTATGTGGAAAATTTTAAAAATACAGTGTTAGCCTAAAACTCTGATAATGTTTAGTCCGAAAAGAAAGTTTCGGATCCGTAGCTGAAACTCATCTATTCTAGTTTTATTAATAAACTGTGACTACTCTATGTATACTTCAAAAACTTGTTATTAATGACACCTTGTGTACTTGTAATTAGTGTGCTACCATTTACTCCAGTTCATGTGCTATCGCTTTAAAATTCTTCATGGACCGAACTCTATTACATTTTGATTTCCAAAAAAACCGCAATCAATAAAATTTATGCGATACTTGGTGGTGGAAATGATTGCTCTCACATCTCTTACCGTAGGGGTATAAGTTGAATACAAAGAAAAAAGAAAGACAGATACACTGGTGAATCCGTCCATGCCATAACGGAACATTGTGGTTGTCAATTGATGAATTTGTTCAGTGTATCTCCAATATTTCATTTCAATTTCGCATACTTAGGTTATGGGACCTATGTGAAAAGTTTTTCAAATTTTGTGTTAGTTTAAAACTCTGACAATATTCTTTCCGAAAAGAAAGTTTCAGATCCATAGCTGAAACTCTTCTATTCTAGTGTGAAAAATAAACTGAGACTAATCTATGTAAACTTCAACAACTTGTTATTAAGGACACCTTGTGTACATGTAATTACTGTGCTACCGTTTACTCCAAGTCAAGTGTTATCACTTTAAAATTCGTCAAGGACAGAACTCTATTACATTTTGATTTCCTAAAAAACCACGAACATGAAATTTAATACGATGCTAGGAGGTTGAAATGATTATTCTCATATCTCTAATCGTAAGGGTATAAGTGGAATACTGAGAAAAATGAAAGACAAATACACTTGTGAATCCGTCCATGACCATAACGAGACATTTTGGTTATCAATTGATGATTTAGTGTATCTCCAATATTTCATTTCAATTTTGTATAATTAGGTGATGGCACCTATGTACAAAATTTAAAAAAAATACACTTTCTGTCTAAAACTCTGATAATGTTCAGTCCGATAAAAACTTTTAGATCAGTATCAGAAACTCAACTATTCGAGTGTGATAAAGAAACTGGGACTAATCTACGTATACTTCAACAACTTCTTATGAATGACACCTTTGTGTACTTGTAACCGGTGTGCTAAAGTTTACTCCAGGTGATGTGTTTTCACTTTAAAATTATTCATAGACCAAACTCTATAACATTTTGACTTCCTAAAAAACACGAACATGAAATTTAATGCGATGCTTGGTGGTGGATATGACTGTCCCCATATCTCTTATCGTAGGGGAATAAGTGGAATACTAAGAAAAATGAAAGACAAATACACTGGTAAATCCATCCATGACCATAACGAAACATTGTGGTTGTCAATTGATGATTCTGTTCAGTGTATCTCCAACATTTCATTTCAGTTTTGGAAAATTAGGTGATGGGGCCTATGAGAAAATTTTTTAAAAATACCCTGTCAGTCTAAAGCTCCGATAATGTTCAAACCGATAAGAAAGTTTTAGATCCCTAGCGGATACTCAACTATTCGAGTGTGATAAAGAGATTGAGACTAATCTACGTATACTTCAACAAGTTCTTATGAATGATACCTTTGTGTAATTGTAACTACTGTGCTACAGTTTACTCCAGGTCATGTGCTTTCGCTTTAAAATGATTCATCAACCGAACTCTCTTACATTTTAATTTCCTAAAAAACTACGAACATGAAATTTAATGCGATGCTCGGTCGTGGAAATGACTGTTCTCATATCTCTCATCTTAGGGGTATAAGTGGAATACTAAGAAATATGAAAGACAAATACCTTGGTGAATCCGTCCATGACCGTAACGAAACATTGTTGTTGTTAATTGATGATTCTATTAAGTGTATCTCCAATATTTCATTTCAATTTTGAATAATTTGGTTATGGGAACTATGTGTAAAGTTAAAAAAATACCCTGTCAGTCAAAAATGCCGATAATGTTCAGTCTGATAAAAAAGTTTCAGATCCGTAGCTGAAACTCTACTATTCAAGTGTGATAAAGAAATGGATACTAATCTACGTATACTTCAAAAACTTCTTATTAATGACACCTTGTGTACTTGTAATTAGTGTGCTACCGTTTACTCAAGGTTATGTGCTATCGCTTTAAAATTCTTCATGGACAGAAACCTATTACATTTCGATTTCCAAAAAAACCACGAAAATGAAATTCAATGCAATGCTCGGTAATGGAATTGATTTTTCTCATATCTCTTATCGTAGGGGTATAAGTGGAATACAGAGAAACGTGAAAGACAAATACACTGGTGAATCCGTCAATGACCATAATGGAACATTGTGGTTGTCAATTGATGATTCTGTTAAGTGTATCCCCAATATTTCATTTCTATTTTGCATGCTTAGGTGATGGAACCTATGTGAAAAATTTAAAAATATATAGTGTCTGCCTAAAACTCTCATAATGTTCAGTACAAAACTCTAATAATCTTCAGCCCAATTAGAAAGTTTCAGATCCGTAGCTGAAACTCAACTATTCAAGAATGATGAAAAAAAACCGAGACTAACAGTTTACTCTAAGTCATGTGCTTTCGCTTTAAAATTATTCATGGACCAAACTCTATTACATTTTGATTTCCTAAAAATCTACGAACATGAAATTTAATGCGATGCTCGGTGGTGGATATGATTGCTCTCATATCTCTTATAAATTGAATAATAAAAAATGAAGCACAAATACACTGGTGAATCCGTCCATGACCATAACGGAACATTGTGGTTGTCAATTGATGATTCTGTTCAGTGTATCTCTAATATTTCATTTCAATCTTGCACAATTTGGTGATGGGACCTAAGTGCAAAAAAATTTTTAAAAAATACCCTATCATTCTAAAATTCCGACAATGTTCAGTCCCATATGAAAGTTTCAAATCCGTAGCTGAAACTCTACTATTCATGTGTGATAAAGAAACAAACACTTATCTATGTAAACTTCAATTTTTTTTTATTAATGACACCTTGTGTACTTGTAATTAGTGTGCTACCATTTACTCCAAGTCATGTACAATCGCTTTAAAATTCTTCATGGACCGAACTCTATTACATTTTGATTTCCAAAAAACCCACAAACATTAAATTTAATGCGATGCTTGGTGGTGGAAATGATTGCTCTCACATCTCTTATCGTAGGGGTATAAGTTGAATACAAAGAAAAAAGAAAGACAAATACACTGGTGAATCCGTCCTTGACCATAACGGAACATTGTGGTTGTCTTGATGAATTTGTTCAGTGTATCTCCAATATTTCATTTCAATTTCGCATACTTAGGTTATGGGACCTATGTGAAAAATTTTAAAAATACTGTGTTAGTTTAAAACTCAGACAATGTTCAGTCCGAAAAGAAAGTTTCATCTCCGTAGCTAAAACTCTTCTATTCTAGTGTGATAAATAAACTGAGACTAATCTATGTAAACTTCAACAACTTGTTATTAAGGACACCTTTTGTACTTGTAATTACTGTGCTACCGTTTACTCCAAGTCATGTGTTATCGATTTAAAATTCTTCATGGACAGAAATGTATTAAATTTTGATTTCCTAAAAAACCATGAACATGAAATTTAATATGATGCTAGGAGGTTGAAATGATTTTTCTCATATCTCTAATCGTAATGGTATAAGTGGAATACTGAGAAAAATGAAAGACAAATACACTGGTGAATCTGTCCATGACCATAACGGGACATTGTGGTTGTCAATTGATGATTTAGTGTATCTCCAATATTTCATTTCAATTTTGTATAATTAGGTGATGACACCTATGTGCAAAATTTTAAAAAAAATACACTTTCTGTCTAAAACTTTGATAATGTTCAGTCCGATAAAAACTTTTCAGATTAGTATCAGAAACTCAACTATTCGAGTGTGATAAAGAAACTGGGACTAATCTACATATACTTCAACAACTTCTTATGAATGACACCTTTGTGTACTTGTAACCGGTGTGCTAAAGTTTACTCCAGGTGATGTGTTTTCACTTTAAAATAATTCATGGACCAAACTCTATTACATTTTGATTTCCTAAAAAAACACGAACATGAAATTTAATGCGATTCTCGGTTGTTGAAATAATTGTTCTCATATATCTTATTGTAGGGGTATAAGTGGAATACTAAGAAAAACGAAAGACAAATACACTGGTGAATACGTCCATCACCATAATGAAACATTGTGGTTGTTAATTGATGATTCTATTCAGTGTATATCCAATATTTCATTTCAATTTCGCATACATAGGTAGTGGGACTTATATGCAAAATTTTAAAAAATACAGTGTCCGTCTAAAACTCCGATAATGTTCAGTCCGATGAGAAAGTTTCATGTTCGTAGCTGAAACTAAACTATTCGAGTGTGACAAAGAAATTGAGACTAATCTACGTATACTTCAACAACTTCTTATGAATGACACTTTTGTGTAATTGTATCTAGTGTGCTGCAGTTTACTCCAAGTCATGTGCTTTCGCTTTAAAATTCTTCATGGACCAAACTCAATAACATTTTGATTTCCTAAAAAATCACGAAAATAAAATTTAATGCGATGCTCGGTGGTGGAAATGATTGTTCTCATATCACTTATCGTAAGGGTATAAGTGGAATACCAGGAAAAATGAAAGACAAATACACTGGTGAATACGTCCATGACCATAAAGAAACATTGTGGTTGTCTATTGATGATTCTATTAAGTGTATCTCCAGTATTTCATTTCAATTTCACAAAATTTGGTTATGGGACCTATGTACAAAATTTTAAAAAATACCCTGTTAGTCTAAAATTCCAATAATGTTCAGTCTGATAAGAAAGTTTTATATCCGTAGCTGAAACTTTACTATTCGAGTGTGATAAAGAAACAAGTAGTAATCTACGAATACTACATTTTTTTATTAATGATACCTTGTGTACTTGTAATTAGTGTGCTACTGTTTACTCCAAGTCATGTGCTATCGCTTTAAAATTCTTCATGGACACAACTCTATTACATTTTTATTTCCTAAAAAACCACAAAAATGAAATTTAATGCATTTCTCGGTGATGGAATTGATTTTTCTCATATCTCTTATCGTAGGGGTACAAGTGGAATACAAAGAAAAATTATAGACAAATACACTGGTGAATACGTCAATGACCATTACGAAACATTGTGGTTGTCAATTGATGATTCTTTTTAGTGTATCTACAATATTTCATTTCAATTTCGCATACTTAGGTGATGGGACCTATGTGCAAAATTTAAAAAATACAGTGTCAGTCTAAAAATCTGATAATGTTAAGTCAAATAAGAAAGTTTCAGATCCATAGCTGAAACTTAACTATTCAAGAGTGATAAAAACATAGAGACTAATCTACGTATACTTCAACTATTTCTTATGAATGACACCTTTGTGAACTTGTAACTATTGTCCTACAGTTTACTCCAGGTTATGTGCTTTTGGTTTAAAATTATTCATGGACCGAACTCTATTACATTTTGATTTCCAAAAAAACTACGAACATGAACTTTAATGCAATGCTCAGTGGTGGATATGATTGTTCTTATATCTCTTATCATAGGGGTATAAATTGAATACTAAGAAAAATGAAAGACAAATAAACTGGTGAATCTGTCAATGACTATAACGGAACGTTGCGGTTCTCACATCTCTTATCGTAGGGGTATAGGTTGAATATTAAGGAAAATGAAACATAAATACACGAGTAAATCCGTTCATGATCATAACATAACATTGTGGTTGTCAACTGATGATTCTGTTCAGTGTATCTTCAACATTTCATTTCAATTCATACTTAGGTGATGGGACCTATGTGCAAAATTTAAAAAATACAGTGTTAGTCTAAAACCTTAATAATGTTCAGTCCGATAAGAAAGTTTCAGATCCGTAGCTGAAACTCTTCTATTCAAGTGTGATAAATAAAATGAGACTAATCTCTGTATACTTCAACAACTTCTTATTAATGACACCTTGTGTACTTGTAATTAGTGTGCTACCGTTTACTTTAGGTCATGTGCTATCACTTTAAAATTCTTCATGGACAGAACTCTATTACATTTTTATTTCCAAAAAAACCATGAACATCAAATTTAATGCGATGCTCGGATGTGGAAATGATTTTTCTTATATCTCTTATCGTAGGGGTATAAGTGAAGTACTATGAAAAATGAAAGACAAATACACTGGTGAATCCGTCCATGACCATAACGGAACATTGTTGTTGTCAATTGGTGATTATGTTCAGTGTATCTCCAATATTTCATTTCAATTTTGCATAATTAGGTGATGGAACCTATGTGCAAAATTTTAAAAAGTACCTTGTCAGTCTAAAACTCCGATAATGTTCAGTCCGATTAGAAAGTATCAAATTTGTAGCTGAAACTCTACTATTCGAGTGTGATAATGAAACTAAGACTAATCTACGTATACTTTAACAATTTCTTATCAATGACATCTTTTGTACTTGTAATTAATGTGCTACCGTTTACTCCAGGTTATGTGCCATCGCTTTAAAATTCTTTATTGATAGAACTCTATTAAATTTTAATTTCCTAAAAAACTACAAACATGAAATTAAAAGCGATGCTCGGTTGTGGAAATAATTGTTCTCATATCTCTTATTGTAGTGCTATAAGTGGAATACTACGAAAACTGAAAGACAAATACACTGGTGAATCTCTCCATGACCATACCAGAACATTGTAGTTGTCAATTGATGATTCTGTTTAGTGTATCTCTAATATTTCATTGCAATTTCGTATACTTAGGTAATGGGACCAATGTGCAAAATTTTAAAAAATATAGTGTCATGTTCGTAGCTGAAACTAACCTATTCGAACTCTAAAATTATTATTAATGACACCTAGTGTACTTGTAATCAGTGTGCTACCGTTTACCCCATGTCATGTGCTATCGTTTTAAAATTCAGCATGGATAAAACTCTATTACATTTTGATTTCCTAAAAATACCACTAAAATGAAATTTATTGCAATGCTCACTAGTGGAATTGATTTTTGTTATATCTTTGATCGTAGGGGTGTAAGTGGAATACAAAGAAAAATCAAAGACAAATATAAATGTGAATCCGTCCATAACCATAACGGAACATTGTGGTTGTCATTTGATGATTCTGTTCAGTGTATCTCCAATATTTCATTTCAGTTTCTCATAATTAGGTGATGGGACCTATGTGAACATTTCTAAAAAAATACCCCGTTAGTCTAAAACTCCGAGAATGATCAGTCCAATAAGAAAGTTTCCGATCCGCAGCTGAAACTCTACTATTCGAGTGTGATAAAGAAACAAAGACTAATCTATGTATACTTCAAAAAAATTATTATTAAAGACACCTTCTGTACTTGTAATTAGTGTGCTACCGTTTACTCCAGGTCACGTGCTATCGCTTTAAAATTCTTCATGGACAGAACTCTCTAACAATTTGATTTCCTAAAAAACCACTAACATTAACTTTAATACGATGGTAGGTGGTGGAAATGATTGTTCTCGTATCTCTTATCGTAGAGGCATAAATGGAATACTAAGAAAAATGAAAGACAAATACACTGGTGAGTCCGTCCATGATGAAATCATATCATTGTGGTTGTCAATTGATAATTTTGTTCAGTGTATCTCATATATTTCATTTCATTTTTGCATAATTAGGTGATGGGACCCATGTTCAAAATTTTAAAAAATACACTGTCAGTCTAAAACTCCGATAATGTTCAATCAGATAAGAAAGTTTTAGATAAGTAGCTGAAGCTCAACTAATCGAGTGTGATAAAGAAACAGAGACTAATCTACGTATACTTTAACAACTTCTTATGAATGACACCTTTGTGTACTTGTAACTACTGTGTTACATTTTACTCCAGGTCATCTGTTTTCACTTAAAAATTATTCATGGACCGAACTATATTACATTTTGATTTCCTAAAAAATCACGAATATGAAATTTAATGTGATGCTCGGTGGTGGAAATAATTGTTCTCATATCTCTTATCGTAGGGGTATATGTGGAATACTAAGAAAAATGAAAGACAAATACACTGTTTAATCCGTCTATGACCATAACGGAACATTGTGGTTGGCAATTGATGATCTTGTTCAAAGTATCTCCAATATTGCATTTCAATTTCTCATAATTAGGTAATGGGACCTATGTACAAAATTTAAAAAAAATACCCTGTCAGTGTAAAAATCCGATAATCTTCAGTCCGACAGTAAAGTTTCAGATCCATAGCTGAAACTGTGATAAAGATACTGAGACTAATCTACGTATACTTCATCATCTTTTTATTAATGAGACCTTGAGTACTTGTAATTAGTCTGCTACCGTTCACTCCAGGTCATGTGCTATCGCTTTAAAATTCTTCATGGACAGAACTCTATTACATTTTCGTAAAAACCACTAACATGAAATTTAATGCGATGCTCGGTGGTGGAATTGATTGTTCTAATATATCTTACCGTAGGGATGTAAGTGGAATACAAAGAAAAATGGAAGACAAATACACTTGTGAATCCGTCCATGACCATGATGGAACATTGTGGTTGTCAATTGATGATTCTGATAAGTGTATCTCCAATATTTTATTTCAATTTTACAAAATTAGGAGATGGGACCTATGTGCAAAATTTAAAAATATACAGTGTCAGTCTCAAACTCAGATAATGTTTAGTCCGATAAGAAAGTTTCAGATCTGTAGCTGAAACTCAACTATTCGAGTGTGATAAAGAAACAGATACTAATCTACGTATAAGTCAACAACTTCTTATAAATGATACCTTCTTGTACTTGTAACTAGTGTGCTACAGTTTACTCCAGGTCATGTCCTTGCACTTTAAAATTATTCATGGACCGTGCACTATTACATATTGATTTCCTAAAAAACCAAGAACATGAAATTTAATTCGATGCTCGGTGGTGGAAATGATTGTTGCCATATCTCTTTTCGTAGGGGTATAAGTTGAATACTAAGAAAAATGAAAGACAAATACATTGGTGACTCCGTCAATGACAATAACGGAACATTGTGGTTGTCAATTGATAATTATGTTCAATGTATCTCCAATATATCATTCCAATTTCACATACTTAGGTGATAAGACTTATGTGCAAAATTTTAAAAAATACAATATCAGTCTAAAACTCTGATAATGTTCAGTCAAATAAGAAAGTTTCAGATCCGTAACTGAAACTCTACTATTCGAGTGTGATAAAGAAACTAAGACTAGTCTATGTATACTTCACCTTGTATACTTGTAATTAGTTTGCTACATTTTACTCCAGGTCATGTGCTATCGCTTTAAAATTTTTCATGGACGGAACTCTATTACATTTTGATTTCGTAAAAAACCATGAACATGAAATTTAATGCAATGCTCAGTGGTGGAATTGATTGTTCTAATATATCTTATCGTAGGGGTGTAAGTGGAATACTAAGAATAATGGAAGACAAATGTACTGGTGAATCCATCCATGACCATGATGGAACATTGTGGTTGTCAATTGATGATTCTGATCAGTGTATCTCCAATATTTCATTACAATTTTAAATAGTTAGGGGATGGGACCTATGTGCAAAATTTAAAAATATCCAGTGTCAGTCTAAAACTCCGATAATGTTCATTCTGATAAGAAAGTTTCCGATCCGTAGCTAAAAGTTAACTATTCGAGTGTGATAAAGAAACTGATACTAATCTACATATAACTCGACAACTTCTTATGAATGACACCTTCTTGTACTTGTAACTAGTGCGCTACAGTTTACTCCAGATCATGTCCATGCACTTTAAAATCAATCGTCAATCGAACACTATTTCATATTGATTTCCTAAAAAACTGAGAACATGAAGTTTAAATCAACGCTCGGTGGTGGAAATGATTGTTGTCATATCTCTTATCGTAGGGGTATAAGTGGTATACTAAGAAAAATGAAAGGCAAATACATTGGTGAATCTGTCAATACGATAGTGGAACATTGTGGTTGTCAATTGATGATTCTGTTCATTGAATCTCCAATATTTCATTCCAATTTCGCATACTTAGGTGATAAGACCTATGTGAAAAATTTTAAAAAATACAGTGTCTATTAAAACTCTAATAATGTTCTGTCCGAAAAGAAAGTTTCATATCCATAACTGAAACTCTACAATTCGAGTGTCATAAAGAAACTGAGACTAGCCTATGTATACTTCAACAACTTCTTATTAATGACACCTTGTGTACTTGTATTTAGTTTTCTACATTTTACTCCAGGTCATGTGCTATCACTTTAAACTTCTTCATGGACAGAACTCTATTATATTTTGATTTTGTAAAAAACCACGAACATGAAAATTAATACAATTCTCGGTGGTAGAATTGATTGTTCTAATATATCTTATCGTAGGGGTGTAAGTGGAATACTTAGAAAAATGGAAGAAAAATACACTGGTGAATCCGTCCATGACCATGATGAAACATTGTGGTTATCAATTGATGATTCTGATCAGTGTATCTCCAATATTTCATTTCAATTTTACATAATTAGGTGATGGGACCGATGTGCAAAATTTAAAAATATACAGTGTCAGTCTAAAACTCCAATAATGTTCAGTTAGATAAGAAAGTTTTAGATCCGTAGCTGAAACTCAACTATTCGAGTGTTTTAAAGAAACTGATACTAAACTACATATAATTCAACAACTTCTTATGAATGACCCTTTCTTGTACTTGTAACTAGTGTGCTACAAGTTACTCTAGGTCATGTCCTTGCATTTTAAAATTATTCATGGATCGAACACCATTACATATTGATTCCCAAAAAGTCAAGAACATGAAATTTAATGCAACACTCGGTGGTGGAAATGATTGTTGTCATATCTCTTATCGTAGGGGTATAAGTGGAATACTAAAAAGATGAAAGACAAATACATTGGTGAGTCCATCAATGACCATAACGGAACATTGTGGTTGTCAAAAGATGATTCTGTTCAGTGTATCTCCAGTATTTCATTCCAATTTCGCATACTTAGGTGATAAGAGCTATGTGCAAAATTTTAAAAAATACAGTGTCAGTCTAAAACTATGATAATGTTCAGTTCGATAAGAAAGTTTCAGATCCGTAACTGAAACTCTACTATTTGAGTGTGATAAAAAAACCGAGACTAGTCCATGTATACTTCAACAACTTCTTATTAATGGCACCTTGTGTACTTGTAATTAGTTTGCTACATTTTAAAATTGTGGTTATCAATTGATTATTCTGATTAGTGTATCTCCAATATTTCATTTCAATTTTACATAATTAGGTGATGGGACCTATGTGCAAAATTGAAAAATATCAAGTGTCAATCTAAAACTCCGATAGTGTTCAGTCTGATAAGAAAGTTTCAGATCCGTAGCTGAAACTCAACTATTCGAGTGTGATAAAGAAACTGATAGTAATCTAGGTATAATTCAACAACTTCCTATGCATGGCACCTTCTTGTACCTGTAACTAGTGCGCTATAGTTTGTTCCAGGTCATGTCCTTGCACTTTAAAATTATTCATGGACCGAACGCTATTACATATTGATTCCCTAAAAAACCAAGAACATGAATTTAATGCGACACTCTGTGGTGGAAATAATTGTTGTCATATCTCTTATCGTAGGGATATAAGTGGAATACTAAGAAAAATGAAAGATAAATACATTGATGAATCTGTCAATGACCATAACGGAACATTGTGGTTGTCAATTGATGATTTTGAACAGTGTATCTCCAATATTTCATTTCAATTTTACATAATTAGGTGATGGGACCTATGTGCAAAATTTAAAAGTATCCAGTGTCAGTCTAAAACTTAGATAAAGTTCAGTCTAATAAGAAAGTTTCAGATCCGTAGTTGAAACTCAACTATTCGAGTGTGATAAAGAAACTGATACTAAACTGTGTATAATTCAAGAACTTCTTATGAATGACACCTTCTTGTACTTGTAACTTGTGTGCTACAGTATACTCCATGTCATGTCTTGCACTTTAAAATTATTCATGGACTGAACACTATTACACATTGATTCCCTAAAAAACTAAGAACATGAAATTTAATGCAAAGCTCGGTGGTGGAAATGATTGTTGTCATATCTCTTATCGTAGGGGTATAAGTGGAATACTAAGAAAAATGAAAGACAAGTACATTGGTGAATCCGTCAATGACCATAACGGAACGTTGTGGTTTTCAATTGATGATTCTGTTCAATGTATCTCCAGTATTTCATTCCAATTTTGCATACTTAGGTCATGAGAGCTCTGTGCAAAATTTTAAAAAATACAGTGTCAGTCTAAAACTCTGAAAATGTTCAGTTTGATAAGAAAGTTTCAGATCCGTAACTGAAACTCTACTATTCGAGTGTGATAAAGAAACTGAGACTAGTCTATGTATACTTGAACAACTTCTTATTATTGACACCTTGTGTACTTGTATTTAGTTTGCTACATTTTACTCCAGGTCATGTGCTATCGCTTTAAAATTCTTCTTGGACAGAACTCTATTACATTTTGATTTCGTAAAAAACCATGAACATGAAATTTAATGCAATGCTCGGTAGTGTAATTGATTGTTCTAATATATCTTATCGTATGGGTGTAAGTGGAATACTAAAAAGAATGGAAGAATAATACACTGGTGAATCCGTCCATGACAATGATGAAACATTGTGGTTGTCAATTGATGATTCTTATCAGTGTATCTCCAATATTTCATTTCAATTTTACATAATTAGGTGATGGAACCTATGTGAAAAATTGAAAAATATCCAGTGTCAGTCTAAAACTCCGATAATGTTCAGTCTTATAAGAAAGTTTCATATCCGTAGCTGAAACTCAACTATTCGAGTGTGATAAAGAAACAGATACTAATCTACGTATAATTCAACAACTTCTTATGAATGACACCTTCTTGTACTTGTAACTAGTGTGCTACAGTTTCTTCCAGATCATGTCCATGCACTTTAAAATTATTCATGGACCGAACACTATTACATATTGATTTCCTAAAAAACCAAGAACATGAAATTTAATGCGACTCTCGATGGTGGAAATGATTGCTGTCATATCTCTTATCATAGGGGTATAAGTGTAATACTAAGAAAAATGATGGACAAATACATTGGGGAATCCGTCAATATCCAAAACGGAACATTGTGGTTGTCAATTGATGATTCTGTTCATTGTATCTCCAATATTTCATTCCAATTTCACATACTTAGGTGATAATACCTATGAGCAAATTTTTAAAAAGTACAGTGTCGGTCTAAAACCATGATAATGTTCAGTCCGAACAGATAGTTTCAGATCCGTAACTAAAACTCTACAGTTCGAGTGTGATGAAGAAACTGAGACTAGTCTAAGTATACTTCAACAACTTCTTATTAATGACACCTTGTGTATTTGTAATTAGTTTGCTACATTTTACTCCAGGTCATGTGCTATCACTTTAAAATTCTTCATGGACAGAACTCTATTACATTTTGATTTCGTAAAAATCCATGAACATGAAACTTAATGCAATGCTCGGTGGTGGAATTGATTGTTCTAATATATCTTATCATAGGGGTGTAAGTTGAATACTAAGAAAAATAACACAAATACACAAGTGAATCCGTCCATGACCATAACGGAATATTGTGGTTGTCAATTGATGATTCTGATCAGTGTATCTCAAATGTTTCATTTCAATTTTGCATGATTAAGTGATGGGACCTAAGTTCAAATATTTTTTAAAAAATACATTGTATGTCTAAATCACTGATAATGTTCAGTTTCATAAGAAAGTTTCAGATCAATAGCTGAAACTCTAATATTCGAGTGTGATGAAGAAACAAAGACTAATCTACATATACATCAACAACTTCTTATGATTGACACCTTTGTGTACTTGTAACTAGTGTGCTATAGTTTACTCCAGGTCATGTGCTATCACTTTAAAAATCTTCATGGACAGAACTCTATAACATTTCGATTTTCAAAAAAACCACGAACATTAAATTTAATGCGATGCTCAAGGGTGGAAATGACGGTTCTCATATCTATTATCATAGGGGTATAAGTGGAATTCTAAGAAAATGAAAGACAATTACACTGGTGAATCCGTCCATAACCATAACAGAACATTGTGGTTGTCAATTGATGATTCTGTTCAGTGTATCTCCAATATTTCATTTAAATTTTTCATAATTAGGTGATTGAACCTATGTGCAAAAATTTTTTAAAAAATTCAGTGTCAGTCTAAAACTACGATAATGTTCAGTTTGATAAGAAAGTTTGAGATCTGTAGCTAAAACTCAACTATTCGAGTGTTATGAAAAACTGAGACTAATCTACGTATACTTCATCTTATTATTAATGATACCTTGTGTACTTGTAATTAGTGTGCTACCGTTTACTCTAGGTCATGTTCTGTCACTTTAAAATTATTTATGGACATAACTCTATTACATTTTAATTTCCTAAAAATCCACAAACATGAAATTTAATGCAATGCTCGGTGGTGGAATTGAGTGTTCTCATATCTCTTATCAGAGGGGGTATAAGTGGAATACTAAGAAGAATGGAAGACAAATACACTGGTAAATCTGTCTTTGACTATAACGGAACATTGTGGTTGTCAATTGATGAGTCCGTTCAGTGTATCTCCAATATTATATTTCAATTTTGCATAATTAGGTGAAGGGACCAATGTGCAAAATTGTAAAAAGACACTGTCTGTTTAAAACTCCGATAATCTTAAGTCTAATAAGAAAGTTTTAGATCCGTCGCTAAAACTCAACTTTTCGAGTGTTGTAAAAAATTGAGACTAATGTACATATACCTCCTCAACTTATTATTAATGATACCTTGTGTACTTGCAATTAGTGTGCTACCGTTTACTCCAGGTCATGTTCTATCGCTTTAAAATTCTTTATGGACAGAACTCTATTACATTTTGATTTCCTAAAAAACCACAAGCATGAAATTTAATGCAATGCTTGGTGGTGGAATTGATTGTTTTCATATCTCTTATCGTAAGGGTATAAGTGGAATACTAATAAAAATGGAAGACAAATACACAGGTGAATCCGTCCATGACTATAACGGAACATTGTGGTTGTCAATTGATGCATTTGTTCACTGTATCTCCAGTATTACATTTTAACTTTGCATAATTATGTGATGGGACCTATGTGCAAAATTGTAAAAAACACAATGTTAGTCTAAAACTCCGATAATGTTATGTTCGATAAGAGAGTTTCAGATCCGTAGCTGAAACACAACTATTTGAGTGTGATAAAGAAACCTTTGTACTTGTAACTAGTGTGCTACAGTTTATTCAAGGTCATGTGGTTGTGCTTTAAAATTATTCATGGAAAGAACTCTATAACATTTTGATTTCCTGAAAAACCATGAACATTAAATTTAATGCGATGCTCTGTGATGGAAATGATTGTTCTCATAACTCTTATCATTGTGGTATAAGTGGAATAATAAGAAAAATGAAAGACAAATACACTGGTAAATCCGTCCATGACCATAATGGAACATTGTGGTTGTCAAATGATGATTCTATTCAGTGTATCTCTAATATTTCATTTCAATTTCGCATAATTAGGTGAAGGGACCTATGTGCAAATTTTTTTTAAAAAATACACTGTCATTCTGAAACTCCAATAATGTTCAGTCCGATAAGAAAGTTTCAGATCCGTATCTAAAACTCAACTATTTGAGTTTGATAAATAAGATTATACTAATCTACGTATAATTCAACAACTTCTTATGAATGACACCTCGTGTACTTGTAACTAATGTGCTACAGTTTAATCCAGGTCATTTGCTTGCGCATTAAAATTATTCATGGAGAAAACTCTATAACATTTTGATTTTCTAAAAGACCACGAACATTAAATCTAATGTGATGGTAGGTGGTGGAAATGATTTTTCTCATATCTCTTATCGTAGGGTTATAAGTGGAATACTATGAAAGGGAAAGACAAATACATTGGCGAATCTGTCAATGACCATAACGAACATTGTTGTTGTCAATTGATGATTCTGTTCACTGTATCTCCAATATTTCATATCAATTTTTCATAATTAGGTGATAGGACCTATGTGCCAAATTTAAAAAAAATACATTGTCAGTCAAAAACTCCGATAATGTTTAGTGTGATAAGGAAGTTTCAGATCTGTAGCTAAAACTCAACTATTCGAGCGTGATAAAGAAACTGAGACTAATCTGTGTATACTTCATCAACTTATTATTAATGGCACCTTGTTTACTTGTAATTAGTGTGCTACCATTTACCCTAGGTCAAGTGATATCGCTTTAGAATTCTTCATTGATAGAACTTGATAACATTTTGATTTCCTAAAAAACCACGAACACTAAATGTAATGCAATGCTTAGTGGTGGAATGATCATTCTCATATCTCTCATAGTAGTGGTATAAGTGGAATACTAAGAAAAATGCGAGACACATACACTGGTGAATCTGTCTATGACCATAACAGAACATTGTGGTTGTCAATTGATGATTATGTTCAGTGTATCTCCAATATTTAATTTCAATTTTGCATACTTAGGTAATGTGACCTATGTGAAAAAATTTGAAAAAATACATTGTCATCTAAAACTCTAATAATGTTCTGTCTGATAAAAAAGTTTCAGATCCATAGCTGAAACTCAACTATTTGAGTGTGATAAAGAAATGGTGACTAATCTACGTATACTTCATAAACTTATTATTAATGACGCCTTGTGTACTTGTAATTTGTGTGCTTCCCTATACTCCAGATCATGTGATATCGTTATAAAATTCATCATGGAAAAAACTCTATTACATTTTGATTTCCTAAAAAACCACAAACATAAAATTTAAAGCAATACTCAGTGGTGGAATTGATTGTTCTGATATCTGTTATTGTAGGGTTATGAGTGGAATACTAAGAAAAATGAAAGAAAAATACACTAGTGAATCCATCCATGACAATAACAGAACATTGTAGTTGTCAATTGATGTTTCTGTTCAGTGTATCTCCAATATTTCATTTTAACTTTGCATAATTAGGCGATGGGACCTTTGTGCAAAATTGTAAAAAAAGACACTGTCTATCTAAAACTCCGATAATTTTTAGTCCGATAAGAAAGTTTTAGATCGTAGTTGAAACTCAACTGTTCGAGTGTTATAAAAATATTGAGACTAATCTACGTATACTTCATCAACTTCTTATGAATAATACCTTGTGTACTTGTATTTAGTGTGCTACCGTTTACTCCAGGTCATGTTCGATCGCTTTAAAATCTTTATGGACAGAACTCTATTACATTTTGATTTCCCAAAAAATCACAAACATGAAATTTAATGCAATGCTCGGTGGTGGAATTGATTGTTCTCATATCACTTATCGTAGAGGTATAAGTGGAATACTAAGAAAAATGTAAGAAAAATACACTGGTGATTCCGTCCATGACCATAACGGAACATTGTGGTTGTTAATTGATGATTTTGTTCAGTGTATTTCCGATATTTCATTTTAATTTTGTATAACTAGATCATGGGACATATGTGCAAATTTTTTCAAAAAGAACAATGTCTGTCTAAAACTCCAATAATATTAAATCCGATAAGAAAGTTTCAGATCCGTAGATGATACTCAACTATTCATGCGTGATAAAAAAACTGAGACTAATCTATGTATACCTCATCAACTTATTATCAATGACACCTTTTGTACTTGTAATTAATGTGCTACCGTTTACTCCAAGTCATGTGCTATCGCTTTAAAATTCTTTATGGACATAACTATATTACATTTTGATTTCCTAAAAAAACAACGAACATGAAATTTAATGCAATGCTTGGTGGTGCAATTGATTTTTCTTATATCTCTTATCGTACGGGTATAAGTGGAATACTAAGAAAAATGGAAGACAAATACACTGGTCAATCCGTCCATGACTATAACGAAACATTGTGGATGTCAATTGACGATTATGTTCAGTGTATCTCCAATTTTTCATTTCAATTTCACATAATTAGGTGAAGGGACCTATGTGCAACAGTTTTAAAAAAAATACACTGTCATTCTTAAACTCCAATAGTGTTCAGTCCGATAAGAAAGTTTTAGGTCCGTAGCTGAAACTCAACTATTTATAGTTTGATAAATAAACTGATACTAATCTACGTATAATTCAACAACTTCTTATGAATGACACCTTCGTGTACTTGTAACTAGTGTACTACAGTTTACTCCTGGTCATTTGCTTGCGCTTTAAAATTCTTCCTGGACAGAACTCTATTACATTTTTATTTCCAAAAAAACCACGGAAATGAAACTAAATGCAATGCTCGGTGGTGGCAATGATTTTTCTCATATCTCTTATTGTAGGGGTATAAGTGGAATACTATGAAAAGGAAAGACAAATACACTGGTGAATCCGTTAATAACCATAACGGAACATTGTGGTTGTCAAATGATGATTTTGTTCAGTGTATCTCCAATATTTCATTTCAATTTTGCATAATTACGTGATAGGACCTATGTGTAAAATTTTAAAAAAATAAACTGTCAGTCTAAAACTCCAATAATGTTTAATGTTATACGGAAGTTTCAGACCCGTAACTAAAACTCAACTATTCGAGTGTGATAAAGAAACTGAGACTAATCTATGTATTCTTCATCAACTTATTATTAATGACACCTTCTGTACTTGTAATTAGTGTGCTATCGTTTACTCCAGGTCATGTGCTATCGCTTTAAAATTCTTCATTGACAGAACTCTATAACAATTTGTTTTCCTAAAAAACCATGAACATTAAATTTAATGTGATGCTCAGTGGTGGAACGATTGTTCTCATATCTCCCATAGTAGTGGTATAAGTGGAGTACTAAGAAAAATGAAAGACAAATACACTGGTGAATCCATCTATGACCATAATAGAACATTGTGGTTGTCAATTGATGATTTTGTTCAGTCTATCTCCAATATTTAATTTCAATTTTGCATACTTTGGTAATGTGACCCATGTTCAAAAATTTTTAAAAGTACATTGTCATTCTAAAACTCTAATAATGTTCAGTCAGATAAATTTTTTTAGATTTGTAGCTGAAACTCAACTATTCGAGTGTGATAAAGAAACGGAGACAAATCTACGTATACTTCATAAACTTATTAATAATGACGCCTTGTGTACTTTTAATGTGTGTGCTACCGTTTACTCCAGATCAAGTGATACCTTTATAAAATTCTTCGTGGAAATAACTCTGTTACATTTTGATTCCCTAAAAAACCACGAACATGAAATTTAATGCAATGCTCGGTGGTTGAACTAATTGTTCTCATATCTCTTATCATAGGGGTATAAGTGGAATACTAAGAAAAATGAAAGACAAATACACTAGTCAATCCGCCCATGACAATAATGGAACATTGTGGTTATCAATTGATGATTCCGTTCACTGTATCTACAATATTACATTTCAATTTTGCTTAATTAGGTGATTGGACCTATGTGCAAAATTTCAAAAAATACACTGTCCGTCTAAAATTCCGAAATGTTCAGTCCGATAAGAAAGTTTCATATCCGTAGCTGAAACTCAACTATTCGAGTGTGATATAAAACTGAGACTAATCTACGTACACTTCATCAACTTATTATTAATGACACCTTGCATACTTGTAATTAGTGTGCTACCGTTTACTCCAGGTAATGTTCTATTGATTTAAAATTCTTCATGGACAAAACTCCATTACTTTTATATTTACTAAAAAACCATGAACATTAAATTTAATGCAATACTCGGTGGTGAAATTGATTGTTCTCATACCTTTTATCCTAAGGGTATAAGTGAAATACTAAGAAAAATACACTGGTGAATCCGTCCATGACCATAACGGAACATTGTGGTTGTTAATTGGTGATTATGTTCAGTGTATCTCCAATATTTCATTTCAATTTTACATAATTAGGTTATGGGACCTACGTGCAAATATATTTTTTTAAACACTATCAGTCTAAAACTCCAATAATGTTCAGTCCAATAAGAAAGTTTCAGATCTATAGATGACACTCAACTAAAAGTGTGATAAAGAAACTGAGACTAATCTACGTATACTTCATCAAATTATTAATAAAGACACCTTGTTTACTTGTAATTAGTGTGCTACCATTTACTCCAGGTCATGTGCTATTGCTTTAAAATTCTTCATGGACAGAACTCTATTACATTTTGATTTCCTAAAAAACCACGAACATGAAATTTAATGCAATGCTCGGTGGTGGAATTGATTGTTTTCTTATTTCTTATCGTAGGGGAATAAGTGGAATGCTAAGAAAATGGAACACAAATACAATGGTGAATCCGTCCATGACTATAACAGAACATTGTGGTTGTCAATGGATGATTCTTTTCAGTGTATCTCCAATATTTCATTTCAACTTTGCATAATTAGGTGATGGGACCTATGTGCAAAATTGTAAAAAAGACACTATCAGTCTAAAACTTCGATAATGTTCTGTCCGATTAGAAACTTTCAGATCTGTAGATGAAACTCAACCATTAGAGTGTGATAAAGAAACTGAGACTAATGTAGGTATACTTCATTAACTTATTTTTAATGACACCTTGTGTGCTTGTAATAAGTGTGCTACTGTTTACTCCAAGTCATGTTCTATCGCTTTAAAATTATTCATGGAAAGAACTCTATTACATTTTAATTTCCTAAAATACCACGAACATGAAATTTAATGCGATGCTTTGTGGTGGAAATGATTCTTCTCATAGCTCTTATCATAGTGGTATAAGTGGAATACTAAGAAATATGAAAGACAATTACACTGGTAAATCCGTCCATAACCATAACGGAACATTGTGGTTGTGAAATGATGATTCTATTTAGTGTATCTCTAATATTTCATTTCAATTTCGCATAATTAGGAGTTGGGACCTATGTGCAAAATTTTAAAAAAAATCACTGTCATTCTAAACCTCCAATAAAGTTCTATCCGATAAGAAAGTTTAAGATCCGTAACTGAAACTAAACTATTCAAGTGTGATAAAGAAACTGAGACTAATCAACGTATATTTCAACAACTTCTTATGAATGACAACTTTGTGTACTTGTAACTAGTGTGCTACAGTTTACTCCAGGTCACGTGCTATCACTTTAAAATTCTTCATGGACAGAACTCTATAACATTTTGATTTTAAAAAAAACCACGAACATTAAATTTAATGCGATGCTCGGTGGTGGACATGAATGTTCTTATATCTCTTATCGTAGAGGTATAAGTGGAATACAAAGAAAATGAAAGACAAATACACCGGTGAATATGTCAATGACCATAATGGAACATTGTGGTTGTTAATTAATGATTTCATTCAGTGTATCTCCAATGCAAAATTTTGCATAATTAGTTGATGGAACCTATGCTGAAAATTTTAAAAAATACACTATCAGTCTAAGACTACGATAATGTTCAGTCTAATAAGGAAGTTTCAGATCTGTAGCAAAAACTCAACTATTCGAGTGTGATAAAGAAATTGAGACTAATCTACGTATACTTCAACGACTTATAATTAATGACACCTTGTGTACTTGTAATTAGTGTGCTACCGTTTACTCCATGTAATTTTCTATCGCTTTAAAAGTTCTTCAAGGACTGAACTCCATTACATTTTGATTTCCAAAAATACCACAAACATGAAATTTAATGCAATGCTCGGTGGTGGAATTTATTTTTCTCATATCTCTTATCATAGGGGTATAATTTAAATACTAAGAAACATGTAACACAAATACACTGGTGAATCCTTCTATGACCATAGCGGAACATTGTGGTTTTCAATTGATGATTCTATTCAGTGTATCTCCAATATTTCATTTCAATTTCGCATACTTAGGTGATGGGACCTATGTGCAAAATTTTAAAAAATACAGTGTCAGTCAAAAACTCTGATAATGTTCAGTCCGATAAGAAAGTTACAGATCTGTAACTAAAACTCTACTATTCAAGTGTGATAAAAGAATAAAACTAATCTATGTATACTTCAACAACTTCTTATTAATGACACCTTTGTACTTGTAACTAGTTTGTTACCGTTTACTCCAGATCGTGTGCTATCGCTTCAAAATTCTTCATGGAAAGAACTCTATAACATTTTTATTTCCTAAAAAACCACGAACATTAAATTTAATGCGATGCTCGGTGGTGAAAATGATTGTTCTCAAATCTCCTATTGTAGGGGTATAAGTGGAATACTAAGAAAAATGAAAGACAAATACACTGGTGAATCAGTCCATAACCATAAAGGAAGATTGTGGTTGTCAATTAATGATTTTGTTCAGTGTATCTCCAATATTTCATTTCAAATTTTCTTAATTAGGTGATGGGACCTATGTGCAAAATTTCAAAAAATACACTGTTAGTCTAAAACTCCAATAATGTTCAGTCTGTTAAGAAAGTTTTAGATCTGTAGCTGAAAGTCAACTTTTGGAGTGTGATAAAGAAACTGAGACTAATCTACGTGTACTTCATCAACTTATTATTAATGATACCTTGTGTACTTGTAATTAGTGTGCTACCATTTACTCCAGATTATGTTCTATCGCTTTAAAATTCTTCCTGGACAAAAAAACCACGGAAATGAAATTAAATGCAATGCTCGGTGGTGGAATTGATTGTTATCATATCTCTTATTGTAGGTGTTTAAGTGAAATACTAAGAAAAATGTAAGAAAAATACACTGTTAAATCCGTCAATGACCATAGTGGAACATTGTGGTTGTCAATTGGTGATTCTATTCAGTGTATCTCCAGTATTTCATTTCAATTTTTCATAATTAGGTGATGGGACCAATGTGCAAAACAGTAAAAATAACACTATCGGTCTAAAACTTTGATATTGTTCAGTCCGATAAGAAAGTTTCAGATCCGTAGCTGAAACTCAACTATTCGAGTGTGATAAAGAATCTGATACTAATCAACATATAATTTAACAACTTCTTATGAATACCATCTTCGTATACTTGTAACTAGTGTGCTACAGTTTACTCCAGGTCATGTGCTTGCGCTTTAAAATTATTCATGGACCGAACACTATTACATATTGATTTCCGAAAAAATTGTGAACATGAAATTTAATGCGATGCTTGGTGGTGGAAATTATTGTTGTCATATTTATAATCGTAGGGGTATTAGTGGAATACTAAGAAAATTGAAAGATAAATACACTGGTGAATCCGTCAATGACCATAGCGGAACATTATGGTTGTCAATTGATGATTATTTCTAGTGTATCTCCAATATTTTAATACAATTTTGCATAATTGGGTGATGGGACCTATGTGCAAAATTTTAAAAATACAGTGTCAGTCTAAAGCTCTGATAATGTTCAGTCCGATAAGAAAGTTTCGGATCCATAACTGAAACTTTACTATTCGAGTGTGATAAAGAAACTGAGACTATTCAATGTATACTTCAACAACTTCTTATTAATGACACCTTTTGTACTTGTAATTAGTTTCCACCGTTTACTCTAGGTCATGTGCTATCGCTTCAAAATTATTCATGGACATAACTCTATAACATTTTGATTTCCTAAAAAAACCACGAACATGAAATTTAATGTGATGCTTAAATGCGAAATGATTGTTCTCATATCTCTTATTGTAGTGGTGAAAGTGGAATACTAAGAAAATTAAAGAAAAATACACTGGTGAATCCGGCAATGACCATAATAGAACATTGTTGTGGTCAATTTATTATTATGTTAAACGTATCTCCAATATTTCATTTCAATTTTTCGTAATTAGAAGATGGGACCTACATGAAATTGTTTTTAAAAAATACACTGTCAGTCTAAAAATCCGATAATGTTCAGTCCCATAAGAATGTTTTAGATTCGTAGCCGAAACTCAACTATTTGAGTGTGATAAAGAAACTTAGATGAATCTACACATACTACATAAACTTATTATTAATGACACCTTGTGTATTTGTAATTAGTGTGCTACCGTTTACTCTAGGTCATGTGCTATCATTTTAAAATTCTTCATGGAGGGAACTCTATAACTTTTTGATTTCCTAAGAAACCATGAAAAAATTTTTCAAGCGATGCTCGGTGGTGGAAATGATTTTTCTCATATCTCTTATCGTAGGGGAATAAGTGGAATACTAAACAAATGGAAGACAAATACATTGGTGAATCCGTATATAACCATAACAGAACATTGTTGTTGTCAATTGATGATTCCGTTCAGTTTATCTCCAATATTTCATTTCAATTTTGCATAATTAGGTGATGGGACCTATGTGCAAAATTTAAAAAAAATACACTGTCGGTCTAAAACTCCAATAATATTCAGTTCGATAAGAAATTTTTAGATCCGTAGCTAAAACTCGACTATTTGAGTGTGATAAAGAAACTGAGACTATTCTATGTATACTTCAACTTATTATTAATGACACCTTGTGTACTCATAATTAGTGTGCAACCTTTTAATCCAGGTCATGTGCTATCGCTTAAAAATTCTTCATGTTCAAAACTCTATAACATTTTGATTTCCTATAAAACCATGAACATTAAAATTATTGTGATGCAAGGTGGTGGAAATTATTGTTCTCATATCTCTTATCGTAGAGGTATAAGTGGAATACTAAATAAAGGAAAGAGAAATACATTGGTGAATCCGTCTATAACCATAACAGAACATTCTTGCTGTCAATTGATGATTCTTTTCAGTGTATCTCCAATACTTCATTTCAATTTTGCATAATTAGGTGATGGGACCTATGTGCAAAATTTTAAAAAAATACACTATCAGTCTAAAAATCCGATAATATTCTGTCCGATAAGAAATCTTTAGATCCGTAGCTGAAACACAACTATTCGAGTGTGATTAAGAAACTGAGACTAATCTACGTATACTTTATAAACTTATTATTAAGGACACCTTGTGTACTTGTAATTAGTGTGCTACCGTTTACTCCAGGTCATGTGCTATCATTATAAAATTCTTCATGGAAAGAACTTTACTACATTTTAAATTCCTAAAAAACCACGAACATGAATGTTAATGCAATGCTCGGTGGTGGAATTGATTGTTCTCATATCTCTTATCGTAGGGGTATAAGTGGAATACTAATAAAATGGAAAATAAATACACTGGTAAATCCGTCCATGACTATAACGGAATATTGTGGTTGTCAATTGATGATTCTGTTCAGTGTATCTCCAATATTTCATTTCAATTTTTCATAATTAGGAGATGGGACCTATGTGCAAAATTTTTTTAAAAAATACACTATCAGTCTAAAACTCCGATAATGTTATGTCCTATAAGAAAGTTTCAGATCTGTAGCTGAAAGTCAACTATTCGGGTGTGGTAAAGAAACTGAGACTAATCTACGTATACTACATGAACCTATTGTTAATGACACCTTGTGTATTTGTAACTAGTGTGCTACCGTTTACTCCAGGTCATGTGCTATAACTTTAAAATTCTTCACGGACAGAACTCTATACCTTTTTGATTTCCTAAGAAACCACGAACAATAAATTTAATGCGATGCTCGGTGATGGAAATGATAGTTCTCATATCTCTTATCGTAGGGGAATAAGTGGAATACTAAAAAAATGAAGGAAAAATACACTGGTGAATCCGTCCTTGACCATAACAGAACTTTGTTGTTGTCAATTGATTATTCTGTTCAGTGTATCTCCAATATTTCATTTCAATTTTTCATAATTAGGTGATGGGACCTATGTGCAAAATTTAAAAAATATTCACTGTCAATCTAAAACTCTGATAATGTTCAGTCCGATAAGAAAATTTCGGGTGTGGTAAAGAAACTGTGACTAATCTACGTATACTACATGAACTTATTGTTAATGACACCTCGTGTATTTGTAACTAGTGTGCTACCGTTTACTCCAGGTCATGTGCTATCACTATAAAGTTCTTCATGGACAGAACTCTATACCTTTTTTTATTTCCTAAGAAACCACGAACAATAAATTTAATGCGATTCTTAGTGGTTGAAATGATTGTTCTCATATCTCTTATTGTAGGGGAATAAGTGGAATACTAAAAAAAATGAAATACAAATACACTGGTGAATCCGTTCATGACCATAACAGAACTTTGTTGTTGTCAATTGATTATTCCGTTCAGTGTATCTCCAATATTTCATTTCAATTTTGCATAATTAGGTGATGGGACCTATGTGCAAAATTTTTTAAAAAATCACTATAAGTCTAAAACTCCGATAATGTTCAGTCCGATAAGAAAGTTTCAAATCCGAATCTGAAAGTCAACTATTCGAGTGTGATAAAGAAACTGATACTAATATACGTATAATTCAACAACTTTTTATGAATGACACCTTTTTGTACTTGTAACTAGTGTGCTATAGTTTACTCAAAGTCATGTGCTTTTGCTTTAAAATTATTCATGGACCGAACTCTATTACATTTTGATTTCCTAATAAACGACGAACATGAAATTTGATGCGATGCTCGGTATTGGAAATTATTGTTCTCATATATCTTATCGTAGGGGTATAAATTGAATACAAAGAAAAATTAAAGTAAAATACACTGGTGAATCTGTCCTTGACCATAATGGAACATTGTGGTTGTCAATTAATAATTCTATTCAGTGTATCTCCAATATTTCAATTCAATTACACATACAGGTGATGGGACCTATGTGCAAACCTCAAAAAATACATTGTCAGTCTAAAACTCCGAGATTTTTCAGTCCAATAAAAAAGTTTCAGATCCGTAGCAAATCTACGTGTACTTTAATCCGTAGCTAATGAAATTTGATGCGACGCTCGGCTGTGGAAATTATTGTTCTGATATCTCTTATTGTCGGGTTATAAGTGGAATACTAAGAAAAATGAAAGACAAATACACTGGTGAATCCGTCCATGACCATAACAGAACATTATGTTTGTCAATAGATGATTATGTTCAGTGTATCTCCAATATGTCATTTCAATTTAACATAATTAGGTGATGGGACCTATGTGCAAAATTTTAAAAAATACACTATTAGTCTAAAACTCCGAGAATGTTCAGTCCGATAAAAATGTTTCAGATCTGTAGTTGAAAATATACAATTCGAGTATGACAAAGAAACAAAGACTAATCTACGTATACTTCAACAACTTCTTATGGATGACACCTTTGTGTACTTGAAACTAGTGCGCTACAGTTTACTCAAGGTAATGTGCTTTTGCTTTAAAATTATTCATGGACCGAACTCTATTACATTTTGGTTTCCTAATAAACCATGAACATGAAATTTCATGCGATGCTCCGTGGTGGAAATTATTGTTTTCATATCTCTTATCGTAGGGGTGCAAGTGGAATACTAAGAAAAATGAAAGACAAATACACTAGAGAATCTGTCCATGACCATAACGGAACATTGTTGTTGTTAATTGATGATTCTTTTCAGTGTATCTCCAATATTTCAAAATGAAAGACAAATAAACTGGAGAATCCGTCAATGACCATAACGGAACATTGTTGTTTTCAATTGATGATTCTTTTCAGTGTATCTCCAATGTTTCATTTCAATTTCGGATAATTAGGTAATGGAACCAATGTGCAAAATTTGAAAATTTACACTGTCAGTCTAAATCTCCGATAATGTTCAGTCTGATAAGAAAATTTATGATCCATAGCAGAAACTCAACTATTCGAGTGTCATAAAGAAACTAAGACTAATCTACGTATACTTCAACAACTTCTTATGAATGACACCTTTGTGTACTTGTAACCAGTGTGCTACAGTTTACTCCAGGTCATGTGCTTTTTCCTTAAAATTATTCATGGACAAAACACTATTACATATTGATTTCCTAATAGTCAGGAACATGAAATTTAATGCGACGCTCGGTGGTGGAAATGATTGTTGTCATATCTCTTGTCGTAAGGGTATAAGTGGAATACTACGAAAAATGAAAGACAAATACACTGGTGAATCTGTCCATGACCATAACGAAACATTGTGGTTGTCAAATGATGATTCGATTCAGTGTATCTCCAATATTTCATTTCAATTTTGCATAATTAGGTGATGGGACGTATGTGTAAAATTTTAAAAAATACACTGTCATTCTAAAGAACACCGATAATGTTCCATCCGATAAGAAAGTTTCAGATTTGTAGCTGAAACGCTACTATTTTAGTGTGATAATGAGTGAGTCTAATCTACATATACTTCAACAACTTCTTATGAAGTACACCTTTGTGTACTTGTAACTAGTGTGCAACAGTTTAATCCTGGTCATGTGCTTTCACTTTGAAATTATTCATGGACCAAACCCGATTACATGTTGATATCCTAAAAAACCCCGAACATAAAATTTGATGTGATGCTCGGTGGTGGAAATTATTGTTCTCATATCACTTATCATAGGGGTATAAGTGGAATACTAAGAAAAATGAAAGACAAATACACTGGTGAATCCGTCCATGACCATAACGAAACATTGTGGTTATCAATTGATGATTCTTTTCAGTGTATCTCCAATATTTCATTTCCATTTCACATAATTAGGTGACAGGACTTAAGTCCAAAAATTTAAAAATACACTGTCAGTCTAAAACTCCGAGAATGTTCAGTCCGATAAAAAGGTTTCAGATCCATAGCTGAAACTCTACTATTCAAGCATGATAGAGAAACTGAGACTAATCTATGTATACTTCAATAACCTCTTATGAATGACACCTTTGTGTACTTGTACCTAGTGTGCTACAGTTTAGTCAAGGTCATGTGCATTCGCTTTAAAAGTATTCATGGACCAAACTCTTTTACAATTTGATTTCCTAATAAACCAAGAACATAAAATTTGATGTGATGCTGGGTGGTGAAAATTATTGTTTTCATATACCTTATCGAAGGGCTATATGTGGAATACTAAAGAAACTAGGACTAATACAATGGTGAATCCGTCCATGACCATAACGGAACATTGTCGTTTTCAATTGATAATTATTTTCAGTGTATCTTTAATACTTCATTTCAATTTCACATAATTAGGTGATGGGACCTATGTGCAAAAATTTTAAAAATACAATGTCAGTCAAGAATTCCGAGGATGCTCAGTCCGATAAAAATGTTTCAAATCCGTAGCTGAAACTCAACTATTCCAGTGTGATAATGGAACTGATACTAATCTCCATATACTTCTACAACTTCTTATGAATGACACCTTTGTGTACTTGTAACTAGTGTGCTACAGTTTACTCAAGGTCATGTGCTTTCGCTTAAAAATTATTCATGGACCGAACTCTAATACATTTTGATTTCCTAATAAAGCGCGAACATGAAATTTGATGCGATGCTCGGTGGTGGAAATGATTGTTGTCATATCTCTTGTCGTAGGGGTATAAGTGGAATACTACGAAAAATGAAAGACAAATACACTGGAGAATCCGTCCTTGACCGTAACGGAACACTGTGGTTGTCAATTGATGATTTTGTTCAGTGTATCTCCAATATTTCATTTCAATTTCACATAATTAGGTGATGGGACCTATGTGCAAAAATTAAAAAAAAATACAATGTCAGTCTAGAACTCTGAGGATCTTCAGTCCAATAAAAAAGTTTCAGATGTGTAGGCGAAACTCTACTATTCAAGTATGATAAAGAAACTGGGACTAATCTACGTATAGTTCAACATCCTCTTCTGAATGACACCTTTGTGTACTTGTACATAGTGTGATACAGTTTACTCAAGGTCATGTGCATTCGCTTTAAAATTATTCATGGACCAAGTTCTATTACATTTTGATTTCCTAATAAACCATGAACATGAAATTTGATGCGATGCTCGCTGGTGGAAATTGTTGTTCACATATCTCTTATCGTAGGGGTATAAGTGGAATACTAAGGAAAATGAAAGACAAACACACTGGGGAATCCGTCCATAACCATAACGGAACATTGTAGTGGTCAATTGATGATTCTTTTCAGTGTACCTCCAATATTTCATTTCAATTTCACATAATTAGGTGACAGGACCTATGTGCAAAAATTAAAAAAATAAACAGTTAGTCTAAAACTCCGAGAATTTTCAGTCCGATAAAAAGGTTTCAGATACATAGCTGAAACTATATTATTCAAATGTGATAATGAAACTGATAATAATTTCGTAGACTTCAACAAACTCTTATGAATGACACCTTTGTGTACTTGTACATAGTGTGCTCCAGTTTACTCAAGGTCATGTGCATTCGCTTTAAAATTATTCATGGACCGAAATCTTTTACAATTTGATTTCCTAATAAACCACGAACATAAAATTTTATTTGATGCTTGGTGGTGGAAATTATTGTTCTCATATCCCTTATCATAGGGGTATAAGTGGTATACTAAAAAAATGAAAGACAAAAACACTGTTGAATCCATCCTTGACCATAACGGAATATTGTGGTTGTTAATTGATGATTCTTTTCAGTGTAACTTAAATATTTCAATTCAATTTTGCATTATTAGGTGATGGGACCTATGTGAAAATTAAAAAAAAATACACTGTCAGTCTAAAACTCCGAAAATGGTATGTCCGATAAGAAAAAGTTTCCGATCCGTAGTTGAAACTCTACTATTCAAATGTGATAATGAAATTGAGTTTAATCTACATATACTTCAACAACTTCTTATGAATGACACCTTAGTGTACTTGTAATTAGTGTGCTACAGTTTACTCATGGTCATGTGCTTTTGCTTTAAAATTATTCATGGACCGAACTCTAATACATTTTGATTTCCTAATAAAGCAAGAACATGAAATTTGATGTGATGCCCGGTGGTGGAAATTATTGTTCTCATATCTCTTTTCGTAGGGGTATAAGTGGAATACTAAGAAAAATGAAAGACAAATACACTGGTGAATCCTTCCATAACCATAACGGAACATTGTGGTGGTCAATTCATGATTCTTTTCAGTTTATCTCCAATAATTCATTTCAATTTCACATAATTAGGTGACAGGACCTATGTGCAAAAATTTTAAAAATAAACTGTTAGTCTAAAACTCCGAGAATGTTCAGTCCGATAAAAAGGTTTCAGATCCGTAGCTGAAACTCTATTATTCAAATGTGATAAAGAAACTGAGACTAATCTACGTATACTTCAACAAACTCTTATGAATGACACCTTTGTGTACTTGTACATAGTGTGCTACAGTTTACTCAAGGTCATGTGCATTCACTTTAAAATTATTCATGGACCGAAATCTTTTATAATTTGATTTCCTAATAAACCATGAACATAAAATTTTATGTGATGCTGGTTGGTGGAACTTATTGTTCTCATATCCCTTATCGTAGGGGTATAAGTAGAAAACAAAGAAAAATGAAGGACAAATACACTGTTGAATCCGTCCTTGACCATAACGGAACATTGTGGTTGTTAATTGATGATTCTTTTCATTGTATCTCAAATATTTCGATTCAATTTTGCATTATTAGGTGATGGGACCTATGTGAAAATTTTTAAAAAACACACTTTAAGTCTAAAACTCCGAAAATGTTCAGTCTGATAAGAAAATATTTCAGATCCGTAGCTGAAACTCTACTATTCGAGTGTTATAAAGAAACTGAGACTAATCTGCGTATACTTCGAGAACTTCTTATGAATGACACCTTTGTGTACTTGTAACTAGTGTGCTACAGTTTACTCAAGGTCATGTGCTTTCGCTTTAAAATTATTCATGGAACGAACCATAATACATTTTGATTTCCTAATAAAGCACGAACATGAAATTTGATGCGATGCTCGGTGGTGGAAATTATTGTTTTCATATCTCTTATCGTAGGGGTATAAGTTGAAAACTAAGAAAAATGAAAGACAAATACACTGGAGAATCTGTCCTTGACCATAACAGAACACTGTAGTTCTCAATTGATGACTATATTCAATGTATCTCTAATATTTCATTTCAATTTCACATAATTAGGTGATGGGACCTATGTGCAAAAATTTTAAAAAAATACAATGTCAGTCTAGAACTCTGAGGATGTTCAGTCCGATAAAAAAGTTTTAGATTTGTAGGTGAAACTCTACTATTCAAGTGTGATAAAGAAACTGGGACTAATCTACGTATAGTTCAACATCCTCTTATGAATGAAACCTTTGTGTACTTGTATCTAGTGTGCTATAGTTTACTCAAGGTCATGTGCATTCGCTTTAAAATTATTCATGGACCGAACTCTATTACATTTTGATTTCCTAATAAACCGTGAACATGAAATTTGATGCGATACTCGCTGGTGGAAATTGTTGTTCTCATATCTCTTATCGTAAGGGTATAAGTGTAATACTAAGAAAAATGAAAGACAAATACACTGGTGAATCCATCCATAACCATAACGGAACATTGTGGTGGTAATTGATGATTCTTTTCAGTGTATCTCCAATATTTCATTTCAATTTCACATAATTAGGTGACGGGACCTATGTGCAAAAATTTAAAAATTACATAGTCAGTGTAAAACTCCGATAATGTTTAGTCTGATAAGAAAGTTTCAGATTCATAGCTAAAACTCAACTATTCGAGTGTGACAAAGAAACTGAGACTAATCTAATCATACTTCAACAACTTCTAATGAATGACACCTTTGTGTACTTGTAAGTAGTGTGTTACAGATTACTCCAGGTAATGTGCTTTCGCTTTAAATATATTCATGGACTGAACTCTATTACATATTGATTTACTAAAAAACCACGAACATGAAATTTTCAGTCTAAAACTCGGATAATGTTCACTCCGATAAGAAAGTTTCAGATCCGTAGCTGAAACTCAATTATTCGAGTGTGATAAAGAAATTGAGACTAATCTACGAATACTTCAACAACTTCTTATGCATGACATATTTGTGTACTTGTAACTATTGTGCTACAGTTTACTCAAGGTGATGTGCTCTCACTTTAAAATTATTCATGGACCTATCTCTATTACATTTTGATTTTCAAATAAACGACAAACGTGAAATTTAATGCAATGCCCGGTGTTGAAAATTATTGTTCTCATATCTCTTATCATAGGGGTTTAAGTGAAATACTATGAAAAATGAAAGACAAATACACTAGTGAATCTGCCCATGACCATAATAGAACATTGTGGTTGTCAATTGATGATTCTGTTCAATGTATCTCCAATATTTCATTTCAATTTTGTATAATTAGTTGATGGAACCTATGTGCAAAATTTTAAAAAATACATTGTCAATCTAAAACTCCGATAATGTACTGTCTGGTAAGAAAGTTTCAAATCCGTAGCTGAAACTCAACTATTCGAGTGTTATAATTAAACTAAGACTAATCTACGAATACTTCAACAACTTCTTATGAATGACACCTTTGTGCACTTGTAACTAGTGTGCTACAGTTTACTCAAGGTCATGTGCTTTTGCTTTAAAATTATACATGGACTGAACTCTATTACATTTTGATTTCCAAATAAACCAAGAACATGAAATTTAATCCGATGCTTGGTATTGGAAATTATTGTTCTCATATCTCTTATCGTAGGGGTATAAGTGGGATACTAAGAAAAATAAAAGACAAATACACTGGTAAATCCATCCTTAACCATAATAGAACATAGTGGTTGTCAATTGATGATTCTGTTAAGTGAATCTCCAGTATTTCAATTCAATTTCGCATAATTAGGTGATGGGACCTACGTGTAAAATTTTTAAAAAATACACTTTTAGTCTAAAACTCCGAGAATGTTCAGTCCAATGAAAAATCTTCAGATCCGTAGCTAAAACTCTACTATTCAAATGTGATAAATAAACTGAGAATAATCTACGCATAACTCAACAACGTCTTATGAATGACACCTTTGTGTACTTGTAACTAGTGTGCTACAGTTTACTGAAGGTCATGTGCTTTCACTTTAAAATTATTTATGGACCAAACTCTATTACATTTTGATTTCCTCAAAAACAACGAACATGAAATATGATGCGATGCTCGGCTGTGGAAATTATTTTTCTCTTATCTCTTATTGTAGGGGTAAAAGTGGAATACTAAAAAAATGAACGACAAACACAATGGTGAATCCGTCCATGACCATAATGGAACATTTTGGTTGTCAATTGATGATTTTGTTCAATGTATCTCCAATATTTCTTATCAACTTATCATTGGTAGGTGATGGGACCTATGAGCAAAATTTTAAAAAATAGATTGTCAGTCCAAAACTCCGAGATTGTTCAGTCCAATAAAAAAGTTTCAGATCCGTAGCTGAAACTCTACTATTCGAGTGTAAAAATGAAACTAAGACTAATCTACGCATACTACAACAACTTCTTATGAATGAAACCTTTTTGTACTTGTAACTAGTGTGCTTGTAACTAGTGTGCTACAGTTTACTCAAGGTCATGTGCTTTCACTTTAAAATTATTCATGGATCGAACTCTATTACATTTTGATTTCCTAATAAATCACGAACATGAAATTTTATGCAATGCTCTGTGGTGGAAATTACTGTTCTCATATTTCTTATCGAAGGGGAATAAGTGAAATACTTAGAAATATGAAAGACAAATACACTGGTGAATTCGTCCTTGACCATAACGAAACATTGTGGTTTTCAATTGATGATTTTGTTCAGTATATCTCCAATATTTCAATTCAATTTCACATAATTAGGTGATGGAACCTATGTGAAAATATATTTAAAATGCAATGTCAGTCTAAAACTCTTAAAATGTTCAGTCCGATCAGAAAGTTTCTGATCCGTAGGTGAAAATCTACTATTCTAGTGTGATAAAGATACTAAGACTAATTTACGTATACTTCAACAACATCTTATGAATAACATCCTTGTGTACTTGTAACCAGTGTGTTACAGTTTACCCAAGGTCATGTGCTTTTGCTTTAAACGTATTCATGCACAAAACTCTATTACATTTTGATTTCCAAATAAATCACGGACGTGAAATTTAATGCAACGCTCGGTGGTGGAAATTATTGTTCTCATATCTCTTATTGTAGGGTTATAAGTGGAATACTATTAAAAATGAAAGACAAATACACTGGTAAATCCGTCCATGACAATAACGGAACATTGTGGTTGTCAATTAATGATTCCGTTCAAGGTATCTCCAATATTTCATTTCAGTTTTGCATAATTAGGTGATGGGGCCTATATCTAAAATTTTAAAAAAATACACTGTCAGTCTAAAACTCCGATAATGTTTAGTCCAATAAGAAAGTTTCAAATCAGTAGCTGAAACTTAACTATTCGAGTGTGAGAAAGAAACTGAGACTAATCTACGAATAGTTCAACAATTTCTTATAAATGATACCTTTGTGTACTTGCAACCAGTATGCTATATTTTACTCAAGGTAATTTGCTTTCGTTTTAAAAGTATTCATGGACCAAACTCTATTACATTTTGATTTACAAATAAACCACGAATGTGAAATTTAAATCAATGCTCGGTGTTAAAAATTATTGTTCTCATATCTCTTATCGTAGGGGTATACGTGGGATACTAAGAAAATTGAAACACAAATACACTATTAAATCCGTCCATGACCATAACGGAACGTTGTGGTTGTCAATTAAAGATTCTGTTCAGTGTATCACCGATATTATATTTCAAGTCCTCATAATTAGGTGATGGAACCTATGTGGAAAATTTTAAAAAATTAACCGTCAGTCTAAAACTCCGAGAATGTTCAGTCCGATAAAAAGGTTTCACATTCGTAGCTGAAACTCTAATATTCGAGTGTGATAGTGAAACTGAAACTATTCTACGTATACTTCAAAAACATCTTATCAATGAAACCTTTGTGTACTTGTAACTAGTGTGCTACAATTTACTCAAGGTCAGGTGCTTTCACTTTAAAACTATTCATGGACCGAACTCTATTACATTTTGATTTACTACTAAACCACGAACATGAAATTTGATGCGATGCTTGGTGGTGGAAATTATTGTTGTCATATCTCTTATCGTAGGGGTATAACTGGAATACAAAGAAAAATGAAAGACAAATACACTGGTGAATCTGTCCTTGACCATAACGGAATATTTTGGTTGCTAATTGATGATTCTGTTCAGTGTATCTCCAATATTTTAATTCAATTTCGCATAATTTGGTGATGAGACCTATGTTAAAAATTTAAAAAAATACACTGTCAATCTAAAACTCCGATAATGTTCAGTCCAATAAGAAAGTTTTAGATCCGTAGCTGAAACTCTACTATTCGAGTGTGATAAAGAAACTGAGATGGATCCACGTATACTTCAACAACTTCTTTTGAATGAAACCTTTGTGTACTTGTAACTAGTGTGCTATAGCTTACTCTAGGTCATGTGCTTTCACTTTAAATATATTCATGGGTCGAACACTATTACACATTGATTTAATAAAAAGCCATGAACATGTAATTTAATGCGATGCTTGGTGGTGTAAATGACTGTTGTTATATCTCTTATCGTAGGGGTATAAGTGGAATTCTAAGAAAAATGAAAGACAAATACATTGCTGAATCCGTCCATGACCATAGAGGAACATTGTAGTTGTCAATTGATGATTCTGTTAATTGTATCTCAAATATTTCATTTCAATTTCACATAATTAGGTGATGGGACCTATGTGAAATTTGTTAAAAAAAACACCGTCAGTCTTAAACTCCGAGAATGTTCAGTCAGATAAAGAAGTTTCAGATCCGTAGCTAAAATGCTACTATTCACATGTGATCAAGAATCTGAGACTAATCTACGTATACTTCAACAACATCTTATGAATGACAGCTTTGTGTACTTGCAACTAGTGTGCTACAGTTTACTCAAGGTTGTGTGCTTTCGTTTCAAAATTATTTATGGACCGAACTCTATTACATTTTGATTTCCTAATAAACCATGAAAATGAAGTTTGATTCGATGCTCGGTGGTGGAAATTATTGTTCCCATTTCTCTTATTGTAGGGGTATTAGTGGAATACTATGAAAAATGATTAACAAATACGCTGGTGAATCTGTCAATGACCAACTATTAAAGTGTGATAAAGAAACTGAGATTAATCTATGAATACTTCAACAATTTCTTATGAATGACACCTTTGTGTACTTGTAACTAGTGTGCTACAGTTTACTCAAGGTCATGTGCTTTCGCTTTAAAATTATTCATGGACCAAACTCTATCACATTTTGATTTAAAAATAAACCACGAATGTGAAATTTAATGCAATGCTCGGTGTTGAAAATTATTGTTCTCATATCTTTTATCGAAAGGGTATAAGTGGGATACTAAGAAAAATGAAACACAAATACACTAGTAAATCCGTCCATGACCATAACGGAACATTGTCGTTGTCAATTAATGATTCTTTTCATTGTATCACCAATATTATATTTCAATTCCTCATTATTAGGTGATGGGACCTATGTGCAAAATTTTTGAAAAATACACTATCAGTCTAAAACTCCGAGAATGTTCAGTCCGATAAAAAGGTTTCAGATCCGTAGCTGAAACTCTACTATTCAAGTGTGATAATTAAACAAAAACTATTCTACGTATACTTCAAAAACCTCTTATGAATGAAACCTTTTTGTACTTGTAACTAGTGTGCAACAGTTTACTAAAGGTCAGGTGCTTTCGCTTTAAAATTATTCATGGACTGAACTCTATTACATTTTAAATTCCTAATAAACCATGAACATGAAATTTAGTGCGATGCTTGGTGGTGGAAATTATTGTTCTCGTATCTCTTATCGTAGGGGTATAAGTGGAATACTAAGAAAAATGTAAGACATATACACTGGTCAATGCGTCCTTGACCATAATGGAATATTGTGGTTGGCAATTGATGATTCTGTTCAGTGTATCTCCAATATTTTAATTCAATTTCTCATTATTTGGTGATGAGACCTACGTGAAATTCTTTTAAAAAATAAACTGTCGGTCTAAAACTCTGATAATGTTCAATCCGATAAGAAAGTTTAAAATCCGTAGATGAAACTCTACTATTTGAGTGTGATAAAGAAACTGAGATAAATCTACGTATACTTAAACAACTTCTTTTGAATGAAACCTTTAGGTACTTGTAACTAGTTTGCTACAGCTTACTCCAGGTCATGTGCTTTCCCTTTAAATATATTCATGGATCGAACACTATTACATATTGATTTAATAAAATACCACGAACATGAAATTTAATGCGATGCTCGGTGGTGTAAATGGTTGTTGTCATATCTCTTATCGTAGGGGTATAAGTGGAATACTAAGAAAAATGAAAGTCAAATACACCGGTGAATCCGTCCATGACCATATTGGAATATTGTTATTGTCCGTTGATGATTATGCTCAGTGTATCTCCAATATTTCATTTCAATTTCACATAATTAGGTGATGGGACCTATGTGCAAAATTCTAAAAAATACACTGCCAGTCTAAACTCCGAGAATATTAAGTTCGATAAGAAAGTTTAAGATCCGTAGCCAAAACTCAACTATTCGAGTGTGATAAAGAAGCTGAGACTAATCAACGTATACTTCAACAACTTCTTATGAATGACACCTTTGTGTACTTGTAACTACTGCGCTACAGTTTACTCCAGGTCATGTGCTTTCGCTTTAAATATATTCATGGACCGTACACTAATACATATTGATTTCATAAAAAACCACGAACATGAAATTTAATGCAACGCTCGGTTGTTGAAATAACTGTTATCATATCTCTTATCCTAGGGGCATAAGTGGAATACTAATTAAAATGAGGCAAATACCCTGGTGAATCCGTCCATGACCACAAAGGAACATTGTGGTTGTCAATTGATGATTCTGTTCAGTGTATCTCAAATATTTCATTTCAATTTCACATAATTAGGTGATTGGACCTGTATGCAAAATTTTAAAAATACACTGTCAGTCTTAAAATTCGAGAATGTTCAGTCAGATAAAAATGTTTCAGATCCGTATGTGAAACTCTACTATTCATGTAAGATAAAGAATCTGAGTCTAATCTTCGTATACTTCAACAACATCTTATGAATAACACCTTTGTGTACTTGTAACTAGTGTGCTGCAGTTTACTTAAGGTCATGTGCTTTTGCTTTAAAATTATTCATGGACCGAACTCTATTAAATTTTGATTTCCTAATAAACCACAAAAATGAAATTTGATGAGATGCTCGGTGGTGGACATTATTGTTCTCATATCTCTTATCGTAGGGGTACGGGTGGAATACTATGAAAAATGATAAAATAATACACAGGTGAACATTTGGGTTGTCAATTGATTATTTTGTTCAGTGTATCTCAAATACTTCATTTCAATTTTGCATAATTTGGTGATGGGACCTATGTGCAAAATTTTAAAAAATACACTCCGACAATGTTCAGTCCGATAAGAGAGTTTCAGATCCGTAGCTGAAACTCAACTATTCGAGTATGATAATGAAATTGAGACTAACCTACGTATACTTCAACAACTTCTTATGAATGAAACCATTGTGTACTTGTAGCTACTGCGCAACAGTTTACTCCAGGTCATGTGTTTTTGCTTTAAAATTATTCTTGGTCCGAACACTATTACATATTGATTTCCTAAAAAACCACAAACATGATATTTAATGCGACGCTTGGTGGCGGAAATGATTGTTCTCATATCTCTTATCGTAGGGGTATAAGTGGAATACTAAGAAAAATGAAAGACAAATACTCTAGTGAATCCATCCATGACCATAACAGAACATTGTGATTGTCAATTGATGATTCTGTTCATTGTATCTCCAATATTTCATTTCAATTTCACATAATTAGGTGATGGTACATATATGCAATATTTTAAAAAATACACCGCCAGTCTAAAACTCCGATAATGTTCAGTCCGATAAAAATGTTTCAAATCCGTAGCTGAAACTCTACAATTCAACTGTGATAAAGAAACTGAGACTAATCCACGTATATTTCAACAACTTCATATTAAAGACACCTTTGTGTACATGTAACTAGTGTGCTACAGATTACTCATTCATGGACCGAACTCTATTACATTTTGATTTCCTAAAAAACCACGAACATGAAATTTAATGCGATCCTCGGTGGTGGAAATTATTGTTCTCATATCATTTATCGTAGGGCTATAAGTGGAATAGTAAGCAAAATGAAAGATAAATACACTGGTGAATTCGTACATGACCACAATGGAACATTGTGTTTGTCAATTGATGATTCTGTTAAGTGTATCTCCAATATTTCATTTCAATTTTGCATAATTAGGTGATTGGACCTATGTGCAAAATTTCAAAAAATAAACTGTCAGTCTAAAACTCTGATAATGTTCAGTCCGATAAGAAAGTTTCAAGTCCGTAAGTGAAACTCTACTATTCAAGTGTGATAAAGAAACTGAGACTAATCTACGTATACTTCAACATCTGATTAATGACACCTTGTGTACTTGTAATTGGTGTGCTACCGTTTACTCCAGGTCATGTGCTATCTCTTTAAAATTCTTCATGGACAAAACTCTATTATATTTTTATTTCCTAAAATACAACGAACATGAAATTTAATGCAAGGCTCGTTGGTGGAATTGATTGTTCTCATATCTCTTATTGTATAGAATAAGTGGGATACTAAGAAAAATGAAAGACAAATACACTGGTAAATCCGTCCATGACCATAACCGAACATTGTGGTTTTTACTTAATGAATATGTTTGGTGCATCTCCAATATTTAATTTCAATTTCGCATAGTTAGGTGATGGGACCGATGTACAAAATTTTAAAAAATACACTGTCACTCTAAAACTCCAATAATGTTCCGTCAGATAAGAAAGTTTCATATCGGTAGCTGAAACTCAACTATCCGAGTGTGATAAAGAAACTAAGACTAATTTACATATACTTCAACAACTTCTTATGAATGACAACTTTGTGTACTTGTAACTAGTGTGCTACAGTTTACTCTAGGTCATGTGCTTTCGCTTTAAAATTACTAATGGACTGAACTTTATTACATTTTGGTTTCCTAAAAAACCACGAACATTAAATGTAATGCGATGCTCGGTGGTGGAAATTATTGTTCTCATATCTCTTATCGTAGGGGTACAAGTTGAATACTAAGAAAAATGAGAAACAAATACACTGGTGAATCCGTCCATGACCATAATGGAACATTTTGTCAATTGATGATTCTATTAAGTGTATATCCAATATTTCAATTCAATTTCGCATAATTAGGTGATGGGACCTATGTGCAAAATTATAAAAAATACACTATCGGTCTATAACTCCAAGAATATTTAGTCCGATAAGAAAGTTTCAAATCCGTAGCCGAAACTCTACTATTTGAGTGTGATAAAGAAACTGAGACTAATCTATGTATACGTCAACAACTTCTTATGAATGACACCTTTGTGTACTTGTAACTAGTGTGCTACAGTTTACTCAAGGTTATGTGCTTTCGCTTAAAAATTATTCATAGACCGAACTCTATAACAATTTGCTTTCCTAATATACCACAAACATTAAATTTGATGCGATGCTCGGTGGTGGAAATTATTGTTCTCATATCTCTTATCGTAGGGGTATTAGTGGAATACTAAGAAAAATGATCGACAAATACACTCGTGAATCTGTCCATGACCATAACGAAACACTGTGGTTATCAATTAATGATTCTGTTTAGTGTATCACCAATATTTCATTTCAATTTTACATATTTCGGTGATGGGACCTATGTGCAAAATTTAAAAAAATACAATGTCAGTCTAAAACTCTAATAATGTTTAGTCTGATAAGAAAGTTTCAGATCCGTAGCTGAAACTCTACTAATCAAGTGTGATAATTAAACTGAGACTAATCTATGTATACTTTAACAACTTCTGATTAATCACACCTTTGTGTTCTTGTAACTAGTGTGCTATAGTTTACTCCAGGTCATGTGCTTTTGATTTAAAATTATTCATGGGCCGAACTCTATTACAATTTGATTTCCTAATTAACCACGAACATGAAATTTTATGCGATGCTTGGTGGTGGAAATTTTTGTTCTCATATCTCTTATCGTAGGGGTATAAGTGGAATACTACGAAACATGACAATTAAATACACTGGTGAATCTATCCATAACAATAACATAACATTGTGGTTTTGAATTGTTGATTCTGTTAAGTGTATTTCCAATATTTCTTTTCAATTTCGCATAATTAGGTGATGGGACCTATGTGAAATATTTTAAAAAATACAATGTTAGTCTAAAACTGTAAGAATGTTTTGTCCGATAAGAAAGTTTCAGTTCGTAGCTGAAACTCTACTATTCGAGTGTGATAAAGAAACTGAGACTAATCTACGCATACTTCAAAAAAATCTTATTAATGACACCTTTGTGTACTTGTAACTAGTGTGCTACAGTTTACTCAAGGTCATGTGCTTTCGCTTTAAAATTATTCATGGACTGAACTCCATTACATTTTGATTTCCTAATAATCCACAAACATGAAATTTAATGCAATGCTAGATGGTGGAAATTATTGTTCTCGTATCTCTTATGATAGGGGTATAAGTGGAATACTAAGAAAAATGAAAGACAAATACACTGGTGAATCCGTCCTTGACCATAACAAAACATTGTGGTTGTCAATTGATGATTCTGTGTAGTGTATCACCAATATTTAATTTCAATTTCGCATAATTAGGTGATGGGACCAATGTGCAAAATTTTTAAAAAATACATTGTCTGAGTAAAACTCCGATAATGTTCTGTCCGATAAGAATGTTTCAAATCCATTGCTGAAAGTCTACTATTCGAGTGCGATAAAGAACTAAGAATAATCTATGTATACTTCAACAACTTCTTATGAATGACACCTTTTTGTAGTTGCAACTAGTGTGCTCCAATTTACTCAAAACCATGTCCTATTGCTTTCAAATTATTCATGGACCGAACTGAACTCTATTACATTTTGATTTACTAATAAACCACGAAATGAAATTAGATGCGATGCTCAATGGTGAAAAATATGATTCTTATATCTCTTATCGTAGTGGTATAAGTGGAATACTAAGAAAAATGAGAGACAAATACATTGGTGAATCCGTCCATGACCATAACGGAACATTGTGTCAATTGATGATTCTGTTCAGTGTATCTCCATTATTTTAATTCAATTTTGCATAATTATGTGATGGGACCTATGTGCAAAATAAAAAAAAATACACTGTCAGTCTATAACTCCAAGAATATTTAGTCTGATAAGAAAGTTTCAGATCCGTAGCTGAAACTCTACCATACTTCAACAACTTCTTATGAATGACTCCTTGTGTACTTGTCAAATGCTATCGCTTTACTCCTTGTGTACTCCTTGTGTACTTGTTACCGTTTACATCAAGTCAAATGCTATCGCTTTAAAATTCTTCCTGGACAGAACTCTATAACATTTTGATTTCCTAAAAAATTACGAACATTAAATTTAATGCGATGTTCAGTGGAGGAAATTATTGTTCTCATATCTCTTATCGTAGGGGTATAAGTGGAATACTAAGAAAAATGAACGACAAATACACTGGTGAATCTGTCCATGACCATAACGGAATATTTTGGTGGTCAATTGATGATTATGTTCAGTGTATATCCAATATTTAATTTCAATTTCGCATAGTCTGGTGATGGGACCTATTTGAAAAATTTTTAAAAGACACTGTCAGTCTAAAACTCCGACAATGTTCAGTCCGATAAGAAAGTTTCAGATCCGTAGGTGAAACTCTACTATTTGAGTGTGATAAAGAAACTGAGATTAATCTACGTATACTTCAACAACTTCTTCTGAATGACACCTTTGTATACTTGTAATTAGTATGCTACAGTTAACTTAAGGTCATGTGTTTTCGCTTTAAAATTATTCATGGACCGAACTCTATAACATTTTGTATACTTGTAATGCAATGCTCGGTGGAGGATATTATTGTTCTCATATCTCTTATAATAGGGGTCTAAGTGGAATACTAAGAAAAATGAAAGACAAATACACTGGTGAATCCGTTCATGACCATAACGGAACATTGTGGTTGTCAATTGATGATTCTGTTCAGTGTATATCCAATATTTCATTCAATTTTGCATAATTAGGTGATGGGACCTATTTGCAAAATTTCAAAAAAGACACAGTCAGTCTAAAACTCCGATAATGTTCAATCCTCTAAGAAAGATTCAGATCCATAGCTGAAACTGTACTATTCGAGTGTGATAAAGAAACTGAGACTAATCTACGCATACTTCAACAACTTCTTATGAATGACACCTTTGTGAACTTGTAAGTAGTGTGCTACAGTTTACTCATGGTCATGTGTTTTCGCTTAAGAATTATAAATTGACCGAACTCTATTACAATTTGATTTCCTAAAAAACCACAAACATGAAATTTTATGCGATGCTTGGTGGTGAAATTATTGTTCTCATATCTCCTATCGTAAGGGTATAAGTAGAATACTAAGAAAAATAAAAGGCAAATACACGGGGAATCCGTTCATGAACACAACGTAACATGGTGGTTGTCCATTAATGATTTTGTTCAAGTTATCTCCAATATTTCATTTCAATTTCGCATACATAGGTGATGGGACCTATGTGTAAAACAAAAAAAATACAGTGTGAGTCTAAAACTCCGATAATGTTCAGTCCGATCAGAAAGTTTCAAATTTGTAGCTGAAACTCTACTATTTGAGTCTGATAAAGAAACTAAGACTAATCTATTTATACTTCAACAATTCTTATTAATGACACCTTGTGTACTTGTAATTAGTTTGCTACCGTTTACTCTAGGTCAAGTTCTATCGCTTTAAAATTCTTCAAGGACACATCTCTATAACATTTTGATTTCCCAAAAAACCACAAACATTAAATTTAATGCGATGCTCGGTGGTGGAAATTATTTTCGAATATCTCTTATCGTAGGGGTATAAGTGGAATACTAAAAAAAATGAAAGACAAATACACTGGTGAATCCGTCCATATGAATAAAGTAACATTGTGGTTGTCAATAGATGATTCTGCTAAGTGTATCTCCAATATTTCATTTCAATTTCGCAAAATTAGGTGATGGGACGTATTTGAAAATTTTAAAAAAAGACACTGTCAATCTAAAACTCTGATAATGTTCAATTTGATAAGAAAATTTCAGATCCATAGCTGAAACTCTACTATTTGAGAGCAACAAAGAAACTGAGACTGATCTACGTATACTTCAACAACTTCTTATGAATGACACCTCTGTGTACTTATAACTAGTTTGCTACAGTTTACTCAAGGTCATGTGCTTTCGCTTTAAAATTATTCATGGACCGAATTCTGTTACATTTTAATTTCCTAATAAACCATGAACATAAAATTTGATGCAATGCTCGGTGGTGGAAATTATTGTTCTCATATCTCTTATCTTAGTGGTATAAGTGGAATCATAAGAAAAATGGAAGACAAATACACTGGTGAATCTGTCCATGACCATAACAAAACATTGTGGTTGTAAATTACTGATTCTTTTCAGTGTATCTCCAATATTTCATTTCAATTTTGCATAATTAGGTGATGGGACCATGTACAAAATTTTAAAAAAATACACTGTCAGTCTAAAACTCCGAGAATGTTCAATCCGATAAGAAAGTTTAAGATCCGTAGATGAAACTCTGCTATTTGAGTGTGATAAAGAAACTGAGATTAATCTATGTATACTTCAACAACTTCTTATGAATGACACCTTTGTGTACTTTTAACTAGTGCGCTAGAGTTTACTCAAGGTCATGTGCTTTCACTTTCAAATTATTCATTGACCGAACTCTGTTACATTTTGATTTCCTAATAAACCACGAACATGAAATTTGATGCAATGCTCGGTGGTTGAAATTATTTTTCTCATATCACTTATCGTAGGGGTACAAGTGGAATTCTAAGAAAAATTAAAGACAATACACTGGTGAATCCGCCCATGACCATAACGGAACATTGTGGTTATCAATTGATGATTCTGTTCAATGCATCTCAAATATTTCACTTTAATTTTGGATAATTAGGTGATGGGACCTATGTGAAAAATTAAAAAAAATACACCGTCAGTCTAAAACTCCGAGAATGTTCAGTCCGATAAGAAAGTTTCAGATCCGTAGTTGAAACTCTACTATTCCAATGTGATAAAGAAACTGAGATTAATCTACGTATACTTCAACAACTTCTTATGAATTACACGTTTGTGTACTTGTAACTAGTGTGCTAGAGTTTCCTCAAGGTCATGTGCTTTCGCTTTAAAATTATTCATTGACCAAACTCTATAACATTTTCATTTCCTAATAAACAACAAACATGAAATTTGATGCAATGCTCGGTAGAGGAAATTATTGTTCTCATATCTCTTATCTTAGTGGTATAAGTGGAATCATAAGAAAAATGGAAGACAAATACACTGGTGAATCCGTCCATATCTATTGCGTAACATTGTGGTTGTCAATTGATGATTATGTTCAGTGTATCTCCAATATTTCATTTCAATTTCGCATAATTGGGTGATGGGGCCTATTTGCAAACTTAAAAAAAAGACATAGCAAGTCTATAATTCCGATAATGTTCAATCCGATATTGTGGTTGTATATTAATGATTATTTTCAGTGTATCTCCAATATTTCATTTCAATTTCGCATACATAGGTGATGGGAGCTATGTGCAAAATTAAAAAAAATACACTGTCAGTCTAAAACTCCGAGAATGTTCAGTCTAATAAGAAAGTTTCAGATCCGTAGCTAAAACTGTGCTATTCGAGTGTGATAAAGAAACTGAGATTAATATACGTACACTCCAACAACTTCTTATGAATGACACCTTTGTGTACTTGTAACTAGTGTGCTAGAGTTTACTCAAGGTCATGTGCTTTTGCTTTAAAATAATTCATGGACCAAACTCTACTACATTTGGATTTCCTAATAAACCATGAACATAAAATATGATGCGATGCTTGATGGTGGAAATTATTGTTCTCATATCCCTTATCGTAGGGGTATAAGTGGAATACTTAGAAAAATGAAAGACAAATACACTGGTAAATCCGCCCTTGACCATAATGGAACATCGTGGTTGTCAATTGATGATTTTGTTCAGTGTATCTCCAATATTTCACTTTAATTTCAAATAATTAGGTGATGAGACCTATGTGCAAAATTAAAAAAAATACACCGTTAGTCTTGAATTCCGAGAATGTTCAGTCCGATAAGAAAGTTTCAGATCCGTAGATGAAACTCTACTATGCAATTGTGATAAAGAAGCAGAGATTAATCTTTGTATACTTCAACAACTTCTTATGTATGACACCTTTGTGTAGTTTTATATAGTTTGCTACAGTCAACTTAAGGTCATGTGATTTCGCTTTAAAATTATTCATGGACCGAACTCTATAACATTTTGATTTGCTAAAAAACACGAATATTAAATTTAATGCGATGCTCGGAGGAGGATTTATTGTTCTCATATCTCATATCGTAGGGGTATATGTGGAATACTAAGAAAAATGATATACAAATACAGTGGTGAATCCGTCCATGACCATAATGGAACATTGGTTGTCAATTGATGATTCTATTCAGTGTATATCCAATAGTTCATTTCAATTTCGCATAATTAGGTGATGGGACCTATTTGCAAAATTTAAAAAAAGACACAGTCAGTCTAAAACTCCGATAATGTTCAATTAGATAAGAAAGTTTCAGTTCCGTAGCTGAAACTCTACTATTCGAGTGTGATAAAGTAACTGAGACTAATCTACGTATACTTTAAAAACTTCTTTTGAATGACACCTTTGTGTACTTGTTAGTAGTGCGCTACAGTTTACTCAAGGTCATGTGTTTTCGCTTAATAATTATTCATAGACCAAACTCTATTACATTTGATTTCCTAAAAAACCATGAATATGAAATTTTATGCGATGCTCGGTGGTGGAAATTATTGTTCTCATATCTCTTATCGTAAGGGTATAAGTAGAATACTAAGAAAAATGAAAGACAAATACACTGGTGAATCCGTTCATGACCATAACGTAACATTGTGGTTGTCAATTAATGATTCTGTTCAGTGTATCTCCAATATTTCAATTCAATTTCACATACTTGGGTGATGGGACTTATGTTCAAAATTTAAAAAAATACAGTGTCGGTCTAAAACTCCGATAATGTTCAGTCTGATAAGAAAGTTTCAAATCCGTAGCTGAAACTCTACAATTCGAGTCTGATAAAGAAACTAAGACTAATCAATGTATACTTCAACAGTTCTTACTAACGACACCTTGTGTTTTTCTAATTAGTTTGCTACCGTTTACTCCATGTCAAGTACCATCGTTTTAAAATTCTTCATGGACAGAACTCTATAACATTTTGATTTTCTAAAAAACCACAAGCATTAAATTTAATCCGATGCTCGGTGGTGGAAATAGCTATTCTCATATCTCTAATCGTAGGAGTATAAGTGGAATACTTAGAAAAATGTAAAGACAAATACAATGGTGAATATGTCCATATCCATAACGTAACATTGTGGTTGTCAATTGATGATTCTGTTCAATGTGTCTCCGATATTTCATTACAATTTTGCATAATTAGGTGATGGGACCTATTTGCAAAATCAAAAAAAAAACACAGTCTGTCTTAAACTCCGATAATGTTCAATCCGATAAGAAAGTTTTAGATCCGTAGCTGAAGCTCTACTATTCGAGCGTGATAAAGAAACTAAGACTAATCTATGTATACTTAAAAAATTCTTATTAATGACACCTTGTGTACTTGTAAATAGTTTGCTACCGTTTACTCCAAGTCAAGTGCTATCGCTTTAAAATTCTTCATGGACAGAACTTTATAACATTTTAATTTCCTAAAAAACCACGAACATTATATTAAATCCGATGCTCAGTGGTGTAAATTATTGTTCTCATGTCTCTTATCGTAGGGGTATAAGTGGAATACTAAGAAAAATGAAAGACAAATACACTGGTGAATCATTCCATATCTTTAGCGTAATATTGTGGTTGTCAATTGATGATTCTGTTCAGTGTATCTCTAATATTTCATTTCAATTTCGCATAATTAGGTGATGGGACCAATTTCAATTTTTTTTAAAAAGACACAGTCTGTCTTAAACTCCGAAAATGTTCAATCCGATAAGAAAGTTTCACATCCGTAGCTGAAACTCTACTATTCGACTGTGATAAAGAAACTAAGACTAATCTACGTATACCTTAACAACTTCTTATGAATGACACCTTTGTGTACTTGTAACTAGTGTGCTACAGTTTACTCAAGGTCATGTGCTTTCGCCATAAAATTATTCATGGACCAAACTCTATTACATTTTGATATCCTAATAAACCACGAACATAAAATTTGATGCGATGCTCGGTGGTTGCAATTATTTTTCTCATATCTCTTATCGTGTGGGGTATAAGTAGAATTCTAAGAAAAAGGAAAGACAGATACACCTGATAATCCGTCCATGACTATAACGGAACATTGTGGTTGTCAATTGATGATTTTGTTCAGTGTATCACCAATATTTCATTTCAATTTCGCATTATTAGGTGATGGGACTTGTGTGAAATTTTTTTAAAAATACAATGTCATACTAAAACTCTGATAATGTTCTATCCGATAAGAAAGTTCCAGATCCGTAGAGTGTGATAAGAAACTGAAACTAATCTATTATACTTCAACAACTTCTTAGGAATGACACCTTTGTGTACTTGTAACTAGTGTGCTACAGCTTAATCCAGGTCATGTGCTTTTGCCATAAAATTAATCACAGACCAAACTCTATTAGATTTTGATTTCCTAAAAAACCACAAACATGAAATTTGATGTGATGCTCAGTGGTGGAAATTATTGTTCTCTTATCTCTTATCGTATGGGTACAAGTGGAATACTAAGAAAAATGATAGACAAATACACTGGTGAATCCATCCATGACCATAACGGGACAGTTTGGTTTTCAATTAATGATTCTGTTTAGTGTATCACCTATATTTCATTTCAATTTCGTATAATTAGGTGATGGAACCTATGTGATTTTTAAAAAAAAATACATAATCAATCTAAAACTCCGATAATGTTCTGTTCGATAAGAAAATTTCAAATCCGTAGCTGAAACTTTACTACTTGAGTGTGAAAAAGAAACAGAGACTGATCTACGTATACATTAACTTCTTATGAATGACACCTATGTACAGTTTACTCCAGGTCCTGTGCTTTCGCTTTAAAATTATTCATGGACCGAACTCTATTAAATTTTGACTTCCTAAAAAACCACGAACATTAAATTTAATGTGATGCTCGGTGGTGGAAATTATTGTTCTCATATCTCTTATAGTAGGGGTATAAGTGGAATACTAAGAAAGATAGAAGACAAATACACTAGTGAATCCATCCATGACCATAACGAAACTATGTGGTTGTCAATTGTTCATTGTGTTAGATGTATCTCCAATATTTCATTTCAATTTCGCATACATAGGTGATGGGAATTTTGTGCAAAGTTTTAAAAAATACATTGCCAGTCTTAAAACTCCAATAATGTTCAATCCGATGAAAAAGTTTCAGATCCGTAGCTGAAACTCTACTATTCGAGTGTGATAAAGAAACTGAGACTTATCTACATATACTTGAACAATTGTTATTAATGATACCTTGTGTACTTTTAATTAGTTTGCTACCGTTTACTTCAGATCATGTGCTATCGATTTAAAATTCTTCATGGATAGAACTCTATTACATTTTGATTTCCTAAAAAACCCGGAACATTAAATTTAATACGATGGTCAGTGGTGGAAATGATTTTTCTCATATCTCTTATTGTAGTGGTATAAGTGGAATACTAAGAAAAATGAAAGACAAATACACTGGTTAATCCGTTCATGACCATAACGGAACATTGTGGTTGTCAATTGATAATTAGGTTTCGTGTATCTCCAATATTTCATTTTAATTTTGCATAATTAGGTGATTGGACCCATGTGCAAAATTTTAAAAAGTAAGCTGTCAGTTTAAAATTCCGAGAATGTTCAGTCTGGTAAGGAAGTTTCAGATTCGTAGCTAAAATTATACTATTCGAGTGTGATAAATAAACTGAGACTAATCTACGTATACTTCAACAACTTCTTATGAATGACACCTTTGTATACTTGTAACTAGTGTGCTACAGTTTACTCAAGGTCATGTGCTTTCCCTTTAAAATTATGCATTGACCGAACTCTATTACATTTTGATTTCCTAAAAAACCATGAACATGAAATTTGATGCAATGCTCGGTAGTGGAAATTATTGTTCTCATATCTTTTATCGTAGAGGTATAAGTTGAATACTAAGAAAAATGAGAGACAAATACACTGGTGAATCTGTCCATGACCATAATAGAACATTAAGGTATTGAATGAATGATTCTTTTCAATGTATCTCCAATATTTCATTTCAATTTTTCATACTTAGGTGATGGGACCTATGTACAAAATTTTAAAAAATACAGTGTCAGTCTAAAACTCCGATAATGTTCCGTCCGATAAGAAAGTTTCAGATCCGTAGCTAAAACTCTACAATTCGAGTGTGAAAAATAAACTGAGACTGATCTACGTATACTTCAACAACTTCTTATGAATGACACCTTTGTACAGTTTACTCCAATTCATGTTCTTTCACTTTAAAAATATTCATGGACCGAACTTTATTACATTTTGACTTCCTGGAAAACCACAAACATGAAATTTGACGTGATGCTCGGTGGTTGAAATCATTGTTCTCATATCTCTTATCGTAGGGGTATAAGTGGAATACCAAGAAAAATGATAGACAAATACACTGGTGAATCCGTCCATGACCATAACAGAACATTTTGATTGTCAATTAATGATCCTGTTCAATGTAGCACCAATATTTAATTTCAATTTTGCAAAATTAGGTGATGGGACCTATGTGCAAAATTTTTAAAAATACACTATGGGTCTAAAACTCTGATCATGTTCTATCCGATAAGAAAGTTTAAGATCCGTAGCTGAAACTCTACTATTCAAGTGTGGTAAAGAAACTGAGACTTATCTACATATACTTGAACAATTCTTATTAATGACACCTTGTGTACTTGTAATTAGTTTGCTACCATTTACTCCAGATCATGTGCTGTCGCTTTAAAATTCTTCATGGATAGAAATCTATAACATTTTGATTTCCTAAAAAACCGGGAACATTAAATTTAATGTGATGGTCGGTGGTGGAAATGATTTTTCTCATATCTCTGATCGTAGTGGTATAAATGGAATACTAAGAAAATTGAAAGACGAATACACTGATGAATCCGTCCAAGACCATAAAAGTAACATTGTGGTTGTCTATTGATGATTCTGTTCAGTGTATCTCCAATATTTCATTTTTGTTTCGCATAATTAGGTTATGGGGCCAATGGGCAAAATTTTAAAAAATACACTGTCAGTCTAAAACTATGATAATGTTCAATCCGATAAGAAATTTTCAGATCTGTAGTAGAAACACTACTATTTGAGTGTGATAAACAAACTGAGACTAATCTACCTATACTTTAACAACTTCTTATAAATGACACCTTTGTACAGTTTACTCCAGGTCATTTTCTTTTGCTTTAAAAATATTCATGGACCGATCTCTATTACATTTTGATTTCCTAGAAAACCACAAACATGAAATTGGACGCGATGCTCGGTGGTGGAGATAATTATTCTCATATCTCTTATCGTAGGGGTATGAGTGGAATACTAAGAAAAATGATAGACAAATACACTGGTGGATCCGTCCATGACCATAACGGAACATTGTGAATGTCAATTAATGATTCTGTTTAGTGTAGCACCAATATTTAATTTGAATTTCGCAAAATAGGTGATGGGACCTATGTGCAAAATTTTAAAAAATACACTATCAGTCTAAAAATCCGATAATGTTCGATCTGACAAGAAAGTTTTAGATCCGTAGCTGAAACTCTACCATTCGAGTGTGATAAAGAAACTGAGATTGATCTACGTATACTTCAACAACTTCTTATGAATGACACATTTGTGTACTTTTAACTAGTGTGCTAAAGTTTACTCCAGGTCATGTGCTTTCACTTTAAAATTATTCTTGGACCGAACTCTATTACACTTTGATTTCCTAAAAAACCACAAACATAAAATTTTATGCGATGCTCAGTGGTGGAAATCATTGTTCTCATATCTCTTAACGTAGGGGTATAAGTGGAATACTTAGACACATGAACGATAAAAACACTGGTGAATTCGTCCATGGCCATAACGTAACATTGCGGTTGTCAATTGATAATTCTGGTAAGTGTATCTCCAATATTTCATTTCAATTCGCATAGTTAGGTGATGGGACCTATGTGCAAAATTTTTAAAAATACATGTCAGTCTAAAATCCAAGAATGTTCAGTCCGATAAGAAAGTTTCAGATCCATAGCTTAAACTCTACTATTCGAGTGTGATAAAGAAACTGAGACTAATTTACGTATACTTCAACAACTTCTTATGAATGACACCTTTGTGTACTTGTAACTAGGGTGCTATAGTTTACACCATGTCATGTACTTTCGCTTTAAAATTATTCATGGACCGAACTCTATCACATTTTGATTTCCTAAAAAACCATGAATATGAAATTTGATGCGATGCTCGGTGGTGGAATTATTGTTCTCTTATCTGTTCTAGTAGAGGTATAAGTTGAATACTAAGAAAAATGAAAGACAAATACACTGGTGAATCCATCCATGACCATAACAGAACATTAAGGTAGTCAATAGATGATTCTTTTCAATGTATCTCCAATATTTCCTTTCAATTTTGTATACTTAGGTGATGGGACCTATTTACAAAATTTAAAAAAATACGGTGTCAGTCTAAAAGTCCGATAATGTTCAGTCCAATAAGAAATTTTCAGATCCGTAGCTGAAACTTTACAGTTCGAGTGTGAAAAAGAAACTGAGACCGATCTACGTATACTTTAACAACTTCTTATGAATGACACCTTTGTACAGTTTACTCCAGGTCATGTGCTTTTGCTTTAAAAATATTCATGGACCAAACTCTATTACATTTTGATTTCCTAGAAAACCATGAACATGAAATTTGACGCGATGCTCAGTGGTGGAAATCATTGTTCTCATATCTCTTATCATAGGGGTATAGGTGGAATACTAAGAAGAATGATAGACGAATACACTGGTGAATCCGTCCAAGACCATAATGGAACAATGTGATTGTCAATTAATGATTCTGTTCAGTGTAGGACCAATATTTAATTTCAATTTTGCAAAATTAGGTAATGAGACCTGTGTGCAAAATTTTAATAAATACACTATCAGTCTAAAATTCCGATAATGTTCAGTCCGATAAGAAAGTTTTGGATCTGTAGCAGAAACTCTACTATTTGAGTGTGATAAAGAAATTGTGACTTCTTATGAATGATGCATTTGTTTACTTTTAATTGGTATGCTACAGTTTACTCCAGGTCATGTGCTTTCACTTTAAAATTATTCATGGACCGAACTTCATCACATTTTGATTTCCTAAAAAACCATGAACATGAAATTTGATGCAATTCTCGGTGGTGGAAATCGTTATTCTCATATCTCTTATCTTAGGGGTATAAGTGGAATACCAAGAAAAATGACAGACAAATACACTAGTGAATCCTTCCATGTCCATAAAGTAACATTGTGGTTGTCAATTGATAATTCTATTCAGTGTATCTCTAATAATTCATTTCAATTTCGCATAATTTGGTGATGGGACCTATGAGCAAAATTTAAAAAAATACACTGTCAGTCTAAAAATCCAAGAATGTTCAGTCCGATAAGAAAGTTCAGATCTGTAGCTGAAACTCTACTATTTGGGTGCAATAAAGAAAATGAGACTAATATACGTATACTTCAACATTTTCTTATGAATGACACCTTTGTGTACTTGTAACTAGTGTGCTACAGTTTACACTAATTCATGTGCTTTCGCTTTAAAATTATTCACGGACCGAACTCTATTACATTTTGATTTCCCAAAAAACCACGAACATGAAATTTGATGCGTTGCTGGATGGTTGAAATTATTGTTCTCATATCTGTTATTGTAGGGGTATATGTGGAATACTATGAAACATGACAAATAAATATACTCTAGTGAATCCATCCATGAACATAACGGAACATTGTACTTGTCAATGGATGATTTTGCTCAGTGTATCTCCAATATTACATTTGATTTTTCCCATTTGGTGAACGGACCTATTTGTAAAATTCAAACAAATACACTGTCAGTCTAAAACTCCAATATTGTTCAGTCCGATAAGAAAGTTTCAGATCCGTAGCTAAAACTCAAATATTAGTGTGTGATAGAGAAACCAAGGCTAATTTACGTATATTTCAACAACTTCTTACGAATGACACCTATGTGTACTTGTAACTAGTGTGCTACAGTTTACACGTGGCCATGTGCTTTCGCTTTAAAATTCTTCATGAACAGAACTCTATTACATTTTGATTTCCTAAAAAACCGCAAACATGAGTCTCGGCTGAATGATGCCTTGTGGGCATAAATGATGGCTTACAAGACACCAATCGGTATGTCACCATACCGGTTAGTGTTTGGTAAGCCCCGTTACCTACCGGTGGAAATTCAACATAAGGCTTACTGGCCGGTCAAAGAAGTCAATCTTGATATAGATGAGGCCGACTTGCATAGGAGGTTACAATTGGATGAACTAGATGAGATCCGGAGGGAGTCCTATGAGAATGCCAAAATCTATAAAGAGAAGACAAAGGTGTGGCCCGATAAGATGATCATTACGAAGGAATTTGATGTTGGTAAAAAAGTCCTCCTATTCTAATCCTACCTTCGCCTATTCCTAGGTAAGTTCAGGTCCCGATGGATTGGTCCTTTTGAGGTGGTTAAGGTATTCCCACGTAGCGCGGTGAAGATTCTAGATTGAGCTAAGTCCAATACATTCAAGGTTAATGGACAACATTTGAAACCTTACCACGAGAATTTTGTGCCAGAAAAGGGAAAGGATGTTGATCTCCTCGATCCGGTTTATGAGTAAACTCCAAGAAAAGGGAGTGAGTCATCGCGAAGATATTAAATAAACTTGGTTTTGATCATCTGGATTGTCATTCGTGACTTTCCATTGACGTTGCTTGGTTTTGGATTTTGTCATTAGTTTCATTGTTTTGCTTTGTGCTTTTCACGATTTTTTTCCAAGATTTTGTAGAAATTTTGAAGCCAAGGCATTGGACTTTTGAAGGGATAAATACTTAGAGTCAAGAAGGAAAGACATGGACAAGAGGAGGAATCAGAAAAAGTTTCTAAGTGCCAGGTTAGTAGTCTGTCACGAGTCATGATGGCCTTATCGTGAGTCGCGATGGACCATCGTGAGTCAAGACCAAGTGGTCGCGAGTCGCGACCAAATCAGGGATTTTGGCTAAAAAATAGAGGTCTTGGCCTCCACTTTTTGTGAGTCATGATGGCCTCGTCGCGAGTCGCGACGGACCATCGCAAGTCGCGACAAAGTGGTTGCGAGTTGCTACCAAATCAGGAATTTTGTGTGAAAATAGAGCTCTCGGCCTTCACTTTTCACGAGTCGCGATGGCCTCATCACGAGTCATGAAAAACCATTGTGAGTCGCAACAAAGTGGTTGCAAGTCGCGACGTAAATAGTGGCTTCTGGAATTCTTTGACCTACCCATTGCAAGTCACGACGACCACATCGTGAGTCGCGACGGGCATACAACTCTATTTTAAAAAAATGAGCAGATTCATTTTTTTGCCACAAACACCAATCTTCTCCATTTTGCCACCGCTCACCACCTCGCCGCCCTCACTCCATACCCCCATCCCTTCTTCCCAATCCCCACCCACAAAAATCACCATAAAATTTTGAAGAACACAAACCCTAGAATTTGGGGGTTTTGTGACTTTGGGCAATTTGGTTTCGAATTGATTGTGGGCTCCCTCCTTTCTTCTTCCAATACATCTAAGTGTTACATTTCTTCACTTTATTGAACTCAAATTGTGATTATGATTGTATACTTTATTTATTGGATATTGTGTAGATTATGTGTGATGCCTTAGGAAATTAGATTGTTGGAACTTGGTTGATTTTTTTTTTTGGGATGTATTATGCTTGAAATTTCATTTGTTGGGGATTGTGTGAATGTTTTATGGTTGCGGCAAGGTTGGATGTGGGATAACATCAAAAATCACTTTATGTGTATTGAGTTACTCGTATTTGTCTTATGCTTACATTGCACTATTTGTGCTACATTGGTTGAGAATGGATTGTGGTTTATACTAGATATAAGGTATGTTGGCCCTTTATGAGACTTAGTTGTTATTTGGATAAAATGTTATTGTGCTTTAAAATGGTATTTTGCTTAGGGTAGTTTAGCCATAGGACTTGAATGTGGACATTGTGAATGTACTAATGGTGGCTAAACTAATTAGGCATGACTGTGATTTTGAGATATAGCATATTCGATTTCAACTATGTGAGGACTTCATAGACTTGAGAATATGGGCATGTGGGACATAATATGGATTGTATGTGCAATTGTGAGTAGAACTTGAACTAGTAGGCTTGAACTTGATTGGGCTTGTCATAATGAACTAGTTTAAGGTTGAGTATGAATTTGCAATATTGCATATACACATATTCCCGTGCATTTGACTTATTTGTTGTGGTTGTTAGAATGACCCCTACAAAGAGACCTAGGGCTCCTCCCCGAGGCGGGCGTACCGCCACTCCACCCCCACCTCCACCACCGGTTCCGGAATCGAGCCCTGTACCTCCCCCGCCGGATAGGTACATAGGTTTGACCCGAATCACCGGGTTCTATGCTGAGAGGTGGGAGGCCCTGGCGAGTCATCAACTCAAGGAGACAATTTTTGTAGACGTACCCACACTAGACACTCTTGGGCTTACCCAACCAGTAAGATGCCTTCTCGCCAAAGGGGGGAATGAAAGGATTCATGGGCTGGAGCGCACCATCTTACCGGAGATACACCCTAGAGTTCCTGTCCACGGTCAGGATCTGTAGCATGATAGATGATCAACCACGTGAGAGGTATATTGCTTTTCACTTGGATGATATATGTTGGCAAATGACTGTCTCGCGGATTGAGGAGGCATTTGGATTTGACACTGTAGAGATACGGGCCTGGTTGGACCCATAGGCCCAGGAGTGATCGATCGAGAATGATATGAAATTTTGGATTGTCATCAACATGAGGCCAAAGAACTCCCATGACAAGAGCATTGTTACCATCCACTATGCACTTCGTTATGTGCCAGCACTATTTACTGGCACAGTACTTTGCTCAGCGTAACCGACAAATATGCCAGACAACGACATTCCCTTTCTATGGCACTTAAGGAGTGAGGGACCAGGATACAGGTTGTGGGCTAAGTTTTGGATGAAGAGGATCATAGAGGTGGCTAGATAGCCAAAGGGGAAGATCACGCTCGGAGGTATGATAGGCCTCCTAGCAGAGTACCTAGGATTGGTTCCTCCGGCCAACTTTCTGCGCTTAGAGATGCGTACTTCCTACCTCATCACTGCTAAGAGGTTGGTTTGATTTTAGATGCTCATTGCCACCCAAACCACGGGGCTATTCCACTGGTTGTATGGCAACAGGAAGGTCACATTCATGGCACTTCCTCAGCCTAACAAGACGAAGCTGGAATTTGATATACCTCTAGGAGATTTAGAGATTTCACCTTACTCCTCATGCAGAGATGACTTCTAGCATGAGCTCCACAACCTTAGTCCAGCCAATGTCCAGCGTGATGATAGCATCCCACCTTTCTCTGAGCGACAACAGCAGCAGCACTTCATGCAACTTCCAGCAGAGACCGAACTGATGCAGGAGGACAATGTGCCACCTCACTATTCCAGCCTCCACCAGATTTCTAGGAACGGATAATGCAAACCATGCAGGATGGATTCTGCCACCAGGATAGCAAGATACTGGAGCAGAACATGTTTGTCTCCCAGACCTTGATCGACATGGATAAGGAGATTGATCACTTGTCATCTCGCATCAATGAGATGTAGTCACAGGTAGTCAGTGTCTCAGGCCCCAATTCGAGAGCAGAGAGGCAGAGAGCTAGGAGGCAGAGGAGCACGGATTGGCTGGCTCATTATCAGCAGTGCTATTTTTGGCGGTGACCCTTCTTCCTCATATAAGTGATTTGTGAGCACCATATCCTTACCCTTTCCATACTTCGCTTTGTTTGTTTTGGCCCTATTTTGTACATTGAGGGCAATGTCATGTTCTAATTTTGGGGTGGGGTATCTACTTTGAAGTGATTGGGGTTGGAGTTACTTTGAAGACTTTCTACTTTTGGATAATTCTTTTGTTTTATTTTGGATATTTCCCCCTTTTTGGTTTGGGATGATTTTCTTTTGATATACTTGGATAATGTTGGCTTTGATACTTTCCTTAGCCTTAAAATTTTTAAAGAACTTTGCTACTTGTTGGATTGGAGAAACGTGAAAAATTTTGAAGAAAAAAAAGAAAAACAATATATAAATAAAAAGATCCCGCTAAGCTGAAAAATCGAGAGGGCATCTTAGGAAACATTGGGGGGCCGGATAGGTCAAAAACCCGAGAGGGTGACCTAGGAAAAAATGAGAGGCTAAATGTGTGGGAAAAGGTGAGGTGTAAGCCAAAAACAAAACATGACGTGTGGCTATGATGAAAACCCGAAAGGGCTCCTAGGCAAAATGAGAGGAAATGAGAGAAATAAAAAAATGTTAAGTGTTCACTCATTTTTCGGCGTTGGAGTCATAAGGTTGCGGTGGTCATATGGATGGATCGGCTAGCTTGACATCTTGAGGACCTCTTGGGAGGGAAAAATTTAGCTGGAGAAGCCGAAGTAAGTTATGAAACTATTGATTGTTAATATGCTTCATTTTTAGGTTGATATATTGATATAAAGTGGAGCATGTTTTTTGAACCTTATACATGTCTTTAGTTTCACCTTGTATCATTGGATTTGGGATTGTCAATTCGGGATTTGGAAATGTTTTTGGGACATCAATGAATTGATGGGTTGATATGGTTCAGGTAGATTTAGGAATGGGGGTTGTGGGAAACTTCTCATTTTACCTTAACATTGGGATGTTTGATATTGAGAGTTTTGTTAGGTATTGATTTGGGGGAATAGTAGTTAGGATGTGGATACGTCATTTCCTTGGTATGCTTGGATCTTTTCTTACTCCAGGGCGGGTAAGGTTTAAGTGTGGGGAGGTTTGATATGTCCATTTTATGTGCATAATTTAGTACTTTTTTGTGCTCTTTTATTATTAAGAGCTTGTGTTTTACCTTGAAATTATCTTAGGAGAGGTAAGAGCAACTTTATGCTCTTTTACCTCTTCTAAGTGGATTTTGCATGACAAAGGAAGAACATGAAGACTTGAATACTGGAGGCCGTTGAAGGCCATTTTTTAATACTTTGAAGACTTGCTTTGAAGCCACGAAGACTTAAAGACTGGGGGCCGTTGAAAACCATTTTTGAAGACTTTGAAGACTTTCTTCAATGAGTTGAAGACTTGGAAATTGAGAGGATTCATTGTGAAGATAAGTGTTTACAACAAGAAGAAGAAAAGAAAACAAGGTTGAGTTCAGGCGCCCGTCACGAGTCACGACGAATCCATCGCAAGTCGCGACCAACGTGTGGCCAGAACCTAACCTTAGAATTTTTGTACTATAAATAGCACTCTCTTTCCTTTCATTCAAAATCTTCTATTTCTGCGTTTTTGGTATTGTTCTGAACCCTATTTTCTTCCATTTTCTTCTTTGAATTCTCTTGTATTCTTTTTGGTTGTTTACCATTAATTAGTATAAACTCTTGATGCTAAATCTAGTTCTTGGGAGCAATTTATTGAAGCTTCCAAGATTATGTAGTAAGATTCTATGTTTACCCATTTATGAACATTTATTGGACAGCATTTATTATGCCATTAATTTTATGCTTTACCTCATTTATACCATGGCCTGTTTGAGTATATGAAATGTTTGTAAGATTGAAATGTTAGAGTGTTAGGAAAGTTGCAAATTTCTTAACTCATTTGATATAGAAATCCAAAAGCATGGATTTAGAACTTCTTGTGTATAATGTGTGGTAATTCTTGCTAGTTGAGTATGTTAATGTGGTTTGTTTTCATATTTGTCATATAGATGCAAGAAAGGTTGAACCATGAATGTTGTTTGTTCTAAGTTTAACCTAGTAAATGCTTTGTTTGGTTAAATGACTATGCATTTGGTAGAAGGCTTGTTGTTATCAAACCTATGGTCCTTTGGGTAAAATGCCATTGATGAAATGCCCTTATCATGTTGTTTGTCTTTGGTGATCATCAATGAGGTTTGGAAACGGTCGTTGTTTGTCTTTGCAAACTACTCTTAAGGAGGAATGAATGTTGATCTTTGATTGAGAAGTGATAACATTCTCCATAGACAATAAATGTAATTGAATGAGTGAATGAATCAATGAGCTATAAGAAGTTTGGAAGTGGAAGTCGATTGCCCCCAAGGCTCCATTAATTATCATTTACATCGTATTTTTATTTGTATTGCATGATTAGCATAGTTCTCTTGCTTTGCTAGTTGTTATATTTCAATTTGATAATTTAGGATCATAAACCAACCAACCCCCCCCCCCATTGTTTACAAGCTTTTATATGTATCTGTGTATGTATATGCCTAGTATGTTTCCTCCTATATATGTTTAAACACTTGAAAATATCCCTCTTCTCGTGGACGACCTTGACTTGCCATTATCTACTTAATTGTAGATAGGAAGCAATAGGGCTTAAAAGTATTAACTTTGAGATATAAGGCAACGACCTTGCAGTCCGATAAGAAAGTTTTATATCCGTATCTGAAACTCTACTCTTCGTGTGTGATAAAGAAACTGAGACTAATCTACGTATACTTCAACAACTTCTTATGAATGACACCTTTGTGTACTTGTAACTTGTGTGCTACAGTTTACAACAGGTTATGTGCTATCGCTTTAAAATTCTTAATGGATAGAACTCTATTACATTTTTATTTCCTAAAAAACCATGAACATGAAATTTAATGCGATGCTCGGTGGTGGAAAAAATTGTTCTCATATCTCTTATCATATGGGTATAAGTGAAATACTAAGAAAAATGAAGACAAATGCACTGGTGAATCCGTCCATGACCATAATGGATTATTGTGGCCGTCAATTGATAATTTGGTTCAATGTATCTCTAATATTTCATTTCAATTTTGCATAATTAGGTAATGAAACATATGTGCAAAATTTTTAAAAATACACTGTCAGTCTAAAACTCTGATAATGTTCAGTCCGCTAAGAAATTTTATATCCGTATCAGAAACTCTACTATTTGAGTGTGATAATTAAACTGAGACTAATATATGTATACTTCAACAACTTCTTATGAATAACACCTTTGTGTACTTGTAACAAGTGTGCTACGGTTTACTCCAGGTCATGTGCTATCGCTTTAAAATTACTCATGGACCGAACTCTTATAAATTTTGATTTCCTAAAAAACCATGAACATGAAATTTGATGTGATGCTCGGTGGTGGAAATTATTGTTCTTGTATCTCTAATCGTAGGAGTATAAGTGGAATACTACGAAACATGACAGGAAAATACACAGGTGAATCCGTCCATGACCATAACGGAACAATGTTGTTGTCAATTGATGATTATGTTCACTATATATCCAATATTACATTTTTATTTCACCAAATTAGGTGAAGGGACCTGTTTGCAAAATTTTAAAAAATACATTGTCAGTCTAAAACTTCGATAATTTTCTGTCTGATAGAAAAGTTTCAAATCCATAGCTGAAACTCTACTATTCAACTGTGATAAAGAAACTGACACTAATCTACATATACTTGAACAACTTCTTATGAATGACACCTTTGTGTACCTGTAACTAGTGTGCTATAGTTTACATCAGGTCATGTGTTATCGCTTTCAAATTCTTAATGGACGGAACTCTTTTACATTTTGATTTCCTAAAAAACCATGAACATGAAATTTAATGCGATGCTCGGTGGTGGAAATAATTGTTCTCATATCTCTTATCGTAGGGGTATTAGTGGAATTCTAAGAAAAATTAAGGACAAATATACTGATGAGTCTTTCCATGACCATAACGGAACATTGTGGTTGTCAATTGATGATTCTGTTATGTGTATCTCCAATATTTCATTTTAAATTCGCATAACTTGGTGATGGGAACTATGTGCAAAATTTTAAAAAATATACTATTCAAGTGTGAAAAAGAAACTGTAACTAATCTACGTATACTTCAACAACTTCTTATGAAGGACACTTTTGTGTACTTGTAACTAGTGTGTTATAGTTTACTCCAGGTCATGTGCTATCGCTTTAAAAATCTTCATGAACAGAACTCTATTACATTTTGATGTCCTAAAAAACCATGAACATGAAATTTAAAGCGATGCTCGGTGGTGGAAATGGTTGTTCGTTTTTATCTTATCGTGAGGTATAAGCTGAATACTATGAACAATGAAAGGCAAATACACTGGTGAATCCGTCCATGAACATAAAGGAACATTGTGGTTGTTATTTGATGATTCTGTTCAATGTATCTCCAATATTTCATTTCAAATATGCATAATTACGTGATGAGACCTATGTGCAAAATTTTAAAAAAATACATGGTCAGTCTAAAGCTCCGATAATGTTCAGTCTGATAAGAAAGTTTCAGATCCGAAGTTGAAACTCAAATATTCGAGTGTGATAAAGAAACTGAGACTAATCTACGTATACTTCAACAACTTCTTATGAATAATACCTTTGTGTACTTGTAACTAGTGTGCTACAGTTTACTCCAGGTTATGCCCTTTTGCTTTAAAATTATTCATGGATGGAACTCTATTTCATTTTGATTTCCTAAACATGAAGTTTGATATGATGCTCGGTGGTGGAAATTATTGTTCTCATATCTCTTATCCTAGCGGTATAACTGAAATACTATGAAACATGATAGCCAAATACACCGGTGAACCCATCCATGACCATAATGAAACATTTTGGTTGTTAATTGATGATTCTGTTTAGTGTATCTCTAATTTTAGACTTTCATTTGTCCCAATTAGGTGAAGGGGCCTATTTGCAAAATTTAAAAAAGTACACTGTCAGTCTAAAAGTCTGATAATGTTCAGTCCAATAAGTAAGTTTCAGATCCATAGCTGAAACTCTACTATTCAAGTGTTATTAAAAAACTGAGATTAATCTACGTATACTTCAACAACTTCTTATTAATGACTCCTTTATGTACTTGTAACTAGTGCTCTACAGTTTACATCAGGTCATGTGATATCGCTTTTAAATTCTTAATGGATAGAACACTATTACATTTTGATTTCCTTAAAAACCACGAATATGAAATTTAATGCAACGCTTGGTGGTGGAAAAATTGTTCTCATATCTCTTATCGTAGGGGTATAAGTGGAATACTAAGAAAAATGAAATACAAATTCACCGGTAAATCCGCCCATGACCATAACAGAACATTGTGGTTGTCAATTGATGATTCTGTTATGTGTTTCTTCAATATTTCATTTCAACTTCGTATAATTAGGTGATGGGACCTATGTACAAAATTTTAAAAAAATACCCTCCCAGTCTAAAACTCTAATAATATTCAGTCCGATAAGAAAGTTTCAGATCCTTAGCTGAAACTCCACTATTCGATTGTGATAAGGAAACAGAGACTAATCTGCGTATACTTCAACAACTTATTATTAATGACACCTTGCGTACTTGCAATTAGTGTGCTACAATTTACTCCAGGTCATGTTCTATCTCTATATAATTCTTCATGGACAGAACTCTATTACATTTTGATTTCCTAAAAAACCACGAACATGAAGTTTAATGTGTTGCTCCGTGGTGAAAATGATTGTTCTCACTCAAATCGTAGGGGTATAAGTTGGATACTGAGAAAAATGAAAGATAAGTACACTGGTGAATGTGTCTTTGACCATAACAGAGCATTGTGGTTGTAATTAGAAGATTTTGTTCATTGTATCTCTAATATTTCAATTCAGATTCGTATAATTTGGTGATGGGACCTATGTGCAAAATTTAAAAAAATACATTGTCAGTCTAAGACTCATAGAATGTTCAGTCCGATAATAAAGTTTTAGATCCAAAGCTAAAACTAAACTATTCGAGTGTGATAAAGAAGCTGAGACTAATCTATATATACTTCAACAACTTTTTATGAATGAAACCTGTGTACTTGTAACTAGTGTGCTACAGTTAGTCCAAGTCATGTGATATCGCTTTAAAATTATTCCTGGACTGAATTCATTTTGATTTCCTAAAAAACCAAGAACATGAAATTTGATGTGATGCTCGGTGGTGGAAATTATTGTTCTCATATCTCTTATCATAGGGGTATAAATGGAATACTACAAAAAATGACAGACAAATACACCGGTGAGTCTGTCCATGACCATAACGGAATATTGTGGTTGTCAATTGATGATTCTATTTAGTGTATATCCAATATTACATTTTGATTTCTCCCAATTAGGTGAAGGGACCTATTTCCCAATTTTTAAAAAATACACTGTCAGTCTAAAACTCTGATAATGTTCAGTCCGATAAGTAAGTTTCAGATCTGTAGCTGAAAATCTACTATTCAAGTGTGATAAAGAAATTGTAACTAATCTACGTTTACTTCAACAACTTCTCATGAAGGACACCTTTGTGTACATGTAACTAGTGTGCTATAGTTTACTTCAGGTCATGTGTTATCGCTTTAAAATTCTTCATGGACAGAACCCTATTACATTTTGATTTCCTAAAAAACCATGAACATGAAATTTAATGCGATGCTCAGTGGTGGAAATGATTGTTTGCATTTCTCTTATCGTAGGGGTACAAGTGGAATACCAAGAAAAATGAAAGATAAATACACTGTTGAATCCGTCCATGAGCATAACTGAACATTGTGGTTGTTATTTGATGATTCTGTTCAATGTATCTCCAATATTTCATTTCAATTAACCATAATTAAGTGATGGGACCTATGTGCTAAAGTTTAAAAAAATACACTGTCATTTTAAAGCTCCGATAATGTTCAGTCTGATTAGAAAGTTTCATATCCAAAGTTGAAACTCAACCATTCTAGTGTGATAAAGAAACTGAGACTAATCTACTTATACTTTAACAACTTCTTATAAATAACACCTTTGTGTACTTGTAACTAGCGTGTTTACTCCAGATCATGCACTTTCGCTTTAAAATTATTCTTGGATGGAACTCTATTTCATTTTTATTTTCTTAAAAAACACGAATATGAAGTTCGATGTGATGCTCGGTGGTGGAAATTATTGTTCTCTTATCTCTTATCATAGGGGTATAAGTGAAATACTACGAAACATTACAACCAAATACACTGGTGAACCCGTCGTTGACCATAATAGAACATTGTGGTTGTCAATTGATGATTCTTTTTAGTGTATCTCCAATTTTACAATTTTATTTCTCCCAATTAGTTGAAGGGACGTATTTGCAAATTTTAAAAAAATACAATGTCAGCCTAAAACTCTAATAATGTTAAGTCTGATATATAAGTTTCAGATCCGTTGCTGAAACTCTTCTATTCAAGTGTTAATAAAAAACAGAGACTAATCTACGTTTACTTCAACAACCTTTTATTAATGACTCGTTTGTTTACTTGTAAGTAGTGCTCTACAGTTTACATCAGGTCATGTGCTATCGCTTTAAAATTCTTAATGGATAGAACTCTATTACATATTTATTTCCTAAAAAACCACGAACATGAAATTTAATGCGATGCTCGGTGGTGGAAAAACTTGCTCTCATATCTCTTATCGTAGGGGTGTAAGTGGAATACTAAGAAAAATGAATGACAAATACACTGGTGAATCCGCCCATGACCTTAACGGAACATTGTGGTTGTCAATTGATGATTCTGTTATGTGTATCTCCAATATTTCATTTCAGTTTCGCATAATTAGGTGATGGGACCTATGTATAAAATTTGAAAAAATATTCTCGCAGTCTAAACTCTGATAATGTTCAGTCCGATAAGAAAGTTTCAGATCTGTAGCTGAAACTCCACTATTCGAGTGTGGTAAACAAATTGAGACTAATCTGCGTATATTTAAACAATTTATTATTAATGACACCTTATGTACTTGCAATTAGTGTGCTACAATTTACTCCAGGTCATGTTCTATCGCTATAAAATTCTTCATTGACAGAACTCTATTACATTTTGATTTCTTACAAAACCACGAACATGAAGAAATGATTGTTCTCTGAGGTGGAAATGATTGTTCTCATATCTCTAATTGTAGGGGTATAAGTGGAATACTAAGAAAAATGAAAGACAAATACACTTGTGAATCTGTCCATAACCATAACGAAACATTATGGTTGTCAATAGATAATTCTATTCAGTGTATCTCCAATATTTTATTTTAGATTTGCATAATATGGTGATGGGACCTATGTGAAACATTTTAAAAAATACACCGTCAGTCTAAGACTCTGAGAATGTTCAGTCCGATAAGTATGTTTTGGATCCAAAGCTAAAACTAAACTATTCGAGTGTGATGAAGAAACTGAGACTAATCTACATATACTTCAACAACTTCTTATGAATGACACATGTGTACTTGTAGCTAGTTTGCTACAGTTTACTCTCGGTAATGTGCTATCGCTTTAAAATTATTCCTGGACTGAACACTATTTCATTTTTATTTCCTAAAAAACCACGAACATGAAATTTGAAGCGATGCTCGGTGGTGGAAATTATTGTTCTCATATCTTTTATCATAGGGGTATAAATGGAATACTACAAAACATGATAGATAAATACACTGGTGAATTTGTCCATGACTATAACGGAACATTGTGGTTGTCAATTGATAATTTTGTTCAGTGTATATCTAATATTACATTTTGATTTCTCTAAATTAGGTGAAGGGACCTATTTGCAAAATTTTAAAAAATACACTGTCAGTCTAAAGCTGCGATAATGTTCAATCCGATAAGAAAGTTTCAGATCCAAAGCTGAAACTCAACTATTCGAGGGTGATAAAGAAACTGAGACTAATCTACATATACCTCAACAACTTCTTATGAATGACACCTTTGTTTACTTGTAACTAGTGTGCTACAGTTTACTCCAAGTCATGCGCTTTCACTTAAAAATTACTCATGGACCGAACTATATTTCATTTTGATTTCCTGAAAAACCATGAACATGAAGTTTGATCCGATGCTCGGTGGTAGAAATTATTGTTCTCATATCTCTTATCGTAGGGGTATAAGTGAAATACTATGAAACATGATTGCCAAATACAATGGTGAATACGTCAATGACCATAACGGAACATTTTGGTTATCAGTTGATGATTCTATTTATTGTATCTCCAATTTAACAATTTGATTTCGCCCAATTAGGTGAAGGGACCTATTTGCAAAATTTTAAAAAATGCACTGTCAGTCTAACGTTTTTTTTAATAAATCCACCTTTGATGGTGGGGGGTTAGGCAGACCCCTACCCATTTATTAAATAAAAGAAGGATACAAAGAAAGAGGGGGGCTTAATACCGTACCTCTGGAGATTCATCTGATGATCTTATGCTTCTCTGAAAGTGTGATGCATTGAATAGGTCATTCCTTTGAGAAGATTCCAAATTGCTCTGATCATGGGCAAAATCTTCCATGGTATCTTAAGTTGTTGTTAGAGCATCCCGAGCAGGACTCTTGAGTCAGTATTGACAGTGATCCCTCTGTCACATGCGAGTTGAATACCATGCAGCAGTGCTATGGTTTCGGCCTGTAAAACAGTTTCAGCTGGAATGGATTTTGACAGAGCAACTATTACATGACCAGAATGGTTCCTGATTATACATCCAATGCCTGCAGTCCCATTGTTAGTGAAGGAGCCATCAGTATTTAGTTTGTAATTATGAGGCAGTAGCCATATAATGATTCTGATAGATCTATGTTTCACTGGTTTGTGGTACATCTTCGGTGTATTAGAGAGATCCCATTTGCAATCTAGTTTGAAAGCCAGGAGGGTGTCATTGAAGTGATAAAGAATTCGTTTGAAAATGATCTGTATGTTTGGCTTTGTACCCTCGAATAAATATGAGCATCTAGCACACCACAGGTACCAGTTCACAACACAAGGTATGATACGAATCAATTTTACGGATGGGCCAGTAGTGGAGGATACATTCCAATAGAAGTAGATTCTATCCCAAGGAAGTTCGAAAGAGCTATTTGGAAAGTTGAAAGTAGAATTCACTCTTCTCCAGATCTGGTCTACTTTTGTGCAAGAGTTGAAACAGTGGTGAATTGTTTCGGATTCGGTAAAATAGAAGCAGCATTGTGAGGGTAGTTGGAAATGGAAGTCCTCTAGGACATCTGGAAAAGCAACAAGTCTATTTAAAAGTTTCCAATTAAATATACTGAGCTTCCTTGGTAGTATTTTAGACCAAAGATGGGAGTAGGATGGAATTATCATTTTCTTGGATCGGAGCAGCTCATAAGCTAATTTAACGGAGAAGATTCCTTAGTTGCTTGGTTTCCAGATTAGGGAGTCTTCATAACCTGGAGATAGAGAGTAGACTAGGTCCAGGTTTTGTAAGATTTGGTCTGGTAGATGATTCCTTAGCTGGGTAGAGTAGAATGGCTTATTTTGTAGAAATTCAGCCACTGTTAGGTCGTGAGATGGGGGGTCTGAGGGATCAGTTAAATGATCAGTTAGTGGACCCATAGAGGTCCAGTTTGAGCTCCAAAAAGAAACCCGTCTGGATCCTAGGATGGTTTTGGTGTTGCTAAGCGCTGTGTGATTAATCTATTTGATTCGTTTCCAGGTTCTGGAGGTTTTATGTGTGTCAGTCATTGACCACATGGTTTTAGCCCATAACGACTTCCCTGTTTGTAGTTTCCACCACAGCTTTAGGGCAAAGGCTTTTGTCAGTGTGTTCAGGTTTCTGAAGTTGATGCCATTTTGTGCTGTGGGATAACACAGGTTAGGATATGACCTCCATGATCTGTTTTACTGAGAGGTGTCTGATTTATTTTGCCAAAAAGACCGAGCTAGAGCCTTATGAATTTGGTTGATAATATGTGTGGTTGGTTTTAAAACTGTTATGAGATGTATTTGCATGGAAGACAGAACATGTTTGATTAAAGTTGTCCTTCCTGCAGGAGAAAGATTCTTATTGTGCCAAAGGTTAATTTTGTTTTGTACAGACTGTAACATGCCTTGGAAGATTGATTTTTTTGCTCTACCTGTGAAAATGGGGCACCCCAAGTATTTGAAGGGAATGGATCCTTCCATCATGGTTGATTCTCTTTTGATCGAGGAGACGATTATGTTCGGAGTGTTTTTTGATAAATAGAATGTTGATTTCTCAAAATTAACCTTCTGTCCAGAGGCTAATTCGAAAGATTTCAGGAAGCTCATTATCGTGTGTAGTTCCCGTTTGGAATATTATAGAAGAATTGTTGTGTCATTAGCATAGGATAGGTGCGAAGAGGTTATCATCCCCCGTGGAAGCTTGTATGGCTGAATGTTTCCGAACTGGTATAAAAATTTTAGGTTATGTGAGAAGGCTTCTTCCATAAGAATGAAAATCAGGGGGGATAGTGGATCCCCTTGCTTTATACCCATGGATAGAGGGAAGAAACCTACAGTTTTTCCATTGATGAGTAGAGAGAAGTACGCAGACCGGATGTTCCTCATAATTAGCTCGACAAACACACTGGAAAAACCTTGTTTGAGAAGGACCTTAGTTAAAAAAGGCCATGAGACTCTATCGAAGGCTTTAATCATATACAGTTTGATTATCATATTGGTTCCTTTGGTTTTCGAGTGTAGGTGGTTAGTGAATTCTTGCATGAGCAGAACATTATCTGCTATTTCTCTTCCAGAAATGAAAGCAGATTATTCCAGACTGATGAATGAATTGAGGTAGACCTTGAGTCTTGTTGAGAGTATTTTTGAGAAGATTTTATTTGAGAAATTACATAGGCTAATGGGTCTGTAGTCTCGGAAGGAGGAAAGGACATTTTTTTTGGGTATTAAAATGAGTTGGGTTGATGATATGGCTTTGGGAATATCTGTCCCAGCAAAGAAATCTTCCATTGCTAGCAGGACATAGGTTTTCATAATATTCCAGCACTTCTGGAAGAAGAAACCAGAGAACCCATCTGGGCCTGGCGCTGAATGGGCGTTCATAGAAGTAACTATGTTAGTAAGCTCTTCCATAATGATTTGTTTAAGTAGGTTCGAGTTCATTTCATTTTTTACTACTGTCAGAATGTTCTCTGTTAGCCATGAGGTATTAATTCCTGTTGGATCTGATGGTTCATCAGTGAGAAGGTTGGAGAAGAAGCTGATTGCTTCTTTCTCAATATCTTCAATAGAATTCAACCAGGTTCCTTCACTTGATTTGATAAGAGAGATAGTTTGTTTTTTATGTTTGGATTGGATTGAATGATGGAAGAATTTGGAGTTTCCTGGTTATTGAGTGCCATTCTCAGTTTCACGTTAGCTAAATTTAAGGCTTGTTGGTTTTCAATGGATTCATGGAGTTGTAAATCTCTTTCAGCATTGAACACCAGGTCCTCACTGAACTTTACAATGTCAAAAACATTGCCAAATACCTCTTTGTTCCAGCTTTTAAGTGACTGTTTTAGATTTTTAAGTTTGAAAACTAGCCTTTTCATCCCTTTGTGGCTTGTGTCAGAGTTCCAAACATCTTCCACTAGCCTCATGAAAGAGGGGTAAGTAACCCAACATTCTTGAAATTTAAATGGTTTTGGGGCAGTTTTGGGGGTGATTTCAGAGACAAATAGCAGTAAGGGGGTGTGGTCCGACCCCTCTCTGGATAAGGTTTTAATATTGGAACTGGGGAAGTTTGACCACCAAAGAGAATTTGAGATTCCTCTATCTAGCTGTTTCCAGACCCTTCCCCTAGTTCTCATCCCTGTCCAGGTGAAAAGGCTGCCCGAGGTTGGAATTTCAAAGAAATTTTGGTCATAAAGGAAGTTATTAAAGTTCCTTATACTGTTTTGATTAGGAGTAGAGTACCCTATGTAATTTTCATTTTTTGTGTTTACATTAAAGTCGCTTATTAAACATAGTGGTTCATGTTTCAGAGTTGCTAGATCTTGCCAGAGTTTATTCCTTTCATGGATTGAGTGCTTTACGTAGACAAAACCTATCCTGTAGTCTGCCGACAGAGTGGGGGATTTAATAATCACAATAATCAACTGATCTTCCACCTTAAGAATGTCTAGTGTAGTGTCTGTATCCCACATTAGCCAAATTTTGTTGATAGGGTTTGCATGGGAGTTGCTGAAGCCAATTTCTCTGGAAATGTTTTGGATTTGGTCTGAGTTTAGCATGGGTTCTATAAGAGCACAGAGTTTTATAGAGTTACGCCTTTTAATATTTTTAAGATGGGATTGAGTTGGTTTATTACCTATTCCTCGAATATTCCATGCACATATATTCATACTATTCATGGATAAACTTTGGAGAGGTTCAATGAGGAATGGGTGAAAACCATTTTTAGAGTGGAGCAGTTTTTTTTGGTGTATTTTCTCTGTTTATGTTCTGATTGAGTATGGTTAAGTTTGAGGATGTTTGTTAGTCTTAGATGATCATTAAGTAGGTTTGCCTTAATTTGTTCGAAGTTTAGATTGGCATGTTCCAATAGGTTTTCCTTTTGTTTAATTCAAATCTCTGTGTTAATCCAGTCCAGGGGTTTATGGGGTTTCTAGTCAGATGGCCGGAAGGGAGAGACATCACCATTTATCTCTATATAACTAGAGTCATTTTTAGGGGTTGGATCGCAAGCTGTTTAGTTGAGCTTTCAATGGGGTGTATGGGACTGGAATCAGTTCCCTTTGTAGGATCATTCTTGAGAGTGGTTGGATCAGTTGAGTGATTTTGGTGATAGGGATTTTCTGGAAGTGTGACTGTGATTCTTTCCTGGGAGAGTTGGTTTATGGTGGGGGTAATATTGCCAGAGCTCGGTTTGGGGGACCTGGGTTTGAGGCCAGTAGGTTCAGGAAGTTTTGGATGGTTTATTTCACTAGTGTCCAGCTGATTTAAGCATAACGCAGTGACAGACCCAGACAGATGTTTTTCAGAAGACAGAATCACATTATCGTTCTCAAGGGAGTTAGAGGGAACCTGTGATCCTTGTCCAAGGATCAATACTTCAGAACTTGAGTCTTTATTTCCCTGAGAGTTTCCTAACTTGGAGTCAGGTACCTGAGGTAGCTGCTGGGCCTTAATGTCCGAGGTATTCTTTTGAATAAAATGTGTCTTAGGGACATAAATAGCTTTGGAAGAGGTACCATTTCCTTTACCTTTGAGCCTTCCCTGTTCATCTATGGAAATGGATTTGTTACCTTCCTTTGAGGAGCTGCCTTGGGGCTTCCATGGGATGAATCTGGAAGAGTTCTTTTCAGACCTGAAAGCTGTATCTAGGTGGCCGAGTTTGAGGCAATTAGAACAATATTAAGGAACTCCTTCATATTCTAGGTATTGACAGAATCCCATATCTCTGAAACTTAGCCAAATTCTTTCCATCCTAGGTTTAGTGACGTCCAGTTCAACACAAATCCTAGCTACATGGGGTCTAGTCCTATTAAGGGAGGCTCTATCCACCCTAATTGTGGTTCCAATGATGTTTCCTATGGACATGAGGACATTGAAATCAAAAAATTGTTGAGGCAAACCATACAGGGAGGCCCAAATTGGTACAATAGGGGAATCTGCGTTAGGATTGAAATTGGGAACCCATTTCGTGATTCGGATAGAGTATGAACCGAAGTTCCAGATTTTATGCACCCAACAGCGGTAGTAATCATCATCAAGGGAAAAGGATATCAAAACCTATTTGTTGTCCAGCAGAGTGATATTGTTTTGGCCCTTGAATCCAGCTGTGTGGAAGTCTTTTCGGAGTTTTTCCAGTTGAGGACGACTGCATGAGAATTTACCAATCAAGGTCCATTTGAGTGAAGCCTCTAATCGGAGACACTCCTCCTCAGAGAAATGGAGACCCGGTTCACCTAGATGATCGATAGATGGTTTTGGGACGAAGGGCGCATTGTGAGCTTATGAGGATTTGGGGGGGAAATATTGAGAGCTTCGCGAAGTTCTTGGTTCACGGCCTGGGCATAAGAGAGCAGCGGGGGCGGTGGCTCAGCCATGTTGGCGGCACCGGAGGTGATTGGGGACGAAGACACGGAGCGTGAGAGCAAGTCGCACTGTCAGTGTTTGTAAATCGCACGTAGTTCCGTGATGCAATGATTAAAAAATTGATCGCACTGTCAGTCTAAAGATCTGATAATGTTCAATCCGATAGGTATTTATTTTTCTCATATCTCATATCTGTAGTTGAAACTCTTTTATTCAAGTGTTATAAAGAAACTGAGACTAATCTACGTATACTTCAACATCTTATTAATGACACATTTGTGTGCTCGTAAATAGTGTGCTAAAGTTTACATCAGGTCATGTGCTATCGCTTTAAAATTCTTATTGGACATAACTCTATTACATTTGGATTTCCTAAAAAACAACAAACATGAAATTTAATGCGATGGTTGGTGGTGGAAAAAATTGTTCTCAAATATCTTATCGTTGGGGTATAAGTGGAATACTAAGAAAAATGAAAGACAAATACATATGTGAATCTGTCCATGACCATAACGGAACATTGTGGTTGTCAATTGATGATTCTGTTATGTGTATCTCCAATATTTCATTTCAATTACACATAATTAGGTGATGGGACCTATGTGCAAAATTTTAAAAAATACATTGTCAGTCTAAAGCTCCGATAATGTTCAGTCTGATAAGAAAGATTCAGATCAAAAGTTGAAACTCAACTATTCTAGTGTGATAAAGAAACTGAGACTAATCTACGTATACTTCAACAACCTCTTATGAATAACACCTTTATGTACTTGTATCTAGTGCGCTACGGTTTACTCCAGATCATGCACTTTCGCTTTAAAATTATTCATGGATGGAACTCTATTTCATTTTGATTTCCTAAAAAACCACGAGCATGAAGTTTTATTTGATGCTCGGTGGTGGAAATTATTGTTCTCATATCTCTTATTGTAGGGGTGTAAGTGAAATACTGTGAAACATGACAGCCAAATACAATGGTGAACCCGTCCAAGACCATAACAGAACATTGTGGTTGTTAATTGATGATTCTGTTTAGTGTATCTCCAATTTTACACTTTGATTTCTCCCAATTAGGTGAAGGGACCTATAGGAAAGTTTTTTTAAAAACACACTGTCATTCTACAACTTTAATAATGTTCAGTCCGATAAGTAAGTTTCTGATCCGTAGCTGATACTCATCTATTCAATTCTACGTATACGTCAACAACTTCTTACTAATGACCCCTTTGTTTACTTGTAACTAGTGCTCTGCAGTTTACATAAGGTCATGTGCTATCGCTTTAAAATTCTTAATAGATAGATCTATATTACATTTTGATTTCGTAAAAGAACCATGAACATGAAAATTAATGCGATGCTCGGTGGTGGAAAAACTGTTATCATATCTCTTATCATAAGGGTATAAGTGGAATACTAAGAAAAATGAAAGATAAATACACTGGTGAATCCGCCCATGACAATCACGGAACATTGTGGTTGTCAATTGATGATTCTGTTATGTGTATCTCTAATATTACATTTAAATTTTGCATAATTAGGTGATGGGACCTATGTGCAAAATTTTTAAAAATCTACTATTCAAGTGTGATAATGAAATTGTAACTAATCTACGTATACTTCAACAACTTCTTATGAATGACACCTCTGTGTAGTCGAAACAAGTGTGTTACAATTTACTCCAGGTCATGTGCTATCACTTTAAAATTATTCATGGACCGAACTATATTACATTTTGATTTCCTAAAAAACCACAAACATGAAATTTGATGCGATGCTCGGAGGTGGAAAAACTGTTATCATATCCCTTATCGTAGGGTTATAAGTACTAAACTATGAAACATGACAAATACACAGGTGAATGTGTCCATGACAATAACGGAACATTGTGGTTGTCAATTTATGATTCTGTTCAGTGTATATCCAATATTACATTTTAATTTCTCCCAATGAGGTGAAGGGACCTATTTGTAAAATTTTTAAAAATACACTATCAGTCGAAAACTCCGATAATGTTTAGTCCGATAATAAAGTTTGAGATTTGTAGCTGAAACTCTATTATTCAAGTATGATAAAGAAACTGAGACTAATTTACGTATACTTCAACAACTTCTTATGAATGACTCCTTTGTGTACTTGTAACTAGTGTGCTACAGTTTACATCAGGTCATGTGCTATCGCTTTAAAATTCATAATGGACATAACTCTATTACATTTTGATTTCCTAAAAAACAATGAACATGAAATTTCATGCGATGCTCGGTGGTGGAAAAAATTGTTCTGAAATATCTTATCGTTGGGGTATAAGTGGAATACTAAGAAAAATGAAAAACAAATACATTGGTGAATCCGTCCATGACCATAACGGAACATTGTGGTTGTCAATTGATGATTGTGTTATGTGTATCTCTAATATTTCATTTCAATTACACCTAATTAGGTTATGGGACCTATGTGCAAAATTTAAAAAAATACACTATCAGTCTAAAGCTCCGATAATGTTCAGTCTGATAAGAAAGTTTCAGATCCAAAGTTGAAACTCAAATATTCGAGTGTGATAAAGAAACTGAGACTAATCTACTTATACTTCATTAACTTCTTATGAAAAACACCTTTGTGTACTTGTATCTAGTGTGCTATGGTTTACTCTAGATCATGCACTTTTGCTTTAAAATTATTCATGGATGGAACTCTATTTCATTTTGATTTCCTAAAAAAACCACGAGCATGAAGTTTGATGTGATGCTCGGTGGTGGATATTATTGTTCTCATATCTCTTCTCGTAGGGGTATAAGTGAAATACTATGAAACATGACAGTCAAATACACTGGTGAACCCGTCCATGACCATAATAGAACATTGTGGTTGTCAATTGATGATTCTGTTTAGTGTATCTCCAGTTTTACACTTTGATTTCTCCCAATTAGGTGAAGGGACCTATAGGCAAATTTTAAAAAATACACTATCATTCTACAACTCTAATAATGTTCAGTCCGATAAGTAAGTTTCAGATCTGTAGCTGAAACTCTTCTATTCAAATGTTATTAAAAAACTGACACTAATCTACGTATACGTCAACAACCTTTTTATTAATGACTCCTTTGTTTACTTGTAACTAGTGCTCTGCAGTTTACATTAGGTCATGTGCTGTCGCTTTAAAATTCTTAATAGATAGAACTCTATTACATTTTGATTTCCTAAAAAACCACGAACATGAAAATTAATGCGATGCTCGGTGGTGGAATTTTTTTTATCATATCTCTTATTTGGGGTATAAGTGGAATACTAAGAAAAATGAAAGACGAATACACTGGTGAATCCGCCCATGACCATAACGGAACATTGTGGTTGTCCATTGATGATTCTGTTGTGTCTATCTTCAATATTACATTTAAATTTTTTCATAATTAGGTGATCGGACCTATGTGTAAAATTTTTAAAAATCTACAATTCAAGTGTGATAAAGAAACTGTAACTAATCTACGTATACTTCAACAACTTCTTATGAATGACACCTTTGTGACTCGTAACAAGTATTTTACCGTTTACTCTAGGTCATGTGCTATAACTTTAAAATTATTCATGGACCGAACTCTATTACATTTTAATTTCCTAAAAAACCACAAACATAATATTTGATGCGATGCTCGGAGGTGGAAATTATTATTCTCATATCTCTTATCGTTGGGTTATAAGTAGTAAACTATGAAACATGACAGACAAATACACATGTGAATGTGTCCATGACTATAACGGAGCATTGTGGTTGTCAATTGATGATTCTGTTCAGTGTATATCCAATATTACATTTTGATTTCTCCCAATTAGGTGAAGGGACCTATTTGTAAAATTTAAAAAAATACACTTTCAGTCGAAAACTCCGATAATGTTCAGTCTGATAAGAAAGTTTGCGATCTGTAGCTGAACTCTATTATTCAAATATGATAAAGAAACTTAGACTAATATACGTATAGTTCAACAACTTTTTATGAATGACACCTTTGTGTACTTGTAACTAGTGTGCTATAGTTTACTCCAAGTCATATGATATCGCTTTAAAATTCTTCATGGATAGAACTCTATTATATTTTGATTTCCTAAAAAAACCACGAACATGAAATTTAATGTGATGCTTGGTAGGGGAAATGTTCGTTCTCATATCTCTTATCGTAGGAGTATAAGTGGAATACTAAGAAAAATGAAAGACATATACACTGGTGAATCAATAAATGACCATAATGGAACGTTGTGGTTGTTAATTGATGATTTTGTTCTATGTATCTTCAATATTTCATTTGAATTTCACAATAAGGTGGTGGGACCTATGGGTAAAATTTAAAAAAAATACCCGGTCAGTCTTAAACTCCAATAGTGTTCAGTTCGATAAGAAAGTTTCAGATCTGTAGCTAAAACTCTACTATTCAAGGGTGAAAAAGAAACTTAGACAAATCTACGTATACTTCAACAACTTTCTACTAATCACACCTTGTGTACTTGTAATTAGTGTGCTATAGTTTACTCCAGGTCATGTGCTATTGCTTTAAAATTCTTCATGAACAGAACTCTAGCACATTTTGATTTCCTAAAAAACCATGAACAAGAAATATAATGTGATCCTCGGTGGTGGAAATGATTGTTCTCATATCTCTTATTGTAGGGGTATAAGTGGAATACTAAGAAAAATGAAAGACAAGTACATTGGTGAATCCGTCCATGACCATAACAGAACATTATGGTTGTAAATTGATGATTCTTTTTAGTGTATCTCTAATATTTCATTTCAATTACGCATAATTAGGTGATGGGACCTATGTGCAAAATTTTTTAAAAAATCATTGTCAGTCCAAAATTCCAATAATGTTCTGTCCGATAAGAAAGTTTCAGATCCGTAGCTGAAACTCTACTAATCGAGTGTGATAATGAAACTGAGACTAATCTACATATACTTCAACAACTTCTTTTGAAAGACACCTTTTTGTACATGTCACTAGTGTGCTACAGTTTACTCCAAGTTATGTGCATTCACTTTAAAACATTTCATGGACAAAACTCTATTACATTTTGATTTCCTAAAAGACCACAAACATGAATGGGAGGCCGTCGCCGTACCTCTCAAAGTTAATATTTATAATCTCTAAATGCTTACTATCTACAACTAAGTAGATAGCGGCAAGTCGGGGTCGTCCACGAAGAAGAGGGATTTTCTTAAGTGTTTAAACACAAAAGGTTGCTATTAGGCTAGGAGTTGATATATATATATATATATATGTGTGTGTGTGTGTGTGTGTGTATGTATATACATATTGAAGAGAGTAAATGGGGGGAGGTTTGGTTGTTTGGTGGTCCTAAGTTATGAAAGTTAAAGGACAAGATAACTAGCAAAGTCATGTAACTATGCTAATCATCAAAAAAACTAAGAAAAAAGGGTTCTAAAACTAAAAAAGAAAAGCCTTGGGGGAAATTGATATCCACTTCCAAACCAATTGTAGATCATTGAACCATTCACTCATCCTATCACAATTGTTACCTATGGACAAAGGACCATAGATTTGACAACAAGCCTTCTACCAAAGACATAGCTATTTAACAAAACATAGCATTCATTAAGCGAAACCTGAAACAAACCACATTCAAGGTTCAACCTTCCATTTCATCTATAGGATACATATGAGAACAATCCACATTAACATACTTATCTAGCAAGAATCACAACACATTATGCCAAGAGCTTCTAAGTTCATGTTCTTAGATTTTCATGCAAATGAGCTAAGGAATTCATCACTTTCCTAACTCCCTAACACTTAATTCATACAAACACTTCCTATTCTCAAACAACCCATGGAATAAATGAAGTAAAACATAGAATTAAGAACATATGAATGCTAAATAACAAAGGCTTTAAGAACGAGTGAAACAATCTATTCACTACTTCTACTACTTGTTGTGAAGATAAATCTTCCATCCTTCTTAGATAGTAGTTTGCAAGAGTGAATTCGATAACTCATTTCAAACCTCACCAATGACTCCCTTAGACGAAACATGACTAAAAGTATCCCATTGATGGCATTGAGCACGAAGAACCAACAAGCTTGGTAACGCTTATAAACACTACACCGTGTCTAAGCATTTAACCAATTCATACATTTACACAAGATTAGTCAAGAACGATTAACATTCATAGACTTCTCTCATTGGCTACCTTAAACAAACATGATAACGAGTTTAATATCATCACATTCATCTAGCAATTATCAACACACCAACATCATTAAGGAGCTCTAACTCATGCTCTTGGATTCCACATTAAAGGAGGGGAGAATTAGCTACTTTCTCCCAACCCTAACTAGTAATCATACAAGAAAATCATATACTCAAGCTTCCAACAACATTAATGCAATGAACAATTCACATTCAAAGCTCAATAAATGCACAATAGCAAAAGCACTAAATAGATAGATATGGTTCTTACTACACAGAAATGAAAGCTTCAATCCATTGCTCCCAAGATAAAACCATGCTAGATAATTAAAAGACATGATGAACCTAAAAAAACTAAGAAAGGAAAGAAAGAAAAACTAGGGTTTGAACCCAGAAATTTGTAGGAAGAAGAGGTTGGATTCGTGTTTTTAAGCGGAGAGGATAATGTGAGTATTTATAGTACAAAAAGCAAGAAGAATTCTGGCCATACGACCATCGCGAGTCGCGATGGGCTCGCAATGACCTCGCGATGGTGCCCAGTTCCAGCATTTTGATTTCTTTCTTCTTCTTTTCATGTCCTCCTCTTCTCTTCACTTTTCTTTCATTCTTCAAGTCTTCAAAAGCTCATATACAAGTCTTCAAATCTTCAATGGTATTATTCAAATTCTTTAAAGTCTTCAAAGCCTTCAAAAAATTTATCTTGTCACACAAAATTCTCTAGAAAAGTAATAAAAGCGAAAAAGTCACTTTTAACCCTCCTTAGAGAATTTCAAGGTAAAATGTCACATTTAGAGCACAAAAGTGTACAAAAGTGAATCCTAAAATTCCTAATATAACCGTATAAAATGGGCACATGAATGAAATTTAATGCGATGCTCGGTGGTGGAAATTATTGTTCTCATATCTCTTATCGTAGGGGTATAAGTGAAATACTACGAAAATAACAGACAAATACACTGGTGAATCCGTCTATGACCATAACAGAACATTGTGGTTGTTAATTGATGATTCTTTATAGTGTATCTCCAATATTTAATTTTAATTTTGCATAGTAAGGTGATAGGACCTGCGTGCAAAATTTTAAAAAAAAATACCCTGTCAGTCTAAAACTTTGATAATGTTCAGTCCGATAAGAAAGTTTCAAATCAGTAGCTGAAACTCTACTATTCAAGTGTGATAAAGAAACTGAGACTAATCTACATATACTTCAACAACTTATTATGAATGACACCTTTGTGTATTTGTAACAAGTTTGCTACAGTTAGTCCAGGTCATGTTCTATCACTTTAAAATTATTCATTGACCTAACTCTATTACATTTTGATTTCCTAAAAATCCACATACATGAAATTTGATGCAATGATCGATGGTAGAAATTATTGTTCTCATATCTCTTATCGTAGGGGTATAAGTGGAATACTATGAAACATAACAGGCAAATACACTAGTGAATCTGTCGATAACCATAAAAGAACATTATAGTTGTTAGTTGATGATTATGTTTAGTGTATCTCCAATATTACATTTCAATTTCACCCAGTTAGGTGAGGGACCTATTTACAAAATTTTAAAAAATACACTGTTACTCTAAAATTCCGATAATGTTCAATCCGATAAGAATGTTTCAGATTTGTAGCTGAAACTCTAATACTAGAGTTTGATAAAGAAACGGAGACTAATCTACATGTACTTCAACAACCTTTTATGAATGACACCTTTGTGTACTTGTAACAAGTGTTCTACAGTTTACACCAGGTCATGTGCTATTGCTTTAAAATTCTTCATGGACAGAACTCTATCAAATATTGATTTCCTAAAAAACCACGATCATGAAATTTAATGCACTGCTCGGTGGTGGAAATGATTGTTCTCATATCTCTTATCGTAGGAGTATAAGTAGAATACAAAGAAAAATGAAAAACAAATACACTGGTGAATCATCCATGTCCATAACGGAACATTGTGGTTGTAAATTGATGATTATGTTCAGTGTATCTCCAATATTTCATCTCAATTTCGCATAATTAGGTGATGGGACCTATGTGCAAAATTTTAAAAAAATACCCTGTCAGTCTTAAACCCTGATAATGTTCAGTCCGATAAGAAAGTTTAAGATCCGTAGCTGAAACTCTACTATTCAAGTGTGATAGAGAAACTGAGAGACTAATCTACGTATACTTCAACAACTTCTTATGATTGTCACCTTTGTGTATTTGTAACTAGTGTGCTACAATTTATCCCAGGTCATATGCTTTTGCTTTAAAATTCTTCATGGATGAAACTCTATTACATTTTGTTTTCCTAAGAAACCACGAACATGAAAATTAAAGCTATGATCAGTGGTGGAAATTATTGTTCTCATATCTCTTATCGTAGGGGTATAAGTGGCATACCACGAAACATGACCGAAAAATACACTGGTGGATTTATCCATGATCTTAACGAAACATTGTTGTAGTGAATGGATGATTCTGTTCAGTGTACCTCCAATATTTCTTTTCAATTTTGCATAATTAGGTGATGGAACCAATGTGCAAAATTTTAAAAAATACACCGTCAGTCTGAAAAACCGATAATGTTCTGTCCGATAAGAATGCTTCAAATCCACAGCTGAAAATCCACTATTCGGGTATGATAAATAAACTAAGACTAATCTACATATACTTCAACAACTTCTAATGAATGACAAATTTGTGTATTTGTAACAAGTTTGCTACAGTTAGTCCAGGTCATATGCTATCGCTTTAAAATTATTCAGGGACCAAACTCTATTATATTTAGATTTCCAGGAAATTTGATGCAATGCTTGGTGGTGGAAATTATTGCTCTTATATCTCTTACCGTAGAGGTATAAGTAAAATACTATGAAACATGACAGAAAAATACACTGGTCAAACTGTCCATAACCATAACGGAACATTATAGTTTTTTTTTTATGATTATGTTCAAAGTATCTCCTATATTACATTTCTATTTCACCCAGTTTGGTGAAGGGACCCATTTGCAAAATTTTGAAAAATACATTGTTAGTCTAAAACACCGATAATGTTCAGTCCGATAAGAAAGTTTCAGATTCGTAGCTAAAACTCTACAATTTGTGTTTGATAAAGAAACTGAGACTAATCTACATATACTTCAACTACCTTTGATGAATGACACCTTTGTGTACTTGCAACAAGTGTTCTATAGTTTACACCAGGTCATGTGCTATCGCTTTAAAATTCTTCATGGACAGAACTCTATTACATATTGATTTCCTGAAAAACCACGATCATGAAATTTAATGTAATGATCGGTGGTGGAAATGATTGTTCTCATGTCTCTTATCGTAGGGGTATAAGTAAAATACTAAGAAAAATGAAAGAAAAATACACCGGTGAATCTATCAATGACCATAACGGAACATTGTGGTTGTAAATTGATGATTATGCGTAGTGTATCTCCAATATTTCATTTCAATTTCGCATAATTAGGTGATGGGACCTATGTGAAAATTTTTTAAAAATACCCTGTCAGTCTAAAACTCCGATAATCTTTAGTCCGATAAGAAAGTTTAAGATCTGTAGCTAAACCTCTACTATTCAAGTGTGATAAAGAAACTGAGACTAATGTACGCATACTTCAACAAATTCATATGAATGACACCTTTGTGTATTTGTAACTAGTGTGCTTCAGTTTACTTCTGGTCATGTGCTTTCGCTTTAAAATGCTTCATGGGCAGAACTCTATTACATTTTGATTTCCTAAAAAACAATGAACATGGAATTTAATGCGATGCTCCATGGTGGAAATTAATGTTCTCATATCTTTTATCGTAGGGGTATAAGTGGAATACTACAAAATATGACAGACAAATACATTGGTGAATCAGTCCATAACCGTAACGGAACATTATAGTTGTTAGTTGATGATTATGTTTAGTGTATCTCCTATATTACATTTCGATCTCACCTTGTTAGGTGAAGGGACCTATTTGTAAAATTCTAAAAAATACACTGTCTGTCTGAATCTAGGATATTGTTCAGTTCGATAAGAAAGTTTTAGATTCGTAGCTAAAACTCTACTATTAGAGTTTGATAAAGAAACTGAGACTAGTCTACATATACTACAACAACCTTTTATGAATGACACCTTTGTGTACTTGTAACAGGTGTTCTACAATTTACACCCGGTCATGTGCTATCGCTTTAAAATTCTTCATGGACAGAACTCTATTACATATTGATTACCAAAAAAACCAAGATCATGAAATTTAATGCGATGCTCGGTGGTGGAAATGATTGTTCTCATATCTCTTACTGTAGGGTTATAAGTGGAATACTAAGAAAATTTAAAGACTAATACACTGGTGAATCCATCTATGACCGTAACAGAATATTGTGGTTGTAAATTGATGATTATATTCAGTGTATCTCCAATAATTCATTTCAATTTCGCATAATTAGGTGATTGGAGCTATGTGCAACATTTTATTAAATACCCTGTAAGTCTAAAACTCCGATAATATTCAGTCCGATAAGAAAGTTTAAGATCCGTAGCTAAAACTTTACTATTCAAGTGTGATAAAGAAACTGAGACTAATCTACGTATACTTCAACAAATTCATATGAATGACAAATTTGTGTATTTGTATCTAGTGTGCTACAGTTTACTCCAGGTCATGTACTTTCGCTTTAAAATTCTTCATGGACAGAACTCTATTACATTTTGATTTCCTAAAAAACAACGCACATGAAATTTAATGTGATGCTTGGTGGTGGAAATTAATGTTCTCGTATTTTTTATCGTTGGGGTATAAGTGGAATACTACAAAACATGACAGACAAATACATTGGTGAATCAGTCTATAACCATAACGGAACATTATAGTTGTTAGTTGATTATTATGTTCAGTGTATCTCAAATATTACATTTTGATTTCACCTAGTTAGGTGAAGGAACTATTTGCAAAATTTTAAAAAATACTATGTCTGTCTAAAACTAGGATAATGTTCAGTTCGATAAGAAAGTTTTAGATTCGTAGTTAAAACTCTACTATTCGAGTCTAATAAACAAAATTGAAACTAATCTACATATACTGCAACAACCTTTTATGAATGACACCTTTGTGTACTTGTAACAGGTGTTCTACAGTTTACACCCGGTCATGTGCTATCGCTTTAAAATTCTTCATGGACAGAACTCTATTACATATTGATTTCCAAAAAAAACAAGATCATGAAATTTAATGTGATTCTTGGTGGTGGAAATGATTGTTCTCATATCTCTTACCGTAGGGGTATAAGTGGAATACTAAGAAAAATTAAAGACAAATACACTGGTGAATCCGTCCATGACCGTAATGGAATATTGTGGTTGTGAATTGATGATTATGTTCTTTGTATCTCCAATATTTCATTTCAAATTTACATAATTAGGTGATGGGACATATGTGCATAATTTTAAAAAATGCACTGTCAGTCTAAAACTCCGGTAATGTTCAGTCCCATAAGAATGTTTAAGATTCGTAGCTTAAACTCTACTATTCAAGTGTGATAGAGAAACTGGGATTAATCTACATATACTTCAACAACTTATTATGAATGACACCTTTGTGTATTTGTAACTAGTGTGCTACAGTTTACTCCAGGTCATATGCTTTCGCTAAAAATTCTTCATGGACCGAACTCTATTACATATTAATTTCCTAAAAAAACAACAAATATGAAATTTAATGCGATGCTCGGTGATGGAAATTAATGTTCTCATATATCTTATCGTAGGGTATAAGTGAATACTACAAAACATGACAGACAAATACATTGGTGAATCCACCAATAACCGTAACGAAACATTATAGTTGTTAGTTGATGATTATGTTCAGTGTATCTCCAATATTACATTTAGATTTCACCTAGTTATGTGAAGGGACCTATTTGCAAAATTCTAAAAAAATACATTGTTAGTCTAAAATTCCGATAATGTTTAGTCCGATAAGAAAGTTTCAGAGTCGTAGCTAAAACTCTACTATTCGAGTTTGATAAAGAAACTGAGACTAATCTACATATACTTCAACAACCTTTTATGAATGATACCTTTGTGTACTTTTAAAAAGTGTTCTACAGTTTACCCCAGGTCATGTGCTATCGCTATAAAATTCTTCATGGATAGAACTCTATTACATATTGATTTCCTAAAAAACCACTATCATTAAATTTAATGCAATGCTCGGTGGTGGAAATGACTGTTCTCATATCTCTTATCGTAGGGGTATAAGTAGAATACAAACAAAAATGAAAGACAAATACAATGGTGAATCCGTCCATGACCATAACGGAACATTGTGGTTGTAAATTGATGATTATGTTCGGTGTATCTTCAATATTTCATTTCAATTTCGCATAATTAGGTGATGGGAGCTATGTGCAAAATTTCATTAAATACCCTGTAAGTCTAAAAATCCGACAATGTTCAGTCCGATCAGAAATTTTAAGATCCGTAGCTAAAACTTTACTATTCAAATGTGATAAAGAAACTGAGACTAATCTACATGTACTTCAAAAAATTCATATGAGTGACACCTTTGTGTATTTGTAACTAGTGTGCTACAGTTTACTCAAGGTCATGTGCTTTCGCTTTAAAATTCTTCATGGATGGAACTCTATTACATTTTGATTTCCTAAAACACAAAGAACATGAAATTTAATGCGATGCTCAGTGGTGGAAATTGATGTTCTCATATCTCTTATCGTAGGGGTATAAGTGGAATACTACAAAACATAACAGATAAATACACTGGTGAATCATTCCATAACCATAACGGAACATTATAGTTGTTAGTTGATGATTATGTTCAGTGTATCTCCAATATTACATTTTGATTTTACCTAGTTGGGTGAAGGGACCTATTCGCAAAATTTTAAAAAATACATTGTAAGTCTAAGACTCGGATAATGTTCGGTTTGATAAGAAAGTTTTAGATTCATAGCTAAATCTCTACTATTTGAGTTTGATAAAGAAACTGAGACTAACATACATATACTTCAACAACCTTTTATGAAGGACACCTTTGTGTACTTGTAACAAGTGTTCTACAATTTACACCAGGTCATGTGCTATCACTTTAAAATTCTTCATGGACAAAACTCTATTACATATTGATTTTCTAAAAAACCAAGATCATGAAATTTAATGCGATGCTCGGTGGTTGAAATTATTGCTCTCATATCTCTTATCGTAGGGATATAAGTGGAATACTAAGAAAAATTAAAGACAAATACACTACTGAATCCGTCCATGAACGTAACAGAACATTGTGGCTGTAAATTTATGATTATGTTCAGTGTATCTCAAATATTTCATTTCAATTTTGCATAATTAAGTGATGGGACCTATGTGAAATTTTTTAAAAAATACACTGATAAAAATCAATCTGATAAGAATGTTTAATGCGATGCTCAGTGGTGGAAATTGATGTTCTCATATCTCTTATCGTAGGGGTATAAGTGGAATACTACAAAACATGACAGACAAATACACTGGTGAATCTGTCCATAACCATAACGGAACATTATAGTTGTTAGTTGATGATTATGTTCAATGTATCTCAAATATTATATTTCGATTTCACCCAGTTAGGTGAAGAGACCTATTTGCAAAATTTTAAAAATTACACTGTCTGTCTAAAACCCCGATAATGTTCAGTCCAATAAGAAAGTTTTCAGATTCATAGCTAAAACTCTACTATTCCAGGCTGATAAAGGAGCTGAGACTAATCTACATATACTTCAACAACGTTTTATGAATGACACCTTTTTGTACTTGTAACAAGTGTTCTACAATTTACACCAGGTCACGTGCTATGGCTTTAAAATTCTTCATGGACATAACTACATTACATATTGATTTCCTAAAAAACCACGATCATGAAATTTAATGAGGTGCTCGGTGGTGGAAATGATTGCTCTGATATCTCTTATCATAAGGGTATAAGTGGAATACTACAAAATATGATGGACAAATACGCTGGTGGATCCATCAATGACCATAATGGAACATTGTTGTTGTCAATTGAAGATTCTATTACGTGTATCTCCAATATTTCTTTTCGATTTTGCATAATTAGGTGATGGAACCTATTTGCAAAATTTTAAAAATATACACTGCCATTCTAAAACTCCGATAATGTTCAGTCCAATAAGAATATTTCAGATCCATAGCTGAAACTCCACTATTCGAATGTGATAAATAAACTAAGACTAATCTACGTATACAGAGTTAAATTAAGTTGAATAAGCATTACCCTAAATGGTCTAGTTTCATTGAATCTTTTCCTTATGTGCTGCGTTACAAAAAGGGTAACAAAAATTTTGTTGCTGATGCTTTGAGTCGTAAACATGTTTTAATTGCATGATTGGAATTCATTATGTTAGGTTTTCATTCATGCAAGATTTATATGCGACTGATTCTGATTTTTCATGTATTTATGCTTCATGCGAAAATGGTGCTTATGAGAAGTATTTTTAGCATGATGGTTTCCTGTTTATGAATAATAGGTTATGTATTCCTCGGTGTTCTATGCCTGAGTTGTTAAAGAAGCTCATTCAATTGGTTTAGTGGGACATTTTGGTGTATCTAAAGCTTAAAATTTGTTCCGAGAACATTTTTAGTGGCTGAAAATGGAACTAGCAATTGATAGGGTTTGTAGGACTTGGATCGATTGTTTGACGGCTAAGTATGAAACTAAGCCTGATGGTCTTTATATTCCATTACCTCTTCCTACACATCCTTGGGTTCATATTCCATTACCTCTTCCTACACATCCAAGTATTTTGTCCTTGATTTACCGTGATCTCAATAGGTAATGATTCTATCTTTGTGGTTGTGGATAGAATTTTTAAAATGGCACACTTTATTTCTTGTAGGAAGATAGATGATACAAAGCATTTTGTGGATCTATTTTGAGAGAAGTAGTTTGGCTACATGGGATACCTGCGTCCATTGTCTCTGATCATGATGTAAATTTTTTATCCTATTTTGGAATACCTTGTGGCGCAAATTGTTGCTTTCGACTGCCAGTTATCCTCAAACAGATGAATAAATAGAAGTGACGAATCGAACCCTAGGGGCTATTTTGCATGCCCTACTTCTAAAAAACTTGAAGAATTGGGAAAAATGCATCCCGATAGCAGTGTTTGCTTATAATCACACTATTCATTCTGCTACTTCTTTATCTCCATTTGAAATTACTTATGGTTTTCTACCTATTACACATCTTGATCTACTTACTATGAATTTTAAACAGGTTACAAACCTTGATGGCGAATAGAAAGCTGATTTTTTGGGGGGAAAATGAGAACGTGCTCATGAAAATTGAACGGGAAAATGAACATAATGCTTACAGAACTAATCAGGGTTGGAAATTGATGAGGTTCCAAGTCAGAGATTATGTTTCGGTTCATCTGCGGAAAGAGAGGTTTCCAAATGCTCGGAAATCTAAGCTGTGTCCACGTGGAGATGGTCCTTTTAAAGTGTTGGAGCATGTGAACGATAATGCTCGCAAGATTGAATTACCAAATGATTATGGTGTTAGTGCGACCTTCAACGTTGCTGATTTCTCTCCACTGACCTTTGAAGACGATTCAATTTTGAGGGCAAAACCTTTTGACCATGGTGAGAAATATGGAGATGCCAAGATGACTACCATATAAATGAAGACATTCCACGTCCTGATCAAACATTAAATTCTTTTGTTCGGGATTCTCTAAGTGATATGGCGGGATCTATGACTAGGTCAAGGACTAATCTTAGGTATGCTGCTTTAAATTGTTTGATCGATTTCCTTTATGATGATGAATTGAACGAGGAGTCATCATCGTCATCTTGGATTTATTGTTCAAGACCACCAAAGAACGGAAGACATCATGAAGAACACTATACTCTTTTTTTCACTGTAAAATGTTGTAAAATTATTTAATTTTGGATTTTAGACTATAGAGCTAGACCATGTGGGCTTTGAACAGCTAATTTTTTAACCCAGTTCATTAGGGTTTTTGAAATGTTGAGTTTAATTCAGATTAGAATTAGTTTTGGTAAGATTAGAAAAAGAAATATTCATCCAAGGTGTGTCTTGGAAAGATTCGACCATCTGTGTCTATTATATGGCCATATGTGTCTATTTTATGTATTTTAGTTAGATATGGTTTTAGCTCCTTAAAGTTGCCGTAAGTCGATTCAGATTTGGTTTTATATTAGGGTTTGGCACCCTATTAGAGGGTTATGGCTGAGACTCTACTCACAACATGTATCAATAAAATATACAATGTTTTGAGTTCATACTCTTTGCTTGTGAGCTAATTTTATCGTTGCTTAATCCCAAGGGTTACTTAAATACCAATAACCTTGTGATTTGATCTTGCTGGCTAGTTGGAGAGCAAGTCAAGATTGAGAGCATCCTGAGGGCTAGGTTCCTGAATTTTATATGACTTTGTGAGGGTTTGCAGATCCCTTCATTTGGTTCAAGATTTTAATTCCGCAATCCAGAGTCTTCGCAGGGAGATTGATATCAAAGTGTTTAAAACATTTTGACATTGGATTGTGAAAACTATTTTATTTTTCCATGATTTGGTTTGATTTTTTTGTGTTAGGGCATTTGATTTTTTAAATTTATGTTATGTAGTCCAGTAGAACGATGAGGTATAAAAAAATCAGTGTAAATCACATTTTCAGTATCCATTTTTGTTTCTTTGTTTGTTGTTTGTACATTGTAGTGTTACTTCATGAAGTAGTTTTTTTTTTTTTTTGTAAAAATCTAATTGAATTTCTCTATTATTATAGTCTCTCTTTCATATGATCCTAATTAATTTCGACATGGTCGACAGGAAATGCAATACATCAGATGTACCTATAGCATATCAAAGAAATGGACGCATGACCATTTTATGTTGGAAATGGAAAAGGTTCATTTGGGCAAACCTTTTGGATTAAAAAAGGACTTAGATCTATGCTCACATGATTTTATTTCTATTTGGTTTCCACAAGAAAATTATAAACTTAATAAAAGATCATGTGGGAATTCAAAACAATATTAAAATCAGATATAAATGTTATACAAATAAAATAGAACATGTTTTTCATTCAAACAAACAAGAATAATTTTTATTAGACCGGATATATTCATTAAATATTTATGCTTATTGATAAATTGGAAAATATCCGAAAGCTAACCTTGCAAAATATTTTAAAGAAAAAATCATCTTTGTTATAATTCTAGAATAGTCCTATTTAATCACCCACCTCCAGCTTTCGATACTCGTACAAGTTGTGGCACACAAGCCCGTATTCTTCTTCATTCAGCATCATGAAAAAATGATGGTAGTCTCCACTGTCTTCATCATCCCATTTCATCAATCACGTTCTCCACCATAAATTGAAGTTTATGTATGTCCAATACAGGCTTAATGTCGTCAATTAACCAATGGTGAAAGACATGCTAAAAGGTTTAGTCGGTAGACAATGAAATGAACAAATAATAATTAAGAATATAAACATGATAACAAAATTAATGCGTAAGTGGAAAAATAATCCTATGTCTCATTCGAAGGTTCCGAAGTAATGCTCAATCATTCAAAAGATCAAATAACACTAGACCTGTCAGAGCTTTTGATTAATGGTAATTTTGGACAAAACGGTTGAAAGAGAAAAAATTGCCCACAATAAAAAAAATTAACAATAATGCTTGGAATATGCACGATAGAAGCACTGCACAAAATAAAAGCTTACAGATGCACAATAAATGCTTAGTGCATGGTAAAAATTAAAACTCAATAAAAGATCTTGTACTTATAGAACTCAAAAAAATTTAAATAACACAGAAATATTACACAAATATAATAGAACATGTTTTTCATTCAAACAAACAAGAATACTTTTTATTAAACACATGCTAAAAGGTTTTGTCGCGAAAATTTGTGTCTTCACGATAATTCATGTACATGAAATAGGATTCTTTGTTTGATCCCCATCAAACACATCCATGATATCATTGCTCATTTCGAGCACTCGTAATTCATAAAACTTACCCTTCCCGAAACAATAACTCCAATTCATCGCTTTATTCCAACTCAGCCTCTAGAAAATTCATTTCTGACCCTCAAAATGTTTATGATAAAAACATTGTGCACAAAAGAGTTTCGTGCACAATAAAAAATAATATATGCACGTCAATATCAAAATATATACAGTAAGCTAGCACACACTCGTAAAATCACCCTTCTCAAAATCCTAGCTCCAACATTTAATTTTATTACAATTGATCTTTCAAAAAAAAATTTAATTATTGAAATTTGCACATTAAAAGCATTGCACACAGTAAAAGCTAATACATGCACACTAAACAAATTGTGCATTGTAATCATAATTTCCCTTTTAATTTATAATACAATTTCATCATGTAAAAGGTAAAATATTAAATCAATAAGCTGATAAATTTTAGGTTTCATCTATATCAATGTCATTGTTCGAAAGAACCATCTGATCGAATAATAATTAAGAGCATAAACATGATGACAAAATTAATGCGTACAGTAGAAAAATAATCCTACTTTTCATTCGAAGGTGCCGAAGTAAAGCACAATTATTCATAAGTTCAAAATTAACACAAGACCCATCAGAGTTTTTGATTACTGGTAATTTCAGACAAACGGCCGGAAGAGACAAAATTGCCCACAATAAAAAATAACCTACAATAATGCTTGGAATATGCACGATAGAAGCACTGCACAAAATAAAATCTTATAGATGCACAGTAAATATATAGTGCATGGTAAAAATTATACACTCAATAAAAGATCTTGTAGAATTAAAAAAAAATATAAATAAGACAGAAATATACACAAATATAATAGAACATGTGTTTCATTCAAACAAACAAGAATACATTTTATTAACCGGATTCATTAATTACATCTTTATTCTGACTGATAAATTAAAAAATAATTAAATGCTAACCTTGAGATGTACTTTAATGCAAAACACATCTTTGTTTTAATGAAAGAATAATCCAATTTCATAACCTACTCCAGCTTTCGATACTCAAACAAGTTTTGACACATAAGCCCGTACTCTTCTTCATTCAACATCATCTCAAAAATAGTGAACTATTTAATGTCTTCACCAATTTGTTTTCATCAACAAAATCCTCCACCATGTGTTGAAATTTGTGTTCAACTAACACAAGCTTGACGTCGTCAATTGACCAGTGACAAAAGGCGTGCTCAAAGGTTCCGTGGGTAGACAATACGAAAGTACCAGCTATTATCCCCTGTAGACTTATCGTCTTCACAATCATCCATGTACACAGAAGCGGCTTCTTTGTTTGATCCACCTCGAGCACCTCCATGACCTCATTGCCTGGCTGGAACATTCATAACTTATAATACTCACCACTTCAATTCTTCAATTTATTTAAATCGTGCCTCTGGAAAAATCTAGCTAAAAATGTGCATAGGAAAAGCTTTGAGCACAGTAAAAGCACCTTGCACTGTAAAAACAACTACCATGTGCACATTAATTGAAATGTGCACATTAAATTTGACTAACACTTATAGATTTGACATGTGCAAAGTAAGGTGAGAAATACTCTATAGCTCATCACCCTTGAATATCTAGCTCCAATTTAGTATTTTATTCCTCCCAACTGTCTAGAAAATAATAATCATCACGATGGCTCGTGCCAAAGGCTATGCCCTATGCATCAGAAGTTCAAATCATGGACGCTGATGGCAGCTCGCGTCAAAGGCCACAGTGCACACCAGATGATGTGACGCAGCCTGCACCTGATCCAGCGTCCCGCTCCGAATGAAGAGACACGGCCCACACCATATCCCAAGGTCTATTCCAGCCTAGACAATCGTACATGCTAGGGCTAGGCCATGCATGAAGGCCTGCATCGGGTTGTGTCTGAGCTAGGTTTTACTCATTTTTCGCCAATTTTGGGAATATTTTTAGGCCCAATTCCCTTCTCCTATAAATATTTCCTTAGTCTACTAGGTTAAAAGAGTAGATAGTTTTTGGATCATCTTTATTCATTAGGAGAAAAACATGAGAGAGAGAAACACTCTCTCATTTTCTTTTCTTTCCTTTTATTTTTTGCTTTTATCCTAGGATGTGGTATTAAAATCTATATTTTAATTCCATATATATGGAGTATTTTCCATAGCTTGGGGATAAATTGTATGCGCATGGCTTATATCTATGTTTTGTGAGATTCTGTAGTTCGTCCTAATTTTGTGTTTATGATATTATTGTGACTTGTTCTTGAATGTTTGAATTGCATGAATAGTACACTCAATATAAGCACACACTTTAGTCTATATTCATATTGGTGCAAATATTGATGCCCCCTTGGGAAGAGAAACATGGATGTTTGAATGGGTAAGGGAGTACGGACCTGCGTGGGTGTGTGAATGAGAGACTCGAGTATTACTCTAACTTATTTGTCATCGCACCAGTCTCAGCTGATTACATAAAGTAGTCTAAGAGGTCACAAGTAGAGATAGTTAAAAGTAGCAAGCTAGGGTTGTATGAGGCCCTAGTGTTAAGGATAAGATGCCAATGACCCTATGACCTAGTTTATAGGTGATTGGGAAGTAGTGCATTCATGGTGGATGCCCAGGACGTAATCGCACGGGGGAGAAAAAGAATTTCAACAATGGCCGGACCTTGTTGTACTCCCCTAATTACGATGGAGGTATTGATGGAGGGTTGCGAGCGCACCCGATGTTACAAGTACAGGGAAGTGTATACTAGCAGCCACACCACGTGTTATGACTCGATTAGGTTTGTCTAAATCCATATGTGAATGAGTTGAGGATCAAAAAATTAAATCAACCATGTTTTGAAATGGCTCCCCAAGTGCTTAGCTAATTAGAATAATTGCTCTTTTATTTTATGTCTTGTAGTTGTTAATTGAAAAACCAAAGCCCCCCTATATGTTTGCTTTACTAGCTATTTCTTTTACTTCTATGGATTGATAACCCGTACGAGGTTGTGTTTTCATTGACTCTTAGGCCCAAGCATCTCTATGGACACACCCAAGGCTTACCGCTTACAGGTGTGGGATATAAATCTTATCTTTGACCCTCTCATAAGTCCTCTACCTGGGTTAATTAGCTACAATTAACGACCCTGGGTTCAGGCAGGTCAATTTTTTGGCTCAGTTACTGGGGATGCTATTAAATATAAGTGTCAATTAGCATAGCATGTTAATAGAGTAGTTAGCAATTGCTTTTATTTTTGTTTTGTTTTGACAATGAGGTTGTTGAGCTGTTGCGATAGTTATTTTGTTACCTTTTAATCCATTTGCTAGTTTTGAATTCGGAAAGGTATTGTTAGCCCTAGTTTATGGTAACATACTGAGAACATCATTTTTAGGGTATCCTATTAATACCCTTACCATAAGCGTTATGAGAAAAATCATTTTCACCACATGGAATCACGTGTTATTTAATATTCAATTTTTTTTATGAAATCAAAAGCTAATAAAATTCTGTCCATCAAATTTTAATAAGCGCTAGGGAATCGTGTATAGTAAATTGAAGATGATTACTTTAAGTATAATGGGTTCATTCAGGATGAATCTGTGAAATTTCCATGGGATCGTGCCAGTTACATTGTTATGACTAACGGTGATCATGAGTTTGACTGAAGGATGGCGAGGGACCCGTTCCAAACCGGGGTAATTGTCCGTCATATTTTGGGGTATCCCATTAATACCCTTACTATAGCGTTATGAGAAATATCATTTTAACCACATGGAATCTCATGAAATTTAATATTCAAGGTTTTTTATTAAATAAAAGCTAATAAAATTCCGTTCTTAAAATTTTAATAAGCGTTAGTAAATCCTGTATAGTAAATTGTAGAAGATTACTTATAAGTATACTGGGTTCATTCCGGATGAACCTGTGAAATTTTTGTGGGATCATGCCAGTTACTTTATCATGACTAACGGTCATCATGAGTTTGACAGGAGGATGGCGAGGGACCCGTCCCAAACCAGGGTAATTGTCCATCATACTTTGGGGTATCCCATTAATACCCTTACTATTAGCATTATGAGAAAGATCATTTTCAACACACGGAATCACATTAAATTTAATATTCTATGTTTTTTCTAATATTAAAAGCTAATAAAAGTCTTTCCTTCAAATATTAATAAGCGCTAGTAAATCGTGTATAGTAAATTGTTGTTGATTACTTATGAGTTTACTTGGTTCATTCAGGATGAACCTGTGAAATTTCCGTGGGATCATGCCAGTTATTTTTTCTTGATTAAAGGTTATCATGAATTTGACTAGATGATGGCAAGGGACCCATCCCAAACCAGGGTAATCGTCCGTCATATTTTGGGGTATCCCATTAACACCCTCACTATAAGCATTATGAGAAAGATAATTTTCACCACATAGAATCACATGAAATTTAATATTCTATATTTTTATGAAATTAAAAGCTAATAAAATTCAATCATTCAAATTTTAATAAGTGCTAGTAAATCATTTATAGTATATTGTAGATGATTACTTATAAGTATACTGGGTTCATTCTGGATGAACCTGTGAAATTTACGTGGGATCGTGCAAGTTACTTTGTCATGACTAACAGTGATTATGAGTATGACTGGAGGATAGCGAGGGACCCATCCCAAACCGCGGTAATCGTCCGTCATATTTTGGGGTATCCCATTAATACCCTTACTATAAGCGTTATGAGAAAGATCATTTTCACCACATGGAATCACGTGATATTTAATATTATACATTTTTTATGAGCGCTAGTGAATTGTGTATAGTAAATTGTAGATGATTACTTATAAGTATAATGGTTCATTCGGTATGAAACTGTGAAATTTCCATGGGATCCTGCCACTTACATTGTCATGACTAACGGTGATCATGAGTTTGACAGGAGGATGGCGAGGGACCCATCCCAAACTGGGGTAATCGTCCGTCATATTTTGAGGCATCCCATTAATACACTTACTATAAGTGTTATGAGAAAGATCACTTTCACCACATGGAATCACATGAAATTTAATATTCTAGGTTTTTTATGAAATTAAAAGTTAATAAAATTCCATCCTTACAATTTTAAAAAGCTCTCGTAAATCGTGTATAGTAAATTGCAGATGATTACTTATAAGTAAACTGGGTTCATTCAGGATGATCCTCTGAAACTTCCATAGGATCATGCCAGTTACTTTGTCAAGGCTAATAGTCATGAGTTTGATTGGAGGATGGCGAGGGACCCATCCCAAACCGGGGTAAGCGTCGGTCATATTTTGGGGTATCCCATTAATACCATTATTATAAGCGTTAAAATAAAGAACATTTTCACCACAAGGAATCACATGAAATTTAATATTCTATGTTTTTTATGAAATTTAAAACCAATAAAATTCCGTCCTTCAAATTCTAATAAGCTCTAGTAAATCATGTATAGTAAATTGTAGATGATTACTTATAAGTATACTTGGTTCATTCAAGATGAACCTGTGAAATTTCCATGGGATCATGCCAGTTACTTTGTCAAGACTAATGGTGATCATGAGTTTTACTGCAAGATGACGAGCGACCCGTCCTAAACTGCGGTAATCGTCCGTCATTTTTAGGGCATCCTATTAATACCCTTACCATAATCGTTATGAGAAAGATCATTTTCACCGCTTGGAATCACATGAAATTTTATATTCTATGTTTTTTATGAAATTAAAAACTAATAAAATTCCATCCTTCAAATTTTTACAAGTGCTAGTAAATCGTGTATAATAAATTGTAGATGATTACTTATAAGTATACTGGTTTCATTCAGGATGAACCTGTGAAATGTCCGTTGGATCGTGCCAGTTACTTTGTCATAACTAACAGTGATCATGAGTTTATTTGGAGGATGGTGAGGAACCTGTCCCAAACCGGGGTAATCGTCCATCATATTTTCGGTATCCTCTTAATACCCTTACTATAAGCGTTATGAGAAAGATTTTTTTCACCACATGAAATTTAATATTCTGTGTTTTTTACGAAATTAAAAGTTAAAAATATTCCGTCCTTCAAATTTTAATAAGCGCTAGTAAATCGTGTGTAGTAAATTGTAGATGATTACTAATAATTATACTAGGTTCATTCAGGATGAACCTGTGAAATTTCCATGGGATCATGCCAGTTACTTTGTCCTGGCTAACGGTGATCATGGATTTTACTAGAGGATGGCGATGTACCCATCCTAAACTGGGGTAATCGTCCGTCATTTTTAGGGTATCTTATTAATACCCTTACCATAAGCGTTATGAGAATGAATATTTTCACCACATGGAATTACTTGTTATTTAATATTCTAGGTTTTTGTATACAATTAAACCCTAATAAAATTCAGTACTTCAAATCTCAATAAGCGTTTGTAAATCGTGTATAGTAAACTGTAGATGATAGTTATAAGTATATTGGGTTCATTTAGGATGAACCTGTGAAATTTTCGTGGGATCATGCGAGTTACTTTATGAAATTACTTATAAGTATATTGGGTTCATTTAATGATCGTGCGAGTTACTCATCCCAAACCGAGATAATCGTCCATCACATTTTTGGGTATCCTATTACTACCCTTTCTATAAGCGTTATGAGAAAGATCGTTTTCAACACATGGAATCACATTAAATATAATATTCTATGTTTTTTATGAAATTAAAAGCTAATTAAATTCTGTCCTTCGAATTTTAACAAGTGCTAGTAAATCGTGTATTGTAAATTTTAGATGATTACATATAAGTATACTGGGTTCATTCTAGATGAACCTGTGCAATTTTCGTGGGATCATGCAAGTTACTTTGTTATGACTAATGGTGATCATGAGTTTTACTGCAGGATGGCGAGGGACCCGTCCTAAGCCGGGGTAATTGTCTGTCATTTTTAGGGTATCCTATTTATACCCTTACCATAATCGTTATGAGAAAGATCATTTTCACCACTTGGAATCACATGAAATTTAATATTCTATGTTTTTTATCAAATTAAAAGCTAATAAAATTCCATCCTTCAACAAGCGCTAGTAAATCGTGTATAGTAAATTGTAGATGATTACTTATAAGTATACTGGTTTCATTCAGGATGAACCTGTGAAATATCCGTGGGATCGTGTCAGTTACTTTGTCATAACTAAAGGTGATCATGAGTCTGACTGGAGGATGGCGAGGGACCTGTCCCAAACTGGGATAATCGTCCGTCATACTTTTGGTATCCCCTTAATACCCTTACTATATGCGTTATGAGAAATATCATTTTCACCACATGGAATCACATGAAATTTACTATTCTATGTTTTTTATGAAATTAAAAGCTAATAAAGTTCTGTCCTTCAAAATTTAATAAGCGCTAGTAAATCGTGTATAGTAAATTGTAGATGATTATTTATAAGTATACTGGGTTCATTCAAGATAAACCTGGGAAATTTCCATGGGATCATGAAAGTTAATTTGTCAAGACTAATGGTGATTATGAGTTTTACTGAAGGATGGCAAGAGACCCATCTTAAACTGGGGTAATCGTCCATCATTTCCAGGGTATCCTATTAATACCCTTACCATAAGAGTTATGAGAAAGTTCATTTTCACCACGTGGAATCACGTGTTATTTAATATTCTAGGTTTTTATGAATTAAAAGCTTATATAATTCCGTACTTCAAATCTTATTAAGCGATGTTAAATCGTGTATTGTAATTTGTAGATGATTATTTATTAGTATACTGGGTTGATTAAGGATTAACCTTTGAAATTTCCGTTCGATCATGACAGTTATTTTGTCATGACTAACGGTGGTCATGGGTTTTACTGGAGAATGGCGAGGGACCCATCCTAAACCGGGGTAATCGTCCGTCATTTTTAGGGTATCTTATTAATACCCTTACCATAAGCGTTACGAGAATGAATATTTTCACCACATGGAATCACTTGTTATTTAATATTCTAGGTTTTTTATAAAATTAAAAGCTAATAAAATTCAGTACTTTAAATCTCAATAAGAGTTTGTAAATCATAGATGATTAGTTATAAGTATATTGGGTTCATTTAGGATAAAGCTGTGAAATTTCCGTGGGATCGTGCGAGTTAATTTGTGAAATTACTTATAAGTATATTGGGTACATTTATTGATCGTGCGAGTTACTCATCCTAAACCGGGGTAATCATCCTTCGTATTTTTTGGGTATCCCATTAATACCCTCAATGTAAGCGTTACGAGAAATATCATTTTAACCACTTGGAATCACATGAAATTTAATATTCTATGTTTTTTATGAAATTAAAAGCTAATTAAATTCTGTCCTTAAAATTTCAATAAGCGCTAGTAAATCGTGTACAGTCAATTGTAGATGATAAGTATACTGGGTTCATTCAGGATGAACCTGTGAAATTTTTGTGAGATCATGCCAGTTACTTTGTTATGACTAACAGTGATCATGAGTTTGACTGGAGGATGGCGAGGGACCTATCACAAATCAAGGTAATCGTCCGTCACATTTTAGGGTATCCCATTAATACCCTTTCTATAAGCGTTATGAGAAAGATCGTTTTCACCACATGGAATCACATTAAATATAATATTCTATATTTTTTATGAAATTAAAAGCTAAAAAAATTCCGTCCTTCAAATTTTAACAAGCGCTAGTAAATCATGTATTGTAAATTGTAGATGATTACTTATAAGTATACTGGGTTCACTCAGGATGAACCTATGAAATTTTTGTGGGATAACGCCATTTTCCTTTTCATGACTAATGGTGATCATGAGTTTGACTGGAGAACAGCGAGGAACCAGTACCAAAACGGGGTAATTGTCCGTCATATTTTTGCATCCCATTAATACCCTTACTATAAGCGTTATGAGAAAGATCATTTTCACCACATGGAATCACATGAAATTTAATATTCTATGTTTTTTTATGAAATTAAAAGCTAATAAAATTCCATCCTTCAAATTCTAATAAACGCTAGAAAATCGTGTATTGTAAATTGTAGATGATTACTTATAAATATACTGGGTTCATTCTGGATGAGCTTGTGAAATTTCCGTGGGATCGTGCCAGTTACTTTATCTTGACTAACGATGATCATGTGTTTGATTGGTGGATGGCAAGGGGCCCATCCCAAAAATGGGTAATCGTCCGTCATATTTTGGGATATGCCATTAATACCCTTACTATAAGCGTTATGAGAAAGATCATTTTCTCCTCATGGAATCATGTGTTATTTAATATTCTACATTTTTTGTGAAATTAAAAGCTAATTAATTTCCTTCCATCAAATTTTAATAAGCGCTAGTAAATCGTGTATAGTAAATTGTAGATGAATACTGATAAACATACTGGGTTCATTCAGGATGAACCTGTGGAATATCTGTGGGATCATGCCAGTTACTTTGGCATGTCTAACGGTGATCATGAGTTTGACTGGAGAATGGCAAGGGACCCATCCCAAACTGGGGTAATCGTTCGTCATATTTTGGGGTATCTCATTAGTGCCACTAGTTTAAGCATTATGAGAAAGATCATTTTCACCAAATGGAATCACATGAAATTTAATATTCTATTTTTTTATGAAATAAAAGCAAATAAAATTCCGTCCTTCAAATTTTAATAGGCGCTAGTAAATCATGTATAGTAAATTGCAGAAGATTACTTATAAATATTCTGGGTTCATTCCGGATGAACCTGTCAAATTTCCGTTGGATAGTGCCAATTACATTGTCATGATTAACGGTGATCATGAGTTTTAGTGGAGGATGGCGAGGGACCCATCGTAAATTGGGGTAATCGTCCATCATTTTTGGAGTATCCTGTTAATACCGTTACCATAAGCGTTATGAGAAAGATCATTTTCAGCAAATGGAATCACGTGTTATTTAATATTCTAGGTTTTTTTATGAAATTAAAAGCTAATAAAATTCCGTCCATCAAATTTTAATAAGCGCTAGTAAATCGTGTATAGTAAATTGTAGATGAATACTTATAAGTATACTGGATTCATTCAGGATGAACCTATGAAATTTCCGTTGGATCGTGCCATATACTTTGTCACAACTAACGGTGATCATGAGTTTGACTTGAGGATGGCGATAGACCCATCCTAAACGGGGTAATCATCCATCATATTTTGGGGTATCCCATTAATACCCTTACTATAAGAGTAATGATAAAGACCATTTTCACAACATGGAATCACATGAAATTTAATATTCTATGTTTTTTATGAAATTAAAAGCTAATAAAATTCTATCCTTCAAATTTTAATAAGCGCTAGTAAATCGTGTATATTAAATTTTAGATGATTACTTATAAATACACTGGGTTCATTTGGGATGAACCTGTGAAATTTCCATGGGATCATGCCAGTTACTTTGTCATGACTAATGGTGATCATTTCTTTGACTGGAGGATGGCAAGGGACCCATAACAAAATGGGGTAATCGTCCGTCATATTTTTGGGTATCCCATCAATACCCTTATTATAAGTGTTATGAGAAAGATCATTTTCACCAAATGGAATCACATGAAATTTAATATTATATGTTTTTTAAGAAATTAAAAGTTAATAAAATTCCGTCCATCAAATGTTGTTAAGCGCTGGTAAATCGTGTATAGTATATTGTAAATGATTACTGATAAGTATACTGGGTTCATTCAGGATGAACATGTGAAATTTCCGTGGGATCGTGCCTGTTACTTTGTCATGATTAACGGTGATCATGTGTTTTACAGGAGGATGGGGAGTAACCCGTCCAAAACCGGGGTAATCGTCCGTCATTTTTGGAATATCCTATTAATATCTTACCATAAGCATTACGAGAAAGATCTTCTGCAGCACATGGAATCACGTGTTATTTAATATTCCAGGATTTTTGTTAAATTAAAAGCTAATAAATTTCCGTCCATCAAATTTTAATAAGAGCTAGTAAATCATGTATAGTAAATTGTAGATGAATGCTTATAAGTATACTTGGTTCATTCAGGATGAACCTATGAAATTTCTGTTGGATCGTGCCAGTTACTTTGTCATGACTAACGGTGATCATGAGTTTGACTTCAGGATGGCGAGAGACCCATCCTAAATGTGGTAATCATCTGTCATATTTTGGGGTATCCCATTAATACCCTTATTATAAGCGTTATGAGAAAGATCATTTTCACACATGGAATCACATGAAATTTAATATTATAAATTTTTTATGAAATTAAAAGCTAATAAAATTCCATCCATCAAATTTTATTAAGCGTGAGTAAATCATGTATAGTAAGTTGTAAATGATTTTTAATAAGTATACCGGGTTCATTCTGGATGAACCTGTGAAATTTCTGTGGGATCATGCCAGTTACTTTGTCATGTCTAACGGTGATCATGAGTTTGACTGGAGGATGGCGAGGGACCCATCCCAAACAGGGGTACTCGTCCGTCATATTTTCGAGTATCTCATTAATTCCCCTAGTTCAAGCATTACGAGAAAGATCATTTTCACCACATTGAATCACATGAAATTTAATATTCTATTGTTTTATGAAATTAAAGATAATAAAATTCCGTCCTTCAAATTTTAATAAGCGCAAGTAATTCATGTATAGTAAATTGTAGAAGTTTTCTTATAAGTATACTGGGTTCATTCAGGATGAACCTGCGAAATTTCCATGGGATCGTGCCAGTTACTTTGTCATGATTAACGATGATCATAAGTGTTACTGGAGGATGGCGAGGGACCCATCCTAAATCGGGGTAATCGTCCATCATTTTTGAAGTATCCTATTAATACCATTACCATAAGAGTTATGAGAAAGATCATTTTCAGCACATTGAATCACGTGTTATTTAATATTCTAGGTTTTTTATGAAATTAAAAGCAAATAAATTTCCATCCGTCAAATTTTAATAAGCGCTAGTAAAACATGTATAGTAAATTGTAGATGAATACTTTTAAGAATACTTGGTTCATTCAGGATGAACATATGAAATTTATGTTGGATCATGCAAGTAACTTTGTCACAACTAACGGTGATCATGAGTTTGACTTGAGGATGGCGAGAGACCCATCCTAATCGGGGTAATCATTCGTCATATTATTGGGTATCCCATAATTACCCTTACTATAAGCGTTATGAGAAAGATCATTCTCGCCACAAGGAATCACATGAAATTTAATGTTCTATGTTTTTTATGAAATTAAAAGCTAATAAAATTCCGTCCTTCAAATTTTAATAAGCGCTAGTAAATTGTGTATAATAAATTTAAGATGATTACTTATAAGTATACTGGGTTCATTCAGGATGAACCTGTGAAATTTCCGTGGGATCGTGCCCGTTACTTTGTCATGACTAACGGTGATCATGTCTTTGACTGGAGGATGGCGAGGGACCCATCCCAAAATGGGGTAATCGTCCGTCATATTTTGGGGTATTACTATAAGCGTTATGAGAAAGATCATTTTCACCACATGGAATCACATGGAATTTAATATTATATGTTTTTTATGAAATTAAAAGTTAATAAAATTCCATCCATCTAATATTATTCAACGCTAGTAAATCGTGTATAGTAATTTTTAAATGATTACTGATAAGTATACTGGGTTCTTTCAGGATGAACTTGTGAAATGTCCGTGGGATCGTACCACTTACTTTGTCATGATTAACGGTGATCATGAGTTTTACTGGAGGATGGCGAGGAACCCGTCCTAAACCGGGGTAATCGTCCGTCATTTTTGGAGTATCCTATTAATGTCGTTTCCATAAGCGTTATGACAAAGATCATTTTCAGCACATAGAATCACGTGTTATTTAATATTCCAGGTTTTTTGTGAAATTAAAAGCTAATAAATTTCCATCCATCAAATTTTCATAAGCGCTAGTAAATCATGTACAGTAAATTGTGGATGAATACTTATAAGTATACTTGGTTCATTCAGGATGAACCTATGAATTTTCTGTTGGATCGTGCCAGTTTCTTTGTCACGACTAACGGTGATCATGAGTTTGACTTGAGGATGGCAGGGGTCCCATCCAAAATGGGGTAATCATCCATCATATTTTGTGGTATCCCATTAATACCCTTACTATAAGCGTTATGAGAAACATCATTTTCACCACATGGAATCACATGAAATTTAATATTATGTATTTTTTATGAAAGTAAAAGCTAATAAAATTCACTCCATCAAATTTTATTAAGCTCTAGTAAATCGTGTATAGTAAATTGTAAATGATCACTAATAAGTATACTGGGTTCATTTAGGGTGAACCTGTGAAATTTCTATGGGATCATGCCAATTACTTTGTCATGTCTAACAATGATCATGAGTTTGACTAGAGGATGGCGAGGGACCCATCCCAAACAGGGGTACTCGTCTGTCATATTTTGGGGTATCTCATTAATGCCCCTAGTTCAAGAATTACGAGAAAGATCATTTTCACAACATGGAATCACCAGAAATTTAATATTCTATTTTTTTGATATAAAATCTAATAAAATTCCGTCCTTCAAATTTTAATAAGCGCTAGTAATTCGTGTATAGTAAGTTGTAGAAGTTTTCTTATAAGTATACTGGGTTCATTCAGGATGAACCTGCGAAATTTCCGTGGGATCGTGCCAGTTACTTTGTCATGATTAACGATGATCATAAGTGTTACTGGAGGATGGCGAGGGACCCATCCTAAATTGGGGTAATCGTCCATCATTTTTGGAGTAACCTATTAATACCGTTACCATAAGCGTTATGAGAAAGATCATTTTCAGCACATGGAATCACGTGTTATTTAATATTCTAGGTTTTTTGTGAAATTAAAAGCTAATAAATTTCAGTCCATCAAATTTTAATAAGCACTAGTAAATCATGTATAGTAAATTGTAGATGAATACTTATAAGAATACTTGGTTCATTCATGATGAACCTATGAAATTTCTATTGGATCATGCCAGTTACTTTGTCATGTCTAACGGTGATCATGAGTTTGACTGGAGGATGGTGAGGAACCCATCCCAAACTGGGGTAATCATGTGTTATTTAATATTCTAGGTTTTTTGTTGAATTAAAAGGCAATCAATTTCTGTCCATCAAATTTTAATAAGCGCTAGTAAATTGTGTAAAGTAAATGGTAGATGAATACTTATAAGTATATCAGGTTCATTCAGGCTGAACCTATGAAATTTCCGTCGGATTGTGCCAGTTACTTTGTCACGACTAACGGTGATCATGAGTTTGACCTGAGGATGGCGAGGGACCTATCCTAAATGGGGTAATCATCTGTCGTATTTTGGGGTATACCATTAATACCCTTACTATAAGCGTTTTGAGAAAGATCATTTTCACCACATGGAATCACATGAAATTTAATATTATATAATTTTTATGAAATGAAAAGCTAATAAAATTCCGTCCATCAAATTTTATTAAGCGCTAGTAAATTGTGTATAGTAAATTGTAAATGATTACTGATTAGTATGCTCGGTTCATTAAGGATTAACCTGTGAAATTTCTATGGGATCATGCCAGTTACTTTGTCATGATTAACAGTGATCATGAGTTTTACTGGAGGATGGCAAGGGACCCGTCCTAAACCGGGGTAATCGTCCGTCATTTTTGGAGTATCCTATTAATACCCTTACCATAAGTGTTATGATAAATATCATTTTCACCACATGGAATCACGTGTTATTTAATATTCTAGGATTTTTGCGGAATTAAAAGCAAATAAATTTCCGTCCATCAAATTTTAATAAGCGCTAGTAAATCGGGTGTAGTAAATTGTAGATGAATACTTATAAGTATACTGGGTTCATTCAGGATGAACCTATGAAATTTCTGTTGGATTGTGCCAGTTACTTTGTCACAACTAACGGTGATCATGAGTTTTACTTAAGGATGGCGAGGGACCCATCCTACCCGGGTTAATCATCTACCATATTTTGGGGTATTCCATTAATACCCTTACTATAAGCGTTATGGGAAAGATCATTTTCACCACATGGAACCACCTGAAATTTAATATTCTATGTTTTTTATGAAATTAAAAGCTAATAAAATTCCATCCTTCAAATTTGAATAAGCGCTAGTAAATTGTGTATAGTAAATTTTGAATGATTACTGAAAAGTATACTGGGTTCATTCAGGATGAACTTGTTAAATTTCCGTGGGATCATGCCAGTTACTTTGTCATGTCTTACGGTGATCATGTGTTTGACTGGACGATGGCGAGAGACCCATCCCAAACTAGGGTAATCATCTGTCACATTTAGGGGTATCTCATTAATTCCCCTAGTTTAAGCATTATGAAAAAGATCATTTTCACCACATGGAATCACATGAAATTTCATATTCTATTTTTTATGAAATAAAAGCTAATAAAATTTCGTCCTTCAAATTTTATTATGCGCTAGTAAATCATGTATAGTAAATTTTAGAATATTGCTTATAAGTATACTGGGTTCATTCAGGATCAACCTGTGAAAGTTCCGTGGGATCGTGCCAGTTACTTTGTCACGATTAACGGTGATCATGAGTTTTACTGGAGGATGGTGACGGTCCTGTCCTAAACCTGGGAAATCGTCCATTATTTTTTTAGTATCCTATTAATACTCTTACCATAAACATTATGAGAAAGATCATTTTCACCACATGGAATCACGTGTTACTTAATATTCTAGGTTTTTTGTGAAATTAAAAGCTAATAAATTTCCGTCCATCAAATTTTAATAAGCGCTAGTAAATCGTGTACAGTAAATTGTGGATGAATACTTATAAGTATACTGGGTTCATTCAGGATGAATATATGAAAATTCTGATGGATCGCGCCATTTACTTTGTCACGACTAATGGTGATCATGAGTTTGACTTGAGGATGACGAGGGACCCATCCTGAACGGGGTAATCATCCGTCATATTTTATGGTATCCCATTAATACCCTTACTATAAGTGTTATGAGAAGGATCATTTTCACCACATGGAATCACATGAAATTTAATATTATATATTTTTAATGAAATTTAAAGCTAATAAAATTCCGTTCATCAAATTCTATTAAGCGCTAGTAAATCGTGTATAGTAAATTGTAAATAATTACTGATAAACATACTGGGCTAATTAAGGATGAACCTGTGAAATTTTCGTGGGATCATGCCAGTTACTTTATCGTGTCTAACGGTGATCATGAGTTTTACAAGAGGATGGAGAGGGACCCATCCCAAACTGGGGTAATCGTCCGTCATATTTTGGGGTATCTCATTAATGCCCCTAGTTTAAGCATTATGAGAAAGATCATTTTCACCACATGGAATAACATGAAATTTAATATTCTATTTTTTGAAAGAAATAAAAGCTAATAAAATTCCATCCTTAAAATTTTGACAAGCGCTAGTAAATCATGTATAGTAAATTGTAGAAGATTACTTATACGTATAATGGGTTCATTCAGGATGTACCAGTGAAATTTCCGTGGGATCGTGCCAGTTACTTTGTCATGATTAACGGTGATCATGAGTTTTTCTGGAGGATGGTGAGGTACCCGTCCTAAACCATGGGAAACGTCCATTATTTTTGGAGTATCCTATTAATACCCTTACCATAAGCGTTATGACAAAGATGATATTCACCACATGGAATCACATGTTATTTAATATTCTACATTTTTTGTGAAATTAAAAGCTAATAAATTTCCATCCATCAAATTTTAATAAGCGCTAGTAAATCATGTATAGTAAAATGTAGATGAATACTTATAAGTATACTGGGTTAATTTAGGATGAACCTATGAAATTTCTGTTGGATCGTGACAGTTATTTGGTCACGACTAATGGTTATCAGAAGTTTGACTTGAGGATGGCGAGGGACCTATCCTAAATGGGGTAATTATGCGTCATATTTGGGGGTATCCCACTAATACCTTTACTATAAGCGTTATGAGAAAGATCATTTCCACCACATGGAATCACATGAAATTTAATATTATATATTTTTTATGAAATTAAAAGCTAATAAAATTCCATTCATCAAATTTTTTAAGCGGTAGTAAATCGTGTATAGTAAATTGTTGATGATTACTTATAAGTATACTGGGTTCATTCAGGATGAACCTATGAAATTTTTGTGGGATCATGCCAGTTAATTTGTCATGTCTAACGGTGATCATGTGTTCAACTGGAGGATGGCAAGGGACCCATCCCAAACTGGGGTAGTCGTCCGCCATTTTTTGGGGTATCTCATTAATGCCCCTAGTTTAAGCATTATGAGAAAGATCATTTTTACCACATGGAATCACATGGAATTTGATATTCTATTTTTTTAATGAAATATAAGCTAATAAAATTCCGTCCTTCAAATTTTAATAAGCGCTAGTAAATAATGTATAGTAAATTGTAGAAGATCACTTATAAGTATACCGGGTTCATTCAGGATGAACCTGTGAAATATTCATGGGATTGTGCTAGTTACTTTGTTATGAATAATGATGATCATGAGTTTTACTAGAGGATGGCGAGGGACCTGTCCTAAACCGGGGTATACGTCCGTCGTTATTGGAGTATCCTATTAATACCCTTACCATAAGTATTATGAGAAAGATCATTTCACCACATGGAATCACGTGTTATTTAATATTCTAGGTTTTTTGTGAAATTAGACTCTAATAAATTTCCATCCATCAAATTTTGATTAGCTCTAGTAAATTGTGTATAGTAAATTGTAGATGAATACTTATAAGTATACTGGGTTCATTCTGGATGAACCTATGAAATTTCCAATGAATCGTTCCAAATACGTTGTCATGCCTAACGGCGATCATGAGTTTGACTTGAGGATGGTGAGGGACGCATCCTAAACCAGGGTAATCGTCCGTCATATTTTGGGGTATCCCATTAATACCCTTAATATAAGGGTTATGAGAAATATCATTTTCACCACATGGAATGACATGAAATTTAATATTCTATTGTTTTTAATAAATTAAAAGCTAATAAAATTCCATCTATCAAATTTTATTAAGCGCTAGTAAATCGTGTATAGTAAATTGTATATGATTACTTATAAGTATACTGGGTTCATTCAGGATGAACCTATGAAATTTCCATGGGATCGTGCTGGTTACTTTGTCATGACTAACGGTGATCATGAGTTTGACTGGAGGATGATGAGGGACCTGTCCCAAAATGGGGTAACCACCCATCACATTTTGAGGTATCCCATTAATACCCTTACTATAAGCGTCATGAGAAAAATCATTTTCACCACATGGAATCACATGAAATTTAATATTCTATGTTTTTTATGAAATTAAAAGCTAATAAAATTCATTCCATCAAATTTTAATAAGCACTAGTAAAGCGTGTATAGTAAATTGTAGATGATTACTTATAAGTATACTGGGTTCATTCAGGATGAACCTGTGAAATTTCTGTGGGATCGTGCCAGTTACTTTGTCACGACCAATAGTGATCATATGTTTGACTAGAGGATGGCGAGGGACCCATCCAAAAATGGGGTAATCGTCCATCATATTTTTCGGTATCCCATTAATACCCTTAGTATAAACGTTATGAGAAAATCATTTCCACAACATGGAATCACATGAAATTCAATATTCTATGTTTTTTATGAAATTTAAAGTTAATTAAATTTTGTCCTTCAAATTTGAATAAGCGCTAGTGAAAATAATACGAATATCAAATGCTTTGATGTGCTTTAAATGCTTTGATTGATCGCCTTTATGACGAAGAATTGAAGAAGGAGTCACCATTGACATCTTGGATTCATTATTCAAGATTGTCGACGAACTAAAGAGATCATGAAGAACACTATACTCTTTTTTCCCACTGGGTTTTTAATGAGGTGGTGTGATCACTGTAAAATAATGTCATTTTGGGTTTATTGGACTGATAGCTCGGCCATGTGGGCTTTTAAGAGCTGAATTTCGAAAATACAGTCCATTAAGGTTTAGTATATTCAGTTTTATTCCGATTAGAATTATATTTGGTAAGATTAGATAAGGTAATATTCTTCAAGGTTACTTCTTGAAGAATTCAACCTAATTACCTTAGATTACCATTTATTTTAGGTATTTTAGTTAGATATGGTTTTAGCTTCTTAAAGCTGCCATAAGTCAATTCAGATTCCATTTGTGATTAGGGTTTGAGGCAAGATTGTAACCCTATAAAAAGGGAGGCCTTATGGACGAAAATTACAACCTTTCATCAATCAAATATACAACCTTTTGAGTTCATACTCTTTGCTTGCGAGCTATTCCATTGTTGCTTAACCCCGAGGGCTAGTTAAGTATCAATAGACGTTGTAATCTGATCCTGAGGGCCAGTTACAGAGCAAGTCGAAGTTAGGCGTACCCCGAGGGCTAGACTCTTGAATTTCGTGCGAGATAGTGCGTGTTTGCAGATCCCTTCACTAGATCAAAGTTATTAATTCCGTAAATCGTGAGTCTTTGCAAGGAGATTCATATCAGTTGGTATCGGAGCAAAGCGAAGTATGGACTGAGGCCGAAAAAAAGAAAAAGAAAAAAAGGGGGTTTCGAGTTTGCATTAATTTATTTTCAAATTTTTTTAATATATATATATATATACTCTTTTGTGTCGTGTTTTAACTGTGTTTGTTTGATCTTTCTTACCAGGAGGATTGAATCTAGAGTCGCAGGACGTTGAAGGGTCTGAGAGTTAGAATACTTCGGTATTACTATCCGCCTTCACCTTCATCAATCGAGTCAGGAGGACATCGAAGGGTCTGAGCGTTAACAAGTATTATCCACCTTCACCTCCCGGTCAGTTTCATAGTTTTAAGTAGCTTAAACAGTTTATGTGCTTGTGATATTTTCGTCAACTCTTCTGAAAATTATTGCATGCTCATAATCCTATTTGTTTTCTTTATCGTTCTTTGATTCCGTGATCTAGAATTGTTCTTTGATTCTTCATTACACCTTATTAAAAAACAAGAGTCTTGTGTCATTTTCCATATATATAGTGTCATATTCTGAATACCTCGAAGTTCATTGGAATCAAGAGGAAGTTGTCGTAGTTTTCTTATTCCAAGTTTTGTGTAGGTGATTCTTGTTCCAAAAATTTTCGAAAATCAAAAAAAAAAAGGTAGCAGATTTTGGGTTTCAAAATCGGAATTTAGGTTTTGAAATCTGAAATTTGGGGCAGATTTACAATTTTCAAAAGTTTGGGGGCAGATTTGCAATTTCCAAAAATTTTGGTAATTTTGACCGAAATTTTTCTTGGGGAATTACATTCTGTTTGTGAGTTTTTTAGTACCAAAAAAGGGGAAAAAACGAATTGTGGCTGAAAAAAAAAGGAAAGAAAAAGGAATCCGGTTTGAAAAAGGAAAAGAAAAGTCAAAATCCTGATCGGAAGAGAAAAAGGAAATAAAAGCCAATTGAGAGAGGAGTTTTGATCTGAATATTTTTACTTGGGGGACAAGTAAGTCATTAAAATCCTTTTCCACAAGGGATTTGGATTTAAGTTCATATTCCAATTTGTTCTTGAATTTTCGGAACCTATTTGTTGCCTATATAAAGCAATCTTGTTTTGGTCATAATTCATTCAATACAGCTCCAATTCATGCCATTCAAATTGTGTTTTGTTCCTTATTCTTTGTAGAATTTGGAATTCCAGATCGTAGAGCCAAATTTTGAGTTTATATATTTTTAAATTTCGAATTAAGTTCTGCAGTACTCATCTCCAAAGTTTGCTTTGAATTGCGGTGAATTGATTAGTTGCCCTCGCATTAGCCTTCACCTTGTGAGTTGTGAGTGTTATACACTTGGTGAGTGACCTTACTAAACAAAGGGGAAGGGGGGACATTTATTCCTGATGGTTTGTTTCTTCTTTGCAGGGATGGCGGACGATCCATTCGTCCCGCCATTTGTTGGCAATCCCAACAATACACCTAAAACGAATTCCATGAATCTCATAAATGCCATAATGAGCGAGGTTCAGAGATTGTCTAGGAAGGTAGATGAGTTATCAAATCCAATGACACCTCGTTCTACAAGACAAGTTGAATCTGTTTGTGACATCAAAGGTTTGAAGTATGATATTCCTAGATTTGATGGTCGACACAATCTTGTAAAATACTTGGATTGGGAGAGGTAGATCGAGAACCTCTTTGATCTTAAAAAATACCGTGAGAAAGATAAGATCAAGGTCGCTGAGTATTCTTTCACCCATTATGCCATAGAGTGGTGGGAGAATTTGAAAGAATCAAGATATCTTTCCAGAAAGAAACCTATCTCCACCTGGGAGAGATTGAGGACCAAGCTTCGATTACATCATGTTCCACAAACATATTTGATGGAGCAAAATTCGTATCTCAGCACTATGAAGCAAGGCAACCGCAGTGTAGATGAATACTGGCAAGATCTTGAATTAGCTATGAGAAGAGTTGGCATGAGAGAAAATGATGCTTTTATTAAGAATCGGTTTATTGAAGGTCTAAGAGAAAATCTCCAAGTTCCGGTTAAGCTCCAACATTATGTTTCCATGCAAGATTTATTGTTCAAGGCCAGAAGCCCAAATTTGACCAGGGGTTGTAGCAATTTGAACTTGGGTGGCCGAGGAAACCTTAATTCAACCAAAACCTACTCAAATCCACCATTGGAACAAACGGATCAAAGAATGATCGCAACCAATCAGTCTCTTAGCCAAGATACAGGTAAATTAATTTCTACTTTGTGAGATACAGTTTCTTCTAACACTCCTACGTGTTTTCATTGTAATGAATGAGGACATGTTCACAATAACTGTCCCCATGAACGAATTATAACAACAATGGAGGAGGAAGAAGATGATGATATGCATGTATGGTATAACACCGAAGAAAAACAAATAGATGATGAAATCATCATTGTTGCAAGAGGTGAGAAAGGTTCTGAAATACAAGATATTTTTGAGGTGTATTCCACAGATGTTGCCAAAATTACTCCCCCACAAGGAGCAAGTAGTTTCGACCAAAATAGTTTCAATTCCACCAAAAATATAGTAAATGTCTCCATAGACAAGTTCCAGGTCGATCCTAAGGTAGGTAAGACAGGCAAGTTGCACAATGATTATGAAAAGTTGCATAAAGTCTTGTTTTCACATCTTAGTCCTTTACTTTCTATTTATATGATGAGACATGAACTATCTACTGATTCTAGTAAATTGTTTTATGCTTCAATAAGAGATGTGAATCGATCTTTGACTAATCATTCTTTTGTTTTTATAATTTCCTTTAAATAAAGTTACTATTCCAAAGAAGATATTCCTGTAGATATGTTTTCACGGTTTGTTAAGTTGTTACAGGAATTCAAGGATGTCTTTATAGGTTATATGCTTCCCGTTTCGAGGACGAAACCTTTTGATCCGGGAGGGAATGATAAGAATATCAAATGCTTTGATGTGCTTTAAATGCTTTGATTGATCGCCTTTATGATGAAGAATTGAAGAAGGAGTCACCATCGACATCTTGGATTCATTATTCAAGATTGTCGACGAACTAAAGACATCATGAAGAACACTATACTCTTTTTTCCCACTGGGTTTTTAATGAGGTGGTGTCATCACTGTAAAATAATGTCATTTTATTGGACTGATAGCTCGGCTATGTGGGCTTTGAAGAGCTGAATTTTGAAAATACAGTCCATTAAGGTTTAGTATATTCAGTTTTATTTTGATTAGAATTATATTTGGTAAGATTAGATAAGGTAATATTCTTCAAGGTTACTTCTTGAAGAATTCAACCTGATTACCTTAGATTACCATTTATTTTAGGTATTTTAGTTATATATGGTATCGGATATTTAGTATCGGATATCTCCAAAATTTTAGTCTGCCCCAGTCTTGCACACATGTATCTCACTTAATGTACGCTGATGATACAACAGTTTTTCTCAATGCTAAACCTACAAACTTGAAGAGGTTTAAAAGTTATTTGATTGCCTATGAGCAGACCACTGGACAAAAGATTAACTTTTCAAAATCAGAATTTTTTGTCTCTCACAGAACCCCATTACAGACCATCCTCTCTATTAAGAGGCTACTTGGAATGGAAAAAGGTTATTTTCCTTTCAAATATTTGGGAGTCCCCATTTTTTCAGGTTGGAATTTACAGGTACACTACAAACCTTTACTCAAAAGAATGGAGAAAACTATCAACAACTGGAAGAATAGATGGCTTACCACTGCTGGTAAGATTGTACTTATTAACCATTGCTTGATTTCAATCCCAACGCATATTTTTGCTGTTCTGTGTCCACCTAAGATAGTGTTAAGAAAAATGGAGAAAACTGCTTCCAGTTTCTTTTGGGGAAATGCGGACAATACTGAGAGAAAACATGAGTTTACCTATAGATGAAAATGGCTTAGGTTTTAGAGATATAAAAGCTATAGTGGATGCCTTTTCATGTAAATTGTGGTGGAAATTGCAACATAATAAAAACCAGTGGACTTCATTACTATGGTCACTCCCTAATTCCTATAAAAAATCACATACTTGGACTAGAATATGCCACATCACAGCTAAGGCAAATAGATTTACTAAAGTGCTTTATGGATTAGGTGATTGCTCCTTTTGGAATTCTAACTGGACAGGAGAGGGAGCTCTTTTCTATAAATGGCCTGATGGGAGAAATATCCCCTTTGAGGATATTTCTCTTAGGTTTTTTATACATAACAAAGCTCATATCTTTCCACAGCTGGAGCCATATCTGGCAACCAATATATATGACATATTGCAGGTAGCAGAGCTAGAGCACTCTCACGAGGACAGGCTTGTTTGGACCCCAAGCACTGACGGTTTGTTTACAATACGTTCGACATATCAAATTTTCAGGCACAAGAAAGCAAAAATAAGACATTTTAGCAAGGTATGGTCAACTTTCATCCCTAAGAAAATGTCTGTTTTACTTTGGAGAGCAATGAATGGGATTCTCCCCTTTGATAATATCTTAGCTAGGTTAGGATTCCGATTAGCATTTAAATGCCCTTTATGCATGAACCATACGGATAATTTAGATCATTTTTTCAATTCGTGCCCCTCTTCTATTGCTGTTTGGGATAGAGTCTGTGACCTGCTACATTTATAGCATTCTTTTTTCGAAAACATGAAAAGCAGAGTTGATTTCTTCCTGTCTTTTAAGTCCGAATCCAAGGTTCATTCTAACATTATCACTGCTGCCCTTCTTGTCACAATGTGGATCCTGTGTATCAAAAGGAACAAAATCATACATGAAAATGAATCTTTCTCCACAGTAGCTTGCTTAAATGAGATTAAAATCATCATTTATGATATCTTCACTGTGCATCACCTATTTGGTAAATTTGACAAGCATAAGTATTGGATTGAGTCAAAGATTATCCCTCACATTTTTCAAAAGAGGAAGAAACTTTTAACTGCTGAAATATGGAAGAAGCCTCACATAGGATACAAGATCAATACAGATGAAACATGGAAAATTGGTGGCTCTTCCACTTCGGCTGTGATAGTTAGAAATAGGACTGGAAATGTGGTTATAATGAGAACTAAAACGTTCCAATCCCCTTCCCCATTACATGCTGAATTGCTCTCTATCCAATATGGATATGAAATATGTTCAGAAATGGATATTGGTATTTGTGAGTTGGAATCTGACTGCTTAGTTGCTGTCAAGGGTATTCAAAATCCCATGAGTTCCCCTAGGAAAACTTTTTCTATCTACAGTTTACTTAGCTCTAAACATCTTCAATTTCCAATTCGATACATTCATAGGGAGGCTAATTGTGCTGCAGACTATCTTGCTAAATATGCACTAGAAAATAATCTCCAAGGAGATATAGATATCCTATCTGCTCCCCCTTTTCTCAAAGGACTTTTATCATTGGATCGAGTTGGTCTAACTGCTATTAGAATTGGCTCCTGATTCTGTGATCACTTGACTGAGATACATACTTATATTATTAATCTGCATGCAATATTTTAGAATGGAAACTACTCTGCGCTGTTTTGATTTGCATCAGGTTGGTCACACAAGCTTCTGGTTGGTCTGCGGATCACCCACCTAACATCAATGATATGATGCTCGACCAATAGCTCTGGTTAACAAGCGATTACTCTCAAGGCTATCGCCGATCTGTTGTTTGCATAACTTTTCCTTCCGTGTACTTGAATAAGGTGTTGCCTGGCCGGAGGGAATAATTAACACAAGGGGTGGATATTATTCTCTCTGGAAACGCATATACCTACATCCAAGTCCTTTCTCTTGTATTAATTTTAGGTTTCAACTTTAGATACTCATTTTGGGGCAATCCTATTGCCATTTTGTAAAACCATACCATTCAAGTTTGGGGAACCTCTATAAATATCCCTCACCTAAGGGTGTTTTAACTTAAAAAAAATACTGGGTTCATTCAGGATGAACCTGTGAAATTTATGTGGGATCATGCCAGTTACTTTGTCATGACTAATGGTGATTATGTGTTTAACTGGAGGATGGCGAGGGTTCCATCCTATACCACGGTAATCGTTCATCATTTTTAGAGTATCATATTAATACCCTTACCATAAGTGTTATGAGAAAGTCATTTTCACAACATGGAATCACGTGTTATTTAATATTCTAGGTTTTTTGTGAAATTAGACGCTAATAAATTTCCGTCCATCAAATTTTAATAAGTGCTGGTAAATCGTGTATAATAAATTGTAGATGAATACTTATAAGTATACTGGGTTCGTTCAGGATGAACCTATGAAATTTCTGTTGTATCGTTCCAAGTAAGTTTTCATGCCTAACGGTGATCATGAGTTTCACTTGAGGATGACGAGGGACGCATCCTAAACCAGGGTAATCATCCGTCATATTTTGGGGTATCCCATTAATACCGTTAATATAAGGGTTATGAGAAATATCATTTTCACCATATGGAATGACATGAAATTTAATATTCTATGTTTTTTAAGAAATTAAAAGCTAATAAAATTCCATCTATCAAATTTTATTAAGTGCTAGTAAATCGTGTATCGTAAATTGTAGATGATTACTTATAAGTATACTGGGTTCATTCAGGATGAACTTGTGAAATTTTCGTGGCATCGTGCCAGTTACTTTGTCATGACTAACGGTGATCATGTGTTTGACTGGGGATGGCGAGGGACCTGTCCCAAAATGGGGTAATCGCCCATCATATTTTGAGGTATCCCATTAATACCCTTACTATGAGCGTCGTGAGAAAGATCATTTTCACCACATGGAATCACATGAAATTTAATATTCTATGTTTTTTATGAAATTAAATGCTAATAAAATTCCGTCCTTCAAATTTTAATAAGCGCTAGTAAATCGTGTCTAGTAAACTATAGATGATTACTTATAAGTATACTGCGTTCATTCAAGATGAACCTGTGAAATTGTTGTGGGATCGTGCTAGTTACTTTGTCACGATTAATGGTGATCATGTGTTTGAATGGAGGATGGCGAGGGACCCATCCAAAAATGGGATAATCGTCCATCATATTTTGGGGTATCCCATTAATACCCTTACTATAAACGTTATGATAAAATCATTTTCAGAACATGGAATCACATCAAATTTAATATTCTATGGTTTTTTATGAAATTAAAAGCTAATTAAATTTTTCCCTTCAAATTTTAATTAGCGCTAGTAAATCATGTATAGTAAATTGTAGAAGATTACTTATAAATATACTGGGTTCATTTAGGATAAACCTGTGAAATTTCCGTGGGATCATGCTAGTTACTTTGTCATTATTAATGTTGATCATGTGTTTTACTGGAGGATGGCGAGGGTCCCATCCTAAACCGCGGTAATCACCTGTCATTTTTGGAGTATCCTATTAATACCCTTACCATAAGCGTTATGAGTAAGATCATTTTCACCACATGGAATTACCTCTTATTTAATATTCTAGGTTTTTTGTGAAATTAAAAGCTAATAAAATTCCGTTCATCAGATTATAATAAGCGCTAGTAAATCGAGTATAGTAAATTATAGATGAATACTAATAAGTACACTGCGTTCATTCCAGATGAACCTATGAAATTTTCGTTGGTCGTTCCAGATACGCTGTCATGACTAATGGTGATCATGAGTTTGACTTGAGGATGGCGAGGGACCCATCCAAAACCAGGGTAATCGTCCGTCATGTTTTGGGGTATCCCATTAAAACCCTTACTATAAGCGTTATGAGAAAGATCATTTTCACCACATGGAATCACATGAAATTTAATATTATATTTTTTAATGAAATTATAGGCTAATAAATTTCCGCCCTTCAAATTTCAATAAGCACTAGTAAATTGTGTATAGTAAATTGTTGATGATTACTTATAAGTATACTGCGTTCATTCAGGACGAACCTGTGAAATTTTGGTTGGATAGTGCTAGTTACTTTGTCATTATTAACGGTGATCATGAGTTTTACTGGAGGATGGAAAGAGTCCCATCCTAAACCGGGGTAATCGTACGTCATTTTCAGAGTATCCTATTAATACCCTTACCATAAGTGTTTTGAGAATGATCATTTTCACCACATGGAATCACATGAAATTTTATATTCTGTGTTTTTTATGAAATTAAAAGCTAATAAAATTCCGCCTTTCAAATTTTAGTAAGTGCTAGTAAATCGTGTATAGTAAATTGTAGATGATTACTTATAAGTATACTGGGTTCATTCAGTAAGAAACTGTGAAATTTCCAAGGGATCCTACCCCTTACATTGTCATGACTAACGGTGATCATGAGTTTGACTGGAGGATGGCGAGGGACCCATCCCAAACCGGGGTATCCCATTAATACCCTTACCATAAGTGTTATGAGAAAGATCATTTTCACCACATGGAATCACGTCTTATTTAATATTCTAGGTTTTTTGTGAAATTAAAAGCTAATAAAATTCCGTTCATCAGATTATAATAAGTGCTAGTAAATCGCGTATAGTAAATTGTAGATGAATACTAATAAGTATACTGCGTTCTTTCCGGATGAACCTATGAAATTTCCGTTGGGTCGTTCCAGATACGTTGTCATGACTAATGGTGATCATGAGTTTGACTTGAGGATGGCGAGGGACCCATCCAAAACCAGGGTAATCATCCGTCATATTTTGGGGTATCCCATTAAAACCCTTACTATAAGCGTTATGAGAAAGATTATTTTCACCACATAGAATCACATGAAATTTAATATTATATTTTTTTATGAAATTATAAGCTAATAAATTTCCGTCCTTCAAATTTTAATAAGCGCTAGTAAATTGTGTATAGTAAATTGTTGCTGATTACTTATAAGTATTCCGCGTTCGTTCAGGATGAACCTGTGAAATTTCCGTTGGATCGTGCCAGTTATTTTGTCATTATTAATGATGATCATGAGTTTTACTGGAGGATGGAAAGAGTCCCATCCTAAACCGGGGTAATCGTCCGTCATTTTTGGAGTATCCTATTAATACCCTTACCATAAGTGTTTTGAGAAAGATCAATTTCACCACATGGAATCACATGAAATTTAATATTCTAGGTTTTTTTATCAAATTAAAAGCTAATAAAATTCCATTGTTCAAATTTTAATAAGAACTAGTAAATCGTGTATAGTAAATTGTAGATGATCACTTATAAGTATACAGGGTTCATTCTGGATGCACCTGTGAAATTTCCTTGAGATCTGGTTAGTTATTTTTCCTGGACTAACATTGATCATGAGTTTAACTGGAGGATGGCGAGGGACCCATCCCGAACCGGGGTGATCGGTCATCTTTTTTGGGGTATCCCATTAATACCTTTACTACAAGTGTTATAAGAAAGATCATTTTCACCACATGGAATCACATGAAATTTAATATTCTAGGTTTTTTATCAAATTAAAAGCTAATAAAATTCCATTGTTCATATTTTAATAAGCACTAGTAAATAGTGTATAGTAAATTGTAGATGATCACTTATAAGTATACAGGGTTCATTTTGGATTCACCTGTGAAATTTCCGTGAGATCTGGCTAGTTACTTTTCCAGGACTAACATTGATCAGGAGTTTAATTGGAGGATGGCAAGGGACCCACCCCGAACCGGGGTGATCGGCCATCTTTTTGGGGGTATCCCATTAATACCTTTACTACAAGTGTTATGAGAAAAATCAATTTCACCACATGGAATCACATGAAATTTAATATTCTAGGTTTTTTATCAAATTAAAGGCTAATAAAATTCCATTGTTCAAATTTTAATAAGCACTAGTAAATCGTGTATAGTAAATTGTAGATAATCATTTATGAGTATACGGGGTTCATTCTGGATGCACCTGTGAAATTTCCATGGGATCGGGCTAGTTACTTTGCCAGGACTAACATTAATCGTTAGTTTAACTGGAGGATGGAGAAGTACCCATCCCGAATTGGGGTGGTCGTCCATGTTTTTTGGGGTATCCCACTAATACCTTTACTATAAGTTTTATGAAAAAGATCATTTTCACCACATGGAATCACATGAAGTTTAATATTCTAGGCTTTTTATCAAATTAAAAGCTAATAAAATTCCATTGTTCAGATTTGAATAAGCACTAGTAAATAGTGTATAGTAAATTGTAGATGATCAATTTTAAGTATACAGGGTTCATTCTGGAAGCAACTGTGAAATTTCCATGAGATCGGGCTAGTTACTTTGCCCGGACTAACTTTAATCATGAGTTTAACTGGAGGAATGGCGAAGTACCCATCCCGAACCGGGGTGGTCGTCCATCTTTTTTCGGGTATCCCATTAATACCTTTACTACAAGTGTTATGAGAAAGATCATTTTCACCGCATGGAATCACATGAAATTTAATATTCTAGGTTTTCTATGAAATTAAAAGCTAATAAAATTCCATTGTTCAAATTTTAATAAGCATTAGTAAATAGTGTGTAGTAAATTGTAGATGATCAATTTTAAGTATACAGGGTTCATTCTGGAAGCACCTGTGAAATTTTCGTGAGATCGGGCTAGTCTTTTTTTTTTTTTAATGAAACCATCCATAGATGGGGGAACTTATATTGGCCTTCCCAAGCCTTAAAATAACAGGAAACTGAAAGTAAAAATACAGGGAGAAACCATTGGCTTAGTCTATATGTACATTTAAGCTCCATAGGTTCATTGAGGCAACACTTGTTGCTTCCAAAATGATTAAGAGGATATATCTAATTGTGAGAGGATAATTAAAACTCTTAATTGAGAATGGAGTTCATCGAACTTATTAGTGAATCGTAATGACGAAACACTGATCAGTCAAACTCACCCCATCCAAAACTAAGAGTCTTATTCCCTGTAGCCTAGAGTAGCCATGAAGCTTCTAGTAGAGGCTTCAAACTAGAGCTAAGAAAACAAAATATTCACCAATTGGCACTGAAATGTAGCAGCAATGCTCCAGCAAAAAATTGCCTTTTCTGAAATCTCCATGTCAAAACAGATCCGTGCATCAAGCAAGACAGCAAAGGTATGGAATCGAATAACCAGAAGCAAGGAAGATCTGAATCTTCCTGGAAAGTTTTCATATTGAACATCATTGTGGTTGTAGTGAGAGCAAACTGCCTCCGTTCACCTACAAGTTGTAAGAAACATTTAATCAGTAGCATCCATTCCTTGTGAAATTCTTAAGGAGGGTGTCCCTAACTGATCTAGCCTAATGAGTCCCTGAATATGATTAGGTAGCATATTAAAGGAGAGAAAAGATTCACCTGTACCATGTTTAAGACATTTCTTAGCTAGTGCATCAGCTACAAGATTCTCTTGCCTCAAAACATGAGTAAGTTTAAAAGGATTCAAAGATTGTTTAATGTCATCCGCAAGTTGGAACAATTGCCAAGGGGCAAGCAACGGATCTAATATAGATATCACAGCATTCTTACAATCTGATTCTATGCAAACATTTACCATGAAACCATCAATCTTTGATATGGCAAACTGTATTGCCTTCATTTCAGCCTCTTGAGGAGATTTAGCATTTGAAATTTGAGTATGTGCTATAATAAAATTACCCCTATTATCTCTTAGGATCATGCTAACTCCAGTCAAATTCAGATGTGAATTCCAAGCAGCATCAACATTTAATTTGTATCCCCAGTTTGGCCGAGACCAAGCAATTTTAAAGATTTTTGGTTTAGGAGGGGACTTGATCAGTGGCAGAAAAGAGTGCTTTGCAATGTCTGTGTCAAATTTTGATCTAATGAAAGCAGGTTTAGCAGTGAACATTTAGAAAATTTGTTCTTTAATGTTAGCTATCACCACACCTGACCTAGGCAAAGCTGAATCAAAAATGATTCTATTTCTCATTTTCCACAATTGCCAACAAGTTATAATAGCTGCAGATTTTATGATATCATTATGAAGTGCACTTGAACCCGGGATAGTTAAATAGCAAGAGAGTCTCTCCCAAATAGTGGAGTATGCAGCAGCAGTAATCCCCATGAATGAATGCACAGTTTCCCAAATTTGTAATGAAAATGTGCAGGAGTTGAAAAAATGGTCTAAAGAGTCCTCATGATTATTACACATACAGCATCTTGAAACCAAAGAGAATCTCAGTTTGCGTAGCACATTATCAAAAGGGAGCAAGGAGTTCATCAACTTCCACATAAAGATAGAAACTTTTTTCTCAATTCTTGTATTCCACAGGTACTGAACAGATTGGATATTACCTCTTTGATGTCTTAGCAATGTATAAGTAGCTTTAAAGGAGAAATCCCCGGTTGTACCTGGTTTCCATATGAGTCTATCCTTTCTATGCGGAGATAGGGTTGCTTCCTGCAATGAAGTGGCAGCATGAGAAGGGAGAAAAGGAGCAATTTCTTGAAACCAAGAAGCTTTATGTGTGATGAAATCAGAAACAGTGCATGATTGAGGAATATTTACAGTAATAGAGTTACACCAATCCTCAACCGGTCCTATACCTAACCAATTAGAAGTCCAGAAATTGCAAGCTCCGTTTCCTACTATAACCCTAGAGTTAGCTTCTGCCCAACTATTAATTTCACAGATTCTCCTCCAATTTTGAGATGTCCTGTAGGATGAAGGTAGAGATGCCAGAAGGGAGGACCAAAGTACTTCTCCCTTTTGGAATTTCCACCACAACCTAGCAGCACATGTCTGTAGGATAGTATGAATCGATCTAAAACCAAGTCCATTTTGATCAATGGGATAACACAGAAAATCCCACTTTCTCCATATTCTTTTTGATCCTTGATCAGTTGTACCCCAGAAAAACCTATTAAGTTTTTTCTCAATGGTGAGGATAACCTCATTAGTAGGTTTTAAAACTGACCAAATATGTTGTGGAATGGAGTATATACATGACTGGATTAAGATGATCCTACCCCCCATTGAAAGCCACCTATTCTTCCAACCCCCTATTTTGTTTTCAATCTGTTCAATAATAGGTTGGAAATAGGTTTTTTTGGGTGCCCCTGTAAAAATTGGAACCCCTAAGTATGTAAAGGGGAATCTGCCTATTTTCATACCCAACACCCTTTTTATGTTACTGATCCTGTTTACTGAGACCTGCTTTCCTAAAAAATATCACTCTTAGAGTAATTTATCCTTTGACCACTGATCTCCTCAAACTTGGTAAGAAAGGCTTTAAATCTGATCAGTGATTGGTTATTTGCAGTTAGAAAAATAACAGTATCATCTGCATAAGATAAATGAGAAACTGGTAGGATGTTACCTGGAAGATGATAATATGATAGCTTACCATTTAGAAAAATGTGAGCTAAACTCCTTGTGAAGGATTCAGAAAAAATATTAAAGAGAAAGGGGGAAAGGGGGTCACCCTGTTTAATCCCCCTAGAAGCTTGAAAGAAACCAACCGGCTTACCATTTATGAGTATTGAGAACCATGCCTGAGATAAGTTCTTCATAATGATAAAAATGAATCGAGCAGAAAAACCAAATCTAGCAAGAATTGAGTATAGGAAAGACCATTTAACCCTATCAAAAGCTTTCTGAAGATCAAGTTTAACAATGCAATTGGGATCTCTTTTCTTTTTGTTTAAAAATCTTACCATTTCTTGTAGGTAGATGACATTATCAGAGATGTCTCTTCCTTTAAGAAAGGCAGTTTGGTGTGGTGAAATAATTTTTGGCATTATAGATTTAAGCCTTCCCATCATTACCTTTGAAAAAATCTTATTTATAACATTTGAAAGACTTATTGGTCTATAATCATCAAATGATGTAGGAATTAATTTTTTGGGGATAATACTGATCCAGGTGCTACTTATACCTTTGGGAATAGTTGAAACAGTTAGAAAATCATTAACTGCAGCCAATAAATCTACTGCAATAATATCCCAAGAATGCATATAAAATTTGGCAGTAAAACCATCAGGTCCCGGACTACTAAGCTTGTTTAAATTAAGCACAATGTCTCTGAGTTCATTAAGAGAGGCTGGTTTCACTAAATCATCATTCTCCTCTTGAGTAATCAGTTTCGGAATTTGACTGAGGAAGTGTGATGTGTAGAGATTAAAATCTGAAGAACTGTCCTCGGTTAAAAGATTATTATAATAGTTAATGGCCTCATTTTCAATTTCCTGAGCAGTATCAACCCATAGGCCATTACTATTTTTGATTTTTGAAATCTTTAGTCTACAGTTTCTTTCACTAACAGATTTATGGAAAAAACTTGTGTTATTATCCCCCTCTTTAAGCCACTTGACCTTTGCCTTATGTTTCCAAAAACTTTTCTGCTCTACCAGTGATCTAACTAATTTAGCTCTGGCTTCTTTCAGTTTCAGTAAGTTCAGATCCGAATTAACCTGATCATAGTTCTGTTCATGAACTAGGAGATCATTTTCTGCCTTCGTAACATTATCAGTGATGTTACCAAATTTTTCTCTGTTCCAAATCTTGAGCTCCTTTTTTAATCTAATCAGCTTAAGAAAGAATCTCAACATACCAGAATTATTCATAGGCCTTTCCCAGTTATCTTTGATAACCTGAGTGAATTCTTTCCTTTTATACCATGTGTTAATGAACCTGAATGGTCTAGGAGAAGAGGGGACATCACTACCTATAGTAAGTAACATGGGACTATGATCAGAAGAGATTCTATTCAGAATGTGTACTGATGAAGAAGGAAATTTAGAAGACCAGGAGGAATTGCATAATCCCCTATCCAGTCTTTGAATAGTAGGAGACCTAAGCCTGTTATTACTCCATGTAAATAAATTCCCAACAGAATTGATTTCTTCTAATGCCATGACACTAATAAACTCATTAAAATCCTTCATACTACCTAGTTTAGGAGTAGCAGGACCTTTATATTCATTTATTGATGTTATGGCATTAAAATCTCCAATTAAAAAGGAGTCAGGCAGAATCAGTGATTTTAAATCTGACCATAAAGACTTTCTACCATTTCTGGTCCGTAGGCCATAAACAAAAAAAGCATCCATGCTCTTATTGAGAGTTAAACTTGTCACATTGACAGCAAGAAACTGCAGGTTATCACACTTTAGAGACAAGGAAATGTTAGAGTTCCAAAAAAGCCAAATATGACCACTACTAGCATACATACAATTATCAAAATGTAAAGCATGCCTGTAACCTTCACATTGAGAGTTATCATGTTTTGGTTCAATCAAGCAGATTAGATCAAATTTGTGCCTATTTATCAGGTTTTGGAGTCTTAACATAGAAGTGTCCATTCCCCTAATGTTCCACACCAAGAACTTTATCTGAATTGTTGTATTACTCATTGGGAAACATTATTAGAGCTTTTTGATCTAGTCATGATAGTATTTAACTGTGTTAAATAGGTCTCATTCCTATGCTTAGAATCTATCTTTTTCTGTTTATCCTTTTTCAGATTGGAAGAACCAGATGGAGAATTTGAAGAAATAACCTGAATATCCAAAGACTCCCCAGAACCATCTCCATATTCAGCAGAAGCTGAGTGTGTGGTGACCACAGGGGAATCCACTTGTGTTGGCATTTCCTCACACTCCAGTGCTTGAAATCTGTTTTGTCTATGCTTGTGCTGAGGAAAAATGAAATTTTTTGCAGCTGCAATTGGGTTAAAAGGAGAGGATGACTTACTTCTTATACCTGAGATGTCATCTTTTGCAAAGCCTACCTTCTTGTGGAATTGAGGAGGAGCAGATAGAGATAATTTGTGCAGAGGAATAGGAGAACTAAGTACAGGCTCAGAACTAAGTACAGGCTCAGGAAGTACATTAGAATTAATAGTATTATCCATGGAAACAGAATTAACATGTACTACATCTGACATATTTGAAATTAGATCCGGATTCTGCAAAATATAATCAGTTCCCGGGGCTTTTTCAGGGACATTATCCTTCTCAGAATTCCCAGGGATATCTTCCCTTGTATCATAACTAGGAATGATAGGGTCTGCTTGCTCAGTAACATGAGTAAAACCATCAGACTGGTTTTGATTATCAGTGTTATCCTTTCCAACCTTCTGTTTAGGTACATATCTAAGATTTTGTTTTGGCACAGTATTAGTCTTATCAGTTACCGAGAGACCAGACCCTCCAGCCTTGTTAATTTTATCATGAAACTGATTAACAGTCTCCTGATCCTGAACATCTATTGGCTTTTTGAAATCCTTTCCAAGGGTATTAATGTTATCCATTTTATTCATCCTTGGTTTTTTCAGTTCAGGATGTAAGTAGATGCATAGATTATCATCATGACCAATAACCTTACAGTGATGACAGTATAAAGGAAGATCATCAAACTGAAGCTGCAATTTAGATACAATATATTCAAAGCCATCTTCCTCAATGCCCACTCTAATATAAGTTGGTTGTCTTTTTTTCAGATCTATTTCGACACACATCTTCACAGCGGATGGCCTAGTTAAACCAGCAGTAGCAGAATCCAACTTAATAAAATTCCCAATCTGATTACCCATGGATTCTAGCATAGCAAGATTATAGAAAAAGACTGGAACATGATGTATTGTAACCCAAACCGGGACTATGGACGACTCAATTTCTGGTGAGAAATCAGTTGTCCATTTTAGAACTTTCATTTGGGCATTATTGAAATTCCACTGACCTTTGATCCAAAGACGCTGGTAATCTTCCTTGTCCTGGAAGCGTATCAGAATGTGGCGATAGTCTATGGAACCCAGTTGGAATTTACCTTTAAAACCGACCGAATTGAAAGCTTCATTGAGAGCAACCATGGAAGGCTTCCCCCGCGCGAATTTTCCCACCAGAGCATTGTGGTAGTGAGAGGCTAGAGTCTCTGCCTCCTTCCGAGTGACCAAGCATGAGATTTCACCTTTGTAATTGGTTTTAGGAATTATCTCAGGATTTGAAGGGAGTGAGACTGATAGTGGAGGTGATCGGTTGTTTAAAGCTTGTAAAAAAGATTTGGCCGGCGCTTGTCCTCCACGGCCAGGCGGAGGAGCCGCCATGGATAAGGTGAAGGAGAAACTCAGGAAGGTAGTGTTTCGATCAAAAACCGTTAGGCAGAAAGGGGAAGAAGGAAGAGGAATAGTATAGAAAGAACTGTTTGTGTGTGATTTCGCACCGTTTCGCACACAATTCCATTAGAGAGCACGTTGCTGGATTGAGATCGGGCTAGTCACTTTGCCAGGACTAACATTGATCGTGAGTTTAACTGGAGGATGGAGAGGGACCCATCCCGAACCGGGGTGATCGGCCATTTTTTTTGGGGTATCCCATTAATACCTTTACTATAAGTGTTATGAGAAAGATCAATTTCACCACATGGAATCACATGAAATTTAATATTCTAGGTTTTTTATCAAATTAAAAGCTAATAAAATTCCATTGTTCAAATTTTAATAAGCACTAGTAAATCGTGTATAGTAAATTGTAGATGATCACTTATAAGTATCCGGGGTTCATTCTGGATGCACCTGTGAAATTTTCGTGAGATCGGGCTAGTTACATTTCCAGGACTAACATTGATCATGAGTTTAACTGGAGGATGGCGAGGGAACCATCCCGTACCGGGGTGATCGTCCTTTTTTTGGGGTATCCCATTAATACCATTACTACGAGTGTTTTGAGAAAGATCATTTTCACCACATGGAATCACATCAAATTTAATATTCTAGGATTTTTATCAAATTAAAAGCTAATAAAACTTCGTTGTTCAAATTTTAATAAGCACTAGTAAATCGTTTATAGTAAATTGTAGATGATCGCTTATAAGTATACAAGGTTCATTCAGGATGCACCTGTGAAATTTCCATGGTATCGCGCTAGTTACATTGCCCGGAATAACATTAATCATGACTTTAACTGGAGGATGGCGAAGTACCCATCCCGAACCGGGGTGGTCGTCCGTATTTTTTGGGGTATCCCATTAATACCTTTACTACAAGTGTTATGAGAAAGATCATTTTCACCGCATGGAATCACATGAGTTTTAATATTCTAGGTTTTTTATCAAATTAAAAGCTAATAAAATTCCATTGTTCAAATTTTAATAAGCATTAGTAAATAGTGTATAGTAAATTATAGATGGTCAATTTTAAGTATACAGGGTTCATTCTGGAAGCACCTGTGAAATTTTCGTGAGATCGGGCTAGTTACTTTGCCAGGACTAACATTGATCGTGAGTTTAACTGGAGGATGGCGAGGGACCCATCCCGAACCGGGGTGATCGGCCATCTTTTTCGGGGTATCCCATTAATACCTTTACTGCAAGTGTTATGAGAAAGATCATTTTCACCACATGGAATCACATGAAATTTAATATTCTAGGTTTTTTATCAAATTAAAAGCTTATAAAACTTTGTTGTTCAAATTTTAATAAGCACAAGTAAATAGCGTATAGTAAATTCCAGATGATCACTTATAAGTATACAGGGTTCATTCTGAAAGTACCTGTGAAATTTCCGTGAGATCGGGCTAGTTACTTTTCCAGGACTAACATTGATCATGAGTTTTACTGGAGGATGGCGAGGGACCCATCCCGAACCGGGGTGATCGGCCGTCTTTTTTGGGGTATCCCATATATACCTTTACTACAAGTGTTATGATAAAGATCATTTTCACCACATGGAATCACATGAAATTTAATATTCTAGGTTTTTTATCAAATTAAAAGCTAATAAAATTCCATTTTTCAAATTTTAATATGCACTAGTAAATAGCATATAATAAATTGTAGATGATCAATTATAAGTATACAGGGTTCGTTCTGGATGCAACTGTGAAATTTCCGTGAGATCTGGCTAGTTACTTTGCCAGGACTAACATTGATCATGAGTTTAACTGGAGGATGGCAAGGGACCTATCCCGAACCGGGGTGATCGGCCATCTTTTTTGGGGTATCCCATTAATACCTTTACTACAAGGGTTATGAGAAAGATCAATTTCACCACATGGAATCACATGAAATATAATATTCTAGGTTTTTTAACAAATTAAAAGCTAATAAAATTCCATTGTTCAAATTTTAATAAGCACTAGTAAATAGTGTATGTTAAATTGTAGATGATCACTTATAAGTATACAGGGTTCATTCTGGATGCACCTGTGAAATTTCCGTGAGATCGGGCTAGTTACGTTTCCGGGACTAACGTTGATCATGAGTTTAACTGGAGGATGGCGAGGGACCCATCCCGTACCGGGGTGATTGGCCTTTTTTTTTGGGGTATCCCATTAATACCGTTACTACAAGTGTTATGAGAAAGATCATTTTCACCACATGGAATCACATGTAATTTAATATTCTAGGATTTTTATCAAATTAAAAGCTTATAAAACTTCGTTGTTGAAATTTTAATAAGCACAAGTAAATCCTGTATAGTAAATTGTAGATGATCGCTTATAAGTATACAAGTTTCATTCTGGATTCCCCTGTGAAATTTCCATGGGATCGGGCTAGTTACTTTGCCCGGACTAACATTAATCATGAGTTTAACTGGAGGATGGCGTAGTACCCATCCCGAACCGGGGTTGTCGTCCGTCTTTTTTGGGGTATCCCATTAACACCTTTACTACAAGTGTTATGAGAAAGATCATTTTCACCACATGGAATCACATGAAATTTAATATTCTAGGTTTTTTATCAAATTAAAAGCTAATAAAATTCCATTGTTCAAATTTTAATAAGCACTAGTAAATAGTGTATAGTAAATTGTAGATGATCACTTATAAGTATACAGGGTTCATTCTGGATGCACCAGTGAAATTTCCGTGAGATCGGGCTAGTTACATTGCCAGGACTAACATTAATCATGAGTTTAACTGGAGGATGTTGAGGGACCCATCCCGTACCGGAGTGATCGGCCTTTTTTTTGGGGTATCCCATTAATACCATTACTACAAGTGTTATGAGAAATATCATTTTCACCACATGGAATCACATGAAATTTAATATTCTAGGTTTTTTATCAAATTAAAAGCTAATAAAATTTCATTGTTCAAATTTTAATAAGCACTAGTAAATAGCGTATAGTAAATTCCAGATGATCACTTATAAGTATACAGGGTTCATTTTGGAAGCACCTGTGAAATTTCCGTGAGATCGGGCTAGTTACTTTGCCAGGACTAACATTGATCATGAGTTTTACTGGAGGATGGCGAGGGACCCATCCCAAACCGGGGTGATCGGCTATTTTTTTTGGGGTATCCCATAAATACCTTTACTACAAGTGTTATGATAAAGATCATTTTCACCACATGGAATCACATGAAATTTAATATTCTAGGTTTTTTTATCAAATTAAAAGCTAATAAAATTCCATTGTTCAAATTTTAATAAGCACTAGTAAATAGCATAAAGTAAATTGTAGATGATCACTTATAAGTATACAGGGTTCATTCTGGATGCAACTGTGAAATTTCCGTGAGATCTGGCTAGTTACTTTGCCAGGACTAACATTGATCATGGGTTTAACTGGAGGATGGCGAGGGACCTATCCCAAACCGGGGTGATTGGCCATCTTTTTTGGGGTATCCCATTAATACCTTTACTACAAGTGTTATGAGAATGATCAATTTCACCACATGGAATTACATGAAATTTAATATTCTAGGTTTTTATATCAAATTAAAACCTAATAAAATTCCATTGTTCAAATTTTAATAAGCACTAGAAAATCGTGTATAGTAAATTGTAGATGATCACTTATAAGTATACATGGTTTATTCTGGATGATCCTGTGAAATTTCCATGGGATCGGGCTAGTTACATTGCCAGGACTAACATTAATCATGAGTTTAACTGGAGGATGGCGAAGTACCCATCCTGAACCGGGGTGGTCGTCCGTCTTTTTTGGGGTATCCCATTAACACCTTTACTACAAGGGTTATGAGAAAGATCATTTTCACCACATGGAATCACATGAATTTAATATTCTAGGTTTTTTATCAAATTAAAAGCTAATAAAATTCCATTGTTCAAATTTTAACAAGCACTAGTAAATAGTGTATAGTAAATTGTAGATGATCACTTATAAGTATACAGGGTTCATTCTGGATGCACATGTGAAATTTCCATGAGATCGGGCTAGTTACATTTCCAGGACTAACATTGATCATGAGTTTGACTGGAGGATGGTGAGGGACCCATCCCGAACCGGGGTGATCGGCCGCCTTTTTTGGGGTATCCCTTTAATACCTTTACTATAAGTGTTATGAGAAAGATCATTTTCACCACACGGAATCACATGAAATTTAATATTCTTGGTTTTTTATCAAATTAAAAGCTAACAAAATTTCATTGTTCAAATTTTAATAAGCACTAGTAAATAGCGTATAGTAAATTCCAGATGATCACTTATAAGTATACAGGGTTCATTTTGGAAGCACCTGTGAAATTTCCGTGAGATCGGGTTAGTTACTTTGCCAGGACTAACATTGATCATGAGTTTTACTGGAGGATGGCGAGGGACCCATCCCAAACCGGGGTGATCGGCTGTCTTTTTTGGGGTATCCCATAAATACCTTTACTACAAGTGTTATGATAAAGATCATTTTCACCACATGGAATCACATGAAATTTAATATTCTAGGTTTTTTTATCAAATTAAAAGCTAATAAAATTCCATTGTTCAAATTTTAATAAGCACTAGTAAATAGCATATAGTAAATTGTACATGATCACTTATAAGTATACAGGGTTCATTCTGGATGCAACTGTGAAATTTCCGTGAGATCTGGCTAGTTACTTTGCCAGGACTAACATTGATCATGGGTTTAACTGGAGGATGGCGAGGGACCTATCCCAAACCGGGGTGATTGGCCATCTTTTTTGGGGTATCCCATTAATACCTTTACTACAAGTGTTATGAGAATGATCAATTTCACCACATGGAATTACATGAAATTTAATATTCTAGGTTTTTATATCAAATTAAAACCTAATAAAATTCCATTGTTCAAATTTTAATAAGCACTAGAAAATCGTGTATAGTAAATTGTAGATGATCACTTATAAGTATACATGGTTTATTCTGGATGATCCTGTGAAATTTCCATGGGATCGGGCTAGTTACATTGCCAGGACTAACATTAATCATGAGTTTAACTGGAGGATGGCGAAGTACCCATCCTGAACCGGGGTGGTCGTCCGTCTTTTTTGGGGTATCCCATTAACACCTTTACTACAAGGGTTATGAGAAAGATCATTTTCACCACATGGAATCACATGAATTTAATATTCTAGGTTTTTTATCAAATTAAAAGCTAATAAAATTCCGTTGTTCAAATTTTAATAAGCACTAGTAAATAGTGTATAGTAAATTGTAGATGATCACTTATAAGTATACAGGGTTCATTCTGGATGCACATGTGAAATTTCCATGAGATCGGGCTAGTTACATTTCCAGGACTAACATTGATCATGAGTTTGACTGGAGGATGGTGAGGGACCCATCCCGAACCGGGGTGATCGGCCACCTTTTTTGGGGTATCCCTTTAATACCTTTACTATAAGTGTTATGAGAAAGATCATTTTCACCACACGGAATCACATGAAATTTAATATTCTTGGTTTTTTATCAAATTAAAAGCTAACAAAATTTCATTGTTCAAATTTTAATAAGCACTAGTAAATAGCGTATAGTAAATTCCAGATGATCACTTATAAGTATACAGGGTTCATTTTGGAAGCACCTGTGAAATTTCCGTGAGATCGGGTTAGTTACTTTGCCAGGACTAACATTGATCATGAGTTTTACTGGAGGATGGCGAGGGACCCATCCCAAACCGGGGTGATCGGCTGTCTTTTTTGGGGTATCCCATAAATACCTTTACTACAAGTGTTATGATAAAGATCATTTTCACCACATGGAATCACATGAAATTTAATATTCTAGGTTTTTTTATCAAATTAAAAGCTAATAAAATTCCATTGTTCAAATTTTAATAAGCACTAGTAAATAGCATATAGTAAATTGTAGATGATCACTTATAAGTATACAGGGTTCATTCTGGATGCAACTGTGAAATTTCCGTGAGATCTGGCTAGTTACTTTGCCAGGACTAACATTGATCATGGGTTTAACTGGAGGATGGCGAGGGACCTATCCCAAACCGGGGTGATTGGCCATCTTTTTTGGGGTATCCCATTAATACCTTTACTACAAGTGTTATGAGAATGATCAATTTCACCACATGGAATTACATGAAATTTAATATTCTAGGTTTTTATATCAAATTAAAACCTAATAAAATTCCATTGTTCAAATTTTAATAAGCTCTAGAAAATCGTGTATAGTCAATTGTAGATGATCACTTATAAGTATACATGGTTTATTCTGGATGATCCTGTGAAATTTCCATGGGATCGGGCTAGTTACATTGCCAGGACTAACATTAATCATGAGTTTAACTGGAGGATGGCGAAGTACCCATCCTGAACCGGGTTGGTCGTCCGTCTTTTTTGGGGTATCCCATTAACACCTTTACTACAAGGGTTATGAGAAAGATCATTTTCACCACATGGAATCACATGAATTTAATATTCTAGGTTTTTTATCAAATTAAAAGCTAATAAAATTCCATTGTTCAAATTTTAATAAGCACTAGTAAATAGTGTATAGTAAATTGTAGATGATCACTTATAAGTATACAGGGTTCATTCTGGATGCACATGTGAAATTTCCATGAGATCGGGCTAGTTACATTTGCAGGACTAACATTGATCATGAGTTTAACTGGAGGATGGTGAGGGACCCATCCCGAACTGGGGTGATCGGCTGCCTTTTTTGGGGTATCCCTTTAATACCTTTACTACAAGTGTTATGAGAAAGATCATTTTCACCACATGGAATCACATGAAATTTAATATTCTAGGTTTTTTATCAAATTAAAAGCTAACAAAATTCCATTGTTCAAATTTTAATAAGCACTAGTAAATAGAGTATAGTAAATTCCAGATGATCACTTATAAGTATACAGGGTTTCTTTTTGGGAGCACCTGTGAAATTTCCGTGAGATCGGGCTAGTTACTTTGCCAGGACTAACATTGATCATGAGTTTTACTGGAGGATGGCGAGGAACCCATCCCGAACCGGGGTGATCGGCTGTCTTTTTTGGGGTATCCCATAAATACCTTTACTACAAGTGTTATGATAAAGATCATTTTCACCACATGGAATCACATGAAATTTAATATTCTAGGTTTTTTATCAAATTAAAAGCTAATTAAATTCCATTGTTCAAATTTTAATAAGCACTAGTAAATAGTATATAGTAAATTGTAGATGATCACTTATAAGTATACAGGGTTCATTCTGGATGCAACTGTGAAATTTCTGTGAGATCTGGCTGGTTACTTTGCCAGGACTAACATTGATCATGAGTTTAACTGTAGGATGGCGAGGGACCTATCCCGAACCGTGGTGATTGGCCATCTTTTTTGGTGTATCCCATTAATACCTTTACTACAAGTGTTATGAGAAAGATCAATTTCACCACATGGAATCATATGAAATTTAATATTCTAGGTTTTTTATCAAATTAAAACCTAATAAAATTCCATTGTTCAAATTTTGATAAGCACTAGAAAATGGTGTACAGTAAATTGTAGATGATCACTTATAAGTATACAGGGTTCATTCTGGATGCACCAGTGAAATATCCGTGAGATCGGGCTAGTTACATTGCCAGGACTAACATTAATCATTAGTTTAACTGGAGGATGTTGAGGGACCCATCCCGTACCGGAGTGATCGGCCTTTTTTTTGGGGTATCCCATTAATACCATTACTACAAGTGTTATGAGAAATATCATTTTCACCACATGGAATCACATGATATTTAATATTCTAGGTTTTTTATCAAATTAAAAGCTAATAAAATTTCATTGTTCAAAATTGAAATAGCACTAGTAAATAGTGTATAGTAAATTGTAGATGATCACTTATAAGTATACAGGGTTCATTCTGGATGCACCTGTGAAATTTCCGTGAGATCGGGCTAGTTACGTTTCCAGGACTAACATTGATCATGAGTTTAACTGGAGGATGGTGAGGGACCCATTCCGTACCGGAGTGATCGGCCTTTTTTTTGGGGTATCCCATTAATACCGTTATTACAAGTGTTATGAGAAAGATCATTTTCACCACATGGAATCACATGAAATTTAATATTCTAGGTTTTTTATCAAATTAAAAGCTAATAAAATTCCATTGTTCAAATTTTAATAAGCACTAGTAAATAGCGTATAGTAAATTCCAGATGATCACTTATAAGTATACAGGGTTCATTCTGGAAGCACCTGTGAAATTTCCGTGAGATCGGGCTAGTTACTTTGCCAGGACTAACATTTATCATGAGTTTTACTCGAGGATGGGGAGGGACCCATCCCGAACCGGGGTGATCGGCTTTCTTTTTTGGGGTATCCCATAAATACCTTTACTACAAGTGTTATGATAAAGATCATTTTCACCACATGGAATCACATGAAAATTAATATTCTAGGTTTTTTATCAAATTAAAAGCTAATAAAATTCCATTGTTCAAATTTTAATAAGCACTAGTAAATAGCATAGAGTAAATTGTAGATGATCACTTATAAGTATACAGGGTTCATTCTGGATGCAACTGTGAAATTTCCGTGAGATCTGGCTAGTTACTTTGCCAGGGCTAACATTGATTATGGGTTTAACTGAAGAATGGCGAGGGACCTATCCCAAACCGGGGTGATTGGCCATCTTTTTTGGGGTATCCCATTAATACCTTTACTACAAGTGTTATGAGAAAGATCAATTTCACCAAATGGAATCACATGAAATTTAATATTCTAGGTTTTTTATCAAATTAAAACCTAATAAATTTCCATTGTTCAAATTTTAACAAGCACTAGAAAATCGTGTATAGTAAATTGTAGATGATCACTTATAAGTATACATGGTTTATTCTGGATGATCCTGTGAAATTTCCAAGGGATCGGGCTAGTTACATTACCAGGACTAACATTAATCATGAGTTTAACTGGAGGATGGCGAAGTACCCATCCTGAACCGGGGTGGTCGTCCGTCTTTTTTGGGGTATCCCATTAACACCTTTACTGCAAGTGTTATGAGAAAGATCATTTTCACCACATGGAATCACATGAATTTAAAATTCTAGGTTTTTTATCAAATTAAAAGCTAATGAAATTCCATTGTTCAAATTTTAATAAGCACTAGTAAATAGTGTATAGTAAATTGTAGATGATCACTTATAAGTATACAGGGTTCATTCTGGATGCACCTGTGAAATTTCCGTGAGATCGGGCTAGTTACATTTCCAGGACTAACATTGATCATGAGTTTAACTGGAGGATGGCGAGGGACCCATCCCAAACTGGGGTGATCGACCATCATTTTTGGGGTATCCCATTAATACGTTTACTACAAGTGTTATGAGAAAGATCATTTTCACCACATGGAATCACACAAAATTTAATATTCTAGGTTTTTTATCAAATTAAAAGCTAATAAAATTCCTTTGTTCAAATTTTAATAAGCACTAGTAAATTGTGCATAGTAAATAGTAGATGGTCACTTATAAGTATACAGGGTTCATTTTTGATGCACCTGTGAAATTTCCATGGGATCGGGCTAGTTACTTTGCCAGGACTAACATTGATCATGAGTTTAACTGGAGGATGGCGAGGGACCCATCCCGAACTGGGGTGATAGGTCATCTTTGTTGGTGTATCCCATTAATACCTTTACTACAAGTGTCATGAGAAAGATCATTTTCACCTCATGGAATCACATGAAATTTAATATTCTAGGTTTTTTTATCAAATTAAAAGCTAATAAAATTCCATTGTTCAAATTTTAATAAGCACTAGTAAATCGTGTATAGTAAATTGTAGATGATCACTTATAAGTATACAGGGTTCATTCTGGATGCATCTGTGAAATTTCCACGGGATCGGGCTAGTTACTTTGCCAGGACTAACATTGATCATGAGTTTAACTGGAGGATGGCGAGGGACCCATCCCGAATCGGGGTGATCCGCCGTCTTTTTTGTGGTATCCCATTAATACCTTTACTACAAGTGTTATGAGAAAGATCAGTTTCACCATATGGAATCACATGAAATTTAATATTCTAGGTTTTTTAACAAATTAAAAGCTAATAAACTTCCATTGTTCAAATTTTTATAAGCACTAGTAAATCATGTATAGTAAATTGTAGATGATCACTTATAAGTATACAGGGTTCATTCTGGATGCATCTGTGAAATTTCCACGGGATCGGGCTAGTTACTCTGCCAGGACTAACATTGATCATGAGTTTAACTGGAGGATGGCGAGGGACCCATCCTGAACCGGGGTGATCGACCGTCTTTTTTGGGGTATCCCATTAATACCTTTACTACAAGTGTTATGAGAAAGATCATTTTCACCACATGGAATCACATGAAATTTAACATTCTAGGTTTTTTATCAAATTAAAAGCTAATAAAATTCCATTGTTCAAATTTTAATAAGCACTAGTAAATCTTGTATAGTAAATTGTAGATGATCACTTATAAGTATACAGGGTTCATTCTGGATGCACCTGTGAAATTTCCATGGGATCGGACTAGTTACTCTGCCAGGACTAACATGGATCATGAGTTTAACTGGAGGATAGCGAGGGACCCATCCCGAACCGGGGTGATAGGCCATTTTTTTTGGTGTATCCCATTAATACCTTTACTACAAGTGTTATGAGAAAGATCATTTTCACCACATGGAATCACATGAAATTTTATATTCTAGGCTTTTTATCAAATTAAAAGCTAATAAAATTCCATTGTTCAAATTTTAATAAGCACTAGTAAATCGTGTATAGTAAATTGTAAATGATCACTTATAAGTATACAGGGTTCATTCTGGATGCACCTGTGAAATTTCCATGGGATTGGGCTAGTTACGTTGCCAGGACTAACATTGATCATGAGTTTAACTGGAGGATGGCGAGGGACCCATCCCAAACTGGGGTGATCGGCCATCTTTTTTGGGGTATCCCATAAATACGTTTACTACAAGTGTTATGAGAAAGATCATTTTCACCACATGGAATCACACAAAATTTAATATTCTAGGTTTTTTATCAAATTAAAAGCTAATAAAATTCCTTTGTTCAAATTTTAATAAGCACTAGTAAATTGTGCATAGTAAATAGTAGATGGTCACTTATAAGTATACAGGGTTCATTCTTGATGCACCTGTGAAATTTCCATGGGATCGGGCTAGTTACTTTGCCAGGACTAACATTGATCATGAGTTTAACTGGAGGATGGCGAGGGACCCATCCCGAACTGGGGTGATAGGTCATCTTTGTTGGTGTATCCCATTAATACCTTTATTACAAGTGTCATGAGAAAGATCATTTTCACCTCATGGAATCACATGAAATTTAATATTCTAGGTTTTTTATCAAATTAAAAGCTAATAAAATTCCATTGTTCAAATTTTAATAAGCACTAGTAAATCGTGTATAGTAAATTGTAGATGATCACTTATAAGTATACAGGGTTCATTCTGGATGCATCTGTGAAATTTCCACGGGATCGGGCTAGTTACTCTGCCAGGACTAACATTGATCATGAGTTTAACTGGAGGATGGCGAGGGACCCATCCCGAATCGGGGTGATCCGCCATTTTTTTTGTGGTATCCCATTAATACCTTTACTACAAGTGTTATGAGAAAGATCAGTTTCACCATATGGAATCACATGAAATTTAATATTCTAGGTTTTTTAACAAATTAAAAGCTAATAAACTTCCATTGTTCAAATTTTTATAAGCCCTAGTAAATCGTGTATAGTAAATTGTAGATGATCACTTATAAGTATACAGGGTTCATTCTGGATGCATCTGTGAAATTTCCACGGGATCGGGCTAGTTACTCTGCCAGGACTAACATTGATCATGAGTTTAACTGGAGGATGGCGAGGGACCCATCCTGAACCGGGGTGATCGACCGTCTTTTTTGGGGTATCCCATTAATACCTTTACTACAAGTGTTATGAGAAAGATCAATTTCACCACATGGAATCACATGAAATTTAATATTCTAGGTTTTTTATCAAATTAAAAGCTAATAAAATTCCATTGTTCAAATTTTAATAAGCTCTAGTAAATCGTGTATAGTAAATTGTAGATGATCACTTATAAGTATACAGGGTTCATTCTGGATGCACCTGTGAAATTTCCATGGGATCGGACTAGTTACTCTGCCAGGACTAACATGGATCATGAGTTTAACTGGAGGATGGCGAGGGACCCATCCCGAACCGGGGTGATAGGCCATTTTTTTTGGTGTATCCCATTAATACCTTTACTACAAGTGTTATGAGAAAGATCATTTTCACCACATGGAATCACATGAAATTTTATATTCTAGGCTTTTTATCAAATTAAAAGCTAATAAAATTCCATTGTTCAAATTTTAATAAGCACTAGTAAATCGTGTATAGTAAATTGTAGATGATCACTTATAAGTATACAGGGTTCATTCTGGATGTACCTGTGAACTTTCCATGGGATCGGGCTAGTTACTTTGCAAGGACTAACATTGATCATGAGTTTAACTGGAGGATGGCGAGGGACCCATCCCGAACCGGGGTGATCGGCCGTCTTTTTTGGGGTATCCCATTAATACCTTTACTACAAGTGTTATGAGAACGATCATTTTCACCACATGGAATCACACAAAATTTAATATTCTAGGTTTTTTATAAAATTAAAAGCTAATAAAATTCCTTTGTTCAAATTTTAATAAGCACTAGTAAATTGTGCATAGTAAATAGTAGATGGTCACTTATAAGTATACACGGTTGATTCTTGATGCACCTGTGAAATTTCCGTGGGATCGGGCTAGTTACTTTGCCAGGACTAACTTTGATCATGAGTTTAACTGGAGGATAGCGAGGGACCCATCCCGAACTGGGGTGATCGGCCGTCTTTTTCGGGGTATCCCATTAATACCTTTACTACAAGTGTTATGAGAAAGATCATTTTCACCACATGGAATCACATGAAATTTAGTATTCTAGGTTTTTTATCAAATTAAAAGCTAATAAAATTCCATTGTTCAAATTTTAATAAGCACTAGTAAATCGTGTATAGTAAATTGTAGATGATCACTTATAAGTATACAGGGTTCATTCTGGATGCACCTGTGAAATTTCCATGGGATCAGGCTAGTTACTCTACCAGGACAAACATTGATCATGAGTTTAACTGGAGGATGGCGAGGGACCCAACCTGAACCGGGGTGATAGGCCATCTTTTTTGGTGTATCCCATTAATACCTTTACTACAACTGTTATGAGAAAGATCATTTTCACCACATGGAATCACATGAAATTTTATATTCTAGGCTTTTTATCAAATTAAAAGCTAAAAAAATTATATTGTTCAAATTTTAATAAGCACTAGTAAGTCGGGTATAGAAAATTGTAGATGATCACTTATAAGTATACAGGGTTCATTCTGGATGCACCTGTGAAATTTCCATGGGATCGGGCTAGTTACTTTGCCAGGACTAACATTGATCATGAGTTTAAATGGAGGATGGCGAGGGACCCATCCCGAACCGGGGTGATCGGCCATCTTTTTTGGGGTATCCCATTAATACCTTTACTACAAGTGTTATGAGAAAGATCATTTTCACCACATGGAATCACATGAAATTTAACATTCTTCGTTTTTTAACAAATTAAAAGATAATAAAATTCCATTGTTTAAATTTTAATAAGCACTAGTAAATCTTGTATAGTAAATTGTAGATGGTCACTTATAAGTATACAGGGTTCATTCTTGATGCACCTGTGAATTTTCTATGGGATCGGGCTAGTTAGTTTGCCAGGACTAACATTGATCATGAGTTTAACTGGAGGATGGCGAGGGACCCATCCCGAACCAGGGTGATCGGCCATCTTTTTTGGGGTATCCCATTAATACCTTTACTACAAGTGTTGTGAGAAAGATCATTTTCACCACATGGAATCACATGGAATTTAACATTCTTTGTTTTTAACAAATTAAAAGCTAATAAAATTCCATTGTTTAAATTTTAATAAGCACTAGTAAATTGTGTATAGTAAATTGTAGATGGTCACTTATAAGTATACAGGGTTCATTCTTGATGCACCTGTGAAATTTCCATGGGATCGGGCTAGTTACTTTGCCAGGGCTAACATTGATCATGAGTTTAACTGGAGGATGGCGAGGGACCCATCCCGAACCAGGGTGATAGGCCATCTTTTCTGGTGCATCCCATTAATACCTTTACTACAAGTGTTATGAGAAAGATCATTTTCACCACATGGAATCACATGAAATTTTATATTCTAGTCTTTTTATCAAATTAAAAGCTAATAAAATTCCATTGTTCAAATTTTAATAAGCACTAGTAAATCGTGTATAGTAAATTGTAGATGATCACTTATAAGTATACAGGGTTCATTCTGGATGCACCTGTGAATTTCCATGGGATCGGGCTAGTTAATTTGCCAGGACTAACATTGATCATGAGTTTAACTGGGGGATGGCGAGGGACCCATCCCAAACCGGGGTGATCGGCCGTCTTTTTTGTGGCATCCCATTAATACCTTTACTACAAGTGTTATGAGAAAGATTATTTTCACCACATGGAATCACATGAAATTTAATATTCTAGGTTTTTTATCGAATTAAAAGCTAATAAAATTCCATTGTTCAAATTTTAATAAGAACTAGTAAATCGTGTATAGTAAATTGTAGATGGTCACTTATAAGTATACAGGGTTAATTCTTGATGCACCTGTGAAATTTCCATGGGATCCGCCTAGTTACTCTGCCAGGACTAACATTGATCATGAGTTTAACTGGAGGATGGCGAGGGACCCATCCCGAACCGGGGTGATAGGCCATCTTTTTTGGTGTATCCCATTAATACCTTTACTACAAGTGTTATGAGAAAGATCATTTTCGCCACATGGAATCACATGAAATTTTATATTCTAGGCTTTTTATCAAATTAAAAGCTAATAAAATTCCATTGTTCAAATTTTAATAAGCACTAGTAAATCGTGCATAGTAAATTGTAGATGATCACTTATAAGTATACAGGGTTCATTCTGGATGCACTTGTGAAATTTCCATGGGATAGGGCTAGTTACTTTGCTAGGACTAACATTGATCATGAGTTTAACTGGAGGATGGCGAGGGACCCATCCCGAACCGGGGTGATCGGCCGTGTTTTTTGGGGTATCCCATTAATACCTTTACTACAAGTGTTATGAGAACGATCATTTTCACCACATGGAATCACACAAAATTTAATATTCTAGGTTTTTTATAAAATTAAAAGCTAATAAAATTCCTTTGTTCAAATTTTAATAAGCACTAGTAAATTGTGCATAGTAAATAGTAGATGGTCACTTATAAGTATACTGGGTTGATTCTTGATGCACCTGTGAAATTTCCATGGGATCGGGCTAGTTACTTTGCCAGGACTAACTTTGATCATGAGTTTAACTGGAGGATAGCGAGGGACCCATCCCGAACCGGGGTGATCGGCCGTCTATTTCGGGGTATCCCATTAATACCTTTACTACAAGTGTTATGAGAAAGATCATTTTCACCACATGGAATCACATGAAATTTTATATTCTAGGCTTTTTATCAAATTAAAAGCTAAAAAAATTATATTGTTCAAATTTTAATAAGCACTAGTAAATCGTGTATAGAAAATTGTAGATGATCATTTATAAGTATACAGGGTTCATTCTGGATGCACCTGTGAAATTTCCATGGGATCGGGCTAGTTACTTTGCCAGGACTAACATTGATCATGAGTTTAAATGGAGGATGGCGAGGGACCCATCCCGAACCGGGGTGATCGGCCATCTTTTTTGGGGTATCCCATTAATACCTTTACTACAAGTGTTATGAGAAAGATCATTTTCACCACATGGAATCACATGAAATTTAACATTCTTTGTTTTTAACAAATTAAAAGCTAAAAAAATTCCATTGTTTAAATTTTAATAAGCACTAGTAAATCGTGTATAGTAAATTGTAGATGGTCACTTATAAGTATACAGGGTTCATTCTTGATGCACCTGTGAAATTTCCATGGGATCGGGCTAGTTACTTTGCCAGGGCTAACATTGATCATGAGTTTAACTGGAGGATGGCGAGGGACCCAACCCGAACCAGGGTGATAGGCCATCTTTTCTGGTGCATCCCATTAATACCTTTACTACAAGTGTTATGAGAAAGATCATTTTCACCACATGGAATCACATGAAATTTTATATTCTAGTCTTTTTATCAAATTAAAAGCTAATAAAATTCCATTGTTCAAATTTTAATAAGCACTAGTAAATCGTGTATAGTAAATTGTAGATGATCACTTATAAGTATACAGGGTTCATTCTGGATGCACCTGTGAAATTTCCATGGGATCGGGCTAGTTAATTTGCCAGGACTAACATTGATCATGAGTTTAACTGGGGGATGGCGAGGGACCCATCCCAAACAGGGGTGATCGGCCGACTTTTTTGTGGCATCCCATTAATACCTTTACTACAAGTGTTATGAGAAAGATCATTTTCACCACATGGAATCACATGAAATTTAATATTCTAGGTTTTTTATCGAATTAAAAGCTAATAAAATTCCATTGTTCAAATTTTAATAAGAACTAGTAAATCGTGTATAGTAAATTGTAGATGGTCACTTATAAGTATACAGGGTTAATTCTTGATGCACCTGTGAATTTTCCTTGGGATCCGCCTAGTTACTCTGCCAGGACTAACATTGATCATGAGTTTAACTGGAGGATGGCGAGGGACCCATCCCGAACCGGGGTGATGGGCCATCTTTTTTGGTGTATCCCATTAATACCTTTACTACAAGTGTTATGAGAAAGATCATTTTCGCCACAAGGAATCACATGAAATTTTATATTCTAGGCTTTTATCAAATTAAAAGCTAATAAAATTCCATTGTTCAAATTTTAATAAGCACTAGTAAATCGTGCATAGTAAATTGTAGATGATCACTTATAAGTATACAGGGTTCATTCTGGATGCACCTGTGAACTTTCCATGGGATATGGCTAGTTACTTTGCAAGGACTAACATTGATCATGAGTTTAACTGGAGGATGGCGAGGGACCCATCCCGAACCGGGGTGATCGGCCGTCTTTTTTGGGGTATCCCATTAATACCTTTACTACAAGTGTTATGAGAACGATCATTTTCACCACATGGAATCACACAAAATTTAATATTCTAGGTTTTTTATAAAATTAAAAGCTAATAAAATTACTTTGTTCAAATTTTAATAAGTACTAGTAAATTGTGCATAGTAAATAGTAGATGGTCACTTATAAGTATACAGGGTTGATTCTTGATGCACCTGTGAAATTTCCATGGGATCGGGCTAGTTACTTTGCCAGGACTAACTTTGATCATGAGTTTAACTGGAGGATAGCGAGGGACCCATCCCGAACCGGGGTGATCGGCCGACTTTTTCGGGGTATCCCATTGATACCTTTACTACAAGTGTTATGAGAAAGATCATTTTCACCACATGGAATCACATGAAATTTAGTATTCTAGGTTTTTTATCAAATTAAAAGCTAATAAAATTCCATTGTTCAAATTTTAATAAGCACTAGTAAATCGTGTATAGTAAATTGTAGATGATCACTTTTAAGTATACAGGGTTCATTCTGGATGCACCTGTGAAATTTCCATGGGATCAGGCTAGTTACTCTACCAGGACAAACATTGATCATGAGTTTAACTGGAGGATGGCGAGGGACCCAACCCGAACCGGGGTGATAGGCCATCTTTTTTGGTGTATCCCATTAATACCTTTACTACAAGTGTTATGAGAAAGATCATTTTCACCACATGGAATCACATGAAATTTTATATTCTAGTCTTTTTATCAAATTAAAAGCTAATAAAATTCCATTGTTCAAATTTTAATAAGCACTAGTAAATCGTGTATAGTAAATTGTAGATGATCATTTATAAGTATACAGGGTTCATTCTGGATGCACCTGTGAAATTTCCATGGGATCGGGCTAGTTACTTTGCCAGGACTAACATTGATCATGAGTTTAAATGGAGGATGGCGAGGGACCCATCCCGAACCGGGGTGATCGGCCATCTTTTTTGGGGTATCCCATTAATACCTTTACTACAAGTGTTATGAGAAAGATCATTTTCACCACATGGAATCACATGAAATTTAACATTCTTTGTTTTTAACAAATTAAAAGCTAAAAAAATTCCATTGTTTAAATTTTAATAAGCACTAGTAAATCGTGTATAGTAAATTGTAGATGGTCACTTATAAGTATACAGGGTTCATTCTTGATGCACCTGTGAAATTTCCATGGGATCGGGCTAGTTACTTTGCCAGGGCTAACATTGATCATGAGTTTAACTGGAGGATGGCGAGGGACCCAACCCGAACCAGGGTGATAGGCCATCTTTTCTGGTGCATCCCATTAATACCTTTACTACAAGTGTTATGAGAAAGATCATTTTCACCACATGGAATCACATGAAATTTTATATTCTAGTCTTTTTATCAAATTAAAAGCTAATAAAATTCCATTGTTCAAATTTTAATAAGCACTAGTAAATCGTGTATAGTAAATTGTAGATGATCACTTATAAGTATACAGGGTTCATTCTGGATGCACCTGTGAAATTTCCATGGGATCGGGCTAGTTAATTTGCCAGGACTAACATTGATCATGAGTTTAACTGGGGGATGGCGAGGGACCCATCCCAAACCGGGGTGATCGGCCGACTTTTTTGTGGCATCCCATTAATACCTTTACTACAAGTGTTATGAGAAAGATCATTTTCACCACATGGAATCACATGAAATTTAATATTCTAGGTTTTTTATCGAATTAAAAGCTAATAAAATTCCATTGTTCAAATTTTAATAAGAACTAGTAAATCGTGTATAGTAAATTGTAGATGGTCACTTATAAGTATACAGGGTTAATTCTTGATGCACCTGTGAAATTTCCTTGGGATCCGCCTAGTTACTCTGCCAGGACTAACATTGATCATGAGTTTAACTGGAGGATGGCGAGGGACCCATCCCGAACCGGGGTGATGGGCCATCTTTTTTGGTGTATCCCATTAATACCTTTACTACAAGTGTTATGAGAAAGATCATTTTCGCCACATGGAATCACATGAAATTTTATATTCTAGGCTTTTATCAAATTAAAAGCTAATAAAATTCCATTGTTCAAATTTTAATAAGCACTAGTAAATCGTGCATAGTAAATTGTAGATGATCACTTATAAGTATACAGGGTTCATTCTGGATGCACCTGTGAACTTTCCATGGGATATGGCTAGTTACTTTGCAAGGACTAACATTGATCATGAGTTTAACTGGAGGATGGCGAGGGACCCATCCCGAACCGGGGTGATCGGCCGTCTTTTTTGGGGTATCCCATTAATACCTTTACTACAAGTGTTATGAGAACGATCATTTTCACCACATGGAATCACACAAAATTTAATATTCTAGGTTTTTTATAAAATTAAAAGCTAATAAAATTCCTTTGTTCAAATTTTAATAAGTACTAGTAAATTGTGCATAGTAAATAGTAGATGGTCACTTATAAGTATACAGGGTTGATTCTTGATGAACCTGTGAAATTTCCATGGGATCGGGCTAGTTACTTTGCCAGGACTAACTTTGATCATGAGTTTAACTGGAGGATAGCGAGGGACCCATCCCGAACCGGGGTGATCGGCCGTCTTTTTCGGGGTATCCCATTGATACCTTTACTACAAGTGTTATGAGAAAGATCATTTTCACCACATGGAATCACATGAAATTTAGTATTCTAGGTTTTTTATCAAATTAAAAGCTAATAAAATTCCATTGTTCAAATTTTAATAAGCACTAGTAAATCGTGTATAGTAAATTGTAGATGATCACTTTTAAGTATACAGGGTTCATTCTGGATGCACCTGTGAAATTTCCATGGGATCAGGCTAGTTACTCTACCAGGACAAACATTGATCATGAGTTTAACTGGAGGATGGCGAGGGACCCAACCCGAACCGGGGTGATAGGCCATCTTTTTTGGTGTATCCCATTAATACCTTTACTACAAGTGTTATGAGAAAGATCATTTTCACCACATGGAATCACATGAAATTTTATATTCTAGTCTTTTTATCAAATTAAAAGCTAATAAAATTCCATTGTTCAAATTTTAATAAGCACTAGTAAATCGTGTATAGTAAATTGTAGATGATCACTTATAAGTATACAGGGTTCATTCTGGATGCACCTGTGAAATTTCCATGGGATCGGGCTAGTTAATTTGCCAGGACTAACATTGATCATGAGTTTAACTGGGGGATGGCGAGGGACCCATCCCAAACCGGGGTGATCGGCCGTCTTTTTTGTGGCATCCCATTAATACCTTTACTACAAGTGTTATAAGAAAGATCATTTTCACCACATGGAATCACATGAAATTTAATATTCTAGGTTTTTTATCAAATTAAAAGCTAATAAAATTCCATTGTTCAAATTTTAATAAGAACTAGTAAATCGTGTATAGTAAATTGTAGATGGTCACTTATAAGTATACAGGGTTAATTCTTGATGCACCTGTGAAATTTCCATGGGATCCGCCTAGTTACTCTGCCAGGACTAACATTGATCATGAGTTTAACTGGAGGATGGCGAGGGACCCATCCCGAACCGGGGTGATAGGCCATCTTTTTTGGTGTATCCCATTAATACCTTTACTACAAGTGTTATGAGAAAGATCATTTTCGCCACAAGGAATCACATGAAATTTTATATTCTAGGCTTTTTATCAAATTAAAAGCTAATAAAATTCCATTGTTCAAATTTTAATAAGCACTAGTAAATCGTGCATAGTAAATTGTAGATGATCACTTATAAGTATACAGGGTTCATTCTGGATGCACTTGTGAAATTTCCATGGGATAGGGCTAGTTACTTTGCTAGGACTAACATTGATCATGACTTTAACTGGAGGATGGCGAGGGACCCTTCCCTAACCGTGGTGATCGGCCGTCTTTTTAGGGGTATCCCATTAATACCTTTACTACAAGTGTTATGGGAAAGATCATTTTCACCTCATGGAATCACATGAAATTTAATATTCTAGGTTTTTTATCAAATTGAAAGCTAATAAAATTCTATAATAAGCACTAGTAAATTGTGTATAGTAAATTGTAGATGGTCACTTATAAGTATACAGGGTTCATTCTTGATGCACCTGTGAAATTTCCATGGGATCGGGCTAGTTAATTTGCCAGGGCTAACATTAATCATGAGTTTAACTAGAGGATGGCGAGGGACCCTTCCCGAACCGGGGTGATAGGCCATCTATTTTGGTGCATCCCATTAATACCTTTACTACAAGTGTTATGAGAAAGATCATTTTCACCACGTGGAATCACATGAAATTTAATATTCTAGGCTTTTTATCAAATTAAAAGCTAATAAAATTCCATTGATCAAATTTTAATAAGCACTAGTAAATTGTGTATAGTAAATTGTCGATGATCACTTATAAGTATACAGGGTTCATTCTTGATGCACCTGTGAAATTTCCATGGGATCGGGCTAGTTACTTTTCCAGGACTAATATTGATCATGAGTTTAACTGGAGGATGGCGTGGGACCCATCCCGAACCAGGGTGATCGGCCGTCTTTTTTGGGGTATCCCATTAATACCTTTACTACAAGTGTTATGAGAAAGATCACTTTCACCACATTGAATCACATGAAATTTTATATTCTAGGTATTTTATCAAATTAAAAGCTAATAAAATTCCATTGTTCAAATTTTAATAAGCACTAGTAAATCATGTATAGTAAATTGTAGATGATCCCATATAAGTATACAGGGTTCATTCTGGATGCACCTGTGAAATTTCCATGGGATCGGGCTAGTTACTTTGCCAGGACTAACATTGATCATGAGTTTAACTGGAGGATGGCAAGGGTCCCATCCCGAACCGGGTGATCGGCCATCTTTTTTGGGGTTTCCCATTAATACCTTTACTACAAGTGTTATGAGAAAGATCATTTTCACCACATGGAATCACATGAAATTTAATATTCTAGGTTCTTTATCAAATTAAAAGCTAATAAAATTCCATTGTTCAAATTTTAAGCACTAGTAAATAGTGTATAGTAAATACAGGGTTCATTCTTGATGCACCTATGAAATTTCCATGGGATCGGGCTAGTTACTCTGCCGGGACTAACATTGATCATGAGTTTAACTGGAGGATGGCGATGGACCCATCACGAACTGGGGTGATAGGCCATCTTTTTTGGTGTATCCCATTAATACCTTTACTACAAGTGTTATGAGAAAGATCATTTTCACCACATGGAATCACATGAAATTTTATATTCTAGGCTTTTTATCAAATTAAAAGCTAATAAAATTCCATTGTTCAAATTTTAATAAGCACTAGTAAATCGTGTATAGTAAATTGTAGATGATCACTTATAAGTATACAGGGTTCATTCAGGATGCACCTGTGAAATTTCCATGGGATCGGCCTAGTTACTTTGCCAGGACTAACATTGATCATGAGTTTAACTGGAGGATGGCGAGGGACCCATCCCGAACCGGGGTGATCGGCCATCTTTTTTGGGGTATCCCATTAATACCTTTACTACAAGTGTTATGAGAAAGATCATTTTCACCACATGGAATCACATGAAATTTAATATTCTAGGTTCTGTATCAAATTAAAAGCTAATAAAATTCCATTGTTCAAATTTTAGTAAGCACTAGTAAATTGTGTATAGTAAATTGTAAATGATCACTTATAAGTATACAGGGTTCATTCTTGATGCACCTGTGAAATTTCCATGGGATCGGGCAAGTTACTCTGCCAGGACTAACATTGATCATGAGTTTAACTGGAGGATGGCGAGGGACCCATCCGGAACCGGGGTGATAGGCCATCTTTTTTGGTGTATCCCATTAATACCTTTACTACAAGTGTTATGAGAAAGATCATTTTCACCACATGGAATCACATGAAATTTTATATTCTAGGCTTTTTATCAAATGAAAAGCTAATAAAATTCCATTGTTCAAATTTTAATAAGCACTAGTAAATCGTGTATAGTAAATTGTAGATGATCACTTATAAGTATACAGGGTTCATTCTGGATGCACATGTGAAATTTCCATGGGATCGGGCTAGTTACTTTGCCAGGACTAACATTGATCATGAGTTTAACTGGAGGATGGCGAGGGACCCATTCCGAACCAGGGTGATCGGCCGTCTTTTTTGGGGTATCCCATTAATACCTTTACTACAAGTGTTATGAGAAAGATCATTTTCTCCACATGGAATCACATGAAATTTAATATTCTAGGTTTTTTATCAAATTAAAAGCTAATAAAATTCCATTGTTCAAATTTTAGTAAGCACTAGTAAATCGTGTATAGTAAATTGTAAATGATCACTTATAAGTATATAGGGTTCATTCTTGATGCACCAGTGAAATTTCCATGGGATCGCGCTAGTTACTCTGCCAGGACTAACATTGATCATGAGTTTAACTGGAGGATGGCGAGGGACCCATCCGGAACCGGGGTGATAGGCCATCTTTTTTGGTGTATCCCATTAATACCTTTACTACAAGTGTTATAAGAAAGATCATTTTCACCAAATGCAATCACATGAAATTTTATACTCCAGGCTTTTTATCAAATTATAAGCTAATAAAATTCCATTGTTCAAATTTTAATAAGCACTAGTAAATCGTGTATAGTAAATTGTAGATGATCACTTATAAGTATACAGGGTTCATTCTGGATGCACATGTGAAATTTCCATGGGATCGGGCTAGTTACTTTTCCAGGACTAACATTGATCATGACTTTAACTGGAGGATGGCGAGGGACCCATCCCGAACCGGGGTGATCGGACGTCTTTTTTGGGGTATCCCATTAATACCTTTACTACAAGGGTTATGAGAAAGATCATTTTCACCACATGGAATCACATGAAATTTAACATTCTAGGTTCTTTATCAAATTAAAAGCTAATAAAATTCCATTGTTCAAATTTTAGTAAGCACTAGTATATCGTGTATAGTAAATTGTAAATGATCACTTATAAGTATACAGGGTTCATTCTTGATGCACCTGTGAAATTTCCATGGGATCGGGCTAGTTACTCTGCCAGGACTAACATTGATCATGAGTTTAACTGGAGGATGGCGAGGGACCCATCCGGAACCGGGGTGATAGGCCATCTTTTTTGGTGTATCCCATTAATACCTTTACTACAAGTGTTATGAGAAAGATCATTTTCACCACAAGGAATCACATGAAATTTAATATTCTCGGTTTTTTATCAAATTAAGAGCTAATAAAATTCCATTGTTCAAATTTTAATAAGCACTAGTAAATCGTTCATAGTAAATTGTAGATGGTCACTTATAAGTATACAAGGTTGATTCTTGATGCACCTGTGAAATTTCCATGGGATCGGGCTAGTTCCTTTGCCAGGACTAACTTTGATCATGAGTTTAACTGGAGGATAGCGAGGTATCCATCCCGAACCAGGGTGATCGGCCATCTTTTTCGGGGTATCCCATTAATACCTTTACTACAAGTGTTATGAGAAAGATCATTTTCACCACATGGAATCACATGAAATTTAATATTCTAGGTTTTTTATCAAATTAAATGCTAATAAAATTCCATTGTTCAAATTTTAATAAGCACTAGTAAATCGTGTATAGTAAATTGTAGATGATCACTTATAAGTATACGGGGTTCATTCTGGATGCACCTGTGAAATTTCCATGGGATCGGGCTAGTTACTTTGCCAGGACTAACATTGATCATGACTTTAACTGGAGGATGGCGAGGGACCCATCCCGAACCGGGGTGATCGGACGTCTTTTTTGGGGTATCCCATTAATACCTTCACTACAAGTGTTATGAGAAAGATCATTTTCACCACATGGAATCACATGAAATTTAATATTCTAGGTTTTTTATCAAAGGAAAAGCTAATAAAATTCCATTGTTCAAATTTTAATAAGCACTAGTAAATCGAGTATAGTAAATTGTAGATGATCACTTATAAGTATACAGGGTTCATTCTTGATGCACCTGTGAAATTTCCATGGGATCGGGCTAGTCACTTTGCCAGGACTAACATTGATCATGAGTTTAACTGGAGGATGGCGAGGGACCCATCCCGAACCGGGGTGATCGGCCATCTTTTTTGGGGTATCCCATTAATACCTTTACTACAAGTGTTATGAGAAAGATCATTTTCACCACATGGAATCACATGAAATTTAATATTCTAGGTTTTTTATCAAATTAAAAGCTAATAAAATTCCGTTGTTTAAATTTTAATAAGAACTAGTAAATAGTGCATAGTAAATTGTATATGGTCACCTATAAGTATACAGGGTTCATTCTTGATGCACCTGTGAAATTTCCATGGGATCGGGCTAGTTACTTTACCAGGACTAACATTGATCATGAGTTTAACTGGAGGATGGCGAGGGACCCATCCTGAACCGGGGTGATCGGCCGTCTTTTTTTGGGTATCCCATTAATACCTTTACTTCAAGTGTTATGAGAAAGATCATTTTTACCACATGGAATCACATGAAATTTAATATTATGGGTTTTTTTTATCAAATTAAAAGCTAATAAAATTCGATTGTTCAAATTTTAATAAGCACTAGTAAATCGTGCATAGTAAATTGTAGATGATCACTTATAAGTATACTGGGTTCATTCTGGATGCACCTGTGAAATTTCCATGGGATCGGGCCAGTTACTCTGCCAGGACTAACATTGATCATGAGTTTAACTGGAGGATGGCGAGGGACCCATCCCGAACCGGGGTGGTAGGCCATCTTTTTTGGTGTATCCCATTCATACCTTTACTACAAGTGTTATGAGAAAGATCATTTTCACCACATGGAATCACATGAAATTTTATATTCTAGGCTTTTTATCAAATTAAAAGCTAATAAAATTCCATTGTTTAAATTTTAATAAGCACTAGTAAATCGTGTATAGTAAATTGTTGATGATCACTTATAAGTATACAGGGTTCATTCTGGATGCACCTGTGAAATTTCCATTGGATCGGGCTGGTTAGTTTGCCAGGACTAACATTGATCATGAGTTTAACTGGAGGATGGCGAGGGACCCATCCCGAACCGGGGTGATCGGCCATCTTTTTTGGGAAATCCCATTAATACCTCTACTACAAGTGTTATGAGAAAGATCATTTTCACCACATGGAATCACATGAAATTTTATATTCTAGGCTTTTTATCAAATTAAAAGCTAATAAAATTCCATTGTTTAAATTTTAATAAGCACTAGTAAATCGTGTATAGTAAATTGTAGACGATCACTTATAAGTATACAGGGTTCATTCTGGATGCACCTGTGAAATTTCCATTGGATCGGGCTAGTTAGTTTGCCAGGACTAACATTGATCATGAGTTTAACTGGAGGATGGCGAGGGACCCATCCCGAACTGGGGTGATCGGCCGTCTTTTTTGGGGTATCCCATTAATACCTTTACTACAAGTGTTATGAGAAAGATTATTTTCACCACATGGAATCACATGAAATTTTATATTCTAGGCTTTTTATCAAATTAAAAGCTAATAAAATTCCATTGTTCAAATTTTAATAAGCACTAGTAAATCGTGTATAGTAAATTGTAGATGATCACTTATAAGTATACAGGGTTCATTCTTGATGCACCTGTGAAATTTCCATGGGATCGGGCTAGTTACTCTGCCAGGACTAACACTAATCATGAGTTTAACTGGAGGATGGCGAGGGACCCATCCCGAACCGAGGTGATCGGCCATCTTTTTTGGGGTATCCCATTAATACCTTTACTACAAGTGTTATGAGAAAGATCATTTTCACCACATGGAATCAAATGAAATTTAATATTCTAGGCTTTTTAGCAAATTAAAAGCTAATAAAATTCCATTGTTTAAATTTTAATAAGCACTAGTAAATCGTGTATAGTAAATTGTAGATGATCACTTATAAGTATACAGGGTTCATTCTGGATGCACCTGTGAAATTTCCATTGGATCGGGCTGGTTAGTTTGCCAGGACTAACATTGATCATGAGTTTAACTGGAGGATGGCGAGGGACCCATCCCGAACTGGGGTGATCGGCCATCTTTTTTGGGAAATCCCATTAATACCTTTACTACAAGTGTTATGAGAAAGATCATTTTCGCCACATGGAATCACATGAAATTTTATATTCTAGGCTTTTTATCAAATTAAAAGCTAATAAAATTCCATTGTTCAAATTTTAATAAGCACTAGTAAATCGTGTATAGTAAATTGTAGACGATCACTTATAAGTATACAGGGTTCATTCTGGATGCACCTGTGAAATTTCCATTGGATCGGGCTAGTTAGTTTGCCAGGACTAACATTGATCATGAGTTTAACTGGAGGATGGCGAGGGACCCATCCCGAACTGGGGTGATCGGCCATCTTTTTTGGGGTATCCCATTAATACCTTTACTACAAGTGTTATGAGAAAGATTATTTTCACCACATGGAATCACATGAAATTTTTTATTCTAGGCTTTTTATCAAATTAAAAGCTAATAAAATTCCATTGTTCAAATTTTAATAAGAACTAGTAAATAGTGCATAGTAAATTGTATACGGTCACCTATAAGTATACAGGGTTCATTATTGATGCACCTGTGAAATTTCCATGGGATCGGGCTAGTTACTTTGCCAGGACTAACATTGATCATGAGTTTAACTGGAGGATGGCGAGGGACCCATCCTGAACCGGGGTGATCGGCCGTCTTTTTTTGGGTATCCCATTAATACCTTTACTACAAGTGTTGTGAGAAAGATCATTTTTACCACATGGAATCACATGAAATTTAATATTCTGGGTTTTTTATCAAATTAAAAGCTAATAAAATTCGATTGTTCAAATTTTAATAAGCACTAGTAAATCGTGCATAGTAAATTGTAGATGGTCACTTATAAGTATACAGGGTTCATTCTGGACGCACCTGTGAAATTTCCATGGGATCGGGCTAGTTACTCTGCCAGGACTAACATTGATCATGAGTTTAACTGGAGGATGGCGAGGGACCCATCCCGAACCGGGGTGGTAGGCCATCTTTTTTGGTGTATCCCATTCATACCTTTACTACAAGTGTTATGAGAAAGATCATTTTCACCACATGGAATCACATGAAATTTTATATTCTAGGCTTTTTATCAAATTAAAAGCTAATAAAATTCCATTGTTCAAATTTTAATAAGCACTAGTAAATCGTTCATAGTAAATTGTAGATGGTCACTTATAAGTATACAAGGTTGATTCTTGATGCACCTGTGAAATTTCCATGGGATCGGGCTAGTTCCTTTGCCAGGACTAACTTTGATCATGAGTTTAACTGGAGGATAGCGAGGTATCCATCCCGAACCAGGGTGATCGGCCATCTTTTTCGGGGTATCCCATTAATACCTTTACTACAAGTGTTATGAGAAAGATCATTTTCACCACATGGAATCACATGAAATTTAATATTCTAGGTTTTTTATCAAATTAAATGCTAATAAAATTCCATTGTTCAAATTTTAATAAGCACTAGTAAATCGTGTATAGTAAATTGTAGATGATCACTTATAAGTATACGGGGTTCATTCTGGATGCACCTGTGAAATTTCCATGGGATCGGGCTAGTTACTTTGCCAGGACTAACATTGATCATGACTTTAACTGGAGGATGGCGAGGGACCCATCCCGAACCGGGGTGATCGGACGTCTTTTTTGGGGTATCCCATTAATACCTTCACTACAAGTGTTATGAGAAAGATCATTTTCACCACATGGAATCACATGAAATTTAATATTCTAGGTTTTTTATCAAAGGAAAAGCTAATAAAATTCCATTGTTCAAATTTTAATAAGCACTAGTAAATCGAGTATAGTAAATTGTAGATGATCACTTATAAGTATACAGGGTTCATTCTTGATGCACCTGTGAAATTTCCATGGGATCGGGCTAGTCACTTTGCCAGGACTAACATTGATCATGAGTTTAACTGGAGGATGGCGAGGGACCCATCCCGAACCGGGGTGATCGGCCATCTTTTTTGGGGTATCCCATTAATACCTTTACTACAAGTGTTATGAGAAAGATCATTTTCACCACATGGAATCACATGAAATTTAATATTCTAGGTTTTTTATCAAATTAAAAGCTAATAAAATTCCGTTGTTTAAATTTTAATAAGAACTAGTAAATAGTGCATAGTAAATTGTATATGGTCACCTATAAGTATACAGGGTTCATTCTTGATGCACCTGTGAAATTTCCACGGGATCGGGCTAGTTACTTTACCAGGACTAACATTGATCATGAGTTTAACTGGAGGATGGCGAGGGACCCATCCTGAACCGGGGTGATCGGCCGTCTTTTTTTGGGTATCCCATTAATACCTTTACTTCAAGTGTTATGAGAAAGATCATTTTTACCACATGGAATCACATGAAATTTAATATTATGGGTTTTTTTTATCAAATTAAAAGCTAATAAAATTCGATTGTTCAAATTTTAATAAGCACTAGTAAATCGTGCATAGTAAATTGTAGATGATCACTTATAAGTATACTGGGTTCATTCTGGATGCACCTGTGAAATTTCCGTGGGATCGGGCCAGTTACTCTGCCAGGACTAACATTGATCATGAGTTTAACTGGAGGATGGCGAGGGACCCATCCCGAACCGGGGTGGTAGGCCATCTTTTTTGGTGTATCCCATTCATACCTTTACTACAAGTGTTATGAGAAAGATCATTTTCACCACATGGAATCACATGAAATTTTATATTCTAGGCTTTTTATCAAATTAAAAGCTAATAAAATTCCATTGTTTAAATTTTAATAAGCACTAGTAAATCGTGTATAGTAAATTGTTGATGATCACTTATAAGTATACAGGGTTCATTCTGGATGCACCTGTGAAATTTCCATTGGATCGGGCTGGTTAGTTTGCCAGGACTAACATTGATCATGAGTTTAACTGGAGGATGGCGAGGGACCCATCCCGAACCGGGGTGATCGGCCATCTTTTTTGGGAAATCCCATTAATACCTCTACTACAAGTGTTATGAGAAAGATCATTTTCACCACATGGAATCACATGAAATTTTATATTCTAGGCTTTTTATCAAATTAAAAGCTAATAAAATTCCATTGTTTAAATTTTAATAAGCACTAGTAAATCGTGTATAGTAAATTGTAGACGATCACTTATAAGTATACAGGGTTCATTCTGGATGCACCTGTGAAATTTCCATTGGATCGGGCTAGTTAGTTTGCCAGGACTAACATTGATCATGAGTTTAACTGGAGGATGGCGAGGGACCCATCCCGAACTGGGGTGATCGGCCGTCTTTTTTGGGGTATCCCATTAATACCTTTACTACAAGTGTTATGAGAAAGATTATTTTCACCACATGGAATCACATGAAATTTTATATTCTAGGCTTTTTATCAAATTAAAAGCTAATAAAATTCCATTGTTCAAATTTTAATAAGCACTAGTAAATCGTGTATAGTAAATTGTAGATGATCACTTATAAGTATACAGGGTTCATTCTTGATGCACCTGTGAAATTTCCATGGGATCGGGCTAGTTACTCTGCCAGGACTAACACTGATCATGAGTTTAACTGGAGGATGGCGAGGGACCCATCCCGAACCGGGGTGATCGGCCATCTTTTTTGGGGTATCCCATTAATACCTTTACTACAAGTGTTATGAGAAAGATCATTTCCACCACATGGAATCAAATGAAATTTAATATTCTAGGCTTTTTAGCAAATTAAAAGCTAATAAAATTCCATTGTTTAAATTTTAATAAGCACTAGTAAATCGTGTATAGTAAATTGTAGATGATCACTTATAAGTATACAGGGTTCATTCTGGATGCACCTGTGAAATTTCCATTGGATCGGGCTGGTTAGTTTGCCAGGACTAACATTGATCATGAGTTTAACTGGAGGATGGCGAGGGACCCATCCCGAACTGGGGTGATCGGCCATCTTTTTTGGGAAATCCCATTAATACCTTTACTACAAGTGTTATGAGAAAGATCATTTTCGCCACATGGAATCACATGAAATTTTATATTCTAGGCTTTTTATCAAATTAAAAGCTAATAAAATTCCATTGTTCAAATTTTAATAAGCACTAGTAAATCGTGTATAGTAAATTGTAGACGATCACTTATAAGTATACAGGGTTCATTCTGGATGCACCTGTGAAATTTCCATTGGATCGGGCTAGTTAGTTTGCCAGGACTAACATTGATCATGAGTTTAACTGGAGGATGGCGAGGGACCCATCCCGAACTGGGGTGATCGGCCATCTTTTTTGGGGTATCCCATTAATACCTTTACTACAAGTGTTATGAGAAAGATTATTTTCACCACATGGAATCACATGAAATTTTTTATTCTAGGCTTTTTATCAAATTAAAAGCTAATAAAATTCCATTGTTCAAATTTTAATAAGAACTAGTAAATAGTGCATAGTAAATTGTATACGGTCACCTATAAGTATACAGGGTTCATTATTGATGCACCTGTGAAATTTCCATGGGATCGGGCTAGTTACTTTGCCAGGACTAACATTGATCATGAGTTTAACTGGAGGATGGCGAGGGACCCATCCTGAACCGGGGTGATCGGCCGTCTTTTTTTGGGTATCCCATTAATACCTTTACTACAAGTGTTGTGAGAAAGATCATTTTTACCACATGGAATCACATGAAATTTAATATTCTGGGTTTTTTATCAAATTAAAAGCTAATAAAATTCGATTGTTCAAATTTTAATAAGCACTAGTAAATCGTGCATAGTAAATTGTAGATGGTCACTTATAAGTATACAGGGTTCATTCTGGACGCACCTGTGAAATTTCCATGGGATCGGGCTAGTTACTCTGCCAGGACTAACATTGATCATGAGTTTAACTGGAGGATGGCGAGGGACCCATCCCGAACCGGGGTGGTAGGCCATCTTTTTTGGTGTATCCCATTCATACCTTTACTACAAGTGTTATGAGAAAGATCATTTTCACCACATGGAATCACATGAAATTTTATATTCTAGGCTTTTTATCAAATTAAAAGCTAATAAAATTCCATTGTTTAAATTTTAATAAGCACTAGTAAATCGTGTATAGTAAATTGTAGATGATCAATTATAAGTATACAGGGTTCATTCTGGATGCACCTGTGAAATTTCCATTGGATCGGGCTGGTTAGTTTGCCAGGACTAACATTGATCATGAGTTTAACTGGAGGATGGCGAGGGACCCATCCCGAACTGGGGTGATCGGCCATCTTTTTTGGGAAATCCCATTAATACCTTTACTACAAGTGTTATGAGAAAGATCATTTTCGCCACATGGAATCACATGAAATTTTATATTCTAGGCTTTATATCAAATTAAAAGCTAATAAAATTCCATTGTTCAAATTTTAATAAGCACTAGTAAATCGTGTATAGTAAATTGTAGATGATCACTTATAAGTATACAGGGTTCATTCTGGATGCACCTGTGAAATTTCCATTGGATCGGGCTGGTTAGTTTGCCAGGACTAACATTGATCATGAGTTTAACTGGAGGATGGCGAGGGACCCATCCCGAACTGGGGTGATCGGCCATCTTTTTTGGGAAATCCCATTAATACCTTTACTACAAGTGTTATGAGAAAGATCATTTTCGCCACATGGAATCACATGAAATTTTATATTCTGGGCTTTTTATCAAATTAAAAGCTAATAAAATTCCATTGTTCAAATTTTAATAAGCACTAGTAAATCGTGTATAGTAAATTGTAGATGATCACTTATAAGTATACAGGGTTCATTCTGGATGCACCTGTGAAATTTCCATGGGATCGGGCTAGTTACTTTGCCAGGACCAACATTGATCATGAGTTTAACTGGAGGATGGCGAGGGACCCATCCCGAACCGGGGTGATCGGCCATCTTTTTTGGGGTATCCCATTAATACCTTTACTACAAGTGTTATGAGAAAGATCATTTTCACCACATGGAATCACATGAAATTTTATATTCTAGGCTTTTTATCAAATTAAAAGCTAATAAAATTCCATTGTTCAAATTTTAATAAGAACTAGTAAATAGTGCATAGTAAATTGTATACGGTCACCTATAAGTATACAGGGTTCATTATTGATGCACCTGTGAAATTTCCATGGGATCGGGCTAGTTACTTTGCCAGGACTAACATTGATCATGAGTTTAACTGGAGGATGGCGAGGGACCCATCCTGAACCGGGGTGATCGGCCGTCTTTTTTTGGGTATCCCATTAATACCTTTACTACAAGTGTTTTGAGAAAGATCATTTTTACCACATGGAATCACATGAAATTTAATATTCTGGGTTTTTTATCAAATTAAAAGCTAATAAAATTCGATTGTTCAAATTTTAATAAGCACTAGTAAATCGTGCATAGTAAATTGTAGATGGTCACTTATAAGTATACAGTCATTCTGGACGCACCTGTGAAATTTCCATGGGATCGGGCTAGTTACTCTGCCAGGACTAACATTGATCATGAGTTTAACTGGAGGATGGCGAGGGACCCATCCCGAACCGGGGTGGTAGGCCATCTTTTTTGGTGTATCCCATTCATACCTTTACTACAAGTGTTATGAGAAAGATCATTTTCACCACATGGAATCACATGAAATTTTATATTCTAGGCTTTTTATCAAATTAAAAGCTAATAAAATTCCATTGTTTAAATTTTAATAAGCACTAGTAAATCGTGTATAGTAAATTGTAGACGATCACTTATAAGTATACAGGGTTCATTCTGGATGCACCTGTGAAATTTCCATTGGATCGGGCTGGTTAGTTTGCCAGGACTAACATTGATCATGAGTTTAACTGGAGGATGGCGAGGGACCCATCCCGAACTGGGGTGATCGGCCATCTTTTTTGGGAAATCCCATTAATACCTTTACTACAAGTGTTATGAGAAAGATCATTTTCGCCACATGGAATCACATGAAATTTTATATTCTAGGCTTTTTATCAAATTAAAAGCTAATAAAATTCCATTGTTCAAATTTTATTAAGCACTAGTAAATCGTGTATAGTAAATTGTAGACGATCACTTATAAGTATACAGGGTTCATTCTGGATGCACCTGTGAAATTTCCATTGGATCGGGCTAGTTAGTTTGCCAGGACTAACATTGATCATGAGTTTAACTGGAGGATGGCGAGGGACCCATCCCGAACTGGGGTGATCGCCCGTCTTTTTTGGGGTATCCCATTAATACGTTTACTACAAGTGTTATGAGAAAGATTATTTTCACCACATGGAATCACATGAAATTTTTTATTCTAGGCTTTTTATCAAATTAAAAGCTAATAAAATTCCATTGTTCAAATTTTAATAAGCACTAGTAAATCGTGTATAGTAAATTGTAGATGATCACTTATAAGTATACAGGGTTCATTCTGGATGCACCTGTGAAATTTCCATGGGATCGGGCTAGTTACTTTGCCAGGACCAACATTGATCATGAGTTTAACTGGAGGATGGCGAGGGACCCATCCCGAACCGGGGTGATCGGCCATCTTTTTTGGGGTATCCCATTAATACCTTTACTACAAGTGTTATGAGAAAGATCATTTTCACCACATGGAATCACATGAAATTTAATATTCTAGGTTTTTTTATCAAATTAAAAGCTAATAAAATTCCATTGTTCAAATTTTAATAAGAACTAGTAAATAGTGCATAGTAAATTGTATACGGTCACCTATAAGTATACAGGGTTCATTCTTGATGCACCTGTGAAATTTCCATGGGATCGGGCTAGTTACTTTGCCAGGACTAACATTGATCATGAGTTTAACTGGAGGATGGCGAGGGACCCATCCTGAACCGGGGTGATCGGCCGTCTTTTTTTGGGTATCCCATTAATACCTTTACTACAAGTGTTGTGAGAAAGATCATTTTTACCACATGGAATCACATGAAATTTAATATTCTGGGTTTTTTATCAAATTAAAAGCTAATAAAATTCGATTGTTCAAATTTTAATAAGCACTAGTAAATCGTGCATAGTAAATTGTAGATGGTCACTTATAAGTATACAGGGTTCATTCTGGACGCACCTGTGAAATTTCCATGGGATCGGGCTACTTACTCTGCCAGGACTAACATTGATCATGAGTTTAACTGGAGGATGGCGAGGGACCCATCCCGAACCGGGGTGGTAGGCCATCTTTTTTGGTGTATCCCATTCATACCTTTACTACAAGTGTTATGAGAAAGATCATTTTCACCACATGGAATCACATGAAATTTTATATTCTAGGCTTTTTGTCAAATTAAAAGCTAATAAAATTCCATTGTTTAAATTTTAATAAGCACTAGTAAATCGTGTATAGTAAATTGTAGATGATCAATTATAAGTATACAGGGTTCATTCTGGATGCACCTGTGAAATTTCCATTGGATCGGGCTGGTTAGTTTGCCAGGACTAACATTGATCATGAGTTTAACTGGAGGATGGCGAGGGACCCATCCCGAACCGGGGTGATCGGCCATCTTTTTCGGGAAATCCCATTAATACCTTTACTACAAGTGTTATGAGAAAGATCATTTTCACCACATGGAATCACATGAAATTTTATATTCTAGGCTTTTTATCAAATTAAAAGCTAATCAAATTCCATTGTTCAAATTTTAATAAGCACTAGTAAATCGTGCATAGTAAATTGTAGATGGTCACTTATAAGTATACAGGGTTGATTATTGATGCACCTGTGAAATTTCCATCGGATCGGGCTAGTTCCTTTGCTAGGACTAACATTGATCATGAGTTTAACTGGAGGATAGCAAGGGACCCATCCCGAACCGGGGTGATCGACAGTCTTTCTTGGGGTATCCCATTAATACCCTTACTACAAGTGTTATGGGAAAGATCATTTTCACCACATGGAATCACATGAAATTTAATATTCCAGGTTTTTTATCAAATTAAAAGCTAATAAAATTCTATTGTTCAAATTTTAATAAGCACTAGTAAATCGTGCATAGTAAATTGTAGATGGTCACTTATAAGTATATAAGGTTCATTCTGGATGCACCTGTGAAATATCCATGGGATCGGGCTAGTTACTCTGCCAGGACTAACATTGATCATGAGTTTAACTGGAGGATGGCGAGGGACCCATCCCGAACCGGGGTGATAGGCCATCTTTTTTGGTGTATCCCAATCATACCTTTACTACAAGTGTTATGAGAAAGATCATTTTCACCACATGGAATCACATGAAATTTTATATTCTAGGCTTTTTATCAAATTAAAAGCTAATAAAATTCCATTGTTCAAATTTTAATAAGAACTAGTAAATCGTGCATAGTAAATTGTAGATGGTCACTTATAAGTATACAGGGTTTATTCTTGATGCACCTGTGAAATTTCCATGGGATCGGGCTAGTTAGTTTGCCAGGACTAACATTGATCATGAGTTTAACTGGAGGATGGCGAGGGACCCATCCCGAACCGGGGTGATCGGCCATCTTTTTTGGGGTATCCCATTAATACCTTTACTACAAGTGTTATGAGAAAGATCATTTTCACCACATGGAATCACATGAAATTTAACATTCTTTGTTTTTAACAAATTAAATGCTAATAAAATTCCATTGTTCAAATTTTAATAAGCACTAGTAAATCGTGTATAGTAAATTGTAGATGATCACTTATAAGTATACGGGGTTCATTCTGGATGCACCTGTGAAATTTCCATGGGATCGGGCTAGTTACTTTGCCAGGACTAACATTGATCATGACTTTAACTGGAGGATGGCGAGGGACCCATCCCGAACCGGGGTGATCGGACGTCTTTTTTGGGGTATCCCATTAATACCTTTACTACAAGTGTTATGAGAAAGATCATTTTCACCACATGGAATCACATGAAATTTAATATTCTAGGTTTTTTATCAAAGGAAAAGCTAATGAAATTCCATTGTTCAAATTTTAATAAGCACTTGTAAATCGAGTATAGTAAATTGTAGATGATCACTTATAAGTATACAGGGTTCATTCTTGATGCACCTGTGAAATTTCCATGGGATCGGGCTAGTCACTTTGCCAGGACTAACATTGATCATGAGTTTAACTGGAGGATGGCGAGGGACCCATCCCGAACCGGGGTGATCGGCCATCTTTTTTGGGGTATCCCATTAATACCTTTACTACAAGTGTTATGAGAAAGATCATTTTCACCACATGGAATCACATGAAATTTAATATTCTAGGTTTTTTATCAAATTAAAAGCTAATAAAATTCCATTGTTTAAATTTTAATAAGAACTAGTAAATAGTGCATAGTAAATTGTATATGGTCACCTATAAGTATACAGGGTTCATTCTTGATGCACCTGTGAAATTTCCATGGGATCGGGCTAGTTACTTTACCAGGACTAACATTGATCATGAGTTTAACTGGAGGATGGCGAGGGACCCATCCTGAACCGGGGTGATCGGCCGTCTTTTTTTGGGTATCCCATTAATACCTTTACTTCAAGTGTTATGAGAAAGATCATTTTTACCACATGGAATCACATGAAATTTAATATTATGGGTTTTTTTATCAAATTAAAAGCTAATAAAATTCGATTGTTCAAATTTTAATAAGCACTAGTAAATCGTGCATAGTAAATTGTAGATGATCACTTATAAGTATACTGGGTTCATTCTGGATGCACCTGTGAAATTTCCATGGGATCGGGCCAGTTACTCTGCCAGGACTAACATTGATCATGAGTTTAACTGGAGGATGGCGAGGGACCCATCCCGAACCGGGGTGGTAGGCCATCTTTTTTGGTGTATCCCATTCATACCTTTACTACAAGTGTTATGAGAAAGATCATTTTCACCACATGGAATCACATGAAATTTTATATTCTAGGCTTTTTATCAAATTAAAAGCTAATAAAATTCCATTGTTTAAATTTTAATAAGCACTAGTAAATCGTGTATAGTAAATTGTAGATGATCAATTATAAGTATACAGGGTTCATTCTGGATGCACCTGTGAAATTTCCATTGGATCGGGCTGGTTAGTTTGCCAGGACTAACATTGATCATGAGTTTAACTGGAGGATGGCGAGGGACCCATCCCGAACCGGGGTGATCGGCCATCTTTTTTGGGGTATCCCATTAATACCTTTACTACAAGTGTTATGAGAAAGATCATTTTCACCACATGGAATCACATGAAATTTAACATTCTTTGTTTTTAACAAATTAAATGCTAATAAAATTCCATTGTTCAAATTTTAATAAGCACTAGTAAATCGTGTATAGTAAATTGTAGATGATCACTTATAAGTATACGGGGTTCATTCTGGATGCACCTGTGAAATTTCCATGGGATCGGGCTAGTTACTTTGCCAGGACTAACATTGATCATGACTTTAACTGGAGGATGGCGAGGGACCCATCCCGAACCGGGGTGATCGGACGTCTTTTTTGGGGTATCCCATTAATACCTTTACTACAAGTGTTATGAGAAAGATCATTTTCACCACATGGAATCACATGAAATTTAATATTCTAGGTTTTTTATCAAAGGAAAAGCTAATGAAATTCCATTGTTCAAATTTTAATAAGCACTTGTAAATCGAGTATAGTAAATTGTAGATGATCACTTATAAGTATACAGGGTTCATTCTTGATGCACCTGTGAAATTTCCATGGGATCGGGCTAGTCACTTTGCCAGGACTAACATTGATCATGAGTTTAACTGGAGGATGGCGAGGGACCCATCCCGAACCGGGGTGATCGGCCATCTTTTTTGGGGTATCCCATTAATACCTTTACTACAAGTGTTATGAGAAAGATCATTTTCACCACATGGAATCACATGAAATTTAATATTCTAGGTTTTTTATCAAATTAAAAGCTAATAAAATTCCATTGTTTAAATTTTAATAAGAACTAGTAAATAGTGCATAGTAAATTGTATATGGTCACCTATAAGTATACAGGGTTCATTCTTGATGCACCTGTGAAATTTCCATGGGATCGGGCTAGTTACTTTACCAGGACTAACATTGATCATGAGTTTAACTGGAGGATGGCGAGGGACCCATCCTGAACCGGGGTGATCGGCCGTCTTTTTTTGGGTATCCCATTAATACCTTTACTTCAAGTGTTATGAGAAAGATCATTTTTACCACATGGAATCACATGAAATTTAATATTATGGGTTTTTTTATCAAATTAAAAGCTAATAAAATTCGATTGTTCAAATTTTAATAAGCACTAGTAAATCGTGCATAGTAAATTGTAGATGATCACTTATAAGTATACTGGGTTCATTCTGGATGCACCTGTGAAATTTCCATGGGATCGGGCCAGTTACTCTGCCAGGACTAACATTGATCATGAGTTTAACTGGAGGATGGCGAGGGACCCATCCCGAACCGGGGTGGTAGGCCATCTTTTTTGGTGTATCCCATTCATACCTTTACTACAAGTGTTATGAGAAAGATCATTTTCACCACATGGAATCACATGAAATTTTATATTCTAGGCTTTTTATCAAAATAAAAGCTAATAAAATTCCATTGTTTAAATTTTAATAAGCACTAGTAAATCGTGTATAGTAAATTGTTGATGATCACTTATAAGTATACAGGGTTCATTCTCGATGCACCTGTGAAATTTCCATTGGATCGGGCTGGTTAGTTTGCCAGGACTAACATTGATCATGAGTTTAACTGGAGGATGGCGAGGGACCCATCCCGAACCGGGGTGATCGGCCATCTTTTTTGGGAAATCCCATTAATACCTCTACCACAAGTGTTATGAGAAAGATCATTTTCACCACATGGAATCACATGAAATTTTATATTCTAGGCTTTTTATCAAATTAAAAGCTAATAAAATTCCATTGTTCAAATTTTAATAAGCACTAGTAAATCGTGTATAGTAAATTGTAGACGATCACTTATAAGTATACAGGGTTCATTCTGGATGCACCTGTGAAATTTCCATTGGATCGGGCTAGTTAGTTTGCCAGGACTAACATTGATCATGAGTTTAACTGGAGGATGGCGAGGGACCCATCCCGAACTGGGGTGATCGGCCGTCTTTTTTGGGATATCCCATTAATACCTTTACTACAAGTGTTATGAGAAAGATTATTTTCACCACATGGAATCACATGAAATTTTATATTCTAGGCTTTTTATCAAATTAAAAGCTAATAAAATTCCATTGTTCAAATTTTAATAAGCACTAGTAAATCGTGTATAGTAAATTGTAGATGATCACTTATAAGTATACAGGGTTCATTCTTGATGCACCTGTGAAATTTCCATGGGATCGGGCTAGTTACTCTGCCAGGACTAACACTGATCATGAGTTTAACTGGAGGATGGCGAGGGACCCATCCCGAACCGGGGTGATCGGCCATCTTTTTTGGGGTATCCCATTAATACCTTTACTACAAGTGTTATGAGAAAGATCATTTTCACCACATGGAATCAAATGAAATTTAATATTCTAGGCTTTTTATCAAATTAAAAGCTAACAAAATTCCATTGTTTAAATTTTAATAAGCACTAGTAAATCGTGTATAGTAAATTGTAGATGATCACTTATAAGTATATAGGGTTCATTCTGGATGCACCTGTGAAATTTCCATTGGATCGGGCTGGTTAGTTTGCCAGGACTAACATTGATCATGAGTTTAACTGGAGGATGGCGAGGGACCCATCCCGAACTGGGGTGATCGGCCATCTTTTTTGGGAAATCCCATTAATACCTTTACTACAAGTGTTATGAGAAAGATCATTTTCGCCACATGGAATCACATGAAATTTTATATTCTAGGCTTTTTATCAAATTAAAAGCTAATAAAATTCCATTGTTCAAATTTTAATAAGCACTAGTAAATCGTGTATAGTAAATTGTAGACGATCACTTATAAGTATACAGGGTTCATTCTGGATGCACCTGTGAAATTTCCATTGGATCGGGCTAGTTAGTTTGCCAGGACTAAAATTGATCATGAGTTTAACTGGAGGATGGCGAGGGACCCATCCCGAACTGGGGTGATCGGCCGTCTTTTTTGGGGTATCCCATTAATACCTTTACTACAAGTGTTATGAGAAAGATTATTTTCACCACATGGAATCACATGAAATTTTTTATTCTAGGCTTTTTATCAAATTAAAAGCTAATAAAATTCCATTGTTCAAATTTTAATAAGCACTAGTAAATCGTGTATAGTAAATTGTAGATGATCACTTATAAGTATACAGGGTTCATTCTGGATGCACCTGTGAAATTTCCATGGGATCGGGCTAGTTACTTTGCCAGGACCAACATTGATCATGAGTTTAAATGGAGGATGGCGAGGGACCCATCCCGAACCGGGGTGATCGGCCATCTTTTTTGGGGTATCCCATTAATACCTTTACTACAAGTGTTATGAGAAAGATCATTTTCACCACATGGAATCACATGAAATTTAATATTCTAGGTTTTTTGTCAAATTAAAAGCTAATAAAATTCCATTGTTCAAATTTTAATAAGAACTAGTAAATAGTGCATAGTAAATTGTATACGGTCACCTATAAGTATACAGGGTTCATTCTTGATGCACCTGTGAAATTTCCATGGGATCGGGCTAGTTACTTTGCCATGACTAACATTGATCATGAGTTTAACTGGAGGATGGCGAGGGACCCATCCTGAACCGGGGTGATCGGCCGTCTTTTTTTGGGTATCCCATTAATACCTTTACTACAAGTGTTATGAGAAAGATCATTTTTACCACATGGAATCACATGAAATTTAATATTCTGGGTTTTTTATCAAATTAAAAGCTAATAAAATTCGATTGTTCAAATTTTAATAAGCACTAGTAAATCGTGCATAGTAAATTGTAGATGGTCACTTATAAGTATACAGGGTTCATTCTGGACGCACCTGTGAAATTTCCATGGGATCGGGCTAGTTACTCTGCCAGGACTAACATTGATCATGAGTTTAACTGGAGGATGGCGAGGGACCCATCCCGAACCGGGGTGGTAGGCCATCTTTTTTGGTGTATCCCATTCATACCTTTACTACAAGTGTTATGAGAAAGATCATTTTCACCACATGGAATCACATGAAATTTTATATTCTAGGCTTTTTATCAAATTAAAAGCTAATAAAATTCCATTGTTTAAATTTTAATAAGTACTAGTAAATCGTGTATAGTAAATTGTAGATGATCAATTATAAGTATACAGGGTTCATTCTGGATGCACCTGTGAAATTTCCATTGGATCGGGCTGGTTAGTTTGCCAGGACTAACATTGATCATGAGTTTAACTGGAGGATGGCGAGGGACCCATCCCGAACCGGGGTGATCGGCCATCTTTTTCGGGAAATCCCATTAATACCTTTACTACAAGTGTTATGAGAAAGATCATTTTCACCACATGGAATCACATGAAATTTTATATTCTAGGCTTTTTATCAAATTAAAAGCTAATCAAATTCCATTGTTCAAATTTTAATAAGCACTAGTAAATCGTGCATAGTAAATTGTAGATGGTCACTTATAAGTATACAGGGTTGATTCTTGATGCACCTGTGAAATTTCCATCGGATCGGGCTAGTTCCTTTGCTAGGACTAACATTGATCATGAGTTTAACTGGAGGATAGCAAGGGACCCATCCCGAACCGGGGTGATCGACAGTCTTTCTTGGGGTATCCCATTAATACCCTTACTACAAGTGTTATGGGAAAGATCATTTTCACCACATGGAATCACATGAAATTTAATATTCCAGGTTTTTTATCAAATTAAAAGCTAATAAAATTCTATTGTTCAAATTTTAATAAGCACTAGTAAATCGTGCATAGTAAATTGTAGATGGTCACTTATAAGTATACAAGGTTCATTCTGGATGCACCTGTGAAATATCCATGGGATCGGGCTAGTTACTCTGCCAGGACTAACATTGATCATGAGTTTAACTGGAGGATGGCGAGGGACCCATCCCGAACCGGGGTGATAGGCCATCTTTTTTGGTGTATCCCATTCATAGCTTTACTACAAGTGTTATGAGAAAGATCATTTTCACCACATGGAATCACATGAAATTTTATATTCTAGGCTTTTTATCAAATTAAAAGCTAATAAAATTCCATTGTTCAAATTTTAATAAGAACTAGTAAATCGTGCATAGTAAATTGTAGATGGTCACTTATAAGTATACAGGGTTCATTCTTGATGCACCTGTGAAATTTCCATGGGATCGGGCTAGTTAGTTTGCCAGGACTAACATTGATCATGAGTTTAACTGGAGGATGGCGAGGGACCCATCCCGAACCGGGGTGATCGGCCATCTTTTTTGGGGTATCCCATTAATACCTTTACTACAAGTGTTATGAGAAAGATCATTTTCACCATATGGAATCACATGAAATTTTATATTCTAGGCTTTTATCAAATTAAAAACTAATAAAATTCCATTGTTCAAATTTCAATAAGCACTAGTAAATCGTGTATAGTAAATTGTAGATGATCACTTATAAGTATACAGGGTTCATTCTGGATGCACCTGTGAAATATCCATGGGATCGGGCTAGTTACTTTGCCAGGACTAACATTGATCATGAGTTTAACTGGAGGATGGCGAGGGACTCATCCCGAAACGGGGTGATCAGCCGTCCTTTTTGGGGTATCCCATTAATATCCTTACTACAAGTGTTATGAGAAAGATCATTTTCACCACATGGAATCACATGAAATTTAATTTTCTAGGTTTTTTATCAAATTAAAAGCAAATAAAATTCCATTGTTGAAATTTTAATAAGCACTAGTAAATCGTGCATAGTAAATTGTAGATGGTCACTTATAAGTACACAGGGTTGATTCTTGATGCACCTGTGAAATTTCCATGGGATCGGGCGAGTTCCTTTGCCAGGACTAACATTGATCATGAGTTTAACTGGAGGATAGCAAGGGACCCATCCCGAACCGGGGTGATCGGCCGTCTTTTTTGGGGTATCCCATTAATACCCTTACTACAAGTGTTATGAGAAAGATCATTTTCACCACATGGAATCACATGAAATTTAATATTCTAGGTTTTTTATCAAATTAAAAGCTAATAAAATTCCATTGTTCAAATTTTAATAAGCACTAGTAAATCGTGCATAGTAAATTGTAGATGATCACTTATAAGTATACTGGGTTCATTCTGGATGCACCTGTGAAATTTCCATGGGATCGGGCCAGTTACTCTGCCAGGACTAACATTGATCATGAGTTTAACTGGAGGATGGCGAGGGACCCATCCCGAACCGGGGTGGTAGGCCATCTTTTTTGGTGTATCCCATTCATACCTTTACTACAAGTGTTATGAGAAAGATAATTTTCACCACATGGAATCACATGAAATTTAATATTCTAGGTTTTTTATCAAATTAAAAGCTAATAAAATTCCATTGTTTAAATTTTAATAAGAACTAGTAAATAGTGCATAGTAAATTGTATATGGTCACCTATAAGTATACAGGGTTCATTCTTGATGCACCTGTGAAATTTCCATGGGATCGGGCTAGTTACTTTACCAGGACTAACATTGATCATGAGTTTAACTGGAGGATGGCGAGGGACCCATCCTGAACCGGGGTGATCGGCCGTCTTTTTTTGGGTATCCCATTAATACCTTTTCTTCAAGTGTTATGAGAAAGATCATTTTTACCACATGGAATCACATGAAATTTAATATTATGGGTTTTTTTATCAAATTAAAAGCTAATAAAATTCGATTGTTCAAATTTTAATAAGCACTAGTAAATCGTGCATAGTAAATTGTAGATGATCACTTATAAGTATACTGGGTTCATTCTGGATGCACCTGTGAAATTTCCATGGGATCGGGCCAGTTACTCTTCCAGGACTAACATTGATCATGAGTTTAACTGGAGGATGGCGAGGGACCCATCCCGAACCGGGGTGATCGGCCATCTTTTTCGGGAAATCCCATTAATACCTTTACTACAAGTGTTATGAGAAAGATCATTTTCACCACATGGAATCACATGAAATTTTATATTCTAGGCTTTTTATCAAATTAAAAGCAAATAAAATTCCATTGTTTAAATTTTAATAAGCACTAGTAAATCGTGTATAGTAAATTGTTGATGATCACTTATAAGTATACAGGTTTCATTCTGGATGCACCTGTGAAATTTCCATTGGATCGGGCTGGTTAGTTTGCCAGGACTAACATTGATCATGAGTTTAACTGGAGGATGGCGAGGGACCCATCCCGAACCGGGGTGATCGGCCATCTTTTTTGGGAAATCCCATTAATACCTCTACTACAAGTGTTATGAGAAAGATCATTTTCACCACATGGAATCACATGAAATTTTATATTCTAGGCTTTTTATCAAATTAAAAGCTAATAAAATTCCATTGTTCAAATTTTAATAAGCACTAGTAAATCGTGTATAGTAAATTGTAGACGATCACTTATAAGTATACAGGGTTCATTCTGGATGCACCTGTGAAATTTCCATTGGATCGGGCTAGTTAGTTTGCCAGGACTAACATTGATCATGAGTTTAACTGGAGGATGGCGAGGGACCCATCCCGAACTGGGGTGATCGGCCGTCTTTTTTGGGATATCCCATTAATACCTTTACTACAAGTGTTATGAGAAAGATTATTTTCACCACATGGAATCACATGAAATTTTATATTCTAGGCTTTTTATCAAATTAAAAGCTAATAAAATTCCATTGTTCAAATTTTAATAAGCACTAGTAAATCGTGTATAGTAAATTGTAGATGATCACTTATAAGTATACAGGGTTCATTCTTGATGCACCTGTGAAATTTCCATGGGATCGGGCTAGTTACTCTGCCAGGACTAACACTGATCATGAGTTTAACTGGAGGATGGCGAGGGACCCATCCCGAACCGGGGTGATAGGCCATCTTTTTTGGGGTATCCCATTAATACCTTTACTACAAGTGTTATGAGAAAGATCATTTTCACCACATGGAATCAAATGAAATTTAATATTCTAGGCTTTTTAGCAAATTAAAAGCTAATAAAATTCCATTGTTTAAATTTTAATAAGCACTAGTAAATCGTGTATAGTAAATTGTAGATGATCACTTATAAGTATACAGGGTTCATTCTGGATGCACCTGTGAAATTTCCATTGGATCGGGCTGGTTAGTTTGCCAGGACTAACATTGATCATGAGTTTAACTGGAGGATGGCGAGGGACCCATCCCGAACTGGGGTGATCGGCCATCTTTTTTGGGAAATCCCATTAATACCTTTACTACAAGTGTTATGAGAAAGATCATTTTCGCCACATGGAATCACATGAAATTTTATATTCTAGGCTTTTTATCAAATTAAAAGCTAATAAAATTCCATTGTTCAAATTTTAATAAGCCCTAGTAAATCGTGTATAGTAAATTGTAGACGATCACTTATAAGTATACAGGGTTCATTCTGGATGCACCTGTGAAATTTCCATTGGATCGGGCTAGTTAGTTTGCCAGGACTAACATTGATCATGAGTTTAACTGGAGGATGGCGAGGGACCCATCCCGAACTGGGGTGATCGGCCGTCTTTTTTGGGATATCCCATTAATACCTTTACTACAAGTGTTATGAGAAAGATTATTTTCACCACATGGAATCACATGAAATTTTATATTCTAGGCTTTTTATCAAATTAAAAGCTAATAAAATTCCATTGTTCAAATTTTAATAAGCACTAGTAAATCGTGTATAGTAAATTGTAGATGATCACTTATAAGTATACAGGGTTCATTCTTGATGCACCTGTGAAATTTCCATGGGATCGGGCTAGTTACTCTGCCAGGACTAACACTGATCATGAGTTTAACTGGAGGATGGCGAGGGACCCATCCCGAACCGGGGTGATCGGCCATCTTTTTTGGGGTATCCCATTAATACCTTTACTACAAGTGTTATGAGAAAGATCATTTTCACCACATGGAATCATATGAAATTTAATATTCTAGGCTTTTTAGCAAATTAAAAGCTAACAAAATTCCATTGTTTAAATTTTAATAAGCACTAGTAAATCGTGTATAGTAAATTGTAGATGATCACTTATAAGTATACAGGGTTCATTCTGGATGCACCTGTGAAATTTCCATTGGATCGGGCTGGTTAGTTTGCCAGGACTAACATTGATCATGAGTTTAACTGGAGGATGGCGAGGGACCCATCCCGAACTGGGGTGATCGGCCATCTTTTTTGGGAAATCCCATTAATACCTTTACTACAAGTGTTATGAGAAAGATCATTTTCGCCACATGGAATCACATGAAATTTTATATTCTAGGCTTTTTATCAAATTAAAAGCTAATAAAATTCCATTGTTCAAATTTTAATAAGCACTAGTAAATCGTGTATAGTAAATTGTAGACGATTACTTATAAGTATACAGGGTTCATTCTGGATGCACCTGTGAAATTTCCATTGGATCGGGCTAGTTAGTTTGCCAGGACTAACATTGATCATGAGTTTAACTGGAGGATGGCGAGGGACCCATCCCGAACTGGGGTGATCGGCCGTCTTTTTTGGGATATCCCATTAATACCTTTACTACAAGTGTTATGAGAAAGATTATTTTCACCACATGGAATCACATGAAATTTTATATTCTAGGCTTTTTATCAAATTAAAAGCTAATAAAATTCCATTGTTCAAATTTTAATAAGCACTAGTAAATCGTGTATAGTAAATTGTAGATGATCACTTATAAGTATACAGGGTTCATTCTTGATGCACCTGTGAAATTTCCATGGGATCGGGCTAGTTACTCTGCCAGGACTAACACTGATCATGAGTTTAACTGGAGGATGGCGAGGGACCCATCCCGAACCGGGGTGATCGGCCATCTTTTTTGGGGTATCCCATTAATACCTTTACTACAAGTGTTATGAGAAAGATCATTTTCACCACATGGAATCAAATGAAATTTAATATTCTAGGCTTTTTAGCAAATTAAAAGCTAACAAAATTCCATTGTTTAAATTTTAATAAGCACTAGTAAATCGTGTATAGTAAATTGTAGATGATCACTTATAAGTATATAGGGTTCATTCTGGATGCACCTGTGAAATTTCCATTGGATCGGGCTGGTTAGTTTGCCAGGACTAACATTGATCATGAGTTTAACTGGAGGATGGCGAGGGACCCATCCCGAACTGGGGTGATCGGCCATCTTTTTTGGGAAATCCCATTAATACCTTTACTACAAGTGTTATGAGAAAGATCATTTTCGCCACATGGAATCACATGAAATTTTATATTCTAGGCTTTTTATCAAATTAAAAGCTAATAAAATTCCATTGTTCAAATTTTAATAAGCACTAGTAAATCGTGTATAGTAAATTGAAGACGATCACTTATAAGTATACAGGGTTCATTCTGGATGCACCTGTGAAATTTCCATTGGATCGGGCTAGTTAGTTTGCCAGGACTAAAATTGATCATGAGTTTAACTGGAGGATGGCGAGGGACCCATCCCGAACTGGGGTGATCGGCCGTCTTTTTTGGGGTATCCCATTAATACCTTTACTACAAGTGTTATGAGAAAGATTATTTTCACCACATGGAATCACATGAAATTTTTTATTCTAGGCTTTTTATCAAATTAAAAGCTAATAAAATTCCATTGTTCAAATTTTAATAAGCACTAGTAAATCGTGTATAGTAAATTGTAGATGATCACTTATAAGTATACAGGGTTCATTCTGGATGCACCTGTGAAATTTCCATGGGATCGGGCTAGTTACTTTGCCAGGACCAACATTGATCATGAGTTTAAATGGAGGATGGCGAGGGACCCATCCCGAACCGGGGTGATCGGCCATCTTTTTTGGGGTATCCCATTAATACCTTTACTACAAGTGTTATGAGAAAGATCATTTTCACCACATGGAATCACATGAAATTTAATATTCTAGGTTTTTTGTCAAATTAAAAGCTAATAAAATTCCATTGTTCAAATTTTAATAAGAACTAGTAAATAGTGCATAGTAAATTGTATACGGTCACCTATAAGTATACAGGGTTCATTCTTGATGCACCTGTAAAATTTCCATGGGATCGGGCTAGTTACTTTGCCAGGACTAACATTGATCATGAGTTTAACTGGAGGATGGCGAGGGACCCATCCTGAACCGGGGTGATCGGCCGTCTTTTTTTGGGTATCCCATTAATACCTTTACTACAAGTGTTATGAGAAAGATCATTTTTACCACATGGAATCACATGAAATTTAATATTCTGGGTTTTTTATCAAATTAAAAGCTAATAAAATTCGATTGTTCAAATTTTAATAAGCACTAGTAAATCGTGCATAGTAAATTGTAGATGGTCACTTATAAGTATACAGGGTTCATTCTGGACGCACCTGTGAAATTTCCATGGGATCGGGCTAGTTACTCTGCCAGGACTAACATTGATCATGAGTTTAACTGGAGGATGGCGAGGGACCCATCCCGAACCGGGGTGGTAGGCCATCTTTTTTGGTGTATCCCATTCATACCTTTACTACAAGTGTTATGAGAAAGATCATTTTCACCACATGGAATCACATGAAATTTTATATTCTAGGCTTTTTCTCAAATTAAAAGCTAATAAAATTCCATTGTTTAAATTTTAATAAGCACTAGTAAATCGTGTATAGTAAATTGTAGATGATCAATTATAAGTATACAGGGTTCATTCTGGATGCACCTGTGAAATTTCCATTGGATCGGGCTGGTTAGTTTGCCAGGACTAACATTGATCATGAGTTTAACTGGAGGATGGCGAGGGACCCATCCTGAACCGGGGTGATCGGCCATCTTTTTTCGGGAAATCCCATTAATACCTTTACTACAAGTGTTATGAGAAAGATCATTTTCACCACATGGAATCACATGAAATTTTATATTCTAGGCTTTTTATCAAATTAAAAGCTAATCAAATTCCATTGTTCAAATTTTAATAAGCACTAGTAAATCGTGCATAGTAAATTGTAGATGGTTACTTATAAGTATACAGGGTTGATTCTTGATGCACCTGTGAAATTTCCATCGGATCGGGCTAGTTCCTTTGCTAGGACTAACATTGATCATGAGTTTAACTGGAGGATAGCAAGGGACCCATCCCGAACCGGGGTGATCGACAGTCTTTCTTGGGGTATCCCATTAATACCCTTACTACAAGTGTTATGGGAAAGATCATTTTCACCACATGGAATCACATGAAATTTAATATTCCAGGTTTTTTATCAAATTAAAAGCTAATAAAATTCTATTGTTCAAATTTTAATAAGCACTAGTAAATCGTGCATAGTAAATTGTAGATGGTCACTTATAAGTATACAAGGTTCATTCTGGATGCACCTGTGAAATATCCATGGGATCGGGCTAGTTACTCTGCCAGGACTAACATTGATCATGAGTTTAACTGGAGGATGGCGAGGGACCCATCCCGAACCGGGGTGATAGGCCATCTTTTTTGGTGTATCCCATTCATACCTTTACTACAAGTGTTATGAGAAAGATCATTTTCACCACATGGAATCACATGAAATTTTATATTCTAGGCTTTTTATCAAATTAAAAGCTAATAAAATTCCATTGTTCAAATTTTAATAAGAACTAGTAAATCGTGCATAGTAAATTGTAGATGGTCACTTATAAGTATACAGGGTTCATTCTTGATGCACCTGTGAAATTTCCATGGGATCGGGCTAGTTAGTTTGCCAGGACTAACATTGATCATGAGTTTAACTGGAGGATGGCGAGGGACCCATCCCGAACCGGGGTGATCGGCCATCTTTTTTGGGGTATCCCATTAATACCTTTACTACAAGTGTTATGAGAAAGATCATTTTCACCATATGGAATCACATGAAATTTTATATTCTAGGCTTTTTATCAAATTAAAAACTAATAAAATTCCATTGTTCAAATTTCAATAAGCACTAGTAAATCGTGTATAGTAAATTGTAGATGATCACTTATAAGTATACAGGGTTCATTCTGGATGCACCTGTGAAATATCCATGGGATCGGGCTAGTTACTTTGCCAGGACTAACATTGATCATGAGTTTAACTGGAGGATAGCGAGGGACTCATCCCGAAACGGGGTGATCAGCCGTCTTTTTTGGGGTATCCCATTAATATCCTTACTACAAGTGTTATGAGAAAGATCATTTTCACCACATGGAATCACATGAAATTTAATTTTCTAGGTTTTTTATCAAATTAAAAGCTAATAAAATTCCATTGTTGAAATTTTAATAAGCACTAGTAAATCGTGCATAGTAAATTGTAGATGGTCACTTATAGGTACACAGGGTTGATTCTTGATGCACCTGTGAAATTTCCATGGGATCGGGCGAGTTCCTTTGCCAGGACTAACATTGATCATGAGTTTAACTGGAGGATAGCAAGGGACCCATCCCGAACCGGGGTGATCGGCCGTCTTTTTTGGGGTATCCCATTAATACCCTTACTACAAGTGTTATGAGAAAGATCATTTTCACCACATGGAATCACATGAAATTTAATATTCTAGGTTTTTTATCAAATTAAAAGCTAATAAAATTCCATTGTTCAAATTTTAATAAGCACTAGTAAATCGTGCATAGTAAATTGTAGATGATCACTTATAAGTATACTGGGTTCATTCTGGATGCACCTGTGAAATTTCCATGGGATCGGGCCAGTTACTCTGCCAGGACTAACATTGATCATGAGTTTAACTGGAGGATGGCGAGGGACCCATCCCGAACCGGGGTGGTAGGCCATCTTTTTTGGTGTATCCCATTCATACCTTTACTACAACTGTTATGAGAAAGATAATTTTCACCACATGGAATCACATGAAATTTTATATTCAAGGCTTTTTCTCAAATTAAAAGCTAATAAAATTCCATTGTTCAAATTTTAATAAGCACTAGTAAATCGTGCATAGTAAATTGTAGATGGTCACTTATAAGTATACAGGGTTGATTCTTGATGCACCTGTGAAATTTCCATGGGATCGGGCTAGTTACTCTGCCAGGACTAACATTGATCATGAGTTTAACTGGAGGATAGCAAGGGACCCATCCCGAACCGGGGTGATCGACAGTCTTTTTTGGGGTATCCCATTAATACCCTTACCACAAGTGTTATGAGAAAGATCATTTTCACCACATGGAATCACATGAAATTTAATATTCCAGGTTTTTTATCAAATTAAAAGCTAATAAAATTCTATTGTTCAAATTTTAATAAGCACTAGTAAATCGTGCATAGTAAATTGTAGATGGTCACTTATAAGTATACAAGGTTCATTCTGGATGCACCTGTGAAATATCCATGGGATCGGGCTAGTTACTCTGCCAAGACTAACATTGATCATGAGTTTATCTGGAGGACGGCGAGGGACCCATCCCGAACCAGGGTGATAGGCCATCTATTTTCGTTTATCCCGTTAATACCTTTACTACAAGTGTTATAAGAAAGATCATTTTCACCACATGGAATCATATGAAATTTAATATTCTAGGTGTTTTATCAAATTAAAAGCTAATAAAATTCCATTGTTCAAATTTTAATAAGAACTAGTAAATCGTGCATAGTAAATTGTAGATGGTCACTTATAAGTATACAGGGTTCATTCTTGATGCACCTGTGAAATTTCCATGGGATCGGGCTAGTTAGTTTGCCAGGACTAACATTGATCATGAGTTTAACTGGAGGATGGCGAGGGACCCATCCCGAACCGGGGTGATCGGCCATCTTTTTTGGGGTATCCCATTAATACCTTTACTACAAGTGTTATGAGAAAGATCATTTTCACCATATGGAATCACATGAAATTTTATATTCTAGGCTTTTTATCAAATTAAAAACTAATAAAATTCCATTGTTCAAATTTTAATAAGCACTAGTAAATCGTGTATAGTAAATTGTATATGATCACTTATAAGTATACAGGGTTCATTCTGGATGCACCTGTGAAATATCCATGGGATCGGGCTAGTTACTTTGCCAGGACTAACATTGATCATGAGTTTAACTGGAGGATGGCGAGGGACCCATCCCGAAACGGGGTGATCGGCCGTCTTTTTTGGGGTATCCCATTAATACCCTTACTACAAGTGTTATGAGAAAGATCATTTTCACCACATGGAATGACATGAAATTTAATATTCTAGGTTTTTTATCAAATTAAAAGCTAATAAAATTCCATTGTTCAAATTTTAATAAGCACTAGTAAATCGTGCATAGTAAATTGTAGATGGTCACTTATAAGTATACAGGGTTCATTCTGGATGCACCTGGGAAATTTCCATGGGATCAGGCTAGTTACTCAGCCAGGACTAACATTGATCATGAGTTTAACTGGAGGATGGCGAGGGACCCATCCCGAACCGGGGTGATAGGCCATCTTTTTTGGTGTATCCCATTCATACCTTTACTACAAGTGTTATGAGAAAGATCATTTTCACCACATGGAATCACATGAAATTTTATATTCTAGGCTTTTTATCAAATTAAAAGCTAATAAAATTCCATTGTTCAAATTTTAATAAGTACTAGTAAATCGTGTATAGTAAATTGTAGATGGTAACTTATAAGTATACAGGGTTCATTCTTGATGCACCTGTGAAATTTCCATGGGATCGGGCAAGTTACTTTGCCAGGACTAACTTTGATCATGAGTTTCTTTGGAGGATGGCGAGGTACCCATCCCGAACCGGGGTGATCGGCCGTCTTTTTTGGGGTATCCTATTAATACCTTAAATACAAGTGTTATGAGAAAGATCATTTTCACCACATGAAATCACATGAAATTTAATATTCTAGGTTTTTTATCAAACTAAAAGCTAATAAAATTCCATTTTTCAAATTTTAATAAGCACTAGTAAATCCTGTATAGTAAATTGTAGATGATCACTTACAAGTATACAGGGTTCATTCTGGATGAACCTATGAAATTTCTGTGAGATCGGGCTAGTTTCTTTGCCAGGCCTAGCATTGATCATGAGTTTAACTGGAGGATAGCGAGGCACCCATCCCGAACCGGGTTGATCGGCCGTCTTCTTTGGGGTATCCCATTAATACCTTTACTACAAGTGTTATGAGAAAGATCATTTTCACCACATGGAATCACATGAAATTTAATATTCTAGGTTTTTTATCAAATTAAAAGAAAATAAAATTCCATTGTTCAAATTTTTACAAGCACTAGTAAATCTTGTATTGTATATTGTAGATGGTCACTTATAAGTATACAGGGTTCATTCTTGATGCACCTGTGAAATTTCCATGGGATCGGGCTAGTTAGTTTGCCAGGACAAACATTGATCATGAGTTTAACTGGAGGATGGCGAGGGACCCATCCCGAACCGGGGTGATCAGCCGTCTTTTTTGGGGTATCCCATTAATAGCTTTACTACAAGTGTTATGAGAAAGATCATTTTCACCATATGGAATCACATGAAATTTTATATTCTAGGCTTTTTATTAAATTAAAAACTAATAAAATTCCATTGTTCAAATTTTAATAAGCACTAGTAAATCGTGTATAGTAAATTGTAGATGATCACTTATAAGTATACAGGGTTCATTCTGGATGCACCTGTGAAATATCCATGGGATCGGGCTAGTTACTTTGCCAGTACTAACATTGATCATGAGTTTAACTGGAGGATGGCGAGGGATCCATCCCGAAACGGGGTGATCGGCCATCTTTTTTGGGGTATCCCCTTAATACCCTTACTACAAGTGTTATGAGAAAGATCATTTTCACCACATGGAATCACATGAAATTTAATTTTCTAGGTTTTTTATCAAATTAAAAGAAAATAAAATTCCAATGTTCAAATTTTAATAAGCACTAGTAAATTGTGCATAGTAAATTGTAGATGGTCACTTATAAGTACACAGGGTTGATTCTTGATGCACCTGTGAAATTTCCATGGGATCGGGCTAGTTCCTTTGCCAGGACTAACATTGATCATTAGTTTAACTGGAGGATAGCAAGGGACCCATCCCGAACCGGGGTGATCGGTCGTCTTTTTTGGGGTATCCCATTAATACCCTTACTACAAATGTTATGAGAAAGATCATTTTCACCACATGGAATCACATGAAATTTAATATTCTAGGTTTTTTATCAAATTAAAAGCTAATAAAATTCCATTGTTCAAATTTTAATAAGCACTAGTAAATCGTGCATAGTAAATTGTAGATGGTCACTTATAAGTATACAGGGTTCATTCTGGATGCACCTGTGAAATTTCCATGGGATCAGGCTAGTTACTCTGCCAGGACTAACATTGATCATGAGTTTAACTGGAGGATGGCGAGGGACCCATCCCGAACCGGGGTGATAGGCCATCTTTTTTGGTGTATCCCATTCATACCTTTACTACAAGTGTTATGAGAAAGATCATTTTCACCACATGGAATCACATGAAATTTTATATTCTAGGCTTTTTATCAAATTAAAAGCTAATAAAATTCCATTGTTCAAATTTTAATAAGCACTAGTAAATCGTGTATAGTAAATTGTAGATGGTCACTTATAAGTATACAGGGTTCATTCTGGATGCACCTGTGAAATTTCCATTGGATCGGGCTAGTTAGTTTGCCAGGACTAACATTGATCATGAGTTTAACTGGAGGATGGCGAGGGACCCATCCCGAACCGGGGTGTTAGGCCATCTTTTTTGGTGTATCCCATTCATACCTTTACTACAAGTGTTATGAGAAAGATCATTTTCACCACATGGAATCACATGAAATTTTATATTCTAGGCTTTTTATCAAATTAAAAGCTAATAAAATTCCATTGTTCAAATTTTAATAAGCACTAGTAAATCGTGTATAGTAAATTGTATATGATCACTTATAAGTATACAGGGTTCATTCTTGATGCACCTGTGAAATTTCCAGGGGATCGGGCAAGTTACTTTGCTAGGACTAACTTTGATCATGAGTTTCTTTGGAGGATGGCGATTTACCCATCCCAAACCGGGGTGATCGGCCGTCTTTTTTGGGTTATCCTATTAATACCTTAAATACAAGTGTTATGAGAAAGATCATTTTCACCACATGAAATCACATGAAATTTAATATTCTAGGTTTTTTATCAAATTAAAAGCTAATAAAATTCCATTTTTCAAATTTTAATAAGCACTAGTAAATCGTGTATAGTAAATTGTAGATGATCACTTACAAGTATACAGGGTTCATTCTGGATGCACCTATGAAATTTCTGTGAGATCGGGCTAGTTACTTTGCCAGGCCTAACATTGATCATGAGTTTAACTAGAGGATAGCGAGGCACCCATCCCGAACCGGGGTGATCGGCCGTCTTCTTTGGGGTATCCCATTAATACCTTTACTACAAGTGTTATGAGAAAGATCATTTTCATCACATGGAATCACATGAAATTTAATATTCTAGGTTTTTTATCAAATTAAAAGCTAATAAAATTCCATTGTTCAAATTTTAATTAGCACTAGTAAATCGTGTATAGTAAATTGTAGATGATCACTTATAAGTATACAGGGTTCATTCTGGATGCACCTGTGAAATTTCCATGGGATCGGGCTAGTTACTTTGCCAGGACTAACATTGAATATGAGTTTAACTGGAGGATGGCGAGGGACCCATCCCGAACCGGGGTGATCGGCCGTCTTTGTTTGGGTATCCCATTAATACCTTTACTACAAGTGTTATGAGAGAGATCATTTTCACCACATGGAATCACATGAAATTTAATATTATAGGTTTTTTATCAAATTAAAAGCAAATAAATTCCATTGTTCAAATTTTTATAAGCACTAGTAAATCTTGTATTGTATATTGTAGATGGTCACTTATAAGTATACAGGGTTCATTCTTGATGCATCTGTGAAATTTCCATGGGATCGGGCAAGTTACTTTGCCAGGACTAACTTTGATCATGAGTTTCTTTGGAGGATGGTGAGGTACCCATCACGAAACGGGGTGATCGGCCGTCTTTTTTGGGGTATCCTATTAATACCTTTACTACAAGTGTTATGAGAAAGATCATTTTCACCACATGGAATCACATGAAATTTAATGTTCTAGGTTTTTTATCAAATTAAAAGCTAATAAAATTCCATTTCTCAAATTTTAATAAGCACTAGTAAATCGTGTATAGTAAATTGTAGATGATCACTTATAAGTATACAGGGTTCATTCTGGATGCACCTATGAAATTTCTGTGAGATCGGGCTAGTTACTTTGCCAGGACTAACATTGATCATGAGTTTAACTGGAGGATGGCGAGGCACCCATCCCGAACTGGGGTGATCGGCCGTCTTTTTTGGGGTATCCCATTAATACCTTTACTACAAGTGTTATGAGAAAGATCATTATCACCACATGGAATCACATGAAATTTAATATTCTAGGTTTTTTATCAAATTAAAAGAAAATAAAATTCCATTTTTCAAACTTTTATAAGCACTAGTAAATCTTGTATTGTATATTGTAGATGGTCACTTATAAGTATACAGGGTTCATTCTTGATGCACCTGTGAATTTTCCATGGGATCGGGCAAGTTACTTTGCCAGGACTAACTTTGATCATGAGTTTCTTTGGAGGATGGTGAGGTACCCATCACGAACCGGGGTGATCGGCCGTCTTTTTTGGGGTATCCTATTAATACCTTTACTACAAGTGTTATGAGAAAGATCATTTTCACCACATGGAATCACATGAAATTTAATATTCTAGGTTTTTTATCAAATTAAAAGCTAATAAAATTCCATTTTTCAAATTTTAATAAGCACTAGTAAATCGTGTATAGTAAATTGTAGATAATCACTTATAAGTATACAGGGTTCATTCTGGATGCACCTATGAAATTTCTGTGAGATCGGGCTAGTTACTTTGCCAGGACTAACATTGATCATGAGTTTAACTGGAGGATGGCGAGGCACCCATCCCGAACCGGGGTGATCGGCCGTCTTTTTTGGGGTATCCCATTAATACCTTTACTACAAGTGTTATGAGAAAGATCATTATCACCACATGGAATCACATGAAATTTAATATTCTAGGTTTTTTATCAAATTAAAAGAAAATAAAATTCCATTGTTCAAATTTTTACAAGCACTAGTAAATCTTGTATTGTATATTGTAGATGGTCACTTATAAGTATACAGGGTTCATTCTTAATGCACCTGTGAAATTTCCATGGGATCGGGCAAGTTACTTTGCATGGACTAACTTTGATCATGAGTTTCTTTGGAGGATGGCGAGGGACCCATCCCGAACTGGGGTGATCGGCCGTCTTTTTTGGGGTATCCCATTAATACCTTTACTACAAGTGTTATGAGAAAGATCATTTTCACCACATGGAATCACATGAAATTTAATATTCTAGGTTTTTTATCAAATTAAAAGCTAATAAAATTCCATTTTTCAAATTTTAATAAGCACTAGTAAATCGTGTATAGTAAATTGTAGATGATCACTTATAAGTATACAGGGTTCATTCTGGATGCACCTATGAAATTTCTGTGAGATCGGCTTAGTTACTTTGCCAGGACTAACATTGATCATGAGTTTAACTGGAGGATGGCGAGGCACCCATCCCGAACCGGGGTGATCGGCCGTCTTTTTTGGGGTATCCCATTAATACCTTTACTACAAGTGTTATGAGAAAGATCATTTTCACTACATGGAATCACATGAAATTTAATATTCTAGGTTCTGTATCAAATTAAAAGATAATAAAATTCCATTGTTCAAATTTTAGTAAGCACTAGTAAATCGTGTATTGTATATTGTAGATGGTCACTTATAAGTATACAGGGTTCATTCTTGATGCACCTGTGAAATTTCCATGGGATCGCTAGTTGCTTTGCCAGGACTACCATTGATCATGTGTTTAACTGGAGGATAGCGAGGGACCCATCCCGAACCGGGGTGATCGGCCATCTTTTTTGGGGTATCCCATTAATACCTTTACTACAAGTATTATGCGAAAGATCATTTTCACCACATTGAATCACATGAAATTTAATATTCTATGTTTTTTATCAAATTAAAATCTAATAAAATTCAATTGTTCAAATTTTTATAAGGACTAGTAAATCTTGTATTGTATATTGTAGATGGTCACTTATAAGTATACAGGGTTCATTCTTGATGCACCTGTGAAATTTCCATGGGATCGGGCAAGTTACTTTGCCAGGACTAACTTTGATCATGAGTTTCTTTGGAGGATGGTGAGGTACCCATCACGAACCGGGGTGATCGGCCGTCTTTTTTGGGGTATCCTATTAATACCTTTACTACAAGTGTTATGAGAAAGATCATTTTCACCACATGGAATCACATGAAATTTAATATTCTAGGTTTTTTTATCAAATTAAAAGCTAATAAAATTCCATTTTTCAAATTTTAGTAAGCACTAGTAAATCGTGTATAATAAATTGTAGATGATCACTTATAAGTATACAGGGTTCATTCTGGATGCACCTATGAAATTTCTGTGAGATCGGGCTAGTTACTTTGCCAGGACTAACATTGATCATGAGTTTAACTGGAGGATGGCGTGGCACCCATCCTGAACCGGGGTGATCGGCCGTCTTCTTTGGGGTATCCTATTAATACCTTTACTACAAGTGTTAAGAGAAAGATCATTTTCACCACATGGAAACACATGAAATTTAATATTCTAGGTTTTTTATCAAATTAAAAGCTAATAAAATTCCATTTTTCAAATTTTAATAAGCACTAGTAAATCGTGTATAGTAAATTGTAGATGATCACTTATAAGTATACAGGGTTCATTCTTGATGCACCTGTGAAATTTCCATGGGATCGGGCAAGTTACTTTGCCAGGACTAACTTTGATCATGAGTTTCTTTGGAGGATGGTGAGGTACCCATCACGAACCGGGGTGATCGGCCGTCTTTTTTGGGGTATCCTATTAATACCTTTACTACAAGTGTTATGAGAAAGATCATTTTCACCACATGGAATCACATGAAATTTAATATTCTAGGTTTTTTATCAAATTAAAAGCTAATAAAATTCCATTTTTCAAATTTTAATAAGCACTAGTAAATCGTGTATAGTAAATTGTAGATGATCACTTATAAGTATACAGGGTTCATTCTGGATGCACCTATGAAATTTCTGTGTGATCGGCTTAGTTACTTTGCCAGGACTAACATTGATCATGAGTTTAACTGGAGGATGGCGAGGCACCCATCCCGAACCGGGGTGATCGGCCGTCTTTTTTGGGGTATCCCATTAATACCTTTACTACAAGTGTTATGAGAAAATCATTTTCACTACATGGAATCACATGAAATTTAATATTCTAGGTTCTGTATCAAATTAAAAGCTAATAAAATTCCATTGTTCAAATTTTAGTAAGCACTAGTAAATCGTGTATTGTATATTGTAGATGGTCACTTATAAGTATACAGGGTTCATTCTTGATGCACCTGTGAAATTTCCATGGGATCGCTAGTTGCTTTGCCAGGACTACCATTGATCATGTGTTTAACTGGAGGATAGCGAGGGACCCATCCCGAACCGGGGTGATCGGCCATCTTTTTTGGGGTATCCCATTAATACCTTTACTACAAGTATTATGCGAAAGATCATTTTCACCACATTGAATCACATGAAATTTAATATTCTATGTTTTTTATCAAATTAAAATCTAATAAAATTCAATTGTTCAAATTTTTATAAGGACTAGTAAATCTTGTATTGTATATTGTAGATGGTCACTTATAAGTATACAGGGTTCATTCTTGATGCACCTGTGATATTTCCATGGGATCGGGCAAGTTACTTTGCCAGGACTAACTTTGATCATGAGTTTCTTTGGAGGATGGTGAGGTACCCATCACGAACCGGGGTGATCGGCCGTCTTTTTTGGGGTATCCTATTAATACCTTTACTACAAGTGTTATGAGAAAGATCATTTTCACCACATGGAATCACATGAAATTTAATATTCTAGGTTTTTTATCAAATTAAAAGCTAATAAAATTCCATTTTTCAAATTTTAATAAGCACTAGTAAATCGTGTATAGTAAATTGTAGATAATCACTTATAAGTATACAGGGTTCATTCTGGATGCACCTATGAAATTTCTGTGAGATCGGGCTAGTTACTTTGCCAGGACTAACATTGATCATGAGTTTAACTGGAGGATGGCGAGGCACCCATCCCGAACCGGGGTGATCGGCCGTCTTTTTTGGGGTATCCCATTAATACCTTTACTACAAGTGTTATGAGAAAGATCATTATCACCACATGGAATCACATGAAATTTAATATTCTAGGTTTTTTATCAAATTAAAAGAAAATAAAATTCCATTGTTCAAATTTTTACAAGCACTAGTAAATCTTGTATTGTATATTGTAGATGGTCACTTATAAGTATACAGGGTTCATTCTTAATGCACCTGTGAAATTTCCATGGGATCGGGCAAGTTACTTTGCCAGGACTAACTTTGATCATGAGTTTCTTTGGAGGATGGCGAGGGACCCATCCCGAACTGGGGTGATCGGCCGTCTTTTTTGGGGTATCCCATTAATACCTTTACTACAAGTGTTATGAGAAAGATCATTTTCACCACATGGAATCACATGAAATTTAATATTCTAGGTTTTTTATCAAATTAAAAGCTAATAAAATTCCATTTTTCAAATTTTAATAAGCACTAGTAAATCGTGTATAGTAAATTGTAGATGATCACTTATAAGTATACAGGGTTCATTCTGGATGCACCTATGAAATTTCTGTGAGATCGGCTTAGTTACTTTGCCAGGACTAACATTGATCATGAGTTTAACTGGAGGATGGCGAGGCACCCATCCCGAACCGGGGTGATTGGCCGTCTTTTTTGGGGTATCCCATTAATACCTTTACTACAAGTGTTATGAGAAAGATCATTTTCACTACATGGAATCACATGAAATTTAATATTCTAGGTTCTGTATCAAATTAAAAGCTAATAAAATTCCATTGTTCAAATTTTAGTAAGCACTAGTAAATCGTGTATTGTATATTGTAGATGGTCACTTATAAGTATACAGGGTTCATTCTTGATGCACCTGTGAAATTTCCATGGGATCGCTAGTTGCTTTGCCAGGACTACCATTGATCATGTGTTTAACTGGAGGATAGCGAGGGACCCATCCCGAACCGGGGTGATCGGCCATCTTTTTTGGGGTATCCCATTAATACCTTTACTACAAGTATTATGCGAAAGATCATTTTCACCACATTGAATCACATGAAATTTAATATTCTATGTTTTTTATCAAATTAAAATCTAATAAAATTCAATTGTTCAAATTTTTATAAGGACTAGTAAATCTTGTATTGTATATTGTAGATGGTCACTTATAAGTATACAGGGTTCATTCTTGATGCACCTGTGAAATTTCCATGGGATCGGGCAAGTTACTTTGCCAGGACTAACTTTGATCATGAGTTTCTTTGGAGGATGGTGAGGTACCCATCACGAACCGGGGTGATCGGCCGTCTTTTTTGGGGTATCCTATTAATACCTTTACTACAAGTGTTATGAGAAAGATCATTTTCACCACATGGAATCACATGAAATTTAATATTCTAGGTTTTTTTATCAAATTAAAAGCTAATAAAATTCCATTTTTCAAATTTTTGTAAGCACTAGTAAATCGTGTATAGTAAATTGTAGATGATCACTTATAAGTATACAGGGTTCATTCTGGATGCACCTATGAAATTTCTGTGAGATCGGGCTAGTTACTTTGCCAGGACTAACATTGATCATGAGTTTAACTGGAGGATGGCGTGGCACCCATCCTGAACCGGGGTGATCGGCCGTCTTCTTTGGGGTATCCTATTAATACCTTTACTACAAGTGTTATGACAAAGATCATTTTCACCACATGGAAACACATGAAATTTAATATTCTAGGTTTTTTATCAAATTAAAAGCTAATAAAATTCCATTTTTCAAATTTTAATAAGCACTAGTAAATCGTGTATAGTAAATTGTAGATGATCACTTATAAGTATACAGGGTTCATTCTTGATGCACCTGTGAAATTTCCATGGGATCGGGCAAGTTACTTTGCCAGGACTAACTTTGATCATGAGTTTCTTTGGAGGATGGTGAGGTACCCATCACGAACCGGGGTGATCGGCCGTCTTTTTTGGGGTATCCTATTAATACCTTTACTACAAGTGTTATGAGAAAGATCATTTTCACCACATGGAATCACATGAAATTTAATATTCTAGGTTTTTTATCAAATTAAAAGCTAATAAAATTCCATTTTTCAAATTTTAATAAGCACTAGTAAATCGTGTATAGTAAATTGTAGATGATCACTTATAAGTATACAGGGTTCATTCTGGATGCACCTATGAAATTTCTGTGAGATCGGGCTAGTTACTTTGCCAGGACTAACATTGATCATGAGTTTAACTGGAGGATGGCGAGGCACGCATCCCGAACCGGGGTGATCGGCCGTCTTTTTTGGGGTATCCCATTAATACCTTTACTACAAGTGTTATGAGAAAGATCATTATCACCACATGGAATCACATGAAATTTAATATTCTAGGTTTTTTATCAAATTAAAAGAAAATAAAATTCCATTGTTCAAATTTTTATAAGCACTAGTAAATCTTGTATTGTATATTGTAGATGGTCTCTTATAAGTATACAGGGTTCATTCTTGATGCACCTGTGAAATTTCCATGGGATCGGGCAAGTTACTTTGCCAGGACTAACTTTGATCATGAGTTTCTTTGGAGGATGGTGAGGTACCCATCACGAACCGGGGTGATCGGCCGTCTTTTTTGGGGTATCCTATTAAAACCTTTACTACAAGTGTTATGAGAAAGATCATTTTCACCACATGGAATCACATGAAATTTAATATTCTAGGTTTTTTATCAAATTAAAAGCTAATAAAATTCCATTTTTCAAATTTTAATAAGCACTAGTAAATCGTGTATAGTAAATTGTAGATGATCACTTATAAGTATACAGGGTTCATTCTGGATGCACCTATGAAATTTCTGTGAGATCGGGCTAGTTACTTTGCCAGGACTAACATTGATCATGAGTTTAACTGGAGGATGGCGAGGCACCCATCCCGAACCGGGGTGATCGGCCGTCTTTTTTGGGGTATCCCATTAATACCTTTACTACAAGTGTTATGAGAAAGATCATTATCACCACATGGAATCACATGAAATTTAATATTCTAGGTTTTTTATCAAATTAAAAGAAAATAAAATTCCATTGTTCAAATTTTTACAAGCACTAGTAAATCTTGTATTGTATATTGTAGATGGTCACTTATAAGTATACAGGGTTCATTCTTAATGCACCTGTGAAATTTCCATGGGATCGGGCAAGTTACTTTGCCAGGACTAACTTTGATCATGAGTTTCTTTGGAGGATGGCGAGGGACCCATCCCGAACTGGGGTGATCGGCCGTCTTTTTTGGGGTATCCCATTAATACCTTTACTACAAGTGTTATGAGAAAGATCATTTTCACCACATGGAATCACATGAAATTTAATATTCTAGGTTTTTTATCAAATTAAAAGCTAATAAAATTCCATTTTTCAAATTTTAATAAGCACTAGTAAATCGTGTATAGTAAATTGTAGATGATCACTTATAAGTATACAGGGTTCATTCTGGATGCACCTATGAAATTTCTGTGAGATCGGCTTAGTTACTTTGCCAGGACTAACATTGATCATGAGTTTAACTGGAGGATGGCGAGGCACCCATCCCGAACCGGGGTGATCGGCCGTCTTTTTTGGGGTATCCCATTAATACCTTTACTACAAGTGTTATGAGAAAGATCATTTTCACTACATGGAATCACATGAAATTTAATATTCTAGGTTCTGTATCAAATTAAAAGCTAATAAAATTCCATTGTTCAAATTTTAGTAAGCACTAGTAAATCGTGTATTGTATATTGTAGATGGTCACTTATAAGTATACAGGGTTCATTCTTGATGCACCTGTGAAATTTCCATGGGATCGCTAGTTGCTTTGCCAGGACTACCATTGATCATGTGTTTAACTGGAGGATAGCGAGGGACCCATCCCGAACCGGGGTGATCGGCCATCTTTTTTGGGGTATCCCATTAATACCTTTACTACAAGTATTATGCGAAAGATCATTTTCACCACATTGAATCACATGAAATTTAATATTCTATGTTTTTTATCAAATTAAAATCTAATAAAATTCAATTGTTCAAATTTTTATAAGGACTAGTAAATCTTGTATTGTATATTGTAGATGGTCACTTATAAGTATACAGGGTTCATTCTTGATGCACCTGTGAAATTTCCATGGGATCGGGCAAGTTACTTTGCCAGGACTAACTTTGATCATGAGTTTCTTTGGAGGATGGTGAGGTACCCATCACGAACCGGGGTGATCGGCCGTCTTTTTTGGGGTATCCTATTAATACCTTTACTACAAGTGTTATGAGAAAGATCATTTTCACCACATGGAATCACATGAAATTTAATATTCTAGGTTTTTTTATCAAATTAAAAGCTAATAAAATTCCATTTTTCAAATTTTAGTAAGCACTAGTAAATCGTGTATAGTAAATTGTAGATGATCACTTATAAGTATACAGGGTTCATTCTGGATGCACCTATGAAATTTCTGTGAGATCGGGCTAGTTACTTTGCCAGGACTAACATTGATCATGAGTTTAACTAGAGGATGGCGTGGCACCCATCCTGAACCGGGGTGATCGGCCGTCTTCTTTGGGGTATCCTATTAATACCTTTACTACAAGTGTTATGAGAAAGATCATTTTCACCACATGGAAACACATGAAATTTAATATTCTAGGTTTTTTATCAAATTAAAAGCTAATAAAATTCCATTTTTCAAATTTTAATAAGCACTAGTAAATCGTGTATAGTAAATTGTAGATGATCACTTATAAGTATACAGGGTTCATTCTTGATGCACCTGTGAAATTTCCATGGGATCGGGCAAGTTACTTTGCCAGGACTAACTTTGATCATGAGTTTCTTTGGAGGATGGTGAGGTACCCATCACGAACCGGGGTGATCGGCCGTCTTTTTTGGGGTATCCTATTAATACCTTTACTACAAGTGTTATGAGAAAGATCATTTTCACCACATGGAATCACATGAAATTTAATATTCTAGGTTTTTTATCAAATTAAAAGCTAATAAAATTCCATTTTTCAAATTTTAATAAGCACTAGTAAATCGTGTATAGTAAATTGTAGATGATCACTTATAAGTATACAGGGTTCATTCTGGATGCACCTATGAAATTTCTGTGAGATCGGGCTAGTTACTTTGCCAGGACTAACATTGATCATGAGTTTAACTGGAGGATGGCGAGGCACGCATCCCGAACCGGGGTGATCGGCCGTCTTTTTTGGGGTATCCCATTAATACCTTTACTACAAGTGTTATGAGAAAGATCATTATCACCACATGGAATCACATGAAATTTAATATTCTAGGTTTTTTATCAAATTAAAAGAAAATAAAATTCCATTGTTCAAATTTTTATAAGCACTAGTAAATCTTGTATTGTATATTGTAGATGGTCACTTATAAGTATACAGGGTTCATTGTTGATGCACCTGTGAAATTTCCATGGGATCGGGCAAGTTACTTTGCCAGGACTAACTTTGATCATGAGTTTCTTTGGAGGATGGTGAGGTACCCATCATGAACCGGGGTGATCGGCCGTCTTTTTTGGGGTTATCCTATTAATACCTTTACTACAAGTGTTATGAGAAAGATCATTTTCACCACATGGAATCACATGAAATTTAATATTCTAGGTTTTTTATCAAATTTAAAGCTAATAAAATTCCATTTTTAAAATTTTAATAAGCACTAGTAAATCGTGTATAGTAAATTGTAGATGATCACTTATAAGTATACAGGGTTCATTCTGGATGCACCTATGAAATTTCTGTGAGATCGGGCTAGTTACTTTGCCAGGACTAACATTGATCATGAGTTTAACTGGAGGATGGCGAGGCACCCATCCCGAACCGGGGTGATCGGCCATCTTTTTTGGGGTATCCCATTAATACCTTTACTACAAGTGTTATTAGAAAGATCATTATCACCACATGGAATCACATGAAATTTAATATTCTAGGTTTTTTATCAAATTAAAAGAAAATAAAATTCCATTGTTCAAATTTTTACAAGCACTAGTAAATCTTGTATTGTATATTGTAGATGGTCACTTATAAGTATACAGGGTTCATTCTTGATGCACCTGTGAAATTTCCATGGGATCGGGCAAGTTACTTTGCCAGGACTAACTTTGATCATGAGTTTCTTTGGAGGATGGCGAGGGACCCATCCCGAACCGGGGTGATTGGCCGTCTTTTTTGGGGTATCCCATTAATACCTTTACTACAAGTGTTATGAGAAAGATCATTTTCACCACATGGAATCACATGAAATTTAATATTCTAGGTTTTTTATCAAATTAAAAGCTAGTAAAATTCCATTTTTCAAATTTTAATAAGCACTAGTAAATCGTGTATAGTAAATTGTAGATGATCACTTATAAATATACAGGGTTCATTCTGGATGCACCTATGAAATTTCTGTGAGATCGGCTTAGTTACTTTGCCAGGACTAACATTGATCATGAGTTTAACTGGAGGATGGCGAGGCACCCATCCCGAACCGGGGTGATCGGCCGTCTTTTTTGGGGTATCCCATTAATACCTTTACTACAAGTGTTATTAGAAAGATCATTATCACCACATGGAATCACATGAAATTTAATATTCTAGGTTTTTTATCAAATTAAAAGAAAATAAAATTCCATTGTTCAAATTTTTACAAGCACTAGTAAATCTTGTATTGTATATTGTAGATGGTCACTTATAAGTATACAGGGTTCATTCTTGATGCACCTGTGAAATTTCCATGGGATCGGGCAAGTTACTTTGCCAGGACTAACTTTGATCATGAGTTTCTTTGGAGGATGGCGAGGGACCCATCCCGAACCGGGGTGATCGGCCGTCTTTTTTGGGGTATCCCATTAATACCTTTACTACAAGTGTTATGGGAAAGATCATTTTCACCACATGGAATCACATGAAATTTAATATTCTAGGTTTTTTATCAAATTAAAAGCTAGTAAAATTCCATTTTTCAAATTTTAATAAGCACTAGTAAATCGTGTATAGTAAATTGTAGATGATCACTTATAAGTATACAGGGTTCATTCTGGATGCACCTATGAAATTTCTGTGAGATCGGCTTAGTTACTTTGCCAGGACTAACATTGATCATGAGTTTAACTGGAGGATGGCGAGGCACCCATCCCGAACCGGGGTGATCGGCCGTCTTTTTTGGGGTATCCCATTAATACCTTTACTACAAGTGTTATGAGAAAGATCATTTTCACCACATGGAATCACATGAAATTGAATATTCTAGGTTTTTTATCAAATTAAAAGCTAATAAAATTCCATTTTTCATATTTTAATAAGCACTTGTTAATCGTGTATAGTAAATTGTAGATGATCACTTATAAGTATACAGGGTTCATTCTGGATGCACCTATGAAATTTCTGTGAGATCGGCTTAGTTACTTTGCCAGGACTAACATTGATCATGAGTTTAACTGGAGGATGGCGAGGCACCCATCCCGAACCGGGGTGATCGGCCGTCTTTTTTGGGGTATCCCATTAATACCTTTACTACAAGTGTTATGAGAAAGATCATTTTCACCACATGGAACCACATGAAATTGAATATTCTAGGTTTTTTATCAAATTAAAAGCTAATAAAATTCCATTTTTCATATTTTAATAAGCACTTGTTAATCGTGTATAGTAAATTGTAGATGATCACTTATAAGTATACAGGGTTCATTCTGGATGCACCTATGAAATTTCTGTGTGACCGGGCTAGTTACTTTGCCAGGACTAACATTGATCATGAGTTTAACTGGAGGATGGCGAGGCACCCGTCCCGAACCGGGGTGATCGGCCGTCTTTTTTGGGGTATCCCATTAATACCTTTACTACAAGTGTTATTAGAAAGATCATTTTCACCACATGGAATCACATGAAATTTAATATTCTAGGTTTTTTATCAAATTAAAAGAAAATAAAATTCCATTATGCAAATTTTTACAAGCACTAGTAAATCTTGTATTGTATATTGTAGATGGTCACTTATAAGTATACAGGGTTCATTCTTGATGCACCTGTGAAATTTCCATGGGATCGGGCAAGTTACTTTGCCAGGACTAACTTTGATCATGAGTTTCTTTGGAGGATGGCGAGGGACCCATCCCGAACCGGGGTGATCGGCCGTCTTTTTTGGGGTATCCCATTAATACCTTTACTACAAGTGTTATGAGAAAGATCATTTTCACCACATGGAATCACATGAAATTTAATATTCTAGGTTTTTTATCAAATTAAAAGCTAATAAAATTCCATTTTTCAAATTTTAATAAGCACTAGTAAATCGTGTATAGTAAATTGTAGATGATCACATATAAGTATACAGGGTTCATTCTGGATGCACCTATGAAATTTCTGTGAGATCGGCTTAGTTACTTTGCCAGGACTAACATTGATCATGAGTTTAACTGGAGGATGGAGAGGCACCCATCCCGAACCGGGGTGATCGGCCGTCTTTTTTGGGGTATCCCATTAATACCTTTACTACAAGTGTTATGAGAAAGATCATTTTCACCACATGGGACCACATGAAATTGAATATTCTAGGTTTTTTATCAAATTAAAAGCTAATAAAATTCCATTTTTCATATTTTAATAAGCACTTGTTAATCGTGTATAGTAAATTGTAGATGATCACTTATAAGTATACAGGGTTCATTCTGGATGCACCTATGAAATTTCTGTGAGACCGGGCTAGTTACTTTGCCAGGACTAACATTGATCATGAGTTTAACTGGAGGATGGCGAGGCACCCGTCCCGAACCGGGGTGATCGGCCGTCTTTTTTAGGGTATCCCATTAATACCTTTACTACAAGTGTTATTAGAAAGATCATTTTCACCACATGGAATCACATGAAATTTAATATTCTAGGTTTTTTATTAAATTAAAAGAAAATAAAATTCCATTATGCAAATTTTTACAAGCACTAGTAAATCTTGTATTGTATATTGTAGATGGTCAATTATAAGTATACAGGGTTCATTCTTGATGCACCTGTGAAATTTCCATGGGATCGCTAGTTGCTTTGCCAGGACTACCATTGATCATGTGTTTAACTGGAGGATAGCGAGGGACCCATCCCGAACCGGGGTGATCGGCCATCTTTTTTGGGGTATCCCATTAATACCTTTACTACAAGTATTATGCGAAAGATCATTTTCACCACATTGAATCACATGAAATTTAATATTCTAGGTTTTTTATCAAATTAAAATCTAATAAAATTCAATTGTTCTAATTTTTATATGGACTAGTAAATCTTGTATTGTATATTGTAGATGGTCACTTATAAGTATACAGGGTTCATTCTTGATGCACCTGTGAAATTTCCATGGGATCGGGCAAGTTACTTTGCCAGGACTAACTTTGATCATGAGTTTCTTTGGAGGATGGCGAGGGACCCATCCCGAACCGGGGTGATCGGCCGTCTTTTTTGGGGTATCCCATTAATACCTTTACTACAAGTGTTATGAGAAAGATCATTTTCACCACATGGAATCACATGAAATTTAATATTCTAGGTTTTTTATCAAATTAAAAGCTAATAAAATTCCATTTTTCAAATTTTAATAAGCACTAGTAAATCGTGTATAGTAAATTGTAGATGATCACATATAAGTATACAGGGTTCATTCTAGATGCACCTATGAAATTTCTGTGAGATCGGCTTAGTTACTTTGCCAGGACTAACATTGATCATGAGTTTAACTGGAGGATGGCGAGGCACCCATCCCGAACCGGGGTGATCGGCCGTCTTTTTTGGGGTATCCCATTAATACCTTTACTACAAGTGTTATGAGAAAGATCATTTTCACCACATGGAATCACATGAAATTGAATATTCTAGGTTTTTTTATCAAATTAAAAGCTAATAAAATTCCATTTTTCAAATTTTAATAAGCACTAGTAAATCGTGTATAGTAAATTGTAGATTATCACTTATAAGTATGCAGGGTTCATTCTGGATGCACCTATGAAATTTCTGTGAGATCGGCTTAGTTACTTTGCCAGGACTAACATTGATCATGAGTTTAACTGGAGGATGGCGAGGCACCCATCCCGAACCGGGGTGATCGGCCGTCTTTTTTGGGGTATCCCATTAATACCTTTACTACAAGTGTTATGAGAAAGATCTTTTTCACCGCATGGAATCACATGAAATTTAATATTCTAGGTTCTTTATGAAATTAAAAGCTAATAAAATTCCATTGTTTAAATTTTAATAAGCACTAGTAAATCGTGTATAGTAAATTGTAGATGGTCACTTATAAGTATACAGGGTTCATTCTTGATGCACCTGTGAAATTTCCATGGGATCGCTAGTTGCTTTGCCAGGACTACTATTGATCATGTGTTTAACTGGAGGATAGGGAGGGACGCATCCCGAACCGGGGTGATCGGCCATCTTTTTTGGGGTATCCCATTAATACCTTTACTACAAGTATTATGCGAAAGATCATTTTCACCACATTGAATCACATGAAATTTAATATTCTAGGTTTTTTATCAAATTAAAATCTAATAAAATTCAATTGTTCAAATTTTTATATGGACTAGTAAATCTTGTATTGTATATTGTAGATGGTCACTTATAAGTATACAGGGTTCATTCTTGATGCACCTGTGAAATTTCCATGGGATCGGGCAAGTTACTTTGCCAGGACTAACTTTGATCATGAGTTTCTTTGGAGGATGGTGAGGTACCCATCACGAACCGGGGTGATCGGCCGTCTTTTTTGGGGTATCCTATTAATACCTTTACTACAAGTGTTATGAGAAAGATCATTTTCACCACATGGAATCACATGAAATTTAATATTCTAGGTTTTTTTATCAAATTAAAAGCTAATAAAATTCCATTTTTCAAATTTTAATAAGCACTAGTAAATCGTGTATAGTAAATTGTAGATGATCACTTATAAGTATACAGGGTTCATTCTGGATGCACCTATGAAATTTCTGTGAGATCGGGCTAGTTACTTTGCCAGGACTAACATTGATCATGAGTTTAACTGGAGGATGGCGAGGCACCCATCCCGAACCGGGGTGATCGGCCGTCTTTTTTGGGGTATCCCATTAATACCTTTACTACAAGTGTTATGAGAAAGATCATTATCACCACATGGAATCACATGAAATTTAATATTCTAGGTTTTTTATCAAATTAAAAGAAAATAAAATTCCATTGTTCAAATTTTTATAAGCACTAGTAAATCTTGTATTGTATATTGTAGATGGTCACTTATAAGTATACAGGGTTCATTCTTGATGCACCTGTGAAATTTCCATGGGATCGGGCAAGTTACTTTGCCAGGACTAACTTTGATCATGAGTTTCTTTGGAGGATGGTGAGGTACCCATCACGAACCGGGGTGATCGGCCGTCTTTTTTGGGGTTATCCTATTAATACCTTTACTACAAGTGTTATGAGAAAGATCATTTTCACCACATGGAATCACATGAAATTTAATATTCTAGGTTTTTTATCAAATTTAAAGCTAATAAAATTCCATTTTTCAAATTTTAATAAGCACTAGTAAATCGTGTATAGTAAATTGTAGATGATCACTTATAAGTATACAGGGTTCATTCTGGATGCACCTATGAAATTTCTGTGAGATCGGGCTAGTTACTTTGCCAGGACTAACATTGATCATGAGTTTAACTGGAGGATGGCGAGGCACCCATCCCGAACCGGGGTGATCGGCCATCTTTTTTGGGGTATCCCATTAATACCTTTACTACAAGTGTTATTAGAAAGATCATTATCACCACATGGAATCACATGAAATTTAATATTCTAGGTTTTTTATCAAATTAAAAGAAAATAAAATTCCATTGTTCAAATTTTTACAAGCACTAGTAAATCTTGTATTGTATATTGTAGATGGTCACTTATAAGTATACAGGGTTCATTCTTGTTGCACCTGTGAAATTTCCATGGGATCGGGCAAGTTACTTTGCCAGGACTAACTTTGATCATGAGTTTCTTTGGAGGATGGCGAGGGACCCATCCCGAACCGGGGTGATCGGCCGTCTTTTTTGGGGTATCCCATTAATACCTTTACTACAAGTGTTATGAGAAAGATCATTTTCACCACATGGAATCACATGAAATTTAATATTCTAGGTTTTTTTATCAAATTAAAAGCTAGTAAAATTCCATTTTTCAAATTTTAATAAGCACTAGTAAATCGTGTATAGTAAATTGTAGATGATCACTTATAAGTATACAGGGTTCATTCTGGATGCACCTATGAAATTTCTGTGAGATCGGCTTAGTTACTTTGCCAGGACTAACATTGATCATGAGTTTAACTGGAGGATGGCGAGGGACCCATCCCGAACCGGGGTGATCGGCCGTCTTTTTTGGGGTATCCCATTAAACCTTTACTACAAGTGTTATGAGAAAGATCATTTTCACCACATGGAATCACATGAAATTTAATATTCTAGGTTTTTTATCAAATTAAAAGCTAATAAAATTCCATTTTTCTAATTTTAATAAGCACTAGTAAATCGTGTATAGTAAATTGTAGATGATCACATATAAGTATACAGGGTTCATTCTGGATGCACCTATGAAATTTCTGTGAGATCGGCTTAGTTACTTTGCCAGGACTAACATTGATCATGAGTTTAACTGGAGGATGGCGAGGCACCCATCCCGAACCGGGGTGATCGGCCGTCTTTTTTGGGGTATCCCATTAATACCTTTACTACAAGTGTTATGAGAAAGATCATTTTCACCACATGGAATCACATGAAATTGAGTATTCTAGGTTTTTTATCAAATTAAAAGCTAATAAAATTCCATTTTTCATATTTTAATAACCACTTGTTAATCGTGTATAGTAAATTGTTGATGATCACTTATAAGTATACAGGGTTCATTCTGGATGCACCTATGAAATTTCTGTGAGACCGGGCTAGTTACTTTGCCAGGACTAACATTGATCATGAGTTTAACTGGAGGATGGCGAGGCACCCATCCCGAACCGGGGTGATCGGCCGTCTTTTTTGGGGTATCCCATTAATACCTTTACTACAAGTGTTATGAGAAAGATCATTTTCACCACATGGAATCACATGAAATTTAATATTCTAGGTTTTTTATCAAATTAAAAGAAAATAAAATTCCATTATTCAAATTTTTACAAGCACTAGTAAATCTTGTATTGTATATTGTAGATGGTCACTTATAAGTATACAGGGTTCATTCTTGATGCACCTGTGAAATTTCCATGGGATCGGGTTAGTTACTTTGCCAGGGCTTACATTGATCATGAGTTTATTTGGAGGATGGCGAGGTACCCATCCCGAACCGGGATGATCGGCCGTCTTTTTTGGGGTAACCTATTAATACCTTTACTACAAGTGTTATGAGAAAGATCATTTTCACCACATGAAATCACATGAAATTTAATATTCTAGGTTTTTTATCAAATTAAAAGAAAATAAAATTCCATTGTTCAAATTTTTACAAGCACTAGTAAATCTTGTATTGTATACTGTAGATGGTCACTTATAAGTATACAGGGTTCATTCTTGATGCTCCAGTGAAATTTCCATGGGATCGGGTTAGTTACATTGCCAGCCCTTACATTGATCATGAGTTTATTTGGAGGATGGCGAGGTACCCATCCCGAACAGGGGTGATCGGCCGTCTTTTTTGGGGTATCCCATTAATACCTTTACTACAAGTGTTATGAGAAAGATCATTTTCACCACATGGAATCACATGAAATTTAATATTCTAGGGTTTTTATCAAATTAAAAGCTAATAAAATTCCATTGTTTAAATTTTAATAAGCACGAGTAAATCATGTATAGTAAATTGTAGATGATCACTTATAAGTATACAGGGTTCATTCTGGATGCACCTATGAAATTTCTGTGAGATCGGGCTAGTAACTTTGCCAAGACTAACATTGATCATGAGTTTAACTGGAGGATGGCGAGGCACCCATCCCGAACCGGGGTGATCGGCCGTCTTTTTTGGGGTATCCCATTAATACCTTTACTACAAGTGTTATGAGAAAGATAATTTTCACCACATGGAATCACATGAAATTTAATATTCTAGGTTTTTTATCAAATTAAGAGAAAATAAAATTCCATTATTCAAATTTTTACAAGCACTAGTAAATCTTGTATTGTATATTGTAGATGGTCACTTATAAGTATACAGGGTTCATTCTTGATGCACCTGTTAAATTTCCATGGGATCGGGTTAGTTACTTTGCCAGGGCTTACATTGATCATGAGTTTATTTGGTGGATGGCGAGGTACCCATCCCGAACCGGGGTGATCGGCCGTCTTTTTTGGGGTAACCTATTAATACCTTTACTATAAGTGTTATGAGAAAGATCATTTTCACCACATGGAATCACATGAAATTTAATATTCTAGGTTTTTTATCAAATTAAAAGAAAATAAAATTCCATTGTTCAAATTTTTAGAAGCACTAGTAAATCTTGCATTTTATATTGTAGATGGTCACTTATAAGTATACAGGGTTCATTCTTCATGCACCTGTGAAATTTCCATGGGATCGGGTTAGTTACTTTGCAAGGGCTTACATTGATCATGAGTTTATTTGGAGGATGGCGAGGTACCCATCCCGAACAGGGGTGATCGGCCGTCTTTTTTGGGGTATCCCATTAATACCTTTACTACAAGTGTTATGAGAAAGATCATTTTCACCACATGGAATCACATGAAATTTAATTTTCTAGGTTTTTTATCAAATTAAAAGAAAATAAAATTCCATTATTCAAATTTTACAAGCACTAGTAAATCTTGTATTGTATATTGTAGATGGTCACTTATAAGTATACAGGGTTCATTCTTGATGCACCTGTGAAATTTCCATGGGATCGGGTTAGTTACTTTGCCAGGGCCTACATTGATCATGAGTTTATTTGGAGGATGGCGAGGTACCCATCCCGAACCGGGGTGATCGGCCATCTTTTTTGGGGTATCCTATTAATACCTTTACTACAAGTGTTATGAGAAAGATCATTTTCACCACATGGAATCACATGAAATTTAATATTCTAGGTTTTTTATCAAATTAAAAGAAAATAAGATTCCATTGTTCAAATTTTTACAAGCACTAGTAAATCTTGTATTGTAAATTATAGATGGTCACTTATAAGTATACAGGGTTCATTCTTGATGCACCTGTGAAATTTCCATGGGATTGGGTAACTTACTTTGCCAGGACTAACTTTGATCATGAGTTTCTTTGGAGGATGGCGAGGGACCCATCCCGAACCGGGGTGATCGGCCGTCTTTTTTGGGGTATCCCATTAATACCTTTACTACAAGTGTTTTGAGAAAGATCATTTTCACCACATGGAATCACATGAAATTTAATATTCTAGGTTTTTTATCAAATTAAAAGAAAATAAAATTCCATTGTTCAAATTTTTACAAGCACTAGTAAATCTTGTATTGTATATTGTAGATGGTCACTTATAAGTATACAGGGTTCATTCTTGATGCATCTGTAAAATTTCCATGGGATCGGGCAAGTTACTTTGCCAGGACTAACTTTGATCATGAGTTTCTTTGGAGGATGGCGAGGGACCTATCCCGAACCGGGGTGATCGGCCGTCTTTTTTGGGGTATCCCATTAATACCTTTACTACAAGTGCTATGAGAAAGATCATTTTCACCACATGGAATCACATGAAATTTAATATTCTAGGTTTTTTATCAAATTAAAAGAAAATAAAATTCCATTGTTCAAATTTTTACAAGCACTAGTAAATCTTGTATTGTATACTGTAGATGGTCACTTATAAGTATACAGGGTTCATTCTTAATGCACCTGTGAAATTTCCATGGGATCGGGCAAGTTACTTTGCATGGACTAACTTTGATCATGAGTTTCTTTGGAGGATGGCGAGGGACCCATCCCGAACAGGGGTGATCGGCCGTCTTTTTTGGGGTATCCCATTAATACCTTTACTACAAGTGTTATGAGAAAGATCATTTTCACCACATGGAATCACATGAAATTTAATATTCTAGGGTTTTTATCAAATTAAAAGCTAATAAAATTCCATTGTTTAAATTTTAATAAGCACGAGTAAATCATGTATAGTAAATTGTAGATGATCACTTATAAGTATACAGGGTTCATTCTGGATGCACCTATGAAATTTCTGTGAGATCGGGCTAGTAACTTTGCCAAGACTAACATTGATCATGAGTTTAACTGGAGGATGGCGAGGCACCCATCCCGAACCGGGGTGATCGGCTGTCTTTTTTGGGGTATCCCATTAATACCTTTACTACAAGTGTTATGAGAAAGATAATTTTCACCACATGGAATCACATGAAATTTAATATTCTAGGTTTTTTATCAAATTAAGAGAAAATAAAATTCCATTATTCAAATTTTTACAAGCACTAGTAAATCTTGTATTGTATATTGTAGATGGTCACTTATAAGTATACAGGGTTCATTCTTGATGCACCTGTTAAATTTCCATGGGATCGGGTTAGTTACTTTGCCAGGGCTTACATTGATCATGAGTTTATTTGGTGGATGGCGAGGTACCCATCCCGAACCGGGGTGATCGGCCGTCTTTTTTGGGGTAACCTATTAATACCTTTACTATAAGTGTTATGAGAAAGATCATTTTCACCACATGGAATCACATGAAATTTAATATTCTAGGTTTTTTATCAAATTAAAAGAAAATAAAATTCCATTGTTCAAATTTTTAGAAGCACTAGTAAATCTTGCATTTTATATTGTAGATGGTCACTTATAAGTATACAGGGTTCATTCTTCATGCACCTGTGAAATTTCCATGGGATCGGGTTAGTTACTTTGCAAGGGCTTACATTGATCATGAGTTTATTTGGAGGATGGCGAGGTACCCATCCCGAACAGGGGTGATCGGCCGTCTTTTTTGGGGTATCCCATTAATACCTTTACTACAAGTGTTATGAGAAAGATCATTTTCACCACATGGAATCACATGAAATTTAATTTTCTAGGTTTTTTATCAAATTAAAAGAAAATAAAATTCCATTATTCAAATTTTACAAGCACTAGTAAATCTTGTATTGTATATTGTAGATGGTCACTTATAAGTATACAGGGTTCATTCTTGATGCACCTGTGAAATTTCCATGGGATCGGGTTAGTTACTTTGCCAGGGCCTACATTGATCATGAGTTTATTTGGAGGATGGCGAGGTACCCATCCCGAACCGGGGTGATCGGCCATCTTTTTTGGGGTATCCTATTAATACCTTTACTACAAGTGTTATGAGAAAGATCATTTTCACCACATGGAATCACATGAAATTTAATATTCTAGGTTTTTTATCAAATTAAAAGAAAATAAGATTCCATTGTTCAAATTTTTACAAGCACTAGTAAATCTTGTATTGTAAATTATAGATGGTCACTTATAAGTATACAGGGTTCATTCTTGATGCACCTGTGAAATTTCCATGGGATTGGGTAACTTACTTTGCCAGGACTAACTTTGATCATGAGTTTCTTTGGAGGATGGCGAGGGACCCATCCCGAACCGGGGTGATCGGCCGTCTTTTTTGGGGTATCCCATTAATACCTTTACTACAAGTGTTTTGAGAAAGATCATTTTCACCACATGGAATCACATGAAATTTAATATTCTAGGTTTTTTATCAAATTAAAAGAAAATAAAATTCCATTGTTCAAATTTTTACAAGCACTAGTAAATCTTGTATTGTATATTGTAGATGGTCACTTATAAGTATACAGGGTTCATTCTTGATGCACCTGTGAAATTTCCATGGGATCGGGTTAGTTACTTTGCCAGGGCCTACATTGATCATGAGTTTATTTGGAGGATGGCGAGGTACCCATCCCGAACCGGGGTGATCGGCCATCTTTTTTGGGGTATCCTATTAATACCTTTACTACAAGTGTTATGAGAAAGATCATTTTCACCACATGGAATCACATGAAATTTAATATTCTAGGTTTTTTATCAAATTAAAAGAAAATAAGATTCCATTGTTCAAATTTTTACAAGCACTAGTAAATCTTGTATTGTAAATTATAGATGGTCACTTATAAGTATACAGGGTTCATTCTTGATGCACCTGTGAAATTTCCATGGGATTGGGTAACTTACTTTGCCAGGACTAACTTTGATCATGAGTTTCTTTGGAGGATGGCGAGGGACCCATCCCGAACCGGGGTGATCGGCCGTCTTTTTTGGGGTATCCCATTAATACCTTTACTACAAGTGTTTTGAGAAAGATCATTTTCACCACATGGAATCACATGAAATTTAATATTCTAGGTTTTTTATCAAATTAAAAGAAAATAAAATTCCATTGTTCAAATTTTTACAAGCACTAGTAAATCTTGTATTGTATATTGTAGATGGTCACTTATAAGTATACAGGGTTCATTCTTGATGCATCTGTAAAATTTCCATGGGATCGGGCAAGTTACTTTGCCAGGACTAACTTTGATCATGAGTTTCTTTGGAGGATGGCGAGGGACCTATCCCGAACCGGGGTGATCGGCCGTCTTTTTTGGGGTATCCCATTAATACCTTTACTACAAGTGCTATGAGAAAGATCATTTTCACCACATGGAATCACATGAAATTTAATATTCTAGGTTTTTTATCAAATTAAAAGAAAATAAAATTCCATTGTTCAAATTTTTACAAGCACTAGTAAATCTTGTATTTTATATTGTAGATGGTCACTTATAAGTATACAGGGTTCATTCTTCATGCACCTGTGAAATTTCCATGGGATCGGGTTAGTTACTTTGCCAGGGCTTACATTGATCATGAGTTTATTTGGAGGATGGCGAGGTACCCATCCCGAACAGGGGTGCTCGGCCGTCTTTTTTGGGGTATCCCATTAATACCTTTACTACAAGTGTCATGAGAAAGATCATTTTCACCACATGGAATCACATGAAATTTAATATTCTAGGTTTTTTATCAAATTAAAAGAAAATAAAATTCCATTGTTCAAATTTTTACAAGCACTAGTAAATCTTGTATTGTATATTGTAGATGGTCACTTATAAGTATACAGGGTTCATTCTTGATGCACCTGTGAAATTTGCATGGGATCGGGCAAGTTACTTTGCGAGGACTAACTTTGATCATGAGTTTCTTTGGAGGATGGCGAGGGACCTATCCCGAACCGGGGTGATCGGCCGTCTTTTTTGGGGTATCCCATTAATACCTTTACTACTAGTGTTATGAGAAAGATCATTTTCACCTCATGGAATCACATGAAATTTAATATTCTAGGTTTTTTATCAAATTAAAAGCTAACAAAATTCCATTTTTCAAATTTTAATAAGCACTAGTAAATCGTGTATAATAAATTGTAGATGATCACTTATAAGTATACAGGGTTCATTCTGGATGCACCTATGAAATTTCTGTGAGATCGGGCTTGTTACTTTGCCAGGACTAACATTGATCATGAGTTTAACTGGAGGATGGCGAGGCACCCATCCCGAACCGGGGTGATCGGCCATCTTTTTTGGGGTATCCCATTAATACCTTTACTACAAGTGTTATGAGATAGATCATTTTCACCACATGGAATCACATGGAATTTAATATTCTAGGTTTTTTATCAAATTAAAAGAAAATAAAATTCCATTGTTCAAATTTTTACAAGCACTAGTAAATCTTGTATTTTATATTGTAGATGGTCACTTATAAGTATACAGGGTTCATGCTTCATGCACCCGTGAAATTTCCAAGGGATCGGGCAAGTTACTTTGCCAGGACTAACATTGATCATGAGTTTAACTGGAGGATGGCGAGGCACCCATCCCGAACCGGGGTGATCGGCCATCTTTTTTGGGGTATCCCATTAATACCTTTACTACAAGTGTTATGAGAAAGATCATTTTCACCACATGGAATCACATGAAATTTAATATTCTAGGTTTTTTATCAAATTAAAAGAAAATAAAATTCCATTATTCAAATTTTTACAAGAACTAGTAAATCTTGTATTGTATATTGTAGATGGTCACTTATAAGTATACAGGGTTCATTCTTGATGCACCTGTGAAATTTCCATGGGATCGGGCAAGTTACTTTGCCAGGACTAACATTGATCATGAGTTTCTTTGGACGATGGCGAGGCACCCATCCCGAACCGGGGTGATCGGCCGTCTTTTTTGGGGTATCCCATTAATACCTTTACTACAAGTGTTATGAGAAAGATCATTTTCACCACATTGAATCACATGAAATTTAATTTTCTAGGTTTTTTATCAAATTAAAAGAAAATAAAATTCCATTATTCAAATTTTACAAGCACTAGTAAATCTTGTATTGTATATTGTAGATGGTCACTTATAAGTATACAGGGTTCATTCTTGATGCACCTGTGAAATTTCCATGGGATCGGGTTAGTTACTTTGCCAGGGCCTACATTGATCATGAGTTTATTTGGAGGATGGCGAGGTACCCATCCCGAACTGGGGTGATCGGCCATCTTTTTTGGGGTATCCTATTAATACCTTTACTACAAGTGTTATGAGAAAGATCATTTTCACCACATGGAATCACATGAAATTTAATATTCTAGGTTTTTTATCAAATTAAAAGAAAATAAAATTCCATTGTTCAAATTTTTACAAGCACTAGTAAATCTTGTATTGTATATTATAGATGGTCACTTATAAGTATACAGGGTTCATTCTTGATGCACCTGTGAAATTTCCATGGGATTGGGTAACTTACTTTGCCAGGACTAACTTTGATCATGAGTTTCTTTGGAGGATGGCGAGGGACCCATCCCGAACCGGGGTGATCGGCCGTCTTTTTTGGGGTATCCCATTAATACCTTTACTACAAGTGTTTTGAGAAAGATCATTTTCACCACATGGAATCACATGAAATTTAATATTCTAGGTTTTTTATCAAATTAAAAGAAAATAAAATTCCATTGTTCAAATTTTTACAAGCACTAGTAAATCTTGTATTGTATATTGTAGATGGTCACTTATAAGTATACAGGGTTCATTCTTGATGCATCTGTAAAATTTCCATGGGATCGGGCAAGTTACTTTGCCAGGACTAACTTTGATCATGAGTTTCTTTGGAGGATGGCGAGGGACCTATCCCGAACCGGGGTGATCGGCCGTCTTTTTTGGGGTATCCCATTAATACCTTTACTACAAGTGCTATGAGAAAGATCATTTTCACCACATGGAATCACATGAAATTTAATATTCTAGGTTTTTTATCAAATTAAAAGCTAATAAAATTCCATTGTTCAAATTTTAATAAGCACTAGTAAATCGTGTATAGTAGATTGTAGATGATCACTTATAAGTATACAGGGTTCATTCTGGATGCACCTATGAAATTTCTGTGAGATCGGGCTAGTTACTGTGCCAGGACTAACATTGATCATGAGTTTAACTGGAGGATGGCGAGGGAACCATCACGAACTGGGGTGATCGGCCGTCTTTTTTGGGGTATCCCATTAATACCTTTACTACAAGTGTTATGAGAAAGATCTTTTTCACCGCATGGAATCACATGAAATTTAATATTCTAGGTTTTTTATCAAATTAAAAGCTAATAAAATTCCATTGTTTAAATTTTAATAAGCACTAGTAAATCGTGTATAGTAAATTGTAGATGGTCACTTATAAGTACATAGGATTCATTCTTGATGCACCTGTGAAATTTCCATGGGATCGAGCTAGTTACTTTGCCAAGACAAACATTGATCATGAGTTTAACTGGAGGATGGCGAGGGAACCATCCCGAACTGGGGTGATCGGCCGTCTTTTTTGGGGTATCCCATTAATACCTTTACTACAAGTGTTATGAGAAAGATCTTTTTCACCGCATGGAATCACATGAAATTTAATATTCTAGGTTTTTTATCAAATTAAAAGCTAATAAAATTCCATTGTTTAAATTTTAATAAGCACTAGTAAATCGTGTATAGTAAATTGTAGATGGTCACTTATAAGTATACAGGGTTCATTCTTGATGCACCTGTGAAATTTCCATGGGATCGAGCTAGTTAGTTTGCCAGGACTAACATTGATCATGAGTTTAACTGGAGGATGGCGAGGGAACCATCCCGAACTGGGGTGATCGGCCGTCTTTTTTGGGGTATCCCATTAATACCTTTACTACAAGTGTTATGAGAAAGATCTTTTCACCGCATGGAATCACATGAAATTTAATATTCTAGGTTTTTTATCAATTTAAAAGCTAATAAAATTCCATTGTTTAAATATTAATAAGCACTAGTAAATCGTGTATAGTAAATTGTAGATGGTCACTTATAAGTATACAGGGTTCATTCTTGATGCACCTGTGAAATTTCCATGGGATCGCTAGTTGCTTTGCCAGGACTAACATTGATCATGTGTTTAACTAGAGGATAGCGAGGGGGCATCCCAAAACGGAGTGATCGGCCGTCTTTTTTGGGGTATCCCATTAATACCTTTACTACAAGTTTTATGCGAAAGATCATTTTAACCACATGGAATCATATGAAATTTAATATTCTAGGTTTTTTATCAAATTAAAAGCTAATAAAATTCCATTGTTCAAATTTTTATAAGCACTAGTAAATCTTGTATTGTATATTGTAGATGGTCACTTATAAGTATACAGGGTTCATTCTTCATGCACCAGTGAAATTTCCATGGGATCGGGCAAGTTACTTTGCCAGGACTAACATTGATCATGAGTATCTTTGGAGCATGGTGAGGTACCCATCCCGAACCGGGGTGATCGGCCGTCATTTTTGGGGTATCCTATTAATACCTTTACTACAAGTGTTATGAGAAAGATCATTTTCACCACATGGAATCACATGAAATTTAATATTCTAGGTTTTTTATCAAATTAAAAGCTAATAAAATTCCATTTTTCAAATTTTAGAAAGCACTAGTAAATCGTGTATAGTAAATTGTAGATGATCACTTATAAGTATACAGGGTTCATTCTGGATGCACCTATGAAATTTCTGTGAGATCGGGCTAGTTACTGTGCCAGGACTAACATTGATCATGAGTTTAACTGGAGGATGGCGAGGGAACCATCACGAACTGGGGTGATCGGCCGTCTTTTTTGGGGTATCCCATTAATACCTTTACTACAAGTGTTATGAGAAAGATCTTTTTCACCGCATGGAATCACATGAAATTTAATATTCTAGGTTTTTTATCAAATTAAAAGCTAATAAAATTCCATTGTTTAAATTTTAATAAGCACTAGTAAATCGTGTATAGTAAATTGTAGATGGTCACTTATAAGTACATAGGATTCATTCTTGATGCACCTGTGAAATTTCCATGGGATCGAGCTAGTTACTTTGCCAAGACAAACATTGATCATGAGTTTAACTGGAGGATGGCGAGGGAACCATCCCGTACTGGGGTGATCGGCCGTCTTTTTTGGGGTATCCCATTAATACCTTTACTACAAGTGTTATGAGAAAGATCTTTTTCACCGCATGGAATCACATGAAATTTAATATTCTAGGTTTTTTATCAAATTAAAAGCTAATAAAATTCCATTGTTTAAATTTTAATAAGCACTAGTAAATCGTGTATAGTAAATTGTAGATGGTCACTTATAAGTATACAGGGTTCATTCTTGATGCACCTGTGAAATTTCCATGGGATCGAGCTAGTTACTTTGCCAGGACTAACATTGATCATGAGTTTAACTGGAGGATGGCGAGGGAACCATCCCGAACTGGGGTGATCGGCCGTCTTTTTTGGGGTATCCCATTAATACCTTTACTACAAGTGTTATGAGAAAGATCTTTTCACCGCATGGAATCACATGAAATTTAATATTCTAGGTTTTTTATCAATTTAAAAGCTAATAAAATTCCATTGTTTAAATATTAATATGCACTAGTAAATCGTGTATAGTAAATTGTAGATGGTCACTTATAAGTATACAGGGTTCATTCTTGATGCACCTGTGAAATTTCCATGGGATCGCTAGTTGCTTTGCCAGGACTAACATTGATCATGTGTTTAACTAGAGGATAGCGAGGGACCCATCCCAAAACGGAGTGATCGGCCGTCTTTTTTGGGGTATCCCATTAATACCTTTACTACAAGTCTTATGCGAAAGATCATTTTAACCACATGGAATCATATGAAATTTAATATTCTAGTTTTTTTATCAAATTAAAAGCTAATAAAATTCCATTGTTCAAATTTTTATAAGCACTAGTAAATCTTGTATTGTATATTGTAGATGGTCACTTATAAGTATACAGGGTTCATTCTTCATGCACCAGTGAAATTTCCATGGGATCGGGCAAGTTACTTTGCCAGGACTAACATTGATCATGAGTTTCTTTGGAGGATGGTGAGGTACCCATCCCGAACCGGGGTGATCGGCCGTCATTTTTGGGGTATCCTATTAATACCTTTACTACAAGTGTTATGAGAAAGATCATTTTCACCACATGGAATCACATGAAATTTAATATTCTAGGTTTTTTATCAAATTAAAAGCTAATAAAATTCCATTTTTCAAATTTTAGAAAGAACTAGTAAATCGTGTATAGTAAATTGTAGATGATCACTTATAAGTATACAGGGTTCATTCTGGATGCACCTATGAAATTTCTGTGAGATCGGGCTAGTTACTTTGCAAGGACTAACATTGATCATGAGTTTAACTGGAGGATGGCGAGGCAGCCATCCCGAACCGGGGTGATCGGCCATCTTTTTTGAGGTATCCCATTAATACCTTTACTACAAGTGTTATGAGAAAAATCTTTTTCACCACATGGAATCACATGAAATTTAATATTCTAGGTTTTTCATCAAATTAAAAGTTAATAAAATTCCATTGTTCAAATTTTTATAAGCACTAGTAAATCTTGTATTGTATATTGTAGATGGTCACTTATAAGTATACAGGGTTCATTCTTGATGCACCTATGAAATTTCCATGGGATCGGGCAAGTTACTTTGCCAGACCTAACATTCATCATGAGTTTAACTGGAGGATAGCGAGGGACCCATCCCAAATCGGGGTGATCGACCGTCTTTTTTGGGGTATCCCACTTATACCTTTACTACAACTGTTATGAGAAAGATCATTTTCACTACATGGAATCACATGAAATTTAATATTCTAGGTTTTTTATCAAATTAAAAGCTAATAAAATTCCATTGTTCAAATTTTTATAAGAACTAGTAAATGTTGTATAGTATATTGTAGATGGTCACTTATAAGTATACAGGGTTCATTCTTGATGCACATGTGAAATTTCCATGGGATCGGGTTAGTTACTTTGCCAGGACTTACATTGATCATGAGTTTATTTGGACGATGGCGAGGTACCCATCCCAAACCGAGGTGATCGGCCGTCTTTTTTGGGGTACCCCATTAATACTTTTACTACAAGTGTTATGAGAAAGATCATTTTCACCACATGGAATCACATGAAATTTAATATTCTAGGTTTTTTATTAAATTAAAAGCTAATAAAATTCCATCGTTCAAATTTTAATAAGCACTAGTAAATCGTGTATAGTAAATTGTATATGATCACTTATAAGTATACTGGGTTCATTCTGGATGCACCTGTGAAATTTTCGTGAGATCGGGCTGGTTACTTTGCCAGGACTAACATTGATCATGAGTTTAACTGGAGGATGGCGAGGGACCCATCCCGAACCGGGGTGATCGGCCGTCTTTTTTGGGGTATCCCATTAATACCTTTACTACAAGTGTTATGAGAAAGATCATTTTCACCACATGGAATCACATGAAATTTAATATTCTAGGTTTTTTATCAAATTAAATGCAAATAAAATTCCATTGTTCAAATTTTTACAAGCACTAGTAAATCTTGTATTGTATATTGTAGATGGTCATTTATAAGTATACAGGGTTCATTCTTGATGCACCTGTGAAATTTCCATGGGATTGGGCAAGTTACTTTGCCGGGACTAACATTGATCATGAGTTTAACTGGAGGAAGGCGAGGGACCCATCCCGAATCGGGGTGATCGGCCATCTTTTTTGGGGTATCCCATTAATACCTTTACTACAAGTGTTATGAGAAAGATCATTTTCACCTCATGGAATCACATGAAATTTAATAATCTAAGTTTTTTATCAAATTAAAAGCTAATAAAATTCCATTGTTCAAATTTTTATAAGAACTTGTAAATCTTGTATAGTATATTGTAGATGGTCACTTATAAGTATACAGTGTTCATTCTTGATGCACCTGTGAAATTTCCATGGGATCGGGTTAGTTACTTTGCCAGGACTTACATTGATCATGAGTTTATTTGGAGGATGGCGAGGTACCCATCCCAAACCGAGGTGATCGGCCGTCTTTTTTGGGGTACCCCATTAATACTTTTACTACAAGTGTTATGAGAAAGATCATTTTCACCACATGGAATCACATGAAATTTAATATTCTAGGTTTTTTATTAAATTAAAAGCTAATAAAATTCCATCGTTCAAATTTTAATAAGCACTAGTAAATCGTGTATAGTAAATTGTATATGATCACTTATAAGTATACTGGGTTCATTCTGGATGCACCTGTGAAATTTTCGTGAGATCGGGCTGGTTACTTTGCCAGGACTAACATTGATCATGAGTTTAACTGGAGGATGGCGAGGGACCCATCCCGAACCGGGGTGATCGGCCGTCTTTTTTGGGGTATCCCATTAATACCTTTACTACAAGTGTTATGAGAAAGATCATTTTCACCACATGGAATCACATGAAATTTAATATTCTAGGTTTTTTATCAAATTAAATGCAAATAAAATTCCATTGTTCAAATTTTTACAAGCACTAGTAAATCTTGTATTGTATATTGTAGATGGTCATTTATAAGTATACAGGGTTCATTCTTGATGCACCTGTGAAATTTCCATGGGATTGGGCAAGTTACTTTGCCGGGACTAACATTGATCATGAGTTTAACTGGAGGAAGGCGAGGGACCCATCCCGAATCCGGGTGATCGGCCATCTTTTTTGGGGTATCCCATTAATACCTTTACTACAAGTGTTATGAGAAAGATCATTTTCACCTCATGGAATCACATGAAATTTAATAATCTAAGTTTTTTATCAAATTAAAAGCTAATAAAATTCCATTGTTCAAATTTTTATAAGAACTTGTAAATCTTGTATAGTATATTGTAGATGGTCACTTATAAGTATACAGTGTTCATTCTTGATGCACCTGTGAAATTTCCATGGGATCGGGTTAGTTACTTTGCCAGGACTTACATTGATCATGAGTTTATTTGGAGGATGGCGAGGTACCCATCCCGAACCGGGGTGTTCGGCCATCTTTTTTGGGGTATCCCATTAATACCTTTACTACAAGTGTTATGAGAAAGATCAATTTCACCACATGGAATCACATGAAATTTTATATTCTAGGCTTTTTATCAAATTAAAAGCTACTAAAATTCCATTGTTCAAATTTTAATAAGCACTAGAAAATCGTGTATAGTAAATTGTAGATGATCACTTATAAGTATACATGGTTCATTCTGGATGCACCTGTGAAATTTCCATGGGATCGGGCTAGTTACTTTTCCAGGACTAACATTGATCATGAGTTTAACTGGAGTACGGCGAGGGACCCATCCGGAACCGGGGTGATCGGCCATCTTTTTTAGGGTATCCCATTAATATCTTTACTACAAGTGTTAGGAGAAAGATAATTTTCACCACATGGAATCTCATGAAATTTAATATTCTAGGTTTTTTATTAAATTAAAAGCTATTAAAATTCCATTGTTCAAATTTTAATAAGCACTAGTAAATCGTGTATAGTAAATTGTAGATGATCACTTATAAGTATACAGGGTTCATTCTGGATGCACCTATGAAATTTCTGTGAGATCGAGCTAGTTACTTTGCCAGGACTAACATTGATCATGAGTTTAACTGGAGGATGGCGAGGCACCCATCCCGAACCGGGGTGATCGGCCATCTTTTTTGGGGTATCCCATTAATACCTTTACTACAAGTGTTATGAGAAAAATCTTTTTCACCACATGGAATCACATGAAATTTAATATTCTAGGTTTTTCATCAAATTAAAAGTTAACAAAATTCCATTGTTCAAATTTTTATAAGCACTAGTAAATCTTGTATTGTATATTGTAGATGGTCACTTATAAGTATACAGGGTTCATTCTTGATGCACCTATGAAATTTCCATGGGATCGGGCAAGTTACTTTGCCAGACCTAACATTCATCATGAGTTTAACTGGAGGATAGCGAGGGACCCATCCCAAATCGGGGTGATCGACCGTCTTTTTTGGGGTATCCCACTTATACCTTTACTACAACTGTTATGAGAAAGATCATTTTCACTACATGGAATCACATGAAATTTAATATTCTAGGTTTTTTATCAAATTAAAAGCTAATAAAATTCCATTGTTCAAATTTTTATAAGAACTAGTAAATGTTGTATAGTATATTGTAGATGGTCACTTATAAGTATACAGGGTTCATTCTTGATGCACATGTGAAATTTCCATGGGGTCGGGTTAGTTACTTTGCCAGGACTTACATTGATCATGAGTTTATTTGGAGGATAGCGAGGTACCCATCCCAAACCGAGGTGATCGGCCGTCTTTTTTGGGGTACCCTATCAATACCTTTACTACATGTGTTATGAGAAAGATCATTTTCACCACATGGAATCACATGAAATTTAATATTCTAGGTTTTTTATCAAATTAAAAGCTAATAAAATTACATTGTTCAAATTTTAATAAGCACTAGTAAATCGTGTATAGTAAATTGTATATGATCACTTATAAGTATACTGGGTTCATTCTGGATGCACCTGTGAAATTTCCGTGAGATCGGGCTGGTTACTTTGCCAGGACTAACATTGATCATGAGTTTAACTGGAGGATGGCGAGGCATCCGTCCCGAACCGGGGTGATCGGCCATCTTTTTTGGGGTATACCATTAATACCCTTACTATAAGTGTTATGAGAAAGATCATTTTCACCACATGGAATCACATGAAATTTAATATTCTAGGTTTTTTATCAAATTAAATGCAAATAAAATTCCATTGTTCAAATTTTTACAAGCACTAGTAAATCTTGTATTGTATATTGTAGATGGTCACTTATAAGTATACAGGGTTCATTCTTGATGCACCTGTCAAATTTCCATGGGATCGGGCAAGTTACTTTGCCGGGACTAACATTGATCATGAGTTTAACTGGAGGAAGGCGAGGGACCCATCCCGAACCGGGGTGATCTGCCATCTTTTTTGGGGTATCCCATTAATACCTTTACTACAAGTGTTATGAGAAAGATCATTTTCACCTCATGGAATCACATGAAATTTAATAATCTAAGTTTTTTATCAAATTAAAAGCTAATAAAATTCCATTGTTCAAATTTTTATAAGAACTAGTAAATCTTGTATAGTATATTGTAGATGGTCACTTATAAGTATACAGTGTTCATTCTTGATGCACCTGTGAAATTTCCATGGGATCGGGTTAGTTACTTTGCCAGGACTTACATTGATCATGAGTTTATTTAGAGGATGGCGAGGTACCCAACCCGAACCGGGGTGTTCGGCCATCTTTTTTGGGGTATCCCATTAATACCTTTACTACAAGTGTTATGAGAAAGATCAATTTCACCACATGGAATCACATGAAATTTTATATTCTAGGCTTTTTATCAAATTAAAAGCTACTAAAATTCCATTGTTCAAATTTTAATAAGCACTAGAAAATCGTGTATAGTAAATTGTAGATGATCACTTATAAGTATACATGGTTCATTCTGGATGCACCTGTGAAATTTCCATGGGATCGGGCTAGTTACTTTTCCAGGACTAACATTGATCATGAGTTTAACTGGAGGACGGCGAGGGACCCATCCCGAACCGGGGTGATCGGCCATCTTTTTTGGGGTATCCCATTAATATCTTTACTACAAGTGTTAGGAGAAAGATCATTTTCACCACATGGAATCTCATGAAATTTAATATTCTAGGTTTTTTATTAAATTAAAAGCTATTAAAATTCCATTGTTCAAATTTTAATAAGCACTAGTAAATCGTGTATAGTAAATTGTAGATGATCACTTATAAGTATACAGGGTTCAATCTGGATGCACCTGTGAAATTTCCATGGGACCGGGCTAGTTAGATTACCAGGACTAACATTGATCATGAGTTTTACTGGAGGATGGCGAGGGACCCATCCCGAACCGGGGTGATCGGACATCTTTTTTGGGGTATCCCATTAATACCTTTACTACAAGTGTTATGAGAAAGATCATTTTCACCACATGGAATCACATGAAATTCAATATTCTAGGCTTTTTATCAAATTAAAAGTAATTAAAATCCATTGTTCAAATTTTAATAAGCAATAGTAAATCGTGTATAGTAAATTGTAGATGATCACTTATTAGTATACAGGGTTCATTCTTGATGCACCTATGAAATTTCCGTTAGATCGGGCTAGTTACTTTGCCAGGACTAACATTGATCATGTGTTTAACTGGAGGATGGCGAGGGACCCATCCCGAACCGGGGTGATCGGCCGTCCTTTTTGGGGTATCCTATTAATACCTATACTACAAGTGTTATGAGAAAGATCATTTTTACAACTTGGAATCACATGAAATTTAATATTCTAGGTTTTTTATCAAATTAAAAGCTAATAAAATTCCATTGTTCAAATTTTAATAAGCACTAGTAAATAGTGTATAGTAAATTGTAGATAATCCCTTATAAGTATACAGGGTTCATTCTGGATGCACCTGTAAAATTTCCATGGGATCGGGCTAGTTACTTTGCCAGGACTAACATTGATCATGAGTTTTACTAGAGGATGGCGAGGGACCCATCCCAAACCGGGGTGTTCGGCCATCTTTTTTGGGGTATCCCATTAATACCTTTACTACAAGTGTTATGAGAAAGATCAATTTCACCACATGGAATCACATGAAATTTTATATTCTAGGCTTTTTATCAAATTAAAAGCTAATAAAATTCCATTGTTCAAATTTTAATAAGCACTAGTAAATCGTGTATAGTAAATTGTAGATGATCACTTATAAGTATACAGGGTTCCTTCTTGATGCACCTGTGAAATTTCCATGGGATCGGGCAAGTTACTTTGCCAGGACTAACATTGATCATGAGTTTAACTGGAGGAAGGCAAGGGACCCATCCCGAACCGGGGTGATCGGCCATCTTTTTTGGGGTATCCCATTAATACCTTTACTACAAGTGTTATGAGAAAGATCATTTTCACCACATGGAATCACATGATATTTAATATTCTAGGTTTTTTATTATATTAAAAGCTAATAAAATTCCACTGTTAAAATTTTAATAAGCACTTGTAAATCGTGTATATTAAATTGTAGATGATCACTTATAAGTATACAGGGTTCATTCTGGATGCACCTGTGAAATTTCCATGAGATCGGGCTGGTTACTTTGCCAGGACTAACATTGATCATGAGTTTAACTGGAGGATGGCGAGGGACCCATCCCGAACCGGGGTGATCGGCAGTCTTTTTTGGGGTATCCCATTAATACCTTTACAACAAGTGTTATGAGAAAGATCATTTTCACCACATGGAATCACATGAAATTTAATATTCTAGGTTTTTAATTAAATTAAAAGCTAATAAAATTCCATCGTTCAAATTTTAATAAGCACTAGTAAATCGTGTATAGTAAATTGTATATGATCACTTATAAGTATACTGGGTTCATTCTGGATGCACCTGTGAAATTTCCGTGAGATCGGGCTGGTTACTTTGCCAGGACTAACATTGATCATGAGTTTAACTGGAGGATGGCGAGGGACCCATCCCGAACCGGGGTGATCGGCCGTCTTTTTTGGGGTATCCCATTAAACCTTTACTACAAGTGTTATGAGAAAGATCATTTTCACCACATGGAATCACATGAAATTTAATATTCTAGGTTTTTTATTAAATTAAAAGCTAATAAAATTCCATCGTTCAAATTTTAATAAGCACTAGTAAATCGTGTATAGTATATTGTATATGATCACTTATAAGTATACTGGGTTCATTCTGGATGCACCTGTGAAATTTCCGTGAGATCGGGCTGGTTACTTTGCCAGGACTAACATTGATCATGAGTTTAACTGGAGGAAGGCGAGGGACCCATCCCGAACCGGGGTGATCTGCCATCTTTTTTGGGGTATCCCATTAATACCTTTACTACAAGTGTTATGAGAAAGATCATTTTCACCACATGGAATCACATGAAATTTAATATTCTAGGTTTTTTATTATATTAAAAGCTAATAAAATTCCACTGTTAAAATTTTAATAAGCACTAGTAAATCGTGTATATTAAATTGTAGATGATCACTTATAAGTATACAGGGTTCATTCTGGACGCACTTGTGAAATTTCCGTGAGATCGGGCTAGTTACTTTGCCAGGACTAACATTGATCATGAGTTTAACTGGAGGATGGCGAGGGACCCATCCCGAACCGGGGTGATCGGCCGTCTTTTTTGGGGTATCCCATTAATACCTTTACTACAAGTGTTATGAGAAAGATCATTTTCACCACATGGAATCACATGAAATTTAATATTCTAGGTTTTTTATTAAATTAAAAGCTAATAAAATTCCATCGTTCAAATTTTAATAAGCACTAGTAAATCGTGTATAGTAAATTGTATATGATCACTTATAAGTATACTGGGTTCATTCTGGATGCACCTTTGAAATTTCCGTGAGATCGGGCCGGTTACTTTGCCAGGACTAACATTGATCATGAGTTTAACTGGAGGATGGCGAGGGACCCATCCCGAACCGGGGTGATCGGCCGTCTTTTTTGGGGTATCCCATTAATACCTTTACTACAAGTGTTATGAGAAAGATCATTTTCACCACATGGAATCACACGAAATTTAATATTCTAGGTTTTTTATTATATTAAAAGCTAATAAAATTCCACTGTTAAAATTTTAATAAGCACTAGTAAATCGTGTATATTAAATTGTAGATGATCACTTATAAGTATACAGGGTTCATTCTGGACGCACTTGTGAAATTTCCGTGAGATCGGGCTGGTTACTTTGCCAGGACTAACATTGATCATGAGTTTAACTGGACGATGGCGAGGGACCCATCCCGAACCGGGGTGATCGGCCGTCTTTTTTGGGGTATCCCATTAATACCTTTACTACAAGTGTTATGAGAAAGATCATTTTCACCACATGGAATCACATGAAATTTAATATTCTAGGTTTTTTATTAAATTAAAAGCTAATAAAATTCCATCGTTCAAATTTTAATAAGCACTAGTAAATCGTGTATAGTAAATTGTATATGATCACTTATAAGTATACTGGGTTCATTCTGGATGCACCTTTGAAATTTCCGCGAGATCGGGCTGGTTACTTTGCCAGGACTAACATTGATCATGAGTTTAACTGGAGGATGGCGAGGGACCCATCCCGAACCGGGGTGATCGGCCGTCCTTTTTGGGGTATCCTATTAATACCTATACTACAAGTGTGATGAGAAAGATCATTTTTACCACTTGGAATCACATGAAATTTAATATTCAAGGTTTTTTATCAAATTAAAAGCTAATAAAATTCCATTTTTCAAATTTTAATAAGCATTAGTAAATAGTGTATAGTAAATTGTAGATAATCACTTATAAGTATACAGGGTTCATTCTGGATGCACCTGTAAAATTTCCATGGGATCGGGGTAGTTACTTTGCCAGGACTAACATTGATCATGAGTTTTACTAGAGGATGGCGAGGGACCCATCCCGAACCGGGGTGTTCGGCCATCTTTTTTGGGGTATCCCATTAATACCTTTAAAGTGTTATGAGAAAGATCAATTTCACCACATGGAATCACATGAAATTTTATATTCTAGGCTTTTTATCAAATTAAAAGCTAATAAACTTCCATTGTTCAAATTTTAATAAGCAATAGTAAATCGTGTATAGTAAATTGTAGATGATCACTTATAAGTATAAAGGGTTCATTCTTGATGCACCTGTGAAATTTCCATGGGATCGGGCAAGTTACTTTGCTAGGACTAACATTGATCATGAGTTTAACTGGAGGAAGGCGAGGGACCCATCCCGAACCGGGGTGATCGGCCATCCTTTTTGGGGTATCCCATTAATACCTTTACTACAAGTGCTATGAGAAAGATCATTTTCACCACATGGAATCACATGAAATTTAATATTCTAGGTTTTTTATTATATTAAAAGCTAATAAAATTCCACTATAAAAATTTTAATAAGCACTAGTAAATCGTGTATATTAAATTGTAGATGATTACTTATAAGTATACAGGGTTCATTCTGGATGCACCTGTGAAATTTCCATGAGATCGGGCTGGTTACTTTGCCAGGACTAACATTGATCATGAGTTTAACTGGAGGATGGCGAGGGACCCATCCCGAACCGGGGTGATCGGCAGTCTTTTTTGGGGTATCCCATTAATACCTTTACTACAAGTGTTATGAGAAAGATCATTTTCACCACATGGAATCACATGAAATTTAATATTCTAGGTTTTTTATTAAATTAAAAGCTAATAAAATTCCATCGTTCAAATTTTAATAAGCACTAGTAAATCGTGTATAGTAAATTGTATATGATCACTTATAAGTATACAGGGTTCATTCTGGATGCACCTGTGAAATTTCTGTGAGATCGGGCTGGTTACTTTGCCAGGACTAACATTGATCATGAGTTTAACTGGAGGATGGCGAGGGACCCATCCCGAACCGGGGTGATCGGCCGTCTTTTTTGGGGTATCCCATTAATACCTTTACTACGAGTGTTATGAGAAAGATCATTTTCACCACATGGAATCACATGAAATTTAATATTCTAGGTTTTTTATTAAATTAAAAGCTAATAAAATTCCATCGTTCAAATTTTAATAAGCACAAGTAAATCGTGTATAGTAAATTGTACATGATCACTTATAAGTATACAGGGTTCATTCTGGATGCACCTGTGAAATTTCCGTGAGATCGGGCTGGTTACTTTGCCAGGACTAACATTGATCATGAGTTTAACTGGAGGATGGCGAGGGACCCATCCCGAACCGGGGTGATCGGCCATCTTTTTTGGGGTATCCCATTAATACCTTTACTACGAGTGTTATGAGAAAGATCATTTTCACCACATGGAATCACATGAAATTTAATATTCTAGGTTTTTTATTTAATTAAAAGCTAATAAAATTCCATCGTTCAAATTTTAATAAGCATTAGTAAATAGTGTATAGTAAATTGTAGATAATCACTTATAAGTATACAGGGTTCATTCTGGATGCACCTGTAAAATTTCCATGGGATCGGGCTAGTTACTTTGCCAGGACTAACATTGATCATGAGTTTTACTAGAGGATGGCGAGGGACCCATCCCGAACCGGGGTGTTCGGCCATCTTTTTTGGGGTATCCCATTAATACCTTTAAAGTGTTATGAGAAAGATCAATTTCACCACATGGAATCACATGAAATTTTATATTCTAGGCTTTTTATCAAATTAAAAGCTAATAAAATTCCATTGTTCAAATTTTAATAAGCAATAGTAAATCGTGTATAGTAAATTGTAGATGATCACTTATAAGTATAAAGGGTTCATTCTTGATGCACCTGTGAAATTTCCATGGGATCGGGCAAGTTACTTTGCTAGGACTAACATTGATCATGAGTTTAACTGGAGGAAGGCGAGGGACCCATCCCGAACCGGGGTGATCGGCCATCCTTTTTGGGGTATCCCATTAATACCTTTACTACAAGTGCTATGAGAAAGATCATTTTCACCACATGGAATCACATGAAATTTAATATTCTAGGTTTTTTATTATATTAAAAGCTAATAAAATTCCACTATAAAAATTTTAATAAGCACTAGTAAATCGTGTATATTAAATTGTAGATGATTACTTATAAGTATACAGGGTTCATTCTGGATGCACCTGTGAAATTTCCATGAGATCGGGCTGGTTACTTTGCCAGGACTAACATTGATCATGAGTTTAACTGGAGGATGGCGAGGGACCCATCCCGAACCGGGGTGATCGGCAGTCTTTTTTGGGGTATCCCATTAATACCTTTACTACAAGTGTTATGAGAAAGATCATTTTCACCACATGGAATCACATGAAATTTAATATTCTAGGTTTTTTATTAAATTAAAAGCTAATAAAATTCCATTGTTCAAATTTTAATAAGCACTAGTAAATCGTGTATAGTAAATTGTAGATGATCACTTATAAGTATACAGGGTTCATTCTGGATGCACCTATGAAATTTCTGTGAGATCGAGCTAGTTACTTTGCCAGGACTAACATTGATCATGAGTTTAACTGGAGGATGGCGAGGCACCCATCCCGAACCGAGGTGATCGGCCATCTTTTTTGGGGTATCCCATTAATACCTTTACTACAAGTGTTATGAGAAAAATCTTTTTCACCACATGGAATCACATGAAATTTAATATTCTAGGTTTTTCATCAAATTAAAAGTTAATAAAATTCCATTGTTCAAATTTTTATAAGCACTAGTAAATCTTGTATTGTTTATTGTAGATGGTCACTTATAAGTATACAGGGTTCATTCTTGATGCACCTATGAAATTTCCATGGGATCGGGCAAGTTACTTTGCCAGACCTAACATTCATCATGAGTTTAACTGGAGGATAGCGAGGGACCCATCCCAAATCGGGGTGATCGACCGTCTTTTTTGGGGTATCCCACTTATACCTTTACTACAACTGTTATGAGAAAGATCATTTTCACTACATGGAATCACATGAAATTTAATATTCTAGGTTTTTTATCAAATTAAAAGCTAATAAAATTCCATTGTTCAAATTTTTATAAGAACTAGTAAATGTTGTATAGTATATTGTAGATGGTCACTTATAAGTATACAGGGTTCATTCTTGATGCACATGTGAAATTTCCATGGGGTCGGGTTAGTTACTTTGCCAGGACTTACATTGATCATGAGTTTATTTGGAGGATAGCGAGGTACCCATCCCAAACCGAGGTGATCGGCCGTCTTTTTTGGGGTACCCTATCAATACCTTTACTACATGTGTTATGAGAAAGATCATTTTCACCACATGGAATCACATGAAATTTAATATTCTAGGTTTTTTATCAAATTAAAAGCTAATAAAATTACATTGTTCAAATTTTAATAAGCACTAGTAAATCGTGTATAGTAAATTGTATATGATCACTTATAAGTATACTGGGTTCATTCTGGATGCACCTGTGAAATTTCCGTGAGATCGGGCTGGTTACTTTGCCAGGACTAACATTGATCATGAGTTTAACTGGAGGATGGCGAGGCATCCGTCCCGAACCGGGGTGATCGGCCATCTTTTTTGGGGTATACCATTAATACCCTTACTATAAGTGTTATGAGAAAGATCATTTTCACCACATGGAATCACATGAAATTTAATATTCTAGGTTTTTTATCAAATTAAATGCAAATAAAATTCCATTGTTCAAATTTTTACAAGCACTAGTAAATCTTGTATTGTATATTGTAGATGGTCACTTATAAGTATACAGGGTTCATTCTTGATGCACCTGTGAAATTTCCATGGGATCGGGCAAGTTACTTTGCCGGGACTAACATTGATCATGAGTTTAACTGGAGGAAGGCGAGGGACCCATCCCGAACCGGGGTGATCTGCCATCTTTTTTGGGGTATCCCATTAATACCTTTACTACAAGTGTTATGAGAAAGATCATTTTCACCTCATGGAATCACATGAAATTTAATAATCTAAGTTTTTTATCAAATTAAAAGCTAATAAAATTCCATTGTTCAAATTTTTATAAGAACTAGTAAATCTTGTATAGTATATTGTAGATGGTCACTTATAAGTATACAGTGTTCATTCTTGATGCACCTGTGAAATTTCCATGGGATCGGGTTAGTTACTTTTCCAGGACTTACATTGATCATGAGTTTATTTGGAGGATGGCGAGGTACCCAACCCGAACCGGGGTGTTCGGCCATCTTTTTTGGGGTATCCCATTAATACCTTTACTACAAGTGTTATGAGAAAGATCAATTTCACCACATGGAATCACATGAAATTTTATATTCTAGGCTTTTTATCAAATTAAAAGCTACTAAAATTCCATTGTTCAAATTTTAATAAGCACTAGAAAATCGTGTATAGTAAATTGTAGATGATCACTTATAAGTATACATGGTTCATTCTGGATGCACCTGTGAAATTTCCATGGGATCGGGCTAGTTACTTTTCCAGGACTAACATTGATCATGAGTTTAACTGGAGGACGGCGAGGGACCCATCCCGAACCGGGGTGATCGGCCATCTTTTTTGGGGTATCCCATTAATATCTTCACTACAAGTGTTAGGAGAAAGATCATTTTCACCACATGGAATCTCATGAAATTTAATATTCTAGGTTTTTTATTAAATTAAAAGCTATTAAAATTCCATTGTTCAAATTTTAATAAGCACTAGTAAATCGTGTATAGTAAATTGTAGATGATCACTTATAAGTATACAGGGTTCAATCTGGATGCACCTGTGAAATTTCCATGGGACCGGGCTAGTTAGATTGCCAGGACTAACATTGATCATGAGTTTAACTGGAGGATGGCGAGGGACCCATCCCGAACCGGGGTGATCGGACATCTTTTTTGGGGTATCCCATTAATACCTTTACTACAAGTGTTATCAGAAAGATCATTTTCACCACATGGAATCACATGAAATTCAATATTCTAGGCTTTTTATCAAATTAAAAGTAATTAAAATCCATTGTTCAAATTTTAATAAGCAATAGTAAATCGTGTATAGTAAATTGTAGATGATCACTTATTAGTATACAGGGTTCATTCTTGATGCACCTATGAAATTTCCGTTAGATCGGGCTAGTTACTTTGCCAGGACTAACATTGATCATGTGTTTAACTGGAGGATGGCGAGGGACCCATCCCGAACCGGGGTGATCGGCCGTCCTTTTTGGGGTATCCTATTAATACCTATACTACAAGTGTTATGAGAAAGATCATTTTTACAACTTGGAATCACATGAAATTTAATATTCTAGGTTTTTTATCAAATTAAAAGCTAATAAAATTCCATTGTTCAAATTTTAATAAGCACTAGTAAATAGTGTATAGTAAATTGTAGATAATCCCTTATAAGTATACAGGGTTCATTTTGGATGCACCTGTAAAATTTCCATGGGATCGGGCTAGTTACTTTGCCAGGACTAACATTGATCATGAGTTTTACTAGAGGATGGCGAGGGACCCATCCCAAACCGGGGTGTTCGGCCATCTTTTTTGGGGTATCCCATTAATACCTTCACTACAAGTGTTATGAGAAAGATCAATTTCACCACATGGAATCACATGAAATTTTATATTCTAGGCTTTTTATCAAATTAAAAGCTAATAAAATTCCATTGTTCAAATTTTAATAAGCACTAGTAAATCGTGTATAGTAAATTGTAGATGATCACTTATAAGTATACAGGGTTCCTTCTTGATGCACCTGTGAAATTTCCATGGGATCGGGCAAGTTACTTTGCCAGGACTAACATTGATCATGAGTTTAACTGGAGGAAGGCAAGGGACCCATCCCGAACCGGGGTGATCGGCCATCTTTTTTGGGGTATCCCATTAATACCTTTACTACAAGTGTTATGAGAAAGATCATTTTCACCACATGGAATCACATGAAATTTAATATTCTAGGTTATTTATTATATTAAAAGCTAATAAAATTCCACTGTTAAAATTTTAATAAGCACTTGTAAATCGTGTATATTAAATTGTAGATGATCACTTATAAGTATACAGGGTTCATTCTGGATGCACCTGTGAAATTTCCATGAGATCGGGCTGGTTACTTTGCCAGGACTAACATTGATCATGAGTTTAACTGGAGGATGGCGAGGGACCCATCCCGAACCGGGGTGATCGGCAGTCTTTTTTGGGGTATCCCATTAATACCTTTACAACAAGTGTTATGAGAAAGATCATTTTCACCACATGGAATCACATGAAATTTAATATTCTAGGTTTTTTATTAAATTAAAAGCTAATAAAATTCCATCGATCAAATTTTAATAAGCACTAGTAAATCGTGTATAGTAAATTGTATATGATCACTTATAAGTATACTGGGTTCATTCTGGATGCACCTGTGAAATTTCCGTGAGATCGGGCTGGTTACTTTGCCAGGACTAACATTGATCATGAGTTTAACTGGAGGAAGGCGAGGGACCCATCCCGAACCGGGGTGATCGGCCATCTTTTTTGGGGTATCCCATTAATACCTTTACTACAAGTGTTATGAGAAAGATCATTTTCACCACATGGAATCACATGAAATTTAATATTCTAGGTTTTTTATTATATTAAAAGCTAATAAAATTCCACTGTTAAAATTTTAATAAGCACTAGTAAATCGTGTATATTAAATTGTAGATGATCACTTATAAGTATACAGGGTTCATTCTGGACGCACTTGTGAAATTTCCGTGAGATCGGGCTAGTTACTTTGCCAGGACTAACATTGATCATGAGTTTAACTGGAGGATGGCGAGGGACCCATCCCGAACCGGGGTGATCGGCCGTCTTTTTTGGGGTATCCCATTAATACCTTTACTACAAGTGTTATGAGAAAGATCATTTTCACCACATGGAATCACATGAAATTTAATATTCTAGGTTTTTTATTAAATTAAAAGCTAATAAAATTCCATCGTTCAAATTTTAATAAGCACTAGTAAATCGTGTATAGTAAATTGTATATGATCACTTATAAGTATACTGGGTTCATTCTAGATGCACCTGTGAAATTTCTGTGAGATCGGGCTGGTTACTTTGCCAGGACTAACATTGATCATGAGTTTAACTGGAGGATGGCGAGGGACCCATCCCGAACCGGGGTGATCGGCCGTCTTTTTTGGGGTATCCCATTAATACCTTTACTACAAGTGTTATGAGAAAGATCATTTTCACCACATGGAATCACATGAAATTTAATATTCTTGGTTTTTTATTAAATTAAAAGCAAATAAAATTCCATCGTTCAAATTTTAATAAGCACTAGTAAATCGTGTATAGTAAATTGTATATGATCACTTATAAGTATACTGGGTTCATTCTGGATGCACCTTTGAAATTTCCGTGAGATCGGGCTGGTTACTTTGCCAGGACTAACATTGATCATGAGTTTAACTGGAGGATGGCGAGGGACCCATCCCGAACCGGGGTGATCGGCCGTCTTTTTTGGGGTATCCCATTAATACCTTTACTACAAGTGTTATGAGAAAGATCATTTTCACCACATGGAATCACACGAAATTTAATATTCTAGGTTTTTTATTATATTAAAAGCTAATAAAATTCCACTGTTAAAATTTTAATAAGCACTAGTAAATCGTGTATATTAAATTGTAGATGATCACTTATAAGTATACAGGGTTCATTCTGGACGCACTTATGAAATTTCCGTGAGATCGGGCTGGTTACTTTGCCAGGACTAACATTGATCATGAGTTTAACTGGAGGATGGCGAGGGACCCATCCCGAACCGGGGTGATCGGCCATCTTTTTTGGGGTATCCCATTAATACCTTTACTACAAGTGTTATGAGAAAGATCATTTTCACCACATGGAATCACATGAAATTTAATATTCTAGGTTTTTTATTAAATTAAAAGCTAATAAAATTCCATCGTTCAAATTTTAATAAGCACTAGTAAATCGTGTATAGTAAATTGTATATGATCACTTATAAGTATACTGGGTTCATTCTGGATGCACCTTTGAAATTTCCGCGAGATCGGGCTGGTTACTTTGCCAGGACTAACATTGATCATGAGTTTAACTGGAGGATGGCGAGGGACCCATCCCGAACCGGGGTGATCGGCCGTCCTTTTTGGGGTATCCTATTAATACCTATACTACAAGTGTTATGAGAAAGATCATTTTTACCACTTGGAATCACATGAAATTTAATATTCAAGGTTTTTTATCAAATTAAAAGCTAATAAAATTCCATTTTTCAAATTTTAATAAGCATTAGTAAATAGTGTATAGTAAATTGTAGATAATCACTTATAAGTATACAGGGTTCATTCTGGATGCACCTGTAAAATTTCCATGGGATCGGGCTAGTTACTTTGCCAGGACTAACATTGATCATGAGTTTTACTAGAGGATGGCGAGGGACCCATCCCGAACCGGGGTGTTCGGCCATCTTTTTTGGGGTATCCCATTAATACCTTTAAAGTGTTATGAGAAAGATCAATTTCACCACATGGAATCACATGAAATTTTATATTCTAGGCTTTTTATCAAATTAAAAGCTAATAAAATTCCATTGTTCAAATTTTAATAAGCAATAGTAAATCGTGTATAGTAAATTGTAGATGATCACTTATAAGTATAAAGGGTTCATTCTTGATGCACCTGTGAAATTTCCATGGGATCGGGCAAGTTACTTTGCTAGGACTAACATTGATCATGAGTTTAACTGGAGGAAGGCGAGGGACCCATCCCGAACCGGGGTGATCAGCCATCCTTGTTGGGGTATCCCATTAATACCTTTACTACAAGTGCTATGAGAAAGATCATTTTCACCACATGGAATCACATGAAATTTAATATTCTAGGTTTTTTATTATATTAAAAGCTAATAAAATTCCACTATAAAAATTTTAATAAGCACTAGTAAATCGTGTATATTAAATTGTAGATGATTACTTATAAGTATACAGGGTTCATTCTGGATGCACCTGTGAAATTTCCATGAGATCGGGCTGGTTACTTTGCCAGGACTAATATTGATCATGAGTTTAACTGGAGGATGGCGAGGGACCCATCCCGAACCGGGGTGATCGGCAGTCTTTTTTGGGGTATCCCATTAATACCTTTACTACAAGTGTTATGAGAAAGATCATTTTCACCACATGGAATCACATGAAATTTAATATTCTAGGTTTTTTATTAAATTAAAAGCTAATAAAATTCCATCGTTCAAATTTTAATAAGCACTAGTAAATCGTGTATAGTAAATTGTATATGATCACTTATAAGTATACAGGGTTCATTCTGGATGCACCTGTGAAATTTCCGTGAGATCGGGCTGGTTACTTTGCCAGGACTAACATTGATCATGAGTTCAACTGGAGGATGGCGAGGGACCCATCCCGAACCGGGGTGATCGGCCGTCTTTTTTGGGGTATCCCATTAATACCTTTACTACGAGTGTTATGAGAAATATCATTTTCACCACATGGAATCACATGAAATTTAATATTCTAGGTTTTTTATTAAATTAAAAGCTAATAAAATTCCATCGTTCAAATTTTAATAAGCACTAGTAAATCGTGTATAGTAAATTGTATATGATCACTTATAAGTATACAGGGTTCATTCTGGATGCACCTGTGAAATTTCCGTGAGATCGGGCTGGTTACTTTGCCAGGACTAACATTGATCATGAGTTTAACTGGAGGATGGCGAGGGACCCATCCCGAACCGGGGTGATCGGCCATCTTTTTTGGGGTATCCCATTAATACCTTTACTACGAGTGTTATGAGAAAGATCATTTTCACCACATGGAATCACATGAAATTTAATATTCTAGGTTTTTTATTAAATTAAAAGCTAATAAAATTCCATCGTTCAAATTTTAATAAGCACTAGTAAATCGTGTATAGTAAATTGTATATGATCACTTATAAGTATACAGGGTTCATTCTGGATGCACCTGTGAAATTTCCGTGAGATCGGGCTGGTTACTTTGCCAGGACTAACATTGATCATGAGTTTAACTGGAGGATGGCGAGGGACCCATCCCGAACCGGGGTGATCGGCCGTCTTTTTTGGGGTATCCCATTAATACCTTTACTACGAGTGTTATGAGAAAGATCATTTTAACCACATGGAATCACATGAAATTTAATATTCTAGGTTTTTTATTAAATTAAAAGCTAATAAAATTCCATCGTTCAAATTTTAATAAGCACTAGTAAATCGTGTATAGTAAATTGTATATGATCACTTATAAGTATACAGGGTTCATTCTGGATGCACCTGTGAAATTTCCGTGAGATCGGGCTGGTTACTTTGCCAGGACTAACATTGATCATGAGTTTAACTGGAGGATGGCGAGGGACCCATCCCGAACCGGGGTGATCGGCGGTCTTTTTTGGGGTATCCCATTAATACCTTTACTACGAGTGTTATGAGAAAGATCATTTTCACCACATGGAATCACATGAAATTTAATATTCTAGCTTTTTTATATAATTAAAAGCTAATAAAATTCCATCGTTCAAATTTTAATAAGCACTAGTAAATCGTGTATAGTAAATTGTATATGATCACTTATAAGTATACAGGGTTCATTCTGGATGCACCTGTGAAATTTCCGTGAGATCGGGCTGGTTACTTTGCCAGGACTAACATTGATCATGAGTTTAACTGGAGGATGGCGAGGGACCCATCCCGAACCGGGGTGATCGGCCGTCTTTTTTGGGGTATCCTATTAATACCTTTACTACAAGTGTTATGAGAAAGATCATTTTCACCACATGGAATCACATGAAATTTAATATTCTAGGTTTTTTATTAAATTAAAAGCTAATAAAATTCCATCGTTCAAATTTTTATAAGCACTAGTAAATAGTGTATAGTAAATTGTAGATAATCACTTATAAGTATACAGGGTTCATTCTGGATGCACCTGTAAAATTTCCATGGGATCGGGCTAGTTACTTTGCCAGGACTAACATTGATCATGAGTTTTACTAGAGGATGGCGAGGGACCCATCCCGAACCGGGGTGTTCGGCCATCTTTTTTGGGGTATCCCATTAATACCTTTACTACAAGTGTTATGAGAAAGATCAATTTCACCACATGGAATCACATAAAATTTTATATTCTAGGCTTTTTATCAAATTAAAAGCTAATAAAATTCCATTGTTCAAATTTTAATAAGCACTAGTAAATCGTGTTTAGTAAATTGTAGATGATCACTTATAAGTATACAGGGTTCATTCTTGATGCACCTGTGAAATTTCCATGGGATCGGGCAAGTTACTTTGCCAGGACTAACATTGATCATGAGTTTAACTGGAGGATGGCGAGGGACCCATCCCGAACCGGGGTGATCGGCCATCTTTTTTGGGGTATCCCATTAATACCTTTACTACAAGTGTTATGAGAAAGATCATTTTCACCACATGGAATCACATGAAATTTAATATTCTAGGTTTTTTATTAAATTAAAAGCTAATAAAATTCCATCGTTCAAATTTTAATAAGCACTAGTAAATCGTGTATAGTAAATTGTATATGATCACTTATAAGTATACTGGGTTCATTCTGGATGCACCTGTGAAATTTCCGTGAGATCGGGCTGGTTACTTTGCCAGGACTAACATTGATCATGAGTTTAACTGGAGGATGGCGAGGGACCCATCCCGAACCGGGGTGATCGGCCGTCTTTTTTGGGGTATCCCATTAATACCTTTACTACAAGTGTTATGAGGAAGATCATTTTCACCACATGGAATCACATGAAATTTAATATTCTAGGTTTTTTATTAAAATAAAAGCTAATAAAATTCCATCGTTCAAATTTTAATAAGCACTAGTAAATCATGTATAGTAAATTGTATATGATCACTTATAAGTATACTGGGTTCATTCTGGATGCACCTGTGAAATTTCCGTGATATCGGGCTGGTTACTTTGCCAGTACTAACATTGATCATGAGTTTAACTGGAGGATGGCGAGGGACCCATCCCGAACTGGGGTGATCGGCCGTCTTTTTTGGGTTATCCCATTAATTCCTTTACTACAAGTGTTATGAGAAAGATCATTTTCACCACATGGAATCACATGAAATTTAATATTCTAGGTTTTTTATTAAATTAAAAGCTAATAAAATTCCATCGTTCAAATTTTAATAAGCACTAGTAAATCGTGTATAGTAAATTGTATATGATCACTTATAAGTATACTGGGTTCATTCTGGATGCACCTGTGAAATTTCCGTGAGATCGGGCTGGTTACTTTGCCAGTACTAACATTGATCATGAGTTTAACTGGAGGATTGCGAGGGACCCATCCCGAACCGGGGTGATCGGCCGTCTTTTTTGGGGTATCCCATTAATACCTTTACTACAAGTGTTATGAGAAAGATCATTTTCACCACATGGAATCACATGAAATTTAATATTCTAGGTTTTTTATTAAATTAAAAGCTAATAAAATTCCATCGTTCAAATTTTAATAAGCACTAGTAAATCGTGTATAGTAAATTGTATATGATCACTTATAAGTATACTGGGTTCATTCTGGATGCACCTGTGAAATTTCCGTGAGATCGGGCTGGTTACTTTGCCAGTACTAACATTGATCATGAGTTTAACTGGAGGATTGCGAGGGACCCATCCCGAACCGGGGTGATCGGCCATCTTTTTTGGGGTATCCCATTAATACCTTTACTACAAGTGTTATGAGAAAGATCATTTTCACCACATGGAATCACATGAAATTTAATATTCTAGGTTTTTTATTAAATTAAAAGCTAATAAAATTCCATCGTTCAAATTTTAATAAGCACTAATAAATCGTGTATAGTAAATTGTATATGATCACTTATAAGTATACTGGGTTCATTCTGGATGCACCTGTGAAATTTCCGTGAGATCGGGCTGGTTACTTTGCCAGGACTAACATTGATCATGAGTTTAACTGGAGGATGGCGAGGGACCCATCCCGAACCGGGGTGATCGGCCGTCTTTTTTGGGGTATCCCATTAATACCTTTACTACAAGTGTTATGAGAAAGATCATTTTCACCGCATGGAATCACATGAAATTTAATATTCTAGGTTTTTTATTAAATTAAAAGCTAATAAAATTCCATCGTTCAAATTTTAATAAGCACTAATATATCGTGTATAGTAAATTGTATATGATCACTTATAAGTATACTGGGTTCATTCTGGATGCACCTGTGAAATTTCCGTGAGATCGGGCTGGTTACATTGCCAGGACTAACATTGATCATGAGTTTTACTAGAGGATGACGAGGGACCCATCCCGAACCGGGGTGTTCAGCCATCTTTTTTGGGGTATCCCATTAATACCTTTACTACAAGTGTTATGAGAAAGATCAATTTCACCACATGGAATCACATGAAATTTTATATTCTAGGCTTTTTATCAAATTAAAAGCTAATAAAATTCCATTGTTCAAATTTTAATAAGCACTAGTAAATCGTGTATAGTAAATTGTAGATGATCACTTATAAGTATACAGTGTTCATTCTTGATGCACCTGTGAAATTTCCATGGGATCGGGCAAGTTACTTTGCCAGGACTACATTGATCATGAGTTTAACTGGAGGAAGGCGAGGGACCCATCCCAAACCGGGGTGATCGGCCATCTTTTTTGGGGTATCCCATTAATACATTTACTACAAGTGTTATGAGAAAGATCATTTTCACCACATGGAATCACATGAAATTTAATATTCTAGGTTTTTTATTATATTAAAAGCTAATAAAATTCCACTGTTAAAATTTTAATAAGCACTAGTAAATCGTGTATATTAAATTGTAGATGATCACTTATAAGTATACAGGGTTCATTCTGGATGCACCTGTGAAATTTCCATGAGATCGGGCTGGTTACTTTGCCAGGACTAACATTGATCATGAGTTTAACTGGAGGATGGCGAGGGACCCATCCCGAACCGGGGTGATCGGCCGTCTTTTTTGGGGTATCCCATTAATACCTTTACTACAAGTGTTATGAGAAAGATCATTTTCACCACATGGAATCACATGAAATTTAATATTCTAGGTTTTTTATTAAATTAAAAGCTAATAAAATTCCATCGTTCAAATTTTAATAAGCACTAGTAAATCGTGTATAGTAAATTGTATATGATCACTTATAAGTATACAGGGTTCATTCTGGATGCACCTGTGAAATTTCCGTGAGATCGGGCTGGTTACTTTGCCAGGACTAACATTGATCATGAGTTTAACTGGAGGATGGCGAGGGACCCATCCCAAACCGGGGTGATCGGCCGTCTTTTTTGGGGTATCCTATTAATACCTTTACTACAAGTGTTATGAGAAAGATCATTTTCACCACATGGAATCACATGAAATTTAATATTCTAGGTTTTTTATTAAATTAAAAGCTAATAAAATTCCATCGTTCAAATTTTAATAAGCACTAGTAAATCGTGTAAAGTAAATTGTATATGATCACTTATAAGTATACTGGGTTCATTCTGGATGCACCTGTGAAATTTCCGTGAGATCGGGCTGGTTAATTTGCCAGGACTAACATTGATCATGAGTTTAACTGGAGGATGGCGAGGGACCCATCCCGAACCGGGGTGATCGGCAGTCTTTTTTAGGGTATCCCATTAATACCTTTACTACAAGTGTTATGAGAAAGATCATTTTCACCACATGGAATCACATGAAATTTAATATTCTAGGTTTTTTATTAAATTAAAAGCTAATAAAATTCCATCGTTCAAATTTTAATAAGCACTAGTAAATCGTGTAAAGTAAATTGTATATGATCACTTATAAGTATACTGGGTTCATTCTGGATGCACCTGTGAAATTTCCGTGAGATCGGGCTGGTTAATTTGCCAGGACTAACATTGATCATGAGTTTAACTGGAGGATGGCGAGGGACCCATCCCGAACCGGGGTGATCGGCAGTCTTTTTTAGGGTATCCCATTAATACCTTTACTACAAGTGTTATGAGAAAGATCATTTTCACCACATGGAATCACATGAAATTTAATATTCTAGGTTTTTTATTAAATTAAAAGCTAATAAAATTCCATCGTTCAAATTTTAATAAGCACTAGTAAATCGTGTATAGTAATTGTATATGATCACTTATAAGTATACAGGGTTCATTCTGGATGCACCTGTGAAATTTCCGTGAGATCGGGCTGGTTACTTTGCCAGGACTAACATTGATCATGAGTTTAACTGGAGGATGGCGAGGGACCCATCCCAAACCGGGGTGATCGGCCGTCTTTTTTGGGGTATCCTATTAATACCTTTACTACAAGTGTTATGAGAAAGATCATTTTCACCACATGGAATCACATGAAATTTAATATTCTAGGTTTTTTATTAAATTAAAAGCTAATAAAATTCCATCGTTCAAATTTTAATAAGCACTAGTAAATCGTGTAAAGTAAATTGTATATGATCACTTATAAGTATACTGGGTTCATTCTGGATGCACCTGTGAAATTTCCGTGAGATCGGGCTGGTTAATTTGCCAGGACTAACATTGATCATGAGTTTAACTGGAGGATGGCGAGGGACCCATCCCGAACCGGGGTGATCGGCCGTCCTTTTTGGGGTATCCTGTTAATACCTATACAACAAGTGTTATGAGAAAGATCATTTTTACCACTTGGAATGACATGAAATTTAATATTCTAGGTTTTCTATAAAATTAAAAGCTAATAAAATTACATTGTTCAAATTTTAATAAGCATTAGTAAATAGTGTATAGTAAATTGTAGATAATCACTTATAAGTATACAGGGTTCATTCTGGATGCACCTATAAACTTTCCATGGGATCGGGCTAGTTACTTTGCCAGGACTAACATTGATCATGAGTTTTACTAGAGGATGGCGAGGCACCCATCCCGAACCGGGGTGTTCGGCCGTCTTTTTTGGGGTATCCCATTAATACCTTTACTACAAGTGTTATGAGAAAGATCATTTTCACCACATGGAATCACATGAAATTTAATATTCTAGGTTTTTTATTAAATTAAAAGCTAATAAAATTCCATCGTTCAAATTTTAATAAGCACTAATAAATCGTGTATAGTAAATTGTATATGATCACTTATAAGTATACTGGGTTCATTCTGGATGCACCTGTGAAATTTCCGTGAGATCGGGCTGGTTACTTTGCCAGGACTAACATTGATCATGAATTTAACTGGAGGATGGCGAGGGACCCATCCCGAACCGGGGTGATCAGCCGTCTTTTTTGGGGTATCCCATTAATACCTTTACTACAAGTGTTATGAGAAAGATCATTTTCACCGCATGGAATCACATGAAATTTAATATTCTAGGTTTTTTATAAAATTAAAAGCTAATAAAATTCCATCGTTCAAATTTTAATAAGCACTAATAAATCGTGTATAGTAAATTGTATATGATCACTTATAAGTATACTGGGTTCATTCTGGATGCACCTGTGAAATTTCCGTGAGATCGGGCTGGTTACATTGCCAGGACTAACATTGATCATGAGTTTTACTAGAGGATGACGAGGGACCCATCCCGAACCGGGGTGTTCAGCCATCTTTTTTGGGGTATCCCATTAATACCTTTACTACAAGTGTTATGAGAAAGATCAATTTCACCACATGGAATCACATGAAATTTTATATTCTAGGCTTTTTATCAAATTAAAAGCTAATAAAATTCCATTGTTCAAATTTTAATAAGCACTAGTAAATCGTGTATAGTAAATTGTAGATGATCACTTATAAGTATACAGGGTTCATTCTTGATGCACCTGTGAAATTTCCATGGGATCGGGCAAGTTACTTTGCCAGGACTAACATTGATCATGAGTTTAACTGGAGGAAGGCGAGGGACCCATCCCAAACCGGGGTGATCGGCCATCTTTTTTGGGGTATCCCATTAATACATTTACTACAAGTGTTATGAGAAAGATCATTTTCACCACATGGAATCACATGAAATTTAATATTCTAGGTTTTTTATTATATTAAAAGCTAATAAAATTCCACTGTTAAAATTTTAATAAGCACTAGTAAATCGTGTATATTAAATTGTAGATGATCACTTATAAGTATACAGGGTTCATTCTGGATGCACCTGTGAAATTTCCATGAGATCGGGCTGGTTACTTTGCCAGGACTAACATTGATCATGAGTTTAACTGGAGGATGGCGAGGGACCCATCCCGAACCGGGGTGATCGGCAGTCTTTTTTAGGGTATCCCATTAATACCTTTACTACAAGTGTTATGAGAAAGATCATTTTCACCACATGGAATCACATGAAATTTAATATTCTAGGTTTTTTATTAAATTAAAAGCTAATAAAATTCCATCGTTCAAATTTTAATAAGCACTAGTAAATCGTGTATAGTAATTGTATATGATCACTTATAAGTATACAGGGTTCATTCTGGATGCACCTGTGAAATTTCCGTGAGATCGGGCTGGTTACTTTGCCAGGACTAACATTGATCATGAGTTTAACTGGAGGATGGCGAGGGACCCATCCCAAACCGGGGTGATCGGCCGTCTTTTTTGGGGTATCCTATTAATACCTTTACTACAAGTGTTATGAGAAAGATCATTTTCACCACATGGAATCACATGAAATTTAATATTCTAGGTTTTTTATTAAATTAAAAGCTAATAAAATTCCATCGTTCAAATTTTAATAAGCACTAGTAAATCGTGTAAAGTAAATTGTATATGATCACTTATAAGTATACTGGGTTCATTCTGGATGCACCTGTGAAATTTCCGTGAGATCGGGCTGGTTAATTTGCCAGGACTAACATTGATCATGAGTTTAACTGGAGGATGGCGAGGGACCCATCCCGAACCGGGGTGATCGGCCGTCCTTTTTGGGGTATCCTGTTAATACCTATACAACAAGTGTTATGAGAAAGATCATTTTTACCACTTGGAATGACATGAAATTTAATATTCTAGGTTTTCTATAAAATTAAAAGCTAATAAAATTACATTGTTCAAATTTTAATAAGCATTAGTAAATAGTGTATAGTAAATTGTAGATAATCACTTATAAGTATACAGGGTTCATTCTGGATGCACCTATAAACTTTCCATGGGATCGGGCTAGTTACTTTGCCAGGACTAACATTGATCATGAGTTTTACTAGAGGATGGCGAGGCACCCATCCCGAACCGGGGTGTTCGGCCATCTTTTTTGGGGTATCCCATTAATACATTTACTACAAGTGTTATGAGAAAGATCAATTTCACCACATGGAATCACATGAAATTTTATATTCTAGGCTTTTTATGAAAATTAAAAGCTAATAAAATTCCATTGTTCAAATTTTAATAAGCACTAGTAAATCGTGTATAGTAAATTGTAGATAATCACTTATAAGTATACAGGGTTCATTCTTGATGCACCTGTGAAATTTCCATGGGATCGGGCAAGTTACTTTGCCAGGACTAACATTGATCATGAGTTTAACTGGCGGAAAGCGAGGGACCCATCCCGAACCGGGGGGATCGGCCATCTTTTTTGGGGTATCCCATTAATACCTTTACTACAAGTGTTTTGAGAAAGATCATTTTCACCACATGGAATCACATGAAATTTAATATTCTAGGTTTTTCATTATATTAAAAGCTAATAAAATTCCACTGTTAAAATTTTAATAAGCACTAGTAAATCGTGTATATTAAATTGTAGATGATCACTTATAAGTATACAGGGTTCATTCTGGATGCACCTGTGAAATTTCCATGAGATCGGGCTGGTTACTTTGCCAGGACTAACATTGATCATGAGTTTAACTGGAGGATGGCGAGGGACCCATCCCGAACCGGGGTGATCGGCAGTCTTTTTTGGGGTATCCGATTAATACCTTTACTACAAGTGTTATGAGAAAGATCAATTTCACCACATGGAATCACATGAAATTTTATATTCTAGGCTTTTTATGAAAATTAAAAGCTAATAAAATTCCATTGTTCAAATTTTAATAAGCACTAGTAAATCGTGTATAGTAAATTGTAGATAATCACTTATAAGTATACAGGGTTCATTCTTGATGCACCTGTGAAATTTCCATGGGATCGGGCAAGTTACTTTGCCAGGACTAACATTGATCATGAGTTTAACTGGAGGAAGGCGAGGGACCCATCCCGAACCGGGGGGATCGGCCATCTTTTTTGGGGTATCCCATTAATACCTTTACTACAAGTGTTATGAGAAAGATCATTTTCACCACATGGAATCACATGAAATTTAATATTCTAGGTTTTTTATTAAATTAAAAGCTAATAAAATTCCATCGTTCAAATTTTAATAAGCACTAATAAATCGTGTATAGTAAATTGTATATGATCACTTATAGGTATACTGGGTTCATTCTGGATGCACCTGTGAAATTTCCGTGAGATCGGGCTGGTTACTTTGCCAGGACTAACATTGATCATGAGTTTTACTAGAGGATGGCGAGGGACCCATCCCGAACCGGGGTGTTCGGCCATCTTTTTTGGGGTATCCCATTAACACCTTTACTACAAGTGTTATGAGAAAGATCAATTTCACCACATGGAATCACATGAAATTTTATATTCTAGGCTTTTTATCAAATTAAAAGCTAATAAAATTCCATTGTTCAAATTTTAATAAGCACTAGTAAATCGTGTATAGTAAATTGTAGATGATCACTTATAAGTATACAGGGTTCATTCTTGATGCACCTGTGAAATTTCCATGGGATCGGGTAAGTTACTTTGCCAGGACTAACATTGATCATGAGTTTAACTGGAGGAAGGCGAGGGACCCATCCCGAACCGGGGTGATCGGCCATCTTTTTTGGGGTATCCCATTAATACCTTTACTACAAGTGTTATGAGAAAGATCATTTTCACCACATGGAATCACATGAAATTTAATATTCTAGGTTTTTTATTATAATAAAAGCTAATAAAATTCCACTGTTAAAATTTTAATAAGCACTAGTAAATCGTGTATATTAAATTGTAGATGATCACTTATAAGTATACAGGGTTCATTCTGGATGCACCTGTGAAATTTCCAGGAGATCGGGCTGGTTACTTTGCCAGGACTAACATTGATCATGAGTTTAACTAGAGGATGGCGAGGGACCCATCCCGAACCGGGGTGATCGGCAGTCTTTTTTGGGATATCCCATTAATACCTTTACTACAAGTGTTATGAGAAAGATCATTTTCACCACATGGAATCACATGAAATTTAATATTCTAGGTTTTTTATTAAATTAAAAGCTAATAAAATTCCATCGTTCAAATTTTAATAAGCACTAGTAAATCGTGTATAGTAAATTGTATATGATCACTTATAAGTATACTGGGTTCATTCTGGATGCACCTGTGAAATTTCCGTGACATCGGGCTGGTTACTTTGCCAGGACTAACATTGATCATGAGTTTAACTGGAGGATGGCGAGGGACCCATCCCGAACCGGGGTGATCGGCCGTCTTTTTTGGGGTATCCCATTAATACCTTTACTACAAGTGTTATGAGAAAGATCATTTTCACCACATGGAATCACATGAAATTTAATATTCTAGGTTTTTTATTAAATTAAAAGCTAATAAAATTCCATCGTTCAAATTTTAATAAGCACTAATAAATCGTGTATAGTAAATTGTATATGATCACTTATAAGTATACTGGGTTCATTCTGGATGCACCTGTGAAATTTCCGTGAGATCGGGCTGTTTACTTTGCCAGGACTAACATTGATCATGAGTTTAACTGGAGGATGGCGAGGGACCCATCCCGAACCGGGGTGATCGGCCATCTTTTTTGGGGTATCCAATTAATACCTTTACTACAAGTGTTATGAGAAAGATCATTTTCACCACATGGAATCACATGAAATTTAATATTCTAGGTTTTTTATTAAATTAAAAGCTAATAAAATTCCATCGTTCAAATTTTAATAAGCACTAGTAAATCGTGTATAGTAAATTGTATATGATCACTTATAAGTATACTGGGTTCATTCTGGATGCACCTGTGAAATTTCCGTGAGATCGGGCTGGTTACTTTGCTAGGACTAACATTGATCATGAGTTTAACTGGAGGATGGCGAGGGACCCATCCCGAACCGGGGTGATCGGCCGTCTTTTTTGGGGTATCCTATTAATACCTTTACTACAAGTGTTATGAGAAAGATCATTTTCACCACATGGAATCACATGAAATTTAATATTCTAGGTTTTTTATTAAATTAAAAGCTAATAAAATTCCATCGTTCAAATTTTAATAAGCACTAGTAAATCGTGTATAGTAAATTGTATATGATCACTTATAAGTATACTGGGTTCATTCTGGATGCACCTGTGAAATTTCCGTGAGATCGGGCTGGTTAATTTGCCAGGACTAACATTGATCATGAGTTTAACTGGAGGATGGCGAGGGACCCATCCCGAACCGGGGTGATCGGCCGTCCTTTTTGGGGTATCCTGTTAATACCTATACAACAAGTGTTATGAGAAAGATCATTTTTACCACTTGGAATGACATGAAATTTAATATTCTAGGTTTTCTATAAAATTAAAAGCTAATAAAATTACATTGTTCAAATTTTAATAAGCATTAGTAAATAGTGTATAGTAAATTGTAGATAATCACTTATAAGTATACAGGGTTCATTCTGGATGCACCTATAAACTTTCCATGGGATCGGGCTAGTTACTTTGCCAGGACTAACATTGATCATGAGTTTTACTAGAGGATGGCGAGGCACCCATCCCGAACCGGGGTGTTCGGCCATCTTTTTTGGGGTATCCCATTAATACATTTACTACAAGTGTTATGAGAAAGATCAATTTCACCACATGGAATCACATGAAATTTTATATTCTAGGCTTTTTATGAAAATTAAAAGCTAATAAAATTCCATTGTTCAAATTTTAATAAGCACTAGTAAATCGTGTATAGTAAATTGTAGATAATCACTTATAAGTATACAGGGTTCATTCTTGATGCACCTGTGAAATTTCCATGGGATCGGGCAAGTTACTTTGCCAGGACTAACATTGATCATGAGTTTAACTGGCGGAAAGCGAGGGACCCATCCCGAACCGGGGGGATCGGCCATCTTTTTTGGGGTATCCCATTAATACCTTTACTACAAGTGTTTTGAGAAAGATCATTTTCACCACATGGAATCACATGAAATTTAATATTCTAGGTTTTTCATTATATTAAAAGCTAATAAAATTCCACTGTTAAAATTTTAATAAGCACTAGTAAATCGTGTATATTAAATTGTAGATGATCACTTATAAGTATACAGGGTTCATTCTGGATGCACCTGTGAAATTTCCATGAGATCGGGCTGGTTACTTTCCCAGGACTAACATTGATCATGAGTTTAACTGGAGGATGGCGAGGGACCCATCCCGAACCGGGGTGATCGGCAGTCTTTTTTGGGGTATCCGATTAATACCTTTACTACAAGTGTTATGAGAAAGATCAATTTCACCACATGGAATCACATGAAATTTTATATTCTAGGCTTTTTATGAAAATTAAAAGCTAATAAAATTCCATTGTTCAAATTTTAATAAGCACTAGTAAATCGTGTATAGTAAATTGTAGATAATCACTTATAAGTATACAGGGTTCATTCTTGATGCACCTGTGAAATTTCCATGGGATCGGGCAAGTTACTTTGCCAGGACTAACATTGATCATGAGTTTAACTGGAGGAAGGCGAGGGACCCATCCCGAACCGGGGGGATCGGCCATCTTTTTTGGGGTATCCCATTAATACCTTTACTACAAGTGTTATGAGAAAGATCATTTTCACCACATGGAATCACATGAAATTTAATATTCTAGGTTTTTTATTAAATTAAAAGCTAATAAAATTCCATCGTTCAAATTTTAATAAGCACTAATAAATCGTGTATAGTAAATTGTATATGATCACTTATAGGTATACTGGGTTCATTCTGGATGCACCTGTGAAATTTCCGTGAGATCGGGCTGGTTACTTTGCCAGGACTAACATTGATCATGAGTTTTACTAGAGGATGGCGAGGGACCCATCCCGAACCGGGGTGTTCGGCCATCTTTTTTGGGGTATCCCATTAACACCTTTACTACAAGTGTTATGAGAAAGATCAATTTCACCACATGGAATCACATGAAATTTTATATTCTAGGCTTTTTATCAAATTAAAAGCTAATAAAATTCCATTGTTCAAATTTTAATAAGCACTAGTAAATCGTGTATAGTAAATTGTAGATGATCACTTATAAGTATACAGGGTTCATTCTTGATGCACCTGTGAAATTTCCATGGGATCGGGTAAGTTACTTTGCCAGGACTAACATTGATCATGAGTTTAACTGGAGGAAGGCGAGGGACCCATCCCGAACCGGGGTGATCGGCCATCTTTTTTGGGGTATCCCATTAATACCTTTACTACAAGTGTTATGAGAAAGATCATTTTCACCACATGGAATCACATGAAATTTAATATTCTAGGTTTTTTATTATAATAAAAGCTAATAAAATTCCACTGTTAAAATTTTAATAAGCACTAGTAAATCGTGTATATTAAATTGTAGATGATCACTTATAAGTATACAGGGTTCATTCTGGATGCACCTGTGAAATTTCCAGGAGATCGGGCTGGTTACTTTGCCAGGACTAACATTGATCATGAGTTTAACTAGAGGATGGCGAGGGACCCATCCCGAACCGGGGTGATCGGCAGTCTTTTTTGGGATATCCCATTAATACCTTTACTACAAGTGTTATGAGAAAGATCATTTTCACCACATGGAATCACATGAAATTTAATATTCTAGGTTTTTTATTAAATTAAAAGCTAATAAAATTCCATCGTTCAAATTTTAATAAGCACTAGTAAATCGTGTATAGTAAATTGTATATGATCACTTATAAGTATACTGGGTTCATTCTGGATGCACCTGTGAAATTTCCGTGACATCGGGCTGGTTACTTTGCCAGGACTAACATTGATCATGAGTTTAACTGGAGGATGGCGAGGGACCCATCCCGAACCGGGGTGATCGGCCGTCTTTTTTGGGGTATCCCATTAATACCTTTACTACAAGTGTTATGAGAAAGATCATTTTCACCACATGGAATCACATGAAATTTAATATTCTAGGTTTTTTATTAAATTAAAAGCTAATAAAATTCCATCGTTCAAATTTTAATAAGCACTAATAAATCGTGTATAGTAAATTGTATATGATCACTTATAAGTATACTGGGTTCATTCTGGATGCACCTGTGAAATTTCCGTGAGATCGGGCTGTTTACTTTGCCAGGACTAACATTGATCATGAGTTTAACTGGAGGATGGCGAGGGACCCATCCCGAACCGGGGTGATCGGCCATCTTTTTTGGGGTATCCAATTAATACCTTTACTACAAGTGTTATGAGAAAGATCATTTTCACCACATGGAATCACATGAAATTTAATATTCTAGGTTTTTTATTAAATTAAAAGCTAATAAAATTCCATCGTTCAAATTTTAATAAGCACTAGTAAATCGTGTATAGTAAATTGTATATGATCACTTATAAGTATACTGGGTTCATTCTGGATGCACCTGTGAAATTTCCGTGAGATCGGGCTGGTTACTTTGCTAGGACTAACATTGATCATGAGTTTAACTGGAGGATGGCGAGGGACCCATCCCGAACCGGGGTGATCGGCCGTCTTTTTTGGGGTATCCTATTAATACCTTTACTACAAGTGTTATGAGAAAGATCATTTTCACCACATGGAATCACATGAAATTTAATATTCTAGGTTTTTTATTAAATTAAAAGCTAATAAAATTCCATCGTTCAAATTTTAATAAGCACTAGTAAATCGTGTATAGTAAATTGTATATGATCACTTATAAGTATACTGGGTTCATTCTGGATGCACCTGTGAAATTTCCGTGAGATCGGGCTGGTTACTTTGCTAGGACTAACATTGATCATGAGTTTAACTGGAGGATGGCGAGGGACCCATCCCGAACCGGGGTGATCGGCCGTCTTTTTTGGGGTATCCCATTAATACCTTTACTACAAGTGTTATGAGAAAGATCATTTTCACCACATGGAATCACATGAAATTTAATACTCTAGGTTTTTTATTAAATTAAAAGCTAATAAAATTCCATCGTTCAAATTTTAATAAGCACTAGTAAATCTTTTTTTTTTTTTTTTAATTTAAGACCATCCGAGGATGGGGGGAAGTATATTAGGCTCCCCTAACCTTTATAATCAGAGACCAAAATAGCACCTTGTTAGTTTGTTCAGTACAAAAAGGATAGCCAGCAGGATGCTTACAAAAAGCTATTTGTACACCTGTACGAGTTGAAAAACTAATGCTAAGGAAAAACTATTGTTCTGTAATATCACGAACGGGTCGGGGAATCGAGCCTGTCGAAACCCGCATTCGTCAATGATATTCAGAACATGAGGAGAAAGATGAAAGCTAAGCTGACTACGCTAGGCGAAATCAGATTGAACACTGGAACTGTGTAGCGCGCATAATTGTAGCAAGATTAGCATAGCGTTGCAGTCAGCAAACTGCAGCAGCATCACTTGAACTGTGGAGCAGCACTTGAACTGTGAATCACACTTGATTAGTTTCAACACTTGAACCGTGGAGCAATCGTCATTGCAGCAAAACTGGAGCAGCAAGGGTACTTGCGGTGTATCCTACAGCAGCTTCATATTGCTTGTCCCCTGAATCCCTGAAAGAAAAAAAGTAGCAACAGCAGTATGTGTATAGATGGAAAATTAAAATCACAGCACTTGTTATCTATCTTCATAATGGCTACAGAAGTTTGTTTCCCTCGCTGAATCAACTCGAATTGCGGGAAAACTGGTGCGGTCGAGTTTTAGTAATCCCCTAAGGAATTGTGGAATAGAATCGAGCTCAATAACCCCATCAAGGTTGTTTTCCTTAGCATATTTTGCCAGAAAATCAGTGGCCGAGTTAGCTTCACGTGGTATGTGCTGCAATGTGGTGGTGCGTAATGCTAAATTAAGAGCATCACACATAGAAAAAACTCTCCAGGGAGAAGATGGAGGGTTTAAAATACCCCTTACAGCAGATAAGCAATCTGATTCAATGATAGCATTTTCTAGATTGAGTTCAGAAATGACATCAAAGCCGCGTCGAATAGCAATGATTTCTGCATGTAAGGGAGATGGACAATGAAACGTGTTGACAACCATTTTAACTACATTCCCATATCTATCCCTTACAATAACAGCCAAGGATGACAAACCTCCTGAAATCCAAGATGCATCAGTGTTGACTTTGTAGCCTACAGTAGGTTTCTCCCATTGAACCTTAGAAATAGCAATTTTCTGTTTTTGAATAATGTGTGGAACAATGTTATCCCGTGTCCATAACCTATTCTTTTCCTTATTTCCTATTAGGCTATGTGCCATGAAAATTTGATAAATGGTATCCTTTATTTCAGCAAAACAAGCCTCTTGAGAGTATGGTTTGTTTTCAAAGAAAAATCGGTTCCTTTGAGTCCATAATGTCCATATTGTGACCACTAGGGCTGCAATGATAATGCTTTCATGAATTTTTGAATCAGCTCTGAATGATAACAGAAAATGCACTCTACTTTTTAAATCTCTGAAATCAGAAAGAGGTAACTTTAACATGGAAAAAACACTATTCCACACATCAGTTTAGAATTTGCAGGAATTGAAAAAATGATCCAGACTTTCTCCAGTATTCTTGCATATTGAACACTTTGAAACAACTGAGAAGCCAATTCTAGTAAGTATGTTATCAAAAGGCAATATATTATTAAGCACCCTCCACAGTAAGATAGACATCTTTCTTGGGATGAAAGGGGACCATACCTTTTTGAAATGTTGGATTTGAGAGCCCCTCTGTCTCAGGGCGTTGTGAGCAGAGCTGACTGAGAAATTTCCATCAACAGTGAGTATCCACACCAGCTTATCTTCATGGCTATACTCCAACCTTGTCTCCTGCAAAATTGTAATAATGTTGGTAGCCAAGTGTGGCTCCAGGGTTGGAATCAGAGCAGATTTGTTAGATAGAAAATCACTAAGGGAGATACTCGAAGGGAATTTCAATATCTTCCGGCCAGATATAACACAGTGCTCCCTCCCCACTCCAATTGGCACTCCAGAAGGAGCATTGTCCCCTACCGAAGAGAACTCTGGAGAAACTGTTTGCCAAAGGTGTAATCTTGGTGATTCTTGCCCATATGTGAGAGTGTTTGTATGAGACTGGCAGTGTCCACAGTAGGTTTGCCCACTGAGCATTATTGATTTGTAACTTCCACCATAATTTACAAGAATAGGCATCTAAGGTATCACTTAATTGTCTAAAACCTAAACCATTTTCTTCCAAAGGATAGCACATTCTTTTCCAGGATCTCCACCTTCTTTTTTCAGTAAAATCAGAATGTCCCCAGAAAAAATTTGAAGCCAGCTTTCCTATTTTTTTTAGAACTGATTTTGGGGGGTGTAAAACCCCAAATATGTGTGTTGGAATTGAAAACATCACTGATTTTATCAAGATGATTTTACCTGCTGGACTCAGCCACCTATTTTTCCAGTTATTTATCTTTTTCTCCATCCTTTCAATTACTGGTAAGTAATATACACTCAGATTTCGACCAGTAAAAATTGGAACACCGAGATATTTAAAAGGAAAAGATCCCTTTCTCATTCCTAATGTTCTCCTTGCTGTTAGAGAGCACTGAGGAGGAGCCTTATGTGAGACATAAAAATCAGATTTTGAGAAGTTGACTTTTTGTCCCGAAGTCTCTTCATATGCAGTAAGAAACATTTTAAAACGCTTTAAATTCTTTATGTCCGAGTTCAAAAAAATTGCAGTATCATCTGCATACATCAAGTGAGTGAGGGGTGTACAGCCTGTAGGAAGGCTGAAATGAGTTAAATAACCTGTGGAGAAAAGTTTTTTTAAACCCCTTGAGAAAGCCTCGGATAAGATGTTATATAGAAAGGGAGATAAAGGATCTCCTTGCTTGATCCCCCTGGAGGAGCTAAAATAACCTGCAGTGACCCCATTAATTATCACAGAGAAATTTGCTATCATTATGTTGTGCATTATTAATCTAACAAATTTACCATGGAACCCAAAACAAAGAAGTAATGAATTTAGGAAGGACCAAGAAACTCTATCAAAGGCCTTTTGCATGTCAAGTTTCACTATTAGATTCGGGATCTTTGATTTTCTTGACAGTAATCTAGTCATTTGCTGCATTAAAATGACATTGTCCGAGATATCCTTCCCTTTCATAAAAGCACTTTGTTCTGGGGATATCAAGAGTTGCATTAAAGGTTTAATTCTTTCCATTAGGAGTTTTGAGAAAACTTTGTTTACAAAGTTTGATAAACTTATTGGCCTAAAATCAGCAAATGTGTTCGGGATGGATTTCTTTGGGATCAGAGTAAGCCAAGTACTAGAAATGGCTTTTGGGATTATACCATTATTTAAAAAATGGTTTGCAGCTTCTAGTAAATCTGCTTTAATGATTTCCCAGTAATGTGTAAAAAAACAACCAGAGAATCCATCAGGACCAGGAGCACTTGATTTGTTAAGGTCAAATACTGCACTGTGCAACTCCTGAAAAGTAAACGGAGATAGCAGAAAGATGTTCTGCTGTTCAGATATGACATTTGGAATTTCAGCCAAAAAATCTTTAAAATGGATTCCCTTCTGATTTGAAGCTTCCTCTGTTAATAAATCCTGAAAGAATCTAACACCCTCCTCTCTAATTAAAATAGGGTCAGTTATCCATATTCCATTACCATCTTTTATTTTACCTATTCTGGCCCTTGCCTTTTTTTCTCTAATTGTGTGATGAAAATACTTAGTGTTTGCATCTCCATGCTTAAACCAGTTTAACTTTGCCTTTTGTTTCAGAAAAATGTTATGTTCCTTTTGTGCTCGAAGTAAAAGGTTTTTAGCTTGCAGCAGCTCCAAAAGCACTGATTCATCTTGTGTTTGCTGAAACTTTATTTCCAAATGATTGACTTTTAATTCAGACTGATCTAAATTATTTTTAACATTGCCAAAGGTGTGTTTGTTCCATTCCTTAATAACTACCTTAAGCCTTTTTAGTTTGTGCACAATCCTTGACATTCCAGAGAATGGGGAGACAAGATTCCAGTTTGTTTCCACTAATTCTTTGAATTCATCCCTATTTGTCCACATTTCCTGAAATCTAAAAGGTCTTGGAGCCATCTCTATTGCATTTTGGATAGACAGCAATAGAGGAGAATGGTCAGAGGTCATTCTGTTAAGGACATGCACAGTACTGTTTGGGAATTTGTCTAGCCACTCTAGATTACTAACTCCTCTATCTAATCTTTGAAATTGCAAGTCCTTACATTTGTCTCTAAATCTGTTATTGCTCCAGGTATAAGTATTACCTACAGTTGGGATATCATGCAAATCCATGCAATTTAGAAAGTCATTAAACTGATTCATACTTTTCCTAGGGGTTGACTTTCTACCCTTATATTCAGAAGTAGATGATACAGTATTGAAATCGCCAATGTAAATAGAAGGATCAGGTGTTACAGCTTTTAGGTCAGACCATAAAAACTCCCTCATCTGCCTATGTACACTTGCATATATAAAGAAAATATTCCATGTATCAGCAGATGCAATATCTGTAACTTTAGTTTGAATGTACTGATCAGATTCCTTTACAATATCTAATTTGAAAACATGGTTCCAAAGAATCCAGATTTTAGCCTGTTGGGCAGGAATAGCATTACTGTAGCCAAGGTTATGCATCAAAGTGATTATATTATGCTTTTCATGCCATGGCTCAATTAAACAAAGCAAATCAATCTTATGTTTCAATTTGAGTGCCTTTAACCTATCCATTGAAGAACCATAACCCCTAACATTCCACACTAAAATAGTACCTATTTTTGTGTACTGAATCATTTAAAACTAGGGGGGGTAGCTTTTTGTGATGACCTTAATTTCCTTTGTTTTGAGAGAGCGGCAGTACTGTTCTTTCCTCTTTTATCATCATTTTTCGTAGCCAATTCTGTTAAGAGAGGACTTACCTTGGTGGGATTTACCTGTTCTGCAATGTCTATGTTATCCCCAAGATGATCTTGGCTTTGAGGAATCAAGTCGGTTGATTCAATTGAATTCTCTGCTGCCTCCTTAACGGTATCGTCTGAGACCTGGTTTTCAGCTTCTGTATTGTGTAATGTTAGCTCCATATCGCCTTCTGGAATCCCCTGCTCAACCTGAGGACTGCCAATGGTCTCTTTGGTTGCATTCTTTTCTATGTCACTTTGTGAGTTCATAGTGTCTTGTGATTCCACAGCTTCATGATAGGTTTCCACATCATCCTCTTCGATAGCAATGTTCTCTTCCTGAAGATCAATTAAAGAGTGGAAAGCATTTGATATAGACACCATATTACTTTTTTTTATCCCTTCCTGGATGGGGTGCAAATCATTGAGTTGGGTTTTCTTCCTCCAGAACAAATTGGTGATAGGCTTAGATATATCATCCAGAGAATAAAAAGGTCTTCTTTTATACTGACTATGAGCAAGAGAAACAGATTTATTTTGCTGCATAGGAATTGACTTCTGGTTCTGACTGAGGAAATCTTTTTCTTTCTGTGATATCGATAGGTTCGATTTCCCTTCCATTTCTACAGTCTGTCTATTTTCTTGCTCATCTACCATTTGATTTTCTACCAAAGCCTCAGATTGACTTTCCTTGGTAGCCTTATGTTCAGCCTGATTTTTTCCTTTTCTCCTAAGTTCAGGATGTAAAAAATTACAATTTGTCTGATTATGTCCTATAATTTTACAGTGAGTGCAGTACATAGGAAGCTGTTCATATTCAATTGGGTAATCCGAGACCTTATTTCCAATGCCTACAACTATAGACTTTGGAAGCTGAGCTAACAGATCAACTTATACACAAACCTTGATTGCCGAAGGCCTAGTTAGCGCATTAGTAGCCGCATCCATTTTAAGAAATTTTCCTATTTGGCTACTGATGCCTATTATAGCAGAGGTATTATAGAAATGTAATGGCAATTGATGTAGAGTTACCCAAACTGGAACCACTGATGATTCGGCCGTCGGCGAGAAGTCGGGCGTCCACTTCTGTATCCTCATTGCTGTTCCATTTAGCATCCATTGGCCTTTCATCCAGCACCTTTGGTAATCTTCATTGTCCTGAAACCGAATTAGCACATGTCGGTAATCAATGGAACCCAATTGAAAATTTGACTTGAAACCTATCGATTTGAAGGCTGACAACAGTTTATCCATGGGAGGTTTGCCTCTGTTAAATTTCCCAACTAAAGCTTTTTGATAGTGTGAAGCCAAAAGCACGCCTTCCTCTGGAGGAAGAATATAGGCAAGCTTTCCCTTAAATTCGGTGATAGGATGAAGATCAGGCGTGTCTGGAAGGGATGATAACAGAGGACCAGGTTTAGTGTTCAAGGCTTGTAGGAAATTCATATGCGCGGAGTGGTGAGAATCGGGCGGTTGGTTGGGCGTCGGAGACGCCATGGTCGAGGACCAGCTTACAGAAAGAAACCGTTACAGAGAGCCGTTAAGAGACAAATGGTTGAAAGAAGAAGAAAGAGGAGAATAGTAAGAAGAAGAACAGTGGTCAGTGCGTTTTTCGCACCAATATTTCGCACACAGTTGGTCTCAAGAGATCGTAAATTGATCAAGCACTAGTAAATCGTGTATAGTAAATTGTATATGATCACTTATAAGTATACTGGGTTCATTCTGGATGCACCTGTGAAATTTCCGTGAGATCGGGCTGGTTACTTTGCTAGGACTAACATTGATCATGAGTTTAACTGGAGGATGGCGAGGGACCCATCCCGAACCGGGGTGATCGGCCGTCTTTTTTGGGGTATCCCATTAATACCTTTACTACAAGTGTTATGAGAAAGATCATTTTCACCACATGGAATCACATGAAATTTAATATTCTAGGTTTTTTATTAAATTAAAAGCTAATAAAATTCCATCGTTCAAATTTTAATAAGCACTAGTAAATCGTGTATAGTAAATTGTATATGATCACTTATAAGTATACTGGGTTCATTCTGGATGCACCTGTGAAATTTCCGTGAGATCGGGCTGGTTACTTTGCTAGGACTAACATTGATCATGAATTTCACTGGAGGATGGCGAGGGACCCATCCCGAACCGGGGTGATCGGCCATCTTTTTTGGGATATCCCATTAATACCTTTACTACAAGTGTTATGAGAAAGATCATTTTCACCACATGGAATCACATGAAATTTAATATTCTAGGTTTTTTATTAAATTAAAAGCTAATAAAATTCCATCGTTCAAATTATAATAAGCACTAATAAATCGTGTATAGTAAATTGTATATGATCACTTATAAGTATACTGGGTTCATTCTGGATGCACCTGTGAAATTTCCGTGATATCGGGCTGGTTACTTTGCCAGGACTAACATTGATCATGAGTTTTACTAGAGGATGGCGAGGGACCCATCCCGAACCGGGGTGTTCGGCCATCTTTTTTGGGGTATCCCATTAATACCTTTACTACAAGTGTTATGAGAAAGATCAATTTCACCACATGGAATCACATGAAATTTTATATTCTAGGCTTTTTATCAAATTAAAAGCTAATAAAATTCCATTGTTCAAATTTTAATAAGCACTAGTAAATCGTGTATAGTAAATTGTAGATGACCACTTATAAGTATACAGGGTTCATTCTTGATGCACCTGTGAAATTTCCATGGGATCGGGCAAGTTACTTTGCCAGGACTAACATTGATCATGAGTTTAACTGGAGGAAGGCGAGGGACCCATCCCGAACCGGGGTGATCGGCCATCTTTTTTGGGGTATCCCATTAATACCTTTACTACAAGTGTTATGAGAAAGATCATTTTCACCACATGGAATCACATGAAATTTAATATTCTAGGTTTTTTATTATATTAAAAGCTAATAAAATTCCACTGTTAAAATTTTAATAAGCACTAGTAAATCGTGTATATTAAATTTTAGATGATCACTTATAAGTATACAGGGTTCATTCTGGATGCACCAGTGAAATTTCCATGAGATCGGGCTGGTTACTTTGCCAGGACTAACATTGATCATGAGTTTAACTGGAGGATGGCGAGGGACCCATCCCGAACCGGGGTGATCGGCCGTCTTTTTTGGGGTATCCCATTAATACCTTTACTACAATTGTTATGAGAAAGATCATTTTCACCACATGGAATCACATGAAATTTAATATTCTAGGTTTTTTATTAAATTAAAAGCTAATATAATTCCATCGTTCAAATTTTAATAAAAACTAATAAATCGTGTATAGTAAATTGTATATGATCACTTATAAGTATACTGGGTTCATTCTGGATGCACCTGTGAAATTTCCGTTAGATCGGGCTGGTTACTTTGCCAGGACTAACATTGATCATGAGTTTAATTGGAGGATGGCGAGGGACCCATCCCGAACCGGGGTGATCGGCCGTCTTTTTTGGGGTATCCCATTAATACCTTTACTACAAGTGTTATGAGAAAGATCATTTTCACCACATGGAATCACATGAAATTTAATATTCTAGGTTTTTTATTAAATTAAAAGCTAATATAATTCCATCGTTCAAATTTTAATAAAAACTAATAAATCGTGTATAGTAAATTGTACATGATCACTTATAAGTATACTGGGTTCATTCTGGATGCACCTGTGAAATTTCCGTGAGATCGGGCTGGTTACTTTGCCAGGACTAACATTGATCATGAGTTTAACTGGAGGATGGCGAGGGACCCATCCCGAACCGGGGTGATCGGCCGTCTTTTTTGGGGTATCCCATTAATACTTTTACTACAAGTGTTATGAGAAAGATCATTTTCACCACATGGAATCACATGAAATTTAATATTCTAGGTTTTTTATTAAATTAAAAGCTAATAAAATTCCATCGTTCAAATTTTAATAAGCACTAGTAAATCGTGTATAGTAAATTGTATATGATCACTTATAAGTATACTGGGTTCATTCTGGATGCACCTGTGAAATTTCCGTGAGATCGGGCTGGTTACTTTGCTAGGACTAACATTGATCATGAATTTAACTGGAGGATGGCGAGGGACCCATCCCGAACCGGGGTGATCGGCCGTCTTTTTTGGGGTATCCCATTAATACCTTTACTACAAGTGTTATGAGAAAGATCATTTTCACCACATGGAATCACATGAAATTTAATATTCTAGGTTTTTTATTAAATTAAAAGATAATAAAATTCCATCGTTCAAATTTTAATAAGCACTAGTAAATCGTGTATAGTAAATTGTATATGATCACTTATAAGTATACTGGGTTCATTCTGGATGCACCTGTGAAATTTCCGTGAGATCGGGCTGGTTACTTTGCTAGGACTAACATTGATCATGAGTTTAACTGGAGGATGGCGAGGGACCCATCCCGAACCGGGGTGATCGGCCGTCTTTTTTGGGGTATCCCATTAATACCTTTACTACAAGTGTTATGAGAAAGATCATTTTCACCACATGGAATCACATGAAATTTAATATTCTAGGTTTTTTATTAAATTAAAAGCTAATATAATTCCATCGTTCAAATTTTAATAAAAACTAATAAATCGTGTATAGTAAATTGTACATGATCACTTATAAGTATACTGGGTTCATTCTGGATGCACCTGTGAAATTTCCGTGAGATCGGGCTGGTTACTTTGCCAGGACTAACATTGATCATGAGTTTAACTGGAGGATGGCGAGGGACCCATCCCGAACCGGGGTGATCGGCCGTCTTTTTTGGGGTATCCCATTAATACCTTTACTACAAGTGTTATGAGAAAGATCATTTTCACCACATGGAATCACATGAAATTTAATATTCTAGGTTTTTTATTAAATTAAAAGCTAATAAAATTCCATCGTTCAAATTTTAATAAGCACTAGTAAATCATGTATAGTAAATTGTATATGATCACTTATAAGTATACTGGGTTGATTCTGGATGCACCTGTGAAATTTCTGTGAGATCGGGCTGGTTACTTTGCCAGGACTAACATTGATCATGAGTTTAACTGGAGGATAGCGAGGGACCCATCCCGAACCAGGGTGATCGGCCGTCTTTTTTGGGGTATCCCATTAACACCTTTACTACAAGTGTTATGAGAAAGATCATTTTCACCACATGGAATCACATGAAATTTAATATTCTAGGTTTTTTATTAAATTAAAAGCTATTAAAATTCCATCGTTCAAATTTTAATAAGCACTAGTAAATCGTGTATAGTAAATTGTATATGATCACTTATAAGTATACTGGGTTCATTCTGGATGCACCTGTGAAATTTTCGTGAGATCGGGCTGGTTACTTTGCTAGGACTAACATTGATCATGAGTTTAACTGGAGGATGGCGAGGGACCCATCCCGAACCGGGGTGATCGGCCATCTTTTTTGGGATATCCCATTAATACCTTTACTACAAGTGTTATGAGAAAGATCATTTTCACCACATGGAATCACATGAAATTTAATATTCAAGGTTTTTTATTAAATTAAAAGCTAATAAAATTCCATCGTTCAAATTTTAATAAGCACTAGTAAATCGTGTATAGTAAATTGTATATGATCACTTATAAGTATACTGGGTTCATTCTGGATGCACCTGTGAAATTTCCGTGAGATCGGGCTGGTTACTTTGCCAGGACTAACATTGATCATTAGTTTAAATGGAGGATGACGAGGGACCCATCCCGAACCGGGGTGATCGGCCAATTTTTTTGGGGTATCCCATTAATACCTTTACTACAAGTGTTATGAGAAAGATCATTTTCACCACATGGAATCACATGAAATTTAATATTCTAGGTTTTTTATTAAATTAAAAGCTAATAAAATTCCATCGTTCAAATTTTAATAAGCACTAATAAATCGTGTATAGTAAATTGTATATGATCACTTATAAGTATACTGGGTTCATTCTGGATGCACCTGTGAAATTTCCGTGATATCGGGCTGGTTACTTTGCCAGGACTAACATTGATCATGAGTTTTACTAGAGGATGGCGAGGGACCCATCCCGAACCAGGGTGTTCGGCCATCTTTTTTGGGGTATCCCATTAATACCTTTACTACAAGTGTTATGAGAAAGATCAATTTCACCACATGGAATCACATGAAATTTTATATTCTAGGCTTTTTATCAAATTAAAAGCTAATAAAATTCCATTGTTCAAATTTTAATAAGCACTAGTAAATCGTGTATAGTAAATTGTAGATGACCACTTATAAGTATACAGGGTTCATTCTTGATGCACCTGTGAAATTTCCATGGGATCGGGCAAGTTACTTTGCCAGGACTAACATTGATCATGAGTTTAACTGGAGGAAGGCGAGGGACCCATCCCGAACCAGGGTGATCGGCCATCTTTTTTGGGGTATCCCATTAATACCTTTACTACAAGTGTTATGAGAAAGATCATTTTCACCACATGGAATCACATGAAATTTAATATTCTAGGTTTTTTATTATATTAAAAGCTAATAAAATTCCACTGTTAAAATTTTAATAAGCACTAGTAAATCGTGTATATTAAATTTTAGATGATCACTTATAAGTATACAGGGTTCATTCTGGATGCACCTGTGAAATTTCCATGAGATCGGGCTGGTTACTTTGCCAGGACTAACATTGATCATGAGTTTAACTGGAGGATGGCGAGGGACCCATCCCGAACCGGGGTGATCGGCCGTCTTTTTTGGGGTATCCCATTAATACCTTTACTACAAGTGTTATGAGAAAGATCATTTTCACCACATGGAATCACATGAAATTTAATATTCTAGGTTTTTTATTAAATTAAAAGCTAATAAAATTCCATCGTTCAAATTTTAACAAGCACTAGTAAATCGTGTATAGTAAATTGTATATGATCACTCATAAGTATACTGGGTTCATTCTGGATGCACCTGTGAAATTTCCGTGAGATCGGGCTGGTTACTTTGCCAGGACTAACATTGATCATGAGTTTAACTGGAGGATGGCAAGGGACCCATCCCGAACCGGGGTGATCGGCCGTCTTTTTTGAGGTATCCCATTAATACCTTTACTACAAGTGTTATGAGAAAGATCATTTTCACCACATGGAATCACATGAAATTTAATATTCTAGGTTTTTTATTAAATTAAAAGCTAATAAAATTCCATCGTTCAAATTTTAATAAGCACTAGTAAATCGTGTATAGTAAATTGTATATGATCACTTATAAGTATACTGGGTTCATTCTCGATGCACCTGTGAAATTTCCGTGAGATCGGGCTGGTTACTTTGCCAGGACTAACATTGATCATGAGTTTAACTGGAGGATGGCGAGGGACCCATCCCGAACCGGGGTGATCGGCCGTCTTTTTTGGGGTATCCCATTAATACCTTTACTACAAGTGTTATGAGAAAGATCATTTTCACCACATGGAATCACATGAAATTTAATATTCTAGGTTTTTTATTAAATTAAAAGCTAATAAAATTCCATCGTTCAAATTTTAATAAGCACTAGTAAATCGTGTATAGTAAATTGTATATGATCACTTATAAGTATACTGGGTTCATTCTGGATGCACCTGTGAAATTTCTGTGAGATCGGGCTGGTTACTTTGCTAGGACTAACATTGATCATGAGTTTAACTGGAGGATGGCGAGGGACCCATCCCGAACCGGGGTGATCGGCCATCTTTTTTGGGGTATCCCATTAATACCTTTACTACAAGTGTTATGAGAAAGATCATTTTCACCACATGGAATCACATGAAATTTAATATTCTAGGTTTTTTATTATATTAAAAGCTAATAAAATTCCACTGTTAAAATTTTAATAAGCACTAGTAAATCGTGTATATTAAATTGTAGATGATCACTTATAAGTATACAGGGTTCATTCTGGATGCACCTGTGAAATTTCAGTGAGATCGGGCTGGTTACTTTGCCAGGACTAACATTAATCATGAGTTTAACTGGAGGATGGCGAGGGACCCATCCGAACCGGGGTGATCGGCCGTCTTTTTTGGGGTATCCCATTAATACCTTTACTACAAGTGTTATGAGAAAGATCATTTTCACCACATGGAATCACATGAAATTTAATATTCTAGGTTTTTTATTAAATTAAAAGCTAATAAAATTCCATCGTTCAAATTTTAATAAGCACTAGTAAATCGTGTATAGTAAATTGTATATGATCACTTATAAGTATACTGGGTTCATTCTGGATGCACCTGTGCAATTTCCGTGAGATCGGGCTGGTTACTTTGCCAGGACTAACATTGATCATGAGTTTAACTGGAGGATGGCGAGGGACCCATCCCGAACCGGGGTGATCGGCCAACTTTTTTGAGGTATCCCATTAATACCTTTACTACAAGTGTTATGAGAAAGATCATTTTCACCACATGGAATCACATGAAATTTAATGTTCTAGGTTTTTTATTAAATTAAAAGCTAATAAAATTCCATCGTTCAAATTTTAATAAGCACTAGTAAATCGTGTATAGTAAATTGTATATGATCACTTATAAGTATACTGGGTTCATTCTGGATGCACCTGTGAAATTTCCGTGAGATCGGGCTGGTTACATTGCCAGGACTAACATTGATCATGAGTTTTACTAGAGGATGGCGAGGGACCCATCCCGAACCGGGGTGTTCGGCCATCTTTTTTGGGGTATCCCATTATTACCTTTACTACAAGTGTTATGAGAAAGATCAATTTCACCACATGGAATCACATGAAATTTTATATTCTAGGCTTTTTATCAAATTAAAAGCTAATAAAATTCCATTGTTCAAATTTTAATAAGCACTAGTAAATCGTGTATAGTAAATTGTAGATGATCACTTATAAGTATACAGGGTTCATTCTTGATGCATCTGTGAAATTTCCATGGGATCGGGCAAGTTACTTTGGCAGGACTAACATTGATCAAGAGTTTAACTGGAGGAAGGCGAGAGACCCATCCCGAACCGGGGTGATCGGCCATCTTTTTTGGGGTATCCCATTAATACCTTTACTACAAGTGTTATGAGAAAGATCATTTTCACCACATGGAATCACATGAAATTTAATATTCTAGGTTTTTTATTATATTAAAAGCTAATAAAATTCCACTGTTAAAATTTTAATAAGCACTAGTAAATCGTGAATATTAAATTGTAGATGATCACTTATAAGTATACAGGGTTCATTCTGGATGCACCTGTGAAATTTCCATGAGATCGGGCTGGTTACTTTGCCAGGACTAACATTGATCATGAGTTTAACTGGAGGATGGCGAGGGACCCATCCCGAACCGGGGTGATCGGCCGTCTTTTTTGGGGTATCCCATTAATACCTTTACTACAAGTGTTATGAGAAAGATCATTTTCACCACATGGAATCACATGAAATTTAATATTCTAGGTTTTTTATTAAATTAAAAGCTAATAAAATTCCATCGTTCAAATTTTAATAAGAACTAATAAATCGTGTATAGTAAATTGTATATGATCACTTATAAGTATACTGGGTTCATTCTGGATGCACCTGTGAAATTTCTGTGGGATCGGGCTGGTTACTTTGCCAGGACTAACATTGATCATGAGTTTAACTGGAGGATGGCGAGGGACCCATCCCGAACCGGGGTGATCGGCCGTCTTTTTTGGGGTATCCCATTAATACCTTTACTACAAGTGTTATGAGAAAGATCATTTTCACCACATGGAATCACATGAAATTTAATATTCTAGGTTTTTTATCAAATTAAAAGCCAATAAAATTCCATCGTTCAAATTTTAATAAGCACTAGTAAATCGTGTATATGAAATTGTATATGATCACTTATAAGTATACTGGGTTAATTCTGGATGCACCTGTGAAATTTCCGTGAGATCGGGCTGGTTACTTTGCCAGGACTAACATTGATCATGAGTTTAACTGGAGGATGGCAAGGGACCCATCCCGAACCGGGGTGATCGGCCGTCTTTTTTGAGGTATCCCATTAATACCTTTACTACAAGTGTTATGAGAAAGATCATTTTCACCACATGGAATAACATGAAATTTAATATTCTAGGTTTTTTATTAAATTAAAAGCTAATAAAATTCCATCGTTCAAATTTTAATAAGCACTAGTAAATCGTGTACAGTAAATTGTATATGATCACTTATAAGTATACTGGGTTCATTCTGGATGCACCTGTGAAATTTCCGTGAGATCGGGCTGGTTACTTTGCCAGGACTAACATTGATCATGAGTTTAACTAGAGGATGGCAAGGGACCCATCCCGAACCGGGGTGATCGGCCGTCTTTTTTGAGGTATCCCATTAATACCTTTACTACAAGTGTTATGAGAAAGATCATTTTCACCACATGGAATAACATGAAATTTAATATTCTAGGTTTTTTATTAAATTAAAAGCTAATAAAATTCCATCGTTCAAATTTTAATAAGCACTAGTAAATCGTGTATAGTAAATTGTATATGATCACTTATAAGTATACTGGGTTCATTCTGGATGCACCTGTGAAATTTCCGTGAGATCGGGCCGGTTACTTTGCCAGGACTAACATTGATCATGAGTTTAACTGGAGGATGGCGAGGGACCCATCCCGAACCGTGGTGATCGGCCGTCTTTTTTGGGGTATCCCATTAATACCTTTACTACAAGTGTTATGAGAAAGATAATTTTCACCACATGGAATCACATGAAATTTTATATTCTAGGTTTTTTATCAAATTAAAAGCCAATAAAATTCCATCGTTCAAATTTTAATAAGCACTAGTAAATCGTGTATATTAAATTGTATATGATCACTTATAAGTATACTGGGTTCATTCTGGATGCACCTGTGAAATTTCCGTGAGATCGGGCTGGTTACTTTGCCAGGACTAACATTGATCATGAGTTTAACTGGAGGATGGCAAGGGACCCATCCCGAACCGGGGTGATCGGCCGTCTTTTTTGAGGTATCCCATTAATACCTTTACTACAAGTGTTATGAGAAAGATCATTTTCACCACATGGAATAACATGATATTTAATATTCTAGGTTTTTTATTAAATTAAAAGCTAATAAAATTCCATCGTTCAAATTTTAATAAGCACTAGTAAATCGTGTATAGTAAATTGTATATGATCACTTATAAGTATACTGGGTTCATTCTGGATGCACCTGTGAAATTTCTGTGAGATCGGGCTGGTTACTTTGCCAGGACTAACATTGATCAAGAGTTTAACTGGAGGATGGCGAGGGACCCATCCCGAACCGGGGTGATCGGCCATCTTTTTTGGGGTATCCCATTAATACCTTTACTACAAGTGTTATGAGAAAGATCATTTTCACCACATGGAATCACATGAAATTTAATATTCTAGGTTTTTTATTAAATTAAAAGCTAATAAAATTCCATCGTTCAAATTTTAATAAGCACTAGTAAATCGTGTATAGTAAATTGTATATGATCACTTATAAGTATACTGGGTTCATTCTGGATGCACCTGTGAAATTTCCGTGAGATCGGGCTGGTTACTTTGCCAGGACTAACATTGATCATGAGTTTAACTGGAGGATGGCGAGGGACCCATCCCGAACCGGGGTGATTGGCCTTGTTTTTTGGGGTATCCCATTAATACCTTTACTACAAGTGTTATGAGAAAGATCATTTTCACCACATGGAATCACATGAAATTTTATATTCTAGGCTTTTTATCAAATTAAAAGCTAATAAAATTCCATTGTTCAAATTTTAACAAGGACTAGTAAATCGTGTATAGTAAATTGTAGATGATCACTTATAAGTATACAGGGTTCATTCTTGATGCACCTGTGAAATTTCCATGGGATCGGGCAAGTTACTTTGCCAGGACTAACATTGATCATGAGTTTAACTGGAGGAAGGCGAGGGACCCATCCCGAACCGGGGTGATCGGCCATCTTTTTTGGGGTATCCCATTAATACCTTTTCTACAAGTGTTATGAGAAAGATCATTTTCTCCACATGGAATCACATGAAATTTAATATTCTAGGTTTTTTATTATATTAAAAGCTAATAAAATTCCATCGTTCAAATTTTAATAAGCACTAATAAATCGTGTATAGTAAATTGTATATGATCACTTATAAGTATACTGGGTTCATTCTGGATGCACCTGTGAAATTTCTGTGAGATCGGGCTGGTTACTTTGCCAGGACTAACATTGATCATGAGTTTAACTGGAGGATGGCGAGGGACCCATCCCGAACCGGGGTGATCGGCCGTCTTTTTTGGGGTATCCCATTAATACCTTTACTACAAGTGTTATGAGAAAGATCATTTTCACCACATGGAATCACATGAAATTTAATATTCTAGGTTTTTTATTAAATTAAAAGCCAATAAAATTCCATCGTTCAAATTTTAATAAGCACTAGTAAATCGTGTATATTAAATTGTATATGATCACTTATAAGTATACTGGGTTCATTCTGGATGCACCTGTGAAATTTCCGTGAGATCGGGCTGGTTACTTTGCCAGGACTAACATTGATCATGAGTTTAACTGGAGGATGGCAAGGGACCCATCCCGAACCGGGGTGATCGGCCGTCTTTTTTGAGGTATCCCATTAATACCTTTACTACAAGTGTTATGAGAAAGATCATTTTCACCACATGGAATCACATGAAATTTAGTATTCTAGGTTTTTTATTAAATTAAAAGCTAATAAAATTCCATCGTTCAAATTTCAATAAGCACTAGTAAATCGTGTATAGTAAATTGTATATGATCACTTATAAGTATACTGGGTTCATTCTGGATGCACCTGTGAAATTTCCATGAGATCGGGCTGGTTACTTTGCCAGGACTAACATTGATCATGAGTTTAACTGGAGGATGGCGAGGGACCCATCCCGAACCGGGGTGATCGGCCGTCTTTTTTGGGGTATCCCATTAATACCTTTACTACAAGTGTTATGAGAAAGATCATTTTCACCACATGGAATCACATGAAATTTAATATTCTAGGTTTTTTATGAAATTAAAAGCTAATAAAATTCCATCGTTCAAATTTTAATAAGCACTAGTAAATCGTGTATAGTAAATTGTATATGATCACTTATAAGTATACTGGGTTCATTCTGGATGCACCTGTGAAATTTCCGTGAGATCGGGCTGGTTACTTTGCCAGGACTAACATTGATCATGAGTTTAACTGGAGGATGGCGAGGGACCCATCCCGAACCGGGGTGATCGGCCGTCTTTTTTGGGGTATCCCACTAATATCTTTACTACAAGTGTTAGGAGAAAGATCATTTTCACCACATGGAATCACATGAAATTTAATATTCTAGGTTTTTTATTAAATTAAAAGCTAATAAAATTCCATCGTTCAAATTTTAATAAGCACTAATAAATCGTGTATAGTAAATTGTATATGATCACTTATAAGTATACTGGGTTCATTCTGGATGCACCTGTGAAATTTCCGTGAGATCGGGCTGGTTACTTTGCCAGGACTAACTTTGATCATGAGTTTAACTGGAGGATGGCGATGGACCCATCCCGAACCGGGGTGATCGGCCGTCTTTTTTGGGGTATCCCATTAATACCTTTACTACAAGTGTTATGAGAAAGATCATTTTCACCACATGGAATCACATGAAATTTAATATGCTAGGTTTTTTATTAAATTAAAAGCTAATAAAATTCCATCGTTCAAATTTTAATAAGAACTAGTAAATCGTGTATAGTAAATTGTATATGATCACTTATAAGTATACTGGGTTCATTCTGGATGCACCTGTGAAATTTCCGTGAGATCGGGCTGGTTACTTTGCCAGGACTAACATTGATCATGAGTTTAACTGGAGGATGGCAAGGGACCCATCCCGAACCGGGGTGATCGGCCGTCTTTTTTGAGGTATCCCATTAATACCTTTACTACAAGTGTTATGAGAAAGATCATTTTCACCACATGGAATCACATGAAATTTAATATTCTAGGTTTTTTATTAAATTAAAAGCTAATAAAATTCCATCGTTCTAATTTTAATAAGCACTAGTAAATCGTGTATAGTAAATTGTATATGATCACTTATAAGTATACTGGGTTCATTCTGGATGCACCTGTGAAATTTCCGTGAGATCGGGCTGGTTACTTTGCTAGGACTAACATTGATCATGAGTTTAACTGGAGGATGGCGAGGGACCCATCCCGAACCGGGGTGATCGGCCATCTTTTTTGGGATATCCCATTAATACCTTTACTACAAGTGTTATGAGAAAGATCATTTTCACCACATGGAATCACATGAAATTTAATATTCTAGGTTTTTTATTAAATTAAAAGCTAATAAAATTCCATCGTTCAAATTTTAATAAGCACTAGTAAATCGTGTATAGTAAATTGTATATGATCACTTATAAGTATACTGGGTTCATTCTGGATGCACCTGTGAAATTTCCGTGAGATCGGGCTGGTTACTTTGCCAGGACTAACATTGATCATGAGTTTAACTGGAGGATGGTGAGGGACCCATCCCGAACCGGGGTGATCGGCCGTCTTTTTTGGGGTATCCCATTAATACCTTTACTACAAGTGTTATGAGAAAGATCATTTTCACCACATGGAATCACATGAAATTTAATATTCTAGGTTTTTTATTAAATTAAAAGCTAATAAAATTCCATCGTTCAAATTTGGATAAGCACTAGTAAATCGTGTATAGTAAATTGTATATGATCACTTATAAGTATACTGGGTTCATTCTGGATGCACCTGTGAAATTTTCGTGAGATCGGGTTGGTTACTTTGCTAGGACTAACATTGATCATGAGTTTAACTGGAGGATGGCGAGGGACCCATCCCGAACCGGGGTGATCGGCCATCTTTTTTGGGGTATCCCATTAATACCTTTACTACAAGTGTTATGAGAAAGATCATTTTCACCACATGGAATCACATGAAATTTAATATTCTAGGTTTTTTATTAAATTAAAAGCTAATAAAATTCCATCGTTCAAATTTTAATAAGCACTAGTAAATCGTGTATAGTAAATTGTATATGATCACTTATAAGTATACTGGGTTCATTATGGATGCACCTGTGAAATTTCGGTGAGATCGGGCTGGTTACTTTGCCAGGACTAACATTGATCATGAGTTTAACTGGAGGATGGCGAGGGACCCATCCCGAACCGGGGTGATCGGCCGTCTTTTTTGGGGTATCCCATTAATACCTTTACTACAAGTGTTATGAGAAAGATCATTTTCACCACATGGAATCACATGAAATTTAATATTCTAGGTTTTTTATTAAATTAAAAGCTAATAAAATTCCATCGTTCAAATTTGGATAAGCACTAGTAAATCGTGTATAGTAAATTGTATATGATCACTTATAAGTATACTGGGTTCATTCTGGATGCACCTGTGAAATTTTCGTGAGATCGGGCTGGTTACTTTGCCAGGACTAACATTGATCATGAGTTTAACTGGAGGATGGCGAGGGACCCATCCCGAACCGGGGTGATCGGCCGTCTTTTTTGGGGTATCCCATTAATACCTTTACTACGAGTGTTATGAGAAAGATCATTTTCACCACATGGAATCACATGAAATTTAATATTCTAGGTTTTTTATTAAATTAAAAGCTAATAAAATTCCATCGTTCAAATTTTAATAAGCACTAGTAAATCGTGTATAGTAAATTGTATATGATCACTTATAAGTATACTGGGTTCATTCTGGATGCACCTGTGAAATTTCCGTGAGATCGGGCTGGTTACTTTGCCAGGACTAACATTGATCATGAGTTAACTGGAGGATGGCGAGGGACCCATCCCGAACCGGGGTGATCGGCCGTCTTTTTTGGTGTATCCCATTAATACCTTTACTACAAGTGTTATGAGAAAGATCATTTTCACCACATGGAATCACATGAAATTTAATATTCTAGGTTTTTTATTAAATTAAAAGCTAATAAAATTCCATCGTTCAAATTTTAATAAGAACTAGTAAATCGTGTATAGTAAATTGTATATGATCACTTATAAGTATACTGGGTTCATTCTGGATGCACCTGTGAAATTTCCGTGAGATCGGGCTGGTTACTTTGCCAGGACTAACATTGATCATGAGTTTAACTGGAGGATGGCAAGGGACCCATCCCGAACCGGGGTGATCGGCCGTCTTTTTTGAGGTATCCCATTAATACCTTTACTACAAGTGTTATGAGAAAGATCATTTTCACCACATGGAATCACATGAAATTTAATATTCTAGGTTTTTTATTAAATTAAAAGCTAATAAAATTCCACCGTTCAAATTTTAATAAGCACTAGTAAATCGTGTATAGTAAATTGTATATGATCACTTATAAGTATACTGGGTTCATTCTGGATGCACCTGGGAAATTTCCGTGAGATCGGGCTGGTTACTTTGCTAGGACTAACATTGATCATGAGTTTAACTGGAGGATGGCGAGGGACACATCCCGAACCGGGGTGATCGGCCATCTTTTTTGGGATATCCCATTAATACCTTTACTACAAGTGTTATGAGAAAGATCATTTTCACCACATGGAATCACATGAAATTTAATATTCTAGGTTTTTTATTAAATTAAAAGCTAATAAAATTCCATCGTTCAAATTTTAATAAGCACTAGTAAATCGTGTATAGTAAATTGTATATGATCACTTATAAGTATACTGGGTTCATTCTGGATGCACCTGTGAAATTTCCGTGAGATCGGGATGGTTACTTTGCCAGGACTAACATTGATCATGAGTTTAACTGGAGGATGGCGAGGGACCCATCCCGAACCGGGGTGATCGGCCGTCTTTTTTGGGGTATCCCATTAATACCTTTACTACAAGTGTTATGAGAAAGATCATTTTCACCACATGGAATCACATGAAATTTAATATTCTAGGTTTTTTATTAAATTAAAAGCTAATAAAATTCCATCGTTCAAATTTTAATAAGCACTAGTAAATCGTGTATAGTAAATTGTATATGATCACTTATAAGTATACTGGGTTCATTCTGGATGCACCTGTGAAATTTCTGTAAGATCGGGCTGGTTACTTTGCTAGGATTAACATTGATCATGAGTTTAACTGGAGGATGGCGAGGGACCCATCCCGAACCGGAGTGATCGGCCATCTTTTTTGGGGTATCCCATTAATACCTTTACTACAAGTGTTATGAGAAAGATCATTTTCACCACATGGAATCACATGAAATTTAATATTCTAGGTTTTTTATTAAATTAAAAGCTAATAAAATTCCATCGTTCAAATTTTAATAAGCACTAGTAAATCGTGTATAGTAAATTGTATATGATCACTTATAAGTATACTGGGTTCATTCTGGATGCACCTGTGAAATTTCCGTGAGATCGGGCTGGTTACTTTGCCAGGACTAACATTGATCATGAGTTTAACTGGAGGATGGCGAGGGACCCATCCCGAACCGGGGTGATCGGCCTACTTTTTTGGGGTATCCCATTAATACCTTTACTACAAGTGTTATGAGAAAGATCATTTTCACCACATGAAATCACGTGAAATTTAATATTCTAGGTTTTTTATTAAATTAAAAGCTAATAAAATTCCATCGTTCAAATTTTAATAAGCACTAATAAATCATGTATAGTAAATTGTATATGATCACTTATAAGTATACTGGGTTCATTCTGGATGCCCCTGTGAAATTTTCGTGAGATCGGGCTGGTTATTTTGCCAGGACTAACATTGATCATGAGTTTTACTAGAGGATGGCGAGGGACCCATCCCGAACCGGGGTGTTCGGCCATCTTTTTTGGGGTATCCCATTAATACCTTTACTACAAGTGTTATGAGAAAGATCAATTTCACCACATGGAATCACATGAAATTTTATATTCTAGGCTTTTTATCAAATTAAAAGCTAATAAAATTCCATTGTTCAAATTTTAATAAGCACTAGTAAATCGTGTATAGTAAATTGTAGATGATCACTTATAAGTATACAGGGTTCATTCTTGATGCACCTGTGAAATTTCCATGGGATCGGGCAAGTTACTTTGCCAGGACTAACATTGATCATGAGTTTAACTGGAGGAAGGCGAGGGACCCATCCCGAACCGGGGTGATCGGCCGTCTTTTTTGGGGTATCCCATTAATACCTTTACTACAAGTGTTATGAGAAAGATCATTTTCACCACATGGAATCACATGAAATTTAATATTCTAGGTTTTTTATTAAATTAAAAGCTAATAAAATTCCATCGTTCAAATTTTAATAAGCACTAGTAAATCGTGTATAGTAAATTGTATATGATCACTTATAAGTATACTGGGTTCATTCTGGATGCACCTGTGAAATTTCCGCGAGATCGGGCTGGTTACTTTCCCAGGACTAACATTGATCATGAGTTTAACTGGACGATGGCGAGGGACCCATCCCGAACCGGGGTGATCGGCCGTCTTTTTTGGGGTATCCCATTAATACCTTTACTACAAGTGTTATGAGAAAGATCATTTTCACCACATGGAATCACATGAAATTTAATATTCTAGGTTTTTTATTAAATTAAAAGCTAATAAAATTCCATCGTTCAAATTTTAATAAGCACTAGTAAATCGTGTATAGTAAATTGTATATGATCACTTATAAGTATACTGGGTTCATTCTGGATGCACCTGTGAAATTTCTGTGAGATCGGGCTGGTTACTTTGCCAGGACTAACATTGATCATGAGTTTAACTGGAGGATGGTAAGGGACCCATCCCGAACCGGGGTGATCGGCCGTCTTTTTTGAGGTATCCCATTAATACCTTTACTACAAGTGTTATGAGAAAGATCATTTTCACCACATGGAATCACATGAAATTTAATATTCTAGGTTTTTTATTAAATTAAAAGCTAATAAAATTCCATCGTTCAAATTTTAATAAGCACTAGTAAATCGTGTATAGTAAATTGTATATGATCACTTATAAGTATACTGGGTTCATTCTGGATGCACCTGTGAAATTTCCGTGAGATCGGGCTGGTTACTTTGCCAGGACTAACATTGATCATGAGTTTAACTGGAGGATGGCGAGGGACCCATCCCGAACCGGGGTGATCGGCTGTCTTTTTTGGGGTATCCCATTAATACCTTTACTACAAGTGTTATGAGAAAGATCATTTTCACCACATGGAATCACATGAAATTTAATATTCTAGGTTTTTTATTAAATTAAAAGCAAATAAAATTCCATCGTTCAAATTTTAATAAGCACTAGTAAATCGTATATAGTAAATTGTATATGATCACTTATAAGTATACTGGGTTCATTCTGGATGCACCTGTGAAATTTCTGTGAGATCGGGCTGGTTACTTTGCCAGCACTAACATTGATCATGAGTTTAACTGGAGGATGGCAAGGGACCCATCCCGAACCGGGGTGATCGGCCGTCTTTTTTGAGGTATCCCATTAATACCTTTACTACAAGTGTTATGAGAAAGATCATTTTCACCACATGGAATCACATGAAATTTAATATTCTAGGTTTTTTATTAAATTAAAAGCTAATAAAATTCCATCGTTCAAATTTTAATAAGCACTAGTAAATCGTGTATAGTAAATTGTATATGATCACTTATAAGTATACTGGGTTCATTCTGGATGCACCTGTGAAATTTCCGTGAGATCGGGCTGGTTACTTTGCCAGGACTAACATTGATCATGAGTTTAACTGGAGGATGGCGAGGGACCCATCCCGAACCGGGGTGATCGGCCGTCTTTTTTGGGGTATCCCATTAATACCTTTACTACAAGTGTTATGAGAAAGATCATTTTCACCACATGGAATCACATGAAATTTAATATTCTAGGTTTTTTATTAAATTAAAAGCTAATAAAATTCCATCGTTCAAATTTTAATAAGCACTAGTAAATCGTGTATAGTAAATTGTATATGATCACTTATAAGTATACTGGGTTCATTCTGGATGCACCTGTGAAATTTCTGTGAGATCGGGCTGGTTACTTTGCCAGGACTAACATTGATCATGAGTTTAACTGGAGGATGGTAAGGGACCCATCCCGAACCGGGGTGATCGGCCGTCTTTTTTGAGGTATCCCATTAATACCTTTACTACAAGTGTTATGAGAAAGATCATTTTCACCACATGGAATCACATGAAATTTAATATTCTAGGTTTTTTATTAAATTAAAAGCTAATAAAATTCCATCGTTCAAATTTTAATAAGCACTAGTAAATCGTGTATAGTAAATTGTATATGATCACTTATAAGTATACTGGGTTCATTCTGGATGCACCTGTGAAATTTCCGTGAGATCGGGCTGGTTACTTTGCCAGGACTAACATTGATCATGAGTTTAACTGGAGGATGGCGAGGGACCCATCCCGAACCGGGGTGATCGGCTGTCTTTTTTGGGGTATCCCATTAATACCTTTACTACAAGTGTTATGAGAAAGATCATTTTCACCACATGGAATCACATGAAATTTAATATTCTAGGTTTTTTATTAAATTAAAAGCAAATAAAATTCCATCGTTCAAATTTTAATAAGCACTAGTAAATCGTATATAGTAAATTGTATATGATCACTTATAAGTATACTGGGTTCATTCTGGATGCACCTGTGAAATTTCTGTGAGATCGGGCTGGTTACTTTGCCAGCACTAACATTGATCATGAGTTTAACTGGAGGATGGCAAGGGACCCATCCCGAACCGGGGTGATCGGCCGTCTTTTTTGAGGTATCCCATTAATACCTTTACTACAAGTGTTATGAGAAAGATCATTTTCACCACATGGAATCACATGAAATTTAATATTCTAGGTTTTTTATTAAATTAAAAGCTAATAAAATTCCATCGTTCAAATTTTAATAAGCACTAGTAAATCGTGTATAGTAAATTGTATATGATCACTTATAAGTATACTGGGTTCATTCTGGATGCACCTGTGAAATTTCCGTGAGATCGGGCTGGTTACTTTGCCAGGACTAACATTGATCATGAGTTTAACTGGAGGATGGCGAGGGACCCATCCCGAACCGGGGTGATCGGCCGTCTTTTTTGGGGTATCCCATTAATACCTTTACTACAAGTGTTATGAGAAAGATCATTTTCACCACATGGAATCACATGAAATTTAATATTCTAGGTTTTTTATTAAATTAAAAGCTAATAAAATTCCATCGTTCAAATTTTATTAAGCACTAGTAAATCGTGTATAGTAAATTGTATATGATCACTTATAAGTATACTGGGTTCATTCTGGATGCACCTGTGAAATTTCTGTGAGATCGGGCTGGTTACTTTGCCAGGACTAACATTGATCATGAGTTTAACTGGAGGATGGCAAGGGACCCATCCCGAACCGGGGTGATCGGCCGTCTTTTTTGAGGTATCCCATTAATACCTTTACTACAAGTGTTATGAGAAAGATCATTTTCACCACATGGAATCACATGAAATTTAATATTCTAGGTTTTTTATTAAATTAAAAGCTAATAAAATTCCATCGTTCAAATTTTAATAAGCACTAGTAAATCGTGTATAGTAAATTGTATATGATCACTTATAAGTATACTGGGTTCATTCTGAATGCACCTGTGAAATTTCCGTGAGATCGGGCTGGTTACTTTGCCAGGACTAACATTGATCATGAGTTTAACTGGAGGATGGCGAGGGACCCATCCCGAACCGGGGTGATCGGCCGTCTTTTTTGGGGTATCCCATTAATACCTTTACTACAAGTGTTATGAGAAAGATCATTTTCACCACATGGAATCACATGAAATTTAATATTCTAGGTTTTTTATTAAATTAAAAGCTAATAAAATTCCATCGTTCAAATTTTAATAAGCACTAGTAAATCGTGTATAGTAAATTGTATATGATCACTTATAAGTATACTGGGTTCATTCTGGATGCACCTGTGAAATTTCTGTAAGATCGGGCTGGTTACTTTGCTAGGATTAACATTGATCATGAGTTTAACTGGAGGATGGCGAGGGACCCATCCCGAACCGGGGTGATCGGCCGTCTTTTTTGGGGTATCCCATTAATACCTTTACTACAAGTGTTATGAGAAAGATCATTTTCACCACATGGAATCACATGAAATTTAATATTCTAGGTTTTTTATTAAATTAAAAGCTAATAAAATTCCATCGTTCAAATTTTAATAAGCACTAGTAAATCGTGTATAGTAAATTGTATATGATCACTTATAAGTATACTGGGTTCATTCTGGATGCACCTGTGAAATTTCCGTGAGATCGGGCTGGTTACTTTGCCAGGACTAACATTGATCATGAGTTTAACTGGAGGATGGCGAGGGACCCATCCCGAACCGGGGTGATCGGCCGTCTTTTTTGGGGTATCCCATTAATACCTTTACTACAAGTGTTATGAGAAAGATCATTTTCACCACATGGAATCACATGAAATTTAATATTCTAGGTTTTTTATTAAATTAAAAGCTAATAAAATTCCATCGTTCAAATTTTAATAAGCACTAGTAAATCGTGTATAGTAAATTGTATATGATCACTTATAAGTATACTGGGTTCATTCTGGATGCACCTGTGAAATTTCCGCGAGATCGGGCTGGTTACTTTGCCAGGACTAACATTGATCATGAGTTTAACTGGAGGATGGCGAGGGACCCATCCCGAACCGGGGTGATCGGCCGTCTTTTTTGGGGTATCCCATTAATACCTTTACTACAAGTGTTATGAGAAAGATCATTTTCACCACATGGAATCACATGAAATTTAATATTCTAGGTTTTTTATTAAATTAAAAGCTAATAAAATTCCATCGTTCAAATTTTAATAAGCACTAGTAAATCGTGTATAGTAAATTGTATATGATCACTTATAAGTATACTGGGTTCATTCTGAATGCACCTGTGAAATTTCCGTGAGATCGGGCTGGTTACTTTGCCAGGACTAACATTGATCATGAGTTTAACTGGAGGATGGCGAGGGACCCATCCCGAACCGGGGTGATCGGCCGTCTTTTTTGGGGTATCCCATTAATACCTTTACTACAAGTGTTATGAGAAAGATCATTTTCACCACATGGAATCACATGAAATTTAATATTCTAGGTTTTTTATTAAATTAAAAGCTAATAAAATTCCATCGTTCAAATTTTAATAAGCACTAGTAAATCGTGTATAGTAAATTGTATATGATCACTTATAAGTATACTGGGTTCATTCTGGATGCACCTGTGAAATTTCTGTAAGATCGGGCTGGTTACTTTGCTAGGATTAACATTGATCATGAGTTTAACTGGAGGATGGCGAGGGACCCATCCCGAACCGGGGTGATCGGCCGTCTTTTTTGGGGTATCCCATTAATACCTTTACTACAAGTGTTATGAGAAAGATCATTTTCACCACATGGAATCACATGAAATTTAATATTCTAGGTTTTTTATTAAATTAAAAGCTAATAAAATTCCATCGTTCAAATTTTAATAAGCACTAGTAAATCGTGTATAGTAAATTGTATATGATCACTTATAAGTATACTGGGTTCATTCTGGATGCACCTGTGAAATTTCCGTGAGATCGGGCTGGTTACTTTGCCAGGACTAACATTGATCATGAGTTTAACTGGAGGATGGCGAGGGACCCATCCCGAACCGGGGTGATCGGCCGTCTTTTTTGGGGTATCCCATTAATACCTTTACTACAAGTGTTATGAGAAAGATCATTTTCACCACATGGAATCACATGAAATTTAATATTCTAGGTTTTTTATTAAATTAAAAGCTAATAAAATTCCATCGTTCAAATTTTAATAAGCACTAGTAAATCGTGTATAGTAAATTGTATATGATCACTTATAAGTATACTGGGTTCATTCTGGATGCACCTGTGAAATTTCTGTAAGATCGGGCTGGTTACTTTGCTAGGATTAACATTGATCATGAGTTTAACTGGAGGATGGCGAGGGACCCATCCCGAACCGGGGTGATCGGCCGTCTTTTTTGGGGTATCCCATTAATACCTTTACTACAAGTGTTATGAGAAAGATCATTTTCACCACATGGAATCACATGAAATTTAATATTCTAGGTTTTTTATTAAATTAAAAGCTAATAAAATTCCATCGTTCAAATTTTAATAAGCACTAGTAAATCGTGTATAGTAAATTGTATATGATCACTTATAAATATACTGGGTTCATTCTGGATGCACCTGTGAAATTTCCGTGAGATCGGGCTGGTTACTTTGCCAGGACTAACATTGATCATGAGTTTAACTGGAGGATGGCGAGGGACCCATCCCGAACCGGGGTGATCGGCCGTCTTTTTTGGGGTATCCCATTAATACCTTTACTACAAGTGTTATGAGAAAGATCATTTTCACCACATGGAATCACATGAAATTTAATATTCTAGGTTTTTTATTAAATTAAAAGCTAATAAAATTCCATCGTTCAAATTTTAATAAGCACTAGTAAATCGTGTATAGTAAATTGTATATGATCACTTATAAGTATACTGGGTTCATTCTGGATGCACCTGTGAAATTTCCGCGAGATCGGGCTGGTTACTTTGCCAGGACTAACATTGATCATGAGTTTAACTGGAGGATGGCGAGGGACCCATCCCGAACCGGGGTGATCGGCCGTCTTTTTTGGGGTATCCCATTAATACCTTTACTACAAGTGTTATGAGAAAGATCATTTTCACCACATGGAATCACATGAAATTTAATATTCTAGGTTTTTTATTAAATTAAAAGCTAATAAAATTCCATCGTTCAAATTTTATTAAGCACTAGTAAATCGTGTATAGTAAATTGTATATGATCACTTATAAGTATACTGGGTTCATTCTGGATGCACCTGTGAAATTTCTGTGAGATCGGGCTGGTTACTTTGCCAGGACTAACATTGATCATGAGTTTAACTGGAGGATGGTAAGGGACCCATCCCGAACCGGGGTGATCGGCCGTCTTTTTTGAGGTATCCCATTAATACCTTTACTACAAGTGTTATGAGAAAGATCATTTTCACCACATGGAATCACATGAAATTTAATATTCTAGGTTTTTTATTAAATTAAAAGCTAATAAAATTCCATCGTTCAAATTTTAATAAGCACTAGTAAATCGTGTATAGTAAATTGTATATGATCACTTATAAGTATACTGGGTTCATTCTGGATGCACCTGTGAAATTTCTGTAAGATCGGGCTGGTTACTTTGCTAGGATTAACATTGATCATGAGTTTAACTGGAGGATGGCGAGGGACCCATCCCGAACCGGGGTGATCGGCCGTCTTTTTTGGGGTATCCCATTAATACCTTTACTACAAGTGTTATGAGAAAGATCATTTTCACCACATGGAATCACATGAAATTTAATATTCTAGGTTTTTTATTAAATTAAAAGCTAATAAAATTCCATCGTTCAAATTTTAATAAGCACTAGTAAATCGTGTATAGTAAATTGTATATGATCACTTATAAATATACTGGGTTCATTCTGGATGCACCTGTGAAATTTCCGTGAGATCGGGCTGGTTACTTTGCCAGGACTAACATTGATCATGAGTTTAACTGGAGGATGGCGAGGGACCCATCCCGAACCGGGGTGATCGGCCGTCTTTTTTGGGGTATCCCATTAATACCTTTACTACAAGTGTTATGAGAAAGATCATTTTCACCACATGGAATCACATGAAATTTAATATTCTAGGTTTTTTATTAAATTAAAAGCTAATAAAATTCCATCGTTCAAATTTTAATAAGCACTAGTAAATCGTGTATAGTAAATTGTATATGATCACTTATAAGTATACTGGGTTCATTCTGGATGCACCTGTGAAATTTCCGCGAGATCGGGCTGGTTACTTTGCCAGGACTAACATTGATCATGAGTTTAACTGGAGGATGGCGAGGGACCCATCCCGAACCGGGGTGATCGGCCGTCTTTTTTGGGGTATCCCATTAATACCTTTACTACAAGTGTTATGAGAAAGATCATTTTCACCACATGGAATCACATGAAATTTAATATTCTAGGTTTTTTATTAAATTAAAAGCTAATAAAATTCCATCGTTCAAATTTTATTAAGCACTAGTAAATCGTGTATAGTAAATTGTATATGATCACTTATAAGTATACTGGGTTCATTCTGGATGCACCTGTGAAATTTCTGTGAGATCGGGCTGGTTACTTTGCCAGGACTAACATTGATCATGAGTTTAACTGGAGGATGGTAAGGGACCCATCCCGAACCGGGGTGATCGGCCGTCTTTTTTGAGGTATCCCATTAATACCTTTACTACAAGTGTTATGAGAAAGATCATTTTCACCACATGGAATCACATGAAATTTAATATTCTAGGTTTTTTATTAAATTAAAAGCTAATAAAATTCCATCGTTCAAATTTTAATAAGCACTAGTAAATCGTGTATAGTAAATTGTATATGATCACTTATAAGTATACTGGGTTCATTCTGGATGCACCTGTGAAATTTCCGTGAGATCGGGCTGGTTACTTTGCCAGGACTAACATTGATCATGAGTTTAACTGGAGGATGGCGAGGGACCCATCCCGAACCGGGGTGATCGGCCGTCTTTTTTGGGGTATCCCATTAATACCTTTACTACAAGTGTTATGAGAAAGATCATTTTCACCACATGGAATCACATGAAATTTAATATTCTAGGTTTTTTATTAAATTAAAAGCAAATAAAATTCCATCGTTCAAATTTTAATAAGCACTAGTAAATCGTATATAGTAAATTGTATATGATCACTTATAAGTATACTGGGTTCATTCTGGATGCACCTGTGAAATTTCTGTGAGATCGGGCTGGTTACTTTGCCAGCACTAACATTGATCATGAGTTTAACTGGAGGATGGCAAGGGACCCATCCCGAACCGGGGTGATCGGCCGTCTTTTTTGAGGTATCCCATTAATACCTTTACTACAAGTGTTATGAGAAAGATCATTTTCACCACATGGAATCAAATGAAATTTAATATTCTAGGTTTTTTATTAAATTAAAAGCTAATAAAATTCCATCGTTCAAATTTTAATAAGCACTAGTAAATCGTGTATAGTAAATTGTATATGATCACTTATAAGTATACTGGGTTCATTCTGGATGCACCTGTGAAATTTCCGTGAGATCGGGCTGGTTATTTTGCCAGGACTAACATTGATCATGAGTTTAACTGGAGGATGGCGAGGGACCCATCCCGAACCGGGGTGATCGGCCGTCTTTTTTGGGGTATCCCATTAATACCTTTACTACAAGTGTTATGAGAAAGATCATTTTCACCACATGGAATCACATGAAATTTAATATTCTAGGTTTTTTATTAAATTAAAAGCTAATAAAATTCCATCGTTCAAATTTTATTAAGCACTAGTAAATCGTGTATAGTAAATTGTATATGATCACTTATAAGTATACTGGGTTCATTCTGGATGCACCTGTGAAATTTCTGTGAGATCGGGCTGGTTACTTTGCCAGGACTAACATTGATCATGAGTTTAACTGGAGGATGGCAAGGGACCCATCCCGAACCGGGGTGATCGGCCGTCTTTTTTGAGGTATCCCATTAATACCTTTACTACAAGTGTTATGAGAAAGATCATTTTCACCACATGGAATCACATGAAATTTAATATTCTAGGTTTTTTATTAAATTAAAAGCTAATAAAATTCCATCGTTCAAATTTTAATAAGCACTAGTAAATCGTGTATAGTAAATTGTATATGATCACTTATAAGTATACTGGGTTCATTCTGAATGCACCTGTGAAATTTCCGTGAGATCGGGCTGGTTACTTTGCCAGGACTAACATTGATCATGAGTTTAACTGGAGGATGGCGAGGGACCCATCCCGAACCGGGGTGATCGGCCGTCTTTTTTGGGGTATCCCATTAATACCTTTACTACAAGTGTTATGAGAAAGATCATTTTCACCACATGGAATCACATGAAATTTAATATTCTAGGTTTTTTATTAAATTAAAAGCTAATAAAATTCCATCGTTCAAATTTTAATAAGCACTAGTAAATCGTGTATAGTAAATTGTATATGATCACTTATAAGTATACTGGGTTCATTCTGGATGCACCTGTGAAATTTCTGTAAGATCGGGCTGGTTACTTTGCTAGGATTAACATTGATCATGAGTTTAACTGGAGGATGGCGAGGGACCCATCCCGAACCGGGGTGATCGGCCGTCTTTTTTGGGGTATCCCATTAATACCTTTACTACAAGTGTTATGAGAAAGATCATTTTCACCACATGGAATCACATGAAATTTAATATTCTAGGTTTTTTATTAAATTAAAAGCTAATAAAATTCCATCGTTCAAATTTTAATAAGCACTAGTAAATCGTGTATAGTAAATTGTATATGATCACTTATAAGTATACTGGGTTCATTCTAGATGCACCTGTGAAATTTCCGTGAGATCGGGCTGGTTACTTTGCCAGGACTAACATTGATCATGAGTTTAACTGGAGGATGGCGAGGGACCCATCCCGAACCGGGGTGATCGGCCGTCTTTTTTGGGGTATCCCATTAATACCTTTACTACAAGTGTTATGAGAAAGATCATTTTCACCACATGGAATCACATGAAATTTAATATTCTAGGTTTTTTATTAAATTAAAAGCTAATAAAATTCCATCGTTCAAATTTTATTAAGCACTAGTAAATCGTGTATAGTAAATTGTAGATGATCACTTATAAGTATACAGGGTTCATTCTTGATGCACCTGTGAAATTTCCATGGGATCGGGCAAGTTACTTTGCCAGGACTAACATTGATCATGAGTTTAACTGGAGGAAGGCGAGGGACCCATCCCGAACCGGGGTGATCGGCCGTCTTTTTTGGGGTATCCCATTAATACCTTTACTACAAGTGTTATGAGAAAGATCATTTTCACCACATGGAATCACATGAAATTTAATATTCTAGGTTTTTTATTAAATTAAAAGCTAATAAAATTCCATCGTTCAAATTTTAATAAGCACTAGTAAATCGTGTATAGTAAATTGTATATGATCACTTATAAGTATACTGGGTTCATTCTGGATGCACCTGTGAAATTTCCGCGAGATCGGGCTGGTTACTTTGCCAGGACTAACATTGATCATGAGTTTAACTGGAGGATGGCGAGGGACCCATCCCGAACCGGGGTGATCGGCCGTCTTTTTTGGGGTATCCCATTAATACCTTTACTACAAGTGTTATGAGAAAGATCATTTTCACCACATGGAATCACATGAAATTTAATATTCTAGGTTTTTTATTAAATTAAAAGCTAATAAAATTCCATCGTTCAAATTTTAATAAGCACTAGTAAATCGTGTATAGTAAATTGTATATGATCACTTATAAGTATACTGGGTTCATTCTGGATGCACCTGTGAAATTTCTGTGAGATCGGGCTGGTTACTTTGCCAGGACTAACATTGATCATGAGTTTAACTGGAGGATGGTAAGGGACCCATCCCGAACCGGGGTGATCGGCCGTCTTTTTTGAGGTATCCCATTAATACCTTTACTACAAGTGTTATGAGAAAGATCATTTTCACCACATGGAATCACATGAAATTTAATATTCTAGGTTTTTTATTAAATTAAAAGCTAATAAAATTCCATCGTTCAAATTTTAATAAGCACTAGTAAATCGTGTATAGTAAATTGTATATGATCACTTATAAGTATACTGGGTTCATTCTGGATGCACCTGTGAAATTTCCGTGAGATCGGGCTGGTTACTTTGCCAGGACTAACATTGATCATGAGTTTAACTGGAGGATGGCGAGGGACCCATCCCGAACCGGGGTGATCGGCCGTCTTTTTTGGGGTATCCCATTAATACCTTTACTACAAGTGTTATGAGAAAGATCATTTTCACCACATGGAATCACATGAAATTTAATATTCTAGGTTTTTTATTAAATTAAAAGCAAATAAAATTCCATCGTTCAAATTTTAATAAGCACTAGTAAATCGTATATAGTAAATTGTATATGATCACTTATAAGTATACTGGGTTCATTCTGGATGCACCTGTGAAATTTCTGTGAGATCGGGCTGGTTACTTTGCCAGCACTAACATTGATCATGAGTTTAACTGGAGGATGGCAAGGGACCCATCCCGAACCGGGGTGATCGGCCGTCTTTTTTGAGGTATCCCATTAATACCTTTACTACAAGTGTTATGAGAAAGATCATTTTCACCACATGGAATCACATGAAATTTAATATTCTAGGTTTTTTATTAAATTAAAAGCTAATAAAATTCCATCGTTCAAATTTTAATAAGCACTAGTAAATCGTGTATAGTAAATTGTATATGATCACTTATAAGTATACTGGGTTCATTCTGGATGCACCTGTGAAATTTCCGTGAGATCGGGCTGGTTACTTTGCCAGGACTAACATTGATCATGAGTTTAACTGGAGGATGGCGAGGGACCCATCCCGAACCGGGGTGATCGGCCGTCTTTTTTGGGGTATCCCATTAATACCTTTACTACAAGTGTTATGAGAAAGATCATTTTCACCACATGGAATCACATGAAATTTAATATTCTAGGTTTTTTATTAAATTAAAAGCTAATAAAATTCCATCGTTCAAATTTTATTAAGCACTAGTAAATCGTGTATAGTAAATTGTATATGATCACTTATAAGTATACTGGGTTCATTCTGGATGCACCTGTGAAATTTCTGTGAGATCGGGCTGGTTACTTTGCCAGGACTAACATTGATCATGAGTTTAACTGGAGGATGGCAAGGGACCCATCCCGAACCGGGGTGATCGGCCGTCTTTTTTGAGGTATCCCATTAATACCTTTACTACAAGTGTTATGAGAAAGATCATTTTCACCACATGGAATCACATGAAATTTAATATTCTAGGTTTTTTATTAAATTAAAAGCTAATAAAATTCCATCGTTCAAATTTTAATAAGCACTAGTAAATCGTGTATAGTAAATTGTATATGATCACTTATAAGTATACTGGGTTCATTCTGGATGCACCTGTGAAATTTCCGTGAGATCGGGCTGGTTACTTTGCCAGGACTAACATTGATCATGAGTTTAACTGGAGGATGGCGAGGGACCCATCCCGAACCGGGGTGATCGGCCGTCTTTTTTGGGGTATCCCATTAATACCTTTACTACAAGTGTTATGAGAAAGATCATTTTCACCACATGGAATCACATGAAATTTAATATTCTAGGTTTTTTATTAAATTAAAAGCTAATAAAATTCCATCGTTCAAATTTTAATAAGCACTAGTAAATCGTGTATAGTAAATTGTATATGATCACTTATAAGTATACTGGGTTCATTCTGGATGCACCTGTGAAATTTCCGCGAGATCGGGCTGGTTACTTTGCCAGGACTAACATTGATCATGAGTTTAACTGGAGGATGGCGAGGGACCCATCCCGAACCGGGGTGATCGGCCGTCTTTTTTGGGGTATCCCATTAATACCTTTACTACAAGTGTTATGAGAAAGATCATTTTCACCACATGGAATCACATGAAATTTAATATTCTAGGTTTTTTATTAAATTAAAAGCTAATAAAATTCCATCGTTCAAATTTTAATAAGCACTAGTAAATCGTGTATAGTAAATTGTATATGATCACTTATAAGTATACTGGGTTCATTCTGGATGCACCTGTGAAATTTCTGTGAGATCGGGCTGGTTACTTTGCCAGGACTAACATTGATCATGAGTTTAACTGGAGGATGGTAAGGGACCCATCCCGAACCGGGGTGATCGGCCGTCTTTTTTGAGGTATCCCATTAATACCTTTACTACAAGTGTTATGAGAAAGATCATTTTCACCACATGGAATCACATGAAATTTAATATTCTAGGTTTTTTATTAAATTAAAAGCTAATAAAATTCCATCGTTCAAATTTTAATAAGCACTAGTAAATCGTGTATAGTAAATTGTATATGATCACTTATAAGTATACTGGGTTCATTCTGGATGCACCTGTGAAATTTCCGTGAGATCGGGCTGGTTACTTTGCCAGGACTAACATTGATCATGAGTTTAACTGGAGGATGGCGAGGGACCCATCCCGAACCGGGGTGATCGGCCGTCTTTTTTGGGGTATCCCATTAATACCTTTACTACAAGTGTTATGAGAAAGATCATTTTCACCACATGGAATCACATGAAATTTAATATTCTAGGTTTTTTATTAAATTAAAAGCTAATAAAATTCCATCGTTCAAATTTTAATAAGCACTAGTAAATCGTGTATAGTAAATTGTATATGATCACTTATAAGTATACATGGTTCATTCTGGATGCACCTGTGAAATTTCCATGGGATCGGGCTAGTTACTTTTCCAGGACTAACATTGATCATCAGTTTAACTGGAGTACGGCGAGGGACCCATCCCGAACCGGGGTGATCGGCCATCTTTTTTAGGGTATCCCATTAATATCTTTACTACAAGTGTTAGGAGAAAGATAATTTTCACCACATGGAATCTCATGAAATTTAATATTCTAGGTTTTTTATTAAATTAAAAGCAAATAAAATTCCATCGTTCAAATTTTAATAAGCACTAGTAAATCGTATATAGTAAATTGTATATGATCACTTATAAGTATACTGGGTTCATTCTGGATGCACCTGTGAAATTTCTGTGAGATCGGGCTGGTTACTTTGCCAGCACTAACATTGATCATGAGTTTAACTGGAGGATGGCAAGGGACCCATCCCGAACCGGGGTGATCGGCCGTCTTTTTTGAGGTATCCCATTAATACCTTTACTACAAGTGTTATGAGAAAGATCATTTTCACCACATGGAATCACATGAAATTTAATATTCTACGTTTTTTATTAAATTAAAAGCTAATAAAATTCCATCGTTCAAATTTTAATAAGCACTAGTAAATCGTGTATAGTAAATTGTATATGATCACTTATAAGTATACTGGGTTCATTCTGGATGCACCTGTGAAATTTCCGTGAGATCGGGCTGGTTACTTTGCCAGGACTAACATTGATCATGAGTTTAACTGGAGGATGGCGAGGGACCCATCCCGAACCGGGGTGATCGGCCGTCTTTTTTGGGGTATCCCATTAATACCTTTACTACAAGTGTTATGAGAAAGATCATTTTCACCACATGGAATCACATGAAATTTAATATTCTAGGTTTTTTATTAAATTAAAAGCTAATAAAATTCCATCGTTCAAATTTTATTAAGCACTAGTAAATCGTGTATAGTAAATTGTATATGATCACTTATAAGTATACTGGGTTCATTCTGGATGCACCTGTGAAATTTCTGTGAGATCGGGCTGGTTACTTTGCCAGGACTAACATTGATCATGAGTTTAACTGGAGGATGGCAAGGGACCCATCCCGAACCGGGGTGATCGGCCGTCTTTTTTGAGGTATCCCATTAATACCTTTACTACAAGTGTTATGAGAAAGATCATTTTCACCACATGAAATTTAATATTCTAGGTTTTTTATTAAATTAAAAGCTAATAAAATTCCATCGTTCAAATTTTAATAAGCACTAGTAAATCGTGTATAGTAAATTGTATATGATCACTTATAAGTATACTGGGTTCATTCTGGATGCACCTGTGAAATTTCCGTGAGATCGGGCTGGTTACTTTGCCAGGACTAACATTGATCATGAGTTTAACTGGAGGATGGCGAGGGACCCATCCCGAACCGGGGTGATCGGCCGTCTTTTTTGGGGTATCCCATTAATACCTTTACTACAAGTGTTATGAGAAAGATCATTTTCACCACATGGAATCACATGAAATTTAATATTCTAGGTTTTTTATTAAATTAAAAGCTAATAAAATTCCATCGTTCAAATTTTAATAAGCACTAGTAAATCGTGTATAGTAAATTGTATATGATCACTTATAAGTATACTGGGTTCATTCTGGATGCACCTGTGAAATTTCCGCGAGATCGGGCTGGTTACTTTGCCAGGACTAACATTGATCATGAGTTTAACTGGAGGATGGCGAGGGACCCATCCCGAACCGGGGTGATCGGCCGTCTTTTTTGGGGTATCCCATTAATACCTTTACTACAAGTGTTATGAGAAAGATCATTTTCACCACATGGAATCACATGAAATTTAATATTCTAGGTTTTTTATTAAATTAAAAGCAAATAAAATTCCATCGTTCAAATTTTAATAAGCACTAGTAAATCGTATATAGTAAATTGTATATGATCACTTATAAGTATACTGGGTTCATTCTGGATGCACCTGTGAAATTTCTGTGAGATCGGGCTGGTTACTTTGCCAGCACTAACATTGATCATGAGTTTAACTGGAGGATGGCAAGGGACCCATCCCGAACCGGGGTGATCGGCCGTCTTTTTTGAGGTATCCCATTAATACCTTTACTACAAGTGTTATGAGAAAGATCATTTTCACCACATGGAATCACATGAAATTTAATATTCTAGGTTTTTTATTAAATTAAAAGCTAATAAAATTCCATCGTTCAAATTTTAATAAGCACTAGTAAATCGTGTATAGTAAATTGTATATGATCACTTATAAGTATACTGGGTTCATTCTGGATGCACCTGTGAAATTTCCGTGAGATCGGGCTGGTTACTTTGCCAGGACTAACATTGATCATGAGTTTAACTGGAGGATGGCGAGGGACCCATCCCGAACCGGGGTGATCGGCCGTCTTTTTTGGGGTATCCCATTAATACCTTTACTACAAGTGTTATGAGAAAGATCATTTTCACCACATGGAATCACATGAAATTTAATATTCTAGGTTTTTTATTAAATTAAAAGCTAATAAAATTCCATCGTTCAAATTTTATTAAGCACTAGTAAATCGTGTATAGTAAATTGTATATGATCACTTATAAGTATACTGGGTTCATTCTGGATGCACCTGTGAAATTTCTGTGAGATCGGGCTGGTTACTTTGCCAGGACTAACATTGATCATGAGTTTAACTGGAGGATGGCAAGGGACCCATCCCGAACCGGGGTGATCGGCCGTCTTTTTTGAGGTATCCCATTAATACCTTTACTACAAGTGTTATGAGAAAGATCATTTTCACCACATGGAATCACATGAAATTTAATATTCTAGGTTTTTTATTAAATTAAAAGCTAATAAAATTCCATCGTTCAAATTTTAATAAGCACTAGTAAATCGTGTATAGTAAATTGTATATGATCACTTATAAGTATACTGGGTTCATTCTGGATGCACCTGTGAAATTTCCGTGAGATCGGGCTGGTTACTTTGCCAGGACTAACATTGATCATGAGTTTAACTGGAGGATGGTAAGGGACCCATCCCGAACCGGGGTGATCGGCCGTCTTTTTTGAGGTATCCCATTAATACCTTTACTACAAGTGTTATGAGAAAGATCATTTTCACCACATGGAATCACATGAAATTTAATATTCTAGGTTTTTTATTAAATTAAAAGCTAATAAAATTCCATCGTTCAAATTTTAATAAGCACTAGTAAATCGTGTATAGTAAATTGTATATGATCACTTATAAGTATACTGGGTTCATTCTGGATGCACCTGTGAAATTTCCGTGAGATCGGGCTGGTTACTTTGCCAGGACTAACATTGATCATGAGTTTAACTGGAGGATGGCGAGGGACCCATCCCGAACCGGGGTGATCGGCCGTCTTTTTTGGGGTATCCCATTAATACCTTTACTACAAGTGTTATGAGAAAGATCATTTTCACCACATGGAATCACATGAAATTTAATATTCTAGGTTTTTTATTAAATTAAAAGCAAATAAAATTCCATCGTTCAAATTTTAATAAGCACTAGTAAATCGTATATAGTAAATTGTATATGATCACTTATAAGTATACTGGGTTCATTCTGGATGCACCTGTGAAATTTCTGTGAGATCGGGCTGGTTACTTTGCCAGCACTAACATTGATCATGAGTTTAACTGGAGGATGGCAAGGGACCCATCCCGAACCAGGGTGATCGGCCGTCTTTTTTGAGGTATCCCATTAATACCTTTACTACAAGTGTTATGAGAAAGATCATTTTCACCACATGGAATCACATGAAATTTAATATTCTAGGTTTTTTATTAAATTAAAAGCTAATAAAATTCCATCGTTCAAATTTTAATAAGCACTAGTAAATCGTGTATAGTAAATTGTATATGATCACTTATAAGTATACTGGGTTCATTCTGGATGCACCTGTGAAATTTCCGTGAGATCGGGCTGGTTACTTTGCCAGGACTAACATTGATCATGAGTTTAACTGGAGGATGGCGAGGAACCCATCCCGAACCGGGGTGATCGGCCGTCTTTTTTGGGGTATCCCATTAATACCTTTACTACAAGTGTTATGAGAAAGATCATTTTCACCACATGGAATCACATGAAATTTAATATTCTAGGTTTTTTATTAAATTAAAAGCTAATAAAATTCCATCGTTCAAATTTTATTAAGCACTAGTAAATCGTGTATAGTAAATTGTATATGATCACTTATAAGTATACTGGGTTCATTCTGGATGCACCTGTGAAATTTCTGTGAGATCGGGCTGGTTACTTTGCCAGGACTAACATTGATCATGAGTTTAACTGGAGGATGGCAAGGGACCCATCCCGAACCGGGGTGATCGGCCGTCTTTTTTGAGGTATCCCATTAATACCTTTACTACAAGTGTTATGAGAAAGATCATTTTCACCACATGGAATCACATGAAATTTAATATTCTAGGTTTTTTATTAAATTAAAAGCTAATAAAATTCCATCGTTCAAATTTTAATAAGCACTAGTAAATCGTGTATAGTAAATTGTATATGATCACTTATAAGTATACTGGGTTCATTCTGGATGCACCTGTGAAATTTCCGTGAGATCGGGCTGGTTACTTTGCCAGGACTAACATTGATCATGAGTTTAACTGGAGGATGGCGAGGGACCCATCCCGAACCGGGGTGATCGGCCGTCTTTTTTGGGGTATCCCATTAATACCTTTACTACAAGTGTTATGAGAAAGATCATTTTCACCACATGGAATCACATGAAATTTAATATTCTAGGTTTTTTATTAAATTAAAAGCTAATAAAATTCCATCGTTCAAATTTTAATAAGCACTAGTAAATCGTGTATAGTAAATTGTATATGATCACTTATAAGTATACTGGGTTCATTCTGGATGCACCTGTGAAATTTCCGCGAGATCGGGCTGGTTACTTTGCCAGGACTAACATTGATCATGAGTTTAACTGGAGGATGGCGAGGGACCCATCCCGAACCGGGGTGATCGGCCGTCTTTTTTGGGGTATCCCATTAATACCTTTACTACAAGTGTTATGAGAAAGATCATTTTCACCACATGGAATCACATGAAATTTAATATTCTAGGTTTTTTATTAAATTAAAAGCTAATAAAATTCCATCGTTCAAATTTTAATAAGCACTAGTAAATCGTGTATAGTAAATTGTATATGATCACTTATAAGTATACTGGGTTCATTCTGGATGCACCTGTGAAATTTCTGTGAGATCGGGCTGGTTACTTTGCCAGGACTAACATTGATCATGAGTTTAACTGGAGGATGGTAAGGGACCCATCCCGAACCGGGGTGATCGGCCGTCTTTTTTGAGGTATCCCATTAATACCTTTACTACAAGTGTTATGAGAAAGATCATTTTCACCACATGGAATCACATGAAATTTAATATTCTAGGTTTTTTATTAAATTAAAAGCTAATAAAATTCCATCGTTCAAATTTTAATAAGCACTAGTAAATCGTGTATAGTAAATTGTATATGATCACTTATAAGTATACTGGGTTCATTCTGGATGCACCTGTGAAATTTCCGTGAGATCGGGCTGGTTACTTTGCCAGGACTAACATTGATCATGAGTTTAACTGGAGGATGGCGAGGGACCCATCCCGAACCGGGGTGATCGGCCGTCTTTTTTGGGGTATCCCATTAATACCTTTACTACAAGTGTTATGAGAAAGATCATTTTCACCACATGGAATCACATGAAATTTAATATTCTAGGTTTTTTATTAAATTAAAAGCAAATAAAATTCCATCGTTCAAATTTTAATAAGCACTAGTAAATCGTATATAGTAAATTGTATATGATCACTTATAAGTATACTGGGTTCATTCTGGATGCACCTGTGAAATTTCTGTGAGATCGGGCTGGTTACTTTGCCAGCACTAACATTGATCATGAGTTTAACTGGAGGATGGCAAGGGACCCATCCCGAACCGGGGTGATCGGCCGTCTTTTTTGAGGTATCCCATTAATACCTTTACTACAAGTGTTATGAGAAAGATCATTTTCACCACATGGAATCACATGAAATTTAATATTCTAGGTTTTTTATTAAATTAAAAGCTAATAAAATTCCATCGTTCAAATTTTAATAAGCACTAGTAAATCGTGTATAGTAAATTGTATATGATCACTTATAAGTATACTGGGTTCATTCTGGATGCACCTGTGAAATTTCCGTGAGATCGGGCTGGTTACTTTGCCAGGACTAACATTGATCATGAGTTTAACTGGAGGATGGCGAGGGACCCATCCCGAACCGGGGTGATCGGCCGTCTTTTTTGGGGTATCCCATTAATACCTTTACTACAAGTGTTATGAGAAAGATCATTTTCACCACATGGAATCACATGAAATTTAATATTCTAGGTTTTTTATTAAATTAAAAGCTAATAAAATTCCATCGTTCAAATTTTATTAAGCACTAGTAAATCGTGTATAGTAAATTGTATATGATCACTTATAAGTATACTGGGTTCATTCTGGATGCACCTGTGAAATTTCTGTGAGATCGGGCTGGTTACTTTGCCAGGACTAACATTGATCATGAGTTTAACTGGAGGATGGCAAGGGACCCATCCCGAACCGGGGTGATCGGCCGTCTTTTTTGAGGTATCCCATTAATACCTTTACTACAAGTGTTATGAGAAAGATCATTTTCACCACATGGAATCACATGAAATTTAATATTTTAGGTTTTTTATTAAATTAAAAGCTAATAAAATTCCATCGTTCAAATTTTAATAAGCACTAGTAAATCGTGTATAGTAAATTGTATATGATCACTTATAAGTATACTGGGTTCATTCTGAATGCACCTGTGAAATTTCCGTGAGATCGGGCTGGTTACTTTGCCAGGACTAACATTGATCATGAGTTTAACTGGAGGATGGCGAGGGACCCATCCCGAACCGGGGTGATCGGCCGTCTTTTTTGGGGTATCCCATTAATACCTTTACTACAAGTGTTATGAGAAAGATCATTTTCACCACATGGAATCACATGAAATTTAATATTCTAGGTTTTTTATTAAATTAAAAGCTAATAAAATTCCATCGTTCAAATTTTAATAAGCACTAGTAAATCGTGTATAGTAAATTGTATATGATCACTTATAAGTATACTGGGTTCATTCTGGATGCACCTGTGAAATTTCTGTAAGATCGGGCTGGTTACTTTGCTAGGATTAACATTGATCATGAGTTTAACTGGAGGATGGCGAGGGACCCATCCCGAACCGGGGTGATCGGCCGTCTTTTTTGGGGTATCCCATTAATACCTTTACTACAAGTGTTATGAGAAAGATCATTTTCACCACATGGAATCACATGAAATTTAATATTCTAGGTTTTTTATTAAATTAAAAGCTAATAAAATTCCATCGTTCAAATTTTAATAAGCACTAGTAAATCGTGTATAGTAAATTGTATATGATCACTTATAAGTATACTGGGTTCATTCTGGATGCACCTGTGAAATTTCCGTGAGATCGGGCTGGTTACTTTGCCAGGACTAACATTGATCATGAGTTTAACTGGAGGATGGCGAGGGACCCATCCCGAACCGGGGTGATCGGCCGTCTTTTTTGGGGTATCCCATTAATACCTTTACTACAAGTGTTATGAGAAAGATCATTTTCACCACATGGAATCACATGAAATTTAATATTCTAGGTTTTTTATTAAATTAAAAGCTAATAAAATTCCATCGTTCAAATTTTAATAAGCACTAGTAAATCGTGTATAGTAAATTGTATATGATCACTTATAAGTATACTGGGTTCATTCTGGATGCACCTGTGAAATTTCTGTGAGATCGGGCTGGTTACTTTGCCAGGACTAACATTGATCATGAGTTTAACTGGAGGATGGCAAGGGACCCATCCCGAACCGGGGTGATCGGCCGTCTTTTTTGAGGTATCCCATTAATACCTTTACTACAAGTGTTATGAGAAAGATCATTTTCACCACATGGAATCACATGAAATTTAATATTCTAGGTTTTTTATTAAATTAAAAGCTAATAAAATTCCATCGTTCAAATTTTAATAAGCACTAGTAAATCGTGTATAGTAAATTGTATATGATCACTTATAAGTATACTGGGTTCATTCTGGATGCACCTGTGAAATTTCCGTGAGATCGGGCTGGTTACTTTGCCAGGACTAACATTGATCATGAGTTTAACTGGAGGATGGCGAGGGACCCAACCCGAACCGGGGTGATCGGCCGTCTTTTTTGGGGTATCCCATTAATACCTTTACTACAAGTGTTATGAGAAAGATCATTTTCACCACATGGAATCACATGAAATTTAATATTCTAGGTTTTTTATTAAATTAAAAGCTAATAAAATTCCATCGTTCAAATTTTAATAAGCACTAGTAAATCGTGTATAGTAAATTGTATATGATCACTTATAAGTATACTGGGTTCATTCTGGATGCACCTGTGAAATTTTCGTGAGATCGGGCTGGTTACTTTGCCAGGACTAACATTGATCATGAGTTTAACTGGAGGATGGCGAGGGACCCATCCCGAACCGGGGTGATCGGCCGTCTTTTTTGGGGTATCCCATTAATACCTTTACTACAAGTGTTATGAGAAAGATCATTTTCACCACATGGAATCACATGAAATTTAATATTCTAGGTTTTTTATTAAATTAAAAGCTAATAAAATTCCATCGTTCAAATTTTAATAAGCACTAGTAAATCGTGTATAGTAAATTGTATATGATCACTTATAAGTATACTGGGTTCATTCTGGATGCACCTGTGAAATTTCCATGAGATCGGGCTGGTTACTTTGCCAGGACTAACATTGATCATGAGTTTAACTGGAGGATGGCGAGGGACCCATCCCGAACCGGGGTGATCGGCCGTCTTTTTTGGGGTATCCCATTAATACCTTTACTACAAGTGTTATGAGAAAGATCATTTTCACCACATGGAATCACATGAAATTTAATATTCTAGGTTTTTTATTAAATTAAAAGCTAATAAAATTCCATCGTTCAAATTTTAATAAGCACTAGTAAATCGTGTATAGTAAATTGTATATGATCACTTATAAGTATACTGGGTTCATTCTGGATGCACCTGTGAAATTTCCGTGAGATCGGGCTGGTTACTTTGCCAGGACTAACATTGATCATGAGTTTAACTGGAGGATGGCGAGGGACCCATCCCGAACCGGGGTGATCGGCCGTCTTTTTTGGGGTATCCCATTAATACCTTTACTACAAGTGTTATGAGAAAGATCATTTTCACCACATGGAATCACATGAAATTTAATATTCTAGGTTTTTTATTAAATTAAAAGCTAATAAAATTCCATCGTTCAAATTTTAATAAGCACTAGTAAATCGTGTATAGTAAATTGTATATGATCACTTATAAGTATACTGGGTTCATTCCGGATACACCTGTGAAATTTCCGTGAGATCGGCCTGGTTACTTTGCTAGGACTAACATTGATCATGAGTTTAACTGGAGGATGGCGAGGGACCCATCCCGAACCGGGGTGATCGGCCATATTTTTTGGGGTATCCGATTAATACCTTTACTACAAGTGTTATGAGAAAGATCATTTTCACCACATGGAATCACATGAAATTTAATATTCTAGGTTTTTTATTAAATTAAAAGCTAATAAAATTCCATCGTTCAAATTTTAATAAGCACTAATAAATCGTGTATAGTAAATTGTATATGATCACTTATAAGTATACTGGGTTCATTCTGGATGCACCTGTGAAATTTCCGTGAGATCGGGCTGGTTACTTTGCTAGGACTAACATTGATCATGAGTTTAACTGGAGGATGGCGAGGGACCCATCCCGAACCGGGGTGATCGGCCATCTTTTTTGGGATATCCCATTAATACCTTTACTACAAGTGTTATGAGAAAGATCATTTTCACCACATGGAATCACATGAAATTTAATATTCTAGGTTTTTTATTAAATTAAAAGCTAATAAAATTCCATCGTTCAAATTTTAATAAGCACTAGTAAATCGTGTATAGTAAATTGTATATGATCACTTATAAGTATACTGGGTTCATTCTGGATGCACCTGTGAAATTTCTGTGAGATCGGGCTGGTTACTTTGCCAGGACTAACATTGATCATGAGTTTAACTGGAGGATGGCAAGGGACCCATCCCGAACCGGGGTGATCGGCCGTCTTTTTTGAGGTATCCCATTAATACCTTTACTACAAGTGTTATGAGAAAGATCATTTTCACCACATGGAATCACATGAAATTTAATATTCTAGGTTTTTTATTAAATTAAAAGCTAATAAAATTCCATCGTTCAAATTTTAATAAGCACTAGTAAATCGTGTATAGTAAATTGTATATGATCACTTATAAGTATACTGGGTTCATTCTGGATGCACCTGTGAAATTTCCGTGAGATCGGGCTGGTTACTTTGCCAGGACTAACATTGATCATGAGTTTAACTGGAGGATGGCGAGGGACCCAACCCGAACCGGGGTGATCGGCCGTCTTTTTTGGGGTATCCCATTAATACCTTTACTACAAGTGTTATGAGAAAGATCATTTTCACCACATGGAATCACATGAAATTTAATATTCTAGGTTTTTTATTAAATTAAAAGCTAATAAAATTCCATCGTTCAAATTTTAATAAGCACTAGTAAATCGTGTATAGTAAATTGTATATGATCACTTATAAGTATACTGGGTTCATTCTGGATGCACCTGTGAAATTTTCGTGAGATCGGGCTGGTTACTTTGCCAGGACTAACATTGATCATGAGTTTAACTGGAGGATGGCGAGGGACCCATCCCGAACCGGGGTGATCGGCCGTCTTTTTTGGGGTATCCCATTAATACCTTTACTACAAGTGTTATGAGAAAGATCATTTTCACCACATGGAATCACATGAAATTTAATATTCTAGGTTTTTTATTAAATTAAAAGCTAATAAAATTCCATCGTTCAAATTTTAATAAGCACTAGTAAATCGTGTATAGTAAATTGTATATGATCACTTATAAGTATACTGGGTTCATTCTGGATGCACCTGTGAAATTTCCATGAGATCGGGCTGGTTACTTTGCCAGGACTAACATTGATCATGAGTTTAACTGGAGGATGGCGAGGGACCCATCCCGAACCGGGGTGATCGGCCGTCTTTTTTGGGGTATCCCATTAATACCCTTACTACAAGTGTTATGAGAAAGATCATTTTCACCACATGGAATCACATGAAATTTAATATTCTAGGTTTTTTATTAAATTAAAAGCTAATAAAATTCCATCGTTCAAATTTTAATAAGCACTAGTAAATCGTGTATAGTAAATTGTATATGATCACTTATAAGTATACTGGGTTCATTCTGGATGCACCTGTGAAATTTCCGTGAGATCGGGCTGGTTACTTTGCCAGGACTAACATTGATCATGAGTTTAACTGGAGGATGGCGAGGGACCCATCCCGAACCGGGGTGATCGGCCGTCTTTTTTGGGGTATCCCATTAATACCTTTACTACAAGTGTTATGAGAAAGATCATTTTCACCACATGGAATCACATGAAATTTAATATTCTAGGTTTTTTATTAAATTAAAAGCTAATAAAATTCCATCGTTCAAATTTTAATAAGCACTAGTAAATCGTGTATAGTAAATTGTATATGATCACTTATAAGTATACTGGGTTCATTCTGGATGCACCTGTGAAATTTCCGTGAGATCGGGCTGGTTACTTTGCCAGGACTAACATTGATCATGAGTTTAACTGGAGGATGGCGAGGGACCCAACCCGAACCGGGGTGATCGGCCGTCTTTTTTGGGGTATCCCATTAATACCTTTACTACAAGTGTTATGAGAAAGATCATTTTCACCACATGGAATCACATGAAATTTAATATTCTAGGTTTTTTATTAAATTAAAAGCTAATAAAATTCCATCGTTCAAATTTTAATAAGCACTAGTAAATCGTGTATAGTAAATTGTATATGATCACTTATAAGTATACTGGGTTCATTCTGGATGCACCTGTGAAATTTTCGTGAGATCGGGCTGGTTACTTTGCCAGGACTAACATTGATCATGAGTTTAACTGGAGGATGGCGAGGGACCCATCCCGAACCGGGGTGATCGGCCGTCTTTTTTGGGGTATCCCATTAATACCTTTACTACAAGTGTTATGAGAAAGATCATTTTCACCACATGGAATCACATGAAATTTAATATTCTAGGTTTTTTATTAAATTAAAAGCTAATAAAATTCCATCGTTCAAATTTTAATAAGCACTAGTAAATCGTGTATAGTAAATTGTATATGATCACTTATAAGTATACTGGGTTCATTCTGGATGCACCTGTGAAATTTCCATGAGATCGGGCTGGTTACTTTGCCAGGACTAACATTGATCATGAGTTTAACTGGAGGATGGCGAGGGACCCATCCCGAACCGGGGTGATCGGCCGTCTTTTTTGGGGTATCCCATTAATACCCTTACTACAAGTGTTATGAGAAAGATCATTTTCACCACATGGAATCACATGAAATTTAATATTCTAGGTTTTTTATTAAATTAAAAGCTAATAAAATTCCATCGTTCAAATTTTAATAAGCACTAGTAAATCGTGTATAGTAAATTGTATATGATCACTTATAAGTATACTGGGTTCATTCTGGATGCACCTGTGAAATTTCCGTGAGATCGGGCTGGTTACTTTGCCAGGACTAACATTGATCATGAGTTTAACTGGAGGATGGCGAGGGACCCATCCCGAACCGGGGTGATCGGCCGTCTTTTTTGGGGTATCCCATTAATACCTTTACTACAAGTGTTATGAGAAAGATCATTTTCACCACATGGAATCACATGAAATTTAATATTCTAGGTTTTTTATTAAATTAAAAGCTAATAAAATTCCATCGTTCAAATTTTAATAAGCACTAGTAAATCGTGTATAGTAAATTGTATATGATCACTTATAAGTATACTGGGTTCATTCTGGATGCACCTGTGAAATTTCCGTGAGATCGGGCTGGTTACTTTGCCAGGACTAACATTGATCATGAGTTTAACTGGAGGATGGCGAGGGACCCAACCCGAACCGGGGTGATCGGCCGTCTTTTTTGGGGTATCCCATTAATACCTTTACTACAAGTGTTATGAGAAAGATCATTTTCACCACATGGAATCACATGAAATTTAATATTCTAGGTTTTTTATTAAATTAAAAGCTAATAAAATTCCATCGTTCAAATTTTAATAAGCACTAGTAAATCGTGTATAGTAAATTGTATATGATCACTTATAAGTATACTGGGTTCATTCTGGATGCACCTGTGAAATTTTCGTGAGATCGGGCTGGTTACTTTGCCAGGACTAACATTGATCATGAGTTTAACTGGAGGATGGCGAGGGACCCATCCCGAACCGGGGTGATCGGCCGTCTTTTTTGGGGTATCCCATTAATACCTTTACTACAAGTGTTATGAGAAAGATCATTTTCACCACATGGAATCACATGAAATTTAATATTCTAGGTTTTTTATTAAATTAAAAGCTAATAAAATTCCATCGTTCAAATTTTAATAAGCACTAGTAAATCGTGTATAGTAAATTGTATATGATCACTTATAAGTATACTGGGTTCATTCTGGATGCACCTGTGAAATTTCCATGAGATCGGGCTGGTTACTTTGCCAGGACTAACATTGATCATGAGTTTAACTGGAGGATGGCGAGGGACCCATCCCGAACCGGGGTGATCGGCCGTCTTTTTTGGGGTATCCCATTAATACCCTTACTACAAGTGTTATGAGAAAGATCATTTTCACCACATGGAATCACATGAAATTTAATATTCTAGGTTTTTTATTAAATTAAAAGCTAATAAAATTCCATCGTTCAAATTTTAATAAGCACTAGTAAATCGTGTATAGTAAATTGTATATGATCACTTATAAGTATACTGGGTTCATTCTGGATGCACCTGTGAAATTTCCGTGAGATCGGGCTGGTTACTTTGCCAGGACTAACATTGATCATGAGTTTAACTGGAGGATGGCGAGGGACCCATCCCGAACCGGGGTGATCGGCCGTCTTTTTTGGGGTATCCCATTAATACCTTTACTACAAGTGTTATGAGAAAGATCATTTTCACCACATGGAATCACATGAAATTTAATATTCTAGGTTTTTTATTAAATTAAAAGCTAATAAAATTCCATCGTTCAAATTTTAATAAGCACTAGTAAATCGTGTATAGTAAATTGTATATGATCACTTATAAGTATACTGGGTTCATTCCGGATACACCTGTGAAATTTCCGTGAGATCGGGCTGGTTACTTTGCTAGGACTAACATTGATCATGAGTTTAACTGGAGGATGGCGAGGGACCCATCCCGAACCGGGGTGATCGGCCATATTTTTTGGGGTATCCGATTAATACCTTTACTACAAGTGTTATGAGAAAGATCATTTTCACCACATGGAATCACATGAAATTTAATATTCTAGGTTTTTTATTAAATTAAAAGCTAATAAAATTCCATCGTTCAAATTTTAATAAGCACTAATAAATCGTGTATAGTAAATTGTATATGATCACTTATAAGTATACTGGGTTCATTCTGGATGCACCTGTGAAATTTCCGTGAGATCGGGCTGGTTACTTTGCTAGGACTAACATTGATCATGAGTTTAACTCGAGGATGGCGAGGGACCCATCCCGAACCGGGGTGATCGGCCGTCTTTTTTGGGGTATCCCATTAATACCTTTACTACAAGTGTTATGAGAAAGATCATTTTCACCACATGGAATCACATGAAATTTAATATTCTAGGTTTTTTATTAAATTAAAAGCTAATAAAATTCCATCGTTCAAATTTTAATAAGCACTAGTAAATCGTGTATAGTAAATTGTATATGATCACTTATAAGTATACTGGGTTCATTCTGGATGCACCTGTGAAATTTCCGTGAGATCGGGCTGGTTACTTTGCTAGGACTAACATTGATCATGAGTTTAACTCGAGGATGGCGAGGGACCCATCCCGAACCGGGGTGATCGGCCGTCTTTTTTGGGGTATCCCATTAATACCTTTACTATAAGTGTTATGAGAAAGATCATTTTCACCACATGGAATCACATGAAATTTAATATTCTAGGTTTTTTATTAAATTAAAAGCTAATAAAATTCCATCGTTCAAATTTTAATAAGCACTAATAAATCGTGTATAGTAAATTGTATATGATCACTTATAAGTATACTGGGTTCATTCTGGATGCACCTGTGAAATTTCCATGAGATCGGGCTGGTTACTTTGCCAGGACTAACATTGATCATGAGTTTAACTGGAGGATGGCGAGGGACCCATCCCGAACCAGGGTGATCGGCCATCTTTTTTGGGGTATCCCATTAATACCTTTACTACAAGTGTTATGAGAAAGATCATTTTCACCACATGGAATCACATGAAATTTAATATTCTAGGTTTTTTATTAAATTAAAAGCTAATAAAATTCCATCGTTCAAATTTTAATAAGCACCAGTAAATCGTGTATAGTAAATTGTATATGATCACTTATAAGTATACTGGGTTCATTCTGGATGCACCTGTGAAATTTCCGTGAGATCGGGCTGGTTACTTTGCCAGGACTAACATTGATCATGAGTTTAACTGGAGGATGGCGAGGGACCCATCCCGAACCGGGGTGATCGGCCGTCTTTTTTGGGGTATCCCATTAATACCTTTACTACAAGTGTTATGAGAAAGATCATTTTCACCACATGGAATCACATGAAATTTAATATTCTAGGTTTTTTATTAAATTAAAAGCAAATAAAATTCCATCGTTCAAATTTTAATAAGCACTAGTAAATCGTATATAGTAAATTGTATATGATCACTTATAAGTATACTGGGTTCATTCTGGATGCACCTGTGAAATTTCTGTGAGATCGGGCTGGTTACTTTGCCAGCACTAACATTGATCATGAGTTTAACTGGAGGATGGCAAGGGACCCATCCCGAACCGGGGTGATCGGCCGTCTTTTTTGAGGTATCCCATTAATACCTTTACTACAAGTGTTATGAGAAAGATCATTTTCACCACATGGAATCACATGAAATTTAATATTCTAGGTTTTTTATTAAATTAAAAGCTAATAAAATTCCATCGTTCAAATTTTAATAAGCACTAGTAAATCGTGTATAGTAAATTGTATATGATCACTTATAAGTATACTGGGTTCATTCTGGATGCACCTGTGAAATTTCCGTGAGATCGGGCTGGTTACTTTGCCAGGACTAACATTGATCATGAGTTTAACTGGAGGATGGCGAGGGACCCATCCCGAACCGGGGTGATCGGCCGTCTTTTTTGGGGTATCCCATTAATACCTTTACTACAAGTGTTATGAGAAAGATCATTTTCACCACATGGAATCACATGAAATTTAATATTCTAGGTTTTTTATTAAATTAAAAGCTAGTAAAATTCCATCGTTCAAATTTTATTAAGCACTAGTAAATCGTGTATAGTAAATTGTATATGATCACTTATAAGTATACTGGGTTCATTCTGGATGCACCTGTGAAATTTCTGTGAGATCGGGCTGGTTACTTTGCCAGGACTAACATTGATCATGAGTTTAACTGGAGGATGGCAAGGGACCCATCCCGAACCGGGGTGATCGGCCGTCTTTTTTGAGGTATCCCATTAATACCTTTACTACAAGTGTTATGAGAAAGATCATTTTCACCACATGGAATCACATGAAATTTAATATTCTAGGTTTTTTATTAAATTAAAAGCTAATAAAATTCCATCGTTCAAATTTTAATAAGCACTAGTAAATCGTGTATAGTAAATTGTATATGATCACTTATAAGTATACTGGGTTCATTCTGAATGCACCTGTGAAATTTCCGTGAGATCGGGCTGGTTACTTTGCCAGGACTAACATTGATCATGAGTTTAACTGGAGGATGGCGAGGGACCCATCCCGAACCGGGGTGATCGGCCGTCTTTTTTGGGGTATCCCATTAATACCTTTACTACAAGTGTTATGAGAAAGATCATTTTCACCACATGGAATCACATGAAATTTAATATTCTAGGTTTTTTATTAAATTAAAAGCTAATAAAATTCCATCGTTCAAATTTTAATAAGCACTAGTAAATCGTGTATAGTAAATTGTATATGATCACTTATAAGTATACTGGGTTCATTCTGGATGCACCTGTGAAATTTCTGTAAGATCGGGCTGGTTACTTTGCTAGGATTAACATTGATCATGAGTTTAACTGGAGGATGGCGAGGGACCCATCCCGAACCGGGGTGATCGGCCGTCTTTTTTGGGGTATCCCATTAATACCTTTACTACAAGTGTTATGAGAAAGATCATTTTCACCACATGGAATCACATGAAATTTAATATTCTAGGTTTTTTATTAAATTAAAAGCTAATAAAATTCCATCGTTCAAATTTTAATAAGCACTAGTAAATCGTGTATAGTAAATTGTATATGATCACTTATAAGTATACTGGGTTCATTCTGGATGCACCTGTGAAATTTCCGTGAGATCGGGCTGGTTACTTTGCCAGGACTAACATTGATCATGAGTTTAACTGGAGGATGGCGAGGGACCCATCCCGAACCGGGGTGATCGGCCGTCTTTTTTGGGGTATCCCATTAATACCTTTACTACAAGTGTTATGAGAAAGATCATTTTCACCACATGGAATCACATGAAATTTAATATTCTAGGTTTTTTATTAAATTAAAAGCTAATAAAATTCCATCGTTCAAATTTTAATAAGCACTAGTAAATCGTGTATAGTAAATTGTATATGATCACTTATAAGTATACTGGGTTCATTCTGGATGCACCTGTGAAATTTCTGTGAGATCGGGCTGGTTACTTTGCCAGGACTAACATTGATCATGAGTTTAACTGGAGGATGGCAAGGGACCCATCCCGAACCGGGGTGATCGGCCGTCTTTTTTGAGGTATCCCATTAATACCTTTACTACAAGTGTTATGAGAAAGATCATTTTCACCACATGGAATCACATGAAATTTAATATTCTAGGTTTTTTATTAAATTAAAAGCTAATAAAATTCCATCGTTCAAATTTTAATAAGCACTAGTAAATCGTGTATAGTAAATTGTATATGATCACTTATAAGTATACTGGGTTCATTCTGGATGCACCTGTGAAATTTCCGTGAGATCGGGCTGGTTACTTTGCCAGGACTAACATTGATCATGAGTTTAACTGGAGGATGGCGAGGGACCCAACCCGAACCGGGGTGATCGGCCGTCTTTTTTGGGGTATCCCATTAATACCTTTACTACAAGTGTTATGAGAAAGATCATTTTCACCACATGGAATCACATGAAATTTAATATTCTAGGTTTTTTATTAAATTAAAAGCTAATAAAATTCCATCGTTCAAATTTTAATAAGCACTAGTAAATCGTGTATAGTAAATTGTATATGATCACTTATAAGTATACTGGGTTCATTCTGGATGCACCTGTGAAATTTTCGTGAGATCGGGCTGGTTACTTTGCCAGGACTAACATTGATCATGAGTTTAACTGGAGGATGGCGAGGGACCCATCCCGAACCGGGGTGATCGGCCGTCTTTTTTGGGGTATCCCATTAATACCTTTACTACAAGTGTTATGAGAAAGATCATTTTCACCACATGGAATCACATGAAATTTAATATTCTAGGTTTTTTATTAAATTAAAAGCTAATAAAATTCCATCGTTCAAATTTTAATAAGCACTAGTAAATCGTGTATAGTAAATTGTATATGATCACTTATAAGTATACTGGGTTCATTCTGGATGCACCTGTGAAATTTCCATGAGATCGGGCTGGTTACTTTGCCAGGACTAACATTGATCATGAGTTTAACTGGAGGATGGCGAGGGACCCATCCCGAACCGGGGTGATCGGCCGTCTTTTTTGGGGTATCCCATTAATACCTTTACTACAAGTGTTATGAGAAAGATCATTTTCACCACATGGAATCACATGAAATTTAATATTCTAGGTTTTTTATTAAATTAAAAGCTAATAAAATTCCATTGTTCAAATTTTAATAAGCACTAGTAAATCGTGTATAGTAAATTGTATATGATCACTTATAAGTATACTGGGTTCATTCTGGATGCACCTGTGAAATTTCCGTGAGATCGGGCTGGTTACTTTGCCAGGACTAACATTGATCATGAGTTTAACTGGAGGATGGCGAGGGACCCATCCCGAACCGGGGTGATCGGCCGTCTTTTTTGGGGTATCCCATTAATACCTTTACTACAAGTGTTATGAGAAAGATCATTTTCACCACATGGAATCACATGAAATTTAATATTCTAGGTTTTTTATTAAATTAAAAGCTAATAAAATTCCATCGTTCAAATTTTAATAAGCACTAGTAAATCGTGTATAGTAAATTGTATATGATCACTTATAAGTATACTGGGTTCATTCTGGATACACCTGTGAAATTTCCGTGAGATCGGGCTGGTTACTTTGCTAGGACTAACATTGATCATGAGTTTAACTGGAGGATGGCGAGGGACCCATCCCGAACCGGGGTGATCGGCCATATTTTTTGGGGTATCCGATTAATACCTTTACTACAAGTGTTATGAGAAAGATCATTTTCACCACATGGAATCACATGAAATTTAATATTCTAGGTTTTTTATTAAATTAAAAGCTAATAAAATTCCATCGTTCAAATTTTAATAAGCACTAATAAATCGTGTATAGTAAATTGTATATGATCACTTATAAGTATACTGGGTTCATTCTGGATGCACCTGTGAAATTTCCGTGAGATCGGGCTGGTTACTTTGCTAGGACTAACATTGATCATGAGTTTAACTCGAGGATGGCGAGGGACCCATCCCGAACCGGGGTGATCGGCCGTCTTTTTTGGGGTATCCCATTAATACCTTTACTACAAGTGTTATGAGAAAGATCATTTTCACCACATGGAATCACATGAAATTTAATATTCTAGGTTTTTTATTAAATTAAAAGCTAATAAAATTCCATCGTTCAAATTTTAATAAGCACTAGTAAATCGTGTATAGTAAATTGTATATGATCACTTATAAGTATACTGGGTTCATTCTGGATGCACCTGTGAAATTTCCGTGAGATCGGGCTGGTTACTTTGCTAGGACTAACATTGATCATGAGTTTAACTCGAGGATGGCGAGGGACCCATCCCGAACCGGGGTGATCGGCCGTCTTTTTTGGGGTATCCCATTAATACCTTTACTATAAGTGTTATGAGAAAGATCATTTTCACCACATGGAATCACATGAAATTTAATATTCTAGGTTTTTTATTAAATTAAAAGCTAATAAAATTCCATCGTTCAAATTTTAATAAGCACTAATAAATCGTGTATAGTAAATTGTATATGATCACTTATAAGTATACTGGGTTCATTCTGGATGCACCTGTGAAATTTCCATGAGATCGGGCTGGTTACTTTGCCAGGACTAACATTGATCATGAGTTTAACTGGAGGATGGCGAGGGACCCATCCCGAACCAGGGTGATCGGCCATCTTTTTTGGGGTATCCCATTAATACCTTTACTACAAGTGTTATGAGAAAGATCATTTTCACCACATGGAATCACATGAAATTTAATATTCTAGGTTTTTTATTAAATTAAAAGCTAATAAAATTCCATCGTTCAAATTTTAATAAGCACCAGTAAATCGTGTATAGTAAATTGTATATGATCACTTATAAGTATACTGGGTTCATTCTGGATGCACCTGTGAAATTTCCGTGAGATCGGGCTGGTTACTTTGCCAGGACTAACATTGATCATGAGTTTAACTGGAGGATGGCGAGGGACCCATCCCGAACCGGGGTGATCGGCCGTCTTTTTTGGGGTATCCGATTAATACCTTTACTACAAGTGTTATGAGAAAGATCATTTTCACCACATGGAATCACATGAAATTTAATATTCTAGGTTTTTTATTAAATTAAAAGCTAATAAAATTCCATCGTTCAAATTTTAATAAGCACTAGTAAATCGTGTATAGTAAATTGTATATGATCACTTATAAGTATACTGGGTTCATTCTGGATGCACCTGTGAAATTTCCGTGAGATCGGGCTGGTTACTTTGCCAGGACTAACATTGATCATGAGTTTAACTGGAGGATGGCGAGGGACCCATCCCGAACCAGGGTGATCGGCCATCTTTTTTGGGGTATCCCATTAATACCTTTACTACAAGTCTTATGAGAAAGATCATTTTCACCACATGGAATCACATGAAATTTAATATTCTAGGTTTTTTATTAAATTAAAAGCTAATAAAATTCCATCGTTCAAATTTTAATAAGCACTAGTAAATCGTGTATAGTAAATTGTATATGATCACTTATAAGTATACTGGGTTCATTCTGGATGCACCTGTGAAATTTCCGTGAGATCGGGCTGGTTACTTTGCCAGGACTAACATTGATCATGAGTTTAACTGGAGGATGGCAAGGGACCCATCCCGAACCGGGGTGATCGGCCGTCTTTTTTGAGGTATCCCATTAATACCTTTACTACAAGTGTTATGAGAAAGATCATTTTCACCACATGGAATCACATGAAATTTAATATTCTAGGTTTTTTATTAAATTAAAAACTAATAAAATTCCATCGTTCAAATTTTAATAAGCACTAGTAAATCGTGTATAGTAAATTGTATATGATCACTTATAAGTATACTGGGTTCATTCTGGATGCACCTGTGAAATTTCCGTGAGATCGGGCTGGTTACTTTGCTAGGACTAACATTGATCATGAGTTTAACTGGAGGATGGCGAGGGACCCATCCCGAACCGGGGTGATCGGCCGTCTTTTTTGGGGTATCCGATTAATACCTTTACTACAAGTGTTATGAAAAAGATCATTTTCACCACATGGAATCACATGAAATTTAATATTCTAGGTTTTTTATTAAATTAAAAGCTAATAAAATTCCATCGTTCAAATTTTAATAAGCACTAGTAAATCGTGTATAGTAAATTGTATATGATCACTTATAAGTATACTGGGTTCATTCTGGATGCACCTGTGAAATTTCCGTGAGATCGGGCTGGTTACTTTGCTAGGACTAACATTGATCATGAGTTTAACTGGAGGATGGCGAGGGACCCATCCCGAACCGGGGTGATCGGCCGTCTTTTTTGGGGTATCCCATTAATACCTTTACTACAAGTGTTATGAGAAAGATCATTTTCACCACATGGAATCACATGAAATTTAATATTCTAGGTTTTTTATTAAATTAAAAGCTAACAAAATTCCATCGTTCAAATTTTAATAAGCACTAGTAAATCGTGTATAGTAAATTGTATATGATCACTTATAAGTATACTGGGTTCATTCTGGATGCACCTGTGAAATTTCCGTGAGATCGGGCTGGTTACTTTGCTAGGACTAACATTGATCATGAGTTTAACTGGAGGATGGCGAGGGACCCATCCCGAACCGGGGTGATCGGCCGTCTTTTTTGGGGTATCCCATTAATACCTTTACTACAAGTGTTATGAGAAAGATCATTTTCACCACATGGAATCACATGAAATTTAATATTCTAGGTTTTTTATTAAATTAAAAGCTAATAAAATTCCATCGTTCAAATTTTAATAAGCACTAGTAAATCGTGTATAGTAAATTGTATATGATCACTTATAAGTATACTGGGTTCATTCTGGATGCACCTGTGAAATTTCCGTGAGATCGGGCTGGTTACTTTGCTAGGACTAACATTGATCATGAGTTTAACTCGAGGATGGCGAGGGACCCATCCCGAACCGGGGTGATCGGCCGTCTTTTTTGGGGTATCCCATTAATACCTTTACTACAAGTGTTATGAGAAAGATCATTTTCACCACATGGAATCACATGAAATTTAATATTCTAGGTTTTTTATTAAATTAAAAGCTAATAAAATTCCATCGTTCAAATTTTAATAAGCACTAATAAATCGTGTATAGTAAATTGTATATGATCACTTATAAGTATACTGGGTTCATTCTGGATGCACCTGTGAAATTTCCGTGAGATCGGGCTGGTTACTTTGCCAGGACTAACATTGATCATGAGTTTAACTGGAGGATGGCGAGGGACCCATCCCGAACCGGGGTGATCGGCCGTCTTTTTTGGGGTATCCGATTAATACCTTTACTACAAGTGTTATGACAAAGATCATTTTCACCACATGGAATCACATGAAATTTAATATTCTAGGTTTTTTATTAAATTAAAAGCTAATAAAATTCCATCGTTCAAATTTTAATAAGCACTAGTAAATCGTGTATAGTAAATTGTATATGATCACTTATAAGTATACTGGGTTCATTCTGGATGCACCTGTGAAATTTCCGTGAGATCGGGCTGGTTACTTTGCTAGGACTAACATTGATCATGAGTTTAACTGGAGGATGGCGAGGGACCCATCCCGAACCGGGGTGATCGGCCGTCTTTTTTGGGGTATCCCATTAATACCTTTACTACAAGTGTTATGAGAAAGATCATTTTCACCACATGGAATCACATGAAATTTAATATTCTAGGTTTTTTATTAAATTAAAAGCTAATAAAATTCCATCGTTCAAATTTTAATAAGCACTAGTAAATCGTGTATAGTAAATTGTATATGATCACTTATAAGTATACTGGGTTCATTCTGGATGCACCTGTGAAATTTCCGTGAGATCGGGCTGGTTACTTTGCTAGGACTAACATTGATCATGAGTTTAACTGGAGGATGGCGAGGGACCCATCCCGAACCGGGGTGATCGGCCGTCTTTTTTGGGGTATCCCATTAATACCTTTACTACAAGTGTTATGAGAAAGATCATTTTCACCACATGGAATCACATGAAATTTAATATTCTAGGTTTTTTATTAAATTAAAAGCTAATAAAATTCCATCGTTCAAATTTTAATAAGCACTAGTAAATCGTGTATAGTAAATTGTATATGATCACTTATAAGTATACTGGGTTCATTCTGGATGCACCTGTGAAATTTCCGTGAGATCGGGCTGGTTACTTTGCTAGGACTAACATTGATCATGAGTTTAACTCGAGGATGGCGAGGGACCCATCCCGAACCGGGGTGATCGGCCGTCTTTTTTGGGGTATCCCATTAATACCTTTACTACAAGTGTTATGAGAAAGATCATTTTCACCACATGGAATCACATGAAATTTAATATTCTAGGTTTTTTATTAAATTAAAAGCTAATAAAATTCCATCATTCAAATTTTAATAAGCACTAATAAATCGTGTATAGTAAATTGTATATGATCACTTATAAGTATACTGGGTTCATTCTGGATGCACCTGTGAAATTTCCGTGAGATCGGGCTGGTTACTTTGCCAGGACTAACATTGATCATGAGTTTAACTGGAGGATGGCGAGGGACCCATCCCGAAACAGGGTGATCGGCCATCTTTTTTGGGGTATCCCATTAATACCTTTACTACAAGTCTTATGAGAAAGATCATTTTCACCACATGGAATCACATGAAATTTAATATTCTAGGTTTTTTATTATATTAAAAGCTAATAAAATTCCACTGTTAAAATTTTAATAAGCACTAGTAAATCGTGTATATTAAACTGTAGATGATCACTTATAAGTATACAGGGTTCATTCTGGATGCACCTGTGAAATTTCCGTGAGATCGGGCTGGTTACTTTGCCAGGACTAACATTGATCATGAGTTTAACTGGAGGATGGCGAGGGACCCATCCCGAACTGGGGTGATCGGCCATCTTTTTTGGGGTATCCCATTAATACCTTTACTACAAGTGTTATGAGAAAGATCATTTTCACCACATGGAATCACATGAAATTTAATATTCTAGGTTTTTTATTAAATTAAAAGCTAATAAAATTCCATCGTTCAAATTTTAATAAGCACTAGTAAATCGTGTATAGTAAATTGTATATGATCACTTATAAGTATACTGGGTTCATTCTGGATGCACCTGTGAAATTTCCGTGAGATCGGGCTGGTTACTTTGCCAGGACTAACATTGATCATGAGTTTAACTGGAGGATGGCGAGGGACCCATCCCGAACCGGGGTGATCGGCCATATTTTTTGGGGTATCCCATTAATACCTTTACTACAAGTGTTATGAGAAAGATCATTTTCACCACATGGAATCACATGAAATTTAATATTCTAGGTTTTTTATTATATTAAAAGCTAATAAAATTCCACTGTTAAAATTTTAATAAGCACTAGTAAATCGTGTATATTAAACTGTAGATGATCACTTATAAGTATACAGGGTTCATTCTGGATGCACCTGTGAAATTTCCGTGAGATCGGGCTGGTTACTTTGCCAGGACTAACATTGATCATGAGTTTAACTGGAGGATGGCGAGGGACCCATCCCGAACCGGGGTGATCGGCCGTCTTTTTTGGGGTATCCCATTAATACCTTTACTACAAGTGTTATGAGAAAGATCATTTTCACCACATGGAATCACATGAAATTTAATATTCTAGGTTTTTTATTAAATTAAAAGCTAATAAAATTCCATCGTTCAAATTTTAATAAGCACTAGTAAATCGTGTATAGTAAATTGTATATGATCACTTATAAGTATACTGGGTTCATTCTGGATGCACCTCTGAAATTTCCGTGAGATCGGGCTGGTTACTTTGCCAGGACTAACATTGATCATGAGTTTAACTGGAGGATGGCGAGGGACCCATCCCGAACCAGGGTGATCGGCCATCTTTTTTGGGGTATCCCATTAATACCTTTACTACAAGTCTTATGAGAAAGATCATTTTCACCACATGGAATCACATGAAATTTAATATTCTGGGTTTTTTATTATATTAAAAGCTAATAAAATTCCACTGTTAAAATTTTAATAAGCACTAGTAAATCGTGTATATTAAACTGTAGATGATCACTTATAAGTATACAGGGTTCATTCTGGATGCACCTGTGAAATTTCCGTGAGATCGGGCTGGTAACTTTGCCAGGACTAACATTGATCATGAGTTTAACTGGAGGATGGCGAGGGACCCATCCCGAACCGGGGTGATCGGCCATCTTTTTTGGGGTATCCCATTAATACCTTTACTACAAGTGTTATGAGAAAGATCATTTTCACCACATGGAATCACATGAAATTTAATATTCTAGGTTTTTTATTAAATTAAAAGCTAATAAAATTCCATCGTTCAAATTTTAATAAGCACTAGTAAATCGTGTATAGTAAATTGTATATGATCACTTATAAGTATACTGGGTTCATTCTGGATGCACCTGTGGAATTTCCGTGAGATCGGGCTGGTTACTTTGCCAGGACTAACATTGATCATGAGTTTAACTGGAGGATGGCGAGGGACCCATCCCGAACCGGGGTGATCGGCCGTCTTTTTTGGGGTATCCGATTAATACCTTTACTACAAGTGTTATGAGAAAGATCATTTTCACCACATGGAATCACATGAAATTTAATATTCTAGGTTTTTTATTAAATTAAAAGCTAATAAAATTCCATCGTTCAAATTTTAATAAGCACTAGTAAATCGTGTATAGTAAATTGTATATGATCACTTATAAGTATACTGGGTTCATTCTGGATGCACCTGTGAAATTTCCGTGAGATCGGGCTGGTTACTTTGCCAGGACTAACATTGATCATGAGTTTAACTTGAGGATGGCGAGGGACCCATCCCGAACCGGGGTGATCGGCCGTCTTTTTTGGGGTATCCGATTAATACCTTTACTACAAGTGTTATGAGAAAGATCATTTTCACCACATGGAATCACATGAAATTTAATATTCTAGGTTTTTTATTAAATTAAAAGCTAATAAAATTCCATCGTTCAAATTTTAATAAGCACTAGTAAATCGTGTATAGTAAATTGTATATGATCACTTATAAGTATACTGGGTTCATTCTGGATGCACCTCTGAAATTTCCGTGAGATCGGGCTGGTTACTTTGCCAGGACTAACATTGATCATGAGTTTAACTGGAGGATGGCGAGGGACCCATCCCGAACCAGGGTGATCGGCCATCTTTTTTGGGGTATCCCATTAATACCTTTACTACAAGTGTTATGAGAAAGATCATTTTCACCACATGGAATCACATGAAATTTAATATTCTAGGTTTTTTATTATATTAAAAGCTAATAAAATTCCACTGTTAAAATTTTAATAAGCACTAGTAAATCGTGTATATTAAACTGTAGATGATCACTTATAAGTATACAGGGTTCATTCTGGATGCACCTCTGAAATTTCCGTGAGATCGGGCTGGTTACTTTGCCAGGACTAACATTGATCATGAGTTTAACTGGAGGATGGCGAGGGACCCATCCCGAACCGGGGTGATCGGCCATCTTTTTTGGGGTATCCCATTAATACCTTTACTACAAGTGTTATGAGAAAGATCATTTTCACCACATGGAATCACATGAAATTTAATATTCTAGGTTTTTTATTAAATTAAAAGCTAATAAAATTCCATCGTTCAAATTTTAATAAGCACTAGTAAATCGTGTATAGTAAATTGTATATGATCACTTATAAGTATACTGGGTTCATTCTGGATGCACCTGTGGAATTTCCGTGAGATCGGGCTGGTTACTTTGCCAGGACTAACATTGATCATGAGTTTAACTGGAGGATGGCGAGGGACCCATCCCGAACCGGGGTGATCGGCCGTCTTTTTTGGGGTATCCGATTAATACCTTTACTACAAGTGTTATGAGAAAGATCATTTTCACCACATGGAATCACATGAAATTTAATATTCTAGGTTTTTTATTAAATTAAAAGCTAATAAAATTCCATCGTTCAAATTTTAATAAGCACTAGTAAATCGTGTATAGTAAATTGTATATGATCACTTATAAGTATACTGGGTTCATTCTGGATGCACCTGTGAAACTTCCGTGAGATCGGGCTGGTTACTTTGCTAGGACTAACATTGATCATGAGTTTAACTGGAGGATGGCGAGGGACCCATCCCGAACCGGGGTGATCGGCCATATTTTTTGGGGTATCCCATTAATACCTTTACTACAAGTGTTATGAGAAAGATCATTTTCACCACATGGAATCACATGAAATTTAATATTCTTGGTTTTTTATTATATTAAAAGCTAATAAAATTCCACTGTTAAAATTTTAATAAGCACTAGTAAATCGTGTATATTAAACTGTAGATGATCACTTATAAGTATACAGGGTTCATTCTGGATGCACCTGTGAAATTTCTGTGAGATCGGGCTGGTTACTTTGCCAGGACTAACATTGATCATGAGTTTAACTGGAGGATGGCGAGGGACCCATCCCGAACCGGGGTGATCGGCCGTCTTTTTTGGGGTATCCCATTAATACCTTTACTACAAGTGTTATGAGAAAGATCATTTTCACCACATGGAATCACATGAAATTTAATATTCTAGGTTTTTTATTAAATTAAAAGCTAATAAAATTCCATCGTTCAAATTTTAATAAGCACTAGTAAATCGTGTATAGTAAATTGTATATGATCACTTATAAGTATACTGGGTTCATTCTGGATGCACCTCTGAAATTTCCGTGAGATCGGGCTGGTTACTTTGCCAGGACTAACATTGATCATGAGTTTAACTGGAGGATGGCGAGGGACCCATCCCGAACCGGGGTCATCGGCCGTCTTTTTTGGGGTATCCCATTAATACCTTTACTACAAGTCTTATGAGAAAGATCATTTTCACCACATGGAATCACATGAAATTTAATATTCTAGGTTTTTTATTAAATTAAAAGCTAATAAAATTCCATCGTTCAAATTTTAATAAGCACTAGTAAATCGTGTATAGTAAATTGTATATGATCACTTATAAGTATACTGGGTTCATTCTGGATGCACCTCTGAAATTTCCGTGAGATCGGGCTGGTTACTTTGCCAGGACTAACATTGATCATGAGTTTAACTGGAGGATGGCGAGGGACCCATCCCGAACCGGGGTGATCGGCCATCTTTTTTGGGGTATCCCATTAATACCTTTACTACAAGTGTTATGAGAAAGATCATTTTCACCACATGGAATCACATGAAATTTAATATTCTAGGTTTTTTATTAAATTAAAAGCTAATAAAATTCCATCGTTCAAATTTTAATAAGAACTAGTAAATCGTGTATAGTAAATTGTATATGATCACTTATAAGTATACTGGGTTCATTCTGGATGCACCTCTGAAATTTCCGTGAGATCGGGCTGGTTACTTTGCCAGGACTAACATTGAACATGAGTTTAACTGGAGGATGGCGAGGGACCCATCCCGAACCGGGGTGATCGGCCATCTTTTTTGGGGTATCCCATTAATACCTTTACTACAAGTGTTATGAGAAAGATCATTTTCACCACATGGAATCACATGAAATTTAATATTCTAGGTTTTTTATCAAATTAAAAGTTAAAAAAATTCCATCGTTCAAATTTTAATAAGCACTAGTAAATCGTGTATAGTAAATTGTATATGATCACTTATAAGTATACTGGGTTCATTCTGGATGCACCTGTGAAATTTCCGTGAGATCGGGCTGGTTACTTTGCCAGGACTAACATTGATCATGAGTTTAACTGGAGGATGGCGAGGGACCCATCCCGAACCGGGGTGATCGGCCGTCTTTTTTGGGGTATCCCATTAATACCTTTACTACAAGTGTTATGAGAAAGATCATTTTCACCACATGGAATCACATGAAATTTAATATTCTAGGTTTTTTATTAAATTAAAAGCTAATAAAATTCCATCGTTCAAATTTTAATAAGCACTAGTAAATCGTGTATAGTAAATTGTATATGATCACTTATAAGTATACTGGGTTCATTCTGGATGCACCTGTGAAATTTCCGTGAGATCGGGCTGGTTACTTTGCCAGGACTAACATTGATCATGAGTTTAACTTGAGGATGGCGAGGGACCCATCCCGAACCGGGGTGATCGGCCGTCTTTTTTGGGGTATCCGATTAATACCTTTACTACAAGTGTTATGAGAAAGATCATTTTCACCACATGGAATCACATGAAATTTAATATTCTAGGTTTTTTATTAAATTAAAAGCTAATAAAATTCCATCGTTCAAATTTTAATAAGCACTAGTAAATCGTGTATAGTAAATTGTATATGATCACTTATAAGTATACTGGGTTCATTCTGGATGCACCTCTGAAATTTCCGTGAGATCGGGCTGGTTACTTTGCCAGGACTAACATTGATCATGAGTTTAACTGGAGGATGGCGAGGGACCCATCCCGAACCAGGGTGATCGGCCATCTTTTTTGGGGTATCCCATTAATACCTTTACTACAAGTGTTATGAGAAAGATCATTTTCACCACATGGAATCACATGAAATTTAATATTCTAGGTTTTTTATTATATTAAAAGCTAATAAAATTCCACTGTTAAAATTTTAATAAGCACTAGTAAATCGTGTATATTAAACTGTAGATGATCACTTATAAGTATACAGGGTTCATTCTGGATGCACCTCTGAAATTTCCGTGAGATCGGGCTGGTTACTTTGCCAGGACTAACATTGATCATGAGTTTAACTGGAGGATGGCGAGGGACCCATCCCGAACCGGGGTGATCGGCCATCTTTTTTGGGGTATCCCATTAATACCTTTACTACAAGTGTTATGAGAAAGATCATTTTCACCACATGGAATCACATGAAATTTAATATTCTAGGTTTTTTATTAAATTAAAAGCTAATAAAATTCCATCGTTCAAATTTTAATAAGCACTAGTAAATCGTGTATAGTAAATTGTATATGATCACTTATAAGTATACTGGGTTCATTCTGGATGCACCTGTGGAATTTCCGTGAGATCGGGCTGGTTACTTTGCCAGGACTAACATTGATCATGAGTTTAACTGGAGGATGGCGAGGGACCCATCCCGAACCGGGGTGATCGGCCGTCTTTTTTGGGGTATCCGATTAATACCTTTACTACAAGTGTTATGAGAAAGATCATTTTCACCACATGGAATCACATGAAATTTAATATTCTAGGTTTTTTATTAAATTAAAAGCTAATAAAATTCCATCGTTCAAATTTTAATAAGCACTAGTAAATCGTGTATAGTAAATTGTATATGATCACTTATAAGTATACTGGGTTCATTCTGGATGCACCTGTGAAACTTCCGTGAGATCGGGCTGGTTACTTTGCTAGGACTAACATTGATCATGAGTTTAACTGGAGGATGGCGAGGGACCCATCCCGAACCGGGGTGATCGGCCATATTTTTTGGGGTATCCCATTAATACCTTTACTACAAGTGTTATGAGAAAGATCATTTTCACCACATGGAATCACATGAAATTTAATATTCTTGGTTTTTTATTATATTAAAAGCTAATAAAATTCCACTGTTAAAATTTTAATAAGCACTAGTAAATCGTGTATATTAAACTGTAGATGATCACTTATAAGTATACAGGGTTCATTCTGGATGCACCTGTGAAATTTCTGTGAGATCGGGCTGGTTACTTTGCCAGGACTAACATTGATCATGAGTTTAACTGGAGGATGGCGAGGGACCCATCCCGAACCGGGGTGATCGGCCGTCTTTTTTGGGGTATCCCATTAATACCTTTACTACAAGTGTTATGAGAAAGATCATTTTCACCACATGGAATCACATGAAATTTAATATTCTAGGTTTTTTATTAAATTAAAAGCTAATAAAATTCCATCGTTCAAATTTTAATAAGCACTAGTAAATCGTGTATAGTAAATTGTATATGATCACTTATAAGTATACTGGGTTCATTCTGGATGCACCTCTGAAATTTCCGTGAGATCGGGCTGGTTACTTTGCCAGGACTAACATTGATCATGAGTTTAACTGGAGGATGGCGAGGGACCCATCCCGAACCGGGGTGATCGGCCATCTTTTTTGGGGTATCCCATTAATACCTTTACTACAAGTGTTATGAGAAAGATCATTTTCACCACATGGAATCACATGAAATTTAATATTCTAGGTTTTTTATTAAATTAAAAGCTAATAAAATTCCATCGTTCAAATTTTAATAAGAACTAGTAAATCGTGTATAGTAAATTGTATATGATCACTTATAAGTATACTGGGTTCATTCTGGATGCACCTCTGAAATTTCCGTGAGATCGGGCTGGTTACTTTGCCAGGACTAACATTGAACATGAGTTTAACTGGAGGATGGCGAGGGACCCATCCCGAACCGGGGTGATCGGCCATCTTTTTTGGGGTATCCCATTAATACCTTTACTACAAGTGTTATGAGAAAGATCATTTTCACCACATGGAATCACATGAAATTTAATATTCTAGGTTTTTTATCAAATTAAAAGTTAAAAAAATTCCATCGTTCAAATTTTAATAAGCACTAGTAAATCGTGTATAGTAAATTGTATATGATCACTTATAAGTATACTGGGTTCATTCTGGATGCACCTGTGAAATTTCCGTGAGATCGGGCTGGTTACTTTGCCAGGACTAACATTGATCATGAGTTTAACTGGAGGATGGCGAGGGACCCATCCCGAACCGGGGTGATCGGCCGTCTTTTTTGGGGTATCCCATTAATACCTTTACTACAAGTGTTATGAGAAAGATCATTTTCACCACATGGAATCACATGAAATTTAATATTCTAGGTTTTTTATTAAATTAAAAGCTAATAAAATTCCATCGTTCAAATTTTAATAAGCACTAGTAAATCGTGTATAGTAAATTGTATATGATCACTTATAAGTATACTGGGTTCATTCTGGATGCACCTGTGAAATTTCTGTGAGATCGGGCTGGTTACTTTGCCAGGACTAACATTGATCATGAGTTTAACTGGAGGATGGCGAGGGACCCATCCCGAACCGGGGTGATCGGCCGTCTTTTTTGGGGTATCCCATTAATACCTTTACTACAAGTGTTATGAGAAAGATCATTTTCACCACATGGAATCACATGAAATTTAATATTCTAGGCTTTTTATCAAATTAAAAGCTAATAAAATTCCATTGTTCAAATTTTAATAAGCACTAGTAAATCGTGTATAGTAAATTGTATATGATCACTTATAAGTATACAGGGTTCATTCTGGATGCACCTGTGAAATTTCCGTGAGATCGGGCTGGTTACTTTGCCAGGACTAACATTGATCATGAGTTTAACTGGAGGATGGCGAGGGACCCATCACGAACCGGGGTGATCGGCCGTCGTTTTTGGGGGTATCCCATTAATACCTTTACTACAAGTGTTATGAGAAAGATCATTTTCACCACATGGAATCACATGAAATTTAATATTCCAGGTTTTTTATTAAATTAAAAGCTAATAAAATTCCATCGTTCAAATTTTAATAAGCACTAGTAAATCGTGTATAGTAAATTGTATATGATCACTTATAAGTATACTGGGTTCATTCTGGATGCACCTGTGAAATTTCCTTGAGATCGGGCTGGTTACTTTGCCAGGACTAACATTGATCATGAGTTTAACTGGAGGATGGCAAGGGACCCATCCCGAACCGGGGTGATCGCCCGTCTTTTTTGAGGTATCCCATTAATACCTTTACTACAAGTGTTATGAGAAAGATAATTTTCACCACATGGAATCACATGAAATTTAATATTCTAGGTTTTTTATTAAATTAAAAGATAATAAAATTCAATCGTTCAAATTTTAATAAGCACTAGTAAATCGTGTATAGTAAATTGTATATGATCGCTTATAAGTATACTGGGTTCATTCTGGATGCACCTGTGAAATTTCCGTGAAATCGGGCTGGTTACTTTGCCAGTACTAACATTGATCATGAGTTTAACTGGAGGACGGCGAGGGACCCATCCCGAACCGGGGTGATCGGCCGTCTTTTTTGGGGTATCCCATTAATACCTTTACTACAAGTGTCATGAGAAAGATCATTTTCACCACATGGAATCACATGAAATTTAATATTCTAGGTTTTTTATTAAATTAAAAGCTAATAAAATTCCATCGTTCAAATTTTAATAAGCACTAGTAAATCGTGTATAGTAAATTGTATATGATCACTTATAAGTATACTGGGTTCATTCTGGATGCACCTGTGAAATTTCCGTGAGATCGGGCTAGTTACTTTGCCAGGACTAACATTGATCATGAGTTTAACTGGAGGATGGCGAGGGACCCATCCCGAACCGGGGTCATCGGCCGTCTTTTTTGGGGTATCCCATTAATACCTTTACTACAAGTCTTATGAGAAAGATCATTTTCACCACATGGAATCACATGAAATTTAATATTCTAGGTTTTTTATTAAATTAAAAGCTAATAAAATTCCATCGTTCAAATTTTAATAAGCACTAATAAATCGTGTATAGTAAATTGTATATGATCACTTATAAGTATACTGGGTTCATTCTGGATGCACCTGTGAAATTTCCGTGAGATCGGGCTGGTTAGTTTGCCAGGACTAACATTGATCATGAGTTTAACTGGAGGATGGCGAGGGACCCATCCCGAACCGGGGTGATCGGCCGTCTTTTTTGGGGTATCCCATTAATACCTTTACTACAATTGTTATGAGGAAGATCATTTTCACCACATGGAATCACATGAAATTTAATATTCTAGGTTTTTTATTAAATTAAAAGCTAATAAAATTCCATCGTTCAAATTTTAATAAGCACTAGTACATCGTGTATAGTAAATTGTATATGATCACTTATAAGTATACTGGGTTCATTCTGGATGCACCTGTGAAATTTCCGTGAGATCGGGCTGGTTACTTTGCCAGGACTAACATTGATCATGAGTTTAACTGGAGGATGGCGAGGGACCCATCCCGAACCGGGGTGATCGGCCGTCTTTTTTGGGGTATCCCATTAATACCTTTACTACAAGTGTTATGAGAAAGATCATTTTCACCACATGGAATCACATGAAATTTAATATTCTGGGTTTTTTATTAAATTAAAAGCTAATAAAATTCCATCGTTCAAATTTTAATAAGCACTAGTAAATCGTGTATAGTAAATTGTATATGATCACTTATAAGTATACTGGGTTCATTCAGGATGCACCTGTGACATTTCCGTGAGATCGGGCTGGTTACTTTGCCAGGACTAACATTGATCATGAGTTTAACTGGAGGATGGCGAGGGACCCATCCCGAACCGGGGTGATCGGCCATCCTTTTTGGGGTATCCCATTAATACCTATACTACAAGTGTTATGAGAAAGATCATTTTCACCACATGGAATCACATGAAATTTAATATTCTAGGTTTTTTATTATATTAAAAGCTAATAAAATTCCACTGTTAAAATTTTAATAAGCACTAGTAAATCGTGTATATTAAATTGTAGATGATCACTTATAAGTATACAGGGTTCATTCTGGATGCACCTGTGAAATTTCCGTGAGATCGGGCTGGTTACTTTGCCAGGACTAACATTGATCATGAGTTTAACTGGAGGATGGCGAGGGACCCATCCCGAACCGGGGTGATCGGCCGTCTTTTTTGGGGTATCCCATTAATACCTTTACTACAAGTGTTATGAGAAAGATCATTTTCACCACATGGAATCACATGAAATTTAATATTCTAGGTTTTTTATTAAATTAAAAGCTAATAAAATTCCATCGTTCAAATTTTAATAAGCACTAGTAAATCGTGTATAGTAAATTGTATATGATCACTTATAAGTATACTGGGTTCATTCTGGATGCACCTGTGAAATTTCCGTGAGATCGGGCTGGTTACTTTGCCAGGACTAACATTGATCATGAGTTTAACTGGAGGAAGGCGAGGGACCCATCCCGAACCGGGGTGATCGGCCATCTTTTTTGGGGTATCCCATTAATACCTTTACTACAAGTGTTATGAGAAAGATCATTTTCACCACATGGAATCACATGAAATTTAATATTCTAGGTTTTTTATTATATTAAAAGCTAATAAAATTCCACTGTTAAAATTTTAATAAGCACTAGTAAATCGTGTATATTAAATTGTAGATGATCACTTATAAGTATACAGGGTTCATTCTGGATGCACCTGTGAAATTTCCATGAGATCGGGCTGGTTACTTTGCCAGGACTAACATTGATCATGAGTTTAACTGGAGGATGGCGAGGGACCCTTCCCGAACCGGGGTGATCGGCCATCTTTTTTGGGGTATCCCATTAATACCTTTACTAAAAGTGTTATGAGAAAGATCATTTTCACCACATGGAATCACATGAAATTTAATATTCTAGGTTTTTTATTAAATTAAAAGCTAATAAAATTCCATCGTTCAAATTTTAATAAGCACTAGTAAATCGTGTATAGTAAATTGTATATGATCACTTATAAGTATACTGGGTTCATTCTGGATGCACCTGTGAAATTTCCGTGAAATCGGGCCGGTTACTTTGCCAGGACTAACATTGATCATGAGTTTAACTGGAGGATGGCGAGGGACCCATCCCGAACCGGGGTGATCGGCCATCTTTTTTGGGGTATCCCATTAATACCTTTACTACAAGTGTTATGAGAAAGATCATTTTCACCACATGGAATCACATGAAATTTAATATTCTAGGTTTTTTATTAAATTAAAAGCTAATAAAATTCCATCGTTCAAATTTTAATAAGCACTAGTACATCGTGTATAGTAAATTGTATATGATCACTTATAAGTATACTGGGTTCATTCTGGATGCACCTGTGAAATTTCCGTGAGATCGGGCTAGTTACTTTGCCAGTACTAACATTGATCATGAGTTTAACTGGAGGATGGCGAGGGACCCATCCCGAACCGGGGTATCGGCCGTCTTTTTTGGGGTATCCCATTAATACCTTTACTACAAGTGTTATGAGAAAGATCATTTTCACCACATGGAATCACATGAAATTTAATATTCTAGGTTTTTTATTAAATTAAAAGCTAATAAAATTCCATCGTTCAAATTTTAATAAGCACTAGTAAATCGTGTATAGTAAATTGTATATGATCACTTATAAGTATACTGGGTTCATTCTGGATGCACCTGTGAAATTTCCGTGAGATCGGGCTGGTTACTTTGCCAGGACTAACATTGATCATGAGTTTAACTGGAGGATGGCGAGGGACCCATCCCGAACCGGGGTGATCGGCCGTCTTTTTTGGGGTATCCCATTAATACCTTTACTACAATTGTTATGAGGAAGATCATTTTCACCACATGGAATCACATGAAATTTAATATTCTAGGTTTTTTATTAAATTAAAAGCTAATAAAATTCCATCGTTCAAATTTTAATAAGCACTAGTACATCGTGTATAGTAAATTGTATATGATCACTTATAAGTATACTGGGTTCATTCTGGATGCACCTGTGAAATTTCCGTGAGATCGGGCTGGTTACTTTGCCAGTACTAACATTGATCATGAGTTTAACTGGAGGATGGCGAGGGACCCATCCCGAACCGGGGTGATCGGCCGTCTTTTTTGGGGTATCCCATTAATACCTTTACTACAAGTGTTATGAGAAAGATCATTTTCACCACATGGAATCACATGAAATTTAATATTCTAGGTTTTTTATTAAATTAAAAGCTAATAAAATTCCATCGTTCAAATTTTAATAAGCACTAGTAAATCGTGTATAGTAAATTGTATATGATCACTTATAAGTATACTGGGTTCATTCAGGATGCACCTGTGACATTTCCGTGAGATCGGGCTGGTTACTTTGCCAGGACTAACATTGATCATGAGTTTAACTGGAGGATGGCGAGGGACCCATCCCGAACCGGGGTGATCGGCCATCTTTTTTGGGGTATCCCATTAATACCTTTACTACAAGTGTTATGAGAAAGATCATTTTCACCACATGGAATCACATGAAATTTAATATTCTAGGTTTTTTATTAAATTAAAAGCTAATAAAATTCCATCGTTCAAATTTTAATAAGCACTAGTACATCGTGTATAGTAAATTGTATATGATCACTTATAAGTATACTGGGTTCATTCTGGATGCACCTGTGAAATTTCCGTGAGATCGGGCTGGTTACTTTGCCAGTACTAACATTGATCATGAGTTTAACTGGAGGAAGGCGAGGGACCCATCCCGAACCGGGGTGATCGGCCATCTTTCTTGGGGTATCCCATTAATACCTTTACTACAAGTGTTATGAGAAAGATCATTTTCACCACATGGAATCACATGAAATTTAATATTCTAGGTTTTTTATTAAATTAAAAGCTAATAAAATTCCATCGTTCAAATTTTAATAAGCACTAGTACATCGTGTATAGTAAATTGTATATGATCACTTATAAGTATACTGGGTTCATTCTGGATGCACCTGTGAAATTTCCGTGAGATCGGGCTAGTTACTTTGCCAGTACTAACATTGATCATGAGTTTAACTGGAGGATGGCGAGGGACCCATCCCGAACCGGGGTATCGGCCGTCTTTTTTGGGGTATCCCATTAATACCTTTACTACAAGTGTTATGAGAAAGATCATTTTCACCACATGGAATCACATGAAATTTAATATTCTAGGTTTTTTATTAAATTAAAAGCTAATAAAATTCCATCGTTCAAATTTTAATAAGCACTAGTAAATCGTGTATAGTAAATTGTATATGATCACTTATAAGTATACTGGGTTCATTCTGGATGCACCTGTGAAATTTCCGTGAGATCGGGCTGGTTACTTTGCCAGGACTAACATTGATCATGAGTTTAACTGGAGGATGGCGAGGGACCCATCCCGAACCGGGGTGATCGGCCGTCTTTTTTGGGGTATCCCATTAATACCTTTACTACAATTGTTATGAGGAAGATCATTTTCACCACATGGAATCACATGAAATTTAATATTCTAGGTTTTTTATTAAATTAAAAGCTAATAAAATTCCATCGTTCAAATTTTAATAAGCACTAGTACATCGTGTATAGTAAATTGTATATGATCACTTATAAGTATACTGGGTTCATTCTGGATGCACCTGTGAAATTTCCGTGAGATCGGGCTGGTTACTTTGCCAGTACTAACATTGATCATGAGTTTAACTGGAGGATGGCGAGGGACCCATCCCGAACCGGGGTGATCGGCCGTCTTTTTTGGGGTATCCCATTAATACCTTTACTACAAGTGTTATGAGAAAGATCATTTTCACCACATGGAATCACATGAAATTTAATATTCTAGGTTTTTTATTAAATTAAAAGCAAATAAAATTCCATCGTTCAAATTTTAATAAGCACTAGTAAATCGTGTATAGTAAATTGTATATGATCACTTATAAGTATACTGGGTTCATTCAGGATGCACCTGTGACATTTCCGTGAGATCGGGCTGGTTACTTTGCCAGGACTAACATTGATCATGAGTTTAACTGGAGGATGGCGAGGGACCCATCCCGAACCGGGGTGATCGGCCATCTTTTTTGGGGTATCCCATTAATACCTTTACTACAAGTGTTATGAGAAAGATCATTTTCACCACATGGAATCACATGAAATTTAATATTCTAGGTTTTTTATTATATTAAAAGCTAATAAAATTCCACTGTTAAAATTTTAATAAGCACTAGTAAATCGTGTATATTAAATTGTAGATGATCACTTATAAGTATACAGGGTTCATTCTGGATGCACCTGTGAAATTTCCGTGAGATCGGGCTGGTTACTTTGCCAGGACTAACATTGATCATCAGTTTAACTGGAGGATGGCGAGGGACCCATCCCGAACCGGGGTGATCGGCCGTCTTTTTTGGGGTATCCCATTAATACCTTTACTACAAGTGTTATGAGAAAGATCATTTTCACCACATGGAATCACATGAAATTTAATATTCTAGGTTTTTTATTAAATTAAAAGCTAATAAAATTCCATCGTTCAAATTTTAATAAGCACTAGTAAATCGTGTATAGTAAGTTGTATATGATCACTTATAAGTATACTGGGTTCATTCTGGATGCACCTGTGAAATTTCCGTGAGATCGGGCTGGTTACTTTGCCAGGACTAACATTGATCATGAGTTTAACTGGAGGATGGCGAGGGACCCATCCCGAACCGGGGTGATCGGCCGCCTTTTTTGGGGTATCCCATTAATACCTTTACTACAAGTGTTATGAGAAAGATCATTTTCACCACATGGAATCACATGAAATTTAATATTCTAGGTTTTTTATTAAATTAAAAGCTAATAAAATTCCATCGTTCAAATTTTAATAAGCACTAGTAAATCGTGTATAGTAAATTGTATATGATCACTTATAAGTATACTGGGTTCATTCTGGATGCACCTCTGAAATTTCCGTGAGATCGGGCTGGTTACTTTGCCAGGACTAACATTGATCATGAGTTTAACTGGAGGATGGCGAGGGACCCATCCCGAACCAGGGTGATCGGCCATCTTTTTTGGGGTATCCCATTAATACCTTTACTACAAGTGTTATGAGAAAGATCATTTTCACCACATGGAATCACATGAAATTTAATATTCTAGGTTTTTTATTATATTAAAAGCTAATAAAATTCCACTGTTAAAATTTTAATAAGCACTAGTAAATCGTGTATATTAAACTGTAGATGATCACTTATAAGTATACAGGGTTCATTCTGGATGCACCTCTGAAATTTCCGTGAGATCGGGCTGGTTACTTTGCCAGGACTAACATTGATCATGAGTTTAACTGGAGGATGGCGAGGGACCCATCCCGAACCGGGGTGATCGGCCGTCTTTTTTGGGGTATCCCATTAATACCTTTACTACAAGTGTTATGAGAAAGATCATTTTCACCACATGGAATCACATGAAATTTAATATTCTAGGTTTTTTATTAAATTAAAAGCTAATAAAATTCCATCGTTCAAATTTTAATAAGCACTAGTAAATCGTGTATAGTAAATTGTATATGATCACTTATAAGTATACTGGGTTCATTCTGGATGCACCTGTGAAATTTCCGTGAGATCGGGCTGGTTACTTTGCCAGGACTAACATTGATCATGAGTTTAACTGGAGGATGGCGAGGGACCCATCCCGAACCGGGGTGATCGGCCGTCTTTTTTGGGGTATCCCATTAATACCTTTACTACAAGTGTTATGAGAAAGATCATTTTCACCACATGGAATCACATGAAATTTAATATTCTAGGTTTTTTATTAAATTAAAAGCTAATAAAATTCCATCGTTCAAATTTTAATAAGCACTAGTAAATCGTGTAAAGTAAATTGTATATGATCACTTATAAGTATACTGGGTTCATTCTGGATGCACCTGTGAAATTTCCGTGAGATCGGGCTGGTTAATTTGCAAGGACTAACATTGATCACGAGTTTAACTGGAGGATGGCGAGGGACCCATCCCGAACCGGGGTGATCGGCCGTCCTTTTTGGGGTATCCTATTAATACCTATACTACAAGTGTTATGAGAAAGATCATTTTTACCACTTGGAATCACATGAAATTTAATATTCTAGGTTTTTTATCAAATTAAAAGCTAATAAAATTCCATTGTTCAAATTTTAATAAGCATTAGTAAATAGTGTATAGTAAATTGTAGATAATCACTTATAAGTATACAGGGTTCATTCTGGATGCACCTGTAAAATTTCCATGGGATCGGGCTAGTTACTTTGCCAGGACTAACAATGATCATGAGTTTTACTAGAGGATGGCGAGGGACCCATCCCGAACCGGGGTGTTCGGCCATCTTTTTTGGGGTATCCCATTAATACCTTTACTACAAGTGTTATGAGAAAGATCAATTTCACCACATGGAATCACATGAAATTTTATATTCTGGGCTTTTTATCAAATTAAAAGCTAATAAAATTCCATTGTTCAAATTTTGATAAGCACTAGTAAATCGTGTATAGTAAATTGTAGATGATCACTTATAAGTATACAGGGTTCATTCTTGATGCACCTGTGAAATTTCCATGGGATCGGGCAAGTTACTTTGCCAGGACTAACATTGATCATGAGTTTAACTGGAGGAAGGCGAGGGACCCATCCCGAACCGGGGTGATCGGCCATCTTTCTTGGGGTATCCCATTAATACCTTTACTACAAGTGTTATGAGAAAGATCATTTTCACCACATGGAATCACATGAAATTTAATATTCTAGGTTTTTTATTAAATTAAAAGCTAATAAAATTCCATCGTTCAAATTTTAGTAAGCACTAGTAAATCGTGTATAGTAAATTGTATATGATCACTTATAAGTATACTGGGTTCATTCTGGATGCACCTGTGAAATTTCCGTGAGATCGGGCTGGTTACTTTGCCAGGACTAACATTGATCATGAGTTTAACTCGAGGATGGCGAGGGACCCATCCCGAACCGGGGTGATCGGCCGTCTTTTTTGGGGTATCCCATTAATACCTTTACTACAAGTGTTATGAGAAAGATCATTTTCACCACATGGAATCACATGAAATTTAATATTCTAGGTTTTTTATTAAATTAAAAGCTAATAAAATTCCATCGTTCAAATTTTAATAAGCACTAGTAAATCGTGTATAGTAAGTTGTATATGATCACTTATAAGTATACTGGGTTCATTCTGGATGCACCTGTGAAATTTCCGTGAGATCGGGCTGGTTACTTTGCCAGGACTAACATTGATCATGAGTTTAACTGGAGGATGGCGAGGGACCCATCCCGAACCGGGGTGATCGGCCGTCTTTTTTGGGGTATCCCATTAATACCTTTACTACAAGTGTTATGAGAAAGATCATTTTCACCACATGGAATCACATGAAATTTAATATTCTAGGTTTTTTATTAAATTAAAAGCTAATAAAATTCCATCGTTCAAATTTTAATAAGCACTAGTAAATCGTGTAAAGTAAATTGTATATGATCACTTATAAGTATACTGGGTTCATTCTGGATGCACCTGTGAAATTTTCGTGAGATCGGGCTGGTTAATTTGCAAGGACTAACATTGATCACGAGTTTAACTGGAGGATGGCGAGGGACCCATCCCGAACCGGGGTGATCGGCCGTCCTTTTTGGGGTATCCTATTAATACCTATACTACAAGTGTTATGAGAAAGATCATTTTTACCACTTGGAATCACATGAAATTTAATATTCTAGGTTTTTTATCAAATTAAAAGCTAATAAAATTCCATTGTTCAAATTTTAATAAGCATTAGTAAATAGTGTATAGTAAATTGTAGATAATCACTTATAAGTATACAGGGTTCATTCTGGATGCACCTGTAAAATTTCCATGGGATCGGGCTAGTTACTTTGCCAGGACTAACATGGATCATGAGTTTTACTAGAGGATGGCGAGGGACCCATCCCGAACCGGGGTGTTCGGCCATCTTTTTTGGGGTATCCCATTAATACCTTTACTACAAGTGTTATGAGAAAGATCAATTTCACCACATGGAATCACATGAAATTTTATATTCTAGGCTTTTTATCAAATTAAAAGCTAATAAAATTCCATTGTTCAAATTTTGATAAGCACTAGTAAATCGTGTATAGTAAATTGTAGATGATCACTTATAAGTATACAGGGTTCATTCTTGATGCACCTGTGAAATTTCCATGGGATCGGGCAAGTTACTTTGCCAGGACTAACATTGATCATGAGTTTAACTGGAGGAAGGCGAGGGACCCATCCCGAACCGGGGTGATCGGCCATCTTTCTTGGGGTATCCCATTAATACCTTTACTACAAGTGTTATGAGAAAGATCATTTTCACCACATGGAATCACATGAAATTTAATATTCTAGGTTTTTTATTATATTAAAAGCTAATAAAATTCCACTGTTAAAATTTTAATAAGCACTAGTAAATCGTGTATATTAAATTGTAGATGATCACTTATAAGTATACAGGGTTCATTCTGGATGCACCTGTGAAATTTCCATGAGATCGGGCTGGTTACTTTGCCAGGACTAACATTGATCATGAGTTTAACCGGAGGATGGCGAGGGACCCATCCCGAACCGGGGTGATCGGCCATCTTTTTTGGGGTATCCCATTAATACCTTTACTACAAGTGTTATGAGAAAGATCATTTTCACCACATGGAATCACATGAAATTTAATATTCTAGTTTTTTATTAAATTAAAAGCTAATAAAATTCCATCGTTCAAATTTTAATAAGCACTAGTAAATCGTGTATAGTAAATTGTATATGATCACTTATGAGTATACTGGGTTCATTCTGGATGCACCTGTGAAATTTCCGTGAGATCGGGCTGGTTACTTTGCCAGGACTAACATTGATCATGAGTTTAACTGGAGGATGGCGAGGGACCCATCCCGAACCGGGGTGTTCGGCCAACTTTTTTGGGGTATCCCATTAATACCTTTACTACAAGGGTTATGAGAAAGATCAATTTCACCACATGGAATCACATGAAATTTTATATTCTAGGCTTTTTATCAAATTAAAAGCTAATAAAATTCCATTGTTCAAATTTTAATAAGCACTAGTAAATCGTGTATAGTAAATTGTAGATGATCACTTATAAGTATACAGGGTTCATTCTTGATGCACCTGTGAAATTTCCGTGAGATCGGGCTAGTTACTTTGCCAGGACTAACATTGATCATGAGTTTAACTGGAGGATGGCGAGGGACCCATCCCGAACCGGGGTGATCGGCCATCTTTTATGGGGTATCCCATTAATACCTTTACTACAAGTGTTATGAGAAAGATCATTTTCACCACATGGAATCACATGAAATTTAATATTCTAGGCTTTTTATCAAATTAAAAGCTAATAAAAATCCATTGTTCAAATTTTAATAAGCACTAGTAAATCATGTATAGTAAATTGTAGATGATCACTTATAAGTATACAAGGTTCAGTCTGGATGCACCTATGAAATTTCCTTGAGATCGGGTTAGTTACTTTGCCAGGACTAACATTGATCATGAGTTTAACTGGAGTATGGCGAGGGGCCCGTCCCGAACCGGGGTGATCGGCCGTCTTTTTTGGGGTATCCCATTAATACCTTTACTACAAGTGTTATGAGAATGATCATTTTCACCACATGGAATAACATGAAATTTAATATTCTAGGTTTTTTATCAAATTTAAAGCTAATAAAATTCCATTGTTTAAATTTTAATAAGCACTAGTAAATCGTGTATAGTAAATTGTAGATGGTCACTTATAAGTATACAGGGTTCAATCTGGATGCACCTGTGAAATTTCCATGGGATCGGGCTAGTTACGTTTCCAGGACTAACATTGATCATGAGTTTAACTGGAGGACGGCGAGGGACCAACCCGAACCGGGGTGATCGGCCATCTTTTTTGGGGTATCCCACTAATATCTTTACTACTAGTGTTAGGAGAAAGATCATTTTCACCACATGGAATCTCATGAAATTTAATATTCTAGGTTTTTTATTAAATTAAAAGCTAATAAAATTCCATTGTTCAAATTTTAATAAGCACTAGTAAATCGTGTATAGTAAATTGTAGATGATCACTTATAAGTATACAGGGTTCAATCTGGATGCACCTGTGAAATTTCCATGGGACCGGGCTAGTTACTTTGCCATGACTAACATTGATCATGAGTTTGACTGGAGGATGGCGAGGGACCCATCCCGAACCGGGGTGATCGGCCATCTTTTTTGGGGTATCCCATTAATACCTTTACTACAAGTGTTATGAGAAAGATCATTTTCACCACATGGAATCACATGAAATTTAATATTCTAGGTTTTTTATTAAATTAAAAGCTAATAAAATTCCATCGTTCAAATTTTAATAAGCACTAGTAAATCGTGTATAGTAAATTGTATATGATCACTTATAAGTATACTGGGTTCATTCTGGATGCACCTGTGAAATTTCCGTGAGATCGGGCTGGTTAATTTGCAAGGACTAACATTGATCACGAGTTTAACTGGAGGATGGCGTGGGACCCATCCCGAACCGGGGTGATCGGCCGTCCTTTTTGGGGTATCCTATTAATACCTATACTACAAGTGTTATGAGAAAGATCATTTTTACCACTTGGAATCACATGAAATTTAATATTCTAGGTTTTTTATCAAATTAAAAGCTAATAAAATTCCATTGTTCAAATTTTAATAAGCATTAGTAAATAGTGTATAGTAAATTGTAGATAATCACTTATAAGTATACAGGGTTCATTCTGGATGCACCTGTAAAATTTCCATGGGATCGGGCTAGTTACTTTGCCAGGACTAACATTGATCATGAGTTTTACTAGAGGATGGCGAGGGACCCATCCCGAACCGGGGTGTTCGGCCATCTTTTTTGGGGTATCCCATTAATACCTTTACTACAAGTGTTATGAGAAAGATCAATTTCACCACATGGAATCACATGAAATTTTATATTCTAGGCTTTTTATAAAATTAAAAGCTAATAAAATTCCATTGTTCAAATTTTGATAAGCACTAGTAAATCGTGTACAGTAAATTGTAGATGATCACTTATAAGTATACAGGGTTCATTCTTGATGCACCTGTGAAATTTCCATGGGATCGGGCAAGTTACTTTGCCAGGACTAACATTGATCTTGAGTTTAACTGGAGGAAGGCGAGGGACCCATCCCGAACCGGGGTGATCGGCCATCTTTCTTGGGGTATCCCATTAATACCTTTGCTACAAGTGTTATGAGAAAGATCATTTTCACCACATGGAATCACATGAAATTTAATATTCTAGGTTTTTTATTATATTAAAAGCTAATAAAATTCCACTGTTAAAATTTTAATAAGCACTAGTAAATCGTGTATATTAAATTGTAGATGATCACTTATAAGTATACAGGGTTCATTCTGGATGCACCTGTGAAATTTCCATGAGATCGGGCTGGTTACTTTGCCAGGACTAACATTGATCATGAGTTTAACTGGAGGATGGCGAGGGACCCATCCCGAACCGGGGTGATCGGCCATCTTTTTTGGGGTATCCCATTAATACCTTTACTACAAGTGTTATGAGAAAGATCATTTTCACCACATGGAATCACATGAAATTTAATATTCTAGGTTTTTTATTAAATTAAAAGCTAATAAAATTCCATCGTTCAAATTTTAATAAGCACTAGTAAATCGTGTATAGTAAATTGTATATGATCACTTATGAGTATACTGGGTTCATTCTGGATGCACCTGTGAAATTTCCGTGACATCGGGCTGGTTACTTTGCCAGGACTAACATTGATCATGAGTTTAACTGGAGGATGGCGAGGGACCCATCCCGAACCGGGGTGTTCGGCCAACTTTTTTGGGGTATCCCATTAATACCTTTACTACAAGGGTTATGAGAAAGATCAATTTCACCACATGGAATCACATGAAATTTTATATTCTAAGCTTTTTATCAAATTAAAAGCTAATAAAATTCCATTGTTCAAATTTTAATAAGCACTAGTAAATCGTGTATAGTAAATTGTAGATGATCACTTATAAGTATACAGGGTTCATTCTTGATGCACCTGTGAAATTTCCGTGAGATCGGGCTAGTTACTTTGCCAGGACTAACATTGATCATGAGTTTAACTGGAGGATGGCGAGGGACCCATCCCGAACCGGGGTGATCGGCCATCTTTTATGGGGTATCCCATTAATACCTTTACTACAAGTGTTATGAGAAAGATCATTTTCACCACATGGAATCACATGAAATTTAATATTCTAGGCTTTTTATCAAATTAAAAGCTAATAAAAATCCATTGTTCAAATTTTAATAAGCACTAGTAAATCATGTATAGTAAATTGTAGATGATCACTTATAAGTATACAAGGTTCAGTCTGGATGCACCTATGAAATTTCCTTGAGATCGGGTTAGTTACTTTGCCACGACTAACATTGATCATGAGTTTAACTGGAGTATGGCGAGGGGCCCGTCCCGAACCGGGGTGATCGGCCGTCTTTTTTGGGGTATCCCATTAATACCTTTACTACAAGTGTTATGAGAATGATCATTTTCACCACATGGAATAACATGAAATTTAATATTCTAGGTTTTTTATCAAATTTAAAGCTAATAAAATTCCATTGTTTAAATTTTAATAAGCACTAGTAAATCGTGTATAGTAAATTGTAGATGGTCACTTATAAGTATACAGGGTTCAATCTGGATGCACCTGTGAAATTTCAATGGGATCGGGCTAGTTACGTTTCCAGGACTAACATTGATCATGAGTTTAACTGGAGGACGGCGAGGGACCAACCCGAACCGGGGTGATCGGCCATCTTTTTTGGGGTATCCCACTAATATCTTTACTACTAGTGTTAGGAGAAAGATCATTTTCACCACATGGAATCTCATGAAATTTAATATTCTAGGTTTTTTATTAAATTAAAAGCTAATAAAATTCCATTGTTCAAATTTTAATAAGCACTAGTAAATCGTGTATAGTAAATTGTAGATGATCACTTATAAGTATACAGGGTTCAATCTGGATGCACCTGTGAAATTTCCATGGGACCGGGCTAGTTACTTTGCCATGACTAACATTGATCATGAGTTTGACTGGAGGATGGCGAGGGACCCATCCCGAACCGGGGTGATCGGCCATCTTTTTTGGGGTATCCCATTAATACCTTTACTACAAGTGTTATGAGAAAGATCATTTTCACCACATGGAATCACATGAAATTTAATATTCTAGGTTTTTTATTAAATTAAAAGCTAATAAAATTCCATCGTTCAAATTTTAATAAGCACTAGTAAATCGTGTATAGTAAATTGTATATGATCACTTATAAGTATACTGGGTTCATTCTGGATGCACCTGTGAAATTTCCGTGAGATCGGGCTGGTTAATTTGCAAGGACTAACATTGATCACGAGTTTAACTGGAGGATGGCGTGGGACCCATCCCGAACCGGGGTGATCGGCCGTCCTTTTTGGGGTATCCTATTAATACCTATACTACAAGTGTTATGAGAAAGATCATTTTTACCACTTGGAATCACATGAAATTTAATATTCTAGGTTTTTTATCAAATTAAAAGCTAATAAAATTCCATTGTTCAAATTTTAATAAGCATTAGTAAATAGTGTATAGTAAATTGTAGATAATCACTTATAAGTATACAGGGTTCATTCTGGATGCACCTGTAAAATTTCCATGGGATCGGGCTAGTTACTTTGCCAGGACTAACATTGATCATGAGTTTTACTAGAGGATGGCGAGGGACCCATCCCGAACCGGGGTGTTCGGCCATCTTTTTTGGGGTATCCCATTAATACCTTTACTACAAGTGTTATGAGAAAGATCAATTTCACCACATGGAATCACATGAAATTTTATATTCTAGGCTTTTTATAAAATTAAAAGCTAATAAAATTCCATTGTTCAAATTTTGATAAGCACTAGTAAATCGTGTACAGTAAATTGTAGATGATCACTTATAAGTATACAGGGTTCATTCTTGATGCACCTGTGAAATTTCCATGGGATCGGGCAAGTTACTTTGCCAGGACTAACATTGATCTTGAGTTTAACTGGAGGAAGGCGAGGGACCCATCCCGAACCGGGGTGATCGGCCATCTTTCTTGGGGTATCCCATTAATACCTTTGCTACAAGTGTTATGAGAAAGATCATTTTCACCACATGGAATCACATGAAATTTAATATTCTAGGTTTTTTATTATATTAAAAGCTAATAAAATTCCACTGTTAAAATTTTAATAAGCACTAGTAAATCGTGTATATTAAATTGTAGATGATCACTTATAAGTATACAGGGTTCATTCTGGATGCACCTGTGAAATTTCCATGAGATCGGGCTGGTTACTTTGCCAGGACTAACATTGATCATGAGTTTAACTGGAGGATGGCGAGGGACCCATCCCGAACCGGGGTGATCGGCCATCTTTTTTGGGGTATCCCATTAATACCTTTACTACAAGTGTTATGAGAAAGATCATTTTCACCACATGGAATCACATGAAATTTAATATTCTAGGTTTTTTATTAAATTAAAAGCTAATAAAATTCCATCGTTCAAATTTTAATAAGCACTAGTAAATCGTGTATAGTAAATTGTATATGATCACTTATGAGTATACTGGGTTCATTCTGGATGCACCTGTGAAATTTCCGTGAGATCGGGCTGGTTACTTTGCCAGGACTAACATTGATCATGAGTTTAACTGGAGGATGGCGAGGGACCCATCCCGAACCGGGGTGTTCGGCCAGCTTTTTTGGGGTATCCCATTAATACCTTTACTACAAGGGTTATGAGAAAGATCAATTTCACCACATGGAATCACATGAAATTTTATATTCTAAGCTTTTTATCAAATTAAAAGCTAATAAAATTCCATTGTTCAAATTTTAATAAGCACTAGTAAATCGTGTATAGTAAATTGTAGATGATCACTTATAAGTATACAGGGTTCATTCTTGATGCACCTGTGAAATTTCCGTGAGATCGGGCTAGTTACTTTGCCAGGACTAACATTGATCATGAGTTTAACTGGAGGATGGCGAGGGACCCATCCCGAACCGGGGTGATCGGCCATCTTTTATGGGGTATCCCATTAATACCTTTACTACAAGTGTTATGAGAAAGATCATTTTCACCACATGGAATCACATGAAATTTAATATTCTAGGCTTTTTATCAAATTAAAAGCTAATAAAAATCCATTGTTCAAATTTTAATAAGCACTAGTAAATCATGTATAGTAAATTGTAGATGATCACTTATAAGTATACAAGGTTCAGTCTGGATGCACCTATGAAATTTCCTTGAGATCGGGCTAGTTACTTTGCCAGGACTAACATTGATCATGAGTTTAACTGGAGTATGGCGAGGGGCCCGTCCCGAACCGGGGTGATCGGCCGTCTTTTTTGGGGTATCCCATTAATACCTTTACTGCAAGTGTTATGAGAATGATCATTTTCACCACATGGAATAACATGAAATTTAATATTCTAGGTTTTTTATCAAATTTAAAGCTAATAAAATTCCATTGTTTAAATTTTAATAAGCACTAGTAAATCGTGTATAGTAAATTGTAGATGGTCACTTATAAGTATACAGGGTTCAATCTGGATGCACCTGTGAAATTTCCATGGGATCGGGCTAGTTACTTTTCCAGGACTAACATTGATCATGAGTTTAACTGGAGGACGGCGAGGGACCAACCCGAACCGGGGTGATCGGCCATCTTTTTTGGGGTATCCCACTAATATCTTTACTACAAGTGTTAGGAGAAAGATCATTTTCTCCACATGGAATCTCATGAAATTTAATATTCTAGGTTTTTTATTAAATTAAAAGCTAATAAAATTCCATTGTTCAAATTTTAATAAGCACTAGTAAATCGTGTATAGTAAATTGTAGATGATCACTTATAAGTATACAGGGTTCAATCTGGATGCACCTGTGAAATTTCCATGGGACCGGGCTAGTTACTTTGCCATGACTAACATTGATCATGAGTTTAACTGGAGGATGGCGAGGGACCCATCCCGAACCGGGGTGATCGGCCATCTTTTTTGGGGTATCCCATTAATACCTTTACTACAAGTGTTATGAGAAAGATCATTTTCACCACATGGAATCACATGAAATTTAATATTCTAGGTTTTTTATTAAATTAAAAGCTAATAAAATTCCATCGTCCAAATTTTAATAAGCACTAGTAAATCGTGTATAGTAAATTGTAGATAATCACTTATAAGTATACAGGGTTCATTATGGATGCACCTGTAAAATTTCCATGGGATCGGGCTAGTTACTTTGCCAGGACTAACATTGATCATGAGTTTTACTAGAGGATGGCGAGGGACCCATCCCGTACCGGGGTGTTCGGCCATCTTTTTTGGGGTATCCCATTAATACCTTTACTACGTGTGTTATGAGAAAGATCAATTTCACCACACGGAATCACATGAAATTTTATATTCTAGGCTTTTTATCAAATTAAAAGCTAATAAAATTCCATTGTTCAAATTTTGATAAGCACTAGTAAATCGTGTATAGTAAATTGTAGATGATCACTTATAAGTATACAGGGTTCATTCTGGATGCACCTGTGAAATTTCCATGGGATCGGGCAAGTTACTTTGCCAGGACTAACATTGATCATGAGTTTAACTGGAGGAAGGCGAGGGACCCATCCCGAACCGGGGTGATCGGCCATCTTTTTTGGGGTATCCCATTAATACCTTTACTACAAGTGTTATGAGAAAGATCATTTTCACCACATGGAATCACATGAAATTTAATATTCAAGGTTTTTTATTATATTAAAAGCTAATAAAATTCCACTGTTAAAATTTTAATAAGCACTAGTAAATCGTGCACATTAAATTGTAGATGATCACTTATAAGTATACAGGGTTCATTCTGGATGAACCTGTGAAATTTCCGTGAGATCGGGCTGGTTACTTTGCCAGGACTAACATTGATCATGAGTTTAACTGGAGGATGGCGAGGGACCCATCCCGAACCGGGGTGATCGGCAGTCTTTTTTGGGGTATCCCATTAATACCTTTACTACAAGTGTTATGAGGAAGATCATTCTCACCACATGGAATCACATGAAATTTAATATTCTAGGTTTTTAATTAAATTAAAAGCTAATAAAATTCCATCGTTCAAATTTTAATAAGCACTAGTAAATCGTGTATAGTAAATTGTATATGATCACTTATAAGTATACAGGGTGGGTTCATTCTTCATGCACCTGTGAAATTTCCATGGTATCGGGCTAGTAACTTTTCTAGGACAAACATTGACCATAAGTTTAACTGGAGGATGGCGAGGGACCCATCCCGAACCGGGGTTATCGGCCATCTTTTTGGGTTATCCCATTAATACCTTTACTACAAGTGTTATGAGAAAGATCATTTTCACCACATGGAATCATTTAATATTCTAGGCTTTTTATCAAATTAAAAGCTAATAAAATTCCATTGTTCAAATTTTAATCAGCACTAGTAAATCGTGTATAGTAAATTGTAGATGATAACTTATAAGTATACAGGGTTCATTCTGGATGCACCTGTGAAATTTCCGTGAGATCGGGCTAGTTACTTTGCCAGGACTAACATTGATCATGAGTTTAACTGGAGGATGGTGAGGGACCCATCCCGAACCGGGGTGATTGGCCATCTTTTTTGGGGTATCCCATTAGTATCTTTACTACAAGTGTTATGAGAAAGATCATTTTCACCACATGGAATCACATGAAATTTTATATTCTAGGTTTTTTATCAAATTAAAAGCTAATAAAATTCCATTGTTTAAATTTTAATAAGCACAAGTAAATCGTGTATAGTAAATTCTAGATGGTAACTTATAAGTATATAGGGTGGGTTCATTCTTGATGCACCTGTGAAATTTCCATGGTATCGGGCTAGTAACTTTTCTAGGACTAACATTGACCATAAGTTTAACTGGAGGATGGCGAGGGACCCATCCCGAACCGGGGTTATCGGCCATCTTTTTTGGGTTATCCCATTAATACCTTTACTACAAGTGTTATGAGAAAGATCATTTTCACCACATGGAATCACATGAAATTTAATATTCTAGGCTTTTTATCAAATTAAAAGGTAATAAAAATCCATTGTTCAAATTTTAATAAGCACTAGTAAATCGTGTATAGTAAATTGTAGATGATAACTTATAAGTATACAGGGTTCATTATGGATGCACCTGTGAAATTTCCGTGAGATCGGGCTAGTTACTTTGCCAGGACTAACATTGATCATGAGTTTAACTGGAGGATGGTGAGGGACTCATCTCGAACCAGGGTGATCGGCCATCTTTTTTGGGGTATCCCATTAATACCTTTACTACAAGTGTTATGAGAAAGATCATTTTCACCACATGGAATCACATGAAATTTAATATTCTAGGTTTTTTATCAAATTAAAAGCTAATAAAATTCCATTGTTTAAATTTTAATAAGCACAAGTAAATCATGTATAGTAAATTGTAGATGGTAACTTATAAGTATACAGGGTGGGTTCATTCTTGATGCACCTGTGAAATTTCCTTGGGATCGGGCTAGTAACTTTGCTAGGACAAACATTGACCAAAAGTTTAACTGGAGGATGGCGAGGGTCCCATCCCGAACCGGGGTTATCGGCCGTCTTTTTTGGGGTATCCCATTAATACCTTTACTACAAGTGTTATGAGTAAGATCATTTTCACCACATGGAATCATTTAAGATTCTAGGCTTTTTATCAAATTAAAAGCTAATAAAATTCCATTGTTCAAATTTTAATCAGCACTAGTAAATAGTGTATAGTAAATTGTAGATGATCACTTATAATTTTACAGGGTTCATTCTGGATGAACCTGTGAAATTTCCGTGAGATCGGGCTAGTTACTTTGCCAGGACTAACATTGATCATGAGTTTAACTGGAGGATGGCGAGGGACCCATCCCGAACCGGGGTGATCGGCCATATTTTTTGGGGTATCCCATTAATACCTTTACTACAAGATGTATGAGAAAGATCATTTTCACCACATGGAATCACATGAAATTTTATATTCTAGGTTTTTTATTAAATTAAAAGCTAATAAAATTCCATTGTTCAAATTTTAATAAGCACTAGTAAATCGTGTATAGTAAATTGTAGATGATCACTTATAAGTATACAGGGTTCATTCTGGATGCACCAGTGAAATTTCCATGGGATCGGGCTAGTTACTTTGCAAGGACTAACATTGATCATGAGTTTAACTGGAGGATGGCGAGGGACCCATCCCGAACCGGGGTGATCGGCCATCTTTTTTGGGGTATCCCATTAATACCTTTACTACAAGTGTTATGAGAAAGATCATTTTCACCACATGGAATCACATGAAATTTAATATTCTAGGTTTTTTATCAAATTAAAAGCTAATAAAATTCCATTGTTTAAATTTTAATAAGCACAAGTAAATCGTGTATAGTAAATTCTGGATGGTAACTTATAAGTATACAGGGTGGGTTCATTCTTGATGCACCTGTGAAATTTCCATGGGATCGGGCAAGTAACTTTGCTAGGACTAACATTGACCATAAGTTTAACTGGAGGATGGCGAGGGACCCATCCCGAATCGGGGTTATCGGCCGTCTTTTTTGGGGTATCCCATTAATACCTTTACTACAAGTGTTATGAGAAAGATCATTTTCACCACATGGAATCATTTAATATTCTAGGCTTTTTATCAAATTCAAAGCTAATAAAATTCCATTGTTCAAATTTTAATAAGCACTAGTAAATCGTGTACAGTAAATTGCAGATGATCACTTATAAGTATACAGGGTTCATTCTGGATGCACCAGTGAAATTTCCATGGGATCGGGCTAGTTACTTTGCCAGGACTAACATTGATCACGAGTTTAACTGGAGGATGGCGAGGGACCCATCCCGAACCGGGGTGATCGTCCATCTTTTTTGGGGTATCCCATTAATACCTTTACTACAAGTGTTATGAGAAAGATCATTTTCACCACATGGAATCACATGAAATTTAATATTCTAGGTTTTTTATCAAATTAAAGGCTAATAAAATTCCATTGTTTAAATTTTAATAAGCACAAGTAAATCGTGTATAGTAAATTCTAGATGGTAACTTATAAGTATACAGGGTGGGTTCATTCTTGATGCACCTGTGAAATTTCCATAGGATCGGGCTAGTAACTTTGCTAGGACTAACATTGACCATAAGTTTAACTGGAGGATGGCGAGGGACCCATCCCGAATCGGGGTTATCGGCGTCTTTTTTGGGGTATCCCATTAATACCTTTACTACAAGTGTTATGAGAAAGATCATTTTCACCACATGGAATCATTTAATATTCTAGGCTTTTTATCAAATTAAAAGCTAATAAAATTCCATTGTTCAAATTTTAATAAGCACTAGTAAATCGTGTATAGTAAATTCTAGATGATCACTTATAAGTATACAGGGTTCATTCTGGATGCACCAGTGAAATATCCATGGGATCGGGCTAGTTACTTTGCCAGGACTAACATTGATCACGAGTTTAACTGGAGGATGGCGAGGGACCCATCCCGAACCGGGGTGATCGGCCGTCTTTTTTGGGGTATCCCATTAATACCTTTACTACAAGTGTTATGAGAAAGATCATTTTCACCACATGGAATCACATGAAATTTAATATTCTAGGTTTTTTATCAAATTAAAGGCTAATAAAATTCCATTGTTTAAATTTTAATAAGCACAAGTAAATCGTGTATAGTAAATTCTAGATGGTAACTTATAAGTATACAGGGTGGGTTCATTCTTGATGCACCTGTGAAATTTCCATGGGATCGGGCTAGTAACTTTGCTAGGACTAACATTGACCATAAGTTTAACTGGAGGATGGCGAGGGACCCATCCCGAATCGGGGTTATCGGCCGTCTTTTTTGGGGTATCACATTAATACCTTTACTACAAGTGTTATGAGAAAGATCATTTTCACCACATGGAATCATTTAATATTCTAGGCTTTTTATCAAATTAAAAGCTAATAAAATTCCATTGTTCAAATTTTAATAAGCACTAGTAAACCGTGTACAGTAAATTGTAGATGATCACTTATAAGTATACAGGGTTCATTCTGGATGCACCAGTGAAATTTCCATTGGATCGGGCTAGTTACTTTGCCAGGACTAACATTGATCACGAGTTCAACTGGAGGATGGCGAGGGACCCATCCCGAACCGGGGTGATCGGCCGTCTTTTTTGGGGTATCCCATCAATACCTTTACTACAATTGTTATGAGAAAGATCATTTTCACCACATGGAATCACATGAAATTTAATATTCTAGGCTTTTTATCAAATTAAAAGCTAATAAAAATCCATTGTTCAAATTTTAATAAGCACTAGTAAATCGTGTATAGTAAATTGTAGATGATAACTTATAAGTATATAGGGTGGGTTCATTCTTGATGCACCTGTGAAATTTCCATGGTATCGGGCTAGTAACTTTTCTAGGACTAACATTGACCATAAGTTTAACTGGAGGATGGCGAGGGACCCATCCCGAACCGGGGTTATCGGCCATCTTTTTTGGTTTATCCCATTAATACCTTTACTACAAGTGTTATGAGAAAGATCATTTTCACCACATGGAATCACATGAAATTTAATATTCTAGGCTTTTTATCAAATTAAAAGCTAATAAAAATCCATTGTTCAAATTTTAATAAGCACTAGTAAATCGTGTATGGTAAATTGTAGATGATAACTTATAAGTATACAGGGTTCATTCTGGATGCACCTGTGAAATTTCCTTGAGATCGGGCTAGTTACTTTGCCAGGACTAACATTGATCATGAGTTTAACTGGAGGATGGCGAGGGACTCATCTCGAACCAGGGTGATCGGCCATCTTTTTTGGGGTATCCCATTAATACCTTTACTACAAGTGTTATGAGAAAGATCATTTTCACCACATGGAATCACATGAAATTTAATATTCTAGGTTTTTTATCAAATTAAAAGCTAATAAAATTCCATTGTTTAAATTTTAATAAGCACAAGTAAATCATGTATAGTAAATTGTAGATGGTAACTTATAAGTATACAGGGTGGGTTCATTCTTGATGCACCTGTGAAATTTCCTTGGGATCGGGCTAGTAACTTTGCTAGGACTAACATTGACCATAAGTTTAACTGGAGGATGGCGAGGGACCCATCCCGAACCGGGGTTATCGGCCGGCTTTTTTGGGGTATCCCATTAATACCTTTACTACAAGTGTTATGAGAAAGATCATTTTCACCACATGGAATCATTTAATATTCTAGGCTTTTTATCAAATTAAAAGCTAATAAAATTCCATTGTTCAAATTTTAATCCGCACTAGTAAATAGTGTATAGTAAATTGTAGATGATCACTTATAATTTTACAGGGTTCATTCTGGATGAACCTGTGAAATTTCCGTGAGATCGGGCTAGTTACTTTGCCAGGACTAACATTGATCATGAGTCTAACTGGAGGATGGCGAGGGACCCATCCCGAACCGGGGTGATCGGCCATCTTTTTTGGGGTATCCCATTAATACCTTTACTACAAGATGTATGAGAAAGATCATTTTCACCACATGGAATCACATGAAATTTTATATTCTAGGTTTTTTATTAAATTAAAAGCTAATAAAATTCCATTGTTCAAATTTTAATAAGCACTAGTAAATCGTGTACAGTAAATTGTAGATGATCACTTATAAGTATACAGGGTTCATTCTGGATGCACCAGTGAAATTTCCATGGGATCGGGCTAGTTACTTTGCCAGGACTAACATTGATCACGAGTTTAACTGGAGGATGGCGAGGGACCCATCCCGAACCGGGGTGATCGGCCATCTTTTTTGGGGTATCCCATTAAAACCTTTACTACAAGTGTTATGAGAAAGATCATTTTCACCACATGGAATCACATGAAATTTAATATTCTAGGTTTTTTATCAAATTAAAGGCTAATAAAATTCCATTATTTAAATTTTAATAAGCACAAGTAAATCGTGTATAGTAAATTCTAGATGGTAACTTATAAGTATACAGGGTGGGTTCATTCTTGATGCACCTGTGAAATTTCCATGGGATCGGGCTAGTAACTTTGCTAGGACTAACATTGACCATAAGTTTAACTGGAGGATGGCGAGGGACCCATCCCGAATCGGGGTTATCGGCCGTCTTTTTTGGGGTATCCCATTAATACCTTTACTACAAGTGTTATGAGAAAGATCATTTTCACCACATGGAATCATTTAATATTCTAGGCTTTTTATCAAATTAAAAGCTAATAAAATTCCATTGTTCAAATTTTAATAAGCACTAGTAAATCGTGTACAGTAAATTGTAGATGATCACTTATAAGTATACAGGGTTCATTCTGGATGCACCAGTGAAATTTCCATGGGATCGGGCTAGTTACTTTGCCAAGACTAACATTGATCACGAGTTTAACTGGAGGATGGCGAGGGACCCATCCCGAACCGGGGTGATCGGCCATCTTTTTTGGGGTATCCCATTAATACCTTTACTACAAGTGTTATGAGAAAGATCATTTTCACCACATGGAATCACATGAAATTTAATATTCTAGGTTTTTTATCAAATTAAAGGCTAATAAAATTCCATTGTTTAAATTTTAATAAGCACAAGTAAATCGTGTATAGTAAATTCTAGATGGTAACTTATAAGTATACAGGGTGGGTTCATTCTTGATGCACCTGTGAAATTTCCATGGGATCGGGCTAGTAACTTTGCTAGGACTAACATTGACCATAAGTTTAACTAGAGGATGGCGAGGGACCCATCCCGAATCGGGGTTATCGGCCGTCTTTTTTGGGGTATCCCATTAATACCTTTACTACAAGGGTTATGAGAAAGATCATTTTCACCACATGGAATCATTTAATATTCTAGGCTTTTTATCAAATTAAAAGCTAATAAAATTCCATTGTTCAAATTTTAATAAGCACTAGTAAATCGTGTACAGTAAATTGTAGATGATCACTTATAAGTATACAGGGTTCATTCTGGATGCACCTGTGAAATTTCCATGGGATCGGGCTAGTTAATTTGCGAGGACTAACATTGATCACGAGTTTAACTGGAGGATGGCGAGGGACCCATCCCGAACCGGGGTGATCGGCCGTCTTTTTTGGGGTATCCCATTAATACCTTTACTACAAGTGTTATGAGAAAGATCATTTTCACCACATGGAATCACATGAAATTTAATATTCTAGGTTTTTTATCAAATTAAAGGCTAATAAAATTCCATTGTTTAAATTTTAATAAGCACAAGTAAATCGTGTATAGTAAATTCTAGATGGTAACTTATAAGTATACAGGGTGGGCTCATTCTTGATGCTCCTATGAAATTTCCATGGGATCGGGCTAGTAACTTTGCTAGGACTAACATTGACCATAAGTTTAACTGGAGGATAGCGAGGGACCCATCCCGAATCCGGGTTATCAGCCGTCTTTTTTGGGGTATCACATTAATACCTTTACTACAAGTGTTATGAGAAAGATCATTTTCACCTAATGGAATCATTTAATATTCTAGGCTGTTTATCAAATTAAAAGCTAATAAAATTCCATTGTTCAAACTTTAATAAGCACTAGTAAACCGTGTACAGTAAATTGTAGATGATCACTTATAAGTATACAGGGTTCATTATGGATGTACCAGTGAAATTTCCATGGGATCGGGCTAGTTACTTTGCCAGGACTATCATTGATCATGAGTTTATCTGGAGGATGGCGAGGGACCCATCCCAAACCGGGGTGATCGGCCATCTTTTTTGGGGTATCCCATTAATACCTTTACTACAAGTGTTATGAGAAAGATCATTTTCAGCACATGGAATCACATGAAATTTAATATTCTAGGTTTTTTATTAAATTAAAAGCTAACAAAATTCCATTGTTAAAATTTTAATAAGCACTAGTTAATCGTGTATAGTAAATTATAGATGGTCACTTATAAGTATACAGGGTTCATTCTGGATGCTCCTATGAAATTCCATGGGATGGGCTTGTTACTTTGCCAGGACTAACATTGATCATGAGTTTAACTGGAGGATGGCGAGGGACCCATCCCGAACCGGGGTGATCGGCCGTCTTTTTTGGGGTATCCCATTAATACCTTTACTACAAGTGTTATGTGAAAGATCATTTTCACCACATTGAATCACATGAAATTTAATGTTCTAGGTTTTTTATTAAATTAAAAGCTAATAAAATTCCATTGTTCAAATTTTAATAAGCATTAGTAAATCGTGTATAGTAAATTGTAGATGATCACTTATAAGTATACAGGGTTCATTCTGGATGCACCTGTGAAATTTCCGTGGGATCGGGCTGGTTACCTTGCCAGGACTAACATTGATCATGAGTTTAACTGGATGATGGGGAGGGACCCATCCCGAACCGGGGTGATCGACCGTCTTTTTTGGGGTATCCCATTAATACCTTTACTACAAGTGTTATGAGAAAGATCATTTTCACCACATGGAATCACATGAAATTTAATATTCTAGATTTTTTATCAAATTAAAAGCTAATAAAATTCCATTGTTTAAATTTTAATAAGCACAAGTAAATCGTGTATAGTAAATTGTAGATGGTAACTTATAAGTATACAGGGTGGGTTCATTCTTGATACACCTGTGAAATTTCCACGGGATCGGGCTAGTAACTTTGCTAGGACTAACATTGACCATAAGTTTAACTGGAGGATGACGAGGGACCCATCCCGAACCGGGGTTATCGGCCGTCTTTTTTGGGGTATCCCATTAATACCTTTACTACAAGTGTTATGAGAAAGATCATTTTCACCACATGGAATCATTTAATATTGTAGGCTTTTTATAAAATTAAAAGCTAATAAAATTCCATTGCTCAAATTTTAATCAGCACTAGTAAATAGTGTATAGTAAATTGTAGATGATCACTTATAAGTATACAGGGTTCATTCTGGATGCACCTGTGAAATTTCCGTGAGATCGGGCTGGTTACTTTGCCAGGACTAACATTGATCATGAGTTTAAGTGGAAGATGGGGAGGGACCCATCCCGAACCTGGGTGATCGACCGTCTTTTTTGGGGTATCCCATTAATACCTTTACTACAAGTGTTATGAGGAAGATCATTTTCACCACATGGAATCATTTAATATTGTAGGATTTTTATCAAATTAAAAGCTAATAAAATTCCATTGCTAAAATTTTAATCAGCACTAGTAAATAGTGTATAGTAAATTGTAGATGATCACTTATAAGTATACAGGGTTCATTCTGGATGCACCTGTGAAATTTCCATGAGATCGGGCTGGTTACTTTGCTAGGACTAACATTGATCATGAGTTTAAGTGGAAGATGGCGAGGGACCCATCCCGAACCTGGGTGATCGACCGTCTTTTTTGGGGCATCCCATTAATACCTTTACTACAAGTGTTATGAGGAAGATCATTTTCACCACATTGAATCACATGAAATTTAATATTCTAGGTTTTTTATCAAATTAAAAGCTAATAAAATTCCATTGTTTAAATTTTAATAAGCACTAGTAAATCGTGTATAGTAAATTGTAGATGATCACTTATATGTATACAGGGTTCATTCTGGATGCACCTGTGAAATTTCCATGGGATCGGGATTGTTACTTTGCCAGGACTAACATTGTTCATGAGTTTAACTGGAGGATGGCGAGGGACCCATCCCGAACCGGGGTGATCGTCCGTCTTTTTTGGGGTATCCCATTAATACCTTTACTACAAGTGTTATGTGAAAGATCATTTTCACCACATGGAATCACATGAAATTTAATATTCTAGGTTTTTTATTAAATTAAAAGCTAATAAAATTCCATCGTTCAAATTTTAATAAGCACTAGTAAATCGTGTACAGTAAATTGTAGATGATCACTTATAAGTATACAGGGTTCATTCTGGATGCACCAGTGAAATTTCCATGGGATCGGGCTAGTTACTTTGCCAGGACTAACATTGATCACGAGTTTAACTGGAGGATGGCGAGGGACCCATCCCGAACCGGGGTGATCGGCCGTCTTTTTTGGGGTATCCCATTAATACCTTTACTACAAGTGTTATGAGAAAGATCATTTTCACCACATGGAATCACATGAAATTTAATATTCTAGGTTTTTGATTAAATTAAAAGCTAATAAAATTCCATTGTTCAAATTTTAATAAGCATTAGTAAATCGTGTATAGTAAATTGTAGATGATCACTTATAAGTATACAGGGTTCATTATGGATGCACCAGTGAAATTTCCATGGGATCGGGCTAGTTACTTTGCCAAGACTAACATTGATCATGAGTTTATCTGGAGGATGGCGAGGGACCCATCCCAAACCGGGGTGATCGGCCGTCTTTTTTGGGGTATCCCATTAATGCCTTTACTACAAGTGTTATGAGAAAGATCATTTTCACCACATGGAATCACATGAAATTTAATATTCTAGGTTTTTTATTAAATTAAAAGCTAATAAAATTCCATTGTTCAAATTTTAATAAGCATTAGTAAATCGTGTATAGTAAATTGTAGATGATCACTTATAAGTATACAGGGTTCATTATGGATGCACCAGTGAAATTTCCATGGGATCGGGCTAGTTACTTTGCCAAGACTAACATTGATCATGAGTTTATCTGGAGGATGGCGAGGGACCCATCCCAAACCGGGGTGATCGGCCGTCTTTTTTGGGGTATCCCATTAATGCCTTTACTACAAGTGTTATGAGAAAGATCATTTTCACCACATGGAATCACATGAAATTTAATATTCTAGGTTTTTTATTAAATTAAAAGCTAATAAAATTCCATTGTTAAAATTTTAATAAGCACTAGTTAATCGTATATAGTAAATTGTAGATGGTCACTTATAAGTATACAGGATTCATTCTGGATGCTCCTATGAAATTCCATGGGATGGGCTAGTTACTTTGCCTGGACTAACATTGATCATGAGTTTAACTGGAGGATGGCGAGGGACCCATCCCGAACCGGGGTGATCGGCCGTCTTTTTTGGGGTATCCCATTAATACCTTTACTACAAGTATTATGAGAAAGATCATTTTCACCACATGGAATCACATGAAATTTAATATTCTAGGTTTTTGATTAAATTAAAAGCTAATAAAATTCCATTGTTTAAATTTTAATAAGCACAAGTAAATCGTGTATAGTAAATTGTAGATGGTAACTTATAAGTATACAGGGTGGGTTCATTCTTGATACACCTGTGAAATTTCCATGGGATCGGGCTAGTAACTTTGCTAGGACTAACATTGACCATAAGTTTAACTGGAGGATGGCGAGGGACCCATCCCGAACCGGGGTTATCGGCCGTCTTTTTTGGGGTATCCCATTAATACCTTTACTACAAGTGTTATGAGAAAGATCATTTTCACCACATGGAATCATTTAATATTCTAGGCTTTGTATCAAATTAAAAGCTAATAAAATTCCATTGCTCAAATTTTAATCAGCACTAGTAAATAGTGTATAGTAAATTGTAGATGATCATTTATAAGTATACAGGGTTCATTCTGGATGCACCTGTGAAATTTCCGTGAGATCGGGCTGGTTACTTTGCCAGGACTAACATTGATCATGAGTTTAAGTGGAAGATGGCGAGGGACCCATCCCGAACCGGGGTGATCGGACGTCTTTTTTGGGGTATCCCATTAATGCCTTTACTACAAGTGTTATGAGAAAGATCATTTTCACCACATGGAATCACATGAAATTTAATATTCTAGGTTTTTGATTAAATTAAAAGCTAATAAAATTCCATTGTTTAAATTTTAATAAGCACAAGTAAATCGTGTATAGTAAATTGTAGATGGTAACTTATAAGTATACAGGGTGGGTTCATTCTTGATACACCTGTGAAATTTCCATGGGATCGGGCTAGTTACTTTGCCAGGACTAACATTGATCACGAGTTTAACTGGAGGATAGCGAGGGACCCATCCCGAACCGGGGTGATCGGCCGTCTTTTTTGGGGTATCCCATTAATACCTTTACTACAAGTGTTATGAGAAAGATCATTTTCACCACATGGAATCACATGAAATTTAATATTCTAAATTTTTATTAAATTAAAAGCTAATAAAATTCCATTGTTAAAATTTTAATAAGCACTAGTTAATCGTATATAGTAAATTGTAGATGGTCACTTATAAGTATACAGGGTTCATTCTGGATGCTCCTATGAAATTCCATGGGATGGGCTAGTTACTTTGCCAGGACTAACATTGATCATGAGTTTAACTGGAGGATGGCGAGGGACCCATCCCGAACCGGGGTGATCGTCCGTCTTTTTTGGGGTATCCCATTAATACCTTTACTACAAGTGTTATGTGAAAGATCATTTTCACCACATGGAATCACATGAAATTTAATATTCTAGGTTTTTTATTAAATTAAAAGCTAATAAAATTCCATTGTTAAAATTTTAATAAGCACTAGTAAATCGTGTATAGTAAATTGTGGATGATCACTTATAAGTATACAGGGTTCCTTCTGGATGCACCTGTGAAATTTCCGTGGGATCGGGCTGGTTACCTTGCTAGGACTAACATTGATCATGAGTTTAACTGGAGGATGACGAGGGACCCATCCCGAACCGGGGTGATCGACCGTCTTTTTTGGGGTATCCTGTTAATACCTTTACTACAAGTGTTAGGAGAAAGATCATTTTCACCACATGGAATCACATGAAATTTAATATTCTAGATTTTTTATCAAATTAAAAGCTAATAAAATTCCATTGTTTAAATTTTAATAAGCACAAGTAAATCGTGTATAGTAAATTGTAGATGGTAACTTATAAGTATACAGGGTGGGTTCATTCTTGATACACCTGTGAAATTTCCATGGGATCGGGCTAGTAACATTGCAAGGACTAACATTGACCATAAGTTTAACTGGTGGATGGCGAGGGACCCATCCCGAACCGGGGTTATCGGCCGTCTTTTTTGGGGTATCCCATTAATACCTTTACTACAAGTGTTATGAGAAAGATCATTTTCACCACATGGAATCATTTAATATTCTAGGCTATTTATCAAATTAAAAGCTAATAAAATTCCATTGCTCAAATTTTAATCAGCACTAGTAAATAGTGTATAGTAAATTTTAGATGATCACTTATAAGTATACAGGGTTCATTCTGAATGCACCTGTGAAATTTCTGTGAGATCGGGCTGGTTACTTTGCCAGGACTAACATTGATCATGAGTTTAAGTGGAAGATGGCGAGGGACCCATCCCAAACCTGGGTGATCGACCGTTTTTTTTGGGGTATCCCATTAATACCTTTACTACAAGTGTTATGAGGAAGATCATTTTCACCACATGGAATCACATGAAATTTAATATTCTAGGTTTTTTATCAAATGAAAAGCTAATAAAATTCCATTGTTTAAATTTTAATAAGCACTAGTAAATCGTGTATAGTAAATTGTAGATGATCACTTATATGTATACAGGGTTCATTCTGGATGCACCAGTGAAATTTCTATGGGATCGGGATTGTTACTTTGCTAGGACTAACATTGATCATGAGTTTAACTGGAGGATGGCGAGGGACCCATCCCGAACCGGGGTGATCGTCCGTCTTTTTTGGGGTATCCCATTAATACCTTTACTACAAGTGTTATGTGAAAGATCATTTTCACCACATGGAATCACATGAAATTTAATATTCTAGGTTTTTTATTAAATTAAAAGCTAATAAAATTCCATTGTTCAAATTTTAATAAGCACTAGTAAATCGTGTACAGTAAATTGTAGATGATCACTTATAAGTATACAGGGTTCATTATGGATGCACCAGTGAAATTTCCATGGGATCGGGCTAGTTACTTTGCCAGGACAAACATTGATCATGAGTTTAACTGGAGGATGACGAGGGACCCATCCCGAACCGGGGTGATCGTCCGTCTTTTTTGGGGTATCCCATTAATACCTTTACTACAAGTGTTATGTGGAAGATCATTTTCACCACATGGAATCACATGAAATTTAATATTCTAGGTTTTTTATCAAATTAAAAGCTAATAAAATTCCATTGTTCAAATTTTAATAAGCACTAGTAAATCGTGTATAGTAAATTGTAGATGATCACTTATAAGTATACTGGGTTCATTCTGGATGCACCTGTGAAATTTCCGTGAGATCGGGCAAGTTACTTTACAAGGACTAATATTGATCATGAGTTTAACTGGAGGATGGCGAAGGACCCATCCCGAACCAGGGTGATCGGCCTTCTTTTTTGGGGTATCCCATTAATACCTTTACCACAAGTGTTATGAGAAAGATCATTTTCACCACATGGAATCATATGAAATTTAATATTCTAGGTTTTTGATTAAATTAAAAGCTAATGAAATTCCATTGTTCAAATTTTAATAAGCACTAGTAAATCGTGTATAGTAAATTGTAGATGATCACTTATAAGTATACAGGGTTCATTATGGATGCACCAGTGAAATTTCCATGGGATCGGGCTAGTTACTTTGCCAGGACAAACATTGATCATGAGTTTAACTGGAGGATGACGAGGGACCCATCCCGAACCGGGGTGATCGTCCGTCTTTTTTGGGGTATCCCATTAATACCTTTACTACAAGTGTTATGTGAAAGATCATTTTCACCACATGGAATCACATGAAATTTAATATTCTAGGTTTTTTATCAAATTAAAAGCTAATAAAATTCCATTGTTCAAATTTTAATAAGAACTAGTAAATCGTGTATAGTAAATTGTAGATGATCACTTATAAGTATACTGGGTTCATTCTGGATGCACCTGTGAAATTTCCGTGAGATCGGGCTAGTTACTTTACAAGGACTAATATTGATCATGAGTTTAACTGGAGGATGGCGAAGGACCCATCCCGAACCAGGGTGATCGGCCGTCTTTTTTGGGGTATCCCATTAATACCTTTACTACAAGTGTTATGAGAAAGATCATTTTCACCACATGATATCACATGAAATTTAATATTCTAGGTTTTTTATCAAATTAAAAGCTAATAAAATTCCATTGTTTTAATTTTAATAAGCACAAGTAAATCATGTATAGTAAATTGTAGATGGTAACTTATAAGTATACAGGGTGGGATCATTCTTGATGCACCTGTGAAATTTCCATGGGATCGGGCTAGTTACTTTGCCAAGACTAACATTGATCATGAGTTTAACTGGAGGATGGCGAGGGACCCATCCCGAACTGGGGTGATCGGCCATCTTTTTTGGGTTATCCCATTAATACCTTTACAACAAGTGTTATGAGAAAGATCATTTTCACCACGTGGAATCATTTAATATTCTTGGCTTTTTATCAAATTAAAAGCTAATAAAATTCCATTGTTCAAATTTTAATAAGCACTAGTAAATCGTGTATAGTAAATTGTAGATGATCACTTATAAGTATATAGGGTTCATTCTGGATGCACCTGTGAAATATCCATGGGATCGGGCTAGTTACTTTTCCAGGACTAACATTGATCATGAGTTTAACTGGAGGAGGGTGAGGGACCCATCCCGAACCGGGGTTATCGGACATCTTTTTTGGGGTATCCCATTAATACCTTTACTACAAGTGTTATGAGAAAGATCATTTTCACCACATGGAATCACATGAAATTTAAAATTCTAGGTTTTTTATCAAATAAAAATCTAATAAAATTCCATTGTTCAAATTTTAATATGCACTAGTAAATCTTGTATAGTAAATTGTAGATAATCACTTATAAGTATACAGGGTTCATTCTGGATGCACCTGTGAAATTTCTGTGAGATCGGGCTAGTTACTTTGCTAGGACTAATATTGATCATGAGTTTAACTAGAGGATGGGGAGGGACCCATCCCGAACCGGGGTGATCGGCCGTCTTTTTTGGGGTATCCCATTAATACCTTTACTACAAGTGTTATGAGAAAGATCAATTTCACCACATGGAATCACATGAAATTTAAAATTCTAGGTTTTTTATCAAATTAAAAGCTAATAAAATTCCATTGTTAAAATTTTAATAAGCACTAGTAAATTGTGTATAGTATATTGTAGATGGTCACTTATAAGTATACAGGGTTCATTCTTGATGCACCTTTGAAATTTCCACGGGATCGGGCTAATTACTTTGCCAGGACTAACATTGATCATGAGTTTAATTGGAGGAGGGCGATGTACCCATCCCGAACTGCGGCGAAGGGTCATCTTTTTTGGGGTATCCCATTAATACCTTTACTACAAGTGTTATGAGAAAGATCATTTTCACCACATGGAATCATTTAATATTCTAGGTTTTTTATCAAATTAAAAGCTAATAGAATTCCATTGTTCAAATTTTAATAAGCACTAGTAAATCTTGTATAGTAAATTGTAGATGATCACTTATAAGTATACAGGGTCCATTCTGGATGCACCTGTGAAATTTCCGTGAGATCGGGCTAGTTACTTTGCCAAGACTAACATTGATCATGAGTTGAACTGGAGGATGGCGAGGGACCCATCCCGAACCGGGGTGATCGGCCATCTTTTTTGGGGTATCCCATTAGTACCTTTACAACAAGTGTTATGAGAAATATCATTTTCACCACATGGAATCACATGAAATTTAATATTCTAGGTTTTTTATCAAATTAAAAGCTAATAGAATTCCATTGTTCAAATTTTAATAAGCACTAGTAAATCGTGTATAGTAAATTGTAGATGATCACTTATAAGTATACAGGGTTCATTCTGGATGCACCCGTGAAATTTCCATGGGATCGGGCAAGTTACTTTGCCAGGACTAACATTGATAATGAGTTTAACTGGAGGATGGCGAGGGACCCTTCCCGAACCGGGGTTATCGGCGTCTTTTTTGGGGTATCCCATTAATACCTTTACTACAAGTGTTATGAGAAAGATCATTTCCACCACATGGAATCATTTAATATTCTAGGCTTTTTATCAAATTAAAAGCTAATAGAATTCCATTGTTCAAATTTTAATAAGCACTAGTAAATCGTGTATAGTAAATTGTAGATGGTCACTTATAAGTATACAGGGTCCATTCTGGATGCACCTGTGAAATTTTCGTGAGATCGGGCTAGTTACTTTGCCAGGACTAACATTGATCATGAGTTGAACTGGAGGATGGCGAGGGACCCTTCCCGAACCGGGGTTATCGGCGACTTTTTTGGGGTATCCCATTACTACCTTTACTACAAGTGTTATGAGAAAGATCATTTCCACCACATGGGATCATTTAATATTCTAGGCTTTTTATCAAATTAAAAGCTAATAGAATTCCATTGTTCAAATTTTAATAAGCACTAGTAAATCGTGTATAGTAAATTGTAGATGATCACTTATAAGTATACAGGGTTCATTCAGGATGCACCTGTGAAATTTCCGTGAGATCGGGCTAGTTACTTTGCCAGGACTAATATTGATCATGAGTTTAACTGGAGGATGGCGAAGGACCCATCCCGAACTGGGGTGATCGGCCATCTTTTTTGGGTTATGCCATTAATACCTTTACTATAAGTGTTATGAGAAAGATCATTTTCACCACATAGAATCACATGAAATTTAATATTCTAGGTTTTTTATCAAATTAAAAGCTAATAAAATTCCATTGTTTAAATTTTAATAAGCACTAGTAAATCGTGTATAGTAAATTATAGATGGTCACTTATAAGTATACAGGGTGGGTTCATTCTGGATGCACCTGTGAAATTTCCATGGGATCGGGCTAGTTACTTTCCCAGGACTAACATTGATCATGAGTTTAACTGGAGGATGGCGAGGGACCCATCCCGAACTGGGGTGATCGGCCATCTTTTTTGGGTTATCCATTAATACCTTTACTACAAGTGTTATGAGAAAGATTATTTTCACCACATGGAATCACATGAAATTTAATATTCTAGGTTTTTTATCAAATTAAAGGCTAATAAAATTCCATTGTTAAATTTTAATAAGCACTAGTAAATCGTGTATGGTAAATTATAGATGGTCACTTATAAGTATACAGGGTGGGTTCATTCTAGATGCACCTGTGAAATTTCCATGGGATCGGGCAAGTTACTTTGCCAGGACTAACATTGATCATGAGTTTAACTGGAGGATGGCGAGGGACCCATCCCGAACTGGGGTGATCGGCCATCTTTTTTGGGTTATCCATTAATACCTTTACTACAAGTGTTATGAGAAAGATCATTTTCACCACATGGAATCACATGAAATTTAATATTCTAGGTTTTTTATCAAATTAAAAGCTAATAAAATTCCATTGTTAAATTTTAATAAGCACTTGTAAATCGTGTATGGTAAATTATAGATGGTCACTTATAAGTATACAGGGTGGGTTCATTCTTGATGCACCTGTGAAATTTCCATGGGATCGGGCAAGTTACTTTGCCAGAACTAACATTGATCATGAGTTTAACTGGAGGATGGCGAGGGACCCTTCCCGAACCGGGGTTATCGGCGTCTTTTTTGGGGAATCCCATTAATACCTTTACTACAAGTGTTATGAGAAAGATCATTTCCACCACATGGAATCATTTAATATTCTAGGCTTTTTATCAAATTAAAAGCTAATAGAATTCCATTGTTCAAATTTTAATAAGCACTAGTAAATCGTGTATTGTAAATTGTAGATGATCACTTATAAGTATACAGGGTTCATTCTGGATGCACCTGTGAAATTTCCGTGAGATCTGGCTAGTTACTTTGCCAGGACTAATATTGATCATGAGTTTAACTGGAGGATGGCGAAGGACCCATCCCGAACTGGGGTGATCGGCCATCTTTTTTGGGTTATACCATTAATACCTGTACTATAAGTGTTATGAGAAAGATCATTTTCACCACATAGAATCACATGAAACTTAATATTCTAGGTTTTTTATCAAATTAAAAGCTAATAAAATTCCATTGTTTAAATTTTAATAAGCACTAGTAAATCGTGTATAGTAAATTATAGATGGTCACTTATAAGTATACAGGGTGGGTTCATTCTTGATGCACCTGTGAAATTTCCATGGGATCGGGCTAGTTACTTTGCCAGGACTAACATTGATCATGATTTTAACTGGAGGATGGCGAGGGACCCATCCCGAACTGGGGTGATCGGCCATCTTTTTTGAGTTATCCCATCAATACCTTTACTACAAGTGTTATGAGAAAGATCATTTTCACCACATGGAATCACATGAAATTTAATATTCTAGGTTTTTTATCAAATTAAAGCTAATAAAATTCCATTGTTTAAATTTTAATAAGCACTAGTAAATCGTGTATAGTAAATTGTAGAAGGTCACTTATAAGTATACAGGGTGGGTTCATTCTTGATGCACCTGTGAAATTTCCATGGGATCGGGCTAGTTACTTTGCCAGGACTAACATTGATCATGAGTTTAACTGGAGGATGGCGAGGGACCCATCCCGAACTGGGGTGATCGGCCATCTTTTTTGGGTTATCCCATTAATACCTTTACTACAAGTGTTATGAGAAAGATCATTTTCACCACATGGAATCACATGAAATTTAATATTCTAGGCTTTTTATCAAATTAAAAGCTAATAAAAATCCATTGTTCAAATTTTAATAAGCACTAGTAAATCGTGTATAGTAAATTGTAGACGATCACTTATAAGTATACAGGGTTCATTTTGGATGCACCTGTGAGATTTCCATGGGATCGGGCTAGTTACTTTGCCAGGACTAAAATTGATAATGAGTTTAACTGGAGGATGGCGAGGGACCCTTCCCGAACCGGGGCTATCGGCCGTCTTTTTTGGGGTATCCCATTAATACCTTTACTACAATTGTTATGAGAAAGATCATTTTCACCACATGGAATCATTTAATATTCTAGGCATTTTATCAAATTAAAAACTAATAGAATTCCATTGTTCAAATTTTAATAAGCACTAGTAAATCGTGTATAGTAAATTGTAGATGATCATTTATAAGTATACAGGGTTCATTCTGGATGCACCTGTGAAATTTCCGTGAGATCGGGCTAGTTACTTTGCCAGGACTGATATTGATCATGAGTTTAACTGGAGGATGGCGAGGGACGCATCCCGAACCGGGGTGATCGGCCGCCTTTTTTGGGGTATCCCATTAATACCTTTACTACAAGTTTTATGAGAAAGATCATTTTCACCACATGGAATCACATGAAATTTAATATTCTAGGTTTTTTATCAAATTAAAAGCTAATAAAATTCCATTGTTTAAATTTTAATAAGAACTAGTAAATCGTGTATAGTAAATTGTAGATGGTCACTTATAAGTATACAGGGTGGGTTCATTCTTGATGCACCTGTGAAATTTCCATGGGATCGGGCTAGTTACTTTGGCAGGACTAACATTGATCATGAGTTGAGCTGGAGGATGGCGAGGGACCCATCCCGAACTGGGTGATCGGCCATCTTTTTTGGGTTATCCCATTAATACCTTTACTACAAGTGTTATGAGAAAGATCATTTTCACCACATGGAATCACATTAAATTTAATATTCTAGGCTTTTTATCAATTTAAAAGCTAATAAAAATCCATTGTTCAAATTTTAATAAGCACTAGTAAATCGTGTATAGTAAATTGTAGACGATCACTTATAAGTATACAGGGTTCATTCTGGATGCACCTGTGAGATTTCCATGGGACCGGGCTAGTTACTTTGCCAGGAATAACATTGATAATGAGTTTAACTGGAGGCTGGCGAAGGACCCTTCCTGAACCGGGGCTATCGGCCGCCTTTTTTGGGGTATCCCATTAATACCTTTACTACAATTGTTATGAGAAAGATCATTTTCACCACATGGAATCATTTAATATTCTAGGCTTTTTATCAAATTAAAAACTAAAAGAATTCCATTGTACAAATTTTAATAAGCACTAGTAAATCGCGTATAGTAAATTGTAGATGATCACTTATAAGTATACATGGTTCATTCTGGATGCACCTGTGAAATTTCCGTGAGATCGGGCTAGTCACTTTACAAGGACTAATATTGATCATGAGTTTAACTGGAGGATGGCGAAGGACCCATCCCGAACCAGGGTGATCGGCCGTCTTTTTTGGGGTATCCCACTGATACCTTTACTACAAGTGTTATGAGAAAGATCATTTTCACCACATGGAATCACATGAAATTTAATATTCTAGGTTTTTTATCAAATTAAAAGCTAATAAAATTCCACTGTTTAAATTTTAATAAGCACTAGTAAATCGTGTATAGTAAATTGTAGATGGTCACTTATAAGTATACAGGGTGGGTTCATTCTGGATGCACCTGTGAAATTTCCATGAGATCGGGCTGGTTACTTTGCCAGGACTAACATTGATCATGAGTTTAACTGGAGGATGGCGAGAGACCCATCCCGAACTGGGGTGATCGGCCAACTTTTTTGGGTTATCCCATTAATACCTTTACTACAAGTGTTATGAGAAAGATCATTTTCACCACATGGAATCACATGAAATTTAATATTCTAGGTTTTTTATCAAATTAAAAGCTAATAAAATTCCATTGTTTAAATTTTAATAAGCACTAGTAAATCGTGTATAGTAAATTGTAGATGGTCACTTATAAGTATACGGGGTGGGTTCATTCTTGATGCACCTGTTAAATTTCCATAGGATCGGGCTAGTTACTTTGCCAGGACTAACATTGATCATGAGTTTAACTAGAGGATGGCGAGGGACCCATCTCGAACTGGGGTGATCGGCCATCTTTTTTGGGTTATCCCATTAATACCTTTACTACAAGTGTTAGGAGAAAGATCATTTTCACCACATGGAATCACATGAAATTTAATATTCTAGGTTTTTTATCAAATTAAAAGCTAATAAAATTCCATTGTTTACATTTTAATAAGCACTAGTAAATCGTGTATAGTAAATTGTAGATGGCCACTTATAAGTGTACAGGGTGAGTTCATTCTTGATGCACCTGTGAAATTTCCATGGGATCGGGCTAGTTACTTTGCCAAGACTAACATTGATCATGAGTTTAACTGGAGGATGGCGAGGGACCCATCCCGAACTGGGGTGATCGGCTATCCTTTTTGGGTTATCCCATTAATACCTTTACTACAATTGTTATGAGAAAGATCATTTTCACCACATGGAATCACATTAAATTTAAAATTCTAGGCTTTTTATCAAAGTAAAAGCTAATAAAAATCCATTGTTCAAATTTTAATAAGCACTAGTAAATCGTGTATAGTAAATTGTTGACGATCACTTATAAGTATACAGGGTTCTTTCTGGATGCACCTGTGAGATATCAATGGGATCGGGCTAGTTACTTTGCCAGGACTAAAGTTGATAATGAGTTTAACTGGAGGATGGCGAGGGACCCTTCCCGAACCGGGGCTATCGGCCGTCTTTTTTGGGGTATCCCATTGATACCTTTACTACAATTGTTATTTGAAAGATCATTTTCACCACATGGAATCATTTAATATTCTAGGCTTTTTATCAAATTAAACACTAATAGAATTCCATTGTTCAAATTTTAATAAGCACTAGTAAATCGTGTATAGTAAATTGTAGATGATCACTTATAAGTATACAGGGTTCATTCTGGATGCACCTGTGAAATTTCCGTGAGATCGGGCTAGTTACTTTGCCAGGAGTAATATTGATCATGAGTTTAACTGGAGGATGGCGGGGGACCCATCCCGAACCGGGGTGATCGGCCATCTTTTTTGGGGTATTCCATTAATACCTTTACTACAAGTGTCATGAGAAAGATCATTTTCACCACATGGAATCACATGAAATTTAATGTTCAAGGTTTTTTATCAAATTAAACGCTAATAAAATTCCATTGTTTAAATTTTAATAAGCACTAGTAAATCGTGTACAGTAAATTATAGATGGTCAGTTATAAGTATACAGGGTGGGTTCATTCTTGATTCACCTGTGAAATTTCCATGGGATCGGGCTAGTTACTTTGCCAGGACTAACATTGATCATGAGTTTAACTGGAGGATGTCGAGAGACCCATCCCGACCTGGGGTGATCGGCCATCTTTTATGGGTTATCCCATTAATACCTTTACTACAAGTGTTTTGAGAAAGATCATTTTCACCACATGGAATCACATGAAATTTAATATTCTAGGTTTTTAATCAAATTAAAAGAAATTAAATTCCATTGATTAAATTTTAATAAGCACTAGTAAATCGTGTATAGTAAATTGTAGACGATCACTTATAAGTATACAGGGTTCATTCCGGATGCACCTGTGAGATTTCCATGGGATCGGGGTAGTTACTTTGCCAGGACTAAAATTGATAATGAGTTTAACTGGAGGATGGCGGGGGACCCATCCCGAACCGGGGTGATCGGCCATCTTTTTTGGGGTATTCCATTAATACCTTTACTACAAGTGTCATGAGAAAGATCATTTTCACCACATGGAATCACATGAAATTTAATGTTCAAGGTTTTTTATCAAATTAAAAGCTAATAAAATTCCATTGTTTAAATTTTTATAAGCACTAGTAAATCGTGTACAGTAAATTATAAATGGTCAGTTATAAGTATACAGGGTGGGTTCATTCTTGATTCACCTGTGAAATTTCCATGGGATCGGGCTAGTTACTTTGCCAGTACTAACATTGATCCTGAGTTTAACTGGAGGATGGCAAGAGACCCATCCCGAACTGGGGTGATCGGCCATCTTTTATGGGTTATCCCATTAATACCTTTACTACAAGTGTTTTGAGAAAGATCATTTTCACCACATGGAATCACATGAAATTTAATATTCTAGGTTTTTAATCAAATTAAAAGAAATTAAATTCCATTGATTAAATTTTAATAAGCACTAGTAAATCGTGTATAATAAATTGTAGACGATCACTTATAAGTATACAGGGTTCATTCTGGATGCACCTGTGAGATTTCCATGGGATCGGGGTAGTTACTTTGCCAGGACTAAAATTGATAATGAGTTTAACTGGAGGATGGCGAGGGACCCTTCCCGAACCGGGGCTATCGGCCGTCTTTTTTGGGGTATCCCATTAATACCTTTACTACAATTGTTATGAGAAAGATCATTTTCACCACATGGAATCAATTAATATTCTAGGCTTTTTATCAAATTAAAAATTAATAGAATTCCATTGTTCAAATTTTAATAAGCACTAGTAAATCGTGTATAGTAAATTGTAGATGATCACTTATAAGTATACAGGGTTCATTCTGGATGCACCTATGAAATTTCCGTGAGATCGGGCTAGTTACTTTGCCAGGACTAATATTGATGATGAGTTTAACTGGAGGATGGCGAGGGACCCATCCCGAACCGGGGTGATCGACCATCTTTTTTGGGGTATCCCATTAATACCTTTACTACAAGTGTTATGAGAAAGATCATTTTCACCACATGGAATCACATGAAATTTAATATTCTAGGTTTTTTATCAAATTAAAAGCTAATAAAATTCCATTGTTTAAATTTTAATAAGCACTAGTAAATCGTGTATAGTAAATTGTAGATGGTCACTTATAAGTATACGGGGTGGGTTCATTCTTGATGCACCTGTGAAATTTCCATGGGATCGGGCTAGTTACTTTGCCAGGACTAACATTGATCATGAGTTTAACTGGAGGATGGCGAGGGACCCATCCCGAACTGGGGTGATCGGCCATCTTTTTTGGGTTATCCCATTAATACCTTTACTACAAGTGTTATGAGAAAGATCTTTTTCACCACATGGAATCACATATAATTTAATATTCTGGGTGTTTTATCAAATTAAAAGCTAATAAAATTCCATTGTTTACATTTTAATAAGCACTAGTAAATCGTGTATAGTAAATTGTAGATGGTCACTTATAAGTATACAGGGTGGGTTCATTCTTGATGCACCTGTGAAATTTCCATGGGATCGGGCTAGTTACTTTGCCAGGATTAACATTGATCATGAGTTTAACTGGAGGATGGCGAGGGACCCATCTCGAACTGGGGTGATCGGCCATCTTTTTTGGTTTATCCCATTAATACCTTTACTACAAGTGTTAGGAGAAAGATCATTTTCACCACATGGAATCACATGAAATTTAATATTCTAGGTTTTTTATCAAATTAAAAGCTAATAAAATTCCATTGTTTGCATTTAAATAAGCACTAGTAAATCGTGTATAGTAAATTGTAGATGGTCACTTATAAGTATACAGGGTGAGTTCATTCTTGATGCACCTGTGAAATTTCCATGGGATCGGGCTAGTTACTTTGCCAAGACTAACATTGATCATGAGTTTAACTGGAGGATGGCGAGGGACCCATCCCGAACTGGGGTGATCGGCTATCTTTTTTGGGTTATCCCATTAATACCTTTACTACAAGTATTATGAGAAAGATCATTTTCACCACATGGAATCACATGAAATTTAAAATTCTAGGCTTTTCATCAAATTAAAAGCTAATAAAAATCCATTGTTCAAATTTTAATAAGCACTAGTAAATCGTGTATAGTAAATTGTTGACGATCACTTATAAGTATACAGGGTTCATTCTGGATGCACCTGTGAGATATCAATGGGATCGGGCTAGTTACTTTGCCAGGACTAAAATTGATAATGAGTTTAACTGGAGGATGGCGAGGGACCCTTCCCAAACCGGGGCTATCGGCCGTATTTTTTGGGGTATCCCATTGATACCTTTACTACAATTGTTATTTGAAAGATCATTTTCACCACATGGAATCATTTAATATTCTAGGCTTTTTATCAAATTAAAAACTAATAGAATTCCATTGTTCAAATTTTAATAAGCACTAGTAAATCGTGTATAGTAAATTGTAGATGATCACTTATAAGTATACAGGGTTCATTCTGGATGCACCTGTGAAATTTCCGTGAGATCGGGCTAGTTACTTTGCCAGGACTAATATTGATCATGAGTTTAACTGGAGGATGGCGAGGGACCCATCCCGAACCGGGGTGTTCGGCCATCTTTTTTGGGGTATCCCATTAATACCTTTACTACAAGTGTTATGAGAAAGATCATTTTCACCACATGGAATCACATGAAATTTAATCTTCTAGGTTTTTTATCAAATTAAAAGCTAATAAAATTCCATTGTTTAAATTTTAATAAGCACTAGTAAATCGTGTATAGTAAATTGTAGATGGTCACTTATAAGTATACGGGGTGGGTTCATTCTTGATGCACCTGTGAAATTTCCATGGGATCGGGCTAGTTACTTTGCCAGGACTAACATTGATCATGAGTTTAACTGGAGGATGGCGAGGGACCCATCCCGAACTGGGGTGATCGGCCATCTTTTTTGGGTTATCCCATTAATACCTTTACTACAAGTGTTATGAGAAAGATATTTTTCACCACATGGAATCACATATAATTTAATATTCTAGGTGTTTTATCAAATTAAAAGCTAATAAAATTCCATTGTTTACATTTTAATAAGCACTAGTAAATCGTGTATAGTAAATTGTAGATGGTCACTTATAAGTATACAGGGTGGGTTCATTCTTGATGCACCTGTGAAATTTCCATGGGATCGGGCTACTTACTTTGCCAGGATTAACATTGATCATGAGTTTAACTGGAGGATGGCGAGGGACCCATCTCGAACTGGGGTGATCGGCCATCTTTTTTGGTTTATCCCATTAATACCTTTACTACAAGTGTTAGGAGAAAGATCATTTTCACCACATGGAATCACATGAAATTTAATATTCTAGGTTTTTTATCAAATTAAAAGCTAATAAAATTCCATTGTTTGCATTTAAATAAGCACTAGTAAATCGTGTATAGTAAATTGTAGATGGTCACTTATAAGTATACAGGGTGAGTTCATTCTTGATGCACCTGTGAAATTTCCATGGGATCGGGCTAGTTACTTTGCCAAGACTAACATTGATCATGAGTTTAACTGGAGGATGGCGAGGGACCCATCCCGAACTGGGGTGATCGGCTATCTTTTTTGGGTTATCCCATTAATACCTTTACTACAAGTGTTATGAGAAAGATCATTTTCACCACATGGAATCACATGAAATTTAAAATTCTAGGCTTTTCATCAAATTAAAAGCTAATAAAAATCCATTGTTCAAATTTTAATAAGCATTAGTAAATCGTGTATAGTAAATTGTTGACGATCACTTATAAGTATACAGGGTTCATTCTGGATGCACCTGTGAGATATCAATGGGATCGGGCTAGTTACTTTGCCAGGAATAAAATTGATAATGAGTTTAACTGGAGGATGGCGAGGGACCCTTCCCAAACCGGGGATATCGGCCGTCTTTTTTGGGGTATCCCATTGATACCTTTACTACAATTGTTATTTGAAAGATCATTTTCACCACATGGAATCATTTAATATTCTAGGCTTTTTATCAAATTAAAAACTAATAGAATTCCATTGTTCAAATTTTAATAAGCACTAGTAAATCGTGTATAGTAAATTGTAGATGATCACTTATAAGTATACAGGGTTCATTCTGGATGCACCTGTGAAATTTCCGTGAGATCGGGCTAGTTACTTTGCCAGGAGTAATATTGATCATGAGTTTAACTGGAGGATGGCGGGGGACCCATCCCGAACCAGGGTGATCGGCCATCTTTTTTGGGGTATTCCATTAATACCTTTACTACAAGTGTCATGAGAAAGATCATTTTCACCACATGGAATCACATGAAATTTAATGTTCAAGGTTTTTTATCAAATTAAAAGCTAATAAAATTCCATTGTTTAAATTTTAATAAGCACTAGTAAATCGTGTACAGTAAATTATAGATGGTCAGTTATAAGTATACAGGGTGGGTTCATTCTTGATTCACCTGTGAAATTTCCATGGGATCGGGTTAGTTACTTTGCCAGGACTAACATTGATCATGAGTTTAACTGGAGGATGGCGAGAGACCCATCCCGAACTGGGGTGATCGGCCATCTTTTATGGGTTATCCCATTAATACCTTTACTACAAGTGTTTTGAGAAAGATCATTTTCACCACATGGAATCACATGAAATTTAATATTCTAGGTTTTTAATCAAATTAAAAGAAATTAAATTCCATTGATTAAATTTTAATAAGCACTAGTAAATCGTGTATAGTAAATTGTAGACGATCACTTATAAGTATACAGGGTTCATTCTGGATGCACCTGTGAGATTTCCATGGGATCGGGGTAGTTACTTTGCCAGGACTAAAATTGATAATGAGTTTAACTGGAGGATGGCGAGGGACCCTTCCCGAACCGGGGCTATCGGCCGTCTTTTTTGGAGTATCCCATTAATACCTTTACTACAATTGTTATGAGAAAGATCATTTTCACCACATGGAATCATTTAATATTCTAGGCTTTTTATCAAATTAAAAACTAATAGAATTCCATTGTTCAAATTTTAATAAGCACTAGTAAATCGTGTATAGTAAATTGTAGATGATCACTTACAAGTATACAGGGTTCATTCTGGATGCACCTATGAAATTTCCGTGAGATCGGGCTAGTTACTTTGCCAGGACTAATATTGATCATGAGTTTAACTGGAGGATGGCGAGGGACCCATCCCGAACCTGGGTGATCGGCCATCTTTTTTGGGGTATCCCATTAATACCTTTACTAGAAGTGTTATGAGAAAGATCATTTTCACCACATGGAATCACATGAAATTTAATATTCTAGGGTTTTTATCAAATTAAAAGCTAATAAAATTCCATTGTTTAAATTTTAATAAGCACTAGTAAATCGTGTATAGTAAATTGTAGATGGTCACTTATAAGTATACGGGGTGGGTTCATTCTTGATGCACCTGTGAAATTTCCATGGGATCGGGCTAGTTACTTTGCCAGGACTAACAATTATCATGAGTTTAACTGGAGGATGGCGAGGGACCCATCCCGAACTGGGGTGATCGGCCATCTTTTTTGGGTTATCCCATTAATACCTTTACTACAAGTGTTATGAGAAAGATCTTTTTCACCACATGGAATCACATATAATTTAATATTCTAGGTGTTTTATCAAATTAAAAGCTAATAAAATTCCATTGTTTACATTTTAATAAGCACTAGTAAATCGTGTATAGTAAATTGTAGATGGTCACTTATAAGTATACAGGGTGGGTTCATTCTCGATGCACCTGTGAAATTTCCATGGGATCGGGCTAGTTAATTTGCCAGGATTAACATTGATCATGAGTTTAACTGGAGGATGGTGAGGGACCCATCTCGAACTGGGGTGATCGGCCATCTTTTTTGGGTTATCCCATTAATACCTTTACTACAAGTGTTAGGAGAAAGATCATTTTCACCACATGGAATCACATGAAATTTAATATTATAGGTTTTTTATCAAATTAAAAGCTAATAAAATTCCATTGTTTACATTTTAACAAGCACTAGTAAATCGTGTATAGTAAATTGTAGATGGTCACTTATAAGTATACAGGGTGAGTTCATTCTTGATGCACCTGTGAAATTTCCATGGGATCGGGCTAGTTACTTTGCCAAGACTAACATTGATCATGAGTTTAACTGGAGGATGGCGAGGGACCCATCCCGAACTGGGGTGATCGGCTATCTTTTTTGGGTTATCCCATTAATACCTTTACTACAAGTGTTATGAGAAAGATCATTTTCACCACATGGAATCACATGAAATTTAAAATTCTAGGCTTTTTATCAAATTAAAAGCTAATAAAAATCCATTGTTCAAATTTTAATAAGCACTAGTAAATCGTGTATAGTAAATTGTTGACGATCACTTATAAGTATACAGGGTTCATTCTGGATGCACCTGTGAGATATCAATGGGATCGGGCTAGTTCCTTTGCCAGGACTAAAATTGATAATGAGTTTAACTTGAGGATGGCGACGGACCCTTCCCAAACCGGGGCTATCGGCCGTCTTTTTTGGGGTATCCCATTGATACCTTTACTACAATTGTTATTTGAGAGATCATTTTCACCACATGGAATCATTTAATATTCTAGGCTTTTTATCAAATTAAAAACTAATAGAATTCCATTGTTCAAATTTTAATAAGCACTAGTAAATCGTGTATAGTAAATTGTAGATGATCACTTATAGGTATACAGGGTTCATTCTGGATGCACCTGTGAAATTTCCGTGAGATCGGGCTAGTTACTTTGCCAGGAGTAATATTGATCATGAGTTTAACTGGAGGATGGCGGGGGACCCATCCCGAACCGGGGTGATCGGCCATCTTTTTTGGGGTATTCCATTAATACCTTTACTACAAGTGTCATGAGAAAGATCATTTTCACCACATGGAATCACATGAAATTTAATGTTCAAGGTTTTTTATCAAATTAAAAGCTAATAAAATTCCATTGTTTAAATTTTAATAAGCACTAGTAAATCGTGTACAGTAAATTATAGATGGTCAGTTATAAGTATACAGGGTGAGTTCATTCTTGATTCACCTGTGAAATTTCCATGGGATCGGGCTAGTTACTTTGCCAGGACTAACATTGATCATGAGTTTAACTGGAGGATGGCGAGAGACCCATCCCGAACTGGGGTGATTGGCCATCTTTTATAGGTTATCCCATTAATACCTTTACTACAAGTGTTTTGAGAAAGATCATTTTCACCACATGGAATCACATGAAATTTAATATTCTAGGTTTTTAATCAAATTAAAAGAAATTAAATTCCATTGATTAAATTTTAATAAGCACTAGTAAATCGTGTATAGTAAATTGTAGACTATCGCTTATAAGTATACAGGGTTCATTCTGGATGCACCTGTGAGATTTCCATGGGATTGGGGTAGTTACTTTGCCAGGACTAAAATTCATAATGAGTTTAACTGGAGGATGGCGAGGGACCCTTCCCGAACCTGGGCTATCGGCCGTCTTTTTTGGGGTATCCCATTAATACCTTTACTACAATTGTTATGAGAAAGATCATTTTCACCACATGGAATCATTTAATATTCTAGGCTTTTTATCAAATTAAAAACTAATAGAATTCCATTGTTCAAATTTTAATAAGCACTAGTAAATCGTGTATAGTAAATTGTAGATGATCACTTATAAGTATACAGGGTTCATTCTGGATGCACCTATGAAATTTCCGTGAGATCGGGCTAGTTACTTTGCCAGGAGTAATATTGATCATGAGTTTAACTGGAGGATGGCGGGGGACCCATCCCGAACCGGGGGATCGGCCATCTTTTTTGGGGTATTCCATTAATACCTTTACTACAAGTGTCATGAGAAAGATCATTTTCACCACATGGAATCACATGAAATTTAATGTTCAAGGTTTTTTATCAAATTAAAAGCTAATAAACTTCCATTGTTTAAATTTTAATAAGCACTAGTAAATCGTGTACAGTAAATTATAGATGGTCAGTTATAAGTATACAGGGTGAGTTCATTCTTGATTCACCTGTGAAATTTCCATGGGATCGGGCTAGTTACTTTGCCAGGACTAACATTGATCATGAGTTTAACTGGAGGATGGCGAGAGACCCATCCCGAACTGGGGTGATTGGCCATCTTTTATGGGTTATCCCATTAATACCTTTACTACAAGTGTTTTGAGAAAGATCATTTTCACCACATGGAATCACATGAAATTTAATATTCTAGGTTTTTAATCAAATTAAAAGAAATTAAATTCCATTGATTAAATTTTAATAAGCACTAGTAAATCGTGTATAGTAAATTGTAGACTATCGCTTATAAGTATACAGGGTTCATTCTGGATGCACCTGTGAGATTTCCATGGGATTGGGGTAGTTACTTTGCCAGGACTAAAATTCATAATGAGTTTAACTGGAGGATGGCGAGGGACCCTTCCCGAACCTGGGCTATCGGCCGTCTTTTTTGGGGTATCCCATTAATACCTTTACTACAATTGTTATGAGAAAGATCATTTTCACCACATGGAATCATTTAATATTCTAGGCTTTTTATCAAATTAAAAACTAATAGAATTCCATTGTTCAAATTTTAATAAGCACTAGTAAATCGTGTATAGTAAATTGTAGATGATCACTTATAAGTATACAGGGTTCATTCTGGATGCACCTATGAAATTTCCGTGAGATCGGGCTAGTTACTTTGCCAGGACTAATATTGATCATGAGTTTAACTGGAGGATGGCGAGGGGCCCATCCCGAACTGGGGTGATCGGCCATCTTTTTTGGGGTATCCCATTAATACCTTTACTACAAGTTTCATGAGAAAGATCATTTTCACCACATGGAATCACATGAAATTTAATATTCTAGGTTTTTTATCAAATTAAAAGCTAATAAAATTCCATTGTTTAAATTTTAATGAGCTCTAGTAAATCGTGTATAGTAAATTGTAGATGGTCACTTATAAGTATACAGGGTGGGTTCATTCTTGATGCACCTGTGAAATTTCCATGGGATCGGGCTAGTTAATTTGCCAGGATTAACATTGATCATGAGTTTAACTGGAGGATGGTGAGGGACCCATCTCGAACTGGGGTGATCGGCCATCTTTTCTGGGTTATCCCATTAATACCTTTACTACAAGTGTTAGGAGAAAGATCATTTTCACCACATGGAATCACATGAAATTTAATATTCTAGGTTTTTTATCAAATTAAAAGCTAATAAAATTCCATTGTTTGCATTTAAATAAGCACTAGTAAATCGTGTATAGTAAATTGTAGATGGTCACTTATAAGTATACAGGGTGAGTTCATTCTTGATGCACCTGTGAAATTTCCATGGGATCGGGCTAGTTACTTTGCCAAGACTAACATTGATCATGAGTTTAACTGGAGGATGGCGAGGGACCCATCCCGAACTGGGGTGATCGGCTATCTTTTTTGGGTTATCCCATTAATACCTTTACTACAAGTGTTATGAGAAAGATCATTTTCACCACATGGAATCACATGAAATTTAAAATTCTAGGCTTTTCATCAAATTAAAAGCTAATAAAAATCCATTGTTCAAATTTTAATAAGCACTAGTAAATCGTGTATAGTAAATTGTTGACGATCACTTATAAGTATACAGGGTTCATTCTGGATGCACCTGTGAGATATCAATGGGATCGGGCTAGTTACTTTGCCAGGACTAAAATTGATAATGAGTTTAACTGGAGGATGGCGAGGGACCCTTCCCAAACCGGGGCTATCGGCCGTCTTTTTTGGGGTATCCCATTGATACCTTTACTACAATTGTTATTTGAAAGATCATTTTCACCACATGGAATCATTTAATATTCTAGGCTTTTTATCAAATTAAAAACTAATAGAATTCCGTTGTTCAAATTTTAATAAGCACTAGTAAATCGTGTATAGTAAATTGTAGATGATCACTTATAAGTATACAGGGTTCATTCTGGATGCACCTGTGAAATTTCCGTGAGATCGGGCTAGTTACTTTGCCAGGAGTAATATTGATCATGAGTTTAACTGGAGGATGGCGGGGGACCCATCCCGAACAGGGGTGATCGGCCATATTTTTTGGGGTATTCCATTAATACCTTTACTACAAGTGTCATGAGAAAGATCATTTTCACCACATGGAATCACATGAAATTTAATGTTCAAGGTTTTTTATCAAATTAAAAGCTAATAAAATTCCATTGTTTAAATTTTAATAAGCACTAGTAAATCGTGTACAGTAAATTATAGATGGTCAGTTATAAGTATACAGGGTGAGTTCATTCTTGATTCACCTGTGAAATTTCCATGGGATCGGGCTAGTTACTTTGCCAGGACTAACATTGATCATGAGTTTAACTGGAGGATGGCGAGAGACCCATCCCGAACTGGGGTGATCGGCCATCTTTTATGGGTTATCCCATTAATACCTTTACTACAAGTGTTTTGAGAAAGATCATTTTCACCACATGGAATCACATGAAATTTAATATTCTAGGTTTTTAATCAAATTAAAAGAAATTAAATTCCATTGATTAAATTTTAATAAGCACTAGTAAATCGTGTATAGTAAATTGTAGACGATCGCTTATAAGTATACAGGGTTCATTCTGGATGCACCTGTGAGATTTCCATGGGATTGGGGTAGTTACTTTGCCAGGACTAAAATTGATAATGAGTTTAACTGGAGGATGGCGAGGGACCCTTCCCGAACCTGGGCTATCGGCCGTCTTTTTTGGGGTATCCCATTAATACCTTTACTACAATTGTTATGAGAAAGATCATTTTCACCACATGGAATCACATGAAATTTAAAATTCTAGGCTTTTCATCAAATTAAAAGCTAATAAAAATCCATTGTTCAAATTTTAATAAGCACTAGTAAATCGTGTATAGTAAATTGTTGACGATCACTTATAAGTATACAGGGTTCATTCTGGATGCACCTGTGAGATATCAATGGGATCGGGCTAGTTACTTTGCCAGGACTAAAATTGATAATGAGTTTAACTGGAGGATGGCGAGGGACCCTTCCCAAACCGGGGCTATCGGCCGTCTTTTTTGGGGTATCCCATTGATACCTTTACTACAATTGTTATTTGAAAGATCATTTTCACCACATGGAATCATTTAATATTCTAGGCTTTTTATCAAATTAAAAACTAATAGAATTCCGTTGTTCAAATTTTAATAAGCACTAGTAAATCGTGTATAGTAAATTGTAGATGATCACTTATAAGTATACAGGGTTCATTCTGGATGCACCTGTGAAATTTCCGTGAGATCGGGCTAGTTACTTTGCCAGGAGTAATATTGATCATGAGTTTAACTGGAGGATGGCGGGGGACCCATCCCGAACAGGGGTGATCGGCCATATTTTTTGGGGTATTCCATTAATACCTTTACTACAAGTGTCATGAGAAAGATCATTTTCACCACATGGAATCACATGAAATTTAATGTTCAAGGTTTTTTATCAAATTAAAAGCTAATAAAATTCCATTGTTTAAATTTTAATAAGCACTAGTAAATCGTGTACAGTAAATTATAGATGGTCAGTTATAAGTATACAGGGTGAGTTCATTCTTGATTCACCTGTGAAATTTCCATGGGATCGGGCTAGTTACTTTGCCAGGACTAACATTGATCATGAGTTTAACTGGAGGATGGCGAGAGACCCATCCCGAACTGGGGTGATCGGCCATCTTTTATGGGTTATCCCATTAATACCTTTACTACAAGTGTTTTGAGAAAGATCATTTTCACCACATGGAATCACATGAAATTTAATATTCTAGGTTTTTAATCAAATTAAAAGAAATTAAATTCCATTGATTAAATTTTAATAAGCACTAGTAAATCGTGTATAGTAAATTGTAGACGATCGCTTATAAGTATACAGGGTTCATTCTGGATGCACCTGTGAGATTTCCATGGGATTGGGGTAGTTACTTTGCCAGGACTAAAATTGATAATGAGTTTAACTGGAGGATGGCGAGGGACCCTTCCCGAACCTGGGCTATCGGCCGTCTTTTTTGGGGTATCCCATTAATACCTTTACTACAATTGTTATGAGAAAGATCATTTTCACCACATGGAATCATTTAATATTCTAGGCTTTTTATCAAATTAAAAACTAATAGAATTCCATTGTTCAAATTTTAATAAGCACTAGTAAATCGTGTATAGTAAATTGTAGACGATCACTTATAAGTATACAGGGTTCATTCTGGATGCACCTATGAAATTTCCGTGAGATCGGGCTAGTTACTTTGCTAGGACTAATATTGATCATGAGTTTAACTGGAGGATGGCGAGGGACCCATCCCGAACCGGGGTGATCGGCCATCTTTTTTGGGGTATCCCATTAATACCTTTACTACAAGTGTTATGAGAAAGATCATTTTCACCACATGGAATCACATGAAATTTAATATTCTAGGCTTTTTATCAAATTAAAAGCCAATAAAAATCCATTGTTCAAATTTTAATAAGCACTAGTAAATCGTGTATAGTAAATTGTAGACGATCACTTATAAGTATACAGGGTTCATTCTGGATGCACCTGTGAGATTTCCATGGGATCGGGGTAGTTACTTTGCCAGGACTAAAATTGATAATGAGTTTAACTGGAGGATGGCGAGGGACCCTTCCCGAACCGGGGCTATCAGCCGTCTTTTTTGGGGTATCCCATTAATACCTTTACTACAATTGTTATGAGAAAGATCATTTTCACCACATGGAATCATTTAATATTCTAGGCTTTTTATCAAATTAAAAACTAATAGAATTCCATTGTTCAAAATTTAATAAGCACTAGTAAATCGTGTATAGTAAATTGTAGATGATCACTTATAAGTATACAGGGTTCATTCTGGATGCACCTATGAAATTTCCGTGAGATCGGGCTAGTTACTTTGCCAGGACTAATGTTGATCATGAGTTTAACTGGAGGATGGCGAGGGACCCATCCCGAACCGGGGTGATCGGCCATCTTTTTTGGGGTATCCCATTAATACCTTTACTACAAGTGTCATGAGAAAGATCATTTTCACCACATGGAATCACATGAAATTTAATATTCTAGGTTTTTAATCAAATTAAAAGAAATTAAATTCCATTGATTAAATTTTAATAAGCACTAGTAAATCGTGTATAGTAAATTGTAGACTATCGCTTATAAGTATACAGGGTTCATTCTGGATGCACCTGTGAGATTTCCATGGGATTGGGGTAGTTACTTTGCCAGGACTAAAATTCATAATGAGTTTAACTGGAGGATGGCGAGGGACCCTTCCCGAACCTGGGCTATCGGCCGTCTTTTTTGGGGTATCCCATTAATACCTTTACTACAATTGTTATGAGAAAGATCATTTTCACCACATGGAATCATTTAATATTCTAGGCTTTTTATCAAATTAAAAACTAATAGAATTCCATTGTTCAAATTTTAATAAGCACTAGTAAATCGTGTATAGTAAATTGTAGATGATCACTTATAAGTATACAGGGTTCATTCTGGATGCACCTATGAAATTTCCGTGAGATCGGGCTAGTTACTTTGCCAGGACTAATATTGATCATGAGTTTAACTGGAGGATGGCGAGGGGCCCATCCCGAACTGGGGTGATCGGCCATCTTTTTTGGGGTATCCCATTAATACCTTTACTACAAGTGTCATGAGAAAGATCATTTTCACCACATGGAATCACATGAAATTTAATATTCTAGGTTTTTTATCAAATTAAAAGCCAATAAAATTCCATTGTTTAAATTTTAATGAGCTCTAGTAAATCGTGTATAGTAAATTGTAGATGGTCACTTATAAGTATACAGGGTGGGTTCATTCTTGATGCACCTGTGAAATTTCCATGGGATCGGGCTAGTTAATTTGCCAGGATTAACATTGATCATGAGTTTAACTGGAGGATGGTGAGGGACCCATCTCGAACTGGGGTGATCGGCCATCTTTTCTGGGTTATCCCATTAATACCTTTACTACAAGTGTTAGGAGAAAGATCATTTTCACCACATGGAATCACATGAAATTTAATATTCTAGGTTTTTTATCAAATTAAAAGCTAATAAAATTCCATTGTTTGCATTTAAATAAGCACTAGTAAATCGTGTATAGTAAATTGTAGATGGTCACTTATAAGTATACAGGGTGAGTTCATTCTTGATGCACCTGTGAAATTTCCATGGGATCGGGCTAGTTACTTTGCCAAGACTAACATTGATCATGAGTTTAACTGGAGGATGGCGAGGGACCCATCCCGAACTGGGGTGATCGGCTATCTTTTTTGGGTTATCCCATTAATACCTTTACTACAAGTGTTATGAGAAAGATCATTTTCACCACATGGAATCACATGAAATTTAAAATTCTAGGCTTTTCATCAAATTAAAAGCTAATAAAAATCCATTGTTCAAATTTTAATAAGCACTAGTAAATCGTGTATAGTAAATTGTTGACGATCACTTATAAGTATACAGGGTTCATTCTGGATGCACCTGTGAGATATCAATGGGATCGGGCTAGTTACTTTGCCAGGACTAAAATTGATAATGAGTTTAACTGGAGGATGGCGAGGGACCCTTCCCAAACCGGGGCTATCGGCCGTCTTTTTTGGGGTATCCCATTGATACCTTTACTACAATTGTTATTTGAAAGATCATTTTCACCACATGGAATCATTTAATATTCTAGGCTTTTTATCAAATTAAAAACTAATAGAATTCCGTTGTTCAAATTTTAATAAGCACTAGTAAATCGTGTATAGTAAATTGTAGATGATCACTTATAAGTATACAGGGTTCATTCTGGATGCACCTGTGAAATTTCCGTGAGATCGGGCTAGTTACTTTGCCAGGAGTAATATTGATCATGAGTTTAACTGGAGGATGGCGGGGGACCCATCCCGAACAGGGGTGATCGGCCATATTTTTTGGGGTATTCCATTAATACCTTTACTACAAGTGTCATGAGAAAGATCATTTTCACCACATGGAATCACATGAAATTTAATGTTCAAGGTTTTTTATCAAATTAAAAGCTAATAAAATTCCATTGTTTAAATTTTAATAAGCACTAGTAAATCGTGTACAGTAAATTATAGATGGTCAGTTATAAGTATACAGGGTGAGTTCATTCTTGATTCACCTGTGAAATTTCCATGGGATCGGGCTAGTTACTTTGCCAGGACTAACATTGATCATGAGTTTAACTGGAGGATGGCGAGAGACCCATCCCGAACTGGGGTGATCGGCCATCTTTTATGGGTTATCCCATTAATACCTTTACTACAAGTGTTTTGAGAAAGATCATTTTCACCACATGGAATCACATGAAATTTAATATTCTAGGTTTTTAATCAAATTAAAAGAAATTAAATTCCATTGATTAAATTTTAATAAGCACTAGTAAATCGTGTATAGTAAATTGTAGACGATCGCTTATAAGTATACAGGGTTCATTCTGGATGCACCTGTGAGATTTCCATGGGATTGGGGTAGTTACTTTGCCAGGACTAAAATTGATAATGAGTTTAACTGGAGGATGGCGAGGGACCCTTCCCGAACCTGGGCTATCGGCCGTCTTTTTTGGGGTATCCCATTAATACCTTTACTACAATTGTTATGAGAAAGATCATTTTCACCACATGGAATCATTTAATATTCTAGGCTTTTTATCAAATTAAAAACTAATAGAATTCCATTGTTCAAATTTTAATAAGCACTAGTAAATCGTGTATAGTAAATTGTAGACGATCACTTATAAGTATACAGGGTTCATTCTGGATGCACCTATGAAATTTCCGTGAGATCGGGCTAGTTACTTTGCCAGGACTAATATTGATCATGAGTTTAACTGGAGGATGGCGAGGGACCCATCCCGAACCGGGGTGATCGGCCATCTTTTTTGGGGTATCCCATTAATACCTTTACTACAAGTGTTATGAGAAAGATCATTTTCACCACATGGAATCACATGAAATTTAATATTCTAGGCTTTTTATCAAATTAAAAGCCAATAAAAATCCATTGTTCAAATTTTAATAAGCACTAGTAAATCGTGTATAGTAAATTGTAGACGATCACTTATAAGTATACAGGGTTCATTCTGGATGCACCTGTGAGATTTCCATGGGATCGGGGTAGTTACTTTGCCAGGACTAAAATTGATAATGAGTTTAACTGGAGGATGGCGAGGGACCCTTCCCGAACCGGGGCTATCAGCCGTCTTTTTTGGGGTATCCCATTAATACCTTTACTACAATTGTTATGAGAAAGATCATTTTCACCACATGGAATCATTTAATATTCTAGGCTTTTTATCAAATTAAAAACTAATAGAATTCCATTGTTCAAAATTTAATAAGCACTAGTAAATCGTGTATAGTAAATTGTAGATGATCACTTATAAGTATACAGGGTTCATTCTGGATGCACCTATGAAATTTCCGTGAGATTGGGCTAGTTACTTTGCCAGGACTAATGTTGATCATGAGTTTAACTGGAGGATGGCGAGGGACCCATCCCGAACCGGGGTGATCGGCCATCTTTTTTGGGGTATCCCATTAATACCTTTACTACAAGTGTCATGAGAAAGATCATTTTCACCACATGGAATCACATGAAATTTAATATTCTAGGTTTTTTATCAAATTAAAAGTTAATAAAATTCCATTGTTTAAATTTTAATAAGCTCTAGTAAATCTTGTATAGTAAATTATAGATGGTCAATTATAAGTATACAGGGTGGGTTCATTCTTGATGCACCTGTGAAATTTCCATGGGATCGGGCTAGTTACTTTGCCAGGACTAACATTGATCGTGAGTTTAACTGGACGATGGTGAGGGACCCATCCCGAACTGGGGTGATCGGCCATCTTTTTTGGGTTATCCCATTAATACCTTTACTACAAGTGTTATGTGAAAGATCATTTTCACCACATGGAATCACATGAAATTTAATATTCTAGGTTTTTTATCAAATTAAAAGCTAATAAAATTCCATTGATTAAATTTTAATAAGCACTAGTAAATCGTGTATAGTAAATTGTAGATGGTCACTTATAAGTATACAGGGTGGGTTCATTCTTGATGCACCTGTGAAATTTCCATGGGATCGGGCTAGTTACTTTGCCAGGACTAACATTGATCATGAGTTTAACTGGAGGATGTCGAGGGACCCATCCCGAACTGGGGTGATCGGCCATCTTTTTTGGGTTATCCCATTAATAGCTTTACTACAAGTGTTATGAGAAAGATCATTTTCACCACATGGAATCACATGAAATTTAATATTCTAGGTTTTTTATCAAATTAAAAGCTAATAAAAATCCATTGTTCAAATTTTAATAAGCACTAGTAAATCGGGTATAGTAAATTGTAGACGATCACTTATAAGTATACAGGGTTCATTCTGGATGCACCTGTGAGATTTCCATGGGATCGGTCTAGTTACTTTGCCAGGACTAAAATTGATAATGAGTTTAACTGGAGGATAGCGAGGGACCCATCCCCAACCGGGGTGATCATCCATCTTTTATGGGGTATCCCATTAATACGTTTACTACAAGTGTTATGAGAAAGATCATTTTCACCACATGGAATCACATGAAATTTAATATTCTAGGTTTTTTATAAAATTAAAAGCTAATAAAATTCCATTGTTCAAATTTTAATAAGCACTAGTTAATCGTGTATAGTAAATTGTAGATGATCACTTCTAAGTATACACTAGTTACTTTGCCAGGTATAACATTGATCATGAGTTCAACTGGAGGATGGCGAGGGACCCATCCCGAACTGGGGTGATCATCCATCTTTTATGGGGTATCCCATTAATACCTTTACTACAAGTGTTGTGAGAAAGATCATTTTCACCACATGGAATCACATGAAATTTAATATTCTAGGTTTTTTATCAAATTAAAAGCTAATAAAATTCCATTGATCAAATTTTAATAAGCACTAGTTCATCGTGTATAGTAAATTGTAGATGATCACTTATAAGTATGCATGGTTCATTCTCGATCCACCTGTGAAATTTCCACGGGATTGGGCTAGTTACTTTGCCAGGTCTAACATTGATCATGAGTTTAACTGGAGGATGGCGAGGGACCCATCCCCAACCGGGGTGATCATCCATCTTTTATGGGGTATCCCATTAATACCTTTACTACAAGTGTTATGAGAAAGATCATTTTCACCACATGGAATCACATGAAATTTAATATTCTAGGTTTTTTATCAAATTAAAAGCTAATAAAATTCCATCATTCAAATTTTAATAAGCACTAGTTAATCGTGTATAGTAAATTGTAGATGATCACTTATAAGTATACATGGTTCATTCTGGATGAACCTGTGACATTTCCATGGGATCGGGCTAGTTACTTTGCCAGGTCTAACATTGATTATGAGTTTAACTGGAGGATGGCGAGGGACCCATCCTGAACCAGGGTGATCGGCCTTCTTTTTTGGGGTATCCCATTAATACCTTTACTACAAGTGTTATGAGAAAGATCATTTTCACCACATGGAATCACATGAAATTTAATATTCTAGGTTTTTTATCAAATTAAAAGCTAATAAAATTCCATCATTCAAATTTTAATAAGCACTAGTTAATCGTGTATAGTAAATTGTAGATGATCACTTATAAGTATACATGGTTCATTCTGGATGAACCTGTGACATTTCCATGGGATCGGGCTAGTTACTTTGCCAGGTCTAACATTGATTATGAGTTTAACTGGAGGATGGCGAGGGACCCATCCTGAACCAGGGTGATCGGCCTTCTTTTTTGGGGTATCCCATTAATACCTTTACTACAAGTGTTATGAGAAAGATCATTTTCACCACATGGAATCAAATGAAATTTAATATTCTAGGTTTTTTATTAAATTAAAAGCTAATAAAATTCCATTTTTCTCATTTTAATAAGCACTAGTAAATCGTGTATAATAAATTGTAGATGATTACTTATAAGTATACAGGGTTCATTCTGGATGCACCAGTGAAATTTCCGTGGGATCGGGCTAGTTACTTTGCCAGGGTTAACATTGATCATGAGTTTAACTGGAGAATGGCGAGGGACCCATCCCGAACCGGGGTGATCATCCGTCTTTTTGGGGTATCCCATTAATACCTTTACTACAAGTGTTATAAAAAAGATCATTTTCACCACATGGAATCCCATGAAATTTAATATTCTAGGTTTTTTATCAAATTAAAAGCTAATAAAATTCCATTTTTCTCATTTTAATAAGCACTAGTAAATCGTGTATAGTAAATTGTAGATGTTCACTTATAAGTATACAGGGTTCATTCTTGATGCACCTTTGAAATTTCCTTGGGATCGGGCTAGTTACTTTGCCAGGACTATCATTGATCGTGAGTTTAACTGGAGGATGGCGAAGGACCCATCCCGAACTGGAGTGATCGTCCGTCTTTTTTGGGGTATCCCATTAATACCTTTACTACAAGTGTTATGAGAAAGATCATTTTCACCACATGGAATCCCATGAAATTTAATATTCTAGGTTTTTTATCAAATTAAAAGCTAATAAAATTTCATTGTTCTAATTTTAATAAGCACTAGTAAATCATGTATAGTAAATTGTAGATGTTCACTTATAAGTATAAAGGGTTCATTCTTTATGCACCCGTGAAATTTCCGTGGGATCGGGCTAGTTACTTTGCCAGGACTAACATTGATCATGAGTTTAACTGGAGGATGGCGAAGGACCCATCTTGAACCGGGGTGATCGTCCGTCTTTTTTGGGGTATCCCATTAATACCTTTACTACAAGTGTTATGAGAAAGATCATTTTCACCACATGGAATCTCATGAAATTTAATATTCTAGGTTTTTTATCAAATTAAAAGCTAATAAAATTCCATTGTTCTAATTTTAATAAGCACTAGTAAATCTTGTATAGTAAATTGTAGATGTTCACTTATAAGTATACAGGGTTCATTCTCGATGCACCTGTGAAATTTCCATGGGATCGGGCTAGTTACTTTGCCAGGACTAACATTGATCATGAGTTTAACTAGGGGATGGCGAAGGACCCATCCCGAACTGGAGTGATCGTCCGTCTTTTTTGGGGTATCCCATTAATACCTTTACTACAAGTGTTATGAGAAAGATCATTTCACCACATGGAATCACATGAAATTTAATATTCTAGGTTTTTTATCAAATTAAAAGCTAATGAAATTCCATCATTCAAATTTTAATAAACACTAGTTAATCATGTATAGTAAATTGTAGATGATCACTTATAAGTATACATGGTTCATTCTGGATGAACCTGTGAAATTTCCATGGGATCGGGCTAGTTACTTTGCCAGGTCTAACATTGATTATGAGTTTAACTGGAGGATGGCGAGGGACCCATCCTGAACCGGGGTGATCGGCCTTCTTTTTTGGGGTATCCCATTAATACCTTTACTACAAGTGTTATGAGAAAGATCATTTTCACCACATGGAATCACATGAAATTTAATATTCTAGGTTTCTTATCAAATTAAAAGCTAATGAAATTCCGTTTTTCTCATTTTAATTAGCACTAGTAAATCGTGTATAGTAAATTGTAGATGTTAACTTATAAGTATAAAGGGTTCATTCTTTATGCACCTGTTAAATTTCCGTGGGATCGGGCTAGTTACTTTGCCAGGACTAACATTGATCATGAGTTTAACTGGAGGATGGCGAAGGACCCATCTTGAACCGGGGTGATCGTCCGTCTTTTTTGGGGTATCCCATTAATACCTTTACTACAAGTGTTATGAGAAAGATCATTTTCACCACATGGAATCTCATGAAATTTAATATTCTAGGTTTTTTATCAAATTAAAAGCTAATAAAATTCCATTGTTCTAATTTTAATAAGCACTAGTAAATCTTGTATAGTAAATTGTAGATGTTCACTTATAAGTATACAGGGTTCATTCTCGATGCACCTGTGAAATTTCCATGGGATCGGGCTAGTTACTTTGCCAGGACTAACATTGATCATGAGTTTAACTAGGGGATGGCGAAGGACCCATCCCGAACTGGAGTGATCGTCCGTCTTTTTTGGGGTATCCCATTAATACCTTTACTACAAGTGTTATGAGAAAGATCATTTTCACCACATGGAATCACATGAAATTTAATATTCTAGGTTTTTTATCAAATTAAAAGCTAATGAAATTCCATCATTCAAATTTTAATAAACACTAGTTAATCATGTATAGTAAATTGTAGATGATCACTTATAAGTATACATGGTTCATTCTGGATGAACCTGTGAAACTTCCATGGGATCGGGCTAGTTACTTTGCCAGGTCTAACATTGATTATGAGTTTAACTGGAGGATGGCGAGGGACCCATCCTGAACCGGGGTGATCGGCCTTCTTTTTTGGGGTATCCCATTAATACCTTTACTACAAGTGTTATGAGAAAGATCATTTTCACCACATGGAATCACATGAAATTTAATATTCTAGGTTTCTTATCAAATTAAAAGCTAATAAAATTCCATTTTTCTCATTTTAATAGGCACTAGTAAATCGTGTATAGTAAATTGTAGATGTTAACTTATAAGTATAAAGGGTTCACTCTTGATGCACCTGTGAAATTTCCATGGGATCGGGCTAGTTACTTTGCCAGGACTACCATTGATCATGAGTTTAACTGGAGGATGGCGAAGGACCCATCTTGAACCGGGGTGATCGTCCGTCTTTTTTGGGGTATCCCATTAATACCTTTACTACAAGTGTTATGAGAAAGATCATTTTCACCACATGGAATCTCATGAAATTTAATATTCTAGGTTTTTTATCAAATTAAAAGCTAATAAAATTCCATTGTTCTAATTTTAATAAGCACTAGTAAATCTTGTATAGTAAATTGTAGATGTTCACTTATAAGTATACAGGGTTGATTCTCGATGCACCTGTGAAATTTCCATGGGATCGGGCTAGTTACTTTGCCAGGACTAACATTGATCATGAGTTTAACTAGGGGATGGCGAAGGACCCATCCCGAACCGGAGTGATCGTCCGTCTTTTTTGGGGTATCCCATTAATACCTTTACTACAAGTGTTATGAGAAAGATCATTTTCACCACATGGAATCACATGAAATTTAATATTCTAGGTTTTTTATCAAATTAAAAGCTAATGAAATTCCATTTTTCAAATTTTAATAAGCACTAGTAAATCGTGTATAATAAATTGTAGATGATTACTTATAGGTATACAGGGTTCATTCTGGATGCACCTATGAAATTTCCGTGGGATCAGGCCAGTTACTTTGCCAGGGCTAACATTGATCATGAGTTTAACTGGAGAATGGCGAGGGACCCATCCTGAACGGGGGTGATCGTCCGTCTTTTTTTGGGATATCCCATTAATACCTTTACTACAAGTGTTATGAGAAAGATCATTTTCACCACATGGAATCACATGAAATTTAATATTCTAGGTTTTTTATCAAATTAAAAGCTAATAAAATTCCATTGTTCAAATTTTAATAAGCACTAGAAAATAGTGTGTAGTAAATTGTAGATGGTCACTTATAAGTATACAGGGTTCATTCTTGATGCATCTGTGAAATTTCCGTGGGATCGGGCTAGATACTTTGCCAGGACTAACATTGATCATGAGTTTAACTGGAGGATGGCGAAGGACCCATCCCGAACCGGGGTGATCACCTTTTTTTTTGGGGTATCCCATTAATACCTTTACTACAAGTGTTATGAGAAAGATCATTTTCACCACATGGAATCACATAAAATTTAATATTCTAGGTTTTTTATCAAATTCAAAGCTATTAAAATTCCATTTTTCAAATTTTAATAATCACTAGTAAATCGTGTATAATAAATTGTTGATGATTACTTATAAGTATACAGGGTTCATTTTGGATGCACCAGTGAAATTTCCGTGGGATCGGGCTAGTTACTTTGCCAGGGCTAACGTTGATCATGAGTTTAACTGGAGAATGGCGAGGGACCCATCCCGAACCGGGGTGATCGTCCATCTTTTTTGGGGTATCCCATTAAATACCTTTACTACAAGTGTTATGAGAAAGATCATTTTCACCACATGGAATCACATGAAATTTAATATTCTAGGTTTCTTATCAAATTAAAAGCTATTAAAATTCCATTGTTCAAATTTTAATAGGCACTAGTAAATCGTGTATGATAAATTGTAGATGATTACTTATAAGTATACAGGGTTCATTCTGGATGCACCAGTGAAATTTCCGTGGGATCGGGCTAGTTACTTTGCCAGGGTTAACATTGATCATGAGTTTAACTGGAGAATGGCGAGGGACCCATCCCGAACCGGGGTGATCATCCTTTTTTTTGGGGTATCCCATTAATACCTTTACTACAAGTGTTATGAGAAAGATCATTTTCACCACATGGAATCTCATAAAATTTAATATTCTAGGTTTTTTTATCAAATTAAAAGCTAAAAAAATTCCATTGTTCTAATTTTAATAAGCATTAGTAAATCATGTATAGTAAATTGTAGATGTTCACTTATATGTATACAGGGTTCATTCTCGATGCACCTATGAAATTTCCATGGGATCGGGCCAGTTACTTTGCCAGGACTAACATTGATCATGAGTTTAACTGGAGGATGGCGAAGGACCCATCCCGAACCGGAGTGATCGTCCGTCTTTTTTGGGGTATTTCATTAATACCTTTACTACAAGTGTTATGAGAAAGATCATTTTCCCCACATGGAATCACATGAAATTTAATATTCTAGGTTTTTTATCAAATTAAAAGCTAATAAAATTCCATCATTCAAATTTTAATAAGCACTAGTTAATCGTGTATAGTAAATTGTAGATGATCACTTATAAGTATACATGGTTCATTCTGGATGAACCTGTGAAATTTCCATGGGATCGGGCTAGTTACTTTGCCAGGACTAACATTGATCATGAGTTTAACTGGAGGATGGCGAAGGACCCATCCCGAACCGGAGTGATCGTCCGTCTTTTTTGGGGTATCCCATTAATACCTTTACTACAAGTGTTATGAGAAAGATCATTTTCACCACATGGAATCACATGAAATTTAATATTCTAGGTTTTTTATCAAATTAAAAGCTAATAAAATTCCATCATTCAAATTTTAATAAGCACTAGTTAATCGTGTATAGTAAATTGTAGATGATCACTTATAAGTATACATGGTTCATTCTGGATGAACCTGTGAAATTTCCATGGGATCGGGCTAGTTACTTTGCCAGGACTAACATTGATCATGAGTTTAACTGGAGGATGGCGAAGGACCCATCCCGAACTGGAGTGATCGTCCCATCCCGAACCGGAGTGATCGTCCGTCTTTTTTGGGGTATCCCATTAATACCTTTACTACAAGTGTTATGAGAAAGATCATTTTCACCACATGGAATCACATGAAATTTAATATTCTAGGTTTTTTATCAAATTAAAAGCTAATAAAATTCCATCATTCAAATTTTAATAAGCACTAGTTAATCGTGTATAGTAAATTCTAGATGATCACTTATAAGTATACATGGTTCATTCTGGATGAACCTGTGACATTTCCATGGGATCGGGCTAGTTACTTTGCCAGGTCTAACATTGATTATGAGTTTAACTGGAGGATGGCGAGGGACCCATCCTGAACCAGGGTGATCGGCCTTCTTTTTTGGGGTATCCCATTAATACCTTTACTACAAGTGTTATGAGAAAGATCATTTTCACCACATGGAATCACATGAAATTTAATATTCTAGGTTTTTTATTAAATTAAAAGCTAATAAAATTCCATTTTTCTCATTTTAATAAGCACTAGTAAATCGTGTATAATAAATTGTAGATGATTACTTATAAGTATACAGGGTTCATTTTGGATGCACCAGTGAAATTTCCGTGGGATCGGGCTAGTTACTTTGCCAGGGCTAACGTTGATCATGAGTTTAACTGGATAATGGCGAGGGACCCATCCCGAACCGGGGTGATCATCCATCTTTTTTGGGGTATCCCATTAATACCTTTACTACAAGTGTTATGAGAAAGATCATTTTCACCACATGGAATCACATGAAATTTAATATTCTAGGTTTCTTATCAAATTAAAAGCTATTAAAATTCCATTGTTCAACTTTTAATAGGCACTAGTAAATCGTGTATGATAAATTGTAGATGATTACTTATAAGTATACAGGGTTCATTCTGGATGCACCAGTGAAATTTCCGTGGGATCGGGCTAGTTACTTTGCCAGGGTTAACATTGATCATGAGTTTAACTGGAGAATGGCGAGGGACCCATCCTGAACCGGGGTGATCATCCGTCTTTTTGGGGTATCCCATTAATACCTTTACTACAAGTGTTATAAAAAAGATCATTTTCACCACATGGAATCCCATGAAATTTAATATTCTAGGTTTTTTATCAAATTAAAAGCTAATAAAATTCCATTTTTCTCATTTTAATAAGCACTAGTAAATCGTGTATAGTAAATTGTAGATGTTCACTTATAAGTATACAGGGTTCATTCTTGATGCACCTGTGAAATTTCCTTGGGATCGGGCTAGTTACTTTGCCAGGACTATCATTGATCGTGAGTTTAACTGGAGGGTGGCGAAGGACCCATCCCGAACCGGAGTGATCGTCCGTCTTTTTCGGGGTATCCCATTAATACCTTTACTACAAGTGTTATGAGAAAGATCATTTTCACCACATGGAATCCCATGAAATTTAATATTCTAGGTTTTTTATCAAATTAAAAGCTAATAAAATTCCATTGTTCTAATTTTAATAAGCACTAGTAAATCATGTATAGTAAATTGTAGATGATCACTTATAAGTATACAGGGTTCATTCTCGATGCACCTGTGAAATTTCCATGGGATCGGGCTAGTTACTTTGCCAGGACTAACATTGATCATGAGTTTAACTGGAGGATGGCGAAGGACCCATCCCGAACCGGAGTGATCGTCCGTCTTTTTTGGGGTATCCCATTAATACCTTTACTACAAGTGTTATGAGAAAGATCATTTTCACCACATGGAATCACATGAAATTTAATATTCTAGGTTTTTTATCAAATTAAAAGCTAATAAAATTCCATCATTCAAATTTTAATAAGCACTAGTTATCGGGTATAGTAAATTGTAGATGATCACTTATAAGTATACATGGTTCATTCTGGATGAACCTGTGACATTTCCATGGGATCGGGCTAGTTACTTTGCCAGGTCTAACATTGATTATGAGTTTAACTGGAGGATGGCGAGGGACCCATCCTGAACCAGGGTGATCGGCCTTCTTTTTTGGGGTATCCCATTAATACCTTTACTACAAGTGTTATGAGAAAGATCATTTTCACCACATGGAATCACATGAAATTTAATATTCTAGGTTTTTTATTAAATTAAAAGCTAATAAAATTCTATTTTTCTCATTTTAATAAGCACTAGTAAATCGTGTATAATAAATTGTTGATGATTACTTATAAGTATACAGGGTTCATTTTGGATGCACCAGTGAAATTTCCGTGGGATCGGGCTAGTTACTTTGCCAGGGCTAACGTTGATCATGAGTTTAACTGGATAATGGCGAGGGACCCATCCCGAACCGGGGTGATCATCCATCTTTTTTGGGGTATCCCATTAATACCTTTACTACAAGTGTTATGAGAAAGATCATTTTCACCACATGGAATCACATGAAATTTAATATTCTAGGTTTCTTATCAAATTAAAAGCTATTAAAATTCCATTGTTCAACTTTTAATAGGCACTAGTAAATCGTGTATGATAAATTGTAGATGATTACTTATAAGTATACAGGGTTCATTCTGGATGCACCAGTGAAATTTCCGTGGGATCGGGCTAGTTACTTTGCCAGGGTTAACATTGATCATGAGTTTAACTGGAGAATGGCGAGGGACCCATCCCGAACCGGGGTGATCATCCGTCTTTTTGGGGTATCCCATTAATACCTTTACTACAAGTGTTATAAAAAAGATCATTTTCACCACATGGAATCCCATGAAATTTAATATTCTAGGTTTTTTATCAAATTAAAAGCTAATAAAATTCCATTTTTCTCATTTTAATAAGCACTAGTAAATCGTGTATAGTAAATTGTAGATGTTCACTTATAAGTATACAGGGTTCATTCTTGATGCACCTGTGAAATTTCCTTGGGATCGGGCTAGTTACTTTGCCAGGACTATCATTGATCGTGAGTTTAACTGGAGGATGGCGAAGGACCCATCCCGAACCGGAGTGATCGTCCGTCTTTTTCGGGGTATCCCATTAATACCTTTACTACAAGTGTTATGAGAAAGATCATTTTCACCACATGGAATCCCATGAAATTTAATATTCTAGGTTTTTTATCAAATTAAAAGCTAATAAAATTCCATTGTTCTAATTTTAATAAGCACTAGTAAATCATGTATAGTAAATTGTAGATGTTCACTTATAAGTATACAGGGTTCATTCTCGATGCACCTGTGAAATTTCCATGGGATCGGGCTAGTTACTTTGCCAGGACTAACATTGATCATGAGTTTAACTGGAGGATGGCGAAGGACCCATCCCGAACCGGAGTGATCGTCCGTCTTTTTTGGGGTATCCCATTAATACCTTTACTACAAGTGTTATGAGAAAGATCATTTTCACCACATGGAATCACATGAAATTTAATATTCTAGGTTTTTTATCAAATTAAAAGCTAATAAAATTCCATCATTCAAATTTTAATAAGCACTAGTTAATCGTGTATAGTAAATTGTAGATGATCACTTATAAGTATACATGGTTCATTCTGGATGAACCTGTGAAATTTCCATGGGATCGGGCTAGTTACTTTGCCAGGTCTAACATTGATTATGAGTTTAACTGGAGGATGGCGAGGGACCCATCCTGAACCAGGGTGATCGGCCTTCTTTTTTGGGGTATCCCATTAATACCTTTACTACAAGTGTTATGAGAAAGATCATTTTCACCACATGGAATCACATGAAATTTAATATTCTAGGTTTTTTATTAAATTAAAAGCTAATGAAATTCCATTTTTCAAATTTTAATAAGCACTAGTAAATCGTGTATAATAAATTGTAGATGATTACTTATAAGTATACAGGGTTCATTCTGGATGCACCTATGAAATTTCCGTGGGATCAGGCCAGTTACTTTGCCAGGGCTAACATTGATCATGAGTTTAACTGGAGAATGGCGAGGGACCCATCCTGAACGGGGGTGATCGTCCGTCTTTTTTGGGATATCCCATTAATACCTTTACTACAAGTGTTATGAGAAAGATCATTTTCACCACATGGAATCACATGAAATTAATATTCTAGGTTTTTTTATCAAATTAAAAGCTAATAAAATTCCATTGTTCAAATTTTAATAAGCACTAGAAAATAGTGTGTAGTAAATTGTAGATGGTCACTTATAAGTATACCGGGTTAATTCTTGATGCACCTGTGAAATTTCCATGGGATCGAGCTAGATACTTTGCCAGGACTAACATTGATCATGAGTTTAACTGGAGGATGGCGAAGGACCCATCCCGAACCGGGGTGATCATCTTTTTTTTTGTGGTATCCCATAAATACCTTTACTACAAGTGTTATGAGAAAGATCATTTTCACCACATGGAATCACATAAAATTTAATATTCCATGTTTTTTATCAAATTAAAAGCTATTAAAATTCCATTTTTCAAATTTTCATAAGCACTAGTAAATCGTGTATAATAATTTGTGGATGATTACTTATAAGTATACAGGGTTCATTTTGGATGCACCAGTGAAATTTCCGTGGGATCGGGCTAGTTACTTTGCCAGGGCTAACGTTGATCATGAGTTTAACTGGATAATGGCGAGGGACCCATCCCGAACCGGGGTGATCGTCCATCTTTTTTGGGGTATCCCATTAATACCTTTACTACAAGTGTTATGAGAAAGATCATTTTCACCACATGGAATCACAGGAAATTTAATATTCTAGGTTTCTTATCAAATTAAAAGCTATTAAAATTCCATTGTTCAAATTTTAATAGGCACTAGTAAATCGTGTATGATAAATTGTAGATGATTACTTATAAGTGTACAGGGTTCATTCTGGATGCACCAATGAAATTTCCGTGGGATCGGGCTAGTTACTTTGCCAGGGCTAACATTGATCATGAGTTTAACTGGAGAATGGCGAGGGACCCATCCCGAACCGGGGTGATCGTCCATCTTTTTTGGGGTATCCCATTAATACCTTTACTACAAGTGTTATGAGAAAGATCATTTTCACCACATGGAATCACATGAAATTTAATATTCTAGGTTTCTTATCAAATTAAAAGCTATTAAAATTCCATTGTTCAAATTTTAATAGGCACTAGTAAATCGTGTATGATAAATTGTAGATGATTACTTATAAGTATACAGGGTTCATTCTGGATGCACCAGTGAAATTTCCGTGGGATCGGGCTAGTTACTTTGCCAGGGTTAACATTGATCATGAGTTTAACTGGAGAATGGTGAGGGACCCATCCCGAACCGGGGTGATCATACGTCTTTTTGGGGTATCCCATTAATACCTTTACTACAAGTGTTATAAAAAAGATCATTTTCACCACATGGAATCCCATGAAATTTAATATTCTAGGTTTTTTATCAAATTAAAAGCTAATAAAATTCCATTTTTCTCATTTTAATAAGCACCAGTAAATCGTGTATAGTAAATTGTAGATGTTCACTTATAAGTATACAGGGTTCATTCTTGATGCACCTGTGAAATTTCCTTGGGATCGGGCTAGTTACTTTGCCAGGACTATCATTGATCGTGAGTTTAACTGGAGGATGGCGAAGGACCCATCCCGAACCGGAGTGATCGTCCGTCTTTTTTGGGGTATCCCATTAATACCTTTACTACAAGTGTTATGAGAAAGATCATTTTCACCACATGGAATCACATGAAATTTAATATTCTAGGTTTTTTATCAAATTAAAAGCTAATAAAATTCCATCATTCAAATTTTAATAAGCACTAGTTAATCGTGTATAGTAAATTGTAGATGATCACTTATAAGTATACATGGTTCATTCTGGATGAACCTGTGACATTTCCATGGGATCGGGCTAGTTACTTTGCCAGGTCTAACATTGATTATGAGTTTAACTGGAGGATGGCGAGGGACCCATCCTGAACCAGGGTGATCGGCCTTCTTTTTTGGGGTATCCCATTAATACCTTTACTACAAGTGTTATGAGAAAGATCATTTTCACCACATGGAATCAAATGAAATTTAATATTCTAGGTTTTTTATTAAATTAAAAGCTAATAAAATTCCATTTTTCTCATTTTAATAAGCACTAGTAAATCGTGTATAATAAATTGTAGATGATTACTTATAAGTATACAGGGTTCATTCTGGATGCACCAGTGAAATTTCCGTGGGATCGGGCTAGTTACTTTGCCAGGGTTAACATTGATCATGAGTTTAACTGGAGAATGGCGAGGGACCCATCCCGAACCGGGGTGATCATCCGTCTTTTTGGGGTATCCCATTAATACCTTTACTACAAGTGTTATAAAAAAGATCATTTTCACCACATGGAATCCCATGAAATTTAATATTCTAGGTTTTTTATCAAATTAAAAGCTAATAAAATTCCATTTTTCTCATTTTAATAAGCACTAGTAAATCGTGTATAGTAAATTGTAGATGTTCACTTATAAGTATACAGGGTTCATTCTTGATGCACCTTTGAAATTTCCTTGGGATCGGGCTAGTTACTTTGCCAGGACTATCATTGATCGTGAGTTTAACTGGAGGATGGCGAAGGACCCATCCCGAACTGGAGTGATCGTCCGTCTTTTTCGGGGTATCCCATTAATACCTTTACTACAAGTGTTATGAGAAAGATCATTTTCACCACATGGAATCCCATGAAATTTAATATTCTAGGTTTTTTATCAAATTAAAAGCTAATAAAATTTCATTGTTCTAATTTTAATAAGCACTAGTAAATCATGTATAGTAAATTGTAGATGTTCACTTATAAGTATAAAGGGTTCATTCTTTATGCACCCGTGAAATTTCCGTGGGATCGGGCTAGTTACTTTGCCAGGACTAACATTGATCATGAGTTTAACTGGAGGATGGCGAAGGACCCATCTTGAACCGGGGTGATCGTCCGTCTTTTTTGGGGTATCCCATTAATACCTTTACTACAAGTGTTATGAGAAAGATCATTTTCACCACATGGAATCTCATGAAATTTAATATTCTAGGTTTTTTATCAAATTAAAAGCTAATAAAATTCCATTGTTCTAATTTTAATAAGCACTAGTAAATCTTGTATAGTAAATTGTAGATGTTCACTTATAAGTATACAGGGTTCATTCTCGATGCACCTGTGAAATTTCCATGGGATCGGGCTAGTTACTTTGCCAGGACTAACATTGATCATGAGTTTAACTAGGGGATGGCGAAGGACCCATCCCGAACTGGAGTGATCGTCCGTCTTTTTTGGGGTATCCCATTAATACCTTTACTACAAGTGTTATGAGAAAGATCATTTCACCACATGGAATCACATGAAATTTAATATTCTAGGTTTTTTATCAAATTAAAAGCTAATGAAATTCCATCATTCAAATTTTAATAAACACTAGTTAATCATGTATAGTAAATTGTAGATGATCACTTATAAGTATACATGGTTCATTCTGGATGAACCTGTGAAATTTCCATGGGATCGGGCTAGTTACTTTGCCAGGTCTAACATTGATTATGAGTTTAACTGGAGGATGGCGAGGGACCCATCCTGAACCGGGGTGATCGGCCTTCTTTTTTGGGGTATCCCATTAATACCTTTACTACAAGTGTTATGAGAAAGATCATTTTCACCACATGGAATCACATGAAATTTAATATTCTAGGTTTCTTATCAAATTAAAAGCTAATGAAATTCCATTTTTCTCATTTTAATTAGCACTAGTAAATCGTGTATAGTAAATTGTAGATGTTAACTTATAAGTATAAAGGGTTCATTCTTTATGCACCTGTTAAATTTCCGTGGGATCGGGCTAGTTACTTTGCCAGGACTAACATTGATCATGAGTTTAACTGGAGGATGGCGAAGGACCCATCTTGAACCGGGGTGATCGTCCGTCTTTTTTGGGGTATCCCATTAATACCTTTACTACAAGTGTTATGAGAAAGATCATTTTCACCACATGGAATCTCATGAAATTTAATATTCTAGGTTTTTTATCAAATTAAAAGCTAATAAAATTCCATTGTTCTAATTTTAATAAGCACTAGTAAATCTTGTATAGTAAATTGTAGATGTTCACTTATAAGTATACAGGGTTCATTCTCGATGCACCTGTGAAATTTCCATGGGATCGGGCTAGTTACTTTGCCAGGACTAACATTGATCATGAGTTTAACTAGGGGATGGCGAAGGACCCATCCCGAACTGGAGTGATCGTCCGTCTTTTTTGGGGTATCCCATTAATACCTTTACTACAAGTGTTATGAGAAAGATCATTTTCACCACATGGAATCACATGAAATTTAATATTCTAGGTTTTTTATCAAATTAAAAGCTAATGAAATTCCATCATTCAAATTTTAATAAACACTAGTTAATCATGTATAGTAAATTGTAGATGATCACTTATAAGTATACATGGTTCATTCTGGATGAACCTGTGAAATTTCCATGGGATCGGGCTAGTTACTTTGCCAGGTCTAACATTGATTATGAGTTTAACTGGAGGATGGCGAGGGACCCATCCTGAACCGGGGTGATCGGCCTTCTTTTTTGGGGTATCCCATTAATACCTTTACTACAAGTGTTATGAGAAAGATCATTTTCACCACATGGAATCACATGAAATTTAATATTCTAGGTTTCTTATCAAATTAAAAGCTAATAAAATTCCATTTTTCTCATTTTAATAGGCACTAGTAAATCGTGTATAGTAAATTGTAGATGTTAACTTATAAGTATAAAGGGTTCACTCTTGATGCACCTGTGAAATTTCCATGGGATCGGGCTAGTTACTTTGCCAGGACTACCATTGATCATGAGTTTAACTGGAGGATGGCGAAGGACCCATCTTGAACCGGGGTGATCGTCCGTCTTTTTTGGGGTATCCCATTAATACCTTTACTACAAGTGTTATGAGAAAGATCATTTTCACCACATGGAATCTCATGAAATTTAATATTCTAGGTTTTTTATCAAATTAAAAGCTAATAAAATTCCATTGTTCTAATTTTAATAAGCACTAGTAAATCTTGTATAGTAAATTGTAGATGTTCACTTATAAGTATACAGGGTTGATTCTCGATGCACCTGTGAAATTTCCATGGGATCGGGCTAGTTACTTTGCCAGGACTAACATTGATCATGAGTTTAACTAGGGGATGGCGAAGGACCCATCCCGAACCGGAGTGATCGTCCGTCTTTTTTGGGGTATCCCATTAATACCTTTACTACAAGTGTTATGAGAAAGATCATTTTCACCACATGGAATCACATGAAATTTAATATTCTAGGTTTTTTATCAAATTAAAAGCTAATGAAATTCCATTTTTCAAATTTTAATAAGCACTAGTAAATCGTGTATAATAAATTGTAGATGATTACTTATAGGTATACAGGGTTCATTCTGGATGCACCTATGAAATTTCCGTGGGATCAGGCCAGTTACTTTGCCAGGGCTAACATTGATCATGAGTTTAACTGGAGAATGGCGAGGGACCCATCCTTAACGGGGGTGATCGTCCGTCTTTTTTGGGATATCCCATTAATACCTTTACTACAAGTGTTATGAGAAAGATCATTTTCACCACATGGAATCACATGAAATTTAATATTCTAGGTTTTTTATCAAATTAAAAGCTAATAAAATTCCATTGTTCAAATTTTAATAAGCACTAGAAAATAGTGTGTAGTAAATTGTAGATGGTCACTTATAAGTATACAGGGTTCATTCTTGATGCATCTGTGAAATTTCCGTGGGATCGGGCTAGATACTTTGCCAGGACTAACATTGATCATGAGTTTAACTGGAGGATGGCGAAGGACCCATCCCAAACCGGGGTGATCACCTTTTTTTTTGGGGTATCCCATTAATACCTTTACTACAAGTGTTATGAGAAAGATCATTTTCACCACATGGAATCACATAAAATTTAATATTCTAGGTTTTTTATCAAATTCAAAGCTATTAAAATTCCATTTTTCAAATTTTAATAATCACTAGTAAATCGTGTATAATAAATTGTTGATGATTACTTATAAGTATACAGGGTTCATTTTGGATGCACCAGTGAAATTTCCGTGGGATCGGGCTAGTTACTTTGCCAGGGCTAACGTTGATCATGAGTTTAACTGGAGAATGGCGAGGGACCCATCCCGAACCGGGGTGATCGTCCATCTTTTTTGGGGTATCCCATTAAATACCTTTACTACAAGTGTTATGAGAAAGATCATTTTCACCACATGGAATCACATGAAATTTAATATTCTAGGTTTCTTATCAAATTAAAAGCTATTAAAATTCCATTGTTCAAATTTTAATAGGCACTAGTAAATCGTGTATGATAAATTGTAGATGATTACTTATAAGTATACAGGGTTCATTCTGGATGCACCAGTGAAATTTCCGTGGGATCGGGCTAGTTACTTTGCCAGGGTTAACATTGATCATGAGTTTAACTGGAGAATGGCGAGGGACCCATCCCGAACCGGGGTGATCATCCTTTTTTTTGGGGTATCCCATTAATACCTTTACTACAAGTGTTATGAGAAAGATCATTTTCACCACATGGAATCTCATAAAATTTAATATTCTAGGTTTTTTTATCAAATTAAAAGCTAAAAAAATTCCATTGTTCTAATTTTAATAAGCATTAGTAAATCATGTATAGTAAATTGTAGATGTTCACTTATATGTATACAGGGTTCATTCTCGATGCACCTATGAAATTTCCATGGGATCGGGCCAGTTACTTTGCCAGGACTAACATTGATCATGAGTTTAACTGGAGGATGGCGAAGGACCCATCCCGAACCGGAGTGATCGTCCGTCTTTTTTGGGGTATTTCATTAATACCTTTACTACAAGTGTTATGAGAAAGATCATTTTCCCCACATGGAATCACATGAAATTTAATATTCTAGGTTTTTTATCAAATTAAAAGCTAATAAAATTCCATCATTATAATTTTAATAAGCACTAGTTAATCGTGTATAGTAAATTGTAGATGATCACTTATAAGTATACATGGTTCATTCTGGATGAACCTGTGAAATTTCCATGGGATCGGGCTAGTTACTTTGCCAGGACTAACATTGATCATGAGTTTAACTGGAGGATGGCGAAGGACCCATCCCGAACCGGAGTGATCGTCCGTCTTTTTTGGGGTATCCCATTAATACCTTTACTACAAGTGTTATGAGAAAGATCATTTTCACCACATGGAATCACATGAAATTTAATATTCTAGGTTTTTTATCAAATTAAAAGCTAATAAAATTCCATCATTCAAATTTTAATAAGCACTAGTTAATCGTGTATAGTAAATTGTAGATGATCACTTATAAGTATACATGGTTCATTCTGGATGAACCTGTGAAATTTCCATGGGATCGGGCTAGTTACTTTGCCAGGACTAACATTGATCATGAGTTTAACTGGAGGATGGCGAAGGACCCATCCCGAACTGGAGTGATCGTCCCATCCCGAACCGGAGTGATCGTCCGTCTTTTTTGGGGTATCCCATTAATACCTTTACTACAAGTGTTATGAGAAAGATCATTTTCACCACATGGAATCACATGAAATTTAATATTCTAGGTTTTTTATCAAATTAAAAGCTAATAAAATTCCATCATTCAAATTTTAATAAGCACTAGTTAATCGTGTATAGTAAATTCTAGATGATCACTTATAAGTATACATGGTTCATTCTGGATGAACCTGTGACATTTCCATGGGATCGGGCTAGTTACTTTGCCAGGTCTAACATTGATTATGAGTTTAACTGGAGGATGGCGAGGGACCCATCCTGAACCAGGGTGATCGGCCTTCTTTTTTGGGGTATCCCATTAATACCTTTACTACAAGTGTTATGAGAAAGATCATTTTCACCACATGGAATCACATGAAATTTAATATTCTAGGTTTTTTATTAAATTAAAAGCTAATAAAATTCCATTTTTCTCATTTTAATAAGCACTAGTAAATCGTGTATAATAAATTGTAGATGATTACTTATAAGTATACAGGGTTCATTTTGGATGCACCAGTGAAATTTCCGTGGGATCGGGCTAGTTACTTTGCCAGGGCTAACGTTGATCATGAGTTTAACTGGATAATGGCGAGGGACCCATCCCGAACCGGGGTGATCATCCATCTTTTTTGGGGTATCCCATTAATACCTTTACTACAAGTGTTATGAGAAAGATCATTTTCACCACATGGAATCACATGAAATTTAATATTCTAGGTTTCTTATCAAATTAAAAGCTATTAAAATTCCATTGTTCAACTTTTAATAGGCACTAGTAAATCGTGTATGATAAATTGTAGATGATTACTTATAAGTATACAGGGTTCATTCTGGATGCACCAGTGAAATTTCCGTGGGATCGGGCTAGTTACTTTGCCAGGGTTAACATTGATCATGAGTTTAACTGGAGAATGGCGAGGGACCCATCCCGAACCGGGGTGATCATCCGTCTTTTTGGGGTATCCCATTAATACCTTTACTACAAGTGTTATAAAAAAGATCATTTTCACCACATGGAATCCCATGAAATTTAATATTCTAGGTTTTTTATCAAATTAAAAGCTAATAAAATTCCATTTTTCTCATTTTAATAAGCACTAGTAAATCGTGTATAGTAAATTGTAGATGTTCACTTATAAGTATACAGGGTTCATTCTTGATGCACCTGTGAAATTTCCTTGGGATCGGGCTAGTTACTTTGCCAGGACTATCATTGATCGTGAGTTTAACTGGAGGGTGGCGAAGGACCCATCCCGAACCGGAGTGATCGTCCGTCTTTTTCGGGGTATCCCATTAATACCTTTACTACAAGTGTTATGAGAAAGATCATTTTCACCACATGGAATCCCATGAAATTTAATATTCTAGGTTTTTTATCAAATTAAAAGCTAATAAAATTCCATTGTTCTAATTTTAATAAGCACTAGTAAATCATGTATAGTAAATTGTAGATGTTCACTTATAAGTATACAGGGTTCATTCTCGATGCACCTGTGAAATTTCCATGGGATCGGGCTAGTTACTTTGCCAGGACTAACATTGATCATGAGTTTAACTGGAGGATGGCGAAGGACCCATCCCGAACCGGAGTGATCGTCCGTCTTTTTTGGGGTATCCCATTAATACCTTTACTACAAGTGTTATGAGAAAGATCATTTTCACCACATGGAATCACATGAAATTTAATATTCTAGGTTTTTTATCAAATTAAAAGCTAATAAAATTCCATCATTCAAATTTTAATAAGCACTAGTTATCGGGTATAGTAAATTGTAGATGATCACTTATAAGTATACATGGTTCATTCTGGATGAACCTGTGACATTTCCATGGGATCGGGCTAGTTACTTTGCCAGGTCTAACATTGATTATGAGTTTAACTGGAGGATGGCGAGGGACCCATCCTGAACCAGGGTGATCGGCCTTCTTTTTTGGGGTATCCCATTAATACCTTTACTACAAGTGTTATGAGAAAGATCATTTTCACCACATGGAATCACATGAAATTTAATATTCTAGGTTTTTTATTAAATTAAAAGCTAATAAAATTCTATTTTTCTCATTTTAATAAGCACTAGTAAATCGTGTATAATAAATTGTTGACGATTACTTATAAGTATACAGGGTTCATTTTGGATGCACCAGTGAAATTTCCGTGGGATCGGGCTAGTTACTTTGCCAGGGCTAACGTTGATCATGAGTTTAACTGGATAATGGCGAGGGACCCATCCCGAACCGGGGTGATCATCCATCTTTTTTGGGGTATCCCATTAATACCTTTACTACAAGTGTTATGAGAAAGATCATTTTCACCACATGGAATCACATGAAATTTAATATTCTAGGTTTCTTATCAAATTAAAAGCTATTAAAATTCCATTGTTCAACTTTTAATGGGCACTAGTAAATCGTGTATGATAAATTGTAGATGATTACTTATAAGTATACAGGGTTCATTCTGGATGCACCAGTGAAATTTCCGTGGGATCGGGCTAGTTACTTTGCCAGGGTTAACATTGATCATGAGTTTAACTGGAGAATGGCGAGGGACCCATCCCGAACCGGGGTGATCATCCGTCTTTTTGGGGTATCCCATTAATACCTTTACTACAAGTGTTATAAAAAAGATCATTTTCACCACATGGAATCCCATGAAATTTAATATTCTAGGTTTTTTATCAAATTAAAAGCTAATAAAATTCCATTTTTCTCATTTTAATAAGCACTAGTAAATCGTGTATAGTAAATTGTAGATGTTCACTTATAAGTATACAGGGTTCATTCTTGATGCACCTGTGAAATTTCCTTGGGATCGGGCTAGTTACTTTGCCAGGACTATCATTGATCGTGAGTTTAACTGGAGGATGGCGAAGGACCCATCCCGAACCGGAGTGATCGTCCGTCTTTTTCGGGGTATCCCATTAATACCTTTACTACAAGTGTTATGAGAAAGATCATTTTCACCACATGGAATCCCATGAAATTTAATATTCTAGGTTTTTTATCAAATTAAAAGCTAATAAAATTCCATTGTTCTAATTTTAATAAGCACTAGTAAATCATGTATAGTAAATTGTAGATGTTCACTTATAAGTATACAGGGTTCATTCTCGATGCACCTGTGAAATTTCCATGGGATCGGGCTAGTTACTTTGCCAGGACTAACATTGATCATGAGTTTAACTGGAGGATGGCGAAGGACCCATCCCGAACCGGAGTGATCGTCCGTCTTTTTTGGGGTATCCCATTAATACCTTTACTACAAGTGTTATGAGAAAGATCATTTTCACCACATGGAATCACATGAAATTTAATATTCTAGGTTTTTTATCAAATTAAAAGCTAATAAAATTCCATCATTCAAATTTTAATAAGCACTAGTTAATCGTGTATAGTAAATTGTAGATGATCACTTATAAGTATACATGGTTCATTCTGGATGAACCTGTGAAATTTCCATGGGATCGGGCTAGTTACTTTGCCAGGTCTAACATTGATTATGAGTTTAACTGGAGGATGGCGAGGGACCCATCCTGAACCAGGGTGATCGGCCTTCTTTTTTGGGGTATCCCATTAATACCTTTACTACAAGTGTTATGAGAAAGATCATTTTCACCACATGGAATCACATGAAATTTAATATTCTAGGTTTTTTATTAAATTAAAAGCTAATGAAATTCCATTTTTCAAATTTTAATAAGCACTAGTAAATCGTGTATAATAAATTGTAGATGATTACTTATAAGTATACAGGGTTCATTCTGGATGCACCTATGAAATTTCCGTGGGATCAGGCCAGTTACTTTGCCAGGGCTAACATTGATCATGAGTTTAACTGGAGAATGGCGAGGGACCCATCCTGAACGGGGGTGATCGTCCGTCTTTTTTGGGATATCCCATTAATACCTTTACTACAAGTGTTATGAGAAAGATCATTTTCACCACATGGAATCACATGAAATTAATATTCTAGGTTTTTTTATCAAATTAAAAGCTAATAAAATTCCATTGTTCAAATTTTAATAAGCACTAGAAAATAGTGTGTAGTAAATTGTAGATGGTCACTTATAAGTATACAGGGTTAATTCTTGATGCACCTGTGAAATTTCCATGGGATCGAGCTAGATACTTTGCCAGGACTAACATTGATCATGAGTTTAACTGGAGGATGGCGAAGGACCCATCCCGAACCGGGGTGATCATCTTTTTTTTTGTGGTATCCCATAAATACCTTTACTACAAGTGTTATGAGAAAGATCATTTTCACCACATGGAATCACATAAAATTTAATATTCCATGTTTTTTATCAAATTAAAAGCTATTAAAATTCCATTTTTCAAATTTTCATAAGCACTAGTAAATCGTGTATAATAATTTGTGGATGATTACTTATAAGTATACAGGGTTCATTTTGGATGCACCAGTGAAATTTCCGTGGGATCGGGCTAGTTACTTTGCCAGGGCTAACGTTGATCATGAGTTTAACTGGATAATGGCGAGGGACCCATCCCGAACCGGGGTGATCGTCCATCTTTTTTGGGGTATCCCATTAATACCTTTACTACAAGTGTTATGAGAAAGATCATTTTCACCACATGGAATCACAGGAAATTTAATATTCTAGGTTTCTTATCAAATTAAAAGCTATTAAAATTCCATTGTTCAAATTTTAATAGGCACTAGTAAATCGTGTATGATAAATTGTAGATGATTACTTATAAGTGTACAGGGTTCATTCTGGATGCACCAATGAAATTTCCGTGGGATCGGGCTAGTTACTTTGCCAGGGCTAACATTGATCATGAGTTTAACTGGAGAATGGCGAGGGACCCATCCCGAACCGGGGTGATCGTCCATCTTTTTTGGGGTATCCCATTAATACCTTTACTACAAGTGTTATGAGAAAGATCATTTTCACCACATGGAATCACGTGAAATTTAATATTCTAGGTTTCTTATCAAATTAAAAGCTATTAAAATTCCATTGTTCAAATTTTAATAGGCACTAGTAAATCGTGTATGATAAATTGTAGATGATTACTTATAAGTATACAGGGTTCATTCTGGATGCACCAGTGAAATTTCCGTGGGATCGGGCTAGTTACTTTGCCAGGGTTAACATTGATCATGAGTTTAACTGGAGAATGGTGAGGGACCCATCCCGAACCGGGGTGATCATACGTCTTTTTGGGGTATCCCATTAATACCTTTACTACAAGTGTTATAAAAAAGATCATTTTCACCACATGGAATCCCATGAAATTTAATATTCTAGGTTTTTTATCAAATTAAAAGCTAATAAAATTCCATTTTACTCATTTTAATAAGCACCAGTAAATCGTGTATAGTAAATTGTAGATGTTCACTTATAAGTATACAGGGTTCATTCTTGATGCACCTGTGAAATTTCCTTGGGATCGGGCTAGTTACTTTGCCAGGACTATCATTGATCGTGAGTTTAACTGGAGGATGGCGAAGGACCCATCCCGAACCGGAGTGATCGTCCGTCTTTTTCGGGGTATCCCATTGATACCTTTACTACAAGTGTTATGAGAAAGATCATTTTTACCACATGGAATCTCATAAAATTTAATATTCCAGGTTTTTTATCAAATTAAAAGCTATTAAAATTCCATTTTTCAAATTTTCATAAGCACTAGTAAATCGTGTATAATAATTTGTGGATGATTACTTATAAGTATACAGGGTTCATTTTGGATGCACCAGTAAAATTTCCGTGGGATCGGGCTAGTTACTTTGCCAGGGCTAACGTTGATCATGAGTTTAACTGGATAATGGCGAGGGACCCATCCCGAACCGGGGTGATCGTCCATCTTTTTTGGGGTATCCCATTAATACCTTTACTACAAGTGTTATGAGAAAGATCATTTTCACCACATGGAATCACATGAAATTTAATATTCTAGGTTTCTTATCAAATTAAAAGCTATTAAAATTCCATTGTTCAAATTTTAATAGGCACTAGTAAATCGTGTATGATAAATTGTAGATGATTACTTATAAGTGTACAGGGTTCATTCTGGATGCACCAATGAAATTTCCGTGGGATCGGGCTAGTTACTTTGCCAGGGCTAACATTGATCATGAGTTTAACTGGAGAATGGCGAGGGACCCATCCCGAACCGGGGTGATCGTCCATCTTTTTTGGGGTATCCCATTAATACCTTTACTACAAGTGTTATGAGAAAGATCATTTTCACCACATGGAATCACATGAAATTTAATATTCTAGGTTTTTTATCAAATTAAAAGCTAATAAAATTCCATCATTCAAATTTTAATAAGCACTAGTTAATCGTGTATAGTAAATTGTAGATGATCACTTATAAGTATACATGGTTCATTCTGGATGAACCTGTGACATTTCCATGGGATCGGGCTAGTTACTTTGCCAGGTCTAACATTGATTATGAGTTTAACTGGAGGATGGCGAGGGACCCATCCTGAACCAGGGTGATCGGCCTTCTTTTTTGGGGTATCCCATTAATACCTTTACTACAAGTGTTTTGAGAAAGATCATTTTCACCACATGGAATCAAATGAAATTTAATATTCTAGGTTTTTTATTAAATTAAAAGCTAATAAAATTCCATTTTTCTCATTTTAATAAGCACTAGTAAATCGTGTATAATAAATTGTAGATGATTACTTATAAGTATACAGGGTTCATTCTGGATGCACCAGTGAAATTTCCGTGGGATCGGGCTAGTTACTTTGCCAGGGTTAACATTGATCATGAGTTTAACTGGAGAATGGCGAGGGACCCATCCCGAACCGGGGTGATCATCCGTCTTTTTGGGGTATCCCATTAATACCTTTACTACAAGTGTTATAAAAAAGATCATTTTCACCACATGGAATCCCATGAAATTTAATATTCTAGGTTTTTTATCAAATTAAAAGCTAATAAAATTCCATTTTTCTCATTTTAATAAGCACTAGTAAATCGTGTATAGTAAATTGTAGATGTTCACTTATAAGTATACAGGGTTCATTCTTGATGCACCTTTGAAATTTCCTTGGGATCGGGCTAGTTACTTTGCCAGGACTATCATTGATCGTGAGTTTAACTGGAGGATGGCGAAGGACCCATCCCGAACTGGAGTGATCGTCCGTCTTTTTCGGGGTATCCCATTAATACCTTTACTACAAGTGTTATGAGAAAGATCATTTTCACCACATGGAATCCCATGAAATTTAATATTCTAGGTTTTTTATCAAATTAAAAGCTAATAAAATTTCATTGTTCTAATTTTAATAAGCACTAGTAAATCATGTATAGTAAATTGTAGATGTTCACTTATAAGTATAAAGGGTTCATTCTTTATGCACCCGTGAAATTTCCGTGGGATCGGGCTAGTTACTTTGCCAGGACTAACATTGATCATGAGTTTAACTGGAGGATGGCGAAGGACCCATCTTGAACCGGGGTGATCGTCCGTCTTTTTTGGGGTATCCCATTAATACCTTTACTACAAGTGTTATGAGAAAGATCATTTTCACCACATGGAATCTCATGAAATTTAATATTCTAGGTTTTTTATCAAATTAAAAGCTAATAAAATTCCATTGTTCTAATTTTAATAAGCACTAGTAAATCTTGTATAGTAAATTGTAGATGTTCACTTATAAGTATACAGGGTTCATTCTCGATGCACCTGTGAAATTTCCATGGGATCGGGCTAGTTACTTTGCCAGGACTAACATTGATCATGAGTTTAACTAGGGGATGGCGAAGGACCCATCCCGAACTGGAGTGATCGTCCGTCTTTTTTGGGGTATCCCATTAATACCTTTACTACAAGTGTTATGAGAAAGATCATTTCACCACATGGAATCACATGAAATTTAATATTCTAGGTTTTTTATCAAATTAAAAGCTAATGAAATTCCATCATTCAAATTTTAATAAACACTAGTTAATCATGTATAGTAAATTGTAGATGATCACTTATAAGTATACATGGTTCATTCTGGATGAACCTGTGAAATTTCCATGGGATCGGGCTAGTTACTTTGCCAGGTCTAACATTGATTATGAGTTTAACTGGAGGATGGCGAGGGACCCATCCTGAACCGGGGTGATCGGCCTTCTTTTTTGGGGTATCCCATTAATACCTTTACTACAAGTGTTATGAGAAAGATCATTTTCACCACATGGAATCACATGAAATTTAATATTCTAGGTTTCTTATCAAATTAAAAGCTAATGAAATTCCGTTTTTCTCATTTTAATTAGCACTAGTAAATCGTGTATAGTAAATTGTAGATGTTAACTTATAAGTATAAAGGGTTCATTCTTTATGCACCTGTTAAATTTCCGTGGGATCGGGCTAGTTACTTTGCCAGGACTAACATTGATCATGAGTTTAACTGGAGGATGGCGAAGGACCCATCTTGAACCGGGGTGATCGTCCGTCTTTTTTGGGGTATCCCATTAATACCTTTACTACAAGTGTTATGAGAAAGATCATTTTCACCACATGGAATCTCATGAAATTTAATATTCTAGGTTTTTTATCAAATTAAAAGCTAATAAAATTCCATTGTTCTAATTTTAATAAGCACTAGTAAATCTTGTATAGTAAATTGTAGATGTTCACTTATAAGTATACAGGGTTCATTCTCGATGCACCTGTGAAATTTCCATGGGATCGGGCTAGTTACTTTGCCAGGACTAACATTGATCATGAGTTTAACTAGGGGATGGCGAAGGACCCATCCCGAACTGGAGTGATCGTCCGTCTTTTTTGGGGTATCCCATTAATACCTTTACTACAAGTGTTATGAGAAAGATCATTTTCACCACATGGAATCACATGAAATTTAATATTCTAGGTTTTTTATCAAATTAAAATCTAATGAAATTCCATCATTCAAATTTTAATAAACACTAGTTAATCATGTATAGTAAATTGTAGATGATCACTTATAAGTATACATGGTTCATTCTGGATGAACCTGTGAAACTTCCATGGGATCGGGCTAGTTACTTTGCCAGGTCTAACATTGATTATGAGTTTAACTGGAGGATGGCGAGGGACCCATCCTGAACCGGGGTGATCGGCCTTCTTTTTTGGGGTATCCCATTAATACCTTTACTACAAGTGTTATGAGAAAGATCATTTTCACCACATGGAATCACATGAAATTTAATATTCTAGGTTTCTTATCAAATTAAAAGCTAATAAAATTCCATTTTTCTCATTTTAATAGGCACTAGTAAATCGTGTATAGTAAATTGTAGATGTTAACTTATAAGTATAAAGGGTTCACTCTTGATGCACCTGTGAAATTTCCATGGGATCGGGCTAGTTACTTTGCCAGGACTACCATTGATCATGAGTTTAACTGGAGGATGGCGAAGGACCCATCTTGAACCGGGGTGATCGTCCGTCTTTTTTGGGGTATCCCATTAATACCTTTACTACAAGTGTTATGAGAAAGATCATTTTCACCACATGGAATCTCATGAAATTTAATATTCTAGGTTTTTTATCAAATTAAAAGCTAATAAAATTCCATTGTTCTAATTTTAATAAGCACTAGTAAATCTTGTATAGTAAATTGTAGATGTTCACTTATAAGTATACAGGGTTCATTCTCGATGCACCTGTGAAATTTCCATGGGATCGGGCTAGTTACTTTGCCAGGACTAACATTGATCATGAGTTTAACTAGGGGATGGCGAAGGACCCATCCCGAACTGGAGTGATCGTCCGTCTTTTTTGGGGTATCCCATTAATACCTTTACTACAAGTGTTATGAGAAAGATCATTTCACCACATGGAATCACATGAAATTTAATATTCTAGGTTTTTTATCAAATTAAAAGCTAATGAAATTCCATCATTCAAATTTTAATAAACACTAGTTAATCATGTATAGTAAATTGTAGATGATCACTTATAAGTATACATGGTTCATTCTGGATGAACCTGTGAAATTTCCATGGGATCGGGCTAGTTACTTTGCCAGGTCTAACATTGATTATGAGTTTAACTGGAGGATGGCGAGGGACCCATCCTGAACCGGGGTGATCGGCCTTCTTTTTTGGGGTATCCCATTAATACCTTTACTACAAGTGTTATGAGAAAGATCATTTTCACCACATGGAATCACATGAAATTTAATATTCTAGGTTTCTTATCAAATTAAAAGCTAATGAAATTCCGTTTTTCTCATTTTAATTAGCACTAGTAAATCGTGTATAGTAAATTGTAGATGTTAACTTATAAGTATAAAGGGTTCATTCTTTATGCACCTGTTAAATTTCCGTGGGATCGGGCTAGTTACTTTGCCAGGACTAACATTGATCATGAGTTTAACTGGAGGATGGCGAAGGACCCATCTTGAACCGGGGTGATCGTCCGTCTTTTTTGGGGTATCCCATTAATACCTTTACTACAAGTGTTATGAGAAAGATCATTTTCACCACATGGAATCTCATGAAATTTAATATTCTAGGTTTTTTATCAAATTAAAAGCTAATAAAATTCCATTGTTCTAATTTTAATAAGCACTAGTAAATCTTGTATAGTAAATTGTAGATGTTCACTTATAAGTATACAGGGTTCATTCTCGATGCACCTGTGAAATTTCCATGGGATCGGGCTAGTTACTTTGCCAGGACTAACATTGATCATGAGTTTAACTAGGGGATGGCGAAGGACCCATCCCGAACTGGAGTGATCGTCCGTCTTTTTTGGGGTATCCCATTAATACCTTTACTACAAGTGTTATGAGAAAGATCATTTTCACCACATGGAATCACATGAAATTTAATATTCTAGGTTTTTTATCAAATTAAAAGCTAATGAAATTCCATCATTCAAATTTTAATAAACACTAGTTAATCATGTATAGTAAATTGTAGATGATCACTTATAAGTATACATGGTTCATTCTGGATGAACCTGTGAAACTTCCATGGGATCGGGCTAGTTACTTTGCCAGGTCTAACATTGATTATGAGTTTAACTGGAGGATGGCGAGGGACCCATCCTGAACCGGGGTGATCGGCCTTCTTTTTTGGGGTATCCCATTAATACCTTTACTACAAGTGTTATGAGAAAGATCATTTTCACCACATGGAATCACATGAAATTTAATATTCTAGGTTTCTTATCAAATTAAAAGCTAATAAAATTCCATTTTTCTCATTTTAATAGGCACTAGTAAATCGTGTATAGTAAATTGTAGATGTTAACTTATAAGTATAAAGGGTTCACTCTTGATGCACCTGTGAAATTTCCATGGGATCGGGCTAGTTACTTTGCCAGGACTACCATTGATCATGAGTTTAACTGGAGGATGGCGAAGGACCCATCTTGAACCGGGGTGATCGTCCGTCTTTTTTGGGGTATCCCATTAATACCTTTACTACAAGTGTTATGAGAAAGATCATTTTCACCACATGGAATCTCATGAAATTTAATATTCTAGGTTTTTTATCAAATTAAAAGCTAATAAAATTCCATTGTTCTAATTTTAATAAGCACTAGTAAATCTTGTATAGTAAATTGTAGATGTTCACTTATAAGTATACAGGGTTGATTCTCGATGCACCTGTGAAATTTCCATGGGATCGGGCTAGTTACTTTGCCAGGACTAACATTGATCATGAGTTTAACTAGGGGATGGCGAAGGACCCATCCCGAACCGGAGTGATCGTCCGTCTTTTTTGGGGTATCCCATTAATACCTTTACTACAAGTGTTATGAGAAAGATCATTTTCACCACATGGAATCACATGAAATTTAATATTCTAGGTTTTTTATCAAATTAAAAGCTAATGAAATTCCATTTTTCAAATTTTAATAAGCACTAGTAAATCGTGTATAATAAATTGTAGATGATTACTTATAGGTATACAGGGTTCATTCTGGATGCACCTATGAAATTTCCGTGGGATCAGGCCAGTTACTTTGCCAGGGCTAACATTGATCATGAGTTTAACTGGAGAATGGCGAGGGACCCATCCTGAACGGGGGTGATCGTCCGTCTTTTTTGGGATATCCCATTAATACCTTTACTACAAGTGTTATGAGAAAGATCATTTTCACCACATGGAATCACATGAAATTTAATATTCTAGGTTTTTTATCAAATTAAAAGCTAATAAAATTCCATTGTTCAAATTTTAATAAGCACTAGAAAATAGTGTGTAGTAAATTGTAGATGGTCACTTATAAGTATACAGGGTTCATTCTTGATGCATCTGTGAAATTTCCGTGGGATCGGGCTAGATACTTTGCCAGGACTAACATTGATCATGAGTTTAACTGGAGGATGGCGAAGGACCCATCCCGAACCGGGGTGATCACCTTTTTTTTTGGGGTATCCCATTAATACCTTTACTACAAGTGTTATGAGAAAGATCATTTTCACCACATGGAATCACATAAAATTTAATATTCTAGGTTTTTTATCAAATTCAAAGCTATTAAAATTCCATTTTTCAAATTTTAATAATCACTAGTAAATCGTGTATAATAAATTGTTGATGATTACTTATAAGTATACAGGGTTCATTTTGGATGCACCAGTGAAATTTCCGTGGGATCGGGCTAGTTACTTTGCCAGGGCTAACGTTGATCATGAGTTTAACTGGAGAATGGCGAGGGACCCATCCCGAACCGGGGTGATCGTCCATCTTTTTTGGGGTATCCCATTAAATACCTTTACTACAAGTGTTATGAGAAAGATCATTTTCACCACATGGAATCACATGAAATTTAATATTCTAGGTTTCTTATCAAATTAAAAGCTATTAAAATTCCATTGTTCAAATTTTAATAGGCACTAGTAAATCGTGTATGATAAATTGTAGATGATTACTTATAAGTATACAGGGTTCATTCTGGATGCACCAGTGAAATTTCCGTGGGATCGGGCTAGTTACTTTGCCAGGGTTAACATTGATCATGAGTTTAACTGGAGAATGGCGAGGGACCCATCCCGAACCGGGGTGATCATCCTTTTTTTTGGGGTATCCCATTAATACCTTTACTACAAGTGTTATGAGAAAGATCATTTTCACCACATGGAATCTCATAAAATTTAATATTCTAGGTTTTTTTATCAAATTAAAAGCTAAAAAAATTCCATTGTTCTAATTTTAATAAGCATTAGTAAATCATGTATAGTAAATTGTAGATGTTCACTTATATGTATACAGGGTTCATTCTCGATGCACCTATGAAATTTCCATGGGATCGGGCCAGTTACTTTGCCAGGACTAACATTGATCATGAGTTTAACTGGAGGATGGCGAAGGACCCATCCCGAACCGGAGTGATCGTCCGTCTTTTTTGGGGTATTTCATTAATACCTTTACTACAAGTGTTATGAGAAAGATCATTTTCCCCACATGGAATCACATGAAATTTAATATTCTAGGTTTTTTATCAAATTAAAAGCTAATAAAATTCCATCATTCAAATTTTAATAAGCACTAGTTAATCGTGTATAGTAAATTGTAGATGATCACTTATAAGTATACATGGTTCATTCTGGATGAACCTGTGAAATTTCCATGGGATCGGGCTAGTTACTTTGCCAGGACTAACATTGATCATGAGTTTAACTGGAGGATGGCGAAGGACCCATCCCGAACCGGAGTGATCGTCCGTCTTTTTTGGGGTATCCCATTAATACCTTTACTACAAGTGTTATGAGAAAGATCATTTTCACCACATGGAATCACATGAAATTTAATATTCTAGGTTTTTTATCAAATTAAAAGCTAATAAAATTCCATCATTCAAATTTTAATAAGCACTAGTTAATCGTGTATAGTAAATTGTAGATGATCACTTATAAGTATACATGGTTCATTCTGGATGAACCTGTGAAATTTCCATGGGATCGGGCTAGTTACTTTGCCAGGACTAACATTGATCATGAGTTTAACTGGAGGATGGCGAAGGACCCATCCCGAACTGGAGTGATCGTCCCATCCCGAACCGTAGTGATCGTCCGTCTTTTTTGGGGTATCCCATTAATACCTTTACTACAAGTGTTATGAGAAAGATCATTTTCACCACATGGAATCACATGAAATTTAATATTCTAGGTTTTTTATCAAATTAAAAGCTAATAAAATTCCATCATTCAAATTTTAATAAGCACTAGTTAATCGTGTATAGTAAATTCTAGATGATCACTTATAAGTATACATGGTTCATTCTGGATGAACCTGTGACATTTCCATGGGATCGGGCTAGTTACTTTGCCAGGTCTAACATTGATTATGAGTTTAACTGGAGGATGGCGAGGGACCCATCCTGAACCAGGGTGATCGGCCTTCTTTTTTGGGGTATCCCATTAATACCTTTACTACAAGTGTTATGAGAAAGATCATTTTCACCACATGGAATCACATGAAATTTAATATTCTAGGTTTTTTATTAAATTAAAAGCTAATAAAATTCCATTTTTCTCATTTTAATAAGCACTAGTAAATCGTGTATAATAAATTGTAGATGATTACTTATAAGTATACAGGGTTCATTTTGGATGCACCAGTGAAATTTCCGTGGGATCGGGCTAGTTACTTTGCCAGGGCTAACGTTGATCATGAGTTTAACTGGATAATGGCGAGGGACCCATCCCGAACCGGGGTGATCATCCATCTTTTTTGGGGTATCCCATTAATACCTTTACTACAAGTGTTATGAGAAAGATCATTTTCACCACATGGAATCACATGAAATTTAATATTCTAGGTTTCTTATCAAATTAAAAGCTATTAAAATTCCATTGTTCAACTTTTAATAGGCACTAGTAAATCGTGTATGATAAATTGTAGATGATTACTTATAAGTATACAGGGTTCATTCTGGATGCACCAGTGAAATTTCCGTGGGATCGGGCTAGTTACTTTGCCAGGGTTAACATTGATCATGAGTTTAACTGGAGAATGGCGAGGGACCCATCCCGAACCGGGGTGATCATCCGTCTTTTTGGGGTATCCCATTAATACCTTTACTACAAGTGTTATAAAAAAGATCATTTTCACCACATGGAATCCCATGAAATTTAATATTCTAGGTTTTTTATCAAATTAAAAGCTAATAAAATTCCATTTTTCTCATTTTAATAAGCACTAGTAAATCGTGTATAGTAAATTGTAGATGTTCACTTATAAGTATACAGGGTTCATTCTTGATGCACCTGTGAAATTTCCTTGGGATCGGGCTAGTTACTTTGCCAGGACTATCATTGATCGTGAGTTTAACTGGAGGGTGGCGAAGGACCCATCCCGAACCGGAGTGATCGTCCATCTTTTTCGGGGTATCCCATTAATACCTTTACTACAAGTGTTATGAGAAAGATCATTTTCACCACATGGAATCCCATGAAATTTAATATTCTAGGTTTTTTATCAAATTAAAAGCTAATAAAATTCCATTGTTCTAATTTTAATAAGCACTAGTAAATCATGTATAGTAAATTGTAGATGATCACTTATAAGTATACAGGGTTCATTCTCGATGCACCTGTGAAATTTCCATGGGATCGGGCTAGTTACTTTGCCAGGACTAACATTGATCATGAGTTTAACTGGAGGATGGCGAAGGACCCATCCCGAACCGGAGTGATCGTCCGTCTTTTTTGGGGTATCCCATTAATACCTTTACTACAAGTGTTATGAGAAAGATCATTTTCACCACATGGAATCACATGAAATTTAATATTCTAGGTTTTTTATCAAATTAAAAGCTAATAAAATTCCATCATTCAAATTTTAATAAGCACTAGTTATCGGGTATAGTAAATTGTAGATGATCACTTATAAGTATACATGGTTCATTCTGGATGAACCTGTGACATTTCCATGGGATCGGGCTAGTTACTTTGCCAGGTCTAACATTGATTATGAGTTTAACTGGAGGATGGCGAGGGACCCATCCTGAACCAGGGTGATCGGCCTTCTTTTTTGGGGTATCCCATTAATACCTTTACTACAAGTGTTATGAGAAAGATCATTTTCACCACATGGAATCACATGAAATTTAATATTCTAGGTTTTTTATTAAATTAAAAGCTAATAAAATTCTATTTTTCTCATTTTAATAAGCACTAGTAAATCGTGTATAATAAATTGTTGATGATTACTTATAAGTATACAGGGTTCATTTTGGATGCACCAGTGAAATTTCCGTGGGATCGGGCTAGTTACTTTGCCAGGGCTAACGTTGATCATGAGTTTAACTGGATAATGGCGAGGGACCCATCCCGAACCGGGGTGATCATCCATCTTTTTTGGGGTATCCCATTAATACCTTTACTACAAGTGTTATGAGAAAGATCATTTTCACCACATGGAATCACATGAAATTTAATATTCTAGGTTTCTTATCAAATTAAAAGCTATTAAAATTCCATTGTTCAACTTTTAATAGGCACTAGTAAATCGTGTATGATAAATTGTAGATGATTACTTATAAGTATACAGGGTTCATTCTGGATGCACCAGTGAAATTTCCGTGGGATCGGGCTAGTTACTTTGCCAGGGTTAACATTGATCATGAGTTTAACTGGAGAATGGCGAGGGACCCATCCCGAACCGGGGTGATCATCCGTCTTTTTGGGGTATCCCATTAATACCTTTACTACAAGTGTTATAAAAAAGATCATTTTCACCACATGGAATCCCATGAAATTTAATATTCTAGGTTTTTTATCAAATTAAAAGCTAATAAAATTCCATTTTTCTCATTTTAATAAGCACTAGTAAATCGTGTATAGTAAATTGTAGATGTTCACTTATAAGTATACAGGGTTCATTCTTGATGCACCTGTGAAATTTCCTTGGGATCGGGCTAGTTACTTTGCCAGGACTATCATTGATCGTGAGTTTAACTGGAGGATGGCGAAGGACCCATCCCGAACCGGAGTGATCGTCCGTCTTTTTCGGGGTATCCCATTAATACCTTTACTACAAGTGTTATGAGAAAGATCATTTTCACCACATGGAATCCCATGAAATTTAATATTCTAGGTTTTTTATCAAATTAAAAGCTAATAAAATTCCATTGTTCTAATTTTAATAAGCACTAGTAAATCATGTATAGTAAATTGTAGATGTTCAATTATAAGTATACAGGGTTCATTCTCGATGCACCTGTGAAATTTCCATGGGATCGGGCTAGTTACTTTGCCAGGACTAACATTGATCATGAGTTTAACTGGAGGATGGCGAAGGACCCATCCCGAACCGGAGTGATCGTCCGTCTTTTTTGGGGTATCCCATTAATACCTTTACTACAAGTGTTATGAGAAAGATCATTTTCACCACATGGAATCACATGAAATTTAATATTCTAGGTTTTTTATCAAATTAAAAGCTAATAAAATTCCATCATTCAAATTTTAATAAGCACTAGTTAATCGTGTATAGTAAATTGTAGATGATCACTTATAAGTATACATGGTTCATTCTGGATGAACCTGTGAAATTTCCATGGGATCGGGCTAGTTACTTTGCCAGGTCTAACATTGATTATGAGTTTAACTGGAGGATGGCGAGGGACCCATCCTGAACCAGGGTGATCGGCCTTCTTTTTTGGGGTATCCCATTAATACCTTTACTACAAGTGTTATGAGAAAGATCATTTTCACCACATGGAATCACATGAAATTTAATATTCTAGGTTTTTTATTAAATTAAAAGCTAATGAAATTCCATTTTTCAAATTTTAATAAGCACTAGTAAATCGTGTATAATAAATTGTAGATGATTACTTATAAGTATACAGGGTTCATTCTGGATGCACCTATGAAATTTCCGTGGGATCAGGCCAGTTACTTTGCCAGGGCTAACATTGATCATGAGTTTAACTGGAGAATGGCGAGGGACCCATCCTGAACGGGGGTGATCGTCCGTCTTTTTTGGGATATCCCATTAATACCTTTACTACAAGTGTTATGAGAAAGATCATTTTCACCACATGGAATCACATGAAATTAATATTCTAGGTTTTTTTATCAAATTAAAAGCTAATAAAATTCCATTGTTCAAATTTTAATAAGCACTAGAAAATAGTGTGTAGTAAATTGTAGATGGTCACTTATAAGTATACAGGGTTAATTCTTGATGCACCTGTGAAATTTCCATGGGATCGAGCTAGATACTTTGCCAGGACTAACATTGATCATGAGTTTAACTGGAGGATGGCGAAGGACCCATCCCGAACCGGGGTGATCATCTTTTTTTTTGTGGTATCCCATAAATACCTTTACTACAAGTGTTATGAGAAAGATCATTTTCACCACATGGAATCACATAAAATTTAATATTCCATGTTTTTTATCAAATTAAAAGCTATTAAAATTCCATTTTTCAAATTTTCATAAGCACTAGTAAATCGTGTATAATAATTTGTGGATGATTACTTATAAGTATACAGGGTTCATTTTGGATGCACCAGTGAAATTTCCGTGGGATCGGGCTAGTTACTTTGCCAGGGCTAACGTTGATCATGAGTTTAACTGGATAATGGCGAGGGACCCATCCCGAACCGGGGTGATCGTCCATCTTTTTTGGGGTATCCCATTAATACCTTTACTACAAGTGTTATGAGAAAGATCATTTTCACCACATGGAATCACAGGAAATTTAATATTCTAGGTTTCTTATCAAATTAAAAGCTATTAAAATTCCATTGTTCAAATTTTAATAGGCACTAGTAAATCGTGTATGATAAATTGTAGATGATTACTTATAAGTGTACAGGGTTCATTCTGGATGCACCAATGAAATTTCCGTGGGATCGGGCTAGTTACTTTGCCAGGGCTAACATTGATCATGAGTTTAACTGGAGAATGGCGAGGGACCCATCCCGAACCGGGGTGATCGTCCATCTTTTTTGGGGTATCCCATTAATACCTTTACTACAAGTGTTATGAGAAAGATCATTTTCACCACATGGAATCACATGAAATTTAATATTCTAGGTTTCTTATCAAATTAAAAGCTATTAAAATTCCATTGTTCAAATTTTAATAGGCACTAGTAAATCGTGTATGATAAATTGTAGATGATTACTTATAAGTATACAGGGTTCATTCTGGATGCACCAGTGAAATTTCCGTGGGATCGGGCTAGTTACTTTGCCAGGGTTAACATTGATCATGAGTTTAACTGGAGAATGGTGAGGGACCCATCCCGAACCGGGGTAATCATACGTCTTTTTGGGGTATCCCATTAATACCTTTACTACAAGTGTTATAAAAAAGATCATTTTCACCACATGGAATCCCATGAAATTTAATATTCTAGGTTTTTTATCAAATTAAAAGCTAATAAAATTCCATTTTTCTCATTTTAATAAGCACCAGTAAATCGTGTATAGTAAATTGTAGATGTTCACTTATAAGTATACAGGGTTCATTCTTGATGCACCTGTGAAATTTCCTTGGGATCGGGCTAGTTACTTTGCCAGGACTATCATTGATCGTGAGTTTAACTGGAGGATGGCGAAGGACCCATCCCGAACCGGAGTGATCGTCCGTCTTTTTTGGGGTATCCCATTAATACCTTTACTACAAGTGTTATGAGAAAGATCATTTTCACCACATGGAATCACATGAAATTTAATATTCTAGGTTTTTTATCAAATTAAAAGCTAATAAAATTCCATCATTCAAATTTTAATAAGCACTAGTTAATCGTGTATAGTAAATTGTAGATGATCACTTATAAGTATACATGGTTCATTCTGGATGAACCTGTGACATTTCCATGGGATCGGGCTAGTTACTTTGCCAGGTCTAACATTGATTATGAGTTTAACTGGAGGATGGCGAGGGACCCATCCTGAACCAGGGTGATCGGCCTTCTTTTTTGGGGTATCCCATTAATACCTTTACTACAAGTGTTATGAGAAAGATCATTTTCACCACATGGAATCAAATGAAATTTAATATTCTAGGTTTTTTATTAAATTAAAAGCTAATAAAATTCCATTTTTCTCATTTTAATAAGCACTAGTAAATCGTGTATAATAAATTGTAGATGATTACTTATAAGTATACAGGGTTCATTCTGGATGCACCAGTGAAATTTCCGTGGGATCGGGCTAGTTACTTTGCCAGGGTTAACATTGATCATGAGTTTAACTGGAGAATGGCGAGGGACCCATCCCGAACCGGGGTGATCATCCGTCTTTTTGGGGTATCCCATTAATACCTTTACTACAAGTGTTATAAAAAAGATCATTTTCACCACATGGAATCCCATGAAATTTAATATTCTAGGTTTTTTATCAAATTAAAAGCTAATAAAATTCCATTTTTCTCATTTTAATAAGCACTAGTAAATCGTGTATAGTAAATTGTAGATGTTCACTTATAAGTATACAGGGTTCATTCTTGATGCACCTTTGAAATTTCCTTGGGATCGGGCTAGTTACTTTGCCAGGACTATCATTGATCGTGAGTTTAACTGGAGGATGGCGAAGGACCCATCCCGAACTGGAGTGATCGTCCGTCTTTTTCGGGGTATCCCATTAATACCTTTACTACAAGTGTTATGAGAAAGATCATTTTCACCACATGGAATCCCATGAAATTTAATATTCTAGGTTTTTTATCAAATTAAAAGCTAATAAAATTTCATTGTTCTAATTTTAATAAGCACTAGTAAATCATGTATAGTAAATTGTAGATGTTCACTTATAAGTATAAAGGGTTCATTCTTTATGCACCCGTGAAATTTCCGTGGGATCGGGCTAGTTACTTTGCCAGGACTAACATTGATCATGAGTTTAACTGGAGGATGGCGAAGGACCCATCTTGAACCGGGGTGATCGTCCGTCTTTTTTGGGGTATCCCATTAATACCTTTACTACAAGTGTTATGAGAAAGATCATTTTCACCACATGGAATCTCATGAAATTTAATATTCTAGGTTTTTTATCAAATTAAAAGCTAATAAAATTCCATTGTTCTAATTTTAATAAGCACTAGTAAATCTTGTATAGTAAATTGTAGATGTTCACTTATAAGTATACAGGGTTCATTCTCGATGCACCTGTGAAATTTCCATGGGATCGGGCTAGTTACTTTGCCAGGACTAACATTGATCATGAGTTTAACTAGGGGATGGCGAAGGACCCATCCCGAACTGGAGTGATCGTCCGTCTTTTTTGGGGTATCCCATTAATACCTTTACTACAAGTGTTATGAGAAAGATCATTTCACCACATGGAATCACATGAAATTTAATATTCTAGGTTTTTTATCAAATTAAAAGCTAATGAAATTCCATCATTCAAATTTTAATAAACACTAGTTAATCATGTATAGTAAATTGTAGATGATCACTTATAAGTATACATGGTTCATTCTGGATGAACCTGTGAAATTTCCATGGGATCGGGCTAGTTACTTTGCCAGGTCTAACATTGATTATGAGTTTAACTGGAGGATGGCGAGGGACCCATCCTGAACCGGGGTGATCGGCCTTCTTTTTTGGGGTATCCCATTAATACCTTTACTACAAGTGTTATGAGAAAGATCATTTTCACCACATGGAATCACATGAAATTTAATATTCTAGGTTTCTTATCAAATTAAAAGCTAATAAAATTCCATTTTTCTCATTTTAATAGGCACTAGTAAATCGTGTATAGTAAATTGTAGATGTTAACTTATAAGTATAAAGGGTTCACTCTTGATGCACCTGTGAAATTTCCATGGGATCGGGCTAGTTACTTTGCCAGGACTACCATTGATCATGAGTTTAACTGGAGGATGGCGAAGGACCCATCTTGAACCGGGGTGATCGTCCGTCTTTTTTGGGGTATCCCATTAATACCTTTACTACAAGTGTTATGAGAAAGATCATTTTCACCACATGGAATCTCATGAAATTTAATATTCTAGGTTTTTTATCAAATTAAAAGCTAATAAAATTCCATTGTTCTAATTTTAATAAGCACTAGTAAATCTTGTATAGTAAATTGTAGATGTTCACTTATAAGTATACAGGGTTGATTCTCGATGCACCTGTGAAATTTCCATGGGATCGGGCTAGTTACTTTGCCAGGACTAACATTGATCATGAGTTTAACTAGGGGATGGCGAAGGACCCATCCCGAACCGGAGTGATCGTCCGTCTTTTTTGGGGTATCCCATTAATACCTTTACTACAAGTGTTATGAGAAAGATCATTTTCACCACACGGAATCACATGAAATTTAATATTCTAGGTTTTTTATCAAATTAAAAGCTAATGAAATTCCATTTTTCAAATTTTAATAAGCACTAGTAAATCGTGTATAATAAATTGTAGATGATTACTTATAGGTATACAGGGTTCATTCTGGATGCACCTATGAAATTTCCGTGGGATCAGGCCAGTTACTTTGCCAGGGCTAACATTGATCATGAGTTTAACTGGAGAATGGCGAGGGACCCATCCTGAACGGGGGTGATCGTCCGTCTTTTTTGGGATATCCCATTAATACCTTTACTACAAGTGTTATGAGAAAGATCATTTTCACCACATGGAATCACATGAAATTTAATATTCTAGGTTTTTTATCAAATTAAAAGCTAATAAAATTCCATTGTTCAAATTTTAATAAGCACTAGAAAATAGTGTGTAGTAAATTGTAGATGGTCACTTATAAGTATACAGGGTTCATTCTTGATGCATCTGTGAAATTTCCGTGGGATCGGGCTAGATACTTTGCCAGGACTAACATTGATCATGAGTTTAACTGGAGGATGGCGAAGGACCCATCCCAAACCGGGGTGATCACCTTTTTTTTTGGGGTATCCCATTAATACCTTTACTACAAGTGTTATGAGAAAGATCATTTTCACCACATGGAATCACATAAAATTTAATATTCTAGGTTTTTTATCAAATTCAAAGCTATTAAAATTCCATTTTTCAAATTTTAATAATCACTAGTAAATCGTGTATAATAAATTGTTGATGATTACTTATAAGTATACAGGGTTCATTTTGGATGCACCAGTGAAATTTCCGTGGGATCGGGCTAGTTACTTTGCCAGGGCTAACGTTGATCATGAGTTTAACTGGAGAATGGCGAGGGACCCATCCCGAACCGGGGTGATCGTCCATCTTTTTTGGGGTATCCCATTAAATACCTTTACTACAAGTGTTATGAGAAAGATCATTTTCACCACATGGAATCACATGAAATTTAATATTCTAGGTTTCTTATCAAATTAAAAGCTATTAAAATTCCATTGTTCAAATTTTAATAGGCACTAGTAAATCGTGTATGATAAATTGTAGATGATTACTTATAAGTATACAGGGTTCATTCTGGATGCACCAGTGAAATTTCCGTGGGATCGGGCTAGTTACTTTGCCAGGGTTAACATTGATCATGAGTTTAACTGGAGAATGGCGAGGGACCCATCCCGAACCGGGGTGATCATCCTTTTTTTTGGGGTATCCCATTAATACCTTTACTACAAGTGTTATGAGAAAGATCATTTTCACCACATGGAATCTCATAAAATTTAATATTCTAGGTTTTTTTATCAAATTAAAAGCTAAAAAAATTCCATTGTTCTAATTTTAATAAGCATTAGTAAATCATGTATAGTAAATTGTAGATGTTCACTTATATGTATACAGGGTTCATTCTCGATGCACCTATGAAATTTCCATGGGATCGGGCCAGTTACTTTGCCAGGACTAACATTGATCATGAGTTTAACTGGAGGATGGCGAAGGACCCATCCCGAACCGGAGTGATCGTCCGTCTTTTTTGGGGTATTTCATTAATACCTTTACTACAAGTGTTATGAGAAAGATCATTTTCCCCACATGGAATCACATGAAATTTAATATTCTAGGTTTTTTATCAAATTAAAAGCTAATAAAATTCCATCATTCAAATTTTAATAAGCACTAGTTAATCGTGTATAGTAAATTGTAGATGATCACTTATAAGTATACATGGTTCATTCTGGATGAACCTGTGAAATTTCCATGGGATCGGGCTAGTTACTTTGCCAGGACTAACATTGATCATGAGTTTAACTGGAGGATGGCGAAGGACCCATCCCGAACCGGAGTGATCGTCCGTCTTTTTTGGGGTATCCCATTAATACCTTTACTACAAGTGTTATGAGAAAGATCATTTTCACCACATGGAATCACATGAAATTTAATATTCTAGGTTTTTTATCAAATTAAAAGCTAATAAAATTCCATCATTCAAATTTTAATAAGCACTAGTTAATCGTGTATAGTAAATTGTAGATGATCACTTATAAGTATACATGGTTCATTCTGGATGAACCTGTGAAATTTCCATGGGATCGGGCTAGTTACTTTGCCAGGACTAACATTGATCATGAGTTTAACTGGAGGATGGCGAAGGACCCATCCCGAACTGGAGTGATCGTCCCATCCCGAACCGGAGTGATCGTCCGTCTTTTTTGGGGTATCCCATTAATACCTTTACTACAAGTGTTATGAGAAAGATCATTTTCACCACATGGAATCACATGAAATTTAATATTCTAGGTTTTTTATCAAATTAAAAGCTAATAAAATTCCATCATTCAAATTTTAATAAGCACTAGTTAATCGTGTATAGTAAATTCTAGATGATCACTTATAAGTATACATGGTTCATTCTGGATGAACCTGTGACATTTCCATGGGATCGGGCTAGTTACTTTGCCAGGTCTAACATTGATTATGAGTTTAACTGGAGGATGGCGAGGGACCCATCCTGAACCAGGGTGATCGGCCTTCTTTTTTGGGGTATCCCATTAATACCTTTACTACAAGTGTTATGAGAAAGATCATTTTCACCACATGGAATCACATGAAATTTAATATTCTAGGTTTTTTATTAAATTAAAAGCTAATAAAATTCCATTTTTCTCATTTTAATAAGCACTAGTAAATCGTGTATAATAAATTGTAGATGATTACTTATAAGTATACAGGGTTCATTTTGGATGCACCAGTGAAATTTCCGTGGGATCGGGCTAGTTACTTTGCCAGGGCTAACGTTGATCATGAGTTTAACTGGATAATGGCGAGGGACCCATCCCGAACCGGGGTGATCATCCATCTTTTTTGGGGTATCCCATTAATACCTTTACTACAAGTGTTATGAGAAAGATCATTTTCACCACATGGAATCACATGAAATTTAATATTCTAGGTTTCTTATCAAATTAAAAGCTATTAAAATTCCATTGTTCAACTTTTAATAGGCACTAGTAAATCGTGTATGATAAATTGTAGATGATTACTTATAAGTATACAGGGTTCATTCTGGATGCACCAGTGAAATTTCCGTGGGATCGGGCTAGTTACTTTGCCAGGGTTAACATTGATCATGAGTTTAACTGGAGAATGGCGAGGGACCCATCCCGAACCGGGGTGATCATCCGTCTTTTTGGGGTATCCCATTAATACCTTTACTACAAGTGTTATAAAAAAGATCATTTTCACCACATGGAATCCCATGAAATTTAATATTCTAGGTTTTTTATCAAATTAAAAGCTAATAAAATTCCATTTTTCTCATTTTAATAAGCACTAGTAAATCGTGTATAGTAAATTGTAGATGTTCACTTATAAGTATACAGGGTTCATTCTTGATGCACCTGTGAAATTTCCTTGGGATCGGGCTAGTTACTTTGCCAGGACTATCATTGATCGTGAGTTTAACTGGAGGGTGGCGAAGGACCCATCCCGAACCGGAGTGATCGTCCGTCTTTTTCGGGGTATCCCATTAATACCTTTACTACAAGTGTTATGAGAAAGATCATTTTCACCACATGGAATCCCATGAAATTTAATATTCTAGGTTTTTTATCAAATTAAAAGCTAATAAAATTCCATTGTTCTAATTTTAATAAGCACTAGTAAATCATGTATAGTAAATTGTAGATGTTCACTTATAAGTATACAGGGTTCATTCTCGATGCACCTGTGAAATTTCCATGGGATCGGGCTAGTTACTTTGCCAGGACTAACATTGATCATGAGTTTAACTGGAGGATGGCGAAGGACCCATCCCGAACCGGAGTGATCGTCCGTCTTTTTTGGGGTATCCCATTAATACCTTTACTACAAGTGTTATGAGAAAGATCATTTTCACCACATGGAATCACATGAAATTTAATATTCTAGGTTTTTTATCAAATTAAAAGCTAATAAAATTCCATCATTCAAATTTTAATAAGCACTAGTTATCGGGTATAGTAAATTGTAGATGATCACTTATAAGTATACATGGTTCATTCTGGATGAACCTGTGACATTTCCATGGGATCGGGCTAGTTACTTTGCCAGGTCTAACATTGATTATGAGTTTAACTGGAGGATGGCGAGGGACCCATCCTGAACCAGGGTGATCGGCCTTCTTTTTTGGGGTATCCCATTAATACCTTTACTACAAGTGTTATGAGAAAGATCATTTTCACCACATGGAATCACATGAAATTTAATATTCTAGGTTTTTTATTAAATTAAAAGCTAATAAAATTCTATTTTTCTCATTTTAATAAGCACTAGTAAATCGTGTATAATAAATTGTTGACGATTACTTATAAGTATACAGGGTTCATTTTGGATGCACCAGTGAAATTTCCGTGGGATCGGGCTAGTTACTTTGCCAGGGCTAACGTTGATCATGAATTTAACTGGATAATGGCGAGGGACCCATCCCGAACCGGGGTGATCATCCATCTTTTTTGGGGTATCCCATTAATACCTTTACTACAAGTGTTATGAGAAAGATCATTTTCACCACATGGAATCACATGAAATTTAATATTCTAGGTTTCTTATCAAATTAAAAGCTATTAAAATTCCATTGTTCAACTTTTAATGGGCACTAGTAAATCGTGTATGATAAATTGTAGATGATTACTTATAAGTATACAGGGTTCATTCTGGATGCACCAGTGAAATTTCCGTGGGATCGGGCTAGTTACTTTGCCAGGGTTAACATTGATCATGAGTTTAACTGGAGAATGGCGAGGGACCCATCCCGAACCGGGGTGATCATCCGTCTTTTTGGGGTATCCCATTAATACCTTTACTACAAGTGTTATAAAAAAGATCATTTTCACCACATGGAATCCCATGAAATTTAATATTCTAGGTTTTTTATCAAATTAAAAGCTAATAAAATTCCATTTTTCTCATTTTAATAAGCACTAGTAAATCGTGTATAGTAAATTGTAGATGTTCACTTATAAGTATACAGGGTTCATTCTTGATGCACCTGTGAAATTTCCTTGGGATCGGGCTAGTTACTTTGCCAGGACTATCATTGATCGTGAGTTTAACTGGAGGATGGCGAAGGACCCATCCCGAACCGGAGTGATCGTCCGTCTTTTTCGGGGTATCCCATTAATACCTTTACTACAAGTGTTATGAGAAAGATCATTTTCACCACATGGAATCCCATGAAATTTAATATTCTAGGTTTTTTATCAAATTAAAAGCTAATAAAATTCCATTGTTCTAATTTTAATAAGCACTAGTAAATCATGTATAGTAAATTGTAGATGTTCACTTATAAGTATACAGGGTTCATTCTCGATGCACCTGTGAAATTTCCATGGGATCGGGCTAGTTACTTTGCCAGGACTAACATTGATCATGAGTTTAACTGGAGGATGGCGAAGGACCCATCCCGAACCGGAGTGATCGTCCGTCTTTTTTGGGGTATCCCATTAATACCTTTACTACAAGTGTTATGAGAAAGATCATTTTCACCACATGGAATCACATGAAATTTAATATTCTAGGTTTTTTATCAAATTAAAAGCTAATAAAATTCCATCATTCAAATTTTAATAAGCACTAGTTAATCGTGTATAGTAAATTGTAGATGATCACTTATAAGTATACATGGTTCATTCTGGATGAACCTGTGAAATTTCCATGGGATCGGGCTAGTTACTTTGCCAGGTCTAACATTGATTATGAGTTTAACTGGAGGATGGCGAGGGACCCATCCTGAACCAGGGTGATCGGCCTTCTTTTTTGGGGTATCCCATTAATACCTTTACTACAAGTGTTATGAGAAAGATCATTTTCACCACATGGAATCACATGAAATTTAATATTCTAGGTTTTTTATTAAATTAAAAGCTAATGAAATTCCATTTTTCAAATTTTAATAAGCACTAGTAAATCGTGTATAATAAATTGTAGATGATTACTTATAAGTATACAGGGTTCATTCTGGATGCACCTATGAAATTTCCGTGGGATCAGGCCAGTTACTTTGCCAGGGCTAACATTGATCATGAGTTTAACTGGAGAATGGCGAGGGACCCATCCTGAACGGGGGTGATCGTCCGTCTTTTTTGGGATATCCCATTAATACCTTTACTACAAGTGTTATGAGAAAGATCATTTTCACCACATGGAATCACATGAAATTAATATTCTAGGTTTTTTTATCAAATTAAAAGCTAATAAAATTCCATTGTTCAAATTTTAATAAGCACTAGAAAATAGTGTGTAGTAAATTGTAGATGGTCACTTATAAGTATACAGGGTTAATTCTTGATGCACCTGTGAAATTTCCATGGGATCGAGCTAGATACTTTGCCAGGACTAACATTGATCATGAGTTTAACTGGAGGATGGCGAAGGACCCATCCCGAACCGGGGTGATCATCTTTTTTTTTGTGGTATCCCATAAATACCTTTACTACAAGTGTTATGAGAAAGATCATTTTCACCACATGGAATCACATAAAATTTAATATTCCATGTTTTTTATCAAATTAAAAGCTATTAAAATTCCATTTTTCAAATTTTCATAAGCACTAGTAAATCGTGTATAATAATTTGTGGATGATTACTTATAAGTATACAGGGTTCATTTTGGATGCACCAGTGAAATTTCCGTGGGATCGGGCTAGTTACTTTGCCAGGGCTAACGTTGATCATGAGTTTAACTGGATAATGGCGAGGGACCCATCCCGAACCGGGGTGATCGTCCATCTTTTTTGGGGTATCCCATTAATACCTTTACTACAAGTGTTATGAGAAAGATCATTTTCACCACATGGAATCACAGGAAATTTAATATTCTAGGTTTCTTATCAAATTAAAAGCTATTAAAATTCCATTGTTCAAATTTTAATAGGCACTAGTAAATCGTGTATGATAAATTGTAGATGATTACTTATAAGTGTACAGGGTTCATTCTGGATGCACCAATGAAATTTCCGTGGGATCGGGCTAGTTACTTTGCCAGGGCTAACATTGATCATGAGTTTAACTGGAGAATGGCGAGGGACCCATCCCGAACCGGGGTGATCGTCCATCTTTTTTGGGGTATCCCATTAATACCTTTACTACAAGTGTTATGAGAAAGATCATTTTCACCACATGGAATCACGTGAAATTTAATATTCTAGGTTTCTTATCAAATTAAAAGCTATTAAAATTCCATTGTTCAAATTTTAATAGGCACTAGTAAATCGTGTATGATAAATTGTAGATGATTACTTATAAGTATACAGGGTTCATTCTGGATGCACCAGTGAAATTTCCGTGGGATCGGGCTAGTTACTTTGCCAGGGTTAACATTGATCATGAGTTTAACTGGAGAATGGTGAGGGACCCATCCCGAACCGGGGTGATCATACGTCTTTTTGGGGTATCCCATTAATACCTTTACTACAAGTGTTATAAAAAAGATCATTTTCACCACATGGAATCCCATGAAATTTAATATTCTAGGTTTTTTATCAAATTAAAAGCTAATAAAATTCCATTTTACTCATTTTAATAAGCACCAGTAAATCGTGTATAGTAAATTGTAGATGTTCACTTATAAGTATACAGGGTTCATTCTTGATGCACCTGTGAAATTTCCTTGGGATCGGGCTAGTTACTTTGCCAGGACTATCATTGATCGTGAGTTTAACTGGAGGATGGCGAAGGACCCATCCCGAACCGGAGTGATCGTCCGTCTTTTTCGGGGTATCCCATTGATACCTTTACTACAAGTGTTATGAGAAAGATCATTTTCACCACATGGAATCTCATAAAATTTAATATTCCAGGTTTTTTATCAAATTAAAAGCTATTAAAATTCCATTTTTCAAATTTTCATAAGCACTAGTAAATCGTGTATAATAATTTGTGGATGATTACTTATAAGTATACAGGGTTCATTTTGGATGCACCAGTAAAATTTCCGTGGGATCGGGCTAGTTACTTTGCCAGGGCTAACGTTGATCATGAGTTTAACTGGATAATGGCGAGGGACCCATCCCGAACCGGGGTGATCGTCCATCTTTTTTGGGGTATCCCATTAATACCTTTACTACAAGTGTTATGAGAAAGATCATTTTCACCACATGGAATCACATGAAATTTAATATTCTAGGTTTCTTATCAAATTAAAAGCTATTAAAATTCCATTGTTCAAATTTTAATAGGCACTAGTAAATCGTGTATGATAAATTGTAGATGATTACTTATAAGTGTACAGGGTTCATTCTGGATGCACCAATGAAATTTCCGTGGGATCGGGCTAGTTACTTTGCCAGGGCTAACATTGATCATGAGTTTAACTGGAGAATGGCGAGGGACCCATCCCGAACCGGGGTGATCGTCCATCTTTTTTGGGGTATCCCATTAATACCTTTACTACAAGTGTTATGAGAAAGATCATTTTCACCACATGGAATCACATGAAATTTAATATTCTAGGTTTCTTATTAAATTAAAAGCTATTAAAATTCCATTGTTCAAATTTTAATAGGCACTAGTAAATCGTGTATGATAAATTGTAGATGATTACTTATAAGTATACAGGGTTCATTCTGGATGCACCAGTGAAATTTCCGTGGGATCGGGCTAGTTACTTTGCCAGGGTTAACATTGATCATGAGTTTAACTGGAGAATGGTGAGGGACCCATCCCGAACCGGGGTGATCATACGTCTTTTTGGGGTATCCCATTAATACCTTTACTACAAGTGTTATAAAAAAGATCATTTTCACCACATGGAATCCCATGAAATTTAATATTCTAGGTATTTTATCAAATTAAAAGCTAATAAAATTCCATTTTTCTCATTTTAATAAGCACCAGTAAATCGTGTATAGTAAATTGTAGATGTTCACTTATAAGTATACAGGGTTCATTCTTGATGCACCTGTGAAATTTCCTTGGGATCGGGCTAGTTACTTTGCCAGGACTATCATTGATCGTGAGTTTAACTGGAGGATGGCGAAGGACCCATCCCGAACCGGAGTGATCGTCCGTCTTTTTCGGGGTATCCCATTGATACCTTTACTACAAGTGTTATGAGAAAGATCATTTTCACCACATGGAATCCCATGAAATTTAATATTCTAGGTTTTTTATCAAATTAAAAGCTAATAAAATTCCATTGTTCTAATTTTAATAAGCACTAGTAAATCATGTATAGTAAACTGTAGATGTTCACTTATAAGTATACAGGGTTCATTCTCGATGCACCTGTGAAATTTCCATGGGATCGGGCTAGTTACTTTGCCAGGACTAACATTGATCATGAGTTTAACTGGAGGATGGCGAAGGACCCATCCCGAACCGGAGTGATCGTCCGTCTTTTTTGGGGTATCCCATTAATACCTTTACTACAAGTGTTATGAGAAAGATCATTTTCACCACATGGAATCACATGAAATTTAATATTCTAGGTTTTTTATCAAATTAAAAGCTAATAAAATTCCATCATTCAAATTTTAATAAGCACTAGTTAATCGTGTATAGTAAATTGTAGATGATCACTTATAAGTATACATGGTTCATTCTGGATGAACCTGTGAAATTTCCATGGGATCGGGCTAGTTACTTTGCCAGGTCTAACATTGATTATGAGTTTAACTGGAGGATGGCGAGGGACCCATCCTGAACCAGGGTGATCGGCCTTCTTTTTTGGGGTATCCCATTAATACCATTACTACAAGTGTTATGAGAAAGATCATTTTCACCACATGGAATCACATGAAATTTAATATTCTAGGTTTTTTATTAAATTAAAAGCTAATAAAATTCCATTTTTCAAATTTTAATAAGCACTAGTAAATCGTGTATAATAAATTGTAGATGATTACTTATAAGTATACAGGGTTCATTCTGGATGCACCTATGAAATTTCCGTGGGATCAGGCCAGTTACTTTGCCAGGGCTAACATTGATCATGAGTTTAACTGGAGAATGGCGAGGGACCCATCCTGAACGGGGGTGATCGTCTGTCTTTTTTGGGATATCCCATTAATACCTTTACTACAAGTGTTATGAGAAAGATCATTTTCACCACATGGAATCACATGAAATTTAATATTCTAGGTTTTTTTTATCAAATTAAAAGCTAATAAAATTCCATTGTTCAAATTTTAATAAGCACTAGAAAATAGTGTGTAGTAAATTGTAGATGGTCACTTATAAGTATACAGGGTTAATTCTTGATGCACCTGTGAAATTTCCATGGGATCGGGCTAGATACTTTGCCAGGACTAACATTGATCATGAGTTTAACTGGAGGATGGCGAAGGACCCATCCCGAACCGGGGTGATCATCTTTTTTTTTTGTGGTATCCCATTAATACCTTTACTACAAGTGTTATGAGAAAGATCATTTTCACCACATGGAATCTCATAAAATTTAATATTCCAGGTTTTTTATCAAATTAAAAGCTATTAAAATTCCATTTTTCAAATTTTCATAAGCACTAGTAAATCGTGTATAATAATTTGTGGATGATTACTTATAAGTATACAGGGTTCATTTTGGATGCACCAGTGAAATTTCCGTGGGATCGGGCTAGTTACTTTGCCAGGGCTAACGTTGATCATGAGTTTAACTGGATAATGGCGAGGGACCCATCCCGAACCGGGGTGATCGTCCATCTTTTTTGGGGTATCCCATTAATACCTTTACTACAAGTGTTATGAGAAAGATCATTTTCACCACATGGAATCACATGAAATTTAATATTCTAGGTTTCTTATCAAATTAAAAGCTATTAAAATTCCATTGTTCAAATTTTAATAGGCACTAGTAAATCGTGTATGATAAATTGTAGATGATTACTTATAAGTATACAGGGTTCATTCTGGATGCACCAGTGAAATTTCCGTGGGATCGGGCTAGTTACTTTGCCAGGGTTAACATTGATCATGAGTTTAACTGGAGAATGGCGAGGGACCCATCCCGAACCGGGGTGATCATCCGTCTTTTCGGGGTATCCCATTAATACCTTTACTACAAGTGTTATGAGAAAGATCATTTTCACCACATGGAATCCCATGAAATTTAATATTCTAGGTTTTTTATCAAATTAAAAGCTAATAAAATTCCATTGTTCTAATTTTAATAAGCACTAGTAAATCATGTATAGTAAATTGTAGATGTTCACTTATAAGTATACAGGGTTCATTCTCGATGCACCTGTGAAATTTCCATGGGATCGGGCTAGTTACTTTGCCTGGACTAACGTTGATCGTGAGTTTAACTTGAGGATGGCGAAGGACCCATCCCGAACCGGAGTGATCGTCCGTCTTTTTCGGGGTATCCCATTAATACCTTTACTACAAGTGTTATGAGAAAGATCATTTTCACCATATGGAATCACATGTAATTTAATATTCTAGGTTTCTTATCAAATTAAAAGCTAATAAAATTCCATTGTTCAAATTTTAATAAGCACTAGTAAATCGTGTGTAGTAAATTGTAGATGGTCACTCATAAGTATACTGGGTTCATTCTTAATGCACCTGTGAAATTTCCATGGGATCGGGCTAGTTACTTTGCCAGGACTAACATTGATCATGAGTTTAACTGGAGGATGGCGAAGGACCCATCCCGAAACGGGGTGATCATCCTTTTTTTTGGGGTATCCCATTAATACCTTTACTACACGTGTTATGAGAAAGATCATTTTCACCACATGGAATCTCATAAAATTTAATATTCTAGGTTTTTTATAAAAATTAAAAGCTATTAAAATTCCATTGTTAAAATTTTAATAAGCACTAGTAAATCGTGTATAGTAAATTGTAAATGATTACTTATAAGTATACAGGGTTCATTCTAGATACACCAGTGAAATTTCCGTGGGATCGGGCTAGTTACTTTGCCAGGGCTAACATTGATCATGAGTTTAACTGGAGAATGGCGAGGGACCCATCCCGAACCAGGGTGGACGTCCATCTTTTTTGGGGTATCCCATTAATACCTTTACTACAAGTGTTATGCGAAAAATCATTTTCACCACATGGAATCACATCAAATTTAATATTCTAGGTTTTTAATCAAATTAAAAGCTAGTAAAATTCCATCATTCAAATTTTAATAAGCACAAGTTAATCGTGTATAATAAATTGTAGAAGATCACTTATAAGTATACAGGGTTCATTCTGGATGCACCAGTGAAATTTCCGTGGGATCGGGCTAGTTACTTTGCCAGGGCTAACATTGATCATGAGTTTAACTAGAGAATGGCGAGGGACCCATCCCGAACCGGGGTGATCATCCGTCTTTTTGGGGTATCCCATTAATACCTTTACTACAAGTGTTATGAGAAAGATCATTTTCACCACATGGAATCCCATGAAATTTAATATTCTAGGTTTTTTATCAAATTAAAAGCTAATAAAATTCCATTTTTCTCATTTTAATAAGCACTATTAAATCGTGTATAGTAAATTGTAGATGTTCACTTATAAGTATACAGGGTTCATTCTTGATGCACCTGTGAAATTTCCTTGGGATCGGGCTAGTTACTTTGCCAGGACTATCATTGATCGTGAGTTTAACTGGAGGATGGCGAAGGACCCATCCCGAACCGGAGTGATCGTCCGTCTTTTTCGGGGTATCCCATTAATACCTTTACTACAAGTGTTATGAGAAAGATCATTTTCACCACATGGAATCCCATGAAATTTAATATTCTAGGTTTTTTATCAAATTAAAAGCTAATAAAATTCCATTGTTCTAATTTTAATAAGAACTAGTAAATCGTGTGTAGTAAATTGTAGATGGTCACTTATAAGTATACAGGGTTCATTCTTGATGCACTTGTGAAATTTCCATGGGATCGGGCTAGTTACTTTGCCAGGACTAACATTGATCATGAGTTTAACTGGAGGATGGCGAAGGACCCATCCCGAACCGGGGTGACGAACCGGGGCGATCATCCTTTTTTTTTGGGGTATCCCATTAATACCTTTACAACAAGTGTTATGAGAAAGATCATTTTCACCACATGGAATCACATAAAATTTAATATTCTAGGTTTTTTATCAAATTAAAAGCTAATAAAATTCCATCATTCAAATTTTAATAAGCACTCGTTAATCGTGTATAGTAAATTGTAGATGATCACTTATAAGTATACAGGGTTCATTCTGGATGCACCAGTGAAATTTTCGTGGGATCGGGCTCGTTACTTTGCCAGGGCTAACATTGATTATGAGTTTAACTGGAGAATGGCGAGGGACCCATCCCGAACCAGGGTGATCGTCCATCTTTTTTGGGGTATCCCATTAATACCTTTACTACAAGTGTTATGAGAAAGATCATTTTCACCACATGGAATCACATGAAATTTAATATTCTAGGTTTCTTATCAAATTAAAAGCTATTAAAATTCCATTGTTCAAATTTTAATAGGCACTAGTAAATCGTGTATGATAAATTGTAGATTATTACTTATAAGTATACATGGTTCATTCTGGATGCACCAGTGAAATTTCTGTGGGATCGGGCTAGTTACTTTGCCAGGGCTAACATTGATCATGAGTTTAACTGGAGAATGGCGAGGGACCCTTCCCGAACCGGGGTGATCATCCATCTTTTTTGGGGTATCCCATTAATACCTTTACTACAAGTGTTATAAAAAAGATCATTTTCACCACATGGAATCCCATGAAATTTAATATTCTAGGTTTTTTATCAAATTAAAAGCTAATAAAATTCCATTTTTCACATTTTCATAAGCACTAGTAAATCGTGTATAGTAAATTGTAGATGTTCACTTATATGTATACACGGTTCATTCTTGATGCACCTGTGAAATTTCCATGGGATCGGGCTAGTTACTTTGCCAGGACTAACATTGATCATGAGTTTAACTGGAGGATGGCGAAGGACCCATCCCGAACCGGAGTGATCGTCCGTCTTTTTCGGGGTATCCCATTAATACCTTTACTACAAGTGTTAAGAGAAAGATCATTTTCACCATATGGAATCACATGAAATTTAATATTCTAGGTTTTTTATCAAATTAAAAGCTAATAAAATTCCATTGTTCAAATTTTAATAAGCACTAGTAAATCGTGTGTAGTAAATTGTATATGGTCACTTATAAGTATACCGGGTTCATTTTTGATGCACATGTGAAATTTCCATGGGATCGGGCTAGTTACTTTGCCAGGACTAACATTAATAATAAGTTTATCCGGAGGATGGCGAAGGACCCATCCCGAACCGGGGTGATCATCCTTTTTTTTGGGGTATCCCATTAATACCTTTACTTCAAGTGTTATGAGAAAGATCATTTTCACCACATGGAATCTCATAAACTTTAATATTCTAGGTTTTTTATCAAATTAAAAGCTATTAAAATTCCATTGTTCTAATTTTAATAAGCACTAGTAAATCGTGTGTAGTAAATTGTAGATGGTCACTTATAAGTATACAGGGTTCATTCTTGATGCACCTGTGAAATTTCCATGGGATCGGGCTAGTTACTTTGCCAGGACTAACATTGATCATGAGTTTAACTGGAGGATAGCAAAGGACCCATCCCGAACCGGGGTGACGAACCGGGGTGATCATCCTTTTTTTTTGGGGTATCCCATTAATACCTTTACAACAAGTGTTATGATAAAGATCATTTTCACCACATGGAATCACATAAAATTTAATATTCTAGGTTTTTTATCAAATTAAAATATATTAAAATTCCATTGTTCTAATTTTAATAAGCACTAGTAAATCGTGTGTAGTAAATTGTAGATGGTCACTTATAAGTATACAGGGTTCATTCTGGATGCACCAGTGAAATTTCCGTGGGATCGGGCTAGTTACTTTGCCAGGGCTAACATTGTTCATGAGTTTAACTGGAGAGTGGCGAGGGACCCATCCCGAACCGGGGTGATCGTCCATCTTTTTTGGGGTATCCCATTAATACCTTTACTACAAGTGTTATGAGAAAGATCATTTTCACCACATGGAATCACATGAAATTTAATATTCTAGGTTTCTTATCAAATTAAAAGCTATTAAAATTCCATTGTTCAAATTTTAATAGGCACTAGTAAATCGTGTATGATAAATTGTAGATGATTACTTATAAGTATACAGGGTTCATTCTGGATGCACCAGTGAAATTTCCGTGGGATCGGGCTAGTTACTTTGCCAGGGCTAACATTGATCATGAGTTTAACTGGAGAATGGCGAGGGACCCATCCCAAACCGGGGTGATAATCCATCTTTTTTGGGGTATCCCATTAATACCTTTACTACAAGTGTTATTAGAAAGATCATTTTCACCACATGGAATCACATGAAATTTAATATTCTAGGCTTCTTATCAAATTAAAAGCTATTAAAATTCCATTGTTCAAATTTTAATAGGCACTAGTAAATCGTGTATGATAAATTGTAGATGATTACTTATAAGTATACAGGGTTCATTCTGGATGCACCAGTGAAATTTCCGTGGGATCGGGCTAGTTACTTTGCCAGGGCTGACATTGATCATGAGTTTAACTGGAGAATGGCGAGGGACCCATCCCAAACCGGGGTGATCATCCATCTTTTTTGGGGTATCCCATTAATACCTTTACTACAAGTTTTATGAGAAAGATCATTTTCACCACATGGAATCACATCAAATTTAATATTCTAGGTTTTTTATCAAATTAAAAGCTATTAAAATTCCATTGTTCTAATTTTAATAAGCACTAGTAAATCGTGTGTAGTAAATTGTAGATGGTCACTTATAAGTATACAGGGTTCATTCTTGATGCACCTGTGAAATTTCCATGGGATCGGGCTAGTTACTTTTCCAGGACTAACATTGCTCATGAGTTTAACTGGAGGATGGCGAAGGACCCATCCCGAACCGGGGTGACGAACCGGGGTGATCATCCTTTTTTTTGGGGTATCCCATTAATACCTTTACAACAAGTGTTATGAAAAAGATCATTTTCACCACATGGAATCACATAAAATTTAATATTCTAGGGTTTTTATCAAATTAAAAGCCATTAAAATTCCATTTTTCAAATTTTAATAAGCACTAATAAATCGTGTATAATAAATTGTGGATGATTACTTATAAGTATACAGGGTTCATTCTGGATGCACCAGTGAAATTTCCGTGGGATCGGGCTAGTTACTTTGCCAGGGCTAACATTGATCATGAGTTTAACTGGAGAATGGCGAGGGACCCATCCCAAACCGGGGTGATAATCCATCTTTTTTGGGGTATCCCATTAATACCTTTACTACAAGTGTTATTAGAAAGATCATTTTCACCACATGGAATCACATGAAATTTAATATTCTAGGCTTCTTATCAAATTAAAAGCTATTAAAATTCCATTGTTCAAATTTTAATAGGCACTAGTAAATCGTGTATGATAAATTGTAGATGATTACTTATAAGTATACAGGGTTCATTCTGGATGCACCAGTGAAATTTCCGTGGGATCGGGCTAGTTACTTTGCCAGGGCTGACATTGATCATGAGTTTAACTGGAGAATGGCGAGGGACCCATCCCAAAATGGGGTGATCATCCATCTTTTTTGGGGTATCCCATTAATACCTTTACTACAAGTTTTATGAGAAAGATCATTTTCACCACATGGAATCACATCAAATTTAATATTCTAGGTTTTTTATCAAATTAAAAGCTATTAAAATTCCATTGTTCTAATTTTAATAAGCACTAGTAAATCGTGTGTAGTAAATTGTAGATGGTCACTTATAAGTATACAGGGTTCATTCTTGATGCACCTGTGAAATTTCCATGGGATCGGGCTAGTTACTTTGCCAGGACTAACATTGATCATGAGTTTAACTGGAGGATGGCGAAGGACCCATCCCGAACCGGGGTGACGAACCGGGGTGATCATCCTTTTTTTTTGGGGTATCCCATTAATACCTTTACAACAAGTGTTATGAAAAAGATCATTTTCACCACATGGAATCACATAAAATTTAATATTCTAGGGTTTTTGTCAAATTAAAAGCCATTAAAAATCCATTTTTCAAATTTTAATAGGCACTAGTAAATCGTGTATGATAAATTGTGGATGATTACTTATAAGTATACAGGGTTCATTCTGGATGCACCAGTGAAATTTCCGTGGGATCGGGCTAGTTACTTTGCCAGGGCTAACATTGATCATGAGTTTAACTGGAGAATGGCGAGGGACCCATCCCAAACCGGGGTGATCATCCATCTTTTTTGGGGTATCCCATTAATACCTTTACTACAAGTGTTATCAGAAAGATCATTTTCACCACATGGAATCACATAAATTTAATATTCTAGGTTTTTTATCAAATTAAAAGCTATTAAAATTCCATTGTTCTAATTTTAATAAGCACTAGTAAATCGTGTGTAGTAAATTGTAGATGGTCACTTATAAGTATACAGGGTTCATTCTTGATGCACCTGTGAAATTTCCATGGGATCGGGCTAGTTACTTTGCCAGGACTAACATTGATCATGAGTTTAACTGGAGGATGGCGAAGGACCCATCCCGAACCGGGGTGACGAACCGGGGTGATCATCCTTTTTTTTTGGGGTATCCCATTAATACCTTTACAACAAGTGTTATGAAAAAGATCATTTTCACCACATGGAATCACATAAAATTTAATATTCTAGGGTTTTTGTCAAATTAAAAGCCATTAAAAATCCATTTTTCAAATTTTAATAGGCACTAGTAAATCGTGTATGATAAATTGTGGATGATTACTTATAAGTATACAGGGTTCATTCTGGATGCACCAGTGAAATTTCCGTGGGATCGGGCTAGTTACTTTGCCAGGGCTAACATTGATCATGAGTTTGACTGGAGAATGGCGAGGGACCCATCCCGAACCGGGGTGATCGTCCATCTTTTTTGGGGTATCCCATTAATACCTTTACTACAAGTGTTATGAGAAAGATCATTTTCACCACATGGAATCACATGAAATTTAATATTCTAGGTTTCTTATCAAATTAAAAGCTATTAAAATTCCATTGTTCAAATTTTAATAGGCACTAGTAAATCGTGTGTAGTAAATTGTAGATGGTCACTTATAAGTATACAGGGTTCATTCTGGATGCACCAGTGAAATTTCCGTGGGATCGGGCTAGTTACTTTGCCAGGGCTAACATTGTTCATGAGTTTAACTGGAGAGTGGCGAGGGACCCATCCCGAACCGGGGTGATCGTCCATCTTTTTTGGGGTATCCCATTAATACCTTTACTACAAGTGTTATGAGAAAGATCATTTTCACCACATGGAATCACATGAAATTTAATATTCTAGGTTTCTTATCAAATTAAAAGCTATTAAAATTCCATTGTTCAAATTTTAATAGGCACTAGTAAATCGTGTATGATAAATTGTAGATGATTACTTATAAGTATACAGGGTTCATTCTGGATGCACCAGTGAAATTTCCGTGGGATCGGGCTAGTTACTTTGCCAGGGCTAACATTGATCATGAGTTTAACTGGAGAATGGCGAGGGACCCATCCCAAACCGGGGTGATAATCCATCTTTTTTGGGGTATCCCATTAATACCTTTACTACAAGTGTTATTAGAAAGATCATTTTCACCACATGGAATCACATGAAATTTAATATTCTAGGCTTCTTATCAAATTAAAAGCTATTAAAATTCCATTGTTCAAATTTTAATAGGCACTAGTAAATCGTGTATGATAAATTGTAGATGATTACTTATAAGTATACAGGGTTCATTCTGGATGCACCAGTGAAATTTCCGTGGGATCGGGCTAGTTACTTTGCCAGGGCTGACATTGATCATGAGTTTAACTGGAGAATGGCGAGGGACCCATCCCAAACCGGGGTGATCATCCATCTTTTTTGGGGTATCCCATTAATACCTTTACTACAAGTTTTATGAGAAAGATCATTTTCACCACATGGAATCACATCAAATTTAATATTCTAGGTTTTTTATCAAATTAAAAGCTATAAAAATTCCATTGTTCTAATTTTAATAAGCACTAGTAAATCGTGTGTAGTAAATTGTAGATGGTCACTTATAAGTATACAGGGTTCATTCTTGATGCACCTGTGAAATTTCCATGGGATCGGGCTAGTTACTTTTCCAGGACTAACATTGCTCATGAGTTTAACTGGAGGATGGCGAAGGACCCATCCCGAACCGGGGTGACGAACCGGGGTGATCATCCTTTTTTTTGGGGTATCCCATTAATACCTTTACAACAAGTGTTATGAAAAAGATCATTTTCACCACATGGAATCACATAAAATTTAATATTCTAGGGTTTTTATCAAATTAAAAGCCATTAAAATTCCATTTTTCAAATTTTAATAAGCACTAATAAATCGTGTATAATAAATTGTGGATGATTACTTATAAGTATACAGGGTTCATTCTGGATGCACCAGTGAAATTTCCGTGGGATCGGGCTAGTTACTTTGCCAGGGCTAACATTGATCATGAGTTTAACTGGAGAATGGCGAGGGACCCATCCCAAACCGGGGTGATCATCCATCTTTTTTGGGGTATCCCATTAATACCTTTACTACAAGTGTTATCAGAAAGATCATTTTCACCACATGGAATCACATAAATTTAATATTCTAGGTTTTTTATCAAATTAAAAGCTATTAAAATTCCATTGTTCTAATTTTAATAAGCACTAGTAAATCGTGTGTAGTAAATTGTAGATGGTCACTTATAAGTATACAGGGTTCATTCTTGATGCACCTGTGAAATTTCCATGGGATCGGGCTAGTTACTTTGCCAGGACTAACATTGATCATGAGTTTAACTGGAGGATGGCGAAGGACCCATCCCGAACCGGGGTGACGAACCGGGGTGATCATCCTTTTTTTTTGGGGTATCCCATTAATACCTTTACAACAAGTGTTATGAAAAAGATCATTTTCACCACATGGAATCACATAAAATTTAATATTCTAGGGTTTTTGTCAAATTAAAAGCCATTAAAAATCCATTTTTCAAATTTTAATAGGCACTAGTAAATCGTGTATGATAAATTGTGGATGATTACTTATAAGTATACAGGGTTCATTCTGGATGCACCAGTGAAATTTCCGTGGGATCGGGCTAGTTACTTTACCAGGGCTAACATTGATCATGAGTTTGACTGGAGAATGGCGAGGGACCCATCCCGAACCGGGGTGATCGTCCATCTTTTTTGGGGTATCCCATTAATACCTTTACTACAAGTGTTATGAGAAAGATCATTTTCACCACATGGAATCACATGAAATTTAATATTCTAGGTTTCTTATCAAATTAAAAGCTATTAAAATTCCATTGTTCAAATTTTAATAGGCACTAGTAAATCGTGTATGATAAATTGTAGATGATTACTTATAAGTATACAGGGTTCATTCTGGATGCACCAGTGAAATTTCCGTGGGATCGGGCTAGTTACTTTGCCAGGACTAACATTGATCATGAGTTTAACTGGAGAATGGCGAGGGACCCATCCCGAACCGGGGTGATCATCCATCTTTTTTGGGGTATCCCATTAATACCTTTACTACATGTGTTATGAGAAAGATCATTTTCGCCACATGGAATCACATAAATTTAATATTCTAGGTTTTTTATCAAATTAAAAGCTATTAAAATTCCATTGTTCTAATTTTAATAAGCACTAGTAAATCGTGTGTAGTAAATTGTAGATGGTCACTTATAAGTATACAGGGTTCATTCTTGATGCACCTGTGAAATTTCCATGGGATCGGGCTAGTTACTTTGCCAGGACTAACATTGATCATGAGTTTAACTGGAGGATGGCGAAGGACCCATCCCGAACCGGGGTGATCATCCTTTTTTTTGGGGTATCCCATTAATACCTTTACAACAAGTGTTATGAAAAAGATTATTTTCACCACATGGAATCACATAAAATTTAATATTCTAGGGTTTTTGTCAAATTAAAAGCCATTAAAAATCCATTTTTCAAATTTTAATAAGCACTAATAAATCGTGTATAATAAATTGTGGATGATTACTTATAAGTATACAGGGTTCATTCTGGATGCACCAGTGAAATTTCCGTGGGATCGGGCTAGTTACTTTGCCAGGGCTAACATTGATCATGAGTTTGACTGGAGAATGGCGAGGGACCCATCCCGAACCGGGGTGATCGTCCATCTTTTTTGGGGTATCCCATTAATACCTTTACTACAAGTGTTATGAGAAAGATCATTTTCACCACATGGAATCACATGAAATTTAATATTCTAGGTTTCTTATCAAATTAAAAGCTATTAAAATTCCATTGTTCAAATTTTAATAGGCACTAGTAAATCGTGTATGATAAATTGTAGATGATTACTTATAAGTATACAGGGATCATTCTGGATGCACCAGTGAAATTTCCGTGGGATCGGGCTAGTTACTTTGCCAGGGCTAACATTGATCATGAGTTTAACTGGAGAATGGCGAGGGACCCATCCCAAACCGGGGTGATCATCCATCTTTTTTGGGGTATCCCATTAATACCTTTACTACAAGTGTTATGAGAAAGATCATTTTCACCACATGGAATCACATAAATTTAATATTCTAGGTTTTTTATCAAATTAAAAGCTATTAAAATTCCATTGTTCTAATTTTAATAAGCACTAGTAAATCGTGTGTAGTAAATTGTAGATGGTCACTTATAAGTATACAGGGTTCATTCTTGATGCACCTGTGAAATTTCCATGGGATTGGGTTAGTTACTTTGCCAGGACTAACATTGATCATGAGTTTAACTGGAGGATGGCGAAGGACCCATCCCGAACCGGGGTGACGAACCGGGGTGATCATCCTTTTTTTTTGGGGTATCCCATTAATACCTTTACAACAAGTGTTATGAAAAAGATCATTTTCAACACATGGAATCACATAAAATTTAATATTCTAGGTTTTTGTCAAATTAAAAGCCATTAAAAATCCATTTTTCAAATTTTAATAAGCACTAGTAAATCGTGTATAATAAATTGTGGATGATTACTTATAAGTATACAGGGTTCATTCTAGATGCACCAGTGAAATTTCCGTGGGATCGGGATCGTTACTTTGCCAGGGCTAACATTGATCATGAGTTTGACTGGAGAATGGCGAGGGACCCATCCCGAACCGGGGTGATCGTCCATCTTTTTTGGGGTATCCCATTAATACCTTTACTACAAGTGTTATGAGAAAGATCATTTTCACCACATGGAATCACATGAAATTTAATATTCTAGGTTTCTTATCAAATTAAAAGCTATTAAAATTCCATTGTTCAAATTTTAATAGGCACTAGTAAATCGTGTATGATAAATTGTAGATGATTACTTATAAGTATACAGGGTTCATTCTGGATGCACCAGTGAAATTTCCGTGGGATCGGGCTAGTTACTTTGCCAGGACTAACATTGATCATGAGTTTAACTGGAGAATGGCGAGGGACCCATCCCGAACCGGGGTGATCATCCATCTTTTTTGGGGTATCCCATTAATACCTTTACTACATGTGTTATGAGAAAGATCATTTTCGCCACATGGAATCACATCAAATTTAATATTCTAGGTTTTTTATCCAATTAAAAGCTATTAAAATTCCATTGTTCTAATTTTAATAAGCACTAGTAAATCGTGTGTAGTAAATTGTAGATGGTCACTTATAAGTATACAGGGTTCATTCTGGATACAATAGTGAAATTTCCGCGGGATCGGGTTAGTTACTTTGCCAGGGCTAACATTGATCATGAGTTTAACCGGAGAATGGCGAGGGACCCATCCCGAACCGGGGTGATCATCCATCTTTTTTGGGGTATCCCATTAATACCTTAACTACAAGTGTTATGAGAAAGATCATTTTCACCACATGGAATCACATCAAATTTAATATTCTAGGTTTTTTATCAAATTAAAAGCTATTAAAACTCCATTGTTCTAATTTTAATAAGCACTAGTAAATCGTGTGTAGTAAATTGTAGATGGTCACTTATAAGTATACAGGGTTCATTCTTGATGCACCTGTGAAATTTCCATGGGATCGAGCTAGTTACTTTGCCAGGACTAACGTTGATCATGAGTTTAACTGGAGGATGGCGAAGGACCCATCCCGAACCGGGGTGACGAACCGGGGTGATCATCCTTTTTTTTTGGGGTTTCCCATTAATACCTTTACAACAAGTGTTATGAAAAAGATCATTTTCACCACATGGAATCACATGAAATTTAATATTCTAGGTTTCTTATCAAATGAAAAACTATTAAAATTCCATTGTTCAAATTTTAATAGGAACTACTAAATCGTGTATGATAAATTGTAGATGATTACTTATAAGTATACAGGGTTCATTCTGGATGCACCAGTGAAATTTCCGTGGGATCGGGCTAGTTACTTTGCCAGGGCTAACATTGATCATGAGTTTAACTGGAGAATGGCGAGGGACCCATCCCGAACCGGGGTGATCATCCGTCTTTTTTGGGGTATCCCATTAATACCTTTACTACAAGTGTTATAAAAAAGATCATTTTCACCACATGGAATCCCATGAAATTTAATTTTCTAGGTTTTTTATCAAAATAAAAGCTAATAATATTCCATTTTTCTCATTTTAATAAGCACTAGTAAATCGTGTATAGTAAATTGTAGATGTTCACTTATAAGTATACAGGGTTCATTCTTGATGCACCTATGAAATTTCCATGGGATCGGGCTAGTTACATTGCCAGGACTAACATTGATCATGAGTTTAACTGGAGGATGGCGAAGGACCCATCCTGAACCGGGGTGATCGTCCGCCTTTTTTGGGGTATCCCATTAATACCTTTACTACAAGTGTTATGAGAAAGATCATTTTCACCACATGGAATCCCATGAAATTTAATGTTCTAGGTTTTTTATCAAATTAAAAGCTAATAAAATTCCATTGTTCTAATTTTAATAAGCACTAGTAAATCATGTATAGTAAATTGTAGATGTTCACTTATAAGTATACATGGTTCATTCTCGATGCACCTGTGAAATTTCCATGGGATCGGGCTAGTAACTTTGCCAGGACTAACATTGATAATGAGTTTAACTGGAGGATGGCGAAGGACCCATCCCGAACCGGAGTGATCGTCCGTCTATTTTGGGATATCCCATTAATACCTTTACTACAAGTGTCATGAGAAAGATCATTTTCACCACATGGAATCACATTAAATTTAATATTCTAGGTTTTTTATCAAATTAAAAGCTAATAAAATTCCATTGTTCAAATTTTAATAAGCACTAGTAAATCATGTGTAGTAAATTGTAGATGGTCACTTATAAGTATACAGGGTTCATTATTGATGCACCTGTGAAATTTCCATGGGATCGGTCTAGTTACTTTGCCAGGACTAGCATTGATCATGAGTTTAACTGGAGGATGGCGAAGGACCCATCCCGAACCGGGGTGATCATCCTTTTTTTTGGGGTATCCCATTAATACCTTTATTACAAGTGTTAAGAGAAAGATCATTTTCACCACATGGAATCTCATGAAATTTAATATTCTAGGTTTTTTAACAAATTAAAAGCTATTTAAATTCCATTGCTCAAATTTTAATAAGCACTAGTAAATCGTGTATAGTAATTGTAGATGATTACTTATAAGTATACAGGGTTCATTCTAGATGCACCAGTGAAATTTCCGTGGGATCGGGCTAGTTACTTTGCCAGGGCTAACATTGATCATGAGTTTAACTGGAGAATGGCGAGGAACCCATCCCGAACCGGGGTGATCGTCCGTCTTTTTTGGGGTATCCCATTAATACCTTTACTACAAGTGTTATGAGAAAGATCCTTTTCACCACATGGAATCACATGAAATTTAATATTCTAGGTTTTTTATCAAATTAATAGATAACAAAATTCCATCATTCAAATTTTAATAAGCACTAGTTAATCGTGTATAGTAAATTGTAGATGTTCACTGATAAGTATACCGGGTTCATTCTTGATGCACCTGTGAAATTTCCATGGGATCGGGCTAGTTACTTTGCCAGGACTAACATTGATCATGAGTTTAACTGGAGGATGGCGAAGGACCCATCCTGAACCGGGTTGATCGTCCGTCTTTTTTGGGGTATCCCATTAATACCTTTACTACAAGTGTTATGAGAAAGATCATTTCCACCACATGGAATCACATGAAATTTAATATTCTAGGTTTTTTATCAAATTAAAAGCTAATAAAATTCCATTGTTCAAATTTTAATAAGCACTAGTAAATCGTGTATAATAAATTGTAGATGGTTACTTATAAGTATACAGGGTTCATTATGGATGCACCTATGAAATTTCCGTGGGATCAGGCTAGTTATTTTCACCGGGGCTAACATTGTTCATGAGTTCAACTGGAGAATGGCGAGGGATCCATCCCGAACCGGGGTGATCATCCGTCTATTTTGGGATATCCCATTAATACCTTTACTACAAGTGTCATGAGAAAGATCATTTTCACCACATGGAATCACATTAAATTTAATATTCTAGGTTTTTTATCAAATTAAAAGCTAATAAAATTCCATTGTTCAAATTTTAGTAAGCACTAGTAACTCATGTGTAGTAAATTGTAGATGGTCACTTATAAGTATACAGGGTTCATTATTGATGCACCTGTGAAATTTCCATGGGATCGGTCTAGTTACTTTGCCAGGACTAGCATTGATCATGAGTTTAACTGGAGGATGGCGAAGGACCCATCCCGAACCGGGGTGATCATCCTTTTTTTTGGGGTATCCCATTAATACCTTTACTACAAGTGTTATGAGAAAGATCATTTTCACCACATGGAATCTCATGAAATTTAATATTCTAGGTTTTTTAACAAATTAAAAGCTATTTAAATTCCATTGCTCAAATTTTAATAAGCACTAGTAAATCGTGTATAGTAATTGTAGATGATTACTTATAAGTATACAGGGTTCACTCTAGATGCACCAGTGAAATTTCCGTGGGATCGGGCTAGTTACTTTGCCAGGGCTAACATTGATCATGAGTTTAACTGGAGAATGGCGAGGAACCCATCCCGAACCGGGGTGATCGTCCGTCTTTTTTGGGGTATCCCATTAATACCTTTACTACAAGTGTTATGAGAAAGATCCTTTTCACCACATGGAATCACATGAAATTTAATATTCTAGGTTTTTTATCAAATTAAAAGCTAATAAAATTCCATTGTTCAAATTTTAATAAGCACTAGTAAATCGTGTATAGTAAATTGTAGATGGTTACTTATAAGTATACAGGGTTCATTATGGATGCACCTATGAAATTTCCGTGGGATCAGGCTAGTTATTTTGACCGGGGCTAACATTGTTCATGAGTTCAACTGGAGAATGGCGAGGGATCCCTCCCGAACCGGGGTGATCATCCGTCTATTTTGGGATATCCCATTAATACCTTTACTACAAGTGTCATGAGAAAGATCATTTTCACCACATGGAATCACATTAAATTTAATATTCTAGGTTTTTTATCAAATTAAAAGCTAATAAAATTCCATTGTTCAAATTTTAATAAGCACTAGTAAATCATGTGTAGTAAATTGTAGATGGTCACTTATAAGTATACAGGGTTCATTATTGATGCACCTGTGAAATTTCCATGGGATCGGGCTAATTACTTTGCCAGGACTAACATTGATCATGAGTTTAACTGGAGGATGGCGAAGGACCCATCCCGAACCGGGGTGATCATCCTTTTTTTTGGGGTATCCCATTAATACCTTTATTACAAGTGTTATGAGAAAGATCATTTTCACCACATGGAATCTCATGAAATTTAATATTCTAGGTTTTTTAACAAATTAAAAGCTATTTAAATTCCATTGCTCAAATTTTAATAAGCACTAGTAAATCGTGTATAGTAATTGTAGATGATTACTTATAAGTATACAGGGTTCATTCTAGATGCACCAGTGAAATTTCCGTGGGATCGGGCTAGTTACTTTGCCAGGGCTAACATTGATCATGAGTTTAACTGGAGAATGGCGAGGAACCCATCCCGAACCGGGGTGATCGTCCGTCTTTTTTGGGGTATCCCATTAATACCTTTACTACAAGTGTTATGAGAAAGATCCTTTTCACCACATGGAATCACATGAAATTTAATATTCTAGGTTTTTTATCAAATTAAAAGCTAACAAAATTCCATCATTCAAATTTTAATAAGCACTAGTTAATCGTGTATAGTAAATTGTAGATGTTCACTGATAAGTATACAGGGTTCATTCTTGATGCACCTGTGAAATTTCCATGGGATCGGGCTAGTTACTTTGCCAGGACTAACATTGATCATGAGTTTAACTGGAGGATGGCGAAGGACCCATCCTGAACCGGGTTGATCGTCCGTCTTTTTTGGGGTATCCCATTAATACCTTTACTACAAGTGTTATGAGAAAGATAATTTCCACCACATGGAATCACATGAAATTTAATATTCTAGGTTTTTTATCAAATTAAAAGCAAATAAAATTCCATTGTTCAAATTTTAATAAGCACTAGTAAATCGTGTATAATAAATTGTAGATGGTTACTTATAAGTATACAGGGTTCATTATGGATGCACCTATGAAATTTCCGTGGGATCAGGCTAGTTATTTTGACCGGGGCTAACATTGTTCATGAGTTCAACTGGAGAATGGCGAGGGATCCATCCCGAACCGGGGTGATCATCCGTCTATTTTGGGATATCCCATTAATACCTTTACTACAAGTGTCATGAGAAAGATCATTTTCACCACATGGAATCACATTAAATTTAATATTCTAGGTTTTTATCAAATTAAAAGCTAATAAAATTCCATTGTTCAAATTTTAATAAGCACTAGTAAATCATGTGTAGTAAATTGTAGATGGTCACTTATAAGTATACAGGGTTCATTATTGATGCACCTGTGAAATTTCCATGGGATCGGGCTAATTACTTTGCCAGGACTAACATTGATCATGAGTTTAACTTGAGGATGGCGAAGGACCCATCCCGAACCGGGGTGATCATCCTTTTTTTTGGGGTATCCCAGTAATACCTTTATTACAAGTGTTATGAGAAAGATCATTTTCACCACATGGAATCTCATGAAATTTAATATTCTAGGTTTTTTAACAAATTAAAAGCTATTTAAATTCCATTGCTCAAATTTTAATAAGCACTAGTAAATCGTGTATAGTAATTGTAGATGATTACTTATAAGTATACAGGGTTCATTCTAGATGCACCAGTGAAATTTCCGTGGGATCGGGCTAGTTACTTTGCCAGGGCTAACATTGATCATGAGTTTAACTGGAGAATGGCGAGGAACCCATCCCGAACCGGGGTGATCGTCCGTCTTTTTTGGGGTATCCCATTAATACCTTTACTACAAGTGTTATGAGAAAGATCCTTTTCACCACATGGAATCACATGAAATTTAATATTCTAGGTTTTTTATCAAATTAAAAGCTGACAAAATTCCATCATTCAAATTTTAATAAGCACTAGTTAATCGTGTATAGTAAATTGTAGATGTTCACTGATAAGTATACAGGGTTCATTCTTGATGCACCTGTGAAATTTCCATAGGATCGGGCTAGTTACTTTGCCAGGACTAACATTGATCATGAGTTTAACTGGAGGATGGCGAAGGACCCATCCTGAACCGGGTTGATCGTCCGTCTTTTTTGGGGTATCCCATTAATACCTTTACTACAAGTGTTATGAGAAAGATCATTTCCACCACATGGAATCACATGAAATTTAATATTCTAGGTTTTTTATCAAATTAAAAGCTAATAAAATTCCATTGTTCAAATTTTAATAAGCACTAGTAAATCGTGTATAATAAATTGTAGATGGTTACTTATAAGTATACATGGTTCATTATGGATGCACCTATGAAATTTCCGTGGGATCAGGCTAGTTATTTTCACCAGGGCTAACATTGTTCATGAGTTCAACTGGAGAATGGCGAGGGATCCATCCCGAACCGGGGTGATCATCCGTCTATTTTGGGATATCCCATTAATACCTTTGCTACAAGTGTCATGAGAAAGATCATTTTCACCACATGGAATCACATTAAATTTAATATTCTAGGTTTTTTATCAAATTAAAAGCTAATAAAATTCCATTGTTCAAATTTTAATAAGCACTAGTAAATCATGTGTAGTAAATTGTAGATGGTCACTTATAAGTATACAGGGTTCATTATTGATGCACCTGTGAAATTTCCATGGGATCGGTCTAGTTACTTTGCCAGGACTAGCATTGATCATGAGTTTAACTGGAGGATGGCGAAGGACCCATCCCGAACCGGGGTGATCATCCTTTTTTTTGGGGTATCCCATTAATACCTTTACTACAAGTGTTATGAGAAAGATCATTTTCACCACATGGAATCTCATGAAATTTAATATTCTAGGTTTTTTAACAAATTAAAAGCTATTTAAATTCCATTGCTCAAATTTTAATAAGCACTAGTAAATCGTGTATAGTAATTGTAGATGATTACTTATAAGTATACAGGGTTCACTCTAGATGCACCAGTGAAATTTCCGTGGGATCGGGCTAGTTACTTTGCCAGGGCTAACATTGATCATGAGTTTAACTGGAGAATGGCGAGGAACCCATCCCGAACCGGGGTGATCGTCCGTCTTTTTTGGGGTATCCCATTAATACCTTTACTACAAGTGTTATGAGAAAGATCCTTTTCACCACATGGAATCACATGAAATTTAATATTCTAGGTTTTTTATCAAATTAAAAGCTAATAAAATTCCATTGTTCAAATTTTAATAAGCACTAGTAAATCGTGTATAGTAAATTGTAGATGGTTACTTATAAGTATACAGGGTTCATTATGGATGCACCTATGAAATTTCCGTGGGATCAGGCTAGTTATTTTGACCGGGGCTAACATTGTTCATGAGTTCAACTGGAGAATGGCGAGGGATCCATCCCTAACCGGGGTGATCATCCATCTATTTTGGGATATCCCATTAATACCTTTACTACAAGTGTCATGAGAAAGATCATTTTCACCACATGGAATCACATTAAATTTAATATTCTAGGTTTTTTATCAAATGAAAAGCTAATAAAATTCCATTGTTCAAATTTTAATAAGCACTAGTAAATCATGTGTAGTAAATTGTAGATGGTCACTTATAAGTATACAGGGTTCATTATTGATGCACCTGTGAAATTTCCATGGGATCGGGCTAATTACTTTGCCAGGACTAACATTGATCATGAGTTTAACTGGAGGATGGCGAAGGACCCATCCCGAACCGGGGTGATCATCCTTTTTTTTGGGGTATCCCATTAATACCTTTATTACAAGTGTTATGAGAAAGATCATTTTCACCACATGGAATCTCATGAAATTTAATATTCTAGGTTTTTTAACAAATTAAAAGCTATTTAAATTCCATTGCTCAAATTTTAATAAGCACTAGTAAATCGTGTATAGTAATTGTAGATGATTACTTATAAGTATACAGGGTTCATTCTAGATGCACCAGTGAAATTTCCGTGGGATCGGGCTAGTTACTTTGCCAGGGCTAACATTGATCATGAGTTTAACTGGAGAATGGCGAGGAACCCATCCCGAACCGGGGTGATCGTCCGTCTTTTTTGGGGTATCCCATTAATACATTTACTACAAGTGTTATGAGAAAGATCCTTTTCACCACATGGAATCACATGAAATTTAATATTCTAGGTTTTTTATCAAATTAAAAGCTAACAAAATTCCATCATTCAAATTTTAATAAGCACTAGTTAATCGTGTATAGTAAATTGTATATGTTCACTGATAAGTATACAGGGTTCATTCTTGATGCACCTGTGAAATTTCCATGGGATCGGGCTAGTAACTTTGCCAGGACTAACATTGATCATGAGTTTAACTGGAGGATGGCGAAGGACCCATCCCGAACCGGGGTGATCATCCTTTTTTTTGGGGTATCCCATTAATACCTTTACTACAAGTGTTATGAGAAAGATCATTTTCACCACATGGAATCTCATGAAATTTAATATTCTAGGTTTTTTAACAAATTAAAAGCTATTTAAATTCCATTGCTCAAATTTTAATAAGCACTAGTAAATCGTGTATAGTAATTGTAGATGATTACTTATAAGTATACAGGGTTCACTCTAGATGCACCAGTGAAATTTCCGTGGGATCGGGCTAGTTACTTTGCCAGGGCTAACATTGATCATGAGTTTAACTGGAGAATGGCGAGGAACCCATCCCGAACCGGGGTGATCGTCCGTCTTTTTTGGGGTATCCCATTAATACCTTTACTACAAGTGTTATGAGAAAGATCCTTTTCACCACATGGAATCACATGAAATTTAATATTCTAGGTTTTTTATCAAATTAAAAGCTAATAAAATTCCATTGTTCAAATTTTAATAAGCACTAGTAAATCATGTATAGTAAATTGTAGATGGTTACTTATAAGTATACAGGGTTCATTATGGATGCACCTATGAAATTTCCGTGGGATCAGGCTAGTTATTTTGACCGGGGCTAACATTGTTCATGAGTTCAACTGGAGAATGGCGAGGGATCCATCCCTAACCGGGGTGATCATCCATCTATTTTGGGATATCCCATTAATACCTTTACTACAAGTGTCATGAGAAAGATCATTTTCACCACATGGAATCACATTAAATTTAATATTCCAGGTTTTTTATCAAATGAAAAGCTAATAAAATTCCATTGTTCAAATTTTAATAAGCACTAGTAAATCATGTGTAGTAAATTGTAGATGGTCACTTATAAGTATACAGGGTTCATTATTGATGCACCTGTGAAATTTCCTTGGGATCGGGCTAATTACTTTGCCAGGACTAACATTGATCATGAGTTTAACTGGAGGATGGCGAAGGACCCATCCCGAACCGGGGTGATCATCCTTTTTTTTGGGGTATCCCATTAATACCTTTATTACAAGTGTTATGAGAAAGATCATTTTCACCACATGGAATCTCATGAAATTTAATATTCTAGGTTTTTTAACAAATTAAAAGCTATTTAAATTCCATTGCTCAAATTTTAATAAGCACTAGTAAATCGTGTATAGTAATTGTAGATGATTACTTATAAGTATACAGGGTTCATTCTAGATGCACCAGTGAAATTTCCGTGGGATCGGGCTAGTTACTTTGCCAGGGCTAACATTGATCATGAGTTTAACTGGAGAATGGCGAGGAACCCATCCCGAACCGGGGTGATCGTCCGTCTTTTTTGGGGTATCCCATTAATACATTTACTACAAGTGTTATGAGAAAGATCCTTTTCACCACATGGAATCACATGAAATTTAATATTCTAGGTTTTTTATCAAATTAAAAGCTAACAAAATTCCATCATTCAAATTTTAATAAGCACTAGTTAATCGTGTATAGTAAATTGTATATGTTCACTGATAAGTATACAGGGTTCATTCTTGATGCACCTGTGAAATTTCCATGGGATCGGGCTAGTAACTTTGCCAGGACTAACATTGATCATGAGTTTAACTGGAGGATGGCGAAGGACCCATCCTGAACCGGGTTGATCGTCCGTCTTTTTTGGGGTATCCCATTAATACCTTTACTACAAGTGTTATGAGAAAGATCATTTCCACCACATGGAATCACATGAAATTTAATATTCTAGGTTTTTTATCAAATTAAAAGCTAATAAAATTCCATTGTTCAAATTTTAATAAGCACTAGTAAATCGTGTATAATAAATTGTAGATGGTTACTTATAAGTATACAGGGTTCATTATGGATGCACCTATGAAATTTCCGTGGGATCAGGCTAGTTATTTTGACCGGGGCTAACATTGTTCATGAGTTCAACTGGAGAATGGCGAGGGATCCATCCCGAACCGGGGTGATCATCCGTCTATTTTGGGATATCCCATTAATACCTTTACTACAAGTGTCATGAGAAAGATCATTTTCACCACATGGAATCACATTAAATTTAATATTCTAGGTTTTTTATCAAATTAAAAGCTAATAAAATTCCATTGTTCAAATTTTAATAAGCACTAGTAAATCATGTGTAGTAAATTGTAGATGGTCACTTATAAGTATACAGGGTTCATTATTGATGCACCTGTGAAATTTCCATGGGATCGGGCTAATTACTTTGCCAGGACTAACATTGATCATGAGTTTAACTGGAGGATGGCGAAGGACCCATCCCGAACCGGGGTGATCATCCTTTTTTTTGGGGTATCCCAGTAATACCTTTATTACAAGTGTTATGAGAAAGATCATTTTCACCACATGGAATCTCATGAAATTTAATATTCTAGGTTTTTTATCAAATTAAAAGCTATTTAAATTCCATTGTTCAAATTTTAATAAGCACTAGTAAATCGTGTATAGTAAATTGTAGATGATTACTTATAAGTATACAGGGTTCACTCTAGATGCACCAGTGAAATTTCCGTGGGATCGGGCTAGTTACTTTGCCAGGGCTAACATTGATCATGAGTTTAACTGGAGAATGGCGAGGGACCCATCCCGAACCGGGGTGATCGTCCGTCTTTTTTGGGGTATCCCATTAATACCTTTACTACAAGTGTTATGAGAAAGATCCTTTTCACCACATGGAATCACATGAAATTTAATATTCTAGCTTTTTTATCAAATTAAAAGCTAACAAAATTCCATCATTCAAATTTTAATAAGCACTAGTAAATCGTGTATAGTAAATTGTAGATGATCACTTATAAGTATACATGGTTCATTCTGGATGAACCTGTGAAATTTCCATGGGATCGGGCTAGTTACTTTGCCAGGTCTAACATTGATTATGAGTTTAACTGGTGGATGGCGAGGGACCCATCCCGAACCGGGGTGATCGGCCTTCTTTTTTGGGGTATCCCATTAATACCTTTACTACAAGTGTTATGAGAAATATAATTTTCACCACATGGAATCACATGAAATTTAATATTCTAGGTTTTTTATCAAATTAAAAGCTAATAAAATTCCATTGTTCAAATTTTAATAAGCACTAGTAAATCATGTATAATAAATTGTAGATGGTTACTTATAAGTATACAGGGTTCATTATGGATGCACCTATGAAATTTCCGTTGGATCAGGCTAGTAATTTTGACCGGGGCTAACATTGTTCATGAGTTCAACTGGAGAATGGCGAGGGATCCATCCCGAACCGGGGTGATCATCCGTCTATTTTGGGATATCCCATTAATACCTTTACTACAAGTGTCATGAGAAAGATCATTTTCACCACATGGAATCACATTAAATTTAATATTCTAGGTTTTTTATCAAATTAAAAGCTAATAAAATTCCATTGTTCAAATTTTAATAAGCACTAGTAAATCATGTGTAGTAAATTGTAGATGGTCACTTATAAGTATACAGGGTTCATTATTGATGCACCTGTGAAATTTCCATGGGATCGGGCTAGTTACTTTGCCAGGACTAACATTGATCATGAGTTTAACTGGAGGATGGCGAAGGACCCATCCCGAACCGGGGTGATCATCCTTTTTTTTGGGGTATCCCAGTAATACCTTTACTACAAGTGTTATGAGAAAGATCATTTTCACCACATGGAATCTCATGAAATTTAATATTCTAGGTTTTTTATCAAATTAAAAGCTATTTAAATTCCATTGTTCAAATTTTAATAAGCACTAGTAAATCGTGTATAGTAAATTGTAGATGATTACTTATAAGTATACAGGGTTCACTCTAGATGCACCAGTGAAATTTCCGTGGGATCGGGCTAGTTACTTTGCCAGGGCTAACATTGATCATGAGTTTAACTGGAGAATGGCGAGGGACCCATCCCGAACCGGGGTGATCGTCCGTCTTTTTTGGGGTATCCCATTAATACCTTTACTACAAGTGTTATGAGAAAGATCCTTTTCACCACATGGAATCACATGAAATTTAATATTCTAGCTTTTTTATCAAATTAAAAGCTAACAAAATTCCATCATTCAAATTTTAATAAGCACTAGTAAATCGTGTATAGTAAATTGTAGATGATCACTTATAAGTATACATGGTTCATTCTGGATGAACCTGTGAAATTTCCATGGGATCGGGCTAGTTACTTTGCCAGGTCTAACATTGATTATGAGTTTAACTGGTGGATGGCGAGGGACCCATCCCGAACCGGGGTGATCGGCCTTCTTTTTTGGGGTATCCCATTAATACCTTTACTACAAGTGTTATGAGAAATATAATTTTCACCACATGGAATCACATGAAATTTAATATTCTAGGTTTTTTATCAAATTAAAAGCTAATAAAATTCCATTGTTCAAATTTTAATAAGCACTAGTAAATCATGTATAATAAATTGTAGATGGTTACTTATAAGTATACAGGGTTCATTATGGATGCACCTATGAAATTTCCGTTGGATCAGGCTAGTTATTTTGACCGGGGCTAACATTGTTCATGAGTTCAACTGGAGAATGGCGAGGGATCCATCCCGAACCTGGGTGATCATCCGTCTATTTTGGGATATCCCATTAATACCTTTACTACAAGTGTCATGAGAAAGATCATTTTCACCACATGGAATCACATTAAATTTAATATTATAGGTTTTTTATCAAATTAAAAGCTAATAAAATTCCATTGTTCAAATTTTAATAAGCACTAGTAAATCATGTGTAGTAAATTGTAGATGGTCACTTATAAGTATACAGGGTTCATTATTGATGCACCTGTGAAATTTCCATGGGATCGGGCTAGTTACTTTGCCAGGACTAACATTGATCATGAGTTTAACTGGAGGATGGCGAAGGACCCATCCCGAACCGGGGTGATCATCCTTTTTTTTGGGGTATCCCAGTAATACCTTTACTACAAGTGTTATGAGAAAGATCATTTTCACCACATGGAATCTCATGAAATTTAATATTCTAGGTTTTTTATCAAATTAAAAGCTATTTAAATTCCATTGTTCAAATTTTAATAAGCACTAGTAAATCGTGTATAGTAAATTGTAGATGATTACTTATAAGTATACAGGGTTCACTCTAGATGCACCAGTGAAATTTCCGTGGGATCGGGCTAGTTACTTTGCCAGGGCTAACATTGATCATGAGTTTAACTGGAGAATGGCGAGGGACCCATCCCAAACCGGGGTGATCGTCCGTCTTTTTTGGGGTATCCCATTAATACCTTTACTACAAGTGTTATGAGAAAGATCCTTTTCACCACATGGAATCACATGAAATTTAATATTCTAGCTTTTTTATCAAATTAAAAGCTAACAAAATTCCATCATTCAAATTTTAATAAGCACTAGTTAATCGTGTATAGTAAATTGTAGATGATCTCTTATAAGTATACATGGTTCATTCTGGATGAACCTGTGAAATTTCCATGGGATCGGGCTAGTTACTTTGCCAGGTCTAACATTGATTATGAGTTTAACTGGTGGATGGCGAGGGACCCATCCCGAACCGGGGTGATCGGCCTTCTTTTTTGGGGTATCCCAGTAATACCTTTACTACAAGTGTTATGAGAAATATCATTTTCACCACATGGAATCACATGAAATTTAATATTCTAGGTTTTTTATCAAATTAAAAGCTAATAAAATTCCATTGTTCAAATTTTAATAAGCACTAGTAAATCATGTATAATAAATTGTAGATGGTTACTTATAAGTATACATGGTTCATTATGGATGCACCTATCAAATTTCCGTGGGATCAGGCTAGTTATTTTGACCGGGGCTGACATTGATCATGAGTTTAACTGGAGAATGGCGAGGGATCCATCCCGAACCGGGGTCATCGTCCGTCTATTTTGGGATATCCCATTAATACCTTTACTACAAGTGTTATGAGAAAGATCATTTTGACCACATGGAATCACATGAAATTTAATATTCTAGGTTTTTTATCAAATTAAAAGCTAATAAAATTCCATTGTTCAAATTTTAATAAGCACTAGTAAATCATGTGTAGTAAATTGTAGATGGTCACTTATAGGTATACAGGGTTCATTCTTGATGCACCTGTGAAATTTCCATGGGATCGGGCTAGTTACTTTGCCAGGACTAACATTGATCATGAGTTTAACTGGAGGATGGCGAAGGACCCATCCCGAACTGGGGTGATCATCCTTCTTTGTTGGGGTATCCCAGTAATACCTTTACTACAAGTGTTATGAGAAAGATCATTTTCAGCACATGGAATCACATGAAATTTAATATTGTAGGTTTTTTTACAAATTAAAAGATAATAATATTCCATTGTTCTAATTTTAATAAGTAGTAGTAAATCGTATATAGTAAATTGTTGATGTTCACTTATAGGTATACAGGGTTCATTCTTGATGCACCTGTGAAATTTCCGTGGGATCGGGCTAGTTACTTTGCTAGTGCTAATATTGATCATGAGTTTAATTTGAGAATGGCGAGGGACCCATCCCGAACCGGGGTGATCGTCCGTCTTTTTTGGGGTATTCCATTAATACCTTTACTACAAGTGTTATGAGAAAGATCAATTTCACCACATGGAATCACATGAAATTTAATATTCTAGGTTTTTCATCAAATTAAAAGCTAATAAAATTCCATCATTCAAATTTTAATAAGCACTAGTTAATGGTGTATAGTAAATTGTAGATGATCACTTATAAGTATACATGGTTCATTCTGGATGAACCTGTGAAGTTTCCCTGGGATTGGGCTAGTTACTTTGCCAGGTCTAATATTGATCATGAGTTTAACTGGAGGATGGCTAGGGACCCATCCCGAACCGGGGTGATCGGCCTTCTTTTTTGGGGTATCCCATTAATACCTTTACTACAAGTGTTATAAGAAAAATCCTTTTCACCACATGGAATCACATGAAATTTAATATTCTAGCTTTTTTATCAAATTAAAAGCTAACAAAATTCCATCATTCAAATTTTAATAAGCACTAGTTAATCGTGTATAGTAAATTGTAGATGATCTCTTATAAGTATACATGGTTCATTCTGGATGAACCTGTGAAATTTCCATGGGATCGGGCTAGTTACTTTGCCAGGTCTAACATTGATTATGAGTTTAACTGGTGGATGGCGAGGGACCCATCCCGAACCGGGGTGATCGGCCTTCTTTTTTGGGGTATCCCAGTAATACCTTTACTACAAGTGTTATGAGAAATATCATTTTCACCACATGGAATCACATGAAATTTAATATTCTAGGTTTTTTATCAAATTAAAAGCTAATAAAATTCCATTGTTCAAATTTTAATAAGCACTAGTAAATCATGTATAATAAATTGTAGATGGTTACTTATAAGTATACAGGGTTCATTATGGATGCACCTATCAAATTTCCGTGGGATCAGGCTAGTTATTTTGACCGGGGCTGACATTGATCATGAGTTTAACTGGAGAATGGCGAGGGATCCATCCCGAACCGGGGTCATCGTCCGTCTATTTTGGGATATCCCATTAATACCTTTACTACAAGTGTTATGAGAAAGATCATTTTGACCACATGGAATCACATGAAATTTAATATTCCAGGTTTTTTATCAAATTAAAAGCTAATAAAATTCCATTGTTCAAATTTTAATAAGCACTAGTAAATCATGTGTAGTAAATTGTAGATGGTCACTTATAGGTATACAGGGTTCATTCTTGATGCACCTGTGAAATTTCCATGGGATCGGGCTAGTTACTTTGCCAGGACTAACATTGATCATGAGTTTAACTGGAGGATGGCGAAGGACCCATCCCGAACTGGGGTGATCATCCTTCTTTTTTGGGGTATCCCAGTAATACCTTTACTACAAGTGTTATGAGAAAGATCATTTTCAGCACATGGAATCACATGAAATTTAATATTGTAGGTTTTTTTACAAATTAAAAGATAATAATATTCCATTGTTCTAATTTTAATAAGTAGTAGTAAATCGTATATAGTAAATTGTTGATGTTCACTTATAGGTATACAGGGTTCATTCTTGATGCACCTGTGAAATTTCCGTGGGATCGGGCTAGTTACTTTGCTAGTGCTAATATTGATCATGAGTTTAATTTGAGAATGGCGAGGGACCCATCCCGAACCGGGGTGATCGTCCGTCTTTTTTGGGGTATTCCATTAATACCTTTACTACAAGTGTTATGAGAAAGATCAATTTCACCACATGGAATCACATGAAATTTAATATTCTAGGTTTTTCATCAAATTAAAAGCTAATAAAATTCCATCATTCAAATTTTAATAAGCACTAGTTAATGGTGTATAGTAAATTGTAGATGATCACTTATAAGTATACATGGTTCATTCTGGATGAACCTGTGAAGTTTCCCTGGGATTGGGCTAGTTACTTTGCCAGGTCTAATATTGATCATGAGTTTAACTGGAGGATGGCTAGGGACCCATCCCGAACCGGGGTGATCGGCCTTCTTTTTTGGGGTATCCCATTAATACCTTTACTACAAGTGTTATAAGAAAGATCATTTTCACCACATGGAATCACATGAAATTTAATATTCTAGCTTTTTTATCAAATTAAAAGCTAATAAAATTCCATTGTTCAAATTTTAATAAGCACTAGTAAATTGTGTGTAGTAAATTGTAGATGGTCACTTATAAGTATACAGGGTTCATTCTTGATGCACCTGTGAAATTTCCATGGGATCAGGCTAGTTACTTTGCCAGGACTAACATTGATCATGAGTTTAACTGGAGGATGGCGAAGGACCCATCCCGAACCGGGGTGATCATCCTTTTTTTTGGGGTATCCCATTAATACCTTTACTACAAGTGTTATGAGAAAGATCATTTTCACCACATGGAATCACATGAAATTTAATATTGTAGGTTTTTTTTATCAAATTAAAAGCTAATAAAATTCCATTGTTCAAATTTTAATAAGCACTAGTAAATCGTGTGTAGTAAATTGTAGATGGTCACTTATAAGTATACATGGTTCATTCTTGATGCACCTGTGAAATTTACATGGGATCGGGCTAGTTACTTTGCTAGGACTAACAATTATCATGAGTTTAACTGGAGTTTGGCGAAGGACCCATCCCGAACCGGGGTGATCATCCATTTTTTTGGGGTATCCCATTAATACCTTTACTACAAGTGTTATGAGAAACATCATTTTCACCACATGGAATTACACGAAATTTAATATTCTAGGTTTTTTATCAAATTAAAAGCTAATAAAATTCCATTGTTCAAATTTTAATAAGCACTAGTAAATCGTGTATAGTAAATTGTAGATGGTCACTTATAAGTATACAGGGTTCATTCTTGATGCACCTGTGAAATTTCCATGGGATCGGGCTAGTTACTTTGCCAGGACTAACATTGATCATGAGTTTAACTGGAGGATGGCGAAGGACCCATCCGGAACCGGGGTGATCATCCATCATTTTTGGGGTATCCCACTAATACCTTTACTACAAGTGTTATGAGAAAGATCATTTTCACCACATGGAATCACATGAAATTTAATATTCTAGGTTTTTTATCAAATTAAAAGCTAATAAAATTCCATTGTTCAAATTTTAGTAAGCACTAGTAAATCGTGTATAGTAAATTGTAGATGGTCACTTATAAGTATACAGGGTTCATTCTTGATGCACCTGTGAAATTTCCACGGGATCGGACTAGTTACATTGCCAGGACTAACATTGATCATGAGTTTAACTGGAGGATGGCGAAGGACTCATCCCGAACCGGGGTGATCATCCTTTTTTTTGGGGTATCCCATTAATACCTTTACTACAAGTGTTATGAGAAACATCATTTTCACCACATGGAATCACATGAAATTTAATATTCTAGGTTTTTTATCAAATTAAAAGCTAATAAAATTCCATTGTTCAAATTTTAATAAGCACTAGTAAATCGTGTGTAGTAAATTGTAGATGGTCACTTATAAGTATACAGGGTTCATTCTTGATGCACCTGTGAAATTTCCATGGGATCAGGCTAGTTACTTTGCCAGGACTAACATTGATCATGAGTTTAACTGGAGGATGGCGAAGGACCCATCCCAAACCGGGGTGATCATCCTTTTTTTTGGGGTATCCCATTAATACCTTTACTACAAATGTTATGAGAAAGATCATTTTCACCACATGGAATCACATGAAATTTAATATTCTAGGTTTTTTATCAAATTAAAAGCTAACAAAATTCCATTGTTCAAATTTTAATAAGCACTAGTAAATCGTGTGTAGTAAATTGTAGTTGGTCACTTATAAGTATACAGGGTTCATTCTTGATGCACCTGTGAAATTTCCACGGGATCGGGCTAGTTACTTTGCCAGGACTAACATTGATCATGAGTTTAACTGGAGGATGGCAAAGGACTCATCCCGAACCGGGTTGATCATCCTTTTTTTTGGGGTATCCCATTAATACGTTTACTACAAGTGTTATGAGAAAGATCATTTTCACCACATTGAATCACATGAAATTTAATATTCTAGGTTTTTTATCAAATTAAAAGCTAATAAAATTCCATTGTTCAAATTTTAATAAGCACTAGTAAATCGTGTATAGTAAATTGTAGATGGTCACTTATAAGCATACAGGGTTCATTCTTGATGCACCTGTGAAATTTCCACGGGATCGGGCAAGTTACTTTGCCAGGACTAACAATGATCATGAGTTTAACTGGAGGATGGCGAAGGACTCATCCCGAACCGGGGTGATCATCCTTTTTTTTGGGGTATCCCATTAATACCTTTACTACAAGTGTTATGGGAAAGATCATTTTCACCACATGGAATCTAATGAAATTTAATATTCTAGGTTTTTTAACAAATTGAAAGCTAATAAAATTCCATTGTTCAAATTTTAATAAGCACTAGTAAATCGTGTATAGTAAATTGTAGACGGTCACTTAAAAGTATACAGGGTTCATTCTTGATGCACCTATGAAATTTCCACGGGATCGGGCTAGTTACTTTGCCAGGACTAACATTGATTATGAGTTTAACTGCAGGATTGCGATGGACCCATCCCGAACCGGGTTGATCATCCTTTTTTTGGGGTATCCCATTAATACCTTTACTACAAGTGTTATGAGAAAGGTCATTTTCACCACATGGAATCACATGAAATTTAATATTCTAGGTTTTTTATCAAATTAAAAGCTAATAAAATTCCATTGTTCAAATTTTAATAAGCACTAGTAAATCGTGTGTAGTAAATTGTAGATGGTCACTTATAAGTATACAGGGTTCATTCTTGATGCACCTATGAAATTTCCACGGGATCGGGCTAGTTACTTTGCCAGGACAAACATTGATCACGAGTTTAACTGGAGGATGGCGAAGGACCCATCCCGAACCGGGTTGATACCCCTTTTTTTTGGGGTATCCCATTAAAACCTTTACTACAAGTGTTATGAGAAAGATCATTTTCACCACATGGAATCACATGAAATTTAATATTCTAGGTTTTTTTATCAAATTAAAAGCTAATAAAATTCCATTGTTCAAATTTTAATAAGCACTAGTAAATCGTGTGTAGTAAATTGTAGATGGTCACTTATAAGTATACGGGGTTCATTCTTAATGCACCCGTGAAATTTCCACGGGATCGGGCTAGTTACTTTGCCAGGACTAACATTGATCATGAGTTTAACTGGAGGATGGCGAAGGACCCATCCCGAACCGGGTTGATCATCCTTTTTTTTGGGGTATCCCATTAATACCTTTACTACAAGTGTTATGAGAAAGATCATTTTCAGCACATGGAATCACATGAAATTTAATATTCCAGGTTTTTTATCAAATTAAAAGCTATTAAAATTCCATTGTTCAAATTTTAATAAGCACTAGTAAATCGTGTATAGTAAATTGTAGATGATTACTTATAAGTATACAGGGTTCATTCTAGATGCACCAGTGAAATTTCCGTGGGATCGGGCTAGTTACTTTGCCAGGGCTAACATTGATCTTGAGTTTAACTGGAGAATGGCGAGGGACCCATCCCGAACCGGGGTGATCGTCCGTCTTTTTTGGGGTATCCCATTAATACCTTTACTACAAGTGTTATGAGAAAGATCATTTTCACCACATGGAATCTAATGAAATTTAATATTCTAGGTTTTTAATCAAATTAAAAGCTAATAAAATTCCATTGTTCAAATTTTAATAAGCACTAGTAAATCGTGTGTAGTAAATTGTAGATGGTCACTTATAAGTATACAGGGTTCATTCTTGATGCACCTGTGAAATTTCCACGGGATCGGGCTAGTTACTTTGCCAGGACTAACATTGATCATGAGTTTAACTAGAGGATGCGAAGGACCCATCCCGAACCGGGGTGATCATCCTTTTTTTTGGGGTATCCCATTAATACCTTTACTACAAGTGTTATGAGAAACATCATTTTCACCACATGGAATCACATGAAATTTAATATTCTAGGTTTTTTATCAAATTAAAAGCTAATAAAATTCCATTGTTCAAATTTTAATAAGCACTAGTAAATCGTGTGTAGTAAATTGTAGATGGTCACTTATAAGTATACAGGGTTCATTCTTGATGCACCTGTGAAATTTCCGTGGGATCAGGCTAGTTACTTTGCCAGGACTAACATTGATCATGAGTTTAACTGGAGGATGGCGAAGGACCCATCCCGAACCGGGGTGATCATCCTTTTTTTTGGGGTATCCCATTAATACCTTTACTACAAATGTTATGAGAAAGATCATTTTCACCACATGGAATCACATGAAATTTAATATTCTAGGTTTTTTATCAAATTAAAAGCTAATAAAATTCCATTGTTCAAATTTTAATAAGCACTAGTAAATCGTGTGTAGTAAATTGTAGTTGGTCACTTATAAGTATACAGGGTTCATTCTTGATGCACCTGTGAAATTTCCACGGGATCGGGCTAGTTACTTTGCCAGGACTAACATTGATCATGAGTTTAACTGGAGGATGGCGAAGGACTCATCCCGAACCGGGGTGATCATCCTTTTTTTTGGGGTATCCCATTAATACCTTTACTACAAGTGTTATGGGAAAGATCATTTTCACCACATGGAATCTAATGAAATTTAATATTCTAGGTTTTTTATCAAATTAAAAGCTAATAAAATTCCATTGTTCAAATTTTAATAAGCACTAGTAAATCGTGTATAGTAAATTGTAGATGGTCACTTATAAGTATACGGGGTTCATTCTTGATGCACCTGTGAAATTTCCACGGGATCGGGCTAGTTACTTTGCCAGGACTAACATTGATCATGAGTTTAACTGGAGGATGGCGAAGGACTCATCCCGAACCGGGGTGATCATCCTTTTTTTTGGGGTATCCCATTAATACCTTTACTACAAGTGTTATGGGAAAGATCATTTTCACCACATGGAATCTAATGAAATTTAATATTCTAGGTTTTTTAACAAATTAAAAGCTAATAAAATTCCATTGTTCAAATTTTAATAAGCACTAGTAAATCGTGTATAGTAAATTGTAGATGGTCACTTATAAGTATACAGGATTCATTCTTGATGCACCTGTGAAATTTCCATGGGATCGGGCTAGTTACTTTGCCAGGACTAACATTGATCATGAGTTTAACTGGAGGATTGCGATGGACCCATCCCGAACCGGGTTGATCATCCTTTTTTTTGGGGTATCCCATTAATACCTTTACTACAAGTGTTATGAGAAAGGTCATTTTCACCACATGGAATCACATGAAATTTAATATTCTAGGTTTTTTATCAAATTAAAAGCTAATAAAATTCCATTGTTCAAATTTTAATAAGCACTAGTAAATCGTGTGTAGTAAATTGTAGATGGTCACTTATAAGTATACAGGGTTCATTCTTGATGCACCTGTGAAATTTCCACGGGATCGGGCTAGTTACTTTGCCAGGACTAACATTGATCACGAGTTTAACTGGAGGATGGCGAAGGACCCATCCCGAACCGGGTTGATCATCCTTTTTTTTGGGGTATCCCATTAATACCTTTACTACAAGTGTTATGAGAAAGATCATTTTCACCACATGGAATCACATGAAATTTAATATTCTAGGTTTTTTTATCAAATTAAAAGCTAATAAAATTCCATTGTTCAAATTTTAATAAGCACTAGTAAATCGTGTGTAGTAAATTGTAGATGGTCACTTATAAGTATACGGGGTTCATTCTTGATGCACCTGTGAAATTTCCACGGGATCGGGCTAGTTACTTTGCCAGGACTAACATTGATCATGAGTTTAACTGGATGATGGCGAAGGACCCATCCCGAACCGGGTTGATCATCCTTTTTTTTGGGGTATCCCATTAATACCTTTACTACAAGTGTTATGGGAAAGATCATTTTCACCACATAGAATCACATGAAATTTAATATTCTAGGTTTTTTATCAAATTAAAAGCTATTAAAATTCCATTGTTCAAATTTTAATAAGCACTAGTAAATCGTGTATAGTAAATTGTAGATGATTACTTATAAGTATACAGGGTTCATTCTAGATGCACCAGTGAAATTTCCGTGGGATCGGGCTAGTTACTTTGCCAGGGCTAACATTGATCTTGAGTTTGACTGGAGAATGGCGAGGGACCCATCCCGAACCGGGGTGATCGTCCGTCTTTTTTGGGGTATCCCATTAATACCTTTACTACAAGTGTTATGAGAAAGATCATTTTCAGCACATGGAATCACATGAAATTTAATATTCTAGGTTTTTTTTAAAATTAAAAGATAATAATATTCCATTGTTATAATTTTAATAAGTAGTAGTAAATCGTATATAGTAAATTGTAGATTTTCACTTATAGGTATACAGGGTTCATTCTTGATGCACCTGTGAAATTTCCGTGGGATCGGGCTAGTTACTTTGCCAGGGCTAACATTGATCTTGAGTTTGACTGGAGAATGGCGAGGGACCCATCCCGAACCGGGGTGATCGTCCGTCTTTTTTGGGGTATCCCATTAATACCTTTACTACAAGTGTTATGAGAAAGATCATTTTCAGCACATGGAATCACATGAAATTTAATATTCTAGGTTTTTTTTAAAATTAAAAGATAATAATATTCCATTGTTATAGTTTTAATAAGTAGTAGTAAATCGTATATAGTAAATTGTAGATGTTCACTTATAGGTATACAGGGTTCATTCTTGATGCACCTGTGAAATTTCCGTGGGATCGGGCTAGTTACTTTGCTAGGGCTAATATTGATCATGAGTTTAACTTGAGAATGGCGAGGGACCCATCCCGAACCGGGGTGATCGTCCGTCTTTTTTGGGGTATTCCATTAATACCTTTACTACAAGTGTTATGAGAAAGATCATTTTCACCACATGGAATCACATGAAATTTAATATTCTAGGTTTTTCATCAAATTAAAAGCTAATAAAATTCCATCATTCAAATTTTAATAAGCACTAGTTAATCGTGTATAGTAAATTGTAGATGATCACTTATAAGTATACATGGTTCATTCTGGATGAACCTGTGAAGTTTCCCTGGGATTGGGCTAGTTACTTTGCCAGGTCTAACATTGATCATGAGTTTAACTGGAGGATGGCTAGGGACCCATCCCGAACCGGGGTGATCGGCCTTCTTTTTTGGGGTATCCCATTAATACCTTTACTACAAGTGTTATAAGAAAGATCATTTTCACCACATGGAATCACATGAAATTTAATATTCTAGGTTTTTTATCAAATTAAAAGCTAATAAAATTCCATTGTTCAAATTTTAATAAGCACTAGTAAATCGTGTGTAGTAAATTGTAGATGGCAACTTATAAGTATACATGGTTCATTCTTGATGCACCTGTGAAATTTACATGGGATCGGGCTAGTTACCTTGCCAGGACTAACAATTATCATGAGTTTAACTGGAGGATGGCGAAGGACCCATCCCGAACCGGGGTGATAATCAATTTTTTTGGGGTATCCCATTAATACCTTTACTACAAGTGTTATGAGAAAGATCATTTTCACCACATGGAATTACACGAAATTTAATATTCTAGGTTTTTTATCAAATTAAAAGCTAATAAAATTCCATTGTTCAAATTTTAATAAGCACTAGTAAATCGTGTATAGTAAATTGTAGATGGTCACTTATAAGTATACAGGGTTCATTCTTGATGCACCTGTGAAATTTCCATGGGATCGGGCTAGTTACTTTGCCAGGACTAACATTGATCATGAGTTTAACTGGAGGATGGCGAAGGACCCATCCCGAACCGGGGTGATCATCCTTTTTTTTGGGGTATCCCATTAATACCTTTACTACAAGTGTTATGAGAAACATCATTTTCACCACACGGAATCACATGAAATTTAATATTCTAGGTTTTTTATAAAATTAAAAGCTAATAAAATTCCATTGTTCAAATTTTAATAAGCACTAGTAAATCGTGTGTAGTAAATTGTAGATGGTCACTTATAAGTATACAGGGTTCATTCTTGATGCACCTGTGAAATTTCCACGGGATCGGGCTAGTTACTTTGCCAGGACTAACATTGATCATGAGTTTAACTGGAGGATGGCGAAGGACTCATCCCGAACCGGGATGATCATCCTTTTTTTTGGGGTATCCCATTAATACCTTTACTACAAGTGTTATGGGAAAGATCATTTTCACCACATGGAATCTAATGAAATTTAATATTCTAGGTTTTTTATCAAATTAAAAGCTAATAAAATTCCATTGTTCAAATTTTAATAAGCACTAGTAAATCTTGTATAGTAAATTGTAGATGGTCACTTATAAGTATACAGGGTTCATTCTTGATGCACCTGTGAAATTTCCACGGGATCGGGCTAGTTACTTTGCCAGGACAAACATTGATCACGAGTTTAACTGGAGGATGGCGAAGGACCCATCCCGAACCGGGTTGATCATCCTTTTTTTTGGGGTATCCCATTAATACCTTTACTACAAGTGTTATGAGAAAGATCATTTTCACCACATGGAATCACATGAAATTTAATATTCTAGGTTTTTTATCAAATTAAAAGCTAATAAAATTCCATTGTTCAAATTTTAATAAGCACTAGTAAATCGTGTGTAGTAAATTGTAGATGGTCACTTATAAGTATACAGGGTTCATTCTTGATGTACCTGTGAAATTTCCATGGGATCAGGCTAGTTACTTTGCCAGGACTAACATTGATCATGAGTTTAACTGGAGGATGGCGAAGGACCCATCCCGAACCGGGGTGATCATCCTTTTTTTTGGGGTATCCCATTAATACCTTTACTACAAGTGTTATGAGAAAGATCATTTTCACCACATGGAATTACACGAAATTTAATATTCTAGGTTTTTTATCAAATTAAAAGCTAATAAAATTCCATTGTTCAAATTTTAATAAGCACTAGTAAATCGTGTATAGTAAATTGTAGATGGTCACTTATAAGTATACAGGGTTCATTCTTGATGCACCTGTGAAATTTCCATGGGATCGGGCTAGTTACTTTGCCAGGACTAACATTGATCATGAGTTTAACTGGAGGATGGCGAAGGACCCATCCCGAACCGGGGTGATCATCCTTTTTTTTGGGGTATCCCATTAACACCTTTACTACAAGTGTTATGGGAAAGATCATTTTCACCACATGGAATCTAATGAAATTTAATATTCTAGGTTTTTTATCAAATTAAAAGCTAATAAAATTCCATTGTTCAAATTTTAATAAGCACTAGTAAATCTTGTATAGTAAATTGTAGATGGTCACTTATAAGTATACAGGGTTCATTCTTGATGCACCTGTGAAATTTCCACGGGATCGGGCTAGTTACTTTGCCAGGACTAACATTGATCACGAGTTTAACTGGAGGATGGAGAAGGACCCATCCCGAACCGGGTTGATCATCCTTTTTTTTGGGGTATCCCATTAATACCTTTACTACAAGTGTTATGAGAAAGATCATTTTCACCACATGGAATCACATGAAATTTAATATTCTAGGTTTTTTATCAAATTAAAAGCTAATAAAATTCCATTGTTCAAATTTTAATAAGCACTAGTAAATCGTGTGTAGTAAATTGTAGATGGTCACTTATAAGTATACAGGGTTCATTCTTGATGCACCTGTGAAATTTCCATGGGATCAGGCTAGTTACTTTGCCAGGACTAACATTGATCATGAGTTTAACTGGAGGATGGCGAAGGACCCATCCCGAACCGGGGTGATCATCCTTTTTTTTGGGGTATCCCATTAATACCTTTACTACAAATGTTATGAGAAAGATCATTTTCACCACATGGAATCACATGAAATTTAATATTCTAGGTTTTTTATCAAATTCAAAGCTAATAAAATTCCATCGTTCAAATTTTAATAAGCACTAGTAAATCGTGTGTAGTAAATTGTAGATGGTCACTTATAAGTATACAGGGTTCATTCTTGATGCACCTGTGAAATTTCCACGGGATCGGGCTAGTTACTTTGCCAGGACTAACATTGATCATGAGTTTAACTGGAGGATGGCGAAGGACCCATCCCGAACCGGGGTGATCATCCATCTTTTTTGGGGTATCCCATTAATACCTTTACTACAAGTGTTATGAGAAAGATCATTTTCACCACATGGAATCACATGAAATTTAATATTCTAGGTTTTTATCAAATTAAAAGCTAATAAAATTCCATTGTTCAAATTTTAATAAGCACTAGTAAATCGTGTGTAGTAAATTGTAGATGGTCACTTATAAGTATACATGGTTCATTCATGATGAACCTGTGAAATTTCCATGGGATCGGGCTAGTTACTTTGCCAGGATTAACATTGATTATGAGTTTAACTGGAGGATGGCGAAGGACCCATCCCGAACCGGGGTGATCATCCATCATTTTTGGGGTATCTCACTAATAACTTTACTACAAATGTTATGAGAAAGATCATTTTCACCACATGGAATCACATGAAATTTAATATTCTAGGTTTTTTATCAAATTAAAAGCTAATAAAATTCCATTGTTCAAATTTTAATAAGCACTAGTAAATCGTGTATAGTAAATTGTAGATGGTCACTTATAAGTATACAGGGTTCATTCTTGATGCACCTGTGAAATTTCCACGGGATCGGGCTAGTTACTTTGCCAGGACTAACATTGATCATGAGTTTAACTGGAGGATGGCGAAGGACCCATCCCGAACCGGGGTGATCATCCATCTTTTTTGGGGTATCCCATTAATACCTTTACTACAAGTGTTATGAGAAAGACCATTTTCACCACATGGAATCACATGAAATTTAATATTCAAGGTTTTTATCAAATTAAAAGCTATTAAAATTCCATTGTTCAAATTTTAATAAGCACTAGTAAATCGTGTGTAGTAAATTGTAGATGGTCACTTATAAGTATACATGGTTCATTCTTGATGAACCTGTGAAATTTCCATGGGATCGGGCTAGTTACTTTGCCAGGATTAACATTGATCATGAGTTTAACTGGAGGATGGCGAAGGACCCATCCCGAACCGGGGTGATCATCCATCATTTTTGGGGTATCTCACTAATAACTTTACTACAAATGTTATGAGAAAGATCATTTTCACCACATGGAATCACATGAAATTTAATATTCTAGGTTTTTTATCAAATTAAAAGCTAATAAAATTCCATTGTTCAAATTTTAATAAGCACTAGTAAATCGTGTATAGTAAATTGTAGATGGTCACTTATAAGTATACAGGGTTCATTCTTGATGCACCTGTGAAATTTCCACGGGATCGGGCTAGTTACTTTGCCAGGACTAACATTGATCATGAGTTTAACTGGAGGATGGTGAAGGACCCATCCCGAACCGGGGTGATCATCCATCTTTTTTGGGGTATCCCATTAATACCTTTACTACAAGTGTTATGAGAAAGATCATTTTCACCACATGGAATCACATGAAATTTGATATTCTAGGTTTTTATCAAATTAAAAGCTATTAAAATTCCATTGTTCAAATTTTAATAAGCACTAGTAAATCGTGTGTAGTAAATTGTAGATGGTCACTTATAAGTATACATGGTTCATTCTTGATGAACCTGTGAAATTTCCATGGGATCGGGCTAGTTACTTTGCCAGGATTAACATTGATCATGAGTTTAACTGGAGGATGACGAAGGACCCATCCCGAACCGGGGTGATCATCCATCATTTTTGGGGTATCCCACTAATAACTTTACTACAAATGATATGAGAAAGATCATTTTCACCACATGGAATCACATGAAATTTAATATTCTAGGTTTTTTATCAAATTAAAAGCTAATAAAATTCCATTGTTCAAATTTTAATAAGCACTAGTAAATCGTGTATAGTAAATTGTAGATGGTCACTTATAAGTATACAGGGTTCATTCTTGATGCACCTGTGAAATTTTCACTGGATCGGGCTAGTTACTTTGCCAGGACTAACATTGATCATGAGTTTAACTGGAGGATGGCGAAGGACTCATCCCGAACCAGGGTGATCATCCTTTTTTTTGGGGTATCCCATTAATACCTTTACTACAAGTGTTATGAGAAAGATCATTTTCACCACATGGAATCTAATGAAATTTAATATTCTAGGTTTTTAATCAAATGAAAAGCTAATAAAATTCCATTGTTCAAATTTTAATAAGAACTAGTAAATCGTGTATAGTAAATTGTAGATGGTCACTTATAAGTATACAGGGTTCATTCTTGATGCACCTATGAAATTTCCAGGGGATCAGGCTAGTTACTTTGCCAGGACTAAGATTGATCATGAGTTTAACTGGAGGATGGTGAAGGACCCATCCCGAACCGGGGTGATCATCCTTTTTTTTGGGGTATCCCATTAATACCTTTACTACAAGTGTTATGAGAAAGATCATTTTCACCACATGGAATCACATGAAATTTAATATTCTAGGTTTTTTATCAAATTAAAAGCTAATAAAATTCCATTGTTCAAATTTTAATAAGCACTAGTAAATCGTGTATAGTAAATTGTAGATGGTCACTTATAAGTATACAGGGTTCATTCTTGATGCACCTGTGAAATTTCCACGGGATCGGGCTAGTTACTTTGCCAGGACTAACATTGATCATGAGTTTAACTGGAGGATGGCGAAGGACCCATCCCGAACCGGGGTGATCATCCATCTTTTTTGGGGTATCCCATTAATACCTTTACTACAAGTGTTATGAGAAAGACCATTTTCACCACATGGAATCACATGAAATTTAATATTCAAGGTTTTTATCAAATTAAAAGCTATTAAAATTCCATTGTTCAAATTTTAATAAGCACTAGTAAATCGTGTGTAGTAAATTGTAGATGGTCACTTATAAGTATACATGGTTCATTCTTGATGAACCTGTGAAATTTCCATGGGATCGGGCTAGTTACTTTGCCAGGATTAACATTGATCATGAGTTTAACTGGAGGATGGCGAAGGACCCATCCCGAACCGGGGTGATCATCCATCATTTTTGGGGTATCTCACTAATAACTTTACTACAAATGTTATGAGAAAGATCATTTTCACCACATGGAATCACATGAAATTTAATATTCTAGGTTTTTTATCAAATTAAAAGCTAATAAAATTCCATTGTTCAAATTTTAATAAGCACTAGTAAATCGTGTATAGTAAATTGTAGATGGTCACTTATAAGTGTACAGGGTTCATTCTTGATGCACCTGTGAAATTTCCACGGGATCGGGCTAGTTACTTTGCCAGGACTAACATTGATCACGAGTTTAACTGGAGGATGGCGAAGGACCCATCCCGAACCGGGTTGATCATCCTTTTTTTTGGGGTATCCCATTAATACCTTTACTACAAGTGTTATGAGAAAGATCATTTTCACCACATGGAATCACATGAAATTTAATATTCTAGGTTTTTTATCAAATTAAAAGCTAATAAAATTCCATTGTTCAAATTTTAATAAGCACTAGTAAATCGTGTGTAGTAAATTGTAGATGGTCACTTATAAGTATACAGGGTTCATTCTTGATGCACCTGTGAAATTTCCATGGGATCAGGCTAGTTACTTTGCCAGGACTAACATTGATCATGAGTTTAACTGGAGGATGGCGAAGGACCCATCCCAAACCGGGGTGATCATCCTTTTTTTTGGGGTATCCCATTAATACCTTTACTACAAATGTTATGAGAAAGATCATTTTCACCACATGGAATCACATGAAATTTAATATTCTAGGTTTTTTATCAAATTCAAAGCTAATAAAATTCCATCGTTCAAATTTTAATAAGCACTAGTAAATCGTGTGTAGTAAATTGTAGATGGTCACTTATAAGTATACAGGGTTCATTCTTGATGCACCTGTGAAATTTCCACGGGATCGGGCTAGTTACTTTGCCAGGACTAACATTGATCATGAGTTTAACTGGAGGATGGCGAAGGACCCATCCCGAACCGGGGTGATCATCCATCTTTTTTGGGGTATCCCATTAATACCTTTACTACAAGTGTTATGAGAAAGATCATTTTCACCACATGGAATCACATAAAATTTAATATTCTAGGTTTTTATCAAATTAAAAGCTAATAAAATTCCATTGTTCAAATTTTAATAAGCACTAGTAAATCGTGTGTAGTAAATTGTAGATGGTCACTTATAAGTATACATGGTTCATTCATGATGAACCTGTGAAATTTCCATGGGATCGGGCTAGTTACTTTGCCAGGATTAACATTGATCATGAGTTTAACTGGAGGATGGCGAAGGACCCATCCCGAACCGGGGTGATCATCCATCATTTTTGGGGTATCTCACTAATAACTTTACTACAAATGTTATGAGAAAGATCATTTTCACCACATGGAATCACATGAAATTTAATATTCTAGGTTTTTTATCAAATTAAAAGCTAATAAAATTCCATTGTTCAAATTTTAATAAGCACTAGTAAATCGTGTATAGTAAATTGTAGATGGTCACTTATAAGTATACAGGGTTCATTCTTGATGCACCTGTGAAATTTCCACGGGATCGGGCTAGTTACTTTGCCAGGACTAACATTGATCATGAGTTTAACTGGAGGATGGTGAAGGACCCATCCCGAACCGGGGTGATCATCCATCTTTTTTGGGGTATCCCATTAATACCTTTACTACAAGTGTTATGAGAAAGATCATTTTCACCACATGGAATCACATGAAATTTGATATTCTAGGTTTTTATCAAATTAAAAGCTATTAAAATTCCATTGTTCAAATTTTAATAAGCACTAGTAAATCGTGTGTAGTAAATTGTAGATGGTCACTTATAAGTATACATGGTTCATTCTTGATGAACCTGTGAAATTTCCATGGGATCGGGCTAGTTACTTTGCCAGGATTAACATTGATCATGAGTTTAACTGGAGGATGACGAAGGACCCATCCCGAACCGGGGTGATCATCCATCGTTTTTGGGGTATCCCACTAATAACTTTACTACAAATGATATGAGAAAGATTATTTTCACCACATGGAATCACATGAAATTTAATATTCTAGGTTTTTTATCAAATTAAAAGCTAATAAAATTCCATTGTTCAAATTTTAATAAGCACTAGTAAATCGTGTATAGTAAATTGTAGATGGTCACTTATAAGTATACAGGGTTCATTCTTGATGCACCTGTGAAATTTTCACTGGATCGGGCTAGTTACTTTGCCAGGACTAACATTGATCATGAGTTTAACTGGAGGATGGCGAAGGACTCATCCCGAACCAGGGTGATCATCCTTTTTTTTGGGGTATCCCATTAATACCTTTACTACAAGTGTTATGAGAAAGATCATTTTCACCACATGGAATCTAATGAAATTTAATATTCTAGGTTTTTAATCAAATTAAAAGCTAATAAAATTCCATTGTTCAAATTTTAATAAGAACTAGTAAATCGTGAATAGTAAATTGTAGATGGTCACTTATAAGTATACAGGGTTCATTCTTGATGCACCTATGAAATTTCCATGGGATCAGGCTAGTTACTTTGCCAGGACTAACATTGATCATGAGTTTAACTGGAGGATGGTGAAGGACCCATCCCGAACCGGGGTGATCATCCTTTTTTTTGGGGTATCCCATTAATACCTTTACTACAAGTGTTATGAGAAAGATCATTTTCACCACATGGAATCACATGAAATTTAATATTCTAGGTTTTTTATCAAATTAAAAGCTAATAAAATTCCATTGTTCAAATTTTAATAAGCACTAGCAAATCGTGTGTAGTAAATTGTAGATGGTCACTTATAAGTATACAGGGTTCATTCTTGATGCACCTGTGAAATTTCCACGGGATCGGGCTAGTTGCTTTGCCAGGACTAACATTGATCATGAGTTTAACTGGAGGATGGCGAAGGACCCATCCCGAACCGGGGTGATAATCTTTTTTTGGGGTATCCCATTAATACCTTTACTACAAGTGTTATGAGAAAGATCATTTTCACCACATGGAATCACATGAAATTTAATATTCTAGGTTTTTTATCAAATTAAAAGCTAATAAAATTTCATTGTTCAAATTTTAATAAGCACTAGTAAATCGTGTGCAGTAAATTGTAGATGGTCACTTATAAGTATACAGGGTTCATTCTTGATGCACCTGTGAAATTTCCACGGGATTGGGCTAGTTACTTTGCCAGGACTAACATTGATCATGAGTTTAACTGGAGGATGGCGAAGGACCCATCCCGAACCGGGTTGATCATCCTTTTTTTTGGGGTATCCCATTAATACCTTTACTACAAGTGATATGAGAAAGATCATTTTCACCACATGGAATCACATGAAATTTAATATTCTAGGTTTTTTATCAAATTAAAAGCTAATAAAATTCCATTGTTCAAATTTTAATAAGAACTAGTAAATCGTGTATAGTAAATTGTAGATGGTCACTTATAAGTATACAGGGTTCATTCTTGATGCACCTGTGAAATTTCCACGGGATCGGGCTAGTTACTTTGCCAGGACTAACATTGATCACGAGTTTAACTGGAGGATGGCGAAGGACCCATCCCGAACCGGGTTGATCATCCTTTTTTTTGGGGTATCCCATTAATACCTTTACTACAAGTGTTATGAGAAAGATCATTTTCACCACATGGAATCACATGAAATTTAATATTCTAGGTTTTTTATCAAATTAAAAGCTAATATAATTCCATTGTTCAAATTTTAATAAGCACTAGTAAATCGTGTGTAGTAAATTGTAGATGGTCACTTATAAGTATACAGGGTTCATTCTTGATGCACCTGTGAAATTTCCATGGGATCAGGCTAGTTACTTTGCCAGGACTAACATTGATCATGAGTTTAACTGGAGGATGGCGAAGGACCCATCCCGAACCGGGGTGATCATCCTTTTTTTTGGGGTATCCCATTAATACCTTTACTACAAATGTTATGAGAAAGATCATTTTCGCCACATGGAATCACATGAAATTTAATATTCTAGGTTTTTTATCAAATTCAAAGCTAATAAAATTCCATCGTTCAAATTTTAATAAGCACTAGTAAATCGTGTGTAGTAAATTGTAGATGGTCACTTATAAGTATACAGGGTTCATTCTTGATGCACCTGTGAAATTTCCACGGGATCGGGCTAGTTACTTTGCCAGGACTAACATTGATCATGAGTTTAACTGGAGGATGGCGAAGGACCCATCCCGAACCGGGGTGATCATCCATCTTTTTTGGGGTATCCCATTAATACCTTTACTACAAGTGTTATGAGAAAGATCATTTTCACCACATGGAATCACATGAAATTTAATATTCTAGGTTTTTATCAAATTAAAAGCTAATAAAATTCCATTGTTCAAATTTTAATAAGCACTAGTAAATCGTGTGTAGTAAATTGTAGATGGTCACTTATAAGTATACATGGTTCATTCATGATGAACCTGTGAAATTTCCATGGGATCGGGCTAGTTACTTTGCCAGGATTAACATTGATCATGAGTTTAACTGGAGGATGGCGAAGGACCCATCCCGAACCGGGGTGATCATCCATCATTTTTGGGGTATCTCACTAATAACTTTACTACAAATGTTATGAGAAAGATCATTTTCACCACATGGAATCACATGAAATTTAATATTCTAGGTTTTTTATCAAATTAAAAGCTAATAAAATTCCATTGTTCAAATTTTAATAAGCACTAGTAAATCGTGTATAGTAAATTGTAGATGGTCACTTATAAGTATACAGGGTTCATTCTTGATGCACCTGTGAAATTTCCACGGGATCGGGCTAGTTACTTTGCCGGGACTAACATTGATCATGAGTTTAACTGGAGGATGGCGAAGGACCCATCCCGAACCGGGGTGATCATCCATCTTTTTTGGGGTATCCCATTAATACCTTTACTACAAGTGTTATGAGAAAGACCATTTTCACCACATGGAATCACATGAAATTTAATATTCGAGGTTTTTATCAAATTAAAAGCTATTAAAATTCCATTGTTCAAATTTTAATAAGCACTAGTAAATCGTGTGTAGTAAATTGTAGATGGTCACTTATAAGTATACATGGTTCATTCTTGATGAACCTGTGAAATTTCCATGGGATCGGGCTAGTTACTTTGCCAGGATTAACATTGATCATGAGTTTAACTGGAGGATGGCGAAGGACCCATCCCGAACCGGGGTGATCATCCATCATTTTTGGGGTATCTCACTAATAACTTTACTACAAATGTTATGAGAAAGATCATTTTCACCACATGGAATCACATGAAATTTAATATTCTAGGTTTTTTATCAAATTAAAAGCTAATAAAATTCCATTGTTCAAATTTTAATAAGCACTAGTAAATCGTGTATAGTAAATTGTAGATGGTCACTTATAAGTATACAGGGTTCATTCTTGATGCACCTGTGAAATTTCCACGGGATCGGGCTAGTTACTTTGCCAGGACTAACATTGATCATGAGTTTAACTGGAGGATGGTGAAGGACCCATCCCGAACCGGGGTGATCATCCATCTTTTTTGGGGTATCCCATTAATACCTTTACTACAAGTGTTATGAGAAAGATCATTTTCACCACATGGAATCACATGAAATTTGATATTCTAGGTTTTTATCAAATTAAAAGCTATTAAAATTCCATTGTTCAAATTTTAATAAGCACTAGTAAATCGTGTGTAGTAAATTGTAGATGGTCACTTATAAGTATACATGGTTCATTCTTGATGAACCTGTGAAATTTCCATGGGATCGGGCTAGTTACTTTGCCAGGATTAACATTGATCATGAGTTTAACTGGAGGATGACGAAGGACCCATCCCGAACCGGGGTGATCATCCATCATTTTTGGGGTATCCCACTAATAACTTTACTACAAATGATATGAGAAAGATCATTTTCACCACATGGAATCACATGAAATTTAATATTCTAGGTTTTTTATCCAATTAAAAGCTAATAAAATTCCATTGTTCAAATTTTAATAAGCACTAGTAAATCGTGTATAGTAAATTGTAGATGGTCACTTATAAGTATACAGGGTTCATTCTTGATGCACCTGTGAAATTTTCACTGGATCGGGCTAGTTACTTTGCCAGGACTAACATTGATCATGAGTTTAACTGGAGGATGGCGAAGGACTCATCCCGAACCAGGGTGATCATCCTTTTTTTTGGGGTATCCCATTAATACCTTTACTACAAGTGTTATGAGAAAGATCATTTTAACCACATGGAATCTGATGAAATTTAATATTCTAGGTTTTTAATCAAATTAAAAGCTAATAAAATTCCATAGTTCAAATTTTAATAAGAACTAGTAAATCGTGTATAGTAAATTGTAGATGGTCACTTATAAGTATACAGGGTTCATTCTTGATGCACCTATGAAATTTCCATGGGATCAGGCTAGTTACTTTGCCAGGACTAACATTGATCATGAGTTTAACTGGAGGATGGTGAAGGACCCATCCCGAACCGGGGTGATCATCCTTTTTTTTGGGGTATCCCATTAATACCTTTACTACAAGTGTTATGAGAAAGATCATTTTCACCACATGGAATCACATGAAATTTAATATTCTAGGTTTTTTATCAAATTAAAAGCTAATAACATTCCATTGTTCAAATTTTAATAAGCACTAGTAAATCGTGTGTAGTAAATTGTAGATGGTCACTTATAAGTATACAGGGTTCATTCTTGATGCACCTGTGAAATTTCCACGGGATCGGGCTAGTTACTTTGCCAGGACTAACATTGATCATGAGTTTAACTGGAGGATGGCGAAGGACCCATCCCGAACCGGGGTGATCATCCTTTATTTGGGGTATCCCATTAATACCTTTACTACAAGTGTTATGAGAAAGATCATTTTCACCACATGGAATCACATGAAATTTAATATTCTAGGTTTTTTATCAAATTAAAAGCTAATAAAATTTCATTGTTCAAATTTTAATAAGCACTAGTAAATCGTGTGTAGTAAATTGTAGATGGTCACTTATAAGTATACAGGGTTCATTCTTGATGCACCTGTGAAATTTCCACGGGATTGGGCTAGTTACTTTGCCAGGACTAACATTGATCATGAGTTTAACTGGAGGATGGCGAAGGACCCATCCCGAACCGGGTTGATCATCCTTTTTTTTGGGGTATCCCATTAATACCTTTACTACAAGTGATATGAGAAAGATCATTTTCACCACATGGAATCACATGAAATTTAATATTCTAGGTTTTTTATCAAATTAAAAGCTAATAAAATTCCATTGTTCAAATTTTAATAAGCACTAGTAAATCGTGTATAGTAAATTGTAGATGGTCACTTATAAGTATACAGGGTTCATTCTTGATGCACCTGTGAAATTTCCACGGGATCAGGCTAGTTACTTTGCCAGGACTAACATTGATCATGAGTTTAACTGGAGGATGGCGAAGGACTCATCCCGAACAGGGGTGATCATCCTTTTTTTTGGGGTATCCCATTAATACCTTTACTACAAGTGTTATGAGAAAGATCATTTTCACCACATGGAATCACATGAAATTTAATATTCTAGGTTTTTTATCAAATTAAAAGCTAATAAAATTCCATTGTTCAAATTTTAATAAGCACTAGTAAATCGTGTGTAGTAAATTGTAGATGGTCACTTATAAGTATACAGGGTTCATTCTTGATGCACCTGTGAAATTTCCACGGGATCGGGCTAGTTACTTTGCCAGGACTAACATTGATCATGAGTTTAACTGGAGGATGGCGAAGGACCCATCCCGAACCGGGTTGATCATCCTTTTTTTTGGGGTATCCCATTAATACCTTTACTACAAGTGATATGAGAAAGATCATTTTCACCACATGGAATCACATGAAATTTAATATTCTAGGTTTTTTATCAAATTAAAAGCTAATAAAATTCCATTGTTCAAATTTTAATAAGCACTAGTAAATCGTGTATAGTAAATTGTAGATGGTCACTTATAAGTATACAGGGTTCATTCTTGATGCACCTGTGAAATTTCCACGGGATCAGGCTAGTTACTTTGCCAGGACTAACATTGATCATGAGTTTAACTGGAGGATGGCGAAGGACTCATCCCGAACCGGGGTGATCATCCTTTTTTTTGGGGTATCCCATTAATACCTTTACTACAAGTGTTATGAAAAAGAACATTTTCACCACATGGAATCTAATGAAATTTAATATTCTAGGTTTTTTATCAAATTAAAAGCTAATAAAATTCCATTGTTCAAATTTTAATAAGCACTAGTAAATCGTGTATAGTAAATTGTAGAAGGTCACTTATAAGTATACAGGGTTCATTCTTGATGCACCTGTGAAATTTTCACGGGATCGGGCTAGTTACTTTGCCAGGACTAACATTGATCATGAGTTTAACTGGAGGATGGCGAAGGACTCATCCCGAACCAGGGTGATCATACTTTTTTTTGGGGTATCCCATTAATACCTTTACTACAAGTGTTATGAGAAAGATCATTTTCACCACATGGAATCACATGAAATTTAATATTCTAGGTTTTTTATCAAATTAAAAGCTAATAAAATTCCATTGTTCAAATTTTAATAAGCACTAGTAAATCGTGTGTAGTAAATTGTAGATGGTCACTTATAAGTATACAGGGTTCATTCTTGATGCACCTGTGAAATTTCCACGGGATCGGGCTAGTTACTTTGCCAGGACTAACATTGATCATGAGTTTAACTGGAGGATGGCGAAGGACCAATCCCGAACCGGGTTGATCATCCTTTTTTTTGGGGTATCCCATTAATACCTTTACTACAAGTGATATGAGAAAGATCATTTTCACCACAAGGAATCACATGAAATTTAATATTCTAGGTTTTTTGTCAAATTAAAAGCTAATAAAATTCCATTGTTCAAATTTTAATAAGCACTAGTAAATCGTGTATAGTAAATTGTAGATGGTCACTTATAAGCATACAGGGTTCATTCTTGATGCACCTGTGAAATTTCCACGGGATCAGGCTAGTTACTTTGCCAGGACTAACATTGATCATGAGTTTAACTGGAGGATGGCGAAGGACTCATCCCGAACCGGGGTGATCATCCTTTTTTTTGGGGTATCCCATTAATACCTTTACTACAAGTGTTATGAAAAAGAACATTTTCACCACATGGAATCTAATGAAATTTAATATTCTAGGTTTTTTATCAAATTAAAAGCTAATAAAATTCCATTGTTCAAATTTTAATAAGCACTAGTAAATCGTGTATAGTAAATTGTAGAAGGTCACTTATAAGTATACAGGGTTCATTCTTGATGCACCTGTGAAATTTTCACGGGATCGGGCTAGTTACTTTGCCAGGGCTAACATTGATCTTGAGTTTAACTGGAGGATGGCGAAGGACTCATCCCGAACCAGGGTGATCATCCTTTTTTTTGGGGTATCCCATTAATACCTTTACTACAAGTGTTATGAGAAAGATCATTTTCACCACATGGAATCTAATGAAATTTAATATTCTAGGTTTTTAATCAAATTAAAAGCTAATTAAATTCCATTGTTCAAATTTTAATAAGCACTAGTAAATCGTGTGTAGTAAATTGTAGATGGTCACTTATAAGTATACAGGGTTCATTCTTGATGCACCTGTGAAATTTCCATGGGATCGGGCTAGTTACTTTGCCAAGACTAACATTGATCATGAGTTTAACTGGAGGATGCGAAGGACCCATCCCGAACCGGGGTGATCATCCTTTTTTTTGGGGTATCCCATTAATACCTTTACTACAAGTGTTATGAGAAAGATCATTTTCACCACATGGAATCTAATGAAATTTAATATTCTAGGTTTTTAATCAAATTAAAAGCTAATAAAATTCCATTGTTCAAATTTTAATAAGCACTAGTAAATCGTGTGTAGTAAATTGTAGATGGTCACTTATAAGTATACAGGGTTCATTCTTGATGCACCTGTGAAATTTCCACGGGATCGGGCTAGTTACTTTGCCAGGACTAACATTGATCATGAGTTTAACTGGAGGATGCGAAGGACCCATCCCGAACCGGGGTGATCATCCTTTTTTTTGGGGTATCCCATTAATACCTTTACTACAAGTGTTATGAGAAAGATCATTTTCACCACATGGAATCACATGAAATTTAATATTCTAGGTTTTTTATCAAATTAAAAGCTAATAAAATTACATTGTTCAAATTTTAATAAGCACTAGTAAATCGTGTGTAGTAAATTGTAGATGGTCACTTATAAGTATACAGGGTTCATTCTTGATGCACCTGTGAAATTTCCACGGGATCGGGCTAGTTACTTTGCCAGGACTAACATTGATCATGAGTTTAACTGGAGGATGGCGAAGGACCAATCCCGAACCGGGTTGATCATCCTTTTTTTTGGGGTATCCCATTAATACCTTTACTACAAGTTTTATGAGAAAGATCATTTTCACCACATGGAATCACATGAAATTTAATATTCTAGGTTTTTTATCAAATTAAAAGCTAATAAAATTCCATTGTTCAAATTTTAATAAGCACTAGTAAATCGTGTGTAGTAAATTGTAGATGGTCACTTATAAGTATACAGGGTTCATTCTTGATGCACCTGTGAAATTTCCACGGGATCGGGCTAGTTACTTTGCCAGGACTAACATTGATCATGAGTTTAACTGGAGGATGGCGAAGGACCCATCCCGAACCGGGGTGCTCATCCTTTTTTTTGGGGTATCCCATTAATACCTTTACTACTAGTGTTATGAGAAAGATCATTTTCACCACATGGAATCACATGAAATTTAATATTCTAGGTTTTTTATCAAATTAAAAGCTAATAAAATTCCATTGTTCAAATTTTAATAAGCACTAGTAAATCGTGTGTAGTAAATTGTAGATGGTCAATTATAAGTATACTGGGTTCATTCTTGATGCACCTGTGAAATTTCCACAGGATCGGGCTAGTTACTTTGCCAGGACTAACATTGATCATGAGTTTAACTGGAGGATGGCGAAGGACCCATCCCGAACCGGGTTGATCATCCTTTTTTTGGGGTGTCCCATTAATACCTTTACTACAAGTGTTATGAGAAAGATCATTTTCACCACATGGAATCACATGAAATTTCATATTCTAGGTTTTTTATCAAATTAAAAGCTAATAAAATTCCATTGTTCAAATTTTAATAAGCACTAGTAAATCGTGTATAGTAAATTGTAGATGGTCACTTATAAGTATACAGGGTTCATTCTTGATGCACCTGTGAAATTTCCACGGGATCGGGCTAGTTACTTTGCCAGGACTAACATTGATCATGAGTTTAACTGGAGGATGGCGAAGGACTCATCCCGAACCGGGGTGATCATCCTTTTTTTTGGGGTATCCCATTAATACCTTTACTACAAGTGTTATGAGAAAGATCATTTTCACCACATGGAATCTAATGAAATTTAATATTCTAGGTTTTTAATCAAATTAAAAGCTATTAAAATTCCATTGTTCAAATTTTAATAAGCACTAGTAAATCGTGTATAGTAAACTGTAGATGATTACTTATAAGTATACAGCGTTCATTCTGGATGCACCTGTGAAATTTCCGTGGGATCGGGCTAGTTACTTTACCAGGGCTAACATTGATCATGAGTTTCACTGGAGAATGGTGAAGGACCCATCCCGAACCGGGTTGATCATCCCTCTTTTTTCGGGTATCCCATTAATACCTTTACTACAAGTGTTACAAAAACAATTATTTTCATCACATGGAATCCCATGAAATTTAATATTCAAGGTTTTTTACCAAATTAAAAGCTAATAAAATTCCATTGTTCTAATTTTAATAAGCAATAGTAAATCGTGTATAGTAAATTGTAGATGTTCACTTATAAGTATACAGGGTTCATTCTCGATGCACCTGTGAAATTTCCATGGGATCGGGCTAGTTACTTTGCCAAGACTAACATTGATCATGAGTTTAACTGGAGGATGGCGAAGGACCCATCCCGAATCGGGTTTATCATCTATAATTTTTGGGGTATCCCACTAATACCTTTACTACAAGTGTTATGAGAAAGATCATTTTCACCACATGGAATCACATGAAATTTAATATACTAGGTTTTTTATAAAATAAAAGCTAATAAAATTCCATTGTTTATATTTTAATAAGCACTAGTAAATCGTGTATAGAAAATTGTAGATGGTCACTTATAAGTATACAGGGTTCATTCTTGATGCACCTGTGAAATTTCCAGGGGATCGGGCTAGTTACTTTGCCAGGACTAACATTGATCATGAGTTTAACTGGAGGATGGCAAGGAACCCATCCCAAACCGGGGTGATCATCGTTTTTTTTGGGGTTTCCCATTAATACCTTTACTACAAGTGTTATGAGAAAGATCATATTCACCACATGGAATCTCATGAAATTTAATATTCTAGGTTTTTTATCAAATTAAAAGCAATTAAAATTCCATTGTTCAAATTTTAATAAGCACTAGTAAATCGTGTATAGTAAATTGTAGATGATTACTTATAAGTATACAGGGTTCATTCTAGATGCACCAGTGAAATTTCCGTGGGATCGGGCTAGTTACTTTGCCAGGGCTAACATTGATCATGAGTTTAACTGGAGAATGGCGAGGGACCCATCCCGAACCGGGGTGATCATCCATCTTTTTTGGGGTATCCCTTTAATACCTTTACTACAAGTGTTATGGGAAAGATCATTTTCACCACATGGAATCCCATGAAATTTAATATTCAAGGTTTTTTATCAAATTAAAAGGTAATAAAATTCCATCATTCAAATTTTAATAAGCACTAGTTAATCGTGTATAGTAAATTGTAGATGATCACTTATAAGTATACATGGTTAATTCTGGATGAACCTGTGAAATTTCCATGGGATCGGGCTAGTTACTTTGCCAGGACTAACATTGATCATGAGTTTAACTGGAGGATGGCGAAGGACCTATCCCGAATCGGGGTGATCATCCATAATTTTTGGGGTATCCCACTAATACCTTTGCTACAAGTGTTATGAGAAAGATCATTTTCACCACATGGAATCACATGAAATTTAATATACTAGGTTTTTTATAAAATAAAAGCTAATAAAATTCCATTGTTCATATTTTAATAAGCACTAGTAAATCGTGTATAGAAAATTGTAGATGGTCACTTATAAGTATACAGGGTTCATTCTTGATGCACCTGTGACATTTCCATGGGATCGGGCAAGTTACTTTGCCAAGACTAACATTGATCATGAGTTTAACTGGAGGATGGCGAAGGACCCATCCTGAACCGGGGTGATCATCCTTTTTTTTGGGGTTTCCCATTAATACCTTTACTACAAGTTTTATGAGAAAGATCATCTTCACCACATGGAACCTCATGAAATTTAATATTCTAGGTTTTTTATCAAATTAAAAGCTATTAAAATTCCATTGTTCAAATTTTAATAAGCACTAGAAAAATCGTGTATAGTAAATTGTAGATGATTACTTATAAGTATACAGGGTTCATTCTAGATGGACCAGTGAAATTTCCGGGGGATCGGGCTAGTTACTTTGCCAGGGCTAACATTGATCATGAGTTTAACTGGAGAATGGCGTGGGACCCATCCCGAACCGGGGTGATCATCCGTCTTTTTTGGGGTATCCCATTAATACCTTTACTAGAAGTGTTATGGGAAAGATCATTTTCACCACATGGAATCACATGAAATTTAATATTCTAGGTTTTTTATCAAATTAAAAGGTAATAAAATTCCATCATTCAAATTTTAATAAGCACTAGTTAATCGTGTACAGTAAATTGTAGATGATCACTTATAAGTATACATGGTTCATTCTGGATGAACCTGTGAAATTTCCCTGGGATTGGGCTAGTTACTTTGCCAGGTCTAACATTGATCATGAGTTTAACTGGAGGATGGCTAGGGACCCATCCCAAACCGGGGTGATCGGCCTTCTTTTTTGGGGTATCCCATTAATACCTTTACTACAAGTGTTATGAGAAAGATCATTTTCACCACATGGAATCACATGAAATTTAATATTCTAGGTTTTTTATCAAATTAAAAGCTAATAAAATTACATTGTTCAACTTTTAATAAGCACTAGTAAATCGTGTGTAGTAAATTGTAGATGGTCACTTATAAGTATATATGGTTCATTCTTGATGCACCTGTGAAATTTCCATGGGATCGGGCTAGTTACTTTGCCTAACATTGATCATGAGTTTAACTGGAGGATGGCGAAGGACCCATCCCGAACCGGGGTGATCGTCCGTATTTTTTGGGTTATCCCATTAATACCTTTACTACAAGTGATGAGAAAGATCATTTTCACCACATGGAATCCCATGAAATTTAATATTCTAGGTTTTTTATCAAATTAAAAGCTAATAAAATTCCATTGTTCAAATTTTAAGAAGCACTAGTAAATCGTGTGTAGTAAATTGTAGATGGTCACTTAAAAGTATACAGGGTTCATTCTTGATGCACCTGTGAAATTTCCATGGGATCGGGCTAGTTAATTTGCCAGGACTAGCATTGATCATGAGTTTAACTGGAGGATGGCGAAGGACCCATCCCGAACCGGGGTGATCATCCATTTTTTTGGGGTTTCCCATTAATACCTTTACTACAAGTGTTATGAGAAAGATCATTTTCACCACATGGAATCACATGAAATTTAATATTCTAGGTTTTTTATCAAATTAAAAGCTAATAAAATTCCATCATTCAAATTTTAATAAGCACTAGTTAATCGTGTATAGGAAATTGTAGATGATCACTTATAAGTATACATGGTTCATTCTGGATGAACCTGTGAAGTTTCCCTGGGATTGGGATAGTTACTTTGCCAGGTCTAACATTGATCATGAGTTTAACTGGAGGATGGCTAGGGACCCATCTCGAACCGGGGTGATCGGCCTTCTTTTTTGGGGTATCCCATTAATACCTTTACTACAAGTGATGAGAAAGATCATTTTCACCACATGGAATCCCATGAAATTTAATATTCTAGGTTTTTTATCAAATTAAAAGCTAATAAAATTCCATTGTTCAAATTTTAAGAAGCACTAGTAAATCGTGTGTAGTAAATTGTAGATGGTCACTTAAAAGTATACAGGGTTCATTCTTGATGCACCTGTGAAATTTCCATGGGATCGGGCTAGTTAATTTGCCAGGACTAGCATTGATCATGAGTTTAACTGGAGGATGGCGAAGGACCCATCCCGAACCGGGGTGATCATCCATTTTTTTGGGGTATCCCATTAATACCTTTACTACAAGTGTTATGAGAAAGATCATTTTCACCACATGGAATCACATGAAATTTAATATTCTAGGTTTTTTATCAAATTAAAAGCTAATAAAATTCCATCATTCAAATTTTAATAGGCACTAGTTAATCGTGTATAGGAAATTGTAGATGATCACTTATAAGTATACATGGTTCATTCTGGATGAACCTGTGAAGTTTCCCTGGGATTGGGATAGTTACTTTGCCAGGTCTAACATTGATCATGAGTTTAACTGGAGGATGGCTAGGGACCCATCTCGAACCGGGGTGATCGGCCTTCTTTTTTGGGGTATCCCATTAATACCTTTACTACAAGTGTTATGAGAAAGATCATTTTCACCACATGGAATCACATGAAATTTAATATTCTAGGTTTTTTATCAAATTAAAAGCTAATAAAATTCCATCATTCAAATTTTAATAAGCATTAGTTAATCGTGTATAGTATGTTGTAGATGATCACTTATAAGTATACATGGTTCATTCTGGATGAACCTGTGAAGTTTCCCTGGGATTGGGCTAGTTACTTTACCAGGTCTAACATTGATCATGAGTTTAACGGGAGGATGGCTAGGGACCCATCCCGAACCGGGGTGATCGGCCTTCTTTTTTGGGGTATCCCATTAATACCTTTACTACAAGTGTTATGAGAAAGATCACTTTCACCACATGGAATCACATGAAATTTAATATTCTAGTTTTTTATCAAATTAAAAGCTAATAAAATTCCATTGTTCAAATTTTAATAAGCACTAGTAAATCGTGTGTAGTAAATTGTAGATGGTCACTTATAAGTATACATGGTTCATTCTTGATGCACCTGTGAAATTTCCATGGGAACGGGCTAGTTACTTTGCCAGTACTAACAATAATCATGAGTTTAACTGGAGGATGGCGAAGGACCCATGCCGAACCGGGGTGATCATCCATTTTTTTGGGATATCCCATTAATACCTTTACTACAAGTGTTATGAGAAAGATCATTTTCACCACATGGAATCACATAAAATTTAATATTCTAGGTTTTTTATCAAATTAAAAGCTATTAAAATTCCATTTTTCAAATTTGAATGAGCACTAGTAAATCGTGTATAATAAATTGTAGATGATTACTTATAAGTATACAGGGTTCATTCTGGATGCACCAGTGAAATTTCCGTGGGATCGGGCTAGTTACTTTGCCAGGGCTAACATTGATCACGAGTTTAACTGGAGAATAGAGAGGGACCCATCCCGAACTGGGGTGATCGTCCATCTTTTTTGGGGTATCCCATTAATACCTTTACTACAAGTGTTATGAGAAAGATCATTTTCACCACATGGAATCATATGAAATTTAATATTCTAGGTTTTTTATCAAATTAAAAGCTATTAAAATTCCATTGTTCAAATTTTAATATGCACTAGTAAATCGTGTATGATAAATTGTAGATGATTACTTATAAGTATACAGGGTTCATTCTGGATGCACCAGTGAAATTTCCGTGGGATCGGGCTAGTTAATTTGCCAGGGCTAACATTGATCATGAGTTTAACTGGAGAATGGTGAGGGACCCATCCCGAACCGGGGTGATCATCCGTCCTTTTTGGGGTATCCCAATAATACCTTTACTACAAGTGTTATAAAAAAGATCATTTTCACCACATGGAATCCCATGAAATTTAATATGCTAGGTTTTTTATCAAATTAAAAGCTAATAAAATTCGATTTTTCTCATTTTAATAAGCACTAGTAAATCGTGTGTAGTAAATTGTAGATGTTCACTTATAAGTATACAGGGTTCATTCTTGATGCACCTGTGAAATTTCCATGGGATCGGGCTAGTTACTTTTCCAGAACTAACATTGATCATGAGTTTAACTGGAGGATGGCGAAGGACCCATCCCGAACCGGGGTGATCGTCCATCTTTTTTGGGTTATCCCATTAATACCTTTACTACAAGTGATGAGAAAGATCATTTTCACCACATGGAATCCCATGAAATTTAATATTCTAGGTTTTTTATGAAATTAAAAGCTAATAAAATTCCATTGTTCAAATTTTAAGAAGCACTAGTAAATCGTGTGTAGTAAATTGTAGATGGTCACTTAAAAGTATACAGGGTTCATTCTTGATGCACCTGTGAAATTTCCATGGGATCGGGCTAGTTAATTTGCCAGGACTAGCATTGATCATGAGTTTAACTGGAGGATGGCAAAGGACCCATCCCGAACCGGGGTGATCATCCATTTTTTTGGGGTATCCCGTTAATACCTTTAGTACAAGTGTTATGAGAAAGATCATTTTCACCAAATGGCATCACATGAAATTTAATATTCTAGGTTTTTTAACAAATTAAAAGCTATTAAAATTCCATTGTTCAAATTTTAATAGGAGAATGGCAAGGGACCCATCCCGAACCGGGGTTATCATCCGTCTTTTTTCGGGTATCCCATTAAAACCTTTACTACAAGTGTTACAAAAACGATTATTTTCATCACATGGAATCCCATGAAATTTAATATTCAAGGTTTTTTACCAAATTAAAAGCTAATAAAATTCCATTGTTCTAATTTTAATAAGCACTAGTAAATCGTGTATAGTAAATTGTAGATGTTCACTTATAAGTATACAGGGTTCATTCTCGATGCACCTGTGAAATTTGGGATCGGGCTAGTTACTTTGCCAAGACTAACATTGATCATGAGTTTAACTGGAGGATGGCGAAGGACCCATCCCGAATCGGGTTTATCATCCATAATTTTTGGGGTATCCCACTAATACCTTTACTACAAGTGTTATGAGAAAGATCATTTTCACCACATGGAATCACATGAAATTTAATATACTAGGTTTTTTATAAAATAAAAGCTAATAAAATTCCATTGTTTATATTTTAATAAGCACTAGTAAATCGTGTATAGAAAATTGTAGATGGTCACTTATAAGTATACAGGGTTCATTCTTGATGCACCTGTGAAATTTCCAGGGGATCGGGCTAGTTACTTTGCCAGGACTAACATCGATCATGAGTTTAACTGGAGGATGGCAAGGAACCCATCCCAAATCGGGGTGATCATCGTTTTTTTTGGGGTATCCCATTAATACCTTTACTACAAGTGTTATGAGAAAGATCATCTTCACCACATGGAATCTCATGAAATTTAATATTCTAGGTTTTTTATCAAATTAAAAGCTATTAAAATTCCATTGTTCAAATTTTAATAAGCACTAGTAAATCGTGTATAGTAAATTGTAGATGATTACTTATAAGTATACAGGGTTCATTCTAGATGCACCAGTGAAATTTCCGTGGGATCGGGCTAGTTACTTTGCCAGGGCTAACATTGATCATGAGTTTAACAGGAGAATGGCGAGGGACCCATCCCAAACCGGGGTGATCATCCATCTTTTTTGGGGTATCCCTTTAATACCTTTACTACAAGTGTTATGGGAAAGATCATTTTCACCACATCGAATCCCATGAAATTTAATATTCAAGGTTTTTTATCAAATTAAAAGGTAATAAAATTCCATCATTCAAATTTTAATAAGCACTAGTTAATCGTGTATAGTAAATTGTAGATGATCACTTATAAGTATACATGGTTAATTCTGGATGAACCTGTGAAATTTCCATGGGATCGGGCTAGTTACTTTGCCAGGACTAACATTGATCATGAGTTTAACTGGAGGATGGCGAAGGACCTATCCCGAATCGGGGTGATCATCCATAATTTTTTGGGTATCCCACTAATACCTTTACTACAAGTGTTATGAGAAAGATCATTTTCACCACATGGAATCACATGAAATTTAATATACTAGGTTTTTTATAAAATAAAAGCTAATAAAATTCCATTGTTCATATTTTAATAAGCACTAGTAAATCGTGTATAGAAAATTGTAGATGGTCACTTATAAGTATACAGGGTTCATTCTTGATGCACCTGTGAAATTTCCATGGGATCGGGCTAGTTACTTTGCCAGGACTAACATTGATCATGAGTTTAACTGGAGGATGGCGAAGGACCCATCCTGAACCGGGGTGATCATCCTTTTTTTTGGGTTTCCCATTAATACCTTTACTACAAGTGTTATGAGAAAGATCATCTTCACCACATGGAACCTCATGAAATTTAATATTCTAGGTTTTTTATCAAATAAAAAGCTATTAAAATTCCATTGTTCAAATTTTAATAAGCACCAGAAAAATCGTGTATAGTAAATTGTAGATGATTACTTATAAGTATACAGGGTTCATTCTAGATGGACCAGTGAAATTTCCGGGGGATCGGGCTAGTTACTTTGCCAGGGCTAACATTGATCATGAGTTTAACTGGAGAATGGCGAGGGACCCATCCCGAACCGGGGTGATCATCCGTCTTTTTTGGGGTATCCCATTAATACCTTTACTAGAAGTGTTATGGGAAAGATCATTTTCACCACATGGAATCACATGAAATTTAATATTCTAGGTTTTTTATCAAATTAAAAGGTAATAAAATTCCATCATTCAAATTTTAATAAGCACTAGTTAATCGTGTATAGTAAATTGTAGATGATCACTTATAAGTATACATGGTTCATTCTGGATGAACCTGTGAAATTTCCATGGGATCGGGCTTGTTACTTTGCCAGGACTAACATTGATCATGAGTTTAACTGGAGGATGGCGAAGGACCCATCCCGAACCGGGGTGATCATCCATCATGTTCGGGGTATCCCACTAATACCTTTACTACGAGTGTTATGAGAAAGATCATTTTCACCACATGGAATCACATGAAATTTAATGTTCTAGGTTTTTTATCAAATTAAAAGCTATTAAAATTCCATTCTTCAAATTTTAATAGGCACCAGTAAATCGTGTATGATAAATTGTAGATGATTACTTATAAGTATACAGGGTTCATTCTGGATGCACCAGTGAAATTTCCGTGGGATCGGGCTAGTTACTTTGCCAGGGCTAACATTGATCATGAGTTTAACTGGAGAATGGCGAGGGACCCATCCCGAACCGGGGTGATCATCCGTCTTTTTTGGGGTACCCCAATAATACCTTTACTACAAGTGTTATGAGAAAGGTCATTTTCACCACATGGAATCACATGAAATTTAATATACTAGGTTTTTTATCAAATTAAAAGCTAATAAAATTCCATTGTTCAAATTTTAATAGGCACTAGTAAATCGTGTACGATAAATTGTAGATGATTACTTATAAGTATACAGGGTTCATTCTGGATGCACCAGTGAAATTTCCGTGGGATCGGGCTAGTTACTTTGCCAGGGCTAACATTGATCATGAGTTTAACTGGAGAATGGCGAGGGACCCATCCCGAACCGGGGTGATCATCCGTCTTTTTTGGGGTATCCCTATCATACCTTTACTACAAGTGTTATAAAAAAGATTATTTTCACCACATGGAATCCCATGAAATTTAATATTCTGGGTTTTTTATCAAATTAAAAGCTAATAAAATTCCATTGTTCTAATTTTAATAAGCACTAGTAAATCGTGTACAGTAAATTGTAGATGTTCACTTATAAGTATACAGGGTTCATTCTTGATGCACCTGTGAAATTTCCACGGGATCGGGCTAGTTACTTTGCCAGGACTAACATTGATCATGAGTTTAACTGGAGGATGGCGAAGGACCCATCCCGAACCGGGTTGATCATCCTTTTTTTTGGGGTATCCCATTAATACCTTTACTACAAGTGTTATGAGAAAGATCATTTTCACCACATGGAATCACATGAAATTTAATATTCTAGGTTTTTTTTATCAAATTAAAAGCTATTAAAATTCCATTGTTCAAATTTTAAAAGGCACTAGTAAATCATGTATGATAAATTGTAGATGATTACTTATAAGTATACAGGGTTCATTCTGGGTTCACCTTTGAAATTTCCGTGGGATCGGGCTAGTTACTTTGCAAGGGCTAACATTGATCATGAGTTTAACTGAAGAATGGCGAGGGACCCATCCCGAACCGGGGTGATCATCCGTCTTTTTTGGGGTATCCCAATAATACCTTTACTACAAGTGTTATAAAAAAGATTATTTTCACCACATGGAATCCCATGAAATTTAAAAATCTGGGTTTTTTATCAAATTAAAAGCTAATAAAATTCCATTGTTCTAATTTTAATAAGCACTAGTAAATCGTGTACAGTAAATTGTAGATGTTCACTTATAAGTATACAGGGTTCATTCTCGATGCACCTGTGAAATTTCCATGGGATCGGGCTAGTCACTTTGCCAGGACTAACATTGATCCTGAGTTTAACTGGAGGATGGCGAAGGACCCATCCCGAACCGGGGTGATCATCCATAATTTTTGGGGTATCCCACTAATACCTTTACTAAAAGTGTTATGAGAAAGATCATTTTCACCACATGGAATCACATAAAATTAAATATACTAGGATTTTTATCAAAATAAAAGCTAATAAAATTCCATTGTTCAAATTTTAATAAGCACTAGTAAATCGTGTATAGTAAATTGTAGATGGTCACTTATAAGTATACAGGGTTAATTCTTGATGCACCTTTGAAATTTCCATGGGATCGGGCTAGTTACTTTGCCAGGACTAACATTGATCATGAGTTTAACTGGAGGATGGTGAAGGACCCATCCCGAACCGGGGTGATCATCCTTTTTTTGGGGTATCCCATTAATACCTTTACTACAAGTGTTAATAGAAAGATCATCTTCAACACATGGAATCTCATGAAATTTAATATTCTATGTTTATTATCAAATTAAAAGCAATTAAAATTCCATTGTTCAAATTTTAATAAGCACTAGCAAATCATGTATAGTAAATTGTAGATGATTACTTATAAGTATACAGCGTTCATTCTAGATGCACCAGTGAAATTTCCGTGGGATCGGGCTAGTTACTTTGCCAGGGCTAACATTGATCATGAGTTTAACTGGAGAATGGCGAGGGACCCATCCCGAACCGGGGGGATCGTCCGTCTTTTTTGGGGTATCCCATTAATACCTTTAATACAAGTGTTATGAGAAAGATCATTTTCACCACATGGAATCACATGAAATTTAATATTCTAGGCTTTTTATCAAATTAAAAGCTAATAAAATTCCATCATTCGAATATTAATAAGCACTAGTTAATCGTGTATAGTAAATTGTAGATTATTACTTATAAGTATACAGGGTTCATTCTGGATGCACCTATGAAATTTCCGTGGGATCAGGCTAGTTACTTTTCCAGGGCTTACATTGATCATGAGTTTAACTGGAGAATGGCGAGGGACCCATCCCGAACCGGGGTGATCATGCTTTTTTTTGGGGTATCCCATTAATACCTTTACTACAAGTGTTATGAGAAAGATCAATTTCACCACATGGAATCCAATGAAATTTAATATTCTAGGTTTTTTATCAAATTAAAAGCTAATAAAATTCCATTGTTCTAATTTTAATAAGCACTAGTAAATCGGGTATAGTAAATTGTAGATGTTCACTTATAAGAATACAGGGTTCATTCTCGATGCACCTGTGAAATTTCCATGAGATCGGGCTAGTTACTTTGCCAGGACTAACATTGATCATGAGTTTAACTGGAGGATGGAGAAGGACCCATCCCGAACCGGGGTGATCGTCCGTCTTGTTTGGGGTATCCCATTAATACCTTTACTACAAGTGTTACAAAAAAGATCATTTTCACCACGTGGAATCCCATGAAATTTAATATTCTAGGTTTTTTATCAAATTAAAAGCTAATAATATTCCATTTTTCTCATTTTAATAAGAACTAGTAAATCGTGTATAGTAAATTTTAGATGTTCACTTATAAGTATACAGGGTTCATTCTTGATGCACCTGTGAAATTTGAATGGGATCGGACTAGTTACTTTGCCAGGACTAACATTGATCATGAGTTTAACTGGAGGATAGCGAAGGACCCATCCCGAACCGGGGTGATCGTCCATCTTTTTTGGGGTATCCCATTAATACCCTTACTACCAGTGTTATAAGAAAGATCATTTTCACCACATGGAATTCCATGAAATTTAATATTCTAGGTTTTTTATCAAATTAAAAGCTAATAAAATTCCATTTTTCTCATTTTAATAAGCACTAGTAAGTCGTGTATAGTAAATTGTTGATGTTCACTTATAAGTATACAGGGTTCATTCTTGATGCACCTGTGAAATTTCCATGGGATCGAGCTAGTTACTTTCCCAGGACTAACATTGATCATGAGTTTAACTGGAGGATGGCGAAGGACCCATCCCGAACCGGGGTGATCGTCCGTCTTTTTTGGGGTATCCCATTAATACCCTTACTACAAGTGTTACGAGAGAGATCATTTTCACCACATGGAATCCCATGAAATTTAATATTCTAGGTTTTTTTATCAAATTAAAAGCTAATAAAATTCAATTGTTCTAATTTTAATAAGAACTAGTAAATCTTGTATAGTAAATTGTAGATGTTCACTTATAAGTATACAGGGTTCATTCTCGATGCACCTGTGAAATTTCCATGGGATCGGGCTAGTTACTTTGCTAGGACTAACATTGATCTTGAGTTTAACTAGAGGATGGCGAAGGACCAATCCCGAACCGGGGTGATCGTCCATCATGTTTGGGGTATCCCACTAATACCTTTACTACAAGTGTTATGAGAAAGATCATTTTCACCGCATGGAATCGTGTATAGTAAATTGTAGATGATTACTTATAAGTATACAGGGTTCATTCTGGATGAACCAGTGAAATTTCCATGGGATCGGGCTAGTTACTTTGCCAGGGCTAACATTGATCATGAGTTTAACTGGAGACTGGCGAGGGACCCATCCCGAACCGGGGCGATCGTCCATCTTTTTTGGGGTATCCCATTAATACCTTTACTACAAGTGTTATGAGAAAGATCATTTTCACCACATGGAATCACATGAAATTTAATATTCTAGGTTTTTTATCAAATTAAAAGCTAATAAAATTCCATTGTTCAAATTTTAATAAACACTAGTAAATCGTGTATAGTAAATTGTAGATGATTACTTATAAGTATACAGGGTTCATTCTGGACGATCCAGTCAAATTTCTGTGGGATCGGGCTACTTACTTTGCCAGGGCTAACATTGATCATGAGTTTAACTGGAGAATGGCGAGGGACCCATCCCGAAATGGGGTGATCGTCCATCTTTTTTGGGGTATCCCATTAATACCTTTACTGTGAGTGTTATGAGAAAGATCATTTTCACCACATGGAATCACATGAAATTTAATATTCTAGGTTTTTTATCAAATTAAAAGCTATTAAAATTCCATTGTTCAAATTTTAAAAAGCACTAGTAAATCGTGTATGATAAATTGTAGATGATTACTTATAAGTATACAGGGTTCATTTTGGATGCACCTGTGAAATTTCCGTGGGATCGGGCTAGTTACTTTGCCAGGGCTAACATTGATCATGAGTTTTACTTCAGAATGGTGAAGAACCCATCCCGAACCGGGGTGATCTTCCGTCTTTTTTGGGGTATTGCATTAATACCTTTACTACAAGTGTTCTAAAAAAGATCATTTTCACCACATGGAATCCAATGAAATTTAATATTCTAGGTTTTTTATCAAATTAAAAGCTAATAAAATTCCACTTTTCTCATTTTAATAAGCACTAGTAAATAGTGTATAGTAAATTGTAGATGTTCACTTATAAGTATACAGGGTTCATTCTTGATGCACCTGTGAAATTTCCATGGGATCGGGCTAGTTACTTTGCCAGGACTAACATTGATCAAGAGTTTAACTGGAGGATGGCGAAGGACCCATCCCGAACCGGGGTGATCGTTCGTCTTTTTTTGGGTATCCCATTAATACCCTTACTACAAGTGTTATGAGAGAGATCATTTTCACCACATTGAATCCCATGAAATTTAATATTCTAGGTTTTTTATCAAATTAAAAGCTAATAAAATTCCATTGTTCAAATTTTAATAAACACTAGTAAATCGTGTATAGTAAATTGTAGATGATTACTTATAAGTATACAGGGTTCATTCTGGATGAACCAGTGAAATTTCCATGGGATCGGGCTAGTACTTGGCCAGGGCTAACATTGATCATGAGTTTAACTGGAGAATGGCGAGGGACACATCCCGAACCGGGGTGATCGTCCATCTTTTTTGGGGTATCCCATTAATACCTTTACTACGAGTGTGATGAGAAAGATCATTTTCACCACATGGAATCCCATGAAATTTAATATTCTAGGTTTTTTATCAAATTAAAAGCTAATAAAATTCCATTGTTCAAATTTTAATAAACACTAATAAATCGTGTATAGTAAATTGTAGATGATTACTTATAAGTATACAGGGTTCATTCTGGATGCACCAGTGAAATTTCCGTGGGATCGGGCTAGTTACTTTGCCAGAGCTAACATTGATCATGAGTTTAACTGGAGGATGGCGAAGGACCCATCCCGAACCGGGGTGATCGTCCATCTTTTTTGGGGAATCCCATTAATACCTTTACTACATGTGTTATAAAAAAAATCATTTTCACCACATGGAATCCCATGAAATTTAATATTCTAGGTTTTTTATCAAATTAAAAGCTAATAAAATTCCATTTTTCTCATTTTAATAAGCACTAGTAAGTCGTGTATAGTAAATTGTAGATGTTTACTTATAAGTATACAGGGTTCATTCTTGATGCACCTGTGAAATTTCCATGGGATCGAGCTAGTTACTTTGCCAGGACTAACATTGATCATGAGTTTAACTGGAGGATGGCGAAAGACCCATCCCGAACCGGGGTGATCGTCCATCTTTTTTGGGGTATCCCATTAATACCCTTACTACAAGTGTTATGAGAGAGATCATTTTCACCACATGGAATCCCATGAAATTTAATATTCTAGGTTTTTTATCAAATTAAAAGCTAATAAAATTCAATTGTTCTAATTTTAATAAGCACTAGTAAATCTTGTATAGTAAATTGTAGATGTTCACTTATAAGTGTACAGGGTTCATTCTCGATGCACCTGTGAAATTTCCATGGGATCGGGCTAGTTACTTTGCCAGGACTAACATTGATCATGAGTTTAAGTGGAGGATGGCGAAGGACCCATCCCGAACCGGGGTGATCATCCATCATGTTTGGGGTATCCCACTAATACCATTACTACAAGTGTTATGATAAAGATCATTTTCACCACATGGAATCACATGAAATTTAATATTCTAGGTTTTTTATCAAATTAAAAGCTAATAAAATTCCATTGTTCAAATTTTAATAAACACTAGTAAATCGTGTATAGTAAATTGTATATGATTACTTATAAGTATACAGGGTTCATTCTGGATGAACCAGTGAAATTTCCATGGAACCGGGCTAGTTACTATGCCGGGGCTAACATTGATCATGAGTTTTACTGGAGAATGGCGAGGGACCCATCCCGAACCGGTGCGATCGTCCATCTTTTTTGGGGTATCCCATTAATACCTTTACTACAAGTGTTATGAGAAAGATCATTTTCACCACATGGAATCACATGAAATTTAATATTCTAGGTTTTTTATCAAATTAAAAGCTAATAAAATTCCATTGTTCAAATTTTAATAAACACTAATAAATCGTGTATAGTAAATTGTAGATGATTACTTATAAGTATACAGGGTTCATTCTGGATGCACCAGTGAAATTTTCGTGGGATCGGGCTAGTTACTTTGCCAGAGCTAACATTGATCATGAGTTTAACTGGAGGATGGCGAAGGACCCATCCCGAACCGGGGTGATCGTCCATCTTTTTTGGGGAATCCCATTAATACCTTTACTACATGTGTTATAAAAAAGATCATTTTCACCACATGGAATCCCATGAAATTTAATATTCTAGGTTTTTTATCAAATTAAAAGCTAATAAAATTCCATTTTTCTCATTTTAATAAGCACTAGTAAGTCGTGTATAGTAAATTGTAGATGTTTACTTATAAGTATACAGGGTTCATTCTTGATGCACCTGTGAAATTTCCATGGGATCGAGCTAGTTACTTTGCCAGGACTAACATTGATCATGAGTTTAACTGGAGGATGGCGAAAGACCCATCCCGAACCGGGGTGATCGTCCATCTTTTTTGGGGTATCCCATTAATACCCTTACTACAAGTGTTATGAGAGAGATCATTTTCACCACATGGAATCCCATGAAATTTAATATTCTAGGTTTTTTATCAAATTAAAAGCTAATAAAATTCAATTGTTCTAATTTTAATAAGCACTAGTAAATCTTGTATAGTAAATTGTAGATGTTCACTTATAAGTGTACAGGGTTCATTCTCGATGCACCTGCGAAATTTCCATGGGATCGGGCTAGTTACTTTGCCAGGACTAACATTGATCATGAGTTTAACTGGAGGATGGCGAAGGACCCATCCCGAACCGGGGTGATCGTCCATCTTTTTTGGGGTATCCCATTAATACCCTTACTACAAGTGTTATGAGAGAGATCATTTTCACCACATGGAATCCCATGAAATTTAATATTCTAGGTTTTTTATCAAATTAAAAGCTAATAAAATTCCATTGTTCAAATTTTAATAAACACTAGTAAATCGTGTATAGTAAATTGTATATGATTACTTATAAGTATACAGGGTTCATTCTGGATGAACCAGTGAAATTTCCATGGAACCGGGCTAGTTACTATGCCGGGGCTAACATTGATCATGAGTTTTACTGGAGAATGGCGAGGGACCCATCCCGAACCGGTGCGATCGTCCATCTTTTTTGGGGTATCCCATTAATACCTTTACTACAAGTGTTATGAGAAAGATCATTTTCACCACATGGAATCACATGAAATTTAATATTCTAGGTTTTTTATCAAATTGAAAGCTAATAAAATTCCATTGTTCAAATTTTAATAAACACTAGTAAATCGTGTATAGTAAATTGTAGATGATTACTTATAAGTATATAGGGTTCATTCTGGATGAACCAGTGAAATTTCCGTGGGATCGGGCTACTTACTTTGCCAGGGCTAACATTGATCATGAGTTTAACTGGAGAATGGCGAGGGACCCATCCCGAACTGGGGTGATCGTCCATCTTTTTGGGGGTATTCCATTAATACCTTTACTACGAGTGTTATGAGAAAGATCATTTTCACCACATGGAATCACATGAAATTTAATATTCTAGGTTTTTTATCAAATTAAAAGCTATTAAAATTCCATTGTTCAAATTTTAAAAAGCACTAGTAAATCGTGTATGATAAATTGTAGATGATTACTTATAAGTATACAGGGTTCATTCTGGATGCACCAGTGAAATTTTTGTGGGATCGGGCTAGTTACTTTGCCAGGGCTAACATTGATCATGAGTTTAACTTGAGAATGGTGAAGGACCCATCCCGAACCGGGGCGATCTTCCGTCTTTTTTGGGGTATTGCATTTATACCTTTACTACAAGTGTTATAAAAAAGATCATTTTCACCACATGGAATCCCATGAAATTTAATATTCTAGGTTTTTTTATCAAATTAAAAGCTAATAAAATTCCATTTTTCTCATTTTAATAAGAACTAGTAAATCGTGTATAGTAAATTGTAGATGTTCACTTATAAGTATACAGGGTTCATTCTTGATGCACCTGTGAAATTTCCATGGGATCGGGCTAGTTACTTTGCCAGGACTAACATTGATCATGAGTTTAACTGGAGGATGGCGAAGGACCCATCCCGAACCGGGGTGATCGTCCATCTTTTTTGGGGTATCCCATTAATACCCTTACTACAAGTGTTATGAGAGAGATCATTTTCACCACATGGAATCCCATGAAATTTAATATTCTAGGTTTTTTATCAAATTAAAAGCTAATAAAATTCCATTGTTCAAATTTTAATAAACACTAGTAAATCGTGTATAGTAAATTGTAGATGATTACTTATAAGTATACAGGGTTCATTCTGGATGAACCAGTGAAATTTCCATGGGATCTGGCTAGTTACTTTGCCTGGGCTAACATTGATCATGAGTTTTACTGGAGAATGGCGAGGGACCCATCCCGAACCGGGGCGATCGTCCATCTTTTTTGGGGTATCCCATTAATACCTTTACTACAAGTGTTATGAGAAAGATCATTTTCACCACATGGAATCACATGAAATTTAATATTCTAGGTTTTTTATCAAATTAAAAGCTAATAAAATTCCATTGTTCAAATTTTAATAAACACTAGTAAATCGTGTATAGTAAATTGTAGATGATTACTTATAAGTATATAGGGTTCATTCTGGATGAACCAGTGAAATTTCCGTGGGATCGGGCTACTTACTTTGCCAGGGCTAACATTGATCATGAGTTTAACTGGAGAATGGCGAGGGACCCATCCCGAACTGGGGTGATCGTCCATCTTTTTGGGGGTATTCCATTAATACCTTTACTACGAGTGTTATGAGAAAGATCATTTTCACCACATGGAATCACATGAAATTTAATATTCTAGGTTTTTTATCAAATTAAAAGCTATTAAAATTCCATTGTTCAAATTTTAAAAAGCACTAGTAAATCGTGTATGATAAATTGTAGATGATTACTTATAAGTATACAGGGTTCATTCTGGATGCACCAGTGAAATTTTTGTGGGATCGGGCTAGTTACTTTGCCAGGGCTAACATTGATCATGAGTTTAACTTGAGAATGGTGAAGGACCCATTCCGAACCGGGGCGATCTTCCGTCTTTTTTGGGGTATTGCATTAATACCTTTACTACAAGTGTTATAAAAAAGATCATTTTCACCACATGGAATCCCATGAAATTTAATATTCTAGGTTTTTTTATCAAATTAAAAGCTAATAAAATTCCATTTTTCTCATTTTAATAAGAACTAGTAAATCGTGTATAGTAAATTGTAGATGTTCACTTATAAGTATACAGGGTTCATTCTTGATGCACCTGTGAAATTTCCATGGGATCGGGCTAGTTACTTTGCCAGGACTAACATTGATCATGAGTTTAACTGGAGGATGGCGAAGGACCCATCCCGAACCGGGGTGATCGTCCATCTTTTTTGGGGTATCCCATTAATACCCTTACTACAAGTGTTATGAGAGAGATCATTTTCACCACATGGAATCCCATGAAATTTAATATTCTAGGTTTTTTATCAAATTAAAAGCTAATAAAATTCCATTGTTCAAATTTTAATAAACACTAGTAAATCGTGTATAGTAAATTGTAGATGATTACTTATAAGCATACAGGGTTCATTCTGGATGAACCAGTGAAATTTCCATGGGATCTGGCTAGTTACTTTGCCTGGGCTAACATTGATCATGAGTTTTACTGGAGAATGGCGAGGGACCCATCCCGAACCGGGGCGATCGTCCATCTTTTTTGGGGTATCCCATTAATACCTTTACTACAATTGTTATGAGAAAGATCATTTTCACCACATGGAATCACATGAAATTTAATATTCTAGGTTTTTTTATCAAATTAAAAGCTAATAAAATTCCATTGTTCAAATTTTAATAAACACTAGTAAATCGTGTATAGTAAATTGTAGATGATTACTTATAAGTATATAGGGTTCATTCTGGATGAACCAGTGAAATTTCCGTGGGATCGGGCTACTTACTTTGCCAGGGCTAACATTGATCATGAGTTTAACTGGAGAATGGCGAGGGACCCATCCCGAACTGGGGTGATCGTCCATCTTTTTGGGGGTATTCCATTAATACCTTTACTACGAGTGTTATGAGAAAGATCATTTTCACCACATGGAATCACATGAAATTTAATATTCTAGGTTTTTTATCAAATTAAAAGCTATTAAAATTCCATTGTTCAAATTTTAAAAAGCACTAGTAAATCGTGTATGATAAATTGTAGATGATTACTTATAAGTATACAGGGTTCATTCTGGATGCACCAGTGAAATTTTTGTGGGATCGGGCTAGTTACTTTGCCAGGGCTAACATTGATCATGAGTTTAACTTGAGAATGGTGAAGGACCCATCCCGAACCGGGGCGATCTTCCGTCTTTTTTGGGGTATTGCATTTATACCTTTACTACAAGTGTTATAAAAAAGATCATTTTCACCACATGGAATCCCATGAAATTTAATATTCTAGGTTTTTTTATCAAATTAAAAGCTAATAAAATTCCATTTTTCTCATTTTAATAAGAACTAGTAAATCGTGTATAGTAAATTGTAGATGTTCACTTATAAGTATACAGGGTTCATTCTTGATGCACCTGTGAAATTTCCATGGGATCGGGCTAGTTACTTTGCCAGGACTAACATTGATCATGAGTTTAACTGGAGGATGGCGAAGGACCCATCCCGAACCGGGGTGATCGTCCATCTTTTTTGGGGTATCCCATTAATACCCTTACTACAAGTGTTATGAGAGAGATCATTTTCACCACATGGAATCCCATGAAATTTAATATTCTAGGTTTTTTATCAAATTAAAAGCTAATAAAATTCCATTGTTCAAATTTTAATAAACACTAGTAAATCGTGTATAGTAAATTGTAGATGATTACTTATAAGTATACAGGGTTCATTCTGGATGAACCAGTGAAATTTCCATGGGATCTGGCTAGTTACTTTGCCTGGGCTAACATTGATCATGAGTTTTACTGGAGAATGGCGAGGGACCCATCCCGAACCGGGGCGATCGTCCATCTTTTTTGGGGTATCCCATTAATACCTTTACTACAAGTGTTATGAGAAAGATCATTTTCACCACATGGAATCACATGAAATTTAATATTCTAGGTTTTTTATCAAATTAAAAGCTAATAAAATTCCATTGTTCAAATTTTAATAAACACTAGTAAATCGTGTATAGTAAATTGTAGATGATTACTTATAAGTATATAGGGTTCATTCTGGATGAACCAGTGAAATTTCCGTGGGATCGGGCTACTTACTTTGCCAGGGCTAACATTGATCATGAGTTTAACTGGAGAATGGCGAGGGACCCATCCCGAACTGGGGTGATCGTCCATCTTTTTGGGGGTATTCCATTAATACCTTTACTACGAGTGTTATGAGAAAGATCATTTTCACCACATGGAATCACATGAAATTTAATATTCTAGGTTTTTTATCAAATTAAAAGCTATTAAAATTCCATTGTTCAAATTTTAAAAAGCACTAGTAAATCGTGTATGATAAATTGTAGATGATTACTTATAAGTATACAGGGTTCATTCTGGATGCACCAGTGAAATTTTTGTGGGATCGGGCTAGTTACTTTGCCAGGGCTAACATTGATCATGAGTTTAACTTGAGAATGGTGAAGGACCCATCCCGAACCGGGGCGATCTTCCGTCTTTTTTGGGGTATTGCATTAATACCTTTACTACAAGTGTTATAAAAAAGATCATTTTCACCACATGGAATCCCATGAAATTTAATATTCTAGGTTTTTTTATCAAATTAAAAGCTAATAAAATTCCATTTTTCTCATTTTAATAAGAACTAGTAAATCGTGTATAGTAAATTGTAGATGTTCACTTATAAGTATACAGGGTTCATTCTTGATGCACCTGTGAAATTTCCATGGGATCGGGCTAGTTACTTTGCCAGGACTAACATTGATCATGAGTTTAACTGGAGGATGGCGAAGGACCCATCCCGAACCGGGGTGATCGTCCATCTTTTTTGGGGTATCCCATTAATACCCTTACTACAAGTGTTATGAGAGAGATCATTTTCACCACATGGAATCCCATGAAATTTAATATTCTAGGTTTTTTATCAAATTAAAAGCTAATAAAATTCCATTGTTCAAATTTTAATAAACACTAGTAAATCGTGTATAGTAAATTGTAGATGATTACTTATAAGTATACAGGGTTCATTCTGGATGAACCAGTGAAATTTCCATGGGATCTGGCTAGTTACTTTGCCTGGGCTAACATTGATCATGAGTTTTACTGGAGAATGGCGAGGGACCAATCCCGAACCGGGGCGATCGTCCATCTTTTTTGGGGTATCCCATTAATACCTTTACTACAAGTGTTATGAGAAAGATCATTTTCACCACATGGAATCACATGAAATTTAATATTCTAGGTTTTTTATCAAATTAAAAGCTAATAAAATTCCATTGTTCAAATTTTAATAAACACTAGTAAATCGTGTATAGTAAATTGTAGATGATTACTTATAAGTATATAGGGTTCATTCTGGATGAACCAGTGAAATTTCCGTGGGATCGGGCTACTTACTTTGCCAGGGCTAACATTGATCATGAGTTTAACTGGAGAATGGCGAGGGACCCATCCCGAACTGGGGTGATCGTCCATCTTTTTGGGGGTATTCCATTAATACCTTTACTACGAGTGTTATGAGAAAGATCATTTTCACCACATGGAATCACATGAAATTTAATATTCTAGGTTTTTTATCAAATTAAAAGCTATTAAAATTCCATTGTTCAAATTTTAAAAAGCACTAGTAAATCGTGTATGATAAATTGTAGATGATTACTTATAAGTATACAGGGTTCATTCTGGATGCACCAGTGAAATTTTTGTGGGATCGGGCTAGTTACTTTGCCAGGGCTAACATTGATCATGAGTTTAACTTGAGAATGGTGAAGGACCCATCCCGAACCGGGGCGATCTTCCGTCTTTTTTGGGGTATTGCATTAATACCTTTACTACAAGTGTTATAAAAAAGATCATTTTCACCACATGGAATCCCATGAAATTTAATATTCTAGGTTTTTTTATCAAATTAAAAGCTAATAAAATTCCATTTTTCTCATTTTAATAAGAACTAGTAAATCGTGTATAGTAAATTGTAGATGTTCACTTATAAGTATACAGGGTTCATTCTTGATGCACCTGTGAAATTTCCATGGGATCGGGCTAGTTACTTTGCCAGGACTAACATTGATCATGAGTTTAACTGGAGGATGGCGAAGGACCCATCCCGAACCGGGGTGATCGTCCATCTTTTTTGGGGTATCCCATTAATACCCTTACTACAAGTGTTATGAGAGAGATCATTTTCACCACATGGAATCCCATGAAATTTAATATTCTAGGTTTTTTATCAAATTAAAAGCTAATAAAATTCCATTGTTCAAATTTTAATAAACACTAGTAAATCGTGTATAGTAAATTGTAGATGATTACTTATAAGTATACAGGGTTCATTCTGGATGAACCAGTGAAATTTCCATGGGATCTGGCTAGTTACTTTGCCTGGGCTAACATTGATCATGAGTTTTACTGGAGAATGGCGAGGGACCCATCCCGAACCGGGGCGATCGTCCATCTTTTTTGGGGTATCCCATTAATACCTTTACTACAAGTGTTATGAGAAAGATCATTTTCACCACATGGAATCACATGAAATTTAATATTCTAGGTTTTTTATCAAATTAAAAGCTAATAAAATTCCATTGTTCAAATTTTAATAAACACTAGTAAATCGTGTATAGTAAATTGTAGATGATTACTTATAAGTATATAGGGTTCATTCTGGATGAACCAGTGAAATTTCCGTGGGATCAGGCTACTTACTTTGCCAGGGCTAACATTGATCATGAGTTTAACTGGAGAATGGCGAGGGACCCATCCCGAACCGGGGTGATCGTCCATCTTTTTTGGGGTATCCCATTAATACCTTTACTACAAGTGTTATGAGAAAGATCATTTTCACCACATGGAATCCCATGAAATTTAATATTCTAGGTTTTTTATCAAATTAAAAGCTAATAAAATTCCATCATTCAAATTTTAATAAGCACTAGTTAATCGTGTATAGTAAATTGTAAATGATCACTTATAAGTATACATGGTTCATTCTGGATGAACCTGTGAAATTTCCATGGGATCGGGCTAGTTACTTTGCCAGGTCTAACATTGATTATGAGTTTAACTGGAGGATGGCGAGGGACCCATCCTGAACCAGGGTGATCGGCCTTCTTTTTTGGGGTATCCCATTAATACCTTTACTACAAGTGTTATGAGAAAGATCATTTTCACCACATGGAATCACATGAAATTTAATATTCTAGGTTTTTTTATCATATTAAAAGCTATTAAAATTCTATTGTTCAAATTTTAAAAAGCACTAGTAAATCGTGTATGATAAATTGTAGATGATTACTTATAAGTATACAGGGTTCATTCTGGATGCACCAGTGAAATTTCCGTGGGATCGGGCTAGTTACTTTGCCAGGGCTAACATTGATCATGAGTTTAACTTGAGAATGGTGAAGGACCCATCCTGAACCGGGGCGATCTTCCATCTTTTTTGGGGTATTGCATTAATACCTTTACTACAAGTGTTATAAAAAAGATCATTTTCACCACATGGAATCCCATGAAATTTAATATTCTAGGTTTTTTATCAAATTAAAAGCTAATAAAATTCCATTTTTCTCATTTTAATAAGAACTAGTAAATCGTGTATAGTAAATTGTAGACGTTCACTTATAAGTATACAGGGTACATTCTTGATGCACCTCTAAAATTTCCATGGGATCGGGCTAGTTACTTTGCCAGGACTAACATTGATCATGAGTTTAACTGGAGGATGGCGAAGGACCCATCCCGAACCGGGGTGATCGTCCGTCTTTTTTGGGGTATCCGATTAATACCCTTACTACAAGTGTTATGAGAGAGATCATTTTCTCCACATGGAATCACATGAAATTTAATATTCTAGGTTTTTTTATCAAATTAAAAGCTATTAAAATTCTATTGTTCAAATTTTAAAAAGCACTAGTAAATCGTGTATAATAAATTGTAGATGATTACTTATAAGTATACAGGGTTCATTCTGGATGCACCTGTGAAATTTCCATGGGATCGGGCTAGTTACTTTGCCAGGGCTAACATTGATCATGAGTTTAACTGGAGAATGGCGAGGGACCCATCCCAAACCGGGGTGATCGTCCGTCTTTTTTGGGGTATCCCATTAATACCTTTACTACAAGTGTTATGAGAAAGATCATTTTCACCACATGGAATCACATGAAATTTAATATTCTAGGTTTTTTATCAAATTAAAAGCTATTAAAATTCTATTGTTCAAATTTTAAAAAGCACTAGTAAATCGTGTATGATAAATTGTAGATGATTACTTATAAGTATACAGGGTTCATTCTGGATGCACCTGTGAAATTTCCGTGGGATCGGGCTAGTTACTTTGCCAGGGCTAACATTGATCATGAGTTTAACTTGAGAATGGTGAAGGAACCATCCCGAACCAGGGCGATCTTCCGTCTTTTTTGGGGTATTGCATTAATACCTTTACTACAAGTGTTATAAAAAAGATCATTTTCACCACATGGAATCCCATGAAATTTAATATTCTAGGTTTTTTATCAAATTAAAAGCTAATAAAATTCCATTTTTCTCATTTTAATAAGAACTAGTAAATCGTGTATAGTAAATTGTAGATGTTCACTTATAAGTATACAGGGTTCATTCTTGATGCACCTCTGAAATTTCCATGGGATCGGGCTAGTTACTTTGCCAGGACTAACATTGATCATGAGTTTAACTGGAGGATGGCGAATGACCCATCCCGAACTGGGGTGATCGTCCATCTTTTTTGGGGTATCCGATTAATACCCTTACTACAAGTGTTATGAGAGAGATCATTTTCACCACATGGAATCACATGAAATTTAATATTCTAGGTTTTTTATCAAATTAAAAGCTATTAAAATTCTATTGTTCAAATTTTAAAAAGCACTAGTAAATCGTGTATGATAAATTGTAGATGATTACTTATAAGTATACAGGGTTCATTCTGGATGCACCAGTGAAATTTCCGTGGGATCGGGCTAGTTACTTTGGCAGGGCTAACATTGATCATGAGTTTAACTGGAGAATGGCGAGGGACCCATCCCAAACTGGGGTGATCGTCCGTCTTTTTTGGGGTATCCCATTAATACCTTTACTATAAGTGTTATGAGAAAGATCATTTTCACCACATGGAATCACATGAAATTTAATATTCTAGGTTTTTTATCAAATTAAAAGCTATTAAAATTATATTGTTCAAATTTTAAAAAGCACTAGTAAATCGTGTACGATAAATTGTAGAAGATTACTTATAAGTATACAGGGTTCATTCTGGATGCACCAGTGAAATTTCCGTGGGATCGGGCTAGTTACTTTGCCAGGGCTAACATTGATCATGAGTTTAACTTGAGAATGGTGAAGGACCCATCCCGAACCGGGGCGATCTTCCGTCTTTTTTGGGGTATTGCATTAATACCTTTACTACAAGTGTTATAAAAAAGATCATTTTCACCACATGGAATCCCATGAAATTTAATATTCTAGGTTTTTTATCAAATTAAAAGCTAATAAAATTCCATTTTTCTCATTTTAATAAGAACTAGTAAATCGTGTATAGTAAATTGTAGATGTTCACTTATAAGTATACAGGGTACATTCTTGATGCACCTCTGAAATTTCCATGGGATCGGGCTAGTTACTTTGCCAGGACTAACATTGATCATGGGTTTAACTGGAGGATGGTGAAGGACCCATCCCGAACCGGGGTGATCGTCCGTCTTTTTTGGGGTATCCGATAAATACCCTTACTACAAGTGTTATGAGAGAGATCATTTTCTCCACATGGAATCACATGAAATTTAATATTCTAGGTTTTTTATCAAATTAAAAGCTATTAAAATTCTATTGTTCAAATTTTAAAAAGCACTAGTAAATCGTGTATGATAAATTGTAGATGATTACTTATAAGTATACAGGGTTCATTCTGGATGCACCTGTGAAATTTCCATGGGATCGGGCTAGTTACTTTGCCAGGGCTAACATTGATCATGAGTTTAACTGGAGAATGGCGAGGGACCCATCCCAAACCGGGGTGATCGTCCGTCTTTTTTGGGGTATCCCATTAATACCTTTACTACAAGTGTTATGAGAAAGATCATTTTCACCACATGGAATCACATGAAATTTAATATTCTAGGTTTTTTATCAAATTAAAAGCTATTAAAATTCTATTGTTCAAATTTTAAAAAGCACTAGTAAATCGTGTATGATAAATTGTAGATGATTACTTATAAGTATACAGGGTTCATTCTGGATGCACCTGTGAAATTTCCGTGGGATCGGGCTAGTTACTTTGCCAGGGCTAACATTGATCATGAGTTTAACTTGAGAATGGTGAAGGAACCATCCCGAACCAGGGCGATCTTCCGTCTTTTTTGGGGTATTGCATTAATACCTTTACTACAAGTGTTATAAAAAAGATCATTTTCACCACATGGAATCCCATGAAATTTAATATTCTAGGTTTTTTATCAAATTAAAAGCTAATAAAATTCCATTTTTCTCATTTTAATAAGAACTAGTAAATCGTGTATAGTAAATTGTAGATGTTCACTTATAAGTATACAGGGTTCATTCTTGATGCACCTCTGAAATTTCCATGGGATCGGGCTAGTTACTTTGCCAGGACTAACATTGATCATGAGTTTAACTGGAGGATGGCGAATGACCCATCCCGAACTGGGGTGATCGTCCATCTTTTTTGGGGTATCCGATTAATACCCTTACTACAAGTGTTATGAGAGAGATCATTTTCACCACATGGAATCACATGAAATTTAATATTCTAGGTTTTTTATCAAATTAAAAGCTATTAAAATTCTATTGTTCAAATTTTAAAAAGCACTAGTAAATCGTGTATGATAAATTGTAGATGATTACTTATAAGTATACAGGGTTCATTCTGGATGCACCAGTGAAATTTCCGTGGGATCGGGCTAGTTACTTTGGCAGGGCTAACATTGATCATGAGTTTAACTGGAGAATGGCGAGGGACCCATCCCAAACTGGGGTGATCGTCCGTCTTTTTTGGGGTATCCCATTAATACCTTTACTATAAGTATTATGAGAAAGATCATTTTCACCACATGGAATCACATGAAATTTAATATTCTAGGTTTTTTATCAAATTAAAAGCTATTAAAATTATATTGTTCAAATTTTAAAAAGCACTAGTAAATCGTGTACGATAAATTGTAGAAGATTACTTATAAGTATACAGGGTTCATTCTGGATGCACCAGTGAAATTTCCGTGGGATCGGGCTAGTTACTTTGCCAGGGCTAACATTGATCATGAGTTTAACTTGAGAATGGTGAAGGACCCATCCCGAACCGGGGCGATCTTCCGTCTTTTTTGGGGTATTGCATTAATACCTTTACTACAAGTGTTATAAAAAAGATCATTTTCACCACATGGAATCCCATGAAATTTAATATTCTAGGTTTTTTATCAAATTAAAAGCTAATAAAATTCCATTTTTCTCATTTTAATAAGAACTAGTAAATCGTGTATAGTAAATTGTAGATGTTCACTTATAAGTATACAGGGTACATTCTTGATGCACCTCTGAAATTTCCATGGGATCGGGCTAGTTACTTTGCCAGGACTAACATTGATCATGGGTTTAACTGGAGGATGGTGAAGGACCCATCCCGAACCGGGGTGATCGTCCGTCTTTTTTGGGGTATCCGATAAATACCCTTACTACAAGTGTTATGAGAGAGATCATTTTCTCCACATGGAATCACATGAAATTTAATATTCTAGGTTTTTTATCAAATTAAAAGCTATTAAAATTCTATTGTTCAAATTTTAAAAAGCACTAGTAAATCGTGTATGATAAATTGTAGATGATTACTTATAAGTATACAGGGTTCATTCTGGATGCACCTGTGAAATTTCCGTGGGATCGGGCTAGTTACTTTGCCAGGGCTAACATTGATCATGAGTTTAACTGGAGAATGGCGAGGGACCCATCCCAAACCGGGGTGATCGTCCGTCTTTTTTGGGGTATCCCATTTATACCTTTACTACAAGTGTTATGAGAAAGATCATTTTCACCACATGGAATCACATGAAATTTAATATTCTAGATTTTTTATCAAATTAAAAGCTATTAAAATTCTATTGTTCAAATTTTAAAAAGCACTAGTAAATCGTGTATGATAAATTGTAGATGATTACTTATAAGTATACAGGGTTCATTCCGGATGCACCAGTGAAATTTCCGTGGGATCGGGCTAGTTACTTTGCCAGGGCTAACATTGATCATGAGTTTAACTTGAGAATGGTGAAGGACCCATCCCGAACCGGGGCGATCTTCCGTCTTTTTTGGGGTATTGCATTAATACCTTTACTACAAGTGTTATAAAAAAGATCATTTTCACCACATGGAATCCCATGAAATTTAATATTCTAGGTTTTTTATCAAATTAAAAGCTAATAAAACTCCATTTTTCTCATTTTAATAAGAACTAGTAAATCGTGTATAGTAAATTGTAGATGTTCACTTATAAGTATACAGGGTACATTCTTGATGCACCTCTGAAATTTCCATGGGATCGGGCTAGTTACTTTGCCAGGACTAACATTGATCATGAGTTTAACTGGAGGATGGCGAAGGACCCATCCCGAACCGGGGTGATCGTCCGTCTTTTTTGGGGTATCCGATTAATACCCTTACTACAAGTGTTATGAGAGAGATCATTTTCTCCACATGGAATCACATGAAATTTAATATTCTAGGTTTTTTATCAAATTAAAAGCTATTAAAATTCTATTGTTCAAATTTTAAAAAGCACTAGTAAATCGTGTATGATAAATTGTAGATGATTACTTATAAGTATACAGGGTTCATTCTGGATGCACCTGTGAAATTTCCGTGGGATCGGGCTAGTTACTTTGCCAGGGCTGACATTGATCATGAGTTTAACTGGAGAATGGCGAGGGACCCATCCCAAACCGGGGTGATCGTCCGTCTTTTTTGGGGTATCCCATTAATACCTTTACTACAAGTGTTATGAGAAAGATCATTTTCACCACATGGAATCACATGAAATTTAATATTCTAGGTTTTTTATCAAATTAAAAGCTATTTAAATTCTATTGTTCAAATTTTAAAAAGCACTAGTAAATCGTGTATGATAAATTGTAGATGATTACTTATAAGTATACAGGGTTCATTCCGGATGCACCAGTGAAATTTCCGTGGGATCGGGCTAGTTACTTTGCCAGGGCTAACATTGATCATGAGTTTAACTTGAGAATGGTGAAGGACCCATCCCGAACCGGGGCGATCTTCCGTCTTTTTTGGGGTATTGCATTAATACCTTTACTACAAGTGTTATAAAAAAGATCATTTTCACCACATGGAATCCCATGAAATTTAATATTCTAGGTTTTTTATCAAATTAAAAGCTAATAAAATTCCATTTTTCTCATTTTAATAAGAACTAGTAAATCGTGTATAGTAAATTGTAGATGTTCACTTATAAGTATACACGGTTCATTCTTGATGCACCTCTGAAATTTCCATGGGATCGGGCTAGTTACTTTGCCAGAACTAACATTGATCATGAGTTTAACTGGAGGATGGCGAAGGACCCATCCCGAACTGGGGTGATCGTCCGTGTTTTTTGGGGTATCCGATTAGTACCCTTACTACAAGTGTTATGAGAGAGATCATTTTCACCACAAGGAATCACATGAAATTTAATATTCTAGGTTTTTTATCAAATTAAAAGCTATTAAAATTCTATTGTTCAAATTTTAAAAAGCACTAGTAAATCGTGTATGATAAATTGTAGATGATTACTTATAAGTATACAGGGTTCATTCTGGATGCACCAGTGAAATTTCCGTGGGATCGGGCTAGTTACTTTTCCAGGGCTAACATTGATCATGAGTTTAACTGGAGAATGGCGAGGGACCCATCCCAAACTGGGGTGATCGTCCGTCTTTTTTGGGGTATCCCATTAATACCTTTACTATAAGTGTTATGAGAAAGATCATTTTCACCACATGGAATCACATGAAATTTAATATTCTAGGTTTTTTATCAAATTAAAAGCTATTAAAATTCTATTGTTCAAATTTTAAAAAGCACTAGTAAATCGTGTATGATAAATTGTAGATGATTACTTATAAGTATACAGGGTTCATTCTGGATGCACCTGTGAAATTTCCGTGGGATCGGGATAGTTACTTTGCCAGGGCTAACATTGATCATGAGTTTAACTGGAGAATGGCGAGGGACCCATCCCAAACTGGGGTGATCGTCCGTCTTTTTTGGGGTATCCCATTAATACCTTTACTATAAGTGTTATGAGAAAGATCATTTTCACCACATGGAATCACATGAAATTTAATATTCTAGGTTTTTTATCAAATTAAAAGCTATTAAAATTCTATTGTTCAAATTTTAAAAAGCACTAGTAAATCGTGTATGATAAATTGTAGATGATTACTTATAAGTATACAGGGTTCATTCTGGATGCACCAGTGAAATTTCCGTGGGATCGGGCTAGTTACTTTGCCAGGGCTAACATTGATCATGAGTTTAACTTGAGAATGGTGAAGGACCCATCCCGAACCGGGGCGATCTTCCGTCTTTTTTAGGGTATTGCATTAATACCTTTACTACAAGTGTTATAAAAAAGATCATTTTCACCACATGGAATCCCATGAAATTTAATATTCTAGGTTTTTTATCAGATTAAAAGCTAATAAAATTCCATTTTTCTCATTTTAATAAGAACTAGTAAATCGTGTATAGTAAATTGTAGATGTTCACTTATAAGTATACAGGGTTCATTCTTGATGCACCTGTGAAATTTCCATTGGATCGGGCTAGTTACTTTGCCAGGACTAACATTGATCATGAATTTAACTGGAGGATGGCGAAGGACCCATCCCGAACCGGGGTGATCGTCCGTCTTTTTTGGGGTATCCCATTAATACCCTTACTACAAGTGTTATGAGAGAGATCATTTTCACCACATGGAATCCCATGAAATTTAATATTCTAGGTTTTTTATCAAATTAAAAGCTAAAAAAATTCCATTTTTCTAATTTTAATAAGCACTAGTAAATCGTGTATAGTAAATTGTAGATGTTCACTTATAAGTATACAAGGTTCATTCTTGATGCACCTGTGAAATTTCCATGGGATCGGGCTAGTTACTTTGCCGGGATTAACATTGATCATGAGTTTAACTAGAGGATGGCGAAGGACCCATCCCGAACCGGGGTGATCATCCATTTTTTTGGGGTATCCCATTAATACCTTTACTACAAGTGTTATGAGAAAGATCATTTTCACAGCATGGAATCTCATGAAATTTAATATTCTAGGTTTTTTATCAAATTAAAAGCTAATAAAATTCCATTGTTTTAAATTTAATAAGCACTAGTAAATCGTACAGTAAATTATAGATGTTCACTTATAAGTATACAGGGTTCATTCACGATGCACCTGTGAAATTTCCATGGGATCGGGCTAGTTACTTTGCCAGGACTAACATTGATCATGAGTTTAACTGGAGGATGGCGAAGGACCCATCCCGAACCAGGGTGATCATCCATCATGTTTGGGGTATCCCACTAATACCTTTACTACAAGTGTCATGAGAAAGATCATTTTCACCACATGGAATCATATGAAATTTAATATTCTAGGGTTTTTATCAAATTAAAAGCTAATAAAATTCCATTGTTCTAATTTTAATAAGCACTAGTAAATCGTGTATAGTAAATTGTATATGTTCACTTATAAGTATACAGGGTTCATTCTCGATGCACCTGTGAAGTTTCCAAGGGATCTGGCTAAATACTTTGCCGGGACAAACATTGATCATGAGTTTAACTAGAGGATGGCGAAGGACCCATCCCGAACTGGGGTGATCATCCATCATGTTTGTGGTATCCCACTAATACCTTTACTACAAGTGTTATGAGAAAGATCATTTTCACTACATGGAATCACATGAAATTTAATATTCTAGGTTTTTTATCAAATTAAAAGCTAATAATATTCCATTTTTCCCATTTTAATAAGCACTAGTAAATCGTGTATACTAAATTGTAGATATTCACTTATAAGTATACAGGGTTCATTCTTGATGCACCGGTGAAATTTCCATGGGATCGGGCTAGTTACTTTGCCAGGACTAACATTGATCATGAGTTTAACTGGAGGATGGCGAAGGACCCATCCCGAACCGGGGTGATCATCCATTTTTTTGGGGTATCCCATTAATACCTTTACTACAAGTGTTATGAGAAAGATCATTTTCACAGCATGGAATCTCATGAAATTTAATATTCTAGGTTTTTTATCAAATTAAAAGCTAATAAAATTCCATTGTTCTAAATTTAATAAGCACTAGTAAATCGTGTACAGTAAATTATAGATGTTCACTTATAAGTATACGGGGTTCATTCTCGATGCACCTGTGAAATTTCCATGGGATCGGGCTAGTTACTTTGCCAGGACTAACATTGATCATGAGTATAACTGGAGGATGGCGAAGGACCCATCCCGAACCGGGTTGATCATCCATCATGTTTGGGGTATCCCACTAATACCTTTACTACAAGTGTCATGAGAAAGATCATTCTCACAACATGGAATCACATGAAATTTAATATTCTAGGGTTTTTATCAAATTAAAAGCTAATAAAATTCCATTGTTCTAAATTTAATAGGCACTACTAAATCGTGTACAGTAAATTATAGATGTTCACTTATAAGTATACAGGGTTCATTCTCGATGCACCTGTGAAATTTCCATGGGATCGGGCTTGTTACTTTGCCAGGACTAACATTGATCATGAGTTTAACTGGAGGATGGTGAAGGACCCATCCCGAACCGGGTTGATCATCCATCATGTTTGGGGTATCCCACTAATACCTTTACTACAAGTGTTATGAGAAAGATCATTTTCACTACATGGAATCACATGAAATTTAATATTCTAGGTTTTTTATCAAATTAAAAGCTAATAATATTCCATTTTTCCCATTTTAATAAGCACTAGTAAATCGTGTATAGTAAATTGTAGATATTCACTTATAAGTATACAGGGTTCATTCTTGATGCACCGGTGAAATTTCCATGGGATCGGGCTAGTTACTTTGCCAGGACTAACATTGATCATGAGTTTAACTGGAGGATGGCGAAGGACCCATCCCGAACCGGGGTGATCATCCATTTTTTTGGGGTATCCCATTAATACCTTTACTACAAGTGTTATGAGAAAGATCATTTTCACAGCATGTAATCTCATGAAATTTAATATTCTAGGTTTTTTATCAAATTAAAAGCTAATAAAATTCCATTGTTCTAAATTTAATAAGCACTAGTAAATCGTGTACAGTAAATTATAGATTTTCACTTATAAGTATACAGGGTTCATTCTCGATGCACCTGTGAAATTTTTATGGGATCGGGCTAGTTACTTTGCCAGGACTAACATTGATCATGAGTTTAACTGGAGGATGGCGAAAGACCCATCCCAAACCGGGTTGATCATCCATCATGTTTGGGGTATCCCACTAATACCTTTACTACAAGTCTCATGAGAAAGATCATTCTCACCACATGGAATCACATGAAATTTAATATTCTAGGGTTTTTATCAAATTAAAAGCTAATAAAATTCCATTTTTCTAATTTTAATAAGCACTAGTAAATCGTGTATAGTAAATTGTATATGTTCACTTATAAGTATACAGGGTTCATTCTCGATGCACCTGTGAAGTTTCCAAGGGATCTGGCTAAATACTTTGCCGGGACAAACATTGATCATGAGTTTAACTAGAGGATGGCGAAGGACCCATCCCGAACTGGGGTGATCATCCATCATGTTTGTGGTATCCCACAAATACCTTTACTACAAGTGTTATGAGAAAGATCATTTTCACTACATGGAATCACATGAAATTTAATATTCTAGGTTTTTTATCAAATTAAAAGCTAATAATATTCCATTTTTCCCATTTTAATAAGCACTAGTAAATCGTGTATAGTAAATTGTAGATATTCACTTATAAGTATACAGGGTTCATTCTTGATGGACCGGTGAAATTTCCATGGGATCGGGCTAGTTACTTTGCCAGGACTAACATTGATCATGAGTTTAACTGGAGGATGGCGAAGGACCCATCCCGAACCGGGGTGATCATCCATTTTTTTGGGGTATCCCATTAATACCTTTACTACAAGTGTTATGAGAAAGATCATTTTCACAGCATGGAATCTCATGAAATTTAATATTCTAGGTTTTTTATCAAATTAAAAGCAAATAAAATTCCATTTTTCCCATTTTAATAAGCACTAGTAAATCGTGTATAGTAAATTGTAGATGTTCACTTATAAGTATACAGGGTTCATTCTTGATGCACCTGTGAAGTTTCCAAGGGATCTGGCTAAATACTTTGCCGGGACAAACATTGATCATGAGTTTAACTTGAGGATGGCGAAGGACCCATCCCGAACCGGGTTGATCATCCATCATGTTTGGGGTATCCCACTAATACCTTTACTACAAGTGTCATGAGAAAGATCATTTTAGCCACATGGAATCACATGAAATTTAATATTCTAGGTTTTTTATCAAATTAAAAGCTAGTAAAATTCCATTGTTCAAATTTTAATAAGCACTAGTGAATCGTGTATAGTAAATTATAGATGTTCACTTATAAGTATACAGGGTTCATTCTCGACGCACCTGTGAAATTTCCATGGGATCGGGATAGTTACTTTGCCAGGACTAACATTGATCATGAGTTTAACTGGAGGATGGCGAAGGACCCATCCCGAACCGGGGTGATCATCCATCATGTTTGGGGTATCCCACTAATACCTTTTCTACAAGTGTAATGAGAAAGATCATTTGCACCACATGGAATCCCATGAAATTTAATATTCTAGGTTTTTTATCAAATTAAAAGCTAATAATATTCCATTTTTCCCATTTTAATAAGCACTAGTAAATCGTGTATAGTAAATTGTAGATATTCACTTATAAGTATACAGGGTTCATTCTTGATGCACCGGTGAAATTTCCATGGGATCGGGCTAGTTACTTTGCCAGGACTAACATTGATCATGAGTTTAACTGGAGGATGGCGAAGGACCCATCCCGAACCGGGGTGATCATCCATTTTTTTGGGGTATCCCATTAATACCTTTACTACAAGTGTTATGAGAAAGATCATTTTCACAGCATGTAATCTCATGAAATTTAATATTCTAGGTTTTTTATCAAATTAAAAGCTAATAAAATTCCATTGTTCTAAATTTAATAAGCACTAGTAAATCGTGTACAGTAAATTATAGATGTTCACTTATAAGTATACGGGGTTCATTCTCGATGCACCTGTGAAATTTCCATGGGATCGGGCTAGTTACTTTGCCAGGACTAACATTGATCATGAGTATAACTGGAGGATGGCGAAGGACCCATCCCGAACCGGGTTGATCATCCATCATGTTTGGGGTATCCCACTAATACCTTTACTACAAGTGTCATGAGAAAGATCATTCTCACAACATGGAATCACATGAAATTTAATATTCTAGGGTTTTTATCAAATTAAAAGCTAATAAAATTCCATTGTTCTAAATTTAATAGGCACTACTAAATCGTGTACAGTAAATTATAGATGTTCACTTATAAGTATACAGGGTTCATTCTCGATGCACCTGTGAAATTTCCATGGGATCGGGCTTGTTACTTTGCCAGGACTAACATTGATCATGAGTTTAACTGGAGGATGGTGAAGGACCCATCCCGAACCGGGTTGATCATCCATCATGTTTGGGGTATCCCACTAATACCTTTACTACAAGTGTTATGAGAAAGATCATTTTCACTACATGGAATCACATGAAATTTAATATTCTAGGTTTTTTATCAAATTAAAAGCTAATAATATTCCATTTTTCCCATTTTAATAAGCACTAGTAAATCGTGTATAGTAAATTGTAGATATTCACTTATAAGTATACAGGGTTCATTCTTGATGCACCGGTGAAATTTCCATGGGATCGGGCTAGTTACTTTGCCAGGACTAACATTGATCATGAGTTTAACTGGAGGATGGCGAAGGACCCATCCCGAACCGGGGTGATCATCCATTTTTTTGGGGTATCCCATTAATACCTTTACTACAAGTGTTATGAGAAAGATCATTTTCACAGCATGTAATCTCATGAAATTTAATATTCTAGGTTTTTTATCAAATTAAAAGCTAATAAAATTCCATTGTTCTAAATTTAATAAGCACTAGTAAATCGTGTACAGTAAATTATAGATTTTCACTTATAAGTATACAGGGTTCATTCTCGATGCACCTGTGAAATTTTTATGGGATCGGGCTAGTTACTTTGCCAGGACTAACATTGATCATGAGTTTAACTGGAGGATGGCGAAGGACCCATCCCAAACCGGGTTGATCATCCATCATGTTTGGGGTATCCCACTAATACCTTTACTACAAGTCTCATGAGAAAGATCATTCTCACCACATGGAATCACATGAAATTTAATATTCTAGGGTTTTTATCAAATTAAAAGCTAATAAAATTCCATTTTTCTAATTTTAATAAGCACTAGTAAATCGTGTATAGTAAATTGTATATGTTCACTTATAAGTATACAGGGTTCATTCTCGATGCACCTGTGAAGTTTCCAAGGGATCTGGCTAAATACTTTGCCGGGACAAACATTGATCATGAGTTTAACTAGAGGATGGCGAAGGACCCATCCCGAACTGGGGTGATCATCCATCATGTTTGTGGTATCCCACAAATACCTTTACTACAAGTGTTATGAGAAAGATCATTTTCACTACATGGAATCACATGAAATTTAATATTCTAGGTTTTTTATCAAATTAAAAGCTAATAATATTCCATTTTTCCCATTTTAATAAGCACTAGTAAATCGTGTATAGTAAATTGTAGATATTCACTTATAAGTATACAGGGTTCATTCTTGATGGACCGGTGAAATTTCCATGGGATCGGGCTAGTTACTTTGCCAGGACTAACATTGATCATGAGTTTAACTGGAGGATGGCGAAGGACCCATCCCGAACCGGGGTGATCATCCATTTTTTTGGGGTATCCCATTAATACCTTTACTACAAGTGTTATGAGAAAGATCATTTTCACAGCATGGAATCTCATGAAATTTAATATTCTAGGTTTTTTATCAAATTAAAAGCAAATAAAATTCCATTTTTCCCATTTTAATAAGCACTAGTAAATCGTGTATAGTAAATTGTAGATGTTCACTTATAAGTATACAGGGTTCATTCTTGATGCACCTGTGAAGTTTCCAAGGGATCTGGCTAAATACTTTGCCGGGACAAACATTGATCATGAGTTTAACTTGAGGATGGCGAAGGACCCATCCCGAACCGGGTTGATCATCCATCATGTTTGGGGTATCCCACTAATACCTTTACTACAAGTGTCATGAGAAAGATCATTTTAGCCACATGGAATCACATGAAATTTAATATTCTAGGTTTTTTATCAAATTAAAAGCTAGTAAAATTCCATTGTTCAAATTTTAATAAGCACTAGTGAATCGTGTATAGTAAATTATAGATGTTCACTTATAAGTATACAGGGTTCATTCTCGACGCACCTGTGAAATTTCCATGGGATCGGGATAGTTACTTTGTCAGGACTAACATTGATCATGAGTTTAACTGGAGGATGGCGAAGGACCCATCCCGAACCGGGGTGATCATCCATCATGTTTGGGGTATCCCACTAATACCTTTTCTACAAGTGTAATGAGAAAGATCATTTGCACCACATGGAATCCCATGAAATTTAATATTCTAGGTTTTTTATCAAATTAAAAGCTAATAAAATTCCATTGTTCTAATTTTAATAAGCACTAGTAAATTGTGTATAGTAAATTGTAGATGTTCACTTATAAGTATACAGGGTTCATTCTCGATTCACCTGTGAAATTTCCATGGGATCGGGCTAGTTACTTTGCCAGGACTAACATTTATCATGAGTTTAACTGGAGGATGGCGAAGGACCCATCCAGAACCGGGGTGATCATCCATCATGTTTGGGGTATCCCACTAATACCTTTACTACAAGTGTCATGAGAAAGATCATTTTAGCCACATGGAATCACATGAAATTTAATATTCTAGGTTTTTTATCAAATTAAAAGCTAGTAAAATTCCATTGTTCAAATTTTAATAAGCACTAGTGAATCGTGTATAGTAAATTATAGATGTTCACTTATAAGTATACAGGGTTCATTCTCGACGCACCTGTGAAATTTCCAAGGTATTGGGCTAGTTACTTTGCCGGGACTAACATTGATCATGAGTTTAACTGGAGGATGGCGAAGGACCTATCCCAAACTGGGGTGATCATCCATCATGTTTGTGGTATCTCACTAATATCTTTACTACAAGTGTTATGAGAAAGATCATTTTCACCACATGGAATCACATGAAATTTAATATTCTAGGTTTTTTATCAAATTAAAAGCTAATAAAATTCCATGTTTAAATTTTAATAAGCACTAGTAAATCATGTATAATAAATTGTAGATGTTCACTTATAAGTATACAGGGTTCATTCTTGATGCACCTGTGAAATTTCCATGGGATCGGGCTAGTTACTTTGCCAGGACTAACATTGATCATGAGTTTAACTGGAGGATGACGAAGGACCCATCCCGAACCGGGGTGATCATCCATTTTTTTGGGGTATCCCATTAATACCTTTACTACAAGTGTTATGAGAAAGATCATTTTCACTGCATGGAATCCCATGAAATTTAATATTCTAGGTTTTTTATCAAATTAAAAGCTAATAAAATTCCATTGTTCTAATTTTAATAAGCACTAGTAAATCGTGTATAGTAAATTGTAGATGCTCACTTATAAGTATACAAGGTTCATTCTCGATGCACCTGTGAAATTTCCATGGGATCGGGCTAGTTACTTTGCCAGGACTAACATTGATCATGAGTTTAACTGGAGGATGGCGAAGGACCCATCCCGAACCGTGGTGATCATCCATCATGTTTGGGGTATCCCACTAATACCTTTACTACAAGTGTTATGAGAAAGATCATTTGCACCACATGGAATCCCATGAAATTTAATATTCTAGGTTTTTTATCAAATTAAAAGCTAATAAAATTCCATTGTTCTAATTTTAATAAGCACTAGTAAATTGTGTATAGTAAATTGTAGATGTTCACTTATAAGTATACAGGGTTCATTCTCGATGCACCTGTGAAATTTCCATGGGATCGGGCTAGTTACTTTGCCAGGACTAACATTTATCATGAGTTTAACTGGAGGATGGCGAAGGACCCATCCAAAACCGGGGTGATCATCCATCATGTTTGGGGTATCCCACTAATACCTTTACTACAAGTGTCATGAGAAAGATCATTTTAGCCACATGGAATCACATGAAATTTAATATTCTAGGTTTTTTATCAAATTAAAAGCTAGTAAAATTCCATTGTTCAAATTTTAATAAGCACTTGTGAATCGTGTATAGTAAATTATAGATGTTCACTTATAAGTATACAGGGTTCATTCTCGACGCACCTGTGAAATTTCCTAGGGATCGGGCTAGTTACATTGCCGGGACTAACATTGATCATGAGTTTAACTGGAGGATGGCGAAGGACCTATCCAAAACTGGGGTGATCATCCATCATGTTTGTGGTATCTCACTAATATCTTTACTACAAGTGTTATGAGAAAGATCATTTTCACCACATGGAATCACATGAAATTTAATATTCTAGGTTTTTTATCAAATTAAAAGCTAATAAAATTCCATGTTTAAATTTTAATAAGCACTAGTAAATCATTTATAGTAAATTGTAGATGTTCACTTATAAGTATACAGGGTTCATTCTCGATGCACCTGTGAAATTTCCATGGGATCGGGCTAGTTACTTTGCCAGGACTAACATTGATCATGAGTTTAACTGGAGGATGACGAAGGACCCATCCCGAACCGGGGTGATCATCCATTTTTTTGGGGTATCCCATTAATACCTTTACTACAAGTGTTATGAGAAAGATCATTTTCACAGCATGGAATCCCATGAAATTTAATATTCTAGGTTTTTTATCAAATTAAAAGCTAATAAAATTCCATTGTTCTAATTTTAATAAGCACTAGTAAATCGTGTATAGTAAATTGTAGATGCTCACTTATAAGTATACAAGGTTCATTCTCGATGCACCTGTGAAATTTCCATGGGATCGGGCTAGTTACTTTGCCGGGACTAACATTGATCATGAGTTTAACTGGAGGATGGCGAAGGACCCATCCCGAACCGGGGTGATCATCCATTATGTTTGGGGTATCCCACTAATGCCTTTACTACAAGTGTCATGAGAAAGATCATTTTCACAGCATGGAATCTCATGAAATTTAATATTTTAGGTTTTTTATCAAATTAAAAGCTAATAAAATTCCATTGTTCTAATTTTAATAAGCACTAGTAAATCGTGTATAGTAAATTGTAGATGTTCACTTATAAGTATACAGGGTTCATTCTCGATGCACCTGTGAAATTTCCATGGGATCGGGCTAGTTACTTTGCCAGGACTAACATTGATCATGAGTTTAACTGGAGGATGGCGAAGGACCCATCCTGAACCGGGGTGATCATCCATTATGTTTGGGGTATCCCACTAATACCTTTACTACAAGTGTCATGAGAAAGATCATTTTCACCACATGGAATCACATGAAATTTAATATTCTAGGTTTTTTATCGAATTAAAAGCTAATAAAATTCCATTGTTCTTATTTTAATAAACACTAGTAAATCGTGTATAGTAAATTGTAGATGTTCACTTATAAGTATACAGGGTTCATTCTTGATGCACCTGTGAAATTTCCATGGGATCGGGCTAGTTACTTTGCCAGGACTAACATTGATCATGAGTTTAACTGGAGGATGGCGAAGGACCCATCCTGAACCGGGGTGATCGTCCATTTTTTTTGGGGTATCCCATTAATACCTTTACTACAGGTGTTATGAGAAAGATCATTTTCACAGCATGGAATCTCATGAAATTTAATATTCTAGGTTTTTTATCAAATTAAAAGCTAATAAAATTCCATTGTTCAAATTTTAATAAGCACTAGTAAATCGTGTATAGTAAATTGTAGATGTTCACTTATAAGTATACAGGGTTCATTCCCGATGCACCTGTGAAATTTCCATGGGATCGGGCTAGTTACTTTGCCAGGACTAACATTGATCATGAGTTTAACTTGAGGATCGCGAAGGACCCATCCCAAACCGGGGTGATCATCCATCATGTTTGGGGTATCCCACTAATACCTTTTCTACAAGTGTCATGAGAAATATCATTTTCACCACATGGAATCACATGAAATTTAATATTCTAGGTTTTTTATCAAATTAAAAGCTAATAAAATTCCATTGTTCTAATTTTAATAAAAACTAGTAAATCATTTATAGTAAATTGTAGATGTTCACTTATAAGTATACAGGGTTCATTCTCGATGCACCTGTGAAATTTCCATGGGATCGGGCTAGTTACTTTGCCAGGACTAACATTGATCATGAGTTTAACTGGAGGATGACGAAGGACCCATCCCGAACCGAGGTGATCATCCATTTTTTTGGGGTATCCCATTAATACCTTTACTACAAGTGTTATGAGAAAGATCATTTTCACAGCATGGAATCCCATGAAATTTAATATTCTAGGTTTTTTATCAAATTAAAAGCTAATAAAATTCCATTGTTCTAATTTTAATAAGCACTAGTAAATCGTGTATAGTAAATTGTAGATGCTCACTTATAAGTATACAAGGTTCATTCTCGATGCACCTGTGAAATTTCCATGGGATCGGGCTAGTTACTTTGCCAGGACTAACATTGATCATGAGTTTAACTGGAGGATGGCGAAGGACCCATCCCGAACCGGGGTGATCATCCATTATGTTTGGGGTATCCCACTAATGCCTTTACTACAAGTGTCATGAGAAAGATCATTTTCACAGCATGGAATCTCATGAAATTTAATATTTTAGGTTTTTTATCAAATTAAAAGCTAATAAAATTCCATTGTTCTAATTTTAATAAGCACTAGTAAATCGTGTATAGTAAATTGTAGATGTTCACTTATAAGTATACAGGGTTCATTCTCGATGCACCTGTGAAATTTCCATGGGATCGGGCTAGTTACTTTGCCAGGACTAACATTGATCATGAGTTTAACTGGAGGATGGCGAAGGACCCATCCTGAACCGGGGTGATCATCCATTATGTTTGGGGTATCCCACTAATACCTTTACTACAAGTGTCATGAGAAAGATCATTTTCACCACATGGAATCACATGAAATTTAATATTCTAGGTTTTTTATCGAATTAAAAGCTAATAAAATTCCATTGTTCTTATTTTAATAAACACTAGTAAATCGTGTATAGTAAATTGTAGATGTTCACTTATAAGTATACAGGGTTCATTCTTGATGCACCTGTGAAATTTCCATGGGATCGGGCTAGTTACTTTTCCAGGACTAACATTGATCATGAGTTTAACTGGAGGATGGCGAAGGACCCATCCCGAACCGGGGTGATCGTCCATTTTTTTTGGCGTATCCCATTAATACCTTTACTACAGGTGTTATGAGAAAGATCATTTTCACAGCATGGAATCTCATGAAATTTAATATTCCAGGTTTTTTATCAAATTAAAAGCTAATAAAATTCCATTGTTCAAATTTTAATAAGAACTAGTAAATCGTGTGTAGTAAATTGTAGATGTTCACTTATAAGTATACAGGGTTCATTCCCGATGCACCTGTGAAATTTCCATGGGATCGGGCTAGTTACTTTGCCAGGACTAACATTGATCATGAGTTTAACTTGAGGATCGCGAAGGACCCATCCCAAACCGGGGTGATCATCCATCATGTTTGGGGTATCCCACTAATACCTTTTCTACAAGTGTCATGAGAAATATCATTTTCACCACATGGAATCACATGAAATTTAATATTCTAGGTTTTTTATCAAATTAAAAGCTAATAAAATTCCATTGTTCTAATTTTAATAAACACTAGTAAATCGTGTATAGTAAATTGTAGATGTTCACTTATAAGTATACAGGGTTCATTCTCGATGCACCTGTGAAATTTCCAAGGGTTCGGGCTAGTTACTTTGCCAGGACTAACATTGATCATGAGTTTAACTGGAGGATGGCGAAAGACCCATTCCGAACTGGGGTGATCATCCATCATGTTTGTGGTATCCCACTAATACCTTTACTACAAGTGTTATGAGAAAGATCATTTTTAACACATGGAATCCCATGAAATTTAATATTCTAGGTTTTTTTATCAAATTAAAAGCTAAAAAAATTCCATTGTACAAATTTTAATAAGCACTAGTAAATCGTGTATAGTAAATTGTAGATGCTCACTTATAAGTATACAGGGTTCATTCTCGATGCATCTGTGAAATTTCCATGGGATCGGGCTAGTTACTTTGCCAGGACTAACATTGATCATGAGTTTAACTGGAGGATGGCGAAGGACCCATCCGGAACTGGGGTGATCATCCATTTTTTTGGGGTATCCCATTAATACCTTTACTACAAGTGTTATGAGAAAGATCATTTTCACAGCATGGAATCTCATGAAATTTAATATTTTAGGTTTTTTATCAAATTAAAAGCTAATAAAATTCCATTGTTCTAATTTTAATAAGCACTAGTAAATCGTGTATAGTAAATTGTAGATGTTCACTTATAAGTATACAGGGTTCATTCTCGATGCACCTGTGAAATTTCCATGGGATCGGGCTAGTTACTTTGCCAGGACTAACATTGATCATGAGTTTAACTGGAGGATGGCGAAGGACCCATCCTGAACCGGGGTGATCATCCATTATGTTTGGGGTATCCCACTAATACCTTTACTACAAGTGTCATGAGAAAGATCATTTTCACCACATGGAATCACATGAAATTTAATATTCTAGGTTTTTTATCGAATTAAAAGCTAATAAAATTCCATTGTTCTTATTTTAATAAACACTAGTAAATCGTGTAGAGTAAATTGTAGATGTTCACTTATAAGTATACAGGGTTCATTCTTGATGCACCTGTGAAATTTCCATGGGATCGGGCTAGTTACTTTGCCAGGACTAACATTGATCATGAGTTTAACTGGAGGATGGCGAAGGACCCATCCCGAACCGGGGTGATCGTCCATTTCTTTTGGGGTATCCCATTAATACCTTTACTACAGGTGTTATGAGAAAGATCATTTTCACAGCATGGAATCTCATGAAATTTAATATTCTAGGTTTTTTATCAAATTAAAAGCTAATAAAATTCCATTGTTCAAATTTTAATAAGAACTAGTAAATCGTGTATAGTAAATTGTAGATGTTCACTTATAAGTATACAGGGTTCATTCCCGATGCACCTGTGAAATTTCCATGGGATCGGGCTAGTTACTTTGCCAGGACTAACATTGATCATGAGTTTAACTTGAGGATCGCGAAGGACCCATCCCAAACCGGGGTGATCATCCATCATGTTTGGGGTATCCCACTAATACCTTTTCTACAAGTGTCATGAGAAATATCATTTTCACCACATGGAATCACATGAAATTTAATATTCTAGGTTTTTTATCAAATTAAAAGCTAATAAAATTCCATTGTTCTAATTTTAATAAAAACTAGTAAATCATTTATAGTAAATTGTAGATGTTCACTTATAAGTATACAGGGTTCATTCTCGATGCACCTGTGAAATTTCCATGGGATCGGGCTAGTTACTTTGCCAGGACTAACATTGATCATGAGTTTAACTGGAGGATGACGAAGGACCCATCCCGAACCGAGGTGATCATCCATTTTTTTGGGGTATCCCATTAATACCTTTACTACAAGTGTTATGAGAAAGATCATTTTCACAGCATGGAATCCCATGAAATTTAATATTCTAGGTTTTTTATCAAATTAAAAGCTAATAAAATTCCATTGTTCTAATTTTAATAAGCACTAGTAAATCGTGTATAGTAAATTGTAGATGCTCACTTATAAGTATACAAGGTTCATTCTCGATGCACCTGTGAAATTTCCATGGGATCGGGCTAGTTACTTTGCCAGGACTAACATTGATCATGAGTTTAACTGGAGGATGGCGAAGGACCCATCCCGAACCGGGGTGATCATCCATTAGGTTTGGGGTATCCCACTAATGCCTTTACTACAAGTGTCATGAGAAAGATCATTTTCACAGCATGGAATCTCATGAAATTTAATATTTTAGGTTTTTTATCAAATTAAAAGCTAATAAAATTCCATTGTTCTAATTTTAATAAGCACTAGTAAATCGTGTATAGTAAATTGTAGATGTTCACTTATAAGTATACAGGGTTCATTCTCGATGCACCTGTGAAATTTCCATGGGATCGGGCTAGTTACTTTGCCAGGACTAACATTGATCATGAGTTTAACTGGAGGATGGCGAAGGACCCATCCTGAACCGGGGTGATCATCCATTATGTTTGGGGTATCCCACTAATACCTTTACTACAAGTGTCATGGGAAAGATCATTTTCACCACATGGAATCACATGAAATTTAATATTCTAGGTTTTTTATCGAATTAAAAGCTAATAAAATTCCATTGTTCTTATTTTAATAAACACTAGTAAATCGTGTATAGTAAATTGTAGATGTTCACTTATAAGTATACAGGGTTCATTCTTGATGCACCTATGAAATTTCCATGGGATCGGGCTAGTTACTTTTCCAGGACTAACATTGATCATGAGTTTAACTGGAGGATGGCGAAGGACCCATCCCGAACCGGGGTGATCGTCCATTTTTTTTGGCGTATCCCATTAATACCTTTACTACAGGTGTTATGAGAAAGATCATTTTCACAGCATGGAATCTCATGAAATTTAATATTCTAGGTTTTTTATCAAATTAAAAGCTAATAAAATTCCATTGTTCAAATTTTAATAAGAACTAGTAAATCGTGTATAGTAAATTGTAGATGTTCACTTATAAGTATACAGGGTTCATTCCCGATGCACCTGTGAAATTTCCATGGGATCGGGCTAGTTACTTTGCCAGGACTAACATTGATCATGAGTTTAACTTGAGGATCGCGAAGGACCCATCCCAAACCGGGGTGATCATCCATCATGTTTGGGGTATCCCACTAATACCTTTTCTACAAGTGTCATGAGAAATATCATTTTCACCACATGGAATCACATGAAATTTAATATTCTAGGTTTTTTATCAAATTAAAAGCTAATAAAATTCCATTGTTCTAATTTTAATAAAAACTAGTAAATCATTTATAGTAAATTGTAGATGTTCACTTATAAGTATACAGGGTTCATTCTCGATGCACCTGTGAAATTTCCATGGGATCGGGCTAGTTACTTTGCCAGGACTAACATTGATCATGAGTTTAACTGGAGGATGACGAAGGACCCATCCCGAACCGAGGTGATCATCCATTTTTTTGGGGTATCCTATTAATACCTTTACTACAAGTGTTATGAGAAAGATCATTTTCACAGCATGGAATCCCATGAAATTTAATATTCTAGGTTTTTTATCAAATTAAAAGCTAATAAAATTCCATTGTTCTAATTTTAATAAGCACTAGTAAATCGTGTATAGTAAATTGTAGATGCTCACTTATAAGTATACAAGGTTCATTCTCGATGCACCTGTGAAATTTCCATGGGATCGGGCTAGTTACTTTGCCAGGACTAACATTGATCATGAGTTTAACTGGAGGATGGCGAAGGACCCATCCCGAACCGGGGTGATCATCCATTAGGTTTGGGGTATCCCACTAATGCCTTTACTACAAGTGTCATGAGAAAGATCATTTTCACAGCATGGAATCTCATGAAATTTAATATTTTAGGTTTTTTATCAAATTAAAAGCTAATAAAATTCCATTGTTCTAATTTTAATAAGCACTAGTAAATCGTGTATAGTAAATTGTAGATGTTCACTTATAAGTATACAGGGTTCATTCTCGATGCACCTGTGAAATTTCCATGGGATCGGGCTAGTTACTTTGCCAGGACTAACATTGATCATGAGTTTAACTGGAGGATGGCGAAGGACCCATCCTGAACCGGGGTGATCATCCATTATGTTTGGGGTATCCCACTAATACCTTTACTACAAGTGTCATGAGAAAGATCATTTTCACCACATGGAATCACATGAAATTTAATATTCTAGGTTTTTTATCGAATTAAAAGCTAATAAAATTCCATTGTTCTTATTTTAATAAACACTAGTAAATCGTGTATAGTAAATTGTAGATGTTCACTTATAAGTATACAGGGTTCATTCTTGATGCACCTGTGAAATTTCCATGGGATCGGGCTAGTTACTTTTCCAGGACTAACATTGATCATGAGTTTAACTGGAGGATGGCGAAGGACCCATCCCGAACCGGGGTGATCGTCCATTTTTTTTGGCGTATCCCATTAATACCTTTACTACAGGTGTTATGAGAAAGATCATTTTCACAGCATGGAATCTCATGAAATTTAATATTCTAGGTTTTTTATCAAATTAAAAGCTAATAAAATTCCATTGTTCAAATTTTAATAAGAACTAGTAAATCGTGTGTAGTAAATTGTAGATGTTCACTTATAAGTATACAGGGTTCATTCCCGATGCACCTGTGAAATTTCCATGGGATCGGGCTAGTTACTTTGCCAGGACTAACATTGATCATGAGTTTAACTTGAGGATCGCGAAGGACCCATCCCAAACCGGGGTGATCATCCATCATGTTTGGGGTATCCCACTAATACCTTTTCTACAAGTGTCATGAGAAATATCATTTTCACCACATGGAATCACATGAAATTTAATATTCTAGGTTTTTTATCAAATTAAAAGCTAATAAAATTCCATTGTTCTAATTTTAATAAACACTAGTAAATCGTGTATAGTAAATTGTAGATGTTCACTTATAAGTATACAGGGTTCATTCTCGATGCACCTGTGAAATTTCCAAGGGTTCGGGCTAGTTACTTTGCCAGGACTAACATTGATCATGAGTTTAACTGGAGGATGGCGAAAGACCCATTCCGAACTGGGGTGATCATCCATCATGTTTGTGGTATCCCACTAATACCTTTACTACAAGTGTTATGAGAAAGATCATTTTTAACACATGGAATCCCATGAAATTTAATATTCTAGGTTTTTTTATCAAATTAAAAGCTAAAAAAATTCCATTGTACAAATTTTAATAAGCACTAGTAAATCGTGTATAGTAAATTGTAGATGCTCACTTATAAGTATACAGGGTTCATTCTCGATGCATCTGTGAAATTTCCATGGGATCGGGCTAGTTACTTTGCCAGGACTAACATTGATCATGAGTTTAACTGGAGGATGGCGAAGGACCCATCCGGAACTGGGGTGATCATCCATTTTTTTGGGGTATCCCATTAATACCTTTACTACAAGTGTTATGAGAAAGATCATTTTCACAGCATGGAATCTCATGAAATTTAATATTTTAGGTTTTTTATCAAATTAAAAGCTATTAAAATTCCATTGTTCAAATTTTAATAAGCACTAGTAAATCATGTATAATAAATTGTTGATGATTACTTATAAGTATACAGGGTTCATTCTGGATGCACCAGTGAAATTTCCATGGGATCGGGCTAGTTACTTTGCCAGGGCTAACATTGATCATGGGTTTAACTGGAGAATGGCGAGGGACCCATCCCGAACCGGGGTGATCATCCGTCTTTTTTGGGGTATCCCATTAATACCTTTACTCCAAGTGTTATAAAAAAGATCATTTTCACCATATGGAATCCCATGAAATTTAATATTCTATGTTTTTTATCAAATTAAAAGCTAATAAAATTCCATTGTTCTTATTTTAATAAACACTAGTAAATCGTGTATAGTAAATTGTAGATATTCACTTATAAGTATACAGGGTTCATTCTTGATGCACCTGTGAAATTTCCATGGGATCGGGCTAGTTACTTTGCTAGGACTAACATTGATCATGAGTTTAACTGGAGGATGTCGAAGGACCCATCCCGAACCGGGGTGATCGTCCGCCTTTTTTGGTATATCCCATTAATACCTTTACTACAAGTGTTATGAGAAAGATCATTTTTAACACATGGAATCCCATGAAATTTAATATTCTAGTTTTTTTATCAAAATAAAAGCTAATAAAATTCCATTGTTATAATTTTAATAAGCACTAGTAAATCGTGTATAGTAAATTGTAGATGCTCACTTATAAGTATATAGGGTTCATTCTCTATGCATCTGTGAAATTTCTATGGGATCGGGCTAGTTACTTTGCCAGGACTAACATTGATCATGAGTTTAACTGGAGGATGGCGAAGGACCCATCCCGAAACGGGGTGATCATCCTTCATTTTTGGGGTATCCCACTAATACCTTTACTACAAGTGTCATGAGAAAGATCATTTTCACCACATGGAATCACATGAAATTTAATATTCTAGGTTTTTTATCAAATTAAAAGCTAATAAAATTCCATTGTTTAAATTTTAATAAGCACTTGTAAATCGCGTATAGTAAATTGTAGATGGTCACTTATAAGCATACAGGGTTCATACTTGATGCACCTGTGAAATTTCCATGGGATCGGGCTAGTTACTTTGCCAGGACTAACATTGATCATGAGTTTAACTGGAGGATGGTAAAGGACCCATCCTGAACCGGGGTGATCATCCATTTTTTTGGGGTATCCCATTAATACATTTACTACAAGTTTTATGAGAAAGATCATTTTCACCACATGGAATCACATGAAATTTAATATTCTAGGCTTTTTATCAAAATAAATGCTATTAAAATTCCATTGTTCAAATTTTAATAAGCACTAGTAAATCGTGTATAATAAATTGTAGATGTTCACTTATAAGTATACAGGGTTCATTCTGGATGCACCAGTGAAATTTCCGTAGGATCGGGCTAGTTACTTTGCCAGGGCTAACATTGATCATGAGTTTAACTGGAGAATGGCTAGGGACCCATCCCAAACCGGGGTGATCGTCCATCTTTTTGGGGTATCCCATTAATACCTTTACTGCAAGTGTAATGAGAAAGATCATTTTCACCACATGGAATCACATGAAATTTAATATTCTAGGTTTTTATCAAATTAAAAGCTAATAAAATTCCATTGTTCTTATTTTAATAAACACTAGTAAATCTTGTATAGTAAATTGTAGATGTTCACTTATAAGTATACAGGGTTCATTCTTGATGCACCTGTGAAATTTCCATGGGATCGGGCTAGTTACTTTGCCAGGACTAACATTGATCATGAGTTTAACTGGAGGATGGCGAAGGACCCATCCCGAACCGGGGTGATCGTCCGCCTTTTTTGGTGTATCCCATTAATACCTTTACTACAAGTGTTGTGAGAAAGATCATTTTTAACACATGGAATCCCATGAAATTTAATATTCTAGGTTTTTTATCAAATTAAAAGCTAATGAAATTCCATTGTTCTAATTTTAATAAGCACTAGTAAATTGTGTATAGTAAATTGTAGATGTTCACTTATAAATATACAGGATTCATTCTCGTTGCATCTGTGAAATTTCCATGGGATTGGGCTAGTTACTTTGCCAGGACTAACATTGATCATGAGTTTAACTGGAGGATGGCGAAAGACCCATCCCGAACCGGGATGATCATCCATCATTTTTGGGTTATCCCAGTAATACCTATACTACAAGTGTTATGAGAAAGATCATTTTCACCACATGGAATCACATGAAATTTAATATTCTATGTTTCATATCAAATTAAAAGCTAATAAAATTCCATTGTTTAAATTTTAATATGCACTAGTAAAATCGTGTATAGTAAATTGTAGATGGTCACTTATAAGCATACAGGGTTCATTCTTGATGCACCTATGAAATTTCCATGGGATGGGGCTAGTTACTTTGCCAGGACTAACATTGATCATGAGTTTAACTGGAGGATGGAGAAGGACCCATCCGGAACCAGGGTGATCATCCATTTTTTTGGGGTATCCCATTAATACCTTTAATACAAGTTTTATGAGAAAGATCATTTTCACCACATGGAATCACATGAAATTTAATATTCTAGGATTTCTATCAAATTAAAAGCTATTAAAATTTCATTGTTCAAATTTTAATAAGCACTACTAAATCGTGTATAATAAATTTTAGATGGTCACTTATAAGTATACAGGGTTCATTCTGGATGCACCAGTGAAATTTCCGTAGGATCGGGCTAGTTACTTTGCCCGGGCTAACATTGATCATGAGTTTAACTGGAAAATGGGTAGGGACCCATCCCGAACCGGGGTGATCGTCCATCTTTTTGGGGTATCCCATTAATACCTTTACTACAAGTGTTATGGGAAAGATCATTTTCAGCACATGGAATCACATGAAATTTAATATTCTAGGTTTTTTATCAAATTAAAAGCTATTAAAATTCCATTGTTCAAATTTTAATAAGCACTAGTGAATCGTGTATGATAAATTTTAGATTATTACTTACAAGTATACAGGGTTCATTCTGGATGCACCAGTGAAATTTTCGTGGGATCGGGCTATTTACTTTGCCAGGGCTAACATTGATCATGAGTTTAACTGGAGAATGGCGATGGACCCATCCCAAACCGGGGTGATCATCCGTCTTTTTTGGGGTATCCCATTATTACCTTTACTACAAGTGTTATGAGAAAGATCATTTTCACCACATGGAATCACATAAATTTAATATTCTAGGTTTTTTATCAAATTAAAAGATAATAAAATTCCATTGTTCTTATTTTAATAAACACTAGTAAATCGTGTATAGTAAATTGTAGATGTTCACTTATAAGTATACAGGGTTCATTCTTGATGCACCTGTGAAATTTCCATGGGATCGGGCTAGTTACTTTGCCAGGACTAACATTGATCATGAGTTTAACTGGAGGATGGCGAAGGACCCATCCCGAACCAGGGTGATCGTCCGTCTTTTTTGGGGTATCCCATTAAAACCTTTACTACAAGTGTTATGAGAAAGATCATTCTTACCACATGGAATCCCATGAAATTTAATATTCTAGATTTTTTTTCAAATTAAAAGTTAATAAAATTCCATTGTTCTAATTTTAGTACGCACTAGTAAATCATGTATAGTAAATTGTATATGTTCACTTATAAGTATACAGGGTTCATTCTCGATGCACCTGTGAAATTTCCATGGGATCGGGCTAGTTACTTTGCCAGGACTAACATTGATCATGAGTTTAACTGGAGGATGGCGAAGGACCCATCCCGAACCGGGGTGATCATCCGTCTTTTTTGGGGTATCCCATTATTACCTTTACTACAAGTGTTATGAGAAAGATCATTTTCACCACATGGAATCACATGAAATTTAATATTCTAGGTATTTTTTCAAATTAAAAGCTATTAAAATTCCATTGTTCAAATTTTAATAAGCACTAGTAAATCGTGTATGATAAATTTTAGATGATTACTTACAAGTATACAGGTTTCATTCTGGATGCACCAGTGAAATTTCCGTGGGATTGGGCTAGTTACTTTGCCAGGGCTAAGATTGATCATGAGTTTAACTGGAGAATGGCGATGGACCCATCCCGAACCGGGGTGATCATCCGTCTTTTTTGGGGTATCCCATTATTACCTTTTTCTACAAGTGTTATAAAAAAGATCATTTTCACCACATGGAATCCCATGAAATTTAATATTCTAGGTTTTTTATCAAATTAAAAGCTAATAAAATTCCATTGTTCTTATTTTAATAAACACTAGTAAATCGTGTATAGTAAATTGTAGATGTTCACTTAGAAGTATACAGGGTTCATTCTTGATGCACCTGTGAAATTTCCATGGGATCGGGCTAGTTACTTTGCCAGGATTAACATTGATCATGAGTTTAACTGGAGGATGGCGAAGGACCCATCCCGAACTTGGGTGATCGTCCGTCTTTTTTGGGGTATCCCATTAAAACCTTTACTACAAGTGTTATGAGAAAGATCATTCTTACCACATGGAATCCCATGAAATTTAATATTCTTGGTTTTTTTTCAAATTAAAAGCTAATCAAATTCCATTGTTCTAATTTTATTACGCACTAGTAAATCATGTATAGTAAATTGTAGATGTTCACTTATAAGTATATAGGGTTCATTCTTGATCCACCTGTGAATTCCATGGGATCGGGCTAGTTACTTTGCCAGGACTAACATTGATCATGAGTTTATCTGGAGAATGGCGAGGGACCCATCCCGAACCGGGGTGATCGTCCATCATTTTTGGGGTATCCCACTAATACCTTTACTACAAGTGTTATGAGAAAGATCATTTTCACCACATGGAATCACATGAAATTTAATATTCTATGTTTTTTATCAAATTAAAAGCTAATAAAATTCCATTGTTTAAATTTTAATAAGCACTAGTAAAATCGTGTATAGTAAATTGTAGATGGTCACTTATAAGTATACAGGGTTCATTCTTGATGCACCTGTGAAATTTCCATGGGATCGGGCTAGTTACTTTGCCAGGATAACATTGATCATGAGTTTAACTGGAGGATGGTGAAGGACCCATCCGGAACCGGGGTGATCATCCATTTTTTTGGGGTATCCCATTAATACCTTTACTACAAGTTTTATGAGAAAGATCATTTTCACCACATGGAATCACATGAAATTTAATGTTCTAGGATTTTTATCAAATTAAAAGCTATTAAAATTCCATTGTTCAAATTTTAATAAGCACTACTAAATCGTGTATAATAAATTTTAGATGGTCACTTATAAGTATACAGGGTTTATTCTGGATGCACCAGTGAAATTTCCGAAGGATCGGGCTAGTTACTTTGCCCGGGCTAACATTGATCATGAGTTTAACTGGAAAATGGCTAGGGACCCATCCCGAACCGGGGTGATCGTCCATCTTTTTGGGGTATCCCATTAAAACCTTCACTACAAGTGTTATGAGAAAGATCATTCTTACCACATGGAATCCCATGAAATTTAATATTCTAGGTTTTTTTTCAAATTAAAAGCTAATAAAACTCCATTGTTCAAATTTTAATAAGCACTAGTAAATCGTGTATGATAAATTTTAGATGATTACTTACAAGTATACAGGGTTCATTCTGGATGCACCTGTGAAATTTCCGTGGGATCGGGCTAGTTACTTTGCCAGGGCTAACATTGATCATGAGTTTAACTGGAGAATGGCGATGGACCCATCCCGAACCGGGGTGATCATCCGTCTTTTTTGGGGTATCCCATTATTACCTTTACTACAAGTGTTATGAGAAAGATCATTTTCACCACATGGAATCACATAAATTTAATATTCTAGGTTTTTTATCAAATTAAAAGCTATTAAAATTCCATTGTTCTTATTTTAATAAACACTAGTAAATCGTGTATAGTAAATTGTAGATGTTCACTTATAAGTATACAGGGTTCATTCTTGATGCACCTGTGAAATTTCCATGGGATCGGGCTAGTTACTTTGCCAGGACTAACATTGATCATGAGTTTAACTGGAGGATGGTGAAGGACCCATCCCGAACTGGGGTGATCGTCCGTCTTTTTTGGGGAATCCCATTAAAACCTTTACTACAAGTGTTATGAGAAAGATCATTCTTACCACATGGAATCCCATGAAATTTAATATTCTAGGTTTTTTTTCAAATTAAAAGCTAATAAAATTCCATTGTTCTAATTTTATTACGCACTAGTAAATCATGTATAGTAAATTGTAGATGTTCACTTATAAGTATACAGGGTTCATTCTTGATCCACCTGTGAATTCCATGGGATCGGGCTAGTTACTTTGCCAGGACTAACATTGATCATGAGTTTATCTGGAGAATGGCGAGGGACCCATCCCGAACCGGGGTGATCGTCCATCATTTTTGGGGTATCCCACTAATACCTTTACTACAAGTGTTATGAGAAAGATCATTTTCACCACATGGAATCACATGAAATTTAATATTCTATGTTTTTTATCAAATTAAAAGCTAATAAAATTCCATTGTTTAAATTTTAATAAGCACTAGTAAAATCGTGTATAGTAAATTGTAGATGGTCACTTATAAGTATACAGGGTTCATTCTTGATGCACCTGTGAAATTTCCATGGGATCGGGCTAGTTACTTTGCCAGGACTAACATTGATCATGAGTTTAACTGGAGGATGGCGAGGGACCCATCCCGAACCGGGGTGATCATCCATTTTTTTGGGGTATCCCATTAATACCTTTACTACAAGTTTTATGAGAAAGATCATTTTCACCACATGGAATCACATGAAATTTAATGTTCTAGGATTTTTATCAAATTAAAGGCTATTAAAATTCAATTGTTCAAATTTTAATAAGCACTAGTAAATCGTGTAGAATAAATTTTAGATGGTCACTTATAAGTATACAGGGTTCATTCTGGATGCACCAGTGAAATTTCCGTAGGATCGGGCTAGTTACTTTGCCTGGGCTAACATTGATCATGAGTTTAACTGGAAAATGGCTAGGGACCCATCCCGAACCGGGGTGATCGTCCATCTTTTTGGGGTATCCCATTAAAACCTTTACTACAAGTGTTATGAGAAAGATCATTCTTACCACATGGAATCCCATGAAATTTAATATTCTAGGTTTTTTTTCAAATTAAAAGCTAATAAAATTCCATTGTTCTTATTTTATTACGCACTAGTAAATCATGTATAGTAAATTGTAGATGTTCACTTATAAGTATATAGGGTTCATTCTTGATCCACCTGTGAATTCCATGGGATCGGGCTAGTTACTTTGCCAGGACTAACATTGATCATGAGTTTAACTGGAGAATGGCGAGGGACCCATCCCGAACCGGGGTGATCGTCCATCATTTTTGGGGTATCCCACTAATACCTTTACTACAAGTGTTATGAGAAAGATCATTTTCACCACATGGAATCACATGAAATTTAATATTCTATGTTTTTTATCAGATTAAAAGCTAATAAAATTCCATTGTTTAAATTTTAATAAGCACTAGTAAAATCGTGTATAGTAAATTGTAGATGGTCACTTATAAGTATACAGGGTTCATTCTTGATGCACCTGTGAAATTTCCATGGGATCGGGCTAGTTACTTTGCCAGGACTAACATTGATCATGAGTTTAACTGGAGGATGGCGAAGGACCCATCCCGAACCGGGGTGATCGTCCGTCTTTTTTGGGGTATCCCATTAAAACCTTTACTACAATTGTTATGAGAAAGATCATTCTTACCACATGGAATCCCATGAAATTTAATATTCTAGGTTTTTTTTCAAATTAAAAGCTAATAAAATTCCATTGTTCTAATTTTATTACGCACTAGTAAATCATGTATAGTAAATTGTAGATGTTCACTTATAAGTATATAGGGTTCATTCTTGATCCACCTGTGAATTCCATGGGATCGGGCCAGTTACTTTGCCAGGACTAACATTGATCATGAGTTTAACTGGAGGATGGCGAAGGACCCATCCTGAACCGGGGTGATCATCCTTTTTTTTGGGTTTCCCATTAATACCTTTACTACAAGTGTTATGAGAAAGATCATTTTCACCACATGGAATCACATAAATTTAATATTCTAGGTTTTTTATCAAATTAAAAGCTATTAAAATTCCATTGTTCTTATTTTAATAAACACTAGTAAATCATGTATAGTAAATTGTAGATGGTCACTTATAAGTATACAGGGTTCATTCTTGATGCACCTGTGAAATTTCCATGGGATCGGGCTAGTTACTTTGCCAGGACTAACATTGATCAAGAGTTTAACTGGAGGATGGCGAAGGACCCATCCCGAACCGGGGTGATCGTCCGTCTTTTTTGGGGTATCCCATTAAAACCTTTACTACAATTGTTATGAGAAAGATCATTCTTACCACATGGAATCCCATGAAATTTAATATTCTAGGTTTTTTTTCAAATTAAAAGCTAATAAAATTCCATTGTTCTAATTTTATTACGCACTAGTAAATCATGTATAGTAAATTGTAGATGTTCACTTATAAGTATATAGGGTTCATTCTTGATCCACCTGTGAATTCCATGGGATCGGGCTAGTTACTTTGCCAGGACTAACATTGATCATGAGTTTAACTGGAAGATGGCGAAGGACCCATCCCGAACCGGGGTGATCGTCCGTCTTTTTTGGGGTATCCCATTAAAACCTTTACTACAATTGTTATGAGAAAGATCATTCTTACCACATGGAATCCCATGAAATTTAATATTCTAGGTTTTTTTTCAAATTAAAAGCTAATAAAATTCCATTGTTCTAATTTTATTACGCACTAGTAAATCATGTATAGTAAATTGTAGATGTTCACTTATAAGTATATAGGGTTCATTCTTGATCCACCTGTGAATTCCATGGGATCGGGCTAGTTACTTTGCCAGGACTAACATTGATCATGAGTTTATCTGGAGAATGGCGAGGGACCCATCCCGAACCGGGGTGATCGTCCATCATTTTTGGGGTATCCCACTAATACCTTTACTACAAGTGTTATGAGAAAGATCATTTTCACCACATGGAATCACATGAAATTTAATATTCTATGTTTTTTATCAAATTAAAAGCTAATAAAATTCCATTGTTTAAATTTTAATAAGCACTAGTAAAATCGTGTACAGTAAATTGTAGATGGTCACTTATAAGTATACAGGGTTCATTCTTGATGCACCTGTGAAATTTCCATGGGATCGGGCTAGTTACTTTGCCAGGACTAACATTGATCATGAGTTTAACTGGAGGATGGTGAAGGACCCATCCGGAACCGGGGTGATCATCCATTTTTTTGGGGTATCCCATTAATACCTTTACTACAAGTTTTATGAGAAAGATCATTTTCACCACATGGAATCATATGAAATTAAATGTTCTAGGATTTTTATCAAATTAAAGGCTATTAAAATTCCATTGTTCAAATTTCAATAAGCACTAGTAAATCGTGTATAATAAATTTTAGATGGTCACTTATAAGTATACAGGGTTCATTCTGGATGCACCAGTGAAATTTCCGTAGGATCGGGCTAGTTACTTTGCCTGGGCTAACATTGATCATGAGTTTAACTGGAAAATGGCTAGGGACCCATCCCGAACCGGGGTGATCGTCCATCTTTTTGGGGTATCCCATTAAAACCTTTACTACAAGTGTTATGAGAAAGATCATTCTTACCACATGGAATCCCATGAAATTTAATATTCTAGGTTTTTTTTTCAAATTAAAAGCTAATAAAATTCCATTGTTCTAATTTTATTACGCACTAGTAAATCATGTATAGTAAATTGTAGATGTTCACTTATAAGTATATAGGGTTCATTCTTGATCCACCTGTGAATTCCATGGGATCGGGCTAGTTACTTTGCCAGAACTAACATTGATCATGAGTTTAACTGGAGAATGGCGAGGGACCCATCCCGAACCGGGGTGATCGTCCATCATTTTTGGGGTATCCCACTAATACCTTTACTACAAGTGTTATGAGAAAGATCATTTTCACCACATGGAATCACATGAAATTTAATATTCTATGTTTTTTATCAAATTAAAAGCTAATAAAATTCCATTGTTTAAATTTTAAAAAGCACTAGTAAAATCGTGCATAGTAAATTGTAGATGGTCACTTATAAGTATACAGGGTTCATTCTTGATGCACCTGTGAAATTTCCATGGGATCGGGCTAGTTACTTTGCCAGGACTAACATTGATCATGAGTTTAACTGGAGGATGGCGAAGGACCCATCCCGAACCGGGGTGATCGTCCGTCTTTTTTGGGGTATCCCATTAAAACCTTTACTAAAATTGTTATGAGAAAGATCATTCTTACCACATGGAATCCCATGAAATTTAATATTCTAGGTTTTTTTTCAAATTAAAAGCTAATAAAATTCCGTTGTTCTAATTTTATTACGCACTAGTAAATCATGTATAGTAAATTGTAGATGTTCACTTATAAGTATACAGGGTTCATTCTCGATGCACCTGTGAAATTTCCATAGGATCAGGCTAGTTACTTTGCCAAGACTAACATTGATCATGAGTTTAACTGGAGGATGGCGAAGGACCCATCCCGAACCGGGGTGATCATCCATCATTTTTGGGGTATCCCACTAATACCTTTACTACAAGTGTTATGAGAAAGATCATTTTCACCACATGGAATCACATGAAATTTAATATTCTATGTTTTTTATCAAATTAAAAGCTAATAAAATTCCATTGTTTAAATTTTAATAAGCACTAGTAAAATCGTGTATAGTAAATTGTAGATGGTCACTTATAAGTATACAGGGTTCATTCTTGATGCACCTGTGAAATTTCCATGGGATCGGGCTAGTTACTTTGCCAGGACTAACATTGATCATGAGTTTAACTGGAGGATGGTGAAGGACCCATCCGGAACCGGGGTGATAATCCATTTTTTTGGGGTATCCCATTAATACCTTTACTACAAGTTTTATGAGAAAGATCATTTTCACCACATGGAATCACATGAAATTTAATGTTCTAGGATTTTTATCAAATTAAAAGCTATTAAAATTCCATTGTTCAAATTTTAATAAGCACTAGTAAATCGTGTATAATAAATTTTAGATGGTCACTCATAAGTATACAGGGTTCATTCTGGATGCACCAGTGAAATTTCCGTAGGATCGGGCTAGTTACTTTGCCCGGGCTAACATTGATCATGAGTTTAACTGGAAAATGGCTAGGGACCCATCCCGAACCGGGGTGATCGTCCATCTTTTTGGGGTATCCCATTAATACCTTTAGTACAAGTGTTATGAGAAAGATCATTTTCACCACATGGAATCACATGAAATTTAATATTCTAGGTTTTTTATCAAATTAAAAGCTATTAAAATTCCATTGTTCAAATTTTAATAAGCACTAGTAAATCGTGTATGATAAATTTTAGATGATTACTTACAAGAATACAGGGTTCATTCTGGATGCACCAGTGAAATTTCCATGGGATCGGGCTAGTTACTTTGCCAGGGTTAACATTGATCATGAGTTCAACTGGAGAATGGCGAGGTACCCATCCCAAACCGGGGTGATCGTCCATCGGTTTTGGGGTATTCCATTAATACCTTTACTACAAGTGTTATGAGAAAGATCATTTTCACCACATGGGATCACATGAAATTTAATATTCTAGGTTTTTTATCAAATTCAAAGCTATTAAAATTCCATTGTACAAATTTTAATAAGCACTAGTAAATCGTGTATGATAAATTTTAGATGATTACTTCCAAGTATACAGGGTTCATCCTGGATGCACCAGTGAAATTTCCGTGGGATCGGGCTAGTTACTTTGCCAGGGCTAACATTGATCATGAGTTTAACTGGAGAATGGCGATGGACCCATCCCGAACCGGGGTGATCATCCGTCTTTTTTGGGGTATCCCATTATTACCTTTACTACAAGTGTTATGAGAAAGATCATTTTCACCACATGGAATCACATAAATTTAATATTCTAGGTTTTCTATCAAATTAAAAGCTATTAAAATTCCATTGTTCTTATTTTTAATAAACACTAGTAAATCGTGTATAGTAAATTGTAGATGTTCACTTATAAGTATACAGGGTTCATTCTTGATGCACCTGTGAAATTTCCATGGGATCGGGCTAGTTACTTTGCCAGGACTAACATTGATCATGAGTTTAACTGGAGGATGGTGAAGGACCCATCCCGAACTGGGGTGATCGTCCGTCTTTTTTGGGGTATCCCATTAAAACCTTTACTACAAGTGTTATGAGAAAGATCATTCTTACCACATGGAATCCCATGAAATTTAATATTCTAGGTTTTTTTTCAAATTAAAAGCTAATAAAATTCCATTGTTCTAATTTTATTACGCACTAGTAAATCATGTATAGTAAATTGTAGATGTTCACTTATAAGTATATAGGGTTCATTCTTGATCCACCTGTGAATTCCATGGGATCGGGCTAGTTACTTTGCCAGGACTAACATTGATCATGAGTTTATCTGGAGAATGGCGAGGGACCCATCCCGAACCGGGGTGATCGTCCATCATTTTTGGGGTATCCCACTAATACCTTTACTACAAGTGTTATGAGAAAGATCATTTTCACCACATGGAATCACATGAAATTTAATATTCTATGTTTTTTATCAAATTAAAAGCTAATAAAATTCCATTGTTTAAATTTTAATAAGCACTAGTAAAATCGTGTATAGTAAATTGTAGATGGTCACTTATAAGTATACAGGGTTCATTCTTGATGCACCTGTGAAATTTCCATGGGATCGGGCTAGTTACTTTGCCAGGACTAACATTGATCATGAGTTTAACTGGAGGATGGTGAAGGACCCATCCGGAACCGGGGTGATCAGCCATTTTTTTGGGGTATCCCATTAATACCTTTACTACAAGTTTTATGAGAAAGATCATTTTCACCACATGGAATCACATGAAATTTAATGTTCTAGGATTTTTATCAAATTAAAAGCTATTAAAATTCCATTGTTCAAATTTTAATAAGCACTAGTAAATCGTGTATAATAAATTTTAGATGGTCACTCATAAGTATACAGTGTTCATTCTGGATGCACCAGTGAAATTTCCGTAGGATCGGGCTTGTTACTTTGTCCGGGCTAACATTGATCATGAGTTTAACTGGAAAATGGCTAGGGACCCATCCCGAACCGGGGTGATCGTCCATCTTTTTGGGGTATCCCATTAATACCTTTAGTACAAGTGTTATGAGAAAGATCATTTTCACCACATGGAATCACATGAAATTTAATATTCTAGGTTTTTTATCAAATTAAAAGCTATTAAAATTCCATTGTTCAAATTTTAATAAGCACTAGTAAATCGTGTATGATAAATTTTAGATGATTACTTACAAGAATACAGGGTTCATTCTGGATGCACCAGTGAAATTTCCGTGGGATCGGGCTAGTTACTTTGCCAGGGTTAACATTGATCATGAGTTCAACTGGAGAATGGCGAGGTACCCATCCCAAACCGGGGTGATCGTCCATCGGTTTTGGGGTATTCCATTAATACCTTTACTACAAGTGTTATGAGAAAGATCATTTTCACCACATGGAATCACATGAAATTTAATATTCTAGGTTTTTTATCAAATTCAAAGCTATTAAAATTCCATTGTACAAATTTTAATAAGCACTAGTAAATCGTGTATGATAAATTTTAGATGATTACTTCCAAGTATACAGGGTTCATTCTGGATGCACCAGTGAAATTTCCGTGGGATCGGGCTAGTTACTTTGCCAGGGCTAACATTGATCATGAGTTTAACTGGAGAATGGCGATGGACCCATCCCGAACCGGGGTGATCATCCGTCTTTTTTGGGGTATCCCATTATTACCTTTACTACAAGTGTTATGAGAAAGATCATTTTCACCACATGGAATCACATAAATTTAATATTCTAGGTTTTCTATCAAATTAAAAGCTATTAAAATTCCATTGTTCTTATTTTAATAAACACTAGTAAATCGTGTATAGTAAATTGTAGATGTTCACTTATAAGTATACAGGGTTCATTCTTGATGCACCTGTGAAATTTCCATGGGATCGGGCTAGTTACTTTGCCAGGACTAACATTGATCATGAGTTTAACTGGAGGATGGTGAAGGACCCATCCTGAACTGGGGTGATCGTCCGTCTTTTTTGGGGTATCCCATTAAAACCTTTACTACAAGTGTTATGAGAAAGATCATTCTTACCACATGGAATCCCATGAAATTTAATATTCTAGGTTTTTTTTCAAATTAAAAGTTAATAAAATTCCATTGTTCTAATTTTATTACGCACTAGTAAATCATGTATAGTAAATTGTAGATGTTCACTTATAAGTATATAGGGTTCATTCTTGATCCACCTGTGAATTCCATGGGATCGGGCTAGTTACTATGCCAGGACTAACATTGATCATGAGTTTATCTGGAGAATGGCGAGGGACCCATCCCGAACCGGGGTGATCGTCCATCATTTTTGGGGTATCCCACTAATACCTTTACTACAAGTGTTATGAGAAAGATCATTTTCACCACATGGAATCACATGAAATTTAATATTCTATGTTTTTTATCAAATTAAAAGCTAATAAAATTCCATTGTTTAAATTTTAATAAGCACTAGTAAAATCGTGTATAGTAAATTGTAGATGGTCACTTATAAGTATACAGGGTTCATTCTTGATGCACCTGTGAAATTTCCATGGGATCGGGCTAGTTACTTTGCCAGGACTAACTTTGATCATGAGTTTAACTGGAGGATGGTGAAGGACCCATCCGGAACCGGGGTAATTATCCTTTTTTTTGGGGTATCCCATTAATACCTTTACTACAAGTTTTATGAGAAAGATCATTTTCACCACATGGAATCACATGAAATTTAATGTTCTAGGATTTTTATTAAATTAAAGGCTATTAAAATTCCATTGTTCAAATTTTAATAAGCACTAGTAAATCGTGTAGAATAAATTTTAGATGGTCACTTATAAGTATACAGGGTTCATTCTGGATGCACCAGTGAAATTTCCGTAGGATCGGGCTAGTTACTTTGCCTGGGCAAACATTGATCATGAGTTTAACGGGAAATGGCTAGGGACCCATCCCGAACCGGGGTGATCGTCCATCTTTTTGGGGAATCCCATTAAAACCTTTACTACAAGTGTTATGAGAAAGATCATTCTTACCACATGGAATCCCATGAAATTCAATATTCTAGGTTTTTTTCAAATTAAAAGCTAATAAAATTCCATTGTTCTTATTTTATTACGCACTAGTAAATCATGTATAGTAAATTGTAGATGTTCACTTATAAGATATAGGGTTCATTCTTGATCCACCTGTGAATTCCATGGGATCGGGCTAGTTACTTTGCCAGGACTAACATTGATCATGAGTTTAACTGGAGAATGGCGAGGGACCCATCCCGAACCGGGGTGATCGTCCATCATTTTTGGGGTATCCCACTAATACCTTTACTACAAGTGTTATGAGAAAGATCATTTTCACCACATGGAATCACATGAAATTTAATATTCTATGTTTTTTATCAGATTAAAAGCTAATAAAATTCCATTGTTTAAATTTTAATAAGCACTAGTAAAATCGTGTATAGTAAATTGTAGATGGTCACTTATAAGTATACAGGGTTCATTCTTGATGCACCTGTGAAATTTCCATGTGATCGGGCTAGTTACTTTGCCAGGACTAACATTGATCATGAGTTTAACTGGAGGATGGTGAAGGACCCATCCGGAACCGGGGTGATCATCCATTTTTTTGGGGTATCCCATTAATACCTTTACTACAAGTTTTATGAGAAAGATCATTTTCACCACATGGAATCACATGAAATTTAATGTTCTAGGATTTTTATCAAATTAAAGGCTATTAAAATTCCATTGTTCAAATTTTAATAAGCACTAGTAAATCGTGTAGAATAAATTTTAGATGGTCACTTATAAGTATACAGGGTTCATTCTGGATGCACCAGTGAAATTTCCGTAGGATCGGGCTAGTTACTTTGCCTGGGCTAACATTGATCATGAGTTTAACTGGAAAATGGCTAGGGACCCATCCCGAACCGGGGTGATCGTCCATCTTTTTGGGGTATCCCATTAAAACCTTTACTACAAGTGTTATGAGAAAGATCATTCTTACCACATGGAATCCCATGAAATTTAATATTCTAGGTTTTTTTTCAAATTAAAAGCTAATAAAATTCCATTGTTCTTATTTTATTACGCACTAGTAAATCATGTATAGTAAATTGTAGATGTTCACTTATAAGTATATAGGGTTCATTCTTGATCCACCTGTGAATTCCATGGGATCGGGCTAGTTACTTTGCCAGGACTAACTTTGATCATGAGTTTAACTGGAGGATGGTGAAGGACCCATCCGGAACCGGGGTAATTATCCTTTTTTTTGGGGTATCCCATTAATACCTTTACTACAAGTTTTATGAGAAAGATCATTTTCACCACATGGAATCACATGAAATTTAATGTTCTAGGATTTTTATCAAATTAAAGGCTATTAAAATTCCATTGTTCAAATTTTAATAAGCACTAGTAAATCGTGTAGAATAAATTTTAGATGGTCACTTATAAGTATACAGGGTTCATTCTGGATGCACCAGTGAAATTTCCGTAGGATCGGGCTAGTTACTTTGCCTGGGCAAACATTGATCATGAGTTTAACTGGAAAATGGCTAGGGACCCATCCCGAACCGGGGTGATCGTCCATCTTTTTGGGGAATCCCATTAAAACCTTTACTACAAGTGTTATGAGAAAGATCATTCTTACCACATGGAATCCCATGAAATTCAATATTCTAGGTTTTTTTCAAATTAAAAGCTAATAAAATTCCATTGTTCTTATTTTATTACGCACTAGTAAATCATGTATAGTAAATTGTAGATGTTCACTTATAAGATATAGGGTTCATTCTTGATCCACCTGTGAATTCCATGGGATCGGGCTAGTTACTTTTCCAGGACTAACATTGATCATGAGTTTAACTGGAGAATGGCGAGGGACCCATCCCGAACCGGGGTGATCGTCCATCATTTTTGGGGTATCCCACTAATACCTTTACTACAAGTGTTATGAGAAAGATCATTTTCACCACATGGAATCACATGAAATTTAATATTCTATGTTTTTTATCAGATTAAAAGCTAATAAAATTCCATTGTTTAAATTTTAATAAGCACTAGTAAAATCGTGTATAGTAAATTGTAGATGGTCACTTATAAGTATACAGGGTTCATTCTTGATGCACCTGTGAAATTTCCATGTGATCGGGCTAGTTACTTTGCCAGGACTAACATTGATCATGAGTTTAACTGGAGGATGGTGAAGGACCCATCCGGAACCGGGGTGATCATCCATTTTTTTGGGGTATCCCATTAATACCTTTACTACAAGTTTTATGAGAAAGATCATTTTCACCACATGGAATCACATGAAATTTAATGTTCTAGGATTTTTATCAAATTAAAGGCTATTAAAATTCCATTGTTCAAAATTTAATAAGCACTAGTAAATCGTGTAGAATAAATTTTAGATGGTCACTTATAAGTATACAGGGTTCATTCTGGATGCACCAGTGAAATTTCCGTAGGATCGGGCTAGTTACTTTGCCTGGGCTAACATTGATCATGAGTTTAACTGGAAAATGGCTAGGGACCCATCCCGAACCGGGGTGATCGTCCATCTTTTTGGGGTATCCCATTAAAACCTTTACTACAAGTGTTATGAGAAAGATCATTCTTACCACATGGAATCCCATGAAATTTAATATTCTAGGTTTTTTTTCAAATTAAAAGCTAATAAAATTCCATTGTTCTTATTTTATTACGCACTAGTAAATCATGTATAGTAAATTGTAGATGTTCACTTATAAGTATATAGGGTTCATTCTTGATCCACCTGTGAATTCCATGGGATCGGGCTAGTTACTTTGCCAGGACTAACATTGATCATGAGTTTAACTGGAGAATGGCGAGGGACCCATCCCGAACCGGGGTGATCGTCCATCATTTTTGGGGTATCCCACTAATACCTTTACTACAAGTGTTATGAGAAAGATCATTTTCACCACATGGAATCACATGAAATTTAATATTCTATGTTTTTTATCAGATTAAAAGCTAATAAAATTCCATTGTTTAAATTTTAATAAGCACTAGTAAAATCGTGTATAGTAAATTGTAGATGGTCACTTATAAGTATACAGGGTTCATTCTTGATGCACCTGTGAAATTTCCATGGGATCGGGATAGTTACTTTGCCAGGACTAACATTGATCATGAGTTTAACTGGAGGATGGCGAAGGACCCATCCCGAACCGGGGTGATCGTCCGTCTTTTTTGGGGTATCCCATTAAAACCTTTACTACAATTGTTATGAGAAAGATCATTCTTACCACATGGAATCCCATGAAATTTAATATTCTAGGTTTTTTTTCAAATTAAAAGCTAATAAAATTCCATTGTTCTAATTTTATTACGCACTAGTAAATCATGTATAGTAAATTGTAGATGTTCACTTATAAGTATATAGGGTTCATTCTTGATCCACCTGTGAATTCCATGGGATCGGGCTAGTTACTTTTCCAGGACTAACATTGATCATGAGTTTATCTGGAGAATGGCGAGGGACCCATCCCGAACCGGGGTGATCGTCCATCATTTTTGGTGTATCCCACTAATACCTTTACTACAAGTGTTATGAGAAAGATCATTTTCACCACATGGAATCACATGAAATTTAATATTCTATGTTTTTTATCAAATTAAAAGCTAATAAAATTCCATTGTTTAAATTTTAATAAGCACTAGTAAAATCGTGTATAGTAAATTGTAGATGGTCACTTATAAGTATACAGGGTTCATTCTTGATGCACCTGTGAAATTTCCATGGGATCGGGCTAGTTACTTTGCCAGGACTAACATTGATCATGAGTTTAACTGGAGGATGGTGAAGGACCCATCCGGAACCGGGGTGATAATCCATTTTTTTGGGGTATCCCATTAATACCTTTACTACAAGTTTTATGAGAAAGATCATTTTCACCACATGGAATCACATGAAATTTAATGTTCTAGGATTTTTATCAAATTAAAGGCTATTAAAATTCCATTGTTCAAATTTCAATAAGCACTAGTAAATCGTGTATAATAAATTTTAGATGGTCACTTATAAGTATACAGGGTTCATCCTAGATGCACCAGTGAAATTTCCGTAGGATCGGGCTAGTTACTTTGCCTGGGCTAACATTGATCATGAGTTTAACTGGAAAATGGCTAGGGACCCATCCCGAACCGGGGTGATCGTCCATCTTTTTGGGGTATTTCATTAAAACCTTTACTACAAGTGTTATGAGAAAGATCATTCTTACCACATGGAATCCCATGAAATTTAATATTCTAGGTTTTTTTTCAAATTAAAAGCTAATAAAATTCCATTGTTCTAATTTTATTACGCACTAGTAAATCATGTATAGTAAATTGTAGATGTTCACTTATAAGTATATAGGGTTCATTCTAATCCACCTGTGAATTCCATGGGATCGGGCTAGTTACTTTGCCAGGACTAACATTGATCATGAGTTTAACTGGAGAATGGCGAGGGACCCATCCCGAACCGGGGTGATCGTCCATCATTTTTGGGGTATCCCACTAATACCTTTACTACAAGTGTTATGAGAAAGATCATTTTCACCACATGGAATCACATGAAATTTAATATTCTATGTTTTTTATCAAATTAAAAGCTAATAAAATTCCATTGTTTAAATTTTAATAAGCACTAGTAAAATCGTGCATAGTAAATTGTAGATGGTCACTTATAAGTATACAGGGTTCATTCTTGATGCACCTGTGAAATTTCCATGGGATCGGGCTAGTTACTTTGCCAGGACTAACATTGATCATGAGTTTAACTGGAGGATGGCGAAGGACCCATCCCGAACCGGGGTGATCGTCCGTCTTTTTTGGGGTATCCCATTAAAACCTTTACTAAAATTGTTATGAGAAAGATCATTCTTACCACATGGAATCCCATGAAATTTAATATTCTAGGTTTTTTTTCAAATTAAAAGCTAATAAAATTCCGTTGTTCTAATTTTATTACGCACTAGTAAATCATGTATAGTAAATTGTAGATGTTCACTTATAAGTATACAGGGTTCATTCTCGATGCACCTGTGAAATTTCCATAGGATCAGGCTAGTTACTTTGCCAAGACTAACATTGATCATGAGTTTAACTGGAGGATGGCAAAGGACCCATCCCGAACCGGGGTGATCATCCATCATTTTTGGGGTATCCCACTAATACCTTTACTACAAGTGTTATGAGAAAGATCATTTTCACCACATGGAATCACATGAAATTTAATATTCTATGTTTTTTATCAGAATAAAAGCTAATAAAATTCCATTGTTTAAATTTAAATAAGCACTAGTAAAATCGTATATAGTAAATTGTAGATGTTCACTTATAAGTATACAGGGTTCATTCTTGATGCACCTGTGAAATTTCCATGGGATCGGGATAGTTACTTTGCCAGGACTAACATTGATCATGAGTTTAACTGGAGGATGGCGAAGGACCCATCCCGAACCGGGGTGATCGTCCGTCTTTTTTGGGGTATCCCATTAAAACCTTTACTACAATTGTTATGAGAAAGATCATTCTTACCACATGGAATCCCATGAAATTTAATATTCTAGGTTTTTTTTCAAATTAAAAGCTAATAAAATTCCATTGTTCTTATTTTATTACGCACTAGTAAATCATGTATAGTAAATTGTAGATGTTCACTTATAAGTATATAGGGTTCATTCTTGATCCACCTGTGAATTCCATGGGATCGGGCTAGTTACTTTGCCAGGACTAACATTGATCATGAGTTTAACTGGAGAATGGCGAGGGACCCATCCCGAACCGGGGTGATCGTCCATCATTTTTGGGGTATCCCACTAATACCTTTACTACAAGTGTTATGAGAAAGATCATTTTCACCACATGGAATCACATGAAATTTAATATTCTATGTTTTTTATCAAATTAAAAGCTAATAAAATTCCATTGTTTAAATTTTAATAAGCACTAGTAAAATCGTGCATAGTAAATTGTAGATGGTCACTTATAAGTATACAGGGTTCATTCTTGATGCACCTGTGAAATTTCCATGGGATCGGGCTAGTTACTTTGCCAGGACTAACATTGATCATGAGTTTAACTGGAGGATGGCGAAGGACCCATCCCGAACCGGGGTGATCGTCCGTCTTTTTTGGGGTATCCCATTAAAACCTTTACTAAAATTGTTATGAGAAAGATCATTCTTACCACATGGAATCCCATGAAATTTAATATTCTAGGTTTGTTTTCAAATTAAAAGCTAATAAAATTCCGTTGTTCTAATTTTATTACGCACTAGTAAATCATGTATAGTAAATTGTAGATGTTCACTTATAAGTATACAGGGTTCATTCTCGATGCACCTGTGAAATTTCCATAGGATCAGGCTAGTTACTTTGCCAAGACTAACATTGATCATGAGTTTAACTGGAGGATGGCAAAGGACCCATCCCGAACCGGGGTGATCATCCATCATTTTTGGGGTATCCCACTAATACCTTTACTACAAGTGTTATGAGAAAGATCATTTTCACCACATGGAATCACATGAAATTTAATATTCTATGTTTTTTATCAGAATAAAAGCTAATAAAATTCCATTGTTTAAATTTAAATAAGCACTAGTAAAATCTTATATAGTAAATTGTAGATGTTCACTTATAAGTATACAGGGTTCATTCTTGATGCACCTGTGAAATTTCCATGGGATCGGGATAGTTACTTTGCCAGGACTAACATTGATCATGAGTTTAACTGGAGGATGGCGAAGGACCCATCCCGAACCGGGGTGATCGTCCGTCTTTTTTGGGGTATCCCATTAAAACCTTTACTACAATTGTTATGAGAAAGATCATTCTTACCACATGGAATCCCATGAAATTTAATATTCTAGGTTTTTTTTCAAATTAAAAGCTAATAAAATTCCATTGTTCTTATTTTATTACGCACTAGTAAATCATGTATAGTAAATTGTAGATGTTCACTTATAAGTATATAGGGTTCATTCTTGATCCACCTGTGAATTCCATGGGATCGGGCTAGTTACTTTGCCAGGACTAACATTGATCATGAGTTTAACTGGAGAATGGCGAGGGACCCATCCCGAACCGGGGTGATCGTCCATCATTTTTGGGGTATCCCACTAATACCTTTACTACAAGTGTTATGAGAAAGATCATTTTCACCACATGGAATCACATGAAATTTAATATTCTATGTTTTTTATCAGATTAAAAGCTAATAAAATTCCATTGTTTAAATTTTAATAAGCACTAGTAAAATCGTGTATAGTAAATTGTAGATGGTCACTTATAAGTATACAGGGTTCATTCTTGATGCACCTGTGAAATTTCCATGGGATCGAGATAGTTACTTTGCCAGGACTAACATTGATCATGAGTTTAACTGGAGGATGGCGAAGGACCCATCCCGAACCGGGGTGATCGTCCGTCTTTTTTGGGGTATCCCATTAAAACCTTTACTACAATTGTTATGAGAAAGATCATTCTTACCACATGGAATCCCATGAAATTTAATATTCTAGGTTTTTTTTCAAATTAAAAGCTAATAAAATTCCATTGTTCTAATTTTATTACGCACTAGTAAATCATGTATAGTAAATTGTAGATGTTCACTTATAAGTATATAGGGTTCATTCTTGATCCACCTGTGAATTCCATGGGATCGGGCTAGTTACTTTTCCAGGACTAACATTGATCATGAGTTTATCTGGAGAATGGCGAGGGACCCATCCCGAACCGGGGTGATCGTCCATCATTTTTGGTGTATCCCACTAATACCTTTACTACAAGTGTTATGAGAAAGATCATTTTCACCACATGGAATCACATGAAATTTAATATTCTATGTTTTTTATCAAATTAAAAGCTAATAAAATTCCATTGTTTAAATTTTAATAAGCACTAGTAAAATCGTGTATAGTAAATTGTAGATGGTCACTTATAAGTATACAGGGTTCATTCTTGATGCACCTGTGAAATTTCCATGGGATCGGGCTAGTTACTTTGCCAGGACTAACATTGATCATGAGTTTAACTGGAGGATGGTGAAGGACCCATCCGGAACCGGGGTGATAATCCATTTTTTTGGGGTATCCCATTAATACCTTTACTACAAGTTTTATGAGAAAGATCATTTTCACCACATGGAATCACATGAAATTTAATGTTCTAGGATTTTTATCAAATTAAAGGCTATTAAAATTCCATTGTTCAAATTTCAATAAGCACTAGTAAATCGTGTATAATAAATTTTAGATGGTCACTTATAAGTATACAGGGTTCATCCTAGATGCACCAGTGAAATTTCCGTAGGATCGGGCTAGTTACTTTGCCTGGGCTAACATTGATCATGAGTTTAACTGGAAAATGGCTAGGGACCCATCCCGAACCGGGGTGATCGTCCATCTTTTTGGGGTATTCCATTAAAACCTTTACTACAAGTGTTATGAGAAAGATCATTCTTACCACATGGAATCCCATGAAATTTAATATTCTAGGTTTTTTTTCAAATTAAAAGCTAATAAAATTCCATTGTTCTAATTTTATTACGCACTAGTAAATCATGTATAGTAAATTGTAGATGTTCACTTATAAGTATATAGGGTTCATTCTAATCCACCTGTGAATTCCATGGGATCGGGATAGTTACTTTGCCAGGACTAACATTGATCATGAGTTTAACTGGAGAATGGCGAGGGACCCATCCCGAACCGGGGTGATCGTCCATCATTTTTGGGGTATCCCACTAATACCTTTACTACAAGTGTTATGAGAAAGATCATTTTCACCACATGGAATCACATGAAATTTAATATTCTATGTTTTTTATCAAATTAAAAGCTAATAAAATTCCATTGTTTAAATTTTAATAAGCACTAGTAAAATCGTGCATAGTAAATTGTAGATGGTCACTTATAAGTATACAGGGTTCATTCTTGATGCACCTGTGAAATTTCCATGGGATCGGGCTAGTTACTTTGCCAGGACTAACATTGATCATGAGTTTAACTGGAGGATGGCGAAGGACCCATCCCGAACCGGGGTGATCGTCCGTCTTTTTTGGGGTATCCCATTAAAACCTTTACTAAAATTGTTATGAGAAAGATCATTCTTACCACATGGAATCCCATGAAATTTAATATTCTAGGTTTTTTTTCAAATTAAAAGCTAATAAAATTCCGTTGTTCTAATTTTATTACGCACTAGTAAATCATGTATAGTAAATTGTAGATGTTCACTTATAAGTATACAGGGTTCATTCTCGATGCACCTGTGAAATTTCCATAGGATCAGGCTAGTTACTTTGCCAAGACTAACATTGATCATGAGTTTAACTGGAGGATGGCAAAGGACCCATCCCGAACCGGGGTGATCATCCATCATTTTTGGGGTATCCCACTAATACCTTTACTACAAGTGTTATGAGAAAGATCATTTTCACCACATGGAATCACATGAAATTTAATATTCTATGTTTTTTATCAGAATAAAAGCTAATAAAATTCCATTGTTTAAATTTAAATAAGCACTAGTAAAATCGTATATAGTAAATTGTAGATGTTCACTTATAAGTATACAGGGTTCATTCTTGATGCACCTGTGAAATTTCCATGGGATCGGGCTAGTTACTTTGCCAGGACTAACATTGATCATGAGTTTAACTGGAGGATGGCGAAGGACCCATCCCGATTCGGGGTGATCGTCCGTCTTTTTTGGGGTATCCCATTTAAACCTTTACTACAATTGTTATGAGAAATATCATTCTTACCACATGGAATCCCATGAAATTTAATATTCTAGGTTTTTTTTCAAATTAAAAGCTAATAAAATTCCATTGTTCTAATTTTATTACGCACTAGTAAATCATGTATAGTAAATTGTAGATGTTCACTTATAAGTATACAGGGTTCATTCTTGATGCACCTGTGAAATTTCCATTGGATCGGGCTAGTTACTTTGCCAGGACTAACATTGATCATGAGTTTAACTGGAGGATGGCGAAGGACCCATCCCGATTCGGGGTGATCGTCCGTCTTTTTTGGGGTATCCCATTTAAACCTTTACTACAATTGTTATGAGAAATATCATTCTTACCACATGGAATCCCATGAAATTTAATATTCTAGGTTTTTTTTCAAATTAAAAGCTAATAAAATTCCATTGTTCTAATTTTATTACGCACTAGTAAATCATGTATAGTAAATTGTAGATGTTCACTTATAAGTATATAGGGTTCATTCTAATCCACCTGTGAATTCCATGGGATCGGGCTAGTTACTTTGCCAGGACTAACATTGATCATGAGTTTAACTGGAGAATGGCGAGGGACCCATCCCGAACCGGGGTGATCGTCCATCATTTTTGGGGTATCCCACTAATACCTTTACTACAAGTGTTATGAGAAAGATCATTTTCACCACATGGAATCACATGAAATTTAATATTCTATGTTTTTTATCAAATTAAAAGCTAATAAAATTCCATTGTTTAAATTTTAATAAGCACTAGTAAAATCGTGCATAGTAAATTGTAGATGGTCACTTATAAGTATACAGGGTTCATTCTTGATGCACCTGTGAAATTTCCATGGGATCGGGCTAGTTACTTTGCCAGGACTAACATTGATCATGAGTTTAACTGGAGGATGGTGAAGGACCCATCCGGAACCGGGGTGATCATCCATTTTTTTGGGGTATCCCATTAATACCTTTACTACAAGTTTTATGAGAAAGATCATTTTCACCACATGGAATCACATGAAATTTAATGTTCTAGGATTTTTATCAAATTATAAGCTATTAAAATTCAATTGTTCAAATTTTAATAAGCACTAGTAAATCGTGTATAATAAATTTTAGATGGTCACTCATAAGTATACAGGGTTCATTCTGGATGCACCAGTGAAATTTCCGTAGGATCGGGCTAGTTACATTGCCCGGGCTAACATTGATCATGAGTTTAACTGGAAAATGGCTTGGGACCCATCCCGAACCGGGGTGATCGTCCATCTTTTTGGGGTATCCCATTAATACCTTTACTACAAGTGTTATGAGAAAGATCATTTTCACCACATGGAATCACATGAAATTTAATATTCTAGGTTTTTTATCAAATTCAAAGCTATTAAAATTCCATTGTTCAAATTTTAATAAGCACTTGTAAATCGTGTATGATAAATTGTAGATGATTACTTATAAGTATACAGGGTTCATTCTGGATGCACCTGTGAAATTTCCGTGCGATCGGGCTAGTTACTTTGCTAGGGCTAACATTGATCATGAGTTTAACTGGAGAATGGTGAGGGACCCATCCCAAACCGGGGTGATCATCCGTCTTTTTTGGGGTATCCCATTAATACCTTTACTACAAGTGTTATAAAAAAGATCATTTTCACCACATGGAATCCCATGAAATTTAATATTCTAGGATTTTTATCAAATTAAAAGCTATCAAAATTCCATTGTTCAAATTTTAATAAGCACTAGTAAATCGTGTATAATAAATTTTAGATGGTCACTTATAAGTATACAGGGTTCATTCTGGATGCACCAGTGAAATTTCAGTAGGATCGGGCTAGTTACTTTGCCAGGGCTAACATTGATCATGAGTTTAATTGGAAAATGGCTAGGGACCCATCCCGAACCGGGGTGATCGTCCATCTTTTTGGGTTACTACAAGTGTTATGAGAAAGATCATTTTCACCACATGGAATCACATGAAATTTAATATTCTATGTTTTTTATCAAATTCAAAGCTATTAAAATTCCATTGTTCAAATTTTAATAAGCACTAGTAAATCGTGTATGATAAATTTTAGATGATTACTTACAAGTATACAGGGTTCATTCTGGATGCACCAGTGAAATTTCCGTGGGATCGGGCTAGTTACTTTGCCAGGGTTAACATTGATCATGAGTTTAACTGGAGAATGGCGATGGACCCATCCCGAACCGGGGTGATCATCCGTCTTTTTTGGGGTATCCCATTATTACCTTTACTACAAGTGTTATAAAAAAGATCATTTTCACCACATGGAATCCCATCAAAATTTAATATTCTAGGTTTTTTATCAAATTAAAAGCTAATAAAATTCCATTGTTCTTATTTTAATAAACACTAGCAAATCGTGTATAGTAAATTGTAGATGTTCACTTATAAGTATACAGGGTTCATTCTTGATGCACCTGTGAAATTTCCATGGGATCGGGCTAGTTACTTTGCCAGGACTAACATTGATCATGAGTTTAACTGGAGGATGGCGAAGGACCCATCCCGAACCGGGGTGATCGTCCGTCTATTTTGGGGTATCCCATTAAATCCTTTACTACAAGTGTTATGAGAAAGATCATTCTTACCACATGGAATCCCATGAAATTTAATATTCTAGGTTTTTTTTCAAATTAAAAGCTAATAAAATTCCATTGTTCTAATTTTATTAGGCACTAGTAAATCATGTATAGTAAATTGTAGATGTTCACTTATAAGTATACAGGGTTCATTCTCGATGCACTTGTGAAATTTCCATATGATCAGGCTAGTTACTTTGCCAAGACTAACATTGATCATGAGTTTAACTGGAGGATGGCGAAGGACCCATCCCGAACCAGGGTGATCATCCATCATTTTTTGGGTATCCCACTAATACCTTTACTACAAGTGTTATGAGAAAGATCATTTTCACCACAAGGAATCATATGAAATTTAATATTCTAGGTTTTTTATCAAATTAAAAGCTAATAAAATTCCATTGTTCAACTTTTAATAAGCACTAGTAAATCGTGTATAGTAAATTATAGATGGTCACTTATAAGCATACAGGGTTCATTCTTGATGCACCTGTGAAATTTCAATGGGATCGGGCTAGTTACTTTGCCAGGACTAACATTGATCTTGAGTTTAACTGGAGGATGGCGAAGGACCCATCCCGAACCGGGGTGATTATCCATTTTTTTGGGGTATCCCATTGATACCTTTACTACATATTTTATGATAAAGATCATTTTCACCCAATGGAATCACATGAAATTTAATATTCTAGGCTTTTTATCAAATTAAAAGCTATTAAAATTCCATTGTTCAAATTTTAATAAGCACTAGTAAATCGTGTATAATAAATTGTAGATGATTACTTATAACTATACAGGGTTCATTCTGGATGCAGCAGTTAAATTTCCGTGGGATCGGGCTAGTTACTTTGCCAGGCCTAACATTGATCATGAGTTTAACTGGAGAATGGCGAGGTACCCCTCCCGAACCGGGGTGATCGTCCATCGTTTTTGGGGTATCCCATTAATACCTTTTCTACAAGTGTTATGAGAAAGATCATTTTCACCACATGGAATCACATGAAATTTAATATTCTAGGTTTTTTATCAAATTCAAAGCTATTAAAATTCCATTGTTCAAATTTTAATAAGCACTAGTAAATCGTGTATGATAAATTGTAGATGATTACTTATAAGTATACAGGGTTCATTCTGGATGCACCTGTGAAATTTCCATGGGATCGGGCTAGTTACTTTGCCAGGGCTAACATTGATCATGAGTTTAACTGGAGAATGGTGAGGGACCCACCCCGAACCGGGGTGATCATCCGTCTTTTTTGGGGTATCCCATTAATACCTTTACTACAAGTGTTATGAAAAAGATCATTTTCACCACATGGAATCCCATGAAATTTAATATTCTAGGTTTTTTATCAAATTCAAAGCTATTAAAATTCAATTGTTCAAATTTTAATAAGCACTAGTAAATCGTGTATAATAAATTTTAGATGGTCACTCATAAGTATACAGGGTTCATTCTGGATGCACCAGTGAAATTTCCGTAGGATCGGGCTAGTTACATTGCCCGGGCTAACATTGATCATGAGTTTAACTGGAAAATGGCTTGGGACCCATCCCGAACCGGGGTGATCGTCCATCTTTTTGGGGTATCCCATTAATACCTTTACTACAAGTGTTATGAGAAAGATCATTTTCACCACATGGAATCACATGAAATTTAATATTCTAGGTTTTTTATCAAATTCAAAGCTATTAAAATTCCATTGTTCAAATTTTAATAAGCACTTGTAAATCGTGTATGATAAATTGTAGATGATTACTTATAAGTATACAGGGTTCATTCTGGATGCACCTGTGAAATTTCCGTGGGATCGGGCTAGTTACTTTGCTAGGGCTAACATTGATCATGAGTTTAACTGGAGAATGGTGAGGGACCCATCCCAAACCGGGGTGATCATCCGTCTTTTTTGGGGTATCCCATTAATACCTTTACTACAAGTGTTATAAAAAAGATCATTTTCACCACATGGAATCCCATGAAATTTAATATTCTAGGATTTTTATCAAATTAAAAGCTATCAAAATTCCATTGTTCAAATTTTAATAAGCACTAGTAAATCGTGTATAATAAATTTTAGATGGTCACTTATAAGTATACAGGGTTCATTCTGGATGCACCAGTGAAATTTCAGTAGGATCGGGCTAGTTACTTTGCCAGGGCTAACATTGATCATGAGTTTAATTGGAAAATGGCTAGGGACCCATCCCGAACCGGGGTGATCGTCCATCTTTTTGGGTTACTACAAGTGTTATGAGAAAGATCATTTTCACCACATGGAATCACATGAAATTTAATATTCTATGTTTTTTATCAAATTCAAAGCTATTAAAATTCCATTGTTCAAATTTTAATAAGCACTAGTAAATCGTGTATGATAAATTTTAGATGATTACTTACAAGTATACAGGGTTCATTCTGGATGCACCAGTGAAATTTCCGTGGGATCGGGCTAGTTACTTTGCCAGGGTTAACATTGATCATGAGTTTAACTGGAGAATGGCGATGGACCCATCCCGAACCGGGGTGATCATCCGTCTTTTTTGGGGTATCCCATTATTACCTTTACTACAAGTGTTATAAAAAAGATCATTTTCACCACATGGAATCCCATCAAAATTTAATATTCTAGGTTTTTTATCAAATTAAAAGCTAATAAAATTCCATTGTTCTTATTTTAATAAACACTAGCAAATCGTGTATAGTAAATTGTAGATGTTCACTTATAAGTATACAGGGTTCATTCTTGATGCACCTGTGAAATTTCCATGGGATCGGGCTAGTTACTTTGCCAGGACTAACATTGATCATGAGTTTAACTGGAGGATGGCGAAGGACCCATCCCGAACCGGGGTGATCGTCCGTCTATTTTGGGGTATCCCATTAAATCCTTTACTACAAGTGTTATGAGAAAGATCATTCTTACCACATGGAATCCCATGAAATTTAATATTCTAGGTTTTTTTTCAAATTAAAAGCTAATAAAATTCCATTGTTCTAATTTTATTAGGCACTAGTAAATCATGTATAGTAAATTGTAGATGTTCACTTATAAGTATACAGGGTTCATTCTCGATGCACTTGTGAAATTTCCATATGATCAGGCTAGTTACTTTGCCAAGACTAACATTGATCATGAGTTTAACTGGAGGATGGCGAAGGACCCATCCCGAACCAGGGTGATCATCCATCATTTTTTGGGTATCCCACTAATACCTTTACTACAAGTGTTATGAGAAAGATCATTTTCACCACAAGGAATCATATGAAATTTAATATTCTAGGTTTTTTATCAAATTAAAAGCTAATAAAATTCCATTGTTCAACTTTTAATAAGCACTAGTAAATCGTGTATAGTAAATTATAGATGGTCACTTATAAGCATACAGGGTTCATTCTTGATGCACCTGTGAAATTTCAATGGGATCGGGCTAGTTACTTTGCCAGGACTAACATTGATCTTGAGTTTAACTGGAGGATGGCGAAGGACCCATCCCGAACCGGGGTGATTATCCATTTTTTTGGGGTATCCCATTGATACCTTTACTACATATTTTATGATAAAGATCATTTTCACCCAATGGAATCACATGAAATTTAATATTCTAGGCTTTTTATCAAATTAAAAGCTATTAAAATTCCATTGTTCAAATTTTAATAAGCACTAGTAAATCGTGTATAATAAATTGTAGATGATTACTTATAACTATACAGGGTTCATTCTGGATGCAGCAGTTAAATTTCCGTGGGATCGGGCTAGTTACTTTGCCAGGCCTAACATTGATCATGAGTTTAACTGGAGAATGGCGAGGTACCCCTCCCGAACCGGGGTGATCGTCCATCGTTTTTGGGGTATCCCATTAATACCTTTTCTACAAGTGTTATGAGAAAGATCATTTTCACCACATGGAATCACATGAAATTTAATATTCTAGGTTTTTTATCAAATTCAAAGCTATTAAAATTCCATTGTTCAAATTTTAATAAGCACTAGTAAATCGTGTATGATAAATTGTAGATGATTACTTATAAGTATACAGGGTTCATTCTGGATGCACCTGTGAAATTTCCATGGGATCGGGCTAGTTACTTTGCCAGGGCTAACATTGATCATGAGTTTAACTGGAGAATGGTGAGGGACCCACCCCGAACCGGGGTGATCATCCGTCTTTTTTGGGGTATCCCATTAATACCTTTACTACAAGTGTTATGAAAAAGATCATTTTCACCACATGGAATCCCATGAAATTTAATATTCTAGGTTTTTTATCAAATTCAAAGCTAATAAAATTCCATTGTTATTATTTTAATAAACACTAGTAAATCGTGTATAGTAAATTGTAGATGTTCACTTATAAGTATACAGGGTTCATTCTTGATGCACCTGTGAAATTTCCATGGGATCGGGCTAGTTACTTTGCCAGGACTAACATTGATCATGAGTTTAACTGGAGGATGGCGAAGGACCCATCCTGAACCGGGGTGATCGTCCATCTATTTTGGGGTATCCCATTAAAACCTTTACTACAAGTGTTATGAGAAAGATCATTCTTACCACATGGAATCCCATGAAATTTAATATTCTAGGTTTTTTCTCAAATTAAAAGCTAATAAAATTCCATTGTTCTAATTTGATTACGCACTAGTAAATTATGTATAGTAAATTGTAGATGTTCACTTATAAGTATACAGGGTTCATTCTCGATGCACCTGTGAAATTTCCATGGGATCGGGCTAGTTACTTTGCCAGGACTAACATTGATCATGAGTTTAACTGGAGGATGGCGAAGGACCCATCCCGAACCGGGGAGAACATCCATCATTTTTTGGGTATCCCATTAATACCTTTACTACAAGTGTTATGAGAAAGATCATTTTCACCACAAGGAATCATATGAAATTTAATATTCTAGGTTTTTTATCAAATTAAAAGCTAATAAAATTCCATTGTTCAACTTTTAATAAGCACTAGTAAATCGTGTATAGTAAATTATAGATGGCCACTTATAAGCATACAGGGTTCATTCTTGATGCACCTGTGAAATTTCCACGGGATCTGGCTAGTAACTTTGCCAGGACTAAAATTGATCTTGAGTTTAACTGGAGGATGGCGAAGGATCCATCCCGAACCGGGGTGATTATCCATTTTTTTGGGGTATCCCATTAATACCTTTACTACATGTTTTATGATAAAGATCATTTTCACCACATGGAATCCCATGAAATTTAATATTCTAGGTTTTTTATCAAATTCAAAGCTAAAAAAATTCCATTGTTCTTATTTTAATAAACACTAGTAAATCGTGTATAGTAAATTGTAGATGTTCACTTATAAGTATACAGGGTTCATTCTTGATGCACCTGTGAAATTTCCATGGGATCGGGCTAGTTACTTTGTCTGGACTAACATTGATCATGAGTTTAACTGGAGGATGGCGAAGGACCCATCCCGAACCGGGGTGATCGTCCGTCTATTTTGGGGTAACCCATTAAAACCTTTACTACAAGTGTTATGAGAAAGATCATTCTTACCACATGGAATCCCATGAAATTTAATATTCTAGGTTTTTTCTCAAATTAAAAGCTAATAAAATTCCATTGTTCTAATTTGATTACGCACTAGTAAATTATGTATAGTAAATTGTAGATGTTCACTTATAAGTATACAGGGTTCATTCTCGATGCACCTGTGAAATTTCCATAGGATCAGGCTAGTTACTTTGCCAAGACTAACATTGATCATGAGTTTAACTGGAGGATGGCGAAGGACCCATCCCGAACCGGGGTGAACATCCATCATTTTTTGGGTATCCCACTAATACCTTTACTACAAGTGTTATGAGAAAGATCATTTTCACCACAAGGAATCATATGAAATTTAATATTCTAGGTTTTTTATCAAATTAAAAGCTAATAAAATTCCATTGTTCAACTTTTAATAAGCACTAGTAAATCGTGTATAGTAAATTATAGATGGCCACTTATAAGCATACAGGGTTCATTCTTGATGCACCTGTGAAATTTCCACGGGATCTGGCTAGTAACTTTGCCAGGACTAAAATTGATCTTGAGTTTAACTGGAGGATGGCGAAGGATCCATCCCGAACCGGGGTGATTATCCATTTTTTTGGGGTATCCCATTAATACCTTTACTACATGTTTTATGATAAAGATCATTTTCACCACATGGAATCCCATGAAATTTAATATTCTAGGTTTTTTATCAAATTCAAAGCTAAAAAAATTCCATTGTTCTTATTTTAATAAACACTAGTAAATCGTGTATAGTAAATTGTAGATGTTCACTTATAAGTATACAGGGTTCATTCTTGATGCACCTGTGAAATTTCCATGGGATCGGGCTAGTTACTTTGTCTGGACTAACATTGATCATGAGTTTAACTGGAGGATGGCGAAGGACCCATCCCGAACCGGGGTGATCGTCCGTCTATTTTGGGGTAACCCATTAAAACCTTTACTACAAGTGTTATGAGAAAGATCATTCTTACCACATGGAATCCCATGAAATTTAATATTCTAGGTTTTTTCTCAAATTAAAAGCTAATAAAATTCCATTGTTCTAATTTGATTACGCACTAGTAAATTATGTATAGTAAATTGTAGATGTTCACTTATAAGTATACAGGGTTCATTCTCGATGCACCTGTGAAATTTCCATAGGATCAGGCTAGTTACTTTGCCAAGACTAACATTGATCATGAGTTTAACTGGAGGATGGCGAAGGACCCATCCCGAACCGGGGTGAACATCCATCATTTTTTGGGTATCCCACTAATACCTTTACTACAAGTGTTATGAGAAAGATCATTTTCACCACAAGGAATCATATGAAATTTAATATTCTAGGTTTTTTATCAAATTAAAAGCTAATAAAATTCCATTGTTCAACTTTTAATAAGCACTAGTAAATCATGTATAGTAGATTATAGATGGCCACTTGTAAGCATACAGGGTTCATTCTTGATGCACCTGTGAAATTTCCACGGGATCGGGCTAGTAACTTTGCCAGGACTAAAATTGATCTTGAGTTTAACTGGAGGATGGCGAAGGACCCATCCCGAACCGGGGTGATTATCCATTTTTTTTGGGGTATCCCATTAATACCTTTACTACATGTTTTATGATAAAGATCATTTTCACCACATGGAATCACATGAAATTTAATATTCTAGGTTTTTTTCAAATTCAAAGCTATGAAAATTCCATTGTTCGAATTTTAATAAGCACTAGTAAATCGTGTATGATAAATTGTAGATGATTACTTATAAGTATACAGGGTTCATTCTGGATGCACCTGTGAAATTTCCATGGGATCGGGCTAGTTACTTTGCCAGGGCTAACATTGATCATGAGTTTAACTGGAGAAGGGTGAGGGACCCATTCCGAACCGGGGTGATCATCCGTGTTTTTTGGGGTATCCCATTAATACCTTTACTACAAGTGTTATAAAATAGATCATTTTCACCACATGGAATCCCGTGAAATTTAATATTCTTGGTTTTTTATCAAATTCAAAGCTAATAAAATTCCATTGTTATTATTTTAATAAACACTAGTAAATCGTGTATAGTAAATTGTAGATGTTCACTTATAAGTATACAGGGTTCATTCTTGATGCACCTATGAAATTTCCATGGGATCGGGCTAGTTACTTTGCCAGGACTAAACATTGATCATGAGTTTAACTGGAGGATGGCGAAGGTCCCATCCCGAACCGGGGTGATCGTCCGTCTTTTTTGGGGTATCCCATTAAAACCTTTACTACAAGTGTTATGAGAAAGATCATTCTTACCACATGGAATCCCATGAAATTTAATATTCTAGGTTTTTTCTCAAAATAAAAGCTAATAAAATTCCATTGTTCTAATTTTATTACGCACTAGTAAATCATGTATAGTAAATTGTAGATGTTCACTTATAAGTATACAGGGTTTATTCTCGATGCACCTGTGAAATTTCCATGGGATCGGGCTAGTTACTTTGCCAGGACTAACATTGATCTTGAGTTTAACTGGAGGATGGCGAAGGACCCATCCCGAACCGGGGTGATTATCCTTTTTTTTGGGGTATCCCATTAATACCTTTACTACATGTTTTATAATAAAGATCATTTTCACCACAAGGAATCACATGAAATTTAATATTCTAGCTTTTTATCAAATTAAAAGCTATTAAAATTCCATTTTTCAAATTTTAATAAGCACTAGTAAATCGTGTATAATAAATTGTAGATGTTCACTTATAAGTATACAGGGTTCATTCTGGATGCACCAGTGAAATTTCCTGAGTTTAACTGGAGAATGGCTAGGGACCCATCCCGAACCGGGGTGATCGTCCATCTTTTTGGGGTATCCCATTAATACCTTTACTGCAAGTGTTATGAGAAAGATCATTTTCACCACATTGAATCACATGAAATTTAATATTCTAGGTTTTTTATCAAATTAAAAGCTAATAAAATTCCATTTTTCTTATTTTAATAAACACTAGTAAATCGTGTATATTAAATTGTAGATGTTCACTTATAAGTATACAGGGTTCATTCTGGATGCACCTGTGAAATTTCCGTGGGATCGGGCTAGTTACTTTGCCAGGGCTAACATTGATCATGAGTTTAACTGGAGAATGGTGAGGGACCCATCCCGAACCGGGGTGATCATCCATCTTTTTTGGGGTATCCCATTAATACCTTTACTACAAGTGTTATAAAAAAGATCATTTTCACCACATGGAATCCCATGAAATTTAATATTCTGGGTTTTTTATCAAATTAAAAGCTAATAAAATTCAATTTTTCTCATTTTAATAAGCACTAGTAAATCGTGTATAGTAAATTGTTGATGTTCACTTATAAGTATGCAGGGTTCATTCTTAATGCACCTGTGAAATTTCCATGGGATCGGGCTAGTTACTTTGCCAGGACTAACATTGATCATGAGTTTAACTGGAGGATGGCGAAGGACCCATCGCGAACCGGGGTGATCATCCATCATGTTTGGGGTATCCCACTAATACCTTTTCTACAAGTGTCATGAGAAAGATCATTTGCACCACATGGAATCCCATGAAATTTAATATTCTAGGTTCCTTATCAAATTAAAAGCTAATAAAATTCCATTGTTCTAATTTTAATAAGCACTAGTAAATTGTGTATAGTAAATTGTAGATGTTCACTTATAAGTATACAGGGTTCATTCTCGATGCACCTGTGAAATTTCCATGGGATCGGGCTAGTTACTTTGCCAGGACTAACATTTATCACGAGTTTAACTGGAGGATGGCGAAGGACCCATCCAGAACCGGGGTGATCATCCATCATGTTTGGGGTATCCCACTAATACCTTTACTACAAGTGTCATGAGAAAGATCATTTTAGCCACATGGAATCACATGAAATTTAATATTCTAGGTTTTTTATCAAATTAAAAGCTAGTAAAATTCCATTGTTCAAATTTTAATAAGCACTAGTGAATCGTGTATACAGGGTTCATTCTCGACGTTCACTTACAAGTATACAGGGTTCATTCTCGACGCACCTGTGAAATTTCCAAGGGATCGGGCTAGTTACTTTGCCGGGACTAACATTGATCATGAGTTTAACTGGAGGATGGCGAAGGACCTATCCCGAACTGGGGTGATCATCCATCATGTTTGTGGTATCTTACTAATACCTTTACTACAAGTGTTATGAGAAAGATCATTTTCACCACATGGAATCACATGAAATTTAATATTCTAGGTTTTTTATCAAATTAAAAGCTAATAAAATTCCATTGTTCAAATTTTAATAAGCACTAGTAAATCATGTATAGTAAATTGTAGATGTTCACTTATAAGTATACAGGGTTCATTCTTGATGCACCTGTGAAATTTCCATGGGATCGGGCTAGTTACTTTGCCAGGACTAACATTGATCATGAGTTTAACTGGAGGATGACGAAGGACCCATCCCGAACCGGGGTGATCATCCATTTTTTTGGGGTATCCCATTAATACCTTTACTACAAGTGTTATGAGAAAGATCATTTTCACAGCATGGAATCCCATGAAATTTAATATTCTAGGTTTTTTATCAAATTAAAAGCTAATAAAATTCCATTGTTCTAATTTTAATAAGCACTAGTAAATCGTGTATAGTAAATTGTAGATGCTCACTTATAAGTATACAGGGTTCATTCTCGATGCACCAGTGAAATTTCCATGGGATCGGGCTAGTTACTTTGCCAGGACTAACATTGATCATGAGTTTAACTGGAGGATGGCGAAGGACCCATCTCGAACCGGGGTGATCATCCATTATGTTTGGGGTATCCCACTAATGCCTTTACTACAAGTGTCATGAGAAAGATCATTTTCACAGCATGGAATCTCATGAAATTTAATATTTTAGGTTTTTTATCAAATTAAAAGCTAATAAAATTCCATTGTTCTAATTTTAATAAGCACTAGTAAATCGTGTATAGTAAATTGTAGATGTTCACTTATAAGTATACAGGGTTCATTCTCGATGCACCTGTGAAATTTCCATGGGATCGGGCTAGTTACTTTGCCAGGACTAACATTGATCATGAGTTTATCTGGAGGATGGCGAAGGACCCATCCTGAACCGGGGTGATCATTCATTATGTTTGGGGTATCCCACTAATACCTTTACTACAAGTGTCATGAGAAAGATCATTTTCACCACATGGAATCACATGAAATTTAATATTCTAGGTTTTTTATCAAATTAAAAGCTAATAAAATTCCATTGTTCTTATTTTAACAAACACTAGTAAATCGTGTATAATAAATTGTTGATGATTACTTATTAGTATACAGGGTTCATTCTGGATGCACCAGTGAAATTTCCATGGCATCGGGCCAGTTACTTTGCCAGGGCTAAAATTGATCATGGGTTTAACTGGAGAATGGCGAGGGACCCATCCCGAACCGGGGTGATCATCCGTCTTTTTTGGGGTATCCCATTAATACCTTTACTACAAGTGTTATAAATAAGATCATTTTCACCATATGGAATCCCATGAAATTTAATATTCTATGTTTTTTATCAAATTAAAAGCTAATAAAATTCCATTGTTCTTATTTTAATAAACACTAGTAAATCGTGTATAGTAAATTGTAGATATTCACTTATAAGTATACAGGGTTCATTCTTGATGCACCTGTGAAATTTCCATGGGATCGGGCTAGTTACTTTGCTAGGGCTAACATTGATCATGAGTTTAACTGGAGGATGTCGAAGGACCCATCCCGAACCGGGGTGATCGTCCGCCTTTTTTGGTATATCCCATTAATACCTTTACTACAAGTGTTATGAGAAAGATCATTTTTAACACATGGAATCCCATGAAATTTAATATTCTAGGTTTTTTATCAAATTAAAAGCTAATAAAATTCCATTGTTCTAATTTTAATAAGCACTAGTAAATCGTGTATAGTAAATTGTAGATGCTCACTTATAAGTATACAGGGTTCATTCTCGATGCACCTGTGAAATTTCCATGGGATCGGGCTAGTTACTTTGCCAGGACTAACATTGATCATGAGTTTAACTGGAGGATGGCGAAGGACCCATCTCGAACCGGGGTGATCATCCATTATGTTTGGGGTATCCCACTAATGCCTTTACTACAAGTGTCATGAGAAAGATCATTTTCACAGCATGGAATCTCATGAAATTTAATATTTTAGGTTTTTTATCAAATTAAAAGCTAATAAAATTCCATAGTTCTAATTTTAATAAGCACTAGTAAATCGTGTATAGTAAATTGTAGTTGTTCACTTATAAGTATACAGGGTTCATTCTCGATGCACCTGTGAAATTTCCATGGGATCGGGCTAGTTACTTTGCCAGGATTAACATTGATCATGAGTTTAACTGGAGGATGGCGAAGGACCCATCCTGAACCGGGGTGATCATCCATTATGTTTGGGGTATCCCACTAATACCTTTACTACAAGTGTCATGAGAAAGATCATTTTCACCACATGGAATCACATGAAATTTAATATTCTAGGTTTTTTATCAAATTAAAAGCTAATAAAATTCCATTGTTCTTATTTTAATAAACACTAGTAAATCGTGTGTAGTAAATTGTAGATGTTCACTTATAAGTATACAGGGTTCATTATTGATGCACCTGTGAAATTTCCATGGGATCGGGCTAGTTACTTTGCCAGGACTAACATTGATCATGAGTTTAACTGGAGGATGGCGAAGGACCCATCCCGAACCGGGGTGATCATCCATTTTTTTGGGGTATCCCATTAATACCTTTACTACAAGTGTTATGAGAAAGATCATTTTCACAGCATGGAATCTCATGAAATTTAATATTCTAGGTTTTTTATCAAATTAAAAGCTAATAAAATTCCATTGTTCAAATTTTAATAAGCACTAGTAAATTGTAGATGTTCACTTATAAGTATACAGGGTTCATTCTCGATGCACCTGTGAAATTTCCATGGGATCGGGCTAGTTACTTTGCCAGGACTAACATTGATCATGAGTTTAACTTGAGGATGGCGAAGGACCCATCCCGAACCGGGGTGATCATCCATCAAGTTTGGGGTATCCCACTAATACCTTTTCTACAAGTGTCATGAGAAAGATCATTTTCACCACATGGAATCACATGAAATTTAATATTCTAGGTTTTTTATCAAATTAAAAGCTAAAAAAATTCCATTGTTCTAATTTTAATAAGCACTAGTAAATCGTGTATAGTAAATTGTAGATGTTCACTTATAAGTATACAGGGTTCATTCTCGATGCACCTGTGAAATTTCCAAGGGTTCGGGCTAGTTACTTTGCCAGGACTAGCATTGATCATGAGTTTAACTGGAGGATGGCGAAAGACCCATCCCGAACTGGGGTGATCATCCATCATGTCTGTGGTATCCCACTAATACCTTTACTACAAGTGTTATGAGAAAGATCATTTTTAACACATGGAATCCCATGAAATTTAATATTCTAGGTTTTTTATCAAATTAAAAGCTAAAAAAATTCCATTGTACAAATTTTAATAAGCACTAGTAAATCGTGTATAGTAAATTGTAGATGCTCACTTATAAGTATACAGGGTTCATTCTCGATGCATCTATGAAATTTCCGTGGGATCGGGCTAGTTACTTTGCCAGGACTAACATTGATCATGAGTTTAACTGGAGGATGGCGAAGGACCCATCCGGAACCGGGGTGATCATCCATTTTTTTGGGGTATCCCATTAATACCTTTACTACAAGTGTTATGAGAAAGATCATTTTCACAGCATGCAATCTCATGAAATTTAATATTCTAGATTTTTTATCAAATTAAAAGCTATTAAAATTCCATTGTTCAAATTTTAATAAGCACTAGTAAATCATGTATAATAAATTGTTGATGATTACTTATAAGTATACAGGGTTCATTCTGGATGCACCAGTGAAATTTCCATGGGATCGGGCTAGTTACTTTGCCAGGGCTAAAATTGATCATGGGTTTAACTGGAGAATGGCGAGGGACCCATCCCGAACCGGGGTGATCATCCGTCTTTTTTGGGGTATCCCATTAATACCTTTACTACAAGTGTTATAAAAAAAGATCATTTTCACCATATGGAATCCCATGAAATTTAATATTCTATGTTTTTTATCAAATTAAAAGCTAATAAAATTCCATTGTTCTAATTTTAATAAGCACTAGTAAATCGTGTATAGTAAATTGTAGATGCTCACTTATAAGTATACAGGGTTCATTCCCGATGCATCTGTGAAATTTCTACGGGATCGGGCTAGTTACTTTGCCAGGACTAACATTGATCATGAGTTTAACTGGAGGATGGCGAAGGTCCCATCCCGAAACGGAGTGATCATCCATCATTTTTGGGGTATCCCACTAATACCTTTACTACAAGTGTCATGAGAAAGATCATTTTCACCACATGGAATCACATGAAATTTAATATTCTAGGTTTTTTATCAAATTAAAAGCTAATAAAATTCCATTGTTTAAATTTTAATAAGCACTACTAAATCGCGTATAGTAATTTGTAGATGGTCACTTATAAGCATACAGGGTTCATTCTTGATGCACCTATGAAATTTCCATGGGATGGGGCTAGTTACTTTGCCAGGACTAACATTGATCATGAGTTTAACTGGAGGATGGTGAAGGACCCATCCGGAACCAGGGTGATCATCCATTTTTTTGGGGTATCCCATTAATACCTTTACTACAAGTTTTATGAGAAAGATCATTTTCACCACATGGAATCACATGAAATTTAATATTCTAGGATTTTTATCAAATTAAAAGCTATTAAAATTCCATTGTTCAAATTTTAATAAGCACTACTAAATCGTGTATAATAAATTTTAGATGGTCACTTATAAGTATACAGGGTTCATTCTGGATGCACCAGTGAAATTTCCGTAGGATCGGGCTAGTAACTTTGCCCGGGCTAACATTGATCATGAGTTTAACTGGAAAATGGCTAGGGACCCATCCCGAACCGGGGTGATCGTCCATCTTTTTGGGGTATCCTATTAAAACCTTTACTACAAGTGTTATGGGAAAGATCATTTTCACCACATGGAATCACATGAAATTTAATATTCTAGGTTTTTTATCAAATTAAAAGCTATTAAAATTCCATTGTTCAAATTTTAATAAGCACTAGTAAATCGTGTATGATAAATTTTAGATTATTACTTACAAGTATACAGGGTTCATTCTGGATGCACCAGTGAAATTTCCGTGGGATCGGGCTAGTTACTTTGCCAGGGCTAACATTGATCATGAGTTTAACTGGAGAATGGCGATGGACCCATCCCAAACCGGGGTGATCATCCGTCTTTTTTGGGGTATCCCATTATTACCTTTACTACAAGTGTTATAAAAAAGATCATTTTCACCACATGGAATCCCATGAAATTTAATATTCTAGGTTTTTTATCAAATTCAAAGCTAATAAAATTCCATTGTTATTATTTTAATAAACACTAGTAAATCGTGTATAGTAAATTGTAGATGTTCACTTATAAGTATACAGGGTTCATTCTTGATGCACCTGTGAAATTTCCATGGGATCGGGCTAGTTACTTTGCCTGGACTAACATTGATCATGTGTTTAACTGGAGGATGGCGAAGGACCCATCCCGAACCGGGGTGATCGTCCGTCTATTTTGGGGTATCCCATTAAAACCTTTACTACAAGTGTTATGAGAAAGATCATTCTTACCACATGGAATCCCATGAAATTTAATATTCTAGGTTTTTTCTCAAATTAAAAGCTAATAAAATTCCATTGTTCTAATTTGATTACGCACTAGTAAATTATGTATAGTAAATTGTAGATGTTCACTTATAAGTATACAGGGTTCATTCTCGATGCACCTGTGAAATTTCCATAGGATCAGGCTAGTTACTTTGCCAAGACTAACATTGATCATGAGTTTAACTGGAGGATGGCGAAGGACCCATCCCGAACCGGGGTGAACATCCATCATTTTTTGGGTATCCCACTAATACCTTTACTACAAGTGTTATGAGAAAGATCATTTTCACCACAAGGAATCATATGAAATTTAATATTCTAGGTTTTTTATCGAATTAAAAGCTAATAAAATTCCATTGTTCAACTTTTAATAAGCACTAGTAAATCGTGTATAGTAAATTATAGATGGCCACTTATAAGCATACAGGGTTCATTCTTGATGCACCTGTGAAATTTCCACGGGATCGGGCTAGTAACTTTTGCAGGACTAAAATTGATCTTGAGTTTAACTGGAGGATGGCGAAGGACCCATCCCGAACCGGGGTGATTATCCATTTTTTTTGGGGTATCCCATTAATACCTTTACTACATGTTTTATGATAAAGATCATTTTCACCACATGGAATCACATGAAATTTAATATTCTAGGTTTTTTTCAAATTCAAAGCTATGAAAATTCCATTGTTCAAATTTTAATAAGCACTAGTAAATCGTGTATGATAAATTGTAGATGATTACTTATAAGTATACAGGGTTCATTCTGGATGCACCTGTGAAATTTCCATGGGATCGGGCTAGTTACTTTTCCAGGGCTAACATTGATCATGCGTTTAACTGGAGAATGGTGAGGGACCCATTCCGAACCGGGGTGATCATCCGTGTTTTTTGGGGTATCCCATTAATACCTTTACTACAAGTGTTATAAAATAGATCATTTTCACCACATGGAATCCCGTGAAATTTAATATTCTTGGTTTTTTATCAAATTCAAAGCTAATAAAATTCCATCGTTATTATTTTAATAAACACTAGTAAATCGTGTATAGTAAATTGTAGATGTTCACTTATAAGTATACAGGGTTCATTCTTGATGCACCTGTGAAATTTCCATGGGATCGGGCTAGTTACTTTGCCAGGACTAACATTGATCATGAGTTTAACTGGAGGATGGCGAAGGTCTCATCCCGAACCGGGGTGATCGTCCGTCTTTTTTGGGGTATCCCATTAAAACCTTTACTACAAGTGTTATGAGAAAGATCATTCTTACCACATGGAATCCCATGAAATTTAATATTCTAGGTTTTTTCTCAAAATAAAAGCTAATAAAATTCCATTGTTCTAATTTTATTACGCACTAGTAAATCATGTATAGTAAATTGTAGATGTTCACTTATAAGTATACAGGGTTCATTCTCGATGCACCTGTGAAATTTCCATGGGATCGGGCTAGTTACTTTGCCAGGACTAACATTGATCTTGAGTTTAACTGGAGGATGGCGAAGGACCCATCCCGAACCGGGGTGATTATCCTTTTTTTTGGGGTATCCCATTAATACCTTTACTACATGTTTTATAATAAAGATCATTTTCACCACATGGAATCACATGAAATTTAATATTCTAGCTTTTTATCAAATTAAAAGCTATTAAAATTCCATTGTTCAAATTTTAATAAGCACTAGTAAATCGTGTATAATAAATTGTAGATGTTCACTTATAAGTATACAGGGTTCATTCTGGATGCACCAGTGAAATTTCCTGAGTTTAACTGGAGAATGGCTAGGGACCCATCCCGAACCGGGGTGATCGTCCATCTTTTTGGGGTATCCCATTAATACCTTTACTGCAAGTGTTATGAGAAAGATCATTTTCACCACATTGAATCACATGAAATTTAATATTCTAGATTTTTTATCAAATTAAAAGCTAATAAAATTCCATTTTTCTTATTTTAATAAACACTAGTAAATCGTGTATAGTAAATTGTAGATGTTCACTTATAAGTATACAGGGTTCATTCTGGATGCACCTGTGAAATTTCCGTGGGATCGGGCTAGTTACTTTGCCAGGGCTAACATTGATCATGAGTTTAACTGGAGAATGGTGAGGGACCCATCCCGAACCGGGGTGATCATCCGTCTTTTTTGGGGTATCCCATTAATACCTTTACTACAAGTGTTATAAAAAAGATCATTTTCACCACATGGAATCCCATGAAATTTAATATTCTGGGTTTTTTATCAAATTAAAAGCTAATAAAATTCCATTTTTCTCATTTTAATAAGCACTAGTAAATCGTGTATAGTAAATTGTTGATGTTCACTTATAAGTATGCAGGGTTCATTCTTCATGCACCTGTGAAATTTCCATGGGATCGGGCTAGTTACTTTGCCAGGACTAACATTGATCATGAGTTTAACTGGAGGATGGCGAAGGACCCATCGCGAACCGGGGTGATCATCCATCATGTTTGGGGTATCCCACTAATACCTTTCCTACAAGTGTCATGAGAAAGATCATTTGCACCACATGGAATCCCATGAAATTTAATATTCTAGGTTCTTTATCAAATTAAAAGCTAATAAAATTCCATTGTTCTAATTTTAATAAGCACTAGTAAATTGTGTATAGTAAATTGTAGATGTTCACTTATAAGTATACAGGGTTCATTCTCGATGCACCTGTGAAATTTCCATGGGATCGGGCTAGTTACTTTGCCAGGACTAACATTGATCATGAGTTTAACTGGAGGATGGCGAAGGACCCATCTCGAACCGGGGTGATCATCCATTATGTTTGGGGTATCCCACTAATGCCTTTACTACAAGTGTCATGAGAAAGATCATTTTCACAGCATGGAATCTCATGAAATTTAATATTTTAGGTTTTTTATCAAATTAAAAGCTAATAAAATTCCATTGTTCTAATTTTAATAAGCACTAGTAAATCGTGTATAGTAAATTGTAGATGTTCACTTATAAGTATACAGGGTTCATTCTCGATGCACCTGTGAAATTTCCATGGGATCGGGCTAGTTACTTTGCCAGGACTAACATTGATCATGAGTTTAACTGGAGGATGGTGAAGGAGCCATCCTGAACCGGGGTGATCATCCATTATGTTTGGGGTATCCCACTAATACCTTTACTACAAGTGTCATGAGAAAGATCATTTTCACCACATGGAATCACATGAAATTTAATATTCTAGGTTTTTTATCAAATTAAAAGCTAATAAAATTCCATTGTTCTTATTTTAATAAACACTAGTAAATCGTGTATAGTAAATTGTAGATGTTCACTTATAAGTATACAGGGTTCATTCTTGATGCACCTGTGAAATTTCCATGGGATCGGGCTAGTTACTTTGCCAGGACTAACATTGATCATGAGTTTAACTGGAGGATGGCGAAGGACCCATCCCGAACCGGGGTGATCATCCATTTTTTTTGGGGTATCCCATTAATACCTTTACTACAAGTGTTATGAGAAAGATCATTTTCATAGCATGGAATCTCATGAAATTTAATATTCTAGGTTTTTTATCAAATTAAAAGCTAATAAAATTCCATTGTTCAAATTTTAATAAGCACTAGTAAATTGTAGATGTTCACTTATAAGTATACAGGGTTCATTCTCGATGCACCTGTGAAATTTCCATGGGATCGGGCTAGTTACTTTGCCAGGACTAACATTGATCATGAGTTTAACTTGAGGATGGCGAAGGACCCATCCCGAACCGGGGTGATCATCCATCATGTTTGGGGTATCCCACTAATACCTTTTCTACAAGTGTCATGAGAAAGATCATTTTCACCACATGGAATCACATGAAATTATATATTCTAGGTTTTTTATCAAATTAAAAGCTAATAAAATTCCATTGTTCTAATTTTAATAAGCACTAGTAAATCATGTATAGTAAATTGTAGATGTTCACTTATAAGTATACAGGGTTCATTCTCGATGCACCTGTGAAATTTCCAAGGGTTCGGGCTAGTTACTTTGCCAGGACTAGCATTGATCATGAGTTTAACTGGAGGATGGCGAAAGACCCATCCCGAACTGGGGTGATCATCCATCATGTCTGTGGTATCCCACTAATACCTTTACTACAAGTGTTATGAGAAAGATCATTTTTTAACACATGGAATCCCATGAAATTTAATATTCTAGGTTTTTTATCAAATTAAAAGCTAAAAAAATTCCATTGTACAAATTTTAATAAGCACTAGTAAATCGTGTATAGTAAATTGTAGATACTCACTTATAAGTATACAGGGTTCATTCTCGATGCATCTGTGAAATTTCCATGGGATCGGGCTAGTTACTTTGCCAGGACTAACATTGATCATGAGTTTAACTGGAGGATGGCGAAGGACCCATCCGGAACCGGGGTGATCATCCATTTTTTTGGGGTATCCCATTAATACCTTTACTACAAGTGTTATGAGAAAGATCATTTTCACAGCATGCAATCTCATGAAATTTAATATTCTAGGTTTTTTATCAAATTAAAAGCTATTAAAATTCCATTGTTCAAATTTTAATAAGCACTAGTAAATCATGTATAATAAATTGTTGATGATTACTTATAAGTATACAGGGTTTATTCTGGATGCACCAGTGAAATTTCCATGGGATCGGGCTAGTTACTTTGCCAGGGCTAAAATTGATCATGGGTTTAACTGGAGAATGGCGAGGGACCCATCCCGAACCGGGGTGATCATCCGTCTTTTTTGGGGTATCCCATTAAGACCTTTACTACAAGTGTTATAAAAAAGATCATTTTCACCATATGGAATCCCATGAAATTTAATATTCTATGTTTTTTATCAAATTAAAAAGCTAATAAAATTCCATTGTTCTTATTTTAATAAACACTAGTAAATCGTGTATAGTAAATTGTAGATATTCACTTATAAGTATACAGGGTTCATTCTTGATGCACCTGTGAAATTTCCATGGGATCGGGCTAGTTACTTTGCTAGGGCTAACATTGATCATGAGTTTAACTGGAGGATGTCGAAGGACCCATCCCGAACCGGGGTGATCGTCCGCCTTTTTTGGTATATCCCATTAATACTTTACTACAAGTGTTATGAGAAAGATCATTTTTAACACATGGAATCCCATGAAATTTAATATTCTAGGTTTTTTATCAAATGAAAAGCTAATAAAATTCCATTGTTCTAATTTTAATAAGCACTAGTAAATCGTGTATAGTAAATTGTAGATGCTCACTTATAAGTATACAGGGTTCATTCTCGATGCATCTGTGAAATTTCTATGGGATCGGGCTAGTTACTTTGCCAGGACTAACATTGATCATGAGTTTAACTGGAGGATGGCGAACGACCCATCCCGAAACGGGGTGATCATCCATCATTTTTGGGGTATCCCACTAATACCTTTACTACAAGTGTCATGAGAAAGATCATTTTCACCACATGGAATCACATGAAATTTAATATTCTAGGCTTTTTATCAAATTAAAAGCTGATAAAATTCCATTGTTTAAATTTTAATAAGCACTAGTAAATCGCGTATAGTAAATTGTAGATGGTCACTTATAAGCATACAGGGTTCATTCTTGATGCACCTATGAAATTTCCATGGGATGGGGCTAGTTACTTTGCCAGGACTAACATTGATCATGAGTTTAACTGGAGGATGGTGAAGGACCCATCCGGAACCGGGGTGATCATCCATTTTTTTGGGGTATCCCATTAATACCTTTACTACAAGTTTTATGAGAAAGATCATTTTCACCACATGGAATCACATGAAATTTAATATTCTAGGATTTTTATCAAATTAAAAGCTATTAAAATTCCATTGTTCAAATTTTAATAAGCACTACTAAATCGTGTATAATAAATTTTAGATGGTCACTTATAAGTATACAGGGTTCATTGTGGATGCACCAGTGAAATTTCCGTAGGATCGGGCTAGTAACTTTGCACGGGCTAACATTGATCATGAGTTTAACTGGAAAATGGCTAAGGACCCATCCCGAACCGGGGTGATCGTCCATCTTTTTGGGGTATCCCATTAACACCTTTACTACAAGTGTTATGGGAAAGATCATTTTCACCACATGGAATCCCATGAAATTTAATATTCTAGGTTTTTTTTCAAATTAAAAGCTAATAAAATTCCATTGTTCTAATTTTAGTACACACTAGTAAATCATGTATAGTAAATTGTAGATGTTCACTTATAAGTATACAGGGTTCATTCTCGATGCACCTGTGAAATTTCCATGGGATCGGGCAAGTTACTTTGCCAGGACTAACATTGATCATGAGTTTAACTGGAGGATGGCGAAGGACCCATCCCGAACTTGGGTGATCGTCCGTCTTTTTTGGGGTATCCCATTAAAACCTTTACTACAAGTGTTATGAGAAAGATCATTCTTACCACATGGAATCCCATGAAATTTAATATTCTAGGTTTTTTTTCAAATTAAAAGCTAATCAAATTCCATTGTTCTAATTTTATTACGCACTAGTAAATCATGTAAAGTAAAATGTAGATGTTCACTTATAAGTATATAGGGTTCATGCTTGATCCACCTGTGAATTCCATGGGATCGGGCTAGTTACTTTGCCAGGACTAACATTGATCATGAGTTTAACTGGAGAATGGCGAGGGACCCATCCCGAACCGGGGTGATCGTCCATCATTTTTGGGGTATCCCACTAATACCTTTACTACAAGTGTTATGAGAAAGATCATTTTCACCACATGGAATCACATGAAATTTAATATTCTATGTTTTTTATCAAATTAAAAGCTAATAAAATTCCATTGTTTAAATTTTAATAAGCACTAGTAAAATCGTGTATAGTAAATTGTAGATGGTCACTTATAAGTATACAGGGTTCATTCTTGATGCACATGTGAAATTTCCATGGGATGGGGCTAGTTACTTTGCCAGGACTAACATTGATCATGAGTTTAACTGGAGGATGGTGAAGGACCCATCCGGAACCGGGGTGATCATCCATTTTTTGGGGGTATCCCATTAATACCTTTACTACAAGTTTTATGAGAAAGATCATTTTCACCACATGGAATCACATGAAATTTAATGTTCTAGGATTTTTATCAAATTAAAAGCTATTAAAATTCCATTGTTCAAATTTTAATAAGCACCAGTAAATCGTGTATAATAAGTTTTAGATGGTCACTTATAAGTATACAGGGTTCATTCTGGATGCACCAGTGAAATTTCCGAAGGATCGGGCTAGTTACTTTGCCCGGGCTAACATTGATCATGAGTTTAACTGGAAAATGGCTAGGGACCCATCCCGAACCGGGGTGATCGTCCATCTTTTTGGGGAATCCCATTAATACCTTTACTACAAGTGTTATGAGAAAGATCATTTTCACCACATGGAATCGCATGAAATTTAATATTCTAGGTTTTTTATCAAATTAAAAGCAATTAAAATTCCATTGTTCAAATTTTAATAAGAACTAGTAAATCGTGTATGATAAATTTTAGATGATTACTTACAAGTATACAGGGTTCATTCTGGATGCACCAGTGAAATTTTCGTGGGATCGGACTAGTTACTTTGCCAGGGCTAACATTGATCATGAGTTTAACTGGAGAATGGCTATGGACCCATCCCGAACCGGGGTGATCATCCGTCTTTTTTGGGGTATCCCATTATTACCTTTACTACAAGTATTATAAAAAAGATCATTTTCACCACATGGAATCACATGAAATTTAATATTCTATGTTTTTTTATCAAATTAAAAGCTAATAAAATTCCATTGTTTAAATTTTAATAAGCACTAGTAAAATCGTGTATAGTAAATTGTAGATGTTCACTTATAAGTATACAGGGTTCATTCTTGATGCACCTGTGAAATTTCCATGGGATCGGGCTAGTTACTTTGCCAGGACTAACATTGATCATGAGTTTAACTGGAGGATGGCGAAGGACCCATCCCGAACCGGGGTGATCGTCCGTCTTTTTTGGGGTATCCCATTAAAACCTTTACTACAATTCTTATGAGAAAGATCATTCTTACCACATGGAATCCCATGAAATTTAATATTCTAGGTTTTTTTTCAAATTAAAAGCTAATAAAATTCCGTTGTTCTAATTTTATTACGCACTAGTAAATTATGTATAGTAAATTGTAGATGTTCACTTATAAGTATACAGGGTTCATTCCCGATGCACCTGTGAAATTTCCATAGGATCAGGCTAGTTACTTTGCCAAGACTAACATTGATCATGAGTTTAACTGGAGGATGGCGAAGGACCCTTCCCGAACCGGGGTGATCATCCATCATTTTTGGGGTATCCCACTAATACCTTTACTACAAGTGTTATGAGAAAGATCATTTTCACCACATGGAATCACATGAAATTTAATATTCTATGTTTTTTATCAAATTAAAAGCTAATAAAATTCCATTGTTCTTATTTTAATAAACACTAGTAAATCGTGTATAGTAAATTGTAGATGTTCACTTATAAGTATACAGGGTTCATTCTTGATGCACCTGTGAAATTTCCATGGGATCGGGCTAGTTACTTTGCCAGGACTAACATTGATCATGAGTTTAACTGGAGGATGGCGAAGGACCCATCCCGAACCGGGGTGATCGTCCGTCTTTTTTGGGGTATCCCATTAAAACCTTTACTACAAGTTTTATGAGAAAGATCATTCTTACCACATGGAATCCCATGAAATTTAATATTCAAGGTTTTTTTTCAAATTAAAAGCTAATAAAATTCCATTGTTCTAATTTTAGTACGCACTAGTAAATCATGTATAGTAAATTGTAGATGTTCACTTATAAGTATACAGGGTTCATTCTCGATGCACCTGTGAAATTTCCATAGGATCAGGGTAGTTAATTTGCCAAGACTAACATTGATCATAAGTTTAACTGGAGGATGGCGAAGGACCCATCCCGAACCGGGGTGATCATCCATCATTTTTGGGGTATCCCACTAATACCTTTACTACAAGTGTCATGAGAAAGATCATTTTCACCACATGGAATCACATGAAATTTAATATTCTATGTTTTTTATCAAATTAAAAGCTAATAAAATTCCATTGTTTAAATTTTAATAGGCACTAGTAAAATCGTGTATAGTAAATTGTAGATGTTCACTTATTAGCATACAGGGTTCATTCTTGATGCACCTATGAAATTTCCATGGGATGGGGCTAGTTACTTTGCCAGGACTAACATTGATCATGAGTTTAACTGGAGGATGGTGAAGGACCCATCCGGAACCGGGGTGATCATCCATTTTTTTGGGGTATCCTATTAATACCTTTACTACAAGTTTTATGAGAAAGATCATTTTCACCACATGGAATCACATGAAATTTAATATTCTAGGATTTTTATCAAATTAAAAGCTATTAAAATTCCATTGTTCAAATTTTAATAAGCACTACTAAATCGTGTATAATAAATTTTAGATGGTCACTTATAAGTATACAGGGTTCATTCTGGATGCACCAGTGAAATTTCCGTAGGATCGGGCTAGTTACTTTGCCCGGGCTAACATTGATCATGACTTTAACTGGAAAATGGCTAGGGACCCATCCCGAACCGGGGTGATCGTCCATCTTTTTGGGGTATCCCATTAATACCTTTACTACAAGTGTTATGAGAAAGATCATTTTCACCACATGGAATCACATGAAATTTAATGTTCTATGTTTTTTATCAAATTAAAAGCTAATAAAATTCCATTGTTTAAATTTTAATAAGCACTAGTAAATCGCGTATAGTAAATTGTAGATGTTCACTTATAAGCATACAGGGTTCATTCTTGATGCACCTATGAAATTTCCATGGGATGGGGCTAGTTACTTTGCCAGGACTAACATTGATCATGAGTTTAACTGGAGGATGGTGAAGGACCCATCCGGAACCGGGGTGATCATCCATTTTTTTGGGGTATCCCATTAATACCTTTACTACAAGTTTTATGAGAAAGATCATTTTCACCACATGGAATCACATGAAATTTAATATTCTAGGATTTTTATCAAATTAAAAGCTATTAAAATTCCATTGTTCAAATTTTAATAAGCACTACTAAATCGTGTATAATAAATTTTAGATGGTCACTTATAAGTATACATGGTTCATTCTGGATGCACCAGTGAAATTTCCGTAGGATCGGACTAGTAACTTTGCCCGGGCTAACATTGATCATGAGTTTAACTGGAAAATGGCTAGGGACCCATCCCGAACCGGGGTGATCGTCCATCTTTTTGGGGTATCCCATTAATACCTTTACTACAAGTGTTATGGGAAAGATCATTTTCACCACATGGAATCACATGAAATTTAATATTCTAGGTTTTTTATCAAATTAAAAGCTATTAAAATTCCATTGTTCAAATTTTAATAAGCACTAGTAAATCGTGTATGATAAATTTTAGATAATTACTTACAAGTATACAGGGTTCATTCTGGATGCACCAGTGAAATTTCCGTGGGATCGGGCTAGTTACTTTGCCAGGGCTAACATTGATCATGAGTTTAACTGGAGAATGGCGATGGACCCATCCCAAACCGGGGTGATCATCCGTCTTTTTTGGGGTATCCCATTATTACCTTTACTACAAGTGTTATAAAAAAGATCATTTTCACCACATGGAATCCCATGAAATTTAATATTCTAGGTTTTTTATCAAATTAAAAGATAATAAAATTCCATTGTTCTTATTTTAATAAACACTAGTAAATCGTGTATAGTAAATTGTAGATGTTCACTTATTAGTATACAGGGTTCATTCTTGATGCACCTGTGAAATTTCCATGGGATCGGGCTAGTTACTTTGCGAGGACTAACATTGATCATGAGTTTAACTGGAGGATGGCGAAGGACCCATCCCGAACCGGGGTGATCGTCCGTCTTTTTTGGGGTATCCCATTAATACCTTTACTACAAGTGTTATGATAAAGATCATACTTACCACATGGAATCCCATGAAATTTAATATTCTAGGTTTTTTTTCAAATTAAAAGTTAATAAAATTCCATTGTTCTAATTTTAGTATGCACTAGTAAATCATGTATAGTAAATTGTAGATGTTCACTTATAAGTATACAGGGTTCATTCTCGATGCACCTGTGAAATTTCCATGGGATCGGGCTAGTTACTTTGCCAGGACTAACATTGATCATGAGTTTAACTGGAGGATGGCGAAGGACCCATCCCGAACCGGGGTGATCATCCGTCTTTTTTGGGGTATCCCATTATTACCTTTACTACAAGTGTTATGAGAAAGATCATTTTCACCACATGGAATCACATGAAATTTAATATTCTAGGTTTTTTTTCAAATTAAAAGCTATTAAAATTCCATTGTTCAAATTTTAATAAGCACTAGTAAATCGTGTATGATAAATTTTAGATGATTACTTACAAGTATACAGGGTTCATTCTGGATGCACCAGTGAAATTTCCGTGGGATTGGGCTAGTTACTTTGCCAGGGCTAACATTGATCATGAGTTTAACTGGAGAATGGCGATGGACCCATCCCGAACCGGGGTGATCATCCGTCTTATTTGGGGTATCCCATTATTACCTTTACTACAAGTGTTATAAAAAAGATCATTTTCAACACATGGAATCCCATGAAATTTAATATTCTAGGTTTTTTATCAAATTAAAAGCTAATAAAATTCCATTGTTCTTATTTTAATAAACATTAGTAAATCGTGTATAGTAAATTGTAGATGTTCACTTATAAGTATACAGGGTTCATTCTTGATGCACCTGTGAAATTTCCATGGGATCGGGCTAGTTACTTTGCCAGGACTAACATTGATCATGAGTTTAACTGGAGGATGGCGAAGGACCCATCCCGAACTTGGGTGATCGTCCGTCTTTTTTGGGGTATCCCATTAAAACCTTTACTACAAGTGTTATGAGAAAGATCATTCTTACCACATGGAATCCCATGAAATTTAATATTCTAGGTTTTTTTTCAAATTAAAAGCTAATCAAATTCCATTGTTCTAATTTTATTACGCACTAGTAAATCATGTATAGTAAATTGTAGATGTTCACTTATAAGTATATAGGGTTCATTCTTGATCCACCTGTGAATTCCATGGGATCGGGCTAGTTACTTTGCCAGGACTAACATTGATCATGAGTTTAACTGGAGAATGGCGAGGGACCCATCCCGAACCGGGGTGATCGTCCATCATTTTTGGGGTATCCCACTAATACCTTTACTACAAGTGTTATGAGAAAGATCATTTTCACCACATGGAATCACATGAAATTTAATATTCTATGTTTTTTATCAAATTAAAAGCTAATAAAATTCCATTGTTTAAATTTTAATAAGCACTAGTAAAATCGTGTATAGTAAATTGTAGATGGTCACTTATAAGTATACAGGGTTCATTCTTGATGCACATGTGAAATTTCCATGGGATGGGGCTAGTTACTTTGCCAGGACTAACATTGATCATGAGTTTAACTGGAGGATGGTGAAGGACCCATCCGGAACCGGGGTGACCATCCATTTTTTTGGGGTATCCCATTAATACCTTTACTACAAGTTTTATGAGAAAGATCATTTTCACCACATGGAATCACATGAAATTTAATGTTCTAGGATTTTTATCAAATTAAAAGCTATTAAAATTCCATTGTTCAAATTTTAATAAGCACCAGTAAATCGTGTATAATAAATTTTAGATGGTCACTTATAAGTATACAGGGTTCATTCTGGATGCACCAGTGAAATTTCCGAAGGATCGGGCTAGTTACTTTGCCCGGGCTAACATTGATCATGAGTTTAACTGGAAAATGGCTAGGGACCCATCCCGAACCGGGGTGATCGTCCATCTTTTTGGGGAATCCCATTAATACCTTTACTACAAGTGTTATGAGAAAGATCATTTTCACCACATGGAATCGCATGAAATTTAATATTCTAGGTTTTTTATCAAATTAAAAGCAATTAAAATTCCATTGTTCAAATTTTAATAAGAACTAGTAAATCGTGTATGATAAATTTTAGATGATTACTTACAAGTATACAGGGTTCATTCTGGATGCACCAGTGAAATTTTCGTGGGATCGGACTAGTTACTTTGCCAGGGCTAACATTGATCATGAGTTTAACTGGAGAATGGCTATGGACCCATCCCGAACCGGGGTGATCATCCGTCTTTTTTGGGGTATCCCATTATTACCTTTACTACAAGTGTTATAAAAAAGATCATTTTCACCACATGGAATCACATGAAATTTAATATTCTATGTTTTTTATCAAATTAAAAGCTAATAAAATTCCATTGTTTAAATTTTAATAAGCACTAGTAAAATCGTGTATAGTAAATTGTAGTGGTCACTTATAAGTATACAGGGTTCATTCTTGATGCACATGTGAAATTTCCATGGGATGGGGCTAGTTACTTTGCCAGGACTAACATTGATCATGAGTTTAACTGGAGGATGGTGAAGGACCCATCCGGAACCGGGGTGATCATCCATTTTTTGGGGGTATCCCATTAATACCTTTACTACAAGTTTTATGAGAAAGATCATTTTCACCACATGGAATCACATGAAATTTAATGTTCTAGGATTTTTATCAAATTAAAAGCTATTAAAATTCCATTGTTCAAATTTTAATAAGCACCAGTAAATCGTGTATAATAAATTTTAGATGGTCACTTATAAGTATACAGGGTTCATTCTGGATGCACCAGTGAAATTTCCGAAGGATCGGGCTAGTTACTTTGCCCGGGCTAACATTGATCATGAGTTTAACTGGAAAATGGCTAGGGACCCATCCCGAACCGGGGTGATCGTCCATCTTTTTGGGGAATCCCATTAATACCTTTACTACAAGTGTTATGAGAAAGATCATTTTCACCACATGGAATCGCATGAAATTTAATATTCTAGGTTTTTTATCAAATTAAAAGCAATTAAAATTCCATTGTTCAAATTTTAATAAGAACTAGTAAATCGTGTATGATAAATTTTAGATGATTACTTACAAGTATACAGGGTTCATTCTGGATGCACCAGTGAAATTTTCGTGGGATCGGACTAGTTACTTTGCCAGGGCTAACATTGATCATGAGTTTAACTGGAGAATGGCTATGGACCCATCCCGAACCGGGGTGATCATCCGTCTTTTTTGGGGTATCCCATTATTACCTTTACTACAAGTGTTATAAAAAAGATCATTTTCACCACATGGAATCACATGAAATTTAATATTCTATGTTTTTTTATCAAATTAAAAGCTAATAAAATTCCATTGTTTAAATTTTAATAAGCACTAGTAAAATCGTGTATAGTAAATTGTAGATGTTCACTTATAAGTATACAGGGTTCATTCTTGATGCACCTGTGAAATTTCCATGGGATCGGGCTAGTTACTTTGCCAGGACTAACATTGATCATGAGTTTAACTGGAGGATGGCGAAGGACCCATCCCGAACCGGGGTGATCGTCCGTCTTTTTTGGGGTATCCCATTAAAACCTTTACTACAATTCTTATGAGAAAGATCATTCTTACCACATGGAATCCCATGAAATTTAATATTCTAGGTTTTTTTTCAAATTAAAAGCTAATAAAATTCCGTTGTTCTAATTTTATTACGCACTAGTAAATCATGTATAGTAAATTGTAGATGTTCACTTATAAGTATACAGGGTTCATTCCCGATGCACCTGTGAAATTTCCATAGGATCAGGCTAGTTACTTTGCCAAGACTAACATTGATCATGAGTTAAACTGGAGGATGGCGAAGGACCCTTCCCGAACCGGGGTGATCATCCATCATTTTTGGGGTATCCCACTAATACCTTTACTACAAGTGTTATGAGAAAGATCATTTTCACCACATGGAATCACATGAAATTTAATATTCTATGTTTTTTATCAAATTAAAAGCTAATAAAATTCCATTGTTCTTATTTTAATAAACACTAGTAAATCGTGTATAGTAAATTGTAGATGTTCACTTATAAGTATACAGGGTTCATTCTTGATGCACCTGTGAAATTTCCATGGGATCGGGCTAGTTACTTTGCCAGGACTAACATTGATCATGAGTTTAACTGGAGGATGGCGAAGGACCCATCCCGAACCGGGGTGATCGTCCGTCTTTTTTGGGGTATCCCATTAAAACCTTTACTACAAGTTTTATGAGAAAGATCATTCTTACCACATGGAATCCCATGAAATTTAATATTCAAGGTTTTTTTTCAAATTAAAAGCTAATAAAATTCCATTGTTCTAATTTTAGTACGCACTAGTAAATCATGTATAGTAAATTGTAGATGTTCACTTATAAGTATACAGGGTTCATTCTCGATGCACCTGTGAAATTTCCATAGGATCAGGGTAGTTAATTTGCCAAGACTAACATTGATCATAAGTTTAACTGGAGGATGGCGAAGGACCCATCCCGAACCGGGGTGATCATCCATCATTTTTGGGGTATCCCACTAATACCTTTACTACAAGTGTCATGAGAAAGATCATTTTCACCACATGGAATCACATGAAATTTAATATTCTATGTTTTTTATCAAATTAAAAGCTAATAAAATTCCATTGTTTAAATTTTAATAGGCACTAGTAAAATCGTGTATAGTAAATTGTAGATGTTCACTTATTAGCATACAGGGTTCATTCTTGATGCACCTATGAAATTTCCATGGGATGGGGCTAGTTACTTTGCCAGGACTAACATTGATCATGAGTTTAACTGGAGGATGGTGAAGGACCCATCCGGAACCGGGGTGATCATCCATTTTTTTGGGGTATCCCATTAATACCTTTACTACAAGTTTTATGAGAAAGATCATTTTCACCACATGGAATCACATGAAATTTAATATTCTAGGATTTTTATCAAATTAAAAGCTATTAAAATTCCATTGTTCAAATTTTAATAAGCACTACTAAATCGTGTATAATAAATTTTAGATGGTCACTTATAAGTATACAGGGTTCATTCTGGATGCGCCAGTGAAATTTCCGTAGGATCGGGCTAGTTACTTTGCCCGGGCTAACATTGATCATGAGTTTAACTGGAAAATGGCTAGGGACCCATCCCGAACCGGGGTGATCGTCCATCTTTTTGGGGTATCCCATTAATACCTCTACTACAAGTGTTATGAGAAAGATCATTTTCACCACATGGAATCACATGAAATTTAATGTTCTATGTTTTTTATCAAATTAAAAGCTAATAAAATTCCATTGTTTAAATTTTAATAAGCACTAGTAAATCGCGTATAGTAAATTGTAGATGTTCACTTATAAGCATACAGGGTTCATTCTTGATGCACCTATGAAATTTCCATGGGATGGGGCTAGTTACTTTGCCAGGACTAACATTGATCATGAGTTTAACTGGAGGATGGTGAAGGACCCATCCGGAACCGGGGTGATCATCCATTTTTTTGGGGTATCCCATTAATACCTTTACTACAAGTTTTATGAGAAAGATCATTTTCACCACATGGAATCACATGAAATTTAATATTCTAGGATTTTTATCAAATTAAAAGCTATTAAAATTCCATTGTTCAAATTTTAATAAGCACTACTAAATCGTGTATAATAAATTTTAGATGGTCACTTATAAGTATACATGGTTCATTCTGGATGCACCAGTGAAATTTCCGTAGGATCGGACTAGTAACTTTGCCCGGGCTAACATTGATCATGAGTTTAACTGGAAAATGGCTAGGGACCCATCCCGAACCGGGGTGATCGTCCATCTTTTTGGGGTATCCCATTAATACCTTTACTACAAGTGTTATGGGAAAGATCATTTTCACCACATGGAATCACATGAAATTTAATATTCTAGGTTTTTTATCAAATTAAAAGCTATTAAAATTCCATTGTTCAAATTTTAATAAGCACTAGTAAATCGTGTATGATAAATTTTAGATTATTACTTACAAGTATACAGGGTTCATTCTGGATGCACCAGTGAAATTTCCGTGGGATCGGGCTAGTTACTTTGCCAGGGCTAACATTGATCATGAGTTTAACTGGAGAATGGCGATGGACCCATCCCAAACCGGGGTGATCATCCGTCTTTTTTGGGGTATCCCATTATTACCTTTACTACAAGTGTTATAAAAAAGATCATTTTCACCACATGGAATCCCATGAAATTTAATATTCTAGGTTTTTTATCAAATTAAAAGATAATAAAATTCCATTGTTCTTATTTTAATAAACACTAGTAAATCGTGTATAGTAAATTGTAGATGTTCACTTATTAGTATACAGGGTTCATTCTTGATGCACCTATGAAATTTCCATGGGATCGGGCTAGTTACTTTGCGAGGACTAACATTGATCATGAGTTTAACTGGAGGATGGCGAAGGACCCATCCCGAACCGGGGTGATCGTCCGTCTTTTTTGGGGTATCCCATTAATACCTTTACTACAAGTGTTATGATAAAGATCATACTTACCACATGGAATCCCATGAAATTTAATATTCTAGGTTTTTTTTCAAATTAAAAGTTAATAAAATTCCATTGTTCTAATTTTAGTATGCACTAGTAAATCATGTATAGTAAATTGTAGATGTTCACTTATAAGTATACAGGGTTCATTCTCGATGCACCTGTGAAATTTCCATGGGATCGGGCTAGTTACTTTGCCAGGACTAACATTGATCATGAGTTTAACTGGAGGATGGCGAAGGACCCATCCCGAACCGGGGTGATCATCCGTCTTTTTTGGGGTATCCCATTATTACCTTTACTACAAGTGTTATGAGAAAGATCATTTTCACCACATGGAATCACATGAAATTTAATATTCTAGGTTTTTTTTCAAATTAAAAGCTATTAAAATTCCATTGTTCAAATTTTAATAAGCACTAGTAAATCGTGTATGATAAATTTTAGATGATTACTTACAAGTATACAGGGTTCATTCTGGATGCACCAGTGAAATTTCCGTGGGATTGGGCTAGTTACTTTGCCAGGGCTAACATTGATCATGAGTTTAACTGGAGAATGGCGATGGACCCATCCCGAACCGGGGTGATCATCCGTCTTTTTTGGGGTATCCCATTATTACCTTTACTACAAGTGTTATAAAAAAGATCATTTTCAACACATGGAATCCCATGAAATTTAATATTCTAGGTTTTTTATCAAATTAAAAGCTAATAAAATTCCATTGTTCTTATTTTAATAAACATTAGTAAATCGTGTATAGTAAATTGTAGATGTTCACTTATAAGTATACAGGGTTCATTCTTGATGCACCTGTGAAATTTCCATGGGATCGGGCTAGTTACTTTGCCAGGACTAACATTGATCATGAGTTTAACTGGAGGATGGCGAAGGACCCATCCCGAACTTGGGTGATCGTCCGTCTTTTTTGGGGTATCCCATTAAAACCTTTACTACAAGTGTTATGAGAAAGATCATTCTTACCACATGGAATCCCATGAAATTTAATATTCTAGGTTTTTTTTCAAATTAAAAGCTAATCAAATTCCATTGTTCTAATTTTATTACGCACTAGTAAATCATGTATAGTAAATTGTAGATGTTCACTTATAAGTATATAGGGTTCATTCTTGATCCACCTGTGAATTCCATGGGATCGGGCTAGTTACTTTGCCAGGACTAACATTGATCATGAGTTTAACTGGAGAATGGCGAGGGACCCATCCCGAACCGGGGTGATCGTCCATCATTTTTGGGGTATCCCACTAATACCTTTACTACAAGTGTTATGAGAAAGATCATTTTCACCACATGGAATCACATGAAATTTAATATTCTATGTTTTTTATCAAATTAAAAGCTAATAAAATTCCATTGTTTAAATTTTAATAAGCACTAGTAAAATCGTGTATAGTAAATTGTAGATGGTCACTTATAAGTATACAGGGTTCATTCTTGATGCACATGTGAAATTTCCATGGGATGGGGCTAGTTACTTTGCCAGGACTAACATTGATCATGAGTTTAACTGGAGGATGGTGAAGGACCCATCCGGAACCGGGGTGACCATCCATTTTTTTGGGGTATCCCATTAATACCTTTACTACAAGTTTTATGAGAAAGATCATTTTCACCACATGGAATCACATGAAATTTAATGTTCTAGGATTTTTATCAAATTAAAAGCTATTAAAATTCCATTGTTCAAATTTTAATAAGCACCAGTAAATCGTGTATAATAAATTTTAGATGGTCACTTATAAGTATACAGGGTTCATTCTGGATGCACCAGTGAAATTTCCGAAGGATCGGGCTAGTTACTTTGCCCGGGCTAACATTGATCATGAGTTTAACTGGAAAATGGCTAGGGACCCATCCCGAACCGGGGAGATCGTCCATCTTTTTGGGGAATCCCATTAATACCTTTACTACAAGTGTTATGAGAAAGATCATTTTCACCACATGGAATCACATGAAATTTAATATTCTAGGTTTTTTATCAAATTAAAAGCAATTAAAATTCCATTGTTCAAATTTTAATAAGAACTAGTAAATCGTGTATGATAAATTTTAGATGATTACTTACAAGTATACAGGGTTCATTCTGGATGCACCAGTGAAATTTTTGTGGGATCGGACTAGTTACTTTGCCAGGGCTAACATTGATCATGAGTTTAACTGGAGAATGGCAATGGACCCATCCCGAACCGGGGTGATCATCCGTCTTTTTTGGGGTATCCCATTATTACCTTTACTACAAGTGTTATAAAAAAGATCATTTTCACCACATGGAATCACATGATATTTAATATTCTATGTTTTTTATCAAATTAAAAGCTAATAAAATTCCATTGTTTAAATTTTAATAAGCACTAGTAAAATCGTGTATAGTAAATTGTAGATGTTCACTTATAAGTATACAGGGTTCATTCTTGATGCACCTGTGAAATTTCCATGGGATCGGGCTAGTTACTTTGCCAGGACTAACATTGATCATGAGTTTAACTGGAGGATGGCGAAGGACCCATCCCGAACCGGGGTGATCGTCCGTCTTTTTTGGGGTATCCCATTAAAACCTTTACTACAATTCTTATGAGAAAGATCATTCTTACCACATGGAATCCCATGAAATTTAATATTCTAGGTTTTTTTTCAAATTAAAAGCTAATAAAATTCCGTTGTTCTAATTTTATTACGCACTAGTAAATCATGTATAGTAAATTGTAGATGTTCACTTATAAGTATACAGGGTTCATTCCCGATGCACCTGTGAAATTTCCATAGGATCAGGCTAGTTACTTTGCCAAGACTAACATTGATCATGAGTTTAACTGGAGGATGGCGAAGGACCCTTCCCGAACCGGGGTGATCATCCATCATTTTTGGGGTATCCCACTAATACCTTTACTACAAGTGTTATGAGAAAGATCATTTTCACCACATGGAATCACATGAAATTTAATATTCTATGTTTTTTATCAAATTAAAAGCTAATAAAATTCCATTGTTTAAATTTTATTAAGCACTAGTAAAATCGTGTATAGTAAATTGTAGATGGTCACTTATAAGTATACAGGGTTCATTATTGATGCACATGTGAAATTTCCATGGGATGGGGCTAGTTACTTTGCCAGGACTAACATTGATCATGAGTTTAACTGGAGGATGGTGAAGGACCCATCCGGAACCGGGGTGATCATCCATTTTTTTGGGGTATCCCATTAATACCTTTACTACAAGTTTTATGAGAAAGATCATTTTCACTACATGGAATCACATGAAATTTAATGTTCCAGGATTTTTATCAAATTAAAAACTATTAAAATTCCATTGTTCAAACTTTAATAAGCACTAGTAAATCGTGTATAATAAATTTTAGATGGTCACTTATAAGTATACAGGGTTCATTCTGGATGCACCAGTGAAATTTCCGTAGGATCGGGCTAGTTACTTTGCCCGGGCTAACATTGATCATGAGTTTAACTGGAGAATGGCGATGGACCCATCCCGAACCGGGGTGATCATCCGTCTTTTTTGGGGTATCCCATTATTACCTTTACTACAAGTGTTATAAAAAAGATCATTTTCACCACATGGAATCCCATGAAATTTAATATTCTAGGTTTTTTATCAAATTAAAAGCTAATAAAATTCCATTGTTCTTATTTTAATAAACACTAGTAAATCGTGTATAGTAAATTGTAGATGTTCACTTATAAGTATACAGGGTTCATTCTTGATGCACCTGTGAAATTTCCATGGGATCGGGCTAGTTACTTTGCCAGGACTAACATTGATCATGAGTTTAACTGGAGGATGGCGAAGGACCCATCCCGAACTGGGGTGATCGTCCGTCTTTTTTGGGTATCCCATTAAAACCTTTACTACAAGTGTTATGAGAAAGATCATTCTTACCACATGGAATCCCATGAAATTTAATATTCTAGGTTTTTTTTCAAATTAAAAGCTAATAAAATTCCATTGTTCTAATTTTATTACGCACTAGGAAATCATGTATAGTAAATTGTAGATGTTCACTTATAAGTATACAGGGTTCATTCTCGATGCACCTGTGAAATTTCCATAGGATCAGGCTAGTTACTTTGCCAAGACTAACATTGATCATGAGTTTAACTGGAGGATGGCGAAGGACCCATCCCGAACCGGGGTGATCATCCATCATTTTTGGGGTATCCCACTAATACCTTTACTACAAGTGTTATGAGAAAGATCATTTTCACCACATGGAATCACATGAAATTTAATATTCTATGTTTTTTATCAAATTAAAAGCTAATAAAATTCCATTGTTTAAATTTTAATAAGCACTAGTAAAATCGTGTATAGTAAATTGTAGATGGTCACTTATAAGTATACAGGGTTCATTCTTGATGAACCTGTGAAATTTCCATGGGATCGGGCTAGTTACTTTGCCAGGACTAACATTGATCATGAGTTTAACTGGAGGATGGTGAAGGACCCATCCGGAACCGGGGTGATCATGCATTTTTTTGGGGTATCCCATTAATACCTTTACTACAAGTTTTATGAGAAAGATCATTTTCACCACATGGAATCACATGAAATTTAATGTTCTAGGATTTTTATCAAATTAAAAGCTATTAAAATTCCATTGTTCAAATTTTAATAAGCACTAGTAAATCGTGTATAATAAATTTTAGATGGTCACTTATAAGTATACAGGGTTCATTCTGGATGCACCAGTGAAATTTCCGTAGGATCGGGCTAGTTACTTTGCCCGGGCTAACATTGATCATGAGTTTAACTGGAAAATGGCTAGGGACCCATCCCGAACCGGGGTGATCGTCCATCTTTTTGGGGTATCCCATTAATACCTTTACTACAAGTGTTATGAGAAAGATCATTTTCACCACATGGAATCACATGAAATTTAATATTCTAGGTTTTTTTATCAAATTAAAAGCTATTAAAATTCCATTGTTCCAATTTTAATAAGAACTAGTAAATCGTGTATGATAAATTTTAGATGATTACTTACAAGTATACAGGGTTCATTCTGGATGCACCAGTGAAATTTTCGTGGGATCGGGCTAGTTACTTTGCCAGGGCTAACATTGATCATGAGTTTAACTGGAGAATGGCGATGGACCCATCCCGAACCGGGGTGATCATCCGTCTTTTTTGGGGTATCGCATTATTACCTTTACTACAAGTGTTATAAAAAAGATCATTTTCACCACATGGTATCACATGAAATTTAATATTCTATGTTTTTTATCAAATTAAAAGCTAATAAAATTCCATTGTTTAAATTTTAATAAGCACTAGTAAAATCGTGTATAGTAAATTGTAGATGTTCACTTATAAGTATACAGGGTTCATTCTTGATGCACCTGTGAAATTTCCATGGGATCGGGCTAGTTACTTTGCCAGGACTAACATTGATCATGAGTTTAACTGGAGGATGGCGAAGGACCCATCCCGAACCGGGGTGATCGTCCGTCTTTTTTGGGGTACCCCATTAAAACCTTTACTACAATTGTTATGAGAAAGATCATTCTTACCACATGGAATCCCATGAAATTTAATATTCTAGGTTTTTTTTCAAATTAAAAGCTAATAAAATTCCGTTGTTCTAATTTTATTACGCACTAGTAAATCATGTATAGTAAATTGTAGATGTTCACTTATAAGTATACAGGGTTCATTCTCGATGCACCTGTGAAATTTCCATAGGATCAGGCTAATTACTTTGCCAAGACTAACATTGATCATGAGTTTAACTGGAGGATGGCGAAGGACCCATCCCGAACCGGGGTGATCATCCATCATTTTTGGAGTATCCCACTAATACCTTTACTACAAGTGTTATGAGAAAGATCATTTTCACCACATGGAATCACATGAAATTTAATATTCTATGTTTTTTATCAAATTAAAAGCTAATAAAATTCCATTGTTTAAATTTTAATAAGCACTAGTAAAATCGTGTATAGTAAATTGTAGATGGTCACTTATAAGTATACAGGGTTCATTCTTGATGCACCTGTGAAATTTCCATGGGATCGGGCTAGTTACTTTGCCAGGACTAACATTGATCATGAGTTTAACTGGAGGATGGTGAAGGACCCATCCGGAACCGGGGTGATCATCCATTTTTTTGGGGTATCCCATTAATACCTTTACTACAAGTTTTATGAGAAAGATCATTTTCACTACATGGAATCACATGAAATTTAATGTTCCAGGATTTTTATCAAATTAAAAACTATTAAAATTCCATTGTTCAAATTTTAATAAGCACTAGTAAATCGTGTATAATAAATTTTAGATGGTCACTTATAAGTATACAGGGTTCATTCTGGATGCACCAGTGAAATTTCCGTAGGATCGGGCTGGTTACTTTGCCCGGGCTAACATTGATCGTGAGTTTAACTGGAAAATGGCTAGGGACCCATCCCGAACCGCGGTGATCGTCCATCTTTTTGGGGTATCCCATTAATACCTTTACTACAAGTGTTATGAGAAATATCATTTTCACCACATGGAATCACATGAAATTTAATATTCTAGGTTTTTTATCAAATTAAAAGCTAATAAAATTTCATTGTTCAAATTTGAATAAGCACTAGTAAATAGTGTATAGTAAATTGTAGATGATCACTTATAAGTATACAGGGTTCATTCTGGATGCACCTGTGAAATTTCCGTGAGATCGGGCTAGTTACGTTTCCAGGACTAACATTGATCATGAGTTTAACTGGAGGATGGTAAGGGACCCATTCCGTACCGGAGTGATCGGCCTTTTTTTTGGGGTATCCCATTAATACCGTTATTACAAGTGTTATGAGAAAGATCATTTTCACCACATGGAATCACATGAAATTTAATATTCTAGGTTTTTTATCAAATTAAAAGCTAATAAAATTCCATTGTTCAAATTTTAATAAGCACTAGTAAATAGCGTATAGTAAATTCCAGATGATCACTTATAAGTATACAGGGTTCATTCTGGAAGCACCTGTGACATTTCCGTGAGATCGGGCTAGTTACTTTGCCAGGACTAACATTGATCATGAGTTTTACTCGAGGATGGGGAGGGACCCATCCCGAACCGGGGTGATCGGCTTTCTTTTTTGGGGTATCCCATAAATACCTTTACTACAAGAGTTATGATAAAGATCATTTTCACCACATGGAATCACATGAAAATTAATATTCTAGGTTTTTTATCAAATTAAAAGCTAATAAAATTCCATTGTTCAAATTTTAATATGCACTAGTAAATAGCGTATAGTAAATTCCAGATGATCACTTATAAGTATACAGGGTTCATTCTGGAAGCACCTGTGAAATTTCCGTGAGATCGGGCTAGTTACTTTGCCAGGACTAACATTGATCATGAGTTTTACTCGAGGATGGGGAGGGACCCATCCCGAACCGGGGTGATCGGCTTTCTTTTTTGGGGTATCCCATAAATACCTTTACTACAAGTGTTATGATAAAGATCATTTTCACCACATGGAATCACATGAAAATTAATATTCTAGGTTTTTTATCAAATTAAAAGCTAATAAAATTCCATTGTTCAAATTTTAATAAGCACTAGTAAATAGCATAGAGTAAATTGTAGATGATCACTTATAAGTATACAGGGTTCATTCTGGATGCAACTGTGAAATTTCCGTGAGATCTGGCTAGTTACTTTGCCAGGACTAACATTGATTATGGGTTTAACTGGAGAATGGCGAGGGACCTATCCCAAACCGGGGTGATTGGCCATCTTTTTTGGGGTATCCCATTAATACCTTTACTACAAGTGTTATGAGAAAGATCAATTTCACCAAATGGAATCACATGAAATTTAATATTCTAGGTTTTTTATCAAATTAAAACCTAATAAATTTCCATTGTTCAAATTTTAACAAGCACTACAAAATCGTGTATAGTAAATTGTAGATGATCACTTATAAGTATACATGGTTTATTCTGGATGATCCTGTGAAATTTCCATGGGATCGGGCTAGTTACATTGCCAGGACTAACATTAATCATGAGTTTAACTGGAGGATGGCGAAGTACCCATCCTGAACCGGGGTGGTCGTCCGTCTTTTTTGGGGTATCCCATTAACACCTTTACTGCAAGTGTTATGAGAAAGATCATTTTCACCACATGGAATCACATGAATTTAAAATTCTAGGTTTTTTATCAAATTAAAAGCTAATAAAATTCCATTGTTCAAATTTTAATAAGCACTAGTAAATAGTGTATAGTAAATTGTAGATGATCACTTATAAGTATACAGGGTTCATTCTGGATGCACCTGTGAAATTTCCGTGAGATCGGGCTAGTTACATTTCCAGGACTAACATTGATCATGAGTTTAACTGGAGGATGGCGAGGGACCCATCCCAAACTGGGGTGATCGACCGTCTTTTTTGGGGTATCCCATTAATACGTTTACTACAAGTGTTATGAGAAAGATCATTTTCACCACATGGAATCACACAAAATTTAATATTCTAGGTTTTTTATCAAATTAAAAGCTAATAAAATTCCTTTGTTCAAATTTTAATAAGCACTAGTAAATTGTGCATAGTAAATAGTAGATGGTCACTTATAAGTATACAGGGTTCATTCTTGATGCACCTGTGAAATTTCCATGGGATCGGGCTAGTTACTTTGCCAGGACTAACATTGATCATGAGTTTAACGGGAGGATGGCGAGGGACCCATCCCGAACTGGGGTGATAGGTCATCTTTGTTGGTGTATCCAATTAATACCTTTACTACAAGTGTCATGAGAAAGATCATTTTCACCTCATGGAATCACATGAAATTTAATATTCTAGGTTTTTTATCAAATTAAAAGCTAATAAAATTCCATTGTTCAAATTTTAATAAGCACTAGTAAATCGTGTATAGTAAATTGTAGATGATCACTTATAAGTATACAGGGTTCATTCTGGATGCATCTGTGAAATTTCCACGGGATCGGGCTAGTTACTCTGCCAGGACTAACATTGATCATGAGTTTAACTGGAGGATGGCGAGGGACCCATCCCGAATCGGGGTGATCCGCCGTCTTTTTTGTGGTATCCCATTAATACCTTTACTACAAGTGTTATGAGAAAGATCAGTTTCACCATATGGATTCACATGAAATTTAATATTCTAGGTTTTTTAACAAATTAAAAGCTAATAAACTTCCATTGTTCAAATTTTTATAAGCACTAGTAAATCGTGTATAGTAAATTGTAGATGATCACTTATAAGTATACAGGGTTCATTCTGGATGCATCTGTGAAATTTCCACGGGATCGGGCTAGTTACTCTGCCAGGACTAACATTGATCATGAGTTTAACTGGAGGATGGCGAGGGACCCATCCTGAACCGGGGTGATCGACCGTCTTTTTTGGGGTATCCCATTAATACCTTTACTACAAGTGTTATGAGAAAGATCATTTTCACCACATGGAATCACATGAAATTTAATATTCTAGGTTTTTTATCAAATTAAAAGCTAATAAAATTCCATTGTTCAAATTTTAATAAGCACTAGTAAATCGTGTATAGTAAATTGTAGATGATCACTTATAAGTATACAGGGTTCATTCTGGATGCACCTGTGAAATTTCCATAGGATCAGGCTAGTTACTTTGCCAAGACTAACATTGATCATGAGTTTAACTGGAGGATGGCGAAGGACCCATCCCGAACCGGGGTGATCATCCATCATTTTTGGGGTATCCCACTAATACCTTTACTACAAGTGTTATGAGAAAGATCATTTTCACCACATGGAATCACATGAAATTTAATATTCTATGTTTTTTATCAAATTAAAAGCTAATAAAATTCCATTGTTCAAATTTTAATAAGCACTAGTAAATAGTGTATAGTAAATTGTAGATGATCACTTATAAGTATACAGGGTTCATTCTGGATGCACCTGTGAAATTTCCGTGAGATCGGGCTAGTTACATTTCCAGGACTAACATTGATCATGAGTTTAACTGGAGGATGGCGAGGGACCCATCCCAAACTGGGGTGATCGACCGTCTTTTTTGGGGTATCCCATTAATACGTTTACTACAAGTGTTATGAGAAAGATCATTTTCACCACATGGAATCACACAAAATTTAATATTCTAGGTTTTTTATCAAATTAAAAGCTAATAAAATTCCTTTGTTCAAATTTTAATAAGCACTAGTAAATTGTGCATAGTAAATAGTAGATGGTCACTTATAAGTATACAGGGTTCATTCTTGATGCACCTGTGAAATTTCCATGGGATCGGGCTAGTTACTTTGCCAGGACTAACATTGATCATGAGTTTAACGGGAGGATGGCGAGGGACCCATCCCGAACTGGGGTGATAGGTCATCTTTGTTGGTGTATCCAATTAATACCTTTACTACAAGTGTCATGAGAAAGATCATTTTCACCTCATGGAATCACATGAAATTTAATATTCTAGGTTTTTTATCAAATTAAAAGCTAATAAAATTCCATTGTTCAAATTTTAATAAGCACTAGTAAATCGTGTATAGTAAATTGTAGATGATCACTTATAAGTATACAGGGTTCATTCTGGATGCATCTGTGAAATTTCCACGGGATCGGGCTAGTTACTCTGCCAGGACTAACATTGATCATGAGTTTAACTGGAGGATGGCGAGGGACCCATCCCGAATCGGGGTGATCCGCCGTCTTTTTTGTGGTATCCCATTAATACCTTTACTACAAGTGTTATGAGAAAGATCAGTTTCACCATATGGATTCACATGAAATTTAATATTCTAGGTTTTTTAACAAATTAAAAGCTAATAAACTTCCATTGTTCAAATTTTTATAAGCACTAGTAAATCGTGTATAGTAAATTGTAGATGATCACTTATAAGTATACAGGGTTCATTCTGGATGCATCTGTGAAATTTCCACGGGATCGGGCTAGTTACTCTGCCAGGACTAACATTGATCATGAGTTTAACTGGAGGATGGCGAGGGACCCATCCTGAACCGGGGTGATCGACCGTCTTTTTTGGGGTATCCCATTAATACCTTTACTACAAGTGTTATGAGAAAGATCATTTTCACCACATGGAATCACATGAAATTTAATATTCTAGGTTTTTTATCAAATTAAAAGCTAATAAAATTCCATTGTTCAAATTTTAATAAGCACTAGTAAATCGTGTATAGTAAATTGTAGATGATCACTTATAAGTATACAGGGTTCATTCTGGATGCACCTGTGAAATTTCCATAGGATCAGGCTAGTTACTTTGCCAAGACTAACATTGATCATGAGTTTAACTGGAGGATGGCGAAGGACCCATCCCGAACCGGGGTGATCATCCATCATTTTTGGGGTATCCCACTAATACCTTTACTACAAGTGTTATGAGAAAGATCATTTTCACCACATGGAATCACATGAAATTTAATATTCTATGTTTTTTATCAAATTAAAAGCTAATAAAATTCCATTGTTCAAATTTTAATAAGCACTAGTAAATAGTGTATAGTAAATTGTAGATGATCACTTATAAGTATACAGGGTTCATTCTGGATGCACCTGTGAAATTTCCGTGAGATCGGGCTAGTTACATTTCCAGGACTAACATTGATCATGAGTTTAACTGGAGGATGGCGAGGGACCCATCCCAAACTGGGGTGATCGACCGTCTTTTTTGGGGTATCCCATTAATACGTTTACTACAAGTGTTATGAGAAAGATCATTTTCACCACATGGAATCACACAAAATTTAATATTCTAGGTTTTTTATCAAATTAAAAGCTAATAAAATTCCTTTGTTCAAATTTTAATAAGCACTAGTAAATTGTGCATAGTAAATAGTAGATGGTCACTTATAAGTATACAGGGTTCATTCTTGATGCACCTGTGAAATTTCCATGGGATCGGGCTAGTTACTTTGCCAGGACTAACATTGATCATGAGTTTAACGGGAGGATGGCGAGGGACCCATCCCGAACTGGGGTGATAGGTCATCTTTGTTGGTGTATCCAATTAATACCTTTACTACAAGTGTCATGAGAAAGATCATTTTCACCTCATGGAATCACATGAAATTTAATATTCTAGGTTTTTTATCAAATTAAAAGCTAATAAAATTCCATTGTTCAAATTTTAATAAGCACTAGTAAATCGTGTATAGTAAATTGTAGATGATCACTTATAAGTATACAGGGTTCATTCTGGATGCATCTGTGAAATTTCCACGGGATCGGGCTAGTTACTCTGCCAGGACTAACATTGATCATGAGTTTAACTGGAGGATGGCGAGGGACCCATCCCGAATCGGGGTGATCCGCCGTCTTTTTTGTGGTATCCCATTAATACCTTTACTACAAGTGTTATGAGAAAGATCAGTTTCACCATATGGATTCACATGAAATTTAATATTCTAGGTTTTTTAACAAATTAAAAGCTAATAAACTTCCATTGTTCAAATTTTTATAAGCACTAGTAAATCGTGTATAGTAAATTGTAGATGATCACTTATAAGTATACAGGGTTCATTCTGGATGCATCTGTGAAATTTCCACGGGATCGGGCTAGTTACTCTGCCAGGACTAACATTGATCATGAGTTTAACTGGAGGATGGCGAGGGACCCATCCTGAACCGGGGTGATCGACCGTCTTTTTTGGGGTATCCCATTAATACCTTTACTACAAGTGTTATGAGAAAGATCATTTTCACCACATGGAATCACATGAAATTTAATATTCTAGGTTTTTTATCAAATTAAAAGCTAATAAAATTCCATTGTTCAAATTTTAATAAGCACTAGTAAATCGTGTATAGTAAATTGTAGATGATCACTTATAAGTATACAGGGTTCATTCTGGATGCACCTGTGAAATTTCCATAGGATCAGGCTAGTTACTTTGCCAAGACTAACATTGATCATGAGTTTAACTGGAGGATGGCGAAGGACCCATCCCGAACCGGGGTGATCATCCATCATTTTTGGGGTATCCCACAAATACCTTTACTACAAGTGTTATGAGAAAGATCATTTTCACCACATGGAATCACATGAAATTTAATATTCTATGTTTTTTATCAAATTAAAAGCTAATAAAATTCCATTGTTTAAATTTTAATAAGCACTAGTAAAATCGTGTATAGTAAATTGTAGATGGTCACTTATAAGTATACAGGGTTCATTCTTGATGAACCTGTGAAATTTCCATGGGATCGGGCTAGTTACTTTGCCAGGACTAACATTGATCATGAGTTTAACTGGAGGATGGTGAAGGACCCATCCGGAACCAGGGTGATCATGCATTTTTTTGGGGTATCCCATTAATACCTTTACTACAAGTTTTATGAGAAAGATCATTTTCACCACATGGAATCACATGAAATTTAATGTTCTAGGATTTTTATCAAATTAAAAGCTATTAAAATTCCATTGTTCAAATTTTAATAAGCACTAGTAAATCGTGTATAATAAATTTTAGATGGTCACTTATAAGTATACAGGGTTCATTCTGGATGCACCAGTGAAATTTCCGTAGGATCGGGCTAGTTACTTTGCCCGGGCTAACATTGATCATGAGTTTAACTGGAAAATGGCTAGGGACCCATCCCGAACCGGGGTGATCGTCCATCTTTTTGGGGAATCCCATTAATACCTTTACTACAAGTGTTATGAGAAAGATCATTTTCACCACATGGAATCACATGAAATTTAATATTCTAGGTTTTTTATCAAATTAAAAGCTATTAAAATTCCATTGTTCAAATTTTAATAAGAACTAGTAAATCGTGTATGATAAATTTTAGATGATTACTTACAAGTATACAGGGTTCATTCTGGATGCACCAGTGAAATTTTCGTGGGATCGGGCTAGTTACTTTGCCAGGGCTAACATTGATCATGAGTTTAACTGGAGAATGGCGATGGACCCATCCCGAACCGGGGTGATCATCCATCTTTTTTGGGGTATCCCATTATTACCTTTACTACAAGTGTTATAAAAAAGATCATTTTCACCACATGGTATCACATGAAATTTAATATTCTATGTTTTTTATCAAATTAAAAGCTAATAAAATTCCATTGTTTAAATTTTAATAAGCACTAGTAAAATCGTGTATAGTAAATTGTAGATGTTCACTTATAAGTATACAGGGTTCATTCTTGATGCACCTGTGAAATTTCCATGGGATCGGGCTAGTTACTTTGCCAGGACTAACATTGATCATGAGTTTAACTGGAGGATGGCGAAGGACCCATCCCGAACCGGGGTGATCATCCGTCTTTTTTGGGGTATCCCATTATTACCTTTACTACAAGTGTTATGAGAAAGATCATTAGCGCCACATGGAATCACATGAAATTTAATATTCTATGTTTTTTATCAAATTAAAAGATAATAAAATTCCATTGTTTAAATTTTAATAAGCACTAGTAAAATCGTGTATAGTAAATTGTAGATGTTCACTTATAAGTATACAGGATTCATTCTTGATGCACCTGTGAAATTTCCATGGGATCGGGCTAGTTACTTTGCCAGGACTAACATTGATCATGAGTTTAACTGGAGGATGGCGAAGGACCCATCCCGAACCGGGGTGATCGTCCGTCTTTTTTGGGGTATCCCATTAAAACCTTTACTACAAGTGTTATGAGAAAGATCATTCTTACCACATGGAATCCTATGAAATTTAATATTCTAGGTTTTTTTCCAGATTAAAAGCTAATCAAATTCCATTGTTCTAATTTTATTACGCACTAGTAAATCATGTATAGTAAATTGTAGATGTTCACTTATAAGTATACAGGGTTCATTCTCGATGCACCTGTGAAATTTCCATAGGATCAGGCTAGTTACTTTGCCAAGACTAACATTGATCATGAGTTTAACTGGAGGATGGCGAAGGACCCATCCCGAACCGGGGTGATCATCCATCATTTTTGGGGTATCCCACTAATACCTTTACTACAAGTGTTATGAGAAAGATCATTTTCACCACATGGAATCACATGAAATTTAATATTCTATGTTTTTTATCAAATTAAAAGCTAATAAATTCCATTGTTTAAATTTTAATAAGCACTAGTAAATCGTGTATGATAAATTTTAGATGATTACTTACAAGTATACAGGGTTCATTCTGGATGCACCAGTGAAATTTCCGTGGGATCGTGCTAGTTACTTTGCCAGGGCTAACATTGATCATGAATTTAACTGGAGGATGGCGAAGGACCCATCCCGAACCGGGGTGATCATCCATCATTTTTGGAGTATCCCACTAATACCTTTACTACAAGTGTTATGAGAAAGATCATTTTCACCACATGGAATCACATGAAATTTAATATTCTATGTTTTTTATCAAATTAAAAGCTAATAAAATTCCATTGTTTAAATTTTAATAAGCACTAGTAAAATCGTGTATAGTAAATTGTAGATGGTCACTTATAAGTATACAGGGTTCATTCTTGATGCACCTGTGAAATTTCCATGGGATCGGGCTAGTTACTTTGCCAGGACTAACATTGATCATGAGTTTAACTGGAGGATGGTGAAGGACCCATCCGGAACCGGGGTGATCATCCATTTTTTTGGGGTATCCCATTAATACCTTTACTACAAGTTTTATGAGAAAGATCATTTTCACCACATGGAATCACATGAATTTTAATGTTCTAGGATTTTTATCAAATTAAAAGCTATTAAAATTCCATTGTTCAAATTTTAATAAGCACTAGTAAATCGTGTATGATAAATTTTAGATGATTACTTACAAGTATACAGGGTTCATTCTGGATGCACCAGTGAAATTTCCGTGGGATCGGGCTTGTTACTTTGCCAGGGCTAACATTGATCATGAGTTTAACTGGAGAATGGCGATGGACCCATCCCGAACCGGGGTGATCATCCGTCTTTTTTGGGGTATCCTATTATTACCTTTACTACAAGTGTTATGAGAAAGATCATTTTCACCACATGGAATCACATAAATTTAATATTCTAGGTTTTTTATCAAATTAAAAGCTTTTAAAATTACATTGTTCTTATTTTAATAAACACTAGTAAATCGTGTATAGTAAATTGTAGATGTTCACTTATAAGTATACAGGGTTCATTCTTGATGCACCTGTGAAATTTCCATGGGATCGGGCTAGTTACTTTGCCAGGACTAACATTGATCATGAGTTTAACTGGAGGATGGCGAAGGACCCATCCCGAACTGGGGTGATCTTCCGTCTTTTTTGGGGTATCCCATTAAAACCTTTACTACAAGTGTTATGAGAAAGATCATTCTTACCACATGGAATCCCATGAAATTTAATATTCTAGGTTTTTTTTCAAATTAAAAGCTAATAAAATTCCATTGTTCTAATTTTATTACGCACTAGTAAATCATGTATAGTAAATTGTAGATGTTCACTTATAAGTATACAGGGTTCATTCTTGATGCACCTGTGAAATTTCCATGGGATCGGGCTAGTTACTTTGCCAGGACTAACATTGATCATGAGTTTAACTGGAGAATGGCGAGGGACCCATCCCGAACCGGGGTGATCGTCCATCATTTTTGGGGTATCCCACTAATACCTTTACTACAAGTGTTATGAGAAAGATCATTTTCACCACATGGAATCACATGAAATTTAATATTCTATGTTTTTTATCAAATTAAACGCTAATAAAATTCCATTGTTTAAATTTTAATAAGCACTAGTAAAATCGTGTATAGTAAATTGTAAATGGTCACTTATAAGTATACAGGGTTCATTCTTGATGCACCTGTGAAATTTCCATGGGATCGGGCTAGTTACTTTGCCAGGACTAACATTGATCATGAGTTTAACTGGAGGATGGCGAAGGACCCATCCCGAACCGGGGTGATCGTCCGTCTTTTTTGGGGTATCCCATTAAAACCTTTACTACAATTGTTATGAGAAAGATTATTCTTACCACATGGAATCCCATGAAATTTAATATTCTAGGTTTTTTTTCAAATTAAAAGCTAATAAAATTCCGTTGTTCTAATTTTATTACACACTAGTAAATCATGTATAGTAAATTGTAGATGTTCACTTATAAGTACATAGGGTTCATTCTCGATGCACCTGTGAAATTTCCATAGGATCAGGCTAGTTACTTTGCCAAGACTAACATTGATCATGAGTTTAACTGGAGGATGGCGAAGGACCCATCCCGAACCGGGGTGATCATCCATCATTTTTGGGGTATCCCACTAATACCTTTACTACAAGTGTTATGAGAAAGATCATTTTCACCACATGGAATCACATGAAATTTAATGTTCTATGTTTTTATCAAATTAAAAGCTAATAAATTCCATTGTATAAATTTTAATAAGCACTAGTAAAATCGTGTATAGTAAATTGTAGATGTTCACTTATAATTATACAGGGTTCATTCTTGATGCACCTGTGAAATTTCCATAGGATCGGGCTAGTTACTTTGCCAGGACTAACATTGATCATGAGTTTAACTGGAGGATGGCGAAGGACCCATCCCGAACCGGGGTGATCGTCCGTCTTTTTTGGGGTATCCCATTAAAACCTTTACTACAATTGTTATGAGAAAGATCATTCCTACCACATGGAATCCCATGAAATTTAATATTCTAGGTTTTTTTTCAAATTAAAAGCTAATAAAATTCCGTTGTTCTAATTTTATTACGCACTAGTAAATCATGTATAGTAAATTGTAGATGTTCACTTATAAGTATACAGGGTTCATTCTCGATGCACCTGTGAAATTTCCATAGGATCAGGCTAGTTACTTTGCCAAGACTAACATTGATCATGAGTTTAACTGGAGGATGGCGAAGGACCCATCCCGAACCGGGGTGATCATCCATCATTTTTGGGGTATCCCACTAATACCTTTACTACAAGTGTTATGAGAAAGATCATTTTCACCACATGGAATCACATGAAATTTAATATTCTATGTTTTTTATCAAATTAAAAGCTAATAAAATTCCATTGTTTAAATTTTAATAAGCACTAGTAAAATCGTGTATAGTAAATTGTAAATGGTCACTTATAAGTATACAGGGTTCATTCTTGATGCACCTGTGAAATTTCCATGGGATCGGGCTAGTTACTTTGCCAGGACTAACATTGATCATGAGTTTAACTGGAGGATGGTGAAGGACCCATCCGGAACCGGGGTGATCATCCATTTTTTTGGGGTATCCCATTAATACCTTTACTACTAGTTTTATGAGAAAGATCATTTTCACCACATGGAATCACATGAACTTTAATGTTCTAGGATTTTTATCAAATTAAAAGCTATTAAAATTCCATTGTTCAAATTTTAATAAGCACTAGTAAATCGTGTATAATAAATTTTAGATGGTCACTCATAAGTATACAGGGTTCATTCTGGATGCACCAGTGAAATTTCCGTAGGATAGGGCTAGTTACTTTGCCCGGGCTAACATTGATCATGAATTTAACTGGAAAATGGCTAGGGACCCATCCCGAACCGGGGTGATCGTCCATCTTTTTGGGGTATCTCATTAATACCTTTACTACAAGTGTTATTAGAAAGATCATTTTCACCACATGGAATCACATGAAATTTAATATTCTAGGTTTTTTATCAAATTAAAAGCTAATAAAATTCCATTGTTCAAATTTTAATAAACACTAGTAAATCGTGTATAGTAAATTGTAGATGATTACTTATAAGTATATAGGGTTCATTCTGGATGAACCAGTGAAATTTCCGTGGGATCAGGCTACTTACTTTGCCAGGACTAACATTGATCATGAGTTTAACTGGAGAATGGCGAGGGACCCATCCCGAACGGGAGTGATCATCCATCTTTTTTGGGGTATCCCATTATTACCTTTACTACAAGTGTTATGAGAAAGATCATTAGCGCCACATGGAATCACATGAAATTTAATATTCTATGTTTTTTATCAAATTAAAAGCTAATAAAATTCCATTCTTTAAATTTTAATAAGCACTAGTAAAATCGTGTATAGTAAATTGTAGATGTTCACTTATAAGTATACAGGATTCATTCTTGATGCACCTGTGAAATTTCCATGGGATCGGGCTAGTTACTTTGCTAGGACTAACATTGATCATGAGTTTAACTGGAGGATGGCGAAGGACCCATCCCGAACCGGGGTGATCGTCCGTCTTTTTTGGGGTATCCCATTAAAACCTTTACTACAAGTGTTATGAGAAAGATCATTCTTACCACATGGAATCCTATGAAATTTAATATTCTAGGTTTTTTTTCAGATTAAAAGCTAATCAAATTCCATTGTTCTAATTTTATTACGCACTAGTAAATCATGTATAGTAAATTGTAGATGTTCACTTATAAGTATACAGGGTTCATTCTCGATGCAACTGTGAAATTTCCATAGGATCAGGCTAGTTACTTTGCCAAGACTAACATTGATCATGAGTTTAACTGGAGGATGGCGAAGGACCCATCCCGAACCGGGGTGATCATCCATCATTTTTGGGGTATCCCACTAATACCTTTACTACAAGTGTTATGAGAAAGATCATTTTCACCACATGGAATCACATGAAATTTAATATTCTATGTTTTTTATCAAATTAAAAGCTAATAAATTCCATTGTTTAAATTTTAATAAGCACTAGTAAATCGTGTATGATAAATTTTAGATGATTACTTACAAGTATACAGGGTTCATTCTGGATGCACCAGTGAAATTTCCGTGGGATCGTGCTAGTTACTTTGCCAGGGCTAACATTGATCATGAATTTAACTGGAGGATGGCGAAGGACCCATCCCGAACCGGGGTGATCATCCATCATTTTTGGAGTATCCCACTAATACCTTTACTACAAGTGTTATGAGAAAGATCATTTTCACCACATGGAATCACATGAAATTTAATATTCTATGTTTTTTATCAAATTAAAAGCTAATAAAATTCCATTGTTTAAATTTTAATAAGCACTAGTAAAATCGTGTATAGTAAATTGTAGATGGTCACTTATAAGTATACAGGGTTCATTCTTGATGCACCTGTGAAATTTCCATGGGATCGGGCTAGTTACTTTGCCAGGACTAACATTGATCATGAGTTTAACTGGAGGATGGTGAAGGACCCATCCGGAACCGGGGTGATCATCCATTTTTTTGGGGTATCCCATTAATACCTTTACTACAAGTTTTATGAGAAAGATCATTTTCACCACATGGAATCACATGAATTTTAATGTTCTAGGATTTTTATCAAATTAAAAGCTATTAAAATTCCATTGTTCAAATTTTAATAAGCACTAGTAAATCGTGTATGATAAATTTTAGATGATTACTTACAAGTATACAGGGTTCATTCTGGATGCACCAGTGAAATTTCCGTGGGATCGGGCTTGTTACTTTGCCAGGGCTAACATTGATCATGAGTTTAACTGGAGGATGGCGAAGGACCCATCCCGAACCGGGGTGATCATCCGTCTTTTTTGGGGTATCCTATTATTTAATATTCTATGTTTTTTATCAAATTAAAAGCTAATAAATTCCATTATTTAAATTTTAATAAGCACTAGTAAAATCGTGTATAGTAAATTGTAGATGGTCACTTATAAGCATACAGGGTTCATTCTTGATGCACCTATGAAATTTCCATGGGATGGGGCTAGTTACTTTTCCAGGACTAACATTGATCATTAGTTTAACTGGAGGATGGTGAAGGACCCATCCGGAACCGGGGTGATCATCCATTTTTTTTTTGGGATATCCCATTAATACCTTTACTACAAGTTTTATGAGAAAGATCATTTTCAACACATGGAATCCCGTGAAATTTAATATTCTAGGTTTTTTATCAAATTAAAAGATAATAAAATTCCATTGTTCTAATTTTAATAAGCACTAGTAAATCGTGTATGATAAATTTTAGATGATTACTTACAAGTATACAAGGTTTATTCTGGATGCACCAGTGAAATTTCCGTGGGATCGGGCTAGTTACTTTGCCATGGCTAACATTGATCATGAGTTTAACTGGAGAATGGCGATGGACCCATCCCGAACCGGGGTGATCATCCGTCTTTTTTGGGGTATCCCATTATTACCTTTACTACAAGTGTTATGAGAAAGATCATTTTCACCACATGGAATCACATAAATTTAATATTCTAGGTTTTTTATCAAATTAAAAGCTATTAAAATTCCATTGTTCAAATTTTAATAAGCACTAGTAAATCGTGTATGATAAATTTTAGATGATTACTTACAAGTATACAGGGTTCATTCTGGATGCACCAGTGAAATCTCCGTGGGATCGGGCTAGTTACTTTGCCAGGGCTAACATTGATCATGAGTTTAACTGGAGAATGGCGATGGACCCATCCCGAACAGTGGTGATCATCCGTCTTTTTTGGGGTATCCCATTATTACCTTTACTACAAGTGTTATGAGAAAGATCATTTTCACCACATGGAATCACATGAAATTTAATATTCTATGTTTTTTATCAAATTAAAAGCTAATAAAATTCCATTGTTTAAATTTTAATAAGCACTAGTAAAATCGTGTATAGTAAATTGTAGATGTTCACTTATAAGTATACAGGGTTCATTCTTGATGCACCTGTGAAATTTCCATGGGATCGGGCTAGTTACTTTGCCAGGACTAACATTGATCATGAGTTTAACTGGAGGATGGCGAAGGACCCATCCCGAACTGGGGTGATCTTCCGTCTTTTTTGGGGTATCCCATTAAAACCTTTACTACAAGTGTTATGAGAAAGATCATTCTTACCACATGGAATCCCATGAAATTTAATATTCTAGGTTTTTTTTCAAATTAAAAGCTAATAAAATTCCATTGTTCTAATTTTATTACGCACTAGTAAATCATGTATAGTAAATTGTAGATGTTCACTTATAAGTATATAGGGTTCATTCTTGATCCACCTGTGAATTCCATGGGATCGGGCTAGTTACTTTGCCAGGACTAACATTGATCATGAGTTTAACTGGAGAATGGGGAGGGACCCATCCCGAACCGGGGTGATCGTCCATCATTTTTGGGGTATCCCACTAATACCTTTACTACAAGTGTTATGAGAAAGATCATTTTCACCACATGGAATCACATGAAATTTAATATTCTATGTTTTTTATCAAATTAAAAGCTAATAAAATTCCATTGTTTAAATTTTAATAAGCACTAGTAAAATCGTGTATAGTAAATTGTAGATGGTCACTTATAAGTATACAGGGTTCATTCCTGATGCACCTGTGAAATTTCCATGGGATCGGGATAGTTACTTTGCCAGGACTAACATTGATCATGAGTTTAACTGGAGGATGGCGAAGGACCCATCCCGAACCGGGGTGATCGTCCGTCTTTTTTGGGGTATCCCATTAAAACCTTTACTACAATTGTTATGAGAAAGATCATTCTTACCACATGGAATCCCATGAAATTTAATATTCTAGGTTTTTTTTCAAATTAAAAGCTAATAAAATTCCGTTGTTCTAATTTTATTACGCACTAGTAAATCATGTATAATAAATTGTAGATGTTCACTTATAAGTATATAGGGTTCATTCTCGATGCACCTGTGAAATTTCCATAGGATCAGGCTAGTTACTTTGCCAAGACTAACATTGATCATGAGTTTAACTGGAGGATGGCGAAGGACCCATCCCGAACCAGGGTGATCATCCATCATTTTTGGGGTATCCCACTAATACCATTACTACAAGTGTTATGAGAAAGATCATTTTCACCACATGGAATCACATTAAATTTAATATTCTATGTTTTTTATCAAATTAAAAGCAAATAAATTCCATTGTTTAAATTTTAATAAGCACTAGTAAAATCGTGTATAGTAAATTGTAGATGTTCACTTATAAGTATACATGGTTCATTCTTGATGCACCTGTGAAATTTCCATAGGATCGGGCTAGTTACTTTGCCAGGACTAACATTGATCATGAGTTTAACTGGAGGATGGCGAAGGACCCATCCCGAACCGGGGTGATCGTCCGTCTTTTTTGGGGTATCCCATTAAAACCTTTACTACAATTGTTATGAGAAAGATTATTCTTACCACATGGAATCCCATGAAATTTAATATTCTGGGTTTTTTTTCAAATTAAAAGCTAATAAAATTCCGTTGTTCTAATTTTATTACGCACTAGTAAATCATGTATAGTAAATTGTAGATGTTCACTTATAAGTATACAGTGTTCATTCTCGTTTCACCTGTGAAATTTCCATAGGATCAGGCTAGTTACTTTGCCAAGACTAACATTGATCATGAGTTTAACTGGAGGATGGCGAAGGACCCATCCCGAACCGGGGTGATCATCCATCATTTTTGGGGTATCCCACTAATACCTTTACTACAAGTGTTATGAGAAAGATCATTTTCACCACATGGAATCACATGAAATTTAATATTCTATGTTTTTTATCAAATTAAAAGCTAATAAAATTCCATTGTTTAAATTTTAATAAGCACTAGTAAAATCGTGTATAGTAAATTGTAGATGGTCACTTATAAGTATACAGGGTTCATTCTTGATGCACCTGTGAAATTTCCATGGGATCGGGCTAGTTACTTTGCCAGGACTAACATTGATCATGAGTTTAACTGGAGGATGGTGAAGGACCCATCCGGAACCGGGGTGATCATCCATTTTTTTGGGGTATCCCATTAATACCTTTACTACTAGTTTTATGAGAAAGATCATTTTCACCACATGGAATCACATGAAATTTAATGTTCTAGGATTTTTATCAAATTAAAAGCTATAAAAATTCCATTGTTCAAATTTTAATAAGCACTAGTAAATCGTGTATAATAAATTTTAGATGGTCACTCATAAGTATACAGGGTTCATTCTGGATGCACCAGTGAAATTTCCGTAGGATAGGGCTAGTTACTTTGCCCGGGCTAACATTGATCATGAATTTAACTGGAAAATGGCTAGGGACCCATCCCGAACCGGGGTGATCGTCCATCTTTTCGGGGTATCCCATTAATACCTTTACTACAAGTGTTATGAGAAAGATCATTTTCACCACATGGAATCACATGAAATTTAATATTCTAGGTTTTTTATCAAATTAAAAGTTATTAAAATTCCATTGTTCAAATTTTAATAAGCACTAGTAAATCGTGTATGATAAATTTTAGGTGATTACTTACAAGTATACAGGGTTCATTCTGGATGCACCAGTGAAATTTCCGTGGGATCGGGCTAGTTACTTTGCCAGGGCTAATATTGATCATGAGTTTAACTGGAGAATGGCGATGGACCCATCCCGAACCGGGGTGATCATCCGTCTTTTTTGGGGTATCCCATTATTACCTTTACTACAAGTGTTATGAGAAAGATCATTTTCACCACATGGAATCACATGAAATTTAATATTCTATGTTTTTTATCAAATTAAAAGCTACTAAAATTCCATTGTTTAAATTTTAATAAGCACTAGTAAAATCGTGTATAGTAAATTGTAGATGTTCACTTATAAGTATACAGGGTTCATTCTTGATGCACTTGTGAAATTTCCATGGGATCGGGCTAGTTACTTTGCCAGGACTAACATTGATCATGAGTTTAACTAGAGGATGGCGAAGGATCCATCCCGAACCGGGGTGATCGTCCGTCTTTTTTGGGGTATCCCATTAAAACCTTTACTACAAGTGTTATGAGAAAGATCATTCTTACCACATGGAATCCCATGAAATTTAATATTCTAGGTTTTTTTCAAATTAAAAGCTAATCAAATTCCATTGTTCTAATTTTATTACGCCCTAGTAAATCATGTATAGTAAATTGTAGATGTTCACTTATAAGTATACAGGGTTCATTCTCGATGCACCTGTGAAATTTCCATAGGATCAGGCTAGTTACTTTGCCAAGACTAACATTGATCATGAGTTTAACTGGAGGATGGCGAAGGACCCATCCCGAACCGGGGTGATCGTCCGTCTTTTTTGGGGTATCCCATTAAAACCTTTACTACAAGTGTTATGAGAAAGATCATTCTTACCACATGGAATCCCATGAAATTTAATATTCTAGGTTTTTTTTCAAATTAAAAGCTAATAAAGTTCCATTGTTCTAATTTTATTACGCACTAGTAAATCATGTATAGTAAATTGTAGATGTTCACTTATAAGTATACAGGGTTCATTCTCGATGCACCTGTGAAATTTCCATAGGATCAGGTTAGTTACTTTGCCAAGACTAACATTGATCATGAGTTTAACTGGAGGATGGCGAAGGACCCATCCCGAACCGGGGTGATCATCCATCATTTTTGGGGTATCCCACTAATACCTTTACTACAAGTGTTATGAGAAAGATCATTTTCACCACATGGAATCACATGAAATTTAATATTCTATGTTTTTTATCAAATTAAAAGCTAATAAATTCCATTATTTAAATTTTAATAAGCACTAGTAAAATCGTGTATAGTAAATTGTAGATGGTCACTTATAAGCATACAGGGTTCATTCTTGATGCACCTATGAAATTTCCATGGGATGGGGCTAGTTACTTTTCCAGGACTAACATTGATCATTAGTTTAACTGGAGGATGGTGAAGGACCCATCCGGAACCGGGGTGATCATCCATTTTTTTTTTGGGATATCCCATTAATACCTTTACTACAAGTTTTATGAGAAAGATCATTTTCAACACATGGAATCCCGTGAAATTTAATATTCTAGGTTTTTTATCAAATTAAAAGATAATAAAATTCCATTGTTCTAATTTTAATAAGCACTAGTAAATCGTGTATGATAAATTTTAGATGATTACTTACAAGTATACAAGGTTTATTCTGGATGCACCAGTGAAATTTCCGTGGGATCGGGCTAGTTACTTTGCCATGGCTAACATTGATCATGAGTTTAACTGGAGAATGGCGATGGACCCATCCCGAACCGGGGTGATCATCCGTCTTTTTTGGGGTATCCCATTATTACCTTTACTACAAGTGTTATGAGAAAGATCATTTTCACCACATGGAATCACATAAATTTAATATTCTAGGTTTTTTATCAAATTAAAAGCTATTAAAATTCCATTGTTCAAATTTTAATAAGCACTAGTAAATCGTGTATGATAAATTTTAGATGATTACTTACAAGTATACAGGGTTCATTCTGGATGCACCAGTGAAATCTCCGTGGGATCGGGCTAGTTACTTTGCCAGGGCTAACATTGATCATGAGTTTAACTGGAGAATGGCGATGGACCCATCCCGAACAGTGGTGATCATCCGTCTTTTTTGGGGTATCCCATTATTACCTTTACTACAAGTGTTATGAGAAAGATCATTTTCACCACATGGAATCACATGAAATTTAATATTCTATGTTTTTTATCAAATTAAAAGCTAATAAAATTCCATTGTTTAAATTTTAATAAGCACTAGTAAAATCGTGTATAGTAAATTGTAGATGTTCACTTATAAGTATACAGGGTTCATTCTTGATGCACCTGTGAAATTTCCATGGGATCGGGCTAGTTACTTTGCCAGGACGAACATTGATCATGAGTTTAACTGGAGGATGGCGAAGGACCCATCCCGAACCGGGGTGATCGTCCGTCTTTTTTGGGGTATCCCATTAAAACCTTTACTACAAGTGTTATGAGAAAGATCATTCTTACCACATGGAATCCCATGAAATTTAATATTCTAGGTTTTTTTTCAAATTAAAAGCTAATCAAATTCCATTGTTCTAATTTTATTACGCACTAGTAAATCATGTATAGTAAATTGTAGATGTTCACTTATAAGTATACAGGGTTCATTCTCGATGCACCTGTGAAATTTCCATAGGATCAGGCTAGTTACTTTGCCAAGACTAACATTGATCATGAGTTTAACTGGAGGATGGCGAAGGACCCATCCCGAACCGGGGTGATCATCCATCATTTTTGGGGTATCCCACTAATACCTTTACTACAAGTGTTATGAGAAAGATCATTTTCACCACATGGAATCACATGAAATTTAATATTCTATGTTTTTTATCAAATTAAAAGCTAATAAAATTCCATTGTTTAAATTTTAATAAGCACTAGTAAAATCGTGTATAGTAAATTGTAGATGTTCACTTATAAGTATACAGGGTTCATTCTTGATGCACCTGTGAAATTTCCATGGGATCGGGCTAGTTACTTTGCCAGGACGAACATTGATCATGAGTTTAACTGGAGGATGGCGAAGGACCCATCCCGAACCGGGGTGATCGTCCGTCTTTTTTGGGGTATCCCATTAAAACCTTTACTACAAGTGTTATGAGAAAGATCATTCTTACCACATGGAATCCCATGAAATTTAATATTCTAGGTTTTTTTTCAAATTAAAAGCTAATCAAATTCCATTGTTCTAATTTTATTACGCACTAGTAAATCATGTATAGTAAATTGTAGATGTTCACTTATAAGTATACAGGGTTCATTCTCGATGCACCTGTGAAATTTCCATAGGATCAGGCTAGTTACTTTGCCAAGACTAACATTGATCATGAGTTTAACTGGAGGATGGCGAAGGACCCATCCCGAACCGGGGTGATCATCCATCATTTTTGGGGTATCCCACTAATACCTTTACTACAAGTGTTATGAGAAAGATCATTTTCACCACATGGAATCACATGAAATTTAATATTCTATGTTTTTTATCAAATTAAAAGCTAATAAAATTCCATTGTTTAAATTTTAATAAGCACTAGTAAAATCGTGTATAGTAAATTGTAGATGGTCACTTATAAGTATACAGGGTTCATTCTTGATGCACCTGTGAAATTTCCATGGGATCGGGCTAGTTACTTTGCCAGGACTAACATTGATCATGAGTTTAACTGGAGGATGGTGAAGGACCCATCCGGAACCGGGGTGATCATCCATTTTTTTGGGGTATCCCATTAATACCTTTACTACTAGTTTTATGAGAAAGATCATTTTCACCACATGGAATCACATGAAATTTAATGTTCTAGGATTTTTATCAAATTAAAAGCTATAAAAATTCCATTGTTCAAATTTTAATAAGCACTAGTAAATCGTGTATAGTAAATTGTAGATGGTCACTTATAAGCATACAGGGTTCATTCTTGATGCACCTATGAAATTTCCATGGGATGGGGCTAGTTACTTTGCCAGGACTAACATTGATCATGAGTTTAACTGGAGGATGGTGAAGGACCCATCCGGAACCGGGGTGATCATCCATTTTTTTTGGGGTATCCCATTAATACCTTTACTACAAGTTTTATGAGAAAGATCATTTTCAACACATGGAATCCCATGAAATTTAATATTCTAGGTTTTTTACCAAATTAAAAGATAATAAAATTCCATTGTTCTAATTTTAATAAGCACTAGTAAATCGTGTATGATAAATTTTAGATGATTACTTACAAGTATACAGGGTTCATCCTGGATGTACCAGTGAAATTTCCGTGGGATCGGGCTAGTTACTTTGCCAGGGCTAACATTGATCATGAGCTTAACTGGAGAATGGCGATGAACCCATCCCGAACCGGGGTGATCATCCGACTTTTTTGGGGTATCCCATTATTACCTTTACTACAAGTGTTATGAGAAAGATCATTTTCACCACATGGAATCACATAAATTTAATATTCTAGGTTTTTTATCAAATTAAAAGCTATTAAAATTCCATTGTTCAAATTTTAATAAGCACTAGTAAATCGTGTATGATAAATTTTAGATGATTACTTACAAGTATACAGGGTTCATTCTGGATGCACCAGTGAAATTTCCGTGGGATCGGGCTAGTTACTTTGCCAGGGCTAACATTGATCATGAGTTTAACTGGAGAATGGCGATGGACCCATCCCGAACCGGGGTGATCATCCGTCTTTTTTGGGGTATCCCATTATTACCTTTACTACAAGTGTTATGAGAAAGATCATTTTCACCACATGGAATCACATGAAATTTAATATTCTAGGTTTTTTTCAAATTAAAAGCTATTAAAATTCCATTGATCAAATTTTAATAAGCACTAGGAAATCGTGTATGATAAATTTTAGATGATTACTTACAAGTATACAGGGTTCATTCTGGATGCACCAGTGAAATTTCCGTGAGATTGGGCTAGTTACTTTGCCAGGGCTAACATTGATCATGAGTTTAACTGGAGAATGGCGATGGACCCATCCCGAACCGGGGTGATCATCCATCTTTTTTTGGGTATCCCATTATTACCTTTACAACAAGTGTTATAAAAAATATCATTTTCACCACATGGAATCCCATGAAATTTAATATTCTAGGTTTTTTATCAAATTAAAAGCTAATAAAATTCCATTGATCTTATTTTAATAAACACTAGTAAATCATGTATAGTAAATTGTAGATGTTCACTTATAAGTATACAGGGTTCATTCTTGATGTACCTGTGAAATTTCCATGGGATCGGGCTACTTACTTTGCCATGACTAACATTGATCATGAGTTTAACTAGAGGATGGCAAAGGACACATCCCGAACCGGGGTGATCATCCATCATTTTTGGGGTATCCCATTAATACCTTTACTACAAGTGTTATGAAAAAGATCATTTTCACCACATGAAATCACATGGAATTTAATATTCTAGGTTTTTTATCAAATTAAAAGCTAATAAAATTCCATTGTTCTTATTTTAATAAGCACTAGTAGATCGTGTACAGTAAATTGTAGATGGTCACTTATAAGTATATAGGGTTCATTATTGATCCACCTGTGAATTCCATGGGATCGGGCTAGTTACTTTGCCAGGACTAACATTGATCATGAGTTTAACTGGAGAATGGCGAGGGACCCATCCCGAACCGGGGTGATCATCCGTCTTTTTTGGGGTATCTCATTAATACCTTTACTACAAGTGTAATAAAAAAGATCATTTTCACCACATGGAATCCCATGAAATTTAATATTCTAGATTTTTAATAATATTAAAAGCTAATAAAATTCCATTGTTCTAATTTTAATAAGCACTAGTAAATCGTGTAAAGTAAATTGTAGATGATTACTTATAAGTATACAGGGTTCATTCTGGATGCACCAATGAAATTTCCGTGGGATCGGGCTAGTTACTTTGCCAGGGCTAACATTGATCATGAGTTTAACTGGAGAATGGCGAGGGACCCATCCCGAACCGGGGTGATCGTCCGTCTTTTTTGGGGTATCCCATTAATACCTTTACTACAAGTGTTATGAGAAAGATCATTTTCACCACATGGAATCACATGAAATTTAATATTCTAGGTTTTTTATCAAATTAAAAGCTATTAAAATTCCATTGTTCAAATTTTAATAAGCACTAGTAAATCGTGTATAGTAAATTGTAGATGGTCACTTATAAGTATACAGGGTTCATTCTGGATGCACCTGTGAAATTTCCATGGGTTCGGGCTAGTTACTTTGCCAGGACTAACATTGATCCTGAGTTTAACTGGAGGATGGCGAAGGACCCATCCCGAACCGGGGTGATCATCCATTTTTTTGGGGTATCCCATTACTACCTTTACTACAAGTGTTATGAGAAAGATCATTCTCACAGCATGGAATCTAATGAAATTTAATATTCTAGGTTTTTTACCAAATTAAAAGCTATTAAAATTCCATTGTTCAAATTTTAATAAGCACTAGTAAATCGTGTATAATAAATTTTTGATGATTACTTATAAGTATACAGGGTTCATTCTGGATGCACCAGTGAAATTTCCATGGGATCGGGCTAGTTACTTTGCCAGGGCTAACATTGATCATGTGTTTAACTGGAGAATGGAGAGGGACCCATCCCGAACAGGGGTGATCATCCATCTTTTTTGGGGTACGCCATTAATACCTTTACTACAAGTTTTATGAGAAAGATCATTTTCACCACATGGAATCACATGAAATTTAATATCATGGTTTTTTATCAAATTAAAAGCAAATAAAGTTCCATTGTTCTTATTTTGATAAGCACTAGTAAATCGTGTATGATAAATTGTAGATGATTACCTATAAGTATACAGGGTTCATTTGTAGATGTTCACTTATAAGTATACAGGGTTCATTCTGTATAGTAAATTGTAGATGTTCACTTATAAGTATACAGGGTTCATTCTGGATGCACCTGTGAAATTTCCATGGGATTGGGCTAGTTTCTTTGCCAGGTCTAAAATTGATCATGAGTTTAACTGGAGGATGGCGAGGGACCCATCCCGAACCAGTGTGATCGGCCTTCTTTTTTGGGGTAACCCATTAATACCTTTACTACAAGTGTTATGAGAAAGATCATTTTCACCACATGGAATCACATGAAATTTAATATTCTAGGTATTTTATCAAATTAAAAGCTATTAAAATTCCATTGTTCAAATTTTAATAAGCACTAGTAAATCGTGTATAATAAATTGTAGATGATTAATTATAAGTATACAGGGTTCATTCTGGATGCACCAGTGAAATTTCCGTGGGATCGGGCTAGTTACTTTGCCAGGGCTAACATTGATCATGAGTTTAACTGGAGAATGGCGAGGGACCCTTCCCGAACCGGGTTGATCGTCCATCTTTTTTGGGGTATCCCATTAATACCTTTACTACAAGTGTTACGAGAAAGATCATTTTCACCACATGGAATCACATGAAATTTAATATTCTAGGTTTTTTATCAAATTAAAAGATAATAAAGTTCCATTGTTCTTATTTTAATAAGCACTAGTAGATCGTATAGTAAATTGTAGATGGTCACTTATAAGTATACAGGGTTCATTCTTGATGCACCTATGAATTCCATGGGATCGGGCTAGTTACGTTGCCAGGACTAACATTGATCATGAGTTTAACTGGAGGATGGCGAAGGACCCATCCCGAACCGGGGTGATCATCCTTCTTTTTTCGGGTAACCCATTAATACCTTTACTACAAGTGTTATGAGACAGATCATTTTCACCACATGGAATCACATGAAATTTAATATTCTAGGTATTTTATCAAATTAAAAGCTATTAAAATTCCATTGTTCAAATGTTAATAAGCACTAGTAAATCGTGTATAATAAATTGTAGATGATTACTTATAAGTATACAGGGTTCATTCTGGATGCACCTGTGAAATTTCCATGGGATCGGGCTAGTTTCTTTGCCAGGTCTAAAATTGATCAGGAGTTTAACTGGAGGATGGCGAGGGACCCATCCCGAACCGGGGTGATCTTCCATCTTTTTTGGGATATCCCATTAATACCATTACTACAAGTGTTATGAGAAAGATCATTTTCACCACATGGAATCACATGAAATTTAATATTCTAGGTTTTTTATCAAATTAAAAGCAAATAAAATTCCATTGTTCAAATTTTAATAAGCACTAGTATATCGTGTATAGTAAATTGTAGATGGTCACTTATAAGTAGACATGGTTCATTCTTGATGCACCAGTGAAATTTCCATGGGATCGGGCTAGTTACTTTGCCAGGGCTAGCATTGATCATGAGTTTAACTGGAGAATGGCGAGGGACCCATCCCGACCCGAGTTGATCGTCCATCTTTTTTGGGGTATCCCATTAATACCATTACTACAAGTGTTATGAGAAAGATCATTTTCACCACATGGAATCACATGAAATTTAATATTCTAGGTTTTTTTATCAAATTAAAAGCTATTAAAATTCCATTGTTGAAATTTTAATAAGCACTAGTAAATCGTGTATAATAAATTGCAGATGATTACTTATAAGTATACAGGGTTCATTCTGGATGCACCTGTGAAATTTCCATGGGATCGGGCTAGTTACATTGCCAGGACTAACATTAATCATGAGTTTAACTGGAGGATGGCGAAGTACCCATCCCGAACCGGGGTGGTCGTCTATCTTTTTTAGGGTATCCCATTAATACCTCTACTTCAAGTGTTATGAGAAAGATCATTTTCACCACATGGAATCTCATGAAATTTAATATTCTAGGTTTTTTATCAAATTAAAAGCTAATAAAATTCCAATGTTCAAATTTTAATAAGCACTAGTATATCGTGTATAGTAAATTGTAGATGGTCACTTATAAGTATACAGGGTTCATTCTTGATGCACCAGTGAAATATCCATGGGATCGGGCTAGTTACTTTGCCAGGGCTAACATTGATCATGAGTTTAACTGGAGAATGGCGGGGGACCCATCCCGAACCGGGTTGATCGTCCATCTTTTTTGGGGTATCCCATTAATACCTTTACAACAAGTGTTATGAGAAAGATCATTTTCACCACATGGAATCACATGAAATTTATTATTCTAGGTATTTTTATCAAATTAAAAGATAATAAAATTCCATTGTTCAAATTTTAATAAGCCCTAGTAAATCGCGTATAATAAATTGTAGATGATTACTTATAAGTATACAGGGTTCATTCTGGATGCACCAGTGAAATTTCCGTGGGATCGGGCTAGTTACTTTGCCAGGGCTAACATTGATCACGAGTTTAACTGGAGAATGGCGAGGGACCTATCCCGAACCAGGGTGATCATCCGTCTTTTTTGGGGTATCCCATTAATACCCTTACTACAGGTGTTATAAAAAAAATAATTTTCACCACTTGGAATCCCATGAAATTTAATATTCTAGGTTTTTACCAAATTAAAAGCTAATAAAATTCCATTGTTCTTATTTTAATAAGCACTAGTAGATCGTATCGTAAATTGTGGATGTTCACTTATAAGTATACAGGGTTCATTCTGGATGCACCAGTGAAATTTCCGTGGGATCGGGATAGTTACTTTGCCAGGGCTAACATTGATCATGAGTTTAACTGGAGAATGGCGAGGGACCCATCCCGAACCGGGTTAATCGTCCATCTTTTTTGGGGTATCCCATTAATACCTTTACTACAAGTGTTTTGAGAAAGATCATTTTCACCACATGGAATCACATGAAATTTAATGTTCTAGGTTTTTTATCAAATTAAAAGCTTATAAAGTTCCATTGTTCTTATTTTAATAAGCACTAGTAGATCGTATAGTAAATTGTAGATGGTCACTTATAAGTATACAGGGTTCATTCTGGATGCACCTGTGAATTCCATGGGATCGGGCTAGTTACTTTGCCAGGACTAACATTGATCATGAGTTTAACTGGAGGATGGCGAAGGACCCATCCCGAACCGGGGTGATCAGCCTTCTTTTATCGGGTAACCCATTAATACGTTCACTACAAGTGTTATGAGAAAGATCATTTTCACCACATGGAATCACATGAAATTTCATATTCTAGGTATTTTATCAAATTAAAAGCTATTAAAATTCCATTGTTCAAATGTTAATAACCACTAGTAAATCGTGTATAACAAATTGTAGATGATTACTTATAAGTATACAGGGTTAATTCTGGATGCACCTGTGAAATTCCCATGGGATCGGGCTAGTTTCTTTGCCAGGTCTAAAATTGATCATGAGTTTGACTGGAGGATGGCGAGAGACCCATCCCGAACCGGGGTGATCGTCCATCTTTTTTGGGATATCCCATTAATACCTTTACTACAAGTGTTATGAGTAAGATCATTTTCACCACATGGAATCCCATGAAAATAAATATTCTAGGTTTTTTATCAAATTAAAAGCTAATAAAATTCCATTGTTCTAATTTAAATAAGCACTAGTAAATCGTGTATAGTAAATTGTAGATGGTCACTTATAAGTATACAGGGTTCATTCTTGATGCACCTGTGAAATTTCCATGGGATCGGGCTTGTTACTTTTCCAGGACTAACATTGATCATGAGTTTAACTGGAGGATGGTGAAGGACCCATCCCGAACCGGGGTGATCATCCATTTTTTTGTGGTATCCCATTAATACTTTTACTACAAGTGTTATGAGAAAGATCATTTTCACCACATGGAATCCCACGAAATTTAATATTCTAGGTATTTTATCAAATTAAAAGCTATTAAAATTCCATTGTTCAAATTTTAATAAGCACTAGTAAATCGTGTATAATAAATTGTAGATGATTACTTATAAGTATACAGGGTTCATTCTGGATGCACCTGTGAAATTTCCAAGGGATCGGGCTAGTTTCTTTGCCAGGTCTAACATTGATCATGAGTTTAACTGGAGGATGGCGAGGGACCCATCCCGAACCGGGGTGATCGGCCTTCTTTTTCGGGGTATCCCATTAATCCCTTTAGTACAAGTGTTATGAGAAAGATCATTTTCACCACATGGAATCCCATGAAATTTAATATTCTAGGTATTTTATCAAATTAAAAGCTATTAAAATTCCATTGTTCAAATTTTAATAAGCACTAGTAAATCGTGTATAATAAATTGTAGATGATTACTTATAAGAATACAGGGTTCATTCTGGATGCACCAGTGAAATTTCCGTGGGATCCGGCTAGTTACTTTGCCAGGGCTAACATTGTTCATGAGTTTAACTGGAGAATGGCGAGGGCCCCTTCCCGAACCGGGTTGATAGTCCATGTTTTTTGGGGTATCCCATTAATACCTTTACTACAAGTGTTATGAGAAAGATCATTTTCACCACATGGAATCACATGAAATTTAATATTCTAGGTTTTTTATCAAATTAAAAGCTAATAAAGTTCCATTGTTCTTATTTTAATAAGCACTAGTAGATCGTATAGTAAATTGTAGATGGTCACTTATAAGTATACAGGGTTCATTCTTGATGCACCTGTGAATTCCATGGGATCGGGCTAGTTACTTTGCCAGGACTAACATTGATCATGAGTTTAACTGGAGGATGGCGAAGGACCCATCCCGAACCGGGGTGATCGGCCTTCTTTTTTGGGGTAACCCATTAATACCATTACTACAAGTGTTATGAGAAGGATCATTTTCACCACATGGAATCACATGAAATTTAATATTCTTGGTATTTTTATCAAATTAAAAGCTATTAAAATTCCATTGTTCAAATGTTAATAAGCACTAGTAAATCGTGTATAATAAATTGTAGATGATTACTTATAAGTATACAGGGTTCATTCTGGATGCACCTGTGAAATTTCCATGGGATCGGGCTAGTTTCTTTGCCAGGTCTAAAATTGATCATGAGTTTAACTGGAGGATGGCGAGGGACCCATCCCGAACCGGGGTGATCGTCTATCTTTTTTGGGATATCCCATTAATACCCTTACTACAAGTGTTATGAGAAAGATCATTTTCACCACATGGAATCACTTGAAATTTAATATTCTAGGTTTTTTATAAAATTAAAAGCTAATAAAATTCCATTGTTCAAATTTTAATAAGCACTAGTATATCGTGTATAGTAAATTGTAGATGGTCACTTATAAGTATACAGGGTTCATTCTTGATGCACCAGTGAAATTTCCATGGGATCGGGCTAGTTACTTTGCCAGGGCTAACATTGATCATGAGTTTAACTGGAGAATGGCGAGGGACCCATCCAGAACCGGGTTGGTCGTCCATCTTTTTTGGGGTATCCCATTAATACCTTTACTACAAGTGTTATGAGAAAGATCATTTTCACCACATGGAATCACATGAAATTTAATATTCTAGGTTTTTTATCAAATTAAAAGCTATTAAAATTCCATTGTACAAATTTTAATGAGCACTAGTAAATCGTGTATAATAAAATGTAGATGATTACTTATAAGTATACAGGGTTCATTCTGGATGCACCAGTGAAATTTCCGTGGGATCGGGCTAGTTACTTTGCCAGGGCTAACATTGATCATGAGTTTAACTGGAGAATGACGAGGGACCCATCCCGAACCGGGTTGATCGTCTGTCTTTTTTGGGGTATCCCATTAATACCTTTACTACAAGTGTTATGAGAAAGATCATTTTCACCACATGGAATCACATGAAATTTAATGTTCTAGGTTTTTTATCAAATTAAAAGCTATTAAAATTCCATTGTTCAAATTTTAATAAGCACTAGTAAATCGTGTATGATAAATTGTAGATGATTACTTATAAGAATACAGGGTTCATTCTGGATGCACCAGTGAAATTTCCGTGGGATCGGGCTAGTTACTTTGCCAGGGCTAACATTGATCACGAGTTTAACTGGAGAACGGGGAGGGACCCATCCCGAACCGGGGTGATCATCCGTCTTTTTTGGTGTATCCCACTAATACCCTTACTACAGGTGTTATAAAAAAGATCATTTTCACCACATGGAATCCCATGAAATTTAATATTTTAGGTTTTTATCAAATTAAAAGCTAATAAAATTCCATTGTTCTTATTTTAATAAGCACTAGTAGATCATATCGTAAATTGTGGATGTTCACTTATAAGTATACGGGGTTCATTCTTGATGCACCTGTGAAATTACCATGGGATCGGGCTAGTTACTTTGCCAGGACTAACATTGATCATGAGTTTAACTGGAGGATGGCGAAGGACCCATCCCGAACCGGGGTGATCGTCCATCTTTTTGGGGGTATCCCATTAATACCTTTACTACAAGTGTTATGAGAAAGATTATTTTCACCGAAAGGAATCCCATGAAATTTAATATTCAAAGTTTTTATCAAATTAAAAGCTAATAAAATTCCATTGTTCTAATTTTAATAAGCACTAGTAAATCGTGTATAGTAAATTGTAGATGGTCACTTATAAGTATACAGGGTTCATTCTTGATGCACCTGTGAAATTTCCATGGGATCGGGCTAGTTACTTTGCTGAGACAAACATTGATCATGAGTTTAACTGTAGGATGCCGAAGGACCTATCCCGAACCGGGGTGATCATCCATTTTTTTGGGGTATCCCATTAATACTTTTACTACAAGTGTTATGAGAAAGATCATTTTCACCACATGGAATCCCATGAAATTTAATATTCTAGGTTTTTTATCAAATTAAAAGCTATTAAAATTCCATTTTTCAAATTTTAATAAGCACTAGTAAATCGTGTATAATAAATTGTAGATGATTACTTACAAGTATACAGGGTTCATTCTGGATGCACCAGTGAAATTTCCGTGGGATCGGGCTAGTTACTTTGCCAGGGCTAACATTGATCATGAGTTTAACTGGAGAATGGCGAGGGACCCATCCCGAACCGAGTTGATCGTCCATCTTTTTTGGGGTATCCCATTAATACCTTTACTACAAGTGTTATGAGAAAGATCATTTTCAACACATGGAATCACATGAAATTTAATATTCTAGGTTTTTTATCAAATTAAAAGCTAATAAAGTTCCATTGTTCTTATTTTAATAAGCACTAGTATGTCGTATAGTAAATTGTAGATGGTCACTTATAAGTATACAGGGTTCATTCTTGATGCACCTGTGAAATTACCATGGGATCGGGCTAGTTACTTTGCCAGGACTAACATTGATCATGAGTTTAACTGGAGGATGGCGAAAGACCCATCCCGAACCGGGGTGATCGGCCCTCTGTTTTGGGGACACTCATTAATACCTTTACTACAAGTGTTATGAGAAAGATCATTTTCACCACATGGAATCACATGAAATTTAATATTCTAGGTATTTTATCAAATTAAAAGCTAATAAAATTCCATTGTTCAAATGTTAATAAGCACTAGTAAATCGTGTATAATAAATTGTAGATGATTACTTATAAGTATACAGGGTTCATTCTGGATGCACCTGTGAAATTTCCATGGGATCGGGCTAGTTTCTTTGCAAGGTCTAAAATTGATCATGAGTTTAACTGGAGGATGGCGAGGGACCCATCCCGAACCGGGGTGATCGTCCATCTTTTTTAGGATATCCCATTAATGCCTTTACTACAAGTGTTATGAGAAAGATCATTTTCACCACATGGAATCACATGAAATTTAATATTCAGGGTTTTTTATCAAATTAAAAGCTAATAAAATTCCATTGTTCAAATTTTAATAAGCACTAGTAAATCGTGTATAGTAAATTGTAGATGGTCAGTTATAAGTATACAGGGTTCATTCTTGATGCACCAGTGAAATTTCCATGGGATCGGGCTAGTTACTTTGCCAGGGCTAACATTGATCATGAGTTTAACTGGAGAATGGCGAGGGACCCATCCCGAACCGGGTTGGTCGTCCATCTTTTTTGGGGTATCCCATTAATACCTTTACTACAAGTATTATGAGACAGATCATTTTCACCACATGGAATCACATGAAATTTAATATTCTAGGTTTTTTATCAAATTAAAAGCTATTAAAATTCCATTGTTAAAATTTTAATAAGAACTAGTATATCGTGTATGATAAATTGTAGATGATTACTTATAAGTATACAGGGTTCATTCTGGATGCACCAGTGAAATTTCCGTGGGATCGGGCTAGTTACTTTGCCCGGGCTAACATTGATCATGTGTTTAACTGGAGAATGGCGAAGGACCCATCCCGAACCGGGGTGATCATCCGTCTTTTTTGGGGTATCCCATTAAGACCCTTACTACAGGTGTTATAAAAAAGATCATTTTCACCACATGGAATCCCATGAAATTTAATATTTTATCAAATTAAAAACTAATAAAATTCCATTGTTCTTATTTTAATAAGCACTAGTAGATCGTATAGTAAATTGTGGATGTTCACTTATAAGTATATAGGGTTCATTCTTGATGCACCTGTGAAATTACCATGGGATCAGGCTAGTTACTTTGCCAGGACTAACATTGATCACGAGTTTAACTGGAGGATGGCGAAGAACCCATCCCGAACCGAGGTGATCGTCCATCTTTTTGGGGGTATCCCATTAATACCTTTACTACAAGTGTTATGAGAAAGATCATTTTCACCACATGGAATCCCACGAAATTTAATATTCTAGGTTTTTTATCAAATTAAAAGCTAATTAAAGTCCATTGTTCTAATTTTAATAAGCACAAGTAAATTGTGTATAGTAAATTGTAGATGGTCACTTATAAGTATACAGGGTTCATTCTTGATGCACCTGTGAAATTTCCATGGGATCGGGCTAGTTACTTTGCAAGGACAAACATTGATCATGAGTTTAACTGTAGGATGGCGAAGGACCCATCCCGAACCAGAGTGATCATCCATTTTTTTGGGGTATCCCATTAATACTTTTACTACAAGTGTTATGAGAAAGATCATTTTCACCACATGGAATCCCATGAAATTTAATATTCTAGGTTTTTTATCAAATTAAAAGCTATTAAAATTCCATTGTTATAATTTTAATAAGCACTAGTAAATCGTGTATAATAAATTGTAGATGATTACTTACAAGTATACAAGGTTCATTCTGGATGCACCAGTGAAATTTCCGTGGGATCGGGCTAGTTACTTTGCCAGGGATAACATTGATCATGAGTTTAACTGGAGAATGGCGAGGGACCCATCCCGAACCAGGTTGATCGTCCATCTTTTTTGGGGTATCCCATTAATACCTTTACTACAAGTGTTATGAGAAAGATCATTTTCACCACATGGAATCACATTAAATTTAATATTCTAGGTTTTTTATTAAATTAAAAGCTAATAAAGTTCCATTGTTCTTATTTTAATAAGCACTAGTAGATCGTATAGTAAATTGTAGATGGTCACTTATAAGTATACAGGGTTCATTCTTGATTCACCTGTGAATTCCATGGGATCGGACTAGTTACTTTGCCAGGACTAACATTGATCATGAATTTAACTGGAGGATGGCGAGGGACCCATCCCGAACCGGGGTGATCGGCCTTCTTTTTTGGGGTAACCCATTAATACCTTTACTACAAGTGTTATGAGAAAGATCATTTTTACCACATGGAATCACATTAAATTTAATATTCTTGGTATTTTATCAAATTAAAAGCTATTAAAATTCCATTGTTCAAATGTTAATAAGCACTAGTAAATCGTGTATAATAAATTGTAGATGATTACTTATAAGTATACAGGGTTCATTCTGGATGCACCTGTGAAATTTCCGTGGGAACGGGCTAGTTTCTTTGCCAGGTCTAAAATTGATCATGAGTTTAACTGGAGGATGGCGAGGGACCCATCCCGAACCAGGATGATCGGCCTTCTTTTTTGGGGTAACCCATTAATACCTTTACTACAAGTGTTATGAGAAAGATCATTTTCACCACATGGAATCACATGAAATTTAATATTCTAGGTATTTTATCAAATTAAAAGCTATTAAAATTCCATTGTTCAAATTTTAATAAGCACTAGTAAATCGTGTATAATAAATTGTAGATGATTACTTATAAGTATACAGGGTTCATTCTTGATGCACCAGTGAAATATCCGTGGGATCGGGCTAGTTACTTTGCCAGGGCTAACATTGATCATGAGTTTAACTGGAGAACGGCGAGGGACCCATACCGAACCGGGGTGATCGTCCATCTTTTTTGGGGTGTCCCATTAATACCTTTACTACAAGTGTTTTAAAAAAGATCATTTTCACCACATGGAATCCCATGAAATTTAATATTCTAGGTTTTTTATCAAAATAAAAGCTAATAAAATTCCATTGTTCTTATTTTAATAAGCACTAGTAGATCTTATAGTAAATTGTAGATGTTCACTTATAAGTATACAGGGTTCATTCTTGATGCACCTGTGAAATTACCATGGGATCGGGCTAGTTACTTTGCCAGGACTAACATTGATCATGTGTTTAACTAGAGGATGGCGAAGGACCCATCCTGAACCGGGGTGATCGTCCGACTTTTTCGGGGTATCCCATTAATCCCTTTAGTAAAAGTGTTATGAGAAAGATCATTTTCACCACATGGAATCCCATGAAATTTAATATTCTATGTTTTTTATCAAATTAAAAGCTAATAAAATTTCATTGTTCTAATTTTAATAAGCACTAGTAAATCGTGTATAGCAAATTGTAGATGGTCACTTATAAGTATACAGGGTTCATTCTTGAAGCACCTGTGAAATTTCCATGGGATCGGGCTAGTTACTTTGCCAGGACTAACATTGATCATGAGTTTAACCGGATGATGGTGAAGGACCCATGCCGAACCGGGGTGATCGTCCATTTTTTTGGGGTATCCCATTAATACTTTTACTACAATTGTTATGAGAAAGATCATTTTCACCACATGGAATCCCATGAAATTTAATATTCTAGGTTTGTTATCAAATTAAAAGCTATTAAAATTCCATTGTTCAAATTTTAATAAGCACTAGTAAATCGTGTACAATAAATTATAGATGATTACTTATAAGTATATAGGGTTCATTCTGGATGCACCTGTGAAGTTTCCGTGGGATCGGGCTAGTTTCTTTGCCAGGTCTAACATTGATCATGAGTTTAACTGGAGGATGTCGAGGGACCCATCCCGAACCGGGCCGATCGGCCTTCTTTTTCGGGGTATCCCATTAATTCCTTTAGTACAAGTGTTATGAGAAAGATCATTTTCACCACATGGAATCTTATGAAATTTAATATTCTAGGTTTTTTATCAAATTAAAAGCTAATAAAATTCTATTGTTCTAATTTTTATAAGCACTAGTAAATCGTGTATAGTAAATTGTAGATGTTCACTTATAAGTATACAGGGTTCATTCTTGATGCACCTGTGAAATTTCCATGGGATTGGGCAACTTACTTTGCCAGGACAAACATTGATCATGAGTTTAACTGGAGGATGGCGAAGGACCCATCCCGAACCGGGGTGATCATCCATCATTTTTGGGGTATCCCATTAATACCCTTACTACAAGTGTTATGAGAAAGATCATTTTCACCACATGAAATCACATGGAATTTAATATTCTAGGTTTTTTATCAAATTAAAAGCTAATAAAATTCCATTGTTCTTATTTTAATAAGCACTAGTTGATCGTATAGTAAATTGTAGATGTTCACTTATAAGTATACAGGGATCATTCTCGATGCACCTGTGAAATTACCAAGGGATCGGGCTAGTTACTTTGCCAGGACTAACATTGATGATGAGTTTAACTGGAGGATGGCGAAGGACCCATCCCGAACCGGGGTGATCGTCAGTCTTTTTTGGGGCATCCCATTAATACCTTTACTACAAGTGTTATGAGAAAGATCATTTTCACCACATGGAATCCCATGAAATTTAATATTCTAGGTTTCTTATCAAATTAAAAGCTAATAAAATTCCATAGTTCTAATTTTAATAAGCACTAGTAAATCGTGTATAGTAAATTGTAGATGTTCACTTATAAGTATACAGGGTTCATTCTTGATGCACCTGTGAAATTTCCATGGGATCGGGCTATTTACTTTGCCTAGACTAACATTGATAATGAGTTTAACTGGAGGATGGCGAAGGACCCATCCCGAACCGGGGTGATCATCCATCATTTTTGGGGTATCCAATTAATACCCTTACTACAAGTGTTATGAGAAAGATCATTTTCACCACATGAAATCACATGGAATTTAATATTCTAGGTTTTTTATCAAATTAAAAGCTAATAAAATTCCATTGTTCTTATTCTAATAAGCACTAGTAGATCGTTTAGTAAGTTGTAGATGTTCACTTATAAGTATACAGGGTTCATTCTCGATGCACCTGTGAAATTACCAAGGGATCGGCCTAGTTACTTTGCCAGGACTAACATTGATGATGAGTTTAACTGGAGGATGGCGAAGGACCCATCCCGAACCGGGGTGATCGTCAGTCTTTTTTGGGGCATCCCATTAATACCTTTACTACAAGTGTTATGAGAAAGATCATTTTCACCACATGGAATCCCATGAAATTTAACATTCTAGGTTTCTTATCAAATTAAAAGCTAATAAAATTCCATTGTTCTAATTTTAATAAACACTAGTAAATCGTGTATAGTAAATTGTAGATGGTCACTTATAAGTATACAGGGTTCATTCTTGATGCACCGGTGAAAGTTCCATGGGATCGGGCTAGTTACTTTGATAGAACTGACATTGATCATGAGTTTAACAGGAGGATGGCGAAGGACCCATCCCGAACCGGTGTGATCATCCATTTTTTTGGGGTATCCCATTAATACTTTTACTACAAGTGTTATGAGAAAGATCATTTTCACCACATGGAATCCCATGAAATTTAATATTCTAGGTTTTTTATCAAATTAAAAGCTATTAAAATTCCATTGTTCAAATTTTAATAAGCACTAGTAAATCGTGTATAATAAATTGTAGATGATTACTTATAAGTATACAGGGTTCATTCTGGATGCACCTGTGAAATTTCCATGGGATCGGGCTAGTTTCTTTGCCAGGTCTAACATTGATCATGATTTTAACTTGAGGATGGCAAGGGACCCATCCCGAACCGGGGTGATTGGCTTTCTTTTTCGGGGTATCCCATTAATACCTTTAGTACAAGTGTTATGAGAATGATCATTTTCACCACATGGAATCACATGAAATTTAATATTCTAGGTTTTTTATCAAAATAAAATCTAATAAAATTCCATTGTTCAAATTTTAATAAGCACTAGTAAATCGTGTATAATAAATTGTAGATGATTACTTATAAGTATACAGGGTTCATTCTGGATGCACCTGTGAAATTTCCATGGGATAGGGCTAGTTTCTTTGCCAGGTCTAACTTTGATCATGAGTTTAACTGGAGGATGGCGAGGGACCCATCCCGAACCGGGCTGATCGGCCTTCTTTTTCGGGGTATCCCATTAATCCCTTTAGTACAAGTGTTATGAGAAAGATCATTTTCACCACATGGAATCCCATGAAATTTAATATTCTAGGTTTTTTATCAAATTAAAAGCTAATAAAATTCCATTGTTCTAATTTTAATAAGCACTAGTAAATCGTGTATAGTAAATTGTAGATGGTCACTTATAAGTATACAGGGTTCATTCTTGATGCACCTGTGAAATTTCCATGGGATCGGGCTAGTTTCTTTGCCAGGTCTAACATTGATCATGAGATTAACTGGAGGATGGCGAGGGACCCATCACGAACCGGGCTGATTGGCCTTCTTTTTCGGGGTATCCCATTAATCCCTTTAGTACAAGTGTTATGAGAAAGATCATTTTAACCACATAGAATCCCATGAAATTTAATATTCTAGGTTTTTTATCAAATTAAAAGCTAATAAAATTCCATTGTTCAAATTTTAATAAGCACTAGTAAAACGTGTACAGTAAATTGTAGGTGGTCACTTATAAGTATACAGGGTTCATTCTTGATGCACCAGTGAAATTTCCATGGGATCGGGCTAGTTACTTTGCTAGGGCTAACATTGATCATGAGTTTAACTGGAGAATGGCGAAGGACCCATCCCGAACCGGGTTGATCGTCCATCTTTTTTGGGGTATCCCATTAATACCTTTACTACAAGTGTTATGAGAAAGATCATTTTCACCTCATGGAATCACATGAAATTTAATATTCTTGGTCTTTTATCAAATTAAAAGCTATTAAAATTCCATTGTTCAAATTTTAATAAGCACTTGTAAATCGTGTATAATAAATTGTAGATGATTACTTATAAGTATACAGGGTTCATTCTGGATGCACCAGTGAAATTTCCGTGGGATCGGGCAAGTTACTTTGCCAGGGATAACATTGATCATGAGTTTAACTGGAGAATGGTGAGGGACCCATCCCAAACAGGGTTGATCGTCCGTCTTTTTTGGGGTATCCCATTAATACCTTTACTACAAGTGTTATGAGAAAGATCATTTTCACCACATGGAATCACATAAATTTAATATTCTAGGTTTTTTATCAAATTAAAAGCTATTAAAATTCCATTGTTCAAATTTTAATAAGCACTAGTAAATCGTGTATGATAAATTGTAGATGATTACTTATAAGAATACAGGGTTCATTCTGGATGCACCAGTGAAATTTCCGTGGGATCGGGCTAGTTACTTTGCCTGGGCTAACATTGATCATGAGTTTAACTGGAGAATGGCGAGGGACCCATCCTGAACCGGGGTGATCATCCGTCGTTTTTGGGGTATCCCATTAATACCCTTACTACAAGTGTTATAAAAAAGATCATTTTCACCACATGGAATCCCATGAAATTTAATATTCTAGGTTTTTATCAAATTAAAAGCTAATAAAATTCCATTGTTCTTATTTTAATAAGCACTAGTAGATCGTAAAGTAAATTGTGGATGTTCACTTTTAAGTATACAGGGTTCATTATTGATGCACCTGTGAAATTACCATGGGATCGGGCTAGTTACTTTGCCAGGGCTAACACTAATCATGAGTTTAACTGGAGAATGGCGAGGGACCCATCCTGAACAGGGTTGATCGTCCGTCTTTTTTGGGGTATCCCATTAATACCTTTACTACAAGTGGTATGAGAAAGATCATTTTCACCTCATGGAATCCCATGAAATTTAATATTCTAAGTTTTTTTATCAAATTCAAAGCCATTAAAATTCCATTGTTCAAATTTTAATAAGCACTAGTAAATCGTGTATGATAAATTGTAGATGATTACTTATAAGTATACAGGGTTCATTCTGGATGCACCTGTGAAATTTCCGTGGGATCGGGCTAGTTACTTTGCCAGGGCTAACATTGATCACGAGTTTAACTGGACAATGGCGAGGGACCCATCCCCAACCGGGGTGATCATCCGTCTTTTTTGGGGTATCCCATTAATACCCTTACTACAAGTGTTATAAAAAAGATCATTTTCAGCACATGGAATCCCATGAAATTTAATATTCTAGGTTTTTATCAAATTAAAAGCTAATAAAATTCCATTGTTCTTATTTTAATAAGCACTAGTAGATCGTATAGTAAATTGTGGATGTTCACTTATAAGTATACAGGGTTCATTCTTGATGCACCTGTGAAATTACCATGGGATCGGGCCAGTTACTTTGCAAGGACTAACATTGATCAGGAGTTTAACTGGAGGATGGCGAAGGACCCATCCCGAACCGGGGTGATCGTCCGTCTTTTTCGGGGTATCCCATTAATACCTTTACTACAAGTGTTATGAGAAAGATCATTTTCACCACATGGAATCCCATGAAATTTAATATTCTAGGTTTTTTATCAAATTAAAAGCTAATAAAATTCCATTGTTCTAATTTTAATAAGCACTAGTAAATCATATATAGTAAATTGTAGATGGTCACTTATAAGTATACAGGGTTCATTCTTGATGCACCTGTGAAATTTCCATGGGATCGGGCTAGTTACTTTGCCATAGTAAATCGTGTATGATAAATTGTAGATGAATACTCATAAGTATACAGGGTTCATTCTGGATGCACCTATGAAATTTCCGTGGGATCGGGCTAGTTACTTTGCTAGGGCTAACATTGATCACGAGTTTAACTGGAGAATGGCGAGGGACCCATCCCGAACCGGGGTGATCATCCGTCTTTTTTGGGGTATCCCATTAATACCCTTACTACAAGTGTTATAAAAAAGATCATTTTCAGCACATGGAATCCCATGAAATTTAATATTCTTGGTTTTTATCAAATTAAAAGCTAATAAAATTCCATTGTTCTTATTTTAATAAGCACTAGTAGATCGTATAGAAAATTGTGGATGTTCACTTATAAGTATACAGGGTTCATTCTTGATGCACCTGTGAAATTACCATGGGATCGGGCTAGTTACTTTGCCAGGACTAACTTTGATCATGAGTTTAACTGGAGGATGGCGAAGGACCCATCCCGAACCGGGGTGATCGTCCGTCTCTTTCGGGGTATCCCATTAATACCTTTACTACAAGTGTTATGAGAAAGATCATTTTCAGCACATGGAATCCCATGAAATTTAATATTCTAGGTTTTTATCAAATTAAAAGCTAATAAAATTCCATTGTTCTTATTTTAATAAGCACTAGTAGATCGTATAGTAAATTGTGGATGTTCACTTATAAGTATACAGGGTTCATTCTTGATGCACCTGTGAAATTACCATGGGATCGGGCCAGTTACTTTGCAAGGACTAACATTGATCAGGAGTTTAACTGGAGGATGGCGAAGGACCCATCCCGAACCGGGGTGATCGTCCGTCTTTTTCGGGGTATCCCATTAATACCTTTACTACAAGTGTTATGAGAAAGATCATTTTCACCTCATGGAATCCCATGAAATTTAATATTCTAGGTTTTTTATCAAATTAAAAGCTAATAAAATTCCATTGTTCTAATTTTAATAAGCACTAGTAAATCATATATAGTAAATTGTAGATGGTCACTAGTATACAGGGTTCATTCTTGATGCACCTGTGAAATTACCATGGGATCGGGCTAGTTACTTTGCCATAGTAAATCGTGTATGATAAATTGTAGATGATTACTCATAAGTATACAGGGTTCATTCTGGATGCACCTATGAAATTTCCGTGGGATCGGACTAGTTACTTTGCTAGGGCTAACATTGATCACGAGTTTAACTGGAGAATGGCGAGGGACCCATCCCGAACCGGGGTGATCATCCGTCTTTTTTGGGGTATCCCATTAATACCCTTACTACAAGTGTTATAAAAAAGATCATTTTCAGCACATGGAATCCCATGAAATTTAATATTCTTGGTTTTTATCAAATTAAAAGCTAATAAAATTCCATTGTTCTTATTTTAATAAGCACTAGTAGATCGTATAGAAAATTGTGGATGTTCACTTATAAGTATACAGGGTTCATTCTTGATGCACCTGTGAAATTACCATGGGATCGGGCTAGTTACTTTGCCAGGACTAACATTGATCATGAGTTTAACTGGAGGATGGCGAAGGACCCATCCCGAACCGGGGTGATCGTCCGTCTCTTTCGGGGTATCCCAATAATACCTTTACTACAAGTGTTATGAGAAAGATCATTTTCACCACATGGAATCCCATGAAATTTAATATTCTAGGTTTTTTATCAAATTAAAAGCTAATAAAATTCCATTGTTCTAATTTTAATAAGCACTAGTAAATCATATATAGTAAATTGTAGATGGTCACTTATAAGTATACAGGGTTCATTCTTGATGCACCTGTGAAATTTCCATGGGATCGGGCTAGTTACTTTGCCATAGTAAATCGTGTATGATAAATTGTAGATGATTACTCATAAGTATACAGGGTTCATTCTGGATGCACCTATGAAATTTCCGTGGGATCGGGCTAGTTACTTTGCTAGGGCTAACATTGATCACGAGTTTAACTAGAGAATGGCGAGGGACCCATCCCGAACCGGGGTGATCATCCGTCTTTTTTGGGGTATCCCATTAATACCCTTACTACAAGTGTTATAAAAAAGATCATTTTCAGCACATGGAATCCCATGAAATTTAATATTCTTGGTTTTTATCAAATTAAAAGCTAATAAAATTCCATTGTTCTTATTTTAATAAGCACTAGTAGATCGTATAGAAAATTGTGGATGTTCACTTATAAGTATACAGGGTTCATTCTTGATGCACCTGTGAAATTACCATGGGATCGGGCTAGTTACTTTGCCAGGACTAACATTGATCATGAGTTTAACTGGAGGATGGCGAAGGACCCATCCCGAACCGGGGTGATCGTCCGTCTCTTTCGGGGTATCCCATTAATACCTTTACTACAAGTGTTATGAGAAAGATCATTTTCACCACATGGAATCCCATGAAATTTAATATTCTAGGTTTTTTATCAAATTAAAAGCTATTAAAATTCCATTGTTCAAATTTTAATAAGCACTAGTAAATCATGTATAATAAATTGTAGATGATTACTTATAAGTATACAGGGTTCATTCTGGATGCACCTGTGAAATTTCCATGGGATCAGGCTAGTTTCTTTGCCAGGTCTAACATTGATCATGAGTTTAACTGGAGGATGGCGAGGGACCCATCCCGAACCGGGGTGATTGGCCTTCTTTTTCGGGGTATCCCATTAATACCTTTAGTACAAGTGTTATGAGAAAGATCATTTTCACCACATGGAATCACATGAAATTTAATATTCTAGGTTTTTTGCCAAAATAAAGCTAATAAAATTCCATTGTTCAAATTTTAATAAGCACTAGTAAATCGTGCAAAATAAATTGTAGATGATTACTTATAAGTATAAAGGGTTCATTCTGTATGCACCTGTGAAATTTCCATGGGATCGGGCTTGTTTCTTTGCCAGGTCTAACTTTGATCATGAGTTTAACTGGAGGATGGCGAGGGACCCATCCCGAACCGGGCTGATCGGCCTTCTTTTTCGGGGTATCCCATTAATCCCTTTAGTACAAGTGTTATGAGAAAGATCATTTTCACAACATGGAATCCCATGAAATTTAATATTCTAGGTTTTTTATCAAATTAAAAAGCTCATAGAATTCCATTGTTCTAATTTTAATAAGCACTAGTAAATCGTGTATAGTAAATTGTAGATGTTCACTTATAAGTATACAGGGTTCATTCTGGATGCACCAGTGAAATTTCCGTGGGATCGGGCTAGTTACTTTGCCAGGGCTAACATTGATCATGAGTTTAACTGGAGAATGGCGAGGGACCCATCCCGAACCGGGTTGATCGTCCGTCTTTTTTGGGGTATCCCATTAATACCTTTACTACAAGTGTTATGAGAAAGATCATTTTCACCACATGTAATTCCATGAAATTTAATATTCTAGGTTTTTTATCAAATTAAAAGCCATTAAAATTCCATTGTTCAAATTTTAATAAGCACTAGTAAATCGTGTATAATAAATTGTAGATGATTACTTATAAGTATACAGAGTTCATTCTGGATGCACCAGTGAAATTTCCGTGGGATCGGGCTAGTTACTTTGCCAGGGCTAACACTAATCATGAGTTTAACTGGAGAATGGCGAGGGACCCATCCCGAACAGGGTTGATCGTCCGTCTTTTTTGGGGTATCCCATTAATACTTTACTACAAGTGTTATGAGAAAGATCATTTTCACCACATGGAATCACATGAAATTTAATATTCTAGGTTTTTTATCCAATTAAAAGCTATTAAAATTCCATTGTTCAAATTTTAATAAGCACTAGTAAATCGTGTATGATAAATTGTAGATGATTACTTATAAGAATACAGGGTTCATTCTGGATGCACCAGTGAAATTTCCGTGGGATCGGGCTAGTTACTTTGCCAGGGCTAACATTGATCACGAGTTTAACTGGAGAATGGCGAGGGACCCATCCCGAACCGGGGTGATCATCCATCGTTTTTGTGGTATCCCATTAACACCCTTACTACAAGTGTTATAAAAAAGATCATTTTCACCACATGGAATCCCATGAAATTTAATATTCTAGGTTTTTATCAAATTAAAAGCTAATAAAATTCCATTGTTCTTATTTTAATAAGCACTAGTAGATCGAAAGTAAATTGTGGATGTTCACTTATAAGTATACAGGGTTCATTATTGATGCACCTGTGAAATTACCATGGGATCGGGCTAGTTACTTTGCCAGGACTAACATTGATCATGAGTTTAACTGGAGGATGGCGAAGGACCCATCCCGAACCTGGGTGATCATCCATTTTTTGGGGTATCCCATTAATACTTTTACTACAAGTGTTATGAGAAAGATCATTTTCACCAAATTTAATATTCTAGGTTTTTTATCAAATTCAAAGCCATTAAAATTCCATTGTTCAAATTTTAATAAGCACTAGTAAATCGTGTATGATAAATTGTAGATGATTACTCATAAGTATACAGGGTTCATTCTGGATGCACCTATGAAATTTCCGTGGGATCGGGCTAGTCACTTTGCTAGGGCTAACATTGATCACGAGTTTAACTGGAGAATGGCGAGGGACCCATCCCGAACCGGGGTGATCATCCGTCTTTTTTGGGGTATCCCATTAATACCCTTACTACAAGTGTTATAAAAAAGATCATTTTCAGCACATGGAATCCCATGAAATTTAATATTCTTGGTTTTTATCAAATTAAAAGATAATAAAATTCCATTGTTCTTATTTTAATAAGCACAAGTAGATCGTATAGAAAATTGTGGATGTTCACTTATAAGTATACAGGGTTCATTCTTGATGCACCTGTGAAATTACCATGGGATCGGGCTAGTTACTTTGCCAGGACTAACATTGATCATGAGTTTAACTGGAGGATGGCGAAGGACCCATCCCGAACCGGGGTGATCGTCCATCTTTTTCGGGGTATCCCATTAATACCTTTAGTACAAGTGTTATGAGAAAGATCATTTTCACCACATGGAATCACATGAAATTTAATATTCTAGGTTTCTTGCCAAAATAAAGCTAATAAAATTCCATTGTTCAAATTTTAATAAGCACTAGTAAATCGTGTATAATAAATTGTAGATGATTACTTATAAGTATAAAGGGTTCATTCTGTATGCACCTGTGAAATTTCCATGGGATCGGGCTTGTTTCTTTGCCAGGTCTAACTTTGATCATGAGTTTAACTGGAGGATGGCGAGGGACCCATCCCGAACCGGGCTGATCGGCCTTCATTTTCGGGGTATCCCATTAATCCCTTTAGTACAAGTGTTATGAGAAAGATCATTTTCACAACATGGAATCCCATGAAATTTAATATTCTAGGTTTTTTATCAAATTAAAAAGCTCATAGAATTCCATTGTTCTAATTTTAATAAGCACTAGTAAATCGTGTATAGTAAATTGTAGATGTTCACTTATAAGTATACAGGGTTCATTCTGGATGCACCAGTGAAATTTCCGTGGGATCGGGCTAGTTACTTTGCCAGGGCTAACATTGATCATGAGTTTAACTGGAGAATGGCGAGGGACCCATCCCGAACCGGGTTGATCGTCCGTCTTTTTTGGGGTATCCCATTAATACCTTTACTACAAGTGTTATGAGAAAGATCATTTTCACCACATGTAATTCCATGAAATTTAATATTCTAGGTTTTTTATCAAATTAAAAGCCATTAAAATTCCATTGTTCAAATTTTAATAAGCACTAGTAAATCGTGTATAATAAATTGTAGATGATTACTTATAAGTATACAGAGTTCATTCTGGATGCACCAGTGAAATTTCCGTGGGATCGGGCTAGTTACTTTGCCAGGGCTAACACTAATCATGAGTTTAACTGGAGAATGGCGAGGGACCCATCCCGAACAGGGTTGATCGTCCGTCTTTTTTGGGGTATCCCATTAATACCTTTACTACAAGTGTTATGAGAAAGATCATTTTCACCACATGGAATCACATGAAATTTAATATTCTAGGTTTTTTATCCAATTAAAAGCTATTAAAATTCCATTGTTCAAATTTTAATAAGCACTAGTAAATCGTGTATGATAAATTGTAGATGATTACTTATAAGAATACAGGGTTCATTCTGGATGCACCAGTGAAATTTCCGTGGGATCGGGCTAGTTACTTTGCCAGGGCTAACATTGATCACGAGTTTAACTGGAGAATGGCGAGGGACCCATCCCGAACCGGGGTGATCATCCATCGTTTTTGTGGTATCCCATTAACACCCTTACTACAAGTGTTATAAAAAAGATCATTTTCACCACATGGAATCCCATGAAATTTAATATTCTAGGTTTTTATCAAATTAAAAGCTAATAAAATTCCATTGTTCTTATTTTAATAAGCACTAGTAGATCGAAAGTAAATTGTGGATGTTCACTTATAAGTATACAGGGTTCATTATTGATGCACCTGTGAAATTACCATGGGATCGGGCTAGTTACTTTGCCAGGACTAACATTGATCATGAGTTTAACTGGAGGATGGCGAAGGACCCATCCCGAACCTGGGTGATCATCCATTTTTTGGGGTATCCCATTAATACTTTTACTACAAGTGTTATGAGAAAGATCATTTTCACCAAATTTAATATTCTAGGTTTTTTATCAAATTCAAAGCCATTAAAATTCCATTGTTCAAATTTTAATAAGCACTAGTAAATCGTGTATGATAAATTGTAGATGATTACTCATAAGTATACAGGGTTCATTCTGGATGCACCTATGAAATTTCCGTGGGATCGGGCTAGTCACTTTGCTAGGGCTAACATTGATCACGAGTTTAACTGGAGAATGGCGAGGGACCCATCCCGAACCGGGGTGATCATCCGTCTTTTTTGGGGTATCCCATTAATACCCTTACTACAAGTGTTATAAAAAAGATCATTTTCAGCACATGGAATCCCATGAAATTTAATATTCTTGGTTTTTATCAAATTAAAAGCTAATAAAATTCCATTGTTCTTATTTTAATAAGCACAAGTAGATCGTATAGAAAATTGTGGATGTTCACTTATAAGTATACAGGGTTCATTCTTGATGCACCTGTGAAATTACCATGGGATCGGGCTAGTTACTTTGCCAGGACTAACATTGATCATGAGTTTAACTGGAGGATGGCGAAGGACCCATCCCGAACCGGGGTGATCGTCCATCTTTTTCGGGGTATCCCATTAATACCTTTAGTACAAGTGTTATGAGAAAGATCATTTTCACCACATGGAATCACATGAAATTTAATATTCTAGGTTTTTTGCCAAAATAAAGCTAATAAAATTCCATTGTTCAAATTTTAATAAGCACTAGTAAATCGTGTATAATAAATTGTAGATGATTACTTATAAGTATAAAGGGTTCATTCTGTATGCACCTGTGAAATTTCCATGGGATCGGGCTTGTTTCTTTGCCAGGTCTAACTTTGATCATGAGTTTAACTGGAGGATGGCGAGGGACCCATCCCGAACCGGGCTGATCGGCCTTCTTTTTCGGGGTATCCCATTAATCCCTTTAGTACAAGTGTTATGAGAAAGATCATTTTCACAACATGGAATCCCATGAAATTTAATATTCTAGGTTTTTTATCAAATTAAAAAGCTCATAGAATTCCATTGTTCTAATTTTAATAAGCACTAGTAAATCGTGTATAGTAAATTGTAGATGTTCACTTATAAGTATACAGGGTTCATTCTGGATGCACCAGTGAAATTTTCGTGGGATCGGGCTAGTTACTTTGCCAGGGCTAACATTGATCATGAGTTTAACTGGAGAATGGCGAGGGACCCATCCCGAACCGGGTTGATCGTCCGTCTTTTTTGGGGTATCCCATTAATACCTTTACTACAAGTGTTATGAGAAAGATCATTTTCACCACATGTAATTCCATGAAATTTAATATTCTAGGTTTTTTATCAAATTAAAAGCCATTAAAATTCCATTGTTCAAATTTTAATAAGCACTAGTAAATCGTGTATAATAAATTTTAGATGATTACTTATAAGTATACAGAGTTCATTCTGGATGCACCAGTGAAATTTCCGTGGGATCGGGCTAGTTACTTTGCCAGGGCTAACACTAATCATGAGTTTAACTGGAGAATGGCGAGGGACCCATCCCGAACAGGGTTGATCGTCCGTCTTTTTTGGGGTATCCCATTAATACCTTTACTACAAGTGTTATGAGAAAGATCATTTTCACCACATGGAATCACATGAAATTTAATATTCTAGGTTTTTTATCAAATTAAAAGCTATTAAAATTCCATTGTTCAAATTTTAATAAGCACTAGTAAATCGTGTATGATAAATTGTAGATGATTACTCATAAGTATACAGGGTTCATTCTGGATGCACCAGTGAAATTTCCGTGGGATCGGGCTAGTTACTTTGCCAGGGCTAACATTGATCACGAGTTTAACTGGAGAATGGCGAGGGACCCATCCCGAACCGGGGTGATCATCCATCGTTTTTGGGGTATCCCATTAACACCCTTACTACAAGTGTTATAAAAAAGATCATTTTCACCACATGGAATCCCATGAAATTTAATATTCTAGGTTTTTATCAAATTAAAAGCTAATAAAATTCCATTGTTCTTATTTTAATAAGCACTAGTAGATCGAAAGTAAATTGTGGATGTTCACTTATAAGTATACAGGGTTCATTATTGATGCACCTGTGAAATTACCATGGGATCGGGCTAGTTACTTTGCCAGGACTAACATTGATCATGAGTTTAACTGGAGGATGGCGAAGGACCCATCCCGAACCTGGGTGATCATCCATTTTTTGGGGTATCCCATTAATACTTTTACTACAAGTGTTATGAGAAAGATCATTTTCACCAAATTTAATATTCTAGGTTTTTTATCAAATTCAAAGCCATTAAAATTCCATTGTTCAAATTTTAATAAGCACTAGTAAATCGTGTATGATAAATTGTAGATGATTACTCATAAGTATACAGGGTTCATTCTGGATGCACCTATGAAATTTCCGTGGGATCGAGCTAGTCACTTTGCTAGGGCTAACATTGATCACGAGTTTAACTGGAGAATGGCGAGGGACCCATCCCGAACCGGGGTGATCATCCGTCTTTTTTGGGGTATCCCATTAATACCCTTACTACAAGTGTTATAAAAAAGATCATTTTCAGCACATGGAATCCCATGAAATTTAATATTCTTGGTTTTTATCAAATTAAAAGCTAATAAAATTCCATTGTTCTTATTTTAATAAGCACAAGTAGATCGTATAGAAAATTGTGGATGTTCACTTATAAGTATACAGGGTTCATTCTTGATGCACCTGTGAAATTACCATGGGATCGGGCTAGTTACTTTGCCAGGACTAACATTGATCATGAGTTTAACTGGAGGATGGCGAAGGACCCATCCCGAACCTAGGTGATCATCCATTTTTTTGGGGTATCCCATTAATACTTTTACTACAAGTGTTATGAGAAAGATCATTTTCACCAAATTTAATATTCTAGGTTTTTTATCAAATTCAAAGCCATTAAAATTCCATTGTTCAAATTTTAATAAGCACTAGTAAATCGTGTATGATAAATTGTAGATGATTACTCATAAGTATACAGGGTTCATTCTGGATGCACCTATGAAATTTCCGTGGGATCGGGCTAGTTACTTTGCTAGGGCTAACATTGATCACGAGTTTAACTGGAGAATGGCGAGGGACCCATCCCGAACCGGGGTGATCATCCGTCTTTTTTGGGGTATCCCATTAATACCCTTACTACAAGTGTTATAAAAAAGATCATTTTCAGCACATGGAATCCCATGAAATTTAATATTCTTGGTTTTTATCAAATTAAAAGCTAATAAAATTCCATTGTTCTTATTTTAATAAGCACTAGTAGATCGTATAGAAAATTGTGGATGTTCACTTATAAGTATACAGGGTTCATTCTTGATGCACCTGTGAAATTACCATGGGATCGGGCTAGTTACTTTGCCAGGGCTAACATTGATCATGAGTTTAACTGGAGGATGGCGAAGGACCCATCCCGAACCGGGGTGATCGTCCGTCTCTTTCGGGGTATCCCATTAATACCTTTACTACAAGTGTTATGAGAAAGATCATTTTCACCACATGGAATCCCATGAAATTTAATATTCTAGGTTTTTTATCAAATTAAAAGCTAATTAAAATTCCATTGTTCAAATTTTAATAAGCACTAGTAAATCGAGTATGATAAATTGTAGATGATTACTTATAAGTATACAGGGTTCATTCTGGATGCACCAGTGAAATTTCTGTGGGATCGGGCCAGTTACTTTGCCAGGGCTAACATTGATCACGAGTTTAACTGGAGAATGGCGAGGGACCCATCCCGAACCGGGGTGATCATCCGTCTTTCTTGGGGTATCCCATTAATACCCTTACTACAAGTGTTATAAAAAAGATCATTTTCACCACATGGAATCCCATGAAATTTAATATTCTAGGTTTTTATCAAATTAAAGCTAATAAAATTCCATTGTTCTTATTTTAACAAGCACTAGTAGATCGCATAGTAAATTGTGGATGTTCACTTATAAGTATACAGGGTTCATTCTTGATGCACCTGTGAAATTACCATGGGATCGGGCTAGTTACTTTGCCAGGACTAACATTGATCATGAGTTTAACTGGAGGATGGCGAAGGACCCATCCCGAACCGGGGTGATCATCCATTTTTTTGGGGTATCCCATTAATACTTTTACTCCAAGTGTTATGAGAAAGATCATTTACACCACATGGAATCCCATGAAATTTAATATGCTAGGTTTTTTGTCAAATTCATAGCCATTAAAATTCCATTGTTCAAATTTTAATAAGCACTAGTAAATCGTGTATGATAAATTGTAGATGATTACTTATAAGTATACAGGGTTCATTCTGGATGCACCTGTGAAATTTTCGTGGTATCGGGCTAGTTGTTTTGCCAGGGCTAACATTGATCACGAGTTTAACTGGAGAATTGCGAGGGACCCATCCCGAACCGGGGTGATCATCCATCTTTTTTGGGGTATCCCATTAATACCCTTACTACAAGTGTTATAAAAAAGATCATTTTCAGCACATGGAATCCCACGAAATTTAATATTCTTGGTTTTTATCAAATTAAAAGCTAATAAAATTCCATTGTTCTTATTTTAATAAGCACTATTAGATCGTATAGTAAATTGTGGATGTTCACTTATAAGTATACAGGGTTCATTCTTGATGCACCTATGAAATTACCATGGGATTGGGCTAGTTACTTTGCCAAAACTAACATTGATCATGAGTTTAACTGGAGGATGGCGAAGGACCCATCCCGAACCGGGGTGATCGTCCGTCTTTTTCGGGGTATCCCATTAATACCTTTACTACAGGTGTTATGAGAAAGATCATTTTCACCACATGGAATCCCATGAAATTTAATGTTCTAGGTTTTTTATCAAATTAAAAGCTAATAAAATTCCATTGTTCTAATTTTAATAAGCACTAGTAAATCATGTATAGTAAATTATAGATGGTCACTTATAAGTATACAGGGTTCATTCTTGATGCACCTGTGAAATTTCCATGGGATCGGGCTAGTTACTTCGCCAGGACTAACATTGATCATGAGTTTAACTGGAGGATGGCGAAGGACCCATCCCGAACTGGGGTGATCATCCATTTTTTTGGGGTATCCCATTAATACTTTTACTACAAGTGTTATGAGAAAGATCATTTTCCCCACATGGAATCCCATGAAATTTAATATTCTAGGTTTTTTATCAAATTAAAAGCTAATAAAATTCCATTGTTCTAATTTTAATAAGCACTAGTAAATCGTGTATAGTAAATTGTAGATGGTCACTTATAAGTATACAGGTTTCATTCTTGATGCACCTGTGAAATTTCCACGGGATCGGGCTAGTTACTTTGCCAGGACTAACATTGATCATGAGTTTAACTGGAGGATGGCGAAGGACTCATCCCGAACCGGGGTAATCATCCATTTTTTTGGGGTATCCCATTAATACTTTTACTACAAGTGTTATGAGAAAGATCAATTTCACCACATGGAATTCCATGAAATTTAATATTCTAGGTTTTTTATCAAATTAAAAGCTATTAAAATTCCATTGTTCAAATTTTAATAAGCACTAGTAAATCGTGTATAATAAATTGTAGATGATTTCTTATAAGTATAAAGGGTTCATTCTGGATGCACCAGTGAAATTTCCGTGGGATCGGGCTAGTTACTTTGCCAGGGCTAACATTGATCATGAGTTTAACTGGAGAATGGCGAGGGACCCATTCCGAACCGGGGTGATCGTCCGTCTCTTTTGGGGTATCCCATTAATACCTTTACTACAAGTGTTATGAGAAAGATCATTTTCACCAGATGGAATCACATGAAATTTAATATTCTAGGTTTTTTATCAAATTAAAAGCTATTAAAATTCCATTGTTCTAATTTTAATAAGCACTAGTAAATCGTGTATGATAAATTGTAGATGATTACTTATAAGTATACAGGGTTCATTCTGGATGCACCAGTGAAATTTCTGTGGGATCGGGCTAGTTACTTTGCCAGGGCTAACATTGATCATGAGTTTAACTGGAGAATGGCGAGGGACCCATCTTTTTTGGGGTATCCCATTAATACCCTTACTACAAGTGTTATGAAAAAGATCATTTTCACCACATGGAATCCCATGAAATTTAATATTCTAGGTTTTGATCAAATTAAAAGCAAACAAAATTCCATTGTTCTTATTTTAATAAGCACTAGTAGATCGTATAGTAAATTGTGGATGTTCACTTATAGGTATACAGGGTTCATTCTTGATGCACCTGTGAAATTACCATGGGATCGGGCTAGTTACTTTGCCAGGACTAACATTGATCATGAGTTTAACTGGAGGATGGCGAAGGACCCATCCCGAACCGGGGAGATCGTCCATCTTTTTGGGGGTATCCCATTAATACCTTTACTACAAGTTTTATGAGAAAGATCATTTTCACCACATGGAATCCCAGGAAATTTAATATTCTAGGCTTTTTATCAAATTAAAAGCTAATAAAATTCCATTGTTCTAATTTTAATAAGCACTAGTAAATCGTGTATAGTATATTGTAAATGGTCACTTATAAGTATACAGGGTTCATTCTTGATGCACTTGTGAAATTTCCATGGGATCGGGCTAGTTACTTTGTCTGGACTAATATTGATCATGAGTTTAACTGGAGGATGGCGAAGGACCCATCCCGAACCGGGGTGATCATCCATTTTTTTTGGGTATCCCATTAATACTTTTACTACAAGTGTTATGAGAAAGATCATTTTCACCACATGGAATCCCATGAAATTTAATATTCTAGGTTTTTTATCAAATTAAAAGCTATTAAAATTCCATTGTTCAAATTTTAATAAGCACCAGTAAATCGTGTATGATAAATTGTAGATTATTACTTATAAGTATACAGGGTTCATTCTGGATGCACCAGTGAAATTTCCGTGGTATCGGGCTAGTTATTTTGCCTGGGCTAACATTGATCATGAGTTTAACTGGAGAATGGCGAGGGACCCATCCCGAACCGGGGTGATCATCCGTCTTTTTTGGGGTATCCCATTAATACCCTTACTACAAGTGATATAAAAAAGATCATTTTCACCACATGGAATCCCATGAAATTTAATATTCTAGGTTTTTATCAAATTAAATGCTAATAAAATTCCATTGTTCTTATTTTAATAAGCACTAGTAGATCGTATAGTAAATTGTGGTAGTACACTTATAAGTATACAGGGTTCATTCTTGAGGCACCTGTGAAATTACCATGGGATCGGGCTAGTTACTTTGCCAGGACTAACATTGATCATGAGTTTAACTGGAGGATGGCGAAGGACCCATCCCGAACCGGGGTGATCGTCCATCTTTTTGGGAGTATCCCATTAATACCTTTACTACAAGTGTTATGAGAAAGATCATTTTCACCACATGGAATCCCATGAAATTTAATATGCTAGGGCTAACATTGATCACGAGTTTAACTGGAGAATGGCGAGGGACCCATCCCGAACCGGGGTGATCATCCGTCTTTTTTGGGGTATCCCATTAATACCCTTACTACAAGTGTTATAAAAAAGATCATTTTCAGCACATGGAATCCCATGAAATTTAATATTCTTGGTTTTTATCAAATTAAAAGCTAATAAAATTCCATTGTTCTTATTTTAATAAGCACTAGTAGATCGTATAGAAAATTGTGGATGTTCACTTATAAGTATACAGGGTTCATTCTTGATGCACCTGTGAAATTACCATGGGATCGGGCTAGTTACTTTGCCAGGACTAACATTGATCATGAGTTTAACTGGAGGATGGCGAAGGACCCATCCCGAACCGGGGTGATCGTCCGTCTCTTTCGGGGTATCCCATTAATACCTTTACTACAAGTGTTATGAGAAAGATCATTTTCACCACATGGAATCCCATGAAATTTAATATTCTAGGTTTTTTATCAAATTATAAGCTAATAAAATTCCATTGTTCTAATTTTAATAAGCACTAGTAAATCATGTATAGTAAATTGTAGATGGTCACTGATAAGTATACAGGGTTCATTCTTGATGCACCTGTGAAATTTCCATGGGATCGGGCTAGTTACTTTGCCAGAACTAACATTGATCATGAGTTTAACTGGAGGATGGCAAAAGACCCATCCCGAACCGGGGTGATCATCCATTTTTTTGGGGTATCCCATTAATACTTTTACTACAAGTGTTATGAGAAAGATCATTTTCACCACATGGAATCCCATGAAATTTAATATTCTAGGTTTTTTATCAAATTAAAAGCTATTAAAATTCCATTGTTCAAATTTTAATAAGCACCAGTAAATCGTGTATGATAAATTGTAGATTATTACTTATAAGTATACAGGGTTCATTCTGGATGCACCAGTGAAATTTCCGTGGTATCGGGCTAGTTATTTTGCCTGGGCTAACATTGATCATGAGTTTAACTGGAGAATGGCGAGGGACCCATCCCGAACCGGGGTGATCATCCGTCTTTTTTGGGGTATCCCATTAATACCCTTACTACAAGTGTTATAAAAAAGATCATTTTCACCACATGGAATCCCATGAAATTTAATATTCTAGGTTTTTATCAAATTAAATGCTAATAAAATTCCATTGTTCTTATTTTAATAAGCACTAGTAGATCGTATAGTAAATTGTGGTAGTACACTTATAAGTATACAGGGTTCATTCTTGAGGCACCTGTGAAATTACCATGGGATCGGGCTAGTTACTTTGCCAGGACTAACATTGATCATGAGTTTAACTGGAGGATGGCGAAGGACCCATCCCGAACCGGGGTGATCGTCCATCTTTTTGGGAGTATCCCATTAATACCTTTACTACAAGTGTTATGAGAAAGATCATTTTCACCACATGGAATCCCATGAAATTTAATATGCTAGGGCTAACATTGATCACGAGTTTAACTAGAGAATGGCGAGGGACCCATCCCGAACCGGGGTGATCATCCGTCTTTTTTGGGGTATCCCATTAATACCCTTACTACAAGTGTTATAAAAAAGATCATTTTCAGCACATGGAATCCCATGAAATTTAATATTCTTGGTTTTTATCAAATTAAAAGCTAATAAAATTCCATTGTTCTTATTTTAATAAGCACTAGTAGATCGTATAGAAAATTGTGGATGTTCACTTATAAGTATACAGGGTTCATTCTTGATGCACCTGTGAAATTACCATGGGATCGGGCTAGTTACTTTGCCAGGACTAACATTGATCATGAGTTTAACTGGAGGATGGCGAAGGACCCATCCCGAACCGGGGTGATCGTCCGTCTCTTTCGGGGTATCCCATTAATACCTTTACTACAAGTGTTATGAGAAAGATCATTTTCACCACATGGAATCCCATGAAATTCAATATTCTAGGTTTTTTATCAAATTAAAAGCTAATAAAATTCCATTGTTCTAATTTTAATAAGCACTAGTAAATCATGTATAGTAAATTGTAGATGGTCACTTATAAGTATACAGGGTTCATTCTTGATGCACCTGTGAAATTTCCATGGGATCGGGCTAGTTACTTTGCCAGGACTAACATTGATCATGAGTTTAACTGGAGGATGGCAAAAGACCCATCCCGAACCGGGGTGATCATCCATTTTTTTGGGGTATCCCATTAATACTTTTACTACAAGTGTTATGAGAAAGATCATTTTCACCACATGGAATCCCATGAAATTTAATATTCTAGGTTTTTTATCAAATTCAAAGCCATTAAAATTCCATTGTTCAAATTTTAATAAGCACTAGTAAATCGAGTATGATAAATTGTAGATGATTACTTATAAGTATACAGGGTTCATTCTGGATGCACCAGTGAAATTTCCGTGGGATCGGGCCAGTTACTTTGCCAGGGCTAACATTGATCACGAGTTTAACTGGAGAATGGCGAGGGACCCATCCCAAACCGGGGTGATCATCCGTCTTTCTTGGGGTATCCCATTAATACCCTTACTACAAGTGTTATAAAAAAGATCATTTTCACCACATGGAATCCCATGAAATTTAATATTCTAGGTTTTTATCAAATTAAAGCTAATAAAATTCCATTGTTCTTATTTTAACAAGCACTAGTAGATCGCATAGTAAATTGTGGATGTTCACTTATAAGTATACAGGGTTCATTCTTGATGCACCTGTGAAATTACCATGGGATCGGGCTAGTTACTTTGCCAGGACTAACATTGATCATGAGTTTAACTGGAGGATGGCGAAGGACCCATCCCGAACCGGGGTGATCATCCATTTTTTTGGGGTATCCCATTAATACTTTTACTCCAAGTGTTATGAGAAAGATCATTTACACCACATGGAATCCCATGAAATTTAATATGCTAGGTTTTTTGTCAAATTCAAAGCCATTAAAATTCCATTGTTCAAATTTTAATAAGCACTAGTAAATCGTGTATGATAAATTGTAGATGATTACTTATAAGTATACAGGGTTCATTCTGGATGCACCTGTGAAATTTTCGTGGGATCGGGCTAGTTATTTTGCCAGGGCTAACATTGAATGGCGAGGGACCCATCCCGAACCGGAGTGATCATCCATCTTTTTTGGGGTATCCCATTAATACCCTTACTACAAGTGTTATAAAAAAGATCATTTTCAGCACATGGAATCCCACGAAATTTAATATTCTTGGTTTTTATCAAATTAAAAGCTAATAAAATTCAATTGTTCTTATTTTAATAAGCACTATTAGATCGTATAGTAAATTGTGGATGTTCACTTATAAGTATACAGGGTTCATTCTTGATGCACCTATGAAATTACCATGGGATTGGGCTAGTTACTTTGCCAAAACTAACATTGATCATGAGTTTAACTGGAGGATGGCGAAGGACCCATCCCGAACCGGGGTGATCGTCCGTCTTTTTCGGGGTATCCCATTAATACCTTTACTACAGGTGTTATGAGAAAGATCATTTTCACCACATGGAATCCCATGAAATTTAATATTCTAGGTTTTTTATCAAATTAAAAGCTAATAAAATTCCATTGTTCTAATTTTAATAAGCACTAGTAAATCATGTATAGTAAATTATAGATGGTCACTTATATTTCCTGTCAGCAATAGATCATTTTCTAATATTCTTATACTATTGTTAGAATAAATCATGTTCCTGATTGGATCTTGATTTATTCTGGACAAGTCATGATTACTAAGCTAGTCATGGTCAGATCTAATATTGTTATACTTCCTGTTAGCAATAGATAAATTTTCTAATATTGTTATACTATTGTTAGAGTAAATCATGTTTCTGATCAGATCTTGATTAATTCTGAACAGGTCATGATTACTAAGATACTCATGATCTGATCTAATATTGTTATACTTCCTGTCTGCAATAGATCACTTTCTAATATTGTTATATTATTGTTAGAGTAAATCATGTTTCTGATCAGATCTTGATTTATTCTGGACAAGTCATGATTACAAAGCTTGTCATGTCAGATCTAATATTGTTATACTACCTATCAGCAGTCGATCATTTTTTAATATCGCTATACTATCGTTAGAGTAAATCATGTTTCTGATCAGATCTTGATTGATTTTGGACAAGTCATAATTACTAAGCTAGTCATGGTCAAATCTAATATTGTTATACTTCCTGTTAGCAATAGATAAATTTTCTAATATTGTTAGACTATTGTTATAGTAAATCATGTTTCTGATCAGATCTTGATTGATTCCGGACAAGTCCTTATTACTAAGCTTGTCATTGTCAGATCTAATATTGTTATACTTCCTGTCAGCAGTAGATAAATTTTCTAATATTGTTATACTATTGTTAGACTAAATAATGTTTCTGATCAGATCTTGATTAATTCTGGACAAGTCATCATTACTAAGCTAGTTATGGTCATATATAATATTGTTAAACTTCTTGTCAGCAGTAGATAAATTTACTAACATTTTTATACTATTATTAGAGTAAATCATGTTTCAGATTAGATCTTGATTGATTCTGGACAAGTTATGATTACTAAGCTAGTCATGGTCAGATCTAGTATTGTTATACTTCCTGTCAGCAATAGATCATTTTCTAATATTGCTATACTATCGTCAGAGTAAATCATATTTCTTATCAGATCTTGATTGATTCTGGACAAGTCATGATTACTAAACTAGTTATAGTCATATCTAATATTGTTATACTTCCTGTCAGTAGTAGATAACTTTTCTAATATTGTTATACTATTGTTAGAGTAAATCATGTTTCTGATCAGATCTTGATTGATTCTGGACAAGTCATGATTACTAATCTAGTCATGGTCAGATCTTATATTGGTATACTTCTTGTCAGCAATAATCATTTTCTAATATTGTTATACTATTGTTAGAGTAAATCATGTTTCTGATCAGATCTTGATTTATTCTGGACAAGTAATGAATACTAAGATAGTCATAGTCAGATATAATATTGTTATACTTCCTGTCAGCAGTAGATCATTTTCTAATATCGTTATACTATCGTTAGAGTAAATCATGTTTGTGACCAGATCTTGATTTATTATGGACAAGTCATGATTACTAAGCTAGTCATGGTCAGATATAATATTTTTATACTTCCTGTCAGTAGTAGATAAATTTTCTAATGTTGTTATACCATTGTTAGAGTAAATCATATTTCTGATCAAATCTAAATTGTTTCTGGACAAGTTATGATTACTAAGCTTGTCATGGTCAGATTTAGTATTGTTATACCTCCTGTGAGCAATAGATCACTTTCTAATATTGTTATACTATTGTTAGAGTAAATCGTGTTTCTGATTAGATTTTAATTGATTCTAGACAAGTCATGATTACTAAGCTAGTCATGGTCAGATCTAATATTGTTATACTTCCTGTTAGCAGTAGATATATTTTCTAATATAGTTATACTATCGTTAGAGTAAATCATGTTTCTGAAAAGATCTTGATTGATTCTGAACAAGTCATGATTACTAAACTAGTCACAGTCAGATCTAATATTGGTATACTTCCTGCCAGCAATAGATCATTTTCTAATATTGTTCTACTACTGTTAAAGTAAATCATGTTTCTGATCAGATCTTGATTTATTCAGGACAAGTCATGATTACAAAGCTAGTCATGGTCAGGTCTAATATTGTTATACTTCCTATCAGCAGTAGATCATTTTTTAATATTGCTATACTATCGTTAGAGTAAATCATGTTTCTGATCAGATCTTGATTGATTCTGGACAAGTCATGATTACTAAGCTAGTCATGGTCAGATCTAATATTTGTATACTTCCTGTCAACAGTAGATAAATTTCTAATGTTGTTATACTATTGTTAGAGTAAATCGTGTTTCTGATCAGATCTTGATTGATTATGGACAAGTTATGATTACCAAGCTAGTCATGGTCAGATCTAATATTGTTATACTTCCTGTTAGCAGTAGATAAAGTTTCTAATATTTTTATAGTATTGTTAGAGTAAATCATATTTCTGATCAGATCTTGATTGATTCTGAACAAGTCATGATTACTAAACTAGTCATAGTCAGATCTAATATTGGTATACTTCCTGCCAGCAATAGATCATTTTCTAATATTGTTCTACTACTGTTAGAGTAAATCATGTTTCTGATCAGATCTTGATTTATTCAGGACAAGTCATGATTACAAAGCTAGTCATGGTCAGGTCTAATATTGTTATACTTCCTATCCGCAGTAGATCATTTTTTAATATTGCTATACTATCGTTAGAGTAAATCATGTTTCTGATCAGATCTTGATTGATTCTGGACAAGTCATGATTACTAAGCTAGTCATGGTCAGATCTAATATTTTTATACTTCCTGTCAGCAGTAGATAAATTTCTAATGTTGTTATACTATTGTTAGAGTAAATCGTGTTTCTGATCAGATCTTGATTGATTATGGACAAGTTATGATTACCAAGCTAGTCATGGTCAGATCTAATATTGTTATACTTCCTGTTAGCTGTAGAAAAATTTTCTAATATTTTTATACTATTGTTAGAGTAAATCACGTTTATGATCAGATCTTGATTGATTCTAGACAAGTCATGATTACTGAGCTTGTCATGGTCAGATATAATATTGTTATACTTCCTGTCAGCAATAGATCATTTTCTAATATTGTTATACTATTGTTACAGTAGATCATGTTTCTAATTGGATCTTGATTTATTCTGGACAAGTCATGATTACTAAGCTAGTCATGGTCAGATCTAATATTGTTATACTTCCTGTTAGCAGTAGATAAATTTTCTAATATTCTTATACTATTGTTAGAGTAAATCATGTTTCTGATCAGATCTTGATTGATTATAAACAAGTCATGATTACTAAGATACTCATGATCAGATCTAATATTGTTATACTTCCTGTCAGCAATAGATCACTTTCTAATATTGTTATACAATTGTTAGAGTAAATCATGTTTCTGATCAGATCTTGATTGATTCCGGACAAGTAATGATTACAAAGCTAGTCATGGTCAGATATAATATTGGTATACTTCCTGTCAGCAGTTGATCATTTTCTAATATTTTTATACTATCGTTAGAGTAAATCATGTTTGTGATCAGATCTTGATTGATTCTAGACAAGTCATGATTACTAAGCTAGTCATGGTCAGATATAATATTTTTATACTTCCTGTCGGCAGTAGATAAATTTTCTAATGGTTTTATACTATTGTTAGAGTAAATCATATTTCTGATAAGATCTTGATTGTTTCTGGACAAGTCATAATTACTAAGCTTGTCATGGTCTGATCTAACATTGTTATACTTCCTGTCAGCAATAGATCACTTTCTAATATTCTTATACTATTATTAGAGTAAATCATGTTTCTGATTGGATCTTGATTTATTCTGGACAAGTCATGATTACTAAGCTAGTCATGGTCAGATCTAATATTGTTATACTTCCTGTTAGCAGTAGATAAATTTTCTAATATTGGTATACTATCGTTAGAGTAAATCATGTTTCTGAACAGCACTTGATTGATTCTGAACAAGTCATGATTACTAAACTAGTCATAGTCAGATCTAATATTGGTATACTTCCTGTCAGCAATAGATCATTTTGTAATATTGTTCTACTACTGTTAGAGTAAATCATGTTTCTGATCAGATCTTGATTTATTCTGGACAAGTCATGATTACAAAGCTAGTCATGGTCAGATCTAATATTGTTATACTTCCTATCAGCAGTAGATCATTTTCTAATATTACAATACTATCGTTAGAGTAAATCATGTTTCTGATCAGATCTAGATTGATTCTGGACAAGTCATGATTACTAAGCTAGTCATGGTCAGATCTAATATTTTTATACTTCCTGTCAGCAGTAGATCATTTTCTAATATTGTTAAACTATCGTTAGAGTAAATCATGTTTGTGATCAGATCTTGATTGATTCTGGACAAGTCATGATTACTAAGCTAGTCATGGTCAAATATAATATTTTTATACTTCCTGTCGGCAGTAGATAAATTTTCTAATGTTGTTATACTATTGTTAGAGTAAATCATATTTCTGATCAGATCTTGATTGTTTATGGACAAGTTATGATTACTAAGCTTGTCATGGCCAGATCTAATATTGTTATACTTCCTGTCAGCAATAGATCACTTTCTAATATTGTTATACTATTGTTTAAGTAAATCATGTTTCTGATTAGATTTTAATTGATTCTAGACAAGTCATGATTACTAAGCTAGTCATGGTCAGATCTAATATTGTTATACTTCCTGTTAGCAGTAGATACATTTTCTAATATTGTTATACTATCGTTTGAGTAAATCATGTTTCTGATCAAATCTTGATTGATTATGGACAAGTCATGATTACTAAACTAGTCATGGTCAGATCTAATATTGGTATACTTCCTGTAAGCAATAGATCATTTTCTAATATTGTTCTACTACTGTTAGAGTAAATCATGTTTCTGATCAGATCATGATTTATTCTGGACAAGTCATTATTACAAAGCTAGTCCTGGTCAGATCTAATATTTTTATACTCCATATCAACAGTAGATCATTTTCTAATATTGCTATACTACCATTAGAGTAAATCATGTTTCTGATCAGATCTTGATTGATTCTGGACAAGTCATGATTACTAAGCTAGTCAAGGTCAGATCTAATATTTTTATTCTTCCGGTCAGCAGTAGATAAATTTTCTAATGTTGTTATACTATTGTTAGAGTAAATCATGTTTCTGATAAGATCTTGATTGATTATGGACAAGTTATGATTAATAAGCTGGTCATGGTCAGATCTAATATTGTTATACTTCCTGTCAGCAGTAGAAAAATTTTCTAATATTTTTATACTATTTTTAGAGTAAATCATGTTTATGATCAGATCTTGATTGATTCTGGACAAGTCATGATTACAAAGCTAGTCATGGTCAGATTTAATAGTGTTACACTTCCTATCAGCAGTAGATCATTTTCTAATATTGCTATACTATCGTTAGAGTAAATCATGTTTCTGATCAGATCTTGATTGATTCTGGACAAGTCATGATTACTAAGCTAGTCATGGTCAGATCTAATATTTTTATACTTCCGGTCAGCAGTAGATAAATTTTCTAATGTTGTTATACTATTGTTAGAGTAGATCATTTTCTGATTGGATCTTGATTTATTCTGGACAAGTCATGATTACTAAGCTAGTCTTTGTCAGATCTAATATTGTTATACTTCCTGTTAGCAGTAGATAAATTTTCTAATATTTTTATACTATTGTTAGAGTAAATCATGTTTCTGATCAGATCTTGATTGATTCTGAACAAGTCATGATTACTAAGATACTCATGGTCAGATCTAATATTATTATACTTCCTGTCAGCAATAGATCACTCTCTAATATTGTTATACTATTGTTTAAGTAAATCATGTTTCTGATTAGATTTTAATTGATTCTAGACAAGTCATGATTACTAAGCTAGTCATGGTCAGATCTAATATTGTTATACTTCCTGTTAGCAGTAGATACATTTTCTAATATTGTTATACTATCGTTAGAGTAAATCATGTTTCTGATCAAATCTTGATTGATTATGGACAAGTCATGATTACTAAACTTGTCATAGTCAGATCTAATATTGGTATACTTCCTGTAAGCAATAGATCATTTTCTAATATTGTTCTACTACTGTTAGAGTAAATCATGTTTCTGATCAGATCTTGATTGATTCTGGACAAGTCATGATTACTAAGCTAGTCATGGTCAGATCTAATATTTTTATACTTCCTGTCACAAGTAGATAAATTTCTAATGTTGTTATACTATTGTTAGAGTAAATCGTGTTTCTGATCAGATCTTGATTGATTAAGGACAAGTTATGATTACCAGGCTAGTCATGGTCAGATCTAATATTGTTATACTTCCTGTTAGCAGTAGATAAATTTTCTAATATTTTTATACTATTGTTAGAGTAAATCACGTTTATGATCAGATCTTGATTGATTCTAGACAAGTCATGATTACTGAGCTGGTCATGGTCAGCTATAATATTGTTATACTTCCTGTCAGCAGTAGATCATTTTCTAATATTACTATACTATCGTTAGAGTAAATCATGTTTCTGATCAGATCTAGATTGATAATGGACAAGTAATGATTACTAAGCTAGTCATGGTCAGATCTAATATTTTTATACTTCCTGTCAGCAGTAGATAAATTTTCTAATGTTGTTCTACTATTGTTAGAGTAAATCATGTTTCTGATCAGATCTTGATTGATTATGGACAAGTTATGATTAATAAGCTAGTCATGGTCAGATCTAATATTGTTATACTTCCTGTTAGCAGTAGAAAAATTTTCTAATATTTTTATACTATTTTTAGAGTAAATCATGTTTCTGATCAGATCTTGATTGATTCTGGACAAGTCATGATTACTAAGCTAGTCATGGTCAGATCTAATATTTTTATACTTCCGGTCAGCAGTAGATAAATTTTCTAATGTTGTTATACTATTGTTAGAGTAGATCATGTTTCTGATTAGATCTTGATTTATTCTGGACAAGTCATGATTACTAAGCTAGTAATGGTCAGATCCAATATTGTTATAATTCCTGTTAGCAGTAGATAAATTTTCTAATATTGTAATACTATTGTTAGAGTAAATCATGTTTCTGATCAGATCTTGATTGATTCTGAACAAGTCATGATTACTAAGATACTCATGATCAGATCTAATATTGTTATACTTCCTGTCAGCAATAGATCACTTTCTAATATTGTTATACAATTGTTAGAGTAAATCATGTTTCTGATCAGATCTTGATTGATTCCGGACAAGTAATGATTACAAAGCTAGTCATGGTCAGATATAATATTGGTATACTTCCTGTCAGCAGTAGATCATTTTCTAATATTGTATTACTATCGTTAGAATAAATCATGTTTGTGATCAGATCTTGATTGATTCTGGACAAGTCATGATTACTAAGCTAGTCATGGTCAGATGTAATATTTTTATACTTCCTGTCGGCAGTAGATAAATTTTCTAATGGTTTTATACTATTGTTAGAGTAAATCATATTTCTGATAAGATCTTGATTGTTTCTGGACAAGTCATGATTACTAAGCTTGTCATTGTCTGATCTAACATTGTTATACTTCCTGTCAGCAATAGATCACTTTCTAATATTGTTATACTATTGTTAGAGTAAATAATGTTTCTGATTTGATTTTAATTTATTCTAGACAAGTCATGATTAATAAGCTAGTCATGGTCAGATCTAATATTGTTATACTTCCTGTTAGCAGTAGATAAATTTTCTAATATTGGTATACTATCGTTAGAGTAAATCATGTTTCTGATCAGAACTTGATTGATTCTGAACAAGTCATGATTACTAAACTAGTCATAGTCAGATCTAATATTGGTATACTTCCTGTCAGCAACAGATCATTTTCTAATATGGTTCTACTACTGTTAGAGTAAATCATGTTTCTGATCAGATCTTGATTTATTCTGGACAAGTCATGATTACAAAGCAAGTCATGGTCAGATATAATATTGGTATACTTCCTGTCAGCAGTAGATCATTTTCTAATATTGTTATACTATTGTTAGAGTAAATCATGTTTCTGATCAGATCTTGATTTATTCTGGACAAGTCATGATTACAAAGATTGTCATGTCAGATCTAATAATGTTATACTTCCTATCAGCAGTAGATCATTTTTTAATATCACTATACTATCGTTAGAGTAAATCATGTTTCTGATCAGATCTTGATTGATTTTGGACAAGTCATTATTACTAAGCTAGTCATGGTCAAATCTAATATTGTTATACTTCCTGTTAGCAGTAGATAAATTTTCTAATATTGTTATACTATTTTTATAGTAAATCATGTTTCTGACAAGATCTTGATTGATTCCGGACAAGTCATTATTACTAAGCTTGTCATGGTCAGATCTAATATTGTTATGCTTCCTGTCAGCAGTAGATAAATTTTCTAATATTGTTATACTATTGTTAGACTAAATAATGTTTCTGATCAGATCTTGATTAATTCTGGACAAGTCATCATTACTAAGCTAGTTATAGTCAGATATAATATTGTTAAACTTCCTGTCAGCAGTAGATAAATTTTCTAACATTTTTGTACTATTGTTAGAGTAAATCATGTTTCAGATTAGATCTTGATTGATTCTGGACAAGTTATGATTACTAAGCTAGTCATGGTCAGATCTAATATTGTTATACTCCTATCAGCAGTAGATCATTTTCTAATATTGCTATACTATCGTTAGAGTAAATCATATTTCTTATCAGATCTTGATTGATTCTGGACAAGTCATGATTACTAAACTAGTTATGGTCATATCTAATATTGTTATACTTCCTGTCAGCAGTAGATAAATTTTCTAATATTGTTATACTATTGTTAGAGTAAATCATGTTTCTGATCAAATCTTGATTGATTCTGGACAAGTCATGATTACTAATCTAGTCATGGTCAGATCTAATATTTTCTGAACAAGTCATGATTACTAAGATACTCATGGTCAGATCTAATATTGTTATACTTCCTGTCAGCAATAGATCACTTTCTAATATTGTTATACTATTGTTTAAGTAAATCATGTTTCTGATTAGATTTTAATTGATTCTAGACAAGTCATGATTACTAAGCTAGTCATGGTCAGATCTAATATTATTATACTTCCTGTTAGCAGTAGATACATTTTCTAATATTGTTATACTATTGTTAGAGTAAATCTTGTTTCTGATCAAATCTTGATTGATTATGGACAAGTCATGATTACTAAACTAGTAATGGTCAGATCTAATATTGGTATACTTCCTGTAAGCAATAGATCATTTTCTAATATTGTTATACAATTTTTAGAGTAAATCATGTTTCTGATCAGATCTTGATTGATTCCGGACAAGTAATGATTACAAAGCTAGTCATGGTCAGATATAATATTGGTATACTTCCTGTCAGCAGTAGATCATTTTCTAATATTTTAATACTATCGTTAGAGTAAATCATGTTTGTGATCAGATCTTGATTGATTCTAGACAAGTCATGATTACTAAGCTAGTCATGGTCAGATGTAATATTTTTATACTTCCTGTCGGCAGTAGATAAATTTTCTAATGGTTTTAGACTATTGTTAGAGTAAATCATATTTCTGATAAGATCTTGATTGTTTCTGGACAAGTCATGATTACTAAGCTTGTCATGGTCTGATCTAACATTGTAATACTTCCTGTCAGCAATAGATCACTTTCTAATATTCTTATACTATTGTAAGAGTAAATCATGTTTCTGATTGGATCTTGATTTATTCTGGACAAGTCATGATTACTAAGCTAGTCATGGTCAGATCTAATATTGTTATACTTCCTGTTAGCAGTAGATAAATTTTCTAATATTGGTATACTATCGTTAGAGTAAATCATGTTTCTGAACAGAACTTGATTGATTCTGAACAAGTCATGATTACTAAACTAGTCATAGTCAGATCTAATATTGGTATACTTCCTGTCAGCAATAGATCATTTTCTAATATTGTTCTACTACAGTTAGAGTAAATCATGTTTCTGATCAGATCTTGATTTATTCTGGACAAGTCTTGATTACAAAGATAGTCATGGTCAGATCTAATATTGTTATACTTCCTATCAGCAGTAGATCATTTTCTAATATTACAATACTATCGTTAGAGTAAATCATGTTTCTGATCAGATCTAGATTGATTCTGGACAAGTCATGATTACTAAGCTAGTCATGGTCTGATCTAATATTGTTATACTTCCTGTTAGCAGTAGATAAATTTTCTAATATTGTTATACTATTGTTAGAATAAATCATGTTTATGATCAGATCTTGATTGATTCTGGACAAGTCATGATTACTAAGCTAGTCATGGTCAGATATAATATTGTTATACTTCCTGTCAGCAATAGATCATTTTCTAATATTGTTATACTATTGTTAGTGTAAATCATGTTTCTGATTGGATCTTGATTTATTCTGGACAAGTCATGATTACCAAGCTAGTCATGGTCAGATCTAATATTGTTATACTTCCTGTTAGCAGTAGATATATTTTCTAATATTGTTATACTATTGTTAGAGTACATCATATTTATGATAAGATCTTGATTGATTCTGGACAAGTCATGATTACAAAGCTAGTCATGGTCAGATATAATATTGTTATATTTCCTGTCAGCAATAGATCATTTTCTAATATTCTTATACTATTGTTAGAGTAAATCATGTTCCTGATTGGATCTTGATTTATTCTGGACAAGTCATGATTACTAAGCTAGTCATGGTCAGATCTAATATTGTTATACTTCCTGTTAGCAATAGATAAATTTTCTAATATTGTTATACTATTGTTAGAGTAAATCATGTTTCTGATCAGATCTTGATTAATTCTGAACAGGTCATGATTACTAAGATACTCATGATCAGATCTAATATTGTTATACTTCCTGTCAGCAATAGATCACTTTCTAATATTGTTATACTATTGTTAGAGTAAATCATGTTTCTGATCAGATCTTGATTTATTCTGGACAAGTCATGATTACAAAGCTTGTCTTGTCAGATCTAATATTGTTATACTTCCTATCAACAGTAGATCATTTTTTAATATCGCTATACTATCGTTAGAGTAAATCATGTTTCTGATCAGATCTTGATTGATTTTGGACAAGTTATAATTACTAAGCTAGTCATGGTCAAATCTGATATTGTTATACTTCCTGTTAGCAATAGATAAATTTTCTAATATTGTTAGACTATTGTTATAGTAAATCATGTTTCTGATCAGATCTTGATTGATTCCGGACAAGTCCTTATTACTAAGCTTGTCATTGTCAGATCTAATATTGTTATACTTCCTGTCAGCAGTAGATAAATTTTCTAATATTGTTATACTATTGTTAGACTAAATAATGTTTCTGATCAGATCTTGATTAATTCTGGACAAGTCATCATTACTAAGCTAGTTATGGTCATATATAATATTGTTAAACTTCTTGTTAGCAGTAGATAAATTTGCTAACATTTTTATACTATTATTAGAGTAAATCATGTTTCAGATTAGATCTTGATTGATTCTGGACAAGTTATGATTACTAAGCTAGTCATGGTCAGATCTAGTATTGTTATACTTCCTGTCAGCAATAGATCATTTTCTAATATTGCTATACTATTGTCAGAGTAAATCATATTTCTTATCAGATCTTGATTGATTCTGGACAAGTCATGATTACTAAACTAGTTATGGTCATATCTAATATTGTTATACTTCCTGTCAGTAGTAGATAACTTTTCTAATATTGTTATACTATTGTTAGAGTAAATCATGTTTCTGATCAGATCTTGATTGATTCTGGACAAGTCATGATTACTAATCTAGTCATGGTCAGATCTTATATTGGTATAATTCTTGTCAGCAATAATCATTTTCTAATATTGTTATACTATTGTTAGAGTAAATCATGTTTCTGATCAGATCTTGATTTATTCTGGACAAGTAATGAATACTAAGCTAGTCATGGTCAGATATAATATTGTTATACTTCCTGTCAGCAGTAGATCATTTTCTAATATTGTTATACTATCGTTAGAGTAAATCATGTTTGCGACCAGATCTTGATTTATTATGGACAAGTCATGATTACTAAGCTAGTCATGGTCAGATATAATATTTTTATACTTCCTGTCAGTAGTAGATAAATTTTCTAATGTTGTTATACCATTGTTAGAGTAAATCATATTTCTGATCAGATCTTAATTGTTTCTGGACAAGTTATGATTACTAAGCTTGTCATTATCAGATTTAGTATTGTTATACTTCCTGTGAGCAATAGATCACTTTCTAATATTGTTATACTATTGTTAGAGTAAATCATGTTTCTGATTAGATTTTAATTGATTCTAGACAAGTCATGATTACTAAGCTAGTCATGGTCAGATCTAATATTATTATACTTCCTGTTAGCAGTAGATACATTTTCTAATATTGTTATACTATTGTTAGAGTAAATCTTGTTTCTGATCAAATCTTGATTGATTATGGACAAGTCATGATTACTAAACTAGTAATGGTCAGATCTAATATTGGTATACTTCCTGTAAGCAATAGATCATTTTCTAATATTGTTATACAATTGTTAGAGTAAATCATGTTTCTGATCAGATCTTGATTGATTCCGGACAAGTAATGATTACAAAGCTAGTCATGGTCAGATATAATATTGGTATACTTCCTGTCAGCAGTAGATCATTTTCTAATATTTTAATACTATCGTTAGAGTAAATCATGTTTGTGATCAGATCTTGATTGATTCTAGACAAGTCATGATTACTAAGCTAGTCATGGTCAGATGTAATATTTTTATACTTCCTGTCGGCAGTAGATAAATTTTCTAATGGTTTTAGACTATTGTTAGAGTAAATCATATTTCTGATAAGATCTTGATTGTTTCTGGACAAGTCATGATTACTAAGCTTGTCATGGTCTGATCTAACATTGTAATACTTCCTGTCAGCAATAGATCACTTTCTAATATTCTTATACTATTGTTAGAGTAAATCATGTTTCTGATTGGATCTTGATTTATTCTGGACAAGTCATGATTACTAAGCTAGTCATGGTCAGATCTAATATTGTTATACTTCCTGTTAGCAGTAGATAAATTTTCTAATATTGGTATACTATCGTTAGAGTAAATCATGTTTCTGAACAGAACTTGATTGATTCTGAACAAGTCATGATTACTAAACTAGTCATAGTCAGATCTAATATTGGTATACTTCCTGTCAGCAATAGATCATTTTCTAATATTGTTCTACTACTGTTAGAGTAAATCATGTTTCTGATCAGATCTTGATTTATTCTGGACAAGTCTTGATTACAAAGATAGTCATGGTCAGATCTAATATTGTTATACTTCCTATCAGCAGTAGATCATTTTCTAATATTACAATACTATCGTTAGAGTAAATCATGTTTCTGATCAGATCTAGATTGATTCTGGACAAGTCATGATTACTAAGCTAGTCATGGTCTGATCTAATATTGTTATACTTCCTGTTAGCAGTAGATAAATTTTCTAATATTGTTATACTATTGTTAGAATAAATCATGTTTATGATCAGATCTTGATTGATTTTGGACAAGTCATGATTACTAAGCTAGTCATGGTCAGATATAATATTGTTATACTTCCTGTCAGCAATAGATCATTTTCTAATATTGTTATACTATTGTTAGTGTAAATCATGTTTCTGATTGGATCTTGATTTATTCTGGACAAGTCATGATTACCAAGCTAGTCATGGTCAGATCTAATATTGTTATACTTCCTGTTAGCAGTAGATATATTTTCTAATATTGTTATACTATTGTTAGAGTACATCATATTTATGATAAGATCTTGATTGATTCTGGACAAGTCATGATTACAAAGCTAGTCATGGTCAGGTATAATATTGTTATATTTCCTGTCAGCAATAGATCATTTTCTAATATTCTTATACTATTGTTAGAGTAAATCATGTTCCTGATTGGATCTTGATTTATTCTGGACAAGTCATGATTACTAAGCTAGTCATGGTCAGATCTAATATTGTTATCCTTCCTGTTAGCAATAGATAAATTTTCTAATATTGTTATACTATTGTTAGAGTAAATCATGTTTCTGATCAGATCTTGATTAATTCTGAACAGGTCATGATTACTAAGATACTCATGATCAGATCTAATATTGTTATACTTCCTGTCAGCAATAGATCACTTTCTAATATTGTTATACTATTGTTAGAGTAAATCATGTTTCTGATCAGATCTTGATTTATTCTGGACAAGTCATGATTACAAAGCTTGTCTTGTCAGATCTAATATTGTTATACTTCCTATCAGCAGTAGATCATTTTTTAATATCGCTATACTATCGTTAGAGTAAATCATGTTTCTGATCAGATCTTGATTGATTTTGGACAAGTCATAATTACTAAGCTAGTCATGGTCAAATCTAATATTGTTATACTTCCTGTTAGCAATAGATAAATTTTCTAATATTGTTAGACTATTGTTATAGTAAATCATGTTTCTGATCAGATCTTGATTGATTCCGGACAAGTCCTTATTACTAAGCTTGTCATTGTCAGATCTAATATTGTTATACTTCCTGTCAGCAGTAGATAAATTTTCTAATATTGTTATACTATTGTTAGACTAAATAATGTTTCTGATCAGATCTTGATTAATTCTGGACAAGTCATCATTACTAAGCTAGTTATGGTCATATATAATATTGTTAAACTTTTTGTTAGCAGTAGATAAATTTGCTAACATTTTTATACTATCGTTAGAGTAAATCATGTTTCAGATCAGATCTTGATTGATTCTGGACAAGTCATGATTACTAAGCTAGTCATGGTCAGATCTAGTATTGTTATACTTCCTGTCAGCAATAGATCATTTTCTAATATTGCTATACTATTGTCAGAGTAAATCATATTTCTTATCAGATCTTGATTGATTCTGGACAAGTCATGATTACTAAACTAGTTATGGTCATATCTAATATTGTTATACTTCCTGTCAGTAGTAGATAACTTTTCTAATATTGTTATACTATTGTTAGAGTAAATCATGTTTCTGATCAGATCTTGATTGATTCTGGACAAGTCATGATTACTAATCTAGTCATGGTCAGATCTTATATTGGTATAATTCTTGTCAGCAATAATCATTTTCTAATATTGTTATACTATTGTTAGAGTAAATCATGTTTCTGATCAGATCTTGATTTATTCTGGACAAGTAATGAATACTAAGCTAGTCATGGTCAGATATAATATTGTTATACTTCCTGTCAGCAGTAGATCATTTTCTAATATTGTTATACTATCGTTAGAGTAAATCATGTTTGTGACCAGATCTTGATTTATTATGGACAAGTCATGATTACTAAGCTAGTCATGGTCAGATATAATATTTTTATACTTCCTGTCAGTAGTAGATAAATTTTCTAATGTTGTTATACCATTGTTAGAGTAAATCATATTTCTGATCAGATCTTAATTGTTTCTGGACAAGTTATGATTACTAAGCTTGTCATTATCAGATTTAGTATTGTTATACTTCATGTGAGCAATAGATCACTTTCTAATATTGTTATACTATTGTTAGAGTAAATCATGTTTCTGATTAGATTTTAATTGATTCTAGTCAAGTCATGATTACTAAGCTAGTAATGGTCAGATCTAATATTGTTATACTTCCTGTTAGCAGTAGATAAATTTTCTAATATAGTTATACTATCGTTAGAGTAAATCATATTTCTGAAAAGATCTTGATTGATTCTGAACAAGTCATGATTACTAAACTAGTCATAGTCAGATCTAATATTGGTATACTTCCTGCCAGCAATAGATCATTTTCTAATATTGTTCTACTACTGTTAGAGTAAATCATGTTTCTGATCAGATCTTGATTTATTCAGGACAAGTCATGATTACAAAGCTAGTCATGGTCAGGTCTAATATTGTTATACTTCCTATCAGCAGTAGATCATTTTTTAATATTGTTATACTATCGTTAGAGTAAATCATGTTTCAGATCAGATCTTGATTGATTCTGGACAAGTCATGATTACTAAGCTAGTCATGGTCAGATCTAGTATTGTTATACTTCCTGTCAGCAATAGATCATTTTCTAATATTGCTATACTATTGTCAGAGTAAATCATATTTCTTATCAGATCTTGATTGATTCTGGACAAGTCATGATTACTAAACTAGTTATGGTCATATCTAATATTGTTATACTTCCTGTCAGTAGTAGATAACTTTTCTAATATTGTTATACTATTGTTAGAGTAAATCATGTTTCTGATCAGATCTTGATTGATTCTGGACAAGTCATGATTACTAATCTAGTCATGGTCAGATCTTATATTGGTATAATTCTTGTCAGCAATAATAATTTTCTAATATTGTTATAATATTGTTAGAGTAAATCATGTTTCTGATCAGATCTTGATTTATTCTGGACAAGTAATGAATACTAAGCTAGTCATGGTCAGATATAATATTGTTATACTTCCTGTTAGCAGTAGATCATTTTCTAATATTGTTATACTATCGTTAGAGTAAATCATGTTTGTGACCAGATCTTGATTTATTATGGACAAGTCATGATTACTAAGCTAGTCATGGTCAGATATAATATTTTTATACTTCCTGTCAGTAGTAGATAAATTTTCTAATGTTGTTATACCATTGTTAGAGTAAATCATATTTCTGATCAGATCTTAATTGTTTCTGGACAAGTTATGATTACTAAGCTTGTCATTGTCAGATTTAGTATTGTTATACTTCCTGTGAGCAATAGATCACTTTCTAATATTGTTATACTATTGTTAGAGTAAATCATGTTTCTGATTAGATTTTAATTGATTCTAGTCAAGTCATGATTACTAAGCTAGTCATGGTCAGATCTAATATTGTTATACTTCCTGTTAGCAGTAGATAAATTTTCTAATATAGTTATACTATCGTTAGAGTAAATCATGTTTCTGAAAAGATCTTGATTGATTCTGAACAAGTCAGGATTACTAAACTAGTCATAGTCAGATCTAATATTGGTATACTTCCTGCCAGCAATAGATCATTTTCTAATATTGTTCTACTACTGTTAGAGTAAATCATGTTTCTGATCAGATCTTGATTTATTCAGGACAAGTAATGATTACAAAGCTAGTCATGGTCAGGTCTAATATTGTTATACTTCCTATCAGCAGTAGATCATTTTTTAATATTGCTATACTATCGTTAGAGTAAATCATGTTTCTGATCAGATCTTGATTGATTCTGGACAAGTCATGGTTACTAAGCTAGTCATGGTCAGATCTAATATTTTTATACTTCCTGTCAGCAGTAGATAAATTTCTAATGTTGTTATACTATTGTTAGAGTAAATCGTGTTTCTGATCAGATCTTGATTGATTATGGACAAGTTATGATTACCAAGCTCGTCATGGTCAGATCTAATATTGTTATACTTCCTGTTAGCAGTAGATAAATTTTCTAATATTTTTATACTATTGTTAGAGTAAATCATATTTCTGATCAGATCTTGATTAATTCTGAACAAGTCATGATTACTAAACTAGTCATAGTCAGATCTAATATTGGTATACTTCCTGCCAGCAATAGATCATTTTCTAATATTGTTCTACTACTGTTAGAGTAAATCATGTTTCTGATCAGATCTTGATTTATTCAGGACAAGTCATGATTACAAAGCTAGTCATGGTCAGGTCTAATATTGTTATACTTCCTATCGCAGTAGATCATTTTTTAATATTGCTATACTATCGTTAGAGTAAATCATGTTTCTGATCAGATCTTGATTGATTCTGGACAAGTCATGATTACTAAGCTAGTCATGGTCAGATCTAATATTTTTATACTTCCTGTCAGCAGTAGATAAATTTCTAATGTTGTTATACTATTGTTAGAGTAAATCGTGTTTCTGATCAGATCTTGATTGATTATGGACAAGTTATGATTACCAAGCTAGTCATGGTCAGATCTAATATTGTTATACTTCCTGTTAGCAGTAGATAAATTTTCTAATATTTTTATACTATTGTTAGAGTAAATCATGTTTCTGATGAGATCTTGATTGATTATGAACAAGTCGTGATTACTAAGATACTCATGATCAGATCTAATATTGTTATACTTCCTGTCAGCAATAGATCACTTTCTAATATTGTTATACAATTGTTAGAGTAAATCATGTTTCTGATCAGATCTTGATTGATTCCGGACAAGTAATGATTACAAAGCTAGTCATGGTCAGATATAATATTGGTATACTTCCTGTCAGCAGTAGATCATTTTCTAATATTTTAATACTATCGTTAGAGTAAATCATGTTTGTGATCAGATCTTGATTGATTCTAGACAAGTCATGATTACTAAGCTAGTCATGGTCAGATGTAATATTTTTATACTTCCTGTCGGCAGTAGATAAATTTTCTAATGGTTTTATACTATTGTTAGAGTAAATCATATTTCTGATAAGATCTTGATTGTTTCTGGACAAGTCATGATTACTAAGCTTGTCATGGTCTGATCTAACATTGTTATACTTCCTGTCAGCAATAGATCACTTTCTAATATTCTTATACTATTGTTAGAGTAAATCATGTTTCTGATTGGATCTTGATTTATTCTGGACAAGTCATGATTACTAAGCTAGTCATGGTCAGATCTAATATTGTTATACTTCCTGTTAGCAGTAGATAAATTTTCTAATATTGGTATACTATCGTTAGAGTAAATCATGTTTCTGAACAGAACTTGATTGATTCTGAACAAGTCATGATTACTAAACTAGTCATAGTCAGATCCAATATTGGAATACTTCCTGTCAGCAATAGATCATTTTCTAATATTGTTCTACTACTGTTAGAGTAAATCATGTTTCTGATCAGATCTTGATTTATTCTGGACAAGTCATGATTACAAAGCTAGTCATGGTCAGATCTAATATTGTTATACTACTATCAGCAATAGATCATTTTCTAATATTACAATACTATCGTTAGAGTAAATCATGTTTCTGATCAGATCTTGATTGATTCTGGACAAGTCATGATTACTAAGCTAGTCATGGTCAGATCTAATATTTTTATACTTCCTGTCAGCAGTAGATAAATTTTCTAATGTTGTTATACTATTGTTAGAGTAAATCATGTTTCTGATCAGATCTTGATTGATTATGGACAAGTTATGATTACAAAGCTAGTCATGGTCAGATATAATATTGGTATACTTCCTGTCAGCAGTAGATCATTTTCTAATATTTTAATACTATCGTTAGAGTAAATCATGTTTGTGATCAGATCTTGATTGATTCTAGACAAGTCATGATTACTAAGCTAGTCATGGTCAGATGTAATATTTTTATACTTCCTGTCGGCAGTAGATAAATTTTCTAATGGTTTTATACTATTGTTAGAGTAAATCATATTTCTGATAAGATCTTGATTGTTCCTGGACAAGTCATGATTACTAAGCTTGTCATGGTCTGATCTAACATTGTTATACTTCCTGTCAGCAATAGATCACTTTCTAATATTCTTATACTATTGTTAGAGTAAATCATGTTTCTGATTGGATCTTGACTTATTCTGGACAAGTCATGATTACTAAGCTAGTCATGGTCAGATCTAATATTTTTATACTTCCTGTCAGCAGTAGATAAATTTTCAAATGTTGTTATACCATTGTTAGAGTAAATCATATTTCTGATCAGATCTTAATTGTTTCTGGACAAGTTATGATTACTAAGCTTGTCATTGTCAGATTTAGTATTGTTATACTTCCTGTGAGCAATAGATCACTTTCTAATATTGTTATACTATTGTTAGAGTAAATCATGTTTCTGATTAGATTTTAATTGATTCTAGTCAAGTCATGATTACTAAGCTAGTCATGGTCAGATCTAATATTGTTATACTTCCTGTTAGCAGTAGATAAATTTTCTAATATAGTTATACTATCGTTAGAGTAAATCATGTTTCGGAAAAGATCTTGATTGATTCTGAACAAGTCATGATTACTAAACTAGTCATAGTCAGATCTAATATTGGTATACTTCCTGCCAGCAATAGATCATTTTCTAATATTGTTCTACTACTGTTAGAGTAAATCATGTTTCTGATCAGATCTTGATTTATTCAGGACAAGTCATGATTACAAAGCTAGTCATGGTCAGGTCTAATATTGTTATACTTCCTATCAGCAGTAGATCATTTTTTAATATTGCTATACTATCGTTAGAGTAAATCATATTTCTGATCAGATCTTGATTGATTCTGGACAAGTCATGATTACTAAGCTAGTCATGGTCAGATCTAATATTTTTATACTTCCTGTCAGCAGTAGATAAATTTCTAATGTTGTTATACTATTGTTAGAGTAAATCGTGTTTCTGATCAGATCTTGATTGATTATGGACAAGTTATGATTACCAAGCTCGTCATGGTCAGATCTAATATTGTTATACTTCCTGTTAGCAGTAGATAAATTTTCTAATATTTTTATACTATTGTTAGAGTAAATCATATTTCTGATCAGATCTTGATTGATTCTGAACAAGTCATGATTACTAAACTAGTCATAGTCAGATCTAATATTGGTATACTTCCTGCCAGCAATAGATCATTTTCTAATATTGTTCTACTACTGTGAGAGTAAATCATGTTTCTGATCAGATCTTGATTTATTCAGGACAAGTCATGATTACAAAGCTAGTCAGGGTCAGGTCTAATATTGTTATACTTCCTATCCGCAGTAGATCATTTTTTAATATTGCTATACTATCGTTAGAGTAAATCATGTTTCTGATCAGATCTTGATTGATTCTGGACAAGTCATGATTACTAAGCTAGTCATGGTCAGATCTAACATTTTTATACTTCCTGTCAGCAGTAGATAAATTTCTAATGTTGTTATACTATTGTTAGAGTAAATCGTGTTTCTGATCAGATCTTGATTGATTCTGGACAAGTCATGATTACTAAGCTAGTCATGGTCAGATCTAATATTTTTATATTTCCTGTCAGCAGTAGATAAATTTCTAATGTTGTTATACTATTGTTAGAGTAAATCGTGTTTCTGATCAGATCTTGATTGATTATGGACAAGTTATGATTACCAAGCTACTCATGGTCAGATCTAATATTGTTATACTTCCTGTTAGCAGTAGATAAATTTTCTAATATTTTTATACTATTGTTAGAGTAAATCACGTTTATGATCAGATCTTGATTGATTCTAGACAAGTCATGATTACTGAGCTGGTCATGGTCAGATATAATATTGTTATACTTCCTGTCAGCAATAGATCATTTTCTAATATTGTTATACTATTGTTAGAGTAGATCATGTTTCCAATTGGATCTTGATTGATTCTGGACAAGTCATGATTACTAAGCTAGTCATGGTCAGATCTAATATTGTTATACTTCCTGTTAGCAGTAGATAAATTTTCTAATATTCTTATACTATTGTTAGAGTAAATCATGTTTCTGATGAGATCTTGATTGATTATGAACAAGTCGTGATTACTAAGATACTCATGATCAGATCTAATATTGTTATACTTCCTGTCAGCAATAGATCACTTTCTAATATTGTTATACAATTGTTAGAGTAAATCATGTTTCTGATCAGATCTTGATTGATTCCGGACAAGTAATGATTACAAAGCTAGTCATGGTCAGATATAATATTGGTATACTTCCTGTCAGCAGTAGATCATTTTCTAATATTTTAATACTATCGTTAGAGTAAATCATGTTTGTGATCAGATCTTGATTGATTCTAGACAAGTCATGATTACTAAGCTAGTCATGGTGAGATGTAATATTTTTATACTTCTCGTCGGCAGTAGATAAATTTTCTAATGGTTTTATACTATTGTTAGAGTAAATCATATTTCTGATAAGATCTTGATTGTTTCTGGACAAGTCATGATTACTAAGCTTGTCATGGTCTGATCTAACATTGTTATACTTCCTGTCAGCAATAGATCACTTTCTAATATTCTTATACTATTGTTAGAGTAAATCATGTTTCTGATTGGATCTTGATTTATTCTGGACAAGTCATGATTACTAAGCTAGTCATGGTCAGATCTAATATTGTTATACTTCCTGTTAGCAGTAGATAAATTTTCTAATATTGGTATACTATCGTTAAAGTAAATCATGTTTCTGAACAGAACTTGATTGATTCTGAACAAGTCATGATTACTAAACTAGTCATAGTCAGATCCAATATTGGTATACTTCCTGTCAGCAATAGATCATTTTCTAATATTGTTCTACTACTGTTAGAGCAAATCATGTTTCTGATCAGATCGTGATTTATTCTGGACAAGTCATGATTACAAAGCTAGTCATGGTCAGATCTAATATTGTTATACTACTATCAGCAATAGATCATTTTCTAATATTACAATACTATCGTTAGAGTAAATCATGTTTCTGATCAGATCTTGATTGATTCTGGACAAGTCATGATTACTAAGCTAGTCATGGTCAGATCTAATATTTTTATACTTCCTGTCAGCAGTAGATAAATTTTCTAATGTTGTTATACTATTGTTAGAGTAAATCATGTTTCTGATCAGATCTTGATTGATTATGGACAAGTTATGATTACTAAGCTAGTCATGGTCAGATATAATATTGTTATACTTCCTGTCAGCAGTAGATCATTTTCTAATATTGTTAAACTATCGTTAGAGTAAATCATGTTTGTGATCAGATCTTGATTGATTATGGACAAGTCATGATTACTAAGCTAGTCATGGTCAAATATAATATTTTTATACTTCCTGTCGGCAGTAGATAAATTTTCTAATGTTGTTATACTATTGTTAGAGTAAATCATTTTTCTGATCAGATCTTCATTGTTTATGGACAAGTTATGATTACTAAGCTTGTCATGGCCAGATCTAATATTGTTATACTTCCTGTCAGCAATAGATCACTTTCTAATATTGTTATACTATTGTTTAAGTAAATCATGTTTCTGATTAGATTTTAATTGATTCTAGACAAGTCATGATTACTAAGCTAGTCATGGTCAGATCTAATATTGGTGTACTTCCTGTTAGCAGTAGATACATTTTCTAATATTGTTATACTATCGTTAGAATAAATCATGTTTCTGATCAAATCTTGATTGATTATGGACAAGTCATGATTACTAAACTAGTCATGGTCAGATCTAATATTGGTATACTTCCTGTAAGCAATAGATCATTTTCTAATATTGTTCTACTACTGTTAGAGTAAATCATGTTTCTGATCAGATCATGATTTATTCTGGACAAGTCATGATTACAAAGCTAGTCCTGGTCAAATCTAATATTTTTATGCTCCCTATCAACAGTAGATCATTTTCTAATATTGCTATACTACCATTAGAGTAAATCATGTTTCTGATCAGATCTTGATTGATTCTGGACAAATCATGATTACTAAGCTAGTCAAGGTCAGATCTAATATTTTTATACTTCCTGTCAGCAGTAGATAAATTTTCTAATGTTGTTATACTATTGTTAGAGTAAATCATGTTTCTGATCAGATCTTGATTGATTATGGACAAGTTATGATTAATAAGCTAGTCATGGTCAGATCTAATATTGTTATACTTCCTGTCAGCAGTAGAAAAATTTTCTAATATTTTTATACTATTTTTAGAGTAAATCATGTTTATGATCAGATCTTGATTGATTCTGGACAAGTCATGATTACAAAGCTAGTCATGGTCAGATTTAATAGTGTTATACTTCCTATCAGCAGTAGATCATTTTATAATATTGCTATACTATCGTTAGAGTAAATCATGTTTCTGATCAGATCTTGATTGATTCTGGACAAGTCATGATTACTAAGCTAGTCATGGTCAGATCTAATATTTTTATACTTCCGGTCAGCAGTAGATAAATTTTCTAATGTTGTTATACTATTGTTAGAGTAGATCATTTTCTGATTGGATCTTGATTTATTCTGGACAAGTCATGATTACTAAGCTAGTCATGGTCAGATCTAATATTGTTATACTTCCTGTTAGCAGTAGATAAATTTTCTAATATTTTTATACTATTGTTAGAGTAAATCATGTTTCTGATAAGATCTTGATTGATTCTGAACAAGTCATGATTACTAAGATACTCATGGTCAGATCTAATATTGTTATACTTCCTGTCAGCAATAGATCACTTTCTAATATTGTTATACTATTGTTTAAGTAAATCATGTTTCTGATTAGATTTTAATTGATTCTAGACAAGTCATGATTACTAAGCTAGTCATGGTCAGATCTAATATTATTATACTTCCTGTTAGCAGTAGATACATTTTCTAATATTGTTATACTATTGTTAGAGTAAATCTTGTTTCTGATCAAATCTTGATTGATTATGGACAAGTCATGATTACTAAACTAGTAATGGTCAGATCTAATATTGGTATACTTCCTGTAAGCAATAGATCATTTTCTAATATTGTTATACAATTGTTAGAGTAAATCATGTTTCTGATCAGATCTTGATTGATTCCGGACAAGTAATGATTACAAAGCTAGTCATGGTCAGATATAATATTGGTATACTTCCTGTCAGCAGTAGATCATTTTCTAATATTTTAATACTATCGTTAGAGTAAATCATGTTTGTGATCAGATCTTGATTGATTCTAGACAAGTCATGATTACTAAGCTAGTCATGGTCAGATGTAATATTTTTATACTTCCTGTCGGCAGTAGATAAATTTTCTAATGGTTTTATACTATTGTTAGAGTAAATCATATTTCTGATAAGATCTTGATTGTTTCTGGACAAGTCATGATTACTAAGCTTGTCATGGTCTGATCTAACATTGTTATACTTCCTGTCAGCAATAGATCACTTTCTAATATTCTTATACTATTGTTAGAGTAAATCATGTTTCTGATTGGATCTTGATTTATTCTGGACAAGTTATGATTACTAAGCTTGTCATTATCAGATTTAGTATTGTTATACTTCCTGTGAGCAATAGATCACTTTCTAATATTGTTATACTATTGTTAGAGTAAATCATGTTTCTGATTAGATTTTAATTGATTCTAGTCAAGTCATGATTACTAAGCTAGTCATGGTCAGATCTAATATTGTTATACTTCCTGTTAGCAGTAGATAAATTTTCTAATATTGGTATACTATCGTTAGAGTAAATCATGTTTCTGAACAGAACTTGATTGATTCTGAACAAGTCATGATTACTAAACTAGTCATAGTCAGATCTAATATTGGTATACTTCCTGTCAGCAATAGATCATTTTCTAATATTGTTCTACTACTGTTAGAGTAAATCATGTTTCTGATCAGATCTTGATTTATTCTGGACAAGTCTTGATTACAAAGATAGTCATGGTCAGATCTAATATTGTTATACTTCCTATCAGCAGTAGATCATTTTCTAATATTACAATACTATCGTTAGAGTAAATCATGTTTCTGAACAGATCTAGATTGATTCTGGACAAGTCATGATTACTAAGCTAGTCATGGTCTGATCTAATATTGTTATACTTCCTGTTAGCAGTAGATAAATTTTCTAATATTGTTATACTATTGTTAGAATAAATCATGTTTATGATCAGATCTTGATTGATTCTGGACAAGTCATGATTACTAAGCTAGTCATGGTCTGATCTAATATTGTTATACTTCCTGTTAGCAGTAGATATATTTTCTAATATTGTTATACTATTGTTAGAGTACATCATATTTATGATAAGATCTTGATTGATTCTGGACAAGTCATGATTACAAAGCTAGTCATGGTCAGATATAATATTGTTATATTTCCTGTCAGCAATAGATCATTTTCTAATATTCTTATACTATTGTTAGAGTAAATCATGTTCCTGATTGGATCTTGATTTATTCTGGACAAGTCATGATTACTAAGCTAGTCATGGTCAGATCTAATATTGTTATCCTTCCTGTTAGCAATAGATAAATTTTCTAATATTGTTATACTATTGTTAGAGTAAATCATGTTTCTGATCAGATCTTGATTAATTCTGAACAGGTCATGATTACTAAGATACTCATGATCAGATCTAATATTGTTATACTTCCTGTCAGCAATAGATCACTTTCTAATATTGTTATACTATTGTTAGAGTAAATCATGTTTCTGATCAGATCTTGATTTATTCTGGACAAGTCATGATTACAAAGCTTGTCTTGTCAGATCTAATATTGTTATACTTCCTATCAGCAGTAGATCATTTTTTAATATCGCTATACTATCGTTAGAGTAAATCATGTTTCTGATCAGATCTTGATTGATTTTGGACAAGTCATAATTACTAAGCTAGTCATGGTCAAATCTAATATTGTTATACTTCCTGTTAGCAATAGATAAATTTTCTAATATTGTTAGACTATTGTTATAGTAAATCATGTTTCTGATCAGATCTTGATTGATTCCGGACAAGTCCTTATTACTAAGCTTGTCATTGTCAGATCTAATATTGTTATACTTCCTGTCAGCAGTAGATAAATTTTCTAATATTGTTATACTATTGTTAGACTAAATAATGTTTCTGATCAGATCTTGATTAATTCTGGACAAGTCATCATTACTAAGCTAGTTATGGTAATATATAATATTGTTAAACTTCTTGTTAGCAGTAGATAAATTTCTAACATTTTTATACTATTATTAGAGTAAATCATGTTTCAGATTAGATCTTGATTGATTCTGGACAAGTTATGATTACTAAGCTAGTCATGGTCAGATCTAGTATTGTTATACTTCCTGTCAGCAATAGATCATTTTCTAATATTGCTATACTATTGTCAGAGTAAATCATATTTCTTATCAGATCTTGATTGATTCTGGACAAGTCATGATTACTAAACTAGTTATGGTCATATCTAATATTATTATACTTCCTGTCAGTAGTAGATAACTTTTCTAATATTGTTATACTATTGTTAGAGTAAATCATGTTTCTGATCAGATCTTGATTGATTCTGGACAAGTCATGATTACTAATCTAGTCATGGTCAGATCTTATATTGGTATACTCCTATCAGCAGTAGATCATTTTCTAATATTGCTATACTATCGTTAGAGTAAATCATATTTCTTATCAGATCTTGATTGATTCTGGACAAGTCATGATTACTAAACTAGTTATGGTCATATCTAATATTGTTATACTTCCTGTCAGCAGTAGATAAATTTTCTAATATTGTTATACTATTGTTAGAGTAAATCATGTTTCTGATCAAATCTTGATTGATTCTGGACAAGTCATGATTACTAATCTAGTCATGGTCAGATCTTATATTGGTATACTTCTTGTCAGCAATAATCATTTTCTAATATTGTTATACTATTGTTAGAGTAAATCATGTTTTTTATCAGATCTTGATTTATTCTGGACAAGTAATGAATACTAAGCTAGTCATGGTCAGATATAATATTGTTATACTTCCTGTCAGCAGTAGATCATTTTCTAATATTGTTATACTATCGTTAGAGTAAATCATGTTTGTGACCAGATCTTGATTTATTATGGACAAGTCATGATTACTAAGCTAGTCATGGTCAGATATAATATTTTTATACTTCCTGTCAGTAGTAGATAAATTTTCTAATGTTGTTATACCATTTTTAGAGTAAATCATATTTCTGATCAGATCTTAATTGTTTCTGGACAAGTTATGATTACTAAGCTTGTCATTATCAGATTTAGTATTGTTATACTTCCTGTGAGCAATAGATCACTTTCTAATATTGTTATACTATTGTTAGAGTAAATCATGTTTCTGATTAGATTTTAATTGATTCTAGTCAAGTCATGATTACTAAGCTAGTCATGGTCAGATCTAATATTGTTATACTTCCTGTTAGCATTAGATAAATTTTCTAATATAGTTATACTATCGTTAGAGTAAATCATGTTTCTGAAAAGATCTTGATTGATTCTGAACAAGTCATGATTACTAAACTAGTCATAGTCAGATCTAATATTGGTATACTTCCTGCCAGCAATAGATCATTTTCTAATATTGTTCTACTACTGTTAGAGTAAATCATGTTTCTGATCAGATCTTGATTTATTCAGGACAAGTCATGATTACAAAGCTAGTCATGGTCAGGTCTAATATTGTTATACTTCCTATCAGCAGTAGATCATTTTTTAATATTGCTATACTATCGTTAGAGTAAATCATGTTTCAGATCAGATCTTGATTGATTCTGGACAAGTCATGATTACTAAGCTAGTCATGGTCAGATCTAGTATTGTTATACTTCCTGTCAGCAATAGATCATTTTCTAATATTGCTATACTATTGTCAGAGTAAATCATATTTCTTATCAGATCTTGATTGATTCTGGACAAGTCATGATTACTAAACTAGTTATGGTCATATCTAATATTGTTATACTTCCTGTCAGTAGTAGATAACTTTTCTAATATTGTTATACTATTGTTAGAGTAAATCATGTTTCTGATCAGATCTTGATTGATTCTGGACAAGTCATGATTACTAATCTAGTCATGGTCAGATCTTATATTGGTATAATTCTTGTCAGCAATAATCATTTTCTAATATTGTTATAATATTGTTAGAGTAAATCATGTTTCTGATCAGATCTTGATTTATTCTGGACAAGTAATGAATACTAAGCTAGTCATGGTCAGATATAATATTGTTATACTTCCTGTCAGCAGTACATCATTTTCTAATATTGTTATACTATCGTTAGAGTAAATCATGTTTGTGACCAGATCTTGATTTATTATGGACAAGTCATGATTACTAAGCTAGTCATGATCAGATATAATATTTTTATACTTCCTGTCAGTAGTAGATAAATTTTCTAATGTTGTTATACCATTGTTAGAGTAAATCATATTTCTGATCAGATCTTAATTGTTTCTGGACAAGTTATGATTACTAAGCTTGTCATTGTCAGATTTAGTATTGTTATACTTCCTGTGAGCAATAGATCACTTTCTAATATTGTTATACTATTGTTAGAGTAAATCATGTTTCTGATTAGATTTTAATTGATTCTAGTCAAGTCATGATTACTAAGCTAGTCATGGTCAGATCTAATATTGTTATACTTCCTGTTAGCAGTAGATAAATTTTCTAATATAGTTATACTATCGTTAGAGTAAATCATGTTTCTGAAAAGATCTTGATTGATTCTGAACAAGTCATGATTACTAAACTAGTCATAGTCAGATCTAATATTGGTATACTTCCTGCCAGCAATAGATCATTTTCTAATATTGTTCTACTACTGTTAGAGTAAATCATGTTTCTGATCAGATCTTGATTTATTCAGGACAAGTCATGATTACAAAGCTAGTCATGGTCAGGTCTAATACTGTTATACTTCCTATCAGCAGTAGATCATTTTTTAATATTGCTATACTATCGTTAGAGTAAATCATGTTTCTGATCAGATCTTGATTGATTCTGGACAAGTCATGATTACTAAGCTAGTCATGGTCGGATCTAATATTTTTATACTTCCTGTCAACAGTAGATAAATTTCTAATGTTGTTATACTATTGTTAGAGTAAATCGTGTTTCTGATCAGATCTTGATTGATTCTGGACAAGTCATGATTACTAAGCTAGTCATGGTCAGATCTAATATTTTTATACTTCCTGTCAGCAGTAGATAAATTTCTAATGTTGTTATACTATTGTTAGAGTAAATCGTGTTTCTGATCAGATCTTGATTGATTATGGACAAGTTATGATTACCAAGCTAGTCATGGTCAGATCTAATATTGTTATACTTCCTGTTAGCAGTAGATAAATTTTCTAATATTTTTATACTATTGTTAGAGTAAATCACGTTTATGATCAGATCTTGATTGATTCTAGACAAGTCATGATTACTGAGCTGGTCATGGTCAGATATAATATTGTTATACTTCCTGTCAGCAGTAGATCATTTTCTAATATTGTTATACTATTGTTAGAGTAGATCATGTTTCCAATTGGATCTTGATTTATTCTGGACAAGTCATGATTACTAAGCTAGTCATGGTCAGATCTAATATTGTTATACTTCCTGTTAGCAGTAGATAAATTTTCTAATATTCTTATACTATTGTTAGAGTAAATCATGTTTCTGATCAGATCTTGATTGATTATGAACAAGTCGTGATTACTAAGATACTCATGATCAGATCTAATATTGTTATACTTCCTGTCAGCAATAGATCACTTTCTAATATTGTTATACAATTGTTAGAGTAAATCATGTTTCTGATCAGATCTTGATTGATTCCGGACAAGTAATGATTACAAAGCTAGTCATGGTCAGATATAATATTGGTATACTTCTTGTCAGCAGTAGATCATTTTCTAATATTTTAATACTATCGTTAGAGTAAATCATGTTTGTGATCAGATCTTGATTGATTCTAGACAAGTCATGATTACTAAGCTAGTCATGGTCAGATGTAATATTTTTATACTTCCTGTCGGCAGTAGATAAATTTTCTAATGGTTTTATACTATTGTTAGAGTAAATCATATTTCTGATAAGATCTTGATTGTTTCTGGACAAGTCATGATTACTAAGTTTGTCATGGTCTGATCTAACATTGTTATACTTCCTGTCTGCAATAGATCACTTTCTAATATTCTTATACTATTGTTAGAGTAAATCATGTTTCTGATTGGATCTTGATTTATTCTGGACAAGTCATGATTACTAAGCTAGTCATGGTCAGATCTAATATTGTTATACTTCCTGTTAGCAGTAGATAAATTTTCTAATATTGGTATACCATCGTTAGAGTAAATCATGTTTCTGAACAGAACTTGATTGATTCTGAACAAGTCATGATTACTAAACTAGTCATAGTCAGATCCAATATTGGTATACTTCCTGTCAGCAATAGATCATTTTCTAATATTGTTCTACTACTGTTAGAGCAAATCATGTTTCTGATCAGATCTTGATTTATTCTGGACAAGTCATGATTACAAAGCTAGTCATGGTCAGATCTAATATTGTTATACTACTATCAGTAATAGATCATTTTCTAATATTACAATACTATCGTTAGAGTAAATCATGTTTCTGATCAGATCTTGATTGATTCTGGACAAGTCATGATTACTAAGCTAGTCATGGTCAGATCTAATATTTTTATACTTCCTGTCAGCAGTAGATAAATTTTCTAATGTTGTTATACTATTGTTAGAGTAAATCATGTTTCTGATCAGATCTTGATTGATTATGGACAAGTTATGATTACTAAGCTAGTCATGGTCAGATATAATATTGTTATACTTCCTGTCAGCAGTAGATCATTTTCTAATATTGTTAAACTATCGTTAGAGTAAATCATGTTTGTGATCAGATCTTGATTGATTATGGACAAGTCATGATTACTAAGCTAGTCATGGTCAAATATAATATTTTTATACTTCCTGTCGGCAGTAGATAAATTTTCTAATGTTGTTATACTATTGTTAGAGTAAATCATATTTCTGATCAGATCTTCATTGTTTATGGACAAGTTATGATTACTAAGCTTGTCATGGCCAGATCTAATATTGTTATACTTCCTGTCAGCAATAGATCACTTTCTAATATTGTTATACTATTGTTTAAGTAAATCATGTTTCTGATTAGATTTTAATTGATTCTAGACAAATCATGATTACTAAGCTAGTCATGGTCAGATCTAATATTGGTGTACTTCCTTTTAGCAGTAGATACATTTTCTAATATTGTTATACTATCGTTAGAGTAAATCATGTTTCTGATCAAATCTTGATTGATTATGGACAAGTCATGATTACTAAGCTAGTCATGGTCAGATCTAATATTGGTATACTTCCTGTAAGCAATAGATCATTTTCTAATATTGTTCTACTACTGTTAGAGTAAATCATGTTTCTGATCAGATCATGATTTATTCTGGACAAGTCATGATTACAAAGCTAGTCCTGGTCAGATCTAATATTTTTATACTCCCTATCAACAGTAGATCATTTTCTAATATTGCTATACTAGCATTAGAGTAAATCATGTTTCTGATCAGATCTTGATTGATTCTGGACAAATCATGATTACTAAGCTAGTCAAGGTCAGATCTAATATTTTTATACTTCCGGTCAGCAGTAGATAAATTTTCTAATGTTGTTATACTATTGTTAGAGTAACTCATGTTTCTGATCAGACCTTGATTGATTATGGACAAGTTATGATTAATAAGCTAGTCATGGTCAGATCTAATATTGTTATACTTCCTGTCAGCAGTAGAAAAATTTTCTAATATTTTTATACTATTTTTAGAGTAAATCATGTTTATGATCAGATCTTGATTGATTCTGGACAAGTCATGATTACAAAGCTAGTCATGGTCAGATTTAATAGTGTTATACTTCCTATCAGCAGTAGATCATTTTCTAATATTGCTATACTATCGTTAGAGTAAATCATGTTTCTGATCAGATCTTGATTGATTCTGGACAAGTCATGATTACTAAGCTAGTCATGGTCAGATCTAATATTTTTATACTTCCGGTCAGCAGTAGATAAATTTTCTAATGTTGTTATACTATTGTTAGAGTAGATCATGTTTCTGATTGGATCTTGATTTATTCTGGACAAGTAATGATTACTAAGCTAGTCATGGTCAGATCTAATATTGTTATACTTCCTGTTAGCAGTAGATAAATTTTCTAATATTTTTATACTATTGTGAGTAAATCATGTTTCTGATAAGATCTTGATTGATTCTGAACAAGTCATGATTACTAAGATACTCATGGTCAGATCTAATATTGTTATACTTCCTGTCAGCAATAGATCACTTTCTAATATTGTTATACTATTGTTTAAGTAAATCATGTTTCTGATTAGATTTTAATTGATTCTAGACAAGTCATGATTACTAAGCTAGTCATGGTCAGATCTAATATTATTATACTTCCTGTTAGCAGTAGATACATTTTCTAATATTGTTATACTATTGTTAGAGTAAATCTTGTTTCTGATCAAATCTTGATTGATTATGGACAAGTCATGATTACTAAACTAGTAATGGTCAGATCTAATATTGGTATACTTCCTGTAAGCAATAGATCATTTTCTAATATTGTTCTACTATTGTTAGAGTAAATCATGTTTCTGATCAGATCTTGATTGATTATGGACAAGTTATGATTAATAAGCTAGTCATGGTCAGATCTAATATTGTTATACTTCCTGTTAGCAGTAGAAAAATTTTCTAATATTTTTATACTATTTTTAGAGTAAATCATGTTTCTGATCAGATCTTGATTGATTCTGGACAAGTCATGATTACTAAGCTAGTCATGGTCAGATCTAATATTTTTATACTTCCGGTCAGCAGTAGATAAATTTTCTAATGTTGTTATACTATTGTTAGAGTAGATCATGTTTCTGATTAGATCTTGATTTATTCTGGACAAGTCATGATTACTAAGCTAGTCATGGTCAGATCTAATATTGTTATACTTCCTGTTAGCAGTAGATATTTTTTCTAATATTGTAATACTATTGTTAGAGTAAATCATGTTTCTGATCAGATCTTGATTGATTCTGAACAAGTCATGATTACTAAGATACTCATGATCAGATCTAATATTGTTATACTTCCTGTCAGCAATAGATCACTTTCTAATATTGTTATACAATTGCTAGAGTAAATCATGTTTCTGATCAGATCTTGATTGATTCCGGACAAGTAATGATTACAAAGCTAGTCATGGTCAGATATAATATTGGTATACTTCCTGTCAGCAGTAGATCATTTTCTAACATTGTTATACTATCGTTAGAGTAAATCATGTTTGTGATCAGATCTTGATTGATTCTGGACAAGTCATGATTACTAAGCTAGTCATTGTCAGATATAATATTTTTATACTTCCTGTCGGCAGTAGATAAATTTTCTAATGGTTTTATACTATTGTTAGAGTAAATCATATTTCTGATAAGATCTTGATTGTTTCTGGACAAGTCATGATTACTAAGCTTGTCATGGTCTGATCTAACATTGTTATACTTCCTGTCAGCAATAGATCACTTTCTAATATTGTTATACTATTGTTAGAGTAAATCATGTTTCTGATCAGATTTTAATTGATTCTAGACAAGTCATGATTACTAATCTAGTCATGGTCAGATCTAATATTGTTATACTTCCTGTTAGCAGTAGATAAATTTTCTAATATTGGTATACTATCGTTAAAGTAAATCATGTTTCTGATCAGAACTTGATTGATTCTGAACAAGTCATGATTACTAAACTAGTCATAGTCAGATCTAATATTGGTATACTTCCTGTCAGCAATAGATCATTTTCTAATATGGTTCTACTACTGTTAGAGTAAATCATGTTTCTGATCAGATCTTGATTTATTCTGGACAAGTCATGATTACAAAGCTAGTCATGGTCAGATATAATATTGGTATACTTCCTGTCAGCAGTAGATCATTTTCTAATATTGTTATACTATTGTTAGAGTAAATCATGTTTCTGATCAGATCTTGATTTATTCTGGACAAGTCATGATTACAAAGATTGTCATGTCAGATCTAATAATGTTATACTTCCTATCAGCAGTAGATCATTTTTTAATATCGCTATACTATCGTTAGAGTAAATCATGTTTCTGATCAGATCTTGATTGATTTTGGACAAGTCATGATTACTAAGCTAGTCATGGTCAAATCTAATATTGTTATACTTCCTGTTAGCAGTAGATAAATTTTCTAATATTGTTATACTATTTTTATAGTAAATCATGTTTCTGACAAGATCTTGATTGATTCCGGACAAGTCATTATTACTAAGCTTGTCATGGTCAGATCTAATATTGTTATGCTTCCTGTCAGCAGTAGATAAATTTTCTAATATTGTTATACTATTGTTAGACTAAATAATGTTTCTGATCAGATCTTGATTAATTCTGGACAAGTCATCATTACTAAGCTAGTTATAGTCAGATATAATATTGTTAAACTTCCTGTCAGCAGTAGATAAATTTTCTAACATTTTTATACTATTGGTAGAGTAAATCATGTTTCAGATTAGATCTTGATTGATTCTGGACAAGTTATGATTACTAAGCTAGTCATGGTCAGATCTAATATTGTTATACTCCTATCAGCAGTAGATCATTTTCTAATATTGCTATACTATCGTTAGAGTAAATCATATTTCTTATCAGATCTTGATTGATTCTGGACAAGTCATGATTACTAAACTAGTTATAGTCATATCTAATATTGTTATACTTCCTGTCAGCAGTAGATAAATTTTCTAATATTGTTATACTATTGTTAGAGTAAATCATGTTTCTGATCAAATCTTGATTGATTCTGGACAAGTCATGATTACTAATCCAGTCATGGTCAGATCTTATATTGGTATACTTCTTGTCAGCAATAATCATTTTCTAATATTGTTATACTATTGTTAGAGTAAATCATGTTTTTGATCAGATCTTGATTTATTCTGGACAAGTAATAAATACTAAGCTAGTCATGGTCAGATATAATATTGTTATACTTCCTGTCAGCAGTAGATCATTTTCTAATATTGTTATACTATCGTTAGAGTAAATCATGTTTGTGACCAGATCTTGATTTATTATGGACAAGTCATGATTACTAAGCTAGTCATGGTCAGATATAATATTTTTATACTTCCTGTCAGCAGTAGATAAATTTTCTAATGTTGTTATACTATTGTTAGAGTAAATCATATTTCTGATCAGATCTTAATTGTTTCTGGACAAGTTATGATTACTAAGCTTGTCATGGTCAGATTTAGTATTGTTATACTTCCTGTGAGCAATAGATTACTCTTTAATATTGTTATACTATTGTTAGAGTAAATCATGTTTCTGATTAGATTTTAATTGATTCTAGACAAGTCATGATTACTAAGCTAGTCATGGTCAGATTTAATATTGTTATACTTCCTGTTACCAGTAGATAAAGTTTCTAATATAGTTATACTATCGTTAGAGTAAGTCATGTTTCTGAACAGATCTTGATTGATTCTGAACAAGTCATGATTACTAAACTAGTCATAGTCAGATCTAATATTGGTATACTTTCTGTCAGCAATAGATCATTTTCTAATATTGTTCTACTACTGTTAGAGTAAATCATGTTTCTGATCAGATCTTGATTTATTCTGGACAAGTCATGATTACAAAGCTATTCATGGTCAAATCTAAATATTGTTATACTTCCTATCAGCAGTAGATCATTTTTTAATATTGTTATACTATTGTTAGAGTAAATCATGTTTCTGATCAGATCTGGATTGATTCTGGACAAGTCATGATTACAAAGCTAGTCATGGTCAGATCTAATATTTTTATACTTCCTGTCAGCAGTAGATAAATTTTCTAATGTTGTTATACTATTGTTAGAGTAAATCGTGTTTCTGATCAGATCTTGATTGATTATGGACAAGTTATGATTACCAAGCTAGTCATGGTCAGATCTAATAGTGTTATACTCCCTGTTAGCAGTAGATAAATTTGCTAATATTTTTATACTATTGTTAGAGTAAATCACGTTTATGATCAGATCTTGATTGATTCTGGACAAGTCATGATTACTGAGCTAGTCATGGTCAGATATAATATTGTTATACTTCCTGTCAGCAATAGATCATTTTCTAATATTGTTATACTATTGTTAGAGTAGATCATGTTTCTGATTGGATCTTGATTTATTCTGGACAAGTCATGATTACTAAGCTAGTCATGGTCAGATCTAATATTGTTATACTTCCTGTTAGCAGTAGATAAATTTTCTAATATTGTTATACTATTGTTAGAGTAAATCATGTTTCTGATCAGATCTTGATTGATTCTGAACAATTCTTGATTACTAAGATACTCATGATCAGATCTAATATTGTTATACTTCCTGTCAGCAATAGATCACTTTCTAATATTGTTATACTATTGTTAGAGTAAATCATGTTTCTGATCAGATCTTGATTTATTCTGGACAAGTCATGATTACAAAGCTAGTCATGTCAGATCTAATATTGTTATACTTCCTATCAGCAGTAGATAATTTTCTAATTTCGCTATACTATCGTTAGAGTAAATAATGTTTCTGATCAGATCTTGATTGATTCTGGACAAGTCATCATTACTAAGCTAGTCATGGTCAAATATAATATTGTTATACTTCCTGTAAGCAGTAGATAAATTTTCTAATATTGTTATACAATTGTTAGAGTAAATCATGTTTCTGATCAGATCTTGATTGATTCCAGACAAGTAATGATTACAAAGCTAGTCATGGTCAGATATAATATTGGTATACTTCCTATCAGCAGTAGATCATTTTCTAATATTTTTTATACTATCGTTAGAGTAAATCATGTTTGTGATCAGATCTTGATTGATTCTGGACAAGTCATGATTACTAAGCTAGTCATGGTCAGATATAATATTTTTATACTTCCTGTCGGCAGTGGATAAATTTTCTAATTGTTTTATACTACTGTTAGAGTAAATCATATTTTTGATAAGATCTTGATTGTTTTCTGGACAAGTCAGGATTACTAAGCTTGTCATGGTCTGATCTAACATTGTTATACTTCCTGTCAGCAATAGATCACTTTCTAATATTGTTATACTATTGTTAGAGTAAATCATGTTTCTGATTAGATTTTAATTGATTCTAGACAAGTCATGATTACTAAGCTAGTCATGGTCAGATCTAATATTGTTACTTCCTGTTAGCAGTAGATAAATTTTTTAATTTTGGTATACTATCGTTAGGGTAAATCATGTTTCTGAACAGATCTTGATTGATTCTGAACAAGTCATGATTACTAAACTAGTCATAGTCAGATCTAATATTGGTATACTTCCTGTCAGCAATAGATCATTTTCTAATATTGTTCTACTACTGTTAGAGTAAATCATGTTTCTGATCAGATCTAAATTGATTCTGGACAAGTCATGATTACTAAGCTAGTCATGGTCAGATATAATATTTTTATACTTCCTGTCGGCAGTGGATAAATTTTCTAATTGTTTTATACTACTGTTAGAGTAAATCATATTTTTGATAAGATCTTGATTGTTTCTGGACAAGTCAGGATTACTAAGCTTGTCATGGTCTGATCTAACATTGTTATACTTCCTGTCAGCAATAGATCACTTTCTAATATTGTTATACTATTGTTAGAGTAAATCATGTTTCTGATTAGATTTTAATTGATTCTAGAAAAGTCATGATTACTAAGCTAGTCATGGTCAGATCTAATATTGTTATACTTCCTGTTAGCAGTAGATAAATTTTTTAATTTTGGTATACTATCGTTAGGGTAAATCATGTTTCTGAACAGATCTTATATTGGTATACTTCTTGTCAGCAATAATCATTTTCTAATATTGTTATACAATTGCTAGAGTAAATCATGTTTCTGATCAGATCTTGATTGATTCCGGACAAGTAATGATTACAAAGCTAGTCATGGTCAGATATAATATTGGTATACTTCCTGTCAGCAGTAGATCATTTTCTAACATTGTTATACTATCGTTAGAGTAAATCATGTTTGTGATCAGATCTTGATTGATTCTGGACAAGTCATGATTACTAAGCTAGTCATTGTCAGATATAATATTTTTATACTTCCTGTCGGCAGTAGATAAATTTTCTAATGGTTTTATACTATTGTTAGAGTAAATCATATTTCTGATAAGATCTTGATTGTTTCTGGACAAGTCATGATTACTAAGCTTGTCATGGTCTGATCTAACATTGTTATACTTCCTGTCAGCAATAGATCACTTTCTAATATTGTTATACTATTGTTAGAGTAAATCATGTTTCTGATCAGATTTTAATTGATTATAGACAAGTCATGATTACTAATCTAGTCATGGTCAGATCTAATATTGTTATAATTCCTGTTAGCAGTAGATAAATTTTCTAATATTGGTATACTATCGTTAAAGTAAATCATGTTTCTGGTCAGAACTTGATTGATTCTGAACAAGTCATGATTACTAAACTAGTCATAGTCAGATCTAATATTGGTATACTTCCTGTCAGCAATAGATCATTTTCTAATATGGTTCTACTACTGTTAGAGTAAATCATGTTTCTGATCAGATCTTGATTGATTCTGGACAAGTCATGATTACAAAGCTAGTCATGGTCAGATATAATATTGGTATACTTCCTGTCTGCAGTAGATCATTTTCTAATATTGTTATACTATTGTTAGAGTAAATCATGTTTCTGATCAGATCTTGATTTATTCTGGACAAGTCATGATTACAAAGATTGTCATGTCAGATCTAATAATGTTATACTTCCTATCAGCAGTAGATCATTTTTTAATATCGCTATACTATCGTTAGAGTAAATCATGTTTCTGATCAGATCTTGATTGATTTTGGACAAGTCATGATTACTAAGCTAGTCATGGTCAAATCTAATATTGTTATACTTCCTGTTAGCAGTAGATAAATTTTCTAATATTGTTATACTATTTTTATAGTAAATCATGTTTCTGACAAGATCTTGATTGATTCCGGACAAGTCATTATTACTAAGCTTGTCATGGTCAGATCTAATATTGTTATGCTTCCTGTCAGCAGTAGATAAATTTTCTAATATTGTTATACTATTGTTAGACTAAATAATGTTTCTGATCAGATCTTGATTAATTCTGGACAAGTCATCATTACTAAGCTAGTTATAGTCAGATATAATATTGTTAAACTTCCTGTCAGCAGTAGATAAATTTTCTAACATTTTTATACTATTGGTAGAGTAAATCATGTTTCAGATTAGATCTTGATTGATTCTGGACAAGTTATGATTACTAAGCTAGTCATGGTCAGATCTAATATTGTTATACTCCTATCAGCAGTAGATCATTTTCTAATATTGCTATACTATCGTTAGAGTAAATCATATTTCTTATCAGATCTTGATTGATTCTGGACAAGTCATGATTACTAAACTAGTTATAGTCATATCTAATATTGTTATACTTCCTGTCAGCAGTAGATAAATTTTCTAATATTGTTATACTATTGTTAGAGTAAATCATGTTTCTGATCAAATCTTGATTGATTCTGGACAAGTCATGATTACTAATCCAGTCATGGTCAGATCTTATATTGGTATACTTCTTGTCAGCAATAATCATTTTCTAATATTGTTATACTATTGTTAGAGTAAATCATGTTTTTGATCAGATCTTGATTTATTCTGGACAAGTAATAAATACTAAGCTAGTCATGGTCAGATATAATATTGTTATACTTCCTGTCAGCAGTAGATCATTTTCTAATATTGTTATACTATCGTTAGAGTAAATCATGTTTGTGACCAGATCTTGATTTATTATGGACAAGTCATGATTACTAAGCTAGTCATGGTCAGATATAATATTTTTATACTTCCTGTCAGCAGTAGATAAATTTTCTAATGTTGTTATACTATTGTTAGAGTAAATCATATTTCTGATCAGATCTTAATTGTTTCTGGACAAGTTATGATTACTAAGCTTGTCATGGTCAGATTTAGTATTGTTATACTTCCTGTGAGCAATAGATTACTCTTTAATATTGTTATACTATTGTTAGAGTAAATCATGTTTCTGATTAGATTTTAATTGATTCTAGACAAGTCATGATTACTAAGCTAGTCATGGTCAGATTTAATATTGTTATACTTCCTGTTACCAGTAGATAAAGTTTCTAATATAGTTATACTATCGTTAGAGTAAGTCATGTTTCTGAACAGATCTTGATTGATTCTGAACAAGTCATGATTACTAAACTAGTCATAGTCAGATCTAATATTGGTATACTTTCTGTCAGCAATAGATCATTTTCTAATATTGTTCTACTACTGTTAGAGTAAATCATGTTTCTGATCAGATCTTGATTTATTCTGGACAAGTCATGATTACAAAGCTATTCATGGTCAAATCTAAATATTGTTATACTTCCTATCAGCAGTAGATCATTTTTTAATATTGTTATACTATTGTTAGAGTAAATCATGTTTCTGATCAGATCTGGATTGATTCTGGACAAGTCATGATTACAAAGCTAGTCATGGTCAGATCTAATATTTTTATACTTACTGTCAGCAGTAGATAAATTTTCTAATGTTGTTATACTATTGTTAGAGTAAATCGTGTTTCTGATCAGATCTTGATTGATTATGGACAAGTTATGATTACCAAGCTAGTCATGGTCAGATCTAATAGTGTTATACTCCCTGTTAGCAGTAGATAAATTTGCTAATATTTTTATACTATTGTTAGAGTAAATCACGTTTATGATCAGATCTTGATTGATTCTGGACAAGTCATGATTACTGAGCTAGTCATGGTCAGATATAATATTGTTATACTTCCTGTCAGCAATAGATCATTTTCTAATATTGTTATACTATTGTTAGAGTAGATCATGTTTCTGATTGGATCTTGATTTATTCTGGACAAGTCATGATTACTAAGCTAGTCATGGTCAGATCTAATATTGTTATACTTCCTGTTAGCAGTAGATAAATTTTCTAATATTGTTATACTATTGTTAGAGTAAATCATGTTTCTGATCAGATCTTGATTGATTCTGAACAATTCTTGATTACTAAGATACTCATGATCAGATCTAATATTGTTATACTTCCTGTCAGCAATAGATCACTTTCTAATATTGTTATACTATTGTTAGAGTAAATCATGTTTCTGATCAGATCTTGATTTATTCTGGACAAGTCATGATTACAAAGCTAGTCATGTCAGATCTAATATTGTTATACTTCCTATCAGCAGTGGATAATTTTCTAATTTCGCTATACTATCGTTAGAGTAAATAATGTTTCTGATCAGATCTTGATTGATTCTGGACAAGTCATCATTACTAAGCTAGTCATGGTCAAATATAATATTGTTATACTTCCTGTAAGCAGTAGATAAATTTTCTAATATTGTTATACAATTGTTAGAGTAAATCATGTTTCTGATCAGATCTTGATTGATTCCAGACAAGTAATGATTATAAAGCTAGTCATGGTCAGATATAATATTGGTATACTTCCTATCAGCAGTAGATCATTTTCTAATATTTTTATACTATCGTTAGAGTAAATCATGTTTGTGATCAGATCTTGATTGATTCTGGACAAGTCATGATTACTAAGCTAGTCATGGTCAGATATAATATTTTTATACTTCCTGTCGGCAGTGGATAAATTTTCTAATTGTTTTATACTACTGTTAGAGTAAATCATATTTTTGATAAGATCTTGATTGTTTCTGGACAAGTCAGGATTACTAAGCTTGTCATGGTCTGATCTAACATTGTTATACTTCCTGTCAGCAATAGATCACTTTCTAATATTGTTATACTATTGTTAGAGTAAATCATGTTTCTGATTAGATTTTAATTGATTCTAGACAAGTCATGATTACTAAGCTAGTCATGGTCAGATCTAATATTGTTATACTTCCTGTTAGCAGTAGATAAATTTTTTAATTTTGGTATACTATCGTTAGGGTAAATCATGTTTCTGAACAGATCTTGATTGATTCTGAACAAGTCATGATTACTAAACTAGTCATAGTCAGATCTAATATTGGTATACTTCCTGTCAGCAATAGATCATTTTCTAATATTGTTCTACTACTGTTAGAGTAAATCATGTTTCTGATCATATCTAAATTGATTCTGGACAAGTCATGATTACTAAGCTAGTCATGGTCAGATCTAATATTTTTATACTTCCTGTCAGCAGTAGATAAATTTTCTAATGTTGTTATACTATTGTTAGAGTAAATCATGTTTATGATCAGATCTTGATTGATTATGGACAAGTTATGATTACTAAGCTAGTCATGGTAAGATCTAATATTGTTATACTTCCTGTCAGCAATAGATCACTTTCTGATATTGTTATACTATTGTTAGAGTAAATCATTTTCCTGATTAGATCTAGGTTTATTCTGGACAACTCATGATTACTAAGCTAGTCATGGTCAGATCTATTATTGTTATACTTCCTGTTAACAGTAGATAAATTTTCTAATGTTGTTATACTATTGTTAGAGTAAATCATGTTTCTGATCAGATCTTGATTGATTCTGAACAAGTCATGATTACTAAGATACTCATGGTCAGATCTAATATTGTTATACTTCCTGTTAGCAATAGATCATTTTCTAATATTGTTATACTATTGTTAGAGTAAATCATGTTTCTGATCAGATCTTGATTGATTCTGAACAAGTCATGATTACTAAGATAGTCATGGTCAGATCTAATTTTGTTATACTTCCTGTTAGCAGTAGATAAATTTTCTAATGTTGTTATACTATTGTTAGAGTAAATCATGTTTCTGATAAGATATTGATTGATTATGGAAAAGTTATGATTACTAAGCTAGTCATGGTCAGATCTAATATTGTTATACTTCCTGTTAGCAGTAGATAAATTTTCTAATATTGTTATACTATTGTTAGAGTAAATCATGTTTATGATCAGATTTTGATTGATTCTAGACAAGTCATGATTACTAAGCTAGTCATGGTCAGATATAATATTGTTATACTTCCTGTCAGCAATAGATCATTTTCTAATGTTGTTATACTATTATTAGAGTAAATAATGTTTTTGATTGGATCTTGATTTATTCTGGACAAGTCAGGATTACTAAGCTAGTTATGGCCAGATCTAATATTGTTATACTTCCTGTTAGCAATAGATAAATTTTCTAATAGTGTTATACTATTGTTAGAGTAAATCACGTTTCTGATCAGATCTTGATTGATTCTGAACAAGTCATGATTACTAAGATACTCATGATCAGATCTAATATTGTTATACTTCCTGTCAACAATAGATCACTTTCTAATATTGTTTATACTATTGTTAGAGTAAATCATGTTTCTGATCAGATCTTGATTTATTCTGGACAAGTCATCATTACAAAGCTTGTTATGTCAGATCTAATATTCTTTATACTTCCTATCAGCCGTAGATCATTTTCTAATAACGCTATACTATCGTTAGAGTAAATCATGTTTCTGATCAGATCTTGATTGATTCTGGACAAATCATGATTACTAAGCTAGTCATTGTCATATCTAATATTGTTATACTTCCTATTAGCAGTAGATAAATTTTCTAATATTGTTATACTATTGTTAGAGTAAATTATGTTTATGATCATATCTTAATTAATTCTGGACAAGTCACGAATACTAAGCTAGTCATGGTCAGATATAATATTGTTATACTTCCTGTCAGCAATAGATCATTTTCTAATATTGTTATACTATTTTTAGAGTAAATCATGTTTCTGATTAGATCTTGATTTATTCGGGACAAGTCATGATTACTAAGCTAGTCATGGTCAGATCTAATATTGTTATACTTCCTGTTAACAGAAGATAAATTTTCTAATATTGTTATTCTATTGTTAGAGTAAATCATATTTCTGATCAGATCTTGATTGATTCTGACCAAGTCATGATTACTAAACTAGTCATAGTCAGATCTAATATTGGTATACTTCCTGTCAGCAATAGATCATTTTCTAATATTGTTCTACTACTGTTAGAGTAAATCATGTTTCTGATCAGATCTTGATTTATTCTGGACAAGTCATGATTACAAAGCTTGTCATGTCAGATCTAATATTGTTATACTTCCTATCAGCAGTAGATAATTTTCTAATATCGCTATACTATCGTTAGAGTAAATCATGTTTCTGATCAGATCTTGATTGATTCTGGACAAGTCATCATTACTAAGCTAGTCATGGTCAAATATAATATTGTTATACTTCCTGTTAGCAGTAGATAAATTTTCTAATATTGTTATACAATTGTTAGAGTAAATCATGTTTCTGATCAAATCTTGATTGATTCCGGACAAGTAATGATTACAAAGCTAGTCATGGTCAGATATAATATTGGTATACTTCCTATCAGCAGTAGATCATTTTCTAATATTGTTATACTATCGTTAGAGTAAATCATGTTTGTGATCAGATCTTGATTGATTCTGGACAAGTCATGATTACTAAGCTAGTCATGGTCAGATATAATATTTTTATACTTCCTGTCGGCAGTAGATAAATTTTCTAATTGTTTTATACTACTGTTAGAGTAAATCATATTTCTGATAAGATCTTGATTGTTTCTGGACAAGTCAGGATTACTAAGCTTGTCATGGTCTGATCTAACATTGTTATACTTCCTGTCAGCAATAGATCACTTTCTAATATTGTTGTACTATTGTTAGAGTAAATCATGTTTCTGATTAGATTTTAATTGATTCTAGACAAGTCATGATTACTAAGCTAGTCATGGTCAGATCTAATATTGTTATACTTCCTGTTAGCAGTAGATAAATTTTTTAATTTTGGTATACTATCGTTAGGGTAAATCATGTTTCTGAAAAGATCTTGATTGATTCTGAACAAGTCATGATTACTAAACTAGTCATAGTCAGATCTAATATTGGTATACTTCCTGCCAGCAATAGATCATTTTCTAATATTGTTTTACTACTGTTAGAGTAAATCATGTTTCTGATCAGATCTTGATTTATTCAGGACAAGTCATGATTACAAAGCTAGTCATGGTCAGGTCTAATATTGTTATACTTCCTATCAGCAGTAGATCATTTTTTAATATTGCTATACTATCGTTAGAGTAAATCATGTTTCTGATCAGATCTTGATTGATTCTGGACAAGTCATGATTACTAAGCTAGTCATGGTCAGATCTAATATTTTTATACTTCCTGTCAGCAGTAGATAAATTTCTAATGTTGTTATACTATTGTTAGAGTAAATCGTGTTTCTGATCAGATCTTGATTGATTCTGGACAAGTCATGATTACTAAGCTAGTCATGGTCAGATCTAATATTTTTATACTTCCTGTCAGCAGTAGATAAATTTCTAATGTTGTTATACTATTGTTAGAGTAAATCGTGTTTCTGATCAGATCTTGATTGATTATGGACAAGTTATGATTACCAAGCTAGTCATGGTCAGATCTAATATTGTTATACTTCCTGTTAGCAGTAGATAAATTTTCTAATATTTTTATACTATTTTTAGAGTAAATCACGTTTATGATCAGATCTTGATTGATTCTAGACAAGTCATGATTACTGAGCTGGTCATGGTCAGATATAATATTGTTATACTTCCTGTCAGCAATAGATCATTTTCTAATATTGTTATACTATTGTTAGAGTAGATCATGTTTCCAATTGGATCTTGATTTATTCTGGACAAGTCATGATTACTAAGCTAGTCATGGTCAGATCTAATATTGTTATACTTCCTGTTAGCAGTAGATAAATTTTCTAATATTCTTATACTATTGTTAGAGTAAATCATGTTTCTGATCAGATCTTGATTGATTATGAACAAGTCGTGATTACTAAGATACTCATGATCAGATCTAATATTGTTATACTTCCTGTCAGCAATAGATCACTTTCTAATATTGTTATACAATTGTTAGAGTAAATCATGTTTCTGATCAGATCTTGATTGATTCCGGACAAGTAATGATTACAAAGCTAGTCATGGTCAGATATAATATTGGTATACTTCCTGTCAGCAGTAGATCATTTTCTAATATTTTAATACTATCGTTAGAGTAAATCATGTTTGTGATCAGATCTTGATTGATTCTAGACAAGTCATGATTACTAAGCTAGTCATGGTCAGATGTAATATTTTTATACTTCCTGTCGGCAGTAGATAAATTTTCTAATGGTTTTATACTATTGTTAGAGTAAATCATATTTCTGATAAGATCTTGATTGTTTCTGGACAAGTCATGATTACTAAGCTTGTCATTGTCTGATCTAACATTGTTATACTTCTGTCAGCAATAGATCACTTTCTAATATTCTTATACTATTGTTAGAGTAAATCATGTTTCTGATTGGATCTTGATTTATTCTGGACAAGTCATGATTACTAAGCTAGTCATGGTCAGATCTAATATTGTTATACTTCCTGTTAGCAGTAGATAAATTTTCTAATATTGGTATACTATCGTTAGAGTAAATCATGTTTCTGAACAGAACTTGATTGATTCTGAACAAGTCATGATTACTAAACTAGTCATAGTCAGATCTAATATTGGTATACTTCCTGTCAGCAATAGATCATTTTCTAATATTGTTCTACTACTGTTAGAGTAAATCATGTTTCTGATCAGATCTTGATTTATTCTGGACAAGTCTTGATCACAAAGATAGTCATGGTCAGATCTAATATTGTTATACTTCCTATCAGCAGTAGATCATTTTCTAATATTACAATACTATCGTTAGAGTAAATCATGTTTCTGATCAGATCTAGATTGATTCTGGACAAGTCATGATTACGAAGCTAGTCATGGTCTGATCTAATATTGTTATACTTCCTGTTAGCAGTAGATAAATTTTCTAATATTGTTATACTATTGTTAGAATAAATCATGTTTATGATCAGATCTTGATTGATTCTGGACAAATCATGATTACTAAGCTAGTCATGGTCAGATATAATATTGTTATACTTCCTGTCAGCAATAGATCATTTTCTAATATTGTTATACTATTGTTAGTGTAAATCATGTTTCTGATTGGATCTTGATTTATTCTGGACAAGTCATGATTACCAAGCTAGTCATGGTCAGATCTAATATTATTATACTTCCTGTTAGCAGTAGATACATTTTCTAATATTGTTATACTATTGTTAGAGTAAATCTTGTTTCTGATCAAATCTTGATTGATTATGGACAAGTCATGATTACTAAACTAGTAATGGTCAGATCTAATATTGGTATACTTCCTGTAAGCAATAGATCATTTTCTAATATTGTTATACAATTGTTAGAGTAAATCATGTTTCTGATCAGATCTTGATTGATTCCGGACAAGTAATGATTACAAAGCTAGTCATGGTCAGATATAATATTGGTATACTTCCTGTCAGCAGTAGATCATTTTCTAATATTTTAATACTATCGTTAGAGTAAATCATGTTTGTGATCAGATCTTGATTGATTCTAGACAAGTCATGATTACTAAGCTAGTCATGGTCAGATGTAATATTTTTATACTTCCTGTAGGCAGTAGATAAATTTTCTAATGGTTTTATACTATTGTTAGAGTAAATCATATTTCTGATAAGATCTTGATTGTTTCTGGACAAGTCATGATTACTAAGCTTGTCATGGTCTGATCTAACATTGTTATACTTCCTGTCAGCAATAGATCACTTTCTAATATTCTTATACTATTGTTAGAGTAAATCATGTTTCTGATTGGATCTTGATTTATTCTGGACAAGTCATGATTACTAAGCTAGTCATGGTCAGATCTAATATTGTTATACTTCCTGTTAGCAGTAAATAAATTTTCTAATATTGGTATACTATCGTTAGAGTAAATCATGTTTCTGAACAGAACTTGATTGATTCTGAACAAGTCATGATTACTAAACTATTCATAGTCAGATCCAATATTGGTATACTTCCTGTCAGCAATAGATCATTTTCTAATATTGTTCTACTACTGTTAGAGTAAATCATGTTTCTGATCAGATCTTGATTTATTCTGGATAAGTCATGATTACAAAGCTAGTCATGGTCAGATCTAATATTGTTATACTACTATCAGCAATAGATCATTTTCTAATATTACAATACTATCGTTGGAGTAAATCATGTTTCTGATCAGATCTTGATTGATTCTGGACAAGTCATGATTACTAAGCTAGTCATGGTCAGATCTAATATTTTTATACTTCCTGTCAGCAGTAGATAAATTTTCTAATGTTGTTATACTATTGTTAGAGTAAATCATGTTTCCGATCAGATCTTGATTGATTATGGACAAGTTATGATTACTAAGCTAGTCATGGTCAGATATAATATTGTTATACTTCCTGTCAGCAGTAGATCATTTTCTAATATTGTTAAACTATCGTTAGAGTAAATCATGTTTGTGATCAGATCTTGATTGATTATGGACAAGTCATGATTACTAAGCTAGTCATGGTCAAATATAATATTTTTGTACTTCCTGTCGGCAGTAGATAAATTTTCTAATGTTGTTATACTATTGTTAGAGTAAATCATATTTCTGATCAGATCTTGATTGTTTATTGACAAGTTATGATTACTAAGCTTGTCATGGCCAGATCTAATATTGTTATACTTCCTGTGAGCAATAGATCACTTTCTAATATTGTTATACTATTGTTTAAGTAAATCATGTTTCTGATTAGATTTTAATTGATTCTAGACAAGTCATGATTACTAAGCTAGTCATGGTCAGATCTAATATTATTATACTTCCTGTTAGCAGTAGATACATTTTCTAATATTGTTATACTATTGTTAGAGTAAATCTTGTTTCTGATCAAATCTTGATTGATTATGGACAAGTCATGATTACTAAACTAGTAATGGTCAGATCTAATATTGGTATACTTCCTGTAAGCAATAGATCATTTTCTAATATTGTTATACAATTGTTAGAGTAAATCATGTTTCTGATCAGATCTTGATTGATTCCGGACAAGTAATGATTACAAAGCTAGTCATGGTCAGATATAATATTGGTATACTTCCTGTCAGCAGTAGATCATTTTCTAATATTTTAATACTATCGTTAGAGTAAATCATGTTTGTGATCAGATCTTGATTGATTCTAGACAAGTCATGATTACTAAGCTAGTCATGGTCAGATGTAATATTTTTATACTTCCTGTCGGCAGTAGATAAATTTTCTAATGGTTTTATACTATTGTTAGAGTAAATCATATTTCTGATAAGATCTTGATTGTTTCTGGACAAGTCATGATTACTAAGCTTGTCATGGTCTGATCTAACATTGTTATACTTCCTGTCAGCAATAGATCACTTTCTAATATTCTTATACTATTGTTAGAGTAAATCATGTTTCTGATTGGATCTTGATTTATTCTGGACAAGTCATGATTACTAAGCTAGTCATGGTCAGATCTAATATTGTTATACTTCCTGTTAGCAGTAGATAAATTTTCTAATATTGGTATACTATCGTTAGAGTAAATCATGTTTCTGAACAGAACTTGATTGATTCTGAACAAGTCATGATTACTAAACTAGTCATAGTCAGATCCAATATTGGAATACTTCCTGTCAGCAATAGATCATTTTCTTATATTGTTCTACTACTGTTAGAGTAAATCATGTTTCTGATCAGATCTTGATTTATTCTGGACAAGTCATGATTACAAAGCTAGTCATGGTCAGATCTAATATTGTTATACTACTATCAGCAATAGATCATTTTCTAATATTGATTATGGACAAGTCATGATTACTAAGCTAGTCATGGTCAAATATAATATTTTTATACTTCCTGTCGGCAGTAGATAAATTTTCTAATGTTGTTATACTATTGTTAGAGTAAATCATATTTCTGATCAGATCTTGATTGTTTATTGACAAGTTATGATTACTAAGCTTGTCATGGCCAGATCTAATATTGTTATACTTCCTGTCAGCAATAGATCACTTTCTAATATTGTTATACTATTGTTTAAGTAAATCATGTTTCTGATTAGATTTTAATTGATTCTAGACAAGTCATGATTACTAAGCTAGTCATGGTCAGATCTAATATTGGTGTACTTCCTGTTAGCAGTAGATACATTTTCTAATATTGTTATACTATCGTTAGAGTAAATCATGTTTCTGATCAAATCTTGATTGATTATGGACAAGTCATGATTACTAAACTAGTCATGGTTAGATCTAATATTGGTATACTTCCTGTAAGCAATAGATCATTTTCTAATATTGTTCTACTACTGTTAGAGTAAATCATGTTTCTGATCAGATCATGATTTATTCTGGACAAGTCATGATTACAAAGCTAGTCCTGGTCAGATCTAATATTTTTATACTCCCTATCAACAGTAGATAATTTTCTAATATTGCTATACTACCATTAGAGTAAATCATGTTTCTGATCAGATCTTGATTGATTCTGGACAAATCATGATTACTAAGCTAGTCAAGGTCAGATCTAATATTTTTATACTTCCGGTCAGCAGTAGATAAATTTTCTAATGTTGTTATACTATTGTTAGAGTAACTCATGTTTCTGATCAGATCTTGATTGATTATGGACAAGTTATGATTAATAAGCTAGTCATGGTCAGATCTAATATTGTTATACTTCCTGTCAGCAGTAGAAAAATTTTCTAATATTTTTATACTATTTTTAGAGTAAATCATGTTCATGATCAGATCTTGATTGATTCTGGACAAGTCATGATTACAAAGCTAGTCATGGTCAGATTTAATAGTGTTATACTTCCTATCAGCAGTAGATCATTTTCTAATATTGCTATACTATCGTTAGAGTAAATCATGTTTCTGATCAGATCTTGATTGATTCTGGACAAGTCATGATTACTAAGCTAGTCATGGTCAGATCTAATATTTTTATACTTCCGGTCAGCAGTAGATAAATTTTCTAATGTTGTTATACTATTGTTAGAGTAGATCATGTTTCTGATTGGATCTTGATTTATTCTGGACAAGTAATGATTACTAAGCTAGTCATGGTCAGATCTAATATTGTTATACTTCCTGTTAGCAGTAGATAAATTTTCTAATATTTTTATACTATTGTTAGAGTAAATCATGTTTCTGATAAGATCTTGATTGATTCTGAACAAGTCATGATTACTAAGATACTCATGGTCAGATCTAATATTGTTATACTTCCTGTCAGCAATAGATCACTTTCTAATATTGTTATACAATTGTTAGAGTAAATCATGTTTCTGATCAGATCTTGATTGATTCCGGACAAGTAATGATTACAAAGCTAGTCATGGTCAGATATAATATTGGTATACTTCCTGTCAGCAGTAGATCATTTTCTAATATTTTAATACTATCGTTAGAGTAAATCATGTTTGTGATCAGATCTTGATTGATTCTAGACAAGTCATGATTACTAAGCTAGTCATGGTCAGATGTAATATTATTATACTTCCTGTTAGCAGTAGATACATTTTCTAATATTGTTATACTATTGTTAGAGTAAATCTTTTTTCTGATCAAATCTTGATTGATTATGGACAAGTCATGATTACTAAACTAGTAATGGTCAGATCTAATATTGGTATACTTCCTGTAAGCAATAGATCATTTTCTAATATTGTTCTACTATTGTTAGAGTAAATCATGTTTCTGATCAGATCTTGATTGATTATGGACAAGTTATGATTAATAAGCTAGTCATGGTCAGATCTAATATTGTTATACTTCCTGTTAGCAGTAGAAAAATTTTCTAATATTTTTATACTATTTTTAGAGTAAATCATGTTTCTGATCAGATCTTGATTGATTCTGGACAAGTCATGATTACTAAGCTAGTCATGGTCAGATCTAATATTTTTATACTTCCGGTCAGCAGTAGATAAATTTTCTAATGTTGTTATACTATTGTTAGAGTAGATCATGTTTCTGATTAGATCTTGATTTATTCTGGACAAGTCATGATTACTAAGCTAGTCATGGTCAGATCTAATATTGTTATACTTCCTGTTAGCAGTAGATATTTTTTCTAATATTGTAATACTATTGTTAGAGTAAATCATGTTTCTGATCAGATCTTGATTGATTCTGAACAAGTCATGATTACTAAGATACTCATGATCAGATCTAATATTGTTATACTTCCTGTCAGCAATAGATCACTTTCTAATATTGTTATACAATTGCTAGAGTAAATCATGTTTCTGATCAGATCTTGATTGATTCCGGACAAGTAATGATTACAAAGCTAGTCATGGTCAGATATAATATTGGTATACTTCCTGTCAGCAGTAGATCATTTTCTAATATTGTTATACTATCGTTAGAGTAAATCATGTTTGTGATCAGATCTTGATTGATTCTGGACAAGTCATGATTACTAAGCTAGTCATGGTCAGATATAATATTTTTATACTTCCTGTCGGCAGTAGATAAATTTTCTAATGGTTTTATACTATTGTTAGAGTAAATCATATTTCTGATAAGATCTTGATTGTTTCTGGACAAGTCATGATTACTAAGCTTGTCATGGTCTGATCTAACATTGTTATACTTCCTGTCAGCAATAGATCACTTTCTAATATTGTTATACTATTGTTAGAGTAAATCATGTTTCTGATCAGATTTTAATTGATTCTAGACAAGTCATGATTACTAATCTAGTCATGGTCAGATCTAATATTGTTATACTTCCTGTTAGCAGTAGATAAATTTTCTAATATTGGTATACTATCGTTAAAGTAAATCATGTTTCTGATCAGAACTTGATTGATTCTGAACAAGTCATGATTACTAAACTAGTCATAGTCAGATCTAATATTGGTATACTTCCTGTCAGCAATAGATCATTTTCTAATATGGTTCTACTACTGTTAGAGTAAATCATGTTTCTGATCAGATCTTGATTTATTCTGGACAAGTCATGATTACAAAGCTAGTCATGGTCAGATATAATATTGGTATACTTCCTGTCAGCAGTAGATCATTTTCTAATATTGTTATACTATTGTTAGAGTAAATCATGTTTCTGATCAGATCTTGATTTATTCTGGACAAGTCATGATTACAAAGATTGTCATGTCAGATCTAATAATGTTATACTTCCTATCAGCAGTAGATCATTTTTTAATATCGCTATACTATCGTTAGAGTAAATCATGTTTCTGATCAGATCTTGATTGATTTTGGACAAGTCATGATTACTAAGCTAGTCATGGTCAAATCTAATATTGTTATACTTCCTGTTAGCAGTAGATAAATTTTCTAATATTGTTATACTATTTTTATAGTAAATCATGTTTCTGACAAGATCTTGATTGATTCCGGACAAGTCATTATTACTAAGCTTGTCATGGTCAGATCTAATATTGTTATGCTTCCTGTCAGCAGTAGATAAATTTTCTAATATTGTTATACTATTGTTAGACTAAATAATGTTTCTGATCAGATCTTGATTAATTCTGGACAAGTCATCATTACTAAGCTAGTTATAGTCAGATATAATATTGTTAAACTTCCTGTCAGCAGTAGATAAATTTTCTAACATTTTTATACTATTGGTAGAGTAAATCATGTTTCAGATTAGATCTTGATTGATTCTGGACAAGTTATGATTACTAAGCTAGTCATGGTCAGATCTAATATTGTTATACTCCTATCAGCAGTAGATCATTTTCTAATATTGCTATACTATCGTTAGAGTAAATCATATTTCTTATCAGATCTTGATTGATTCTGGACAAGTCATGATTACTAAACTAGTTATAGTCATATCTAATATTGTTATACTTCCTGTCAGCAGTAGATAAATTTTCAAATATTGTTATACTATTGTTAGAGTAAATCATGTTTCTGATCAAATCTTGATTGATTCTGGACAAGTCCTGATTACTAATCCAGTCATGGTCAGATCTTATATTGGTATACTTCTTGTCAGCAATAATCATTTTCTAATATTGTTATACTATTGTTAGAGTAAATCATGTTTTTGATCAGATCTTGATTTATTCTGGACAAGTAATGAATACTAAGCTAGTCATGGTCAGATATAATATTGTTATACTTCCTGTCAGCAGTAGATCATTTTCTAATATTGTTATACTATCGTTATAGTAAATCATGTTTGTGACCAGATCTTGATTTATTATGGACAAGTCATGATTACTAAGCTAGTCATGGTCAGATATAATATTTTTATACTTCCTGTCAGCAGTAGATAAATTTTCTAATGTTGTTATACTATTGTCAGAGTAAATCATATTTCTGATCAGATCTTAATTGTTTCTGGACAAGTTATGATTACTAAGCTTGTCATGGTCAGATTTAGTATTGTTATACTTCCTGTGAGCAATAGATTACTCTTTAATATTGTTATACTATTGTTAGAGTAAATCATGTTTCTGATTAGATTTTAATTGATTCTAGACAAGTCATGATTACTAAGCTAGTCATGGTCAGATTTAATATTGTTATACTTCCTGTTAGCAGTAGATAAAGTTTCTAATATAGTTATACTATCGTTAGAGTAAATCATGTTTCTGAACAGATCTTGATTGATTCTGAACAAGTCATGATTACTAAACTAGTCATAGTCAGATCTAATATTGGTATACTTTCTGTCAGCAATAGATCATTTTCTAATATTGTTCTACTACTGTTAGAGTAAATCATGTTTCTGATCAGATCTTGATTTATTCTGGACAAGTCATGATTACAAAGCTATTCATGGTCAAATCTAAATATTGTTATACTTCCTATCAGCAGTAGATCATTTTTTAATATTGCTATACTATTGTTAGAGTAAATCATGTTTCTGATCAGATCTGGATTGATTATGGACAAGTCATGATTACTAAGCTAGTCATGGTCAGATCTAATATTTTTATACTTCCTGTCAGCAGTAGATAAATTTTCTAATGTTGTTATACTATTGTTAGAGTAAATCGTGTTTCTGATCAGATCTTGATTGATTATGGACAAGTTATGATTACCAAGCTAGTCATGGTCAGATCTAATAGTGTTATACTCCCTGTTAGCAGTAGATAAATTTGCTAATATTTTTATACTATTGTTAGAGTAAATCACGTTTATGATCAGATCTTGATTGATTCTGGACAAGTCATGATTACTGAGCTAGTCATGGTCAGATATAATATTGTTATACTTCTGTCAGCAATAGATCATTTTCTAATATTGTTATACTATTGTTAGAGTAGATCATGTTTCTGATTGGATCTTGATTTATTCTGGACAAGTCATGATTACTAAGCTAGTCATGGTCAGATCTAATATTGTTATACTTCCTGTTAGCAGTAGATAAATTTTCTAATATTGTTATACTATTGTTAGACTAAATAATGTTTCTGATCAGATCTTGATTAATTCTGGACAAGTCATCATTACTAAGCTAGTTATAGTCAGATATAATATTGTTAAACTTCCTGTCAGCAGTAGATAAATTTTCTAACATTTTTATACTATTGGTAGAGTAAATCATGTTTCAGATTAGATTTTGATTGATTCTGGACAAGTTATGATTACTAAGCTAGTCATGGTCAGATCTAATATTGTTATACTCCTATCAGCAGTAGATCATTTTCTAATATTGCTATACTATCGTTAGAGTAAATCATATTTCTTATCAGATCTTGATTGATTTTGGACAAGTCATGATTACTAAACTAGTTATAGTCATATCTAATATTGTTATACTTCCTGTCAGCAGTAGATAAATTTTCTAATATTGTTATACTATTGTTAGAGTAAATCATGTTTCTGATCAAATCTTGATTGATTCTGGACAAGTCATGATTACTAATCCAGTCATGGTCAAATCTTATATTGGTATACTTCTTGTCAGCAATAATCATTTTCTAATATTGTTATACTATTGTTAGAGTAAATCATGTTTTTTATCAGATCTTGATTTATTCTGGACAAGTAATGAATACTAAGCTAGTCATGGTCAGATATAATATTGTTATACTTCCTGTCAGCAGTAGATCATTTTCTAATATTGTTATACTATCGTTAGAATAAATCATGTTTGTGACCAGATCTTGATTTATTATGGACAAGTCATGATTACTAAGCTAGTCATGGTCAGATATAATATTTTTATACTTCCTGTCAGCAGTAGATAAATTTTCTAATGTTGTTATACTATTGTTAGAGTAAATCATATTTCTGATCAGATCTTAATTGTTTCAGGACAAGTTATGATTACTAAGCTTGTCATGGTCAGATTTAGTATTGTTATACTTCCTGTGAGCAATAGATTACTCTTTAATATTGTTATACTATTGTTAGAGTAAATCATGTTTCTGATTAGATTTTAATTGATTTTAGACAAGTCATGATTACTAAGCTAGTCATGGTCAGATTTAATATTGTTATACTTCCTGTTAGCAGTAGATAAAGTTTCTAATATAGTTATACTATCGTTAGAGTAAATCATGTTTCTGAACAGATCTTGATTGATTCTGAACAAGTCATGATTACTAAACTAGTCATAGTCAGATCTAATATTGGTATACTTTCTGTCAGCAATAGATCATTTTCTAATATTGTTCTACTACTGTTAGAGTAAATCATGTTTCTGATCAGATCTTGATTTATTCTGGATAAGTCATGATTACAAAGCTATTCATGGTCAAATCTAAATATTGTTATACTTCCTATCAGCAGTAGATCATTTTTTAATATAGCTATACTATTGTTAGAGTAAATCATGTTTCTGATCAGATCTGGATTGATTCTGGACAAGTCATGATTACTAAGCTAGTCATGGTCAGATCTAATATTTTTATACTTCCTGTCAGCAGTAGATAAATTTTCTAATGTTGTTATACTATTGTTAGAGTAAATCGTGTTTCTGATCAGATCTTGATTGATTATGGACAAGTTATGATTACCAAGCTAGTCATGGTCAGATCTAATAGTGTTATACTCCCTGTTAGCAGTAGATAAATTTGCTAATATTTTTTATACTATTGTTAGAGTAAATCACGTTTATGATCAGATCTTGATTGATTCTGGACAAGTCATGATTACTGAGCTAGTCATGGTCAGATATAATATTGTTATACTTCCTGTCAGCAATAGATCATTTTCTAATATTGTTATACTATTGTTAGAGTAGATCATGTTTCTGATTGGATCTTGATTTATTCTGGACAAGTCATGATTACTAAGCTAGTCATGGTCAGATCTAATATTGTTATACTTCCTGTTAGCAGTAGATAAATTTTCTAATATTGTTATACTATTGTTAGAGTAAATCATGTTTCTGATCAGATCTTGATTGATTCTGAACAATTCTTGATTACTAAGATACTCATGATCAGATCTAATATTGTTATACTTCCTGTCAGCAATAGATCAGATCTTGATTGATTCTGGACAAGTCATCATTACTAAGCTAGTCATGGTCAAATATAATATTGTTATACTTCCTGTTAGCAGTAGATAAATTTTCTAATATTGTTATACAATTGTTAGAGTAAATCATGTTTCTGATCAGATCTTGATTGATTCCAGACAAGTAATGATTACAAAGCTAGTCATGGTCAGATATAATATTGGTATACTTCCTATCAGCAGTAGATCATTTTCTAATATTTTTATACTATCGTTAGAGTAAATCATGTTTGTGATCAGATCTTGATTGATTCTGGACAAGTCATGATTACTAAGCTAGTCATGGTCAGATATAATATTTTTATACTTCCTGTCGGCAGTGGATAAATTTTCTAATTGTTTTATACTACTGTTAGAGTAAATCATATTTTTGATAAGATCTTGATTGTTTCTGGACAAGTCAGGATTACTAAGCTTGTCATGGTCTGATCTAACATTGTTATACTTCCTGTCAGCAATAGATCACTTTCTAAAATTTTCTAATGTTGTTATACTATTGTTAGAGTAAATCATGTTTCTGATCAGATCTTGATTGATTCTGAACAAGTCATGATTACTAAGATACTCATGGTCAGATCTAATATTGTTATACTTCCTGTCAGCAATAGATCATTTTCTAATATTGTTATACTATTGTTAGAGTAAATCATGTTTCTGATCAGATCTTGATTGATTCTGAACAAGTCATGATTACTAAGATAGTCATGGTCAGATCTAATTTTGTTATACTTCCTGTTAGCAGTAGATAAATTTTCTAATATTGTTATACTATTGTTAGAGTAAATCATGTTTATGATCAGATTTTGATTGATTCTGGACAAGTCATGATTACTAAGCTAGTCATGGTCAGATATAATATTGTTATACTTCCTGTCAGCAATAGATCATTTTCTAATGTTGTTATACTATTATTAGAGTAAATCATGTTTTTGATTGGATCTTGATTTATTCTGGACAAGTCATGATTACTAAGCTAGTTATGGTCAGATCTAATATTGTTATACTTCCTGTTAGCAATAGATAAATTTTCTAATAGTGTTATACTATTGTTAGAGTAAATCACGTTTCTGATCAGATCTTGATTGATTCTGAACAAGTCATGATTGCTAAGATACTCATGATCAGATCTAATATTGTTATACTTCCTGTCAACAATAGATCACTTTCTAATATTGTTATACTATTGTTAGAGTAAATCTTGTTTCTGATCAGATCTTGATTTATTCTGGACAAGTCATGATTACAAAGCTTGTTATGTCAGATCTAATATTCTTATACTTCCTATCAGCCGTAGATCATTTTCTAATATCGCTATACTATCGTTAGAGTAAATCATGTTTCTAATCAGATCATGATTGATTCTGGACAAATCATGATTACTAAGCTAGTCATTGTCATATCTAATATTGTTATACTTCCTATTAGCAGTAGATAAATTTTCTAATATTGTTATACTATTGTTAGAGTAAATTATGTTTATGATCATATCTTAATTAATTCTGGACAAGTCACAAATACTAAGCTAGTCATGGTCAGATATAATATTGTTATACTTCCTGTCAGCAATAGATCATTTTCTAATATTGTTATACTATTTTTAGAGTAAATCATGTTTCTGATTAGATCTTGATTTATTCGGGACAAGTCATGATTACTAAGCTAGTCATGGTCAGATCTAATATTGTTATACTTCCTGTTAACAGTAGATAAATTTTCTAATATTGTTATACTATTGTTAGAGTAAATCATATTTCTGATCAGATCTTGATTGATTCTGACCAAGTCATGATTACTAAACTAGTCATAGTCAGATCTAATATTGGTATACTTCCTGTCAGCAATAGATCATTTTCTAATATTGTTCTACTACTGTTAGAGTAAATCATGTTTCTGATCAGATCTTGATTTATTCTGGACAAGTCATGATTACAAAGCTTGTCATGTCAAATCTAATATTGTTATACTTCCTATCAGCAGTAGATAATTTTCTAATATCGCTATACTATTGTTAGAGTAAATCATGTTTCTGATCAGATCTTGATTGATTCTGGACAAGTCATCATTACTAAGCTAGTCATGGTCAAATATAATATTGTTATACTTCCTGTTAGCAGTAGATAAATTTTCTAATATTGTTATACAATTGTTAGAGTAATTCATGTTTCTGATCAAATCTTGATTGATTCCGGAAAAGTAATGATTACAAAGCTAGTCATGGTCAGATATAATATTGGTATACTTCCTATCAGCAGTAGATCATTTTCTAATATTGTTATACTATCGTTAGAGTAAATCATGTTTGTGATCAGATCTTGATTGATTCTGGACAAGTCATGATTACTAAGCTAGTCATGGTCAGATATAATATTTTTATACTTCCTGTCGGCAGTAGATAAATTTTCTAATTGTTTTATACTACTGTTAGAGTAAATCATATTTCTGATAAGATCTTGATTGTTTCTGGACAAGTCAGGATTACTAAGCTTGTCATGGTCTGATCTAACATTGTTATACTTCCTGTCAGCAATAGATCACTTTCTAATATTGTTGTACTATTGTTAGAGTAAATCATGTTTCTGATTAGATTTTAATTGAATCTAGACAAGTCATGATTACTAAGCTAGTCATGGTCAGATCTAATATTGTTATACTTCCTGTTAGCAGTAGATAAATTTTTTAATTTTGGTATACTATCGTTAGGGTAAATCATGTTTCTGAACAGATCTTGATTGATTCTGAACAAGTCATGATTACTAAACTAGTCATAGTCAGATCTAATATTGGTATACTTCCTGTCAGCAATAGATCATTTTCTAATATTGTTCTACTACTGTTAGAGTAAATCATGTTTCTGATCAGATCTTGATTTATTCAGGACAAGTCATGATTACAAAGCTAGTCATGGTCAGGTCTAATATTGTTATACTTCCTATCCGCAGTAGATCAATTTTTTAATATTACTATACTATCGTTAGAGTAAATCATGTTTCTGATCAGATCTTGATTGATTCTGGACAAGTCATGATTACTAAGCTAGTCATGGTCAGATCTAATATTTTTATACTTCCTGTCAGCAGTAGATAAATTTTCTAATGTTGTTATACTATTGTTAGAGTAAATCATGTTTCTGATCAGATCTTGATTGATTATGGACAAGTTATGATTACTAAGCTAGTCATGGTAAGATCTAATATTGTTATACTTCCTGTCAGCAATAGATCACTTTCTGATATTGTTATACTATTGTTAGAGTAAATCATTTTTCTGATTAGATCTAGGTTTATTCTGGACAAGTCATGATTACTAAGCTAGTCATGGTCAGATCTATTATTGTTATACTTCCTGTTAACAGTAGATAAATTTTCTAATGTTGTTATACTATTGTTAGAGTAAATCATGTTTCTGATCAGATCTTGATTGATTCTGAACAAGTCATGATTACTAAGATACTCATGGTCAGATCTAATATTGTTATACTTCCTGTCAGCAATAGATCATTTTCTAATATTGTTATACTATTGTTAGAGTAAATCATGTTTCTGATCAGATCTTGATTGATTCTGAACAAGTCATGATTACTAAGATAGTCATGGTCAGATCTAATTTTGTTATACTTCCTGTTAGCAGTAGATAAATTTTCTAATGTTGTTATACTATTGTTAGAGTAAATCATGTTTCTGATAAGATATTGATTGATTATGGAAAAGTTATGATTACTAAGCTAGTCATGGTCAGATCTAATATTGTTATACTTCCTGTTAGCAGTAGATAAATTTTCTAATATTGTTATACTATTGTTAGAGTAAATCATGTTTATGATCAGATTTTGATTGATTCTGGACAAGTCATGATTACTAAGCTAGTCATGGTCAGATATAATATTGTTATACTTCCTGTCAGCAATAGATCATTTTCTAATGTTGTTATACTATTATTAGAGTAAATCATGTTTTTTATTGGATCTTGATTTATTCTGGACAAGTCATGATTATTAAGCTAGTCATGGTCAGATCTAATATTGTTATACTTCCTGTTAGCAATAGATAAATTTTCTAATAGTGTTATACTATTGTTAGAGTAAATCACGTTTCTGATCAGATCTTGATTGATTCTGAACAAGTCATGATTACTAAGATACTCATGATCAGATCTGATATTGTTATACTTCCTGTCAACAATAGATCACTTTCTAATATTGTTATACTATTGTTAGAGTAAATCATGTTTCTTATCAGATCTTGATTTATTCTGGACAAGTCATGATTACAAAGCTTGTTATGTCAGATCTAATATTCTTATACTTCCTATCAGCCGTAGATCATTTTCTAATATCGCTATACTATCGGTAGAGTAAATCATGTTTCTGATCAGATCTTGATTGATTCTGGACAAATCATGATTACTAAGCTAGTCATTGTCATATCTAATATTGTTATACTTCCTATTAGCAGTAGATAAATTTTCTAATATTGTTATACTATTGTTAGAGTAAATTATGTTTATGATCATATCTTAATTAATTCTGGACAAGTCACGAATACTAAGCTAGTCATGGTCAGATATAATATTGTTATACTTCCTGTCAGCAATAGATCATTTTCTAATATTGTTATAATATTTTTAGAGTAAATCATGTTTCTGATTATATCTTGATTTATTCGGGACAAGTCATGATTACTAAGCTAGTCATGGTCAGATCTAATATTGTTATACTTCCTGTTAACAGTAGATAAATTTTCTAATATTGTTATACTATTGTTAGAGTAAATCATATTTCTGATCAGATCTTGATTGATTCTGACCAAGTCATGATTACTAAACTAGTCATAGTCAGATCTAATATTGGTATACTTCCTGTCAGCAATAGATCATTTTCTAATATTGTTCTACTACTGTTAGAGTAAATCATGTTTCTGATCAGATCTTGATTTATTCTGGACAAGTCATGATTACAAAGCTTGTCATGTCAAATCTAATATTGTTATACTTCCTATCAGCAGTAGATAATTTTCTAATATCGCTATACTATCGTTAGAGTAAATCATGTTTCTGATCAGATCTTGATTGATTCTGGACAAGTCATCATTACTAAGCTAGTCATGGTCAAATATAATATTGTTATACTTCCTGTTAGCAGTAGATAAATTTTCTAATATTGTTATACAATTGTTAGAGTAAATCATGTTTCTGATCAAATCTTGATTGATTCCGGACAAGTAATGATTACAAAGCTAGTCATGGTCAGATATAATATTGGTATACTTCCTATCAGCAGTAGATCATTTTCTAATATTGTTATACTATCGTTAGAGTAAATCATGTTTGTGATCAGATCTTGATTGATTCTGGACAAGTCATGATTACTAAGCTAGTCATGGTCAGATATAATATTTTTATACTTCCTGTCGGCAGTAGATAAATTTTCTAATTGTTTTATACTACTGTTAAAGTAAATCATATTTTTGATAAGATCTTGATTGTTTCTGGACAAGTCAGGATTACTAAGCTTGTCATGGTCTGATCTAACATTGTTATACTTCCTGTCAGCAATAGATCACTTTCTAATATTGTTGTACTATTGTTAGAGTAAATCATGTTTCTGATTAGATTTTAATTGATTCTAGACAAGTCATGATTACTAAGCTAGTCATGGTCAGATCTAATATTGTTATACTTCCTGTTAGCAGTAGATAAATTTTTAAATTTTGGTATACTATCGTTAGGGTAAATCATGTTTCTGAAAAGATCTTGATTGATTCTGAACAAGTCATGATTACTAAACTAGTCATAGTCAGATCTAATATTGGTATACTTCCTGCCAGCAATAGATCATTTTCTAATATTGTTCTACTACTGTTAGAGTAAATCATGTTTCTGATCAGATCTTGATTTATTCAGGACAAGTCATGATTACAAAGCTAGTCATGGTCAGGTCTAATATTGTTATACTTCCTATCAGCAGTAGATCATTTTTTAATATTGCTATACTATCGTTAGAGTAAATCATGTTTCTGATCAGATCTTGATTGATTCTGGACAAGTCATGATTACTAAGCTAGTCATGGTCAGATCTAATATTTTTATACTTCCTGTCAGCAGTAGATAAATTTCTAATGTTGTTATACTATTGTTAGAGTAAATCGTGTTTCTGATCAGATCTTGATTGATTCTGGACAAGTCATGATTACTAAGCTAGTCATGGTCAGATCTAATATTTTTATACTTCCTGTCAGCAGTAGATAAATTTCTAATGTTGTTATACTATTGTTAGAGTAAATCGTGTTTCTGATCAGATCTTGATTGATTATGGACAAGTTATGATTACCAAGCTAGTCATGGTCAGATCTAATATTGTTATACTTCCTGTTAGCAGAAGATAAATTTTCTAATATTTTTATACTATTGTTAGAGTAAATCACGTTTATGATCAGATCTTGATTGATTCTAGACAAGTCATGATTACTGAGCTGGTCATGGTCAGATATAATATTGTTATACTTCCTGTCAGCAATAGATCATTTTCTAATATTGTTATACTATTGTTAGAGTAGATCATGTTTCCAATTGGATCTTGATTTATTCTGGACAAGTCATGATTACTAAGCTAGTCATGGTCAGATCTAATATTGTTATACTTCCTGTTAGCAGTAGATAAATTTTCTAATATTCTTATACTATTGTTAGAGTAAATCATGTTTCTGATCAGATCTTGATTGATTATGAACAAGTCGTGATTACTAAGATACTCATGATCAGATCTAATATTGTTATACTTCCTGTCAGCAATAGATCACTTTCTAATATTGTTATACAATTGTTAGAGTAAATCATGTTTCTGATCAGATCTTGATTGATTCCGGACAAGTAATGATTACAAAGCTAGTCATGGTCAGATATAATATTGGTATACTTCCTGTCAGCAGTAGATCATTTTCTAATATTTTAATACTATCGTTAGAGTAAATCATGTTTGTGATCAGATCTTGATTGATTCTAGACAAGTCATGATTACTAAGCTAGTCATGGTCAGATGTAATATTTTTATACTTCCTGTCGGCAGTAGATAAATTTTCTAATGGTTTTATACTATTGTTAGAGTAAATCATATTTCTGATAAGATCTTGATTGTTTCTGGACAAGTCATGATTACTAAGCTTGTCATTGTCTGATCTAACATTGTTATACTTCTGTCAGCAATAGATCACTTTCTAATATTCTTATACTATTGTTAGAGTAAATCATGTTTCTGATTGGATCTTGATTTATTCTGGACAAGTAATGATTACTAAGCTAGTCATGGTCAGATCTAATATTGTTATACTTCCTGTTAGCAGTAGATAAATTTTCTAATATTGGTATACTATCGTTAGAGTAAATCATGTTTCTGAACAGAACTTGATTGATTCTGAACAAGTCATGATTACTAAACTAGTCATAGTCAGATCTAATATTGGTATACTTCCTGTCAGCAATAGATCATTTTCTAATATTGTTCTACTACTGTTAGAGTAAATCATGTTTCTGATCAGATCTTGATTTATTCTGGACAAGTCTTGATCACAAAGATAGTCATGGTCAGATCTAATATTGTTATACTTCCTATCAGCAGTAGATCATTTTCTAATATTACAATACTATCGTTAGAGTAAATCATGTTTCTGATCAGATCTAGATTGATTCTGGACAAGTCATGATTACGAAGCTAGTCATGGTCTGATCTAATATTGTTATACTTCCTGTTAGCAGTAGATAAATTTTCTAATATTGTTATACTATTGTTAGAATAAATCATGTTTATGATCAGATCTTGATTGATTCTGGACAAATCATGATTACTAAGCTAGTCATGGTCAGATATAATATTGTTATACTTCCTGTCAGCAATAGATCATTTTCTAATATTGTTATACTATTGTTAGTGTAAATCATGTTTCTGATTGGATCTTGATTTATTCTGGACAAGTCATGATTACCAAGCTAGTCATGGTCAGATCTAATATTATTATACTTCCTGTTAGCAGTAGATACATTTTCTAATATTGTTATACTATTGTTAGAGTAAATCTTGTTTCTGATCAAATCTTGATTGATTATGGACAAGTCATGATTACTAAACTAGTAATGGTCAGATCTAATATTGGTATACTTCCTGTAAGCAATAGATCATTTTCTAATATTGTTATACAATTGTTAGAGTAAATCATGTTTCTGATCAGATCTTGATTGATTCCGGACAAGTAATGATTACAAAGCTAGTCATGGTCAGATATAATATTGGTATACTTCCTGTCAGCAGTAGATCATTTTCTAATATTTTAATACTATCGTTAGAGTAAATCATGTTTGTGATCAGATCTTGATTGATTCTAAACAAGTCATGATTACTAAGCTAGTCATGGTCAGATGTAATATTTTTATACTTCCTGTAGGCAGTAGATAAATTTTCTAATGGTTTTATACTATTGTTAGAGTAAATCATACTTCTGATAAGATCTTGATTGTTTCTGGACAAGTCATGATTACTAAGCTTGTCATGGTCTGATCTAACATTGTTATACTTCCTGTCAGCAATAGATCACTTTCTAATATTCTTATACTATTGTTAGAGTAAATCATGTTTCTGATTGGATCTTGATTTATTCTGGACAAGTCATGATTACTAAGCTAGTCATGGTCAGATCTAATATTGTTATACTTCCTGTTAGCAGTAGATAAATTTTCTAATATTGGTATACTATCGTTAGAGTAAATCATGTTTCTGAACAGAACTTGATTGATTCTGAACAAGTCATGATTACTAAACTAGTCATAGTCAGATCCAATATTGGTATACTTCCTGTCAGCAATAGATCATTTTCTAATATTGTTCTACTACTGTTAGAGTAAATCATGTTTCTGATCAGATCTTGATTTATTCTGGACAAGTCATGATTACAAAGCTAGTCATGGTCAGATCTAATATTGTTATACTACTATCAGCAATAGATCATTTTCTAATATTACAATACTATCGTTAGAGTAAATCATGTTTCTGATCAGATCTTGATTGATTCTGGACAAGTCATGATTACTAAGCTAGTCATGGTCAGATCTAATATTTTTATACTTCCTGTCAGCAGTAGATAAATTTTCTAATGTTGTTATACTATTGTTAGAGTAAATCATGTTTCTGATCAGATCTTGATTGATTTTGGACAAGTTATGATTACTAAGCTAGTCATGGTCAGATATAATATTGTTATACTTCCTGTCAGCAGTAGATCATTTTCTAATATTGTTAAACTATCGTTAGAGTAAATCATGTTTGTGATCAGATCTTGATTGATTATGGACAAGTCATGATTACTAAGCTAGTCATGGTCAAATATAATATTTTTGTACTTCCTGTCGGCAGTAGATAAATTTTCTAATGTTGTTATACTATTGTTAGAGTAAATCATATTTCTGATCAGATCTTGATTGTTTATTGACAAGTTATGATTACTAAGCTTGTCATGGCCAGATCTAATATTGTTATACTTCCTGTGAGCAATAGATCACTTTCTAATATTGTTATACTATTGTTTAAGTAAATCATGTTTCTGATTAGATTTTAATTGATTCTAGACAAGTCATGATTACTAAGCTAGTCATGGTCAGATCTAATATTATTATACTTCCTGTTAGCAGTAGATACATTTTCTAATATTGTTATACTATTGTTAGAGTAAATCTTGTTTCTGATCAAATCTTGATTGATTATGGACAAGTCATGATTACTAAACTAGTAATGGTCAGATCTAATATTGGTATACTTCCTGTAAGCAATAGATCATTTTCTAATATTGTTATACAATTGTTAGAGTAAATCATGTTTCTGATCAGATCTTGATTGATTCCGGACAAGTAATGATTACAAAGCTAGTCATGGTCAGATATAATATTGGTATACTTCCTGTCAGCAGTAGATCATTTTCTAATATTTTAATACTATCGTTAGAGTAAATCATGTTTGTGATCAGATCTTGATTGATTCTAGACAAGTCATGATTACTAAGCTAGTCATGGTCAGATGTAATATTTTTATACTTCCTGTCGGCAGTAGATAAATTTTCTAATGGTTTTATACTATTGTTAGAGTAAATCATATTTCTGATAAGATCTTGATTGTTTCTGGACAAGTCATGATTACTAAGCTTGTCATGGTCTGATCTAACATTGTTATACTTCCTGTCAGCAATAGATCACTTTCTAATATTCTTATACTATTGTTAGAGTAAATCATGTTTCTGATTGGATCTTGATTTATTCTGGACAAGTCATGATTACTAAGCTAGTCATGGTCAGATCTAATATTGTTATACTTCCTGTTAGCAGTAGATAAATTTTCTAATATTGGTATACTATCGTTAGAGTAAATCATGTTTCTGAACAGAACTTGATTGATTCTGAACAAGTCATGATTACTAAACTAGTCATAGTCAGATCCAATATTGGAATACTTCCTGTCAGCAATAGATCATTTTCTTATATTGTTCTACTACTGTTAGAGTAAATCATGTTTCTGATCAGATCTTGATTTATTCTGGACAAGTCATGATTACAAAGCTAGTCATGGTCAGATCTAATATTGTTATACTACTATCAGCAATAGATCATTTTCTAATATTACAATACTATCGTTAGAGTAAATCATGTTTCTGATCAGATCTTGATTGATTCTGGACAAGTCATGATTACTAAGCTAGTCATGGTCAGATCTAATATTTTTATACTTCCTGTCAGCAGTAGATAAATTTTCTAATGTTGTTATACTATTGTTAGAGTAAATCATGTTTCTGATCAGATCTTGATTGATTATGGACAAGTTATGATTACTAAGCTAGTCATGGTCAGATATAATATTGTTATACTTCCTGTCAGCAGTAGATCATTTTCTAATATTGTTAAACTATCGTTAGAGTAAATCATGTTTGTGATCAGATCTTGATTGATTATGGATAAGTCATGATTACTAAGCTAGTCATGGTCAAATATAATATTTTTATACTTCCTGTCGGCAGTAGATAAATTTTCTAATGTTGTTATACTATTGTTAGAGTAAATCATATTTCTGATCAGATCTTGATTGTTTATTGACAAGTTATGATTACTAAGCTTGTCATGGCCAGATCTAATATTGTTATACTTCCTGTCAGCAATAGATCACTTTCTAATATTGTTATACTATTGTTTAAGTAAATCATGTTTCTGATTAGATTTTAATTGATTCTAGACAAGTCATGATTACTAAGCTAGTCATGGTCAGATCTAATATTGGTGTACTTCCTGTTAGCAGTAGATACATTTTCTAATATTGTTATACTATCGTTAGAGTAAATCATGTTTCTGATCAAATCTTGATTGATTATGGACAAGTCATGATTACTAAACTAGTCATGGTTAGATCTAATATTGGTATACTTCCTGTAAGCAATAGATCATTTTCTAATATTGTTCTACTACTGTTAGAGTAAATCATGTTTCTGATCAGATCATGATTTATTCTGGACAAGTCATGATTACAAAGCTAGTCCTGGTCAGATCTAATATTTTTATACTCCCTATCAACAGTAGATAATTTTCTAATATTGCTATACTACCATTAGAGTAAATCATGTTTCTGATCAGATCTTGATTGATTCTGGACAAATCATGATTACTAAGCTAGTCAAGGTCAGATCTAATATTTTTATACTTCCGGTCAGCAGTAGATAAATTTTCTAATGTTGTTATACTATTGTTAGAGTAACTCATGTTTCTGATCAGATCTTGATTGATTATGGACAAGTTATGATTAATAAGCTAGTCATGGTCAGATCTAATATTGTTATACTTCCTGTCAGCAGTAGAAAAATTTTCTAATATTTTTATACTATTTTTAGAGTAAATCATGTTCATGATCAGATCTTGATTGATTCTGGACAAGTCATGATTACAAAGCTAGTCATGGTCAGATTTAATAGTGTTATACTTCCTATCAGCAGTAGATCATTTTCTAATATTGCTATACTATCGTTAGAGTAAATCATGTTTCTGATCAGATCTTGATTGATTCTGGACAAGTCATGATTACTAAGCTAGTCATGGTCAGATCTAATATTTTTATACTTCCGGTCAGCAGTAGATAAATTTTCTAATGTTGTTATACTATTGTTAGAGTAGATCATGTTTCTGATTGGATCTTGATTTATTCTGGACAAGTAATGATTACTAAGCTAGTCATGGTCAGATCTAATATTGTTATACTTCCTGTTAGCAGTAGATAAATTTTCTAATATTTTTATACTATTGTTAGAGTAAATCATGTTTCTGATAAGATCTTGATTGATTCTGAACAAGTCATGATTACTAAGATACTCATGGTCAGATCTAATATTGTTATACTTCCTGTCAGCAATAGATCACTTTCTAATATTGTTATACAATTGTTAGAGTAAATCATGTTTCTGATCAGATCTTGATTGATTCCGGACAAGTAATGATTACAAAGCTAGTCATGGTCAGATATAATATTGGTATACTTCCTGTCAGCAGTAGATCATTTTCTAATATTTTAATACTATCGTTAGAGTAAATCATGTTTGTGATCAGATCTTGATTGATTCTAGACAAGTCATGATTACTAAGCTAGTCATGGTCAGATGTAATATTATTATACTTCCTGTTAGCAGTAGATACATTTTCTAATATTGTTATACTATTGTTAGAGTAAATCTTTTTTCTGATCAAATCTTGATTGATTATGGACAAGTCATGATTACTAAACTAGTAATGGTCAGATCTAATATTGGTATACTTCCTGTAAGCAATAGATCATTTTCTAATATTGTTCTACTATTGTTAGAGTAAATCATGTTTCTGATCAGATTTTGATTGATTATGGACAAGTTATGATTAATAAGCTAGTCATGGTCAGATCTAATATTGTTATACTTCCTGTTAGCAGTAGAAAAATTTTCTAATATTTTTATACTATTTTTAGAGTAAATCATGTTTCTGATCATATCTTGATTGATTCTGGACAAGTCATGATTACTAAGCTAGTCATGGTCAGATCTAATATTTTTATACTTCCGGTCAGCAGTAGATAAATTTTCTAATGTTGTTATACTATTGTTAGAGTAGATCATGTTTCTGATTAGATCTTGATTTATTCTGGACAAGTCATGATTACTAAGCTAGTCATGGTCAGATCTAATATTGTTATACTTCCTGTTAGCAGTAGATATTTTTTCTAATATTGTAATACTATTGTTAGAGTAAATCATGTTTCTGATCAGATCTTGATTGATTCTGAACAAGTCATGATTACTAAGATACTCATGATCAGATCTAATATTGTTATACTTCCTGTCAGCAATAGATCACTTTCTAATATTGTTATACAATTGCTAGAGTAAATCATGTTTCTGATCAGATCTTGATTGATTCCGGACAAGTAATGATTACAAAGCTTGTCATGGTCAGATATAATATTGGTATACTTCCTGTCAGCAGTAGATCATTTTCTAATATTGTTATACTATCGTTAGAGTAAATCATGTTTGTGATCAGATCTTGATTGATTCTGGACAAGTCATGATTACTAAGCTAGTCATGGTCAGATATAATATTTTTATACTTCCTGTCGGCAGTAAATAAATTTTCTAATGGTTTTATACTATTGTTAGAGTAAATCATATTTCTGATAAGATCTTGATTGTTTCTGGACAAGTCATGATTACTAAGCTTGTCATGGTCTGATCTAACATTGTTATACTTCCTGTCAGCAATAGATCACTTTCTAATATTGTTATACTATTGTTAGAGTAAATCATGTTTCTGATCAGATTTTAATTGATTCTAGACAAGTCATGATTACTAATCTAGTCATGGTCAGATCTAATATTGTTATACTTCCTGTTAGCAGTAGATAAATTTTCTAATATTGGTATACTATCGTTAAAGTAAATCATGTTTCTGATCAGAACTTGATTGATTCTGAACAAGTCATGATTACTAAACTAGTCATAGTCAGATCTAATATTGGTATACTTCCTGTCAGCAATAGATCATTTTCTAATATGGTTCTACTACTGTTAGAGTAAATCATGTTTCTGATCAGATCTTGATTTATTCTGGACAAGTCAGATTACAAAGCTAGTCATGGTCAGATATAATATTGGTATACTTCCTGTCAGCAGTAGATCATTTTCTAATATTGTTATACTATTGTTAGAGTAAATCATGTTTCTGATCAGATCTTGATTTATTCTGGACAAGTCATGATTACAAAGATTGTCATGTCAGATCTAATAATGTTATACTTCCTATCAGCAGTAGATCATTTTTTAATATCGCTATACTATCGTTAGAGTAAATCATGTTTCTGATCAGATCTTGATTGATTTTGGACAAGTCATGATTACTAAGCTAGTCATGGTCAAATCTAATATTGTTATACTTCCTGTTAGCAGTAGATAAATTTTCTAATATTGTTATACTATTTTTATAGTAAATCATGTTTCTGACAAGATCTTGATTGATTCCGGACAAGTCATTATTACTAAGCTTGTCATGGTCAGATCTAATATTGTTATGCTTCCTGTCAGCAGTAGATAAATTTTCTAATATTGTTATACTATTGTTAGACTAAATAATGTTTCTGATCAGATCTTGATTAATTCTGGACAAGTCATCATTACTAAGCTAGTTATAGTCAGATATAATATTGTTAAACTTCCTGTCAGCAGTAGATAAATTTTCTAACATTTTTATACTATTGGTAGAGTAAATCATGTTTCAGATTAGATCTTGATTGATTCTGGACAAGTTATGATTACTAAGCTAGTCATGGTCAGATCTAATATTGTTATACTCCTATCAGCAGTAGATCATTTTCTAATATTGCTATACTATCGTTAGAGTAAATCATATTTCTTATCAGATCTTGATTGATTCTGGACAAGTCATGATTACTAAACTAGTTATAGTCATATCTAATATTGTTATACTTCCTGTCAGCAGTAGATAAATTTTCAAATATTGTTATACTATTGTTAGAGTAAATCATGTTTCTGATCAAATCTTGATTGATTCTGGACAAGTCCTGATTACTAATCCAGTCATGGTCAGATCTTATATTGGTATACTTCTTGTCAGCAATAATCATTTTCTAATATTGTTATACTATTGTTAGAGTAAATCATGTTTTTGATCAGATCTTGATTTATTCTGGACAAGTAATGAATACTAAGCTAGTCATGGTCAGATATAATATTGTTATACTTCCTGTCAGCAGTAGATCATTTTCTAATATTGTTATACTATCGTTAGAGTAAATCATGTTTGTGACCAGATCTTGATTTATTATGGACAAGTCATGATTACTAAGCTAGTCATGGTCAGATATAATATTTTTATACTTCCTGTCAGCAGTAGATAAATTTTCTAATGTTGTTATACTATTGTCAGAGTAAATCATATTTCTGATCAGATCTTAATTGTTTCTGGACAAGTTATGATTACTAAGCTTGTCATGGTCAGATTTAGTATTGTTATACTTCCTGTGAGCAATAGATTACTCTTTAATATTGTTATACTATTGTTAGAGTAAATCATGTTTCTGATTAGATTTTAATTGATTCTAGACAAGTCATGATTACTAAGCTAGTCATGGTCAGATTTAATATTGTTATACTTCCTGTTAGCAGTAGATAAAGTTTCTAATATAGTTATACTATCGTTAGAGTAAATCATGTTTCTGAACAGATCTTGATTGATTCTGAACAAGTCATGATTACTAAACTAGTCATAGTCAGATCTAATATTGGTATACTTTCTGTCAGCAATAGATCATTTTCTAATATTGTTCTACTACTGTTAGAGTAAATCATGTTTCTGATCAGATCTTGATTTATTCTGGACAAGTCATGATTACAAAGCTATTCATGGTCAAATCTAAATATTGTTATACTTCCTATCAGCAGTAGATCATTTTTTAATATTGCTATACTATTGTTAGAGTAAATCATGTTTCTGATCAGATCTGGATTGATTCTGGACAAGTCATGATTACTAAGCTAGTCATGGTCAGATCTAATATTTTTATACTTCCTGTCAGCAGTAGATAAATTTTCTAATGTTGTTATACTATTGTTAGAGTAAATCGTGTTTCTGATCAGATCTTGATTGATTATGGACAAGTTATGATTACCAAGCTAGTCATGGTCAGATCTAATAGTGTTATACTCCCTGTTAGCAGTAGATAAATTTGCTAATATTTTTATACTATTGTTAGAGTAAATCACGTTTATGATCAGATCTTGATTGATTCTGGACAAGTCATGATTACTGAGCTAGTCATGGTCAGATATAACATTGTTATACTTCCTGTCAGCAATAGATCATTTTCTAATATTGTTATACTATTGTTAGAGTAGATCATGTTTCTGATTGGATCTTGATTTATTCTGGACAAGTCATGATTACTAAGCTAGTCATGGTCAGATCTAATATTGTTATACTTCCTGTTAGCAGTAGATAAATTTTCTAATATTGTTATACTATTGTTAGACTAAATAATGTTTCTGATCAGATCTTGATTAATTCTGGACAAGTCATCATTACTAAGCTAGTTATAGTCAGATATAATATTGTTAAACTTCCTGTCAGCAGTAGATAAATTTTCTAACATTTTTATACTATTGGTAGAGTAAATCATGTTTCAGATTAGATCTTGATTGATTCTGGACAAGTTATGATTACTAAGCTAGTCATGGTCAGATCTAATATTGTTATACTCCTATCAGCAGTAGATCATTTTCTAATATTGCTATACTATCGTTAGAGTAAATCATATTTCTTATCAGATCTTGATTGATTTTGGACAAGTCATGATTACTAAACTAGTTATAGTCATATCTAATATTGTTATACTTCCTGTCAGCAGTAGATAAATTTTCTAATATTGTTATACTATTGTTAGAGTAAATCATGTTTCTGATCAAATCTTGATTGATTCTGGACAAGTCATGATTACTAATCCAGTCATGGTCAAATCTTATATTGGTATACTTCTTGTCAGCAATAATCATTTTCTAATATTGTTATACTATTGTTAGAGTAAATCATGTTTTTTATCAGATCTTGATTTATTCTGGACAAGTAATGAATACTAAGCTAGTCATGGTCAGATATAATATTGTTATACTTCCTGTCAGCAGTAGATCATTTTCTAATATTGTTATACTATCGTTAGAATAAATCATGTTTGTGACCAGATCTTGATTTATTATGGACAAGTCATGATTACTAAGCTAGTCATGGTCAGATATAATATTTTTATACTTCCTGTCAGCAGTAGATAAATTTTCTAATGTTGTTATACTATTGTTAGAGTAAATCATATTTCTGATCACATCTTAATTGTTTCAGGACAAGTTATGATTACTAAGCTTGTCATGGTCAGATTTAGTATTGTTATACTTCCTGTGAGCAATAGATTACTCTTTAATATTGTTATACTATTGTTAGAGTAAATCATGTTTCTGATTAGATTTTAATTGATTCTAGACAAGTCATGATTACTAAGCTAGTCATGGTCAGATTTAATATTGTTATACTTCCTGTTAGCAGTAGATAAAGTTTCTAATATAGTTATACTATCGTTAGAGTAAATCATGTTTCTGAACAGATCTTGATTGATTCTGAACAAGTCATGATTACTAAACTAGTCATAGTCAGATCTAATATTGGTATACTTTCTGTCAGCAATAGATCATTTTCTAATATTGTTCTACTACTGTTAGAGTAAATCATGTTTCTGATCAGATCTTGATTTATTCTGGATAAGTCATGATTACAAAGCTATTCATGGTCAAATCTAAATATTGTTATACTTCCTATCAGCAGTAGATCATTTTTTAATATTGCTATACTATTGTTAGAGTAAATCATGTTTCTGATCAGATCTGGATTGATTCTGGACAAGTCATGATTACTAAGCTAGTCATGGTCAGATCTAATATTTTTATACTTCCTGTCAGCAGTAGATAAATTTTCTAATGTTGTTATACTATTGTTAGAGTAAATCGTGTTTCTGATCAGATCTTGATTGATTATGGACAAGTTATGATTACCAAGCTAGTCATGGTCAGATCTAATAGTGTTATACTCCCTGTTAGCAGTAGATAAATTTGCTAATATTTTTATACTATTGTTAGAGTAAATCACGTTTATGATCAGATCTTGATTGATTCTGGACAAGTCATGATTACTGAGCTAGTCATGGTCAGATATAATATTGTTATACTTCCTGTCAGCAATAGATCATTTTCTAATATTGTTATACTATTGTTAGAGTAGATCATGTTTCTGATTGGATCTTGATTTATTCTGGACAAGTCATGATTACTAAGCTAGTCATGGTCAGATCTAATATTGTTATACTTCCTGTTAGCAGTAGATAAATTTTCTAATATTGTTATACTATTGTTAGAGTAAATCATGTTTCTGATCAGATCTTGATTGATTCTGAACAATTCTTGATTACTAAGATACTCATGATCAGATCTAATATTGTTATACTTCCTGTCAGCAATAGATCACTTTCTAATATTGTTATACTATTGTTAGGGTAAATCTTGTTTCTGATCAGATCTTGATTTATTCTGGACAAGTCATGATTACAAAGCTTGTCATGTCAGATCTAATATTGTTATACTTCCTATCAGCAGTAGATAATTTTCTAATTTCGCTATACTATCTTTGTAATCAGATCTTGATTGATTCTGGACAAGTCATCATTACTAAGCTAGTCATGGTCAAATATAATATTGTTATACTTCCTGTTAGCAGTAGATAAATTTTCTAATATTGTTATACAATTGTTAGAGTAAATCATGTTTCTGATCAGATCTTGATTGATTCCAGACAAGTAATGATTACAAAGCTAGTCATGGTCAGATATAATATTGGTATACTTCCTATCAGCAGTAGATCATTTTCTAATATTTTTATACTATCGTTAGAGTAAATCATGTTTGTGATCAGATCTTGATTGATTCTGGACAAGTCATGATTACTAAGCTAGTCATGGTCAGATATAATATTTTTATACTTCCTGTCGGCAGTGGATAAATTTTCTAATTGTTTTATACTACTGTTAGAGTAAATCATATTTTTGATAAGATCTTGATTGTTTCTGGACAAGTCAGGATTACTAAGCTTGTCATGGTCTGATCTAACATTGTTATACTTCCTGTCAGCAATAGATCACTTTCTAAAATTTTCTAATGTTGTTATACTATTGTTAGAGTAAATCATGTTTCTGATCAGATCTTGATTGATTCTGAACAAGTCATGATTACTAAGATACTCATGGTCAGATCTAATATTGTTATACTTCCTGTCAGCAATAGATCATTTTCTAATATTGTTATACTATTGTTAGAGTAAATCATGTTTCTGATCAGATCTTGATTGATTCTGAACAAGTCATGATTACTAAGATAGTCATGGTCAGATCTAATTTTGTTATACTTCCTGTTAGCAGTAGATAAATTTTCTAATGTTGTTATACTATTGTTAGAGTAAATCATGTTTCTGATAAGATATTGATTGATTATGGAAAAGTTATGATTACTAAGCTAGTCATGGTCAGATCTAATATTGTTATACTTCCTGTTAGCAGTAGATAAATTTTCTAATATTGTTATACTATTGTTAGAGTAAATCATGTTTATGATCAGATTTTGATTGATTCTGGACAAGTCATGATTACTAAGCTAGTCATGGTCAGATATAATATTGTTATACTTCCTGTCAGCAATAGATCATTTTCTAATGTTGTTATACTATTATTAGAGTAAATCATGTTTTTGATTGGATCTTGAGTTATTCTGGACAAGTCATGATTACTAAGCTAGTTATGGTCAGATCTAATATTGTTATACTTCCTGTTAGCAATAGATAAATTTTCTAATAGTGTTATACTATTGTTAGAGTAAATCACGTTTCTGATCAGATCTTGATTGATTCTGAACAAGTCATGATTGCTAAGATACTCATGATCAGATCTAATATTGTTATACTTCCTGTCAACAATAGATCACTTTCTAATATTGTTATACTATTGTTAGAGTAAATCTTGTTTCTGATCAGATCTTGATTTATTCTGGACAAGTCATGATTACAAAGCTTGTTATGTCAGATCTAATATTCTTATACTTCCTATCAGCCATAGATCATTTTCTAATATCGTTATACTATCGTTAGAGTAAATCATGTTTCTAATCAGATCTTGATTGATTCTGGACAAATCATGATTACTAAGCTAGTCATTGTCATATCTAATATTGTTATACTTCCTATTTGCAGTAGATAAATTTTCTAATATTGTTATACTATTGTTAGAGTAAATTATGTTTATGATCATATCTTAATTAATTCTGGACAAGTCACGAATACTAAGCTAGTCATGGTCAGATATAATATTGTTATACTTCCTGTCAGCAATAGATCATTTTCTAATATTGTTATACTATTTTTAGAGTAAATCATGTTTCTGATTAGATCTTGATTTATTCGGGACAAGTCATGATTACTAAGCTAGTCATGGTCAGATCTAATATTGTTATACTTCCTGTTAACAGTAGATAAATTTTCTAATATTGTTATACTATTGTTAGAGTAAATCATATTTCTGATCAGATCTTGATTGATTCTGACCAAGTCATGATTACTAAACTAGTCATAGTCAGATCTAATATTGGTATACTTCCTGTCAGCAATAGATCATTTTCTAATATTGTTCTACTACTGTTAGAGTAAATCATGTTTCTGATCAGATCTTGATTTATTCTGGACAAGTCATGATTACAAAGCTTGTCATGTCAAATCTAATATTGTTATACCTCCTATCAGCAGTAGATAATTTTCTAATATCGCTATACTATTGTTAGAGTAAATCATGTTTCTGATCAGATCTTGATTGATTCTGGACAAGTCATCATTACTAAGCTAGTCATGGTCAAATATAATATTGTTATACTTCCTGTTAGCAGTAGATAAATTTTCTAATATTGTTATACAATTGTTAGAGTAAATCATGTTTCTGATCAAATCTTGATTGATTCCGGACAAGTAATGATTACAAAGCTAGTCATGGTCAGATATAATATTGGTATACTTCCTATCAGCAGTAGATCATTTTCTAATATTGTTATACTATCGTTAGAGTAAATCATGTTTGTGATCAGATCTTGATTGATTCTGGACAAGTCATGATTACTAAGCTAGTCATGGTCAGATATAATATTTTTATACTTCCTGTCGGCAGTAGATAAATTTTCTAATTGTTTTATACTACTGTTAGAGTAAATCATATTTCTGATAAGATCTTGATTGTTTCTGGACAAGTCAGGATTACTAAGCTTGTCATGGTCTGATCTAACATTGTTATACTTCCTGTCAGCAATAGATCACTTTCTAATATTGTTGTACTATTGTTAGAGTAAATCATGTTTCTGATTAGATTTTAATTGATTCTAGACAAGTCATGATTACTAAGCTAGTCATGGTCAGATCTAATATTGTTATACTTCCTGTTAGCAGTAGATAAATTTTTTAATTTTGGTATACTATCGTTAGGGTAAATCATGTTTCTGAACAGATCTTGATTGATTCTGAACAAGTCATGATTACTAAACTAGTCATAGTCAGATCTAATATTGGTATACTTCCTGTCAGCAATAGATCATTTTCTAATATTGTTCTACTACTGTTAGAGTAAATCATGTTTCTGATCAGATCTTGATTTATTCAGGACAAGTCATGATTACAAAGCTAGTCATGGTCAGGTCTAATATTGTTATACTTCCTATCCGCAGTAGATCAATTTTTTAATATTACTATACTATCGTTAGAGTAAATCATGTTTCTGATCAGATCTTGATTGATTCTGGACAAGTCATGATTACTAAGCTAGTCATGGTCAGATCTAATATTTTTATACTTCCTGTCAGCAGTAGATAAATTTTCTAATGTTGTTATACTATTGTTAGAGTAAATCATGTTTCTGATCAGATCTTGATTGATTATGGACAAGTTATGATTACTAAGCTAGTCATGGTAAGATCTAATATTGTTATACTTCCTGTCAGCAATAGATCACTTTCTGATATTGTTATACTATTGTTAGAGTAAATCATTTTTCTGATTAGATCTAGGTTTATTCTGGACAAGTCATGATTACTAAGCTAGTCATGGTCAGATCTATTATTGTTATACTTCCTGTTAACAGTAGATAAATTTTCTAATGTTGTTATACTATTGTTAGAGTAAATCATGTTTCTGATCAGATCTTGATTGATTCTGAACAAGTCATGATTACTAAGATACTCATGGTCAGATCTAATATTGTTATACTTCCTGTCAGCAATAGATCATTTTCTAATATTGTTATACTATTGTTAGAGTAAATCATGTTTCTGATCAGATCTTGATTGATTCTGAACAAGTCATGATTACTAAGATAGTCATGGTCAGATCTAATTTTGTTATACTTCCTGTTAGCAGTAGATAAATTTTCTAATGTTGTTATACTATTGTTAGAGTAAATCATGTTTCTGATAAGATATTGATTGATTATGGAAAAGTTATGATTACTAAGCTAGTCATGGTCAGATCTAATATTGTTATACTTCCTGTTAGCAGTAGATAAATTTTCTAATATTGTTATACTATTGTTAGAGTAAATCATGTTTATGATCAGATTTTGATTGATTCTGGACAAGTCATGATTACTAAGCTAGTCATGGTCAGATATAATATTGTTATACTTCCTGTCAGCAATAGATCATTTTCTAATGTTGTTATACTATTATTAGAGTAAATCATATTTTTTTATTGGATCTTGATTTATTCTGGACAAGTCATGATTACTAAGCTAGTCATGGTCAGATCTAATATTGTTATACTTCCTGTTAGCAATAGATAAATTTTCTAATAGTGTTATACTATTGTTAGAGTAAATCACGTTTCTGATCAGATCTTGATTGATTCTGAACAAGTCATGATTACTAAGATACTCATGATCAGATCTGATATTGTTATACTTCCTGTCAACAATAGATCACTTTCTAATATTGTTATACTATTGTTAGAGTAAATCATGTTTCTGATCAGATCTTGATTTATTCTGGACAAGTCATGATTACAAAGCTTGTTATGTCAGATCTAATATTCTTATACTTCCTATCAGCCGTAGATCATTTTCTAATATCGCTATACTATCGGTAGAGTAAATCATGTTTCTGATCAGATCTTGATTGATTCTGGACAAATCATGATTACTAAGCTAGTCATTGTCATATCTAATATTGTTATACTTCCTATTTGCAGTAGATAAATTTTCTAATATTGTTATACTATTGTTAGAGTAAATTATGTTTATGATCATATCTTAATTAATTCTGGACAAGTCACGAATACTAAGCTAGTCATGGTCAGATATAATATTGTTATACTTCCTGTCAGCAATAGATCATTTTCTAATATTGTTATAATATTTTTAGAGTAAATCATGTTTCTGATTATATCTTGATTTATTCGGGACAAGTCATGATTACTAAGCTAGTCATGGTCAGATCTAATATTGTTATACTTCCTGTTAACAGTAGATAAATTTTCTAATATTGTTATACTATTGTTAGAGTAAATCATATTTCTGATCAGATCTTGATTGATTCTGACCAAGTCATGATTACTAAACTAGTCATAGTCAGATCTAATATTGGTATACTTCCTGTCAGCAATAGATCATTTTCTAATATTGTTTTACTACTGTTAGAGTAAATCATGTTTCTGATCAGATCTTGATTTATTCTGGACAAGTCATGATTACAAAGCTTGTCATGTCAAATCTAATATTGTTATACTTCCTATCAGCAGTAGATAATTTTCTAATATCGCTATACTATCGTTAGAGTAAATCATGTTTCTGATCAGATCTTGATTGATTCTGGACAAGTCATCATTACTAAGCTAGTCATGGTCAAATATAATATTGTTATACTTCCTGTTAGCAGTAGATAAATTTTCTAATATTGTTATACAATTGTTAGAGTAAATCATGTTTCTGATCAAATCTTGATTGATTCCGGACAAGTAATGATTACAAAGCTAGTCATGGTCAGATATAATATTGGTATACTTCCTATCAGCAGTAGATCATTTTCTAATATTGTTATACTATCGTTAGAGTAAATCATGTTTGTGATCAGATCTTGATTGATTCTGGACAAGTCATGATTACTAAGCTAGTCATGGTCAGATATAATATTTTTATACTTCCTGTCGGCAGTAGATAAATTTTCTAATTGTTTTATACTACTGTTAAAGTAAATCATATTTCTGATAAGATCTTGATTGTTTCTGGACAAGTCAGGATTACTAAGCTTGTCATGGTCTGATCTAACATTGTTATACTTCCTGTCAGCAATAGATCACTTTCTAATATTGTTGTACTATTGTTAGAGTAAATCATGTTTCTGATTAGATTTTAATTGATTCTAGACAAGTCATGATTACTAAGCTAGTCATGGTCAGATCTAATATTGTTATACTTCCTGTTAGCAGTAGATAAATTTTTAAATTTTGGTATACTATCGTTAGGGTAAATCATGTTTCTGAAAAGATCTTGATTGATTCTGAACAAGTCATGATTACTAAACTAGTCATAGTCAGATCTAATATTGGTATACTTCCTGCCAGCAATAGATCATTTTCTAATATTGTTCTACTACTGTTAGAGTAAATCATGTTTCTGATCAGATCTTGATTTATTCAGGACAAGTCATGATTACAAAGCTAGTCATGGTCAGGTCTAATATTGTTATACTTCCTATCAGCAGTAGATCATTTTTTAATATTGCTATACTATCGTTAGAGTAAATCATGTTTCTGATCAGATCTTGATTGATTCTGGACAAGTCATGATTACTAAGCTAGTCATGGTCAGATCTAATATTTTTATACTTCCTGTCAGCAGTAGATAAATTTCTAATGTTGTTATACTATTGTTAGAGTAAATCGTGTTTCTGATCAGATCTTGATTGATTCTGGACAAGTCATGATTACTAAGCTAGTCATGGTCAGATCTAATATTTTTATACTTCCTGTCAGCAGTAGATAAATTTCTAATGTTGTTATACTATTGTTAGAGTAAATCGTGTTTCTGATCAGATTTTGATTGATTATGGACAAGTTATGATTACCAAGGTAGTCATGGTCAGATATAATATTGTTATACTTCCTGTTAGCAGTAGATAAATTTTCTAATATTTTTATACTATTGTTAGAGTAAATCACGTTTATGATCAGATCTTGATTGATTCTAGACAAGTCATGATTACTGAGCTGGTCATGGTCAGATATAATATTGTTATACTTCCTGTCAGCAATAGATCATTTTCTAATATTGTTATACTATTGTTAGAGTAGATCATGTTTCCAATTGGATCTTGATTTATTCTGGACAAGTCATGATTACTAAGCTAGTCATGGTCAGATCTAATATTGTTATACTTCCTGTTAGCAGTAGATAAATTTTCTAATATTCTTATACTATTGTTAGAGTAAATCATGTTTCTGATCAGATCTTGATTGATTATGAACAAGTCGTGATTACTAAGATACTCATGATCAGATCTAATATTGTTATACTTCCTGTCAGCAATAGATCACTTTCTAATATTGTTATACAATTGTTAGAGTAAATCATGTTTCTGATCAGATCTTGATTGATTCCGGACAAGTAATGATTACAAAGCTAGTCATGGTCAGATATAATATTGGTATACTTCCTGTCAGCAGTAGATCATTTTCTAATATTTTAATACTATCGTTAGAGTAAATCATGTTTGTGATCAGATCTTGATTGATTCTAGACAAGTCATGATTACTAAGCTAGTCATGGTCAGATGTAATATTTTTATACTTCCTGTCGGCAGTAGATAAATTTTCTAATGGTTTTATACTATTGTTAAAGTAAATCATATTTCTGATAAGATCTTGATTGTTTCTGGACAAGTCATGATTACTAAGCTTGTCATGGTCTGATCTAACATTGTTATACTTCCTGTCAGCAGAAGATCACTTTCTAATATTCTTATACTATTGTTAGAGTAAATCATGTTTCTGATTGGATCTTGATTTATTCTGGACAAGTCATGATTACTAAGCTAGTCATGGTCAGATCTAATATTGTTATACTTCCTGTTAGCAGTAGATAAATTTTCTAATATTGGTATACTATCGTTAGAGTAAATCATGTTTGTGAACAGAACTTGATTGATTCTGAACAAGTCATGATTACTAAACTAGTCATAGTCAGATCTAATATTGGTATACTTCCTGTCAGCAATAGATCATTTTCTAATATTGTTCTACTACTGTTAGAGTAAATCATGTTTCTGATCAGATCTTGATTTATTCTGGACAAGTCTTGATTACAAAGATAGTCATGGTCAGATCTAATATTGTTATACTTCGTATCAGCAGTAGATCATTTTCTAATATTACAATACTATCGTTAGAGTAAATCATGTTTCTGATCAGATCTAGATTGATTCTGGACAAGTCATGATTACGAAGCTAGTCATGGTCTGATCTAATATTGTTATACTTCCTGTTAGCAGTAGATAAATTTTCTAATATTGTTATACTATTGTTAGAATAAATCATGTTTATGATCAGATCTTGATTGATTCTGGACAAGTCATGATTACTAAGCTAGTCATGGTCAGATATAATATTGTTATACTTCCTGTCAGCAATAGATCATTTTCTAATATTGTTATACTATTGTTAGTGTAAATCATGTTTCTGATTGGATCTTGATTTATTCTGGACAAGTCATGATTACCAAGCTAGTCATGGTCAGATCTAATATTATTATACTTCCTGTTAGCAGTAGATACATTTTCTAATATTGTTATACTATTGTTAGAGTAAATCTTGTTTCTGATCAAATCTTGATTGATTATGGACAAGTCATGATTACTAAACTAGTAATGGTCAGATCTAATATTGGTATACTTCCTGTAAGCAATAGATCATTTTCTAATATTGTTATACAATTGTTAGAGTAAATCATGTTTCTGATCAGATCTTGATTGATTCCGGACAAGTAATGATTACAAAGCTAGTCATGGTCAGATATAATATTGGTATACTTCCTGTCAGCAGTAGATCATTTTCTAATATTTTAATACTATCGTTAGAGTAAATCATGTTTGTGATCAGATCTTGATTGATTCTAGACAAGTCATGATTACTAAGCTAGTCATGGTCTGATCTAATATTGTTATACTTCCTGTTAGCAGTAGATAAATTTTCTAATATTGTTATACTATTGTTAGAATAAATCATGTTTATGATCAGATCTTGATTGATTCTGGACAAGTCATGATTACTAAGCTTGTCATGGTCTGATCTAACATTGTTATACTTCCTGTCAGCAATAGATCACTTTCTAATATTCTTATACTATTGTTAGAGTAAATCATGTTTCTGATTGGATCTTGATTTATTCTGGACAAGTCATGATTACTAAGCTAGTCATGGTCAGATCTAATATTGTTATACTTCCTGTTAGCAGTAGATAAATTTTCTAATATTGGTATACTATCGTTAGAGTAAATCATGTTTCTGAACAGAACTTGATTGATTCTGAACAAGTCATGATTACTAAACTAGTCATAGTCAGATCCAATATTGGTATACTTCCTGTCAGCAATAGATCATTTTCTAATATTGTTCTACTACTGTTAGAGTAAATCATGTTTCTGATCAGATCTTGATTTATTCTGGACAAGTCATGATTACAAAGCTAGTCATGGTCAGATCTAATATTGTTATACTACTATCAGCAATAGATCATTTTCTAATATTACAATACTATCGTTAGAGTAAATCATGTTTCTGATCAGATCTTGATTGATTCTGGACAAGTCATGATTACTAAGCTAGTCATGGTCAGATCTAATATTTTTATACTTCCTGTCAGCAGTAGATAAATTTTCTAATGTTGTTATACTATTGTTAGACTAAATCATGTTTCTGATCAGATCTTGATTGATTATGGACAAGTTATGATTACTAAGCTAGTCATGGTCAGATATAATATTGTTATACTTCCTGTCAGCAGTAGATCATTTTCTAATATTGTTAAACTATCGTTAGAGTAAATCATGTTCGTGATCAGATCTTGATTGATTATGGACAAGTCATGATTACTAAGCTAGTCATGGTCAAATATAATATTTTTATACTTCCTGTCGGCAGTAGATAAATTTTCTAATGTTGTTATACTATTGTTAGAGTAAATCATATTTCTGATCAGATCTTGATTGTTTATTGACAAGTTATGATTACTAAGCTTGTCATGGCCAGATCTAATATTGTTATACTTCCTGTCAGCAATAGATCACTTTCTAATATTGTTATACTATTGTTTAAGTAAATCATGTTTCTGATTAGATTTTAATTGATTCTAGACAAGTCATGATTACTAAGCTAGTCATGGTCAGATCTAATATTGGTGTACTTCCTGTTAGCAGTAGATACATTTTCTAATATTGTTATACTATCGTTAGAGTAAATCATGTTTCTGATCAAATCTTGATTGATTATGGACAAGTCATGATTACTAAACTAGTCATGGTCAGATCTAATATTGGTATACTTCCTGTAAGCAATAGATCATTTTCTAATATTGTTCTACTACTGTTAGAGTAAATCATGTTTCTGATCAGATCATGATTTATTCTGGACAAGTCATGATTACAAAGCTAGTCCTGGTCAGATCTAATATTTTTATACTCCCTATCAACAGTAGATCATTTTCTAATATTACTATACTACCATTAGAGTAAATCATGTTTCTGATCAGATCTTGATTGATTCTGGACAAATCATGATTACTAAGCTAGTCAAGGTCAGATCTAATATTTTTATACTTCCGGTCAGCAGTAGATAAATTTTCTAATGTTGTTATACTATTGTTAGAGTAAATCATGTTTCTGATCAGATCTTGATTGATTATGGACAAGTTATGATTAATAAGCTAGTCATGGTCAGATCTAATATTGTCATACTTCCTGTCAGCAGTAGAAAAATTTTCTAATATTTTTATACTATTTTTAGAGTAAATCATGTTTATGATCAGATCTTGATTGATTCTGGACAAGTCATGATTACAAAGCTAGTCATGGTCAGATTTAATAGTGTTATACTTCCTATCAGCAGTAGATCATTTTCTTGTATTGCTATACTATCGTTAGAGTAAATCATGTTTCTGATCAGATCTTGATTGATTCTGGACAAGTCATGATTACTAAGCTAGTCATGGTCAGATCTAATATTTTTATACTTCCGGTCAGCAGTAGATAAATTTTCTAATGTTGTTATACTATTGTTAGAGTAGATCATGTTTCTGATTGGATCTTGATTTATTCTGGACAAGTAATGATTACTAAGCTAGTCATGGTCAGATCTAATATTGTTATACTTCCTGTTAGCAGTAGATAAATTTTCTAATATTGTTATACTATTGTTAGAGTAAATCATGTTTCTGATCAGATCTTGATTGATTCTGAACAAGTCATGATTACTAAGATAGTCATGGTCAGATCTAATTTTGTTATACTTCCTGTTAGCAGTAGATACATTTTCTAATATTGTTATACTATTGTTAGAGTAAATCTTGTTTCTGATCAAATCTTGATTGATTATGGACAAGTCATGATTACTAAACTAGTAATGGTCAGATCTAATATTGGTATACTTCCTGTAAGCAATAGATCATTTTCTAATATTGTTCTACTATTGTTAGAGTAAATCATGTTTCTGATCAGATCTTGATTGATTATGGACAAGTTATGATTAATAAGCTAGTCATGGTCAGATCTAATATTGTTATACTTCCTGTTAGCAGTAGAAAAATTTTCTAATATTTTTATACTATTTTTAGAGTAAATCATGTTTCTGATCAGATCTTGATTGATTCTGGACAAGTCATGATTACTAAGCTAGTCATGGTCAGATCTAATATTTTTATACTTCCGGTCAGCAGTAGATAAATTTTCTAATGTTGTTATACTATTGTTAGAGTAGATCATGTTTCTGATTACATCTTGATTTATTCTGGACAAGTCATGATTACTAAGCTAGTCATGGTCAGATCTAATATTGTTATACTTCCTGTTAGCAGTAGATATTTTTTCTAATATTGTAATACTATTGTTAGAGTAAATCATGTTTCTGATCAGATCTTGATTGATTCTGAACAGGTCATGATTACGAAGATACTCATGATCAGATCTAATATTGTTATACTTCCTGTCAGCAATAGATCACTTTCTAATATTGTTATACAATTGCTAGAGTAAATCATGTTTCTGATCCGATCTTGATTGATTCCGGACAAGTATTGATTACAAAGCTAGTCATGGTCAGATATAATATTGGTATACTTCCTGTCAGCAGTAGATCATTTTCTAACATTGTTGTACTATCGTTAGAGTAAATCATGTTTGTGATCAGATCTTGATTGATTCTGGACAAGTCATGATTACTAAGCTAGTCATGGTCAGATATAATATTTTTATACTTCCTGTCGGCAGTAGATAAATTTTCTAATGGTTTTATACTATTGTTAGAGTAAATCATATTTCTGATAAGATCTTGATTGTTTCTGGACAAGTCATGATTACTAAGCTTGTCATGGTCTGATCTAACATTGTTATACTTCCAGTCAGCAATAGATCACTTTCTAATATTGTTATACTATTGTTAGAGTAAATCATGTTTCTGATCAGATTTTAATTGATTCTAGACAAGTCATGATTACTAATCTAGTCATGGTCAGATCTAATATTGTTATACTTCCTGTTAGCAGTAGATAAATTTTCTAATATTGGTATACTATCGTTAAAGTAAATCATGTTTCTGATCAGAACTTGATTGATTCTGAACAAGTCATGATTACTAAACTAGTCATAGTCAGATCTAATATTGGTATACTTCCTGTCAGCAATAGATCATTTTCTAATATGGTTCTACTACTGTTAGAGTAAATCATGTTTCTGATCAGATCTTGATTTATTCTGGACAAGTCATGATTACAAAGCTAGTCATGGTCAGATATAATATTGGTATACTTCCTGTCAGCAGTAGATCATTTTCTAATATTGTTATACTATTGTTAGAGTAAATCATGTTTCTGATCAGATCTTGATTTATTCTGGACAAGTCATGATTACAAAGATTGTCATGTCAGATCTAATAATGTTATACTTCCTATCAGCAGTAGATCATTTTTTAATATCGCTATACTATCGTTAGAGTAAATCATGTTTCTGATCAGATCTTGATTGATTTTGGACAAGTCATGATTACTAAGCTAGTCATGGTCAAATCTAATATTGTTATACTTCCTGTTAGCAGTAGATAAATTTTCTAATATTGTTATACTATTTTTATAGTAAATCATGTTTCTGACAAGATCTTGATTTATTCCGGACAAGTCATTATTACTAAGCTTGTCATGGTCAGATCTAATATTGTTATGCTTCCTGTCAGCAGTAGATAAATTTTCTAATATTGTTATACTATTGTTAGACTAAATAATGTTTCTGATCAGATCTTGATTAATTCTGGACAAGTCATCATTACTAAGCTAGTTATAGTCAGATATAATATTGTTAAACTTCCTGTCAGCAGTAGATAAATTTTCTAACATTTTTATACTATTGGTAGAGTAAATCATGTTTCAGATTAGATCTTGATTGATTCTGGACAAGTTATGATTACTAAGCTAGTCATGGTCAGATCTAATATTGTTATACTCCTATCAGCAGTAGATCATTTTCTAATATTGCTATACTATCGTTAGAGTAAATCATATTTCATATCAGATCTTGATTGATTCTGGACAAGTCATGATTACTAAACTAGTTATAGTCATATCTAATATTGTTATACTTTCTGTCAGCAGTAGATAAATTTTCTAATATTGTTATACTATTGTTAGAGTAAATCATGTTTCTGATCAAATCTTGATTGATTCTGGACAAGTCCTGATTACTAATCCAGTCATGGTCAGATCTTATATTGGTATACTTCTTGTCAGCAATAATCATTTTCTAATATTGTTATACTATTGTTAGAGTAAATCATGTTTTTGATCAGATCTTGATTTATTCTGGACAAGTAATGAATACTAAGCTAGTCATGGTCAGATATAATATTGTTATACTTCCTGTCAGCAGTAGATCATTTTCTAATATTGTCATACTATCGTTAGAGTAAATCATGTTTGTGACCAGATCTTGATTTATTATGGACAAGTCATGATTACTAAGCTAGTCATGGTCAGATATAATATTTTTATACTTCCTGTCAGCAGTAGATAAATTTTCTAATGTTGTTATACTATTGTTAGAGTAAATCATATTTCTGATCAGATCTTAATTGTTTCTGGACAAGTTATGATTACTAAGCTTGTCATGGTCAGATTTAGTATTGTTATACTTCCTGTGAGCAATAGATTACTCTTTAATATTGTTATACTATTGTTAGAGTAAATCATGTTTCTGATTAGATTTTAATTGATTCTAGACAAGTCATGATTACTAAGCTAGTCATGGTCAGATTTAATATTGTTATACTTCCTGTTAGCAGTAGATAAAGTTTCTAATATAGTTATACTATCGTTAGAGTAAATCATGTTTCTGAACAGATCTTGATTGATTCTGAACAAGTCATGATTACTAAACTAGTCATAGTCAGATCTAATATTGGTATACTTTCTGTCAGCAATAGATCATTTTCTAATATTGTTCTACTACTGTTAGAATAAATCATGTTTCTGATCAGATCTTGATTTATTCTGGACAAGTCATGATTACAAAGCTATTCATGGTCAAATCTAAATATTGTTATACTTCCTATCAGCAGTAGATCATTTTTTAATATTGCTATACTATTGTTAGAGTAAATCATGTTTCTGATCAGATCTGGATTGATTCTGGACAAGTCATGATTACTAAGCTAGTCATGGTCAGATCTAATATTTTTATACTTCCTGTCAGCAGTAGATAAATTTTCTAATGTTGTTATACTATTGTTAGAGTAAATCATATTTCTGATCAGATCTTGATTGATTCTGACCAAGTCATGATTACTAAACTAGTCATAGTCAGATCTAATATTGGTATACTTTCTGTCAGCAATAGATCATTTTCTAATATTGTTCTACTACTGTTAGAGTAAATCATGTTTCTGATCAGATCTTGATTTATTCTGGACAAGTCATGATTACAAAGCTATTCATGGTCAAATCTAAATATTGTTATACTTCCTATCAGCAGTAGATCATTTTTTAATATTGCTATACTATTGTTAGAGTAAATCATGTTTCTGATCAGATCTGGATTGATTCTGGACAAGTCATGATTACTAAGCTAGTCATAGTCAGATCTAATATTTTTATACTTCCTGTCAGCAGTAGATAAATTTTCTAATGTTGTTATATTATTGTTAGAGTAAATCGTGTTTCTGATCAGATCTTGATTGATAATGGACAAGTTATGATTACCAAGCTAGTCATGGTCAGATCTAATAGTGTTATACTCCCTGTTAGCAGTAGATAAATTTGCTAATATTTTTATACTATTGTTAGAGTAAATCACATTTATGATCAGATCTTGATTGATTCTGGACAATTATGATTACTGAGCTAGTCATGGTCAGATATAATATTGTTATACTTCCTGTCAGCAATAGATCATTTTCTAATATTGTTATACTATTGTTAGAGTAGATCATGTTTCTGATTGGATCTTGATTTATTCTGGACAAGTCATGATTACTAAGCTAGTCATGGTCAGATCTAATATTGTTATACTTCCTGTTAGCAGTAGATAAATTTTCTAATATTGTTATACTATTGTTAGAGTAAATCATGTTTCTGATCAGATCTTGATTGATTCTGAACAATTCTTGATTACTAAGATACTCATGATCAGATCTAATATTGTTATACTTCCTGTCAGCAATAGATCACTTTCTAATATTGTTATACTATTGTTAGAGTAAATCATGTTTCTGATCAGATCTTGATTTATTCTGGACAAGTCATGATTACAAAGCTAGTCATGGTCAGATATAATATTGGTATACTTCCTATCAGCAGTAGATCATTTTCTAATATTTTTATACTATCGTTAGAGTAAATCATGTTTGTGATCAGATCTTGATTGATTCTGGACAAGTCATGATTACTAAGCTAGTCATGGTCAGATATAATATTTTTATACTTCCTGTCGGCAGTGGATAAATTTTCTAATTGTTTTATACTACTGTTAGAGTAAATCATATTTTTGATAAAATCTTGATTGTTTCTGGACAAGTCAGGATTACTAAGCTTGTCATGGTCTGATCTAACATTGTTATACTTCCTGTCAGCAATAGATCACTTTCTAATATTGTTATACTATTGTTAGAGTAAATCATGTTTCTGATTAGATTTTAATTGATTCTAGACAAGTCATGATTACTAAGCTAGTCATGGTCAGATCTAATATTGTTGTACTTCCTGTTAGCAGTAGATAAATTTTTTAATTTTGGTATACTATCGTTAGGGTAAATCATGTTTCTGAACAGATCTTGATTGATTCTGAACAAGTCATGATTACTAAACTAGTCATAGTCAGATCTAATATTGGTATACTTCCTGTCAGCAATAGATCATTTTCTAATATTGTTCTACTACTGTTAGAGTAAATCATGTTTCTGATCAGATCTAAATTGATTCTGGACAAGTCATGATTACTAAGCTAGTCATGGTCAGATCTAATATTTTTATACTTCCTGTCAGCAGTAGATAAATTTTCTAATGTTGTTATACTATTGTTAGAGTAAATCATGTTTCTGATCAGATCTTGATTGATTATGGACAAGTTATGATGACTAAGCTAGTCATGGTAAGATCTAATATTGTTATACTTCCTGTCAGCAATAGATCACTTTCTGATATTGTTATACTATTGTTAGAGTAAATCATTTTCCTGATTAGATCTAGGTTTATTCTGGACAAGTCATGATTACTAAGCTAGTCATGGTCAGATCTATTATTGTTATACTTCCTGTTAACAGTAGATAAATTTTCTAATGTTGTTATACTATTGTTAGAGTAAATCATGTTTCTGATCAGATCTTGATTGATTCTGAACAAGTCATGATTACTAAGATACTCATGGTCAGATCTAATATTGTTATATTTCCTGTCAGCAATAGATCATTTTCTAATATTGTTATACTATTGTTAGCGTAAATCATGTTTCTGATCAGATCTTGATTGATTCTGAACAAGTCATGATTACTAAGATAGTCATGGTCAGATCTAATTTTGTTATACTTCCTGTTAGCAGTAGATAAATTTTCTAATGTTGTTATACTATTGTTAGAGTAAATCATGTTTCTGATAAGATATTGATTGATTATGGAAAAGTTATGATTACTAAGCTAGTCATGGTCAGATCTAATATTGTTATACTTCCTGTTAGCAGTAGATAAATTTTCTAATATTGTTATACTATTGTTAGAGTAAATCATGTTTATGATCAGATTTTGATTGATTCTGGACAAGTCATGATTACTAAGCTAGTCATGGTCAGATATAATATTGTTATACTTCCTGTCAGCAATAGATCATTTTCTAATGTTGTTATACTATTATTAGAGTAAATCATGTTTTTTATTGGATCTTGATTTATTCTGGACAAGTCATTATTACTAAGCTAGTCATGGTCAGATCTAATATTGTTATACTTCCTGTTAGCAATAGATAAATTTTCTAATAGTGTTATACTATTGTTAGAGTAAATCACGTTTCTGATCAGATCTTGATTGATTCTGAACAAGTCATGATTACTAAGATACTCATGATCAGATCTGATATTCTTATACTTCCTATCAGCAGTAGATAATTTTCTAATTTCGCTATACTATCGTTAGAGTAAATAATGTTTCTGATCAGATCTTGATTGATTCTGGACAAGTCATCATTACTAAGCTAGTCATGGTCAAATATAATATTGTTATACTTCCAGTTAGCAGTAGATAAATTTTCTAATATTGTTATACAATTGTTAGAGTAAATCATGTTTCTGATCAGATCATGATTGATTCCAGACAAGTAATGATTACAAAGCTAGTCATGGTCAAATATAATATTGGTATGCTTCCTATCAGCAGTAGATCATTTTCTAATATTTTTATACTATCGTTAGAGTAAATCATGTTTGTAATCAGATCTTGATTGATTCTGGACAAGTCATGATTACTAAGCTAGTCATGGTCAGATATAATATTTTTATACTTCCTGTCGGCAGTGGATAAATTTTCTAATTGTTTTATACTACTGTTAGAGTAAATCATATTTTTGATAAGATCTTGATTGTTTCTGGACAAGTCAGGATTACTAAGCTTGTCATGGTCTGATCTAACATTGTTATACTTCCTGTCAGCAATAGATCACTTTCTAATATTGTTATACTATTGTTAGAGTAAATCATGTTTCTGATTAGATTTTAATTGATTCTAGACAAGTCATGATTACTAAGCTAGTCATGGTCAGATCTAATATTGTTATACTTCCTGTTAGCAGTAGATAAATTTTTTAATTTTGGTATACTATCGTTAGGGTAAATCATGTTTCTGAACAGATCTTGATTGATTCTGAACAAGTCATGATTACTAAACTAGTCATAGTCAGATCTAATATTGGTATACTTCCTGTCAGCAATAGATCATTTTCTAATATTGTTCTACTACTGTTAGAGTAAATCATGTTTCTGATCAGATCTAAATTGATTATGGACAAGTCATGATTACTAAGCTAGTTATGGTCAGATATAATATTTTTATACTTCCTGTCGGTAGTGGATAAATTTTCTAATTGTTTTATACTACTGTTAGAGTAAATCATATTTTTGATAAGATCTTGATTGTTTCTGGACAAGTCAGGATTACTAAGCTTGTCATGGTCTGATCTAACATTGTTATACTTCCTGTCAGCAATAGATCACTTTCTAATATTGTTATACTATTGTTAGAGTAAATCATGTTTCTGATTAGATTTTAATTGATTCTAGACAAGTCATGATTACTAAGCTAGTCATGGTCAGATCTAATATTGTTATACTTCCTGTTAGCAGTAGATAAATTTTTTAATTTTGGTATACTATCGTTAGGGTAAATCATGTTTCTGAACAGATCTTGATTGATTCTGAACAAGTCATGATTACTAAACTAGTCATAGTCAGATCTAATATTGGTATACTTCCTGTCAGCAATAGATCATTTTCTAATATTGTTCTACTACTGTTAGAGTAAATCATGTTTCTGATCAGATCTAAATTGATTATGGACAAGTCATGATTACTAAGCTAGTTATGGTCAGATATAATATTTTTATACTTCCTGTCGGTAGTGGATAAATTTTCTAATTGTTTTATACTACTGTTAGAGTAAATCATATTTTTGATAAGATCTTGATTGTTTCTGGACAAGTCAGGATTACTAAGCTTGTCATGGTCTGATCTAACATTGTTATACTTCCTGTCAGCAATAGATCACTTTCTAATATTGTTATACTATTGTTAGAGTAAATCATGTTTCTGATTAGATTTTAATTGATTCTAGACAAGTCATGATTACTAAGCTAGTCATGGTCAGATCTAATATTGTTATACTTCCTGTTAGCAGTAGATAAATTTTTTAATTTTGGTATACTATCGTTAGGGTAAATCATGTTTCTGAACAGATCTTGATTGATTCTGAACAAGTCATGATTACTAAACTAGTCATAGTCAGATCTAATATTGGTATACTTCCTGTCAGCAATAAATCATTTTCTAATATTGTTCTACTACTGTTAGTGTAAATCATGTTTCTGATCAGATCTTGATTTATTCTGGACAAGTCATGATTATAAAGCTAGTCATGGTTAGATCTAATATTGTCATACTTCCTATCAACAATAGATCATTTTCTAATATTACTATACTATCGTTAGAGTAAATCATGTTTCTGATCAGATCTAGATTGATTCTGGACAAGTCATGATTACTAAGCTAGTCATGGTCAGATCTAATATTTTTATACTTCCTGTCAACAGTAGATAAATTTTCTAATGTTGTTATACTATTGTTAGAGTAAATCATGTTTCTGATCAGATCTTGATTGATTATGGACAAGTTATGATTACTAAGCTAGTCATGGTAAGATCTAATATTGTTATACTTCCAGTCAGCAATAGATCACTTTCTGATATTGTTATACTATTGTTAGAGTAAATCATTTTCCTGATTAGATCTAGATTTATTCTGGACAAGTCATGATTACTAAGCTAGTCATGGTCAGATCTATTATTGTTACACTTCCTTTTAACAGTAGATAAATTTTCTATTGTTGTTATACTATTGTTAGAGTAAATCATGTTTCTGATCAGATCTTGATTGATTCTGAACAAGTCATGATTACTAAGATAGTCATGGTCAGATCTAATATTGTTATACTTCCGGTCAGCAATAGATCATTTTCTAATATTGTTATACTATTGTTAGAGTAAATCATGTTTCTGATCAGATCTTGATTGATTCTGAACAAGTCATGATTACTAAGATAGTCATGGTCAGATCTAATTTTGTTATACTTCCTGTTAGCAGTAGATAAATGTTCTAATGTTGTTATACTATTGTTAGAGTAAATCATGTTTCTGAAAAGATATTGATTGATTATGGACAAGTTATGATTACCAAGCTGGTCCTGGTCAGATCTAATATTGTTATACTTCCTGTTAGCAGTAGATAAATTTTCTAATATTGTTATACTATTGTTAGAGTAAATTATGTTTATGATCATATCTTAATTAATTCTGGACAAGTCACGAATACTAAGCTAGTCATGGTCAGATATAATATTGTTATACTTCCTGTCAGCAATAGATCATTTTCTAATATTGTTATACTATTTTTAGAGTAAATCATGTTTCTGATTAGATCTTGATTTATTCGGGACAAGTCATGATTACTAAGCTAGTCATGGTCAGATCTAATATTGTTATACTTCCTGTTAACAGTAGATAAATTTTCTAATATTGTTATACTATTGTTAGAGTAAATCATATTTCTGATCAGATCTTGATTGATTCTGACCAAGTCATGATTACTAAACTAGTCATAGTCAGATCTAATATTGGTATACTTCCTGTCAGCAATAGATCATTTTCTAATATTGTTCTACTACTGTTAGAGTAAATCATGTTTCTGATCAGATCTTGATTTATTCTGGACAAGTCATGATTACAAAGCTTGTCATGTCAGATCTAATATTATTATACTTCCTATCAGCAGTAGATAATTTTCAAATATCGCTATACTATCGTTAGAGTAAATCATGTTTCTGATCAGATCTTGATTGATTCTGGACAAGTCATCATTACTAAGCTAGTCATGGTCAAATATAATATTGTTATACTTCCTGTTAGCAGTGGATAAATTTTCTAATATTGTTATACAATTGTTAGAGTAAATCATGTTTCTGATCAGATCTTGATTGATTCCGGACAAATAATGATTACAAAGCTAGTCATGGTCAGATATAATATTGGTATACTTCCTATCAGCAGTAGATCATTTTCTAATATTGTTATACTATCGTTAGAGTAAATCATGTTTGTGATCAGATCTTGATTGATTCTGGACAAGTCATGATTACTAAGCTAGTCATGGTCAGATATAATATTTTTATACTTCCTGTCGGCAGTAGATAAATTTTCTAATTGTTTTATACTACTGTTAGAGTAAATCATATTTCTGATAAGATCTTGATTGTTTCTGGACAAGTCAGGATTACTAAGCTTGTCATGGTCTGATCTAACATTGTTATACTTCCTGTCAGCAATAGATCACTTTCTAATATTGTTGTACTATTGTTAGAGTAAATCATGTTTCTGATTAGATTTTAATTGATTCTAGACAAGTCATGATTACTAAGCTAGTCATGGTCAGATCTAATATTGTTATACTTCCTGTTAGCAGTAGATAAATTTTTTAATTTTGGTATACTATCGTTAGGGTAAATCATGTTTCTGAACAGATCTTGATTGATTCTGAACAAGTCATGATTACTAAACTAGTCATAGTCAGATCTAATATTGGTATACTTCCTGTCAGCAATAGATCATTTTCTAATATTGTTCTACTACTGTTAGAGTAAATCATGTTTCTGATCAGATCTTCATTTATTCAGGACAAGTCATGATTACAAAGCTAGTCATGGTCAGGTCTAATATTGTTATACTTCCTATCCGCAGTAGATCATTTTTTAATATTGCTATACTATCGTTAGAGTAAATCATGTTTCTGATCAGATCTTGATTGATTCTGGACAAGTCATGATTACTAAGCTAGTCATGGTCAGATCTAATATTTTTATACTTCCTGTCAGCAGTAGATAAATTTTCTAATGTTGTTATACTATTGTTAGAGTAAATCATGTTTCTGATCAGATCTTGATTGATTATGGACAAGTTATGATTACTAAGCTAGTCATGGTAAGATCTAATATTGTTATACTTCCTGTCAGCAATAGATCACTTTCTGATATTGTTATACTATTGTTAGAGTAAATCATTTTCCTGATTAGATCTAGATTTATTCTGGACAAGTCATGATTACTAAGCTAGTCATGGTCAGATCTATTATTGTTATACTTCCTGTTAACAGTAGATAAATTTTCTAATGTTGTTATACTATTGTTAGAGTAAATCATGTTTCTGATCAGATCTTGATTGATTCTGAACAAGTCATGATTACTAAGATAGTCATGGTCAGATCTAATATTGTTATACTTCCTGTCAGAAATAGATCATTTTCTAATATTGTTATACTATTGTTAGAGTAAATCATGTTTCTGATCAGATCTTGATTGATTCTGAACAAGTCATGATTACTAAGATTGTCATGGTCAGATCTAATTTTGTTATACTTCCTGTTAGCAGTAGATAAATTTTCTAATGTTGTTAAACTATTGTTAGAGTAAATCATGTTTCTGATGAGATATTGATTGATTATGGACAAGTTATGATTACTAAGCTAGTCATGGTCAGATCTAATATTGTTATACTTCCTGTTAGCAGTAGATAAATTTTCTAATATTGTTATACTATTGTTAGAGTAAATCACGTTTATGATCAGATTTTGATTGATTCTGGACAATTAATGATTACTAAGCTAGTCATTGTCAGATATAATATTGTTATACTTCCTGTCAGCAATAGATCATTTTCTAATATTGTTATACTATTGTTAGTGTAAATCATGTTTCTGATTGGATCTTGATTTATTCTGGACAAGTCATGATTACTAAGCTAGTCATGGTCAGATCTAATATTGTTATACTTCCTGTCAGCATTATATAAATTTTCTAATATTGTTATACTATTATTAGACTAAATCATGTTTCTTATCAGATCTTGATTAATTCTGGACAAGTCATCATTACTAAGCTAGTGATGGTCAGATATAATATTGTTATGCTTCCTGTCAACAATAGATCACTTTCTAATATTGTTATACTATCGTTAGAGTAAATCATGTTTATGAACAGATCTTGATTGATTATGAACAAGTCATGATTACTAAACTAGTCATAGTCAGATCTAATATTGGTATACTTCCAGTCAGAAATAGATCATTTTCTAATATTGTTCTACTACTGTTAGAGTAAATCATGTTTCTGATCAGATCTTGATTTATTCTGGACAAGTCATGATTACAAAGCTAGTCATGGTCAGATCTAATATTGTTATACTTACTATCAGCAGTAGATCATTTTTTAATATTGCTATACTATCGTTAGAGTAAATCATGTTTCTGATCAGATCTAGATTGATAATGGACAAGTCATGATTACTAAGCTAGTCATGGTCAGATCTAATATTTTTATACTTCCTGTCAGCAGTAGATAAATTTTCTAATGTTGTTATACTATTGTTAGAGTAAATCGTGTTTCTGATCAGATCTTGATTGATTCTGAACAAGTCATAATTACTAAGATACTCATGATCAGATCTAATATTGTTATACTTCCTGTCAACAATAGATCACTTTCTAATATTGTTATTCTATTGTTAGAGTAAATCATGTTTCTGATCAGATCTTGATTTATTCTGGACAAGTCATTATTACAAAGCTTGTCATGTCAGATCTAATATTGTTATACTTCCTATCAGCAGTAGATCATTTTCTAATATCGCTATACTATCGTTAGAGTAAATCATGTTTCTGATCAGATCTTGATTGATTCTGGACAAATCATGATTACTAAGCTAGCCATTGTCAGATCTAATATTGTTATACTTCCTATTAGTAGTAGATAAATTTTCTAATATTGTTATACTATTGTTAGAGTAAATTATGTTTATGATCAGATCTTGATTAATTCTGGACAAGTTATGATTACTAAGCTAGTCATGGTCAGATCTAATATTGTTATACTTCCAGTTAGCAGTAGATAAATTTTCTAATATTGTTATACTATTGTTAGAGTAAATCATGTTTATGATCAGATTTTGATTGATTCTGGACAATTAATGATTACTAAGCTAGTCATTGTCAGATATAATATTGTTATACTTCCTGTCAGCAATAGATCATTTTCTAATATTGTTATACTATTGTTAGTGTAAATCATGTTTCTGATTGGATCTTGATTTATTCTGGACAAGTCATGATTACTAAGCTTGTCATGGTCAGATCTAATATTGTTATACTTCCTGTCAGCATTATATAAATTTTCTAATATTGTTATACTATTGTTAGACTAAATCATGTTTCTTATCAGATCTTGATTAATTCTGGACAAGTCATGATTACTAAGATACTCATTATCAGATCTAATATTGTTATACTTCCTGTCAACAATAGATCACTTTCTAATATTGTTATACTATTATTAGAGTAAATCATGTTTCTGATCAGATCTTGATTTATTTGTGACAAGTCATGATTACAAAGCTTGTCATGTCAGATCTAATATTGTTATACTTTCTGTTAGCAGTAGATAAATTTTCTAATATTGATATACTATCGTTAGAGTAATTCATGTTTCTGAACAGATCTTGATTGATTCTTATCAAGTCATGATTACTAAACTAGTCATGGTCAGATCTAATATTGGTGCAATTCCTATCAGCAATAGATCATTTTCTAATATGGCTATACTATCGTTATGAGTAAATCATGTTTCTGATCAGATCTTGATTGATTCTGGACAAGTCATGATTACTAAGATAGTAATGGTCAGATCTAATATTTTTATACTTCCTGTCAGCAGTAGATCACTTTCTAATATTGGTATACTATTGTTAGAGTAAGTCATGTTTCTGATCAGATCTTGATTTATTCTGGACAAGTCATGATTATAAAGCTAGTCATGGTTAGATCTAATATTGTTATACTTCCTATCAACAGTAGATCATTTTCTAATATTACTATACTATCGTTAGAGTAAATCATGTTTCTGATCAGATCTAGATTTATTCTGGACAAGTCATGATTACTAAGCTAGTCATAGTCAGATCTAATATTATTATACTTCCTATTAACAGTAGATAAATTTTCTAATACTGTTATACTATTGTTAGAGTAAATCATGTTTCTGATCAGATCTTGATTGATTCCGGACCAGTCATGATTACTAAGCTAGTCATGGTCAGATCTAATATTGTTATACTTCCTGTTAGCAGTAGATAAATTTTCTAATATTGTTATACTACTATTAGAGTAAATTATGTTTCTGATCAGATTTTGAATGGTTTTTGACAAGTCATGATTACTAACCTAGTAATGGTCAGATATAATATTGTTATACTTCCTGTCAGCAATAGATTATTTTCTAATATTGTTATACTATTGTTAGAATAAATCATGTTTCTGATTAGATCTTGATTGATTCTGAACAAGTAATGATTACTAAGCTAGTAATGGTCAGATCTAATATTGTTATACTTATTGTCTGCAATAGATCACTTTCTAATATTGTTATTCTATTGTTAGAGTAAATCATGTTTCTGATCAGATCTTGATTTATTCTGGACAAGTCATTATTACAAAGCTTGTCATGTCAGATCTAATATTGTTATACTTCCTATCAGCAGTAGATCATTTTCTAATATCGCTATACTATCGTTAGAGTAAATCATGTTTCTGATCAGATCTTGATTGATTCTGGACAAATCATGATTACTAAGCTAGCCATTGTTAGATCTAATATTGTTATACTTCCTATTAGCAGTAGATAAATTTTCTAATATTGTTATACTATTGTTAGAGTAAATTATGTTTATGATCAGATCTTGATTAATTATGGACAAGTTATGATTACTAAGCTAGTCATGGTCAGATCTAATATTGTTATACTTCCAGTTAGCAGTAGATAAATTTTCTAATATTGTTATACTATTGTTAGAGTAAATCATGTTTATGATCAGATTTTGATTGATTCTGGACAAGTCATGATTACTAAGCTAGTCATGGTCAGATATAATATTGTTATACTTCCTGTCAGTAATAGATCATTTTCTAATATTGTTATACTATTATTAGAGTAAATCGTGTTTCTGATTGGATCTTGATTTATTCTGGACAAGTCATAATTACTAAGCTAGTCATGGTCAGATCTAATATTGTTATACTTCCTGTTAGCAGTAGATAAATTTTCTAATATTGTTATACTATTGTTAGACTAAATCACATTTCTGATCAGATCTTGATTATTCTGAACAAGTCATGATTACTAAGATACTCATTATCTGATCTAATATTGTTATACTTCCTGTCAACAATAGATCACTTTCTAATATTGTTATACTATTATTAGAGTAAATCATGTTTCTGATCAGATCTTGATTTATTCTGGACAAGTCATGATTACAAAGCTTGTCATGTCAGATCTAATATTGTTATACTTTCTGTTAGCAGTAGATAAATTTTCTAATATTGATATACTATCGTTAGAGTAATTCATGTTTCTGAACAGATCTTGATTGATTCTTAACAAGTCATGATTACTAAACTAGTCATGGTCAGATCTAATATTGGTGCACTTCCTATCAGCAATAGATCATTTTCTAATATGGCTATACTATCGTTAGAGTAAATCATGTTTCTGATCAGATCTTGATTGATTCTGGACAAGTCATGATTACTAAGATAGTAATGGTCAGATCTAATATTTTTATACTTCCTGTCAGCAGTAGATCACTTTCTAATATTGGTATACTATTGTTAGAGTAAGTCATGTTTCTGATCAGATCTTGATTTATTCTCGACAAGTCATGATTACTAAGTTAGTAATGGTCAGATCTAATATTGTTATACTTCTTGTTAGCAGTAGATAAATTTTCTAATATTGTTATACTTTCGTTAGAGTAAATCATGTTTCTGAACAGATCTTGATTGATTATGAACAAGTCATGATTACTAAACTAGTCATAGTCAGATCTAATTTTGGTATACTTCCTGTCAGCAATAGATCATTTTCTAATATTGTTCTACTACTGTTAGAGTAAATCATGTTTCTGATCAGATCTTGATTTATTCTGGACAAGTCATGATTACAAAGCTATTCATGGTCAGATCTAATATTGTTATACTTCCCATCAGCAGTAGATCATTTTCTAATATTGCTATACTATCGTTAGAGTAAATCATGTTTCTGATCAGATCTAGATTGATTCTGGACAAGTCATGATTACTAAGCTAGTCATGGTCAGATCTAATATTTTTATACTTCCTGTCAGCAGTAGATTAATTTTCTAATGTTGTTATACTATTGTTAGAGTAAATCATGTTTCTGATCAGATCATGATTGATTATGGACAAGTTATGATTACTGAGCTAGTCATGGTCAGACCTAATATTGTTATACTTCCTGTTAGCAGTGGTTAAATTTTCTAATATTGTTATACTATTGTTAGAGTAAATCATGTTTATGATCAGATTTTGATTGATTCTGGACAAGTCATGATTACTAAGCTAGTCATGGTCAGATATAATATTGTTATACTTCCTGTCAGCAATAGATCATTTTCTAATATTGTTATACTATTATTAGAGTAAATCATGTTTCTGATTGGATCTTGATTTATTCTGGACAAATCATGATTACTAAGCCAGCCATGGTCAGATGTAATATTTTTATACTTCCTCCTAGCGGTAGATAAATTTTCTAATATTGTTATACTATTGTTAGAGTAAATTACGTTTATGATAAGATCTTGATTGTTTCTGAACAACTCAAGATTACTAAGATACTCATGATTAGATCTAATATTGTTATACTTCCTGTCAACAATAGATCACTTTCTAATATTGTTATACTATTGTTAGAGTAAATCATGTTTCTGATCAGATCTTGATTTATTCTGGACAAGTCATGATTACAAAGCTTGTCATGTCAGATCTAATATTGTTATACTTCCTATCAGCAGTAGATCATTTTCTAATATCGCTATACTATCGTTAGAGTAAATCATGTTTCTGATCAGATCTTGATTGATTCTGGACAAGTTATGATTACTAAGGTAGTTATGGTCAGATCTAATATTTTTATAATTCCTGTCTGCAGTAGATAAATTTTCTAATGTCGTTATACTATTTTTAGAGTAAATCATGTTTCTGATCAGATCTTGATTGATTCTGGACAAGTCATTATTACTAAGCTAGTCATGGTCAGATGTAATATTGGTATACTTCCTGTCAGCAGTAGATCATTTTCTAATATTGTTATACTATCGTTAGAGTAAATCATGTTTGTGATCAGATCTTGATTGATTCTGGACAAGTCATAATTACTAAGCTAGTCATGGTCAAATATAATATTGGTATACTTCCTGTCAGCAGTAGATCATTTTCTAATATTGTTATACTATCGTTAGAGTAAATCATGTTTGTGATCAGATCTTGATTGATTCTGGACAAGTCATGATTACTAAGCTAGTCATGGTCAGATATAATATTTTTATACTTCCTTTCGGCAGTAGGTAAATTTTCTAATGTTTTTATACTATTGTTAGAGTAAATCATACTTCTGATCAGATCTTGATTGTTTCTGGACAAGTTATGATTACTAAGCTTGTCATGGTCAGATCTAATATTGTTATACTTCCTGTCAGCAATAGATCACTTTCTAATATTGTTATACTATTGTTAGAGTAAATTATGTTTCTGATTAGATTTTAATTGATTCTAGGCATGTCATGATTACTAAGCTAGTCATGGTCAGATCTAATATTGTTATACTTTCTGTTAGCAGTAGATAAATTTTCTAATATTGATATACTATCGTTAGAGTAATTCATGTTTCTGAACAGATCTTGATTGATTCTTAACAAGTCATGATTACTAAACTAGTCATGGTCAGATCTAATATTGGTACACTTCCTATCAGCAATAGATCATTTTCTAATATGGCTATACTATCGTTAGAGTAAATCATGTTTCTGATCAGATCTTGATTGATTCTGGACAAGTCATGATTACTAAGATAGTAATGGTCAGGTCTAATATTTTTATACTTCCTGTCAGCAGTAGATCACTTTCTAATATTGTTATACTATTGTTAGAGTAAGTCATGTTTCTGATCAGATCTTGATTTATTCTGGACAAGTCATGATTACTAAGTTAGTAATGGTCAGATCTAATATTGTTATACTTCTTGTTAGCAGTAGATAAATTTTCTAATATTGTTATACTTTCGTTAGAGTAAATCATGTTTCTGAACAGATCTTGATTGATTCTGAACAAGTCATGATTACTAAGCTAGTCATGGTCAAATATAATATTGGTATACTTCCTGTCAGCAGTAGATCATTTTCTAATATTGTTATACTATCGTTAGAGTAAATCATGTTTGTGATCAGATCTTGATTGATTCTGGACAAGTCATGATTACTAAGCTAGTCATGGTCAGATATAATATTTTTATACTTCCTTTCGGCAGTAGATAAATTTTCTAATGTTTTTATACTATTGTTAGAGTAAATCATACTTCTGATCAGATCTTGATTGTTTCTGGACAAGTTATGATTACTAAGCTTGTCATGGTCAGATCTAATATTGTTATACTTCCTGTCAGCAATAGATCACTTTCTAATATTGTTATACTATTGTTAGAGTAAATTATGTTTCTGATTAGATTTTAATTGATTCTAGGCATGTCATGATTACTAAGCTAGTCATGGTCAGATCTAATATTGTTATACTTTCTGTTTGCAGTAGATAAATTTTCTAATATTGTTCTACTACTGTTAGAGTAAATCATGTTGCTGATCAGATCTTGATTTATTCTGGACAAGTCATGATTACAAAGCTATTCATGGTCAGATCTAATATTGTTATACTTCCTATCAGCAGTAGATCATTTTCTAATATTGCTATACTATCATTAGAGTAAATCATGTTTCTGATCAGATCTAGATTGATTCTGGACAAGTCATGATTACTAAGCTAGTCATGGTCAGATCTAATATTTTTATACTTCCTGTCAGCAGTAGATAATTTTTCTAATGTTGTTATACTATTGTTAGAGTAAATCATGTTTCTGATCAGATCATGATTGATTATGGACAAGTTATGATTACTGAGCTAGTCATGGTCAGACCTAATATTGTTATACTTCCTGTTAGCAGTGGATAAATTTTCTAATATTGTTATACTATTGTTAGAGTAAATCATGTTTATGATCAGATTTTGATTGATTCTGGACAAGTCATGATTACTAAGCTAGTCATGGTCAGATATAATATTGTTATACTTCCTGTCAGCAATAGATCATTTTCTAATATTGTTATACTATTATTAGAGTAAATCATGTTTCTGATTGGATCTTGATTTATTCTGGACAAATCATGATTACTAAGCCAGCCATGGTCAGATGTAATATTTTTATACTTCCTCTTAGCGGTAGATAAATTTTCTAATATTGTTATACTATTGTTAGAGTAAATTACGTTTCTGATCAGATCTTGATTGATTCTGAACAAGTCAAGATTACTAAGATACTCATGATCAGATCTAATATTGTTATACTTCCTGTCAACAATAGATCACTTTCTAATATTGTTATACTATTGTTAGAGTAAATCATGTTTCTGATCAGATCTTGATTTATTCTGGACAAGTCATGATTACAAAGCTTGTTATGTCAGATCTAATATTCTTATACTTCCTATCAGCAGTAGATCATTTTCTAATATCGCTATACTATCGTTAGAGTCAATCATGTTTCAGATCAGATCTTGATTGATTCTGGACAAATCATGATTACTAAGCTAGTCATGGTCAGATCTAATATTGTTATACTTCCTGTCAGCAATAGATCATTTTCTAATATTGTTATACTATTGTTAGAGTAAATCATATTTCTGATCAGATCTTGATTGATTCTGAACAAGTCATGATTACTAAACTAGTCATGGTCAGATCTCATATTGGTATACACCCTGTTAGCAATAGATCATTTTTCTAATATTGTTATACTATTGTTAGAGTAAATCATGTTTCTGATCAGATCTTGATTTATTTTGGACAAGTCATGATTACAAAGCTTGTCATGCCAGATCTAATATTGTTATACTTCCTATCAGCAGTAGATCATTTTCTAATATCGCTATACTATCGTTAGAGTAAATAATGTTTCTGATCAGATCTTGACTAGTTTTGACAAATCATGATTACTAAGGTAGTCACGGTCAGATCAAATATTGTTATACTTCCTGTCTGCAATAGATCACTTTCTAATATTGTTATACTATTCTTAGAGTAAATCATGTTTCTTATCAGATCTTGATTGATTCTGGACAAGTCATGATTACTAAGCTAGTCATGGTCAGATCTAATATTGTTATACTTCCTGTCAGCAGTAGATAAATTCAATAACATTTTTATACTATTGTTAGAGTAAATCATGTTTCGGATTAGATCTTGATTGATTCTGGACAAGTCACGATTACTAAGCTAGTCATGGTCAGATCTAATATTTTTACACTCCCTGTCAGCAGTAGATAAATTTTCTAATGTTGTTATACTATTGTTAGAGTAAATCATGTTTCTGATCAGATCATGATTGATTATGGACAAGTTATGATTACTGAGCTAGTCATGGTCAGACCTAATATTGTTATACTTCCTGTTAGCAGTGGATAAATTTCTAATATTGTTATACTATTGTTAGAGTAAATCATGTTTCTGATCAGATCTAGATTGATTCTGGACAAGTCATGATTACTAAGCTAGTCATGGTCAGATCTAATATTTTTATACTTCCTGTCAGCAGTAGATAAATTTTCTAATGTTGTTATACTATTGTTAGAGTAAATCATGTTTCTGATCAGATCATGATTGATTATGGACAAGTTATGATTACTGAGCTAGTCATGGTCAGACCTAATATTGTTATACTTCCTGTTAGCAGTGGATAAATTTTCTAATATTGTTATACTATTGTTAGAGTAAATCATGTTTATGATCAGATTTTGATTGATTCTGGACAAGTCATGATTACTAAGCTAGTCATGGTCAGATATAATATTGTTATACTTCCTGTCAGCAATAGATCATTTTCTAATATTGTTATACTATTATTAGAGTAAATCATGTTTCTGATTGGATCTTGATTTATTCTGGACAAGTCATGATTACTAAGCCAGCCATGGTCAGATGTAATATTTTTATACTTCCACTTAGCGGTAGATAAATTTTCTAATATTGTTATACTAATGTTAGAGTAAATTACGTTTCTGATCAGATCTTGATTGATTCTGAACAAGTCAAGATTACTAAGATACTCATGATCAGATCTAATATTGTTATACCTCCTGTCAACAATAGATCACTTTCTAATATTGTTATACTATTGTTAGAGTAAATCATGTTTCTGATCAGATCTTGATTTATTCTGGACAAGTCATGATTACAAAGCTTGTTATGTCAGATCTAATATTCTTATACTTCCTACCAGCAGTAGATCATTTTCTAATATCGCTATACTATCGTTAGAGTCAATCATGTTTCAGATCAGATCTTGATTGATTCTGGACAAATCATGATTACTAAGCTAGTCATGGTCAGATCTAATATTGTTATACTTCCTGTCAGCAATAGATCATTTTCTAATATTGTTATACTATTGTTAGAGTAAATCATATTTCTGATCAGATCTTGATTAATTCTGAACAAGTCATGATTACTAAACTAGTCATGGTCAGATCTCATATTGGTATACACCCTGTTAGCAATAGATCATTTTTCTAATATTGTTATACTATTGTTAGAGTAAATCATGTTTCTGATCAGATCTTGATTTATTTTGGACAAGTCAGATTACAAAGCTTGTCATGCCAGATCTAATATTGTTATACTTCCTATCAGCAGTAGATCATTTTCTAATATCGCTATACTATCGTTAGAGTAAATAATGTTTCTGATCAGATCTTGACTGATTCTGGACAAATCATGATTACTAAGGTAGTCATGGTCAGATCAAATATTGTTATACTTCCTGTCTGCAATAGATCACTTTCTAATATTGTTATACTATCCTTAGAGTAAATCATGTTTCTTATCAGATCTTGATTGATTCTGGACAAGTCATGATTACTAACCTAGTCATGGTCAGATATAATATTGTTATACTTCCTGTCAGCAGTAGACAAATTCAATAACATTTTTATACTATTGTTAGAGTAAATCATGTTTCGGATTGGATCTTGATTGATTCTGGACAAGTTATGACTACTAGGCTAGTCATGGTCAGATCTAATAATGTTATACTTCCTGTCAGCAATAGATCATTTTCTAATATTGTTATACTATTGTTAGAGTAAATCATGTTTCTGATTGGATCTTGATTTATTCTGGACATGTCATGATTACTAAGCTAGTCATGGTCAGATCTAATATTGTTATACTTCCTGTCAGCAGTAGATAAATTTTTTAATATTATGATACTATTTTTAGATTAAATGATGGTTTTGATCAGATCTTGATTGATTCTGAACGAGTCATGATTACTAAGCTAGTCATGGTCAGATCTAATATTGTTATACTTCCTGTCAGCAATAGATCATTTTCTAATATTGTTATCCTATTGTTAGAGTAAATCAGTTTCTTATCAGATCTTGATTGATTCTGGACAAGTCATGATTACTAAGCTAGTTATGGTCAGATCTAATATTGTTATACTTCCTATCAACAACAGATATTTTTCTAATATTGCTATACTATCGTTAGAGTAAATGATGTTTCTGATCAGATTTTGTTTGATTCTGGACAAGTCATGATTACTAAGCTAGTCATGGTCAGATCTAGTATTTTTATACTTCATGTCAGCAATAGATCATTTTCTAATATTGCTATACTATCGTTAAAGTAAATCATGTTTCTGATCAGATCTTGATTGATTCTGGACAAATAATGATTACTAAGCTAGTCATGGTCAGATCTAGTATTGTTATACTTCCTGTCAGCAATAGATCATTTTCCAATATTGCTATACTATTGTTAGAGTAAATCATGTTTCTGATCAGATCTTGATTGATTCTAGACAAGTAATGATTACTAAGCTAGTCATGGTCAGATCTAGTATTGTTATACTTCCTGTCAGCAATAGATCATTTTCCAATATTGCGATATTATTGTTAGAGTAAATCATGTTTCTGATCAGATCTTGATTGATTCTGGACAAGTCATGATTACTAAGCTAGTCATGGTCAGATCTAATATTGTTATACTTCCTGTCAACAACAGATCATTTTCTAATATTGCTATACTATCGTTAGAGTAAATGATGTTTCTGATCAGATCTTGTTTGATTCTGGACAGGTCATTATTACTAAGCTAGTCATGGTCAGATCTAGTATTTTTATACTTCATGTCAGCAATAGATCATTTTCTAATATTGCTATACTATCGTTAAAGTAAATCATGTTTCTGATCAGATCTTGATTGATTCTGGACAAGTCATGATTACTAAGCTAGTCATGGTCAGATCTAGTATTGTTATACTTCCTGTCAGCAATAGATCATTTTCCAATATTGCTATACTATTGTTAGAGTAAATCATGTTTCTGATCAGATCTTGATTGATTCTGGACAAGTCATGATTACTAAGCTAGTCATGGTCAGATGTAATATTGTTATACTTCCTATCAACAACAGATCATTTTCTAATATTGCTATACTATCGTTAGAGTAAATGATGTTTCTGATCAGATCTTTTTTGATTCTGGACAAGTCATGATTACTAAGCTAGTCATGGTCAGATCTAGTATTTTTATACTTCATGTCAGCAATAGATCATTTTCTAATATTGCTATACTATCATTAAAGTAAATCATGTTTCTGATCAGATCTTGATTGATTCTGGACAAGTAATGATTACTAAGCTAGTCATGGTCAGATCTAGTATTGTTATACTTCCTGTCAGCAATTGATCATTTTCCAATATTGCTATACTATTGTTAGAGTAAATCGTGTTTCTTATCAGATCTTGATTGATTCTGGACAAGTCATGATTACTAAGCTAGTCATGGTCAGATCTAATATTGTTATACTTCCTGTCAACAACAGATCATTTTCTAATATTGCTATACTATCGTTAGAGTAAATCATGTTTCTTATCAGATCTTGATTGATTCTGGACAAGTCATGATTACTAAGATAGTTACGGTCAGATCTAATATTGTTATACCACCTGTCAGCAGTAGATAAATTTTCTAATATTGTGATACTATTGTTAGAGTAAATGATGTTTCTGATCAGATCTTGATTGATTCTGGACAAGTCATGATTACTAAGCTAGTCATGGTCAGATATAATATTGGTATACTTCCTGTTAGCAATAGATCATCTTCTAATATTGTTATACTATTGTTAGAGTAAATCATGTTTCTGATTAGATGTTGATTTATTCTGGACAAGTCAAAATTACTATGTTAGTTATGGTCAGATCTAATATTGTTATACTTCCTGTTAACAGTAGATAAATTTTCTAATATTGTTATACTATTGTTAGAGTAAATCATGCTTCTGATCAGATCTTTATTGATTCTGAACAAGTCATGATTACTAAACTAGTCATGGTCAGATCTAATATTGGTATACTTCCTGTCAGCAATAGATCAATTTTCTAATATTGTTATACTATTGTTAGAGTAAATTATGTTTCTGATCAGATCTTGATTTATTTTGGACAAGTCATGATTACAAAGCTTGTCTTGCCAGATCTAATATTGTTATACTTCCTCTCAGCAGTAGATCATTTTCTAATATCGCTATACTGTCGTTAGAGTAAATCATGTTTCTGATCAGATCTTAATTGATTCTGGACAAGTCATCATTACAAAGCTAATCATGGTCAGATCTAATATTGTTATACTTCCTGTCTATAATAGATCACTTTCAAATATTAGTATACTATTGTTAGAGTAAATCATGTTTCTGATCAGATCTTGATTTATTCTGGACAAGTCATGATTACAAAGCTAGTCACGATCAGATCTAATATTGTTTTATACTTCCTATCAGCAGTAGATCATTTTCTAATATTGCTATACTATCGTTAGAGTAAATCATGTTTCTGATGAGATCTTGATTGATTCTGGACAAGTCATGATTACTAAGCTAGTTATGGTCAGATCTAATATTGTTATACTTCCTATCAGCAGTAGATCATTTTCTAATATTGCTATACTAACGTTAAGTAAATCATGTTTCTGATCAGATCTTGATCGATTCTGAACAAGTCATGATTACTAAGCTAGTCATGCTCAGATCTAATATTTTTATACTTCCTGTCAGTAGTAGATAAATTTTCTAATATTGTGATACTGTTGTTAGAGTAAATGATGTTTCTGATTAGATCTTGATCGATTCTGGACAAGTCATGATTACTAAGATAGTCATGGTCTGATATAATATTGTTATACTTCCTGTTAGCAATAGATCATCTTCTAATATTGTTATACTATTGTTAGAGTAAATCATGTTTCTGATTAGATGTTGATTTATTCTGGACAAGTCAAAATTACTATGTTAGTCATGGTCAGATCTAATATTGTTATACTTCCTGTTAACAGTAGATAAATTTTCTAATATTGTTATACTATAGTTAGAGTAAATCATGTTTCTGATCAGATCTTGATTGATTCTGAACAAGTCATGATTACTAAACTAGTCATGGTCAGATCTAATATTGGTATACTTCCTGTCAGCAATAGATCATTTTTCTAATATTGTTATACTATTGTTAGAGTAAATTATGTTTCTGATCAGATCTTGACTTATTTTGGACAAGTCATGATTAAAAAGCTTGTCATGCCAGATCTAATATTGTTATACTTCCCATCAACAGTAGATTATTTTCTAATATCGCTATACTATCGTTAGAGTAAATAATGTTTCTGATCAGATCTTGATTGATTCTGGACAAGTCATGATTACTAAGCTAGTCATGGTCAGATATAATATTGTTATACTTCCTGTCTGCAATAGATCACTTTCTAATATTGTTATACTATTGTTAGAGTAAATCATGTTTCTGATCAGATCTTGATTTATTCTGAACAAGTCATGATTACAAAGACTGTCATGCCAGATCTAATATTGTTATACTTCCTATCAGCAGTAGATTATTTTCTAATATCGCTATACTATCGTTAGAGTAAATAATGTTTCTGATCAGATCTTGATTGATTCTGAACAAGTCATGATTACTGAGCTAGTCATGGTCAGATCTAATATTGTCATACTTCCTGTTAGCAATAGATCATTTTCTAATATTGTTATCCTATTGTTAGAGTAAATCAGTTTCTTATCAGATCTTGATTGATTCTGGACAAGTCATGATTACTAAGCTAGTTATAGTCAGATCTAATATTGTTATACTTCCTATCAACAACAGATCATTTTCTAATATTGCTATACTATCGTTAGAGTAAATGATGTTTCTGATCAGATCTTGTTTGATTCTGGACAAGTCATGATTACTAAGCTAGTCATGGTCAGATCTAGTATTTTTATACTTCATGTCAGCAATAGATCATTTTCTAATATTGCTATACTATCGTTAAAGTAAATCATGTTTCTGATCAGATCTTGATTGATTCTGGACAAGTAATGATTACTAAGCTAGTCATGGTCAGATCTAGTATTGTTATACTTCCTGTCAGCAATAGATCATTTTCCAATATTGCTATACTATTGTTAGAGTAAATCATGTTTCTGATCAGATATTGATTGATTCTAGACAAGTAATGATTACTAAACTAGTCATGGTCAGATCTAGTATTGTTATACTTCCTGTCAGCAACAGATTATTTTCCAATATTGCGATATTATTGTTAGAGTAAATCATGTTTCTGATCAGATCTTGATTGATTCTGGACAAGTCATGATTACTAAACTAGTCATGGTCAGATCTAATATTGTTATACTTCCTGTCAGCAATAGATCATTTTCTAATATTGATATACTATCATTAAAGTAAATCATGTTTCTGATTAGATCTTGATTGATTCTGGACAAGTCATGATTACTGAGCTAGTCATGGTCAGATCTAATATTGTCATACTTCCTGTTAGCAATAGATCATTTTCTAATATTGTTATCCTATTGTTAGAGTAAATCAGTTTCTTATCAGATCTTGATTGATTCTGGACAAGTCATGATTACTAAGCTAGTTATAGTCAGATCTAATATTGTTATACTTCCTATCAACAACAGATCATTTTCTAATATTGCTATACTATCGTTAGAGTAAATGATGTTTCTGATCAGATCTTGTTTGATTCTGGACAAGTCATGATTACTAAGCTAGTCATGGTCAGATCAAGTATTTTTATACTTCATGTCAACAATAGATCATTTTCTAATATTGCTATACTATCGTTAAAGTAAATCATGTTTCTGATCAGATCTTGATTGATTCTGGACAAGTAATGATTACTAAGCTAGTCATGGTCAGATCTAGTATTGTTATACTTCCTGTCAGCAATAGATCATTTTCCAATATTGCTATACTACTGTTAGAGTAAATGATGTTTCTGATCAGATCTTGATTGATTCTGGACAAGCAATGATTACTAAGCTAGTCATGGTCAGATCTAGTATTGTTATACTTCCTGTCAGCAATAGATCATTTTCCAATATTGCTATATTATTGTTAGAGTAAATCATGTTTCTGATCAGATCTTGATTGATTCTGGACAAGTCATGATTACTAAGCTAGTCATGGTCAGATCTAATATTGTTATACTTCCTGTTAACAACAGATCATTTTCTAATATTGCTATACTATCGTTGGAGTAAATCATGTTTCTTATCAGATCTTGATTGATTCTGGACAAGTCATGATTACTAAGATAGTCATTGTCAGATCTAATATTGTTATACCACCTGTCAGCAGTAGATAAATTTTCTAATATTGTGATACTATTGTTAGAGTAAATGATGTTTCTGATCAGATCTTGATTGATTCTGGACAAGTCATGATTACTAAGCTAGCCATGGTCAGATCTAATATTGTTATACTTCCTGTCAGCAATAGATCATTTTCTGATATTGTTATCCTATTGTTAGAGTAAATCAGTTTCTTATCAGATCTTGATTGATTCTGGACAAGTCATGATTACTAAGCTAGTCATGGTCAGATCTAATATTGTTATACTTCCTGTCAACAACAGATCATTTTCTAATATTGCTATACTATCGTTAGAGTAAATGATGTTTCTGATCAGATCTTGTTTGATTCTGGACAAGTCATGATTACTAAGCTAGTCATGGTCAGATCTAGTATTTTTATACTTCATGTCAGCAATAGATCATTTTCTAATATTGCTATACTATCGTTAAAGTAAATCATGTTTCTGATCAGATCTTGATTGATTCTGGACAAGTAATGATTACAAAGCTAGTCATCGGTCAGATCTAGTATTGTTATACTTCCTGTCAGCAATAGATCATTTTCCAATATTGCTATACTATTGTTAGAGTAAATCATGTTTCTGATCAGATCTTGATTGATTCTGGACAAGTCATGATTACTAAGCTAGTCATGGTCAGATGTAATATTGTTATACTTCCTGTCAACAACAAATCATTTTCTAATATTGCTATACAATCGTTAGAGTAAATGATGTCTCTGATCAGATCTTGTTTGATTCTGGACAAGTCATGATTACTAAGCTAGTCATGGTCAGATCTAGTATTTTTATACTTCATGTCAGCAATAGATCATTTTCTAATATTGCTATACTATCGTTAAAGTAAATCATGTTTCTGATCAGATCTTGATTGATTCTGGACAAGTCATGGTTACTAAGCTAGTCATGGTCAGATCTAGTATTGTTATACTTCCTGTCAGCAATAGATCATTTTCCAATATTCCTATACTATTGTTAGAGTAAATCATGTTTCTGATCAGATCTTGATTCATTCTGGACAAGTAATGATTACAAAGCTAGTCATGGTCAGATCTAGTATTGTTATACTTCCTGTCAGCAATAGATCATTTTCCAATATTGCTATACTATTGTTAGAGTAAATAATGTTTCTGATCAGATCTTGATTGATTCTGGACAAGTCATGATTACTAAGCTAGTCATGGTCAGATGTAATATTGTTATACTTCCTGTCAACAACGAATCATTTTCTAATATTGCTATACTATCGTTAGAGTAAATGATGTTTCTGATCAGATCTTGTTTGATTCTGGACAAGTCATGATTACTAAGCTAGTCATGGTCAGATCTAGTATTTTTATACTTCATGTCAGCAATAGATCATTTTCTAATATTGCTATACTATCGTTAAAGTAAATCATGTTTCTGATCAGATCTTGATTGATTCTGGACAAGTCATGGTTACTAAGCTAGTCATGGTCAGATCTAGTATTGTTATACTTCCTGTCAGCAATAGATCATTTTCCAATATTGCTATACTATTGTTAGAGTAAATCATGTTTCTGATCAGATCTTGATTGATTCTGGACAAGTCATGATTACTAAGCTAGTCATGGTCAGATCTAATAATGTTATACTTCCTGTCAACAACAGATCATTTTCGAATATTGCTATACTATCGTTAGAGTAAATCAGGTTTCTTATCAGATCTTGATTGATTCTGGACAAGTAATGATTACTAAGATAGTCATGGTCAGATCTAATATTGTTATACCACCTGTCAGCAGTAGATAAATTTTCTAATATTGTGATACTATTGTTAGAGTAAATGATGTTTCTGATTAGATCTTGATTGATTCTGGACAAGTTATGATTACTAAGCTAGTCATGGTCAGATATAATATTGTTATACTTCCTGTTAGCAATAGATCATCTTCTAATATTGTTATACTATTGTTAGAGTAAATCATGTTTCTGATTAGATGTTGATTTATTATGGACAAGTCAAAATTACTATGTTAGTCATGGTCAGATCTAATATTGTTATACTTCTTGTTAACAGTAGATAAATTTTCTAATATTGTTATACTATTGTTAGAGTAAATCATGTTTCTGATCAGATCTTGATTGATTCTGAACAAGTCATGATTACTAAACTAGTCATGGTCAGATCTAATATTGGTATACTTCCTGTCAGCAATAGATCAATTTTCTAATATTGTTATACTATTGTTAGAGTAAATTATGTTTTTGATCAGATCTTGACTTATTTTGGACAAGTCATGATTACAAAGCTTGTCATGCCAGATCTAATATTATTATACTTCCCATCAACAGTAGATTATTTTCTAATATAACTATACTATCATTAGAGTAAATAATGTTTCTGATCAGATCTTGATTGATTCTGGATAAGTTATGATTACTAAGCTAGTCATGGTCAGATATAATATTGTTATACTTCCTGTCTGCAATAGATCACTTTCTAATATTGTTATACTATTGTTAGAGTAAATCATGTTTCTGATCAGATCTTGATTTATTCTGAACAAGTCATGATTACAAAGACTGTCATGCCAGATCTAATATTGTTATACTTCATATCAGCAGTAGATTATTTTCTAATATCGCTATACTATCGTTAGAGTAAATAATGTTTCTGATCAGATCTTGATTGATTCTGAACAAGTCATGATTACTGAGCTAGTCATTGTCAGATCTAATATTGTCATACTTCCTGTCAGCAATAGATCATTTTCTAATATTGTTATCCTATTGTTAGAGTAAATCAGTTTCTTATCAGATCTTGATTGATTCTGGACAAGTCATGATTACTAAGCTAGTTATGGTCAGATCTAATATTGTTATACTTCCTATCAACAACAGATCATTTTCTAATATTGCTATACTATCGTTAGAGTAAATGATGTTTCTAATCAGATCTTGTTTGATTCTGGACAAGTCATGATTATAAGCTAGTCATGGTTAGATCTAGTATTTTTATACTTCATGTCAACAATAGATCATTTTCTAATATTGCTATACTATCGTTAAAGTAAATCATGTTTCTGATCAGATCTTGATTGATTCTGGACAAGTAATGATTACTAAGCTAGTCATGGTCAGATCTTGTATTGTTATACTTCCTGTCAGCAATAGATCATTTTTCCAATATTGCTATACTATTGTTAGAGTAAATCATGTTTCTGATCAGATCTTGATTGATTCTGGACAAATAATGATTACTAAGCTAGTCATGGTCAGATCTAGTATTGTTATACTTCCTGTCAGCAATAGATCATTTTCCAATATTGCTATATTATTGTTAGAGTAAATCATGTTTCTCTTCAGATCTTGATTGATTCTGGACAAGTCATAATTACTAAGCTAGTCATGGTCAGATCTAATATTTTTATACTTCAAGTCAGCAATAGATCATTTTCTAATATTGATATACTATCATTAAAGTAAATCATGTTTCTGATCAGATCTTGATTGATTCTGGACAAGTAATGATTACTAAGCTAGTCATGGTCAGATCTAGTATTTTTATACTTCATGTCAACAATAGATCATTTTCTAATATTGCTATACTATCGTTAAAGTAAATCATGTTTCTGATCAGATCTTGATTGATTCTGGACAAGTAATGATTACTAAGCTAGTCATGGTCAGATCTAGTATTGTTATACTTCCTGTCAGCAATAGATCATTTTCCAATATTGCTATACTATTGTTAGAGTAAATGATGTTTCTGATCAGATCTTGATTGATTCTGGACAATCAATTATTACTAAGCTAGTCATGGTCAGATCTAGTATTGTTATACCACCTGTCAGCAGTAGATAAATTTTCTAATATTGTGATACTATTGTTAGAGTAAATGATGTTTCTGATCAGATTTTGATTGATTCTGAACAAGTCATGATTACTAAGCTAGCCATGGTCAGATATAATATTGTTATACTTTCTGTCAGCAATAGATCATTTTCTGATATTGTTATCCTATTGTTAGAGTAAATCAGTTTCTTATCAGATCTTGATTGATTCTGGACAAGTCATGATTACTAAGCTAGTCATGGTCAGATCTAATATTGTTATACTTCCTGTCAACAACAGATCATTTTCTAATATTGCTATACTATCGTTAGAGTAAATGATGTTTCTGATCAGATCTTGTTTGATTCTGGACAAGTCATGATTACTAAGCTAGTCATGGTCAGATCTAGTATTTTTATACTTCATGTCAGCAATAGATCATTTTCTAATATTGCTATACTATCGTTAAAGTAAATCATGTTTCTGATCAGATCTTGATTGATTCTGGACAAGTAATGATTACAAAGCTAGTCATGGTCAGATCTAGTATTGTTATACTTCCTGTCAGCAATAGATCATTTTCCAATATTGCTATACTATTGTTAGAATAAATCATGTTTCTGATCAGATCTTGATTGATTCTGGACAAGTCATGATTACTAAGCTAATCATGGTCAGATGTAATATTGTTATACTTCCTGTCAACAACAAATCATTTTCTAATATTGCTATACTATCGTTAGAGTAAATGATGTTTCTGATCAGATCTTGTTTGATTCTGGACAAGTCATGATTACTAAGCTAGTCATGGTCAGATCTAGTATTTTTATACTTCCTGTCAGCAATAGATCATTTTCCAATATTGCTATACTATTGTTAGAGTAAATGATGTTTCTGATCAGATCTTGATTGATTCTGGACAAGCAATGATTACAAAGCTAGTCATGGTCAGATCTAGTATTGTTATACTTCCTGTCAGCAATAGATCATTTTCCAATATTGCTATATTATTGTTAGAGTAAATCATGTTTCTGATCAGATCTTGATTGATTCTGGACAAGTCATGATTACTAAGCTAGTCATGGTCAGATATAATATTGTTATACTTCCTGTCAACAACAGATCATTTTCTAATATTGCTATACTATCGTTAGAGTAAATCATGTTTCTTATCAGATCTTGATTGATTCTGGACAAGTCATGATTACTAAGATAGTCATGGTCAGATCTAATATTGTTATACCACCTGTCAGCAGTAGATAAATTTTCTAATATTGTGATACTATTGTTAGAGTAAATGATGTTTCTGATCAGATTTTGATTGATTCTGGACAAGTCATGATTACTAAGCTAGCCATGGTCAGATATAATATTGTTATACTTTCTGTCAGCAATAGATCATTTTCTGATATTGTTATCCTATTGTTAGAGTAAATCAGTTTCTTATCAGATCTTGATTGATTCTGGACAAGTCATGATTACTAAGCTAGTCATGGTCAGATCTAATATTGTTATACTTCCAGTCAACAACAGATCATTTTCTAATATTGCTATACTATCGTTAGAGTAAATGATGTTTCTGATCAGATCTTGTTTGATTCTGGACAAGTCATGATTACTAAGCTAGTCATGGTCAGATCTAGTATTTTTATACTTCATGTCAGCAATAGATCATTTTCTAATATTGCTATACTATCGTTAAAGTAAATCATGTTTGTGATCAGATCTTGATTGATTCTGGACAAGTAATGATTACAAAGCTAGTCATGGTCAGATCTAGTATTGTTATACTTCCTGTCAGCAATAGATCTTTTTCCAATATTGCTATACTATTGTTAGAGTAAATCATGTTTCTGATCAGATCTTGATTGATTCTGGACAAGTCATGATTATTAAGCTAATCATGGTCAGATGTAATATTGTTATACTTCCTGTCAACAACAAATCATTTTCTAATATTGCTATACTATCGTTAGAGTAAATGATGTTTCTGATCAGATCTTGTTTGATTCTGGACAAGTCATGATTACTAAGCTAGTCATGGTCAGATCTAGTATTTTTATACTTCATGTCAGCAATAGATCATTTTCTAATATTGCTATACTATCGTTAAAGTAAATCATGTTTCTGATCAGATCTTGATTGATTCTGGACAAGTCATGGTTACTAAGCTAGTCATGGTCAGATCTAGTATTGTTATACTTCCTGTCAGCAATAGATCATTTTCCAATATTACTATACTATTGTTAGAGTAAATCATGTTTCAGATCAGATCTTGATTGATTCTGGACAAGTCATGATTACTAAGCTAGTCATGGTCAGATCTAATATTGTTATACTTCCTGTCAACAACAGATCATTTTCTAATATTGCTATACTATCGTTAGAGTAAATCATGTTTCTTATCAGATCTTGATTGATTCTGGACAAGTCATGATTACTAAGCTAGTCATGGTCAGATCTAATAATGTTATACTTCCTGTCAACAACAGATCATTTTCTAATATTGCTATACTATCGTTAGAGTAAATCAGGTTTCTTATCAGATCTTGATTGATTCTGGACAAGTAATGATTACTAAGATAGTCATGGTCAGATCTAATATTGTTATACCACCTGTCAGCAGTAGATAAATTTTCTAATATTGTGATACTATTGTTAGAGTAAATGATGTTTCTGATTAGATCTTGATTGATTCTGGACAAGTCATGATTACTAAGCTAGTCATGGTCAGATCTAATATTGTTATACTTCCTGTTAACAATAGATCATCTTCTAATATTGTTATACTATCGTTAGAGTAAATGATGTTTCTGATCAGATCTTGATTGATTCTGGACAAGTCATGATTACTAAGCTAGTCATGGTCAGATATAATATTGTTATACTTCCAGTTAGCAATAGATCATCTTCTAATATTGTTATACTATTGTTAGAGTAAATCATGTTTCTGATTAGATGTTGATTTATTCTGGACAAGTCAAAATTACTATGTTAGTCATGGTCAGATCTAATATTGTTATACTTCCTGTTAACAGTAGATAAATTTTCTAATATTGTTATACTATTGTTAGAGTAAATCATGTTTCTGATCAGATTTTGATTGATTCTGAACAAGTCATGACTACTAAACTAGTCATGGTCAGATCTAATATTGGTATACTTCCTGTCAGCAATAGATCATTTTTCTAATATTGTTATACTATTGTTAGAGTAAATTATGTTTCTGATCAGATCTTGACTTATTTTGGACAAGTCATGATTACAAAGCTTGTCATGCCAGATCTAATATTGTTATACTTCCCATCAACAGTAGATTATTTTCTAATATCGCTATACTATCGTTAGAGTAAATAATGTTTCTGATCAGATCTTGATTGATTCTGGACAAGTCATGATTACTAAGCTAGTCATGGTCAGATATAATATTGTTATACTTCCTGTCTGCAATAGATCACTTTCTAATATTGTTATACTATTGTTAGAGTAAATCATGTTTCTGATCAGATCTTGATTTATTCTGAACAAGTCATGATTACAAAGACTGTCATGCCAGATCTAATATTGTTATACTTCCTATCAGCAGTAGATTATTTTCTAATATCGCTATACTATCGTTAGAGTAAATAATGTTTCTGATCAGATCTTGATTGATTCTGAACAAGTCATGATTACTGAGCTAGTCATTGTCAGATCTAATATTGTCATACTTCCTGTCAGCAATAGATCATTTTCTAATATTGTTATCCTATTGTTAGAGTAAATCAGTTTCTTATCAGATCTTGATTGATTCTGGACAAGTCATGATTACTAAGCTAGTTATGGTCAGATCTAATATTGTTATACTTCCTATCAACAACAGATCATTTTCTAATATTGCTATACTATCGTTAGAGTAAATGATGTTTCTAATCAGATCTTGTTTGATTCTGGACAAGTCATGATTACTAAACTAGTCATGGTCAGATCTAGTATTTTTATACTTCATGTCAACAATAGATCATTTTCTAATATTGCTATACTATCGTTAAAGTAAATCATGTTTCTGATCAGATCTTGATTGATTCTGGACAAGTAATGATTACTAAGCTAGTCATGGTCAGATCTAGTATTGTTATACTTCCTGTCAGCAATAGATCATTTTCCAATATTGCTATACTATTGTTAGAGTAAATCATGTTTCTAATCAGATCTTGATTGATTCTGGACAAGTAATGATTACTAAGCTAGTCATGGTCAGATCTAGTATTGTTATACTTCCTGTCAGCAATAGATCATTTTCCAATATTGCTATATTATTGTTAGAGTAAATCATGTTTCTGATCAGATCTTGATTGATTCTGGACAAGTCATAATTACTAAGCTAGCCATGGTCAGATCTAATATTTTTATACTTCATGTCAGCAATAGATCATTTTCTAATATTGATATACTATCATTAAAGTAAATCATGTTTCTGATCAGATCTTGATTGATTCTGGACAAGTAATGATTACTAAGCTAGTCATGGTCAGATCTAGTATTTTTATACTTCATGTCAACAATAGATCATTTTCTAATATTGCTATACTATCGTTAAAGTAAATCATGTTTCTGATCAGATCTTGATTGATTCTGGACAAGTAATGATTACTAAGCTAGTCATGGTCAGATCTAGTATTGTTATACTTCCTGTCAGCAATAGATCATTTTCCAATATTGCTATACTATTGTTAGAGTAAATGATGTTTCTGATCAGATCTTGATTGATTCTGGACAAGCAATGATTACTAAGCTAGTCATGGTCAGATCTAGTATTGTTATACTTCCTGTCAGCAATAGATCATTTTCCAATATTGCTATATTATTGTTAGAGTAAATCATGTTTCTGATCAGATCTTGATTGATTCTGGACAAGTCATGATTACTAAGCTAGTCATGGTCAGATCTAATATTGTTATACTTCCTGTCAACAACAGATCATTTTCTAATATTGCTATACTATCGTTAGAGTAAATCATGTTTCTTATCAGATCTTGATTGATTCTGGACAAGTCATGATTACTAAGATAGTCATGGTCAGATATAATATTGTTATACCACCTGTCAGCAGTAGATAAATTTTCTAATATTGTGATACTATTGTTAGAGTAAATGATGTTTCTGATCAGATCTTGATTGATTCTGGACAAGTCATGATTACTAAGCTAGCCATGGTCAGATCTAATATTGTTATACTTCCTGTCAGCAATAGATCATTTTCTGATATTGTTATCCTATTGTTAGAGTAAATCAGTTTCTTATCAGATCTTGATTGATTCTGGACAAGTCATGATTACTAAGCTAGTCATGGTCAGATCTAATATTGTTATACTTCCTGTCAACAACAGATCATTTTCTAATATTGCTATACTATCGTTAGAGTAAATGATGTTTCTGATCAGATCTTGTTTGATTCTGGACAAGTCATGATTACTAAGCTAGTCATGGTCAGATCTAGTATTTTTATACTTCATGTCAGCAATAGATCATTTTCTAATATTGCTATACTATCGTTAAAGTAAATCATGTTTGTGATCAGATCTTGATTGATTCTGGACAAGTAATGATTACAAAGCTAGTCATGGTCAGATCTAGTATTGTTATACTTCCTGTCAGCAATAGATCATTTTCCAATATTGCTATACTATTGTTAGAGTAAATCATGTTTCTGATCAGATCTTGATTGATTCTGGACAAGTCATGATTACTAAGTTAGTCATGGTCAGATGTAATATTGTTATACTTCCTGTCAACAACAAATCATTTTCTAATATTGCTATACTATCGTTAGCGTAAATGATGTTTCTGATCAGATCTTGTTTGATTCTGGACAAGTCATGATTACTAAGCTAGTCATGGTCAGATCTAGTATTTTTATACTCCATGTCAGCAGTAGATCATTTTCTAATATTGCTATACTATCGTTAAAGTAAATCATGTTTCTGATCAGATCTTGATTGATTCTGGACAAGTCATGGTTACTAAGCTAGTCATGGTCAGATCTAGTATTGTTATACTTCCTGTCAGCAATAGATCATTTTCCAATATTGCTATACTATTGTTAGAGTAAATCATGTTTCTGATCAGATCTTGATTGATTCTGGACAAGTCATGATTACTAAGCTAGTCATGGTCAGATCTAATAATGTTATACTTCCTGTCAACAACAGATCATTTTCTAATATTGCTATACTATCGTTAGAGTAAATCAGGTTTCTTATCAGATCCTGATTGATTCTGGACAAGTCATGATTACTAAGATAGTCATGGTCAGATCTAATATTGTTATACCACCTGTCAGCAGTAGATAAATTTTCTAATATTGTAATACTATTGTTAGAGTAAATGATTATTCTGATCAGATCTTGATTGATTCTGGACAAGTCATGATTACTAAGCTAGTCATGGTCAGATATAATATTGTTATACTTCCTGTTAGCAATAGATCATCTTCTAATATTGTTATACTATTGTTAGAGTAAATCATGTTTCTGATTAGATGTTGATTTATTCTGGACAAGTCAAAATTAATATGTTAGTCATGGTCAGATCTAATATTGTTATACTTCCTGTTAACAGTAGATAAATTTTCTAATATTGTTATACTATTGTTAGAGTAAATCATGTTTCTGATCAGATTTTGATTGATTCTGAACAAGTCATGATTACTAAACTAGTCATGATCAGATCTAATATTGGTATACTTCCTGTCAGCAATAGATCATTTTTCTAATATTGTTATACTATTGTTAGAGTAAATTATGTTTCTGATCAGATCTTGATTTATTTTGGACAAGTCATGATTACAAAGCTTGTCATGCCAGATTTAATATTGTTATACTTCCCATCAACAGTAGATTATTTTCTAATATCGCTATACTATCGTTAGAGTAAATCATGTTTCTGATCAGATCTTGATTGATTCTGAACAAGTCATGATTACTAAACTAGCCATGGTCAGATCTAATATTGGTATACTTCCTGTCAGCAATAGATCATTTTTCTAAAAATGTTATAATATTGTTAGAGTAAATCATGTTTCTAATTAGATCTTGATTTATTTTGGACAAGTCATGATTACAAAGCTTGTCATGCCAGATCTAATATTGTTACACTTCCTATCAGCAGTAGATCATTTTCTAATATCGCTATACTATCGTTAGAGTAAATCATGTTTCTAATCAGATCTTGATTGATTCTGGACAAGTAATGATTACTAAGCTAGTCATGGTCAGATCTAGTATTGTTATACTTCCTGTCAGCAATTGATCATTTTCCAATATTGCTATACTATTGTTAGAGTAAATCATGTTTCTTATCAGATCTTGATTGATTCTGGACAAGTCATGATTACTAAGCTAGTCATGGTCAGATCTAATATTTTTATACTTCTTGTCAGTAGTATATAAATTTTCTAATGTTGTTATACTATTGTTAGAGTAAATCATGTTTCTAATCAGATCTTGATTGATTATGGACAAGTTATGATTACTAAGCTAGTCATGGTCAGATCTAATATTGTTATACTTCCTATCAGCAGTAGATCATTTTCTAATATCGCTATACTATCGTTAGAGTAAATCATGTTTCTGATCAGATCTTCATTGATTCTGGACAAGTCATGATTACTAAGCTAGTCATGGTCAGATGTAATATTGTTATACTTCCTGTCTGTAATAGATCACTTTCTAATATTGTTAGAGTAAATCATTTTTCTGATCAAATCTTAATTTATTCTGGACAAGTCATGATTACAAAGCTAGTCATCGTCAGATCTAATATTGTTATACTTCCTATCAGCAGTAGATCATTTTTTAATATTGCTATACTATCGTTAGAGTAAATCATGTTTCTGATCAGATCTTGATTGATTCTGGACAAGTCATGATTACAAAGCTTGTCATGTCAGATCTAATATTGTTATACTTCCTATAAGCAGTAGATCATTTTCTAATATCGCTATACTATCGTTAGAGTAAATCACGTTTTTTATCAGATCTTGATTGATTCTGGACAAGTCATGATTACTAAGCTAGTCATGGTCAGATCTAATATTGTTATACTTCCTGTCTGCAATAGATCACTTTCTAATATTGTTATACTATTGTTAGAGTAAATCATGTTTCTGATCAAATTTTGATTTATTCTGGACAAGTCAGGATTACTAAGCTAGTCATGGTCAGATCTAATATTGTTATACTTCCGGTTAGTAGTAGATAAATTTTCTAATATTGTTATACTTATGACTACTAGGCTAGTCATGGTCAGATCTAATATTGTTATACTTACTGTCTGCAATAGATCACTTTCTAATATTGTTATACTATTGTTAGAGTAAATCATATTTCTGATCAGATCTTTATTTATTCTGGACAAGTCATGATTACTAAGTTAGTCATGGTCAGATCTAATATTGTTATACTTCCTGTCTGCAATAGATCACTTTCTAATATTGTTATACTATTGTTAGAGTAAATCATGTTTCTAATTAGATCTTGATTTATTCTGGACAAGTCATGATTACTAAGCTTGTCATGGTCAGATCTAATATTGTTATACTTCCTGTTAGCAGTAGATAAATTTTCTAATATTGTTATACTATTGTTTGAGTAAATAATGTTTCTGATTAAATCTTGATTTATTCTGGACAAGTCATGATTACTAAGCTAGTCATAGTCAGATCTAATATTATTATACTTCCTATTAACAGTAGATAAATTTTCTAATACTGTTATACTATTGTTAGAGTAAATCATGTTTCTGATCAGATCTTGATTGATTCCGGACCAGTCATGATTACTAAGCTAGTCATGGTCAGATCTAATATTGTTATACTTCCTGTTAGCAGTAGATAAATTTTCTAATATTGTTATACTACTATTAGAGTAAATTATGTTTCTGATCAGATTTTGAATGGTTTTTGACAAGTCATGATTACTAACCTAGTAATGGTCAGATATAATATTGTTATACTTCCTGTCAGCAATAGATTATTTTCTAATATTGTTATACTATTGTTAGAATAAATCATGTTTCTGATTAGATCTTGATTGATTCTGAACAAGTAATGATTACTAAGCTAGTAATGGTCAGATCTAATATTGTTATACTTATTGTCTGCAATAGATCACTTTCTAATATTGTTATACTATTGTTAGAGTAAATCATGTTTCTGATCGCATCTTAATTTATTCTGGACAAGTCATGATTACAAAGCTAGTCATGGTGAGATATAATATTGTTATACTTCCTGTCAGCAATAAATCATTTTCTAATATTGTTATACTATTGTTAGAGTAAATCATGTTTCTGATTGGATCTTGATTTATTCCGGACAAGTCAGGATTACTAAGCTAGTCATGGTCAGATCTAATATTGTTATACCTCCTGTTAGTAGTAGATTAATTTTCTAATACTGTTATACTATTGTTAGAGTAAATCATGTTTCTGATCAGATCTTGATTGATTCTGAAGAAGTCATGATTACTAAAATACTCATGATCAGATCGAATATTGTTATACTTCCTGTCAGCAATAGATCATTTTCTAATATTGCTATACTATCATTAGAGTAAATCATGTTTCTGATCAGATCTTGATTGATTCTGTACAAGTCATGATTACTAAGCTAGTCATGGTCAGATCTAATATTCTTATACTTCCTGTCAGCAGTATATAAATTTTCTAATATTGTTATACTTCCTATCAGCAGTAGATCATTTTCTTATATTGCTATACTATCGTTAGAGTAAATCATGTTTCTGATCAGATCTTGATTGATTCTGGACAAGTTATGATTACAAAGCTAGTCATGGTCAGATCTAGTATTTTTATACTTCCTATCAGCGGTAGATCATTTTCTAATACTGCAATACTATCGTTAGAGTAATTCATGTTTCTGATCAGATCTTGATTGATTCTGGACAAGTCATGATTACTAAGCTAGTCATGGTAAGATCTAATATTTTTATACTTCCTGTCAGCGGTAGATAAATTTTCTAATGTTGTTATACTATTGTTAGAGTAAATCATGTTTCTGATCAGATCTTGATTGATTCTGAACAAGTCATGATTACTAAGATACTCATGATCAGATCTAATATTGTTCTACTTCCTTTTAGCAATAGATCACTTTCTAATATTGTTATACTATTGTTAAAGTAAATCATGTTTCTGATCAGATCTTGATTTATTCTGGACAAGTCATGATTACTAAGCTAGTCATGTTCAGATATAATATTGTTATACTTCCTGTTAGCAGTAGATAAATTTTCTAATATTGTTATACTATTGTTAGAGTAAATCATGTTTCTGATTAGATCTTAATTTATTCTGGACAAGTTATGATTACTAAGCTAGTCATGGTCAGATCTAATATTGTTATACTTCCTGTTAGCAGTAGATGAATTTTCTAATATTGTTATACTATTGTTAGAGTAAATCATGTTTCTGATCGGATCTTGATTGATTCTGAACAAGTCATGATTACTAAACTAGCCATGGTCAGATCTAATATTGCTATACTTCCTGTCAGCAATAGATCATTTTTCTAATATTGTTATAATATTGTTAGAGTAAATCATGTTTCTGATCAGATCATGATTTATTTTGGACAAGTCATTATTACAAAGCTTGTCATGCCAGATCTAATATTGTTACACTTCCTATCAGCAGTAGATCATTTTCTAATATCGCTATACTATCGTTAGAGTAAATCATGTTTCTGATCAGATCTTGATTGATTCTGGACAAGTCATGATTACAAAGCTAGTCATCGTCAGATCTAATATTGTTATACTTCCTATCAGCAGTAGATCATTTTCTAATATTGCTATACTATCGTTAGAGTAAATCATGTTTCTGATCAGATCTTGATTGATTCTGGACAAGTCATAATTACTAAGCTAGTCATGGTCAGATCTAATATTTTTATACTTCCTATTAGCCATAGATAAATTTTCTAATGTTGTTATACTACTGTTAGAGTAAATCATAATTCTAATAAGATCTTGATTGATTCTGAACAAGTCATGATTACTAAGATACTCATGATCAGATCTAATATTGTTATACTTCCTGTCAGCAGTAGATCACTTTCTAATATTGTTATGCTATTGTTAGAGTAAATCATGTTTCTGATCAGATCTTGATTTATTCTGGACAAGTCATGATTACAAAGCTTGTCGTGTCAGATCTAATATTGTTATACTTCCTATCAGCAGTAGATCATTTTCTAATATCGTTATACTATCGTTAGAGTAAATCATGTTTCTGATCAGATCTTGATTGATTCTGGACAAGTCATGATTACTAAGCTAGTCTTGGTCAGATCTAATATTGTTATACTTCCTGTCTGTAATAGATCACTTTCTAATATTGTTATACTACTGTTAGAGTAAATCATGTTTCTGATCAGATCTTGATTTATTCTGGACAAGTCATGATTACAAAGCTAGTCGTGGTCAGATATAATATTGTTATACTTCCCGTCAGCAATAGATCATTTTCTAATATTTTTATACTATTGTTAGAGTAAATCATGTTTCTGATTGGATCTTTATTTATTCCGGACAAGTCAGGATTACTAAGCTAGTCATGGTCAGATCTAATATTGTTATACTTCCTGTTAGCAGTAGATAAATTTTCTAATATTGTTATACTATTGTTTGAGTAAATCATGTTTCTTATCAGATCTTGAAAGATTCTGAACAAGTCATGATTACTAAAATACTCATGATCAGATCTAATATTGTTATACTTCCTGTCAGCAATAGATCACTTTCTAATATTGTTATACTATTGTTAGAGTAAATCATATTTCTGATCAGATCTTGATTTATTCTGGACAAGTCATGATTACAAAGCTTGTCATGTCTGATCTAATATTGTTATACTTCCTATCAGCAGTAGATCATTTTCTAATATCGCTATACTATCGTTAGAGTAAATAATGTTTCTGATCAGATCTTGATTGATTCTGGACAAGTCATGATTACTAAGCTAGTCATGGTCAGATATAATATTGTTATATTTCCTATCTGTAATAGATCACTTTCTAATATTGTTATACTATTGTTAGAGTAAATCATGTTTCTGATCACATCTTGATTTATTCTTGACAAGTCATGATTACAAAGCTAGTCATCGTCAGATCTAATATTGTTATACTTCCTATCAGCAGTAGATCATTTTCTAATATTGCTATACTATTGTTAGAGTGAATCATGTTTCTGATCAGATCTTGATTTATTCTGGACAAGTCATGATTACAAAGCTTGTCATGTCAGATATAATATTGTTATACTTCCTATCAGCAGTAGATCATTTTCTAATATCGCTATACTATCGTTAGAGTAAATCACGTTTCTGATTTGATTGATTCTGGACATGTCATAATTACTAAGCTAGTCACGGTCAGATCTAATATTGTTATACTTCCTGTCTGCAATAGATCACTTTCTAATATTGTTATGCTATTGTTAGTGTAAATCATATTTCTGATCAGATCTTGATTTATTCTGGACAAGTCACTATTACAAATCTTGTTATGTCAGATCTAATATTGTTATACTTCCTATCAGCAGTAGATCATTTTCTAATATCGCTATACTATCGTTAGAGTAAATCATGTTTCTGATCAGATCTTGATTGATTATGGACAAGTCATGATTACTAAGCTAGTCATGGTCAGATCTAATATTGTTATACTTCCTGTCTGTAATAGATCACTTTCTAATATTGTTATACTATTGTTAGAGTAAATCATTTTTCTGATCAAATCTTGATTTATTTTGGACAAGTAATGATTACAAAGCTAGTCATCGTCAGATCTAGTATTGTTATACTTCCTATCAGCAGTAGATCATTTTCTAATATTGCCATACTATCATTAAAGTAAATCATGTTTCTGATCAGATCTTGATTGATTCTGGACAAGTAATGATTACTAAGCTAGTCATGGTCAGATCTAATATTTTTATACTTCCTGTCAGCAGTAGATAAATTTTTAATGTTGTTATACTACTGTTAGAGTAAATCATGTTTCTGATCAGATCTTGATTGTTTCTGAACAATTCATGATTACTGAGATACTCATGATCAGATCTAATATTGTTATACTTCCTGTCAGCAATAAATCACTTTCTAATATTGTTATACTATTGTTAGAGTAAATCATGTTTCTGATCAGATCTTGATTTATTCTGGACAAGTCATGATTACAAAGCTTGTCATGTCAGATCTAATATTGTTATACTTCCTATCAGCAGTAGATCATTTTCTAATATCGCTATACTATCGTTAGAGTAAATCATGTTTTTGATCAGATCTTGATTGATTCTGGACAAGTCATGATTACAAAGCTAGTCATGGTCAGATCTAATATTGTTATACTTACTGTCTGCAATAGATCACTTTCTAATATTGTTACACTATTGTTAGAGTAAATCATGTTTCTGATCAGATCTTGATTTATTCTGGACAAGTCATGATTACAAAGCTTGTCATGTCAGATCTAATATTGTTATACTTCCTATCAGCAGTAGATCATTTTCTAATATCGCTATACTATCGTTAGAGTAAATCATGTTTCTGATCAGATCTTGATTGATTCTGGACAAGTCATGATTACTAAGCTAGTCATGGTCAGATCTAATATTGTTATACTTCCTGTTAGCAGTAGATAAATTTTCTAATATTTTTATACTATTGTTAGAGTAAATCATGTTTCTGATTGGATCTTGATTTATTCCGGACAAGTCAGGATTACTAAGCTAGTCATGGCCAGATCTAATATTGTTATACTTCCTGTTAGCAGTAGATAAAGTTTCTAATATTGTTATACTATTGTTAGAGTAAATCATGTTTCTTATCAGATCTTGATTGATTCTGAACAAGTCATGATTACTAAGATACTCATGATCATATCTAATTTGTTATACTTCCTGTCAGCAATAGATCACTTTCTAATATTGTTTTACTATTGTTAGAGTAAATCATATTTCCGATCAGATCTTGATTTATTCTGGACAAGTCATGATTACAAAGCTTGTCATGTCAGATCTAATATTGTTATACTTCATATCAGTAGTAGATCATTTTCTAATATCGCTATACTATCGTTAGAGTAAATCATGTTTCTGATCAGATCTTGATTGGTTCTGGACAAATCATGATTACTAAGCTAGTCTTGGTCAGATCTAATATTGTTATACTTCCTGTCTGTAATAGATCACTTTCTAGTATTGTTATACTATTGTTAGAGTAAATCATGTTTCTGATCAAATCTTGATTTATTCTGGACAAGTCATGATTACAAAGCTAGTCATGGTCAGATATAATATTGTTATACTTCCTGTCAGCAATAGATCATTTTCTAATATTTTTATACTATTATTAGAGTAAATCATGTTTCTGATTGGATCTTTATTTATTCCGGACAAGTCAGGATTACTAAGCTAGTCATGGTCAGATCTACTATTGTTATACTTCCTGTTAGCAGTAGATAAATTTTCTAATATTGTTATACTATTGTTAGAGTTAATCATGTTTCTGATCAGATCTTGAATGAATCTGAACAAGTCATGATTACTAAGATACTCATGATCAGATCTAATATTGTTATACTTCCTGTCAGCAATAGATCACTTTCTAATATTGTTATACTATTGTTAGAGTAAATCATATTTCTGATCAGATCTTGATTTATTCTGGACAAGTCATGATTACAAAGCTTGTCATGTCAGATCTAATATTGTTATACTTCCTATCAGCAGTAGATCATTTTCTAATATCGCTATACTATCGTTAGAGTAAATCATGTTTCTGATCAGATCTTGATTGATTCTGGACAAGTCATGATTACAAAGCTAGTCTTGGTCAGATCTAATATTGTTATATTTCCTGTCTGTAATAGATCACTTTCTAATATTGTTATACTATTGTTAGAGTAATCATGTTTCTGATCACATCTTGATTTATTCTGGACAAGTCATGATTACAAAGCTAGTCATCGTCAGATCTAAAATTGTTATACTTCCTATCAGCAGTAGATCATTTTCTAATATTGCTATACTATTGTTAGAGTGAATCATGTTTCTGATCAGATCTTGATTTATTCTGGACAAGTCATGATTACAAAGCTTGTCATATCAGATATAATATTGTTATACTTCCTATCAGCAGTAGATCATTTTCTAATATCGCTATACTATCGTTAGAGTAAATCACGTTTCTGATTTGATTGATTCTGGACATGTCATAATTACTAAGCTAGTCATGGTCAGATCTAATATTGTTATACTTACTGTCTGCAATAGATCACTTTCTAATATTGTTACACTATTGTTAGAGTAAATCATGTTTCTGATCAAATCTTGATTTATTCTGGACAAGTCATGATTACAAAGCTTGTCATCGTCAGATCTAATTTAGTTATACTTCTTATCAGCAGTAGATCATTTTCTAATATTGCTATACTATCGTTAGAGTAAATCATGTTTCTGATCAGATCTTGATTGATTCTAGACAAGTCATGATTACTAAGCTAGTCATGGTCAGATCTAATATTGTTATACTTCCTGTTAGATGTAGATAAATTTTCTAATATTGTTATACTATTGTTAGAGTAAATCATGTTTCTGATCAGATCTTGATTGATTCTGAGCAAGTCATGATTACTAAGATACTCATGATCAGATCTAATATTGTTATATACTTCCTGTCAGCAATAGATCACTTTCTAATATTGTTATACTATTGTTAGTGTAAATCATTTTTCTGATCAGATCTTGATTTATTCTGGACAAGTCATGATTACAAAGCTTATTATGTCAGATCTAATATTGTTATACTTCCTATCAGCAGTAGATCATTTTCTAATATCGCTATACTATCGTTAGAGTAAATCATGTTTCTGATCAGATTTTGATTGATTCTGGACAAGTCATGATTACTAAGCTAGTCATGGTCCGATTTAATATTGTTATACTTCCTGTCTGCAATAGATCACTTTCTAATATTGTTATACTATTGTTAGTGTAAATCATATTTCTGATCAGATCTTGATTTATTCTGGACAAGTCATGATTACAGAGCTTGTTATGTCAGATCTAATATTGTTATACTTCCTATCAGCAGTAGATCATTTTCTAATATCGCTATACTATCGTTACAGTAAATCATGTTTCTGATCAGATCTTGATTGATTCTGGACAAGTCATGATTACTAAGCTAGTCATGGTCAGATATAATATTGTTATACTTCCTGCAGCAATAGATCATTTTCTTATATTGTTATACTATCGTTAGAGTAAATCATGTTTCTGATTGGATCTTGATTTATTCCGGACAAGTCAGGATTACTAAGCTAGTCATGGTCAGATATAATATTATTATACTTCCTGTTAGCAGTAGATAAATTTTCTAATATTGTTATACTATTGTTAGAGTAAATCATGTTTCTGATCAGATCTTTAATGATTCTGAACAAGTCATGATTACTAAAATACTCATGATCTGATCTAATATTGTTATACTTACTGTCTGCAATAGATCACTTTCTAATATTGTTACACTATTGTTAGAGTAAATCATGTTTCTGATCAGATCTTGATTTATTCTGGACAAGTCATGATTACAAAGCTTGTCATGTCAGATCTAATATTGTTATACTTCCTATCAGCAGTAGATCATTTTCTAATATCGCTATACTATCGTTAGAGTAAATCATGTTTCTAATCAGATCTTGATTGATTCTGGACAAGTCATGATTACTAAGCTAGTCATGGTCAGATCTAATATTGTTATACTTCCAGTTAGCAGTAGATAAATTTTCTAATATTTTTATACTATTGTTATAGTAAATCATGTTTCTGATTGGATCTTGATTTATTCCGGACAAGTAATGATTACTAAGCTAGTCATGGTCAGATCTAATATTGCTATACTTTCTGTTAGGAGTAGATAAAGTTTCTAATATTGTTATATACTATTGTTAGAGTAAATCATGTTTCTTATCAGATCTTGATTGATTCTGAACAAGTCATGATTACTAAGATACTCATGATTAGATCTAATATTGTTATACTTCCTATCAGTAGTAGATCATTTTCTAATATTGCTATACTATTGTCAGAGTAAATCATGTTTCTGATCAGATCTTGATTTATTCTGGACAAGTCATGATTACAAAGCTTGTCATGTCAGATCTAATATTGTTATACTTCCTATCAGCAGTAGATCATTTTCTAATATCGCTATACTATCGTTAGAGTAAATCATGTTTCTGATCAGATCTTGTTTGGTTCTGGACAAGTCATGATTACTAAGCTGGTCATGGTCAGATCTAATATTGTTATACTTACTGTCTGCAATAGATCACTTTCTAATATTGTTATACTATTGTTGGATTAAATCATTTTTCTGATCAAATCTTGATTTATTCTAGACAAGTCATGATTACAAAGCTAGTCATCGTCAGATCTAATATTGTTATACTTCCTATCAGCAGTAGATCATTTTCTAATATTGCTATACTATCATTAGAGTAAATCATGTTTCTGATCAGATCTTGATTGATTCTGGACAAGTAATGATTACTAAGCTAGTCATGGTCAGATCTAATATTTTTATACTTCCTGTCAGCGGTAGATAAATTTTTAATGTTGTTATACTACTGTTAGAGTAAATCATGTTTCTGATCAGATCTTGATTGATTCTGAACAATTCATGATTACTAAGATACTCATTATCAGATCTAATATTGTTATACTTCCTGTCTGCAATAGATCACTTTCTAATATTGTTATACTATTGTTAGAGTAAATCATATTTCTGATCAGATCTTGATTTATTCTGGAGAGTCATGATTACAAAGCTTGTTATGTCAGATCTAATATTGTTATACTTCCTATCAGCAGTAGATCATTTTCTAATGTCGCTATACTATCGTTAGAGTAAATCATGTTTCTGATCAGATCTTGATTGTTTCTGGACAAGTCATGATTACTAAGCTAGTCATGGTCATATCTAATATTGTTATACTTACTGTCTGCAATAGATCACTTTTTTATATTGTTACACTATTGTTAGAGTAAATCATGTTTCTGATCAGATCTTGATTTATTCTGGACAAGTCATGATTACAAAGCTTGTCATGTCAGATCTAATATTGTTATACTTCCTATCAGCAGTAGATCATTTTCTAATATCGCTATACTATCGTTAGAGTAAATCATGTTTCTGATCAGATCTTGATTGATTCTGGACAAGTCATGATTACTTAGCTAGTCATGGTCAGATCTAATATTGTTATACTTCCTGTTAGCGGCAGATAAATTTTCTAATGTTTTTATACTATTGTTAGAGTAAATCATGTTTTTGATTGGATCTTGATTTAATCCGGACAAGTCAGGATTACTAAGCTAGTCATTGTCAGATCTAATATTGTTATACTTCCTGTTAGCAGTAGATAAAGTTTCTAATATTGTTATACTATTGTTAGAGTAAATCATGTTTCTTATCAGATCTTGATTGATTCTGAACAAATCACGATTACTAAGATACTCATGATCAGATCTAATATTGTTATACTTCCTGTCAGCAATAGATCATTTTCTAATATTGCTATACTATTGTTAGAGTAAATCATGTTTCTGATCAGATCTTGATTGATTCTGGACAGGTCATGATTACTAAGCTAGTCATGGTCAGATCCAATATTGTTATACTTCCTGTCTGCAATAGATCACTTTCTAATATTGTTATACTATTGTTAGTGTAAATCATAGTTCTGATCAGATCTTGATTTATTCTGGACAAGTCATGATTACAAAGCTTGTTATGTCAGATCTAATATTGTTATACTTCCTATCAGCAGTAGATCATTTTCTAATATCGCTATACTATCGTTAGAGTAAAACAAGTTTTTGATCAGATCTTGATTGATTCTGGACAGGTCATGATTACTAAGCTAGTCATGGTCAGATCTAATATTGTTATACTTCCTGTCTGCAATAGATCACTTTCTAATATTGTTATACTATTGTTAGTGTAAATCATAGTTCTGATCAGATCTTGATTTATTCTGTACAAGTCATGATTACAAAGCTTGTTATGTCAGATCTAATATTGTTATACTTCATATCAGCAGTAGATCATTTTCTAATATTGCTATACTATTGTTAGAGTAAATCATGTTTCTGATCAGATCTTGATTGATTCTGGACAAGTCATGATTACTAAGCTAGTCATGGTCAGATCTAATATTGTTATACTTCCTGTTAGCAGTAGATAAATTTTCTAATATTGTTATACTATTGTTAGAGTAAATCATGTTTCTGATCAGATCTTGATTGATTCTGAACAAGTCATGATTACTAAGATACTCATGATCAGATCTAATATTGTTATACTTCCTGTCAGCAATAGATCACTTTCTAATATTGTTATACTATTGTTAGTGTAAATCATAGTTCTGATCAGATCTTGATTTATTCTGGACATGTCATGATTACAAAGCTTGTTATGTCAGATCTAATATTGTTATACTTCCTATCAGCAGTAGATCATTTTCTAATTTCGCTATACTATCGTTAGAGTAAATCATGTTTCTGATCACATCTTGATTGATTCTGGACAAGTCATGATTACTAAGCTAGTCATGGTCAGATCTAATATTATTGTACTTTCTGTCTGCAATAGATCACTTTCTAATATTGTTACGCTATTGTTAGAGTAAATCATGTTTCTGATCAGATCTTGATTTATTCTGGACAAGTCATGATTACAAAGCTTGTCATGTCAGATCTAATATTGTTATACTTCCTATCAGCGGTAGATCATTTTCTAATATCGCTATACTATCGTTAGAGTAAATCATGTTTCTGATCAGATCTTGATTGATTCTGGACAAGTCATGATTTCTAAGCTAGTCATGGTCAGATGTAATATTGTTATACTTCCTGTTAGCAATAGATAAATTTTCTAATATTGTTATACTATTGTTAGAGTAAATCATGTTTCTGATCAGATCTTGAATGATTCTGAACAAGTCATGATTACTAAAATACTCATGATCAGATCTAATATTGTTATACTTCCTGTCAGCAATAGATCACTTTCTAATATTGTTATACTATTGTTAGAGTAAATCATATTTCTGATCAGATCTTCATTTATTATGGACAAGTCATGATTACAAAGCTTGTTATGTTAGATCTAATATTGTTATACTTCCTATCAGCAGTAGATCATTTTCTAATATCGCTATACTATCGTTAGAGTAAATCATGTTTCTGATCAGATCTTGATTGATTCTGGACAAGTCATGATTACTAAGCTAGTCATGGTCAGATCTAATATTATTGTACTTACTGTCTGCAATAGATCACTTTCTAATATTGTTACGCTATTGTTAGAGTAAATCATGTTTCTGATCAGATCTTGATTTATTCTGGACAAGTCATGATTACAAAGCTTGTCATGTCAGATCTAATATTGTTATACTTCCTATCAGCGGTAGATCATTTTCTAATATCGCTATACTATCGTTAGAGTAAATCATGTTTCTGATCAGATCTTGATTGATTCTGGACAAGTCATGATTACTAAGCAAGTCATGGTCAGATCTAATATTGTTATACTTCCTGTTAGCAGTAGATAAATTTTCTAATATTTTTATACTATTGTTAGAGTAAATCATGTTTCTGATTGGATCTTGATTTATTCCGGACAAGTCAGGATTACTAAGCTAGTCATGGTCATATCTAATATTGTTATACTTCCGGTTAGCTGTAGATAAAGTTTCTAATATTGTTATACTATTGTTAGAGTAAATCATGTTTCTTATCAGATCTTGATTGATTCTGAACAAGTCATGATTACTAAGATACTCACGATCAGATCTAATATTGTTATACTTCCTGTCAGCAATAGATCACTTTCTAATATTGTTATGCTATTGTTAGAGTAATCATATTTCTGATCAGATCTTGATTTATTCTGGACAAGTCATGATTACAAAGCTTGTCATGTCAGATCTAATATTGTTATACTTCCTATCAGCAGTAGATCATTTTCTAATATCGCTATACTATCGTTAGAGTAAATCATGTTTCTGATCAGATCTTGATTGTTCTGGACAAGTCATGATTACTAAGCTAGTCATGGTCAGATCTAATATTGTTATACTTACTGTCTGCAATAGATCACTTTCTAATATTGTTATAGTAAATCATTTTTCTGATCAAATCTTGATTTATTCTAGACAAGTCATGATTACAAAGCTAGTCATCGTTAGATCTAATATTGTTATACTTCCTATCAGCAGTAGATCATTTTTTAATATTGCTATACTATCATTAGAGTAAATCATGTTTCTGATCAGATCTTGATTTATTCTGGACAAGTAATGATTACTAAGCTAGTCATGGTCAGATCTAATATTTTTATACATCCTGTCAGCAGTAGATAAATTTTTAATGTTGTTATACTACTGTTAGAGTAAATCATGTTTCTGATCAGATCTTGATTGATTCTGAACAAGTCATGATTACTTAGATACTCATGATCAGATCTAATATTGTTATACTTCCTGTCAGCAATAGATCATTTTTCTAATATTGTCATAATATTGTTAGAGTAAATCATTTTCTGATCAGATCTTGAATTATTTTGGACAAGTCATGATTACAAAGCTTGTCATGCCATATCTAATATTGTTATACTTCCTATCAGCAGTAGATCATTTTCTAATATCGCTATACTATCGTTAGAGTAAATCATGTTTCTGATCAGATCTTGATTGATTGTGGACAAGTCATGATTACTAAGCTAGTCATGGTCAGATCTAATATTGTTGTACTTACTGTCTGCAATAGATCACTTTCTAATATTGTTACACTATTGTTAGAGTACATCTTGTTTCTGATCAGATCTTGATTTATTCTGGACAAGTCATTATTACAAAGCTAGTCATGGTCAGATATGATATTGTTATACTTCCTGTCAGCAATAGATCATATTCAAATATTGTTATACTATTGTTAGAGTAAATCATGTTTCTGATTGGATCTTGATTTATTCTGGACAAGTCAGGATTACTAAGCTAGTCACGGTCAGATCTAATATTGTTATTCTTCCTGTTAGTAGCAGATAAATTTTCTAATGTTGTTATACTACTGTTAGAGTAAATCATAATTCTAATAAGATCTTGATTGATTCTGAACAAGTCATGATTACTAAGATACTCATGATTAGATCTAATATTGTTATACTTCCTGTCAGCAGTAGATCACTTTCTAATATTGTTATGCTATTGTTAGAGTAAATCATGTTTCTGATCAGATCTTGATTTATTCTGGACAAGTCATGATTACAAAGCTTGTCGTGTCAGATCTAATATTGTTATACTTCCTATCAGCAGTAGATCATTTTCTAATATCGCTATATTATCGTTAGAGTAAATCATGTTTCTGATCAGATCTTGATTGATTCTGGACAAGTCATGATTACTAAGCTAGTCTTGGTCAGATCTAATATTGTTATACTTCCGGTCTATAATAGATCACTTTCTAATATTGTTATACTACTGTTAGAGTAAATCATGTTTCTGATCAGATCTTCATTTATTCTGGACAAGTCATGATTACAAAGCTAGTCGTGGTCAAATATAATATAGTTATACTTCCCGTCAGCAATAGATCATTTTCTAATATTTTTATACTATTGTTAGAGTAAATCATGTTTCTGATTGGATCTTGATTTATTCCGGACAAGTCAGGATTACTAAGCTAGTCATGGTCAGATCTAATATTGTTATACTTCCTGTTAGCAGTAGATAAATTTTCTAATATTGTTATACTATTGTTAGAGTAAATCATGTTTCTGATCAGATCTTGAATGATTCTGAACAAGTCATGATTACAAAAATACTCATGATCAGATCTAATATTGTTATACTTCCTGTCAGCAATAGATCACTTTCTAATATTGTTATACTATTGTTAGAGTAAATCATATTTCTGATCAGATCTTGATTTATTCTGGACAAGTCATGATTACAAAGGTTGTCATGTCTGATCTAATATTGTTATACTTCCTATCAGCAGTAGATCATTTTCTAATATCGCTATACTATCGTTAGAGTAAATCATGTTTCTGGTCAGATCTTGATTGATTCTGGACAAGTCATGATTACTAAGCTAGTCATGGTCAGATCTAATATTGTTATATTTCCTGTCTGTAATAGATCACTTTCTAATATTGTTATACTATTGTTAGAGTAAATCATGTTTCTGATCACATCTTGATTTATTCTTGACAAGTCATGATTACAAAGCTAGTCATCGTCAGATCTAATGTTGTTATACTTCCTATCAGCAGTAGATCATTTTCTAATATTGCTATACTATTGTTAGAGTGAATCATGTTTCTGATCAGATCTTGATTTATTCTGGACAAGTCATGATTACAAAGCTTGTCATGTCAGATATAATATTGTTATACTTCCTATCAGCAGTAGATCATTTTCTAATATCGCTATACTATCGTTAGAGTAAATCATGTTTTTGATCAGATCTTGATTGATTCTGGACTAGTCATGATTACTGAGCTAGTCATGGTCAGATCTAATATTGTTATACTTCCTGTCTGCAATAGATCACTTTCTAATATTGTTATGCTATTGTTAGTGTAAATCATATTTCTGATCAGATCTTGATTTATTCTGGACAAGTCATGATTACAAATCTTGTTATGTCAGATCTAATATTGTTATACTTCCTATCAGCAGTAGATCATTTTCTAATATCGCTATACTATCGTTAGAGTAAATCATGTTTCTGATCAGATCTTGATTGATTATGGACAAGTCATGATTACTAAGCTAGTCATGGTCAGATCTAATATTGTTATACTTCCTGTCTGTAATAGATCACTTTCTAATAATGTTATACTATTGTTAGAGTAAATCATTTTTCTGATCAAATCTTGATTTATTTTGGACAAGTCATGATTACAAAGCTAGTCATCGTCAGATCTAGTATTGTTATACTTCCTATCAGCAGTAGTTCATTTTCTAATATTGCTATACTATCATTAAAGTAAATCATGTTTCTGATCAGATCTTGATTGATTCTGGACAAGTAATGATTACTAAGCTAGTCATGGTCCGATCTAATATTTTTATACTTCCTGTCAGCAGTAGATAAATTTTTAATGTTGTTATACTACTGTTTGAGTAAATCATGTTTCTGATCAGATCTTGATTGTTTCTGAACAATTCATGATTACTGAGATACTCATGATCAGATCTAATATTGTTATACTTCCTGTCAGCAATAAATCACTTTCTAATATTGTTATACTATTGTTAGAGTAAATCATGTTTCTGATCAGATCTTGATTTATTCTGGACAAGTCATGATTACAAAGCTTGTCATGTCAGATCTAATATTGTTATACTTCCTATCAGCAGTAGATCATTTTCTAATATCGCTATACTATCGTTAGAGTAAATCATGTTTTTGATCAGATCTTGATTGATTCTGGACAAGTCATGATTACAAAGCTTGTCATGGTCAGATCTAATATTGTTATACTTCCTGTTAGTAGTAGATAAATTTTCTAATATTTTTATACTATTGTTTGAGTAAATCATGTTTCTGATTGGATCTTGATTTATTCCGGACAAGTCAGGATTACTAAGCTAGTCATGGCCAGATCTAATATTGTTATACTTCCTGTTAGCAGTAGATAAAGTTTCTAATATTGTTATACTATTGTTAGAGTAAATCATGTTTCTTATCAGATCTTGATTGATTCTGAACAAGTCATGATTACTAAGATACTCATGATCATATCTAATTTGTTATACTTCCTGTCAGCAATAGATCACTTTCTAATATTGTTATACTATTGTTAGAGTAAATCATATTTCCGATCAGATCTTGATTTATTCTGGACAAGTCATGATTACAAAGCTTGTCATGTCAGATCTAATATTGTTATACTTCCTATCAGTAGTAGATCATTTTCTAATATCGCTACACTATCGTTAGAGTAAATCATGTTTCTGATCAGATCTTGATTGGTTCTGGACAAATCATGATTACTAAGCTAGTCTTGGTCAGATCTAATATTGTTATACTTCCTGTCTGTAATAGATCACTTTCTAGTATTGTTATACTATTGTTAGAGTAAATCATGTTTCTGATCAAATCTTGATTTATTCTGGACAAGTCATGATTACAAAGCTAGTCATGGTCAGATATAATATTGTTATACTTCCTGTCAGCAATAGATCATTTTCTAATATTTTTATACTATTATTAGAGTAAATCATGTTTCTGATTGGATCTTTATTTATTCCGGACAAGTCAGGATTACTAAGCTAGTCATGGTCAGATCTACTATTGTTATACTTCCTGTTAGCAGTAGATAAATTTTCTAATATTGTTATACTATTGTTAGAGTTAATCATGTTTCTGATCAGATCTTGAATGAATCTGAACAAGTCATGATTACTAAGATACTCATGATCAGATCTAATATTGTTATACTTCCTGTCAGCAATAGATCACTTTCTAATATTGTTATACTATTGTTAGAGTAAATCATATTTCTGATCAGATCTTGATTTATTCTGGACAAGTCATGATTACAAAGCTTGTCATGTCAGATCTAATATTGTTATACTTCCTATCAGCAGTAGATCATTTTCTAATATCGCTATACTATCGTTAGAGTAAATCATGTTTCTGATCAGATCTTAATTGATTCTGGACAAGTCATGATTACAAAGCTAGTCTTGGTCAGATCTAATATTGTTATACTTCCTGTCTGTAATAGATCACTTTCTAATATTGTTATACTATTGTTAGAGTAATCATGTTTCTGATCAGATCTTGATTTATTCTGGACAAGTCATGATTACAAAGCTAGTCATCGTCAGATCTAATATTGTTATACTTCCTATCAGCAGTAGATCATTTTCTAATATTGCTATACTATTGTTAGAGTGAATCATGTTTCTGATCTGATCTTGATTTATTCTGGACATGTCATGATTACAAAGCTTGTCATTTCAGATATAATATTGTTATACTTCCTATCAGCAGTAGATCATTTTCTAATATCGCTATACTATCGTTCGAGTAAATCACGTTTCTGATAAGATCTTGATTGATTCTGGATATGTCATAATTACTAAGCTAGTCTTGGTCAGATCTAATATTGTTATACTTACTGTCTGCAATAGATCACTTTCTAATATTGTTATACTATTGTTAGAGTAAATCATGTTTCTGATCAAATCTTGATTTATTCTGGACATGTCATGATTACAAAGCTTGTCATCGTCAGATCTAATTTTGTTATACTTCCTATCAGCAGTAGATCATTTTCTAATATTGCTATACTATCGTTAGAGTAAATCATGTTTCTGATCAGATCTTGATTGATTCTAGACAAGTCGTGATTACTAAGCTAGTCATGGTCAGATCTAATATTGTTATACTTCCTGTTAGATGTAGATAAATTTTCTAATATTGTTATACTATTGTTAGAGTAAATCATGTTTCTGATCAGATCTTGATTGATTCTGAACAAGTCATGATTACTAAGATACTCATGATCAGATCTAATATTGTTATATACTTCCTGTCAGCAATAGATCACTTTCTAATATTGTTATACTATTGTTAGTGTAAATCATTTTTCTGATCAGATCTTGATTTATTCTGGACAAGTCATGATTACAAAGCTTATTATGTCAGATCTAATATTGTTATACTTCCTATCAGCAGTAGATCATTTTCTAATATCGCTATACTATCGTTAGAGTAAATCATGTTTCTGATCAGATTTTTATTGATTCTGGACAAGTCATGATTACTAAGCTAGTCATGGTCCGATCTAATATTGTTATACTTCCTGTCTGCAATAGATCACTTTCTAATATTGTTATACTATTGTTAGTGTAAATCATATTTCTGATCAGATCTTGATTTATTCTGGACAAGTCATGATTACAAAGCTTGTTATGTCAGATCTAATATTGTTATACTTCCTATCAGCAGTAGATCATTTTCTAATATCGCTATACTATCGTTACAGTAAATCATGTTTCTGATCAGATCTTGATTGATTCTGGACAAGTCATGATTACTAAGCTAGTCATGGTCAGATATAATATTGTTATACTTCCTGCAGCAATAGATCATTTTCTTATATTGTTATACTATCGTTAGAGTAAATCATGTTTCTGATTGGATCTTGATTTATTCCGGACAAGTCAGGATTACTAAGCTAGTCATGGTCAGATATAATATTATTATACTTCCTGTTAGCAGTAGATAAATTTTCTAATATTGTTATACTATTGTTTGAGTAAATCATGTTTCTGATCAGATCTTTAATGATTCTGAACAAGTCATGATTACTAAAATACTCATGATCTGATCTAATATTGTTATACTTACTGCCTGCAATAGATCACTTTCTAATATTGTTACACTATTGTTAGAGTAAATCATGTTTCTGATCAGATCTTGATTTATTCTGGACAAGTCATGATTACAAAGCTTGTCATGTCAGATCTAATATTGTTATACTTCCTATCAGCAGTAGATCATTTTCTATTATCGCTATACTATCGTTAGAGTAAATCATGTTTCTAATCAGATCTTGGTTGATTCTGGACAAGTCATGATTACTAAGCTAGTCATGGTCAGATCTAATATTGTTATACTTCCAGTTAGCAGTAGATAAATTTTCTAATATTTTTATACTATTGTTAGAGTAAATCATGTTTCTGATTTGATCTTGATTTATTCCGGACAAGTAATGATTACTAAGCTAGTCATGGTCAGATCTAATATTGTTATACTTTCTGTTAGCAGTAGATAAAGTTTCTAATATTGTTATACTATTGTCAGAGTAAATCATGTTTCTTATCAGATCTTTATTGATTCTGAACAAGTCATGATTACTAAGATACTAATGATCAGATCTAATATTGTTATACTTCCTATCAGTAGTAGATCATTTTCTAATATTGCTATACTATTGTCAGAGTAAATCATGTTTCTGATCAGATCTTGATTTATTCTGGACAAGTCATGATTACAAAGCTTGTCATGTCAGATCTAATATTGTTATACTTCCTATCAGCAGTAGATCATTTTCTAATATCGCTATACTATCGTTAGAGTAAATCATGTTTCTGATCAGATCTTGTTTGGTTCTGGACAAGTCATGATTACTAAGCTGGTCATGGTCAGATCTAATATTGTTATACTTACTGTCTGCAATAGATCACTTTCTAATATTGTTATACTATTGTTGGAGTAAATCATTTTTCTGATCAAATCTTGATTTATTCTAGACAAGTCTTGATTACAAAGCTAGTCATCGTCAGATCTAATATTGTTATACTTCCTATCAGCAGTAGATCATTTTCTAATATTGCTATACTATCATTAGAGTAAATCATGTTTCTGATCAGATCTTGATTGATTCTGGACATGTAATGATTACTAAGCTAGTCATGGTCAGATCTAATATTTTTATACTTCCTGTCAGCGGTAGACAAATTTTTAATGTTGTTATACTACTGTTAGAGTAAATCATGTTTCTGATCAGATCTTGATTGATTCTGAACAATTCATGATTACTAAGATACTCATTATCAGATCTAATATTGTTATACTTCCTGTCTGCAATAGATCACTTTCTAATATTGTTATACTATTGTTAGAGTAAATCATATTTCTGATCAGATCTTGATTTATTCTGGACGAGTCATGATTACAAAGCTTGTTATGTCAGATCTAATATTGTTATACTTCCTATCAGCAGTAGATCATTTTCTAATATCGCTATACTATCGTTAGAGTAAATCATGTTTCTGATCAGATCTTGATTGTTTCTGGACAAGTCATGATTACTAAGCTAGTCATGGTCAGATCTAATATTGTTATACTTACTGTCTGCAATAGATCACTTTCTTATATTCTTACACTATTGTTAGATTAAATCATGTTTCTGATCAGATCTTGATTTATTCTGGACAAGTCATGATTACAAAGCTTGTCATGTCAGATCTAATATTGTTATACTTCCTATCAGCAGTAGATCATTTTCTAATATCGCTATACTATCGTTAGAGTAAATCATGTTTCTGATCAGATCTTGATTGATTCTGGACAAGTCATGATTACTTAGCTAGTCATGGTCAGATCTAATATTGTTATACTTCCTGTTAGCGGCAGATAAATTTTCTAATGTTTTTATACTATTGTTAGAGTAAATCATGTTTTTGATTGGATCTTGATTTATTCCGGACAAGTCAGGATTACTAAGCTAGTCATTGTCAGATCTAATATTGTTATACTTCCTGTTAGCAGTAGATAAAGTTTCTAATATTGTTATACTATTGTTAGAGTAAATCATGTTTCTTATCAGATCTTGATTGATTCTGAACAAGTCACGATTACTAAGATACTCATGATCAGATCTATTATTGTTATACTTCCTGTCAGCAATAGATCACTTTCTATTATTGTTATACTATTGTTAGAGTAAATCATATTTCTGATCAGATCTTGATTTATTCTGGACAAGTCATGATTACAAAGCTTGTTATGTCAGATCTAATATTGTTATACTTCCTATCAGCAGTAGATCATTTTCTAATATCGCTATACTATCGTTAGAGTAAATCATGTTTCTGATTAGATCTTGATTGATTCTGGACAAGTCATGATTACTAAGCTAGTCATGGTCAGATCTAATATTGTTATACTTACTGTCTGCAATAGATCACTTTCTAATATTGTTACACTATTGTTAGAGTAAATCAAGTTTCTGATCAGATCTTGATTTATTTTGGACAAGTCATGATTACAAAGCTTGTCATGTCAGATCTAATATTGTTATACTTCCTATCAGCAGTAGATCATTTTCTAATATCGCTATACTATCGTTAGAGTAAATCATGTTTCTGATCAGATCTTGATTGATTCTGGACAAGTCATGATTACTAAGCTAGTCATGGTCAGATCTAATATTGTTATACTTCCTGTCTGTAATAGATCACTTTCTAATATTGTTATACTATTGTTAGAGTAAATCATTTTTCTGATCAAATCTTGATTTATTCTGGACAAGTCATGATTACAAAGCTAGTCATCGTCAGATATAATTTTGTTATACTTCATATCAGCAATAGATCATTTTCTAATATTGCTATACTATCATTAGAGTAAATCATGTTTCTGATCAGATCTTGATTGATTCTGGACAAGTAATGATTACTAAGCTAGTCATGGTCAGATATAATATTTTTATACTTCCTGTCAGCAGTAGATAAATTTTTAATGTTGTTATACTACTGTTAGAGTAAATCATGTTTCTGATCAGATCTTGATAGATTCTGAACAATTCATGATAACTGAGATACTCATGATCAGATCTAATATTTTTATACTTCCTGTCAGCAATAAATCACTTTCTAATATTGTTATACTATTGTTAGAATAAATCATGTTTCTGATCAGATCTTGATTTATTCTGGACAAGTCATGATTACAAAGCTTGTCATGTCAGATCTAATATTGTTATACTTCCTATCAGCAGTAGATCATTTTCTAATATCGCTATACTATCGTTAGAGTAAATCATGTTTCTGATCAGATCTTGATTGATTCTGGACAAGTCATGATTACAAAGCTAGTCTTGGTCAGATATAATATTGTTATACTTCCTGTCTGTAATAGATCACTTTCTAATATCGTTATACTATTGTTAGAGTAATCATGTTTCTGATCACATCTTGATTTATTCTTGACAAGTCATGATTACAAAGCTAGTCATCGTTAGATCTAATATTGTTATACTTCCTGTCAGCAGTAGATCATTTTCTAATATTGCTATACTATTGTTAGAGTGAATCATGTTTCTGATCAGATCTTGATTGATTCTGGACAAGTCATGATTACTAAGCTAGTCATGGTCAGATCCAATATTGTTATACTTCCTGTCTGCAATAGATCACTTTCTAATATTGTTATACTATTGTTAGTGTAAATCATAGTTCTGATCAGATCTTGATTTATTCTGGACAAGTCATGATTACAAAGCTTGTTATGTCAGATCTAATATTGTTATACTTCCTATCAGCAGTAGATCATTTTCTAATATCGCTATACTATCATTAGAGTAAAACAAGTTTTTGATCAGATCTTGATTGATTCTGGACAAGTCATGATTACTAAGCTAGTCATGGTCAGATCTAATATTGTTATACTTCCTGTTAGCAATAGATAAATTTTCTAATATTGTTATACTATTGTTAGAGTAAATCATGTTTCTGATCAGATCTTGATTGATTCTGAACAAGTCATGATTACTAAGATACTCATGATCAGATCTAATATTGTTATACTTCCTGTCAGCAATAGATCACTTTCTAATATTGTTATACTATTGTTAGTGTAAATCATATTTCTGATCAGATCTTGATTTATTCTGGACAAGTCATGATTACAAAGCTTGTTATGTCAGATCTAATATTGTTATACTTCTTATCAGCAGTAGATCATTTTCTAATATCGCTATACTATCGTTAGAGTAAATCATGTTTCTGATCAGATCTTGATTGATTCTGGACAAGTCATGATTACTAAGCTATTCATGGTCAGATATAATATTGTTATACTTCCTGCAGCAATAGATCATTTTCTTATATTGTTATACTATTGTTAGAGTAAATCATATTTCTGATTGGATCTTGATTTATTCCGGACAAGTCAGGATTACTAAGCTAGTCATGGTCAGATCTAATATTGTTATACTTCCTGCTAGCAGTAGATAAATTTTCTAATATTGTTATACTATTGTTAGAGTAAATCATGTTTCTGATCAGATCTTGAATGATTCTGAACAAGTCATGATTACTAAAATACTCATGATCAGTTCTAATATTGTTATACTTCCTGTCAGTAATAGATCACTTTCTAATATTGTTACACTATTGTTAGAGTAAATCATGTTTCTGATCAGATCTTGATTTATTCTGGACAAGTCATGATTACAAAGCTTGTCATGTCAGATCTAATATTGTTATACTTCCTATCAGCAGTAGATCATTTTCTAATGTCGCTATACTATCGTTAGAGTAAATCATGTTTCTGATCAGATCTTGATTGATTCTGGACAAGTCATGATTACTAAGCAAGTCATGGTCAGATCTAATATTGTTATACTTCCTGTTAGCAGTAGATAAATTTTCTAATATTTTTATACTATTGTTAGAGTAAATCATGTTTCTGATTGGATCTTGATTTATTCCGGACAAGTCAGGATTACTAAGCTAGTCATGGTCATATCTAATATTGTTATACTCCCGGTTAGCTGTAGATAAAGTTTCTAATATTGTTATACTATTGTTAGAGTAAATCATGTTTCTTATCAGATCTTGATTGATTATGAACAAGTCATGATTACTAAGATACTCACGATCAGATCTAATATTGTTATACTTCCTGTCAGCAATAGATCACTTTCTAATATTCTTATGCTATTGTTAGAGTAATCATATTTCTGATCAGATCTTGATTTATTCTGGACAAGTCATGATTACAAAGCTTGTCATGTCAGATCTAATATTGTTATACTTCCTATCAGCAGTAGATCATTTTCTAATATCGCTATACAATCGTTAGAGTAAATCATGTTTCTGATCAGATCTTGATTGGTTCTGGACAAGTCATGATTACTAAGCTAGTCATGGTCAGATCTAATATTGTTATACTTACTGTCTGCAATAGATCACTTTCTAATATTGTTATATTATTGTTATAGTAAATCATTTTTCTGATCAAATCTTGATTTATTCTAGACAAGTCATGATTACAAAGCTAGTCATCGTTAGATCTAATATTGTTATACTTCCTATCAGCAGTAGATCATTTTTTAATATTGCTATACTATCATTAGAGTAAATCACGTTTCTGATCAGATCTTGATTTATTCTGGACAAGTAATGATTACTAAGCTAGTCATGGTCAGATCTAATATTTTTATACTTCCTGTCAGCAGTAGATAAATTTTTAATGTTGTTATACTACTGTTAGAGTAAATCATGTTTCTGATCAGATCTTGATTGATTCTGAACATATCATGATTACTGAGATACTCATGATCAGATCTAATATTGTTATACTTCCTGTCAGCAATAAATCACTTTCTAATATTGTTATACTATTGTTAGAGTAAATCATGTTTCTGATCTGATCTTGATTTAATCTGGACAAGTCATGATTACAAAGCTTGTCATGTCAGATCTAATATTGTTATACTTCCTATCAGGAGTAGATCATTTTCTAATATCGCTATACTATCGTTAGAGTAAATCATGTTTTTGATCAGATCTTGATTGATTCTGGACAAGTCATGATTACTAAGCTAGTCATGGTCAGATCTAATATTGTTATACTTCCTGTCTGCAATAGATCACTTTCTAATATTGTTATACTATTGTTTGTGTAAATCATATTTCTGATTAGATCTTGATTTATTCTGGACAAGTCATGATTCGAAGCTTGTTATGTCAGATCTAATATTGTTATACTTCCTATCAGCAGTAGATCATTTTCTAATATCGCTATACTATCGTTAGAGTAAATCATGTTTCTGATAAAATCTTGATTGATTCTGGACAAGTCATGACTACTAAGCTAGTCATGGTCAGATCTAATATTGTTATACTTACTGTCTGCAATAGATCACTTTCTAATATTGTTACACTATTGTTAGAGTAAATCATGTTTCTGATCAGATCTTGATTTATTCTGGACAAGTCATGATTACAAAGCTTGTCATGTCAGATCTAATATTGTTATACTTCCTATCAGCAGTAGATCATTTTCTAATATCGCTATACTATCGTTAGAGTAAATTATGTTTCTGATCAGATCTTGATTGATTCTGGACAAGTCATGATTACTAAGCTAGTCATGGTCAGATCTAATATTGTTATACTTCCTGTTAGCAGTAGATAAATTTTCTAATATTTTTATACTATTGTTAGAGTAAATCATGTTTCTGATTGGATCTTGATTTATTCCGGACAAGTCAGGATTACTAAGCTAGTCATGGCCAGATCTAATATTGTTATACTTCCTGTTAGCAGTAGATAAAGTTTCTAATATTGTTATACTATTGTTAGAGTAAATCACGTTTCTTATCAGATCTTGATTGATTCTGAACAAGTCATGATTACTAAGATACTCATGATCATATCTAATTTGTTATACTTCCTGTCAGCAATAGATCACTTTCTAATATTGTTATACTATTGTTAGAGTAAATCATATTTCTGATCAGATCTTGATTTATTCTGGACAAGTCATGATTACAAAGCTTGTCATGTCAGATCTAATATTGTTATACTTCCTATCAGTAGTAGATCATTTTCTAATATCGCTATACTATCGTTAGAGTAAATCATGTTTCTGATCAGATCTTGATTGGTTCTGGACAAATCATGATTACTAAGCTAGTCTTGGTCAGATCTAATATTGTTATACTTCCTGTCTGTAATAGATCACTTTCTAGTATTGTTATACTATTGTTAGAGTAAATCATGTTTCTGATCAGATCTTGATTTATCCTGGACAAGTCATGATTACAAAGCTAGTCATGGTCAGATATAATATTGTTATACTTCCTGTCAGCAATAGATCATTTTCTAATATTTTTATACTATTATTAGAGTAAATCATGTTTCTGATTGGATCTTTATTTATTCCGGACAAGTCAGGATTACTAAGCTAGTCATGGTCATATCTACTATTGTTATACTTCCTGTTAGCAGTAGATAAATTTTCTAATATTGTTATACTATTGTTAGAGTTAATCATGTTTCTGATCAGATCTTGAATGATTCTGAACAAGTCATGATTACTAAGATACTCATGATCAGATCTAATATTGTTACTGTCAGCAATAGATCACTTTCTAATATTGTTATACTATTGTTAGAGTAAATCATATTTCTGATCAGATCTTGATTTATTCTGGACAAGTCATGATTACAAAGCTTGTCATGTCAGATCTAATATTGTTATACTTCGTATCAGCAGTAGATCATTTTCTAATATCGCTATACTATCGTTAGAGTAAATCATGTTTCTGATCAGATCTTGATTGATTCTGGACAAGTCATGATTACAAAGCTAGTCTTGGTCAGATCTAATATTGTTATACTTCCTGTCTGTAATAGATCACTTTCTAATATTGTTATACTATTGTTAGAGTAATCATGTTTCTGATCACATTTTGATTTATTCTTGACAAGTTATGATTACAAAGCTAGTCATCGTCAGATCTAATATTGTTATACTTCCTATCAGCAGTAGATCATTTTCTAATATTGCTATACTATTGTTAGAGTGAATCATGTTTCTGATCTGATCTTGATTTATTCTGGACATGTCATGATTACAAAGCTTGTCATTTCAGATATAATATTGTTATACTTCCTATCAGCAGTAGATCATTTTCTAATATCGCTATACTATCGTTAGAGTAAATCACGTTTCTGATAAGTTCTTGATTGATTCTGGATATGTCATAATTACTAAGCTAGTCTTGGTCAGATCTAATATTGTTATACTTACTGTCTGCAATAGATCACTTTCTAATATTGTTATACTATTGTTAGAGTAAATCATGTTTCTGATCAAATCTTGATTTATTCTGGACATGTCATGATTACAAAGCTTGTCATCGTCAGATCCAATTTTGTTATACTTCCTATCAGCCGTAGATCATTTTCTAATATTGCTATACTATCGTTAGAGTAAATCATGTTTCTGATCAGATCTTGATTGATTCTAGACAAGTCATGATTACTAAGCTAGTCATGGTCAGATCTAATATTGTTATACTTCCTGTTAGCAGTAGATAAATTTTCTAATATTGTTATACTATTGTTAGAGTAAATCATGTTTCTGATCAGATCTTGATTGATTCTGAACAAGTCATGATTACTAAGATACTCATGATCAGATCTAATATTGTTATACTTCCTGTCAGCAATAGATCACTTCCTATTATTGTTATACTATTGTTAGAGTAAATCATATTTCTGATCAGATCTTGATTTATTCTGGACAAGTCATGATTACAAAGCTTGTTATGTCAGATCTAATATTGTTATACTTCCTATCAGCAGTAGATCATTTTCTAATATCGCTATACTATCGTTAGAGTAAATCATGTTTCTGATCAGATCTTGATTGATTCTGTACAAGTCATGATTACTAAGCTAGTCTTGGTCAGATCCAATATTGTTATACTTCCTGTCTGCAATAGATCACTTTCTAATATTGTTATACTATTGTTATAGTAAATCATATTTCTGATCAGATCTTGATTTATTCTGGACAAGTCATGATTACAAAGCTAGTCATCGTCAGATCTAATATTGTTATACTTCCTATCAGCAGTAGATCATTTTCTAATATTGCTATACTATCATTAGAGTAAATCATGTTTCTGATCATATCTTGATTGGTTCTGGACAAGTAATGATTACTAAGCTAGCCATGGTCAGATCTAATATTTTTGTACTTCCTGTCAGCAGTAGATAAATTTTTATTGTTGTTATACTACTGTTAGAGTAAATCATGTTTTTGATCAGATCTTGATTGATTCTGAACAATTCATGATAACTGAGATACTCATGATCAGATCTAATATTGTTATACTTCCCGTCAGCAATAAATCACTTTGTAATAGTGTTATACTATTGTTAGAGTAAATCATGTTTCTGATCAGAACTTGATTTATTCTGGACAAGTGATGATTACAAAGCTTGTCATGTCAGATCTAATATTGTTATACTTCCTATCAGCAGTAGATCATTTTCTAATATCGCTATACTATCGTTAGAGTAAATCATGTTTTTGATCAGATCTTGATTGATTCTGGACAAGTCATGATTACTAAGCTAGTCATGGTCCGATCTAATATTGTTATACTTCCTGTCTGCAATAGATCACTTTCTAATATTGTTATACTATTGTTAGTGTAAATCATATTTCTGATCAGATCTTGATTTATTCTGGACAAGTTATGATTACAAAGCTTGTTATGTCAGATCTAATATTGTTATACTTCCTATCAGCAGAAGATCATTTTCTAATATCGCTATACTATCGTTAGAGTAAATCATGTTTCTGATCAGATCTTGATTGATTCTGGACAAGTCATGATTACTAAGCTAGTCATGGTCAGATATAATATTGTTATACTTCCTGCAGCAATAGATCATTTTCTTATACTGTTATACTATCGTTAGATTAAATCATGTTTCTGATTGGATCTTGATTTATTCCGGACAAGTCAGGATTACTAAGCTAGTCATGTTTAGATCTAATATTGTTATACTTCCTGTTAGCAGTAGATAAATTTTCTAATATTGTTATACTATTGTTAGAGTAAATCATGTTTCTGATCAGATCTTGAATGATTCTGAACAAGTCATGATTACTAAAATACTCATTATCAGATCTAATATTGTTATACTTACTGTCTGCAATAGATCACTTTCTAATATTGTTACACTATTGTTAGAGTAAATCATATTTCTGATCAGATCTTGATTTATTCTGGACAAGTCATGATTACAAAGCTTGTCATGTCAGATCTAATATTGTTATACTTCCTATCAGCAGTAGATCATTTTCTAATATCGCTATACTATCGTTAGAGTAAATCATGTTTCTGATCAGATCTTGATTTATTCTGGACAAGTCATGATTACAAAGCTAGTCATGGTCAGATATAATATTGTTATACTTCCTGTCAGCAATAGATCATTTTCTAATATTTTTATACTATTGTTAGAGTAAATCATGTTTCTGATTGGATCTTGATTTATTCCGGACAAGTCAGGATTACTAAGCTAGTCATGGTCAGATCTAATATTGTTATACTTCCTGTTAGCAGTAGATAAATTTTTTAATATTGTTATACTATTGTTAGAGTAAATCATGTTTCTGATCAGATCTTGAATGATTCTGAACAAGTCATGATTACTAAGATACTCATGATCAGATCTAATATTGTTATACTTCCTGTCAGCAATAGATCACTTTCTAATATTGTTATACTATTGTTAGAGTAAATCATATTTCTGATCAGATCTTGATTTATTCTGGACAAGTCATGATTACAAGGCTTGTCATGTCAGATCTAATACTGTTATACTTCCTATCAGCAGTAGATCATTTTCTAATATCGCTATACTATCGTTAGAGTAAATCATGTTTCTGATCAGATCTTGATTGATTCTGGACAAGTCATGATTACAAAGCCTGTTATGTCAGATCTAATATTGTTATACTTCCTATCAGCAGTAGATCATTTTCTAATATCGCTATACTATCGTTAGAGTAAATCATGTTTCTGATCAGATCTTGATTGATTCTGGACTAGTCATGATTACTAAGCTAGTCATGGTCAGATCTAATATTGTTATACTTACTGTCTGCAATAGATCACTTTCTAATATTGTTATACAATTGTTAGTGTAAATCATATTTCTGATCAGATCTTGATTTATTCTGGACAAGTCATGATTACAAAGCTTGTTATGTCAGATCTAATATTGTTATACTTCCTATCAGCAGTAGATCATTTTCTAATATCGCTATACTATCGTTAGAGTAAATCATTTTTCTGATCAGATCTTGATTGATTCTGGACAAGTCATGATTACTAAGCTAGTCATGGTTAGATCTAATATTGTTATACTTACTGTCTGCAATAGATCACTTTCTAATATTGTTACACTATTGTTAGAGTAAATCATGTTTCTGATCAAATCTTGATTTATTTTTGACAAGTCATGATTACAAAGCTAGTCATCGTCAGATCTAATTTTGTTATATTTCCTATCAGCAGTAGATCATTTTCTAATATTGCTATACTATCGTTAGAGTAAATCATGTTTCTGATCAGATCTTGATTGATTCTGGACAAGTCATGATTACTAAGCTAGGCATGGTCAGATCTAATATTGTTATACTTCCTGTTAGCAGTAGATAAATTTTCTAATATTGTTATACTATTGTTAGAGTAAATCATGTTTCTTATCAGATTTTGATTGATTCTGAACAAGTCATGATTACTAAGATACTCATGATCAGATCTAATATTGTTATACTTCCTGTCAGCAATAGATCACTTTCTAATATTGTTATACTATTGTTAGAGTAAATCATATTTCTGATCAGATCTTGATTTATTCTGGACAAGTCATGATTACAAAGCTTGTCATGTCAGATCTAATATTGTTATACTTCGTATCAGCAGTAGATCATTTTCTAATATCGCTATACTATCGTTAGAGTAAATCATGTTTCTGATCAGATCTTGATTGATTCTGGACAAGTCATGATTACAAAGCTAGTCTTGGTCAGATATAATATTGTTATACTTCCTGTCTGTAATAGATCACTTTCTAATATTGTTATACTATTGTTAGAGTAATCATGTTTCTGATCACATTTTGATTTATTCTTGACAAGTTATGATTACAAAGCTAGTCATCGTCAGATCTAATATTGTTATACTTCCTATCAGCAGTAGATCATTTTCTAATATTGCTATACTATTGTTAGAGTGAATCATGTTTCTGATCTGATCTTGATTTATTCTGGACATGTCATGATTACAAAGCTTGTCATTTCAGATATAATATTGTTATACTTCCTATCAGCAGTAGATCATTTTCTAATATCGCTATACTATCGTTAGAGTAAATCACGTTTCTGATAAGATCTTGATTGATTCTGGAAATGTCATAATTACTAAGCTAGTCTTGGTCAGATCTAATATTGTTATACTTACTGTCTGCAATAGATCACTTTCTAATATTGTTATACTATTGTTAGAGTAAATCATGTTTCTGATCAAATCTTGATTTATTCTGGACATGTCATGATTACAAAGCTTGTCATCGTCAGATCTAATTTTGTTATACTTCCTATCAGCAGTAGATCATTTTCTAATATTGCTATACTATCGTTAGAGTAAATCATGTTTCTGATCAGATCTTGATTGATTCTAGACAAGTCATGATTACTAAGCTAGTCATGGTCAGATCTAATATTGTTATACTTCCTGTTAGCAGTAGATAAATTTTCTAATATTGTTATACTATTGTTAGAGTAAATCATGTTTCTGATCAGATCTTGATTGATTCTGAACAAGTCATGATTACTAAGATACTCATGATCAGATCTAATATTGTTATACTTCCTGTCAGCAATAGATCACTTTCTAATATTGTTATACTATTGTTAGTGTAAATCATATTTCTGATCAGATCTTGATTTATTCTGGACAAGTCATGATTACAAAGCTTGTTATGTCAGATCTAATATTGTTATACTTCCTATCAGCAGTAGATCATTTTCTAATATCGCTATACTATCGTTAGAGTAAATCATGTTTCTGATCAGATCTTGATTGATTCTGTACAAGTCATGATTACTAAGCTAGTCTTGGTCAGATCCAATATTGTTATACTTCCTGTCTGCAATAGATCACTTTCTAATATTGTTATACTATTGTTATAGTAAATCATATTTCTGATCAGATCTTGATTTATTCTGGACAAGTCATGATTACAAAGCTAGTCATCGTCAGATCTAATATTGTTATACTTCCTATCAGCAGTAGATCATTTTCTAATATTGCTATACTATCATTAGAGTAAATCATGTTTCTGATCATATCTTGATTGGTTATGGACAAGTAATGATTACTAAGCTAGCCATGGTCAGATCTAATATTTTTGTACTTCCTGTCAGCAGTAGATAAATTTTTAATGTTGTTATACTACTGTTAGAGTAAATCATGTTTCTGATCAGATCTTGATAGATTCTGAACAATTCATGATAACTGAGATACTCATGATCAGATCTAATATTGTTATACTTCCCGTCAGCAATAAATCACTTTGTAATAGTGTTATACTATTGTTAGAGTAAATCATGTTTCTGATCAGAACTTGATTTATTCTGGACAAGTGATGATTACAAAGCTTGTCATGTCAGATCTAATATTGTTATACTTCCTATCAGCAGTAGATCATTTTCTAATATCGCTATACTATCGTTAGAGTAAATCATGTTTTTGATCAGATCTTGATTGATTCTGGACAAGTCATGATTACTAAGCTAGTCATGGTCCGATCTAATATTGTTATACTTCCTGTCTGCAATAGATCACTTTCTAATATTGTTATACTATTGTTAGTGTAAATCATATGTCTGATCAGATCTTGATTTATTCTGGACAAGTTATGATTACAAAGCTTGTTATGTCAGATCTAATATTGTTATACTTCCTATCAGCAGAAGATCATTTTCTAATATCGCTATACTATCGTTAGAGTAAATCATGTTTCTGATCAGATCTTGATTGATTCTGGACAAGTCATGATTACTAAGCTAGTCATGGTCAGATATAATATTGTTATACTTCCTGCAGCAATAGATCATTTTCTTATACTGTTATACTATCGTTAGAGTAAATCATGTTTCTGATTGGATCTTGATTTATTCCGGACAAGTCAGGATTACTAAGCTAGTCATGTTTAGATCTAATATTGTTATACTTCCTGTTAGCAGTAGATAAATTTTCTAATATTGTTATACTATTGTTAGAGTAAATCATGTTTCTGATCAGATCTTGAATGATTCTGAACAAGTCATGATTACTAAAATACTCATTATCAGATCTAATATTGTTATACTTACTGTCTGCAATAGATCACTTTCTAATATTGTTACACTATTGTTAGAGTAAATCATATTTCTGATCAGATCTTGATTTATTCTGGACAAGTCATGATTACAAAGCTTGTCATGTCAGATCTAATATTGTTATACTTCCTATCAGCAGTAGATCATTTTCTAATATCGCTATACTATCGTTAGAGTAAATCATGTTTCTGATCAGATCTTGATTTATTCTGGACAAGTCATGATTACAAAGCTAGTCATGGTCAGATATAATATTGTTATACTTCCTGTCAGCAATAGATCATTTTCTAATATTTTTATACTATTGTTAGAGTAAATCATGTTTCTGATTGGATCTTGATTTATTCCGGACAAGTCAGGATTACTAAGCTAGTCATGGTCAGATCTAATATTGTTATACTTCCTGTTAGCAGTAGATAAATTTTTTAATATTGTTATACTATTGTTAGAGTAAATCATGTTTCTGATCAGATCTTGAATGATTCTGAACAAGTCATGATTACTAAGATACTCATGATCAGATCTAATATTGTTATACTTCCTGTCAGCAATAGATCACTTTCTAATATTGTTATACTATTGTTAGAGTAAATCATATTTCTGATCAGATCTTGATTTATTCTGGACAAGTCATGATTACAAGGCTTGTCATGTCAGATCTAATACTGTTATACTTCCTATCAGCAGTAGATCATTTTCTAATATCGCTATACTATCGTTAGAGTAAATCATGTTTCTGATCAGATCTTGATTGATTCTGTACAAGCCATGATTACTAAGCTAGTCTTGGTCAGATCCAATATTGTTATACTTCCTGTCTGCAATAGATCACTTTCTAATAGTGTTATACTATTGTTAGAGTAAATCATGTTTCTGATCAGAACTTGATTTATTCTGGACAAGTCATGATTACAAAGCTTGTCATGTCAGATCTAATATTGTTATACTTCCTATCAGCAGTAGATCATTTTCTAATATCGCTATACTATCGTTAGAGTAAATCATGTTTTTGATCAGATCTTGATTGATTCTGGACAAGTCATGATTACTAAGCTAGTCATGGTCCGATCTAATATTGTTATACTTCCTGTCTGCAATAGATCACTTTCTAATATTGTTATACTATTGTTAGTGTAAATCATATTTCTGATCAGATCTTGATTTATTCTGGACAAGTTATGATTACAAAGCTTGTTATGTCAGATCTAATATTGTTATACTTCCTATCAGCAGAAGATCATTTTCTAATATCGCTATACTATCGTTAGAGTAAATCATGTTTCTGATCAGATCTTGATTGATTCTGGACAAGTCATGATTACTAAGCTAGTCATGTTCAGATCTAATATTGTTATACTTCCCGTCTGTAATAGATCACTTTCTAGTATTGTTATACTATTGTTAGAGTAAATCATGTTTCTGATCAGATCTTGATTTATTCTGGACAAGTCATGATTACAAAGCTAGTCATGGTCAGATATAATATTGTTATACTTCCTGTCAGCAATAGATCATTTTCTAATATTTTTATACTATTGTTAGAGTAAATCATGTTTCTGATTGGATCTTGATTTATTCCGGACAAGTCAGGATTACTAAGCTAGTCATGGTCAGATCTAATATTGTTATACTTCATGTTAGCAGTAGATAAATTTTTTAATATTGTTATACTATTGTTAGAGTAAATCATGTTTCTGATCAGATCTTGAATGATTCTGAACAAGTCATGATTACTAAGATACTCATGATCAGATCTAATATTGTTATACTTCCTGTCAGCAATAGATCACTTTCTAATATTGTTATACTATTGTTAGAGTAAATCATATTTCTGATCAGATCTTGATTTATTCTGGACAAGTCATGATTACAAGGCTTGTCATGTCAGATCTAATACTGTTATACTTCCTATCAGCAGTAGATCATTTTCTAATATCGCTATACTATCGTTAGAGTAAATCATGTTTCTGATCAGATCTTGATTGATTCTGGACAAGTCATGATTACAAAGCCTGTTATGTCAGATCTAATATTGTTATACTTCCTATCAGCAGTAGATCATTTTCTAATATCGCTATACTATCGTTAGAGTAAATCATGTTTCTGATCAGATCTTGATTGATTCTGGACTAGTCATGATTACTAAGCTAGTCATGGTCAGATCTAATATTGTTATACTTACTGTCTGCAATAGATCACTTTCTAATATTGGTATACAATTGTTAGTGTAAATCATATTTCTGATCAGATCTTGATTTATTCTGGACAAGTCATGATTACAAAGCTTGTTATGTCAGATCTAATATTGTTATACTTCCTATCAGCAGTAGATCATTTTCTAATATCGCTATACTATCGTTAGAGTAAATCATTTTTCTGATCAGATCTTGATTGATTCTGGACAAGTCATGATTACTAAGCTAGTCATGGTTAGATCTAATATTGTTATACTTACTGTCTGCAATAGATCACTTTCTAATATTGTTACACTATTGTTAGAGTAAATCATGTTTCTGATCAAATCTTGATTTATTTTTGACAAGTCATGATTACAAAGCTAGTCATCGTCAGATCTAATTTTGTTATATTTCCTATCAGCAGTAGATCATTTTCTAATATTGCTATACTATCGTTAGAGTAAATCATGTTTCTGATCAGATCTTGATTGATTCTGGACAACTCATGATTACTAAGCTAGGCATGGTCAGATCTAATATTGTTATACTTCCTGTTAGCAGTAGATAAATTTTCTAATATTGTTATACTATTGTTAGAGTAAATCATGTTTCTGATCAGATCTTGATTGATTCTGAACAAGTCATGATTACTAAGATACTCATGATCAGATATAATATTGTTATACTTCCTGTCAGCAATAGATCACTTTCTAATATTGTTATACTATTGTTAGTGTAAATCATATTTCTGATCAGATCTTGATTTATTCTGGACAGGTCATGATTACAAAGTTTGTTATGTCAGATCTAATATTGTTATACTTCCTATCAGCAGTAGATCATTTTCTAATATCGCTATACTATCGTTAGAGTAAATCATGTTTCTGATCAGATCTTGATTGATTCTGGACAAGTCATGATTACTAAGCTAGTCATGGTCAGATCCAATATTGTTATACTTCCTGTCTGCAATAGATCACTTTCTAATATTGTTATACTATTGTTAGTGTAAATCATATTTCTGATCAGATCTTGATTTATTCTGGACAAGTCATGATTACAAAGCTTGTTATGTCAGATCTAATATTGTTATACTTCTATCAGCAGTAGATCATTTTCTAATATCGCTATACTATCGTTAGAGTAAATCATGTTTCTGATCAGATCTTGATTGATTCTGGACAAGTCATGATTACAAAGCTAGTCTTGGTCAGATCTAATATTGTTATACTTCCTGTCTGTAATAGAACACTTTCTAATATTGTTATACTATTGTTAGAGTAATCATGTTTCTGATCACATCTTGATTTATTCTTGACAAGTCATGATTACAAAGCTAGTCATCGTCAGATCTAATATTGTTATACTTCCTATCAGTAGTAGATCATTTTCTAATATTGCTATACTATTGTTAGAGTAAATCATGTTTCTGATCAAATCTTGATTTATTCTGGACAAGCCATGATTACAAAGCTTGTCATGTCAGATATAATATTGTTATACTTCCTATCAGCAGTAGATCATTTTCTAATATTGTTACACTATTGTTAGAGTAAATGTTTCTAATCAAATCTTGATTTATTCTGGACAAGTCATGATTACTAAGCTAGTCATGGTTAGATCTAATATTGTTATACTTACTGTCTGCAATAGATCACTTTCTAATATTGTTACACTATTGATAGAGTAAATCATGTTTCTGATCAGATCTTGATTTATTCTGGACAAGTCATGATTACAAAGCTAGTCATGGTCAGATATAATATTGTTATACTTCCTGTCAGCAATAGATCATTTTCTAATATTTTTATACTATTGTTAGAGTAAATCATGTTTCTGATTGGATCTTGATTTATTCCGGACAAGTCAGGATTACTAAGCTAGTCATGGTCAGATCTAATATTGTTATACTTCCTGTTAGCAGTAGATAAAATTTCTAATATTGTTATATTATTGTTAGAGTAAATCATGTTTCTTATCAGATCTTGATTGATTCTGAACAAGTCATGATTACTAAGATACTCATGATCAGATCTAATATTGTTATACTTCCTGTCAGCAATAGATTACTTTCTAATATTGTTATACAATTGTTAGAGTAAATCATATTTCTGATCAGATCTTAATTTATTCTGGACAAGTCATGATTACAAAGCTTGTCATGTCAGATCTAATATTGTAATACTTCCTATCAGCAGTAGATCATTTTCTAATATCGCTATACTATCGTTAGAGTAAATCATGTTTCTGATCAGATCTTGATTGGTTCTGGACAAGTCATGATTACTAAGCTAGTCCTGGTCAGATCTAATATTGTTATACTTCCTGTCTGTAATAGATCACTTTCTAATATTGTTATACTATTGTTAGAGTAAATCATGTTTCTGATCAGATCTTGATTTATTCTGGACAAGTCATGATTACAAAGCTAGTCATGGTCAGATATAATATTGTTATAATTCCTGTCAGCAATAGATCATTTTCTAATATTTTTATACTATTGTTAGAGTAAATCATGTTTCTGATTGGATCTTGATTTATTCCGGACAAGTCAGGATTACTAAGCTAGTCATGGTCAGATCTAATATTGTTATACTTCCTGTTAGCAGTAGATAAATTTTCTAATATTGTTATACTATTGTTAGAGTAAATCCTGTTTCTGATCAGATCTCTAATGATTCTGAACAAGTCATGATTACTAAGATACTCATGATCATATCTAATATTGTTATACTTCCTGTCAGCAATAGATCACTTTCTAATATTGTTATACTATTGTTAGAGTAAATCATATTTCTGATCAGATCTTGATTTATTCTGGACAAGTCATGATTACAAAGCTTGTCATGTCAGATCTAATATTGTTATACTTCCTATCAGCAGTAGATCATTTTCTAATATCGCTATACTATCGTTAGAGTAAATCATGTTTCTGATCAGATCTTGATTCATTCTGGACAAGTCATGATTACTAAGCTAGTCATGGTCAGATCTAATATTGTTATACATCCTATCTGTAATAGATCATTTTCTAATATTTTTATACTATTGTTAGAGTAAATCATGTTTCTGATTGGATCTTGATTTATTCTGGACAAGTCAGGATAACTAAGCTAGTCATGGTCAGATCTAATATTGTTATACTTCCTGTTAGCAGTAGATAAATTTTCTAATATTGTTATACTATTGTTAGAGTAAATCCTGTTTCTGATCAGATCTTGATTTATTCTGGACAAGTCATGATTACAAAGCTTGTTATGTCAGATCTAATATTGTTATACTTCCTATCAGCAGTAGATCATTTTCTAATATCGCTATACTATCGTTAGAGTAAATCATGTTTCTGATCAGATCTTGATTGGTTCTGGACAAGTCATGATTACTAAGCTAGTCTTGGTCAGATCTAATATTGTTATACTTCCTGTCTGTAATAGATCACTTTCTAATATTGTTATACTATGTTAGAGTAAATCATGTTTCTGATCAGATCTTGATTTATTCTGGACAAGTCATGATTACAAAGCTAGTCATGGTCAGATATAATATTGTTATAATTCCTGTCAGCAATAGATCATTTTCTAATATTTTTATACTATTGTTAGAGTAAATCATGTTTCTGATTGGATCTTGATTTATTCCGGACAAGTCAGGATTACTAAGCTAGTCATGGTCAGATCTAATATTGTTATACTTCCTGTTAGCAGTAGATAAATTTTCTAATATTGTTATACTATTGTTAGAGTAAATCCTGTTTCTGATCAGATCTCTAATGATTCTGAACAAGTCATGATTACTAAGATACTCATGATCATATCTAATATTGTTATACTTCCTGTCAGCAATATATCACTTTCTAATATTGTTATACTATTGTTAGAGTAAATCATATTTCTGATCAGATCTTGATTTATTCTGGACAAGTCATGATTACAAAGCTTGTCATGTCAGATCTAATATTGTTATACTTCCTATCAGCAGTAGATCATTTTCTAATATCGCTATACTATCGTTAGAGTAAATCATGTTTCTGATCAGATCTTGATTGGTTCTGGACAAATCATGATTACTAAGCTAGTCTTGGTCAGATCTAATATTGTTATACTTCTTGTCTGTAATAGATCACTTTCTAATATTGTTATACTATTGTTAGAGTAAATCATGTTTCTGATCAGATCTTGATTTATTCTGGACAAGTCATGATTACAAAGCTAGTCATGGTCAGATATAATATTGTTATAATTCCTGTCAGCAATAGATCAATTTCTAATATTTTTATACTATTGTTAGAGTAAATCATGTTTCTGATTGGATCTTGATTTATTCCGGACAAGTCAGGATTACTAAGCTAGTCATGGTCAGATCTAATATTGTTATACTTCCTGTTAGCAGTAGATAAATTTTCTAATATTGTTATACTATTGTTAGAGTAAATCATGTTTCTGATCAGATCTCTAATAATTCTGAACAAGTCATGATTACTAAGATACTAATGATCATATCTAATATTGTTATACTTCCTGTCAGCAATAGATCACTTTCTAATATTGTTATACTATTGTTAGAGTAAATCATATTTCTGATCAGATCTTGATTTATTCTGGACAAGTCATGATTACAAAGCTTGTCATGTCAGATCTAATATTGTTATACTTCCCGTTAGCAGTAGATAAATTTTCTAATATTGTTATACTATTGTTAGAGTAAATCATGTTTCTGATCAGATCTCTAATAATTCTGAACAAGTCATGATTACTAAGATACTCATAATCATATCTAATATTGTTATACTTCCTGTCAGCAATAGATCACTTTCTAATATTGTTATACTATTGTTAGAGTAAATCATATTTCTAATCAGATCTTGATTTATTCTGGACAAGTCATGATTACAAAGCTTGTCATGTCAGATCTAATATTGTTATACTTCCTATCAGTAGTAGATCATTTTCTAATATCGCTATACTATCGTTAGAGTAAATCATGTTTCTGATCAGATTTTGATTGGTTCTGGACAAATCATGATTACTAAGCTTGTCTTGGTCAGATCTAATATTGTTATACTTCCTGTCTGTAATAGATCACTTTCTAGTATTGTTATACTATTGTTAGAGTAAATCATGTTTCTGATCAGATCTTGATTTATTCTGGACAAGTCATGATTACAAAGCTAGTCATGGTCAGATATAATATTGTTATACTTCCTGTCAGCAATAGATCATTTTCTAATATTTTTATACTATTATTAGAGTAAATCATGTTTCTGATTGGATCTTTATTTATTCCGGACAAGTCAGGATTACTAAGCTAGTCATGGTCATATCTACTATTGTTATACTTCCTGTTAGCAGTAGATAAATTTTCTAATATTGTTATACTATTGTTAGAGTTAATCATGTTTCTGATCAGATCTTGAATGATTCTGAACAAGTCATGAGTACTAAGATACTCATGATCAGATCTAATATTGTTATACTTCCTGTCAGCAATAGATCACTTTCTAATATTGTTATACTATTGTTAGAGTAAATCATATTTCTGATCAGATCTTGATTTATTCTGGACAAGTCATGATTACAAAGCTTGTCATGTCAGATCTAATATTGTTATACTTCCTATCAGCAGTAGATCATTTTCTAATATCGCTATACTATCGTTAGAGTAAATCATGTTTCTGATCAGATCTTGATTGATTCTGGACAAGTCATGATTACAAAGCTAGTCTTGGTCAGATCTAATATTGTTATACTTCCTGTCTGTAATAGATCACTTTCTAATATTGTTATACTATTGTTAGAGTAATCATGTTTCTGATCACATCTTGATTTATTCTTGACAAGTTATGATTACAAAGCTAGTCATCGTCAGATCTAATATTGTTATACTTCCTATCAGCAGTAGATCATTTTCTAATATTGCTATACTATTGTTAGAGTGAATCATGTTTCTGATCTGATCTTGATTTATTCTGGACAAGTCATGATTACAAAGCTTGTCATTTCAGATATAATATTGTTATACTTCCTATCAGCAGTAGATCATTTTCTAATATCGCTATACTATCGTTAGAGTAAATCACGTTTCTGATAAGATCTTGATTGATTCTGGATATGTCATAATTACTAAGCTAGTCATGGTCAGATCTAATATTGTTATACTTACTGTCTGCAATAGATCACTTTCTAATATTGTTATACTATTGTTAGAGTAAATCATGTTTCTGATCAAATCTTGATTTATTCTGGACATGTCATGATTACAAAGCTTGTCATCGTCAGATCTAATTTTGTTATACTTCGTATCAGCAGTAGATCATTTTCTAATATTGCTATTCTATCGTTAGAGTAAATCATGTTTCTGATCAGATCTTGATTGATTCTAGACAAGTCATGATTACTAAGCTAGTCATGGTCAGATCTAATATTGTTATACTTCCTGTTAGCAGTAGATAAATTTTCTAATATTGTTATACTATTGTTAGAGTAAATCATGTTTCTGATCAGATCTTGATTGATTCTGAACAAGTCATGATTACTAAGATACTCATGATCAGATCTAATATTGTTATACTTCCTGTCAGCAATAGATCACTTTCTAATATTGTTATACTATTGTTAGTGTAAATCATATTTCTGATCAGATCTTGATTTATTCTGGACAAGTCATGATTACAAAGCTTGTTATGTCAGATCTAATATTGTTATACTTCCTATCAGCAGTAGATCATTTTCTAATATCGCTATACTATCGTTAGAGTAAATCATGTTTCTGATCAGATCTTGATTGATTCTGTACAAGTCATGATTACTAAGCTAGTCTTGGTCAGATCCAATATTGTTATACTTCCTGTCTGCAATAGATCACTTTCTAATATTGTTATACTATTGTTATAGTAAATCATATTTCTGATCAGATCTTGATTTATTCTGGACAAGTCATGATTACAAAGCTAGTCATCGTCAGATCTAATATTGTTATACTTCCTATCAGCAGTAGATCATTTTCTAATATTGCTATACTATCATTAGAGTAAATCATGTTTCTGATCATATCTTGATTGGTTCTGGACAAGTAATGATTACTAAGCTAGCCATGGTCAGATCTAATATTTTTGTACTTCCTGTCAGCAGTAGATAAATTTTTAATGTTGTTATACTACTGTTAGAGTAAATCATGTTTTTGATCAGATCTTGATTGATTCTGAACAATTCATGATAACTGAGATACTCATGATCAGATCTAATATTGTTATACTTCCCGTCAGCAATAAATCACTTTCTAATAGTGTTATACTATTGTTAGAGTAAATCATGTTTCTGATCAGAACTTGATTTATTCTGGACAAGTGATGATTACAAAGCTTGTCATGTCAGATCTAATATTGTTATACTTCCTATCAGCAGTAGATCATTTTCTAATATCGCTATACTATCGTTAGAGTAAATCATGTTTTTGATCAGATCTTGATTGATTCTGGACAAGTCATGATTACTAAGCTAGTCATGGTCCGATCTAATATTGTTATACTTCCTGTCTGCAATAGATCACTTTCTAATATTGTTATACTATTGTTAGTGTAAATCATATTTCTGATCAAATCTTGATTTATTCTGGACAAGTTATGATTACAAAGCTTGTTATGTCAGATCTAATATTGTTATACTTCCTATCAGCAGAAGATCATTTTCTAATATCGCTATACTATCGTTAGAGTAAATCATGTTTCTGATCAGATCTTGATTGATTCTGGACAAGTCATGATTACTAAGCTAGTCATGTTCAGATCTAATATTGTTATACTTCCCGTCTGTAATAGATCACTTTCTAGTATTGTTATACTATTGTTAGAGTAAATCATGTTTCTGATCAGATCTTGATTTATTCTGGACAAGTCATGATTACAAAGCTAGTCATGGTCAGATATAATATTGTTATACTTCCTGTCAGCAATAGATCATTTTCTAATATTTTTATACTATTGTTAGAGTAAATCATGTTTCTGATTGGATCTTGATTTATTCCGGACAAGTCAGGATTACTAAGCTAGTCATGGTCAGATCTAATATTGTTATACTTCCTGTTAGCAGTAGATAAATTTTTTAATATTGTTATACTATTGTTAGAGTAAATCATGTTTCTGATCAGATCTTGAATGATTCTGAACAAGTCATGATTACTAAGATACTCATGATCAGATCTAATATTGTTATACTTCCTGTCAGCAATAGATCACTTTCTAATATTGTTATACTATTGTTAGAGTAAATCATATTTCTGATCAGATCTTGATTTATTCTGGACAAGTCATGATTACAAGGCTTGTCATGTCAGATCTAATACTGTTATACTTCCTATCAGCAGTAGATCATTTTCTAATATCGCTATACTATCGTTAGAGTAAATCATGTTTCTGATCAGATCTTGATTGATTCTGGACAAGTCATGATTACAAAGCCTGTTATGTCAGATCTAATATTGTTATACTTCCTATCAGCAGTAGATCATTTTCTAATATCGCTATACTATCGTTAGAGTAAATCATGTTTCTGATCAGATCTTGATTGATTCTGGACTAGTCATGATTACTAAGCTAGTCATGGTCAGATCTAATATTGTTATACTTACTGTCTGCAATAGATCACTTTCTAATATTGTTATACAATTGTTAGTGTAAATCATATTTCTGATCAGATCTTGATTTATTCTGGACAAGTCATGATTACAAAGCTTGTTAAGTCAGATCTAATATTGTTATACTTCCTATCAGCAGTAGATCATTTTCTAATATCGCTATACTATCGTTAGAGTAAATCATTTTTCTGATCAGATCTTGATTGATTCTGGACAAGTCATGATTACTAAGCTAGTCATGGTTAGATCTAATATTGTTATACTTACTGTCTGCAATAGATCACTTTCTAATATTGTTACACTATTGTTAGAGTAAATCATGTTTCTGATCAAATCTTGATTTATTTTTGACAAGTCATGATTACAAAGCTAGTCATCGTCAGATCTAATTTTGTTATATTTCCTATCAGCAGTAGATCATTTTCTAATATTGCTATACTATCGTTAGAGTAAATCATGTTTCTGATCAGATCTTGATTGATTCTGGACAAGTCATGATTACTAAGCTAGGCATGGTCAGATCTAATATTGTTATACTTCCTGTTAGCAGTAGATAAATTTTCTAATATTGTTATACTATTGTTAGAGTAAATCATGTTTCTGATCAGATCTTGATTGATTCTGAACAAGTCATGATTACTAAGATACTCATGATCAGATATAATATTGTTATACTTCCTGTCAGCAATAGATCACTTTCTAATATTGTTATACTATTGTTAGTGTAAATCATATTTCTGATCAGATCTTGATTTATTCTGGACAAGTCATGATTACAAAGCTTGTTATGTCAGATCTAATATTGTTATACTTCCTATCAGCAGTAGATCATTTTCTAATATCGCTATACTATCGTTAGAGTAAATCATGTTTCTGATCAGATCTTGATTGATTCTGGACAAGTCATGATTACTAAGCTAGTCATGGTCAGATCCAATATTGTTATACTTCCTGTCTGCAATAGATCACTTTCTAATATTGTTATACTATTGTTAGTGTAAATCATATTTCTGATCAGATCTTGATTTATTCTGGACAAGTCATGATTACAAAGCTTGTTATGTCAGATCTAATATTGTTATACTTCTATCAGCAGTAGATCATTTTCTAATATCGCTATACTATCGTTAGAGTAAATCATGTTTCTGATCAGATCTTGATTGATTCTGGACAAGTCATGATTACAAAGCTAGTCTTGGTCAGATCTAATATTGTTATACTTCCTGTCTGTAATAGAACACTTTCTAATATTGTTATACTATTGTTAGAGTAATCATGTTTCTGATCACATCTTGATTTATTCTTGACAAGTCATGATTACAAAACTAGTCATCGTCAGATCTAATATTGTTATACTTCCTATCAGTAGTAGATCATTTTCTAATATTGCTATACTATTGTTAGAGTAAATCATGTTTCTGATCAGATCTTGATTTATTCTGGACAAGTCATGATTACAAAGCTTGTCATGTCAGATATAATATTGTTATACTTCCTATCAGCAGTAGATCATTTTCTAATATTGTTACACTATTGTTAGAGTAAATGTTTCTAATCAAATCTTGATTTATTCTGGACAAGTCATGATTACTAAGCTAGTCATGGTTAGATCTAATATTGTTATACTTACTGTCTGCAATAGATCACTTTCTAATATTGTTACACTATTGATAGAGTAAATCATGTTTCTGATCAGATCTTGATTTATTCTGGACAAGTCATGATTACAAAGCTAGTCATGGTCAGATATAATATTGTTATACTTCCTGTCAGCAATAGATCATTTTCTAATATTTTTATACTATTGTTAGAGTAAATCATGTTTCTGATTGGATCTTGATTTATTCCGGACAAGTCAGGATTACTAAGCTAGTCATGGTCAGATCTAATATTGTTATACTTCCTGTTAGCAGTAGATAAAATTTCTAATATTGTTATACTATTGTTAGAGTAAATCATGTTTCTTATCAGATCTTGATTGATTCTGAACAAGTCATGATTACTAAGATACTCATGATCAGATCTAATATTGTTATACTTCCTGTCAGCAATAGATTACTTTCTAATATTGTTATACAATTGTTAGAGTAAATCATATTTCTGGTCAGATCTTGATTTATTCTGGACTAGTCATGATTACAAAGCTTGTCATGTCAGATCTAATATTGTTATACTTCCTATCAGCAGTAGATCATTTTCTAATATCGCTATACTATCGTTAGAGTAAATCATGTTTCTGATCAGATCTTGATTCATTCTGGACAAGTCATGATTACTAAGCTAGTCATAGTCAGATCTAATATTGTTATACATCCTATCTGTAATAGATCATTTTCTAATATTTTTATACTATTGTTAGAGTAAATCATGTTTCTGATTGGATCTTGATTTATTCTGGACAAGTCAGGATTACTAAGCTAGTCATGGTCAGATCTAATATTGTTATACTTCCTGTTAGCAGTAGATAAATTTTCTAATATTGTTATACTATTGTTAGAGTAAATCCTGTTTCTGATCAGATCTTGATTTATTCTGGACAAGTCATGATTACAAAGCTTGTTATGTCAGATCTAATATTGTTATACTTCCTATCAGCAGTAGATCATTTTCTAATATCGCTATACTATCGTTAGAGTAAATCATTTTTCTGATCAGATCTTGATTGATTCTGGACAAGTCATGATTACTAAGCTAGTCATGGTTAGATCTAATATTGTTATACTTACTGTCTGCAATAGATCACTTTCTAATATTGTTACACTATTGTTAGAGTAAATCATGTTTCTGATCAAATCTTGATTTATTTTTGACAAGTCATGATTACAAAGCTAGTCATCGTCAGATCTAATTTTGTTATATTTCCTATCAGCAGTAGATCATTTTCTAAAATTGCTATACTATCGTTAGAGTAAATCATGTTTCTTATCAGATCTTGATTGATTCTGGACAAGTCATGATTACTAAGCTAGTCATGGTCAGATCTAATATTGTTATACTTCCTGTTAGCAGTAGATAAATTTTCTAATATTGTTATACTATTGTTAGAGTAAATCATGTTTCTGATCAGATCTTGATTGATTCTGAACAAGTCATGATTACTAAGATACTCATGATCAGATATAATATTGTTATACTTCCTGTCAGCAATAGATCACTTTCTAATATTGTTATACTATTGTTAGTGTAAATCATATTTCTGATCAGATCTTGATTTATTCTGGACAAGTCATGATTACAAAGCTTGTTATGTCAGATCTAATATTGTTATACTTCCTATCAGCAGTAGATCATTTTCTAATATCGCTATACTATCGTTAGAGTAAATCATGTTTCTGATCAGATCTTGATTGATTCTGGACAAGTCATGATTACTAAGCTAGTCATGGTCAGATCCAATATTGTTATACTTCCTGTCTGCAATAGATCACTTTCTAATATTGTTATACTATTGTTAGTGTAAATCATATTTCTGATCAGATCTTGATTTATTCTGGACAAGTCATGATTACAAAGCTTGTTATGTCAGATCTAATATTGTTATACTTCTATCAGCAGTAGATCATTTTCTAATATCGCTATACTATCGTTAGAGTAAATCATGTTTCTGATCAGATCTTGATTGATTCTGGACAAGTCATGATTACAAAGCTAGTCTTGGTCAGATCTAATATTGTTATACTTCCTGTCTGTAATAGAACACTTTCTAATATTGTTATACTATTGTTAGAGTAATCATGTTTCTGATCACATCTTGATTTATTCTTGACAAGTCATGATTACAAAGCTAGTCATCGTCAGATCTAATATTGTTATACTTCCTATCAGTAGTAGATCATTTTCTAATATTGCTATACTATTGTTAGAGTAAATCATGTTTCTGATCAGATCTTGATTTATTCTGGACAAGTCATGATTACAAAGCTTGTCATGTCAGATATAATATTGTTATACTTCCTATCAGCAGTAGATCATTTTCTAATATTGTTACACTATTGTTAGAGTAAATGTTTCTAATCAAATCTTGATTTATTCTGGACAAGTCATGATTACTAAGCTGGTCATGGTTAGATCTAATATTGTTATACTTACTGTCTGCAATAGATCACTTTCTAATATTGTTACACTATTGTTAGAGTAAATCATGTTTCTGATCAGATCTTGATTTATTCTGGACAAGTCATGATTACAAAGCTAGTCATGGTCAGATATAATATTGTTATACTTCCTGTCAGCAATAGATCATTTTCTAATATTTTTATACTATTGTTAGAGTAAATCATGTTTCTGATTGGATCTTGATTTATTCCGGACAAGTCAGGATTACTAAGCTAGTCATGGTCAGATCTAATATTGTTATACTTCCTGTTAGCAGTAGATAAAATTTCTAATATTGTTATACTATTGTTAGAGTAAATCATGTTTCTTATCAGATCTTGATTGATTCTGAACAAGTCATGATTACTAAGATACTCATGATCAGATCTAATATTGTTATACTTCCTGTCAGCAATAGATTACTTTCTAATATTGTTATACAATTGTTAGAGTAAATCATATTTCTGATCAGATCTTGATTTATTCTGGACAAGTCATGATTACAAAGCTTGTCATGTCAGATCTAATATTGTAATACTTCCTATCAGCAGTAGATCATTTTCTAATATCGCTATACTATCGTTAGAGTAAATCATGTTTCTGATCAGATCTTGATTGGTTCTGGACAAGTCATGATTACTAAGCTAGTCTTGGTCAGATCTAATATTGTTATACTTCCTGTCTGTAATAGATCACTTTCTAATATTGTTATACTATTGTTAGAGTAAATCATGTTTCTGATCAGATCTTGATTTATTCTGGACAAGTCATGATTACAAAGCTAGTCATGGTCAGATATAATATTGTTATAATTCCTGTCAGCAATAGATCATTTTCTAATATTTTTATACTATTGTTAGAGTAAATCATGTTTCTGATTGGATCTTGATTTATTCCGGACAAGTCAGGATTACTAAGCTAGTCATGGTCAGATCTAATATTGTTATACTTCCTGTTAGCAGTAGATAAATTTTCTAATATTGTTATACTATTGTTAGAGTAAATCCTGTTTCTGATCAGATCTCTAATGATTCTGAACAAGTCATGATTACTAAGATACTCATGATCATATCTAATATTGTTATACTTCCTGTCAGCAATAGATCACTTTCTAATATTGTTATACTATTGTTAGAGTAAATCATATTTCTGATCAGATCTTGATTTATTCTGGACAAGTCATGATTACAAAGCTTGTCATGTCAGATCTAATATTGTTATACTTCCTATCAGCAGTAGATCATTTTCTAATATCGCTATACTATCGTTAGAGTAAATCATGTTTCTGATCAGATCTTGATTGGTTCTGGACAAATCATGATTACTAAGCTAGTCTTGGTCAGATCTAATATTGTTATACTTCTTGTCTGTAATAGATCACTTTCTAATATTGTTATACTATTGTTAGAGTAAATCATGTTTCTGATCAGATCTTGATTTATTCTGGACAAGTCATGATTACAAAGCTAGTCATGGTCAGATATAATATTGTTATAATTCCTGTCAGCAATAGATCAATTTCTAATATTTTTATACTATTGTTAGAGTAAATCATGTTTCTGATTGGATCTTGATTTATTCCGGACAAGTCAGGATTACTAAGCTAGTCATGGTCAGATCTAATATTGTTATACTTCCTGTTAGCAGTAGATAAATTTTCTAATATTGTTATACTATTGTTAGAGTAAATCATGTTTCTGATCAGATCTCTAATAATTCTGAACAAGTCATGATTACTAAGATACTCATGATCATATCTAATATTGTTATACTTCCTGTCAGCAATAGATCACTTTCTAATATTGTTATACTATTGTTAGAGTAAATCATATTTCTGATCAGATCTTGATTTATTCTGGACAAGTCATGATTACAAAGCTTGTCATGTCAGATCTAATATTGTTATACTTCCTGTTAGCAGTAGATAAATTTTCTAATATTGTTATACTATTGTTAGAGTAAATCATGTTTCTGATCAGATCTCTAATAATTCTGAACAAGTCATGATTACTAAGATACTCATAATCATATCTAATATTGTTATACTTCCTGTCAGCAATAGATCACTTTCTAATATTGTTATACAATTGTTAGAGTAAATCATATTTCTGATCAGATCTTGATTTATTCTGGACAAGTCATGATTACAAAGCTTGTCATGTCAGATCTAATATTGTTATACTTCCTATCAGTAGTAGATCATTTTCTAATATCGCTATACTATCGTTAGAGTAAATCATGTTTCTGATCAGATTTTGATTGGTTCTGGACAAATCATGATTACTAAGCTAGTCTTGGTCAGATCTAATATTGTTATACTTCCTGTCTGTAATAGATCACTTTCTAGTATTGTTATACTATTGTTAGAGTAAATCATGTTTCTGATCAGATCTTGATTTATTCTGGACAAGTCATGATTACAAGCTAGTCATGGTCAGATATAATATTGTTATACTTCCTGTCAGCAATAGATCATTTTCTAATATTTTTATACTATTATTAGAGTAAATCATGTTTCTGATTGGATCTTTATTTATTCCGGACAAGTCAGGATTACTAAGCTAGTCATGGTCATATCTACTATTGTTATACTTCCTGTTAGCAGTAGATAAATTTTCTAATATTGTTATACTATTGTTAGAGTTAATCATGTTTCTGATCAGATCTTGAATGATTCTGAACAAGTCATGATTACTAAGATACTCATGATCAGATCTAATATTGTTATACTTCCTGTCAGCAATAGATCACTTTCTAATATTGTTATACTATTGTTAGAGTAAATCATATTTCTGATCAGATCTTGATTTATTCTGGACAAGTCATGATTACAAAGCTTGTCATGTCAGATCTAATATTGTTATACTTCCTATCAGCAGTAGATCATTTTCTAATATCGCTATACTATCGTTAGAGTAAATCATGTTTCTGATCAGATCTTGATTGATTCTGGACAAGTCATGATTACAAAGCTAGTCTTGGTCAGATCTAATATTGTTATACTTCCTGTCTGTAATAGATCACTTTCTAATATTGTTATACTATTGTTAGAGTAATCATGTTTCTGATCACATCTTGATTTATTCTTGACAAGTTATGATTACAAAGCTAGTCATCGTCAGATCTAATATTGTTATACTTCCTATCAGCAGTAGATCATTTTCTAATATTGCTATACTATTGTTAGAGTGAATCATGTTTCTGATCTGATCTTGATTTATTCTGGACAAGTCATGATTACAAAGCTTGTCATTTCAGATATAATATTGTTATACTTCCTATCAGCAGTAGATCATTTTCTAATATCGCTATACTATCGTTAGAGTAAATCACGTTTCTGATAAGATCTTGATTGATTCTGGATATGTCATAATTACTAAGCTAGTCATGGTCAGATCTAATATTGTTATACTTACTGTCTGCAATAGATCACTTTCTAATATTGTTATACTATTGTTAGAGTAAATCATGTTTCTGATCAAATCTTGATTTATTCTGGACATGTCATGATTACAAAGCTTGTCATCGTCAGATCTAATTTTGTTATACTTCCTATCAGCAGTAGATCATTTTCTAATATTGCTATTCTATCGTTAGAGTAAATCATGTTTCTGATCAGATCTTGATTGATTCTAGACAAGTCATGATTACTAAGCTAGTCATGGTCAGATCTAATATTGTTATACTTCCTGTTAGCAGTAGATAAATTTTCTAATATTGTTATACTATTGTTAGAGTAAATCATGTTTCTGATCAGATCTTGATTGATTCTGAACAAGTCATGATTACTAAGATACTCATGATCAGATCTAATATTGTTATACTTCCTGTCAGCAATAGATCACTTTCTAATATTGTTATACTATTGTTAGTGTAAATCATATTTCTGATCAGATCTTGATTTATTCTGGACAAGTCATGATTACAAAGCTTGTTATGTCAGATCTAATATTGTTATACTTCCTATCAGCAGTAGATCATTTTCTAATATCGCTATACGATCGTTAGAGTAAATCATGTTTCTGATCAGATCTTGATTGATTCTGTACAAGTCATGATTACTAAGCTAGTCTTGGTCAGATCCAATATTGTTATACTTCCTGTCTGCAATAGATCACTTTCTAATATTGTTATACTATTGTTATAGTAAATCATATTTCTGATCAGATCTTGATTTATTCTGGACAAGTCATGATTACAAAGCTAGTCATCGTCAGATCTAATATTGTTATACTTCCTATCAGCAGTAGATCATTTTCTAATATTGCTATACTATCATTAGAGTAAATCATGTTTCTGATCATATCTTGATTGGTTCTGGACAAGTAATGATTACTAAGCTAGCCATGGTCAGATCTAATATTTTTGTACTTCCTGTCAGCAGTAGATAAATTTTTAATGTTGTTATACTACTGTTAGAGTAAATCATGTTTTTGATCAGATCTTGATTGATTCTGAACAATTCATGATAACTGAGATACTCATGATCAGATCTAATATTGTTATACTTCCCGTCAGCAATAAATCACTTTCTAATAGTGTTATACTATTGTTAGAGTAAATCATGTTTCTGATCAGAACTTGATTTATTCTGGACAAGTGATGATTACAAAGCTTGTCATGTCAGATCTAATACTGTTATACTTCCTATCAGCAGTAGATCATTTTCTAATATCGCTATACTATCGTTAGAGTAAATCATGTTTTTGATCAGATCTTGATTGATTTGTGACAAGTTATGATTACTAAGCTAGTCATGGTCCGATCTAATATTGTTATACTTCCTGTCTGCAATAGATCACTTTCTAATATTGTTATACTATTGTTAGTGTAAATCATATTTCTGATCAGATCTTGATTTATTCTGGACAAGTTATGATTACAAAGCTTGTTATGTCAGATCTAATATTGTTATACTTCCTATCAGCAGAAGATCATTTTCTAATATCGCTATACTATCGTTAGAGTAAATCATGTTTCTGATCAGATCTTGATTGATTCTGGACAAGTCATGATTACTAAGCTAGTCATGTTCAGATCTAATATTGTTATACTTCCCGTCTGTAATAGATCACTTTCTAGTATTGTTATACTATTGTTAGAGTAAATCATGTTTCTGATCAGATCTTGATTTATTCTGGACAAGTCATGATTACAAAGCTAGTCATGGTCAGATATAATATTGTTATACTTCCTGTCAGCAATAGATCATTTTCTAATATTTTTATACTATTGTTAGAGTAAATCATGTTTCTGATTGGATCTTGATTTATTCCGGACAAGTCAGGATTACTAAGCTAGTCATGGTCAGATCTAATATTGTTATACTTCCTGTTAGCAGTAGATAAATTTTCTAATATTGTTATACTATTGTTAGAGTTAATCATGTTTCTGATCAGATCTTGAATGATTCTGAACAAGTCATGATTACTAAGATACTCATGATCAGATCTAATATTGTTATACTTCCTGTCAGCAATAGATCACTTTCTAATATTGTTATACTATTGTTAGAGTAAATCATATTTCTGATCAGATCTTGATTTATTCTGGACAAGTCATGATTACAAAGCTTGTCATGTCAGATCTAATATTGTTATACTTCCTATCAGCAGTAGATCATTTTCTAATATCGCTATACTATCATTAGAGTAAATCATGTTTCTGATCAGATCTTGATTTATTCTGGACAAGTCATGATTACAAAGCTAGTCTTGGTCAGATCTAATATTGTTATACTTCCTGTCTGTAATAGATCACTTTCTAATATTGTTATACTATTGTTAGAGTAATCATGTTTCTGATCACATCTTGATTTAATCTTGACAAGTTATGATTACAAAGCTAGTCATCGTCAGATCTAATATTGTTATACTTCCTATCAGCAGTAGATCATTTTCTAATATTGCTATACTATTGTTAGAGTGAATCATGTTTCTGATCTGATCTTGATTTATTCTGGACAAGTCATGATTACAAAGCTTGTCATTTCAGATATAATATTGTTATACTTCCTATCAGCAGTAGATCATTTTCTAATATCGCTATACTATCGTTAGAGTAAATCACGTTTCTGATAAGATCTTGATTGATTCTGGATATGTCATAATTACTAAGCTAGTCATGGTCAGATCTAATATTGTTATACTTACTGTCTGCAATAGATCACTTTCTAATATTGTTATACTATTGTTAGAGTAAATCATGTTTCTGATCAAATCTTGATTTATTCTGGACATGTCATGATTACAAAGCTTGTCATCGTCAGATCTAATTTTGTTATACTTCCTATCAGCAGTAGATCATTTTCTAATATTGCTATTCTATCGTTAGAGTAAATCATGTTTCTGATCAGATCTTGATTGATTCTAGACAAGTCATGATTACTAAGCTAGTCATGGTCAGATCTAATATTGTTATACTTCCTGTTAGCAGTAGATAAATTTTCTAATATTGTTATACTATTGTTAGAGTAAATCATGTTTCTGATCAGATCTTGATTGATTCTGAACAAGTCATGATTACTAATATACTCATGATCAGATCTAATATTGTTATACTTCCTGTCAGCAATAGATCACTTTCTAATATTGTTATACTATTGTTAGTGTAAATCATATTTCTGATCAGATCTTGATTTATTCTGGACAAGTCATGATTACAAAGCTTGTTATGTCAGATCTAATATTATTATACTTCCTATCAGCAGTAGATCATTTTCTAATATCGCTATACTATCGTTAGAGTAAATCATGTTTTTGATCAGATCTTGATTGATTCTGGACAAGTCATGATTACTAAGCTAGTCATGGTCCGATCTAATATTGTTATACTTCCTGTCTGCAATAGATCACTTTCTAATATTGTTATACTATTGTTAGTGTAAATCATATTTCTGATCAGATCTTGATTTATTCTGGACAAGTTATGATTACAAAGCTTGTTATGTAAGATCTAATATTGTTATACTTCCTATCAGCAGAAGATCATTTTCTAATATCGCTATACTATCGTTAGAGTAAATCATGTTTCTGATCAGATCTTGATTGATTCTGGACAAGTTATGATTACTAAGCTAGTCATGGTCAGATATAATATTGTTATACTTCCTGCAGCAATAGATCATTTTCTTATACTGTTATACTATCTTTAGAGTAAATCATGTTTCTGATTGGATCTTGATTTATTCCGGACAAGTCAGGATTACTAAGCTAGTCATGTTTAGATCTAATATTGTTATACTTCCTGTTAGCAGTAGATAAATTTTCTAATATTGTTATACTATTGTTAGAGTAAATCATGTTTTTGATCAGATCTTGAATGATTCTGAACAAGTCATGATTACTAAAATACTCATGATCAGATCTAATATAGTTATACTTACTGTGTGCAATAGATCACTTTCTAATATTGTTACACTATTGTTAGAGTAAATCATGTTTCTGATCAGATCTTGATTTATTCTGGACAAGTCATGATTACAAAGCTTGTCATGTCAGATCTAATATTGTTATACTTCCTATCAGCAGTAGATCATTTTCTAATATCGCTATACTATCGTTAGAGTAAATCATGTTTCTGATCAGATCTTGATTTATTCTGGACAAGTCATGATTACAAAGCTAGTCATGGTCAGATATAATATTGTTATACTTCCTGTCAGCAATAGATCATTTTCTAATATTTTTATACTATTGTTAGAGTAAATCATGTTTCTGATTGGATCTTGATTTATTCCGGACAAGTCAGGATTACTAAGCTAGTCATGGTCAGATCTAATATTGTTATACTTCCTGTTAGCAGTAGATAAATTTTCTAATATTGTTATACTATTGTTAGAGTAAATCATGTTTCTGATCAGATCTTGAATGATTCTGAACAAGTCATGATTACTAAGATACTCATGATCAGATCTAATATTGTTATACTTCCTGTCAGCAATAGATCACTTTCTAATATTGTTATACTATTGTTAGAGTAAATCATATTTCTGATCAGATCTTGATTTATTCTGGACAAGTCATGATTACAAGGCATGTCATGTCAGATCTAATACTGTTATACTTCCTATCAGCAGTAGATCATTTTCTAATATCGCTATACTATCGTTAGAGTAAATCATGTTTCTGATCAGATCTTGATTGATTCTGGACAAGTCATGATTACAAAGCCTGTTATGTCAGATCTAATATTGTTATACTTCCTATCAGCAGTAGATCATTTTCTAATATCGCTATACTATCGTTAGAGTAAATCATGTTTCTTATCAGATCTTGATTGATTCTGGACTAGTCATGATTACTAAGCTAGTCATGGTCAGATCTAATATTGTTATACTTACTGTCTGCAATAGATCACTTTCTAATATTGTTATACTATTGTTAGTGTAAATCATATTTCTGATCAGATCTTGATTTATTCTGGACAAGTCATGATTACAAAGCTAGTCTTGGTCAGATCCAATATTGTTATACTTCCTGTCTGCAATAGATCACTTTCTAATATTGTTATACTATTGTTATAGTAAATCATATTTCTGATCAGATCTTGATTTATTCTGGACAAGTCATGATTACAAAGCTAGTCATCGTCAGATCTAATATTGTTATACTTCCTATCAGCAGTAGATCATTTTCTAATATTGCTATACTATCATTAGAGTAAATCATGTTTCTGATCATATCTTGATTGGTTATGGACAAGTAATGATTACTAAGCTAGCCATGGTCAGATCTAATATTTTTGTACTTCCTGTCAGCAGTAGATAAATTTTTAATGTTGTTATACTACTGTTAGAGTAAATCATGTTTTTGATCAGATCTTGATTGATTCTGAACAATTCATGATAACTGAGATACTCATGATCAGATCTAATATTGTTATACTTCCCGTCAGCAATAAATCACTTTCTAATAGTGTTATACTATTGTTAGAGTAAATCATGTTTCTGATCAGAACTTGATTTATTCTGGACAAGTGATGATTACAAAGCTTGTCATGTCAGATCTAATATTGTTATACTTCCTATCAGCAGTAGATCATTTTCTAATATCGCTATACTATCGTTAGAGTAAATCATGTTTTTGATCAGATCTTGATTGATTCTGGACAAGTCATGATTACTAAGCTAGTCATGGTCCGATCTAATATTGTTATACTTCCTGTCTGCAATAGATCACTTTCTAATATTGTTATACTATTGTTAGTGTAAATCATATTTCTGATCAGATCTTGATTTATTCTGGACAAGTTATGATTACAAAGCTTGTTATGTCAGATCTAATATTGTTATACTTCCTATCAGCAGAAGATCATTTTCTAATATCGCTATACTATCGTTAGAGTAAATCATGTTTCTGATCAGATCTTGATTGATTCTGGACAAGTCATGATTACTAAGCTAGTCATGTTCAGATCTAATATTGTTATACTTCCCGTCTGTAATAGATCACTTTCTAGTATTGTTATACTATTGTTAGAGTAAATCATGTTTCTGATCAGATCTTGATTTATTCTGGACAAGTCATGATTACAAAGCTAGTCATGGTCAGATATAATATTGTTATACTTCCTGTCAGCAATAGATCATTTTCTAATATTTTTATACTATTATTAGAGTAAATCATGTTTCTGATTGGATCTTTATTTATTCCGGACAAGTCAGGATTACTAAGCTAGTCATGGTCATATCTACTATTGTTATACTTCCTGTTAGCAGTAGATAAATTTTCTAATATTGTTATACTATTGTTAGAGTTAATCATGTTTCTGATCAGATCTTGAATGATTCTGAACAAGTCATGATTACTAAGATACTCATGATCAGATCTAATATTGTTATACTTCCTGTCAGCAATAGATCACTTTCTAATATTGTTATACTATTGTTAGAGTAAATCATATTTCTGATCAGATCTTGATTTATTCTGGACAAGTCATGATTACAAAGCTTGTCATGTCAGATCTAATATTGTTATACTTCCTATCAGCAGTAGATCATTTTCTAATATCGCTATACTATCATTAGAGTAAATCATGTTTCTGATCAGATCTTGATTGATTCTGGACAAGTCATGATTACAAAGCTAGTCTTGGTCAGATCTAATATTGTTATACTTCCTGTCTGTAATAGATCACTTTCTAATATTGTTATACTATTGTTAGAGTAATCATGTTTCTGATCACATCTTGATTTAATCTTGACAAGTTATGATTACAAAGCTAGTCATCGTCAGATCTAATATTGTTATACTTCCTATCAGCAGTAGATCATTTTCTAATATTGCTATACTATTGTTAGAGTGAATCATGTTTCTGATCTGATCTTGATTTATTCTGGACAAGTCATGATTACAAAGCTTGTCATTTCAGATATAATATTGTTATACTTCCTATCAGCAGTAGATCATTTTCTAATATCGCTATACTATCGTTAGAGTAAATCACGTTTCTGATAAGATCTTGATTGATTCTGGATATGTCATAATTACTAAGCTAGTCATGGTCAGATCTAATATTGTTATACTTACTGTCTGCAATAGATCACTTTCTAATATTGTTATACTATTGTTAGAGTAAATCATGTTTCTGATCAAATCTTGATTTATTCTGGACATGTCATGATTACAAAGCTTGTCATCGTCAGATCTAATTTTGTTATACTTCCTATCAGCAGTAGATCATTTTCTAATATTGCTATTCTATCGTTAGAGTAAATCATGTTTCTGATCAGATCTTGATATATTCTAGACAAGTCATGATTACTAAGCTAGTCATGGTCAGATCTAATATTGTTATACTTCCTGTTAGCAGTAGATAAATTTTCTAATATTGTTATACTATTGTTAGAGTAAATCATGTTTCTGATCAGATCTTGATTGATTCTGAACAAGTCATGATTACTAAGATACTCATGATCAAATCTAATATTGTTATACTTCCTGTCAGCAATAGATCACTTTCTAATATTGTTATACTATTGTTAGTGTAAATCATATTTCTGATCAGATCTTGATTTATTCTGGACAAGTCATGATTACAAAGCTTGTTATGTCAGATCTAATATTGTTATACTTCCTATCAGCAGTAGATCATTTTCTAATATCGCTATACTATCGTTAGAGTAAATCATGTTTTTGATCAGATCTTGATTGATTCTGGACAAGTCATGATTACTAAGCTAGTCATGGTCCGATCTAATATTGTTATACTTCCTGTCTGCAATAGATCACTTTCTAATATTGTTATACTATTGTTAGTGTAAATCATATTTCTGATCAGATCTTGATTTATTCTGGACAAGTTATGATTACAAAGCTTGTTATGTCAGATCTAATATTGTTATACTTCCTATCAGCAGAAGATCATTTTCTAATATCGCTATACTATCGTTAGAGTAAATCATGTTTCTGATCAGATCTTGATTGATTCTGGACAAGTTATGATTACTAAGCTAGTCATGGTCAGATATAATATTGTTATACTTCCTGCAGCAATAGATCATTTTCTTATACTGTTATACGATCGTTAGAGTAAATCATGTTTCTGATTGGATCTTGATTTATTCCGGACAAGTCAGGATTACTAAGCTAGTCATGTTTAGATCTAATATTGTTATACTTCCTGTTAGCAGTAGATAAATTTTCTAATATTGTTATACTATTGTTAGAGTAAATCATGTTTTTGATCAGATCTTGAATGATTCTGAACAAGTCATGATTACTAAAATACTCATGATCAGATCTAATATAGTTATACTTACTGTGTGCAATAGATCACTTTCTAATATTGTTACACTATTGTTAGAGTAAATCATGTTTCTGATCAGATCTTGATTTATTCTGGACAAGTCATGATTACAAAGCTTGTCATGTCAGATCTAATATTGTTATACTTCCTATCAGCAGTAGATCATTTTCTAATATCGCTATACTATCGTTAGAGTAAATCATGTTTCTGATCAGATCTTGATTTATTCTGGACAAGTCATGATTACAAAGCTAGTCATGGTCAGATATAATATTGTTATACTTCCTGTCAGCAATAGATCATTTTCTAATATTTTTATACTATTGTTAGAGTAAATCATGTTTCTGATTGGATCTTGATTTATTCCGGACAAGTCAGGATTACTAAGCTAGTCATGGTCAGATCTAATATTGTTATACTTCCTGTTAGCAGTAGATAAATTTTCTAATATTGTTATACTATTGTTAGAGTAAATCATGTTTCTGATCAGAACTTGAATGATTCTGAACAAGTCATGATTACTAAGATACTCATGATCAGATCTAATATTGTTATACTTCCTGTCAGCAATAGATCACTTTCTAATATTGTTATACTATTGTTAGAGTAAATCATATTTCTGATCAGATCTTGATTTATTCTGGACAAGTCATGATTACAAGGCATGTCATGTCAGATCTAATACTGTTATACTTCCTATCAGCAGTAGATCATTTTCTAATATCGCTATACTATCGTTAGAGTAAATCATGTTTCTGATCAGATCTTGATTGATTCTGGACAAGTCATGATTACAAAGACTGTTATGTCAGATCTAATATTGTTATACTTCCTATCAGCAGTAGATCATTTTCTAATATCGCTATACTATCGTTAGAGTAAATCATGTTTCTGATCATATCTTGATTGATTCTGGACTAGTCATGATTACTAAGCTAGTCATGGTCAGATCTAATATTGTTATACTTACTGTCTGCAATAGATCACTTTCTAATATTGTTATACTATTGTTAGTGTAAATCATATTTCTGATCAGATCTTGATTTATTCTGGACAAGTCATGATTACAAAGCTTGTTATGTCAGATCTAATATTGTTATACTTCCTATCAGCAGTAGATCATTTTCTAATATCGCTATACTATCGTTAGAGTAAATCATTTTTCTGATCAGATCTTGATTGATTCTGGACAAGTCATGATTACTAAGCTAGTCATGGTTAGATCTAATATTGTTATACTTACTGTCTGCAATAGATCACTTTCTAATATTGTTACACTATTGTTAGAGTAAATCATGTTTCTGATCAAATCTTGATTTATTTTTGACAAGTCATGATTACAAAGCTAGTCATCGTCAGATATAATTTTGTTATATTTCCTATCAGCAGTAGATCATTTTCTAATATTGCTATACTATCGTTACAGTAAATCATGTTTCTGATCAGATCTTGATTGATTCTGGACAAGTCATGATTACTAAGCTAGGCATGGTCAGATCTAATATTGTTATACTTCCTGTTAGCAGTAGATAAATTTTCTAATATTGTTATACTATTGTTAGAGTAAATCATGTTTCTGATCAGATCTTGATTGATTCTGAACAAGTCATGATTACTAAGATACTCATGATCAGATATAATATTGTTATACTTCCTGTCAGCAATAGATCACTTTCTAATATTGTTATACTATTGTTAGTGTAAATCATATTTCTGATCAGATCTTGATTTATTCTGGACAAGTCATGATTACAAAGCTTGTTATGTCAGATCTAATATTGTTATACTTCCTATCAGCAGTAGATCATTTTCTAATATCGCTATACTATCGTTAGAGTAAATCATGTTTCTGATCAGATCTTGATTGATTCTGGACAAGTCATGATTACTAAGCTAGTCATGGTCAGATCCAATATTGTTATACTTCCTGTCTGCAATAGATCACTTTCTAATATTGTTATACTATTGTTAGTGTAAATCATATTTCTGATCAGATCTTGATTTATTCTGGACAAGTCATGATTACAAAGCTTGTTATGTCAGATCTAATATTGTTATACTTCTATCAGCAGTAGATCATTTTCTAATATCGCTATACTATCGTTAGAGTAAATCATGTTTCTGATCAGATCTTGATTGATTCTGGACAAGTCATGATTACAAAGCTAGTCTTGGTCAGATCTAATATTGTTATACTTCCTGTCTGTAATAGAACACTTTCTAATATTGTTATACTATTGTTAGAGTAATCATGTTTCTGATCACATCTTGATTTATTCTTGACAAGTCATGATTACAAAGCTAGTCATCGTCAGATCTAATATTGTTATACTTCCTATCAGTAGTAGATCATTTTCTAATATTGCTATACTATTGTTAGAGTAAATCATGTTTCTGATCAGATCTTGATTTATTCTGGACAAGTCATGATTACAAAGCTTGTCATGTCAGATATAATATTGTTATACTTCCTATCAGCAGTAGATCATTTTCTAATATTGTTACACTATTGTTAGAGTAAATGTTTCTAATCAAATCTTGATTTATTCTGGACAAGTCATGATTACTAAGCTAGTCATGGTTAGATCTAATATTGTTATACTTACTGTCTGCAATAGATCACTTTCTAATATTGTTACACTATTGTTAGAGTAAATCATGTTTCTGATCAGATCTTGATTTATTCTGGACAAGTCATGATTACAAAGCTAGTCATGGTCAGATATAATATTGTTATACTTCCTGTCAGCAATAGATCATTTTCTAATATTTTTATACTATTGTTAGAGTAAATCATGTTTCTGATTGGATCTTGATTTATTCCGGACAAGTCAGGATTACTAAGCTAGTCATGTCAGATCTAATATTGTTATACTTTCTGTTAGCAGTAGATAAAATTTCTAATATTGTTATACTATTGTTAGAGTAAATCATGTTTCTTATCAGATTTTGATTGATTCTGAACAAGTTATGATTACTAAGATACTCATGATCAGATATAATATTGTTATACTTCCTGTCAGCAATAGATCACTTTCTAATATTGTTATACTATTGTTAGTGTAAATCATATTTCTGATCAGATCTTGATTTATTCTGGACAAGTCATGATTACAAAGCTTGTTATGTCAGATCTAATATTGTTATACTTCCTATCAGCAGTAGATCATTTTCTAATATCGCTATACTATCGTTAGAGTAAATCATGTTTCTGATCAGATCTTGATTGATTCTGGACAAGTCATGATTACTAAGCTAGTCATGGTCAGATCCAATATTGTTATACTTCCTGTCTGCAATAGATCACTTTCTAATATTGTTATACTATTGTTAGTGTAAATCATATTTCTGATCAGATCTTGATTTATTCTGGACAAGTCATGATTACAAAGCTTGTTATGTCAGATCTAATATTGTTATACTTCTATCAGCAGTAGATCATTTTCTAATATCGCTATACTATCGTTAGAGTAAATCATGTTTCTGATCAGATCTTGATTGATTCTGGACAAGTCATGATTACAAAGCTAGTCTTGGTCAGATCTAATATTGTTATACTTCCTGTCTGTAATAGAACACTTTCTAATATTGTTATACTATTGTTAGAGTAATCATGTTTCTGATCACATCTTGATTTATTCTTGACAAGTCATGATTACAAAGCTAGTCATCGTCAGATCTAATATTGTTATACTTCCTATCAGTAGTAGATCATTTTCTAATATTGCTATACTATTGTTAGAGTAAATCATGTTTCTGATCAGATCTTGATTTATTCTGGACAAGTCATGATTACAAAGCTTGTCATGTCAGATATAATATTGTTATACTTCCTATCAGCAGTAGATCATTTTCTAATATTGTTACACTATTGTTAGAGTAAATGTTTCTAATCAAATCTTGATTTATTCTGGACAAGTCATGATTACTAAGCTAGTCATGGTTAGATCTAATATTGTTATACTTACTGTCTGCAATAGATCACTTTCTAATATTGTTACACTATTGTTAGAGTAAATCATGTTTCTGATCAGATCTTGATTTATTCTGGACAAGTCATGATTACAAAGCTAGTCATGGTCAGATATAATATTGTTATACTTCCTGTCAGCAATAGATCATTTTCTAATATTTTTATACTATTGTTAGAGTAAATCATGTTTCTGATTGGATCTTGATTTATTCCGGACAAGTCAGGATTACTAAGCTAGTCATGGTCAGATCTAATATTGTTATACTTCATGTTAGCAGTAGATAAAATTTCTAATATTGTTATACTATTGTTAGAGTAAATCATGTTTCTTATCAGATTTTGATTGATTCTGAACAAGTCATGATTACTAAGATACTCATGATCAGATCTAATATTGTTATACTTCCTGTCAGCAATAGATTACTTTCTAATATTGTTATACAATTGTTAGAGTAAATCATATTTCTGATCAGATCTTGATTTATTCTGGACAAGTCATGATTACAAAGCTTGTCATGTCAGATCTAATATTGTAATACTTCCTATCAGCAGTAGATCATTTTCTAATATCGCTATACTATCGTTAGAGTAAATCATGTTTCTGATCAGATCTTGATTGGTTCTGGACAAGTCATGATTACTAAGCTAGTCTTGGTCAGATCTAATATTGTTATACTTCCTGTCTGTAATAGATCACTTTCTAATATTGTTATACTATTGTTAGAGTAAATCATGTTTCTGATCAGATCTTGATTTATTCTGGACAAGCCATGATTACAAAGCTAGTCATGGTCAGATATAATATTGTTATACTTCCTGCAGCAATAGATCATTTTCTTATACTGTTATACTATCGTTAGAGTAAATCATGTTTCTGATTGGATCTTGATTTATTCCGGACAAGTCAGGATTACTAAGCTAGTCATGTTTAGATCTAATATTGTTATACTTCCTGTTAGCAGTAGATAAATTTTCTAATATTGTTATACTATTGTTAGAGTAAATCATGTTTTTGATCAGATCTTGAATGATTCTGAACAAGTCATGATTACTAAAATACTCATGATCAGATCTAATATAGTTATACTTACTGTGTGCAATAGATCACTTTCTAATATTGTTACACTATTGTTAGAGTAAATCATGTTTCTGATCAGATCTTGATTTATTCTGGACAAGTCATGATTACAAAGCTTGTCATGTCAGATCTAATATTGTTATACTTCCTATCAGCAGTAGATCATTTCCTAATATCGCTATACTATCGTTAGAGTAAATCATGTTTCTGATCAGATCTTGATTTATTCTGGACAAGTCATGATTACAAAGCTAGTCATGGTCAGATATAATATTGTTATACTTCCTGTCAGCAATAGATCATTTTCTAATATTTTTATACTATTGTTAGAGTAAATCATGTTTCTGATTGGATCTTGATTTATTCCGGACAAGTCAGGATTACTAAGCTAGTCATGGTCAGATCTAATATTGTTATACTTCCTGTTAGCAGTAGATAAATTTTCTAATATTGTTATACTATTGTTAGAGTAAATCATGTTTCTGATCAGATCTTGAATGATTCTGAACAAGTCATGATTACTAAGATACTCATGATCAGATCTAATATTGTTATACTTCCTGTCAGCAATAGATCACTTTCTAATATTGTTATACTATTGTTAGAGTAAATCATATTTCTGATCAGATCTTGATTTATTCTGGACAAGTCATGATTACAAGGCTTGTCATGTCAGATCTAATACTGTTATACTTCCTATCAGCAGTAGATCATTTTCTAATATCGCTATACTATCGTTAGAGTAAATCATGTTTCTGATCAGATCTTGATTGATTCTGGACAAGTCATGATTACAAAGACTGTTATGTCAGATCTAATATTGTTATACTTCCTATCAGCAGTAGATCATTTTCTAATATCGCTATACTATCGTTAGAGTAAATCATGTTTCTGATCATATCTTGATTGATTCTGGACTAGTCATGATTACTAAGCTAGTCATGGTCAGATCTAATATTGTTATACTTACTGTCTGCAATAGATCACTTTCTAATATTGTTATACTATTGTTAGTGTAAATCATATTTCTGATCAGATCTTGATTTATTCTGGACAAGTCATGATTACAAAGCTTGTTATGTCAGATCTAATATTGTTATACTTCCTATCAGCAGTAGATCATTTTCTAATATCGCTATACTATCGTTAGAGTAAATCATTTTTCTGATCAGATCTTGATTGATTCTGGACAAGTCATGATTACTAAGCTAGTCATGGTTAGATCTAATATTGTTATACTTACTGTCTGCAATAGATCACTTTCTAATATTGTTACACTATTGTTAGAGTAAATCATGTTTCTGATCAAATCTTGATTTATTTTTGACAAGTCATGATTACAAAGCTAGTCATCGTCAGATATAATTTTGTTATATTTCCTATCAGCAGTAGATCATTTTCTAATATTGCTATACTATCGTTAGAGTAAATCATGTTTCTGATCAGATCTTGATTGATTCTGGACAAGTCATGATTACTAAGCTAGGCATGGTCAGATCTAATATTGTTATACTTCCTGTTAGCAGTAGATAAATTTTCTAATATTGTTATACTATTGTTAGAGTAAATCATGTTTCTGATCAGATCTTGATTGATTCTGAACAAGTCATGATTACTAAGATACTCATGATCAGATATAATATTGTTATACTTCCTGTCAGCAATAGATCACTTTCTAATATTGTTATACTATTGTTAGTGTAAATCATATTTCTGATCAGATCTTGATTTATTCTGGACAAGTCATGATTACAAAGCTTGTTATGTCAGATCTAATATTGTTATACTTCCTATCAGCAGTAGATCATTTTCTAATATCGCTATACTATCGTTAGAGTAAATCATGTTTCTGATCAGATCTTGATTGATTCTGGACAAGTCATGATTACTAAGCTAGTCATGGTCAGATCCAATATTGTTATACTTCCTGTCTGCAATAGATCACTTTCTAATATTGTTATACTATTGTTAGTGTAAATCATATTTCTGATCAGATCTTGATTTATTCTGGACAAGTCATGATTACAAAGCTTGTTATGTCAGATCTAATATTGTTATACTTCTATCAGCAGTAGATCATTTTCTAATATCGCTATACTATCGTTAGAGTAAATCATGTTTCTGATCAGATCTTGATTGATTCTGGACAAGTCATGATTACAAAGCTAGTCTTGGTCAGATCTAATATTGTTATACTTCCTGTCTGTAATAGAACACTTTCTAATATTGTTATACTATTGTTAGAGTAATCATGTTTCTGATCACATCTTGATTTATTCATGACAAGTCATGATTACAAAGCTAGTCATCGTCAGATCTAATATTGTTATACTTCCTATCAGTAGTAGATCATTTTCTAATATTGCTATACTATTGTTAGAGTAAATCATGTTTCTGATCAGATCTTGATTTATTCTGGACAAATCATGATTACAAAGCTTGTCATGTCAGATATAATATTGTTATACTTCCTATCAGCAGTAGATCATTTTCTAATATTGTTACACTATTGTTAGAGTAAATGTTTCTAATCAAATCTTGATTTATTCTGGACAAGTCATGATTACTAAGCTAGTCATGGTTAGATCTAATATTGTTATACTTACTGTCTGCAATAGATCACTTTCTAATATTGTTACACTATTGTTAGAGTAAATCATGTTTCTGATCAGATCTTGATTTATTCTGGACAAGTCATGATTACAAAGCTAGTCATGGTCAGATATAATATTGTTATACTTCCTGTCAGCAATAGATCATTTTCTAATATTTTTATACTATTGTTAGAGTAAATCATGTTTCTGATTGGATCTTGATTTATTCCGGACAAGTCAGGATTACTAAGCTAGTCATGGTCAGATCTAATATTGTTATACTTCCTGTTAGCAGTAGATAAAATTTCTAATATTGTTATACTATTGTTAGAGTAAATCATGTTTCTTATCAGATCTTGATTGATTCTGAACAAATCATGATTACTAAGATACTCATGATCAGATCTAATATTGTTATACTTCCTGTCAGCAATAGATTACTTTCTAATATTGTTATACAATTGTTAGAGTAAATCATATTTCTGATCAGATCTTGATTTATTCTGGACAAGTCATGATTACAAAGCTTGTCATGTCAGATCTAATATTGTAATACTTCCTATCAGCAGTAGATCATTTTCTAATATCGCTATACTATCGTTAGAGTAAATCATGTTTCTGATCAGATCTTGATTGGTTCTGGACAAGTCATGATTACTAAGCTAGTCTTGGTCAGATCTAATATTGTTATACTTCCTGTCTGTAATAGATCACTTTCTAATATTGTTATACTATTGTTAGTGTAAATCATATTTCTGATCAGATCTTGATTTATTCTGGACAAGTCATGATTACAAGGCTTGTCATGTCAGATCTAATACTGTTATACTTCCTATCAGCAGTAGATCATTTTCTAATATCGCTATACTATCGTTAGAGTAAATCATGTTTCTGATCAGATCTTGATTGATTCTGGACAAGTCATGATTACAAAGCCTGTTATGTCAGATCTAATATTGTTATACTTCCTATCAGCAGTAGATCATTTTCTAATATCGCTATACTATCGTTAGAGTAAATCATGTTTCTGATCAGATCTTGATTGATTCTGGACTAGTCATGATTACTAAGCTAGTCATGGTCAGATCTAATATTGTTATACTTACTGTCTGCAATAGATCACTTTCTAATATTGTTATACTATTGTTAGTGTAAATCATATTTCTGATCAGATCTTGATTTATTCTGGACAAGTCATGATTACAAAGCTTGTTATGTCAGATCTAATATTGTTATACTTCCTATCAGCAGTTGATCATTTTCTAATATCGCTATACTATCGTTAGAGTAAATCATTTTTCTGATCAGATCTGGATTGATTCTGGACAAGTCATGATTACTAAGCTAGTCATGGTTAGATCTAATATTGTTATACTTACTGTCTGCAATAGATCACTTTCTAATATTGTTACACTATTGTTAGAGTAAATCATGTTTCTGATCAAATCTTGATTTATTTTTGACAAGTCATGATTACAAAGCTAGTCATCGTCAGATATAATTTTGTTATATTTCCTATCAGCAGTAGATCATTTTCTAATATTGCTATACTATCGTTAGAGTAAATCATGTTTCTGATCAGATCTTGATTGATTCTGGACAAGTCATGATTACTAAGCTAGGCATGGTCAGATCTAATATTGTTATACTTCCTGTTAGCAGTAGATAAATTTTCTAATATTGTTATACTATTGTTAGAGTAAATCATGTTTCTGATCAGATCTTGATTGATTCTGAACAAGTCATGATTACTAAGATACTCATGATCAGATATAATATTGTTATACTTCCTGTCAGCAATAGATCACTTTCTAATATTGTTATACTATTGTTAGTGTAAATCATATTTCTGATCAGATCTTGATTTATTCTGGACAAGTCATGATTACAAAGCTTGTTATGTCAGATCTAATATTGTTATACTTCCTATCAGCAGTAGATCATTTTCTAATATCGCTATACTATCGTTAGAGTAAATCATGTTTCTGATCAGATCTTGATTGATTCTGGACAAGTCATGATTACTAAGCTAGTCATGGTCAGATCCAATATTGTTATACTTCCTGTCTGCAATAGATCACTTTCTAATATTGTTATACTATTGTTAGTGTAAATCATATTTCTGATCAGATCTTGATTTATTCTGGACAAGTCATGATTTCAAAGCTTGTTATGTCAGATCTAATATTGTTATACTTCTATCAGCAGTAGATCATTTTCTAATATCGCTATACTATCGTTAGAGTAAATCATGTTTCTGATCAGATCTTGATTAATTCTGGACAAGTCATGATTACGAAGCTAGTCTTGGTCAGATCTAATATTGTTATACTTCCTGTCTGTAATAGAACACTTTCTAATATTGTTATACTATTGTTAGAGTAATCATGTTTCTGATCACATCTTGATTTATTCTTGACAAGTCATGATTACAAAGCTAGTCATCGTCAGATCTAATATTGTTATACTTCCTATCAGTAGTAGATCATTTTCTAATATTGCTATACTATTGTTAGAGTAAATCATGTTTCTGATCAGATCTTGATTTATTCTGGACAAGTCATGATTACAAAGCTTGTCATGTCAGATATAATATTGTTATACTTCCTATCAGCAGTAGATCATTTTCTAATATTGTTACACTATTGTTAGAGTAAATGTTTCTAATCAAATCTTGATTTATTCTGGACAAGTCATGATTACTAAGCTAGTCATGGTTAGATCTAATATTGTTATACTTACTGTCTGCAATAGATCACTTTCTAATATTGTTACACTATTGTTAGAGTAAATCATGTTTCTGATCAGATCTTGATTTATTCTGGACAAGTCAAGATTACAAAACTAGTCATGGTCAGATATAATATTGTTATACTTCCTGTCAGCAATAGATCATTTTCTAATATTTTTATACTATTGTTAGAGTAAATCATGTTTCTGATTGGATCTTGATTTATTCCGGACAAGTCAGGATTACTAAGCTAGTCATGGTCAGATCTAATATTGTTATACTTCCTGTTAGCAGTAGATAAAATTTCTAATATTGTTATACTATTGTTAGAGTAAATCATGTTTCTTATCAGATTTTGATTGATTCTGAACAAGTCATGATTACTAAGATACTCATGATCAGATATAATATTGTTATACTTCCTGTCAGCAATAGATCACTTTCTAATATTGTTATACTATTGTTAGTGTAAATCATATTTCTGATCAGATCTTGATTTATTCTGGACAAGTCATGATTACAAAGCTTGTCATGTCAGATCTAATATTGTTATACTTCCTATCAGCAGTAGATCATTTTCTAATATCGCTATACTATCGTTAGAGTAAATCATGTTTCTGATCAGATCTTGATTGATTCTGGACAAGTCATGATTACTAAGCTAGTCATGGTCAGATCCAATATTGTTATACTTCCTGTCTGCAATAGATCACTTTCTAATATTGTTATACTATTGTTAGTGTAAATCATATTTCTGATCAGATCTTGATTTATTCTGGACAAGTCATGATTACAAAGCTTGTTATGTCAGATCTAATATTGTTATACTTCTATCAGCAGTAGATCATTTTCTAATATCGCTATACTATCGTTAGAGTAAATCATGTTTCTGATCAGATCTTGATTGATTCTGGACAAGTCATGATTACAAAGCTAGTCTTGGTCAGATCTAATATTGTTATACTTCCTTTCTGTAATAGAACACTTTCTAATATTGTTATACTTCCTGTCAGCAATAGAACACTTTCTAATATTGTTATACTTCCTGTCAGCAATAGATCACTTTCTAATATTGTTATACTATTGTTAGTGTAAATCATATTTCTGATCAGATCTTGATTTATTCTGGACAAGTCATGATTACTAAGCTTGTTATGTCAGATCTAATATTGTTATACTTCTATCAGCAGTAGATCATTTTCTAATATCGCTATACTATCGTTAGAGTAAATCATGTTTCTGATCAGATCTTGATTGATTCTGGATAAGTCATGATTACAAAGCTAGTCTTGGTCAGATCTAATATTGTTATACTTCCTGTCTGTAATAGAACACTTTCTAATATTGTTATACTATTGTTAGAGTAATCATGTTTCTGATCACATCTTGATTTATTCTTGACAAGTCATGATTACAAAGCTAGTCATCGTCAGATCTAATATTGTTATACTTCCTATCAGTAGTAGATCATTTTCTAATATTTCTATACTATTGTTAGAGTAAATCATGTTTCTGATCAGATCTTGATTTATTCTGGACAAGTCATGATTACAAAGCTTGTCATGTCAGATATAATATTGTTATACTTCCTATCAGCAGTAGATCATTTTCTAATATTGTTACACTATTGTTAGAGTAAATGTTTCTAATCAAATCTTCATTTATTCTGGACAAGTCATGATTACTAAGCTAGTCATGGTTAGATCTAATATTGTTATACTTACTGTCTGCAATAGATCACTTTCTAATATTGTTACACTATTGTTAGAGTAAATCATGTTTCTGATCAGATCTTGATTTATTCTGGACAAGTCATGATTACAAAGCTAGTCATGGTCAGATATAATATTGTTATACTTCCTGTCAGCAATAGATCATTTTCTAATATTTTTATACTATTGTTAGAGTAAATCATGTTTCTGATTGGATCTTGATTTATTCCGGACAAGTCAGGATTACTAAGCTAGTCATGGTCAGATCTAATATTGTTATACTTCCTGTTAGCAGTAGATAAAATTTCTAATATTGTTATACTATTGTTAGAGTAAATCATGTTTCTTATCAGATTTTGATTGATTCTGAACAAGTCATGATTACTAAGATACTCATGATCAGATCTAATATTGTTATACTTCCTGTCAGCAATAGATTACTTTCTAATATTGTTATACAATTGTTAGAGTAAATCATATTTCTGATCAGATCTTGATTTATTCTGGACAAGTCATGATTACAAAGCTTGTCATGTCAGATCTAATATTGTAATACTTCCTATCAGCAGTAGATCATTTTCTAATATCGCTATACTATCGTTAGAGTAAATCATGTTTCTGATCAGATCTTGATTGGTTCTGGACAAGTCATGATTACTAAGCTAGTCTTGGTCAGATCTAATATTGTTATACTTCCTGTCTGTAATAGATCACTTTCTAATATTGTTATACTATTGTTAGAGTAAATCATGTTTCTGATCAGATCTTGATTTATTCTGGACAAGCCATGATTACAAAGCTAGTCATGGTCAGATATAATATTGTTATAATTCCTGTCAGCAATAGATCATTTTCTAATATTTTTGTACTATTGTTAGAGTAAATCATGTTTCTGATTGGATCTTGATTTATTCCGGACAAGTCAGGATTACTAAGCTAGTCATGGTCAGATCTAATATTGTTATACTTCCTGTTAGCAGTAGATAAATTTTCTAATATTGTTATACTATTGTTAGAGTAAATCCTGTTTCTGATCAGATCTTGATTTATTCTGGACAAGTCATGATTACAAAGCTTGTTATGTCAGATCTAATATTGTTATACTTCCTATCAGCAGTAGATCATTTTCTAATATCGCTATACTATCGTTAGAGTAAATCATATTTCTGATCAGATCTTGATTGATTCTGGACAAGTCATGATTACTAAGCTAGTCATGGTTAGATCTAATATTGTTATACTTACTGTCTGCAATAGATCACTTTCTAATATTGTTACACTATTGTTAGAGTAAATCATGTTTATGATCAAATCTTGATTTATTTTTGACAAGTCATGATTACAAAGCTAGTCATCGTCAGATCTAATTTTGTTATATTTCCTATCAGCAGTAGATCATTTTCTAATATTGCTATACTATCGTTAGAGTAAATCATGTTTCTTATCAGATCTTGATTGATTCTGGACAAGTCATGATTACTAAGCTAGTCATGGTCAGATCTAATATTGTTATACTTCCTGTTAGCAGTAGATAAATTTTCTAATATTGTTATACTATTGTTAGAGTAAATCATGTTTCTGATCAGATCTTGATTGATTCTGAACAAGTCATGATTACTAAGATACTCATGATCAGATATAATATTGTTATACTTCCTGTCAGCAATAGATCACTTTCTAATATTGTTATACTATTGTTAGTGTAAATCATATTTCTGATCAGATCTTGATTTATTCTGGACAAGTCATGATTACAAAGCTTGTTATGTCAGATCTAATATTGTTATACTTCCTATCAGCGGTAGATCATTTTCTAATATCGCTATACTATCGTTAGAGTAAATCATGTTTCTGATCAGATCTTGATTGATTCTGGACAAGTCATGATTACAAAGCTAGTCATGGTCAGATCCAATATTGTTATACTTCCTGTCTGCAATAGATCACTTTCTAATATTGTTATACTATTGTTAGTGTAAATCATATTTCTGATCAGATCTTGATTTATTCTGGACAAGTCATGATTACAAAGCTTGTTATGTCAGATCTAATATTGTTATACTTCTATCAGCAGTAGATCATTTTCTAATATCGCTATACTATCGTTAGAGTAAATCATGTTTCTGATCAGATCTTGATTGATTCTGGACAAGTCATGATTACAAAGCTAGTCTTGGTCAGATCTAATATTGTTATACTTCCTGTCTGTAATAGAACACTTTCTAATATTGTTATACTATTGTTAGAGTAATCATGTTTCTGATCACATCTTGATTTATTCTTGACAAGTCATGATTACAAAGCTAGTCATCGTCAGATCTAATATTGTTATACTTCCTATCAGTAGTAGATCATTTTCTAATATTGCTATACTATTGTTAGAGTAAATCATGTTTCTGATCAGATCTTGATTTATTCTGGACAAGTCATGATTACAAAGCTTGTCATGTCAGATATAATATTGTTATACTTCCTATCAGCAGTAGATCATTTTCTAATATTGTTACACTATTGTTAGAGTAAATGTTTCTAATCAAATCTACATTTATTCTGGACAAGTCATGATTACTAAGCTAGTCATGGTTAGATCTAATATTGTTATACTTACTGTCTGCAATAGATCACTTTCTAATATTGTTACACTATTGTTAGAGTAAATCATGTTTCTGATCAGATCTTGATTTATTCTGGACAAGTCATGATTACAAAGCTAGTCATGGTCAGATATAATATTGTTATACTTCCTGTCAGCAATAGATCATTTTCTAATATTTTTATACTATTGTTAGAGTAAATCATGTTTCTGATTGGATCTTGATTTATTCCGGACAAGTCAGGATTACTAAGCTAGTCATGGTCAGATCTAATATTGTTATACTTCCTGTTAGCAGTAGATAAAATTTCTAATATTGTTATACTATTGTTAGAGTAAATCATGTTTCTTATCAGATCTAGATTGATTCTGAACAAGTCATGATTACTAAGATACTCATGATCAGATCTAATATTGTTATACTTCCTGTCAGCAATAGATTACTTTCTAATATTGTTATACAATTGTTAGAGTAAATCATATTTCTGATCAGATCTTGATTTATTCTGGACAAGTCATGATTACAAAGCTTGTCATGTCAGATCTAATATTGTAATACTTCCTATCAGCAGTAGATCATTTTCTAATATCGCTATACTATCGTTAGAGTAAATCATGTTTCTGATCAGATCTTGATTGGTTCTGGACAAGTCATGATTACTAAGCTAGTCTTGGTCAGATCTAATATTGTTATACTTCCTGTCTGTAATAGATCACTTTCTAATATTGTTATACTATTGTTAGAGTAAATCATGTTTCTGATCAGATCTTGATTTATTCTGGACAAGTCATGATTACAAAGCTAGTCATGGTCAGATATAATATTGTTATAATTCCTGTCAGCAATAGATCATTTTCTAATATATTTATACTATTGTTAGAGTAAATCATGTTTCTGATTGGATCTTGATTTATTCCGGACAAGTCAGGATTACTAAGCTAGTCATGGTCAGATCTAATATTGTTATACTTCCTGTTAGCAGTAGATAAATTTTCTAATATTGTTATACTATTGTTAGAGTAAATCCTGTTTCTGATCAGATCCTGATTTATTCTGGACAAGTCATGATTACAAAGCTTGTTATGTCAGATCTAATATTGTTATACTTCCTATCAGCAGTAGATCATTTTCTAATATCGCTATACTATCGTTAGAGTAAATCATTTTTCTGATCAGATCTTGATTGATTCTGGACAAGTCATGATTACTAAGCTAGTCATGGTTAGATCTAATATTGTTACACTTACTGTCTGCAATAGATCACTTTCTAATATTGTTACACTATTGTTAGAGTAAATCATGTTTCTGATCAAATCTTGATTTATTTTTGACAAGTCATGATTACAAAGCTAGTCATCGTCAGATCTAATTTTGTTATATTTCCTATCAGCAGTAGATCATTTTCTAATATTGCTATACTATCGTTAGAGTAAATCATGTTTCTTATCAGATCTTGATTGATTCTGGACAAGTCATGATTACTAAGATAGTCATGGTCAGATCTAATATTGTTATACTTCCTGTTAGCAGTAGATAAATTTTCTAATATTGTTATACTATTGTTAGAGTAAATCATGTTTCTGATCAGATCTTGATTGATTCTGAACAAGTCATAATTACTAAGATACTCATGATCAGATATAATATTGTTATACTTCCTGTCAGCAATAGATCACTTTCTAATATTGTTATACTATTGTTAGTGTAAATCATATTTCTAATCAGATCTTGATTTATTCTGGACAAGTCATGATTACAAAGCTTGTTATGTCAGATCTAATATTGTTATACTTCCTATCAGCAGTAGATCATTTTCTAATATCGCTATACTATCGTTAGAGTAAATCATGTTTCTGATCAGATCTTGATTGATTCTGGACAAGTCATGATTACTAAGCTAGTCATGGTCAGATCCAATATTGTTATACTTCCTGTCTGCAATAGATCACTTTCTAATATTGTTATACTATTGTTAGTGTAAATCATATTTCTGATCAGATCTTGATTTATTCTGGACAAGTCATGATTACAAAGCTTGTTATGTCAGATCTAATATTGTTATACTTCTATCAGCAGTAGATCATTTTCTAATATCGCTATACTATCGTTAGAGTAAATCATGTTTCTGATCAGATCTTGATTGATTCTGGACAAGTCATGATTACAAAGCTAGTCTTGGTCAGATCTAATATTGTTATACTTCCTGTCTGTAATAGAACACTTTCTAATATTGTTATACTATTGTTAGAGTAATCATGTTTCTGATCACATCTTGATTTATTCTTGACAAGTCATGATTACAAAGCTAGTCATCGTCAGATCTAATATTGTTATACTTCCTATCAGTAGTAGATCATTTTCTAATATTGCTATACTATTGTTAGAGTAAATCATGTTTCTGATCAGATCTTGATTTATTCTGGACAAGTCATGATTACAAAGCTTGTCATGTCAGATATAATATTGTTATACTTCCTATCAGCAGTAGATCATTTTCTAATATTGTTACACTATTGTTAGAGTAAATGTTTCTAATCAAATCTTGATTTATTCTGGACAAGTCATGATTACTAAGCTAGTCATGGTTAGATCTAATATTGTTATACTTACTGTCTGCAATAGATCACTTTCTAATATTGTTACACTATTGTTAGAGTAAATCATGTTTCTGATCAGATCTTGATTTATTCTGGACAAGTCATGATTACAAAGCTAGTCATGGTCAGATATAATATTGTTATACTTCCTGTCAGCAATAGATCATTTTCTAATATTTTTATACTATTGTTAGAGTAAATCATGTTTCTGATTGGATCTTGATTTATTCCGGACAAGTCAGGATTACTAAGCTAGTCATGGTCAGATCTAATATTGTTATACTTCCTGTTAGCAGTAGATAAAATTTCTAATATTGTTATACTATTGTTAGAGTAAATCATGTTTCTTATCAGATTTTGATTGATTCTGAACAAGTCATGATTACTAAGATACTCATGATCAGATATAATATTGTTATACTTCCTGTCAGCAATAGATCACTTTCTAATATTGTTATACTATTGTTAGTGTAAATCATATTTCTGATCAGATCTTGATTTATTCTGGACAAGTCATGATTACAAAGCTTGTTATGTCAGATCTAATATTGTTATACTTCCTATCAGCAGTAGATCATTTTCTAATATCGCTATACTATCGTTAGAGTAAATCATGTTTCTGATCAGATCTTGATTGATTCTGGACAAGTCATGATTACTAAGCTAGTCATGGTCAGATCCAATATTGTTATACTTCCTGTCTGCAATAGATCACTTTCTAATATTGTTATACTATTGTTAGTGTAAATCATATTTCTGATCAGATCTTGATTTATTCTGGACAAGTCATGATTACAAAGCTTGTTATGTCAGATCTAATATTGTTATACTTCTATCAGCAGTAGATCATTTTCTAATATCGCTATACTATCGTTAGAGTAAATCATGTTTCTGATCAGATCTTGATTGATTCTGGACAAGTCATGATTACAAAGCTAGTCTTGGTCAGATCTAATATTGTTATACTTCCTTTCTGTAATAGAACACTTTCTAATATTGTTATACTATTGTTAGAGTAATCATGTTTCTGATCACATCTTGATTTATTCTTGACAAGTCATGATTACAAAGCTAGTCATCGTCAGATCTAATATTGTTATACTTCCTATCAGTAGTAGATCATTTTCTAATATTGCTATACTATTGTTAGAGTAAATCATGTTTCTGATCAGATCTTGATTTATTCTGGACAAGTCATGATTACAAAGCTTGTCATGTCAGATCTAATATTGTAATACTTCCTATCAGCAGTAGATCATTTTCTAATATCGCTATACTATCGTTAGAGTAAATCATGTTTCTGATCAGATCTTGATTGATTCTGGACAAGTCATGATTACTAAGCTAGTCATGGTTAGATCTAATATTGTTATACTTACTGTCTGCAATAGATCACTTTCTAATATTGTTACACTATTGTTAGAGTAAATCATGTTTCTGATCAGATCTTGATTTATTCTGGACAAGTCATGATTACAAAGCTAGTCATGGTCAGATATAATATTGTTATACTTCCTGTCAGCAATAGATCATTTTCTAATATTTTTATACTATTGTTAGAGTAAATCATGTTTCTGATTGGATCTTGATTTATTCCGGACAAGTCAGGATTACTAAGCTAGTCATGGTCAGATCTAATATTGTTATACTTCCTGTTAGCAGTAGATAAAATTTCTAATATTGTTATACTATTGTTAGAGTAAATCATGTTTCTTATCAGATTTTGATTGATTCCGAACAAGTCATGATTACTAAGATACTCATGATCAGATCTAATATTGTTATACTTCCTGTCAGCAATAGATTACTTTCTAATATTGTTATACAATTGTTAGAGTAAATCATATTTCTGATCAGATCTTGATTTATTCTGGACAAGTCATGATTACAAAGCTTGTCATGTCAGATCTAATATTGTAATACTTCCTATCAGCAGTAGATCATTTTCTAATATCGCTATACTATCGTTAGAGTAAATCATGTTTCTGATCAGATCTTGATTGGTTCTGGACAAGTCATGATTACTAAGCTAGTCTTGGTCAGATCTAATATTGTTATACTTCCTGTCTGTAATAGATCACTTTCTAATATTGTTATACTATTGTTAGAGTAAATCATGTTTCTGATCAGATCTTGATTTATTCTGGACAAGTCATGATTACAAAGCTAGTCATGGTCAGATATAATATTGTTATAATTCCTGTCAGCAATAGATCATTTTCTAATATATTTATACTATTGTTAGAGTAAATCATGTTTATGATTGGATCTTGATTTATTCCGGACAAGTCAGGATTACTAAGCTAGTCATGGTCAGATCTAATATTGTTATACTTCCTGTTAGCAGTAGATAAATTTTCTAATATTGTTATACTATTGTTAGAGTAAATCCTGTTTCTGATCAGATCTTGATTTATTCTGGACAAGTCATGATTACAAAGCTTGTTATGTCAGATCTAATATTGTTATACTTCCTATCAGCAGTAGATCATTTTCTAATATCGCTATACTATCGTTAGAGTAAATCATTTTTCTGATCAGATCTTGATTGATTCTGGACAAGTCATGATTACTAAGCTAGTCATGGTTAGATCTAATATTGTTATACTTACTGTCTGCAATAGATCACTTTCTAATATTGTTACACTATTGTTAGAGTAAATCATGTTTCTGATCAAATCTTGATTTATTTTTGACAAGTCATGATTACAAAGCTAGTCATCGTCAGATCTAATTTTGTTATATTTCCTATCAGCAGTAGATCATTTTCTAATATTGCTATACTATCGTTAGAGTAAATCATGTTTCTTATCAGATCTTGATTGATTCTGGACAAGTCATGATTACTAAGCTAGTCATGGTCAGATCTAATATTGTTATACTTCCTGTTAGCTGTAGATAAATTTTCTAATATTGTTATACTATTGTTAGAGTAAATCATGTTTCTGATCAGATCTTGATTGATTCTGAACAAGTCATGATTACTAAGATACTCATGATCAGATATAATATTGTTATACTTCCTGTCAGCAATAGATCACTTTCTAATATTGTTATACTATTGTTAGTGTAAATCATATTTCTGATCAGATCTTGATTTATTCTGGACAAGTCATGATTACAAAGCTTGTTATGTCAGATCTAATATTGTTATACTTCCTATCAGCAGTAGATCATTTTCTAATATCGCTATACTATCGTTAGAGTAAATCATGTTTCTGATCAGATCTTGATTGATTCTGGACAAGTCATGATTACTAAGCTAGTCATGGTCAGATCCAATATTGTTATACTTCCTGTCTGCAATAGATCACTTTCTAATATTGTTATACTATTGTTAGTGTAAATCATATTTCTGATCAGATCTTGATTTATTCTGGACAAGTCATGATTACAAAGCTTGTTATGTCAGATCTAATATTGTTATACTTCTATCAGCAGTAGATCATTTTCTAATATCGCTATACTATCGTTAGAGTAAATCATGTTTCTGATCAGATCTTGATTGATTCTGGACAAGTCATGATTACAAAGCTAGTCTTGGTCAGATCTAATATTGTTATACTTCCTGTCTGTAATAGAACACTTTCTAATATTGTTATACTATTGTTAGAGTAATCATGTTTCTGATCACATCTTGATTTATTCTTGACAAGTCATGATTACAAAGCTAGTCATTGTCAGATCTAATATTGTTATACTTCCTATCAGTAGTAGATCATTTTCTAATATTGCTATACTATTGTTAGAGTAAATCATGTTTCTGATCAGATCTTGATTTATTCTGGACAAGTCATGATTACAAAGCTTGTCATGTCAGATATAATATTGTTATACTTCCTATCAGCAGTAGATCATTTTCTAATATTGTTACACTATTGTTAGAGTAAATGTTTCTAATCAAATCTTGATTTATTCTGGACAAGTCATGATTACTAAGCTGGTCATGGTTAGATCTAATATTGTTATACTTACTGTCTGCAATAGATCACTTTCTAATATTGTTACACTATTGTTAGAGTAAATCATGTTTCTGATCAGATCTTGATTTATTCTGGACAAGTCATGATTACAAAGCTAGTCATGGTCAGATATAATATTGTTATACTTCCTGTCAGCAATAGATCATTTTCTAATATTTTTATACTATTGTTAGAGTAAATCATGTTTCTGATTGGATCTTGATTTATTCCGGACAAGTCAGGATTACTAAGCTAGTCATGGTCAGATCTAATATTGTTATACTTCCTGTTAGCAGTAGATAAAATTTCTAATATTGTTATACTATTGTTAGAGTAAATCATGTTTCTTATCAGATCTTGATTGATTCTGAACAAGTCATGATTACTAAGATACTCATGATCAGATCTAATATTGTTATACTTCCTGTCAGCAATAGATTACTTTCTAATATTGTTATACAATTGTTAGAGTAAATCATATTTCTGATCAGATCTTGATTTATTCTGGACAAGTCATGATTACAAAGCTTGTCATGTCAGATCTAATATTGTAATACTTCCTATCAGCAGTAGATCATTTTCTAATATCGCTATACTATCGTTAGAGTAAATCATGTTTCTGATCAGATCTTGATTGGTTCTGGACAAGTCATGATTACTAAGCTAGTCTTGGTCAGATCTAATATTGTTATACTTCCTGTCTGTAATAGATCACTTTCTAATATTGTTATACTATTGTTAGAGTAAATCATGTTTCTGATCAGATCTTGATTTATTCTGGACAAGTCATGATTACAAAGCTAGTCATGGTCAGATATAATATTGTTATAATTCCTGTCAGCAATAGATCATTTTCTAATATTTTTATACTATTGTTAGAGTAAATCATGTTTCTGATTGGATCTTGATTTATTCCGGACAAGTCAGGATTACTAAGCTAGTCATGGTCAGATCTAATATTGTTATACTTCCTGTTAGCAGTAGATAAATTTTCTAATATTGTTATACTATTGTTAGAGTAAATCCTGTTTCTGATCAGATCTTGATTTATTCTGGACAAGTCATGATTACAAAGCTTGTTATGTCAGATCTAATATTGTTATACTTCCTATCAGCAGTAGATCATTTTCTAATATCGCTATACTATCGTTAGAGTAAATCATTTTTCTGATCAGATCTTGATTGATTCTGGACAAGTCATGATTACTAAGCTAGTCATGGTTAGATCTAATATTGTTATACTTACTGTCTGCAATAGATCACTTTCTAATATTGTTACACTATTGTTAGAGTAAATCATGTTTCTGATCAAATTTTGATTTATTTTTGACAAGTCATGATTACAAAGCTAGTCATCGTCAGATCTAATTTTGTTATATTTCCTATCAGCAGTAGATCATTTTCTAATATTGCTATACTATCGTTAGAGTAAATCATGTTTCTGATCAGATCTTGATTGATTCTGGACAAGTCATGATTACTAAGCTAGGCATGGTCAGATCTAATATTGTTATACTTCCTGTTAGCAGTAGATAAATTTTCTAATATTGTTATACTATTGTTAGAGTAAATCAGGTTTCTGATCAGATCTTGATTGATTCTGAACAAGTCATGATTACTAAGATACTCATGATCAGATATAATATTGTTATACTTCCTGTCAGCAATAGATCACTTTCTAATATTGTTATACTATTGTTAGTGTAAATCATATTTCTGATCAGATCTTGATTTATTCTGGACGAGTCATGATTACAAAGCTTGTTATGTCAGATCTAATATTGTTATACTTCCTATCAGCAGTAGATCATTTTCTAATATCGCTATACTATCGTTAGAGTAAATCATGTTTCTGATCAGATCTTGATTGATTCTGGACAAGTCATGATTACTAAGCTAGTCATGGTCAGATCCAATATTGTTATACTTCCTGTCTGCAATAGATCACTTTCTAATATTGTTATACTATTGTTAGTGTAAATCATATTTCTGATCAGATCTTGATTTATTCTGGACAAGTCATGATTACTAAGCTTGTTATGTCAGATCTAATATTGTTATACTTCTATCAGCAGTAGATCATTTTCTAATATCGCTATACTATCGTTAGAGTAAATCATGTTTCTGATCAGATCTTGATTGATTCTGGATAAGTCATGATTACAAAGCTAGTCTTGGTCAGATCTAATATTGTTATACTTCCTGTCTGTAATAGAACACTTTCTAATATTGTTATACTATTGTTAGAGTAATCATGTTTCTGATCACATCTTGATTTATTCTTGACAAGTCATGATTACAAAGCTAGTCATCGTCAGATCTAATATTGTTATACTTCCTATCAGTAGTAGATCATTTTCTAATATTGCTATACTATTGTTAGAGTAAATCATGTTTCTGATCAGATCTTGATTTATTCTGGACAAGTCATGATTACAAAGCTAGTCATGGTCAGATATAATATTGTTTACTTCCTGTCAGCAATAGATCATTTTCTAATATTTTTATACTATTGTTAGAGTAAATCATGTTTCTGATTGGATCTTGATTTATTCCGGACAAGTCAGGATTACTAAGCTAGTCATGGTCAGATCTAATATTGTTATACTTCCTGTTAGCAGTAGATAAATTTTCTAATATTGTTATACTATTGTTAGAGTAAATCCTGTTTCTGATCAGATCTTGATTTATTCTGGACAAGTCATGATTACAAAGCTTGTTATGTCATATCTAATATTGTTATACTTCCTATCAGCAGTAGATCATTTTCTAATATCGCTATACTATCGTTAGAGTAAATCATTTTTCTGATCAGATCTTGATTGATTCTGGACAAGTCATGATTACTAAGCTAGTCATGGTTAGATCTAATATTGTTATACTTACTGTCTGCAATAGATCACTTTCTAGTATTGTTACACTATTGTTAGAGTAAATCATGTTTCTGATCAAATCTTGATTTATTTTTGACAAGTCATGATTGCAAAACTAGTCATCGTCAGATCTAATTTTGTTATATTTCCTATCAGCAGTAGATCATTTTCTAAAATTGCTATTCTATCGTTAGAGTAAATCATGTTTCTTATCAGATCTTGATTGATTCTGGACAAGTCATGATTACTAAGCTAGTCATGGTCAGATCTAATATTGTTATACTTCCTGTTAGCAGTAGATAAATTTTCTAATATTGTTATACTATTGTTAGAGTAAATCATGTTTCTGATCAGATCTTGATTGATTCTGAACAAGTCCATGATTACTAAGATACTCATGATCAGATATAATATTGTTATACTTCCTGTCAGCAATAGATCACTTTCTAATATTGTTATACTATTGTTAGTGTAAATCATATTTCTGATCAGATCTTGATTTATTCTGGACAAGTCATGATTACAAAGCTTGTTATGTCAGATCTAATATTGTTATACTTCCTATCAGCAGTAGATCATTTTCTAATATCGCTATACTATCGTTAGAGTAAATCATGTTTCTGATCAGATCTTGATTGATTCTGGACAAGTCATGATTACTAAGCTAGTCATGGTCAGATCCAATATTGTTATACTTCCTGTCTGCAATAGATCACTTTCTAATATTGTTATACTATTGTTAGTGTAAATCATATTTCTGATCAGATCTTGATTTATTCTGGACAAGTCATGATTACAAAGCTTGTTATGTCAGATCTAATATTGTTATACTTCTATCAGCAGTAGATCATTTTCTAATATCGCTATACTATCGTTAGAGTAAATCATGTTTCTGATCAGATCTTGATTGATTCTGGACAAGTCATGATTACAAAGCTAGTCTTGGTCAGATCTAATATTGTTATACTTCCTGTCTGTAATAGAACACTTTCTAATATTGTTATACTATTGTTAGAGTAATCATGTTTCTGATCACATTTTGATTTATTCTTGACAAGTCATGATTACAAAGCTAGTCATCGTCAGATCTAATATTGTTATACTTCCTATCAGTAGTAGATCATTTTCTAATATTGCTATACTATTGTTAGAGTAAATCATGTTTCTGATCAGATCTTGATTTATTCTGGACAAGTCATGATTACAAAGCTTGTCATGTCAGATATAATATTGTTATACTTCCTATCAGCAGTAGATCATTTTCTAATATTGTTACACTATTGTTAGAGTAAATGTTTCTAATCAAATCTTGATTTATTCTGGACAAGTCATGATTACTAAGCTAGTCATGGTTAGATCTAATATTGTTATACTTACTGTCTGCAATAGATCACTTTCTAATATTGTTACACTATTGTTAGAGTAAATCATGTTTCTGATTGGATCTTGATTTATTCCGGACAAGTCAGGATTACTAAGCTAGTCATGGTCAGATCTAATATTGTTATACTTCCTGTTAGCAGTAGATAAAATTTCTAATATTGTTATACTATTGTTAGAGTAAATCATGTTTCTTATCAGATCTTGATTGATTCTGAACAAGTCATGATTACTAAGATACTCATGATCAGATCTAATATTGTTATACTTCCTGTCAGCAATAGATTACTTTCTAATATTGTTATACAATTGTTAGAGTAAATCATATTTCTGATCAGATCTTGATTTATTCTGGACAAGTCATGATTACAAAGCTTGTCATGTCAGATCTAATATTGTAATACTTCCTATCAGCAGTAGATCATTTTCTAATATCGCTATACTACCGTTAGAGTAAATCATGTTTCTGATCAGATCTTGATTGGTTCTGGACAAGTCATGATTACTAAGCTAGTCTTGGTCAGATCTAATATTGTTATACTTCCTGTCTGTAATAGATCACTTTCTAATATTGTTATACTATTGTTAGAGTAAATCATGTTTCTGATCAGATCTTGATTTATTCTGGACAAGTCATGATTACAAAGCTAGTCATGGTCAGATATAATATTGTTATAATTCCTGTCAGCAATAGATCATTTTCTAATATTTTTATACTATTGTTAGAGTAAATCATGTTTCTGATTGGATCTTGATTTATTCCGGACAAGTCAGGATTACTAAGCTAGTCATGGTCAGATCTAATATTGTTATACTTCCTGTTAGCAGTAGATAAATTTTCTAATATTGTTATACTATTGTTAGAGTAAATCCTGTTTCTGATCAGATCTCTAATGATTCTGAACAAGTCATGATTACTAAGATACTCATGATCATATCTAATATTGTTATACTTCCTGTCAGCAATAGATCACTTTCTAATATTGTTATACTATTGTTAGAGTAAATCATATTTCTGATCAGATCTTGATTTATTCTGGACAAGTCATGATTACAAAGCTTGTCATGTCAGATCTAATATTGTTATACTTCCTATCAGCAGTAGATCATTTTCTAATATCGCTATACTATCGTTAGAGTAAATCATGTTTCTGATCAGATCTTGATTCATTCTGGACAAGTCATGATTACTAAGCTAGTCATGGTCAGATCTAATATTGTAATACATCCTATCTGTAATAGATCATTTTCTAATATTTTTATACTATTGTTAGAGTAAATCATGTTTCTGATCAGATCTTGATTTATTCTGGACAAGTCATGATTACAAAGCTAGTCATGGTCAGATATAATATTGTTATAATTCCTGTCAGCAATAGATCATTTTCTAATATTTTTATACTATTGTTAGAGTAAATCATGTTTCTGATTGGATCTTGATTTATTCCGGACAAGTCAGGATTACTAAGCTAGTCATGGTCAGATCTAATATTGTTATACTTCCTATCAGCAGTAGATCATTTTCTAATATTGTTACACTATTGTTAGAGTAAATGTTTCTAATCAAATCTTGATTTATTCTGGACAAGTCATGATTACTAAGCTAGTCATGGTTAGATCTAATATTGTTATACTTACTGTCTGCAATAGATCACTTTCTAATATTGTTACACTATTGTTAGAGTAAATCATGTTTCTGATCAGATCTTGATTTATTCTGGACAAGTCATGATTACAAAGCTAGTCATGGTCAGATATAATATTGTTATACTTCCTGTCAGCAATAGATCATTTTCTAATATTTTTATACTATTGTTAGAGTAAATCATGTTTCTGATTGGATCTTGATTTATTCCGGACAAGTCAGGATTACTAAGCTAGTCATGGTCAGATCTAATATTGTTATACTTCCTGTTAGCAGTAGATAAATTTTCTAATATTGTTATACTATTGTTAGAGTAAATCCTGTTTCTGATCAGATCTCTAATGATTCTGAACAAGTCATGATTACTAAGATACTCATGATCATATCTAATATTGTTATACTTTCTGTCAGCAATAGATCACTTTCTAATATTGTTATACTATTGTTAGAGTAAATCATATTTCTGATCAGATCTTGATTTATTCTGGACAAGTCATGATTACAAAGCTTGTCATGTCAGATCTAATATTGTTATACTTCCTATCAGCAGTAGATCATTTTCTAATATCGCTATACTATCGTTAGAGTAAATCATGTTTCTGATCAGATCTTGATTGGTTCTGGACAAGTCATGATTACTAAGCTAGTCTTGGTCAGATCTAATATTGTTATACTTCTTGTCTGTAATAGATCACTTTCTAATATTGTTATACTATTGTTAGAGTAAATCATGTTTCTGATCAGATCTTGATTTATTCTGGACAAGTCATGATTACAAAGCTAGTCATGGTCAGATATAATATTGTTATAATTCCTGTCAGCAATAGATCAATTTCTAATATTTTTATACTATTGTTAGAGTAAATCATGTTTCTGATTGGATCTTGATTTATTCCGGACAAGTCAGGATTACTAAGCTAGTCATGGTCAGATCTAATATTGTTATACTTCCTGTTAGCAGTAGATAAATATTCTAATATTGTTATACTATTGTTAGAGTAAATCATGTTTCTGATCAGATCTCTAATAATTCTGAACAAGTCATGATTACTAAGATACTCATGATCATATCTAATATTGTTATACTTCCTGTCAGCAATAGATCACTTTCTAATATTGTTATACTATTGTTAGAGTAAATCATATTTTTGATCAGATCTTGATTTATTCTGGACAAGTCATGATTACCAAGCTTGTCATGTCAGATCTAATATTGTTATACTTCCTGTTAGCAGTAGATAAATTTTCTAATATTGTTATACTATTGTTAGAGTAAATCATGTTTCTGATCAGATCTCTAATAATTCTGAACAAGTCATGATTACTAAGATACTCATGATCATATCTAATATTGTTATACTTCCTGTCAGCAATAGATCACTTTCTAATATTGTTATACTATTGTTAGAGTAAATCATATTTCTGATCAGATCTTGATTTATTCTGTACAAGTCATGATTACAAAGCTTGTCATGTCAGATCTAATATTGTTATACTTCCTATCAGTAGTAGATCATTTTCTAATATCGCTATACTATCGTTAGAGTAAATCATGTTTCTGATCAGATCTTGATTGGTTCTGGACAAATCATGATTACTAAGCTAGTCTTGGTAAGATCTAATATTGTTATACTTCCTGTCTGTAATAGATCACTTTCTAGTATTGTTATACTATTGTTAGAGTAAATCATGTTTCTGATCAGATCTTGATTTATTCTGGACAAGTCATGATTACAAAGCTAGTCATGGTCAGATATAATATTGTTATACTTCCTGTCTGCAATAGATCATTTTCTAATATTTTTATACTATTATTAGAGTAAATCATGTTTCTGATTGGATCTTTATTTATTCCGGACAAGTCAGGATTACTAAGCTAGTCATGGTCATATCTACTATTGTTATACTTCCTGTTAGCAGTAGATAAATTTTCTACTATTGTTATACTATTGTTAGAGTTAATCATGTTTCTGATCAGATCTTGAATGATTCTGAACAAGTCATGATTACTAAGATACTCATGATCAGATCTAATATTGTTATACTTCCTGTCAGCAATAGATCACTTTCTAATATTGTTATACTATTGTTAGAGTAAATCATATTTCTGATCAGATCTTGATTTATTCTGGACAAGTCATGATTACAAAGCTTGTCATGTCAGATCTAATATTGTTATACTTCCTATCAGCAGTAGATCATTTTCTAATATCGCTATACTATCGTTAGAGTAAATCATGTTTCTGATCAGATCTTGATTGATTCTGGACAAGTCATGATTACAAAGCTAGTCTTGGTCAGATCTAATATTGTTATACTTCCTGTCTGTAATAGATCACTTTCTAATATTGTTATACTATTGTTAGAGTAATCATGTTTCTGATCACATCTTGATTTAATCTTGACAAGTTATGATTACAAAGCTAGTCATCGTCAGATCTAATATTGTTATACTTCCTATCAGCAGTAGATCATTTTCTAATATTGCTATACTATTGTTAGAGTGAATCATGTTTCTGATCTGATCTTGATTTATTCTGGACAAGTCATGATTACAAAGCTTGTCATTTCAGATATAATATTGTTATACTTCCTATCAGCAGTAGATCATTTTCTAATATCGCTATACTATCGTTAGAGTAAATCACGTTTCTGATAAGATCTTGATTGATTCTGGATATGTCATAATTACTAAGCTAGTCATGGTCAGATCTAATATTGTTATACTTACTGTCTGCAATAGATCACTTTCTAATATTGTTATTCTATTGTTAGAGTAAATCATGTTTCTGATCAAATCTTGATTTATTCTGGACATGTCATGATTACAAAGCTTGTCATCGTCAGATCTAATTTTGTTATACTTCCTATCAGCAGTAGATCATTTTCTAATATTGCTATACTATCGTTAGAGTAAATCATGTTTCTGATCAGATCTTGATTGATTCTAGACAAGTCATGATTACTAAGCTAGTCATGGTCAGATCTAATATTGTTATACTTCCTGTTAGCAGTAGATAAATTTTCTAATATTGTTATACTATTGTTAGAGTAAATCATGTTTCTGATCAGATCTTGATTGATTCTGAACAAGTCATGATTACTAAGATACTCATGATCAGATCTAATATTGTTATACTTCCTGTCAGCAATAGATCACTTTCTAATATTGTTATACTATTGTTAGTGTAAATCATATTTCTGATCAGATCTTGATTTATTCTGGACAAGTCATGATTACAAAGCTTGTTATGTCAGATCTAATATTGTTATACTTCCTATCAGCAGTAGATCATTTTCTAATATCGCTATACTATCGTTAGAGTAAATCATGTTTCTGATCAGATCTTGATTGATTCTGTACAAGTCATGATTACTAAGCTAGTCTTGGTCAGATCCAATATTGTTATACTTCCTGTCTGCAATAGATCACTTTCTAATATTGTTATACTATTGTTATAGTAAATCATATTTATGATCAGATCTTGATTTATTCTGGACAAGTCATGATTACAAAGCTAGTCATCGTCAGATCTAATATTGTTATGCTACCTATCAGCAGTAGATCATTTTCTAATATTGCTATACTATCATTAGAGTAAATCATGTTTCTGATCATATCTTGATTGGTTCTGGACAAGTAATGATTACTAAGCTAGCCATGGTCAGATCTAATATTTTTGTACTTCCTGTCAGCAGTAGATAAATTTTTAATGTTGTTATACTACTGTTAGAGTAAATCATGTTTTTTATCAGATCTTGATTGATTCTGAACAATTCATGATAACTGAGATACTCATGATCAGATCTAATATTGTTATACTTCCCGTCAGCAATAAATCACTTTCTAATAGTGTTATACTATTGTTAGAGTAAATCATGTTTCTGATCAGAACTTGATTTATTCTGGACAAGTGATGATTACAAAGCTTGTCATGTCAGATCTAATATTGTTATACTTCCTATCAGCAGTAGATCATTTTCTAATATCGCTATACTATCGTTAGAGTAAATCATGTTTTTGATCAGATCTTGATTGATTCTGGACAAGTCATGATTACTAAGCTAGTCATGGTCCGATCTAATATTGTTATACTTCCTGTCTGCAATAGATCACTTTCTAATATTGTTATACTATTGTTAGTGTAAATCATATTTCTGATCAGATCTTGATTTATTCTGGACAAGTTATGATTACAAAGCTTGTTATGTCAGATCTAATATTGTTATACTTCCTATCAGCAGAAGATCATTTTCTAATATCGCTATACTATCGTTAGAGTAAATCATGTTTCTGATCAGATCTTGATTGATTCTGGACAAGTCATGATTACTAAGCTAGTCATGTTCAGATCTAATATTGTTATACTTCCTGTCTGTAATAGATCACTTTCTAGTATTGTTATACTATTGTTAGAGTAAATCATGTTTCTGATCAGATCTTGATTTATTCTGGACAAGTCATGATTACAAAGCTAGTCATGGTCAGATATAATATTGTTATACTTCCTGTCAGCAATAGATCATTTTCTAATATTTTTATACTATTATTAGTGTAAATCATGTTTCTGATTGGATCTTTATTTATTCCGGACAAATCAGGATTACTAAGCTAGTCATGGTCATATCTACTATTGTTATACTTCCTGTTAGCAGTAGATAAATTTTCTAATATTGTTATACTATTGTTAGAGTTAATCATGTTTCTGATCAGATCTTGAATGATTCTGAACAAGTCATGATTACTAAGATACTCATGATCAGATCTAATATTGTTATACTTCCTGTCAGCAATAGATCACTTTCTAATATTGTTATACTATTGTTAGAGTAAATCATATTTCTGATCAGATCTTGATTTATTCTGGACAAGTCATGATTACAAAGCTTGTCATGTCAGATCTAATATTGTTATACTTCCTATCAGCAGTAGATCATTTTCTAATATCGCTATACTATCGTTAGAGTAAATCATGTTTCTGATCAGATCTTGATTGATTCTGGACAAGTCATGATTACAAAGCTAGTCTTGGTCAGATCTAATATTGTTATACTTCATGTCTGTAATAGATCACTTTCTAATATTGTTATACTATTGTTAGAGTAATCATGTTTCTGATCACATCTTGATTTAATCTTGACAAGTTATGATTACAAAGCTAGTCATCGTCAGATCTAATATTGTTATACTTCCTATCAGCAGTAGATCATTTTCTAATATTGCTATACTATTGTCAGAGTGAATCATGTTTCTGATCTGATCTTGATTTATTCTGGACAAGTCATGATTACAAAGCTTGTCATTTCAGATATAATATTGTTATACTTCCTATCAGCAGTAGATCATTTTCTAATATCGCTATACTATCGTTAGAGTAAATCACGTTTCTGATAAGATCTTGATTGATTCTGGATATGTCATAATTACTAAGCTAGTCATGGTCAGATCTAATATTGTTATACTTACTGTCTGCAATAGATCACTTTCTAATATTGTTATACTATTGTTAGAGTAAATCATGTTTCTGATCAAATCTTGATTTATTCTGGACATGTCATGATTACAAAGCTTGTCATCGTCAGATCTAATTTTGTTATTCTTCCTATTAGCAGTAGATCATTTTCTAATATTGCTATACTATCGTTAGAGTAAATCATGTTTCTGATCAGATCTTGATTGATTCTAGACAAGTCATGATTACTAAGCTAGTCATGGTCAGATCTAATATTGTTATACTTCCTGTTAGCAGTAGATAAATTTTCTAATATTGTTATACTATTGTTAGAGTAAATCATGTTTCTGATCAGATCTTGATTGATTCTGAACAAGTCATGATTACTAAGATACTCATGATCAGATCTAATATTGTTATACTTCCTGTCAGCAATAGATCACTTTCTAATATTGTTATACTATTGTTAGTGTAAATCATATTTCTGATCAGATCTTGATTTATTCTGGACAAGTCATGATTACAAAGCTTGTTATGTCAGATCTAATATTGTTATACTTCCTATCAGCAGTAGATCATTTTCTAATATCGCTATACTATCGTTAGAGTAAATCATGTTTCTGATCAGATCTTGATTGATTCTGTACAAGTCACGATTACTAAGCTAGTCTTGGTCAGATCCAATATTGTTATACTTCCTGTCTGCAATAGATCACTTTCTAATATTGTTATACTATTGTTATAGTAAATCATATTTCTGATCAGATCTTGATTTATTCTGGACAAGTCATGATTACAAAGCTAGTCATCGTCAGATCTAATATTGTTATACTTCCTATCAGCAGTAGATCATTTTCTAATATTGCTATACTATCATTAGAGTAAATCATGTTTCTGATCATATCTTGATTGGTTCTGGACAAGTAATGATTACTAAGCTAGCCATGGTCAGATCTAATATTTTTGTACTTCCTGTCAGCAGTAGATAAATTTTTAATGTTGTTATACTACTGTTAGAGTAAATCATGTTTTTTATCAGATCTTGATTGATTCTGAACAATTCATGATAACTGAGATACTCATGATCAGATCTAATATTGTTATACTTCCCGTCAGCAATAAATCACTTTCTAATAGTGTTATACTATTGTTAGAGTAAATCATGTTTCTGATCAGAACTTGATTTATTCTGGACAAGTGATGATTACAAAGCTTGTCATGTCAGATCTAATATTGTTATACTTCCTATCAGCAGTAGATCATTTTCTAATATCGCTATACTATCGTTAGAGTAAATCATGTTTTTGATCAGATCTTGATTGATTCTGGACAAGTCATGATTACTAAGCTAGTCATGGTCCGATCTAATATTGTTATACTTCCTGTCTGCAATAGATCACTTTCTAATATTGTTATACTATTGTTAGTGTAAATCATATTTCTGATCAGATCTTGATTTATTCTGGACAAGTTATGATTACAAAGCTTGTTATGTCAGATCTAATATTGTTATACTTCCTATCAGTAGAAGATCATTTTCTAATATCGCTATACTATCGTTAGAGTAAATCATGTTTCTGATCAGATCTTGATTGATTCTGGACAAGTCATGATTACTAAGCTAGTCATGTTCAGATATAATATTGTTATACTTCCTGCAGCAATAGATCATTTTCTTATACTGTTATACTATCGTTAGAGTAAATCATGTTTCTGATTGGATCTTGATTTATTCCGGACAAGTCAGGATTACTAAGCTAGTCATGTTTAGATCTAATATTGTTATACTTCCTGTTAGCAGTAGATAAATTTTCTAATATTGTTATACTATTGTTAGAGTAAATCATGTTTCTGATCAGATCTTGAATGATTCTGAACAAGTCATGATTACTAAAATACTCATGATCAGATCTAATATTGTTATACTTACTGTCTGCAATAGATCACTTTCTAATATTGTTACACTATTGTTAGAGTAAATCATGTTTCTGATCAGATCTTGATTTATTCTGGACAAGTCATGATTACAAAGCTTGTCATGTCAGATCTAATATTGTTATACTTCCTATCAGCAGTAGATCATTTTCTAATATCGCTATACTATCGTTAGAGTAAATCATGTTTCTGATCAGATCTTGATTTATTCTGGACAAGTCATGATTACAAAGCTAGTCATGGTCAGATATAATATTGTTATACTTCCTGTCAGCAATAGATCATTTTCTAATATTTTTATACTATTGTTAGAGTAAATCATGTTTCTGATTGGATCTTGATTTATTCCGGACAAGTCAGGATTACTAAGCTAGTCATGGTCAGATCTAATATTGTTATACTTCCTGTTAGCAGTAGATAAATTTTCTAATATTGTTATACTATTGTTAGAGTAAATCATGTTTCTGATCAGATCTTGAATAATTCTGAACAAGTCATGATTACTAAGATACTCATGATCAGATCTAATATTGTTATACTTCCTGTCAGCAATAGATCACTTTCTAATATTGTTATACTATTGTTAGAGTAAATCATATTTCTGATCAGATCTTGATTTATTCTGGACAAGTCATGATTACAAGGCTTGTCATGTCAGATCTAATACTGTTATACTTCCTATCAGCAGTAGATCATTTTCTAATATCGCTATACTATCGTTAGAGTAAATCATGTTTCTGATCAGATTTTGATTGATTCTGGACAAGTCATGATTACAAAGCCTGTTATGTCAGATTTAATATTGTTATACTTCCTATCAGCAGTAGATCATTTTCTAATATCGCTATACTATCGTTAGAGTAAATCATGTTTCTGATCAGATCTTGATTGATTCTGGACTAGTCATGATTACTAAGCTAGTCATGGTCAGATCTAATATTGTTATACTTACTGTCTGCAATAGATCACTTTCTAATATTGTTATACTATTGTTAGTGTAAATCATATTTCTGATCAGATCTTGATTTATTCTGGACAAGTCATGATTACAAAGCTTGTTATGTCAGATCTAATATTGTTATACTTCCTATCAGCAGTAGATCATTTTCTAATATCGCTATACTATCGTTAGAGTAAATCATTTTTCTGATCAGATCTTGATTGATTCTGGACAAGTCATGATTACTAAGCTAGTCATGGTTAGATCTAATATTGTTATACTTACTGTCTGCAATAGATCACTTTCTAATATTGTTACACTATTGTTAGAGTAAATCATGTTTCTGATCAAATCTTGATTTATTTTTGACAAGTCATGATTACAAAGCTAGTCATCGTCAGATCTAATTTTGTTATATTTCCTATCAGCAGTAGATCATTTTCTAATATTGCTATACTATCGTTAGAGTAAATCATGTTTCTGATCAGATCTTGATTGATTCTGGACAAGTAATGATTACTAAGCTAGTCTTGGTCAGATCTAATATTGTTATACTTCCTGTCTGTAATAGATCACTTTCTAATATTGTTATACTATTGTTAGAGTAATCATGTTTCTGATCACATCTTGATTTAATCTTGACAAGTTATGATTACAAAGCTAGTCATCGTCAGATCTATTATTGTTATACTTCCTATCAGCAGTAGATCATTTTCTAATATTGCTATACTATTGTTAGAGTGAATCATGTTTCTGATCTGATCTTGATTTATTCTGGACAAGTCATGATTACAAAGCTTGTCATTTCAGATATAATATTGCTATACTTCCTATCAGCAGTAGATCATTTTCTAATATCGCTATACTATCGTTAGAGTAAATCACGTTTCTGATAAGATCTTGATTGATTCTGGATATGTCATAATTACTAAGCTAGTCATGGTCAGATCTAATATTGTTATACTTACTGTCTGCAATAGATCACTTTCTAATATTGTTATACTATTGTTAGAGTAAATCATGTTTCTGATCAAATCTTGATTTATTCTGGACATGTCATGATTACAAAGCTTGTCATCGTCAGATCTAATTTTGTTATACTTCCTATCAGCAGTAGATCATTTTCTAATATTGCTATACTATCGTTAGAGTAAATCATGTTTCTGATCAGATCTTGATTGATTCTAGACAAGTCATGATTACTAAGCTAGTCATGGTCAGATCTAATATTGTTATACTTCCTGTTAGCAGTAGATAAATTTTCTAATATTGTTATACTATTGTTAGAGTAAATCATGTTTCTGATCAGATCTTGATTGATTCTGAACAAGTCATGATTACTAAGATACTCATGATCAGATCTAATATTGTTATACTTCCTGTCAGCAATAGATCACTTTCTAATATTGTTATACTATTGTTAGTGTAAATCATATTTCTGATCAGATCTTGATTTATTCTGGACAAGTCATGATTACAAAGCTTGTTATGTCAGATCTAATATTGTTATACTTCCTATCAGCAGTAGATCATTTTCTAATATCGCTATACTATCGTTAGAGTAAATCATGTTTCTGATCAGATCTTGATTGATTCTGTACAAGTCATGAATACTAAGCTAGTCTTGGTCAGATCCAATATTGTTATACTTCCTGTCTGCAATAGATCACTTTCTAATATTGTTATACTATTGTTATAGTAAATCATATTTCTGATCAGATCTTGATTTATTCTGGACAAGTCATGATTACAAAGCTAGTCATCGTCAGATCTAATATTGTTATACTTCCTATCAGCAGTAGATCATTTTCTAATATTGCTATACTATCATTAGAGTAAATCATGTTTCTGATCATATCTTGATTGGTTCTGGACAAGTAATGATTACTAAGCTAGCCGTGGTCAGATCTAATATTTTTGTACTTCCTGTCAGCAGTAGATAAATTTTTAATGTTGTTATACTACTGTTAGAGTAAATCATGTTTTTTATCAGATCTTGATTGATTCTGAACAATTCATGATAACTGAGATACTCATGATCAGATCTAATATTGTTATACTTCCCGTCAGCAATAAATCACTTTCTAATAGTGTTATACTATTGTTAGAGTAAATCATGTTTCTGATCAGAACTTGATTTATTCTGGACAAGTGATGATTACAAAGCTTGTCATGTCAGATCTAATATTGTTATACTTCCTATCAGCAGTAGATCATTTTCTAATATCGCTATACTATCGTTAGAGTAAATCATGTTTTTGATCAGATCTTGATTGATTCTGGACAAGTCATGATTACTAAGCTAGTCATGGTCCGATCTAATATTGTTATACTTCCTGTCTGCAATAGATCACTTTCTAATATTGTTATACTATTGTTAGTGTAAATCATATTTCTGATCAGATCTTGATTTATTCTGGACAAGTTATGATTACAAAGCTTGTTATGTCAGATCTAATATTGTTATACTTCCTATCAGCAGAAGATCATTTTCTAATATCGCTATACTATCGTTAGAGTAAATCATGTTTCTGATCAGATCTTGATTGATTCTGGACAAGTCATGATTACTAAGCTAGTCATGTTCAGATCTAATATTGTTATACTTCCTGTCTGTAATAGATCACTTTCTAGTATTGTTATACTATTGTTAGAGTAAATCATGTTTCTGATCAGATCTTGATTTATTCTGGACAAGTCATGATTACAAAGCTAGTCATGGTCAGATATAATATTGTTATACTTCCTGTCAGCAATAGATCATTTTCTAATATTTTTATACTATTATTAGAGTAAATCATGTTTCTGATTGGATCTTTATTTATTCCGGACAACTCAGGATTACTAAGCTAGTCATGGTCATATCTACTATTGTTATACTTCCTGTTAGCAGTAGATAAATTTTCTAATATTGTTATACTATTGTTAGAGTTAATCATGTTTCTGATCAGATCTTGAATGATTCTGAACAAGTCATGATTACTAAGATACTCATGATCAGATCTAATATTGTTATACTTCCTGTCAGCAATAGATCACTTTCTAATATTGTTATACTATTGTTAGAGTAAATCATATTTCTGATCAGATCTTGATTTATTCTGGACAAGTCATGATTACAAAGCTTGTCATGTCAGATCTAATATTGTTATACTTCCTATCAGCAGTAGATCATTTTCTAATATCACTATACTATCGTTAGAGTAAATCATGTTTCTGATCAGATCTTGATTGATTCTGGACAAGTCATGATTACAAAGCTAGTCTTGGTCAGATCTAATATTGTTATACTTCCTGTCTGTAATAGATCACTTTCTAATATTGTTATACTATTGTTAGAGTAATTATGTTTCTGATCACATCTTGATTTAATCTTGACAAGTTATGATTACAAAGCTAGTCATCGTCAGATCTATTATTGTTATACTTCCTATCAGCTGTAGATCATTTTCTAATATTGCTATACTATTGTTAGAGTGAATCATGTTTCTGATCTGATCTTGATTTATTCTGGACAAGTCATGATTACAAAGCTTTTCATTTCAGATATAATATTGTTATACTTCCTATCAGCAGTAGATCATTTTCTAATATCGCTATACTATCGTTAGAGTAAATCACGTTTCTGATAAGGTCTTGATTGATTCTGGATATGTCATAATTACTAAGCTAGTCATGGTCAGATCTAATATTGTTATACTTACTGTCTGCAATAGATCACTTTCTAATATTGTTATACTATTGTTAGAGTAAATCATGTTTCTGATCAAATCTTGATTTATTCTGGACATGTCATGATTACAAAGCTTGTCATCGTCAGATCTAATTTTATTATACTTCCTATCAGCAGTAGATCATTTTCTAATATTGCTATACTATCGTTAGAGTAAATCATGTTTCTGATCAGATCTTGATTGATTCTAGACAAGTCATGATTACTAAGCTAGTCATGGTCAGATCTAATATTGTTATACTTCCTGTTAGCAGTAGATAAATTTTCTAATATTGTTATACTATTGTTAGAGTAAATCATGTTTCTGATCAGATCTTGATTGATTCTGAACAAGTCATGATTACTAAGATACTCATGATCAGATCTAATATTGTTATACTTCCTGTCAGCAATAGATCACTTTCTAATATTGTTATACTATTGTTAGTGTAAATCATATTTCTGATCAGATCTTGATTTATTCTGGACAAGTCATGATTACAAAGCTTGTTATTTCAGATCTAATATTGTTATACTTCCTATCAGCAGTAGATCATTTTCTAATATCGCTATACTATCGTTAGAGTAAATCATGTTTCTGATCAGATCTTGATTGATTCTGTACAAGTCATGATTACTAAGCTAGTCTTGGTCAGATCCAATATTGTTATACTTCCTGTCTGCAATAGATCACTTTCTAATATTGTTATACTATTGTTATAGTAAATCATATTTCTGATCAGATCTTGATTTATTCTGGACAAGTCATGATTACAAAGCTAGTCATCGTCAGATCTAATATTGTTATACTTGATCAGCAGTAGATCATTTTCTAATATTGCTATACTATCATTAGAGTAAATCATGTTTCTGATCATATCTTGATTGGTTCTGGACAAGTAATGATTACTAAGCTAGCCATGGTCAGATCTAATATTTTTGTACTTCCTGTCAGCAGTAGATAAATTTTTAATGTTGTTATACTACTGTTAGAGTAAATCATGTTTTTTATCAGATCTTGATTGATTCTGAACAATTCATGATAACTGAGATACTCATGATCAGATCTAATATTGTTATACTTCCCATCAGCAATAAATCACTTTCTAATAGTGTTATACTATTGTTAGAGTAAATCATGTTTCTGATCAGAACTTGATTTATTCTGGACAAGTGATGATTACAAAGCTTGTCATGTCAGATCTAATATTGTTGTACTTCCTATCAGCAGTAGATCATTTTCTAATATCGCTATACTATCGTTAGAGTAAATCATGTTTTTGATCAGATCTTGATTGATTCTGGACAAGTCATGATTACTAAGCTAGTCATGGTCCGATTTAATATTGTTATACTTCCTGTCTGCAATAGATCACTTTCTAATATTGTTATACTATTGTTAGTGTAAATCATATTTCTGATCAGATCTTGATTTATTCTGGACAAGTTATGATTACAAAGCTTGTTATGTCAGATCTAATATTGTTATACTTCCTATCAGCAGAAGATCATTTTCTAATATCGCTATACTATCGTTAGAGTAAATCATGTTTCTGATCAGATCTTGATTGATTCTGGACAAGTCATGATTACTAAGCTAGTCATGTTCAGATATAATATTGTTATACTTCCTGCAGCAATAGATCATTTTCTTATACTGTTATACTATCGTTAGAGTAAATCATGTTTCTGATTGGATCTTGATTTATTCCGGACAAGTCAGGATTACTAAGCTAGTCATGTTTAGATCTAATATTGTTATACTTCCTGTTAGCAGTAGATAAATTTTCTAATATTGTTATACTATTGTTAGAGTAAATCATGTTTCTGATCAGATCTTGAATAATTCTGAACAAGTCATGATTACTAAAATACTCATGATCAGATCTAATATTGTTATACTTACTGTCTGCAATAGATCACTTTCTAATATTGTTACACTATTGTTAGAGTAAATCATGTTTCTGATCAGATCTTGATTTATTCTGGACAAGTCATGATTACAAAGCTTGTCATGTCAGATCTAATATTGTTATACTTCCTATCAGCAATAGATCATTTTCTAATATCGCTATACTATCGTTAGAGTAAATCATGTTTCTGATCAGATCTTGATTTATTCTGGACAAGTCATGATTACAAAGCTAGTCATGGTCAGATATAATATTGTTATACTTCCTGTCAGCAATAGATCATTTTCTAATATTTTTATACTATTGTTAGAGTAAATCATGTTTCTGATTGGATCTTGATTTATTCCGGACAAGTCAGGATTACTAAGCTAGTCATGGTCAGATCTAATATTGTTATACTTCCTGTTAGCAGTAGATAAATTTTCTAATATTGTTATACTATTGTTAGAGTAAATCATGTTTCTGATCAGATCTTGAATGATTCTGAACAAGTCATGATTACTAAGATACTCATGATCAGATCTAATATTGTTATACTTCCTGTCAGCAATAGATCACTTTCTAATATTGTTATACTATTGTTAGAGTAAATCATATTTCTGATCAGATCTTGATTTATTCTGGACAAGTCATGATTACAAGGCTTGTCATGTCAGATCTAATACTGTTATACTTCCTATCAGCAGTCGATCATTTTCTAATATCGCTATACTATCGTTAGAGTAAATCATGTTTCTGATCAGATTTTGATTGATTCTGGACAAGTCATGATTACAAAGCCTGTTATGTCAGATCTAATATTGTTATACTTCCTATCAGCAGTAGATCATTTTCTAATATCGCTATACTATCGTTAGAGTAAATCATGTTTCTGATCAGATTTTGATTGATTCTGGACTAGTCATGATTACTAAGCTAGTCATGGTCAGATCTAATATTGTTATACTTACTGTCTGCAATAGATCACTTTCTAATATTGTTATACTATTGTTAGTGTAAATCATATTTCTGATCAGATCTTGATTTATTCTGGACAAGTCATGATTACAAAGCTTGTTATGTCAGATCTAATATTGTTATACTTCCTATCAGCAGTAGATCATTTTCTAATATCGCTATACTATCGTTAGAGTAAATCATTTTTCTGATCAGATCTTGATTGATTCTGGACAAGTCATGATTACTAAGCTAGTCATGGTTAGATCTAATATTGTTATACTTACTGTCTGCAATAGATCACTTTCTAATATTGTTACACTATTGTTAGAGTAAATCATGTTTCTGATCAAATCTTGATTTATTTTTGACAAGTCATGATTACAAAGCTAGTCATCGTCAGATCTAATTTTGTTATATTTCCTATCAGCAGTAGATCATTTTCTAATATTGCTATACTATCGTTAGAGTAAATCATGTTTCTGATCAGATCTTGATTGATTCTGGACAAGTCATGATTACTAAGCTAGTCATGGTCAGATCTAATATTGTTATACTTCCTGTTAGCAGTAGATAAATTTTCTAATATTGTTATACTATTGTTAGAGTAAATCATGTTTCTGATTGGATCTTGATTTATTCCGGACAAGTCAGGATTACTAAGCTAGTCATGGTCAGATCTAATATTGTTATACTTCCTGTTAGCAGTAGATAAATTTTCTAATATTGTTATACTATTGTTAGAGTAAATCATGTTTCTGATCAGATCTTGAATGATTCTGAACAAGTCATGATTACTAAGATACTCATGATCAGATATAATATTGTTATACTTCCTGTCAGCAATAGATCACTTTCTAATATTGTTATACTATTGTTAGTGTAAATCATATTTTTGATCAGATCTTGATTTATTCTGGACAAGTCATGATTACAAAGCTTGTTATGTCAGATCTAATATTGTTATACTTCCTATCAGCAGTAGATCATTTTCTAATATCGCTATACTATCGTTAGAGTAAATCATGTTTCTGATCAGATCTTGATTGATTCTGGACAAGTCATGATTACTAAGCTAGTCATGGTCAGATCCAATATTGTTATACTTCCTGTCTGCAATAGATCACTTTCTAATATTGTTATACTATTGTTAGTGTAAATTATATTTCTGATCAGATCTTGATTTATTCTGGACAAGTCATGATTACAAAGCTTGTTATGTCAGATCTAATATTGTTATACTTCTATCAGCAGTAGATCATTTTCTAATATCGCTATACTATCGTTAGAGTAAATCATGTTTCTGATCAGATCTTGATTGATTCTGGACAAGTCATGATTACAAAGCTAGTCTTGGTCAGATCTAATATTGTTATACTTCCTGTCTGTAATAGAACACTTTCTAATATTGTTATACTATTGTTAGAGTAATCATGTTTCTGATTACATCTTGATTTATTCTTGACAAGTCATGATTACAAAGCTAGTCATCGTCAGATCTAATATTGTTATACTTCCTATCAGTAGTAGATCATTTTCTAATATTGCTATACTATTGTTAGAGTAAATCATGTTTCTGATCAGATCTTGATTTATTCTGGACAAGTCATGATTACAAAGCTTGTCATGTCAGATATAATATTGTTATACTTCCTATCAGCAGTAGATCATTTTCTAATATTGTTACACTATTGTTAGAGTAAATGTTTCTAATCAAATCTTGATTTATTCTGGACAAGTCATGATTACTAAGCTAGTCATGGTTAGATCTAATATTGTTATACTTATTGTCTGCAATAGATCACTTTCTAATATTGTTACACTATTGTTAGAGTAAATCATGTTTCTGATCAGATCTTGATTTATTCTGGACAAGTCATGATTACAAAGCTAGTCATGGTCAGATATAATATTGTTATACTTCCTGTCAGCAATATATCAGTTTCTAATATTTTTATACTATTGTTAGAGTAAATCATGTTTCTGATTGGATCTTGATTTATTCCGGACAAGTCTGGATTACTAAGCTAGTCATGGTCAGATCTAATATTGTGATACTTCCTGTTAGCAGTAGATAAAATTTCTAATATTGTTATACTATTGTTAGAGTAAATCATGTTTCTTATCAGATCTTGATTGATTCTGAACAAGTCATGATTACTAAGATACTCATGATCAGATCTAATATTGTTATACTTCCTGTCATCAATAGATTACTTTCTAATATTGTTATACAATTGTTAGAGTAAATCATATTTCTGATCAGATCTTGATTTATTCTGGACAAGTCATGATTACAAAGCTTGTCATGTCAGATCTAATATTGTAATACTTCCTATCAGCAGTAGATCATTTTCTAATATCGCTATACTATCATTAGAGTAAATCATGTTTCTGATCAGATCTTGATTGGTTCTGGACAAGTCATGATTACTAAGCTAGTCTTGGTCAGATCTAATATTGTTATACTTCCTGTCTGTAATAGATCACTTTCTAATATTGTTATACTATTGTTAGAGTAAATCATGTTTCTGATCAGATCTTGATTTATTCTGGACAAGTCATGATTACAAAGCTTGTCATGTCAGATCTAATATTGTAATACTTCCTATCAGCAGTAGATCATTTTCTAATATCGCTATACTATCATTAGAGTAAATCATGTTTCTGATCAGATCTTGATTGGTTCTGGACAAGTCATGATTACTAAGCTAGTCTTGGTCAGATCTAATATTGTTATACTTCCTGTCTGTAATAGATCACTTTCTAATATTGTTATACTATTGTTAGAGTAAATCATGTTTCTGATCAGATCTTGATTTATTCTGGACAAGTCATGATTACAAAGCTAGTCATGGTCAGATATAATATTGTTATAATTCCTGTCAGCAATAGATCATTTTCTAATATTTTTATACTATTGTTAGAGTAAATCATGTTTCTGATTGGATCTTGATTTATTCCGGACAAGTCAGGATTACTAAGCTAGTCATGGTCAGATATAATATTGTTATACTTCCTGTTAGCAGTAGATAAATTTTCTAATATTGTTATACTATTGTTAGAGTAAATCCTGTTTCAGATCAGATCTCTAATGATTCTGAACAAGTCATGATTACTAAGATACTCATGATCATATCTAATATTGTTATACTTCCTGTCAGCAATAGATCACTTTCTAATATTGTTATACTATTATTAGAGTAAATCATATTTCTGATCAAATCTTGATTTATTCTGGACAAGTCATGATTACAAAGCTTGTCATGTCAGATCTAATATTGTTATACTTCCTATCAGCAGTAGATCATTTTCTAATATCGCTATACTACCGTTAGAGTAAATCATGTTTCTGATCAGATCTTGATTGGTTCTGGACAAGTCATGATTACTAAGCTAGTCTTGGTCAGATCTAATATTGTTATACTTCCTGTCTGTAATAGATCACTTTCTAATATTGTTATACTATTGTTAGAGTAAATCATGTTTCTGATCAGATCTTGATTTATTCTGGACAAGTCATGATTACAAAGCTAGCCATGGTCAGATATAATATTGTTATAATTCCTGTCAGCAATAGATCAATTTCTAATATTTTTATACTATTGTTAGAGTAAATCATGTTTCTGATTGGATCTTGATTTATTCCGGACAAGTCAGGATTACTAAGCTAGTCATGGTCAGATCTAATATTGTTATACTTCCTGTTAGAAGTAGATAAATTTTCTAATATTGTTATACTATTGTTAGAGTAAATCATGTTTCTGATCAGATCTCTAATAATTCTGAACAAGTCATGATTACTAAGATACTCATGATCATATCTAATATTGTTATACTTCCTGTCAGCAATAGATCACTTTCTAATATTGTTATACTATTGTTAGAGTAAATCATATTTCTGATCAGATCTTGATTTATTCTGGACAAGTCATGATTACAAAGCTTGTCATGTCAGATCTAATATTGTTATACCTCCTGTTAGCAGTAGATAAATTTTCTAATATTGTTATACTATTGTTAGAGTAAATCATGTTTCTGATCAGATCTCTAATAATTCTGAACAAGTCATGATTACTAAGATACTCATGATCATATCTAATATTGTTATACTTCCTGTCAGAAATAGATCACTTTCTAATATTGTTATACTATTGTTAGAGTAAATCATATTTCTGATCAGATCTTGATTTATTCTGGACAAGTCATGATTACAAAGCTTGTCATGTCAGATCTAATATTGTTATACTTCCTATCAGCAGTAGATCATTTTCTAATATCGCTATACTATCGTTAGAGTAAATCATGTTTCTGATCAGATTTTGATTGATTCTGGACAAGTCATGATTACAAAGCTAGTCTTGGTCAGATCTAATATTGTTATACTTCCTGTCTGTAATAGATCACTTTCTAATATTGTTATACTAATGTTAGAGTAAATCATGTTTCTGATCACATCTTCATTTATTCTTGACAAGTCATGATTACAAAGCTAGTCATCGTCAGATCTAATATTGTTATACTTCCTATCAGCAGTAGATCATTTTCTAATATTGCTATACTATTGTTAGAGTAAATCATATTTCTGATTAGATCTTGATTTATTCTGGACAAGTCATGATTACAAAGCTTGTCATGTCAGATATAATATTGTTATACTTCCTATCAGCAGTAGATCATTTTCTAATATCGCTATACTATCGTTAGAGTAAATCATGTTTCTGATAAGATTTTGATTGATTCTGGACATGTCATAATTACTAAGCTAGTCATGGTCAGATCTAATATTGTTATACTTACTGTCTGCAATAGATCACTTTCTAATATTGTTACACTATTGTTAGAGTAAATCATGTTTCTGATCAAATCTTGATTTATTCTGGACAAGTAATGATTACAAAGCTAGTCATCGTCAGATCTAATTTTGTTATACTTCCTATCAGCAGTAGATCATTTTCTAATATCGCTATACTATCGTTAGAGTAAATCATGTTTCTGATCACATCTTCATTTATTCTTGACAAGTCATGATTACAAAGCTAGTCATCGTCAGATCTAATATTGTTATACTTCCTATCAGCAGTAGATCATTTTCTAATATTGCTATACTATTGTTAGAGTAAATCATATTTCTGATTAGATCTTGATTTATTCTGGACAAGTCATGATTACAAAGCTTGTTATGTCAGATCTAATATTGTTATACTCCCTATCAGCAGTAGATTATTTTCTAATAGCGCTATACTATCGTTAGAGTAAATCATGTTTCTGATCAGATCTTGATTGATTCTGGACAAGTCATGATTACTAAGCTAGTCATGGTCAGATCTAATTTTGTTATACTTCCTATCAGCAGTAGATCATTTTCTAATAATGCTATACTATCGTTAGAGTAAATCATGTTTCTGATCAGATCTTGATTTATTCTGGACAAGTCATGATTACAAAACTTGTCATGTCAGATATAATATTGTTATACTTCCTATCAGCAGTAGATCATTTTCTAATATCGCTATACTATCGTTAGGGTAAATCATGTTTCTGATAAGATCTTGATTGATTCTGGACATGTCATAATTACTCAGCTAGTCATGGTCAGATCTAATATTGTTATACTTACTGTCTGCAATAGATCACTTTCTAATATTGTTACACTATTGTTAGAGTAAATCATGTTTCTGATCAAATCTTGATTTATTCTGGACAAATCATGATTACAAAGCTAGTCATCGTCAGATCTAATATTGTTATACTTCCTATCAGCAGTAGATCATTTTCTAAAATTGCTATACTATCGTTAGAGTAAATCATGTTTCTGATCAGATCTTGATTGATTCTGGACAAGTCATAATTACTAATCTAGTCATGGTCAGATCTAATATTGTTATACTTCCTATCAGTAGTAGATCATTTCCTAATATTGCTATACTATCGTTAGAGTAAATCATGTTTCTGATCAGATCTTGATTGATTCTGGACAAGTCATGATTACTAAGCTAGTCATGGTCAGATCTAATATTGTTATACTTACTGTCTGCAATAGATCACTTTCTAATATTGTTATACTATTGTTAGTGTAAATCATATTTCTGATCAGATCTAGATTTATTCTGGACAAGTCATGATTACAAAGCTTGTTATGTCAGATCTAATATTGTTATACTTCCTATCTGCAGTAGATCATTTTCTAATATCGCTATACTATCGTTAGAGTAAATCATGTTTCTGATCAGATCTTTATTGATTCTGGACAAGTCATGAATACTAAGCTAGTCATGGTCAGATCTAATATTGTTATACTTGCTGTCTGCAATAGATCACTTTCTAATATTGTTACACTATTGTTAGAGTAAATCATGTTTCTGATCAAATCTTGATTTATTCTGGACAAGTCATGATTACAAAGCTAGTCATCGTCAGATCTAATTTTGTTATACTTCCTATCAGTAGTAGATCATTTTCTAATAATGCTATACTATCGTTAGAGTAAATTATGTTTCTGATCAGATCTTGATTTATTCTGGACAAGTCATGATTATAAAGCTTGTCATGTCAGATATAATATTGTTATACTTCCTATCAGCAGTAGATCATTTTCTAATATCGCTATACTATCGTTAGGGTAAATCATGTTTCTGATAAGATCTTGATTGATTCTGGACATGTCATAATTACTCAGCTAGTCATGGTCAGATCTAATATTGTTATACTTACTGTCTGCAATAGATCACTTTCTAATATTGTTACACTATTGTTAGAGTAAATCATGTTTCTGATCAAATCTTGATTTATTCTGGACAAGTCATGATTACAAAGCTAGTCATCGTCAGATCTAATTTTGTTATACTTCCTATCAGCAGTAGATCATTTTCTAATATTGCTATACTATCGTTAGAGAAAATCATGTTTCTGATCAGATCTTGATTGATTCTGGACAAGTCATGATTACTAAGCTAGTCATGGTCAGATCTAATATTGTTATACTTCCTGTTAGCAGTAGATAAATTTTCTAATATTGTTACACTATTGTTAGAGTAAATCATGTTTCTGATCAGATCCTGATTGATTCTGAACAAGTCATGATTACTAAGATACTCATGATCAGATCTAATATTGTTATACTTCCTGTCAGCAATAGATCACTTTTTAATATTGTTATACTATTGTTAGTGTGAATCATATTTCTGATCAGGTCTTGATTTATTCTGGACAAGTCATGATTACAAAGCTTGTTATGTCAGATCTAATATTGTTATACTTCCTATCAGCAGTAGATCATTTTCTAATATCGCTATACTATCGTTAGAGTAAATCGTTTTTCTGATCAGATCTTGATTGGTTCTGGACAAGTCATGATTACTAAGCTAGTCTTGGTCAGATCTAATATTGTTATACTTCCTGTCTGTAATAGATCACTTTCTAATATTGTTATACTATTGTTAGAGTAAATCATGTTTCTGATCAGATCTTGATTTATTCTGGACAAGTCATGATTACAAAGCTAGTCATGGTCAGATATAATATTGTTATAATTCCTGTCAGCAATAGATCAATTTCTAATATTTTTATACTATTGTTAGAGTAAATCATGTTTCTGATTGGATCTTGATTTATTCCGGACAAGTCAGGATTACTAAGCTAGTCATGGTCAGATCTAATATTGTTATACTTCCTGTTAGAAGTAGATAAATTTTCTAATATTGTTATACTATTGTTAGAGTAAATCATGTTTCTGATCAGATCTCTAATAATTCTGAACAAGTCATGATTACTAAGATACTCATGATCATATCTAATATTGTTATACTTCCTGTCAGCAATAGATCACTTTCTAATATTGTTATACTATTGTTAGAGTAAATCATATTTCTGATCAGATCTTGATTTATTCTGGACAAGTCATGATTACAAAGCTTGTCATGTCAGATCTAATATTGTTATACTTCCTGTTAGCAGTAGATAAATTTTCTAATATTGTTATACTATTGTTAGAGTAAATCATGTTTCTGATCAGATCTCTAATAATTCTGAACAAGTCATGATTACTAAGATACTCATGATCATATCTAATATTGTTATACTTCCTATCAGAAATAGATCACTTTCTAATATTGTTATACTATTGTTAGAGTAAATCATATTTCTGATCAGATCTTGATTTATTCTGGACAAGTCATGATTACAAAGCTTGTCATGTCAGATCTAATATTGTTATACTTCCTATCAGCAGTAGATCATTTTCTAATATCGCTATACTATCGTTAGAGTAAATCATGTTTCTGATCAGATTTTGATTGATTCTGGACAAGTCATGATTACAAAGCTAGTCTTGGTCAGATCTAATATTGTTATACTTCCTGTCTGTAATAGATCACTTTCTAATATTGTTATACTAATGTTAGAGTAAATCATGTTTCTGATCACATCTTCATTTATTCTTGACAAGTCATGATTACAAAGCTAGTCATCGTCAGATCTAATATTGTTATACTTCCTATCAGCAGTAGATCATTTTCTAATATTGCTATACTATTGTTAGAGTAAATCATATTTCTGATTAGATCTTGATTTATTCTGGACAAGTCATGATTACAAAGCTTGTCATGTCAGATATAATATTGTTATACTTCCTATCAGCAGTAGATCATTTTCTAATATCGCTATACTATCATTAGAGTAAATCATGTTTCTGATCAGATCTTGATTGGTTCTGGACAAGTCATGATTACTAAGCTAGTCTTGGTCAGATCTAATATTGTTATACTTCCTGTCTGTAATAGATCACTTTCTAATATTGTTATACTATTGTTAGAGTAAATCATGTTTCTGATCAGATCTTGATTTATTCTGGACAAGTCATGATTACAAAGCTTGTCATGTCAGATCTAATATTGTAATACTTCCTATCAGCAGTAGATCATTTTCTAATATCGCTATACTATCATTAGAGTAAATCATGTTTCTGATCAGATCTTGATTGGTTCTGGACAAGTCATGATTACTAAGCTAGTCTTGGTCAGATCTAATATTGTTATACTTCCTGTCCGTAATAGATCACTTTCTAATATTGTTATACTATTGTTAGAGTAAATCATGTTTCTGATCAGATCTTGATTTATTCTGGACAAGTCATGATTACAAAGCTAGTCATGGTCAGATATAATATTGTTATAATTCCTGTCAGCAATAGATCATTTTCTAATATTGCTATACTATTGTTAGAGTAAATCATGTTTCTGATCAGATCTTGATTTATTCTGGACAAGTCATGATTACAAAGCTTGTCATGTCAGATATAATATTGTTATACTTCCTATCAGCAGTAGATCATTTTCTAATATTGTTACACTATTGTTAGAGTAAATGTTTCTAATCAAATCTTGATTTATTCTGGACAAGTCATGATTACTAAGCTAGTCATGGTTAGATCTAATATTGTTATACTTATTGTCTGCAATAGATCACTTTCTAATATTGTTACACTATTGTTAGAGTAAATCATGTTTCTGATCAGATCTTGATTTATTCTGGACAAGTCATGATTACAAAGCTAGTCATGGTCAGATATAATATTGTTATACTTCCTGTCAGCAATATATCAGTTTCTAATATTTTTATACTATTGTTAGAGTAAATCATGTTTCTGATTGGATCTTGATTTATTCCGGACAAGTCAGGATTACTAAGCTAGTCATGGTCAGATCTAATATTGTGATACTTCCTGTTAGCAGTAGATAAAATTTCTAATATTGTTATACTATTGTTAGAGTAAATCATGTTTCTTATCAGATCTTGATTGATTCTGAACAAGTCATGATTACTAAGATACTCATGATCAGATCTAATATTGTTATACTTCCTGTCAGCAATAGATTACTTTCTAATATTGTTATACAATTGTTAGAGTAAATCATATTTCTGATCAGATCTTGATTTATTCTGGACAAGTCATGATTACAAAGCTTGTCATGTCAGATCTAATATTGTAATACTTCCTATCAGCAGTAGATCATTTTCTAATATCGCTATACTATCATTAGAGTAAATCATGTTTCTGATCAGATCTTGATTGGTTCTGGACAAGTCATGATTACTAAGCTAGTCTTGGTCAGATCTAATATTGTTATACTTCCTGTCTGTAATAGATCACTTTCTAATATTGTTATACTATTGTTAGAGTAAATCATGTTTCTGATCAGATCTTGATTTATTCTGGACAAGTCATGATTACAAAGCTTGTCATGTCAGATCTAATATTGTAATACTTCCTATCAGCAGTAGATCATTTTCTAATATCGCTATACTATCATTAGAGTAAATCATGTTTCTGATCAGATCTTGATTGGTTCTGGACAAGTCATGATTACTAAGCTAGTCTTGGTCAGATCTAATATTGTTATACTTCCTGTCTGTAATAGATCACTTTCTAATATTGTTATACTATTGTTAGAGTAAATCATGTTTCTGATCAGATCTTGATTTATTTGGACAAGTCATGATTACAAAGCTAGTCATGGTCAGATATAATATTGTTATAATTCCTGTCAGCAATAGATCATTTTCTAATATTTTATACTATTGTTAGAGTAAATCATGTTTCTGATTGGATCTTGATTTATTCCGGACAAGTCAGGATTACTAAGCTAGTCATGGTCAGATCTAATATTGTTATACTTCCTGTTAGCAGTAGATAAATTTTCTAATATTGTTATACTATTGTTAGAGTAAATCCTGTTTCAGATCAGATCTCTAATGATTCTGAACAAGTCATGATTACTAAGATACTCATGATCATATCTAATATTGTTATACTTCCTGTCAGCAATAGATCACTTTCTAATATTGTTATACTATTATTAGAGTAAATCATATTTCTGATCAAATCTTGATTTATTCTGGACAAGTCATGATTACAAAGCTTGTCATGTCAGATCTAATATTGTTATACTTCCTATCAGCAGTAGATCATTTTCTAATATCGCTATACTACCGTTAGAGTAAATCATGTTTCTGATCAGATCTTGATTGGTTCTGGACAAGTCATGATTACTAAGCTAGTCTTGGTCAGATCTAATATTGTTATACTTCCTGTCTGTAATAGATCACTTTCTAATATTGTTATACTATTGTTAGAGTAAATCATGTTTCTGATCAGATCTTGATTTATTCTGGACAAGTCATGATTACAAAGCTAGTCATGGTCAGATATAATATTGTTATAATTCCTGTCAGCAATAGATCAATTTCTAATATTTTTATACTATTGTTAGAGTAAATCATGTTTCTGATTGGATCTTGATTTATTCCGGACAAGTCAGGATTACTAAGCTAGTCATGGTCAGATCTAATATTGTTATACTTCCTGTTAGAAGTAGATAAATTTTCTAATATTGTTATACTATTGTTAGAGTAAATCATGTTTCTGATCAGATCTCTAATAATTCTGAACAAGTCATGATTACTAAGATACTCATGATCATATCTAATATTGTTATACTTCCTGTCAGCAATAGATCACTTTCTAATATTGTTATACTATTGTTAGAGTAAATCATATTTCTGATCAGATCTTGATTTATTCTGGACAAGTCATGATTACAAAGCTTGTCATGTCAGATCTAATATTGTTATACCTCCTGTTAGCAGTAGATAAATTTTCTAATATTGTTATACTATTGTTAGAGTAAATCATGTTTCTGATCAGATCTCTAATAATTCTGAACAAGTCATGATTACTAAGATACTCATGATCATATCTAATATTGTTATACTTCCTGTCAGAAATAGATCACTTTCTAATATTGTTATACTATTGTTAGAGTAAATCATATTTCTGATCAGATCTTGATTTATTCTGGACAAGTCATGATTACAAAGCTTGTCATGTCAGATCTAATATTGTTATACTTCCTATCAGCAGTAGATCATTTTCTAATATCGCTATACTATCGTTAGAGTAAATCATGTTTCTGATCAGATTTTGATTGATTCTGGACAAGTCATGATTACAAAGCTAGTCTTGGTCAGATCTAATATTGTTATACTTCCTGTCTGTAATAGATCACTTTCTAATATTGTTATACTAATGTTAGAGTAAATCATGTTTCTGATCACATCTTCATTTATTCTTGACAAGTCATGATTACAAAGCTAGTCATCGTCAGATCTAATATTGTTATACTTCCTATCAGCAGTAGATCATTTTCTAATATTGCTATACTATTGTTAGAGTAAATCATATTTCTGATTAGATCTTGATTTATTCTGGACAAGTCATGATTACAAAGCTTGTCATGTCAGATATAATATTGTTATACTTCCTATCAGCAGTAGATCATTTTCTAATATCGCTATACTATCGTTAGAGTAAATCATGTTTCTGATAAGATTTTGATTGATTCTGGACATGTCATAATTACTAAGCTAGTCATGGTCAGATCTAATATTGTTATACTTACTGTCCGCAATAGATCACTTTCTAATATTGTTACACTATTGTTAGAGTAAATCATGTTTCTGATCAAATCTTGATTTATTCTGGACAAGTCATGATTACAAAGCTAGTCATCGTCATATCTAATTTTGTTATACTTCCTATCAGCAGTAGATCATTTTCTAACATTGCTATACTATCGTTAGAGTTAATTATGTTTCTGATCAGATCTTGATTGATTCTGGACAAGTCATGATTACTAAGCTAGTCATGGTCAGATCTAATATTGTTATACTTACTGTCCGCAATAGATCAATTTCTAATATTTTTATACTATTGTTAGAGTAAATCATGTTTCTGATTGGATCTTGATTTATTCCGGACAAGTCAGGATTACTAAGCTAGTCATGGTCAGATCTAATATTGTTATACTTCCTGTCTGCAATAGATCACTTTCTAATATTGTTATACTATTGTTAGTGTAAATCATATTTCTGATCAGATCTAGATTTATTCTGGACAAGTCATGATTACAAAGCTTGTTATGTCAGATCTAATATTGTTATACTTGCTATCTGCAGTAGATCATTTTCTAATATCGCTATACTATCGTTAGAGTAAATCATGTTTCTGATCAGATCTTTATTGATTCTGGACAAGTCATGATTACTAAGCTAGTCATGGTCAGATCTAATATTGTTATACTTGCTGTCTGCAATAGATCACTTTCTAATATTGTTACACTATTTTTAGAGTAAATCATGTTTCTGATCAAATCTTGATTTATTCTGGACAAGTCATGATTACAAAGCTAGTCATCGTCAGATCTAATTTTGTTATACTTCCTATCAGTAGTAGATCATTTTCTAATAATGCTATACTATCGTTAGAGTAAATTATGTTTCTGATCAGATCTTGATTTATTCTGGACAAGTCATGATTATAAAGCTTGTCATGTCAGATATAATATTGTTATACTTCCTATCAGCAGTAGATCATTTTCTAATATCGCTATACTATCGTTAGGGTAAATCATGTTTCTGATAAGATCTTGATTGATTCTGGACATGTCATAATTACTAAGCTAGTCATGGTCAGATCTAATATTGTTATACTTACTGTCTGCAATAGATCACTTTCTAATATTGTTACACTACTGTTAGAGTAAATCATGTTTCTGATCAAATCTTGATTTATTCTGGACAAGTCATGATTACAAAGCTAGTCATCGTCAGATATAATATTGTTATACTTCCTATCAGCAGTAGATCATTTTCTAAATTTGCTATACTATCGTTAGAGTAAATCATTTTTCTGATCAGATCTTGATTGATTCTAGACAAGTCATGATTACTAATCTAGTCATGGTCAGATCTAATATTGTTATACTTCCTATCAGCAGTAGATCATTTTCTAATATTGCTATACTATCGTTAGAGTAAATCATGTTTCTGATCAGATCTTGATTAATTCTGGACAAGTCATGATTACTAAGCTAGTCATGGTAAGATCTAATATTGTTATACTTACTGTCTGCAATAGATCACTTTCTAATATTGTTACACTATTGTTAGAGTAAATCATGTTTCTGATCAAATCTTAATTTATTCTGGACAAGTCATGATTACAAAGCTAGTCATCGTCAGATCTAATTTTGTTATACTTCCTATCAGCAGTAGATCATTTTCTAATAATGCTATACTATCGTTGGAGTAAATCATGTTTCTGATCAGATCTTGATTTATTCTGGACAAGTCATGATTACAAAGCTTGTCATGTCAGATATAATATTGTTATACTTACTATCAGCAGTAGATCATTTTCTAATATCGCTATACTATCGTTAGGGTAAATCATGTTTCTGAAAAGATCTTGATTGATTCTGGACATGTCATAATTACTCAGCTAGTCATGGTCAGATCTAATATTGTTATACTTACTGTCTGCAATAGATCACTTTCTAATATTGTTACACTATTGTTAGAGTAAATCATGTTTCTGATCAAATCTTGATTTATTCTGGACAAGTCATGATTACAAAGCTAGTCATCGTCAGATCTAATATTGTTATACTTCCTATCAGCAGTAGATCATTTTCTAAATTTGCTATACTATCGTTAGAGTAAATCATTTTTCTGATCAGATCTTGATTGATTCGGGACAAGTCATGATTACTAATCTAGTCCATGGTCAGATCTAATATTGTTATACTTCCTATCAGCAGTAGATCATTTTCTAATATTGCTATACTATCGTTAGAGTAAATCATGTTTCTGATCAGATCTTGATTGATTCTGGACAAGTCATGATTACTAAGCTAGTCATGGTCAGATCTAATATTGTTATACTTACTGTCTGCAATAGATCACTTTCTAATATTGTTACACTATTGTTAGAGTAAATCATGTTTCTGATCAAATCTTGATTTATTCTGGACAAGTCATGATTACAAAGCTAATCATCGTCAGATCTAATTTTGTTATACTTCCTATCAGCAGTAGATCATTTTCTAATAATGCTATACTATCGTTAGAGATAAATCATGCTTCTGATCAGATCTTGATTTATTCTGGACAAGTCATGATTACAAAGCTTGTCATGTCAGATATAATATTGTTATACTTCCTATCAGCAGTAGATCATTTTCTAATATCGCTATACTATCGTTAGGGTAAATCATGTTTCTGATAAGATCTTGATTGATTCTGGACATGTCATAATTACTCAGCTAGTCATGGTCAGATCTAATATTGTTATACTTACTGTCTGCAATAGATCACTTTCTAATATTGTTATACTATTGTTAGAGTAAATCATATTTCCGATCAGATCTTGATTTATTCTGGACAAGTCATGATTACAAAGCTTGTCATGTCAGATCTAATATTGTTATACTTCCTATCAGCAGTAGATCATTTCTAAAATTGCTATACTATCGTTAGAGTAAATCATGTTTCTGATCAGATCTTGATTGATTCTGGACAAGTCATGATTACTAATCTAGTCATGGTCAGATCTAATATTGTTATACTTCCTATCAGTAGTAGATCATTTCCTAATATTGCTATACTATCGTTAGAGTAAATCATGTTTCTGATCAGATCTTGATTGATTCTGGACAAGTCATGATTACTAAGCTAGTCATGGTCAGATCTAATATTGTTATACTTACTGTCTGCAATAGATCACTTTCTAATATTGTATACTATTGTTAGTGTAAAATCATATTTCTGATCAGATCTTGATTTATTCTGGACAAGTCATGATTACAAAGCTTGTTATGTCAGATCTAATATTGTTATTACTTCCTATCAGGAGTAGATCATTTTCTAATATCGCTATACTATCGTTAGAGTAAAATCATGTTTCTGATCAGATCTTTATTGATTCTGGACAAGTCATGATTACTAAGCTAGTCCATGGTCAGATCTAATATAGTTATATTTCCTGTCTGCAATAGATCACTTTCTAATATTGTTATACTATTGTTAGAGTAAATCATTTTTCTGATCAGATCTTGATTTATTCTGAACAAGTCATGATTACAAAGCTTGTTATATTAGATCTAATATTGTTATACTTCCTATCAGCAGTAGATCATTTTCTAATATCGCTATACTATCGTTAGAGTAAATCATGTTCTGATCAGATCTTGATTGATTCTGGACAAGTCATGATTACTAAGCTAGTCATGGTCAGATCTAATATTGTTATATCTTACTGTCTGCAATAGATCACTTTCTAATATTGTTACACTATTGTTAGAGTAAATCATGTTTCTGATCAAATCTTGATTTATTCTGGACAAGTCATGATTACAAAGCTAGTCATCGTCAGATCTAATTTTGTTATACTTCCTATCAGCAGTAGATCATTTTCTAATATTGCTATACTATCGTTAGAGAAAATCATGTTTCTGATCAGATCTTGATTGATTCTGGACAAGTCATGATTACTAAGCTAGTCATGGTCAGATCTAATATTGTTATACTTCCTGTTAGCTAGATATAATTTTTCTAATATTGTTACACTATTGTTAGAGTAAATCATGTTTCTGATCAGATCCTGATTGATTCTGAACAAGTCATGATTACTAAGATACTCATGATCAGATCTAATATTGTTATACTTCCTGTCAGCAATAGATCACTTTTTAATATTGTTATAACTATTGTTAGTGTGAATCATATTTCTGATCAGGTCTTGATTTATTCTGGACAAGTCATGATTACAAAGCTTGTTATGTCAGATCTAATATTGTTATACTTCCTATCAGCAGTAGATCATTTTCTAATATCGCTATACTATCGTTAGAGTAAATCATTTTTCTGATCAGATCTTGATTGATTCTGGACAAGTCATGATTACTAAGCTAGTCATGGTCAGATCTAATATTGTTATACTTCCTGTCTGTAATAGATCACTTTCTAATATTGTTATACTATTGTTAGAGTAAATCATTTTTCTGATCAAATCTTGATTTATTCTGGACAAGTCATGATTACAAAGCTAGTCATCTTCAGATCTAATAATGTTATACTTCCTATCAGCAGTAGATCATTTTCTAATATTGCTATACTATCGTTAGAGTAAATCATGTTTCTGATCAGATCTTGATTGATTATGGACAAGTAATGATTACTAAGCTAGTCATGGTCAGATCTAATATTTTTTATACTTCCTGTCAGCAGTAGATAAATTTTTAATGTTGTTATACTACAGTTAGAGTAAATCATGTTTCTGATCAGATCTTGATTGATTCTGAAACAATTCATGATTACTAAGATACTCATGATCAGATCTAATATTGTTATACTTCCTGTCAGCAATAGATCACTTTCTAATATTGTTATACTATTGTTAGAGTAAATCATGTTTCTGATCAGATCTTGATTTATTCTGGACAAGTCATGATTACAAAGCTAGTCATGGTCAGATATAATATTGTTATACTTCCTGTCAGCAATAGATCATTTTCTAATATTTTTATACTATTGTTAGAGTAAATCATGTTTCTGATTGGATCTTGATTTATTCCGGACAAGTCAGGATTACTAAGCTATTCATGGTCAGATCTAATATTGTTATACTTCCTGTTAGCAGTAGATAAATTTTCTAATATTGTTATACTATTGTTAGAGTAAATCATGTTTCTGATCAGATCTCTAATAATTCTGAACAAGTCATGATTACTAAGATACTCATGATCATATCTAATATTGTTATACTTCCTGTCAGAAATAGATCACTTTCTAATATTGTTATACTATTGTTAGAGTAAATCATATTTCTGATCAGATCTTGATTTATTCTGGACAAGTCATGATTACAAAGCTTGTCATGTCAGATATAATATTGTTATACTTCCTATCAGCATTAGATCATTTTCTAATATCGCTATACTATCGTTAGATGAAATCATGTTTCTGATAAGATCTTGATTGATTCTGGACATGTCATAATTACTCAGCTAGTCATGGTCAAATCTAATATTGTGATACTATTGTTAGAGTAAATGATGTTTCTGATCAGATCTTGATATATTCTGGACAAATCATGATTACTAAGCTAGTCATGGTCAGATCTAGTATTGTTATACTTCCTGTCAACAATAGATCATTTTCTAATATTGCTATACTATCGTTAGAGTAAATCATGTTTCTGATCAGATCTTGATTGATTCTGGACAAGTCATGATTACTAAGCTAGTCATGGTCAGATCTAATATTGTTATACTTACTGTCTGCAATAGATCACTTTATAATATTGTTATACTATTGTTAGTGTAAATCATATTTCTGATCAGATCTTGATTTATTCTGGACAAGTCATGATTACAAAGCTTGTCATGTCAGATCTAATATTGTAATACTTCCTATCAGCATTAGATCATTTTCTAATATCGCTATACTATCGTTAGATGAAATCATGTTTCTGATAAGATCTTGATTGATTCTGGACATGTCATAATTACTCAGCTAGTCATGGTCAGATATAATATTGTTATACTTACTGTCTGCAATAGATCACTTTCTAATATTGTTACACTATTGTTAGAGTAAATCATGTTTCTGATCAAATCTTGATTTATTCTGTACAAGTCATGATTACAAAGCTAGTCATCGTCAGATCTAATTTTGTTATACTTCCTATCAGTAATAGATCATTTTCTAATATTGCTATACTATCGTTAGAGTAAATAATGTTTCTGATCAGATCTTGATTGATTCTGGACAAGTCATGATTACAAAGCTAGTCATGGTCAGATATAATATTGTTATACTTCCTGTCAGCAATAGATCATTTTCTAATATTTTTATACTATTGTTAGAGTAAATCATGTTTCTGATTGGATCTTGATTTATTCCGGACAAGTCAGGATTACTAAGCTAGTCATGGTCAGATCTAATATTGTTATACTTCCTGTTAGCAGTAGATAAAGTTTCTAATATTGTTATACAATTGTTAGAGTAAATCATGTTTCTTATCAGATCTTGATTGATTCTGAACAAGTCATGATTACTAAGATACTCATGATCATGTCTAATATTGTTATACTTCCTGTCAGCAATAGATTACTTTCTAATATTGTTATACTATTGTTAGAGTAAATCATATTTCTGATCAGATCTTGATTTATTCTGGACAAGTCATGATTACAAAGCTTGTCATGTCAGATCTAATATTGTAATACTTCCTATCAGCAGTAGATCATTTTCTAATATCGCTATACTATCGTTAGAGTAAATCATGTTTCTGATCAGATCTTGATTGGTTCTGGACAAGTCATGATTACTAAGCTAGTCTTGGTCAGATCTAATATTGTTATACTTCATGTCTGTAATAGATCACTTTCTAATATTGTTATACTATTGTTAGAGTAAATCATGTTTCTGATCAGATCTTGATTTATTCTGGACAAGTCATGATTACAAAGCTAGTCATGGTCAGATATAATATTGTTATAATTCCTGTCAGCAATAGATCATTTTCTAATATTTTTATACTATTGTTAGAGTAAATCATGTTTCTGATTGGATCTTGATTTATTCCGGACAAGTCAGGATTACTAAGCTAGTCATGATCAGATCTAATATTGTTATACTTCCTGTTAGCAGTAGATAAATTTTCTAATATTGTTATACTATTGTTAGAGTAAATCATGTTTCTGATCAGATCTTGAATGATTCTGAACAAGTCATGATTACTAAGATACTCATGATCAGATCTAATATAGTTATACTTCCTGTCAGCAATAGATCACTTTCTAATATTGTTATACTATTGTTAGAGTAAATCATATTTCTGATCAGATCTTGATTTATTCTGGACAAGTCATGATTACAAGGCTTTTCATGTCAGATCTAATATTGTTATACTTCCTATCAGTAGTAGATCATTTTCTAATATCGCTATACTATCGTTAGAGTAAATCATGTTTCTGATCAGATCTTGATTGATTCTGGACAAGTCATGATTACTAAGCTAGTCATGGTCAGATCCAATATTGTTATACTTCCTGTCTGCAATAGATCACTTTCAAATATTGTTATACTATTGTTAGTTTAAATCATATTTCTGATCAGATCTTGATTTATTCTGGACAAGTCATGATTACAAAGCTTGTTATGTCAGATCTAATATTGTTATACTTCCTATCAGCAGTAGATCATTTTCTAATATCGCTATACTATCGTTAGAGTAAATCATGTTTCTGATCAAATCTTGATTTATTCTGGACAAGTCATGATTACTAAGCTAGTCATGGTCAGATCTAATATTGTTATACTTATTGTCTGCAATAGATCACTTTCTAATATTGTTACACTATTGTTAGAGTAAATCATGTTTCTGATCAGATCTTGATTTATTCTGGACAAGTCATGATTACAAGGCTTGTCATGTCAGATCTAATATTGTTATACTTCCTATCAGTAGTAGATCATTTTCTAATATCGCTATACTATCGTTAGAGTAAATCATGTTTCTGATCAGATCTTGATTGATTCTGGACATGTCATGATTACAAAGCTTGTTATGTCAGATCTAATATTGTTATACTTCCTATCAGCAGTAGATCATTTTCTAATATCGCTATACTATCGTTAGAGTAAATCATGTTTCTGATCAGATCTTGATTGATTCTGGACTAGTCATGATTACTAAGCTAGTCATGGTCAGATCTAATATTGTTATACTTCCTGTCTGCAATAGATCACTTTCTAATATTGTTATACTATTGTTAGTGTAAATCATATTTCTGATCAGATCTTGATTTATTCTGGACAAGTCATGATTACAAAGCTTGTTATGTCAGATCTAATATTGTTATACTTCCTATCAGCAGTAGATCATTTTCTAATATCGCTATACTATCGTTAGAGTAAATCATGTTCCTGATCAAATCTTGATTTATTCTGGACAAGTCATGATTACTAAGCTAGTCATGGTCAGATCTAATATTGTTATACTTACTGTCTGCAATAGATCACTTTCTAATATTGTTACACTATTGTTAGAGTAAATCATGTTTCTGATCAGATCTTGATTTATTCTGGACAAGTCATGATTACAAAGCTAGTCATGGTCAGATATAATATTGTTATACTTCCTGTCAGCAATAGATCATTTTCTAATATTTTTATACTATTGTTAGAGTAAATCATGTTTCTGATTGGATCTTGATTTATTCCGGACAAGTCAGGATTACTAAGCTAGTCATGGTCAGATCTAATATTGTTATACTTCCTGTTAGCAGTAGATAAAATTTCTAATATTGTTATACTATTGTTAGAGTAAATCATGTTTCTGATCAGATCTTGATTGATTCTGAACAAGTCATGATTACTAAGATACTCATGATCAGATCTAATATTGTTATACTTCCTGTCAGCAATAGATCACTTTCTAATATTGTTATACTATTGTTAGTGTAAATCATATTTCTGATCAGATCTTGATTTATTCTGGACAAGTCATGATTACAAAGCTTGTTATGTCAGATCTAATATTGTTATGCTTCCTATCAGCAGTAGATCATTTTCTAATATCGCTATACTATCGTTAGAGTAAATCATGTTTCTGATCAGATCTTGATTGATTATGGACTAGTCATGATTACTAAGCTAGTCATGGTCAGATCCAATATTGTTATACTTCCTGTCTGCAATAGATCACTTTCTAATATTGTTATACTATTGTTAGTTTAAATCATATTTCTGATCAGATCTTGATTTATTCTGGACAAGTCATGATTACAAAGCTTGTTATGTCAGATCTAATATTGTTATACTTCCTATCAGCAGTAGATCATTTTCTAATATCGCTATACTATCGTTAGAGTAAATCATGCTTCTGATCAGATCTTGATTGATTCTGGACAAGTCATGATTACAAAGCTAGTCTTGGTCAGATCTAATATTGTTATACTTCCTGTCTGTAATAGATCACTTTCTAATATTGTTATACTATTGTTAGAGTAATCATGTTTCTGATCACATCTTGATTTATTCTTGACAAGTCATGATTACAAAGCTAGTCATCGTCAGATCTAATATTGTTATACCTCCTATCAGTAGTAGATCATTTTCTAATATTGCTATACTATTGTTAGAATAAATCATGTTTCTGATCAGATCTTGATTTATTCTGGACAAGTCATGATTACAAAGCTTGTCATGTCAGATATAATATTGTTATACTTTCTATCAGCAGTAGATCATTTTCTAATATTGTTACACTATTGTTAGAGTAAATCATGTTTCTGATCAAATCTTGATTTATTCTGGACAAGTCATGATTACTAAGCTAGTCATGGTCAGATCTAATATTGTTATACTTACTGTCTGCAATAGATCACTTTCTAATATTGTTACACTATTGTTAGAGTAAATCATATTTCTGATCAGATCTTGATTTATTCTGGACAAGTCATGATTACAAAGCTAGTCATGGTCAGATATAATATTGTTATACTTCCTGTCAGCAATAGATCATTTTCTAATATTTTTATACTATTGTTAGAGTAAATCATGTTTCTGATTGGATCTTGATTTATTCCGGACAAGTCAGGATTACTAAGCTAGTCATGGTCAGATCTAATATTGTTATACTTCCTGTTAGCAGTAGATAAATTTTCTAATATTGTTATACTTTTGTTAGAGTAAATCATGTTTCTTATCAGATCTTGATTGATTCTGAACAAGTCATGATTACTAAGATACTCATGATCAGATCTAATATTGTTATACTTCCTGTCAGCAATAGATTACTTGCTAATACTGTTATACTATTGTTAGAGTAAATCATATTTCTGATCAGATCTTGATTTATTCTGGACAAGTCATGATTACAAAGCTTGTCATGTCAGATCTAATATTGTAATACTTCCTATCAGCAGTAGATCATTTTCTAATATCGCTATACTATCGTTAGAGTAAATCATGTTTCTGATCAGATCTTGATTGGTTCTGGACAAGTCATGATTACTAAGCTAGTCAATGTCAGATCTAATATTGTTATACTTACTGTCTGCAATAGATCACTTTCTAATATTGTTACACTATTGTTAGAGTAAATCATGTTTCTGATCAAATCTTGATTTATTCTGGACAAGTCATGATTACAAAGCTAGTCATCGTCAGATCTAATAATGTTATACTTCCTATCAGCAGTAGATCATTTTCTAATATTGCTATACTATCGTTAGAGTAAATCATGTTTCTGATCAGATCTTGATTGATTCTGGACAAGTAATGATTACTAAGCTAGTCATGGTCAGATCTAATATTTTTATACTTCCTGTCAGCAGTAGATAAATTTTTAATGTTGTTATACTACAGTTAGAGTAAATCATGTTTCTGATCAGATCTTGATTGATTCTGAACAATTCATGATTACTAAGATACTCATGATCAGATCTAATATTGTTATACTTCCTGTCAGCAATAAATCACTTTCTAATATTGTTATACTATTGTTAGAGTAAATCATGTTTCTGATCAGATCTTGATTTATTCTGGACAAGTCATGATTACAAAGCTTGTCATGTCAGATCTAATATTGTTATACTTCCTATCAGCAGTAGATCATTTTCTAATATCGCTATACTATCGTTAGAGTAAATCATGTTTCTGATAAGATCTTGATTGATTCTGGACAAGTCATGATTACTAAACTAGTCATGGTCAGATCTAATATTGTTATACTTCCTGTCTATAATAGATCACTTTCTAATATTGTTATACTATTGTTAGAGTAAATCATGTTTCTGATCAGATCATGATTTATTCTGGACAAGTCATGATTACAAAGCTAGTCATGGTCAGATATAATATTGTTATACTTCCTGTCAGCAATAGATCATTTTCTAATATTTTTATACTATTGTTAGAGTAAATCATGTTTCTGATTGGATCTTGACTTATTCCGGACTAGTCAGGATTACTAAGCTAGTCATGGTCAGATCTAATATTGTTATACTTCCTGTTAGCAGTAGATAAAGTTTCTAATATTGTTATACAATTGTTAGAGTAAATCATGTTTCTTATCAGATCTTGATTGATTCTGAACAAGTCATGATTACTAAGATACTCATGATCATGTCTAATATTGTTATACTTCCCGTCAGCAATAGATTACTTTCTAATATTGTTATACTATTGTTAGAGTAAATCATATTTCTGATCAGATCTTGATTTATTCTGGACAAGTCATGATTACAAAGCTTGTCATGTCAGATCTAATATTGTAATACTTCCTATCAGCAGTAGATCATTTTCTAATATCGCTATACTATCGTTAGAGTAAATCATGTTTCTGATCAGATCTTGATTGGATTTGGACAAGTCATGATTACTAAGCTAGTCTTGGTCAGATCTAATATTGTTATACTTCATGTCTGTAATAGGTCACTTTCTAATATTGTTATACTATTGTTAGAGTAAATCATGTTTCTTATCAGATCTTGATTTATTCTGGACAAGTCATGATTACAAAGCTAGTCATGGTCAGATATAATATTGTTATAATTCCTGTCAGCAATAGATCATTTTCTAATATTTTTATACTATTGTTAGAGTAAATCATGTTTCTGATTGGATCTTGATTTATTCCGGACAAGTCAGGATTACTAAGCTAGTCATGGTCAGATCTAATATTGTTATACTTCCTGTTAGCAGTAGATAAATTTTCTAATATTGTTATACTATTGTTAGAGTAAATCATGTTTCTGATCAGATCTTGAATGATTCTGAACAAGTCATGATTACTAAGATACTCATGATCAGATCTAATATTGTTATACTTCCTGTCAGCAATAGATCACTTTCTAATATTGTTATACTATTGTTAGAGTAAATCATATTTCTGATCAGATCTTGATTTATTCTGGACAAGTCATGATTACAAGGCTTGTCATGTCAGATCTAATATTGTTATACTTCCTATCAGTAGTAGATCATTTTCTAATATCGCTATACTATCGTTAGAGTAAATCATGTTTCTTATCAGATCTTGATTGATTCTGGACATGTCATGATTACAAAGCTTGTTATGTCAGATCTAATATTGTTATACTTCCTATCAGCAGTAGATCATTTTCTAATATCGCTATACTATCGTTAGAGTAAATCATGTTTCTGATCAGATCTTGATTGATTCTGGACTAGTCATGATTACTAAGCTAGTCATGGTCAGATCTAATATTGTTATACTTCCTGTCTGCAATAGATCACTTTCTAATATTGTTATACTATTGTTAGTGTAAATCATATTTCTGATCAGATCTTGATTTATTCTGGACAAGTCATGATTACAAAGCTTGTTATGTCAGATCTAATATTGTTATACTTCCTATCAGCAGTAGATCATTTTCTAATATCGCTATACTATCGTTAGAGTAAATCATGTTCCTGATCAAATCTTGATTTATTCTGGACAAGTCATGATTACTAAGCTAGTCATGGTCAGATCTAATATTGTTATACTTACTGTCTGCAATAGATCACTTTCTAATATTGTTACACTATTGTTAGAGTAAATCATGTTTCTGATCAGATCTTGATTTATTCTGGACAAGTCATGATTACAAAGCTAGTCATGGTCAGATATAATATTGTTATACTTCCTGTCAGCAATAGATCATTTTCTAATATTTTTATACTATTGTTAGAGTAAATCATGTTTCTGATTGGATCTTGATTTATTCCGGACAAGTCAGGATTACTAAGCTAGTCATGGTCAGATCTAATATTGTTATACTTCCTGTTAGCAGTAGATAAAATTTCTAATATTGTTATACTATTGTTAGAGTAAATCATGTTTCTGATCAGATCTTGATTGATTATGAACAAGTCATGATTACTAAGATACTCATGATCAGATCTAATATTGTTACACTTCCTGTCAGCAATAGATCACTTTCTAATATTGTTATACTATTGTTAGTGTAAATCATATTTCTGATCAGATCTTGATTTATTCTGGACAAGTCATGATTACAAAACTTGTTATTTCAGATCTAATATTGTTATGCTTCCTATCAGCAGTAGATCATTTTCTAATATCGCTATACTATCGTTAGAGTAAATCATGTTTCTGATCAGATCTTGATTGATTATGGACTAGTCATGATTACTAAGCTAGTCATGGTCAGATCCAATATTGTTATACTTCCTGTCTGCAATAGATCACTTTCTAATATTGTTACACTATTGTTGGAGTAAATCATGTTTCTGATTAGATCTTGATTTATTCTGGACAAGTCATGATTACAAAGCTAGTCATGGTCAGATATAATATTGTTATACTTCCTGTCAGCAATAGATCATTTTCTAATATTTTTATACTATTGTTAGAGTAAATCATGTTTCTGATTGGATCTTGATTTATTCCGGACAAGTCAGGATTACTAAGCTAGTCATGGTCAGATCTAATATTGTTATACTTCCTGTTAGCAGTAGATAAATTTTCTAATATTGTTATACTATTGTTAGAGTAAATCATGTTTCTTATCAGATCTTGATTGATTCTAAACAAGTCATGATTACTAAGATACTCATGATCAGATCTAATATTGTTATACTTCCTGTCAGCAATAGATCACTTTCTAATATTGTTATACTATTGTTAGAGTAAATCATATTTCTGATCAGATCTTGATTTACTCTGGACAAGTCATGATTACAAAGCTTGTCATGTCAGATCTAATATTGTTACACTTCCTATCAGCAGTAGATCATTTTCTAATATCGCTATACTATCGTTAGAGTAAATCATGTTTCTGATCAAATCTTGATTTATTCTGGACAAGTCATGATTACTAAGCTAGTCATGGTCAGATCTAACATTGTTATACTTACTGTCTGCAATAGATCACTTTCTAATATTGTTACACTATTGTTAGAGTAAATCATGTTTCTGATCAGATCTTGATTTATTCTGGACAAGTCATGATTATAAAGCTAGTCATGGTCAGATATAATATTGTTATACTTCCTGTCAGCAATAGATCATTTTCTAATATTTTTATACTATTGTTAGAGTAAATCAAGTTTCTGATTGGATCTTGATTTATTCCGGATAAGTCAGGATTACTAAGCTAGTCATGGTCAGATCTAATATTGTTATACTTCCTGTTAGCAGTAGATAAAATTTCTAATATTGTTATACTATTGTTATAGTAAATCATGTTTCTGATCAGATCTTGATTGATTCTGAACAAGTCATGATTACTAAGATACTCATGATCAGATCTAATATTGTTATACTTCCTGTCAGCAATAGATCACTTTCTAATATTGTTATACTATTGTTAGTGTAAATCATATTTCTGATCAGATCTTGATTTATTCTGGACAAGTCATGATTACAAAGCTTGTTATGTCAGATCTAATATTGTTATGCTTCCTATCAGCAGTAGATCATTTTCTAATATCGCTATACTATCGTTAGAGTAAATCATGTTTCTGATCAGATCTTGATTGATTCTGGACAAGTCATGATTACTAAGCTAGTCATGGTCAGATCTAATATTGTTATACTTCCTATCAGCAGTAGATCATTTTCTAATATTGCTATACTATCGTTAGAGTAAATCATGTTTCTGATCAGATCTTGATTTATTCTGGACAAGTCACGATTACAAAGCTTGTCATGTCAGATATAATATTGTTATACTTCCTATCAGCAGTAGATCATTTTCTAATATTGTTACATTATTGTTAGAGTAAATCATGTTTCTGATCAAATCTTGATTTATTCTGGACAAGTCATGATTACTAAGCTAGTCATGGTCAGATCTAATATTGTTATACTTACTGTCTGCAATAGATCACTTTCTAATATTGTTACACTATTGTTAGAGTAAATCATATTTCTGATCAGATCTTGATTTATTCTGGACAAGTCATGATTACAAAGCTAGTCATGGTCAGATATAATATTGTTATACTTCCTGTCAGCAATAGATCATTTTCTAATATTTTTATACTATTGTTAGAGTAAATCATGTTTCTGATTGGATCTTGATTTATTCCGGACAAGTCAGGATTACTAAGCTATTCATGGTCAGATCTAATATTGTTATACTTCCTGTTAGCAGTAGATAAATTTTCTAATATTGTTATACTATTGTTAGAGTAAATCATGTTTCTTATCAGATCTTGATTGATTCTGAACAAGTCATGATTACTAAGATACTCATGATCAGATCTAATATTGTTATACTTCCTATCAGCAATAGATTACTTGCTAATATTGTTATACTATTGTTAGAGTAAATCATATTTCTGATCAGATCTTGATTTATTCTGGACAAGTCATGATTACAAAGCTTGTCATGTCAGATCTAATATTGTAATACTTCCTATCAGCAGTAGATCATTTTCTAATATCGCTATACTATCGTTAGAGTAAATCATGTTTCTGATCAGATCTTGATTGGTTCTGGACAAGTCATGATTACTAAGCTAGTCAATGTCAGATCTAATATTGTTATACTTACTGTCTGCAATAGATCACTTTCTAATATTGTTACACTATTGTTAGAGTAAATCATGTTTCTGATCAAATCTTGATTTATTCTGGACAAGTCATGATTACAAAGCTAGTCATCGTCAGATCTAATTTTGTTATACTTCCTATCAGCAGTAGATCATTTTCTAATATTGCTATACTATCGTTAGAGTAAATCATGTTTCTGATCAGATCTTGATTGATTCTGGACAAGTCATGATTACTAAGCTAGTCATGGTCAGATCTAATATTGTTATACTTCCTGTTAGCAGTAGATAAATTTTCTAATATTGTTACACTATTGTTAGAGTAAATCATGTTTCTGATCAGATCTTGATTGATTCTGAACAGGTCATGATTACTAAGATACTCATGATCAGATCTAATATTGTTATACTTCCTGTCAGCAATAGATCACTTTTTGATATTGTTATACTATTGTTAGTGTAAATCATATTTCTGATCAGATGTTGATTTATTCTGGACAAGTCATGATTACAAAGCTTGTTATGTCAGATCTAATATTGTTATACTTCCTATCAGCAGTAGATCATTTTCTAATATCGCTATACTATCGTTAGAGTAAACAAAGCTTGTCATGTCAGATATAATATTGTTATACTTCCTATCAGCAGTAGATCATTTTCTAATATCGCTATACTATCGTTAGAGGAAATCATGTTTCTGATAAGATCTTGATTGATTCTGGACATGTCATAATTACTAAGCTAGTCATGGTCAGATCTAATATTGTTATACTTACTGTCTGCAATAGATCACTTTCTAATATTGTTACACTATTGTTAGAGTAAATCATGTTTCTGATCATATCTTGATTTATTCTGTACAAATCATGATTACAAAGCTAGTCATCGTCAGATCTAATTTTGTTATACTTCCTATCAGCAGTAGATCATTTTCTAATATTGTTATACTATCGTTAGAGTAAATCATGTTTCTGATCAGATCTTGATTGATTATGGACTAGTCATGATTACTAAGCTAGTCATGGTCAGATCTAATATTGTTATACTTCCTGTCTGCAATAGATCACTTTCTAATATTGTTATACTATTGCTAGTGTAAATCATATTTCTGATCAGATCTTGATTTATTCTGGACAAGTCATGATTACAAAGCTTGTCATGTCAGATCTAATATTGTAATACTTCCTATCAGCAGTAGATCATTTTCTAATATTGCTATACTATCGTTAGAGTAAATCATGTTTCTGATCAGATCTTGATTGATTATGGACTAGTCATGATTACTAAGCTAGTCATGGTCAGATCTAATATTGTTATACTTCCTGTCTGCAATAGATCACTTTCTAATATTGTTATACTATTGCTAGTGTAAATCATGTTTCTGATCAGATCTTGATTGATTCTGGACAAGTAATGATTACTAAGCTAGTCATGGTCAGATCTAATATTGTTATACTTCCTGTCAGCAGTAGATAAATTTTTAATGTTGTTATACTACTGTTAGAGTAAATCATGTTTCTGATCAGATCTTCATTGATTCTGAACAATTCATGATTACTAAGATACTCATGATCAGATCTAATATTGTTATACTTCCTGTCAGCAATAAATCACTTTCTAATTTTGTTATACTATTGTTAGGGTAAATCATGTTTCTGATTAGATCTTGATTTATTCTGGACAAGTCATGATTACAAAGCTTGTCATGTCAGATCTAATATTGTTATACTTCCTATCAGCAGTAGATCATTTTCTAATATCGCTATACTATCGTTAGAGTAAATAATGTTTTTGATCAGATCTTGACTAATTCTGGACAAGTCATGATTACTTAGCTAGTCATGGTCAGATCTAATATTGTTATACTTCCTGTCTGCAATAAATCACTTTCTAATATTGTTATACTATTGTTAGAGTAAATAATGTTTCTGATCAGATCTTGAATTATTCTGGACAAGTCATTATTACAAAGCTAGTCATGGTCAGATATAATATTGTTATACTTCCTGTCAGCAATAGATCATATTCAAATATTGTTATACTATTGTTAGAGTAAAACATGTTTCTGATTGGATCTTGATTTCTTCTGGACAAGTCAGGATTACTAAGCTAGTCATGGTCAGATCTAATATTGTTGTACTTCCCGTTAGTAGCAGATAAATTTTCTAATGTTGTTATACTACTGTTAGAGTAAATCATAATTCTAATCAGATCTTGATTGATTTTGAACAAGTCATGATTACTAAGATACTCATGATCAGATCCAATATTGTTATACTTCCTGTCAGCAGTAGATCACTTTCTAATATTGTTATGCTATTGTTAGAGTAAATCATATTTCTGATCAGATCTTGATTTATTCTGGCCAAGTCATGATTACAAAGCTAGTCATTGTCAGATCTAATATTGTTATACTTACTGTCTGCAATAGATCACTTTCTAATATTGTTATACTATTGTTAGAGTAAATCATGTTTCTGATCAGATCTTGATTTATTCTGGACAAGTAATGATTACAAAGCTTGTCATGTCAGATCTAATATTGTTATACTTCCTATCAGCAGTAGATCATTTTCTAATATCGCTATACTATCGTTAGAGTAAATCATGCTTTTGATCAGATCTTGATTGATTCTGGACAAGTCATTATTACTAAGCTACTCATGGTCAGATCTAATATTCTTATACTTCCTGTCTGCAATAGATCACTTTCTAATATTGTTATACTATTGTTAGAGTAAATCATGTTTCTGATCAGATCTTGATTTATTCTGGACAAGTCATTATTACAAAGCTAGTCATGGTCAGATATAATATTGTTATACTTCCTGTCAGCAATAGATCATATTCAAATATTTTTATACTATTGTTTGAGTAAATCATGTTTCTGATTGGATCTTGATTTATTCTGGACTAGTCAGGATTACTAAGCTAGTCATGGTCAGATCTAATATTGTTATACTTCCTGTTAGTAGCAGATAAATTTTCTAATGTTGTTATACTACTGTTAGAGTAAATCATAATTCTAATCAGATCTTGATTGATTCTGAACAAGTCATGATTACTAACATACTCATGATCAGATCTAATATTGTTATACTTCCTGTCAGTAGTAGATCACTTTCTAATATTGTTATGCTATTGTTAGAGTAAATCATATTTCTGATCAGATCTTGATTTATTCTGGACAAGTCATGATTACAAAGCTAGTTATGGTCAGATCTAATATTGTTATACTTACTGTCTGCAATAGATCACTTTCTAATATTGTTATACTATTGTTAGAGTAAATCATGTTTCTGATCAGATCTTGATTTATTCTGGACAAGTCATGATTATTAAGCTAGTCATGGTCAAATCTAATATTGTTATACTTCCTGTCTGTAATAGATCACTTTCTAATATTGTGATACTATTGTTAGAGTAAATCATGTTTCTGATCAGATCTTGATTTATTCTGGACAAGTCATGATTACAAAGCTAGTCATGGTCAGATCTAATGTTGTTATACTTCCTGTTAGCAGTAGATAAATTTTCTAATATTGTTACACTACTGTTAGAGTAAATCGTGTTTATGATCAGATCTTGATTGATTCTGGACAAGTCATGATCACTAAGCTAGTCCTGGTCAGATATAATATTGTTATAATTCCTGTCAGCAATAGATCATTTTCTTATATTGTTATAGTATTGTTGGAGTAAATCATGTTTCTGATTAGACCTTGATTTATTCTGGACAAGTCATGATTACTAAGCTAGTCATGGTCAGATCTAATATTGTTATACTTCCTGTTACCAGTAGATAAATTTTCTAATATTGTTATACTATTGTTAGAGTAAATCACGTTTATGATCAGATCTTGATTTATTCTGGACAAGTCATGATTACAAAGCTTGTCATGTCAAATCTAATATTGTTATACTTCCTATCAGCAGTAGATCATTTTCTAATATCGCTATACTATCGTTAGAGTAATTCATGTTTCTGATCAGATCTTGATTGGATTTGGACAAGTCATGATTACTAAGCTAGTCTTGGTCAGATCTAATATTGTTATACTTCATGTCTGTAATAGATCACTTTCTAATATTGTTATACTATTGTTAGAGTAAATCATGTTTCTGATCAGATCTTGATTTATTCTGGACAAGTCATGATTACAAAGCTAGTCATGGTCAGATATAATATTGTTATAATTCCTGTCAGCAATAGATCATTTTCTAATATTTTTATACTATTGTTAGAGTAAATCATGTTTCTGATTGGATCTTGATTTATTCCGGACAAGTCAGGATTACTAAGCTAGTCATGGTCAGATCTAATATTGTTATACTTCCTGTTAGCAGTAGATAAATTTTCTAATATTGTTATACTATTGTTAGAGTAAATCATGTTTCTGATCAGATCTTGAATGATTCTGAACAAGTCATGATTACTAAGATACTCATGATCAGATCTAATATTGTTATACTTCCTGTCAGCAATAGATCACTTTCTAATATTGTTATACTATTGTTATAGTAAATCATATTTCTGATCAGATCTTGATTTATTCTGGACAAGTCATGATTACAAGGCTTGTCATGTCAGATCTAATATTGTTATACTTCCTATCAGTAGTAGATCATTTTCTAATATCGCTATACTATCGTTAGAGTAAATCATGTTTCTGATCAGATCTTGATTGATTCTGGACATGTCATGATTACAAAGCTTGTTATGTCAGATCTAATATTGTTATACTTCCTATCAGCAGTAGATCATTTTCTAATATCGCTATACTATCGTTAGAGTAAATCATGTTTCTGATCAGATCTTGATTGATTCTGGACTAGTCATGATTACTAAGCTAGTCATGGTCAGATCTAATATTGTTATACTTCCTGTCTGCAATAGATCACTTTCTAATATTGTTATACTATTATTAGTGTAAATCATATTTCTGATCAGATCTTGATTTATTCTGGACAAGTCATGATTACAAAGCTTGTTATGTCAGATCTAATATTGTTATACTTCCTATCAGCAGTAGATCATTTTCTAATATCGCTATACTATCGTTAGAGTAAATCATGTTCCTGATCAAATCTTGATTTATTCTGGACAAGTCATGATTACTAAGCTAGTCATGGTCTGATCTAATATTGTTATACTTACTGTCTGCAATAGATCACTTTCTAATATTGTTACACTATTGTTAGAGTAAATCATGTTTCTGATCAGATCTTGATTTATTCTGGACAAGTCATGATTACAAAGCTAGTCATGGTCAGATATAATATTGTTATACTTCCTGTCAGCAATAGATCATTTTCTAATATTTTTATACTATTGTTAGAGTAAATCATGTTTCTGATTGGATCTTGATTTATTCCGGACAAGTCAGGATTACTAAGCTAGTCATGGTCAGATCTAATATTGTTATACTTCCTGTTAGCAGTAGATAAAATTTCTAATATTGTTATACTATTGTTAGAGTAAATCATGTTTCTGATCAGATCTTGATTGATTATGAACAAGTCATGATTACTAAGATACTCATGATCAGATCTAATATTGTTACACTTCCTGTCAGCAATAGATCACTTTCTAATATTGTTATACTATTGTTAGTGTAAATCATATTTCTGATCAGATCTTGATTTATTCTGGACAAGTCATGATTACAAAACTTGTTATTTCAGATCTAATATTGTTATGCTTCCTATCAGCAGTAGATCATTTTCTAATATCGCTATACTATCGTTAGAGTAAATCATGTTTCTGATCAGATCTTGATTGATTATGGACTAGTCATGATTACTAAGCTAGTCATGGTCAGATCCAATATTGTTATACTTCCTGTCTGCAATAGATCACTTTCTAATATTGTTACACTATTGTTAGAGTAAATCATGTTTCTGATTAGATCTTGATTTATTCTGGACAAGTCATGATTACAAAGCTAGTCATGGTCAGATATAATATTGTTATACTTCCTGTCAGCAATAGATCATTTTCTAATATTTTTATACTATTGTTAGAGTAAATCATGTTTCTGATTGGATCTTGATTTATTCCGGACAAGTCAGGATTACTAAGCTAGTCATGGTCAGATCTAATATTGTTATACTTCCTGTTAGCAGTAGATAAATTTTCTAATATTGTTATACTATTGTTAGAGTAAATCATGTTTCTTATCAGATCTTGATTGATTCTAAACAAGTCATGATTACTAAGATACTCATGATCAGATCTAATATTGTTATACTTCCTGTCAGCAATAGATCACTTTCTAATATTGTTATACTATTGTTAGAGTAAATCATATTTCTGATCAGATCTTGATTTACTCTGGACAAGTCATGATTACAAAGCTTGTCATGTCAGATCTAATATTGTTACACTTCCTATCAGCAGTAGATCATTTTCTAATATCGCTATACTATCGTTAGAGTAAATCATGTTTCTGATCAAATCTTGATTTATTCTGGACAAGTCATGATTACTAAGCTAGTCATGGTCAGATCTAACATTGTTATACTTACTGTCTGCAATAGATCACTTTCTAATATTGTTACACTATTGTTAGAGTAAATCATGTTTCTGATCAGATCTTGATTTATTCTGGACAAGTCATGATTATAAAGCTAGTCATGGTCAGATATAATATTGTTATACTTCCTGTCAGCAATAGATCATTTTCTAATATTTTTATACTATTGTTAGAGTAAATCAAGTTTCTGATTGGATCTTGATTTATTCCGGACAAGTCAGGATTACTAAGCTAGTCATGGTCAGATCTAATATTGTTATACTTCCTGTTAGCAGTAGATAAAATTTCTAATATTGTTATACTATTGTTATAGTAAATCATGTTTCTGATCAGATCTTGATTGATTCTGAACAAGTCATGATTACTAAGATACTCATGATCAGATCTAATATTGTTATACTTCCTGTCAGCAATAGATCACTTTCTAATATTGTTATACTATTGTTAGTGTAAATCATATTTCTGATCAGATCTTGATTTATTCTGGACAAGTCATGATTACAAAGCTTGTTATGTCAGATCTAATATTGTTATGCTTCCTATCAGCAGTAGATCATTTTCTAATATCGCTATACTATCGTTAGAGTAAATCATGTTTCTGATCAGATCTTGATTGATTCTGGACAAGTCATGATTACTAAGCTAGTCATGGTCAGATCTAATATTGTTATACTTCCTATCAGCAGTAGATCATTTTCTAATATTGCTATACTATCGTTAGAGTAAATCATGTTTCTGATCAGATCTTGATTTATTCTGGACAAGTCACGATTACAAAGCTTGTCATGTCAGATATAATATTGTTATACTTCCTATCAGCAGTAGATCATTTTCTAATATTGTTACACTATTGTTAGAGTAAATCATGTTTCTGATCAAATCTTGATTTATTCTGGACAAGTCATGATTACTAAGCTAGTCATGGTCAGATCTAATATTGTTATACTTACTGTCTGCAATAGATCACTTTCTAATATTGTTACACTATTGTTAGAGTAAATCATATTTCTGATCAGATCTTGATTTATTCTGGACAAGTCATGATTACAAAGCTAGTCATGGTCAGATATAATATTGTTATACTTCCTGTCAGCAATAGATCATTTTCTAATATTTTTATACTATTGTTAGAGTAAATCATGTTTCTGATTGGATCTTGATTTATTCCGGACAAGTCAGGATTACTAAGCTATTCATGGTCAGATCTAATATTGTTATACTTCCTGTTAGCAGTAGATAAATTTTCTAATATTGTTATACTATTGTTAGAGTAAATCATGTTTCTTATCAGATCTTGATTGATTCTGAACAAGTCATGATTACTAAGATACTCATGATCAGATCTAATATTGTTATACTTCCTATCAGCAATAGATTACTTGCTAATATTGTTATACTATTGTTAGAGTAAATCATATTTCTGATCAGATCTTGATTTATTCTGGACAAGTCATGATTACAAAGCTTGTCATGTCAGATCTAATATTGTAATACTTCCTATCAGCAGTAGATCATTTTCTAATATCGCTATACTATCGTTAGAGTAAATCATGTTTCTGATCAGATCTTGATTGGTTCTGGACAAGTCATGATTACTAAGCTAGTCAATGTCAGATCTAATATTGTTATACTTACTGTCTGCAATAGATCACTTTCTAATATTGTTACACTATTGTTAGAGTAAATCATGTTTCTGATCAAATCTTGATTTATTCTGGACAAGTCATGATTACAAAGCTAGTCATCGTCAGATCTAATTTTGTTATACTTCCTATCAGCAGTAGATCATTTTCTAATATTGCTATACTATCGTTAGAGTAAATCATGTTTCTAATCAGATCTTGATTGATTCTGGACAAGTCATGATTACTAAGCTAGTCATGGTCAGATCTAATATTGTTATACTTCCTGTTAGCAGTAGATAAATTTTCTAATATTGTTACACTATTGTTAGAGTAAATCATGTTTCTGATCAGATCTTGATTGATTCTGAACAGGTCATGATTACTAAGATACTCATGATCAGATCTAATATTGTTATACTTCCTGTCAGCAATAGATCACTTTTTGATATTGTTATACTATTGTTAGTGTAAATCATATTTCTGATCGGATGTTGATTTATTCTGGACAAGTCATGATTACAAAGCTTGTTATGTCAGATCTAATATTGTTATACTTCCTATCAGCAGTAGATCATTTTCTAATATCGTTATACTATCGTTAGAGTAAACAAAGCTTGTCATGTCAGATATAATATTGTTATACTTCCTATCAGCAGTAGATCATTTTCTAATATCGCTATACTATCGTTAGAGGAAATCATGTTTCTGATAAGATCTTGATTGATTCTGGACATGTCATAATTACTAAGCTAGTCATGGTCAGATCTAATATTGTTATACTTACTGTCTGCAATAGATCACTTTCTAATATTGTTACACTATTGTTAGAGTAAATCATGTTTCTGATCATATCTTGATTTATTCTGTACAAATCATGATTACAAAGCTAGTCATCGTCAGATCTAATTTTGTTATACTTCCTATCAGCAGTAGATCATTTTCTAATATTGTTATACTATCGTTAGAGTAAATCATGTTTCTGATCAGATCTTGATTGATTATGGACTAGTCATGATTACTAAGCTAGTCATGGTCAGATCTAATATTGTTATACTTCCTGTCTGCAATAGATCACTTTCTAATATTGTTATACTATTGCTAGTGTAAATCATATTTCTGATCAGATCTTGATTTATTCTGGACAAGTCATGATTACAAAGCTTGTCATGTCAGATCTAATATTGTAATACTTCCTATCAGCAGTAGATCATTTTCTAATATTGCTATACTATCGTTAGAGTAAATCATGTTTCTGATCAGATCTTGATTGATTATGGACTAGTCATGATTACTAAGCTAGTCATGGTCAGATCTAATATTGTTATACTTCCTGTCTGCAATAGATCACTTTCTAATATTGTTATACTATTGCTAGTGTAAATCATGTTTCTGATCAGATCTTGATTGATTCTGGACAAGTAATGATTACTAAGCTAGTCATGGTCAGATCTAATATTTTTATACTTCCTGTCAGCAGTAGATAAATTTTTAATGTTGTTATACTACTGTTAGAGTAAATCATGTTTCTGATCAGATCTTCATTGATTCTGAACAATTCATGATTACTAAGATACTCATGATCAGATCTAATATTGTTATACTTCCTGTCAGCAATAAATCACTTTCTAATTTTGTTATACTATTGTTAGGGTAAATCATGTTTCTGATTAGATCTTGATTTATTCTGGACAAGTCATGATTACAAAGCTTGTCATGTCAGATCTAATATTGTTATACTTCCTATCAGCAGTAGATCATTTTCTAATATCGCTATACTATCGTTAGAGTAAATAATGTTTTTGATCAGATCTTGACTAATTCTGGACAAGTCATGATTACTTAGCTAGTCATGGTCAGATCTAATATTGTTATACTTCCTGTCTGCAATAAATCACTTTCTAATATTGTTATACTATTGTTAGAGTAAATAATGTTTCTGATCAGATCTTGAATTATTCTGGACAAGTCATTATTACAAAGCTAGTCATGGTCAGATATAATATTGTTATACTTCCTGTCAGCAATAGATCATATTCAAATATTGTTATACTATTGTTAGAGTAAAACATGTTTCTGATTGGATCTTGATTTCTTCTGGACAAGTCAGGATTACTAAGCTAGTCATGGTCAGATCTAATATTGTTGTACTTCCCGTTAGTAGCAGATAAATTTTCTAATGTTGTTATACTACTGTTAGAGTAAATCATAATTCTAATCAGATCTTGATTGATTTTGAACAAGTCATGATTACTAAGATACTCATGATCAGATCCAATATTGTTATACTTCCTGTCAGCAGTAGATCACTTTCTAATATTGTTATGCTATTGTTAGAGTAAATCATATTTCTGATCAGATCTTGATTTATTCTGGCCAAGTCATGATTACAAAGCTAGTCATTGTCAGATCTAATATTGTTATACTTCCTGTCTGCAATAGATCACTTTCTAATATTGTTATACTATTGTTAGAGTAAATCATGTTTCTGATCAGATCTTGATTTATTCTGGACAAGTAATGATTACAAAGCTTGTCATGTCAGATCTAATATTGTTATACTTCCTATCAGCAGTAGATCATTTTCTAATATCGCTATACTATCGTTAGAGTAAATCATGCTTTTGATCAGATCTTGATTGATTCTGGACAAGTCATTATTACTAAGCTACTCATGGTCAGATCTAATATTCTTATACTTCCTGTCTGCAATAGATCACTTTCTAATATTGTTATACTATTGTTAGAGTAAATCATGTTTCTGATCAGATCTTGATTTATTCTGGACAAGTCATTATTACAAAGCTAGTCATGGTCAGATATAATATTGTTATACTTCCTGTCAGCAATAGATCATATTCAAATATTTTTATACTATTGTTTGAGTAAATCATGTTTCTGATTGGATCTTGATTTATTCTGGACTAGTCAGGATTACTAAGCTAGTCATGGTCAGATCTAATATTGTTATACTTCCTGTTAGTAGCAGATAAATTTTCTAATGTTGTTATACTACTGTTAGAGTAAATCATAATTCTAATCAGATCTTGATTGATTCTGAACAAGTCATGATTACTAACATACTCATGATCAGATCTAATATTGTTATACTTCCTGTCAGTAGTAGATCACTTTCTAATATTGTTATGCTATTGTTAGAGTAAATCATATTTCTGATCAGATCTTGATTTATTCTGGACAAGTCATGATTACAAAGCTAGTTATGGTCAGATCTAATATTGTTATACTTACTGTCTGCAATAGATCACTTTCTAATATTGTTATACTATTGTTAGAGTAAATCATGTTTCTGATCAGATCTTGATTTATTCTGGACAAGTCATGATTATTAAGCTAGTCATGGTCAAATCTAATATTGTTATACTTCCTGTCTGTAATAGATCACTTTCTAATATTGTGATACTATTGTTAGAGTAAATCATGTTTCTGATCAGATCTTGATTTATTCTGGACAAGTCATGATTACAAAGCTAGTCATGGTCAGATCTAATGTTGTTATACTTCCTGTTAGCAGTAGATAAATTTTCTAATATTGTTACACTACTGTTAGAGTAAATCGTGTTTATGATCAGATCTTGATTGATTCTGGACAAGTCATGATCACTAAGCTAGTCCTGGTCAGATATAATATTGTTATAATTCCTGTCAGCAATAGATCATTTTCTTATATTGTTATAGTATTGTTGGAGTAAATCATGTTTCTGATTAGACCTTGATTTATTCTGGACAAGTCATGATTACTAAGCTAGTCATGGTCAGATATAATATTGTTATACTTCCTGTTACCAGTAGATAAATTTTCTAATATTGTTATACTATTGTTAGAGTAAATCACGTTTATGATCAGATCTTGTTTTATTCTGGACAAGTCATGATTACAAAGCTTGTCATGTCAAATCTAATATTGTTATACTTCCTATCAGCAGTAGATCATTTTCTAATATCGCTATACTATCGTTAGAGTAAATCATGTTTTTGATCAGATCTTGATTGATTCTGGACAAGTCATGATTACTAAGCTAGTTATGGTCAGATCTAATATTGTTATACTTCCGGTCTGCAATAGATCACTTTCTAATATTGTTATACTATTGTTAGAGTAAATCATGTTTCTGATCAAATCTTGACTTATTCTGGACAAGTCAGGATTACAAAGCTAGTCATGGTCAGATCTAATATTGTTATACTTCCTGTTAGTAGTAGATAAATTTTCTAATATTGTGATACTATTGTTAGAGTAAATCATGTTTCTGATCAGATCTTGATTGATTCTGAACAAGTCAAGATTACTAAGATACTCATGATCATATCTAATATTGTTATACTTCTTGTCAGCGGTAGATCACTTTCTAATATTGTTATACTATTGTTAGAGTAAATCATATTTCTGATCAGATCTTGATTTATTCTGGACAAGTCATGATTACAAAGCTAGTCATCGTCAGATCTAATTTTGTTATACTTCCTATCAGCAGTAGATCATTTTCTAATATTGCTATACTATCGTTAGAGTAAATCATGTTTCTGATCAGATCTTGATTGATTCTGGACAAGTCATGATTACTAAGCTAGTCATGGTCAGATCTAATATTGTTATACTTCCTGTTAGCAGTAGATAAATTTTCTAATATTGTTACACTATTGTTAGAGTAAATCATGTTTCTGATCAGATCTTGATTGATTCTGAACAGGTCATGATTACTAAGATACTCATGATCAGATCTAATATTGTTATACTTCCTGTCAGCAATAGATCACTTTTTGATATTGTTATACTATTGTTAGTGTAAATCATATTTCTGATCAGATGTTGATTTATTCTGGACAAGTCATGATTACAAAGCTTGTTATGTCAGATCTAATATTGTTATACTTCCTATCAGCAGTAGATCATTTTCTAATATCGCTATACTATCGTTAGAGTAAACAAAGCTTGTCATGTCAGATATAATATTGTTATACTTCCTATCAGCAGTAGATCATTTTCTAATATCGCTATACTATCGTTAGAGGAAATCATGTTTCTGATCAGATCTTGATTGATTCTGGACATGTCATAATTACTAAGCTAGTCATGGTCAGATCTAATATTGTTATACTTACTGTCTGCAATAGATCACTTTCTAATATTGTTACACTATTGTTAGAGTAAATCATGTTTCTGATCATATCTTGATTTATTCTGTACAAATCATGATTACAAAGCTAGTCATCGTCAGATCTAATTTTGTTATACTTTCTATCAGCAGTAGATCATTTTCTAATATTGTTATACTATCGTTAGAGTAAATCATGTTTCTGATCAGATCTTGATTGATTCTGGACTAGTCATGATTACTAAGCTAGTCATGGTCAGATCTAATATTGTTATACTTCCTGTTTGCAATAGATCACTTTCTAATATTGTTATACTATTGCTAGTGTAAATCATATTTCTGATCAGATCTTGATTTATTCTGGACAAGTCATGATTACAAAGCTTGTCATGTCAGATCTAATATTGTAATACTTCCTATCAGCAGTAGATCATTTTCTAATATCGCTATACTATCGTTAGAGTAAATCATGTTTCTGATCAGATCTTGATTGATTATGGACTAGTCATGATTACTAAGCTAGTCATGGTCAGATCTAATATTGTTATACTTCCTGTCTGCAATAGATCACTTTCTAATATTGTTATACTATTGCTAGTGTAAATCATATTTCTGATCAGATCTTGATTTATTCTGGACAAGTCATGATTACAAAGCTAGTCATCGTAAAATCTAATTTTGTTATACTTCCTATCAGCAGTAGATCATTTTCTAATATTGCTATACTATCGTTAGAGTAAATCATGTTTCTGATCAGATCTTGATTGATTCTGGACAAGTCATGATTACTAAGCTAGTCATGGTCAGATCTAATATTGTTATACTTCCTTTTAGCAGTAGATAAATTTTCTAATATTGTTATACTATTGTTAGAGTAAATCATGTTTCTGATCATATCTTGATTGATTCTGAACAAGTCATGATTACTAAGATACTCATGATCATATCTAATATTGTTATACTTTCTGTCAGCAATAGATCACTTTCTAATATTGTTATACTATTGTTAGTGTAAATCATATTTCTGATCAGATTTTGATTTATTCTGGACAAGTCATGATTACAAAGCTTGTTATGTCAGATCTAATATTGTGATACTTCCTATCAGCAGTAGATCATTTTCTAATATCGCTATACTATCGCGAGAGTAAATCATGTTTATGATCAGATCTTGATTGATTCTGGACAAGTCATGATTACTAAGCTAGTCATGGTCAGATCTAATATTGTTATACTTCCTGTCTGTAATAGATCACTTTCTAATATTGTTATACTATTGTTAGAGTAAATCATTTTTCTGATCAAATCTTGATTTATTCTGGACAAGTCATGATTACAAAGCTAGTCATCGTCAGATCTAATATTGTTATACTTCCTATCAGCAGTAGATCATTTTCTAATATTGCGATACTATCGTTAGAGTAAATCATGTTTCTGATCAGATCTTGATTGATTCTGGACAAGTAATGATTACTAAGCTAGTCATGGTCAGATCTAATATTTTTATACTTCCTGTCAGCAGTAGATAAATTTTTAATGTTGTTATACTACTGTTAGAGTAAATCATGTTTCTGATCAGATCTTCATTGATTCTGAACAATTCATGATTACTAAGATACTCATGATCAGATCTAATATTGTTATACTTCCTGTCAGCAATAAATCACTTTCTAATTTTGTTATACTATTGTTAGGGTAAATCATGTTTCTGATTAGATCTTGATTTATTCTGGACAAGTCATGATTACAAAGCTTGTCATGTCAGATCTAATATTGTTATACTTCCTATCAGCAGTAGATCATTTTCTAATATCGCTATACTATCGTTAGAGTAAATAATGTTTTTGATCAGATCTTGACTAATTCTGGACAAGTCATGATTACTTAGCTAGTCATGGTCAGATCTAATATTGTTATACTTCCTGTCTGCAATAGATCACTTTCTAATATTGTTATACTATTGTTAGAGTAAATAATGTTTCTGATCAGATCTTGAATTATTCTGGACAAGTCATTATTACAAAGCTAGTCATGGTCAGATATAATATTGTTATACTTCCTGTCAGCAATAGATCATATTCAAATATTGTTATACTATTGTTAGAGTAAAACATGTTTCTGATTGGATCTTGATTTCTTCTGGACAAGTCAGGATTACTAAGCTAGTCATGGTCAGATCTAATATTGTTGTACTTCCCGTTAGTAGCAGATAAATTTTCTAATGTTGTTATACTACTGTTAGAGTAAATCATAATTCTAATCAGATCTTGATTGATTTTGAACAAGTCATGATTACTAAGATACTCATGATCAGATCCAATATTGTTATACTTCCTGTCAGCAGTAGATCACTTTCTAATATTGTTATGCTATTGTTAGAGTAAATCATATTTCTGATCAGATCTTGATTTATTCTGGCCAAGTCATGATTACAAAGCTAGTCATGGTCAGATCTAATATTGTTATACTTACTGTCTGCAATAGATCACTTTCTAATATTGTTATACTATTGTTAGAGTAAATCATGTTTCTGATCAGATCTTGATTTATTCTGGACAAGTAATGATTACAAAGCTTGTCATGTCAGATCTAATATTGTTATACTTCCTATCAGCAGTAGATCATTTTCTAATATCGCTATACTATCGTTAGAGTAAATCATGCTTTTGATCAGATCTTGATTGATTCTGGACAAGTCATGATTACTAAGCTACTCATGGTCAGATCTAATATTGTTATACTTCCTGTCCGCAATAGATCACTTTCTAATATTGTTATACTATTGTTAGAGTAAATCATGTTTCTGATCAGATCTTGATTTATTCTGGACAAGTCATTATTACAAAGCTAGTCATGGTCAGATATAATATTGTTATACTTCCTGTCAGCAATAGATCATATTCAAATATTGTTATACTATTGTTTGAGTAATTCATGTTTCTGATTGGATCTTGATTTATTCTGGACAAGTCAGGATTACTAAGCTAGTCATGGTCAGATCTAATATTGTTATACTTCCTGTTAGTAGCAGATAAATTTTCTAATGTTGTTATACTACTGTTAGAGTAAATCATAATTCTAATCAGATCTTGATTGATTCTGAACAAGTCATGATTACTAACATACTCATGATCAGATCTAATATTGTTATACTTCCTGTCAGTAGTAGATCACTTTCTAATATTGTTATGCTATTGTTAGAGTAAATCATATTTCTGATCAGATCTTGATTTATTCTGGACAAGTCATGATTACAAAGCTAGTTATGGTCAGATCTAATATTGTTATACTTACTGTCTGCAATAGATCACTTTCTAATATTGTTATACTATTGTTAGAGTAAATCATGTTTCTGATCAGATCTTGATTTATTCTGGACAAGTCATGATTATTAAGCTAGTCATGGTCAAATCTAATATTGTTATACTTCCTGTCTGTAATAGATCACTTTCTAATATTGTGATACTATTGTTAGAGTAAATCATGTTTCTGATCAGATCTTGATTTATTCTGGACAAGTCATGATTACAAAGCTAGTCATGGTCAGATCTAATGTTGTTATACTTCCTGTTAGCAGTAGATAAATTTTCTAATATTGTTACACTACTGTTAGAGTAAATCGTGTTTATGATCAGATCTTGATTGATTCTGGACAAGTCATGATCACTAAGCTAGTCCTGGTCAGATATAATATTGTTATAATTCCTGTCAGCAATAGATCATTTTCTTATATTGTTATAGTATTGTTGGAGTAAATCATGTTTCTGATTAGACCTTGATTTATTCTGGACAAGTCATGATTACTAAGCTAGTCATGGTCAGATATAATATTGTTATACTTCCTGTTACCAGTAGATAAATTTTCTAATATTGTTATACTATTGTTAGAGTAAATCACGTTTATGATCAGATCTTGATTTATTCTGGACAAGTCATGATTACAAAGCTTGTCATGTCAAATCTAATATTGTTATACTTCCTATCAGCAGTAGATCATTTTCTAATATCGCTATACTATCGTTAGAGTAAATCATGTTTTTGATCAGATCTTGATTGATTCTGGACAAGTCATGATTACTAAGCTAGTTATGGTCAGATCTAATATTGTTATACTTCCGGTCTGCAATAGATCACTTTCTAATATTGTTATACTATTGTTAGAGTAAATCATGTTTCTGATCAAATCTTGACTTATTCTGGACAAGTCAGGATTACTAAGCTAGTCATGGTCAGATCTAATATTGTTATACTTCCTGTTAGTAGTAGATAAATTTTCTAATATTGTGATACTATTGTTAGAGTAAATCATGTTTCTGATCAGATCTTGATTGATTCTGAACAAGTCAAGATTACTAAGATACTCATGATCATATCTAATATTGTTATACTTCTTGTCAGCGGTAGATCACTTTCTAATATTGTTATACTATTGTTAGAGTAAATCATATTTCTGATCAGATCTTGATTTATTCTGGACAAGTCATGATTACAAAGCTAGTCATCGTCAGATCTAATTTTGTTATACTTCCTATCAGCAGTAGATCATTTTCTAATATTGCTATACTATCGTTAGAGTAAATCATGTTTCTGATCAGATCTTGATTGATTCTGGACAAGTCATGATTACTAAGCTAGTCATGGTCAGATCTAATATTGTTATACTTCCTGTTAGCAGTAGATAAATTTTCTAATATTGTTACACTATTGTTAGAGTAAATCATGTTTCTGATCAGATCTTGATTGATTCTGAACAGGTCATGATTACTAAGATACTCATGATCAGATCTAATATTGTTATACTTCCTGTCAGCAATAGATCACTTTTTGATATTGTTATACTATTGTTAGTGTAAATCATATTTCTGATCAGATGTTGATTTATTCTGGACAAGTCATGATTACTAAGCTAGTCATGGTCAGATCTAATATTGTTATACTTCCTGTTACCAGTAGATAAATTTTCTAATATTGTTATACTATTGTTAGAGTAAATCACGTTTATGATCAGATCTTGATTTATTCTGGACAAGTCATGATTACAAAGCTTGTCATGTCAGATCTAATATTGTTATACTTCCTATCAGCAGTAGATCATTTTCTAATATCGCTATACTATCGTTAGAGTAAATCATGTTTTTGATCAGATCTTGATTGATTCTGGACAAGTCATGATTACTAAGCTAGTTATGGTCAGATCTAATATTGTTATACTTCCGGTCTGCAATAGATCACTTTCTAATATTGTTATACTATTGTTAGAGTAAATCATGTTTCTGATCAAATCTTGATTTATTCTAGACAAGTCAGGATTACTAAGCTAGTCATGGTCAGATCTAATATTGTTATACTTCCTGTTAGTAGTAGATAAATTTCCTAATATTGTGATACTATTGTTAGAGTAAATCATGTTTCAGATCAGATCTTGATTGATTCTGAACAAGTCAAGATTACTAAGATACTCATGATCATATCTAATATTGTTATACTTCTTGTCAGCGGTAGATCACTTTCTAATATTGTTATACTATTGTTAGAGTAAATCATATTTCTGATCAGATCTTGATTTATTCTGGACAAGTCATGATTACAAAGCTTGTCATGTCAAATCTAATATTGTTATACTTCCTATCAGCAGTAGATCATTTTCTAACATCGCTATACTATCGTTAGAGTAAATCATGTTTCTGATCAGATCTTGATTGATTCTGGACAAGTCATGATTACTAAGCTAGTCATGGTCGGATCTAATATTGTTATACTTCATGTCTGTAATAGATCACTTTCTAATATTGTTATACTATTGTTAGAGTAAATCATGTTTCTGATCAAATCTTGATTTATTCTGGACAAGTCATGATTACAAAGCTAGTCATGGTCAGATCTAATATTGTTATACTTCCTATCAGCAGTAGATCATTTTCTAATATTGCTATACTATCGTTAGAGTAAATCATGTTTCTGATCAGATCTTGATTGATTCTGGACAAGTCATGATTACTAAACTAGTCATGGTCAGATCTAATATTTTTATACTTACTGTCTGCAATAGATCACTTTCTAATATTGTTATACTATTGTTAAAGTAAATAATGTTTCTGATTAGATCTTGATTTATTCTGGACAAGTCATGATTACAAAGGTAGTCATGGTCAGATATAATATTGTTATATTTCCTGTCAGCAATAGATCATTTTCAAATATATTTATACTATTGTTAGAGTAAATCATGTTTCTGATTGGATCTTGATTTATTCTGGACAAGTCAGGATTACTAAGCTAGTCATGGTCAGATCCAATATTGTTATACTTCCTGTTAGTAGTAGATAAATTTTCTAATATTGTTATACTATTGTTAGAGTAAATCATGTTTATGATCAGATCTTGATTGATTCTGGACAAGTCATGATTACTAAGCTAGTCATAGTCAGATATAATATTGTTATACTTCCTGTCAGCAATAGATCACTTTTTAATATTGTTATACTATTGTTAGAGTAAATCATATTTCTGATCAGATCTTGATTTATTCTGGACAAGTCATGATTACAAAGCTTGTCATGTCAGATCTAATATTGTTATACTTCCTATCAGCAGTAGATCATTTTCTGATATCGCTATACTATTGTTAGAGTAAATCATGTTTCTGATCAGATATTGATTCATTCTGGACAAGTCATGATTACTAAGCTAGTCATGGTCAGATCTAATATTGTTATTCTTTCTGTCTGTAATAGATCAATTTCTAATATTGTTATACTATTGTTAGAGTAAATAATGTTTCTGATCAGATCTTGATTTATTCTGGACAAGTCATGATTACAAAGCTAGTCATGGTCAGATCTAATATTGTTATACTTCCTATCAGCAATAGATCATTTTATAATATTGCTATACTATCGTTAGAGTAAATCATGTTTCTGATAAGATCTTGATTGATTCTGGACAAGTCATGATTACTAAGCCAGTCATGGTGAGATCTAATATTTTTATACTTCCTGTCAGCAGTAGATAAATTTTCTAATGTTGTTATACTATTGTTAGAGTAAATCATGTTTCTGATCAGATCTTGGTTGATTCTGAACAAGTTATGATTACTAAGATACTCATGATCAGATCTAATATTGTTATACTTTCTGACAGCAATAGATCACTTTCTAATATTGTTATACTATTGGTAGAGTAAATCATGTTTCTGATCAGATCTTGATTTATTCTGGATAAGTCATGATTACAAAGCTTGTCATGTCAGATCTAATATTGTTATAGTTCCTATCAGATGTAGATCATTTTCTAATATCGCTATACTATTGTTGGAGTAAATCATGTTTCTGATCAGATCTTGATTGATTCTGGACAAGTCATGATTACTAAACTAGTCATGGTTAGATCTAATATTTTTATACTTCCTGTCAGCAGTAGATAAATTTTCTAATGTTGTTATACTATTGTTAGAGTAAATCATGTTTCTGATCAGATCTTGGTTGATTCTGAACAAGTCATGATTACTAAGATACTCATGATCAGATCTAATATTGTTATACTTCCTGTCAGCAATAGATCACTTTCTAATATTGTTATACTATTGGTAGAGTAAATCATGTTTCTGATCAGATCTTGATTTATTCTGGACAAGTAATGATTACAAAGCTTTTCATGTCAGATCTAATATTGTTATACTTCCTATCAGATGTAGATCATTTTCTAATATCGCTATACTATTGTTAGAGTAAATCATGTTTCTGATCAGATCTTGATTGATTCTAGACAAGTCTTGATTACTAAGCTAGTCATGGTCAGATATAATATTGTTATACTTCCTGTCAGCAATAGATCATTTTCTTATATTGTTATACTATTGTTAGAGTAAATCATGTTTCTGATTATATCTTGATTTATTGTGGACAAGTCATGATTACTAAGCTAGTCATGGTCAGTTCTAATATTGTTATTCCTGTTAGCAGTAGATAAATTTTCTAATATTGTTATACTATTGTTAGAGTAAATCATGTTTCTGATTAGATCTTGATTTATTCTGGACAAGTCATGATTACTAAGCTAGTCATGGTCAGATCTAATATTGTTATACTTCCTATTAACAGTAGATAAATTTTCTAATATTGTTATACTATTGTTATAGTAAATCATGTTTCTGATCAGATCTTGATTGATTTTGAACAAGTCATGATTACTAAACTAGCCATGGTCATATCTAATATTGGTATACTTCCTGTCAGCAATAGATCATTTTTCTAATATTGTTTTAATATTGTTAGAGTAAATCATGTTTCTGATCAGATCTTGATTTATTTTGGACAAGTCATGATTACAAAGCTTGTCATGCCAGATCAAATATTGTTATACTTTCTATCAGCAGTAGATTATTTTCTAGTATCGCTATACTATCGTTAGAGTACATCATGTTTCAGATAAGATATTGATTGATTCTGGACAAGTCATGATTACTAAGCTAATAATGGTCAGATCTAATATTGTTATACTTCCTGTCTACAATAGATCACTTTCTAATATTGTTATACTATTGTTAGAGGAAATCATATTTCTGATAAGATCTTGATTTATTCTGGACAAGTCATGATTACAAAGCTTGTCATGTCAGATCTAATATTGTTATACTTCATATCAGCAGTAGATCATTTTCTAATATTGCTATACTATCGTTAGAGTAAATCATGTTTCTGATTAGATCTTGATTGATTCTGGACAAGTCATGATTACTAAGCTAGTCATGGTCAGATATAATATTGTTATACTTACTGTCTGCAATAGATCACTTTCTAATATTGTTATACTATTTTTAGAGTAAATCCTGTTTCTGATTAGATCTTGATTTATTCTGGACAAGTCATGATTACAAAGTGAGTCATGGTCAGATATAATATTGTTATACTTCCCGTCAGCAATAGATCATTTTCTCATATTGTTATAACAATTTTACAGTAAATCATGTTTCTGATTGGATCTTGATTTATTCTGGACAAGTCAGGATTACTAAGCTAGTCATGGTCAGATCTAATATTGTTATACTTCCTGTTAGCAGTAGATAAATTTTCTAATATTGTTATACTCTTGTTAGAGTAAATCAGGTTTATGATCAGATCTTGATTGATTCTGGACAAGTCATAATTACTAAGATACTCATGATCAGATCTAATATTGTTATACTTCCTGTCAGCAATAGATCATTTTCTAATATTGTTATACTATCGTTAGAGTAAATCATGTTTCTGATCAGATCTTGATAGATTCTGGACAAGTCTTGATTACTAAGCTAGTCATGGTCAGATCTAATATTGTTATACTTACTGTCTGCAATAGATCACTTTCAAATATTGTTATACTATTGTTAGAGTAAATCATGTTTCTGATCAGATCTTGATTAATTCTGGACAAGTCATGATTACAAAGCTAGTAATGGTCAGATATAATATTTTTATACTTCCTGTCAGCAATAGATCATTTTCTAATATTGTTATACTATTGTTTGGGTAAATCATGTTTCAGATTGGATCTTGATTTATTCTGGACAAGTCATGAATACAAAGCTAGTCATGGTCAGATATAATATTGTTATACTTCCTGTCAGCAATAGATCATTTTCAAATATTGTTATACTATTGTTAGAGTAAATCATGTTTCTGATTGGATCTTGATTTATTCTGGACAAGTCAGGATTACTAAGCTAGTCATGGTCAGATATAATATTGTTATACTTCCTGTTAGCAGTAGATAAATTTTCTAATATTGTTATACTATTGTTAGAGTAAATCATGTTTCTGATCAGATCTTGATTGATTCTGAACAAGTAATGATTACTAAGATACTCATGATCAGATCTAATATTGTTATACTTCCTGTCAGCAATAGATCACTTTCTAATATTGTTATACTATTGTTAGAGTAAATTATGTTTCTGATCAGATCTTGATTTATTATGGACAAGTCATGATTACAAAGCTTGTCATGTCAGATCTAATATTGTTATACTTCCTAATAGCAGTAGATCATTTTCTAATATCGCTATACTATCGTTAGAGTAAATTATGTTTCTGATCAGATCTTGATTGATTCTGGACAAGTCATGATTACTAAGCTAGTCATGGTCATATCTAATATTGTTATACTTCCTATCAGCAGTAGATCATTTTCTAATATTGCTATGCTATCGTTAGAGTAAATCATGTTTTTGATCAGATCTTGATTAATTCTGGACAAGTCATGATTACTAAGCTAGTCATGGTCAGATCTAATATTTTTATACTTCCTGTCAGCAGTAGATAAATTGTCTAATGTTGTTATTCCATTGTTAGAGTAAATCATGTTTCTGATCAAATCTTGATTGATTCTGGACAAGTCATGATTACTAAGCTAGTCATGGTCAGATCTAATATTGTTATACTTCCAGTCCGCAGTAGATCATTTTCTAATATTGCTATACTATCGTTAGAGTAAATCATGTTTCTGATCAGATGTTGATTGATTCTGGACAAGTCATGATTACCAAGCTTGTCATGTCAGATCTAATATTGTTATACTTCCTGTTAGCAGTAGATAAATTTTCTAATATTGTTATACTACTGTTAGAGTAAATCATGTTTATGATCAGACCTTGATTGATTCCGGACAAGTCTTGATTACAAACCTAGTCATTTTCGAATATTGTTATATTATTGTTAGAGTAAATCATATTTCTTATAACATCTTGATTTATTCTGGACAAGTCATGATTACAAAGCTTGTAATGTCAGATCTAATATTGTTATACTTCCTGTTAGCAGTAGATAAATTTTCTAATAATGTTATACTATTGTTAGAGTAAATCACGTTTATGATCAGATCTCGATTGATTCTGGACAAGTCATGATTACTAAGCTAGTAATGGTCAGATCTAATATTGTTATACTTCCTGTTAGCAGTAGATCATTTTCTAATATTGTTATACTATTGTTAGAGTATATCATGTTTCTGATCAGATCTTGATTTATTCTGGACAAGTCATGATTACAAAGCTTGTCATGTCAGATCTAATATTGTTATACTTCCTATCAGCAGTAGATCATTTTCTTATATCGCTATACTATCGTTAGAGTAAATCATGTTTCTGATCAGATCTTGATTGATTCTGGACAAGTCATGATTACTAAGCTAGTCATGGTCAGATCTAATATTGTTATACTTCCTGTCTGTAATAGATCACTTTCTAATATTGTTATACTATTGTTAGAGTAAATCATGTTTCTGATTGGATCTTGATTTATTCTGGACAAGTCAGGATTACTAAGCTAGTCATGATCAGATCTAATATTGTTATACTTCCTGTTAGCAGTAGATAAATTTTCTAATATTGTTATACTATTGTTAGAGTAAATCATGTTTCTGATTTGATCTTGATTTATTCTGGACAAGTCAGGATTACTAAGCTAGTCATGGTCAGATCTAATATTGTTACACTTCATGTTAGCAGTAGATAAATTTTCTAATATTGTTATACTATTGTTAGAGTAAATCATGTTTATGATCAGATCTTGATTGATTCTTGACAAGTCATGATTACTAAGATACTCATGGTCAGATATAATATTGTTATACTTCCTGTTAGCAATAGATCACTTTCTAATATAGTTATACTATTGTTAGAGTAAATCATATTTCTGATCATATCTTGATTTAATCTAGACAAGTCATGATTACTAAGCTAGTCATGGTCTGATCTAATATTGTTACACTTCATGTTAGCAGTAGATAAATTTTCTAATATTGTTATACTATTTTTAGAGTCGATCATGTTTACGATCAGATCTTAATTGATTCTGGACAAGTCATGATTACTAAGATACTCATGGACAGATATAATATTGTTATACTTCCTGTCAGCAATAGATCACTTTCTAATATAGTTATACTATTGTTACAGTAAATCATATTTCTGATCAGATCTTGATTTATTCTGGACAAGTCATGATTACAAAGTTTGTCATGGTCAGATCTAATATTGTTATACTTCCTATCAGCAGTAGATCATTTTCTAATATTGCTATACTATCGTTAGAGTAAATCATGTTTCTGATAAGATTTTGATTGATTCTGGACAAGTCATGATTACTAAGCTAGTCATGGTCAGATCTAATATTTTTATACTTCCTGTCTGTAATAGATCACTTTCTAATATTGTTATACTATTGTTAAAGTAAATCATGTTTCTGATTGGATCTTGATTTATTTAGGACAAGTCAGGATTACTAAGCTGGTCATGGTCAGATCTAATATTGTTATACTTCTTGTTAGCAGTAGATAAATTTTCTAATATTGTTATACTATTGTTAGAGTAAATCATGTTTATGATCAGATCTTGATTGATTCTGGACAAGTCATGATTACTAAGATACTCATGGTCAGATATAATATTGTTATACTTCCTGTCAGCAATAGATCACTTTCTAATGTAGTTATACTATTGTTAGAGTAAGTTATATTTCTGATCAGATCCTGATTTATTCTGTACAAGTCATGATTACAAAGCTTGTCATGGTCAGAGCTAATATTGTTATACTTCCTATCAACAGTAGATCATTTTCTAATACTGCTATACTATCGTTAGAGTAAATCATGTTTCTGATCAGATCTTGATTGATTCTGGACAAGTCATGATTACTAAGATACTCACGGTCAGATATAATATTGTTATACTTTCTGTCAGCAATAGATCACTTTCTAATATAGTTATACTATTATTACAGTAAATCATATTTCTGATTAGATCTTGATTTATTCTGGACAAGTCATGATTACAAAGTTTGTCATGGTCAGATCTAATATTGTTATACTTCCTATCAGCAGTATATCATTTTCTAATATTGCTATACTATCGTTAGAGTAAATCATGTTTCTGATCAGAACTTGATTGATTCTGGACAAGTCATGATTACTAAGCTAGTCATGGTCAGATCTAATATTGTTATACTTCCTGTCTGTAATAGATCACTTTCTAATATTGTTAAACTATTGTTAGAGTAAATCATGTTTCTGATTGGATCTTGATTTATTCTGGACAAGTCAGGATTACTAAGCTAGTCATGGTCAGATATAATATTGTTATACTTCCTGTTAGCAGTAGATAAATTTTCTAATATTGTTATACCATTGTTAGAGTAAATCATGTTTCTGATTAGATGTTGATTTATTCTGGACAAGTCATGATTACTAAGCTAGTCATGGTCAGATCTAATATTGTTATACTTCCTAATAACAGTAGATAAATTTTCTAATATTGTTATACTATTGTTAGAGTAAATCATGTTTCTGATCAGATGTTGATTGATTTTGAACAAGTCATGATTACTAAACTAGCCATGGTCAGATCTAATATTGGTATACTTCCTGTCAGCAATAGATCATTTTCGAATATTGTTATATTATTGTTAGAGTAAATCATATTTCTGATAACATCTTGATTTATTCTGGACAAGTCATGATTACAAAGCTTGTAATGTCAGATCTAATATTGTTATACTTCCTGTTAGCAGTAGATAAATTTTCAAATATTGTTATACTATTGTTAGAGTAAATCATGTTTCTGATTGGATCTTGATTTATTCTGGACAAGTCAGGATTACTAAGCTAGTCATGGTCAGATCTAATATTGTTACACTTCATGTTAGCAGTAGATAAATTTTCTAATATTCTTATACTATTGTTAGAGTAAATCATGTTTATGATCAGATCTTGATTGATTCTGGACAAGTAATGATTACGAAGATACTCATGGTCAGATATAATATTGTTAAACTTCCTGTCAGCAATAGATCACTTTCTAATATAGTTATAATATTGTTACAGTAAATCATATTTCTGATCAGATCTTGATTTATTCTGGACAAGTCATGATTACAAAGTTTGTCATGGTCAGATCTAATATTGTTATACTTCCTATCAGCAGTAGATCATTTTCTAATACTGCTATACTATCGTTAGAGTAAATCATGTTTCTAATCAGATTTTGATTGATTCTGGACAAGTCATGATTACTAAGCTAGTCATGGTCAGATCTAATATTTTTATACTTCCTGTTAGCAGTAGATAAATTTTCTATTATTGTTATACCATTGTTAGAGTAAATCATGTTTCTGATTAGATCTTGATTTATTCTGGACAAGTCATGATTACTAAGCTAGTCATGGTCAGATCTAATATTGTTATACTTCCTGTCTGTAATAGATCACTTTCTAATATTATTATACTATTGTTAGAGTAAATCATGTTTCTGATTGGATCTTGATTTATTCTGGACATGTCAGGATTACTAAGCTAGTCATGGACAGATCTAATATTGTTATACTTCCTGTTAGCAGTAGATAAATTTTCTAATATTGTTATACTATTGTTAGAGTAAATCATGTTTCTGATTGGATCTTGATTTATTCTGGACAAGTCAGGATTACTAAGCTAGTCATGGACAGATCTAATATTGTTATACTTCCTGTTAGCAGTAGATAAATTTTCTAATAATGTTATACTATTGTTAGAGTAAATCATGTTTATGATCAGATCTCTATTGATTCTGGACAAGTCATGATTACTAAGCTAGTCATGGTCAAATCTAATATTGTTATACTTCCTGTTAGCAGTAGAACATTTTCTAACATTGTTATACTTAGAGTACATCATGTTTCTGATCAGATCTTGATTTATTATGGACAAGTCATGATTACCAAGCTTGTCATGTCAGATCTAATATTGTTATACTTGCCATCAGCAGTAGATCATTTCCTAATATCGCTATACTATCGTTAGAGTAAATCATGTTTCTGATCAGATCTTGATTCATTCTGGACAAGTCATGATTACTAAGCTAGTCATGGTCAGATCTAATATTGTTATACTTCCTGTCTGTAATAGATCACTTTCTAATATTGTTATACTATTGTTAGAGTAAATCATGTTTCTGATTGGATCTTGATTTATTCTGGACAAGTCAGGATTACTAAGCTAGTCATGGTCAGATCTAATATTGTTATACTTCCTGTTAGCAGTAGATAAATTTTCTAATATTGTTATACTATTGTTAGAGTAAATCATGTTTTTGATTTGATCTTGATTTATTCTGGACAAGTCAGGATTACTAAGCTAGTCATGGTCAGATCTAATATTGTTACACTTCATGTTAGCAGTAGATAAATTTTCCAATATTGTTATACTATTGTTAGAGTAAATCATGTTTATGATCAGATCTTGATTGATTCTGGACAAGTCATGATTACTAAGATACTCATGGTCAGATATAATATTTTTATACTTCCTGTCAGCAATAGATCACTTTCTAATATAGTTATACTATTGTTAGAGTAAATCATATTTCTGATCAGATCTTGATTTAATCTGGACAAGTCATGATTACAAAGTTTGTCATGGTCAGATCTAATATTGTTATACTTCCTATCAGCAGTAGATCATTTTCTAATATTGCTATACTATCGTTAGAGTAAATCATGTTTCTGATCAGATCTTGATTGATTCTGGACAAGTCATGATTACTAAGATACTCACGGTCAGATATAATATTGTTATTCTTTCTGTCAGCAATAGATCACTTTCTAATATAGTTATACTATTGTTACAGTAAATCATATTTATGATCAGATCTTGATTTATTTTGGACAAGTCATGATTACAAAGTTTGTCATGGTCAGATCTAATATTGTTATACTTCCTATCAGCAGTAGATCATTTTCTAATATTGCTATACTATCGTTAGAGTAAATTATGTTTCTGATCAGATCTTGATTGATTCTGGACAAGTCATGATTACTAAGCTACTCATGGTCAGATCTAATATTTTTATACTTCCTGTTAGCAGTAGATAAATTTTCTAATATTGTTATACCATTGTTAGAGTAAATCATGTTTCTGATTAGATCTTGATTTATTTTGGACAAGTCATGATTACTAAGCTAGTCATGGTCAGATCTAATATTGTTATACTTCCTGTCTGTAATAGATCACTTTCTAATATTGTTATACTATTGTTAGAGTAAATCATGTTTCTGATTGGATCTTGATTTATTCTGGACAAGTCAGGATTACTAAGCTAGTCATGGACAGATCTAATATTGTTATACTTCCTGTTAGCAGTAGATAAATTTTCTAATATTGTTATACTATTGTTAGAGTAAATCATGTTTCTGATTGGATCTTGATTTATTTAGGACAAGTCAGGATTACTAAGCTTGTCATGGACAGATCAAATATTGTTATACTTCCTGTTAGCAGTAGATAAATTTTCTAATAATGTTATACTATTGTTAGAGTAAATCATGTTTATGATCAGATCTCTATTGATTCTGGACAAGTCATGATTACTAAGCTAGTCATGGTCAGATCTAATATTGTTATACTTCCTGTTAGCAGTAGATCATTTTCTAATATTGTTATACTTAGAGTACATCATGTTTCTGATCAGATCTTGATTTATTCTGGACAAGTCATGATTACCAAGCTTGTCATGTCAGATCTAATATTGTTATACTTCCTATCAGCAGTAGATCATTTTCTAATATCGCTATACTATCGTTAGAGTAAATCATGTTTCTGATCAGATCTTGATTCATTCTGGACAAGTCATGATTACTAAGCTAGTCATGGTCAGATCTAATATTGTTATACTTCCTGTCTGTAATAGATCACTTTCTAATATTGTTATACTATTGTTAGAGTAAATCATGTTTCTGATTGGATCTTGATTTATTCTGGACAAGTCAGGATTACTAAGCTAGTCATGGTCAGATCTAATATTGTTGTACTTTCTGTTAGCAGTAGATAAATTTTCTAATATTGTTATACTATTGTTAGAATAAATCATGTTTCTGATGAGATCTTGATTTATTCTGGACAAGTCAGGATTACTAAGCTAGTCATGGTCAGATCTAATATTGTTATACTTCCTGTTAGCAGTAGATAAATTTTCTAATATTGTTATACTATTGTTAGAGTAAATCATGTTTCTGATTGGATCTTGATTTATTCTGGACAAGTCAGGATTACTAAGCTAGTCAAGGTCAGATCTAATATTTTTATACTTCCTGTTAGCAGTAGATCATTTTCTAATATCGCTATACTATCGTTAGAGTAAATCATGTTTCTGATCAGATCTTGATTGATTCTGGACAAGTCATGATTACTAAGCTAGTCATGGTCAGATCTAATATTGTTATACTTCCTGTCTGTAATAGATCACTTTCTAATATTGTTATACTATTGTTAGAGTAAATCATGTTTCTGATTGGATCTTGATTTATTCTGGACAAGTCAGGATTACTAAGCTAGTCATGGTCAGATCTAATATTGTTATACTTCCTGTTAGCAGTAGATAAATTTTCTAATATTGTTATACTATTGTTAGAGTAAATCAAGTTTCTGATTGGATCTTGATTTATTCTGGACAAGTCAGGATTACTAAGCTAGTCATGGTCTGATCTAATATTGTTACACTTCATGTTAGCAGTAGATAAATTTTCTAATATTGTTATACTATTTTTAGAGTAGATCATGTTTACGATCAGATCTTAATTGATTCTGGACAAGTCATGATTACTAAGATACTCATGGTCAGATATAATATTGTTATACTTCCTGTCAGCAATAGATCACTTTCTAATATAGTTATACTATTGTTACAGTAAATCATATTTCTGATCAGATCTTGATTTATTCTGGACAAGTCATGATTACAAAGTTTGTCATGGTCAGATCTAATATTGTTATACTTCCTATTAGCAGTAGATCATTTTCTAATATTGCTATACTATCGTTAGAGTAAATCATGTTTCTGATCAGATCTTGATTGATTCAAGACAAGTCATGATTACTAAGATACTCACGGTCAGATATAATATTGTTATTCTTTCTGTCAGCAATAGATCACTTTCTAATATAGTTATACTATTGTTACAGTAAATCATATTTCTGATCAGATCTTGATTTATTCTGGACAAGTCATGATTACAAAGTTTGTCATGGTCAGATCTAATATTGTTATACTTCCTATCAGCAGTAGATCATTTTCTAATATTGCTATACTATCGTTAGAGTAAATCATGTTTCTGATCAGATCTTGATTGATTCTGGACAAGTCATGATTACTAAGCTAGTCATGGTCAGATCTAATATTTTTATACTTCCTGTTAGCAGTAGATAAATTTTCTAATATTGTTATACCATTGTTAGAGTAAATCATGTTTCTGATTAGATATTGATTTATTTTGGACAAGTCATGATTACTAAGCTAGTCATGGTCAGATCTAATATTGTTATACTTCCCGTCTGTAATAGATCACTTTCTAATATTGGTATACTATTGTTAGAGTAAATCATATTCTGATTGGATCTTGATTTATTCTGGACAAGTCAGGATTACTAAGCTAGTCATGGACAGATATAATATTGTTATACTTCCTGTTAGCAGTAGATAAATTTTCTAATATTGTTATACTATTGTTAGAGTAAATCATGTTTCTGATTGGATCTTGATTTATTCTGGACAAGTCAGGATTACTAAGCTAGTCATGGACAGATCTAATATTGTTATACTTCCTGTTAGCAGTAGATAAATTTTCTAATAATGTTATACTATTGTTAGAGTAAATCATGTTTATGATCAGATCTTGATTGATTCTGGAAAAGTCATGATTACTATGCTAGTCATTGTCAGATATAGTATTGTTATACTTCCTGTCTGCAATAGATCATTTTTGAATATTGTTATATTATTGTTAGAGTAAATCATATTTCTGATAACATCTTGATTTATTCTGGACAAGTCATGATTACAAAGCTTGTAATGTCAGATCTAATATTGTTATACTTCCTGTTAGCAGTAGATAAATTTTCTAATAATGTTATACTATTGTTAGAGTAAATCATGTTTATGATCAGATCTCGATTGATTCTGGACAAGTCATGATTACTAAGCTAGTCATGGTCAGATCTAATATTGTTATACTTCCTGTTAGCAGTAGATCATTTTCTAATATTGTTATACTATTGTTAGAGTATATCATGTTTCTGATCAGATCTTGATTTATTCTGGACAAGTCATGATTACAAAGCTTGTCATGTCAGATCTAATATTGTTACACTTCCTATCAGCAGTAGATCATTTTCTAATATCGCTATACTATCGTTAGAGTAAATCATGTTTCTGATCAGATCTTGATTCATTCTGGACAAGTCATGATTACTAAGCTAGTCATGGTCAGATCTAATATTGTTATACTTCCTGTCTGTAATAGAATACTTTCTAATATTGTTAAACTATTGTTAGAGTAAATCATGTTTCTGATTGGATCTTGATTTATTCTGGACAAGTCAGGATTACTAAGCTAGTCATGGTCAGATCTAATATTGTTATACTTCCTGTTAGCAGTAGATAAATTTTCTAATATTGTTATACTATTGTTAGAGTAAATCATGTTTCTGATTTGATCTTGATTTATTCTGGACAAGTCAGGATTACTAAGCTAGTCATGGTCAGATATAATATTGTTACACTTCATGTTAGCAGTAGATAAATTTTCTAATATTGTTATACTATTGTTAGAGTAAATCATGTTTATGATCAGATCTTGATTGATTCTGGACAAGTCATGATTACTAAGATACTCATGGTCAGATATAATATTGTTATACTTCCTGTCAGCAATAGATCACTTTCTAATATAGTTATACTATTGTTAGAGTAAATCATATTTCTGATCATATCTTGATTTAATCTGGACAAGTCATGATTACAAAGCTTGTCATGGTCAGATCTAATATTGTTATACTTCCTATCAGCAGTAGATCATTTTCTAATATTGCTATACTATCGTTAGAGTAAATCATGTTTCTGATCAGATCTTGATTGATTCTGAACAAGTCATGATTACTAAGATACTCACGGTCAGATATAATATTGTTATACTTTCTGTCAGCAATTGATCACTTTCTAATATAGTTATACTATTGTTACAGTAAATCATATTTCTGATCAGATCTTGATTTATTCTGGACAAGTCAGGATTACTAAGCTAGTCATGGTCAGATCTAATATTGTTACACTTCATGTTAGCAGTAGATAAATTTTCTAATATTGTTATACTATTGTTAGAGTAAATCATGTTTCTGATCAGATCTTGATTGATTCTGGACAAGTCATGATTACTAAGCTAGTCATGGTCAGATCTAATATTTTTATACTTCCTGTTAGCAGTAGATAAATTTTCTAATATTGTTATACCATTGTTAGAGTAAATCATGTTTCTGATTAGATCTTGATTTATTCTGGACAAGTCATGATTACTAAGCTAGTCATGGTCAGATCTAATATTGTTATACTATTGTTAGAGTAAATCTTGTTTCTGATCAGATGTTGATTGATTTTGAACAAGTCATGATTACTAAACTAGCCATGGTCATATCTAATATTGGTATACTTCCTGTCAGCAATAGATCATTTTCGAATATTGTTATATTATTGTTAGAGTAAATCATATTTCTGATAACATCTTGATTTATTCTGGACAAGTCATGATTACAAAGCTTGTAATGTCAGATCTAATATTGTTATACTTCCTGTTAGCAGTAGATAAATTTTCAAATATTGTTATACTATTGTTAGAATAAATCATGTTTCTGATTGGATCTTGATTTATTCTGGACAAGTCAGGATTACTAAGCTAGTCATGGTCAGATCTAATATTGTTACACTTCATGTTAGCAATAGATAAATTTTCTAATATTCTTATACTATTGTTAGAGTAAATCATGTTTATGATCAGACCTTGATTGATTCTGGACAAGTCATGATTACTAAGATACTCATGGTCAGATATAATATTGTTATACTTCCTGTCAGTAATAGATCACTTTCTAATATAGTTATAATATTGTTACAGTAAATCATATTTCTGATCAGATCTTGATTTATTCTGGACAAGTCATGATTACAAAGTTTGTCATGGTCAGATCTAATATTGTTATACTTCCTATCAGCAGTAGATCATTTTCTAATATTGCTATACTATCGTTAGAGTAAATCATGTTTCTAATCAGATCTTGATTGATTCTGGACAAGTCATGATTACTAAGCTAGTCATGGTCAGATCTAATATTTTTATACTTCCTGTTAGCAGTAGATAAATTTTCTAATATTGTTATACCATTGTTAGAGTAAATCATGTTTCTGATTAGATCTTGATTGATTCTGGACAAGTCATGATTACTAAGCTAGTCATGGTCAGATCTAATATTGTTATACTTCCTGTCTGTAATAGATCACTTTCTAATATTGTTTATACTATTGTTAGAGTAAATAATGTTTCTGATTGGATCTTGATTTATTCTGGACAAGTCAGGATTACTAAGCTAGTCATGGACAGATCTAATATTGTTATACTTCCTGTTAGCAGTAGATAAATTTTCTAATAATGTTATACTATTGTTAGAGTAAATCATGTTTATGATCAGATCTCTATTGATTCTGGACAAGTCATGATTACTAAGCTAGTCATGGTCAAATCTAATATTGTTATACTTCATGTTAGCAGTAGATCATTTTCTAACATTGTTATACTTAGAGTACATCATGTTTCTGATCAGATCTTGATTTATTCTGGACAAGTCATGATTACCATGCTTGTCATGTCAGATCTAATATTGTTATACTTGCTATCAGCAGTAGATCATTTCCTAATATCGCTATACTATCGTTAGAGTAAATCATGTTTCTGATCAGATCTTGATTCATTCTGGACAAGTCATGATTACTAAGCTAGTCATGGTCAGATCTAATATTGTTATACTTCCTGTCTGTAATAGATCACTTTCTAATATTGTTATACTATTGTTAGAGTAAATCATGTTTCTGATTGGATCTTGATTTATTTAGGACAAGTCAGGATTACTAAGCTAGTCATGGTCAGATCTAATATTGTTATACTTCCTGTTAGCAGTAGATAAATTTTCTAATATTGTTATACTATTGTTAGAGTAAATCATGTTTCTGATTTGATCTTGATTTATTCTGGACAAGTCAGGATTACTAAGCTAGTCATGGTCAGATCTAATATTGTTACACTTCATGTTAGCAGTAGATAAATTTTCTAATATTGTTATACTATTGTTAGAGTAAATCATGTTTATGATCAGATCTTGATTTATTCTAGACAAGTCATGATTATTAAGATACTCATGGTCAGATATAATATTTTATACTTCCTGTCAGCAATAGATCACTTTCTAATATAGTTATACTATTGTTACAGTAAATCATATTTCTGATCAGATCTTGATTTAATCTGGACAAGTCATGATTACAAAGTTTGTCATGGTCAGATCTAATATTGTTATACTTCCTATCAGCAGTAGATCATTTTCTAATATTGCTATACTATCGTTAGAGTAAATCATGTTTCTGATCAGATCTTGATTGATTCTGGACAAGTCATGATTACTAAGATACTCACGGTCAGATATAATATTGTTATACTTTCTGTCAGCAATAGATCACTTTCTAATATAGTTATACTATTGTTACAGTAAATCATATTTCTGATCAGATCTTGATTTATTCTGGACAAGTCATGATTACAAAGTTTGTCATGGTCAGATCTAATATTGTTATACTTCCTATCAGCAGTAGATCATTTTCTAATATTGCAATACTATCGTTAGAGTAAATCATGTTTCTGATCAGATCTTGATTGATTCTGGACAAGTCATGATTACTAAGATACTCACGGTCAGATATAATATTGTTATTCTTTCTGTCAGCAATAGATCACTTTCTAATATAGTTTATACTATTGTTACAGTAAATCATATTTCCGATCAGATCTTGATTTATTCTGGACAAGTCATGATTACAAAGTTTGTCATGGTCAGATCTAATATTGTTATACTTCCTATCAGCAGTAGATCATTTTCTAATATTGCTATACTATCGTTAGAGTAAATCATGTTTCTGATCAGATCTTGATTGATTATGGACAAGTCATGATTACTAAGCTAGTCATGGTCAGATCTAATATTTTTATACTTCCTGTTAGCAGTAGATAAATTTTATAATATTGTTATACCATTGTTAGAGTAAATCATGTTTCTGATTAGATCTTGATTTATTTTGGACAAGTCATGATTACTAAGCTAGTCATGGTCAGATCTAATATTGTTATACTTCCTGTCTGTAATAGATCACTTTCTAATATTGTTATACTATTGTTAGAATAAATCATGTTTCTGATTGGATCTTGATTTATTCTGGACAAGTCAGGATTACTAAGCTAGTCATGGACAGATCTAATATTGTTATACTTCCTGTTAGCAGTAGATAATTTTCTAATATTGTTATACTATTGTTAGAGTAAATCATGTTTCTGATTGGATCTTGATTTATTCTGGACAAGTCAGGATTACTAAGCTAGTCATGGACAGATCTAATATTGTTATACTTCCTGTTAGCAGTAGATAAATTTTCTAATAATGTTATACTATTGTTAGAGTAAATCATGTTTATGATCAGATCTCTATTGATTCTGGACAAGTCATGATTACTAAGCTAGTCATGGTCAGATCTAATATTGTTATACTTCCTGTTAGCAGTAGATCATTTTCTAATATTGTTATACTTAGAGTACATCATGTTTCTGATCAGATCTTGATTTATTCTGGACAAGTCATGATTACCAAGCTTGTCATGTCAGATCTAATATTGTTATACTTCCTATCAGCAGTAGATCATTTTCTAATATCGCTATACTATCGTTAGAGTAAATCATGTTTCTGATCAGATCTTGATTCATTCTGGACAAGTCATGATTACTAAGCTAGTCATGGTTAGATCTAATATTGTTATACTTCCTGTCTGTAATAGATCACTTTCTAATATTGTTATACTATTGTTAGAGTAAATCATGTTTCTGATTGGATCTTGATTTATTCTGGACAAGTCAGGATTACTAAGCTAGTCATGGTCAGATCTAATATTGTTATACTTTCTGTTAGCAGTAGATAAATTTTCTAATATTGTTATACTATTGTTAGAATAAATCATGTTTCTGATGAGATCTTGATTTATTCTGGACAAGTCAGGATTACTAAGCTAGTCATGGTCAGATCTAATATTGTTATACTTCCTGTTAGCAGTAGATAAATTTTCTAATATTGTTATACTATTGTTAGAGTAAATCATGTTTCTGATTGGATCTTGATTTATTCTGGACAAGTCAGGATTACTAAGCTAGTCATGGTCAGATCTAATATTTTTATACTTCCTGTTAGCAGTAGATCATTTTCTAATATCGCTATACTATTGTTAGAGTAAATCATGTTTCTGATCAGATCTTGATTGATTCTGGACAAGTCATGATTACAAAGCTTGTCATGTCAGATCTAATATTGTTACACTTCCTATCAGCAGTAGATCATTTTCTAATATCGCTATACTATCGTTAGAGTAAATCATGTTTCTGATCAGATCTTGATTCATTCTGGACAAGTCATGATTACTAAGCTAGTCATGGTCAGATCTAATATTGTTATACTTCCTGTCTGTAATAGATCACTTTCTAATATTGTTATACTATTGTTAGAGTAAATCATTTTTCTGATTGGATCTTGATTTATTCTGGACAAGTCAGGATTACTAAGCTAGTCATGGTCAGATCTAATATTGTTATACTTCCTGTTAGCAGTAGATAAATTTTCTAATATTGTTATACTATTGTTAGAGTAAATCATGTTTCTGATTTGATCTTGATTTATTCTGGACAAGTCAGGATTACTAAGCTAGTCATGGTCAGATCTAATATTGTTACACTTCATGTTAGCAGTAGATAAATTTTCTAATATTGTTATACTATTGTTAGAGTAAATCATGTTTCTGATTGGATCTTGATTTATTCTGGACAAGTCAGGATTACTAAGCTAGTCATGGTCAGATCTAATATTTTTATACTTCCTGTTAGCAGTAGATCATTTTCTAATATCGCTATACTATCGTTAGAGTAAATCATGTTTCTGATCAGATCTTGATTGATTCTGGACAAGTAATGATTACTAAGCTAGTCATGGTCAGATCTAATATTGTTATACTTCCTGTCTGTAATAGATCACTTTCTAATATTGTTATACTATTGTTAGAGTAAATCATGTTTCTGATTGGATCTTGATTTATTCTGGACAAGTCAGGATTACTAAGCTAGTCATGGTCAGATCTAATATTGTTATACTTCCTGTTAGCAGTAGATAAATTTTCTAATATTGTTATACTATTGTTAGAGTAAATCATGTTTCTGATTGGATCTTGATTTATTCTGGACAAGGCAGGATTACTAAGCTAGTCATGGTCAGATCTAATATTGTTATACTTCCTGTTAGCAGTAGATAAATTTTTAATATTGTTATACTATTGTTAGAGTAAATCATGTTTTTGATCAGATCTTGATTGATTCTGGACAAGTCATGATTACTAAGATACTCATGGTCAGATATAATATTGTTATACTTTCTGTCAGCAATAGATCACTTTCTAATATAGTTATACTATTGTTAGAGTAAATCATATTTCTGGTCAGATCTTGATTTATTCTGGACAAGTCATGATTACAAAGCTTGTCATTGTCAGATCTAATATTGTTATACTTCCTATCAGCAGTAGATCATTTTCTAATATCGCTATACTATCGTTAGAGTAAATCATGTTTCTGATCAGATCTTGATTGATTCTGGACAAGTCATGATTACTAAGCTAGTCATGGTCAGATCTAATATTTTTATACTTCCTGTTAGCAGTAGATAAATTTCCTAATATTGTTATACCATTGTTAGAGTAAATCATGTTTCTGATTAGATCTTGATTTATTCTGGACAAGTCATGATTACTAAGATAGTCATGGTCAGATCTAATATTGTTATACTTCCTATTAACAGTAGATAAATTTTCTAATATTGTTGTACTATTGTTAGAGTAAATCATGTTTTTGATCAGATCTTGATTGATTTTGAACAAGTCATGATTACAAAACTAGCCATGGTCAGATCTAATATTGGTATACTTCCTGTCAGCAATAGATCATTTTTCTAATATTGTTATAATATTGATAGAGTAAATCATGTTTCTGATCAGATCTTGATTTATTTTGGACAAGTCATGATTACAAAGCTTGTCATGCCAGATCTAATATTGTTATACTTCCTATCAGCAGTAGATCATTTTCTAATATCGTTATACTATCGTTAGAGTACATCATGTTTCTGATCAGATCTTGATTTATTCTGGACAAGTCATGATTACCAAGCTTGTCATGTCAGATCTAATATTGTTATACTTCCTATCAGCAGTAGATCATTTTCTAATATCGCTATACTATCGTTAGAGTAAATCATGTTTCTGATCAGATCTTGATTCATTCTGGACAAGTCAGGATTACTAAGCTAGTCATGGACAGATCTAATATTGTTATACTTCCTGTTAGCAGTAGATAAATTTTCTAATATTGTTATACTATTGTTAGAGTAAATCATGTTTCTGATTGGATCTTGATTTATTCTGGACAAGTCAGGATTACTAAGCTAGTCATGGACAGATCTAATATTGTTATACTTCCTGTTAGCAGTAGATAAATTTTTTAATAATGTTATACTATTGTTAGAGTAAATCATGTTTATGATCAGATCTCTATTGATTATGGACAAGTCATGATTACTAAGCTAGTCATGGTCAGATCTAATATTGTTATACTTCCTGTTAGCAGTAGATCATTTTCTAATATTGTTATACTTAGAGTACATCATGTTTCTGATCAGATCTTGATTTATTCTGGACAAGTCATGATTACCAAGCTTGTCATGTCAGATCTAATATTGTTATACTTCCTATCAGCAGTAGATCATTTTCTAATATCGCTATACTATCGTTAGAGTAAATCATGTTTCTGATCAGATCTTGATTCATTCTGGACAAGTCATGATTACTAAGCTAGTCATGGTTAGATCTAATATTGTTATACTTCCTGTCTGTAATAGATCACTTTCTAATATTGTTATACTATTGTTAGAGTAAATCATGTTTCTGATTGGATCTTGATTTATTCTGGACAAGTCAGGATTACTAAGCTAGTCATGGTCAGATCTAATATTGTTATACTTTCTGTTAGCAGTAGATAAATTTTCTAATATTGTTATACTATTGTTAGAATAAATCATGTTTCTGATGAGATCTTGATTTATTCTGGACAAGTCAGGATTACTAAGCTAGTCATGGTTAGATCTAATATTGTTATACTTCCTGTTAGCAGTAGATAAATTTTCTAATATTGTTATACTATTGTTAGAGTAAATCATGTTTCTGATTGGATCTTGATTTATTCTGGACAAGTCAGGATTACTAAGCTAGTCATGGTCAGATCTAATATTTTTATACTTCCTGTTAGCAGTAGATAATTTTCTAATATCGCTATACTATCGTTAGAGTAAATCATGTTTCTGATCAGATCTTGATTGATTCTGGACAAGTCATGATTACTAAGCTAGTCATGGTCAGATCTAATATTGTTATACTTCCTGTCTGTAATAGATCACTTTCTAATATTGTTATACTATTGTTAGAGTAAATCATGTTTCTGATTGGATCTTGATTTATTCTGGACAAGTCTGGATTACTAAGCTAGTCATGGTCAGATCTAATATTGTTATACTTCCTGTTAGCAGTAGATAAATTTTCTAATATTGTTATACTATTGTTAGAGTAAATCAAGTTTCTGATTGGATCTTGATTTATTCTGGACAAGTCAGGATTACTAAGCTAGTCATGGTCAGATCTAATATTGTTATACTTCCTGTTAGCAGTAGATAAATTTTCTAATATTGTTATACTATTGTTAGAGTAAATCATGTTTCTGATTGGATCTTGATTTATTCTGGACAAGTCAGGATTACTAAGCTAGTCATGGTCAGATCTAATATTTTTATACTTCCTGTTAGCAGTAGATCATTTTCTAATATCGCTATACTATCGTTAGAGTAAATCATATTTCTGATCAGATCTTGATTGATTCTGGACAAGTCATGATTACTAAGCTAGTCATGGTCAGATCTAATATTGTTATACTTCCTGTCTGTAATAGATCACTTTCTAATATTGTTATACTATTGTTAGAGTAAATCATGTTTCTGATTGGATCTTGATTTATTCTAGACAAGTCAGGATTACTAAGCTAGTCATGGTCAGATCTAATATTGTTATACTTCCTGTTAGCAGTAGATAAATTTTCTAATATTGTTATACTATTGTTAGAGTAAATCATGTTTCTGATTGGATCTTGATTTATTCTGGACAAGGCAGGATTACTAAGCTAGTCATGGTCAGATCTAATATTGTTATACTTCCTGTTAGCAGTAGATAAATTTTTAATATTGTTATACTATTGTTAGAGTAAATCATGTTTTTGATCAGATCTTGATTGATTCTGGACAAGTCATGATTACTAAGATACTCATGGTCAGATATAATATTGTTATACTTTCTGTCAGCAATAGATCACTTTCTAATATAGTTATACTATTGTTAGAGTAAATCATATTTCTGGTCAGATCTTGATTTATTCTGGACAAGTCATGATTACAAAGCTTGTCATTGTCAGTTATAATATTGTTATACTTCCTATCAGCAGTAGATCATTTTCTAATATCGCTATACTATCGTTAGAGTAAATCATGTTTCTGATCAGATCTTGATTGATTCTGGACAAGTCATGATTACTAAGCTAGTCATGGTCAGATCTAATATCTTTATACTTCCTGTTAGCAGTAGATAAATTTCCTAATATTGTTATACCATTGTTAGAGTAAATCATGTTTCTGATTAGATCTTGATTTATTCTGGACAAGTCATGATTACTAAGATAGTCATGGTCAGATCTAATATTGTTATACTTCCTATTAACAGTAGATAAATTTTCTAATATTGTTGTACTATTGTTAGAGTAAATCATGTTTTTGATCAGATCTTGATTGATTTTGAACAAGTCATGATTACAAAACTAGCCATGGTCAGATCTAATATTGGTATACTTCCTGTCAGCAATAGATCATTTTTCTAATATTGTTATAATATTGATAGAGTAAATCATGTTTCTGATCAGATCTTGATTTATTTTGGACAAGTCATGATTACAAAGCTTGTCATGCCAGATCTAATATTGTTATACTTCCTATCAGCAGTAGATCATTTTCTAATATCGTTATACTATCGTTAGAGTACATCATGTTTCTGATCAGATCTTGATTTATTCTGGACAAGTCATGATTACCAAGCTTGTCATGTCAGATCTAATATTGTTATACTTCCTATCAGCAGTAGATCATTTTCTAATATCGCTATACTATCGTTAGAGTAAATCATGTTTCTGATCAGATCTTGATTCATTCTGGACAAGTCAGGATTACTAAGCTAGTCATGGACAGATCTAATATTGTTATACTTCCTGTTAGCAGTAGATAAATTTTCTAATATTGTTATACTATTGTTAGAGTAAATCATGTTTCTGATTGGATCTTGATTTATTCTGGACAAGTCAGGATTACTAAGCTAGTCATGGACAGATCTAATATTGTTATACTTCCTGTTAGCAGTAGATAAATTTTCTAATAATGTTATACTATTGTTAGAGTAAATCATGTTTATGATCAGATCTCTATTGATTCTGGACAAGTCATGATTACTAAGCTAGTCATGGTCAGATCTAATATTGTTATACTTCCTGTTAGCAGTAGATCATTTTCTAATATTGTTATACTTAGAGTACATCATGTTTCTGATCAGATCTTGATTTATTCTGGACAAGTCATGATTACCAAGCTTGTCATGTCAGATCTAATATTGTTATACTTCCTATCAGCAGTAGATCATTTTCTAATATCGCTATACTATCGTTAGAGTAAATCATGTTTCTGATCAGATCTTGATTCATTCTGGACAAGTCATGATTACTAAGCTAGTCATGGTTAGATCTAATATTGTTATACTTCCTGTCTGTAATAGATCACTTTCTAATATTGTTATACTATTGTTAGAGTAAATCATGTTTCTGATTGGATCTTGATTTATTCTGGACAAGTCAGGATTACTAAGCTAGTCATGGTCAGATCTAATATTGTTATACTTTCTGTTAGCAGTAGATAAATTTTCTAATATTGTTATACTATTGTTAGAATAAATCATGTTTCTGATGAGATCTTGATTTATTCTGGACAAGTCAGGATTACTAAGCTAGTCATGGTCAGATCTAATATTGTTATACTTCCTGTTAGCAGTAGATAAATTTTCTAATATTGTTATACTATTGTTAGAGTAAATCATGTTTCTGATTGAATCTTGATTTATTCTGGACAAGTCAGGATTACTAAGCTAGTCATGGTCAGATCTAATATTTTTATACTTCCTGTTAGCAGTAGATCATTTTCTAATATCGCTATACTATCGTTAGAGTAAATCATGTTTCTGATCAGATCTTGATTGATTCTGGACAAGTCATGATTACTAAGCTAGTCAAGGTCAGATCTAATATTGTTATACTTCCTGTCTGTAATAGATCACTTTCTAATATTGTTATACTATTGTTAGAGTAAATCATGTTTCTGATTGGATCTTGATTTATTCTGGACAAGTCAGGATTACTAAGCTAGTCATGGTCAGATCTAATATTGTTATACTTCCTGTTAGCAGTAGATAAATTTTCTAATATTGTTATACTATTGTTAGAGTAAATCATGTTTCTGATTGGATCTTGATTTATTCTGGACAAGTCAGGATTACTAAGCTAGTCATGGTCAGATCTAATATTGTTATACTTCCTGTTAGCAGTAGATAAATTTTCTAATATTGTTATACTATTGTTAGAGTAAATCATGTTTCTGATTGGATCTTGATTTATTCTGGACAAGGCAGGATTACTAAGCTAGTCATGGTCAGATCTAATATTGTTATACTTCCTGTTAGCAGTAGATAAATTTTTAATATTGTTATACTATTGTTAGAGTAAATCATGTTTTTGATCAGATCTTGATTGATTCTGGACAAGTCATGATTACTAAGATACTCATGGTCAGATATAATATTGTTATACTTTCTGTCAGCAATAGATCACTTTCTAATATAGTTATACTATTGTTAGAGTAAATCATATTTCTGGTCAGATCTTGATTTATTCTGGACAAGTCATGATTACAAAGCTTGTCATTGTCAGATCTAATATTGTTATACTTCCTATCAGCAGTAGATCATTTTCTAATATCGCTATACTATCGTTAGAGTAAATCATGTTTCTGATCAGATCTTGATTGATTCTGGACAAGTCTTGATTACTAAGCTAGTCATGGTCAGATCTAATATTTTTATACTTCCTGTTAGCAGTAGATAAATTTCCTAATATTGTTATACCATTGTTAGAGTAAATCATGTTTCTGATTAGATCTTGATTTATTCTGGACAAGTCATGATTACTAAGATAGTCATGGTCAGATCTAATATTGTTATACTTCCTATTAACAGTAGATAAATTTTCTAATATTGTTGTACTATTGTTAGAGTAAATCATGTTTTTGATCAGATCTTGATTGATTTTGAACAAGTCATGATTACAAAACTAGCCATGGTCAGATCTAATATTGGTATACTTCCTGTCAGCAATAGATCATTTTTCTAATATTGTTATAATATTGATAGAGTAAATCATGTTTCTGATCAGATCTTGATTTATTTTGGACAAGTCATGATTACAAAGCTTGTCATGCCAGATCTAATATTGTTATACTTCCTATCAGCAGTAGATCATTTTCTAATATCGTTATACTATCGTTAGAGTACATCATGTTTCTGATTAGATCTTGATTGATTCTGGACAAGTCATGATTACTAAGCTAGTAATGGTCAGATCTAATATTGTTATACTTCCTGTCTGCAATAGATCACTTTCTAATATTGTTATAATATTGTTAGAGTAAATCATATTTCTGATCAGATCTTGATTTATTCTGGACAAGTCATGATTACAAAGCTTGTCATGTCAGATCTAATATTGTTATACTTCCTATCAGCAGTAGATCATTTTCTAATATTGTTATTCTATCGTTACAGTAAATCACGTTTCTAATCAGATCTTGATTGATTCTGGACAAGTCATGATTACTAAGCTTGTCATGGTCAGATATAATATTGTTATACTTCCTGTCAGCAATAGATCATTTTCTAATATCGCTATACTATCGTTAGTGTAAATCATGTTTCTGATCAGATCTTGATTCATTCTGGACAAGTCATGATTACTAAGCTAGTCATGGTCAGATCTAATATTGTTATACTTCCTGTCTGTAATAGATCACTTTCTAATATTGTTATACTATTGTTAGAGTAAATCATGTTTTTGATTGGATCTTGATTTATTCTGGACAAGTCAGGATTACTAAGCTAGTCATGGTCAGATCTAATATTGTTATACTTCCTGTTAGCAGTAGATAAATTTTCTAATATTGTTATACTATTGTTAGAGTAAATCATGTTTCTGATTGGATCTTGATTTATTCTGGACAAGTCAGGATTACTAAGCTAGTCATGGTCAGATCTAATATTTTTATACTTCCTGTTAGCAGTAGATAAATTTTCTAATATTTTTATACTATTGTTAGAGTAAATCATGTTTATGATCAGATCTTGATTGATTCTGGACAAGTCATGATTACTAAGATACTCATGGTCAGATATAATATTGTTATACTTCCTGTCAGCAATAGATCACTTTCTAATATAGTTATACTATTGTTAGAGTAAATTATATTTCTGATCAGATCTTGATTTATTCTGGACAAGTCATGATTACAAAGCTTGTCATGGTCAGAGCTAATATTGTTATACTTCCTATCAACAGTAGATCATTTTCTAATACTGCTATACTATCGTTAGAGTAAATCATGTTTCTGATCAGATCTTGATTGATTCTGGACAAGTCATGATTACTAAGATACTTACGGTCAGATATAATATTGTTATACTTTCTGTCAGCAATAGATCACTTTCTAATATAGTTATACTATTATTACAGTAAATCATATTTCTGATTAGATCTTGATTTATTCTGGACAAGTCATGATTACAAAGTTTGTCATGGTCAGATCTAATATTGTTATACTTCCTATCAGCAGTATATCATTTTCTAATATTGCTATACTATCGTTAGAGTAAATCATGTTTCTGATCAGATCTTGATTGATTCTGGACAAGTCATAATTACTAAGCTAGTCATGGTCAGATCTAATATTTTTATACTTCCTGTTAGCAGTAGATAAATTTTCTAATATTGTTATACCATTGTTAGAGTAAATCATGTTTCTGATTAGATCTTGATTTATTCTGGACAAGTCATGATTACTAAGCTAGTCATGGTCAGATCTAGTATTGTTATACTTCCTGTCAGCAATAGATCATTTTCTAATATTGCTATATTATCGTTAGAGTAAATCATGTTTCTTATCAGATCTTGATTGATTCTGGACAAGTCATGATTACTAAGCTAGTCATGGTCAGATCCAATATTGGTATACTTCCTGTCAGCAATAGATCATTTTCGAATATTGTTTTATTATTGTTAGAGTAAATCATATTTCTGATAACATCTTGATTTATTCTGGACAAGTCATGATTACAAAGCTTGTAATGTCAGATCTAATATTGTTATACTTCCTGTTAGCAGTAGATAAATTTTCTAATAATGTTATACTATTGTTATAGTAAATCATGTTTATGATCAGATCTCGATTGATTCTGGACAAGTCATGATTACTAAGCTAGTCATGGTCAGATCTAATATTGTTATACTTCCTGTTAGCAGTAGATCATTTTCTAATATTCTTATACTATTGTTAGAGTGCATCATGTTTCTGATCAGATCTTGATTTATTCTGGACAAGTCATGATTACAAAGCTTGTCATGTCAGATCTAATATTGTTATACTTCCTATCTGCATTAGATCATTTTCTAATATCGCTATACTATCGTTAGAGTAAATCATGTTTCTGATCAGATCTTGATTCATTCTGGACAAGTCATGATTACTAAGTTAGTCATGGTCAGATATAATATTGTTATATTTCCTGTCTGTAATAGATCACTTTCTAATATTGTTATACTATTGTTAGAGTAAATCATGTTTCTGATTGGATCTTGATTTATTCTGGACAAGTCAGGATTACTAAGCTAGTCATGGTCAGATCTAATATTGTTATACTTCCAGTTAGCAGTAGATAAATTTTCTAATATTGTTATACTATTGTTAGAGTAAATCATGTTTCTGATTGGATCATGATTTATTCTGGACAAGTCAGGATTACTAAGCTAGTCATGGTCAGATCTAATATTGTTACACTTCATGTTAGTAGTAGATAAATTTTCTAATATTGTTATACTATTGTTAGAGTAAATCATGTTTATGATCAGATCTTGATTGATTCTGGACAAGTCATGATTACTAAGATACTCATGGTCAGATATAATATTGTTATACTTCCTGTCAGCAATAGATCACTTTCTAATATAGTCATACTATTGTTACAGTAAATCATATTTCTGATCAGATCTTGATTTATTCTGGACAAGTCATGATTACAAAGTTTGTCATGGTCAGATCTAATATTGTTATACTTCCTATCAGCAGTAGATCATTTTCTAATATTGCTATACTATCGTTAGAGTAAATCATGTTTCTGATCAGATCTTGATTGATTCTGGACAAGTCATGATTACTAAGATACTCATGGTCAGATATAATATTGTTATACTTTCTGTCAGCAATAGATCACTTTCTAATATTGTTATACTATTGTTAGAGTAAATCATATTTCTGATCAGATCTAGATTTATTCTGGACAAGTCATGATTACAAAGTTTGTCATGGTCAGATCTAATATTCTTATGCTTCCTATCAGCAGTAGATCATTTTCTAATATTGCTATACTATCGTTAGAGTAAATCATGTTTCTGATCAGATCTTGATTGATTCTGGACAAGTCATGATTACTAAGCTAGTCATGGTCAGATCTAATATTTTTATACTTCCTGTTAGCAGTAGATAAATTTTCTAATATTGTTATACCATTGTTAGAGTAAATCATGTTTCTGATTAGATCTTGATTTATTCTGGACAAGTCATGATTACTAAGCTAGTCATGGTCAGATCTAATATTGTTATACTTTCTATTAACAGTAGATAAATTTTATAATATTGTTATACTATTGATAGAGTAAATCATGTTTCTGATCAGATTTTGATTGATTTTGAACAAGTCACGATTACAAAACTAGCCAAGGTCAGATCTAATATTGGTATACTTCCTGTCAGCTAGAGATCATTTTTCTAATATTGTTATAATATTGATAGAGTAAATCATGTTTCTGATCAGATCTTGATTTATTTTGGACAAGTCATGATTACAAAGCTTGTCATGCCAGATCTAATATTGTTATACTTCCTATCAGCAGTAGATCATTTTCAAATATCGTTATACTATCGTTAGAGTACATCATGTTTCTGATTAGATCTTGATTGATTCTGGACAAGTCATGATTACTAAGCTAGTAATGGTCAGATCTAATATTGTTATACTTCCTGTCTGCAATAGATCACTTTCTAATATTGTTATAATATTGATAGAGTAAATCATATTTCTGATCAGATCTTGATTTATTCTGGACAAGTTATGATTACAAAGCTTGTCATGTCAGATCTAATATTGTTATACTTCCTATCAGAAGTAGATCATTTTCTAATATTGTTATACTATCGTTAGAGTAAATCATGTTTCTGATCAGATCTTGATTGATTCTGGACAAGTCATGATTACTAAGCTAGTCATGGTCAGATATAATATTGTTATACTTCCTGTCAGCAATAGATCATTTTCTAATATCGCTATACTATCGTTAGAGTAAATCATGTTTCTGATCAGATCTTGATTGATTCTGGACAAGTCATGATTACTAAGCTAGTCATGGTCAGATCTAATATTGTTATACTTCCTGTTAGCAGTAGATAAATTTTCTAATATTGTTATACTATTGTTATAGTAAATCATGTTTATGATCAGATCTTGAATGATTCTGGACATGTCATGATTACTAAGCTAGTCATGGTCAGATATAATATTGTTATACTTCCTGTCAGCAATAGATCATTTTCTAATATCGCTATACTATCGTTAGAGTAAATCATGTTTCTGATCAGATCTTGATTGATTCTGGACAAGTCATGATTACTAAGCTAGTCATGGTCAGATCTAATATTGTTATACTTCCTGTCTGTAATAGATCACTTTCTAATATTGTTATACTATTGTTAGAGTAAATCATTTTCTGATTGGATCTTGATTTATTCTAGACAAGTCAGGATTACTAAGCTAGTCATGGTCAGATCTAATATTGTTATACTTCTGTTAGCAGTAGATAAATTTTCTAATATTGTTATACTATTGTTAGAGTAAATCATGTTTATGATCAGATCTTGATTGATTCTGGACAAGTCATGATTACTAAGATACTCATGGTCAGATATAATATTGTTATACTTCCTGTCAGCAATAGATCACTTTCTAATATAGTTATACTATTGTTAGAGTAAATCATATTTCTGATCAGATCTTGATTTATTCTGAACAAGTCATGATTACAAATCTTGTCATGGTCAGAGCTAATATTGTTATACTTCCTATCAGCAGTAGATCATTTTCTAATACTGCTATACTATCGTTAGAGTAAATCATGTTTCTGATCTGATCTTGATTGATTCTGGACAAGTCATGATTACTAAGATACTCACGGTCAGATATAATATTGTTATACTTTCTGTCAGCAATAGATCACTTTCTAATATAGTTATACTATTGTTACAGTAAATCATATTTCTGATCAGATCTTGATTTATTCTGGACAAGTCATGATTACAAAGTTTGTCATGGTCAGATCTAATATTGTTATACTTCCTATCAGCAGTAGATCATTTTCTAATATTGCTATACTATCGTTAGAGTAAATCATGTTTCTGATCAGATCTTGATTGATTCTGGACAAGTCATGATTACTAAGCTAGTCATGGTCAGATCTAATATTGTTATACTTCCTGTTAGCAGTAGATAAATTTTCTAATATTGTTATACTATTGTTATAGTAAATCATGTTTATGATCAGATCTTGATTGATTCTGGACAAGTCATGATTACTAAGCTAGTCATGGTCAGATATAATATTGTTATACTTCCTGTCAGCAATAGATCATTTTCTAATATCGCTATACTATCGTTAGAGTAAATCATGTTTCTGATCAGATCTTGATTGATTCTGGACAAGTCATGATTACTAAGCTAGTCATGGTCAGATATAATATTGTTATACTTCCTGTCAGCAATAGATCATTTTCTAATATCGCTATACTATCGTTAGAGTAAATCATGTTTCTGATCAGATCTTGATTGATTCTGGACAAGTCATGATTACTAAGCTAGTCATGGTCAGATATAATATTGTTATACTTCCTGTCAGCAATAGATCATTTTCTAATATCGCTATACTATCGTTAGAGTAAATCATGTTTCTGATCAGATCTTGATTGATTCTGGACAAGTCATGATTACTAAGCTAGTCATGGTCAGATATAATATTGTTATACTTCCTATCAGCAGTAGATCATTTTCTAATACTGCTATACTATCGTTAGAGTAAATCATGTTTCTGATCAGATCTTGATTGATTCTGGACAAGTCATGATTACTAAGATACTCACGGTCAGATATAATATTGTTATACTTTCTGTCAGCAATAGATCACTTTCTAATATAGTTATACTATTGTTACAGTAAATCATATTTCTGATCAGATCTTGATTTATTCTGGACAAGTCATGATTACAAAGTTTGTCATGGTCAGATCTAATATTGTTATACTTCCTATCAGCAGTAGATCATTTTCTAATATTGCTATACTATCGTTAGAGTAAATCATGTTTCTGATCAGATCTTGATTGATTCTGGACAAGTCATGATTACTAAGCTAGTCATGGTCAGATCTAATATTGTTATACTTCCTGTTAGCAGTAGATAAATTTTCTAATATTGTTATACTATTGTTATAGTAAATCATGTTTATGATCAGATCTTGATTGATTCTGGACAAGTCATGATTACTAAGCTAGTCATGGTCAGATATAATATTGTTATACTTCCTGTCAGCAATAGATCATTTTCTAATATCGCTATACTATCGTTAGAGTAAATCATGTTTCTGATCAGATCTTGATTGATTCTGGACAAGTCATGATTACTAAGCTAGTCATGGTCAGATATAATATTGTTATACTTCCTGTCAGCAATAGATCATTTTCTAATATCGCTATACTATCGTTAGAGTAAATCATGTTTATGATCAGATCTTGATTGATTCTGGACAAGTCATGATTACTAAGCTAGTCATGGTCAGATATAATATTGTTATACTTCCTGTCAGCAATAGATCATTTTCTAATATCGCTATACTATCGTTAGAGTAAATCATGTTTCTGATCAGATCTTGATTGATTCTGGACAAGTCATGATTACTAAGCTAGTCATGGTCAGATCTAATATTGTTATACTTCCTGTTTGTAATAGATCACTTTCTAATATTGTTATACTATTGTTAGAGTAAATCATGTTTCTGATTGGATCTTGATTTATTCTAGACAAGTCAGGATTACTAAGCTAGTCATGGTCAGATCTAATATTGTTATACTTCTGTTAGCAGTAGATAAATTTTCTAATATTGTTATACTATTGTTAGAGTAAATAATGTTTATGATCAGATCTTGATTGATTCTGGACAAGTCATGATTACTAAGATACTCATGGTCAGATATAATATTGTTATACTTCCTGTCAGCAATAGATCACTTTCTAATATAGTTATACTATTGTTAGAGTAAATCATATTTCTGATCAGATCTTGATTTATTCTGGACAAGTCGTGATTACAAATCTTGTCATGGTCAGAGCTAATATTGTTATACTTCCTATCAGCAGTAGATCATTTTCTAATACTGCTATACTATCGTTAGAGTAAATCATGTTTCTGATCAGATCTTGATTGATTCTGGACAAGTCATGATTACTAAGATACTCACGGTCAGATATAATATTGTTATACTTTCTGTCAGCAATAGATCACTTTCTAATATAGTTATACTATTGATACAGTAAATCATATTTCTGATCAGATCTTGATTTATTCTGGACAAGTCATGATTACAAAGTTTGTCATGGTCAGATCTAATATTGTTATACTTCCTATCAGCAGTAGATCATTTTCTAATATTGCTATACTATCGTTAGAGTAAATCATGTTTCTGATCAGATCTTGATTGATTCTGGACAAGTCATGATTACTAAGCTAGTCATGGTCAGATCTAATATTTTTATACTTCCTGTTAGCAGTAGATAAATTTTCTAATATTGTTATACCATTGTTAGAGTAAATCATGTTTCTGAATAGATCTTGATTTATTCTGGACAAGTCATGATTACTAAGCTAGTCATAGTCAGATCTAATATTGTTATACATCCTATTAACACTAGATAAATTTTTTAATATTGTTATACTATTGTTAGAGTAAATCATGTTCTTGATCAAATCTTGATTGATTTTGAACAAGTCCTGAGTACTAAACTAGCCAAGGTCAGATCTAATATTGGTATACTTCCTGTCAACAATAGATCATTTTTCTAATATTGTTATAATATTGATAGAGTAATTCATGTTTCTGATCAGATCTTGATTTATTTTGGACAAGTCATGATTACAAAGCTTGTCATGCCAGATCTAATGTTGTTATACTTTCTTTCAGCAGTAGATCATTTTCTAATATCGCTATACTATTGTTATAGTACATCATGTTTCTTATTAGAAATTGATTGATTCTGGACAAGTCATGATTACCAAGCTAGTAATGGTCAGATCTAATATTGTTATACTTCCTGTCTGCAATAGATCACTTTCTAATATTGTTATAATATTGTTAGAGTAAATCATATTTCTGATCAGATCTTGATTTATTCTGGACAAGTTATGATTACAAAGCTTGTCATGTCAGATCTAATATTGTTATACTTCCTATCAGAAGTAGATCATTTTCTAATATTGTTATACTATCGTTAGAGTAAATCATGTTTCTGATCAGATCTTGATTGATTCTGGACAAGTCATGATTACTAAGCTAGTCATGGTCAGATATAATATTGTTATACTTCCAGTCAGCAATAGATCATTTTCTAATATCGCTATACTATCGTTAGAGTAAATCATGTTTCTGATCAGATCTTGATTGATTCTGGACAAGTCATGATTACTAAGATACTCATGGTCAGATATTATATTGTTATACTTCCTGTCTGCAATAGATCACCTTCTAATATAGTTATACTATTGTTATAGTAAATCATATTTCTGATCAGATCTTGATTTATTCTGGACAAGTTATGATTACAAAGCTTGTCATGTCAGATCTAATATTGTTATACTTCCTATCAGAAGTAGATCATTTTCTAATATTGTTATACTATCGTTAGAGTAAATCATGTTTCTGATCAGATCTTGATTGATTCTGGACAAGTCATGATTACTAAGCTAGTCATGGTCAGATCTAATATTGTTATACTTCCTGTTAGCAGTAGATAAATTTTCTAATATTATTATACTATTGTTATAGTAAATCATGTTTATGATCAGATCTCGATTGATTCTGGACAAGTCATGATTACTAAGCTAGTCATGGTCAGATATAATATTGTTATACTTCCTGTCAGCAATAGATCATTTTCTAATATTGTTATACTATTGTTAGAGTAAATCATGTTTATGATTGGATCTTGATTTATTCTGGACAAGTCAGGATTACTAAGCTAGTCATGGTCAGATCTAATATTGTTATACTTCCTGTTAGCAGTAGATATATTTTCTAACATTGTTATACTATTGTTAGAGTAAATCATGTTTCGGATTGGATCTTGATTTATTCTGGAAAAGTCAGGATTACTAAGCTAGTCATGGTCAGATCTAATATTGTTATACTTCTGTTAGCAGTAGATAAATTTTCTAATATTGTTATACTATTGTTAGAGTAAATCATGTTTATGATCAGATCTTGATTGATTCTGGACAAGTCATGATTACTAAGATACTCATGGTCAGATATTATATTGTTATACTTCCTGTCTGCAATAGATCACCTTCTAATATAGTTATACTATTGTTAGAGTAAATCATATTTCTGATCAGATCTTGATTTATTCCGGACAAGTCATGATTACAAAGCTTGTCATGGTCAGATCAAATATTGTTATACTTCCTATCAGCAGTAGATCATTTTCTAATATTGCTATACTATTGTTAGAGTAAATCATGTTTCTGATCAGATCTTGATTGATTATGGACAAGTCATGATTACTAAGCTAGTCATGGTCAGTTCTAATATTGTTATACTTCCTATCAGCAGAAGATCATTTTCTAATATTACAATACTATCGTTAGAGTAAATCATGTTTCTGATCTGATCTTGATTGATTCTGGACAAGTCATGATTACTAAGCTAGTCATGGTCAGATCTAATATTTTTATACTTCCTGCTAGCAGTAGATAAATTTTCTAATATTGTTATACTTCCTGTCGGCAATAGATCATTTTAAATATTGCTATAATATCGTTAGAGTAAATCATGTTTCTTATCAGATCTTGATTGATTCTGGACAAGTCATGATTACTAAGCTAGTCATGGTCAGATCTAATATTGTTATACCACCTGTCAGCGGTAGATAAATTTTATAATATTGTGATACTATTGTTAGAATAAATGATGTTTCTGATCAGATCATGATTGATTCTGGACAAGTCATGAGTACTAAGCTAGTCATGGTCAGATCTAGTATTTTTATACTTTCTGTCAGCAATAGATCATTTTCTAATATTTCTATACTATCGTTAGAGTAAATCATGTTTCTTATCAGATCTTGATTGATTCTGGACAAGTAATGATTACTAAGCTAGTCATGGTCAGATCTAATATTGTCATACCACCTGTCAGCAGTAAATAAATTTTCTAATATTGTAATACTATTGTTATAGTAAATGATGTTTCTGATCAGATCATGATTGATTCTGGACAAGTCATGATTACTAAGCTAGTCATGGTCAGATCTAGTATTTTTATACTTCCTGTCAGCAATAGATCATTTTCTAATATTGTTATCCTATCATTAGAGTAAATGATGTTTCTGATCAGATCTTGATTGATTCTGGACAAGTCATGATTACTAAGATAGTCATGGTCAGATCTAATATTGTTATAACATCTGTCAGCAGTAGATAAATTTTCTAATATTGTGATACTATTGTTAGAGTAAATGATGTTTCTGATCAGATCATGATTGATTCTGGACAAGTCATGATTACTAAAATAGTCATGGTAAGATCTAGTATTGTTATACTTCCTGTCAGCAATAGATCAGTTTCTAATATTTCCATACTATCGTTAGAGTATATCATATTTCTTATCAGATCTTGATTGATTCTGGACAAGTCATGATTACTAAGCTAGTCATGGTTAGATCTAATACTGTTATACCACCTATCAGCAGTAGATAAATTTTCTAATATTGTGATACTATTGTTAGAGTAAATGATTTTTCTGATCAGATCTTGATTGATTCTGGACAAGTCATGATTACTAAGCTAGGTATGGTCAAATCTAGTATTGTTATACTTCCTGTCAGCAATGGATCATTTTCTTATATTGCTATACTATCGTTAGAGTAAATCATGTTTCTTATCAGATCTTGATTGATTCTAGACAAGTCATGATTACTAAGCTATTCATGGTCAGATCTAATATTGTTATACCACCTGTCAGCAGTAGATAAATTTTCTAATATTGTGACACTATTGTTAGAGTAAATGATGTTTCTGATCAGATCATGATTGATTCTGGACAAGTCATGATTACTAAGCTAGTCATGGTCAGATCTAGTATTGTTATACTTCATGTCTGCAATAGATGATTTTCTAATATTGCTATACTATCGTTAGAGTAAATCGTGTTTCTTATCAGATCTTGATTGATTCTGGACAACTCATGATTACTAAGCTAGTCATGGTCAGATCTAATATTGTTATACCACCTGTCAGCAGTAGATAAATTTTCTAATATTGTGATACTATTGTTAGAGTAAATGATTTTCTGATCAGATCTTTATTTATTCTAGACAAGTCGTGATTACTAAGCTAGTCATGGCCAGATCTAATATTGTTATAGTTACTGTCAGAAATAGATCATTTTCTAATATTGTTACACTATTTTTAGAGTAAATCATGTTTCTTATCAGATCCTGATTGATTATGGACAAGTCATGATTAATAAGCTAGTCATGGTCAGATCTAATATTGTTATACTTCCTGTCAACAATGGTTCATTTTCTAATATTGTTATACTATCGTTAGGGTCAATCATGTTTCTTATCAGATCTTGATTGATTATGGACAAGTCATGATTACTAGGCTAGTCATGGTCAGATCTAATATTGTTATACCACCTGTCAGGAGTAGATAAATTTTCTAATATTGTGATACTATTGTTAGAGTAAATGATGTTTCTAATCAGATCTTGATTGATTCTGGACAAGTCATAATTATTAAGCTAGTCATGGTCGGATCTAGTATTGTTATACTTCTTGTCAGCAATAGATCATTTTCTAATATTGCTATACTATCGTTAGAGTAAATCATGTTTCTTATCAGATCTTGATTGATTCTGGACAAGTCATGATTACTAAGCTAGTCATGGTCAGATCCAATATTGTTGTACCACCTGTCAGCAGTAGATAAATTTTCTAATATTGTGAAACTGTTATTAGAGTGAATGATGTTTCTGATCAGATCTTGATTTATTCTGGACAAATCATGATAACTAAGCTAGTCACGGTCAGATCTAGTATTGTTATACTTCCTGTCAGCAATAGATCATTTTCTAATATTGCTATACTATCGTTAGAGTAAATAATGTTTCTTATCAGATCTTGATTGATTCTTGACAAGTCATGATTACTAAGCTAGTCATGGTCAGATCAAATATTGTTATTCCACTTGTCAGCAGTAGATAAATTTTCTAATATTGTGATACTATTGTTAGAGTAAATGAGGTTTCTGATCAGATCGCGGTCAGATCTAGTATTGTTATACTTCCTGTCAGCAATAGATCATTTTCTAATATTTCTATACTATCGTTAGAGTAAATCATATTTCTTATCAGATCTTGATTGATTCTGGACAAGTCATGATTATTATGCTAGTCATGGATAGATCTAATATTGTTATACCACCTATCGTCAGTAGATAAATTTTCTAATATTGTGATACTATTGTTAGAGTAAATGATGTTTCTGATCAGATCTTCATTGAATCTGGACAAGTCATGATTACTAAGCTAGGCATGGTCAGATCTAGTATTGTTATACTTCCTGTCGGCAATAGATCATTTTAAATATTGCTATAATATCGTTAGAGTAAATTATGTTTCTTATCAGATCTTGATTAATTCTGGACAAGTCATGATTACTAAGCTAGTCATGGTCAGATCTAATATTGTTATACCACCTGTCAGCAGTAGATAAATTTTCTAATATTGTGATACTATTGTTAGAGTAAATGATGTTTCTGATCAGATCATGATTGATTCTGGACAAGTCATGATTACTAAGCTAGTCATGGTCAGATCTAGTATTGTTATACTTCCTGTCTGCAATAGATCATTTTCTAATATTGCTATACTATCGTTAGAATAAATCATGTTTCTTATCAGATCTTGATTGATTCTGGACAAGTCATGATTACTAAGCTAGTCATGGTTAGATCTAATATTGTTATACCACCTGTCACCAGTAGATAAATTTTCTAATATTGTGATACTATTGTTAGAGTAAATGATGTTTCTGATCAGATCTTGATTGATTCTGGACAAGTCATGATTACTAGCTAGTCATGGTCAGATCTAGTATTGTTATACTCTCTGTCAGCTATAGATCATTTTCTAATATTGCTATAATATCGTTAGAGTAAATCATGTTTCTTATCAGATCTTGATTGATTCTAGACAAGTTATGATTACTAAGCTATTCATGGTCAGATCTAATATTGTTATACCACCCGTCAGCAGTAGATAAATTTTCTAATATTGTGACACTATTGTTAGAGTAAATGATGTTTCTGATCAGATCATGATTGATTCTGGACAAGTCATGATTACTAAGCTAGTCATGGTCAGATCTAGTTTTGTTATACTTCATGTCAGCAATAGATGATTTTCTAATATTGCTATACTATCGTTAGAGTAAATCATGTTTCTTATCAGATCTTGATTGATTCTGGACAACTCATGATTACTAAGCTAGTCATGGTCAGATCTAATATTGTTATACCACCTGTCAGCAGTAGATAAATTTTCTAATATTGTGATACTATTGTTAGAGTAAATGATTTTCTGATCAGATCTTTATTAATTCTGGACAAGTCGTGATTACTAAGCTAGTCATGGCAAGATCTAATATTGTTATAGTTACTGTCAGAAATATATCATTTTCTAATATTGTTACACTATTTTTAGAGTAAATCATGTTTCTTATCAGATCCTGATTGATTATGGACAAATCATGATTAATAAGCTAGTCATGGTCAGATCTAATATTGTTATACTTCCTGTCAACAATGGTTCATTTTCTAATATTGTTATACTATCGTTAGGGTCAATCATGTTTCTTATCAGATCTTGATTGATTATGGACAAGTCATGATTACTAGGCTAGTCATGGTCAGATCTAATATTGTTATACCACCTGTCAGGAGTAGATAAATTTTCTAATATTGTGATACTATTGTTAGAGTAAATGATGTTTCTGATTAGATCATGATTGATTCTGGACAAGTCATGATTACTAAGCTAGTCACGGTCAGATCTAGTATTGTTATACTACCTGTCAGCAATAGATCATTTTAAATATTGCTATACTATCGTTAGAGTAAATCATGTTTCTTATCAGATCTTGATTGATTCTGGACAAGTCATGATTACTAAGCTAGTCATGGTCTGATCTAATATTGTTATACCACCTGTCAGCAGTAGATAAATTTTCTAATATTGTGATACTATTGTTAGAGTAAATGATGTTTCTGATCAGATCTTGATTGATTCTGGACAAGTCATGATTACTAAGCTAGTCACGGTCAGATCTAGTATTGTTATACTTCCTGTCAGCAATAGAACATTTTCTAATATTGCTATACTATCGTTAGAGTAAATGATGTTTCTGATCAGATCTTGATTGATTCTGGACAAGTCATGATTACTAAGATAGTCATGGTCAGATCTAATATTGTTATACTTACTGTCAGAAATAGATCATTTCTAATATTGTTACACTATTTTTAGAGTAAATCATGTTTCTTATCAGATCTTGATTGATTCTGGACAAGTCATGATTAATAAGCTAGTCATGGTCAGATCTAATATTGTTATACTTCCTGTCAACAATGGTTCATTTTCTAATATTGTTATACTATCGTTAGGGTCAATCATGTTTCTTATCAGATCTTGATTGATTATGGACAAGGCATGATTACTAGGCTAGTCATGGTCAGATCTAATATTGTTATACCACCTGTCAGGAGTAGATAAATTTTCTAATATTGTGATACTATTGTTAGAGTAAATGATGTTTCTGATCAGATCTTGATTGATTCTGGACAAGTCATAATTATTAAGCTAGTCATGGTCGGATCTAGTATTGTTATACTTCTTGTCAGCAATAGATCATTTTCTAATATTGCTATACTATCGTTAGAGTAAATCATGTTTCTTATCAGATCTTGATTGATTCTGGACAAGTCATGATTACTAAGCTAGTCATGGTCAGATCCAATATTGTTGTACCACCTGTCAGCAGTAGATAAATTTTCTAATATTGTGAAACTGATATTAGAGTGAATGATGTTTCTGATCAGATCTTGATTTATTCTGGACAAATCATGATAACTAAGCTAGTCACGGTCAGATCTAGTATTGTTATACTTCCTGTCAGCAATAGATCATTTTCTAATATTGCTATACTATCGTTAGAGTAAATAATGTTTCTTATCAGATCTTGATTGATTCTTGACAAGTCATGATTACTAAGCTAGTCATGGTCAGATCAAATATTGTTATTCCACTTGTCAGCAGTAGATAAATTTTCTAATATTGTGATACTATTGTTAGAGTAAATGAGGTTTCTGATCAGATCGCGGTCAGATCTAGTATTGTTATACTTCCTGTCAGCAATAGATCATTTTCTAATATTTCTATACTATCTTTAGAGTAAATCATATTTCTTATCAGATCTTGATTGATTCTGGACAAGTCATGATTATTAAGCTAGTCATGGATAGATCTAATATTGTTATACCACCTATCGTCAGTAGATAAATTTTCTAATATTGTGATACTATTGTTAGAGTAAATGATATTTCTGATCAGATCTTCATTGAATCTGGACAAGTCATGATTACTAAGCTAGGCATGGTCAGATCTAGTATTGTTATACTTCCTGTCGGCAATAGATCATTTTAAATATTGCTATAATATCGTCAGAGTAAATCATGTTTCTTATCAGATCTTGATTGATTCTGGACAAGTCATGATTACTAAGCTAGTCATGGTCAGATCTAATATTGTTATACCACCTGTCAGCAGTAGATAAATTTTCTAATATTGTGATACTATTGTTAGAGTAAATGATGTTTCTGATCAGATCTTGATTGATTCTGGACAAGTCATGATTACTAAGCTAGTCACGGTCAGATCTAGTATTGTTATACTTCCTGTCAGCAATAGATCATTTTCTAATATTGCTATACTATCGTTAGAGTAAATCATGTTTCTTATCAGATCTTGATTGATTCTGGACAAGTCATGATTACTAAGATAGTCATGGTCAGATCTAATATTGTTATACCACCTGTCAGCAGTAGATAAATTTTCTAATATTGTGATACTATTGTTAGAGTAAATGATGTTTCTGATCAGATCATGATTGATTCTGGACAAGTCATGATTACTAAGCTAGTCATGGTCAGATCTAGTGTTGTTATACTTCTTGTCTGCAATAGATCATTTTCTAATATTTCTATACTATCGTTAGAGTAAATCATGTTTCTTATCAGATCTTGATTGATTCTGGACAAGTCATGATTACTAAGCTAGTCATGGTTAGATCTAATATTGTTATACCACCTGTCACCAGTAGATAAATTTTCTAATATTGTGATACTATTGTTAGAGTAAATGATGTTTCTGATCAGATCTTGATTGATTCTGGACAAGTCATGATTACTAAGCTAGTCATGGTCAGATCTAGTATTGTTATACTCTCTGTTAGCTATAGATCATTTTCTAATATTGCTATAATATCGTTAGAGTAAATCATGTTTCTTATAAGATCTTGATTGATTCTAGACAAGTCATGATTACTAAGCTATTCATGGTTAGATCTAATATTGTTATACCACCTGTCAGCAGTAGATAAATTTTCTAATATTGTGACACTATTGTTAGAGTAAATGATGTTTCTGATCAGATCATGATTGATTCTGGACAAGTCATGATTACTAAGCTAGTCATGGTCAGATCTAGTTTTGTTATACTTCATGTCAGCAATAGATGATTTTCTAATATTGCTATACTATCGTTAGAGTAAATCATGTTTCTTATCAGATCTTGATTGATTCTGGACAACTCATGATTACTAAGCTAGTCATGGTCAGATCTAATATTGTTATACCACCTGTCAGCTGTAGATAAATTTTCTAATATTGTGATACTATTGTTAGAGTAAATGATTTTCTGATCAGATCTTTATTTATTCTGGACAAGTCATGATTACTAAGCTAGTCATGGCCAGATCTAATATTGTTATAGTTACTGTCAGAAATAGATCATTTTCTAATATTGTTACACTATTTTTAGAGTAAATCATGTTTCTTATCAGATCCTGATTGATTATGGACAAATCATGATTAATAAGCTAGTCATGGTCAGATCTAATATTGTTATACTTCCTGTCAACAATGGTTCATTTTCTAATATTGTTATACTATCGTTAGGGTCAATCATGTTTCTTATCAGATCTTGATTGATTATGGACAAGTCATGATTACTAGGCTAGTCATGGTCAGATCTAATATTGTTATACCACCTGTCAGGAGTAGATAAATTTTCTAATATTGTGATACTATTGTTAGAGTAAATGATGTTTCTGATTAGATCATGATTGATTCTGGACAAGTCATGATTACTAAGCTAGTCACGGTAAGATCTAGTATTGTTATACTTCCTGTCAGCAATAGATCATTTTAATTATTGCTATACTATCGTTAGAGTAAATCATGTTTCTTATCAGATCTTGATTGATTTTGGACAAGTCATGATTACTAAGCTAGTCATGGTCTGATCTAATATTGTTATACCACCTGTCAGCAGTAGATAAATTTTCTAATATTGTGATACTATTGTTAGAGTAAATGATGTTTCTGATCAGATCTTGATTGATTCTGGACAAGTCATGATTACTAAGCTAGTCACGGTCAGATCTAGTATTGTTATACTTCCTGTCAGCAATAGAACATTTTCTAATATTGCTATAATATCGTTAGAGTAAATCATGTTTCTTATCAGATTTTGATTGATTCTAGACAAGTTATGATTACTAAGCTATTCATGGTCAGATCTAATATTGTTATACCACCTGTCAGCAGTAGATAAATTTTCTAATATTGTGACACTATTGTTAGAGTAAATGATGTTTCTGATCAGATCATGATTGATTCTGGACAAGTCATGATTACTAAGCTAGTCATGGTCAGATCTAGTTTTGTTATACTTCGTGTCAGCAATAGATGATTTTCTAATATTGCTATACTATCGTTAGAGTAAATCATGTTTCTTATCAGATCTTGATTGATTCTGGACAACTCATGATTACTAAGCTAGTCATGGTCAGATCTAATATTGTTATACCACCTGTCAGCAGTAGATAAATTTTCTAATATTGTGATACTATTGTTAGAGTAAATGATTTTCTGATCAGATCTTTATTTATTCTGGACAAGTCGTGATTACTAAGCTAGTCATGGCAAGATCTAATATTGTTATAGTTACTGTCAGAAATAGATCATTTTCTAATATTGTTACACTATTTTTAGAGTAAATCATGTTTCTTATCAGATCCTGATTGATTATGGACAAATCATGATTAATAAGCTAGTCATGGTCAGATCTAATATTGTTATACTTCCTGTCTACAATGGTTCATTTTCTAATATTGTTATACTATCGTTAGGGTCAATCATGTTTCTTATCAGATCTTGATTGATTATGGACAAGTCATGATTACTAGGCTAGTCATGGTCAGATCTAATATTGTTATACCACCTGTCAGGAGTAGATAAAGTTTCTAATATTGTGATACTATTGTTAGAGTAAATGATGTTTCTGATTAGATCATGATTGATTCTGGACAAGTCATGATTACTAAGCTAGTCACGGTCAGATCTAGTATTGTTATACTTCCTGTCAGCAATAGATCATTTTAAATATTGCTATACTATCGTTAGAGTAAATCATGTTTTTATCAGATCTTGATTGATTCTGGACAAGTCATGATTACTAAGCTAGTCATGATCTGATCTAATATTGTTATACCACCTGTCAGCAGTAGATAAATTTTCTAATATTGTTATACTATTGTTAGAGTAAATGATGTTTCTGATCAGATCTTGATTGATTCTGGACAAGTCATGATTACTAAGCTAGTCACGGTCAGATCTAGTATTGTTATACTTCCTGTCAGCAATAGAACATTTTCTAATATTGCTATACTATCGTTAGAGTAAATGATGTTTCTGATCAGATCTTGATTGATTCTGGACAAGTCATGATTACTAAGATAGTCATGGTCAGATCTAATATTGTTATACTTACTGTCAGAAATAGATCATTTCTAATATTGTTACACTATTTTTAGAGTAAATCATGTTTCTTATCAGATCTTGATTGATTCTGGACAAGTCATGATTAATAAGCTAGTCATGGTCAGATCTAATATTGTTATACTTCCTGTCAACAATGGTTCATTTTCTAATATTGTTATACTATCGTTAGGGTCAATCATGTTTCTTATCAGATCTTGATTGATTATGGACAAGTCATGATTACTAGGCTAGTCATGGTCAGATCTAATATTGTTATACCACCTGTCAGGAGTAGATAAATTTTCTAATATTGTGATACTATTGTTAGAGTAAATGATGTTTCTGATCAGATCTTGATTGATTCTGGACAAGTCATAATTATTAAGCTAGTCATGGTCGGATCTAGTATTGTTATACTTCTTGTCAGCAATAGATCATTTTCTAATATTGCTATACTATCGTTAGAGTAAATCATGTTTCTTATCAGATCTTGATTGATTCTGGACAAGTCATGATTACTACGCTAGTCATGGTCAGATCCAATATTGTTGTACCACCTGTCAGCAGTAGATAAATTTTCTAATATTGTGAAACTGTTATTAGAGTGAATGATGTTTCTGATCAGATCTTGATTTATTCTGGACAAATCATGATAACTAAGCTAGTCACGGTCAGATCTAGTATTGTTATACTTCCTGTCAGCAATAGATCATTTTCTAATATTGCTATACTATCGTTAGAGTAAATAATGTTTCTTATCAGATCTTGATTGATTCTTGACAAGTCATGATTACTAAGCTAGTCATGGTCAGATCAAATATTGTTATTCCACTTGTCAGCAGTAGATAAATTTTCTAATATTGTGATACTATTGTTAGAGTAAATGAGGTTTCTGATCAGATCGCGGTCAGATCTAGTATTGTTATACTTCCTGTCAGCAATAGATCATTTTCTAATATTTCTATACTATCGTTAGAGTAAATCATATTTCTTATCAGATCTTGATTGATTCTGGACAAGTCATGATTATTAAGCTAGTCATGGATAGATCTAATATTGTTATACCACCTATCGTCAGTAGATAAATTTTCTAATATTGTGATACTATTGTTAGAGTAAATGATGTTTCTGATCAGATCTTCATTGAATCTGGACAAGTCATGATTACTAAGCTAGGCATGGTCAGATCTAGTATTGTTATACTTCCTGTCGGCAATAGATCATTTTAAATATTGCTATAATATCGTTAGAGTAAATCATGTTTCTTATCAGATCTTGATTGATTCTGGACAAGTCATGATTAATAAGCTAGTCATGGTCAGATCTAATATTGTTATACTTCCTGTCAACAATGGTTCATTTTCTAATATTGTTATACTATCGTTAGGGTCAATCATGTTTCTTATCAGATCTTGATTGATTATGGACAAGTCATGATTACTAGGCTAGTCATGGTCAGATGTAATATTGTTATACCACCTGTCAGGAGTAGATAAATTTTCTAATATTGTGATACTATTGTTAGAGTAAATGATGTTTCTGATCAGATCTTGATTGATTCTGGACAAGTCATAATTATTAAGCTAGTCATGGTCGGATCTAGTATTGTTATACTTCTTGTCAGCAATAGATCATTTTCTAATATTGCTATACTATCGTTAGAGTAAATCATGTTTCTTATCAGATCTTGATTGATTCTGGACAAGTCATGATTACTAAGCTAGTCATGGTCAGATCCAATATTGTTGTACCACCTGTCAGCAGTAGATAAATTTTCTAATATTGTGAAACTGTTATTAGAGTGAATGATGTTTCTGATCAGATCTTGATTTATTCTGGACAAATCATGATAACTAAGCTAGTCACGGTCAGATCTAGTATTGTTATACTTCCTGTCAGCAATAGATCATTTTCTAATATTGCTATACTATCGTTAGAGTAAATAATGTTTCTTATCAGATTTTGATTGATTCTTGACAAGTCATGATTACTAAGCTAGTCATGGTCAGATCAAATATTGTTATTCCACTTGTCAGCAGTAGATAAATTTTCTAATATTGTGATACTATTGTTAGAGTAAATGAGGTTTCTGATCAGATCGCGGTCAGATCTAGTATTGTTATACTTCCTGTCAGCAATAGATCATTTTCTAATATTTCTATACTATCGTTAGAGTAAATCATATTTCTTATCAGATCTTGATTGATTCTGGACAAGTCATGATTATTAAGCTAGTCATGGATAGATCTAATATTGTTATACCACCTATCGTCAGTAGATAAATTTTCTAATATTGTGATACTATTGTTAGAGTAAATGATGTTTCTGATCAGATCTTCATTGAATCTGGACAAGTCATGATTACTAAGCTAGGCATGGTCAGATCTAGTATTGTTATACTTCCTGTCGGCAATAGATCATTTTAAATATTGCTATAATATCGTTAGAGTAAATCATGTTTCTTATCAGATCTTGATTGATTCTGGACAAGTCATGATTACTAAGCTAGTCATGGTCAGATCTAATATTGTTATACCACCTGTCAGCAGTAGATAAATTTTCTAATATTGTGATACTATTGTTAGAGTAAATGATGTTTCTGATCAGATCTTGATTGATTCTGGACAAGTCATGATTACTAAGCTAGTCACGGTCAGATCTAGTATTGTTATACTTCCTGTCAGCAATAGATCATTTTCTAATATTGCTATACTATCGTTAGAGTAAATCATGTTTCTTATCAGATCTTGATTGATTCTGGACAAGTCATGATTACTAAGATAGTCATGGTCAGATCTAATTTTGTTATACCACCTGTCAGCAGTAGATAAATTTTCTAATATTGTGATACTATTGTTAGAGTAAATGATGTTTCTGATCAGATCATGATTGATTCTGGACAAGTCATGATTACTAAGCTAGTCATGGTCAGATCTAGTATTGTTATACTTCCTGTCTGCAATAGATCATTTTCTAATATTTCTATACTATCGTTAGAGTAAATCATGTTTCTTATCAGATCTTGATTGATTCTGGACAAGTCATGATTACTAAGCTAGTCATGGTTAGATCTAATATTGTTATACCACCTGTCACCAGTAGATACATTTTCTAATATTGTGATACTATTGTTAGAGTAAATGATGTTTCTGATCAGATCTTGATTGATTCTGGACAAGTCATGATTACTAAGCTAGTCATGGTCAGATCTAGTATTGTTATACTCTCTGTCAGCTATAGATCATTTTCTAATATTGCTATAATATCGTTAGAGTAAATCATGTTTCTTATCAGATCTTGATTGATTCTAGACAAGTCATGATTACTAAGCTATTCATGGTCAGATCTAATATTGTTATACCACCTGTCAGCAGTAGATAAATTTTCTAATATTGTGACACTATTGTTAGAGTAAATGATGTTTCTGATCAGATCATGATTGATTCTGGACAAGTCATGATTACTAAGCTAGTCATGGTCAGATCTAGTTTTGTTATACTTCATGTCTGCAATAGATGATTTTCTAATATTGCTATACTATCGTTAGAGTAAATCATGTTTCTTATCAGATCTTGATTGATTCTGGACAACTCATGATTACTAAGCTAGTCATGGTCAGATCTAATATTGATATACCACCTGTCAGCAGTAGATAAATTTTCTAATATTGTGATACTATTGTTAGAGTAAATGATTTTCTGATCAGATCTTTATTTATTCTGGACAAGTCGTGATTACTAAGCTAGTCATGGCCAGATCTAATATTGTTATAGTTACTGTCAGAAATAGATCATTTTCTAATATTGTTACACTATTTTTAGAGTAAATCATGTTTCTTATCAGATCTTGATTGATTCTGGACAAGTCATGATTAATAAGCTAGTCATGGTCAGATCTAATATTGTTATACTTCCTGTCAACAATGGTTCATTTTCTAATATTGTTATACTATCGTTAGGGTCAATCATGTTTCTTATCAGATCTTGATTGATTATGGACAAGTCATGATTACTAGGCTAGTCATGGTCAGATCTAATATTGTTATACCACCTGTCAGGAGTAGATAAATTTTCTAATATTGTGATACTATTGTTAGAGTAAATGATGTTTCTGATCAGATCTTGATTGATTCTGGACAAGTCATAATTATTAAGCTAGTCATGGTCGGATCTAGTATTGTTATACTTCTTGTCAGCAATAGATCATTTTCTAATATTGCTATACTATCGTTAGAGTAAATCATGTTTCTTATCAGATCTTGATTGATTCTGGACAAGTCATGATTACTACGCTAGTCATGGTCAGATCCAATATTGTTGTACCACCTGTCAGCAGTAGATAAATTTTCTAATATTGTGAAACTGTTATTAGAGTGAATGATGTTTCTGATCAGATCTTGATTTATTCTGGACAAATCATGATAACTAAGCTAGTCACGGTCAGATCTAGTATTGTTATACTTCCTGTCAGCAATAGATCATTTTCTAATATTGCTATACTATCGTTAGAGTAAATAATGTTTCTTATCAGATCTTGATTGATTCTTGACAAGTCATGATTACTAAGCTAGTCATGGTCAGATCAAATATTGTTATTCCACTTGTCAGCAGTAGATAAATTTTCTAATATTGTGATACTATTGTTAGAGTAAATGAGGTTTCTGATCAGATCGCGGTCAGATCTAGTATTGTTATACTTCTTGTCAGCAATAGATCATTTTCTAATATTTCTATACTATCGTTAGAGTAAATCATATTTCTTATCAGATCTTGATTGATTCTGGACAAGTCATGATTATTAAGCTAGTCATGGATAGATCTAATATTGTTATACCACCTATCGTCAGTAGATAAATTTTCTAATATTGTGATACTATTGTTAGAGTAAATGATGTTTCTGATCAGATCTTCATTGAATCTGGACAAGTCATGATTACTAAGCTAGGCATGGTCAGATCTAGTATTGTTATACTTCCTGTCGGCAATAGATCATTTTAAATATTGCTATAATATCGTTAGAGTAAATCATGTTTCTTATCAGATCTTGATTGATTCTGGACAAGTCATGATTACTAAGCTAGTCATGGTCAGATCTAATATTGTTATACCACCTGTCAGCAGTAGATAAATTTTCTAATATTGTGATACTATTGTTAGAGTAAATGATGTTTCTGATCAGATCTTGATTGATTCTGGACAAGTCATGATTATTAAGCTAGTCACGGTCAGATCTAGTATTGTTATACTTCCTGTCAGCAATAGATCATTTTCTAATATTGCTATACTATCGTTAGAGTAAATCATGTTTCTTATTAGATCTTGATTGATTCTGGACAAGTCATGATTACTAATATAGTCATGGTCAGATCTAATTTTGTTATACCACCTGTCAGCAGTAGATAAATTTTCTAATATTGTGATACAATTGTTAGAGTAAATGATGTTTCTGATCAGATCATGATTGATTCTGGACAAGTCATGATTACTAAGCTAGTCATGGTTAGATCTAGTATTGTTATACTTCCTGTCTGCAATAGATCATTTTCTAATATTTCTATACTATCGTTAGAGTAAATCATGTTTCTTATCAGATCTTGATTGATTCTGGACAAGTCATGATTACTAAGCTAGTCATGGTTAGATCTAATATTGATATACCACCTGTCACCAGTAGATAAATTTTCTAATATTGTGATACTATTGTTAGAGTAAATGATGTTTCTGATAAGATCTTGATTGATTCTGGACAAGTCATGATTACTAAGCTAGTCATGGTCAGATCTAGTATTGTTATACTCTCTGTCAGCTATAGATCATTTTCTAATATTGCTATAATATCGTTAGAGTAAATCATGTTTCTTATCAGATCTTGATTGATTCTAGACAAGTCATGATTACTAAGCTATTCATGGTCAGATCTAATATTGTTATACCACCTGTCAGCAGTAGATAAATTTTCTAATATTGTGACACTATTGTTAGAGTAAATGATGTTTCTGATCAGATCATGATTGATTCTGGACAAGTCATGATTACTAAGCTAGTCATGGTCAGATCTAGTTTTGTTATACTTCATGTCAGCAATAGATGATTTTCTAATATTGCTATACTATCGTTAGAGTAAATCATGTTTCTTATCAGATCTTGATTGATTCTGGACAACTCATGATTACTAAGCTAGTCATGGTCAGATCTAATATTGTTATACCACCTGTCAGCAGTAGATAAATTTTCTAATATTGTGATACTATTGTTAGAGTAAATGATTTTCTGATCAGATCTTTATTTATTCTGGACAAGTCGTGATTACTAAGCTAGTCATGGCCAGATCTAATATTGTTATAGTTACTGTCAGAAATAGATCATTTTCTAATATTGTTACACTATTTTTAGAGTAAATCATGTTTCTTATCAGATCCTGATTGATTATGGACAAATCATGATTAATAAGCTAGTCATGGTCAGATCTAATATTGTTATACTTCCTGTCAACAATGGTTCATTTTCTAATATTGTTATACTATCGTTAGGGTCAATCATGTTTCTTATCAGATCTTGATTGATTATGGACAAGTCATGATTACTAGGCTAGTCATGGTCAGATCTAATATTGTTATACCACCTGTCAGGAGTAGATAAATTTTCTAATATTGTGATACTATTGTTAGAGTAAATGATGTTTCTGATTAGATCATGATTGATTCTGGACAAGTCATGATTACTAAGCTAGTCACGGTCAGATCTAGTATTGTTATACTTCCTGTCAGCAATAGATCATTTTAAATATTGCTATACTATCGTTAGAGTAAATCATGTTTCTTATCAGATCTTGATTGATTTTGGACAAGTCATGATTACTAAGCTAGTCATGGTCTGATCTAATATTGTTATACCACCTGTCAGCAGTAGATAAATTTTCTAATATTGTGATACTATTGTTAGAGTAAATGATGTTTTTGATCAGATCTTGATTGATTCTGGACAAGTCATGATTACTAAGCTAGTCACGGTCAGATCTAGTATTGTTATACTTCCTGTCAGCAATAGAACATTTTCTAATATTGCTACACTATCGTTAGAGTAAATCATGTTTCTTATCAGATCTTGATTGATTCTGGACAAGTCATGATTACTAAGATAGTCATGGTCAGATCTAATATTGTTATACTTACTGCCAGAAATAGATCATTTCTAATATTGTTACACTATTTTTAGAGTAAATCATGTTTCTTATCAGATCTTGATTGATTCTGGACAAGTCATGATTACTAAGCTAGCCATGGTCAGATCTAATATTGTTATACTTCCTGTCAACAATGGTTCATTTTCTAATATTGTTATACTATCGTTAGGGTCAATCATGTTTCTTATCAGATCTTGATTGATTATGGACAAGTCATGATTACTAGGCTAGTCATGGTCAGATCTAATATTGTTATACCACCTGTCAGCAGTAGATAAATTTTCTAATATTGTGATACTATTGTTAGAGTAATTGATGTTTCTGATCAGATCTTGATTGATTCTGGACAAGTCATGATTACTAAGCTAGTCATGGTCGGATCTAGTATTGTTATACTTTCTGTCAGTAATAGATCATTTTCTAATATTGCTATCTTATCGTTAGAGTAAATCATGTTTCTTATTAGATCTTGATTGATTTTGGACAAGTCATGATTACTAAGCTAGTCATGGTCAGATCTAATATTGTTGTACCACCTGTCAGCAGTAGATAAATTTTCTAATATTGTGATACTATTGTTAGAGTAAATGATGTTTCTGATCAGATCTTGATTGATTCTGGACAAGTAATAATTAATAAGCTAGTCATGGTCGGATCTAGTATTGTTATACTTCCTGTCAGCAGTAGATCATTTTCTAATATTGCTATACTATCGTTAGAGTAAATCTTGTTTCTTATTAGATCTTGATTGATTCTGGACAAGTTATGATTACTAAGCTAGTCATGGTCAGATCTTATATTGTTATACCACCTGTCAGCAGTAGATAAATTTTCTAATATTGTGATTCTATTGTTAGAGTAAATGATGTTTCTGATCAGATCTTGATTAATTCTGGACAAGTCATGATTACTAAGCTAGTCACGGTCAGATCTAGTATTGTTATACTTCCTGTCAGGAATAGATCATTTTCTAATATTGCTATACTATCGTTAGAGTAAATCATGTTTCTTATCAGATCTTGATTGATTCTGGAAAAGTCATGATTACTAAGCTAGTCATGGTCAGATATAATATTGTTATACCACCTGTTAGCAGTAGATAAATTTTCAAATATTGTTATACTATTGTTAGAGTAAATGATGTTTCTGAGAAGATCTTGATTGATTCTGGACAAGTCATGATTACTAAGATAGTCATGGTCAGATCTAGTATTTTTATACTTCCTGTTAGCAATCGGTCATTTTCTAATATTGCTATACTATCGTTAGAGTAAATCATGTTTCTTATCAGATATTGATTGATTCTGGATAAGTCATGATTACTAAGTTAGTCATGGTCAGATCTAATATTGTTATACCACCTGTCAGCAGTAGATAAATTTTCTAATATTGTGATACTATTGTTAGAGTAAATGATGTTTCTGATCAGATCTTGATTGATTCTGGACAAGTCATGATTACTAAGCTAGTCATGGTCGGATCTAGTATTGTTATACTTTCTGTCAGTAATAGATCATTTTCTAATATTGCTATCTTATCGTTAGAGTAAATCATGTTTCTTATTAGATCTTGATTGATTTTGGACAAGTCATGATTACTAAGCTAGTCATGGTCAGATCTAATATTGTTGTACCACCTGTCAGCAGTAGATAAATTTTCTAATATTATGATACTATTGTTAGAGTAAATGATGTTTTTGATCAGATCTTGATTGATTCTGGACAAGTCATGATTACTAAGCTAGTAATGGTCGTATCTAGTATTGTTATACTTCCTGTAAGCCATAGATCATTTTCTAATATTGCTATACCATCGTTAGAGTAAATCTTGTTTCTTATCAGATCTTGATTGATTCTGTACAAGTTATGATTACTAAGCTAGTCATGGTCAGATCTAATATTGTTATACCACCTGTTAGCAGTAGATAAATTTTCTAATATTGTTATACTATTGTTAGATAAAATGATGTTTCTGGTAAGATCTTGATTGATTCTGGACAAGTCATGATTACTAAGATAGTCATGGTCAGATCTAGTATTTTTACACTTCCTGACAGCAATAGATCATTTTCCAATATTGCTATACTATCGTTAGAGTAAATCATGTTTCTTATCAGATCTTGATTCATTCTGGACAAGTCATGATTACTAAGCTAGTCATGGTCAGATCTAATATTGTTATACCACCTGTCAGCAGTAGATAAATTTTCTAATATTGTGATACTATTGTTAGAGTAAATGATGTTTCTGATCATATCTTGATTGATTCTAAACAAGTCATAATTAATAAGCTAGTTATGGTGGGATCTAGTATTGTTATACTTCCGGACAGCAATAGATCATTTTCTAATATTGCTATACTATTGTTAGAGTAAATCATGTTTCTTATCAGATCTTGATTGATTCTGGACAAGTCATGATTACTAAGCTAGTCATGGTCAAATCAAATATTGTTATACCACCTGTCAGCAGTAAATAAATTTTCTAATATTGTGATACTATTGTTAGAGTAAATGATGTTTCTGATCGGATTTTGATTGATTCTGGACAAGTCATGATTACTAAGCTTGTCATGGTCGGATCTAGTATTGTTATACTTCCTGTCAGCAATAGATCATTTTCTAATATTGTTATCCTATCATTAGAGTAAATCATGTTTCTTATCAGATTTTGATTGATTCTGGACAAGTCATGATTACTAAGCTAGTCATGGTCAGATCTAATATTGTTATACCACCTGTCAGCTGTAGATAAATTTTCTAATATTGTGATACTATTGTTAGAGTAAATGATGTTTCTGATCATATCTTGATTGATTCTAAACAAGTCATAATTAATAAGCTAGTTATGGTGGGATCTAGTATTGTTATACTTCCGGACAGCAATAGATCATTTTCTAATATTGCTATACTATTGTTAGAGTAAATCATGTTTCTTATCAGATTTTTATTGATTCTGGACAAGTCATGATTACTAAGCTAGTCATGGTCAAATCAAATATTGTTATACCACTTGTCAGCAGTAGATAAATTTTCTAATATTGTGATTCTATTGTTAGAATAAATGATGTTTCTGATCGGATTTTGATTGATTCTGGACAAGTCATGATTACTAAGCTAGTCATGGTCGGATCTAGTATTGTTATGCTTCCTGTCAGCAATAGATCATTTTCTAATATTGCTATACTATCGTTAGAGTAAATCATGTTTCTTATCAGATCTTGATTGATTCTGGACAAGTCATGATTATTAAGCTAGTCATGGTCAGATCAAATATTGTTATACCACCTGTCAGCAGTAGATAAATTTTCTAATATTGTGATACTATTGTTAGAGTAAATGATGTTTCTCATCAGATCTTGATTGATTCTAGACAAGTCATGATTACTAAGCTAGTCATGGTCAGATCTAGCATTGTTATACTTCCTGTCAGAAATAGATCATTTTCTAATATTGCTGTACTATAGTTAGAGTAAATCATGTTTCTTATCAGATCTTGATTGATTCTGGACAAGTCATGATTACTAAGCTAGTCATGTTCAGATCTAATATTGTTATACCACCTGTCAGCAGTAGATAAATTTTCTAATATTGTGATACTATTGTTAGATTAAATAATATCTCTGATCAGGTCTTGATTGATTCTTGACAAGTCATGATTACTAAGCCAGTCATGGTCAGATCTAATATTGTTATACCACCTGTCAGCAGTAGATAAATTTTCTAATATTGTGACACTATTGTTAGAGTAAATGATGTTTCTGATCAGATCTTGATTGATTCTGGACAAGTCATAAATAATAAGCTAGTCATGGTCGGATCTAGTATTGTTATACTTCCTGTCAGCAGTAGATCATTTTCTAATATTGCTATACTATCGTTAGAGTAAATTTTGTTTCTTATCAGATCTTGATTGATTCTTGACAAGTCATGATTACTAAGCTAGTCATGGTCAGATCTTATATTGTTATACCACCTGTCAGCAGTAGATAAATTTTCTAATATTGTGATACTATTGTTAGAGTAAATGATGTTTCTGATCAGATCTTGATTAATTATGGACAAGTCATGATTACTAAGCTAGTCTCGGTCAGATCTAGTATTGTTATACTTCCTGTCAGGAATAGATCATTTTCTAATATTGCTATACTATCGTTAGAGTAAATCATGTTTCTTATCAGATCTTGATTGATTCTGGAAAAGTCATGATTACTAAGCTAGTCATGGTCAGATCTAATATTGTTATACCACCTGTTAGCAGTAGATAAATTTTCAAATATTGTTATACTATTGTTAGAGTAAATGATGTTTCTGATAAGATCTTGATTGATTCTGGACAAGTCATGATTACTAAGATAGTCATGGTCAGATCTAGTATTTTTATACTTCCTGTCAGCAATCGATCATTTTCTAATATTGCTATACTATAGTTATAGTAAATCATGTTTCTTATCAGATCTTGATTGATTCTGGATAAGTCATGATTACAAAGTTAGTCATGGTCAGATCTAATATTGTTATAGCACCTGTCAGCAGTAGATAAATTTTCTAATATTGTGATACTATTGTTAGAGTAAATGATGTTTCTGATCAGATCTTGATTGATTCTGGACAAGTCATGATTACTAAGCTAGTCATGGTCGGATCTAGTATTGTTATACTTCCTGTCAGTAATGGATCATTTTCTAATATTGCTATCTTATCGTTAGAGTAAATCATGTTTCTTATCAGATCTTGATTGATTCTGGACAAGTCATGATTACTAAGCTAGTCATGGTCAGATCTAATATTGTTGTACCACCTGTCAGCAGTAGATAAATTTTCTAATATTATGATACTATTGTTAGAGTAAATGATGTTTCTGATCAGATCTTGATTGATTCTGGACAAGTCATGATTACTAAGCTAGTCATGGTCGTATCTAGTTTTGTTATACTTCCTGTAAGCCATAGATCATTTTCTAATATTGCTATACTATCGTTAGAGTAAATCATGTTTCTTATTAGATCTTGATTGATTCTGTACAAGTAATGATTACTAAGCTAGTCATGGTCAGATCTAATATTGTTATACCACCTGTTAGCAGTAGATAGATTTTCTAATATTGTTATACTATTGTTAGAGTAAATGATGTTTCTGGAAAGATCTTGATTGATTCTGGACAAGTCATGATTACTAAGATAGTCATGGTCAGATCTAGTATTTTTACACTTCCTGTCAGCAATAGATCATTTTCTAATATTGCTATACTATCGTTAGAGTAAATCATGTTTCTTATCAGATCTTGATTGATTCTGGACAAGTCATGATTACTAAGCTAGTCATGGTCAAATCAAATATTGTTATATCACCTGTCAGCAGTAGATAAATTTTCTAATATTGTGATACTATTGTTAGAGTTAATGATTTTTCTGATCAGATTTTGATTGATTCTGGACAAGTCATGATTACTAAGCTAGTTATGGTCGGATCTAGTATTGTTATACTTCCTGTCAGCAATAGATCATTTTCTAATATTGCTATACTATCGTTAGAGTAAATCATGTTTCTTATCAGATCTTGATTGATTCTGGACAAGTCATGATTACTAAGCTAGTCATGGTCAGATCTAATATTGTTGTACCACCTGTCAGCAGTAGATAAATTTTCTAATATTGTGATACTATTGTTAGAGTAAATGATGTTTCTGATCAGATCTTGATTGATTCTGGACAAGTCATGATTACTAAGCCAGTCATGGTCAGATCTAGTATTGTTATACTTCCTGTCAGCAATAGATCATTTTCTAATATTGTTATACTATCGTTAGAGTAAATCATGTTTCTTATCAGATCTTGATTGATTCTGGACAAGTCATGATTACTAAGCTAGTCATGGTCAGATCTAATATTGTTGTACCACCTGTCAGCAGTAGATAAATTTTCTAATATTATGATACTATTGTTAGATTAAATGATGTTTCTGATCAGATCTTGATTGATTCTGGACAAGTCAAGATTACTAAGCTAGTCATTGTCAGATCTAGTATTGTTATACTTCCTGTCAGCAATAGATCATTTTCTAATATTGCTATACTATCGTTATAGTAAATCATGTTTCTTATTAGATCTTGATTGATTCTGGACAAGTCATGATTACTAAGTTAGTCGTGGTCAGATCTAATATTGTTATACCACCTGTCAGCGGTAGATAAATTTTCTAATATTGTTATACTATTGTTAGAGTAAATGATGTTTCTGATAAGATCTTGATTGATTCTGGACAAGTCATGATTACTAAGATAGTCATGGTCAGATCTAGTATTTTTATACTTCCTGTAAGCAATCGATCATTTTCTAATATTGCTATACTATCGTTAGAGTAAATCATGTTTCTTATCAGATCTTGATTGATTCTGGATAAGTCATGATTACTAAGCTAGTCATGGTCAGATCTAATATTGTTATACCACCTGTCCGCAGTAGATAAATTTTCTAATATTGTGATACTATTGTTAGAGTAAATGATGTTTCTGATCATATCTTGATTGATTCTAGACAAGTCATAATTAATAAGCTAGTTATGGTCGGATCTAGTATTGTTATACTTCCGGACAGCAATAGATCATTTTCTAATATTGCTATACTATTGTTAGAGTAAATCATGTTTCTTATCAGATCTTGATTGATTCTGGACAAGTCATGATTACTAAGCTAGTCATGGTCAAATCAAATATTGTTATACCACCTGTCAGCAGTAGATAAATTTTCTAATATTGTGATACTATTGTTAGAGTAAATGATGTTTCTGATCGGATTTTGATTGATTCTGGACAAGTCATGATTACTAAGCTAGTCATGGTCGGATCTAGTATTGTTATGCTTCCTGTCAGCAATAGATCATTTTCTAATATTGCTATACTATCGTTAGAGTAAATCATGTTTCTTATCAGATCTTGATTGGTTCTGGACAAGTCATGATTACTAAGTTAGTCATGGTCAGATCTAATATTGTTATACCACCTGTCAGCAGTTGATAAATTTTCTAATATTGTGATACTATTGTTATAGTAAATGATGTTTCTGATCATATCTTGATTGATTCTAGACAAGTCATAATTAACAAGCTAGTTATGGTCGGATCTAGTATTGTTATACTTCCGGACAGCAATAGATCATTTTCTAATATTGCTATACTATTGTTAGAGTAAATCATGTTTCTTATCAGATCTTGATTGATTCTGGACAAGTCATGATTACTAAGCTAGTCATGGTCAAATCAAATATTGTTATACCACCTGTCAGCAGTAGATAAATTTTCTGATATTGTGACACTATTGTTAGAGTAAATGATGTTTCTTATCAGATCATGATTGATTCTGGACAAGTCATGATTACTAAGCTAGTCATGGTCGGATCTAGTATTGTTATACTTCCTGTCAGCAATAGATCATTTTCTAATATTGCTATACTATCGTTAGAGTAAATCATGTTTCTTATCAGATATTGATTGATTCTGGACAAGTCATAATTACTAAGCTTGTCATGGTCAGATCTAATATTGTTGTACCACCTGTCAGCAGTAGATAAATTTTCTAATATTGTGATACTATTGTTAGAGTAAATGATGTTTCTGATCAGATCTTGATTGATTCTGGACAAGTCATGATTACTAAGCTAGTCATGGTTAGATCTAGTATTGTTATACTTCCTGTCAGCAATAGATCATTTTCTAATATTGTTATACTATCGTTAGAGTAAATCATGTTTTTTATCAGATCTTGATTGATTCTGGACAAGTCATGATTACTAAGCTAGTCATGGTCAGATCTAATATTGTTATACCACCTGTCAGTAGTAGATAAATTTTCTAATATTGTGACACTATTGCTAGAGTAAATGATGTTTCTGATCAGATCATGATTGATTCTGGGCAAGTCATGATTACTAAGCTTGTCATGGTCAGATCCAGTATTGTTATACTTCCTGTCAGCAATAGATCATTTTCTAATACTGTTATCCTATCATTAGAGTAAATCAGGTTTCTTATCAGATCTTGATTGATTCTGGACAAGTCATGATTACTAAGCTAGTCATGGTCAGATCTAATATTGTTATACCACCTGTCAGCAGTAGATAAATTTTCTAATATTATGATACTATTGTTAGAGTAAATGATGTTTCTGATCAGATCATGATTGATTCTGGACAAGTCATGATTACTAAGCTAGTCATGGTCAGATCTAGTATTGTTATACTTCCTGTCAGCAATAGATCATTTTCTAATATTGCTATACTATCGTTATAGTAAATCATGTTTCTTATTAGATCTTGATTGATTCTGGACAAGTCATGATTACTAAGTTAGTCATGGTCAGATCTAATATTTTTATACCACCTGTCAGCGGTAGATAAATTTTCTAATATTATGATACTATTGTTAAGAGTAAATGATGTTTCTGATCAGATCTTTATTTATTCTGGACAAGTCGTGATTACTAAGCTAGCCATGGCCAGACCTAATATTGTTATACTTACTGTCAGAAATAGATCATTCTCTAATATTGTTACACTATTTTTAGAGTAAATCATGTTTTCTTATCAGATCTTGATTGATTCTGGACAAGTCATGATTACTAAGCTAGTCATGGTCAGATCTAGTATTGTTATACTTCCTGTCAGCAATAGATCATTTTCTAATATTGTTATACTATCGTTAGAGTAAATCATGTTTCTTATCAGATCTTGATTGATTCTGGACAAGTCATGATTACTAAGCTAGTCATGGTCAGATCTAATATTGTTATACCACCTGTCAGCAGTAGATAAATTTTCTAATATTGTGATACTATTGTTAGAGTAAATCATGTTTCTGATCAGATCTTGATTGATTCTGGACAAGTCATGATTACTAAGCAAGTCTTGGTCGGATCTAGTATTGTTATACTTCCTGTCAGTAATAGATCATTTTCTAATATTGCTATCTTATCGTTAGAGTAAATCATGTTTCTTATCAGATCTTGATTGATTCTGGACAAGTCATGATTACTAAGCTAGTCATGGTCAGATCTAATATTGTTGTACCACCTGTCAGCAGTAGATAAATTTTCTAATATTATGATACTATTGTTAGAGTAAATGATGTTTCTGATCGGATCTTGATTGATTCTGGACAAGTCATGATTACTAAGCTAGTCATGGTCGGATCTAGTATTGTTATACTTCCTGTCAGCAGTAGATCATTTTCTAATATTGCTATACTATCGTTAGAGTAAATCATGTTTCTTATCAGATCTTGATTTATTCTGGACAAGTCATGATTACTAAGCTAGTCATGGTCAGATCTTATATTGTTATACCACCTGTCAGCAGTAGATAAATTTTCTAATATTGTGATACTATTGTTAGAGTAAATGATGTTTCTGATCAGATCTTGATTAATTCTGGACAAGTCATGATTACTAAGCTAGTCATGGTCGGATCTAGTATTGTTATACTTCCAGTCAGCAATAGATCATTTTCTAATATTGCAATACTATTGTTAGAGTAAATCATGTTTCTTATCAGATCTTGATTGATTCTGGACAAGTCATGATTACTAAGCTAGTCATGGTCAGATCTAAGATTGTTGTACCACCTATCAGCAGTAGATAAATTTTCTAATATTGTGATACTATTGTTAGAGTAAATGATGTTTCTGATCAGATCTTGATTGATTCTGGACAAGTCATGATTACTAAGCTAGTCTTGGTCGGATCTAGTATTGTTATACTTCCTGTCAGTAATAGATCATTTTCTAATATTGCTATCTTATCGTTAGAGTAAATCATGTTTCTTATCAGATCTTGATTGATTCTGGACAAGTCATGATTACTAAGCTAGTCATGGTCAGATCTAAGATTGTTGTACCACCTATCAGCAGTAGATAAATTTTCTAATATTGTGATACTATTGTTAGAGTAAATGATGTTTCTGATCAGATCTTGATTGATTCTGGACAAGTCATGATTACTAAGCTAGTCTTGGTCGGATCTAGTATTGTTATACTTCCTGTCAGTAATAGATCATTTTCTAATATTGCTATCTTATCGTTAGAGTAAATCATGTTTCTTATCAGATCTTGATTGATTCTGGACAAGTCATGATTACTAAGCTAGTCATGGTCAGATCTAATATTGTTGTACCACCTGTCAGCAGTAGATAAATTTTCTAATATTATGATACTATTGTTAGAGTAAATGATGTTTCTGGTCGGATCTTGATTGATTCTGGACAAGTAATGATTACTAAGCTAGTCATGGTCGGATCTAGTATTGTTATACTTCCTGTCAGCAGTAGATCATTTTCTAATATTGCTATACTATCGTTAGAGTAAATCATGTTTCTTATCAGATCTTGATTTATTCTGGACAAGTCATGATTACTAAGCTAGTCATGGTCAGATCTTATATTGTTATACCACCTGTCAGCAGTAGATAAATTTTCTAATATTGTGATACTATTGTTAGAGTAAATGATGTTTCTGATCAGATCTTGATTAATTCTGGACAAGTCATGTTACTAAGCTAGTCATGGTCGGATCTAGTATTGTTATACTTCCAGTCAGCAATAGATCATTTTCTAATATTGCAATACTATTGTTAGAGTAAATCATGTTTCTTATCAGATCTTGATTGATTCTGGACAAGTCATGATTACTAAGCTTGTCATGGTCAGATCTAAGATTGTTGTACCACCTGCCAGCAGTAGATAAATTTTCTAATATTGTGATACTATTGTTAGAGTAAATGATGTTTATGATCAGATTTTGATTGATTCTGGACAAGTCATGATTACTAAGCTAGTCACGGTCAGATCTAGTATTGTTATACTTCCTGTCAGCAATAGATCATTTTTTAATATTGCTATACTATCGTTAGAGTAAATCATGTTTCTTATCAGATCTTGATTGATTCTGGACAAGTCATGATTACTAAGCTAGTCATGGTCAGATCTAATATTGTTGTAGCACCTGTCAGCAGTAGATAAATTTTCTAATATTTATATACTATTGTTAGAGTAAATGATGTTTCTGATAAGATCTTGATTGATTCTGGACAAGTCATGATTACTAAGCTAGTCTTGGTCTGATCTAGTATTGTTATACTTCCAGTCAGTAATGGATCATTTTCTAATATTGCTATCTTATCGTTATAGTAAATCATGTTTCTTATCAGATCTTGATTTATTCTGGACAATTCATGATTACTAAGCTAGTCATGGTCAGATCTAAGATTGTTGTACCACCTGTCAGCAGTAGATAAATTTTCTAATATTATGATACTATTGTTAGAGTAAATGATGTTTCTGATCAGATCTTGATTGATTCTGGACAAGTCATGATTACAAAGCTAGTCACGGTCAGATCTAGTATTGTTATACTTCCTGTTAGCAATAGATCATTTTTTAATATTGCTATACTATCGTTAGAGTAAATCATGTTTCTTATCAGATCTTGATTGATTCTGGACAAGTCATGATTACTAAGCTAGTCATGGTCAGATCTAATATTGTTGTACCACCTGTCAGCAGTAGATAAATTTTCTAATATTGTGATACTATTGTTAGAGTAAATGATGTTTCTGATCAGATCTTGATTGATTCTGGACAAGTCATGATTACTAAGCCAGTCATGGTCAGATCTAGTATTGTTATACTTCCTGTCAGCAATAGATCATTTTCTAATATTGTTATACTATCGTTAGAGTAAATCATGTTTCTTATCAGATCTTGATTGATTCTGGACAAGTCATGATTACTAAGCTAGTCATGGTCAGATCTAATATTGTTGTACCACCTGTCAGCAGTAGATAAATTTTCTAATATTATGATACTATTGTTAGATTAAATGATGTTTCTGATCAGATCTTGATTGATTCTGGACAAGTCAAGATTACTAAGCTAGTCATTGTCAGATCTAGTATTGTTATACTTCCTGTCAGCAATAGATCATTTTCTAATATTGCTATACTATCGTTATAGTAAATCATGTTTCTTATTAGATCTTGATTGATTCTGGACAAGTCATGATTACTAAGTTAGTCATGGTCAGATCTAATATTGTTATACCACCTGTCAGCGGTAGATAAATTTTCTAATATTGTTATACTATTGTTAGAGTAAATGATGTTTCTGATAAGATCTTGATTGATTCTGGACAAGTCATGATTACTAAGATAGTCATGGTCAGATCTAGTATTTTTATACTTCCTGTAAGCAATCGATCATTTTCTAATATTGCTATACTATCGTTAGAGTAAATCATGTTTCTTATCAGATCTTGATTGATTCTGGATAAGTCATGATTACTAAGCTAGTCATGGTCAGATCTAATATTGTTATACCACCTGTCCGCAGTAGATAAATTTTCTAATATTGTGATACTATTGTTTGAGTAAATGATGTTTCTGATCATATCTTGATTGATTCTAGACAAGTCATAATTAATAAGCTAGTTATGGTCGGATCTAGTATTGTTATACTTCCGGACAGCAATAGATCATTTTCTAATATTGCTATACTATTGTTAGAGTAAATCATGTTTCTTATCAGATCTTGATTGATTCTGGACAAGTCATGATTACTAAGCTAGTCATGGTCAAATCAAATATTGTTATACCACCTGTCAGCAGTAGATAAATTTTCTAATATTGTGATACTATTGTTAGAGTAAATGATGTTTCTGATCGGATTTTGATTGATTCTGGACAAGTCATGATTACTAAGCTAGTCATGGTCGGATCTAGTATTGTTATGCTTCCTGTCAGCAATAGATCATTTTCTAATATTGCTATACTATCGTTAGAGTAAATCATGTTTCTTATCAGATCTTGATTGGTTCTGGACAAGTCATGATTACTAAGTTAGTCATGGTCAGATCTAATATTGTTATACCACCTGTCAGCAGTTGATAAATTTTCTAATATTGTGATACTATTGTTATAGTAAATGATGTTTCTGATCATATCTTGATTGATTCTAGACAAGTCATAATTAACAAGCTAGTTATGGTCGGATCTAGTATTGTTATACTTCCGGACAGCAATAGATCATTTTCTAATATTGCTATACTATTGTTAGAGTAAATCATGTTTCTTATCAGATCTTGATTGATTCTGGACAAGTCATGATTACTAAGCTAGTCATGGTCAAATCAAATATTGTTATACCACCTGTCAGCAGTAGATAAATTTTCTGATATTGTGACACTATTGTTAGAGTAAATGATGTTTCTTATCAGATCATGATTGATTCTGGACAAGTCATGATTACTAAGCTAGTCATGGTCGGATCTAGTATTGTTATACTTCCTGTCAGCAATAGATCATTTTCTAATATTGCTATACTATCGTTAGAGTAAATCATGTTTCTTATCAGATATTGATTGATTCTGGACAAGTCATAATTACTAAGCTTGTCATGGTCAGATCTAATATTGTTGTACCACCTGTCAGCAGTAGATAAATTTTCTAATATTGTGATACTATTGTTAGAGTAAATGATGTTTCTGATCAGATCTTGATTGATTCTGGACAAGTCATGATTACTAAGCTAGTCATGGTTAGATCTAGTATTGTTATACTTCCTGTCAGCAATAGATCATTTTCTAATATTGTTATACTATCGTTAGAGTAAATCATGTTTCTTATCAGATCTTGATTGATTCTGGACAAGTCATGATTACTAAGCTAGTCATGGTCAGATCTAATATTGTTATACCACCTGTCAGTAGTAGATAAATTTTCTAATATTGTGACACTATTGCTAGAGTAAATGATGTTTCTGATCAGATCATGATTGATTCTGGGCAAGTCATGATTACTAAGCTTGTCATGGTCAGATCCAGTATTGTTATACTTCCTGTCAGCAATAGATCATTTTCTAATACTGTTATCCTATCATTAGAGTAAATCAGGTTTCTTATCAGATCTTGATTGATTCTGGACAAGTCATGATTACTAAGCTAGTCATGGTCAGATCTAATATTGTTATACCACCTGTCAGCAGTAGATAAATTTTCTAATATTATGATACTATTGTTAGAGTAAATGATGTTTCTGATCAGATCATGATTGATTCTGGACAAGTCATGATTACTAAGCTAGTCATGGTCAGATCTAGTATTGTTATACTTCCTGTCAGCAATAGATCATTTTCTAATATTGCTATACTATCGTTATAGTAAATCATGTTTCTTATTAGATCTTGATTGATTCTGGACAAGTCATGATTACTAAGTTAGTCATGGTCAGATCTAATATTTTTATACCACCTGTCAGCGGTAGATAAATTTTCTAATATTATGATACTATTGTTAAGAGTAAATGATGTTTCTGATCAGATCTTTATTTATTCTGGACAAGTCGTGATTACTAAGCTAGCCATGGCCAGACCTAATATTGTTATACTTACTGTCAGAAATAGATCATTCTCTAATATTGTTACACTATTTTTAGAGTAAATCATGTTTTCTTATCAGATCTTGATTGATTCAGGACAAGTCATGATTACTAAGCTAGTCATGGTCAGATCTAGTATTGTTATACTTCCTGTCAGCAATAGATCATTTTCTAATATTGTTATACTATCGTTAGAGTAAATCATGTTTCTTATCAGATCTTGATTGATTCTGGACAAGTCATGATTACTAAGCTAGTCATGGTCAGATCTAATATTGTTATACCACCTGTCAGCAGTAGATAAATTTTCTAATATTGTGATACTATTGTTAGAGTAAATCATGTTTCTTATCAGATCTTGATTGATTCTGGACAAGTCATGATTACTAAGCTAGTCATGGTCGGATCTAGTATTGTTATACTTCCTGTCAGTAATAGATCATTTTCTAATATTGCTATCTTATCGTTAGAGTAAATCATGTTTCTTATCAGATCTTGATTGATTCTGGACAAGTCATGATTACTAAGCTAGTCATGGTCAGATCTAATATTGTTGTACCACCTGTCAGCAGTAGATAAATTTTCTAATATTATGATACTATTGTTAGAGTAAATGATGTTTCTGATCGGATCTTGATTGATTCTGGACAAGTCATGATTACTAAGCTAGTCATGGTCGGATCTAGTATTGTTATACTTCCTGTCAGCAGTAGATCATTTTCTAATATTGTTATACTATCGTTAGAGTAAATCATGTTTCTTATCAGATCTTGATTGATTCTGGACAAGTCATGATTACTAAGCTAGTCATGGTCAGATCTAATATTGTTATACCACCTGTCAGCAGTAGATAAATTTTCTAATATTGTGATACTATTGTTAGAGTAAATGATGTTTCTGATCAGATCTTGATTGATTCTGGACAAGTCATGATTACTAAGCAAGTCTTGGTCGGATCTAGTATTGTTATACTTCCTGTCAGTAATAGATCATTTTCTAATATTGCTATCTTATCGTTAGAGTAAATCATGTTTCTTATCAGATCTTGATTGATTCTGGACAAGTCATGATTACTAAGCTAGTCATGGTCAGATCTAATATTGTTGTACCACCTGTCAGCAGTAGATAAATTTTCTAATATTGTGATACTATTGTTAGAGTAAATGATGTTTCTGATCAGATCTTGATTAATTCTGGACAAGTCATGATTACTAAGCTAGTCATGGTCGGATCTAGTATTGTTATACTTCCAGTCAGCAATAGATCATTTTCTAATATTGCAATACTATTGTTAGAGTAAATCATGTTTCTTGTCAGATCTTGATTGATTCTGGACAAGTCATGATTACTAAGCTAGTCATGGTCAGATCTAAGATTGTTGTACCACCTGTCAGCAGTAGATAAATTTTCTAATATTGTGATACTATTGTTAGAGTAAATGATGTTTATGATCAGATTTTGATTGATTCTGGACAAGTCATGATTACTAAGCTAGTCACGGTCAGATCTAGTATTGTTATACTTCCTGTCAGCAATAGATCATTTTTTAATATTGCTATACTATCGTTAGAGTAAATCATGTTTCTTATCAGATCTTGATTGATTCTGGACAAGTCATGATTACTAAGCTAGTCATGGTCAGATCTAATATTGTTGTACCACCTGTCAGCAGTAGATAAATTTTCTAATATTTATATACTATTGTTAGAGTAAATGATGTTTCTGATAAGATCTTGATTGATTCTGGACAAGTCATGATTACTAAGCTAGTCTTGGTCTGATCTAGTATTGTTATACTTCCTGTCAGTAATAGATCATTTTCTAATATTGCTATCTTATCGTTATAGTAAATCATGTTTCTTATCAGATCTTGATTTATTCTGGACAATTCATGATTACTAAGCTAGTCATGGTCAGATCTAAGATTGTTGTACCACCTGTCAGCAGTAGATAAATTTTCTAATATTATGATACTATTGTTAGAGTAAATGATGTTTCTGATCAGATCTTGATTGATTCTGGACAAGTCATGATTACAAAGCTAGTCACGGTCAGATCTAGTATTGTTATACTTCCTGTTAGCAATAGATCATTTTCTAATATTGCTATACTATCGTTAGAGTAAATCATGTTTCTTATCAGATCTTGATTGATTCTGGACAAGTCATGATCACTAAGCTAGTCATGGTCAGATCTAATATTGTTATACCACCTGTCAGAAGTAGATAAATTTTCTAATATTGTGATACTATTGTTAGAGTAAATGATGTTTCTGATCAGATCTTGATTGATTCTGGACAAGTCATGATTACTAAGCTAGTCTTGGTCGGATCTAGTATTGTTATACTTCCTGTCAGCAGTAGATCATTTTCTAATATTGCTATCTTATCGTTATAGTAAATCATGTTTCTTATCAGATCTTGATTGATTCTGGACAATTCATGATTACTAAGCTAGTCATGGTCAGATCTAATATTGTTGTAGCACCTATCAGCAGTAGATAATTTTTCTAATATTATGATACTATTGTTAGAGTAAATGATGTTTCTGATCAGATCTTGATTGATTCAGGACAAGTCATGATTTCTAAGCTAGTCACGGTCAGATCTAGTATTGTTATACTTCCTGTCAGCAATAGATCATTTTCTAATATTGCTATACTATCGTTAGAGTAAATCATGTTACTTATCAGATCTTGATTGATTCTGGACAAGTCATGATTACTAAGCTAGTCATGGTCATATCTAATATTGTTATGCCACCTGTTAGCAGTAGATAAATTTTCAAATATTGTTATACTATTGTTAGAGTAAATGATGTTTCTGATAAGATCTTGATTGATTCTGGACAAGTCATGATTACTAAGATAGTCATGGTCAGATCTAGTATTTTTATACTTCCTGTCAGCAATTGATCATTTTCTAATATTGCTATACTATCGTTAGAGTAAATCATGTTTCTTATCAGATCTTGATTGATTCTGGATAAGTCATGATTACTAAGTTAGTCATGGTCAGATCTAATATTGTTATACCACCTGTCAGCAGTAGATATACTTTCTAATATTGTGATACTATTGTTAGAGTAAATGATGTTTCTGATCATATCTTGATTGATTCTGGACAAGTCATGATTACTAAGCTAGTCTTGGTCGGATCTAGTATTGTTATACTTCCTGTCAGTAATAGATCATTTTCTAATATTGCTATCTTATCGTTAAAGTAAATCATGTTTCAGATCAGATCTTGATTGATTCTGGACAAGTCATGATTACTAAGCTAGTCATGGTCAGATCTAATATTGTTGTACCACCTGTCAGCAGTAGATAAATTTTCTAATATTATGATACTATTGTTAGAGTAAATGATGTTTCTGATCAGATCTTGATTGATTCTGGACAAGTCATGATTACTAAGCTAGTCATGGTCGGATCTAGTATTGTTCTACTTCCTGTCAGCAGTAGATCATTTTCTAATATTGCTATACTATCGTTAGAGTAAATCATGTTTCTTATCAGATCTTGATTGATTCTGTACAAGTTATGATTACTAAGCTAGTCATGGTCAGATCTAATATTGTTATACCACCTGTTAGCAGTAGATAAATTTTCTAATATTGTTATACTATTGTTAGAGTAAATGATGTTTCTGGTAAGATCTTGATTGATTCTGGACAAGTCATGATTACTAAGATAGTCATGGTCAGATCTAGTATTTTTACACTTCCTGTCAGCAATAGATCATTTTCTAATATTGCTATACTATCGTTAGAGTAAATCATGTTTCTTATCAGATCTTGATTGATTCTGGACAAGTCATGATTACTAAGCTAGTCATGGTCAGATCTAATATTGTTATTCCACCTGTCAGCAGTAGATAAATTTTCTAATATTGTGATACTATTGTTAGAGTAAATGATGTTTCTGATCATATCTTGATTGATTCTAGACAAGTCATAATTAACAAGCTAGTTATGGTCGGATCTAGTATTGTTATACTTCCGGACATCAATAGATCATTTTCTAATATTGCTATACTATTGTTAGAGTAAATCATGTTTCTTATCAGATCTCGATTGATTCTGGACAAGTCATGATTACTAAGCTAGTCATGGTCAAATCAAATATTGGTATACCACCTGTCAGCAGTAGATAAATTTTCTAATATTGTGATACTATTGTTAGAGTAAATGATTTTTCTGATCAGATTTTGATTGATTCTGGACAAGTTATGATTACTAAGCTAGTCATGGTCAGATCTAGTATTGTTATACTTCCTGTCAGCAATAGATCATTTTCTAATATTGCTATACTATCGTTAGAGTAAATCAGGTTTCTTATCAGATCTTGATTGATTCTGGACAAGTCATGATTACTAAGCTAGTCATGGTCAGATCTAATATTGTTGTACCACCTGTCAGCAGTAGATAAATTTTCTAATATTATGATACTATTGTTAGAGTAAATGATGTTTCTGATCAGATCTTGATTGATTCTGGATAAGTCATGATTAATAAGCTTGTCATGGTCAGATCTAGTATTGTTATACTTCCTGTCAGCAATAGATCATTTTCTAATATTGTTATCCTATCATTAGAGTAAATCAGGTTTCTTATCAGATCTTGATTGATTCTGGACAAGTCATGATTACTAAGCTAGTCATGGTCAGATATAATATTGTTGTACCACCTGTCAGCAGTAGATAAATTTTCTAATATTGTGATACTATTGTTAGAGTAAATGATGTTTATGATCAGATCTTGATTGATTCTGGACAAGTCATGATTACTAAGCTAGTCACGGTCAGATCTAGTATTGTTATACTTCCTGTCAGCAATAGAACATTTTCTAATATTGCTATACAATCGTTAGAGTAAATCATGTTTCTTATCAGATCTTGATTGATTCTGGACAAGTCATGATTACTAAGCTAGTCATGGTCATATCTAATATTGTTATACCACCTGTTAGCAGTAGATAAATTTTCCAATATTGTTATACTATTGTTAGAGTAAATGATGTTTCTGATAAGATCTTGATTGATTCTGGACAAGTCATGATTACTAAGATAGTCATGGTCAGATCTAGTATTTTTATACTTCCTGTAAGCAATCGATCATTTTCTAATATTGCCATACTATCGTTAGAGTAAATCATGTTTCTTATCAGATCTTGATTGATTCTGGATAAGTCATTATTACTAAGCTAGTCATGGTCAGATCTAATATTGTTATACCACCTGTCAGCAGTAGATAAATTTTCTAATATTGTGATACTATTGTTAGAGTAAATGATGTTTCTGATCAGATCTTGATTGATTCTAGACAAGTCATGATTACTAAGCTAGTCTTGGTCGGATCTAGTAATGTTATACTTCCTGTCAGTAATAGATCATTTTCTAATATTGCTATCTTATCGTTAGAGTAAATCATGTTTCTTATCAGATCTTGATTGATTCTGGACAAGTCATGATTACTAAGCTAGTCATGGTCAGATCTAATATTGTTGTAGCACCTGTCAGCAGTAGATAAATTTTCTAATATTATGATACTATTGTTAGAGTAAATGATGTTTCTGATCAGATCTTGATTGATTCTGGACAAGTCATGATTACTAAGCTAGTCACGGTCAGATCTAGTATTGTTTTACATCCTGTCAGCAATAGATCATTTTCTAATATTGCTATACTATCGTTAGAGTATATCATGTTTCTTATCAGATCTTGATTGATTCTGGACAAGTCATGATTACTAAGCTAGTCATGGTCAGATCTAATATTGTTATACCACCTGTCAGCAGTATATAAATTTTCTAATATTGTGATACTATTGTTAGAGTAAATGATGTTTCTGATCATATCTTGATTTATTCTAGACAAGTCATAATTAATAAGCTAGTTATGGTCGGACCTAGTATTGTTATACTTCCGGACAGCAATAGATCATTTTCTAATATTGCTATACTATTGTTAGAGTAAATCATGTTTCATATCAGATCTTGATTGATTCTGGACAAGTCATGATTACTAAGCTAGTCATGGTCAAATCAAATATTGTTATACCACCAGTCAGCAGTAGATAAATTTTCTAATATTGTGATACTATTGTTAGAGTAAATGATGTTTCTGATCAGATTTTGATTGATTCTGGACAAGTCATGATTACTAAACTAGTCATGGTCGGATCTAGTATTGTTATGCTTCCTGTCAGCAATAGATCATTTTCTAATATTGCTATACTATCGTTAGAGTAAATCATGTTTCTTATCAGATCTTGATTGATTCTGGACAAGTCATGATTACTAAGCTAGTCATGGTCAGATCTAATATTGTTATACCACCTGTAAGCAGCAGATAAATTTTCTAATATTGTGATACTATTGTTAGAGTAAATGATGTTTCTCATCAGATCTTGATTGATTCTTGACAAGTCATGATTACTAAGCTAGTCATGGTCAGATCTAGCATTGTTATACTTCCTGTCAGAAATAGATCATTTTCTAATATTGCTGTACTATAGTTAGAGTAAATCATGTTTCTTATCAGATCTTGATTGATTCTGGACAAGTCATGATTACTAAGCTAGTCATGGTCAGATCTAATATTGTTATACCACCTGTCAGCAGTAGATAAATTTTCTAATATTGTGATACTATTGTTAGAGTAAATAATGTCTCTGATCAGGTCTTGATTGATTCTTGACAAGTCATGATTACTAAGCTAGTCATGGTCAGATCTAATATTGTTATACCACCTGTCAGCAGTAGATAAATTTTCTAATATTGTGATACTATTGTTAGAGTAAATGATGTTTCTGATTAGATCTTGATTGATTCTGGACAAGTCATAATTAATAAGCTAGTCATGGTCGGATCTAGTATTGTTATACTTCCTGTCAGCAGTAGATCATTTTCTAATATTGCTATACTATCGTTAGAGTAAATCACGTTTCTTATCAGATCTTGATTTATTTTGGACAAGTCATGATTACTAAGCTAGTCATGGTCAGATCTTATATTGTTATACCACCTGTCAGCAGTAGATAAATTTTCTAATATTGTGATACTATTGTTAGAGTAAATGATGTTTCTGATCAGATCTTGATTAATTCTAGACAAGTCATGATTACTAAGCTAGTCATGGTCGGATCTAGTATTGTTATACTTCCAGTCAGCATTAGATCATTTTCTAATATTGCTATACTATTGTTAGAGTAAATCATGTTTCTTATCAGATCTTGATTGATTCTGGACAAGTCATGATTACTAAGCTAGTCATGGTCAGATCTTATATTGTTATACCACCTGTCAGCAGTAGATAAATTTTCTAATATTGTGATACTATTGTTAGAGTAAATGATGTTTCTGATCAGATCTTGATTAATTCTGGACAAGTCATGATTACTAAGCTAGTCATGGTCGGATCTAGTATTGTTATACTTCCAGTCAGCATTAGATCATTTTCTAATATTGCTATACTATCGTTAGAGTAAATCATGTTTCTTATCAGATCTTGATTGATTCTGGACAAGTCATGATTACTAAGTTAGTCATGGTCATATCTAATATTGTTATGCCACCTGTTAGCAGTAGATAAATTTTCAAATATTGTTATACTATTGTTAGAGTAAATGATGTTTCTGATAAGATCTTGATTGATTCTGGACAAGTCATGATTACTAAGATAGTCATGGTCAGATCTAGTATTTTTATACTTCCTGTCAGCAATCGATCATTTTCTAATATTGCTATACTATCGTTAGAGTAAATCATGTTTCTTATCAGATCTTGATTGATTCTGGATAAGTCATGATTACTAAGTTAGTCATGGTCAGATCTAATATTGTTATACCACCTGTCAGCAGTAGATAAACTTTCTAATATTGTGATACTATTGTTAGAGTAAATGATGTTTCTGATCAGATCTTGATTGATTCTGGACAAGTCATGATTACTAAGCTAGTCATGGTCGGATCTAGTATTGTTATACTTCCTGTCAGTAATAGATCATTTTCTAATATTGCTATCTTATCGTTAGAGTAAATCATGTTTCTTATTAGATCTTGATTGATTCTGGACAAGTCATGATTACTAAGCTAGTCATGGTCAGATCTAATATTGTTGTACCACCTGTCAGCAGTAGATAAATTTTCTAATATTATGATACTATTGTTAGAGTAAATGATGTTTCTGATCAGATCTTGATTGATTCTGGACAAGTCATGATTACTAAGCTAGTCATGGTCGTATCTAGTATTGTTATACTTCATGTAAGCCATAGATCATTTTCTAATATTGCTATACTATCGTTAGAGTAAATCATGTTTCTTATTAGATCTTGATTGATTCTGTATAAGTTATGATTACTAAGCTAGTCATGGTCAGATCTAATATTGTAATACCACCTGTTAGCAGTAGATAAATTTTCTATTGTTAGAGTAAATGATGTTTCTGGTAAGATCTTGATTGATTCTGGACAAGTAATGATTACTAAGATAGTCATGGTCAGATCTAGTATTTTTACACTTCCTGTCAGCAATAGATCATTTTCTAATATTGCTATACTATCGTTAGAGTAAATCATGTTTCTTATCAGATCTTGATTGATTCTAGACAAGTCATGATTACTAAGCTAGTCATGGTCAGATCTAATATTGTTATACCACCTGTCAGCAGTAGATAAATTTTCTAATATTGTGATACTATTGTTAGAGTAAATGATGTTTCTGATCATATCTTGATTGATTCTAGACAAGTCATAATTAACAAGCTTGTTATGGTCGGATCTAGTATTGTTATACTTCCGGACAGCAATAGATCATTTTCTAATATTTCTATACTATTGTTAGAGTAAATGATGTTTCTGATCAGATCTTGATTGATTCTGGACAAGTCATGATTACTAAGCTAGTCATGGTCAAATCAAATATTGTTATACCACCTGTCAGCAGTAGATAAATTTTCTAATATTGTGATACTATTGTTAGAGTAAATGATTTTTCTGATCAGATTTTGATTGATTCTGGACAAGTCATGATTACTAAGCTAGTCATGGTCGGATCTAGTATTGTTATACTTCCTGTCAGCAATAGATCATTTTCCAATATTGCCATACTATCGTTAGAGTAAATCATGTTTCTTATCAGATCTTGATTGATTCTGGACAAGTCATGATTACTAAGCTAGTCATGGTCAGATCTAATATTGTTGTACCACCTGTCAGCAGTAGATAAATTTTCTAATATTGTGATACTATTGTTAGAGTAAATGATGTTTCTGATCAGATCTTGATTGATTCTGGACAAGTCATGATTACTAAGCTAGTCATGGTCAGATCTAGTATTGTTATACTTCCTGTCAGCAATAGATCATTTTCTAATATTGTTATACTATCGTTAGAGTAAATCATGTTTCTTATCAGATCTTGATTGATTCTGGACAAGTCATGATTACTAAGCTAGTCATGGTCAGATCTAATATTGTTATACCACCTGTCAGCAGTAGATAAATTTTCTAATATTGTGACACTATTGTTAGAGTAAATGATGTTTCTGATCAGATCATGATTGATTCTGGACAAGTCATGATTACTAAGCTAGTCATGGTCAGATCTAGTATTGTTATACTTCCTGTCAGCAATAGATCATTTTCTAATATTGTTATACTATCGTTAGAGTAAATCATGTTTCTTATCAGATCTTGATTGATTCTGGACAAGTCATGATTACTAAGCTAGTCATGGTCAGATCTAATATTGTTATACCACCTGTCAGCAGTAGATAAATTTTCTAATATTGTGATACTATTGTTAGAGTAAATGATGTTTCTGATCAGATCTTGATTGATTCTAGACAAGTCATGATTACTAAGCTAGTCTTGGTCGGATCTAGTAATGTTATACTTCCTGTCAGTAATAGATCATTTTCTAATATTGCTATCTTATCGTTAGAGTAAATCATGTTTCTGATCAGATTTTGATTGATTCTGGACAAGTCATGATTACTAAGCTAGTCATGGTCGGATCTAGTATTGTTATACTTCCTGTCAGCAATAGATCATTTTCCAATATTGCCATACTATCGTTAGAGTAAATCATGTTTCTTATCAGATCTTGATTGATTCTGGACAAGTCATGATTACTAAGCTAGTCATGGTCGGATCTAGTATTGTTATACTTCCTGTCAGCAATAGATCATTTTCCAATATTGCCATACTATCGTTAGAGTAAATCATGTTTCTTATCAGATCTTGATTGATTCTGGACAAGTCATGATTACTAAGCTAGTCATGGTCAGATCTAATATTGTTGTACCACCTGTCAGCAGTAGATAAATTTTCTAATATTGTGATACTATTGTTAGAGTAAATGATGTTTCTGATCAGATCTTGATTGATTCTGGACAAGTCATGATTACTAAGCTAGTCATGGTCAGATCTAGTATTGTTATACTTCCTGTCAGCAATAGATCATTTTCTAATATTGTTATACTATCGTTAGAGTAAATCATGTTTCTTATCAGATCTTGATTGATTCTGGACAAGTCATGATTACTAAGCTAGTCATGGTCAGATCTAATATTGTTGTACCACCTGTCAGCAGTAGATAAATTTTCTAATATTGTGATACTATTGTTAGAGTAAATGATGTTTCTGATCAGATCTTGATTGATTCTGGACAAGTCATGATTACTAAGCTAGTCATGGTCAGATCTAGTATTGTTATACTTCCTGTCAGCAATAGATCATTTTCTAATATTGTTATACTATCGTTAGAGTAAATCATGTTTCTTATCAGATCTTGTTTGATTCTGGACAAGTCATGATTACTAAGCTAGTCATGGTCAGATCTAATATTGTTATACCACCTGTCAGCAGTAGATAAATTTTCTAATATTGTGATACTATTGTTAGAGTAAATGATGTTTCTGATCAGATCTTGATTGATTCTAGACAAGTCATGATTACTAAGCTAGTCTTGGTCGGATCTAGTAATGTTATACTTCCTGTCAGTAATAGATCATTTTTCTAATATTGCTATCTTATCGTTAGAGTAAATCATGTTTCTTATCAGATCTTGATTGATTCTGGACAAGTCATGATTACTAAGCTAGTCATGGTCAGATCTAATATTGTTATACCACCTGTCAGCAGTAGATAAATTTTCTTATATTGTGATACTATTGTTAGTGTAAATGATGTTTCTGATCAGATCTTGATTGATTCTGGACAAGTCATGATTACTAAGCTAATCTTGGTCGGATCTAGTATTGTTATACTTCCTGTCAGTAATAGATCATTTTCTAATATTGCTATCTTAAAGTTAGAGTAAATCACGTTTCTTATCAGATCTTGATTGATTCTGGACAAGTCATGATTACTAAGCTAGTCATGGTCAGATCTAATATTGTTGTAGCACCTGTCAGCAGTAGATCAATTTTATAATATTATGATACTATTGTTAGAGTAAATGATGTTTCTGATAAGATTTTGATTGATTCTGGACAAGTCATGATTACTAAGCTAGTCATGGTCAGATCTAATATTGTTATACCACCTGTCAGCAGTAGATAAATTTTCTAATATTGTGATACTATTGTTAGAGTAAATAATGTCTCTGATCAGGTCTTGATTGATTCTTGACAAGTCATGATTACTAAGCTAGTCATGGTCAGATCTAATATTGTTATACCACCTGTCAGCAGTAGATAAATTTTCTAATATTGTGATACTATTGTTAGAGTAAATGATGTTTCTGATCAGATCTTGATTGATTCTGGACAAGTCATAATTAATAAGCTAGTCATGGTCGGATCTAGTATTGTTATACTTCCTGTCAGCAGTAGATCATTTTCTAATATTGCTATACTATCGTTAGAGTAAATCATGTTTCTTATCAGATCTTGATTGATTCTGGACAAGTCATGATTACTAAGCTAGTCATGGTCAGATCTTATATTGTTATACCACCTGTCAGCAGAAGATAAATTTTCTAATATTGTGATACTATTGTTAGAGTAAATGATGTTTCTGATCAGATCTTGATTAATTCTGGACAAGTCATGATTACTAAGCTAGTCATGGTCGGATCTAGTATTGTTATACTTCCAGTCAGCAATAGATCATTTTCTAATATTGCTATACTATTGTTAGAGTAAATCATGTTTCTTATCAGATCTTGATTGATTCTGGACAAGTCATGATTACTAAGCTAGTCATGGTCAGATCTAATATTGTTGTACCACCTGTCAGCAGTAGATAAATTTTCTAATATTGTGATACTATTGTTAGAGTAAATGATGTTTATGATCAGATCTTGATTGATTCTGGACAAGTCATGATTACTAAGCTAGTCACAGTCTTATCTAGTATTGTTATACTTCCTGTCAGCAATAGATCATTTTCTAATATTGCTATACTATCGTTAGAGTAAATCATGTTTCTTATCAGATCTTGATTTATTCTGGACAAGTCATGATTACTAAGCTAGTCATGGTCATATCTAATATTGTTATGCCACCTGTTAGCAGTAGATAAATTTTCAAATATTGTTATACTATTGTAAGAGTAAATGATGTTTCTGATAAGATCTTGATTGATTCTGGACAAGTCATTATTACTAAGATAGTCATGGTCAGATCTAGTATTTTTATACTTCCTGTCAGCAATCGATCATTTTCTAATATTGCTATACTATCGTTAGAGTAAATCATGTTTCTTATCAGATCTTGATTGATTCTGGACAAGTCATGATTACTAAGCTAGTCATGGTCAGATCTAATATTGTTATTCCACCTGTCAGCAGTAGATAAATTTTCTAATATTGTGATACTATTGTTAGAGTAAATGATGTTTTTGATCAGATTTTGATTGATTCTGGACAAGTCATGATTACTAAGCTAGTCATGGTCGGATCTAGTATTGTTATACTTCCTGTCAGTAATAGATCATTTTCTAATATTGCTATCTTATCGTTAGAGTAAATCATGTTTCTTATCAGATCTTGATTGATTCTGGACAAATCATGATTACTAAGCTAGTCATGGTCAGATCTAATATTGTTGTACCACCTGTCAGCAGTAGATAAATTTTCTAATATTATGATACTATTGTTAGAGTAAATGATGTTTCTGATCAGATCTTGATTGATTCTGGACAAGTCATGATTACTAAGCTAGTCATGGTCGTATCTAGTATTGTTATACTTCCTGTCAGTAATAGATCATTTTCTAATATTGCTATCTTATCGTTAGAGTAAATCATGTTTCTTATCAGATCTTGATTGATTCTGGACAAATCATGATTACTAAGCTAGTCATGGTCAGATCTAATATTGTTGTACCACCTGTCAGCAGTAGATAAATTTTCTAATATTATGATACTATTGTTAGAGTAAATGATGTTTCTGATCAGATCTTGATTGATTCTGGACAAGTCATGATTACTAAGCTAGTCATGGTCGTATCTAGTATTGTTATACGTCCTGTAAGCCATAGATCATTTTCTAATATTGCTATACTATCGTTAGAGTAAATCATGTTTCTTATTAGATCTTGATTGATTCTGTACAAGTTATAATTACTAAGCTAGTCATGGTCAGATCGAATATTGTAATACCACCTGTTAGCAGTAGATAAATTTTCTAATATTGTTATACTATTGTTAGAGTAAATGATGTTTCTGGTAAGATCTTGATTGATTCTGGACAAGTCATGATTACTAAGATAGTCATGGTCAGATCTAGTATTTTTACACATCCTGTCAGCAATAGATCATTTTCTAATATTGCTATACTATCGTTAGAGTAAATCATGTTTCTTATCAGATCTTGATTGATTCTAGACAAGTCATGATTACTAAGCTAGTCATGGTCAGATCTAATATTGTTATACCACCTGTCAGCAGTAGATAAATTTTCTAATATTGTGATACTATTGTTAGAGTAAATGATGTTTCTGATCATATCTTGATTGATTCTAGACAAGTCATGATTACTAAGCTAGTCATGGTCGGATCTAGTATTGTTATACTTCCTGTCAGTAATAGATCATTTTCTAATATTGCTATCTTATCGTTATAGTAAATCATGTTTCTTATCAGATCTTGATTGATTCTGGACAAGTCATGATTACTAAGCTAGTCATGGTCAGATCTAATATTGTTGTACCACCTGTTAGCAGTAGATAAATTTTCTAATATTATGATACTATTGTTAGAGTAAATGATGTTTCTGATCAGATCTTGATTGATTCTGGACAAGTCATGATTACTAAGCTAGTCATGGTCGTATCTAGTATTGTTATACTTCCTGTAAGCCATAGATCATTTTCTAATATTGCTATACTATCGTTAGAGTAAATCATGTTTCTTATTAGATCTTGATTGATTCTGTACAAGTTATAATTACTAAGCTAGTCATGGTCAGATCGAATATTGTAATACCACCTGTTAGCAGTAGATAAATTTTCTAATATTGTTATACTATTGTTAGAGTAAATGATGTTTCTGGTAAGATCTTGATTGATTCTGGACAAGTCATGATTACTAAGATAGTCATGGTCAGATCTAGTATTTTTACACATCCTGTCAGCAATAGATCATTTTCTAATATTGCTATACTATCGTTAGAGTAAATCATGTTTCTTATCAGATCTTGATTGATTCTAGACAAGTCATGATTACTAAGCTAGTCATGGTCAGATCTAATATTGTTATACCACCTGTCAGCAGTAGATAAATTTTCTAATATTGTGATACTATTGTTAGAGTAAATGATGTTTCTGATCATATCTTGATTGATTCTAGACAAGTCATGATTACTAAGCTAGTCATGGTCAGATCTAGTATTGTTATACTTCCTGTCAGTAATAGATCATTTTCTAATATTGCTATCTTATCGTTAGAGTAAATCATGTTTCTTATCAGATCTTGATTGATTCTGGACAAGTCATGATTACTAAGCTAGTCATGGTCAGATCTAATATTGTTGTACCACCTGTTAGCAGTAGATAAATTTTCTAATATTATGATACTATTGTTAGAGTAAATGATGTTTCTGATCAGATCTTGATTGATTCTGGACAAGTCATGATTACTAAGCTAGTCATGGTCGTATCTAGTATTGTTATACTTCCTGTAAGCCATAGATCATTTTCTAATATTGCTATACTATCGTTAGAGTAAATCATGTTTCTTATTAGATCTTGATTGATTCTGTACAAGTTATGATTACTAAGCTAGTCATGGTCAGATCTAATATTGTTATACCACCTGTTAGCAGTAGATAAATTTTCTAATATTGGTATACTATTGTTAGAGTAAATGATGTTTCTGGTAAGATCTTGATTGATTCTGGACAAGTCATGATTACTAAGATAGTCATGGTCAGATCTAGTAATTTTACACTTAATGTCAGCAATAGATCATTTTCTAATATTGCTATACTATCGTTAGAGTAAATCATGTTTCTTATCAGATCTTGATTGATTCTGGACAAGTCATGATTACTAAGCTAGTCATGGTCAGATATAATATTGTTGTACCACCTGTCAGCAGTAGATAAATTTTCTAATATTGTGATACTATTGTTAGGGTAAATGATGTTTCTGATCAGATCTTGATTAATTCTAGACAAGTCATGATTACTAAGCTAGTCATGGTCAGATCTAGTATTGTTATACTTCCTGTCAGCAATAGATCATTTTCTAATATTGTTATACTATCGTTAGAGTAAATCATGTTTCTTATCAGATCTTGATTGATTCTGGACAAGTCATGATTACTAAGCTAGTCATGGTCAGATCTAATATTGTTATACCACCTGTCAGCAGTAGATAAATTTTCTAATATTATGACACTATTGTTAGAGTAAATGATATTTCTGATCAGATCATGATTGATTCTGGACAAGTCATGATTACTAAGCTTGTCATGGTCAGATCTAGTATTGTTATACTTCCTGTCAGCAATAGATCATTTTGTAATATTGTTATCCTATCATTAGAGTAAATCAGGTTTCTTATCAGATCTTGATTGATTCTGGACAAGTCATGATTACTAAGCTAGTCATGGTCGTATCTAGTATTGTTATACTTCCTGTAAGCCGTAGATCATTTTCTAATATTGCTATACTATCGTTAGAGTAAATCATGTTTCTATTCAGATCTTGATTGATTCTGGACAAGTCATGATTACTAAGCTAGTCATGGTCAGATCTAATATTGTTGTACCACCTGTCAGCAGTAGATAAATTTTCTAATATTGTGATACTATTGTTAGAGTAAATGATGTTTCTGATCAGATCTTGATTGATTCTGGACAAGTCATGATTACTAAGATAGTCATGGTCAGATCTAGTATTTTTACACTTCCTGTCAGCAATAGATCATTTTCTAATATTGCTATACTATCGTTAGAGTAAATCATGTTTCTTATCAGATCTTGATTGATTCTGGATAAGTCATGATTACTAAGCTAGTCATGGTCAGATCTAATATTGTTATACCACCTGTCAGCAGTAGTTAAATTTTCTAATATTGTGATACTATTGTTAGAGTAAATGATGTTTCTGATCAGATCTTGATTAATTCTAGACAAGTCATGATTACTAAGCTAGTCATGGTCAGATCTAGTATTGTTATACTTCCTTTAAGCAATAGATCATTTTCTAATATTGCCATACTATCGTTAGAGTAAATCATGTTTCTATTCAGATCTTGATTGATTCTGGACAAGTCATGATTACTAAGCTAGTCATGGTCAGATCTAATATTGTTGTACCACCTGTCAGCAGTAGATAAATTTTCTAATATTGTGATACTATTGTTAGAGTAAATGATGTTTCTGATCAGATCTTGATTGATTCTGGACAAGTCATGATTACTAAGATAGTCATGGTCAGATCTAGTATTTTTACACTTCCTGTCAGCAATATATCATTTTCTAATATTGCTATACTATCGTTAGAGTAAATCATGTTTCTTATCAGATCTTGATTGATTCTGGATAAGTCATGATTACTAAGCTAGTCATGGTCAGATCTAATATTGTTATACCACCTGTCAGCAGTAGATAAATTTTCTAATATTGTGATACTATTGTTAGAGTAAATGATGTTTATGATCAGATCTTGATTGATTCTGGACAAGTCATGATTACTAAGCTAGTCACGGTCTGATCTAGTATTGTTATACTTCCTGTCAGCAATAGATCATTTTCTAATATTGCCATACTATCGTTAGAGTAAATGATGTTTCTGATCAGATCTTGATTGATTCAGGACAAGTCATGATTACTAAGCTAGTCATGGTCGTATCTAGTATTGTTATACTTCTTGTAAGCCATAGATCATTTTCTAATATTGCTATACTATCGTTAGAGTAAATCATGTTTCTTATTAGATCTTGATTGATTCTGTACAAGTTATGATTACTAACCTAGTAATGGTCAGATCTAATATTGTTATACCACCTGTTAGCAGTAGATAAATTTTCTAATATTGTTATACTATTGTTAGAGTAAATGATGTTTCTGGTAAGATCTTGATTGATTCTGGACAAGTTATGATTACTAAGATAGTCATGGTCAGATCTAGTATTTTTACACTTCCTGTCAGCAATAGATCATTTTCTAATATTGCTATACTATCGTTAGAGTAAATCATGTTTCTTATCAGATCTTGATTGATTCTGGACAAGTCATGATTACTAAGCTAGTCATGGTCAGATCTAATATTGTTGTACCACCTGTCAGCAGTAGATAAATTTTCTAATATTTATATACTATTGTTAGAGTAAATGATGTTTCTGATAAGATCTTGATTGATTCTGGACAAGTCATGATTACTAAGCTAGTCTTGGTCTGATCTAGTATTGTTATACTTCCTGTCAGTAATAGATCATTTTCTAATATTGCTATCTTATCGTTATAGTAAATCATGTTTCTTATCAGATCTTGATTGATTCTGGACAAGTGATGATTACTAAGCTAGTCATGGTCAGATCTAATATTGTTATACCACCTGTCAGCAGTAGATAAATTTTCTAATATTGTGACACTATTGTTAGAGTAAATGATGTTTCTGATCAGATCATGATTGATTCTGGACAAGTCATGATTACTAAGCTTGTCATGGTCAGATCTAGTATTGTTATACTTCCTGTCAGCAATGGATCATTTTCTAATATTGTTATCCTATCATTAGAGTAAATCAGGTTTCTTATCAGATCTTGATTGATTCTGGACAAGTCATGATTACTAAGCTAGTCATGGTCAGATCTAATATTGTTATACCACCTATCAGCAGTAGATAAATTTTCTAATATTATGATACTATTGTTAGAGTAAATGATGTTTCTGATCAGATCTTGATTGAATCTGGACAAGTCATGATTACTAAGCTAGACATGGCCAGATCTAGTATTGTTATTCTTCCTGTCATCAATAGATCATTTTCTAATATTGCTATACTATCGTTATAGTAAATCATGTTTCTTATTAGATCTTGATTGATTCTGGACAAGTCATGATTACTAAGTTAGTCATGGTCAGATCTAATATTGTTATACCACCTGTCAGCGGTAGATAAATTTTCTAATATTATGATACTATTGTTAAGAGTAAATGATGTTTCTGATCAGATCTTTATTTATTCTGGACAAGTCGTGATTACTAAGTTAGTCATGGCCAGATCTAATATTGTTATATTTACTGTCAAAAATAGATCATTCTCTAATATTGTTACACTATTTTTAGAGTAAATCATGTTTCTTATCAGATCTTGATTGATTCTGGACAAGTCATGATTACTAAGCTAGTCATGGTCAGATCTAATATTGTTATACTTCCTGTCAACAATGGTTCATTTTCTAATATTGTTATACTATCGTTAGGGTCAATCATGTTTCTTATCAGATCTTGATTGATTATGGACAAGTCATGATTACTAGGCTAGTTATGGTCAGATCTAATATTGTTATACCACCTGTCAGCAGTAGATAAATTTTCTAATATTGTGATACTATTGTTAGAGTAAATGAAGTTTCTGATAAGATCTTGATTGATTCTGGACAAGTCATGATTACTAAGCTAGTCATGGTCAGATCTAGTATTGTTATACTTCCTGTCAGCAATAGATCATTTTCTAATATTGCTATACTATCGTTATAGTAAATAATGTTTCTTATTAGATCTTGATTGATTCTGGACAGGTCATGATTACTAAGTTAGTCATGGTCAGATCTAATATTGTTATACCACCTGTCAGCGGTAGATAAATTTTCTAATATTATGATACTATTGTTAAGAGTAAATGATGTTTCTGATCAGATCTTTATTTATTCTGGACAAGTCGTGATTACTAAGCTAGTCATGGCCAGACCTAATATTGTTATACTTACTGTCAGAAATAGATCATTCTCTAATATTGTTACACTATTTTTAGAGTAAATCATGTTTCTTATAAGATCTTGATTGATTCTGGACAAGTCATGATTACTAAGCTAGTCATGGTCAGATCTAATATTGTTATACTTCCTGTCAACAATGGTTCATTTTCTAATATTGTTATACTATCGTTAGGGTCAATCATGTTTCTTATCAGATCTTGATTGATTATGGACAAGTCATGATTACTAGGCTAGTCATGGTCAGATCTAATATTGTTATACCTCCTGTCAGCAGTAGATAAATTTTCTAATATTGTGATACTATTGTTAGAGTAAATGATGTTTCTGATCAGATCTTGATTGATTCTGGACAAGTCATAATTAATAAGCTAGTCATGGTCGGATCTAGTATTGTTATACTTCCTGTCAGCAGTAGATCATTTTCTAATATTGCTATACTATCATTAGAGTAAATCATGTTTCTTATCAGATCTTGATTGATTCTGGACAAGTCATGATTACTAAGCTAGTCATGGTCAGATCTTATATTGTTATACCACCTGTCAGCAGTAGATAAATTTTCTAATATTGTGATACTATTGTTAGAGTAAATGATGTTTCTGATCAGATCTTGATTAATTCTGGACAAGTCATGATTACTAAGCTAGTCATGGTCGGATCTAGTATTGTTATACTTCCAGTCAGCAATAGATCATTTTCTAATATTACTATACTATTGTTAGAGTAAATCATGTTTCTTATCAGATCTTTATTGATTCTGGACAAGTCATGATTACTAAGCTAGTCATGGTCAGATCTAATATTGTTATACCACCTGTCAGCAGTAGATAAATTTTCTAATATTGTGATACTATTGTTAGAGTAAATGATGTTTCTGATCAGATCTTGATTAATTCTGGACAAGTCATGATTACTAAGCTAGTCATGGTCGGATCTAGTATTGTTATACTTCCAGTCAGCAATAGATCATTTTCTAATATTGCTATACTATTGTTAGAGTAAATCATGTTTCTTATCAGATCTTTATTGATTCTGGACAAGTCATGATTACTAAGCTAGTCATGGTCAGATCTTATATTGTTATACCACCTGTCAGCAGTAGATAAATTTTCTAATATTGTGATACTATTGTTAGAGTAAATGATGTTTCTGATCAGATCTTGATTGATTCTGGACAAGTCATAATTAATAAGCTAGTCATGGTCGTATCTAGTATTGTTATACTTCCTGTCAGCAGTAGATCATTTTCTAATGTTGCTATACTATCATTAGAGTAAATCATGTTTCTTATCAGATCTTGATTGATTCTGGACAAGTCATGATTACTAAGCTAGTCATGGTCAGATCTTATATTGTTATACCACCTGTCAGCAGTAGATAAATTTTCTAATATTGTGATACTATTGTTAGAGTAAATGATGTTTCTGATCAGATCTTGATTAATTCTGGACAAGTCATGATTAGTAAGCTAGTCATGGTTGGATCTAGTATTGTTATACTTCCAGTCAGCAATAGATCATTTTCTAATATTGCTATACTATTGTTAGAGTAAATCATGTTTCTTATCAGATCTTTATTGATTCTGGACAAGTCATGATTACTAAGCTAGTCATAGTCAGATCTTATATTGTTATACCACCTGTCAGCAGTAGATAAATTTTCTAATATTGTGATACTATTGTTAGAGTAAATGATGTTTCTGATCAGATCTTGATTAATTCTGGACAAGTCATGATTACTAAGCTAGTCATGGTCGGATCTAGTATTGTTATACTTCCAGTCAGCAATAGATCATTTTCTAATATTGCTATACTATTGTTAGAGTAAATCATGTTTCTTATCAGATCTTTATTGATTCTGGACAAGTCATGATTACTAAGCTAGTCATGGTCAGATCTTATATTGTTATACCACCTGTCAGCAGTAGATAAATTTTCTAATATTGTGATACTATTGTTAGAGTAAATGATGTTTCTGATCAGATCTTGATTGATTCTGGACAAGTCATAATTAATAAGCTAGTCATTGTCGGATCTAGTATTGTTATACTTCCTGTCAGCAGTAGATCATTTTCTAATATTGCTATACTATTGTTAGAGTAAATCATGTTTCTTATCAGATCTTTATTGATTCTGGACAAGTCATGATTACTAAGCTAGTCATGGTCAGATCTTATATTGTTATACCACCTGTCAGCAGTAGATAAATTTTCTAATATTGTGATACTATTGTTAGAGTAAATGAAGTTTCTGATAAGATCTTGATTGATTCTGGACAAGTCATGATTACTAAGCTAGTCATGGTCAGATCTAGTATTGTTATACTTCCTGTCAGCAATAGATCATTTTCTAATATTGCTATACTATCGTTATAGTAAATCATGTTTCTTATTAGATCTTGATTGATTCTGGACAGGTCATGATTACTAAGTTAGTCATGGTCAGATCTAATATTGTTATACCACCTGTCAGCGGTAGATAAATTTTCTAATATTATGATACTATTGTTAAGAGTAAATGATATTTCTGATCAGATCTTGATTAAATCTGGACAGGGTATGATTACTAAGCTAGTCATGGTCGGATCTAGTATTGTTATACTTCCAGTCAGCAATAGATCATTTTCTAATATTGCTATACTATTGTTAGAGTAAATCATGTTTCTTATCAGATCTTGATTGATTCTGGACAAGTCATGATTACTAAGCTAGTCATGGTTAGATCTAATATTGTTGTACCACCTGTCAGCAGTAGATAAATTTTCTAATATTGTGATACTATTGAGAGTAAATGATGTTTATGATCAGATCTTGATTGATTCTGGACAAGTCATGATTACTAAGCTAGTCACGGTCAGATCTAGTATTGTTATACTTCCTGTCAGGAATAGATCATTTTCTAATATTGCTATACTATCGTTAGAGTAAATCATGTTTCTTATCAGATCTTGATTGATTATGGAAAAGTCATGATTACTAAGCTAGTCATGGTCATATCTAATATTGTTATACCACCCGGTAACAGTAGATAAATTTTCTAATATTGTTATACTATTGTTAGAGTAAATGATGTTTCTGGTAAGATCTTGATTGATTCTGGACAAGTCATTATTACTAAGATAGTCATGGTCAGATCTAGTATTGTTATACTTCCTGTCCGCAATAGATCATTTTCTAATATTGCTATACTATCGTTAGAGTAAATCATGTTTCTTATCAGATCTTGATTGATTCTGGACAAGTCATGATTACTAAGCTAGTCATGGTCAGATCTAATATTGTTGTACCACCTGTCAGCAGTAATTAAATTTTCTAATATTGTGATACTATTGAGAGTAAATGATGTTTATGATCAGATCTTGATTGATTATGGACAAGTCATGATTACTAAGCTAGTCATGGTCAGATCTAGTATTGTTATACTTCCTGTCAGCAATAGATCATTTTCTAATATTGCTATACTATCGTTAGAGTAAATCATGTTTCTTATCAGATCTTGATTGATTCTGGACAAATCATGATTACTAAGCTAGTCATGGTCAGATCTAATATTGTTATACCACCTGTCAGCAGTAGATAAATTTTCTAATATTGTGATACTATTGTTAGAGTAAATGATGTTTCTGATCATATCTTGATTGATTCTAGACAAGTCATAATTAACAAGCTAGTTATGGTCGGATCTAGTATTGTTATACTTCCGGACCGCAATAGATCATTTTCTAATATTGCTATACTATTGTTAGAGTAAATCATGTTTCTTATCAGATCTTGATTGATTCTGGACAAGTCATGATTACTAAGCTTGTCATGGTCAAATCAAATATTGTTATACCACCTGTCAGTAGTAGATAAATTTTCTAATATTGTGATACTATTGTTAGAGTAAATGATTTTTCTGATCAGATCTTGATTAATTCTGGACAAGGTATGATTACTAAGCTAGTCATGCTCGGATCTAGTATTGTTATACTTCCAGTCAGCAATAGATCACTTTCTAGTATTGCTATACTATTGTTAGAGTAAATCATGTTTCTTATCAGATCTTGATTGATTCTGGACAAGTCATGATTACTAAGCTAGTCATGGTCAGATCTAATATTGTTGTACCACCTGTCAGCAGTAGATAAATTTTCTAATATTGTGATACTATTGAGAGTAAATGATTTTTATGATCAGATCTTGATTGATTCTGGACAAGTCATGATTACTAAGCTAGTCACGGTCAGATCTAGTATTGTTATACTTCCTGTCAGCAATAGATCATTTTCTAATATTGCTATACTATTGTTAGAGTAAATCATGTTTCTTATCAGATCTTTATTGATTCTGGACAAGTCATGATTACTAAGCTAGTCATGGTCAGATCTAATATTGTTGTACCACCTGTCAGCAGTAGATAAATTTTCTAATATTGTGATACTATTGTTAGAGTAAATGATGTTTCTGATCAGATCTTGATTGATTCTGGACAAGTCATGATTACTAAGCTAGTCTAGGTTGGATCTAGTATTGTTATACTTCCTGTCAGTAATAGATCATTTTCTAATATTTCTATCTTATCGTTAGAGTAAATCATGTTTCTTATCAGATCTTGATTGATTCTGGACAAGTCATGATTACTAAGCTAGTCATGGTCAGATCTAATATTGTTGTAGCACCTGTCAGCAGTAGATAAATTTTCTAATATTATGATACTATTGTTAGAGTAAATGATGTTTCTGATCAGATCTTGATTGATTCAGGACAAGTCATGATTACAAAGATAGTCACGGTCAGATCTAGTATTGTTATACTTCCTGTCAGCAATAGATCATTTTCTAATATTGCTATACTATCGTTAGAGTAAATCATGTTTCTTATCAGATCTTGATTGATTCTGGACAAGTCATGATTACTAAGCTAGTCATGGTCAGATCTAATATTCTTATACCACCTGTCAGCAGTAGATAAATTTTCTAATATTGTGATACTATTGTTAGAGTAAATGATGTTTCTGATCATATCTTGATTGATTCTAGACAAGTCATAATTAATAAGCTAGTTATGGTCGGATCTAGTATTGTTATACTTCCGGACAGCAATAGATCATTTTCTAATATTGCTATACTATTGTTAGAGTAAATCATGTTTCTTATCAGATCTTGATTGATTCTGGACAAGTCATGATTACTAAGCTAGTCATGGTCAAATGAAATATTGTTATACCACCTGTCAGCAGTAGATAAATTTTCTAATATTGTGATACTATTGTTAGAGTAAATGATGTTTCTGATCAGATCTGGATTGATTCTGGACAAGTCATAATTAATAAGCTAGTCATGGTCGGATCTAGTATTGTTATGCTTCCTGTCAGCAATAGATCATTTTCTAATATTGCTATACTATCGTTAGAGTAATTCATGTTTCTTATCAGATCTTGATTGATTCTGGACAAATCACGATTACTAAGCTAGTCATGGTCAGATCTAATATTGTTATACCACCTGTCAGCAGTAGATAAATTTTCTAATATTGTGATACTATTGTTAGAGTAAATGATGTTTCTCATCAGATCTTGATTGATTCTGGACAAGTCATGATTACTAAGCTAATTATGGTCAGATCTAGCATTGTTATACTTCCTGTCAGAAATAGATCATTTTCTAATATTGCTGTACTATAGTTAGAGTAAATCATGTTTCTTATCAGATCTTGATTGATTCTGGACAAGTCATGAATACTAAGCAAGTCATGGTCAGATCTAATATTGTTATACCACCTGTCAGCAGTAGATACATTTTCTAATATTGTGATACTATTGTTAGAGTAAATAATGTCTATGATCAGGTCTTGATTGATTCTTGACAAGTCATGATTACTAAGCTAGTCATGGTCGGATCTAGTATTGTTATGCTTCCTGTCAGCAATAGATCATTTTCTAATATTGCTATACTATCGTTAGAGTAAATCATGTTTCTTATCAGCTCTTGATTGATTCTGGACAAATCATGATTACTAAGCTAGTCATGGTCAGATCTAATATTTTTATACCACCTGTCAGCAGTAGATAAATTTTCTAATATTGTGATACTATTGTTAGAGTAAATGATGTTTCTCATCAGATCTTGATTGATTCTGGACAAGTCATGATTACTAAGCTAGTCATGGTCAGATCTAGCATTGTTATACTTCCTGTCAGAAATAGATCATTTTCTAATATTGCTGTACTATAGTTAGAGTAAATCATGTTTCTTATCAGATCTTGATTGATTCTGGACAAGTCATGATTACTAAGCTAGTCATGGTCAGATCTAATATTGTTATACCACCTGTCAGCAGTAGATAAATTTTCTAATATTGTGATACTATTGTTAGAGTAAATGATGTTTCTGATCAGATCTTGATTGATTCTGGACAAGTCATGATTACTAAGCTAGTCTTGGTCGGATCTAGTATTGTTATACTTCCTGTCAGTAATAGATCATTTTCTAATATTGCTATCTTATCGTTAGAGTAAATGATGTTTCTCATCAGATCTTGATTGATTCTGGACAAGTCACGATTACTAAGCTAGTCATGGTCAGATCTAGCATTGTTATACTTCCTGTCAGAAGTAGATCATTTTCTAATATTGCTGTACTATAGTTAGAGTAAATCATGTTTCTTATCAGATCTTGATTGATTCTGGACAAGTCATGATTACTAAGCTAGTCATGGTCAGATCTAATATTGTTATACCACCTGTCAGCAGTAGATAAATTTTCTAATATTGTGATACTATTGTTAGAGTAAATAATGTCTCTGATCAGGTCTTGATTGATTCTTGACAAGTCATGATTACTAAGCTAGTCATGGTCAGATCTAATATTGTTATACCACCTGTCAGCAGTAGATAAATTTTCTAATATTGTGATACTATTGTTAGAGTAAATGATGTTTATGATCAGATCTTGATTGATTCTGGACAAGTCATGATTACTAAGCTAGTCACGGTCAGATCTAGTATTGTTATACTTCCAATCAGCAATAGATCATTTTCTAATATTGCTATACTATCGTTAGAGTAAATCATGTTTCTTATCAGATCTTGATTGATTCTGGACAAGTCATGATTACTAAGCTAGTCATGGTCATATCTAATATTGTTATACCACCTGTTAGCAGTAGATAAATTTTCTAATATTGTTATACTATTGTTAGAGTAAATGATGTTTCTGATAAGATCTTGATTGATTCTGGACAAGTCACGATTACTAAGATAGTCATGGTCAGATCTAGTATTTTTTTACTTCCTATAAGCAATCGATCATTTTCTAATATTGCTATACTATCGTTAGAGTAAATCATGTTTCTTATCAGATCTTGATTGATTCTGGATAAGTCATGATTACTAAGCTAGTCATGGTCAGATCTAATATTGTTATACCACCTGTCAGCAGTAGATAAATTTTCTAATATTGTGATACTATTGTTAGAGTAAATGATATTTCTGATCAGATTTTGATTGATTCTGGACAAGTCATGATTACTAAGCTAGTCTTGGTCGGATCTAGTATTGTTATACTTCCTGTCAGTAATAGATCATTTTCTAATATTGGTTTCTTATCGTTAGAGTAAATCATGTTTCTTATCAGATTTTGATTGATTCTGGACAAGTCATGATTACTAAGATAGTCATGGTCAGATCTAATATTATTATACTTCCTGTCAACAATGGTTCATTTTCTAATATTGTTATACTATCGTTAGGGTCAATCATGTTTCTTATCAGATCTTGATTGATTATGGACAAGTCATGATTACTAGGCTAGTCATGGTCAGATCTAATATTGTTATACCACCTATCAGCAGTAGATAAATTTTCTAATATTGTGATACTATTGTTAGAGTAAATGATGTTTCTGATCAGATCTGGATTGATTCTGGACAAGTCATAATTAATAAGCTAGTCATGGTCGGATCTAGTATTGTTATACTTCCTGTCAGCAGTAGATCATTTTCTAATATTGCTATACTATCGTTAGAGTAAATCATGTTTCTTATCAGATCTTGATTGATTCTGGACAAATCATGATTACTAAGCTAGTCATGGTCAGATCTTATATTGTTATACCACCTGTCAGCAGTAGATAAATTTTCTAATATTGTGATACTATTGTTAGAGTAAATGATGTTTCTGATCAGATCTTGATTAATTCTGGACAAGTCATGATTACTACGCTAGTCATGGTCGGATCTAGTATTGTTATACTTCCAGTCAGCAATAGATCATTTTCTAATATTGCTATACTATCGTTAGAGTAAATCATGTTTCTTATCAGATCTTGATTGATTCTGGACAAGTCATGATTACTAAGCTAGTCATGGTCAGATCTAATATTGTTGTACCACCTGTCAGCAGTAGATAAATTTTCTAATATTGTGATACTATTGTTAGAGTAAATTATGTTTCTGATCAGATCTTGATTGATTCTGGACAAGTCATGATTACTAAGCTAGTCACGGTCAGATCTAGTATTGTTATACTTCCTGTCAGGAATAGATAATTTTCTAATATTGTTATACTATCGTTAGAGTAAATCATGTTTCTTATCAGATCTTGATTGATTCTGGACAAGTCATGATTACTAAGCTAGTCATGGTCAGATCTAATATTGTTGTAGCACCTGTCAGCAGTAGATAAATTTTCTAATATTATGATACTATTGTTAGAGTAAATGATGTTTCTGATCAGATCTTGATTGATTCTGGACAAGTCATGATTACTAAGTTAGTCACGGTCAGATCTAGTATTGTTATACTTCCTGTCAGCAATAGATCATTTTCTAACATTGCTATACTATCGTTAGAGTAAATCATGTTTCTTATCAGATCTTGATTGATTCTGGACAAGTCATGATTACTAAGCTAGTCATGGTCAGATCTAATATTGTTATACCACCTGTCAGCAGTAGATAAATTTTCTAATATTGTGATACTATTGTTAGAGTAAATGATGTTGCTGATCATATCTTGATTGATTCTAGACAAGTCATAATTAATAAGCTAGTTATTGTCGGATCTAGTATTGTCATACTTCCGGATAGCAATAGATCATTTTCTAATATTGCTATACTATTGTTAGAGTAAATCATGTTTCTTATCAGATCTTGATTGATTCTGGACAAGTCATGATTACTAAGCTAGTCATGGTCAAATCAAATATTGTTATACCACCTGTCAGCAGTAGATAAATTTTCTAATATTGTGATACTATTGTTAGAGTAAATGATGTTTCTGATAAGATTTTGATTGATTCTGGACAAGTCATGATTACTAAGCTAGTCATGGTCGTATCTAGTATTGTTATACTTCCAGTCAGCAATAGATCATTTTCTAATATTGCTATACTATCGTTAGAGTAAATCATGTTTCTTATCAGATCTTGATTGATTCTGGACAAGTCATGATTACTAAGCTAGTCATGGTCAGATCTAATATTGTTGTACCACCCTTCAACAGTAGATAAATTTTCTAATATTGTGATACTATTGTTAGAGTAAATTATGTTTCTGATCAGATCTTGATTGATTCTGGACAAGTCATGATTACTAAGCTAGTCATGGTCAGATTTAGTATTGTTATACTTCCAGTCAGCAATAGATCATTTTTTAATATTTCTATACTATCGTTAGATTAAATCATGTTTCTTATCAGATCTTGATTGATTCTGGACAAGTCATGATTACTAAGCTAGTCATGGTCAGATCTAATATTGTTATACCACCTGTCAGCAGTAGATAAATTTTCTAATATTGTGATACTATTGTTAGAGTAAATGATGTTTCTGATCAGATCTTGATTGATTCTGGACAAGTCATAATTAATAAGCTAGTCATGGTCGGATCTAGTATTGTTATAATTCCTGTCAGCAGTAGATCATTTTCTAATATTGCTATACTATCGTTAGAGTAAATCATGTTTCTTATCAGATCTTGATTGATTCTGGACAAGTCATGATTACTAAGCTAGTCATGGTCAGATCTTATATTGTTATACCACCTGTCAGTAGTAGATAAATTTTCTAATATTGTGACACTATTGTTAGAGTAAATGATGTTTCTGATCAGATCATGATTGATTCTGGACAAGTCATGATTACTAAGCTAGTCACGGTCAGATCTAGTATTGTTATACTTCCTGTCAGCAATAGATCATTTTCTAATATTGCTATACTATCGTTAGAGTAAATCATGTTTCTTATCAGATCTTGATTGATTCTGGACAAGTCATGATTACTAAGCTAGTCATGGTCAGATCTTATATTGTTATACCACCTGTCAGTAGTAGATAAATTTTCTAATATTGTGACACTATTGTTAGAGTAAATGATGTTTCTGATCAGATCATGATTGATTCTGGACAAGTCATGATTACTAAGCTAGTCATGGTCAGATCTAGTATTGTTATACTTCCAGTCAGCAATAGATCATTTTTTAATATTTCTATACTATCGTTAGATTAAATCATGTTTCTTATCAGATCTTGATTGATTCTGGACAAGTCATGATTACTAAGCTAGTCATGGTCAGATCTAATATTGTTATACCACCTGTCAGCAGTAGATAAATTTTCTAATATTGTGATACTATTGTTAGAGTAAATGATGTTTCTGATCAGATCTTGATTGATTCTGGACAAGTCATAATTAATAAGCTAGTCATGGTCGGATCTAGTATTGTTATAATTCCTGTCAGCAGTAGATCATTTTCTAATATTGCTATACTATCGTTAGAGTAAATCATGTTTCTTATCAGATCTTGATTGATTCTGGACAAGTCATGATTACTAAGCTAGTCATGGTCAGATCTTATATTGTTATACCACCTGTCAGTAGTAGATAAATTTTCTAATATTGTGACACTATTGTTAGAGTAAATGATGTTTCTGATCAGATCATGATTGATTCTGGACAAGTCATGATTACTAAGCTAGTCACGATCAGATCTAGTATTGTTATACTTCCTGTCAGCAATAGATCATTTTCTAATATTGTGATACTATTGTTAGAGTAAATGATGTTTCTCATCAGATCTTGATTGATTCTGGACAAGTCATGATTACTAAGCTAGTTATGGTCAGATCTAGCATTGTTATACTTCCTGTCAGAAATAGATCATTTTCTAATATTGCTGTACTATAGTTAGAGTAAATCATGTTTCTTAACAGATCTTGATTGATTCTGGACAGGTCATGATTACTAAGCTAGTCATGGTCAGATCTAATATTGTTATACCACCTGTCAGCAGTAGATAAATTTTCTAATATTGTGATACTATTGTTAGAGTAAATGATGTTTCTGATCAGATCTGGATTGATTCTGGACAAGTCATAATTAATAAGCTAGTCATGGTCGGATCTAGTATTGTTATACTTCCTGTCAGCAGTAGATCATTTTCTAATATTGCTATACTATCGTTAGAGTAAATCATGTTTCTTATCAGATCTTGATTGATTCTGGACAAGTCATGATTACTAAGCTAGTCATGGTCAGATCTAATATTGTTATACCACCTGTCAGCAGTAGATAAATTTTCTAATATTGTGATACTATTGTTAGAGTAAATGATGTTTCTGATCAGATCTTGATTGATTCTGGACAAGTCATAATTAATAAGCTAGTCATGGTCGGATCTAGTATTGTTATAATTCCTGTCAGCAGTAGATCATTTTCTAATATTGCTATACTATCGTTAGAGTAAATCATGTTTCTTATCAGATCTTGATTGATTCTGGACAAGTCATGATTACTAAGCTAGTCATGGTCAGATCTTATATTGTTATACCACCTGTCAGTAGTAGATAAATTTTCTAATATTGTGACACTATTGTTAGAGTAAATGATGTTTCTGATCAGATCATGATTGATTCTGGACAAGTCATGATTACTAAGCTAGTCACGGTCAGATCTAGTATTGTTATACTTCCTGTCAGCAATAGATCATTTTCTAATATTGCTATACTATCGTTAGAGTAAATCATGTTTCTTATCAGATCTTGATTGATTCTGGACAAGTCATGATTACTAAGCTAGTCATGGTCAGATCTTATATTGTTATACCACCTGTCAGTAGTAGATAAATTTTCTAATATTGTGACACTATTGTTAGAGTAAATGATGTTTCTGATCAGATCATGATTGATTCTGGACAAGTCATGATTACTAAGCTAGTCATGGTCAGATCTAGTATTGTTATACTTCCAGTCAGCAATAGATCATTTTTTAATATTTCTATACTATCGTTAGATTAAATCATGTTTCTTATCAGATCTTGATTGATTCTGGACAAGTCATGATTACTAAGCTAGTCATGGTCAGATCTAATATTGTTATACCACCTGTCAGCAGTAGATAAATTTTCTAATATTGTGATACTATTGTTAGAGTAAATGATGTTTCTGATCAGATCTTGATTGATTCTGGACAAGTCATAATTAATAAGCTAGTCATGGTCGGATCTAGTATTGTTATAATTCCTGTCAGCAGTAGATCATTTTCTAATATTGCTATACTATCGTTAGAGTAAATCATGTTTCTTATCAGATCTTGATTGATTCTGGACAAGTCATGATTACTAAGCTAGTCATGGTCAGATCTTATATTGTTATACCACCTGTCAGTAGTAGATAAATTTTCTAATATTGTGACACTATTGTTAGAGTAAATGATGTTTCTGATCAGATCATGATTGATTCTGGACAAGTCATGATTACTAAGCTAGTCACGATCAGATCTAGTATTGTTATACTTCCTGTCAGCAATAGATCATTTTCTAATATTGTGATACTATTGTTAGAGTAAATGATGTTTCTCATCAGATCTTGATTGATTCTGGACAAGTCATGATTACTAAGCTAGTTATGGTCAGATCTAGCATTGTTATACTTCCTGTCAGAAATAGATCATTTTCTAATATTGCTGTACTATAGTTAGAGTAAATCATGTTTCTTAACAGATCTTGATTGATTCTGGACAGGTCATGATTACTAAGCTAGTCATGGTCAGATCTAATATTGTTATACCACCTGTCAGCAGTAGATAAATTTTCTAATATTGTGATACTATTGTTAGAGTAAATGATGTTTCTGATCAGATCTGGATTGATTCTGGACAAGTCATAATTAATAAGCTAGTCATGGTCGGATCTAGTATTGTTATACTTCCTGTCAGCAGTAGATCATTTTCTAATATTGCTATACTATCGTTAGAGTAAATCATGTTTCTTATCAGATCTTGATTGATTCTGGACAAGTCATGATTACTAAGCTAGTCATGGTCAGATCTTATATTGTTATACCACCTGTCAGCAGTAGATAAATTTTCTAATATTGTGATACTATTGTTAGAGTAAATGATGTTTCTGATCAGATCTTGATTAATTCTGGACAAGTCATGATTACTAAGCTAGTCATGGTCGTATCTAGTATTGTTATACTTCCAGTCAGCAATAGATCATTTTCTAATATTGCTATACTATCGTTAGAGTAAATCATGTTTCTTATCAGATCTTGATTGATTCTGGACAAGTCATGATTACTAAGCTAGTCATGGTCAGATCTAATATTGTTGTACCACCCTTCAACAGTAGATAAATTTTCTAATATTGTGATACTATTGTTAGAGTAAATTATGTTTCTGATCAGATCTTGATTGATTCTGGACAAGTCATGATTACTAAGCTAGTCACGGTCAGATCTAGTATTGTTATACTTCCTGTCAGGAATAGATCATTTTCTAATATTGTTATACTATCGTTAGAGTAAATCATGTTTCTTATCAGATCTTGATTGATTCTGGACAAGTCATGATTACTAAGCTAGTCATGGTCATATCTAATATTGTTATACCACCTGTTAGCAGTAGATAAATTTTCTAATATTGTTATACTATTGTTAGAGTAAATGATGTTTCTGATAAGATCTTGATTGATTCTGGACAAGTCATGATTACTAAGATAGTCATGGTCAGATCTAGTATTTTTATACTTCCTGTCAGCAATCGATCATTTTCTAATATTGCTATACTATCGTTAGAGTAAATCATGTTTCTTATCAGATCTTGATTGATTCTGGATAAGTCATGATTACTAAGCTAGTCATGGTCAGATCTAATATTGTTACACCACCTGTCAGCAGTAGATAAATTTTCTAATATTGTGATACTATTGTTAGAGTAAATGATGTTTCTGATCAGATCTTGATTGATTCTGGACAAGTCATGATTACTAAGCTAGTCTTGGTCGGATCTAGTATTGTTATACTTACTGTCAATATTAGATCCTTTTCTAATATTGCTATCTTATCGTTAGAGTAAATCATGTTTCTTATCAGATTTTGATTGATTCTGGACAAGTCATGATTACTAAGCTAGTCATGGTTAGATCTAATATTGTTGTACCACCTGTCAGCAGTAGATAAATTTTCTAATATTATGATACTGTTGTTAGAGTAAATGATGTTTCTGATCAGATCTTGATTGATTCTGGACAAGTCATGATTTCTAAGCTAGTCACGGTCAGATCTAGTATTGTTATACTTCCTGTCAGCAATATATCATTTTCTAATATTGCTATACTATCGTTAGAGTAAATCATATTTCTTATCAGATCTTGATTGATTCTGGACAAGTCATGATTACTAAGCTAGTCATGGTCAGATCTAATATTGTTATACCACCTGTCAGCAGTAGATAAATTTTCTAATAGTGTGATACTATTGTTAGAGTAAATGATGTTTCTGATCATATTTTGATTGATTCTGGACAAGTCATGATTACTAAGCTAGTCATGGTCAGATCTAATGTTGTTATACTTCCTGTCAGCAATAGATCATTTTCTAATATTGTTATCCTATTGTTAGAGTAAATAATGTTTCTGATCAGATCTTGATTTATTCTGGACAAGTCATGATTACTAAGATAGTCATGGTCAGATCTAATATTGTTATACTTCCTGTTAACAATAGAACATTTTCTAATATTGTTATACTATCGTTAGAGTAAATCATGTTTCTTATCAGATCTTGATTGATTCTGGACAAGTCATGATTAGATCTAATATTGTTATACTTATTGTCAGTAGTAGATAAATTTTCTAATATTGTGATACTATTGTACTTCAACAACTTCTTATTAATGACACATTCTGTACTTGTAACTAGAGTGGTACAGTTTACTCAAGCTCATGTACTATTGTGTACTTGTGTACTTGTAAATAGAGTGGCAGAAAAATATTACATTTATATTTCCTAAAAAACCACGATCATGAAATTTAAATTGATGCTCGGTGGTGGAAATGACTGTTCTAATATCTTTTATTGTAGGGGTATTATTAGAATACTAAAAAAATAAAAGACAAATACACAGGTGAATCCATCCATGACCATAATGGAACATTGTTGTTTTCAATTGATGATTCTGTTCAGTGTATCTCCAATATTTCCTTTCAATTTTGTTTAATTAGTTCATGGGACCTATGTGTAAAATTTTAAAAAAACACCCTGTCAGTCTTAAACTCTGATATTGTTCAGTCTGATAATAAAGTTTCAGATCCGTAGGTGAAACTCTTCTATTCGAGTGTGATAAAGAAACTTAGACTAATCTACGTATACTTGAACAACCACCTTGTATACTTGTAGTTAGTGTTCTACAGTTTACTCCAGATCATGTGCTATATCTTTAAAATTCTTTATGGACATAACTCTATTACATTTCTATTTCCCATAAAACAACGAACATGTAATAGGGGATGGAGTTCGAAGAGGCCAATGAAGAAATTGGGGATCGTGGTCCGATGAGTTGTGCCAAATTTCGAGAACAATCCAAAAAAATAGCCATTAAAGCTGATTCCATTGGATTCTTCTTCTCAAGCATTAAGAAATTGACTACTGGAACTAAAAAATTGAACTAATGGTTCTCCCGTAGTTAAGGAACAAGTTCAGCTAGCCAAGGTACCACGGGTTTGCACTGACCGATCATAGCCACACACTAATGGTCTACGCCAGAGGAGACGCCCTGCTCTAACAGTTCTAGTGTGAGGCAATGGCATGACTCGTACCATACGCCATGGTTTACATAGCTCAAGTTCCATTCACGACGGCCCGCACAATTCCAAGATCAAGATTCCAAGTCCAACTGTTGGGCCGCGACGAATTTTGTACTCCACGCAAAGTTTTAAGCAAACCGTGTCTTCTGACCATGACTCGTGCCATAGCCCATGGTCTACGCCAAACTTCTGAGTGAATCATTCTTCCTAACAATGGCCTGCACCAAAGCTCACAGTCTATGCAAGAGCCTCGTGCAAAGACCCCATGCCAGATCAAGCGCTCTCCACCTAATGATTCATCCTACGACTAAAGTACTTTATCGCACCTAAATTAATGTTTTAGCATCATTAGTGAATCATTATGATGCATCATTAGGATAGATTTTAGGGTTTTAGCATCTTTTAGCCTATTTTAGGCCTATTTTTAGGCCCAATCCCCTTTTCCTATATATATATATGAAGTCTACTAGTTAATAATGTACAAAGTAGATTCGATCATTAGGAGAAATTTTGGATAGGGAGAAACACTCTCTCCCTTTTCTTTTTCTTTCTTTTCCTTTTATGTTCATCCTAGATGTGGAATTCAAATCTAAATTTAAATTCCTTGTCTATGGAGTAGTTTCCATAGATTGGGGATAATTGTAGCATATGATATAACCTTTATGTTTATGTGAGATTCATTAGATTCAACCTATTATATGTGTTTATGATATTATTATGATTGTTATTGAACTTTATTCATGCATGAATATTACACCACATATCGGCACACACTTTGGGTTGCATCCATGTCTGGTGCATTTATTGATGCCCCCTTGAGAAGAGAAACTTGGATTTTAGAATGGGTAAGGGAGTACGTTGCATCTGCATGAATGTGTGCACTATAAACCCAAGTCATACTCTGACTTATTTGCCATCGCACCAGTCTTAACTGATTACGTAAAGTTTTACAATAGGTTGCGCGTAAAGATTGCTAAAAAGTAGCAAACTGGGGTGAGAGGCCATGGATCATAGATAAGGTGCCAACGACCTGTGTGCCTAGTTTATAGGACCCAGGGGAAGTTGTGAATTTGTGGTGAAAGCCCGGGACGTAATCATACGGGGGAGAAACAGACCTATATTAATGGTCGGACCTTGTTTCAGTAACCTAATTACGATGGTGGCATAGATGGAGAGTTGGGAGTTCATTTGATATGACAGGTACGGGGAAGTTAATGCCATCAACCACACCATGTGTTATGAACACAAAATTAGGTTGTTTAGTAAATCTAGCATGTGAATGAATCGAGGATCTAGACATTAGTTATATCATGTTGTGGAATGAATACCCAAGTTTTTAGCTTTTTTAGATTACTTGCTTTTTACTTTTATGCATCGTAGTTTATAATTTGAAAATCCAAACCACCCTCACCCCTTTGTTTGTTTGCAACTACTAGCTCTTCCATTCACTCGTACGGATTGATGACCCATACGAGGTTGTGTCTTTAGTTGATACTTGAGCCCTAGCATCTTTTTAGACAAACCCCAGGCTTGCCACTAACTACCCTCTAGGTAGCGTAGAAGTGACAATAGGTGCAGAATTATAAATTTTATCTTTGATCGCCCCACGGGACAAGCCTCCACCTTGATTAATTAGCTACGATAACTACCCCGGGTTGAGGTGGGTTGATCTGCTTCATTTTGTGTGTGTTAATTGATGCATTTGACATACTTTTTAATTACTTCTGCTTGGTGGATTGCTAGTATTAGTTAAGTTTACGTGACAAGGGGTTTAGACGGCCATGTTTGGTTTTCTTGTGTAAGTTCCACGTTTTGTAAACTTAATTTGTGCTAATGGATATCTTGTATCCACATGCTCTTTGATCTTCATTGTGATCATCTTTAGTAGGTCGGCTGTGGGTGCATTTTGTTTACATTCTATGTGAAGGCCATTCGTAAAATCAGTAGAAGATATTGAAGGTCGTTCTCAAGGACGGTAGTAGAGACGAAGACCATTCACATTAGAATAGATGGATGCCATGATCATCAATGCATGGTAGAAGGATATTGAGGCCAAAGATAGGTGGCTACAAAGTTCATAGCAGACATTGAAGAAATGGGGAATAATTGTCCGAAGAGTTGTGCTTTAGTCCGATAATGATTCAAGAATATCCTTCAAGGCTAGTTCCATTGGAAGTTTCTTCTTGAGTACTATAATATCGACTACTAAAACTCTCAAATTAGACTAACAGTTCTCCTAAAGCAAGGGAAACTATTTCAGCTAGCTAAAGAATCACTGGGATGGCACAGGCCATCCATGGTTTTGCACCAATAGCACACGCTAAAGGATATGCCCTGCACCAAAGAGACCAATGCGAGGCATTCACGCTACCCCCGCCAAACACGATGGGCTACAGCTCCGAGCAACGAACCCCTCCATGCTGCTAAGTATAGCCGTGATACGTCTCATTTTAGGCATTATGCACCGTTCCAAGTCCATTTTTCAAGACCAACCGGCGGAGTGTTGAATCTACACGGCCGGTGCCAAGTTTTCTGAGCAAAGCACCAGCTCTTACCATGGCCCACGCAAATGGCTATGGGCATAAATCATGACCTCAAATTCCAGCATTCTGATGGTGCCCCGCAGGAGAAAATGTGGCCCGTGCCAGTGCGAGATGCGACACAAGCTAATCACATTACCCTGCACCATGTTGAAGATTTGCGCCACACTTAAGAACAGTCACCCTGCAGTCACGCCTGGTCTCGTGTCCCGTGCTAAGTACATCAATGGACAAGACCATTTGTAATGCCCTGTGTAGAACGGTTACTGAGCTAAGGTTTACCCTATTTTTGCCTACTTTGGGCCTTATTTTTTTCCCAATCTCCTACTACTATGCATAGAACCTCAGTGTACTAGATTAGGAGACTTTTCATACTATATATCTTATTTTCACTTTCAAGGGTAGAGGAGATTCTCTCCTTAAGAAATTTTTTCATCTTTTCAATTTTCTTTGATCCTAATATGTGGAATTCAAATCTTTATTTGAATTCCATGTCAAGGGATTAGTTTCTATAGCTTGGGGATAATTGTAGTGACTTGGTTATGTCTTTATGCCTTTTGAGATTCTATAGTTTATCCAAATTTTATGTTGATAATATTATTGTGATTTTATTTTGAGTTTGAATGCATGAGTATCACACCACATAAAAGCACACACTTTGGGTTGTCTTCATGCTACACGCAATTATCAATGCCCCCTTGGGATGGGAAACCTGGATGTTTGTATGAGTGGATGGGAAGGAGTCTGCGTGGGTGTGTGCATGGGAGATTCGAGGTCACCCCGATCCACTTACCATCACACTAATCTTAGAAAAATTCGTAAAGTTGTCCGAGAGGTTCTAGGTAGAGATATCTTAAATAGTAGAAAGCTAGGGTTAGAAAAATTCCTAGTATCACAGATAAGGTGGCTACGATCTTGGATCCTAATTTATAGGACCCGAGGGGAGTAGTTGCATTCGTGGTTGAAGTCTGGGCATTGTTAAAACATGAGCTGAGGGACTTATGGATCAATAGATAAAAGATTTATAGTTCATCACTCATTTTTACTGCTAAGCTACCAAGGGGTAGTAAGCGGCAAGCCTTGAGATTGTCCACAAGGATGCTAGAGCTCAAGTACTAGTTATAAATACAACCTCGTATGGGACATTAATCTGCATGAGTGAAAGAAACATGTTGTAGTGTAGCATGCACTTGGGGATGAGGGGTGCAGCTAACAACTATAAGCATGCAATTGATAAACAAATAAACTATTTATACGAGGCACTTGGGAATTATTTAGAAACATGGTAGTTCTAATTCTTCAATCCTTGATTCATTTATATATAGACATACAAAAGACCTATCAGTGTGTTGAAAACAAGTGGTGTGGCTGATGGCATACACTTCCCAACCTTGTCACGGTGAGTGCGCTTGCAACCCTCCTTTGGCACCGTGATCGTAATTATGGGAGTATAATGAGGTTCGACTATTGTTGTATGTCTATTTCTCCCCTGTGCTATTATGTCACGAGCTTCCACCAGGAATGCAACTACTCCTCCCGAGTCCTATATACGCTATGCCCGAGGATCATGGGCACCTTATCTGTGATACTATGGTTTTAAAAGAACACTTAGCTTGCTACTATTATCTATATCTACCTGCAACCTCTCAGACAACAATTACGAAGTCAGCTAACACTGGTGCGACAGAAAATAGGTCAAAGCATTCTCGAATCCCCCATGCACATACCCACGCGAATACATTCACCCACACAAATTCTAACATCCAGGTTTTTCTTCCCAGAGGGGCATCAATAATTGCACCATACATGAATATAGCACAAAGTGTGAGCTTATATGCAGTGTAGTATTCATGCATTTATAACATTCAAAAAATCACAATAATATCACAAACACAAGGATAGGGTGAATCTAATGAATCACAATAAGCATTTAGAACATACCAAGTGCAAAGATAAATCCCAAGCAAAAAATCTACTCTACATAGGTTAGATCCATGGAAAATATAAGGTTAGATGCCATAGACCTAGAAAATATGATGAAAGGAAAAATAAAAAGAAAAGAAGAAAGAAGGAGAAGAAAAACTCCTCTATTCCTTCTCTCTAAACTAGAGAGAGAATCAACTCTACACTATGCTTACTTCTCTACTTCCTAATATACTTTGTAACAATTTAGTAGAAAACTAAGGATCATATTTATTGTAGTATGATATTAGGCCTAAAGATAGGCCAAAAAAAGGCCAAAATAGCAAAACCCTAGGTCAGCTACGAAGGCTTCACGGACCGGCACAGATGCTACAGTCCGTGAAGCATGCATAGCCACAGGATGCCAGACCTGCCATGGTCCATGAATGTCCATAGCTACAGCCCATGGGATCTGGAATGGTCCATGAAGCTAGGATTATTCCACGATCTGTGAAGGGTTTCATGGACCGCAAGCTGTACAAGGATTTTGCTCAGTGTTTTGGCTTGTGGCTTTGGGTCTGATATTTTGTCACGACCCATGAAGGTTTTCACGGACCACGAGCATTTTTTGGTCTTGCTCAAAAGTCTTCTCACGGTCTGCAGAGGTTTTCACAAATTAGATCCATACTTAGCCATATTCTTCAACTCTTGATCCCTTTGCTTCACGGCCCGGTGCTTTTGTAATGGCATAGTGACTTGCCTCGTGAAGGTCTCGTGCAGGTTTTCACGGAACTCCTGGATTCTTGTGTATTGCAGGTCATGAACATTGTCACAGACCACTAGTACTTGATCATGCATAGTCCGTGACAGGCCGCTGGTGCTTCGTTGGCTGAATATCGTTTGCTTCTAATGGGTGAATTGTTAGTCCGAATCAGGAGTTCGAGTAGTCGATTTTGTAGTACTCGAGAAGACAAATTCAATGGAACTAGATTTAATGGTTTATTTTTCCTAGAACTTTCTCAGACTAAGGCAACACTCCTCTGACCACGATTCACCATTTTCTCCTTTAGCTGTCTTGAACTTCGAAGCTGCCTATGTTGGGCTTCAATCTCCATTTACCATGCATTGATGTTCGTGGCCTTCCTCTACTACCATTTAAATGTGAATGGACTTCAAATCTTCTACTGTTAAAAGCAAACGGAAATTGCAAGAATGTAATGTAAAAAGTACCCATGGGTGACCTACTAAAGCTGATCACAAGGAAGATTAAGGAACCCGTGGATACAAGATGTCCATTAGTACCAATTAAGTTTACAAAATGCTTCACGATAGAGTGAAACAGAGATCTTAATACATAGATATGCAAGCTTGAATCAATTTCTCTCATGATTAAACTAACCTAGATAATGAAAATACATGATTAACCTACAAAAACTAAGAAAAGAAAAAAAGGAAAACTAGGGTTTGAGCCCAGCAAATCAAAAGTAGGAGAAGATAGGAAGAGGACAGGATAAGATTTAGTATTTATCGTAGAAAAAAGTAAGAAAGGTTGTGGCCACCCATCCATCGTTATTCGTGACTAATCCATTGCGAGTCACGATCGAGCCCAGTTTCAGCATCTTGATTTCTTTCTTTCTTTTGTTTCTAGTAATTCTCCTCACTTCACTCATCTTCAATTCTTCAAGTCTTCAAAAGCTCAAATGCAAGCCTTCAAATCTTCCAAGGTATTATTCAAAGTCTTCAAACAAATTGCCTTCTCACACAAAATCCTCTAGAAAAGTAATAAAAGCGTAAAAGTCGCTTTTAACTCTCCTTAGAGAATTTCAAGGCAAAATGCCACATCTAGAGCACAAAAGTGTACAAAAGTGAATCCTAAGAGTCCTAATATAACCATATAAAATGGGCACATCAAACCTCCCCGCACTTAAACCTCACTCACCCTCGAGTAAGACAGGATTCAAGCACACAAAGGAATTTATATGTCCACATCCTAAACATATATTCCCCCAATCAAAACCTCACAAAAAATCTCAATATTGTAAATCCCAAAATCAAAGCTCAAATGAGAATTTTTCACACACACAACCCCAACTCCTAAATCTGACTAAACCAATCACTTATCAATTCATTACCCACAAAAATGTTTCAAAGTCCCGAATTGATAATACCAAATGCCAATGACACAAAATGAAGTAAAAACCATATGAAAGGTTCAAGCACATACTTCACTTTATACCAGCATATCAGCCAAAATCCAATGCCACAAAATGAAGTTAAAACAATATAGGAGGTTCAAACACATATTTTACCCAATGCCAATATATCAACCAAAACAAAGTATAATAAAAAAATTTAAGAATTTCATAACCATACTTCATTTCCACTAAGTTACCCAATCCCAAGAGGTCTCAAGATGTTAAGCTACCCGGTCTATCCATATGAAAACTGCAACCTTATAACTCCAATGCCAACAAACTGAGTGAAATCATAGCATTTTCCTTTTTTCCCTCTTTCTCTCATTTTGCCTAGGAACCCTTTCAGGTTTTCATCCTAACCACACACCATGTTTCTTCGGCTCACATCTCACATTTTTCTGCACATTTACCCTCTCATTTTTGTCTATGTCGTCCATTCGAGTTTTCAACCTATCTGGGCTTCCAAATGTTGCCTAAGTTACCCTCTCGGGTTTTCAAATTAGGGGGTTTTCTTTTCAAATATTTATTTTTCTTTTTCATCTATTTTTTAAATTTTTTCTTCCTTTTTCTCATGTTTTTCCAATCAAAGTAGCAAAAAGCATTCCAAATCAAGCTAGCTTACATATGAGTCCTCTGACCCCTTCTCACACTTAAAAAATTACATTGCCCTCAATATGAACATTTAAGGAAAGAACAATAAAACCCAAGGTATGGGGTAGAGTGGCACTCATTTCTTTGCATAGTCGTCGGTGATACGGCGCAATCCTATGTATTTGTATAGAATTGGCCTCAAAATTGGTTTCGGAGCCGGAAGGAGGAGCAAAAGTGCCGTAGAAGAACTCACCCCTCGAGCAAAAGGTTTTCTCCTTGGCACCATTTGATGAAGACTTACAGCACAGAGAACAACATCAAATTCACAAGTACATAAGGATTTGTAATACTAGGTTTTACATCAAAAGTTAGTAACCATAGTATTCTCAAAGAACAACCAATCCATCATGAAATCACCACTATAAGATTGTTCGATACAAATATCCAACATATATCGACACATATCCAAGCATCATTATAGAATATAGCAATTATAGTCACAATGATATAGTTGGCATACTACAATCAACAAAGGTACTATAAAGGTGCAAGATTGTTCATATGTCAATGTATGTAATATGGTGGTAGAATGAGTGGGGGTGTGGTGGTTCTTGGGAGAATTTGGGGGAGAAGAAGGAAGGATTATGCAGTATTTAAGCTCAGTAAAAAATCTGGTTTCTTCATCGCGACTCGCGATGCCTTGTCATGACTCGCAACCAAGCCATCGTGAGTCGCAATATCTTGGGTCTGTGAGCTTAATTCTTTCCAAAATTGTATAGATTCCATCACGACTCGCGATGCCCATGTTGCGACTCACGAAAACTTGGTGCTGGGAGTTCATTTTTGCTCCCCTATTTGTCACGTCTCGCAATGTATCTGTCGCGACTCGCAACAGATAGAGTTTCCCAGCACTTAGAAAATTTTTTTTCTTATCAACTTTCCAAGCTTCCTTCCCTTTCTTGTTGATCTCATTCCTTTATCTCCTCCAATTCAATGTGCTTCACTTTGCTACAAAATGACAGAAAAAGACACCATAAAAAGAACAAGACAAAATAGCAGAAACTAAACAACAAAAACCAAAATAAAGGCCAAATTTATTTACACCATCAGCACAACATATCTCTGTATATTTAAGGTCATCGGTACGAACCTAATGTCATCCTTATGGCGAAGGCATGAACCCCTTCACCATGAGCATCCAAAAGTAGAGAGATGGGGGTACAAAACTTTCAAGAGGAAAGTCTTGTTGAGGTGGAGATGTTTTTAAGGTAGTTGGGTGGCTAGGAGTCTTGGGATAGTCTTTTGGCTCCTCTCTTATCTCCCTCAAAACTTGAAAAAATGGAATTGGTTCACTAGGTGGGCGAAAGGGGTGATGATGGAACAATCACATCTTCCTCCATTTTTTCATCCTGAACAATCAACTTCTCATCCCCTTCAAACTCAAACTCATTTCCCATGGTGAACTCACTCACCGAATCCTCGAGTTCAACTTGGGATGGTGTATTTTCGGAATTACAAGCTTCCAATTGGGCCAACTCTTCCAATATACTCCTCGCATACCCCTCAATAGCCTCAACTCTATAGGAGAGCCGAGTGTCTGATTCCTCACTAGTCAAGTTGTTCAAGTTTGCTATTGCATTCATGACTTCCTCATGTGTCAAACTTGAACTTCCTTGTTGGGCTTGGTTTTAGGGTATGTCATAAGATGGTGATAGCCAACTATTTTGTTCGTATTGTTGGTTTTCCAGCTCATTCTCATACCACCAATCCAGATTACCACTCCACTCCAGATTTTAAGAATTGTGGTATGGATACCATTTTTGAGCTTATTGCTTGAAAACCAACATCTCCTACCTCTTGGTAGCACTCTTCAAAATACCCTTGGTTTTCGAAACCACGGGTTCTTTCCCCCTCATAGTACTCCTCCCTTAACAAATAACAAGACTCTTTAGGATGGTCAGAATGACACATCCTACAAAACCTTGCTTGTTAAGCCTCTCTTCTCATCAAGAGTTCCCTCAAGGTGAGACCCTCCATCTTTTTTTTTTCAAAAGTCCAAAATCATATTGCAAGGATTCTCGATAAAAATTCACCAAGAAATCAAGTAATATGTACTCCGGAAAAAAATAACCACAAAGAAGTTGAAAATAAAAAACAACTAGCTAATATGCCACAAAATATGCCCAAACACTTAAAAACTAAATGCCGCTTCCTCGGTCGCGGCGCCATAATTTGGGAGGTCCGTCTCCGTACCTCTTAAAGTTAAATTTATAAGCCCTGAATTCTTCCTATCTACAATGAAGTAGATAACGGCAAGTCGAGGTCATCCACGAAGAAAAGGGATTTTCTTAAGCCTTTGAACATATAAGTTTGATATTATGCTAGAAGCGTATATATATATGTGTGTGTGCGTGCGTGCGTATATATATATGTATATATATAAGCAAATAAATGGGGGAGGGGGTTGGTTAGTTGGTTTTCCTAACTTATGAAATTAAAAGACTAGATAACTAGCAAAGTCAAATAACTATGCTAATCATCAAACAAACTAGGAAAAGAGGTTTAAAACTATAAAATGACAAAGCCTTGGGGGAAATTAATATCCACTTCAAAACCAAATGTAGATCATTGAACCATTCACTGATTCTATCACATACATTACCTATGGGGAATGCTAAGACTTCCCATTCAAAGACCAACATTCATTCCTTCTCAATAGTAATTTGCAAAGACAAACAATGACCACTTGCAAACCTCTTTGATAACCACTTTAGGAAAACCACAACAAACAGGTATTTCATCAACGGAATTTTACATGAAAAACCATAGATTTGATAACAAAAAACCTTTTACAAAAGACATAGCCATTTAACTAAACATAGAATTCATTAGGCTAAACCTAGAACAAACCACATTCAAGATTCAACCTTTAATTGCATCTATAGGATAAATATGAGAAGCATCCACATTAACATACTTATGTAGCAAGAATTACTACACAATATGCACTAGAAGTTCTAAGTCCATGTTCTTTGATTTTCATGCCAAATGCGTTAAGAAATTTGCAACTTTCCTAACACCCTAACACTTCAATCATGCAAACACTTCCTATTCTCAAACAATCCAAGATATAAATGAAGTAAAACATCACATTAAAACACAAGAATTCTAAATAACAAATGCTTCGAGATAGAGTGTAATAGATGTTCTTACTACATAGATATGGATGCTTCAATCAATTGCTCCCAAGATTAAACTAACCTAGATAATGAAAATACATGATTAACCTACAAAAGCTAAGAAAAAATAATGGAAAACTAGGGTTTTGAACCCAGAAAATTGCAGATGAGAAGATATGAATAGGAAAGGATAAGATTTGGTATTTATAGTACAAAAAAGTAAGAAAGTTTCTGGCCACCCATCCATTATGACTCGCGACCAATCCATCGCGAGTCATGACCGAGCCTAGTTTTAGCATCTTGATTTCTTTCTTCTTTTTGTTTCAAGTACTTCTCTTCATTTCACTTATCTTCAATTCTTCAAGTCTTGAAAAGCTTAAATGAAAGTCTTCAAATATTCAAATCTTTGAATGTATTATTAAAAGTCTTCAATAAAATTGTCTTGTCACACAAAATCCTCTAGAAAAGTAATAAAAGCGTAAAACTCGCTTTTAACTCTCCTTAGAGAATTTCAAGGGAAAATGCCACATCTAGAGCATAGAAGTGAATCCTAAATGTCCTAATATAACAATATAAAATGGGCACATAACATATCCTACAAAATCTCACTCATTTAGCCATTCTTCTCCCATAGTCACTCAACCTTGGGCAACACCCTATAGGATGATCGGAATGACACACCCTACTAAGGGTCCTCCATTGAGTGCTTTCCCATATTTATTTTTCTTTATTCAATTAAACCCTAACAAAGAAAACAAAAAAAAATTGGAATCATAGTACAAGAGTGTTCGGTTTGCACTAAGAACTCAAGCAATAACAACTCTAGAAAACAAAAACAAGAAAAAGATGAAAGAAATACTAACTACTCACTAACATGTTATGCTCAACTAATACTCGAACAAAAAATCGTCCCCGACAATGAAGCAAAAATTTTGACTTGCCCTTGACCCAGACATCATTAAAACATGAGCCGAGGGGCTTATGGATCAAAAGATAAAAGATTTATAGTTCTGCACCTGTTCATATTGCTAAGCTACCAAGGGATAGTATGCGGCAAGCCCTGGGTTTGTTTACAAGGATGCTAGGGCTCAAGTACTAGCTATAAAAACAACCTTGTGCGGGTCATCAATCTGCACGAGAGAAAGGAACAACTACTCGTGTGGACATGCAACTGGGGGGTTGGTGTTTTCAACTAACATTTACAATCATGCAATTGACAAACAAGTAACCTATTTATAATAGGCATATGAGAATCATTTAGCTACATGGTAGTTCTAATGCTTCTATTCTTGATTCATTCACATATAGACATACAAAATACCTATCATTGTGTTCACAACAAGTGGTGTGGCCGATGGCATACACATCCCCAACCCTTTCATGGTGGGTGCGCTCGCAACCCTCCATCGGCACCGCCATCATATTTAGGGGAGTACAACGTGGTCCGGCCATCATTATAGGTCTATTTATCTCTCGTGCAATTACATCAAGTGCTTTCACCATGAATGTAACTACTCCTCCCGGGTCATTTATACGTTAGGCACGAGGATCATAAGCACCTTATCTGTGATACTCTCAACACAACACGAAGCTTGATACTATTAGCTATTTCTACCTACTACCTCTCAGAAAATATATACGAAGTCAGCTAAGACTGGTGCTACGGCCAATGGGCCAGAGCATTCTCGAATCCCCCGCAAACAAACTCACATTGATGCGTTCTCCCCTACCCATTCTAACATCCAGATTTCTCTTCCCAACAGGGCATCAATAATTTCACCATACATGAATATATCCCAAAGTGTGTGCTTATATGTGGTGTATGGGATGTCATCGTTGTACCTCTCAAAATTAATACTTTTAAGCCCTAATGCTTCCTATCTACAATTAAGTAGATAATGGCAAGTCGGGGTTGTACACAGAAGAGGTATCCTTTCAAGTTTTTAAACATATATAGGTGGGAGGCCAGAGCTATACCTCTCAAAGTTAATATTTATAAGCCATAAATGCTTACTATCTACGACTAAGTAGATTGCGGCAGTCAGGGTCATCCGCGAAGAAGAGGGATTTTCTCAAGCGTTTAAACATAAATGGTTGACATTATGCTAGAATTAGATATATATATATACACACATATAAAAGCAAGTAAATTGGGGAGCGGGTTTGGTTTGTTGGTTTTCCTAATTTATGAAAGTTAAAAGACAAGATAACTAGCAAAGTCAAGTAACTAACTAAGGAAAAGGGTTTTAAAACTACAAAAGCAAAGCCTTGGAGGCAATTAATATCCACTTCCAAACCTTATGTAGATCATTGAACCATTCACTCATCCTATCACATTTGTTACCTATGGGGAATGCCAATGGAAGATCAACATTCATTCCTTCTTAATAGTAATTTACAAAGACAAACAACGACCATTTGCAAACCTCATTGATGATCACCCTAGACAAACAATGACCATAGGGGATTTCATCAATGGCATTACAAACGAAGGACCATAGATTTGACAACGACAAGCCTTTTACCAAAGACATAGCCATTTAACCAAACATAGCACTCATTAGGCTAAACCTAGAACAGACCACATTCAAGGTTCAACCTTTCATTGCATCTATAGGATAAACATGAGAACAATCCACATTAACATACTTATCTAGCAAGAGTCACAATACATTATGCACAAGAAATTCTAAGTTCATGTTCCTAGATTTTAATGCAAAGGAGCTAAGCAATTTGTCACTTTCCTAACACCCTAATACTTCAATCATACAAACACTTCCTATTCTCAAAAAACACATGGCATAAATGAAGTAAAACATAGCATTAAGAACACATGAATGCTCAATAACAAAGGCTCCAAGAATGAGTGAAACAATATATTCACTACATCCACTACTTGTTATGAAGATAAATCTTCCATCCTTCTTAGATAGTAGTTTGCAATAGTAAATTCGACATCTCTTGTTAAACCTCACCAATGACTCCCTTAGCTGAAACATGACTAAGAGTATCCCATTGGTGGCATTGAGCACAAAGAACGAACAAGCTTGGCAACACTTATAAACACTACACCATGTCTAAGCATTTAACCAATTCATGCATTTACACAAGATTGGCCAAGGGCGATTGACATTCATTGGCGTCACTCATTTGCTACCTAAAACAAACATGACAATGAATTCAACACCATCACATTCATATAGAAATTATCAAATTATCGTCATTAAGAAGCTCTAACTCATGCTCTTCGACTCCACATTAAAAGAGGGGAGAATTAGCTACTTTCACCCAACCCTAACAAGTAATCATACAAGCAATTCATATACTCAAGCTTCCAACAACATCGATGCCATTAACAATTCACATTCAAAGCTCATTAGAAAAAGCACTAAATATATAGATATGGTTCTTACTACACAGATATTGAAGCTTCAATCCATTGCTCCCAAGATAAAACTAAGCTAGATAGTTAAAACACATGATTAACCTACAAAAACTAAGAAAACAAAGAAAGAAAAAACTAGAGTTTGAACCCAAAAAAATCATAGGAAGAAAAGGTTCTGAAGAATAGAGGATGAGGTGAGTATTTTTAGTACAAAAAACCAAGAAATATTTATGTCCATACATCTGTCGCGAGTCGCGACGGGTTCGTCGCGAGTCGCAATGGTGCCCAGTTCCAGCATCTTGATTTTCTTCTTCTTTTTGTTTCATGTCCTCCTCCTCACTTCACTTTTCTTCAATTCTTCAAGTCTTCCAAAGCTCAAATACAAGTCTTCAAATCTTCAAAGGTATTCTTCAAAGTTTTCAAAGTCTTCAAACAAATTTCCTTGTCACACAAAATCCTCTAGAAAAGTAATAAAAGCATAAAAGTTGCTTTTGAATTTCCTTAGACAAGTTCAAGGCAAAATGCCACATTTAGAGCACAAAAGTGTACAAAAGTGAATCCTAAAAATCCTAATATAACCGTATAATAATGGGCATATCAAACCTCCTCGCACTTAAACCTTACTCGCCCTCGAGCAAGAAAAGATTCAAGCGTACCAAGGAATTCATATGTCCATCTTAAACTAATAATCCCCCAAACAAAACCTCACAAAAACTCTCAATATCATAAATCCCAAAATCAAAGCTCAAATGAGAATTCTCCACACACACAACCCCAATTCCTAAATCTAACCAAACCTACCACTTATCAATTCACTACCCGTAAAAGCATTTCAAAGTCCCAAATTGATAATCCCAAAGTCCAATGACACAAAATGAAGTTAAAACTATATAGGAGGTTCAAGCACAAACTTCACCTCATACCAATATATTGAACAAAATCCAATGACACAAAATGAAGTCAAAACCATCTAGGAGGTTAAAACACATACTTCACCCAATGCCAATATATTAACCAAAATGAAGTATAAAAGAATCAATAATTTCATAACCATACTTTATTTTTCAACCCACTAAGTTACCTAATCCCAAGAGGTCTGAAGATGTTGAGCTACCTGATCCATCCATATTACAACCGCAACCTTATGACTCCAACGCTAGCAAATGAGTGAAATCATAGCATTTTTTCTTCTTTTTTTCACTTTCTCTCATTTTCCTTAGGAGCCCTTTCGGGATTTTATCCTAGCCACACATCATGTTTCTTTGGCTCACATCTCACTTTTCCCGCACATTTAGCCTCTCATTTTTGCCTAGGTCGCTCTTTCGGGTTTTTGACCTATCCATGCCCCCAATGTTTCCTAAGTTTCCCTCTCGGGTTTTCAACTTAGCAGGTTTTCTTTTCTTTCCCTTTTTTTTCATTTTCTATTTTTTTTCAAAATTTTCAATTTTTTTCTTTCTTTTTCTCATGTTTTTCCAATCAAAAGTATCAAAAAAGCATTCCAAATGAAGCTAGCATGCATGTGAGTCATCTAACCCCTCCTCGCACTTAAAACATTACATTGCCCTCAAAGTAAACATGTTAGGGAAGAACAATAAAACTCAAGGTAAGAGGTAGAGTGACACCCGTTTCTCTGCATAGTCACCGGTAATATGGAGCAATCCCAAGTATTTATATAGAGTCGGTCCCGAAATTGGTTTTAGAGCCGGAAGGGGAAGCAAAAGTACCATAGAAGAACTCACCCCTCGAGTAAAATGTTGTCTCCTTGGTGTCGTTTGATCAAGACTAACACCATAGAGAACAACATCAAACTCAAAAGTACATAAGGATTTGTAATACTAGGTTTATCATCAAGAGTTAATAACCATAGTATTCTCAAAGAACCACCAATCCATCATGCAATCCCCACTATAAGATTGTCCAATAAAAAAATATTACATATATCAACACATATCCAAGCATCATTATAGAATATAGAAATTATAGTCCCAATGATGTAGTCATCATACTACAATCAACAAAGATACTATAAAGATGCAAGAATATTCAAATGTCAATATATGTAAGATGGTGAAGGAATGAGTGGAGGTGTGGTGGTTCTTGGGAGTATTTGGTGGAGAAGAAGGAAGGATTATGCAGTGTTTAAGCACAGTTGAAAAGATGGTTTTTTCCCCATCGCGACTCGTAAAAGCACTGGTCGCGACTCGCGATGCATCGTCGTGAGTCACGACTGGTAGGGAGGGCTCGGGTCCGGCTAGTCTCAAGGATGAAATATTTCATCCTGAGGGTCTCGGGTTTGGCTAGGCTTGAGGATGAAAGATGACGTCTCGAGGGGCATTGGTTTTGTGGGGCTGGTCTCGAGGAGCTGGAGAGGAAAGTGGTTCTCGAGGGGTTAAAAGGCTTCACTGGTCTCGATGTCTTCTGATCGAGAGAACTCGAGGTCTCAAGAGGGTGACATATCGAGAAATGATGAACTTTTAGGTTTGGCTTGAGTTGAGGGCTTGTGGCCTCAAGGACTTGAGGTCTCGAGGGCTTCAGCTCGAGTCAAGAGCTTGCAGCCTCAAGGACCCGAGGTCTTGAGGGGATGAAGTCTCGAGGGATGGTGGTCTCGAGGACTGGTTTTGAGAGGGCGATGGACTTTCAGGTTCTGCATGAGTTAAGTTCTTAAGGGGATGATGTCTTGAGGGATGATGGTCTCGAGAGGGTGATGGACTTTCAGGTTTGGTTCGAGTCGAGGTCTCGAGGGGATGATGTCTCGAAGGATGTCTCGAGGACCCGTTGGTCGCGACTCACGAAAATTGGAGGCCGTGAGCTGAATTTTAAAACAAACTTTCTGATCACGTGGCAAGTCACGACCACTCTGTCGCGACTTGCAATGGTCCATCGTGACTCGCGATGAGGATTTCCCAGCACTTAGAAAGAATTCAATCTTTTATTACCAACATTCCAAGCTTTCTTCCCTTTATCATTGATCTCATTCCTTCATCTCCTACAATGCAATGCACTTCACTTTGCTACAAAATCATAGAAAAACACACTGTAAAAAGAACAAGAAAAAAAACAAAAACTAAACAACAAAAACCAAAATAAAGGCCAAATTTATTTACGTTATTTGAACGACAAAGCTCCATATCTTTAAGGTCGTTGGCACGACCTTAATGTTATCCATATGGTGAAGGCTTGAAACCCTTCACCATGAGTATCCAAAAGTCGGTAGGTGGGGGTACAAAACTTTCAAGAGGAAAATCTTGTTGAGGTGGAGATGGTTAAAAGGATGTTGGTTGGTTAGGAGGTTTGGGATAGTCTTTTGGCTCCTCTCTTGTCTCCCTCAAAACTTCCAAAAAATGGTAGAGTTGGTTCACTAGGTGGGAGAAGGGGTGATGATGCTAATGAATGTAGCACAATCACCTCTTCTTCCATTTTTTCATCCTCAACAACCAACTCCTTATCCCCTTCGAACTCAAGCTCATTTCCCATTGTGACCTCACTCACCGAATCCTTGAGTTCGATTTGGGATGGTGTATTTTTGGAATCACGAGCCCCCATTTGGGCCAACACTTCTAACATACTCCTCACATGCCCCTCAATAGCCTCAACACTAGAGGAGAGCCTAGTGTCCGGCTCCTCACTAGTAAAGTTGTTCAAGTTTGCTATTGTATTCATGACTTCCTCACGTGTCAAAATTGAACTTCCTTGTTGGGCTTTTTTTTGGGGTATGGTATAAGGTGGTGATGGCCAACTATTATTTTTGTATTGTTGGTTTTCCGGTTCATTCTCATACCACCAATCTGGATTACCACTCCATTCCGGATTGTAAGAATTGTGGTATGGTTACCATTCTTGAGCTTCTTGCCCTTGAAAACCAACATCTCCTACCTCTTGGAAGCACCATTCATACTACCCTTGGTTTTGGAAACCAAGGCTCTTTCTCCTTCACAGTGCTCTTTCCACAACAAATAGCAAAACTCAGTAGGATGGTTGGAATGACGCATCCTACAAAACCTTGCTTGTTGAGCCTCTCTTCTCGTCATAAGTTCCCTCAAGGTGAGACATTCCATTTTTTAAAAATATTTTTAAATTTTTCAAAAGTTTGGAATCATATTGCAAGGATTTTCTTCAGATTAATCTTTGTAATTTTGAATTGAAGTTGCCTGGCCAAAGGGAAGAATTAACACAAGGGGTGGAGATTCTTTCTTCTGGAATCACAATTTCAATGACTATCCTCTACTTGTTTGGATAGTTTTGACACATACTACTCTGTAGATAGTTAGGGCTTTTGGAGACAACTATGTTGCCAAAATGCTCCTTATGAACAAGCTAAACATCATGTACATTTTATTGATCTTGGTCTCAGGTTTAGGGAACCTTAATATATCATCCCCCACCCTCGGGTGCTTTAATTTTTTTTAAAAAAATATTGCAAGGATTTTCAATAAAAATTCACCAAGAACTCTAACAATAACTACTCCGAACAAAAACAACCACCAAGGAGTCGAAAATAAAAACAACTAGCTAATATGCAACCAAATACACCTAAACACTTAAAAATAAACGCCTCTTCCTCGGCAGCGGCACCAAAGTCTGTCGCCGTACCTCTCAAAGTTAATATTTGTAAGCCCTAAATACTTACTATTTACAACTAAGTAGATAGCGGAAAGTCGGGGTCGTCCACTAAGAAGAGGTATTTTCTCAAGCGTTTAAACATAAATGGTTGATATTATGCTAGAATTAGAAATATATACACATATACAAGCGAGCAAAATGGGGGGGTTGGTTTGTTGGTTTTCCTATGTTATGAAAGTTAAAAGACAAGATAACTAACGAAGTCAAGTACCTATGCTAATCATCAAACAAACTAAGAAAAAGGGTTTTAAAACTAAAAAAAGCAAAGCCTTGGGGGCAATTGATATCCACTTCCAAACCTTATGTAGATCATTGAACCATTCACTCATCCTATCATATTCGTAACATATGGGGAATGGCAATGGAAGATAAACATTCAATCCTTTTTAATAGTAATTTGCAATGACAAACAACGACCATTTGTAAACCTCATTGATGATCACCCTAGAAAAACAACAACCATAGAGGTATTTCATCAATGGCATTATAAACGAAGGACCATAGATTTGACAACGACAAGCCTTCTACCAAAGACATGGCCATTTAACCAAACATAGCACTCATTAGGTTAAACCTAGAACAAACCACATTCAAGGTTCAACCTTTCATTGCATCTATAGGATAAATATGAGAACAATCCACATTAACATACTTATCTAGCAAGAATGACAACACATTATACACAAGAAGTTCTAAGATCATGTTCCTAGATTTTCATGCAAAGGAGTTAAGGACTTTGTCACTTTCCTAACACCCTAACACTTTAATCATAAAATCATTTCCTATTCTCAAACAACACATTGCATAAATGAAGTAAAACATAGCATTAAGAACACATGATAGCTAAATAACAAAGGCTTCAAGAATGAGTGAAACAATGTATTCACTACTTCCACTACTTAATGTGAAGATAAATCTTTCATCCTTCTTAGATAGTAGTTTACAAGAGTGAATTTGACATCTCTTATCCAACCTCACAAATGACTCCCTTAGCCGAAAAACAACTAAGAGTATCCCATTGGTGGCATTGAGCACGAAGAACCAAAAAGCTTGGCAACATTTATAAACACAACACTGTGTCTAAGCATTTATCCAATTGATTCATTTACACAAGATTGGCCAAGAACGATCAACATTCATTGACATCTCTCATTTGCTACATAAAACAAACATGACAACAAATTCAAAATCATCAAATTCATCTAGCAATTATCAACACATCGACATCATTAAGAAGCTCTAACTCATGCTCTTAGATTCCACATTAAAAGTGGGGAAAATTAGCTACTTTCTCCCAACCCTAACAAGTAATGATACAAGTAATTCATATACACAAGCATCCAACAACATCAATGCCATTAACAATTCACGTTCAAAGCTCAATAAATGCACAATAGCAAAATCACATATCCAATGATTACGACCTATGCAAGGAATTATCTTCTAGGTGGGCTTTGTATTCCTCTAAGCGGGGAATGGTTTGCGGTATCACTGGACTAGAGTGCATTCCCCACTTACAGAGACGGTGAGATATGGACATTGTGGTAAGTACCACGTGTTAAAGACAGGTGGAAATACCTGAGTATATTGACACTATGTGACATAGGCATAACATAATTTTATATGTCTTTATGTGAATGAATCAAGGATAGAAGCCATTTATCAAACATGTTACACAAATCCCCCAAAGTGCTTGTATATATAGTTTAATCTCATTTTAGCTTTCATGTTCGTATTTGATAATTTAAACCCCCCCATTTCACTATATTAGATATTCCTAGCAAATAGATGGATTGATAACCCGTATGTTGTTGTGTTATAATTGACTATTAGACCTTAGCATCTCTGCGGACAAACCCGGAATTGCCACTAACTACCCCATAGGTAGCTTAGTATTAGTTGGGTAAGAACTAAAAATTTAAATTTTACACCAACCAACCTCCATCCTCCTTTGATTGCTATTTGTAATGCCTTCACTAGGTTTAGCTACGACACCATTTTAATAACCCTGAGTGAAGGCAGGTCACGGGTCACCGGGCAGTTCTTGATTTTTTGCTTCTGAACAATGCGGGGCATGTGGAAATTTATAAGTCATTGGATAGGAGTCAGTTTCTGAGCAAAATGACAGCACAGATGTGTAGAACGTCACATCCTATCGGCTGGTCTTCAAATCTCGATTTGAAACAACAAAGGTAATTTTAAGGGAAACGACTTGTATCCATACTTAGTCGATCATGGGTCTTGGGTGGCACGAGTCGTACCAAAGCTGGCTGCTTATGCCAAGGGACGTTGGCACGTGTCGTGATTGATGGACTCCTCGTGCCAGGGGAGCTGACACTAGCCATGCTGGATGGGAGCCTTGTACCAGGGGGCGCTATCATAGGACATACTGGCTTGGTCACCTTGTTCTGATGCCCTCATGCATAGCCTTGTTGGCTAGCCCTAATGTGCTTCATTATGCGTGCATTAGCCATTGCATTCGGCGTAATTATTGGCTCATTTTATATGTTAGATTGCTAGTATTAGTTAAGTTTATGTGACAAGGAGTTTGGACGGCCATGTTTTGTTTTCTTATCTAAATCCTGAGTTTTGTAGACTTAATTGGTACTAATGGGCACCTTTTATCCACTGACACCTAGATCATCCTTTGTACCCCAAATAAGGCACCAACGTCCCACACCACACCATACGGCATGCATTAGGGTCTTTGGTATGAACTATACCAAATGTCACGAGCGGTGTCGAAACTCGGCATGAATCCTGCGAACTCCTACAGGCCGCGTGCCGAAGTTCCCTTTTTCATTCAAAAATAGCTAAGGGTTCTGACACTATTTTTGGCCTATTTTTGGGTCCAATCCCCTATTACTATAAATAGAGCCTTAGTCTACTAGGGATTCATATTTTTTGCATCTTTAGTCTTGTAATCATTTTAGGGAGAGCAACTTAGAGAGAGAAACACTCTCTCTTCTCTTTAGATTCTTTCTCTCTTTCTTTTTAATTTTGTTTTTACCCTAAGATGTGTAATTCAATGAAATACATGAATTTCATGTCCCGGGAGTAGCTTCTATAGATTAGGGATAATTGTATTCATGTGTTGATTAATGCTTTTGTGAGATTCATAGTTCATCCTAATTTATGTGCTTGTGATATAATGATGGTCTATTCTTGAATGTTATATTTGCATGACTGATACATTCCATGCGAACACACTCTAGTCTACATTAATGTTGGTGCAAATATTGATACCCCCCAGAGGAAGAGAAACATGGATGTAATATGGGTAGTAGGGTCCGGGTCCACGTGAGTGTGTGCACATAGGTATTTTTTTAATTTTTTCCAGTACGATGAAAACACCTCACTCTTAGCGGATGAGTTAGGTCGAAGGATAACGGGTGGAGATAGCAAATAGTAGCTGGTTCATACCAGGCCCAAACGAGTGGAAGGCCCAGAACACTAGTAAAGTCATCTGGGCCAGGCAAAGTGTGGAATAAATGGAGGACAAAACCCACAAACCAATAATTCTAGAAACCCTAATCAACTGTTGCTCAAAAACTGGTTTTATCGGACACACGATCACACACACGATGGAAAGGTTGGACACACAATCACACACATGATGTCAATTTCAGAATAAGTTGAGCCATATCCATGGAATATTATAAAAGGAAGAAGGAGAAGATGGAATAAGGTATGTGGAGCTATAAGAAGGCAAGTTAAGTGGAAAACAAGTTAACTGACTTAAGCATTGGAGTTTCTTTGCTGGAACCAATTCCGAGGTGCTTTTTCCAGGTGCACTTTGGTGATCACGATCAACTTGCCAGAAGAGGGAACACCACAACATTGGAACCGTCTGTGGAGATAAAATTTTATTTTCCATCTATCATTCCCTACGGGGTTGATAATGGTGTTCACTAGACGTGAAAGGAGTCATAATCATCACATGCAAGCTTTACTACAGAGACACCCCTCTAGCACCGATTTTAAAAACCGGTGCTAATAATGTAATAGCAATGGTTTTTATTTTGTTAGCACCGGTTCTAAAACCGGTGGTAATTTAGCACCGGTTATAATTATGTTAGCACCGGTTTTTTTATAATAATCGGTGTTAATATAATACCGGTCTAAAAACCGGTGCTAGAATTGATATAAACTGGTGTTAATATAACACCGGTCTGAAAACCGAGCTAGAATTGATGGAAACCGGTGTTAAACTAACATCGGTCAAAAAATCGGTGCTATAAATAACAAGAACTGGTTTTAAATTAGCACCGGTTTGAAAACCGGTGCTAAAAATCCGCATAACCGGTGAATTGAAAATTTTGGCACCGGTTTAAAAAACCAGTATTAAAACATTTCAAAAACCGGTGCTAAATTTGAACCGGTTTGAAAACCGGTGCTAGAAAATAAATAAAACCGGTGTAAAGTATATATTTGGCACCGGTTTTAGAATTCGGTGTTAAAAAATTAAAGAAACCGGTGCTAAAAAAATTCCGGAAAAAAGGGGAAAATGGCACCGTTTGATTTTGCACCGGTTAAAAACCGGTGCTAATAAGAAAAATGGCACCGGTTTTATGTACTATTCACAAAAACCGGTGCTAAATTGAGCATTTAATGCTTCGAAATACCCCTCTAAAATTAGATCTAAACTTGTAGTTTCCGTCTCCCTTCATTGATGGAAGATTTTTTAGATGGTGAGCAATAACTCAAAGCAATGAAGACTCATGGATGTAAGTTTTTGTTAACTTCATGGAATTTAAATCAAATAGCTAGTAGTTATAATAACCATAAATGCATGCTTGGAGAGAGTTTATTCATATGTATTAATGGTTTCTATATGCTTTATGTCGGTTAAGTATCATGTTGTGAGAGTGTAAATGAGTGTGGATGTAAACATGGATGTACCCCAAGAACAAGCTAGTTGATCGATTCACACATACATGTACACATACATGACACTTTTAGTATTGTGTAGCAAATTGATTGTGTTTATTTTTATTATGTTTGAACAATGAAAATTTGTATAATTGTTTATTATGTGTTGTTTAGATACAACGGACCGAGAGTCGATGTTTGCGTGGAGGGGTAAACATATTACATTTATTGATTTGTTTCTTGATTATGCCTTTGGTCGGGAGGAGAGGATACTTTGTCCATGCAAAAGATGCTTGTGTCGTGAACAGTTAGATTTCACTTGTTGAAGAACGGATTTGACGGAGGTACATTGTATAGACATTTCATGGAGAGGTTGAGCAAGGACACAACGGTGGTTTTGACAAGGTAGATGGAAACAAATGTACCGTTGATGCTATATTGGATGACATTGTAAGAGATTTTGAGGGGAAAGCCTAAACTGTTGAGTGCTTTGCTCAACGAAAAAGAGAAGCCATTGTATCCGGGATGTAAAAGTAAGGATACCATAATCTCTTTTTTTATGGAGGTTTTCAATTTGAAAGCTACAAGTTCTTGGAGTGATGGAAGTGTGAATTCACTCCTAAAGCTTCTAAAGGATAAGTTTCCGGAACGGAATGGAATACCGAAAAACTTTTACGAGGCCAAGAAAATATTGTGTCCACTCGGTTTAGAATACAAGAAAATACATGCATGTCCAAATGATTGTGTGTTGTATGACGGTGAATTGAAAGATGCGGTTCAATGTCCCATGTGCAAACATTCAAGATATAAGGGAGTGAGGAATGATGATGATGGATGTTTGGGTAAGAAGAAGAAGGTCCCATTGAAGTGTATGTGGTATCTTCCTTTAATTCCTAGGTTAAAGAGGTTATTCAAGAATTCAAAAGATGCAAAAAACTTGCGATGGCATGGAGAACGGGAAAGACCAAGCGACGACAAGATAAGACATCCGACAAACGGTGAACAATGGAGAAATTTTGACAAGCGATATCCTTCATTTGGTTCAGAGGTTAGAAATTTATGCCTTGCATTGTGTACTGATGGGATGAATTCATTTGGTAATATGTCATTGAAGCATAGTTCTTGGCCCGTGATGTTGGTTATATATAATTTGCCCCATTATTTGTGCATGAAACGTAAATATGTTATGATGCCTTTGTTAATCTCAGGTCCTAGACAACCTAGGAACGAGGTTGATGTGTATATGAAACCATTGATCGATAAGTTAAAGATATTGTGGGAAGAAAAAAGGGGGTATTGGTATTTGATGCCCATATGAATGTGGAGTTTCAATTGCGTGCCATGCTTTTTTGCACCATCAATGATTTTCTAGCATATGGAAATTTGTCGGGCTATGTTGTGAAGGGGCACAAAGCATGTCCTATTTGTGAGGAGAAGACATAATTCAAACAACTAAGACATGGAAGAAAGACAGTGTATCTTGGCCATAGAAAATGGCTGCAAGGAAACCACAAATACCGGGATGATCTGGTCAATTTTGTTGGTGGGAAAGAAGGAAGGAAATCCCCTACACCACTAACTGATGTGCAGATTCACAATAAGATTAAGAAATTGAGACTGGTGTTGGGAAAGTATAAATGCAAGGACATAATACATTCTGATGGTCCATGGAAGAAAAGATCAATATTTTTTATCTACCGTACTGGGAGCATCTTTAGGTTAGGCATTGCCTAGACGTGATGCATATTGAGAAAAATGTTTGTGAAAGTTTGATAGGTACCCTCTTGAATATTCCCTGGAAGATGAAAGATAGTTTGAATGCCCGGTCAGACTTGGTTGATTTGGGAATCAGAAATGACCTCGCCCCATAAATGAAGGGTAAGAGGACTTACTTGCCCCCTGTACCTTGTACATTTTCAAAGGAGGAGAAAATCTCAGTTTGTGATAGTTTGAAATCAGTAAAGGTCACAATTGGTATTCATCGAATATGAGTCGGTTAGTTACGACGGATTGTCGAATGACCGGGTTGAAATCTCATGATTTTCATGTTTTGATTCAACAACTGTTACCTATTTCTATTTGTGGGGTAATGGAGGCCGACGTAAGGTACTCAATCACTAGACTTTGTTTATTTTTTGCTTCCATATGCCAAAAGTTTATTGATCAGGACCATTTGGATGTCCTCCAAAAAGAGATTGTTGTTTTTCTATGCAAGTTGGAAATGTATTTCCCTCCATCTTTTTGATATATGGTGCACTTAGTTGTTCATTTAGTGCGGGAGGTAAAGATATGTGGTCCAGTTGGTATGCGTTGAATGTATCCTTTCGAGCGTCACATGAAAGTCTTCAAGGGATACGTGAAATGTATGAGTCGACCGGATGCTAGTATTGTTGAGAGGTATGTTACCGAAGAAGTAATTGAATTTTTCTCTAGCTATTTGAAGGAACATAGAAATTTTGGGGTGCCCCAGAATTGACATGTTGGAAGGAAGGAGGGCAAACCGAGGTCAAGGGGAATGTTATTTACTCCATTGAATAGTGATATGATGTTAGTTCATTTGTATGTGTTGAGGAATTGTATGGAGACTACTGCTTATGTGACCAAGCACCTTAATTGGATCACAGAGTCTCATCCCACTTGGCCCCCTAATAAAGTTCAGTTGGAGTACAATGACAAGTTTGTGAATTGGTTATATGATTGATGCAATGTAGGTGATTACGACCCGCAAATTAGGGCATTTGCAAGGAAGCCTAACTGCATGGTTTTGAGGTATTCCGGATATGACATGAACGGTTTCTATTTTGCTACTAAGGACCAAGATTTAAAGAGCACAACACAAAATAGTTGGGTATACATTGAGTCGGAGATTATGTGGAAAGCAAGTAAGAAAGACAATAAACCAGTCCTAGCTATGATGTCATTTTATGGTGTTATTGATGAGATTTGGGAGCTTGACTATGGAGAATTCAAGATTCCAGTTTTCAAGTGCCAGTGGTTTGATAACACAACTGGAGTTCAAACTAATGACACAATGGGATTTACCCTTGTTGACCAGACTCATGAAGCATATGAAAATGATCAGTTTATTTTGGCCGAACAAGCAAGACAAGTTTTCTACGTAAATGACCCGTGCAATGTAGGTTGGTCTATTGTGTTACAAGGTAAGAAATTCTCTTTCCGTGATGAAATTAATTTTGAAGTTACAAGTAAAAGGTTAGAGTTCCCCTCTACTTAATAACAACGGGATTGATGCGGGAGCAACACGGAGGAAACACAGAGATGGCATTTGGATAGATGAAGATGGCCAAGAAATTCAAGACATTCAATCCAAGAAGAGAGAGATGGTTGGAGACTAGCGGGGGTCAATCAATAAATTCGAGATAAAATTTATGTATTTTTGTAGTTTGTTGTGTTTTGTACCACTGTTAACTATTCTACAACTATGTTCCAATTGGTCATCCTTTTGAGCAGCTCTGTGAGCTGCAGCACACTGCCGCTGCTTTGGTAAAGCCTTGGAAAAAATTACCTTCATTTTCCTATGGTAGCTGCTGCCAGCTGCAGCGTGCTGCAGCTCTTTTGGTTCAGTGCGCTGTAACTTTTTCACACACACATTACCTATTTTGAGTCGCTCGTTCGGTTTCTCTAAGACAAGAACATGAATACGTTACGAGACTAGAAATGTCAAATTCCAAAATCACATCCAAAGAGTAGCAACATAGTAGCAATATGTGTTTTGCAACTAAAAAATCTACCAATCAAAGTTTCATATTAACCTAGCAAAAGAAACAACCTGACAAAATGAAGATGTGAGCTCAATATAGCTTGTCAATCCCCGCGCGAGCTGTTCTCCCCGGTGTTAGACGTAGGCGAATCTAAGGTAGGGGTTGGACCCAATTCCTTAATCCTCTTGCCACACATGGCAGTGAGGATCTTCCCAACCTACGATGTCCATCGCACCAAGTGATCCACCTTTAGTTGCAATACTGCCATGTCCCCATCCGAGTTCTCCTCAGATGATTTACTTGTTGCCGCCCTAGATGACTCAGCAGCGTTCTTCTTCTTCGTGAATATTAGAGGGTTTATGGGAAGCTTTGGCATCATTGTGACAACATCATCTTTGAATCTGCAACCTGCTTCCATGCATATGGCAGTGATAAGTAAGGAGAAGCCTATGAAATTATGGGCATTGACACAATCCCAGATGTACCCCATTATCGTACCCCCGATATCGATGCTCATATTTTTCTTGATCTTGTAGAGCAGCAACATACGGGACCGAGAGAAGCCGGGCAACTATGAAACTGTACCACACGTTATAAGTCTTCAGTCAGGTATTTCTTCTCAATGCTGGACCATTCTTGTGGCAGATTCTGGATAACTTCATCGCTATCATCACAGATTTCTTTTATGATGTCTTCCCATGAAGCTTTTTGAACAGCTTTGTCGGTGGCTTGGTACAAACTCGAGGGCTTCGGTGGCATCTTGTAGAACCTGTTGATCACATCCGTTGCAAGCTCAACAAACTGACCACAGAGGAAAACATCTAGACAATTCTTGTACTTCATGAGCGACAAGAACTCACATGCCATGGTCTAGTTTGCACGAGGCGGTTGGAGATGAAGCCTACCCAGCCATGCTCGTTCACGTAGTCCTTGTAGGGCTTTTCTAGTCTCAACCCTCTCTCTAGTATGATGCCCCAGCTAATAAATTCTTTGTACACAGTTATTGCCTCATGATAGTCTGATTCTGCGGTCGGTATTAGATTGTTCAAGGGGACAATCTGAGACCCGTGCTGACGATCCTCCTTCTCGCCGACTCTGGCTTTTTTTCCTTGAGTTTTGGGTGTTGGTCTTCTGCTTGGGAACACTTTTTTGGGGGGCCATACCTGGTAAAATAAATGTTTTATGGTACGTAATGCACCAGCAAAATGTTAACACAAGCCAGAATATTAATGGGTGGTCAGAATATCGATGGAAATTAGAAAACTGGGTGGTCATAATATGAACGGAAAATTAGAAAATTGGGTGGTCAGAATATTAACGGAAGCAGGAAAAACTTGAAAAACGTAAATAACCTAACATGAAAATTTTCTATAAGGAATACATATTCTGCTTTCAGAATACAGATTCAGGTTTTTAGTCAGAATCTTGATTTCTCACATGCAGAATACAGAATCTGGAATTTTCAGAATTACTCCCATATTTCGAAAATAAAAGCACAAGCAAAATAAGAAAACTAGGTGGACAGAATATCAACTCTACCACAAATAAATTCTCCACCCAGAATAACCTCACTTGAAATTTTTGAGGGGTTATTTTCCAGAATCATTCTTTTTCATATTCAGAATAAACAATCGGGTTTGTACACAATTACTCACGCATTTCCAAAACAAAAGCACAATAAGTTTCATCACAATTAGGCATTTTCATGAAATCAAACCTAAGGCATAGAAAAATTGTAGACAATCCCTAGGAAACCAAACACGAGTGTGTATTCGCTTACCTAATTCAGAATATGTTTTGTTGACGACAGGTGTCTGGAGTGCAGACGGTGGTTGGCGGACAGAGCTTGGCCAATGGAGCTTGGCGTGGAGCTTGACGGACGGTAGCTTAGTGGAAGGGATGGAGCTCGGTGGAGGTGTATGGTGGAAGTGATGGAGCTCGGCGGAGGTGGAATTGAGTAGGGACGGCGGAGGGAGCAGGGAGGGCAGAGGGAGTGAGGTCGGCAACAGGAGCGGAGACAATGAAGGGAGCGGGGATAAAGTTTGCCGGTGGATGGAGCGGGGAATGTGGAGAGAGCTTGGGAGAGGAAAGGTGTTATGGTATTGGCCGGTTTGAGTGACCAATTTCACAAACACATTGCACCAAGTCTACAAACAAATGAGTGAATTTTACACCCAATTGGGCTGAATTGTACACCCAATTGGGCTGAATTTTACAAAGATAAGGGTTGAAAATGTTAACTGTATTAAGAGGCAAGGATCAAGGCTCGAGTGGCAAAAGGGGTGAAAGGGGCGAAAGGGGCTCGAGGGCTCGGGGGGTGGATGGGTTCGAGGGGTCCAGGGGTGGATGGGTTCGAGGGGTCCAGGGGTAGATGGGTTAGAAGGGTGGAGGGGTGAAGGGGTTCGAGGGGTCAGGTGTATGGGTTCGACAGGTCTCGAGAGGTGGATGGGTTCGAGGGGTACGAGGGGTGGAGGGGTGGAGGGGTGGATAGGTTCGAGGGGTGGATAGGTTCGAGGGGTGGAGGGCTTTGAGGGGTGGATGGGGTGGATGAGGGGTGGATGAGGGGTGGAGGGTTTCGAGGGGTTCAAGGGGTGGATGAGGTTCGAGGGGTGGATGGGGTGGATGAGGATCGAGGGGTGCGAGGGGTGGAGAGCATCGTGGGGTGGATGGGGTGGATGGGGGGTGGAGGGCTTCGAGGGCTCGAGGGGTTTGAGAGATTGAGGGGTTCAAGAGCTCGAGGGGCTTGAGGGGTGGAGGGCTTCGAGGGTTAGAGGGCTAGAGAGCTTCAAGGGCTCGAGGGGTTTGAGAGCTCGAGGGGCTTTAAGGGGTGGAGAGCTTCGAGAGCTCGAGGGGCTTGAGGGGTGGAGGGCTTGAGGGGTGGAGGGCTTCGAGGGCTCGAGGGGTTTGAGAACTCTAAGGGCTCGAGGGGTGGAGGGGTTCGAGGGGTGGAGGGCTTCGAGTGCTCGAGGGGTTCGAGAGCTCGAGGGTGTTATAGTAAATCAGGATTGATTTTGACGCTTCTGAAGAAGTGTTGTTGACTAGGCCAAAGTGTTAGTAGGGCTATACTTCCTTTTGTATTCTATTTATTCCTATCAATAATAGATCATTTTCTAATATTGTTATACTATTGTTGGAGTAAATGGTTACTAAGCTATAGCTCTACTCATATTCTGTTTCCTTATTGTACTCTATATATTTGTGTGAGCAATATAATAATTGGTTACGGTGACTCAAAAATAGTCTTCCCGTCGTACCTTACTTACAGAGGCGACTCAAATACAATCTTCCTCAAGTGCAACGAGGCTAGAGTTCTACTCATATTATGTTTCCTTATTGTACTCTATATATTTGTGTGAGCAATACAATAATTGGTTATGGCGACTTCAAAATAGTCTTCCTGCTGTCCCTTACTTACAGAGGTGACTCAAATATAGTCTTCCTCAACTGCAACTAAGTGAGGCCACTACCAAGCGAGGCACTTAAACATGCTTGTATTGACTCAGACTAATTCCTAATTAGACTCTAATTCTCTAGCCCTTGAACCTCGAACATCTCCCCTCGAGCCCTAAAACCCTCGAACCTCTCCCTAAAAGCCCTTGAACCACTCCCCTTGAGCCCTCGAACATCTCCCCTTGATCCCTCGAACCTCATGCCTTAAGCCCTCGAGCCTTTAGCCCTCGAGCCCTCGACCCTCTTGTCTCTAGCCCTCGAACCACCTGCCTCCTGACATTATTTGTATTTTTTTCTTTAAACTCAGGGGTATAATGGTTATTTTACATATTTTGACCAATTTTAGCGTTGACTTTCCCTGAAAACCACCTATGGGGACTAAAACATATTAATTTGAATTTTTTGGTTACTGTCTAAGGGTTTTTTTGCAAATGGGGACCAAAAGATAGTAAAAGATACTTTGTAGGGGACCAAAAAAACAATTTAGTCAAATGTTTTTTTAAAAAAACATTTGAAAGTATAAAACACTAAAATGACCCAACAAAGCATCATTTTCCCTCCCTCCCAAATTTTCCCCATTCCCTCCATAACCTTAACCCCAAATTTTTGTACCCCTCCCACCCCAACACCTCTACCGATCTCCCTCTTCCCTTTATAACCTTAACCCCAAATTTTTCCTTTTTCCACCATAACCCCCTGCCGATTTTCCCAAAGATATTGTACATCCCTTCACAATTTAGTTCGAGCGATTCTACTTCCCAATCCTGGTTGCGATCCTACTTCCCAATTTTACTTGAGATTCTGCTTCACAAATTTGGTCCCCATTCTGGTCGGAATTTTGGTCCAGTAAAGTGGGTTACAAAGGCGGCCGGATCTTGCAAAAATACAATACCGCCAAGAGTGTGTACCAATAAGGTATGACTGCTTGGTAGTTTGCATCTTTCCCGGGCTTAATGAATAGCTATATTTTGGTGGGTCTCTTACTTTGTGAGTTTGTATTTTCATTTCTTGGGTTACTAGTGTGGGTAGTGTTTCATGTGGATAGATGATATGTTTGCTAATAATTTTATAAATTTTACCAACCCTGTTTTTCCCTACCTAGTTTTTGCCCCCATAGGAATTTTTGCAAACCCTATTTTTTCTGCCATACAATATGTTCTATGTTAGTTGTTAGTGTATATCCCGTCTTCGGATATGTTGTATTAATATTTCCATATGCTTGATTGACTCATACAAGAGATTGAATGGCGAAGCCGAGGAAGAAATTATTTGACTCCGGCGGTACAAAAGGCATTGAAGAGAATTGTGTTACACCTCCAAAAGCTGACAACTGTAATGACAATAACGAGGAAGTGGATGATGCACCCAAATATTGCTCGGGATCTGAAAAGTCGGGGGAAGAAGAAGAAACTATGTTAAAAGATGACATGAGTGAGAGCTTCGACAAGTTCAAGATTAAGAATATTACGAATGTAGAGGCACAGCCACGTGCAAGTCCGTCTTGCTAGCAAAGCAAAAGAAGGCCCTTAAAATATTCTTCGATGATGACTTCGAACCCCTAGTTCTGCGCAGCCGATGGTCGACGTATGTTAGCTATGCCTTCCAACGGAGAATCCGCTTTGGGACATGGCATAATTGGAAATCAGTCCCAGACCATGTAAAGATAGATGCATGGGAAGACATTCTCGTAAGTGTGTTCTAATCCTCCATTTTCATCGGTTCATGTCAACTTCATTACATTTTGCACTAACAAGTTGTATCCTTGTCCACTAGATTAGCTGGGATATACAAACCAAAATGACATTCAATGAGATGAATAAGTCCGAAATAAATGGACAAGTTATGCAAGAGAAAAGTGAAGGAATTAGAAGACTAAGGTGGCTTACAAGTACATCGTGCAAAAAAAACCTGGTTCTTGTGCATGGAGAGATTATTGCTGGATGGACAAAAATGAGTGGGAGCTATTTGTGAAACACAGATCAACCCCTGAATTCAAGGGAATTCCTTGAAAATCCTCCATCTCTAGTCATTACTTTGTGAGCATTTTACAAATTGATGGCCAAATAGGCATTAAGTGACGCATAAAAAGTAAGCGCCTCACAGAAGGAGTACATCCATCACACGGGCAGTGGAGAGAATCGTAGGGTTGCAACAGAATTCGAGAAGAGGAAAATAAAGGCTAAAATTGATGAGCTTTTGGATGAAGGTCATAGTGTAGAAGAAGCGGAGGCTTTAGTTCAAATATGGATTTCAAACCGGACCACTCGGAGGTGTTCCTTGAAGCTAACTGGGACAAGAAATTATCAACCTACACCAACGACTCCGTTAAAAGAGCAGCCCCCACTATTGTGAGCATAATTCATAATTGATTCTATCTCTATTAATATTCCCAGATGTAATGCATAGTAATGGCTAATGTATGTTTTGTTTCCTAGAAATCCCTTCTGGATAAGAAGCAAAAAGAAGATATTATCGTTCAAGCAACGGGTAAGAAGGATCATGGGGTTGTTGGAGAGGTTTCTCCAGAATGTCCAAGGTGAACGAGGCCCTACCACATATAGCTGTGAGCCGTTACACATCCAGTCGATGTGGGAGCACAAACAAAAAACCATCAAATTCTCAAATTCAAATTCAAACAAACTACCAATAGATGTCATCGAGCTCAAGGAAAGATTTGTTTCCTTATTTGAGGCCCAAACAAATTAGCTAGCTTGAAAACTGGGTAAAGCTATTCCCCCACACTTGGATGCCCGAAATTTCCTTGCTACATCTTCCATCACCGCAAATAAGGACAACCGGGTATTCATTCCTTCAGCATCTAGATGTAGTGACCCACAAGGAACCGTAGCAGATGACAAGGTATTCCATACCATGAACCTCTTCGTTAGCTCCTTTCTTGCTCTGTGATTTTTAGTTTCTCGATTTCCATTTCCTGTCAAAATGATTTTGCGGGGATACATTGACTACTATCACGTTCATTTTGGATGTTGGTAGTTTGGGCCTACTTATATCTTCATTTTTTTCTTTCCCATGTAAAATGAGAAAATGTCTCTTTCCCAATATAGTTTTATTTGATAGACAGTTCATGGCAGATGAATGTTGAAAGCTGCAGCACGATCCAGCTACACGTAGACATCATTTCTTGTTATAATCTATCGATTGCACTTACAAAATTATTTAATTTTCTTTACTTTATAACACTTACTTATTGTCAAACCGATGTATTTCCCCAATCTATGAGTTTATTTCTTAGAAAGGAAAAAAATATTGCCTACATATTTTGAACCATAATGGAGAAAGGGATGTAGCTGCATTTGGTATTTTGTTTCCAAAGGACACAGAAATGAACTTACCCATCAAGTAGGCGAGAGTAAATCTTCGTGGACCTGTGATCATTACCAAGGCACCTTTGCCGATTGAACATGAAGAATTTGAGTTTGTCACTGAGGCCATTGGATATAACATTCTATGCTCGGCAAAGCTGATAAGTGTCATTGGGCAAGAGGATGATGAGGTGTGATAATTGCATTCTTCTTCTTATCGAGTCATATATATCTTTCTAGACGTTACTAAAACATAACATGTTGTTCATCTGCTTACTTAGGAGAACGAGCAGTAACCGCCTCCGCAAGAATTGGTAGTTGATGAAGTTGGAAGTCCTCAAATAAACCTCACATCGAAATTTTCCAAGGACACTACACAGGTTCAACAAATAGCTATGACATCTAGATGCATATTATTAACACACTATCCCTTACAGGAGGCGGTGGCTAAGGAAGATACTCCGCATGGAGAGGTGGTCGCTCGATTGGTAAAATGAGAGGTACATACCCCTCAGACTATTTCATTCCGACCGATTTTTTACAATGCATGACTAACATTTTACCCATTACCAAGTTCCAAAATAAAATACTTCATCAACGGAGAATGGCCAACCAAATCCTCCCATGTCGATTTCTAACCAGTACATATTTGTGAGAACCCATTTCAGCATTTACAATATAATCCACTTATGAATTATATACAAATACTGGTCAACTAACATTATTAGATTCTAAATGTAATTAGGGGGTCACGGAAGACCAAGAATGCATCGCGGCTGTTCAATAGATTAATGATACTTTAAGGCTATCTACACAAATATGTGAACCAAACAAAGTCTTCCGCATCAATTTCAATGTAGAGGTGTTAGGATCAGAAGAAGTCTATGCAGCCATATTTACTGACAAGCTAAGACGGTTCATAAGCAGCTTGGACGTAGAAGATGAAATGGAGTGGATCAGTGGGTGCCAACTTCATATATGGGCATTGTAAGAATTGCATGGTTACATTATTTATAGATAGATGTATCATTATATTTGTTTCACTTACAATATTATTTTGCAAGATACCTTTGTGATGGGGTGTTTCATAGTGGCCACGTTCAGTTTATTCCGGCCTCTTCAAATTCAATGGCTCAAAAGGAAAATCAAACGGTAGAATTGACTGCAGATGAGGTTTCGGCTATCATGTGCCGCACTCAAGCGAGGTTGTACGTCTTCCCGTACAATCGAGAGTAAGTTCCATTTGTTTTCTGAGTTGCTAGTCCCGGCCACATGGAAGCAATTGCAACCATATGCTGTGATTTTATTTTCAAAATATATTTTAAGCATTTTGGTGTTTCATTTTTTTAAGGGACCATTGGTTTTTGCTCGTTCTCGTACCAGAAATTGATTGAGTATATTGCATCGACTCAATGACTGGGGGAATTTTCAAACGGAATAGGTCATGCCTTAAATTAATTCATTTGTAAGTGGAACACATTCATGTCATTCCTTCAACTTCAATGTTTTACAAAAATGTTTGTTCACGTAAATGTGTTCTTGTATGTTTCTCACTTTCTTGGCTCGATTATTTACAATTAATGTTAATTAATATATTTTCATATATTGTGTGAACCCCAATTTCTAAAAATATTTTTTTAATATGTTGACATAAATATGTTTTCATTGATTGTAGGATTGCAACAAAATATCGATGGTTCAGTTTCAACCAAAACAGCTCCTACCCTTCGAACTATACATGGAATGTCATAAACATCAATGTACGTACTATCCCATAACGTCATATTTCATCTGTCATTTTCATGTTCGTAATCATTTCAACAAATTCTCTTTTACATCAGCACAAGATACAAAGTAGTACTTGGGAGTGTGGATACCATTGCATGTATTACATGGAAAAAATTGTTAGGCATGTGCATGACATTGACATTATTCCGGTACGTTTTCCTACATTGTTTTTATGTATTTGTTATTCTCTCACATCTGTATCATTTTCTTAACATGTGATTTAATACATTGTTTCAGCAATTTCCAGAAGATTACACTCCACTGGGGAGCAATGAACTGCGCAGAATTTCTCTGAAATGGGTTTGTGTTTTTGCAAAATGTACTCTACCAAAATGCATAGCTCAATTGAATGTCATACAGGGACTTTCCTCCATGATCGGATAGTGGTTAGTATTATCTCATATGAGAAAGGTAATTGACCTTCACTTTTGATACTCGTCAACTCCGTGATGAGGGGGTTTCCAGTATCTTAGGCCACTAAGAAACATGTTGCTCTTCTTTTGTTAATAAAAAATTATAGTTCATCAAACTCAATACTTTTTTTAACCTACTTCTTGTCTATGCGTCATGGTTGCTCACAGTTTGTTCTATTTTTATTCGTGCACCGTTCGGTTACTAGGCACAACTAATAATCAGCACCATCCTTGAAAAAGAACGCACCGGGTAGGAAAATAAGCGTAAAAATGAAACTGGCTGTGTGAAGATAAACTGAAAGAGTGGCAGTGCACCGCAGCTTACAGTGACCACAATAGTTAGTCACGTTTAACACTGGTTTCTTCCAACTACAAAACCGATGCTAATAATAACTGGTGCAAAATTTACGCTTTCAGCACCGGTTTCAAAACTGCTGCTAAAATATAAACCAGTGAAAAATATACATTATTCTCACTGGTTAAAAAACTGGTGCAAAATAATAACCGGTGATAAATTTACACTCATTGCAGCAGTTTTTAAACCGGTGCAATATATACACCTCTAGCACTGGTTCAAAAACTGGTGCTAATAAATAACCGGTGCAACATACACACTTTTAGCACCGGTTTACAAACCGGTGCTAAACAATAACCGGTGCAAATAAATTTTTTTATCAACGGTTTAAAAACCGGTGCTAACTAAAAACCGGTGTTACATATGCATATTTAGCACCGGTGCTAAAAATAACCAGTACAAATTTACAAATTTAGCACCGGTTTTTTTGTTAGCACCGGTTTTGAACCGGTGCTAATTTAGCACCGGCCTTTTTATTAGCACCGGTTTTCCAACCAGTGCTAAAGAAAAAACCGTCGCTAATTTAGACCGGTTTTAAAACTGGTGCTAACTAGAAAAACCGGTGCTATAGTCGTACATTTTATCACCGGTTTAAAAATCGGTGCTAACTAAAAAACTGGTGCTAAAAGTTGGGATTTTGCACCAGTTTATTTCTGATCGGTGCTAAAGTTTCATCGGTTAGTCAGGCACCAGGTTTTTTTTGCAAAAAAAAAAACAGTGCTAGAACATTAAAAAATCGGTGCTAGAGGGGGGGTTCTTGTGATAGTGAAGAGCAAATGGGGGGGGGGAAATGAGAGTGTGCATCCAAACCAGAATTAAGAACACAACCCCAACAAAGAGCAACAACACATCAATGATGACATAAATGAGGAAGAAGAAGAATAATCTCCTAATATGAACAAGGAAAAAGAAAAGAGAGTTTTTGCATCATTTTAAAAAGCGAATAAAAACAATTGTATAACAAATTCCTAGAAACTCTCAAGCTTACATCCCCAAAGGTAAGTTAGAAACCTGCTCAAACAACGACGACCTTAAATACGGGAAGGAATTGAGAGACATAGTTGCAGAAGATGATGTAGACAAATAACCTCTTACACCACATCTTTGCAAATTTAAAATGCCCAAGGACTTCAAACTGCCATTGCATGTCAAAATTTACGATGGGACAACTGACCCAAAGGAATTTTTGAATTCCTATCGTAACAATATGAGGTCCCGTGATGCTGAAATTGAGTTGGCATGTAAAGCGTTCCCTATATTCTTATAAGGGATGACAATCACATGGTACGATGGCTTACTTAGAGGAAGCATCACATTCTAGGCACAGCTCTCAGACTTATTCTTAGGTCATTTCTAACAGAACCAGAGATTCATAAAAAATTGCAGATCTAAACAATATAATAACAAAAAGCAACGAAAGTTTGGCACAATATCACTGCTAGTTTGTTACAGAAAGCCTGCAGATTTGAGATCTATCTTTCCAATCTTCTTTAGGTGTATTCATGGGAGGTATGTGATTGGGAGAGTTCAACAAAGAGCTAACCAAAAACATGCTGAAGAACCCAAGAGACTTAAAACAAATGATAGAACAATATGTTCAAACCGAGGAAGTCAGTAATGGCAAAATTGAGAGAGAGCGAGGCGAGAAAAGGGCGATAGATGACTCCCAGAGAAACTTAGGTCAAAAGGGAATGGAAATTTCTCCATTGAAGGAAGAGAAACGGGAGCACAAAATATTCTATTTCAGGAGATGCAACTAACGAAGTCATGAAAAGAAATATGGCTAGCAAACAAGAACCTATTCCGCGAAAGTGTCTTTGGAAAAATGATCCAGAGATAACTATTGCGCTTTCCACAAGGACCATGGGCCCGATATTGAGTACTGTAGAAATTTATGGAGGCAAATAAAAGAGAATATGTAAAATGGATACCTCGGATAGTACAGGAAGGAAGAAGGCATACAAAGATATAATGAAGTAAGAAAAGTATGGAAATTCATCCCTAAGGCACAGGCTACAACAAACGCTCAGGGTAAAAATTACAAAATTAGGGGTGTTGTATAATACGAAGATGAAATGCCCAACGAAGCTCCCAAAAAAGTGGTCCTCTCTTATACATGGATCGATGGAATCCTTGTCAAATAATGCTTGAAAAGCTAAGGCCAGATGCAATCACGTTTACAAAGAGGATGTTGTCCCTAACACATTGCCACACAATGATCCTATGGTTATTATTTCTAAGATCAAGAATGCAACTGTTCATATGTTTTTTGTGGATGATGGAAGCGCAGTGGAAATCTTCTTCTTAGATTGCTTTGACAAACTAGGATCCAAGAGATTTGATTTGAAAACATCCACATCTGCGCTCGTGGGATTCATAGGAAGAGCCAAAAATCCACTGGGAAACATTCAACCCCCTGTCACAATTGGTGAGAATGGAAGAACTGCACCATAATATGCGACTTCGTGGTCATTGATACCCCAAGTTCATTCAATGCCATCATTGGTTGACCATGGATTAATAGAGCAAAAGCACTTCGGTCTCTATATCACCTGTTCATGAAATTCCCAAATCTGTATGGAATTGCAACAGTAAGGGACAGTAGACTGCTAGCCAGTGCATGGTCATCGCAATGAGAGTAGGAAGAATATAAGAACAACCAAAGATGGCAAGCACCATTACCAATGGGGACTCACTAAACCAGATGTGCCATCCACTAGAAATTGGTGAAGAAACTGAAGATGTCATTCTAGTTGACGATGATGAGCCCAAGTGCCTCAAGATAGGAAAATATCTTCTTGAACAAGAAAAGCAGAGAGTAATAAAAATCCTAAGAGAGCACAAGGACACGTTCTCATGGAGTGTGCAAAACATGGGAGGTGTCAACCCAAAAGTAGTGATTCACTCCTTGAACATCACTGACTCAATTAAGCCAGTCAAGTAGATGCAGAGGAGTTTTTCCAGTGATAGACAAAAAACAATTGGGGATTAAGTAAAGGCACTGTTACAAGTAAGGATAATAAGGGAGGTGATATATCCAACTTGGTTAGCAAACTTGGTAATGGTATGAAAAGCAGGCTTGAGCTGGAGAATGTGTATAGATTTAACCAATCTAAACAAAGCGTTCCCAAAAGATTGCTACCCTATGCCAAAAATCGATCAACTAGTGGAAGCGTTCTCAGGATATGAAGTCCTCGCACTTTTAGATGATTACAAAGGCTATCATCAAATATTGATGAACCCAGTATATGTAGAAAATACAGCATTTATAATAAGCTTTGGGATATTCTATTATGAAAAGATGTCGTTCGAGTTAAAAAATGCAGGGGCAACATACCAGAGAGTGGTCTATTGTGCATTCCATAGCTAGATTGGACGCAACGTTGAGGTGTATGTAGACAACATGGTTATCAAGAGTAAACAAGCACGTGATTCGTGGAAGACTTAAGAGAAATGCTTTATACACTGAGTGCAATTGGAATGAAGCTGAATCCTAAGAATTGCACAATTGGAGTAGGGGCAGGAAAATTCCATGGATAGAAAGTATCCTCAAAGGGGATCGAAGCTAACCCAGAAAAGATACAAGCGATCATCAACCTCCCCCAACCGTAAACAATGAAAGAAGTCCAAATTTTAATGGGATCACATGCCGCACTCAGCAGGTCTATTTCTAAAGTAGCAGAAAGGTACTTTCCCCTCTTTGAAATCCTGAAAAAGGCTAGGAAGTTTAGTTGGAGCGAAGAGGGCCAAGGAGTATATGAATCACTTAAAAGTCAACTCTAAGAACTCTCTATGTTAAAGCTACCAATTCATGGAGAAATGTTATACTTGTATCTGGCAGTTTCAATTAATGCAGTAAGCTCAGTGTTGGTAAGATAGGAATAATAGAAATAGATACCAGTATTTTACACCAGCAGGCGGAAAAAGCGTACCTCCATGTTGAAAGGTTAACCCCAGCTTTGATATATATGGCTAAGTGGCTGGGAACTTATTTCCAAAGTTATACAATCATTTTGTACACGGAATACCTGATCAAGAACATCTTAAGCAATCCTGAATCGTCCAGGAGAGTGACCAAGTGGGCTCTGGAATGAATATAGTTCAAAATTCATTTTAAATCACGAACATCCATCAAAGCACAAGTGCTAGCGGATTTCATCGGTGAAATGGTAAGTGTGAGAAAGCAACGGGCAAATGCACCACAATTGTTGGAGGAAGATAAAGGTAAGACTAAATGGGAGGATATTGCATGGAAGCTATTTTTGGATGAGGCATCATGCAAGGATAACTACGGAGTAGGACCACTGTTGATCAACCAAAACAGATGGGGGGGGGGAGAATACAGATATTTGCTTCATTTCAACTTCTTGGTCACCAATAATGAAGCTAAGTACAAACATTAATATGCGGTCTAGACGTCACATCTATTATGAAAGTGAAGAGCGTACAAGCATTCAGTGACTAAAAAATAGTTATCCAACAAATCCGTAGTGATTACGAGTTCAAGAGGAATAATTGATGAAGTACCTAACTAAGGTCAAACAAATTGAGTACTTCAACATTCAACATGTCCCAAGAAGTGAAAACATGAAGGCATGTGCTTTAAGAAAATTAGCAACAACATGATTTGAATCATTGGCCGAACATAAGGATGTAAAGGTGGAGGTCATTCCAATTAGAAGTACAGCAAGGACAACTGTGTCAACAGTTCAAGAACAAGATGAAAATTGGATGACACCACTGATTCAGTATTTTGACAAAGGAAAGCTACTAGCAAACAGGTTCAAGAAAGGAAGTTAGAAATGTGATCCTGCAATTAAGTCTATGAAGATGGAAAGTTGTACAAGAAATGACATTTATCCACATGGATAAAGTGCGTAGATTCGGTGCGGGCAGGCAAAATTTTGAGAGAAGTACATGAAGGATTTTGTAGCTCGCACCAGGGGTCTGGAACGATTGCAAAAAAGATCATTCAAGCTGGACATTATTGGCCAACCATGTTCAATGATTCATACAACTTCGTCCTCAAATGCAAAACCCTTCGAATGAATGCTCCAATATCTCATAGGCCACAGTCAGTGTTAACAGGCATATACAGGTCTTGGCCTTTTGATAAATGAGAAATTGACCTTGTTTACCCTTTTCTAAAAGGCACATGTAGCTCCAAGTTTCTAATCGTGGCGTCAATTACTTACAAAGTGGGTAGAAGCAAAACCCCTTGGGAGAGTGACAACGGAAGTAGCAAGGAAGTTCGTTTGGCAGGATATAGTTTATCGCCTCGGGGTACTGCAAACCATTGTTACTTATAATGGAATGCAGTTCACAAGTTTAATTTTTACAGAATGGAGTGTCAAGATGGGAATCACACAGAAATTCATGTTGGTAGCCCATCCCCAGCCGAACGGTCAGGTAGAGGTTACAAACAGAATAATTGTTTAGGGTATTCAGACAAAACTGGAGGGAGACCAAGCAGGCTAGGTTGACAAGATACCCAACATTTTGTGGTCCTACAGGATCACGGTCAGAGAACCAACTGGAGAAATGCCATACAACTTAGTATATGGACACGAAGCGGTGATGCCAGTTGAAATTGGATAAGAAAGCTTTTGAGTTGAGCGCTACAAGGAAGATGGAAACCCAGATAAGGTGAGTTTAAACCTGGATGAACTTGAAGAAAATAGAGATAGAGCAACGATCAAGGAAGCTAAGTACAAGGAAAAGATGGCTAGAGCCCATAATCACAGGGTGAAGGAAGCATGATTCCATATCAGCGATCTTGTGTTAAGAAAGAACGAAGCCAACTTGGCGTAAGATCATGGGAAATTATGACCAAAGTGGGAAGGCCAGTCCAAGATAACGAAGGTGCACAGATCAAACTGCTACGAGTTGGAAAGAATGGATGGTAGCAGCGTTCCAAACACTTAGCATATAGTTAACTTAAGAAGGTTTTATGTGAAAAAGATCCAAGATGATAGGATAAACTATCCCCTGTGTACAGAAACCATAGAATGATCATGGTTGGAGTTCGTTCCACTACTTTGTTATGAAGGCATCATTATCGTAGTTCAAATTTTTGAAGTTAAAACATTCTTTCGCAAGCTTCTTTACTTCTTTACTTCGCATTCTCAATTTTAAATTATGCATTCCTAGATAGAGACCATGAAGAGTTCATAGCATAGGTGCTACTCAACATATGGATTCAATGAAAACATATGTTTAAGCAAGTCCCGGATTTGTAAACAGGGTAGATTGCCCACAACAAATAAAAAATGAGCTATAGATCTTGTGACTTCACAAGAAAAATATGATGCAAGCTATAGACCTTGCTATTAGGCAAACTCCCCTATAACACTAAGACAAACGAAAGCTATAAATCTTGCAGCATCGTATATCACTCAATAAAGCAAGACATAGACCTTGCTTCAAGGCAGATATGCTCACATTAGTGATGACTAAAGCAAGTTATAGATCTTGTGAGTCTGCAATAAACAGATCTTTCATATTAAAAAACAACAGAAAAAAATATGAGAAAACAATTCTTATTAAAACAGGTTACATATCCTCCAAAGGTTTAAATAGTCACCTTATCCAAAAAAAGGAAAAAAGACACCATCAATCAAAAAGGGAAAGTGGCGTATACTATCTATGCCTAAAGCTTTGCGATGGTCTAGAAGAAGAAGAGCCGCCGTGATAGCGACTATGCTCAACATTGCAGGAGGGATGCTCCGCCTTGCGAGAGGGTTGTTCAATTCTACGAGAATGGTGCCCAGCCCTACAATGCCTTTCCTCAACTTCACGCTCCTCGTTGACTAAATGTCCATACCTTAATTTCATATGTTGATATTCAGGATGGGGCGTTATACCCCTTCGCTCCATAAGATCAAGATACCTAGCATAAAATGCTTTAAAAATAGTTATAGAACCAAAGTCCTCGTTATCTAGCTGCATACTCATAACATTAATGGTTTCTTCATACCGTTCCATTATATTCTTTAAGTTCAACACTTCCTCTTCCAAACAGTGAATTTGCGATTAGACAACACAAGATAACTTGATTCTCTGCCCTCCTACTCCCGCGGGCAAGTTCCCACAACTAGTGGATCAGCTTGAAGGCAAAGGAAGAGCGTGTAGACTATCTTTGTAATTTGCACAAGCTTGCTCCATTTCATGTGCAAATGATTCAAGGTGATTACATTCAGTATGAAGTTCTTCATTTTCACCCCAAAGTTGCATGTTTATGTCGAACTGTTCGTCTATTTTAGTTTGCCATCCACCAGCAAAGATTAAGGAATGATCACATTCATCTTGCTCTTTCTTAAGGTTAACTAGCGAATCATCAATGCTAGCTCATTGCTTGTCAATAATCAAAATCTTCTGATAAGCTGTGGGTTTTACTGGTACCATATTCTTTAGCTTCTACTTGTTGAAGAAGCATTTTCACCAGGTTTAGCTATTGCCGATGAATAAGACCATTTTGCTCGTTCAGAATCCTATGAATATCCCTCAAAGCATTCTTTGTGCCCTTAACAATCACGCTCCACTTCTTCTCAAGGTCATTAATACCCTGCATCATATACTTCAAATGAATACCCAAGCATAAAGCCCACTCTTCAACACCAATAGAAAGGTTAAGTGTTCGTAAGTACTTGCTTTCCGATTGAAGATCAACGAAGCCACAAACAATATCTTTTCCAAGTGACTCTACATTGTACCCATCGGGAATAAGCTTACTGCAAAACAACTTGTAGACCAGGAGCCGGAATGGGAACTTGTCACCCAATGGATAAAGGAAGCGATTCAAGACACAAAAATAGATCAGAAAAACAACCTTCTCTCACTCTTTGGTAAAGTATCGAGTAGTGAGAACCAAACTAATGGGCTCAGAAAGAGAATTACATCCCATAAAATCTAAGATTTTCAAGAATCTAGGATCAACCGAGATATTTAATCCCCACAAGCAAGCTAACGAAATGAGAAAAAAATAAATGAAAACAATTAGATATTTATGACCAAGAGTACATTCATATTATATACATACAAAAAAATATTTTTTTAGGTTTACAACCCATACCCACCAAAACTAAGTATACTAAAATATTAATTAACTTCAGTGTTTGGGTAGGGCTGAGCAGCGACAGCAGCGACATCCTGGCTTGGTGACGAAATGAGATTTTCTTCGCTCGGCAACTGAGCAGGGTTCTTAATATTCATATTTGCCTTTATGACCACACCAACATTAGGATTTGGAGTTGAGCTATCAGCACTATGTCTGAGCGAAAGACCGTCCAGATAATCCACCTCGAACTTCTGCAACTCCCTCACAAAAGGAAGGCTAAGAAGACTAGCAAGAAGGGTCAGCAGATCAAAGGGGTGTCCCTCACCAGCAATCTCAGCAACAAATTCCCTGTTTAGCTTCCTCTTTATTTTTCCCCAGCATCTCAACACACTACTTCATTGAAGGCACACTCTTCAAATTGCAAGTGGGGTTCCACTCACGCTGATCTTTCACAACCTTGCAATAACCAACGGTGTGAGCGTGCCTGCAAATATCCTCAAAATCTTTATAGAATGACATGTTCTTCAACAGTCGATTTACAACAACTTGAGGGTACTTGGTGTTCGCAGTCTCATTGGTGCGTAGTTCCTCCAACTCTGAACAAAGCTGAGTAATTTCTTTCTTAACAGTTTGGGCACGCTTATCAGCATCATTATCCCTCTTCCCAAAAGTAGTAGCCCTATCCTTAGCGGCCTTCAGTGAAGTTACCAAAGTTGCAAATTTCATTGCCTAGGCTTTATATTTCTCTTACAGGGCCTCATCATTTGGGGGAATCTTAGAGAGTCTCTCGATCTCAAGTTGAAGGCTTTCGCCAAACTTATAAAGCAAGTACAAACAGAGAAAAGTTAATAAACACATCACACACAAGAAGTCAAGATGAAGGATCAGAAAAAGTCAATAAAATTTAACTACAATGCTTACCACAACTAGTATGTTAGGCAGCTGGAAGTTGGAGAAGATGTCAGAAATCATCCCCTCCATTACTTAACCCTCAGTTCGCATAATGATTTGCAAACTAGATTGGCTATCACGCCTATTTTTAAAGGGAGGAAAGGAATAACTCGAAGACCCTTCACCTCTATCCCTTTTTTTCTTAGGCACACTTGTGGGGTGACCTCCGCCTGTCCCCTCCGTATTTATCCTTTCCCCTATCATTGGGGCCAGTTTTGTTAGCACCACCCAGAGGGATGTTGCTAGTAGAAATGGCATTTGGCTAAACAGTGACATCAGTCATCTCCTCATCATCACCATTAAGGAAAGAACCAACGATATCATCTTTCTCCAGATTCATTTCTGAAACAAAAGAACCACTATGGGTTAAACGAACACAAGGAAAACATAGTGCAATTTCTAAACACAAAAGATATTACACAACAAGCACATCAAGACAAAGACAAGCTAAACACCTTCAGTGTCAGAGTCAGCATGGCGGAGATAATACGTATTGCCACGAAGTGTGACCACGATGTCCGTGTCTTCGGTAAAATGGACACTCAAACCAAAAAGCCTAACCCTGAGAACTTTGAATTTCCAAGTGGCACAACAACCCTAGGGTTTTATTTTAACTCTATAAAGAAATATTTGGTATGCCATAGACCAACATTACTAGGTTCGACCCCAGCAATTACAAGGTAAAACATAAATTCATCTGTAGTGTTTTGAACTTTTCGAAGATGATAAAAATTGCAAAAAAAATCTCAAGAGGTACGTTTGCTTCCTCGTACACCTGAACAAAATCCATTATGATAGATATACCCTTGGGGTGGAATTGAAACAACGTTATTTGATACGAGCACAAAATATCAATCACATGTTGGGGAATCGGAAAATGAAGGTCGAAGTTCAGATAGGATAGGTAGCATGATGTATAGCCAGAAGGTGGGGTACGAACACATTCATTGTTCGCAGAAGCATTAAGCTTAAAAGGGCTTTAAAAGGGAAGTACTTATCTAACTCGTCCAGATAAACCCAGCGAGCATACTAGGTACATAAAGGATCCAGTGGATTGGCCGGAATCGCCGATGGAATAAATATCTGCTAAGGGAGATTTAGCATGGTTGTGGAAATACATGACAATAAATAATAGGCCTAGGTACTTTGTGAACAGCAAAACCTAATCAGGGGAATAGATAGTACTTAATAGTCCATCAAATCAAAAACTCATAAGGTGTTTGCCAGAGTAGATGACTGTTGGATTATACAACACAAACAGAGCAACCACTAATATGATGAAAAAATATAGGCTACGAAATTCAGAGTATACAGTAAAAAGGATGAACACAGAAAAAAAACCTTGCTCTTCAAAAGTTAAAGGAAACTGACGCGTAGGAAACTTAAATTTGGTCGGAGAAGATGGTGTTTTTGGCAGATAACAACGGTAAAATTGAGGAAGAGAGAAATTCTTAATATTTATATGAAAGGAGAAAGGAAAGAAAATTTGAGGAAGAGAAATAGTTCTGAAAACACAATGATGAAAATCTGATAAAAGTAACTTACTTTTCATAGATTTTGAAGTGGCGGCGAAATATGAAAAGATAGCGCATTAAAGAGTGAAACTCGTTTCAAATTCCAATTTTTTAGAGGGATTAATAGATAGCGTTACAAAAATATGGAAACGATCGACGAAAAAGTCTGATAGAAACACAGATCTTTTGAATAGGTTTTACGCTATCAACGACAACAAGAATTTCAAAATTCAAATTTTTAAAACAAAAGACTTAGCAGACAAACACGTTATCAGCCACAAAGCTATTGGCACTTCCCAATTCCTATGAAGACAAGGACGGAAATGACGAATAAACCTTTTGTATAGCAACTATGTTTGCATTTAATCACTTTGACGAATGTGCTCCATACAACTTAGTCTTCATGGCTGGGGGGCTTATGGTCCATACCAGACCCAAACGAGCAGAAGGCCCTAAACACTAGCAAGGTCATCTGGGCCAGTGATGAGATGTCAAATGCATGTATTTTTCAAAGCATTTAACACTCTTTTATCATATTTTTGTTGTAAGATTGCTAGATTTAGGTAGGTTTACATGATAAGGGGTATATATGGCCATTTTCGGTTTTTATATCTAAATCCTTCATTTTGTAACATATGTTTAGTCTAGTGAATTTTTGGTCTTTACGAGCATCCAGATTCTTTTTTGTAATTTTACTTTTTAGATTACCCATAAGCACTTAGGATTGGTTTAGTGAAGGCTAGTCGAAAGGATGGTAGAAGATGGAACTCCACTGACAAAGTGGTAGAAGATAAAGTGAAGAAAGGAGAGCAAAGCGAAGGGTGAAGAATGATCTATATTTTGAAGCAAATTTCAGATTTTCAAGAATAATCAGCCTCCAAGAGTTGCACCATTGGATTCCTATTCTCGAAACTATAAAATCGACTAAAAGAACCCCCAAAACGGATCAACGGTTCACCCAGAGGAAGCAAAACAAAATGGGACTTTTTTAACGTCCTGACTCATGACGAGTGTGTCGCGACTCGCGAAATGTTGACCTAAGAGCTCACAATTTCCTGATCTTGTCACTACTCATGATAGAGGTATCGTGACTCGCGATAATTGCCCTGCAACTTGCATTTTAATCCCTTTTTTCTTGTACTATAAATAACTTTTAACCCCCTTCTTCCCCAACTCTCTAAGCCCGAGTTGGGGGCTCCAAAACCCTAGTTTTTCACCATTTTCTTCTATTTATTCTTCTTTATTTGTAGATCTTTTTTCTATGTTATGAGTTTTGATTATCTAGCTTAGTTTTGTACTTGGGAGCAATTAATTGAAGCTTCCACACCTATGTAGTAAGAACCTCTATTTCACTCTGTCTTGAAGCATTTGTTATTTAGCATTCATGTGGTTAAATGTGATATTTTACTTCTTTTATGCTATGGGTTGTTTGAGTATATGAAGTGTTTGTATGATTGAAGTGTTTGCGTGTTAGGAAAGTTGAAATTTTCTTAGCTCTTTGACATGAGAATCCAAGAACATGGAATTAGAATTTTTTGTGCATAATGTGTTGTGATTCTTGCTAGATAAATTTGTTAATGTGGATTATTCTCGTGTTTATCCTATAGATGCAATGGAAGATTGAATATTGAATGTTGTTTGTTCTAGGTTTAGCCTAATGAATGCTATGTTTGGTTAAATGGCTATGTCTTTGGTAGAAGGCTTGTTTTTATCAAATCTATGGTTCTTTGTGTATAATTCCGTTGATGAAATACATTTATGGTGTGGTTTGCCTAGAGTGATTATCAATGATGTTTGCAAATGGTCGTTGTTTGTCTTTGCAAATTAATGTTAAGAAGGAATGAATGTTGATCTTTGAATTGGAACTTTGATCTTTGAATTGGAACTTTTAGCATTCCCCATATGTAATGAATGTGATAGAATGAGTGAATGGTTCAATAATCTACATTAGGTTTGGAAGTGGATATTAATTTCCCCCAAGGCTTTATCTTTTGTAGTTTTTACCCCTTTTTCTTAGTTTGTTTGATGATTAGCATAGTTACTTAACTTTGCTAGTTAGTTTTTCTTTTAATTTCATAACTTAGGACCACAAACAACCAAACACCCCCCCCATTTACTTACTTTTATATATCTATATATGTATCTACATCTAGCCTAATATGAACCTTATATGTTGAAACGCTTAAGAAAATCCCTCTTCTTCATTGACGACCCCGATTTGCCACTATCTACTTAATTGTATTAAGTAAGCATAAAGGGATTATAAATTATAACTTTGAGAGGCACGACGATGACCTCCCAGCTAGTCGAAGCGTAGAATAAATAGAGGTCAACAAACAAACCGATACTTCCGAAAACCCTAATCAGCTGTTGCTCACAAAACTGGGTTTATAGAATACACGATCCCACACACGATGGCAAGGTCGGATACACGATCACACACACGTTGGAAATTTAAGAGTAAGTGGAGCCATATCCATGGCATATTATAAAAGAAAGAAGAAAAAGATGGAAAAAGGTAAGTGCATCTATACTAAGGAGAGTTAAGTGGAAAAGAAGGTTACTGACTTGAGCATCGAAGTTTCTTCCCCAAAACCAATTCCAGGGTTCTTTTTGCAAGTACACTTTGGTGATCACGATCAAATTTCCAGAAGAGGGAATACCACAACAGTATCATACTAGGGTTGTAAGAGGTCCTAGTGTCATCGGTATGGTGCCTACCTCTCTTTGCCTCGTTTATAAGCCTAAGGAGTAGAGAATCCATGGGGGAGTGACTGGGACGTAATTGTACAGAGGAGAAACCCACCTACAACTATGGTTGGACCTTGTTGTACTCCCTCAATTATGGAGGCAATGCCGATGAAAGACTGCAAGAGCACCCCATATGATAGGTACGGGGAAGTGCTGACCATCAACCACACCATGTGTTATAAGCACTAGATTAGTGTGTTTAAATCTTACATGTGAATGAATCGATGATTTTTTAATGTAAACTCACCTAAGTGAGGGGGTATATATTAGTCTCCCCAGACCTTTCAGAGTAAATAATTAGTTGAATAGTACAGCGAGAGTTCATCAGGTGTAATCTAAAGTGGAAGCTAATTACAAGCTGCTGTTACCCAAAACCTTCATCTAAAACCCTATCTCAATGAAGGAGATGGCCCTGTATCCCGGTCGAGGAAAACTATGGCCTTACACTTCCTTGCCTCCATAACCCAGTGTTGACAAGAAGAGGTGATCTTCCATAGTGTCCCCTTGCAATTATCTTCCCCAGAAGGTAATTACCAAAGTTTCTATACTGAGTAGAAACCTTGCAAAATCCGTGTATCCATTGTGTTGCTGCTACTCCACACCATTGAGTTGATACTTGAATGTCCCTCACTTCTGCAACTGTCAAAGTAAAAAATAGCCAGCAGTAACAAGTTCCAACAAAAAACATCCAGCTATTTCCATGCAAAAATACTGATAAACTGATAAATAACCCAACCCTATCATGACCATATTAGAAATAGAAAACTTGTGCAAATCAAAAAATTGCAGGCTATATCCAGTTATATCCTTCTGATAGAAGGTATAAACTGTTTATCTGCAATTATTATAGCTTTCAAATCTCTTGGTAAATGCGTATAACATGTGAAAGTGTCTACCTGATCCGAGCTTCCCATTTTAGCTAGTAAATATGCTGCTCCATTGGCTTCTCTATAGATATGATGTAGTGTGACTATAATAATTTTCATAAGTTCCCAGATTTTCCTAACTTCCTCTGTGGTTTTCCAAGGTGGCTGAAATTTTCTCCTCAACACCTTTATGAGCATTTTGTTGTCACTTTCAATCTGGAGATGATCAATACCCAAAGAGATTGCCAACTGTAATCCTGTTCTGATTGCACTTTTTTCAGCATGAAAAGGAGAGTGGCTACATATTTTCTGGGCATCAGCTATTAACATGTTTCCTACATAATCTCTGATAACTACTCCAGTACCTTCCTTATTTGAATCCTTCCATGAACCATCTGCATTTAACTTATAGAAAGCTGATGTAGGTGCTTTCCAGGTTACAGTAACAAAATTTCCTTGTTTTTATTGACTGTCTATTAGTAACCTTGGTAAAGCATTGGTCAAGTCCCATTTGAAGTTTAGTTTGTAGGCCAACTATAATATCATTGAAGAGGTGTAAAATTTTCCTAAACATATTGATGATGTTAGGCTTCACATTTTCATGATAGTGTTTGTTCCTAAAACACCATATAGTCCATACTACTAAACAAGAGATAGTCCTAAGAAGTTTCTTATGATCTAGAAATTGAGTGTTCAAATTCCAGTACAAGAAATATCTATCCCATAGGTATGGAGTATGTTTTGTTGGAACATTGAAGATAGTATCCATCCATGTCCGTAGTTTCTTTATTTCTGTGGAAGAATTGAAACTATGATGTATACTCTCTTCACCACCAAAACAAAAACAACAAATGGATGGTAGATTAAAGGATAGATCCTCTAATACATCAGGAAGGGGTAAGATTTTGTTTAGCATTTTCCAGTTCTTAAAACATACTTTCCTAGGCATAATTGACGACCACACATGATTTAAGGAGGATACCACTATTCTCATATTTCTGATGAGTTCATAAGCACTTTTCAATGTGAACTTACCATTTTCAGTTAGTTTCCATATCAAAATATCCTTATAATCAGGAAAGGTTGCTTGATCTTGCTCCAGTTCAGTAATTATGTGTTCGGGCAAGTGGTATCTAAGATGGTTGATATATAGTTGTATGTTTGTTAGATATTCAGTAATTGTCAACTCTGGGAAAGGAATAATTAAATTACTATCCCGCACCCTATATAGTGGACCACAAGATGACCAACCAGAATCCCAAAAAGAAACATCCCCTTTCCCTACTTGTATTTTGGAGTTCAGAATGGCTATATATTGGATTTATTTAATTCTCTTCCAGGTTTTGGAAGTTTTGTGGTTATCTGGTATTGACCACATAAATTGTGACCAAAGTGACCTTCCTACTTGAAGCTTCCACCATAGTTTAATAGAGAAACTTTTAACCAGTATGTCAATATTTTTAAAACCTAAGCCATTTTCTTCAATTGGATAACACAAACTTGGAAATGACCTCCAAACTCTCTTCCTTTGCGAGGAATCTGTATTGAAGGTCCATATAAATTTGCCATGTAATTTGTGAATTACATCAATTATATGTTTAGTTGGTTTCAAAACTATGATCTGATGTATTGGAATAGAAGATAGTACATGCTTAATCAGAATTAATTTTCTAGCTTGAGAAAGTAGCTTGTTTTTCCATTTATTTAGTTTTCCTTGTATTGATGATATAATGCTTGAAAAGTATACTTTATTCCTACCTATGTATACTAGGCATCCTAGATATTTGAATGGAAAATTGCCATGTAACATTCCTGTTGCATTTTTGATATCACCAATAATTCTTAGAGGGCAGTGCTTGGCAATATAAAAGGAAGACTTTTCAAAGTTTATCTTTTGCCCTGTGGCCATTTCATAGGATTCCATAAAACAATTAAGTGTTTTGAGTCCTGATTTTGTGTATTTCAGCATGATTATAGTGTCATCAGCAAAAGATAAATGAGATATTTTCTTAATGGGATTAGATAACTTATAGTATTTCAGGTTTGAATACTGAAATAGGAAATTAATATTCATTGATTAAGCTTCTTCCATTAAAATGAATACAAGTGGAGATACTTATGGTTGCTTGGAAGAAACCACAAGATGACCCATTTATCAGGATGGAGAAGAAGGCATATCTCAAGTTTTTCATTATTAGGTCTATTATTTTGATTGAAAACCCAAACTGACCTAATAATTTAGACAAAAAGGACCAAGAGACTCAATCAAAGGCCTTCATCATGTCAAGCTTTATTATCATGTTAATTCCTTTTGTTTTGGAATTATTGAAATAAGCTAGCTCTTGCATTGAAAGAATATTTTCTGAAATTTCCCTTCCTGAGACAAATGCTGTTTGTTCAGGACTTATTATGGAATCCATAAGTGGTTTTATCCTTTCAGAGAGGATTTTGGTAACTATTTTATTGATAAAGGTACAGTGGCTGATTGGTCTGTAATCTTTAAAGGATGAACACACCTCTTTTTTAGTGATAAGGATAATTAATGTGGTTAAAATTGCTTTTGGAATGTTGGCTGGATGGAAGAGTTCATTTATAGCATGTAAAACATATGTGCTTATGATGTGCCAACCATTTTGATAGAAAAAGCCAGAGAATCCATCTGGCCCTAAAGCTGAATGTTCATCCATTTTTTTAATTATGTTTGTTAATTCATCAATAGTTACAGGCTTGGTTAGATCAGAGTTTATTTCTTCTGTAATCAGCCTTGGTATATTTTCTAATATCCAAGCTGTGTTAATGCCAGAGGGATCTTTTTCCTCTTCCTGTAATAAATTGTAGAAGAATGTAACACCTTCTTCTGCAATTTCCTCCTGATTATTCAAAACTGTATTAAATTCAGTTTTGATTGAGATTATGGATTGTCTTTTATGTTTAGAATTTACTGTTTGATGGTAAAATTTAGTGTTTTGATCACCTTCTTTTAGCCATTTAACTCTAGATTTCTACCTCCAATAAATTTCTTGATTTTTTAGAGCTAAAGCTAACTTTTCTTTTGTTTTATTTAAATTTTCCAGGTTAGCTTGTGATTCATTCTGTTGAAGGTCAGTTTCTGCTTGAAGAAGATCTTCTTCACAAGCTTTGACTGCATCAAATATATTCCCAAAGGTGTGTTTATTCCAGAATTTTAGAGCATTTTTTTTTATGTTTTTTAGCTTAAATAGGAATTTTTCTATTCCCAATTTATTTAAATGGATGTTCCATGAATCTTCTACAATTTTCATATAAGTTGGGTGATTAATCCAACATTCTTGGAACCTGAACGGGGTTGGTTTGTTGAATAGTTTTTTTCAGCTATGGTAAATAGTAAGGGGGCATGGTCTGATTGCCCTCTTGCAAGTGTTTTGATTCCAGATGCTCTAAAAATATCCCACCACATATTGTTAGATAAACCTCTATCTAATCTTTTCAAACTCTTCCTTTGGATCTCATACTAGTCCAAGTAAAAAGTGATCCTGATGTGGGAATTGTGGACATATTGGCTTTTCTCTAGAAATTATTAAAATTCTGTATGCTCCTTGGTTCAGGAAAAGATTGACCTAGGTATTCTTCTATGGAGCTTATGGAATTAAAATCTCCTATTAAACTTAATGGTGAATTTCTATGGTTCAGCACTTGTTTCCACAGTTTATTCCTTTCAGTTACAGTATGCTTGGCATATATGAAACCTGTGTAGCATTCTTGTATTAAAAACTGGTTTTTGGATTTGCTCAATACAATTTACTCATCAACTGAGATAATCTGCATTTGAACTGAATCATCCCACAGAATCCAAATTTTGCAGTTTGGATCCAAAAAGTAATGTTCAAAATTAGTTTGGAAGGCTACTTTCTTGATGGAATAAGCTTCTAACATTGGCTCAATTATGGTTAGGATATTGATTTTATGTCTTTTTTTAATATCTTTTATCCTATTCAGTATGGCAGAATTACCTACCCCCATGCATTCCATACACATGTTTTCAAACCTGTCATTGAGAAGATTTGTTATGTGTCGACGCTGAACGGGTAAGGACCATTTTTGGGGTTTGACTGTAGGATTTTTTGTTGTACATTCTATTTTTATTTGAATCCAGGTTTTCCAATACATCTTCTGAGTTCATTAAGTGATTGAAGCTATTATGTGAATCTACGAAAGTGGATTTAGAGTGTTCCAAATCATCCACAGACAAAGTGTCTTGGGTTGGCTTATTAGAGATGGATCTTCTGTTAAGTTTAGAGTTGGAAGATAGTAGGGCAAAATGTCCTCCATTTATATCTATAAAAGCTTCTTCTGTGCTTTCAGCTCCAACCATAGAACTGTTTGACTCAGGAATAAGGTTTGATGTTGGTTGATCCTTGTGGAGCATATGGGGGAATCCGCATTAGGGTTAAAGTTAGGTTCCCATTTGGTGATTCGAAGTGAGTATGAACCAAAGTTCCATACCTTGTGTAGCCAACAACAATAGTAATCTTCCTGTAAGAAGAATCTAATCAATATCTGGCTGCTGTCGAGGAGCGAGATGTCCGTGTGGCCTTTGAAATTAGCCATCTAGAAATCTTTTCAAAGAAGATCCAGTTAGGGCCTACTTTGAGCAAATTTTCCGATCAATGTCAGCCATAGTGGAGCCTCTAGCCTCTTGCAGTCGTCGATAGTGAAGCTCAGACCTGGCTCTCCCAAATGGTCTATCGATTGTTTTGGATTGAATAGACCTCTAGGGTGGGAAGGTATGGAATCATTGGTAGGATGAAGAGATCTTAGTAGTTCTTTGCCCAAAGCCTGTTTGTAGGAGAAGGGCAGTTGAAGTATTAAATCAACCATGTTACACAAAAATTATTCCCAAGTGTCTATGAACTGGAAAATGCTCAACAGATTAATCCCCCTTCCTGATGTATTAGAGGATCTATCTTTCAATCTTCCATCTATTTTCTGTTTTTGTTTAGGAGATGAAGAGAGTATACACCATAATTTTAATTCTTGCGCAGAAATTTAAAAACTATGGACATGGATTGATATTGTCTTCAATGTTCCAACAAAGCATTCTCTATATCTATGGGATAGATACTTCAATTACTGGAACAACAATAATTTTCTAGATCATAAAAAACTAGTTCCCATTATCCCCTGTTTAATAGTATGGACTATATGGTGTTTTAGGAACAAACACTATCATGAAAGTGTAAAACCTAACATCATAATGATGTTTAGGAAAACTGTACACCTCTTTAATTATATTTTGTTAGCCTACAAACTAAACTTCAAATGGGATTTATCTAATGTTTTGCCAAGGTTACTAATGAACAATCAAATAGAACCTGGCAGCCTTGCCACTATTACCTAGAAAGCTCCATCTCCACTCCTCCATAAACTAAATACAGATGGTTCATGGAAGAATTCGAATAAGGATGGAATTGGAATAATCATAAGAGACTCTCTAGGTGACATATTAATAGCTGATGCTCAGAAGATAAATAGCCCCTCTCCTCTTCATGCTGAAGCAGGGGCAGTTAGAGCAGGTTTACAGTTGGCATTTTCCATGGGTATTAGTCACTTACAAATTGAAAGTGACAATCAAATGCTCATTAAGGTTGTAAGAAAACAACTACAACCTCACTGGAACATCATTGAGGAAGTTAGGATAATCTGGGAACTAATGAAAAAGTCTCTATGAATCATATCTATAGAGAAGCCAATGGAGCAGCAGATTTTCTAGCCAAAATGGCCAGTTCAAATCAGGTAAATACCTTCAAATCCTTTACTCAATTACCGAGAGAGCTAAAATCTATAATAATTGCAGATAAACAAGGTTTACCTTCTATCAGTAGAATTTAGTTGATTTTATTAGCATATAATTCTCAGATTCCTGATGTATGCTGATATACTTTGCCACTGGAACATTTTGTTTGATCATGTAACATCAGAAACAAATGATTTGATTTGGGCCTCTTTATCATCTCAAACTATTTACTGCTGGCTGTAAATTTCATTTCAGATGGAGAAGAGAGGAATTCTGAAGACCATATGCAAGGTGCAGAAAAGAGGTTCAGCTGCTGCAAACAATCTACAAATTTAAGTAGTTATCTTCGGGGGAAGATAATTGCAAGAGGACACTATGGAAGGTCACCTCTTCTTGTTGACACTGGGGTGTGGAGGCAAGAAAGTGTAAGGCCATAGTTAGTCCTTGAACGGGTATAGGGCCAACTCATTCATTGAGATAGGGTGTTTAGATGAAGGTTTTGGGTAAACATCAGTTTGTAATTAGCTTCCACTAATGTATTACACATATTGAACATCTTTTTGAAAGGCCTGGGGAGCCGAATATACACCCCCTCACTTACGTGAGTTTATATATAAAAAAAACTTCTATGTAATCAACTTTAAGTTACTCTAGAACACGTACTAGCATTTTTCGACATTTCACCAAAACAATCTTCTTTTTAATATTTCTGTATTTATGCAAGAATTCCAAAAATTATGTATTTTAGAGTAATGGATTATAGGGTTACACAATTTTGGAGCAATCAATATTTTAGATGAAAAATTAAAATTATACATTTTAAAATTCATATCCACCCTTTCTATTTTATTGTTAATATTATTATTCTATTTATTAGTTTATGAATAACCAGATAACACTCGTGCAAAGTGAATATATATACACATATATATTATTTATTTTTGAAAAAAACTAAAATATAATTTTGTTATTTTTATGCTACTCTATGCTAAAATATAATTATAGTAATTTTTAACACAATTTATTTTATTGACATAGTTTAATTTGTGAAGACTTTGGAATTTTTCATAGTTAATGCACATTTTATATTTTATTGACATAGTTTATGCACATTTAATTTGTTAAGACTTTATAAATAAAATGTTATGGGCCTTATTTTAGCCGATACAATCAGCTCTATAAATAACTAAACTCCATCATTATAAATAACAAACCCTAGTATGCCTGCATTCCCTTTCATTTTTTGTTATCCGCCTCCTCTTACCTTTTAGCATACACTCCACCGCCTCCACTGTTAATCACCTCCACCATTCGATGCCTGCGATCTCCACCATTCCATATTTCTAGCCTCAAGCGCGCCTCGTCGAGAAGACTCACCGCCTCCAATTTTTTTTTGCATTTTATTGAAATATTGGTAGTATCTGGTGGGCTTGCCGCCAAAAAGTGTTGTGCATGCTGGAAACTTTTGGTCCGTATATCGTGAATTACTGAATGCAGATCTAGATTCTGCATTTCAGTAGTTTTTTATTTTCGGAAACGAGACGTTGCAAGTTGTTCGTTTTACCATGTCGAACATAAAATTTTGAAATTAGCCTAGCGAATTACTTGCTGATGTTGCACCTATGTTGTCTATCATAGTATGTACCTCAATTTTTCAGAAAAAAAATCGAAGTAAAAAATATTTTTTACCTCGGTTCTGAACTGAGGTAAAAAACCTACTTTTTACTCCGCAAGTATCTACCTCAGTTTTTATGGATGAAAAACCGAGGGAAAAACCCCTGAATAACCGAGGTAATAGGTGTTGTCTCTTGTTGTGTCATACCACCAATCCAGAATACCTCTCCACTCCGGATTGTAAGAATTGTAGTATGGATACCAATCTTGGGCTTCTTGCCCTTAAAACCAACATCTCCTACCTCTTGGTAGAACTCATCATAATACCCTTGGTTTTAGAAACCAAGGGTTCTTTCCCCCTCATAGTGCTACTCTCTCAACATATAGCAAGACTCAGTGGGATGGTCGGAATGACATATCCTACAAAACCATTCTTGTTGAGCATCTCTTCTGATCATGAGTTCCCTCAGGGTGAGATGCTCTATTTTTTTTGAAGGTCTGGAATCATATTGCAAGGATTGTCAATAAAAATTCACCAAGAACTCAAGCAATACCTACTCCGAACAAAAAGAACCACCTAGAAGTAGAAAATAAAAACAACTAGCTAATACGGAACCAAATATGCCTAAACACTTAAAAATAAATGCCTCTTCCCTGGCAAAGGTGCCAAAATTTGGGTGTTCGTCGATGTACCTCTCAAAGTTAAATTTATAAGCCCTAAATGCTTCCTATCTACAACTAAGTAGATAATGGAGTGTGTGTGTGTGTAAGAAAGTAAAAGGGGGGGGGGTTGTTTGGTTTTGGTCCTAAGTTATGAAATTAAAGACAAACTAACTAGCAAAGTCAAGTAACTATGCTAATCATGCAACAACTAAGAAAAAGGGGTATAAACTATAAAAGACAAAGCCTTAGGGGCAATTGATATCCACTTTCAAACCTCATATCTACCCTTGAATCTACAACCTATTCATTACTCCTATTACTTGTTGTGAAGATAAATATTCTATCCTTCTTACATAGTAGTTTGCAAGAGTGAATTCGACATCTCTTGTCAAATCTCACCAATGAAATTAAAAGACAAACTAACTAGTAAAGTAAAGTCACTATGCTAATCGTGCAACAACTAAGAAAAATGGGTATAAACTATAAACGACAAAGCCTTTGGGGGTAATTGATATCCACTTCCATACCTCATATCTATTCTTAAATATACAACCTATTCATTACTCCAATTACTTGTTGTGAAGATTACTATTCTATCCTTCTTAGATAGTAGTTTTCAAGAGTGAATTTGACATCTCTTGTCAAACCTCACCAATGAATCACTTAGTCGAAACACGACTAAAAGTATCCTATTGGTGGGATTGAACACAAAGAATCAACAAGCTCGGTAACACTTATAAACACTACATTGTGTCTAAGCATTTAACCAATTCATGCATTTACACAAGATTAGTCAAGAACGATCAACATTCATAGACTTCTCTCAATTGCTACCTGAAACAAACATGACAAGGAGTTCAACATCATCATATTTATCTAGCAATTATCAACACATCAACATCATTTCGAAGCTCTAACCCATACTCTTGGATTCCATATTAAAAGAGGAGAAATTTAGCTACTTTCTTCCAACCCTAATAAACAATCATACAAGTAATTCATATACTAAAACTTCCAACAACATTAATTCCATTAACAATTCACATTCAAAGCTCAATAAAAGCACAATAGTAAAAGCAATAAAGAGATAAATAGAGTTCTCAATACATGGATTTGGAAGCCTCAATCGATTGCTCCCAAGCTTAAACTAACATAGATAATAAAAAGACGTGATTGTCCTACAAACTAAGAAAAGAAAGAAAGGAAAACTAGGGTTTTAAAACCCATAAAATTGTAGAAGAAGAAGAAGAGGTTAGGAGAGAGAGGATCAGGTTAGTATTTATAGTACAAATGAGTAAGGAAGGTTCTGGCCACACATCCGTCGCGACTCGCGACCTATCCTTTGCGAGTCGCGATTGAGCTAAGTTTCAGCAGCTTTATTTTATTCTTCTTTTTCTTTCAAGTCCTCATCTTCACTTCACTTATCTTCAATTCCTTAAGTCTTAAAAATCTCAAATGCAAGTCTTCAAATCTTCAAAGGTATTCTTCAAAGTCTTAAAAGTTTTTAAACAAATTGCCTTGTCACACAAAATCCTCTAGAAAAGTAATAAAATCGTAAAATTTGCTTAAAACTCTTCTTAGAGAATTTCAATGAAAAATACGACATCTAGAGCACAAAAGTGTACAAAAGTGAATCCTAAAAGTCCCAAAATAACCATATAAAATGGGCATAGTAGTTCCCAGCTACTACCTCCCTCATACTCGAATCATGCACTGTCCCTAATGCATCATAAAAAATGGAACTCATAAGTGGTGTTGGAAAATAGTTGCACCTATTGTGGCCCCGAAGGGCCTACCTTCACTTGCCTTGTCTCATCCTTCTCAATGTACCCTATAGTTGCATGGTGGCCTCCACAGAATCAACGTAGCACCAAACTCCTCCAAATGTAACTTCTTGCACAACTTGAGTAGAGCTCGCAAGTTGCTCCCCAGGAGTGCAAAATTGGTCAAGGAGGTTTGTGGTTAGTTAAGTGCGGCTAGGCAACGCTCTAGATGAAGTTCTGCCATCAACCTCATCAATCTCTATCTCCTGGTTGGATAAAGTCCTATAGAACTCCTTCTCAAATCATGGATCAGGTTCTAGAAATAAATCTTCCGATTGCATCTCACATTCAATGGCGGTGCGCTCCGGCTGTGGAAGGGCCATGAAGTTGCAAGTAGTTGCACCGCCATAAAACCACACAAATCAGTCGTTTAAGGTTGTAGTGCAATTATAGAAGCCTGAGCTAGCTTTTTTATAGTATACCTCGTCCCCAAATATGTAAAACTCACCTATGAAAATCGAGAAGGGATTTGATTTCCCAAATGTTAAGCTAAGAGCCCTACCATGCCTCCCATTAAGATCTTTCCACCTTTATTGTCTCCCATTGCTAAGCATTCTTGTACAAAGGCTCCGACCAAGTTTGGGAAAAATTTACCCTCCAAAGTCATCACCCAAAAGCAATGCACATCCGAACCCAGGCACTGTGTAAGTTCCCCATGGAAAATTAGTCCCCTAGATAATAAGCGTTGGACATAGCCCAACACCAGGTGAACAATAGAGGTGCTTTTTTGCAAGGGTTTCCTTTCTGTGCCCTATTAGATCCTTCAAAAGTTGCCAAGCGAGAATGGCAAACCCTGTTGGTGCATCCTCATAACACCCCTTCCATATTTCCATCTAAAGGCTTGAGCCACATCCCGATATGACATCTTGTATTCTTTATCCTCTGCATTTGTAACTTGCTCAAGAGTTTCCAATAATTTCAAGGTCCACTAGATATTAGTCTTCAAAATATTCTCTAGAAAACCCTTTAAGCCTATCCGGCCTAAGAAGTAGAAGACTGGCTCGAGTAAGGCTAGAGCCTCTAGAGTATCCTTGCATGCAAAACCCATCTCCAAAATGTTCCTCTTTGGTCCATTCAAGTACCTCCACCTCTGGGCTGCAGTCCTGGAAATGGTAGTTAACCCCATGAACTCCTCTATCAAAAAGGTAGGGTTGCACGGAAGGGAAGTCGCCGACTCTTTTCTCCCATCTTTAGTCGGCTTCTTCCTTTTGCACCCAGGGAAGGTGTCACTTTCTCCGACCCATTCCTTTTCGAAGGCATCCTATCACAATAAGGATAAAGTGGTAATGCAATAATACACAAAGTCATTCCAGCAATATCATTCAAAAAGAACATTCTTCCTAAATAGTCTAGTCATTCCAAATCATGCTATTCCCACCATAAAGGCTATTCAATCAAGAACCATTCTCATCAAATAACAAATTCATGGCAAACCATATCAACCCATCAACAAGATCATGCAATCAAGAATCATCCCTTCTAAGTCACCACAACAAATGAAGATGATATCATCAAAGCACAATAGCACATCAATCTACCCTCATATACTTCAACACAAGATCATTTACATAACCCCAACAAATTCTCAAAAACATACTCACTTTAAAGATTCTAGCTTCACATAACATCACCATAATGCTAAATAATGAAATTAAATATGAAGTTCAAAGGATTACCCAGAATTTAAACCTAAGAGTTGAAAAATCCAAACAAGAAGAAGAAAAAATGCAAATTTTTTTAGAGAAAAACTCCAATTTTTCTAGTTCACCAAGAGAATCGGTGAGTCAGTGTTTCTTGAAAAGCTTGAATGTGTTAAATTACTCAACTAGGTGGGAGAATGTAGTAAGAATCTCAAATTTCAACAAAAGAGTGATAAGGAGGGGAGGTATAATTTAAGATAAGGATGGAATTTTGAAAATTACAAATCTATGGGTTAAAAGTACCAATCTATTTAATTTCAAGAGATGTTTGAAGTACTATATAGATAAAAATTTCTAATGAATAAAGGAATTTCAAAATTTATGAACTAAAAACACATTGTTTAGCCTAAAATTCAGATTTTTTGAAAATATGCATTTTTGGTCCAATTGACATCTCAAATGGGTCGTCGACACGTGTACTCTCGTGTTGAGAGCACCCGCAGGAACCCCCCCTCGAGCTGAGGATGTCTGGAACGAGACCCCCTCGTGCTGAAAGGCTGTGACACGAGTCGTATCTTGTGGAATAGACTTTGCTGAGCCCTGGCACAAGTTCCCTCTTTTCCATAGTTTTTCCATCTTTTTTTGAAAAAATGTTTCACCCAACAAGCCCTATTTCCATCCAAACCAAATCATGAAACTTAACCTCAAATTTACAAATCAACAAGAGATCCATCTCAAAATCCTCATCATACACAAAAACATACAAAATCTATCCACTACAAATCATGAAACCAACACAAGAAGAAACACCGTAGTTTTATTGTCTTTTTCACAAATTATTTCTTTTTCACCCACGACGACATCATTGTGGAGACCTCTAATGTTTTCCATAGAAGATGAATTCCCGTAACTTACTAATGGTGAGTCATCCACCATTACAATGGGTTTAAGAGGAGGTCGAGGGGGTTTTATTACCTCTCTAGTCTTCCCTAATCACTGCATGTTTGTAAGCATAGAAAAGCATTCTGACACTAAAATATCATCACTACAATCATGCAATGTATATGACTTGTCATCAATATAATCATTACCAAGGAATCCATCTAAGACCTCATTCTCAGTGGTTATGCAAGAAGTGTCAAATTGATCATGCTAATCAAATAAAGTTACGCCTTTACACACAAAAGATAAGTTAGGTGAATCATGCTTATATTTATAAATGTCAAACCCCACCTTATGGATGTCATCCTCTAGGGTTAGCGTTCCCAAATACAAATCAATCTTTGTCCTTGACATTTTTAAGAATGGTTTCCCCAATAATATTGGGGTAGCACTTTCATTGTGCGCCAAGTCAATGACGTAGAACTCCGCTGGAAACACCAACTTGTCAACCCGAACCATCACATCCTTCACTAACCCTCGAAGGCTAGCTTGGGAGTGATAAGTGAGTTGGACAATCACCCTAGTATCTCTAAGTTCACCTATATCTAGGCGTTCATAAAAACTATATGGAATCACATTAATGGATGCTCCCAAGTACATCATGGCATTTTCAAATAACATTCTACCTAAGGAGTAGGAAACGAAAACATCCCAAGGTTTTCGCATATCTTAGGAAAATCCGTATGGTTCAAAACAGCGACTCCCACCACTTTCAAGTGTCCTACCTTCCTAGTCAGTTTATTTCTATTCTTAGTGCATGCAACTTTCATACATTTAGCGTATGATGGCACATGTTCAATCAATTCTAGGATTTGATTTGTTACCTCAACCTTTACTAAGACTCTCCGGATGCTTGCATTGTTTGTCGGCACCTCCAGCTTTCCCCTTAATGCATTTGGAAATGGCAGTGGAAGGGTCACTTGTGCCTTGGGTGGTGGAAGCTTTTTAGAGGGTACTTATTTGAAAAAAATCTCATGATCCTTAAAATTTTTCTTATTAGCCTCCAACATCCTATCATCATTTTGCAAAACCTCCTTCTCGGGCTCACGAACCTCCTTCCTGCTCTTCAATTTAAGGGTGCTAAAATTCCTCAGATTGACCTCCGGTTAGGGAGGAAGTTTACTAGACTCTTTGGCCTCAAGTCGACTCACCGAGGTGGTGAGTTTCCTGACTTGGATCGAGAAGGCCCTGGGGCCAAGATATTTAATTTCGCACCTTTTTCTTTCTGTAAACACCTCATTCTTCTTCCCCAATTGGCTGATGGCTTCCAGAATTTCTTCTCGGTCCAACTTGTAGAGATAGGTGTGATTGTTAGAAGGTGACCTCTTGGATAGGGTTGAGATGGATCTTGTCTGCCTCGATACCCTTGAGATTTATTTTTTCCCTCCAATGGACGTTTGGATGGTCCCAGTACCTTGGGTTGAAAATATTTGTGTAGGGGTCTTTCCTTGCATCTCCTTGTTCCCTCAGAACCATTATTGTTATTGCCCCTAGAAAAATGTTTCCTATTCCCATTGATGTACTCCACTACTTTCACCTCTTCTAAGTTCTCCGTCACTTGTGGACAAGCATCAGTATGCTGGCTCTGATTGCATAAGCCACAAACCTTGACTTGGTAAAACCACTCTTTAAAAAGTTTCTTCATCATTGAAGAAAGAGCTTGGGCTTTCTTTTCCGAATTGGTAGATTGAGATGGTTCATCCAAAGTCTTCACCATTGACCTTATGCCAAATTACCTCATCCCATTTGCCATCTCTTTAAAAATGGTCATAGCATCTTTCGGACTCTTGTTAGAAATCGATATGTTGCACACAACATTGACCTGCTTCCACCCGGGGTGGTTAAAACTTTAGCTTAGAATTAACCCGAGCAGAGGCTGCGAAAGGTTAAAGATAAAATTTATAGTTCTGCATCCAACTCGTTGCTATGTTACCAATAGGGTAGTTAGCGGTAAGCTCTGGGTTTTTCCACAAAGATGTTATAGCTCAAGTATCAACTAAAAACACAACTTCGTATGGGTCTTCAATCCGTACCAGTGATAGGAATAACCAGTAAATGCAAACAAGGGGGGGGTTTAGTTTTTCTAATTAACAAATACAAAGAATAAAACTAAAACATAATTAATCTATATAACTAAGCACTTGGGGAATCATTATGAAACATGAATGGTTTAATGTTTCGATCCTCAATTCATTCACATGTAATATTTACAAAACAACCTAATAGAGTGCTTATAACACGTTGGGTGGCCGATGGCATACACTTCCCTATACCCTGTTACGTTGAGTGCGCTCACAACCCTCCATCGACACCGCCATCTTAATTAGGGGATTAAAAAGAGGTCCGACCATTGTTGTACATCTATTTCTCCCCTATCCAATTACGTCCCAGGCTTCCATCATGAATGAACTACTTCCCAGTCACCTATCAATTAGGTCAAGGGGTCGTCAACACCTTATCTATGACACTATGATTTCTTACAACCCTAGCTTTCTACTATTTTCTATCTCTACCAGTAACCTCTCAAACTACTTTACGTAATTAGCTAAGACTGTTGCGATGGAAAGTAAGTCAGAGCAATACTCAGGTCTCCCGTGCACACACTCACGCATACACACCCTATTCCCTTACACATACAACTATCTAGGTTTCCCTTCCTAAGGGTGCATTAATATTTGTGCCAACATGAATATAGACTATAGTATGTGCTTAAAGGAGTGTACTATTCATGCAATTAAAACATTCAAGAATAGTCACAATAATATCATGAACACAAATACTAGGATGAATCTAATGAATCTCACATAAGCATTAATCATATATGTCTACAATTTATCCCAGGCTATGGAAACTACTCGATAGATATGGAATTAAAATATGGATTTGAATTCCACATCTAGGATCAAAGCAAAAAGAAAAGTAAAAAAACAAAAGGAGAGAGTGTTTCTCCTACTACTATATGATGAATAAAACTCTATCTACTTCTCTCTACTCTACTCTATATGTTCAACCTAGTGAACTAAGGCTTTATTTATAGGAGAAGGGGATTGGGCCTAAAAATAGGCCAAAAATCTCTAAACCCTAGTTCAGCCGCCGCTCGACACAACGATGGCAAAGGTCTGCGCCATGTACTTGTCACGAGGCACAGGATCTAGCATGGGTCACTCTAATGCCTTAGCACATGAAACTTCATCTAGCTTAGGCCGTGGATCCATGATGTTGTGCCCTGTCGGATATGGCGTGGTCTGCGCCAACACCTTTGGCACAAACCATGACCTTTGGCGCGGGCCGTCGTCTGTAAGTCATTTTTTTACTCCTAATCGAGCGGAACCTAGCCATTGGCATGGATCGTGGTCTAGAAGGGTGATTTGCTCAGGAATTTGGCACTGGTCGTGTTATTCTCGACACCCCACCGGCTAGTCTTAACATCTTGGTCTTGAAACGACACGGATCATCGCAAATGGGATGGTTCACACCCATACTTAGCCAATTTTTGACGAGAGTTGGAACTAGAGTGACCATATGAAAAGTTAAAGTACATACTTCACTTCATACCAATATATCAACCAAAATCCAATGACACAAAATGAAGTTAAAACCATATAGGAGGTTCAAACATACTTCACCCAATGTCAATATATCAACCAAAATGAAGTATAAAAGAATCAAGAATTTCATAACCATACTTAGTTTTTCAACACACTAAGTTACCCAATCCCAAGAGATCTAAAGATGTTGAGCTACCCGATCCATCCATAGGACAACTGCAACCTTATGACTCCAACGCTGGCAAATGAGTGAAATCATAGCATTTTCCTTTTTTCTCCCTTTCTCTCATTTTGCCTAGGAGCATTTTCAGGTTTTCATCCTAGCATCACATCATGTTTCTTTGGCTCACATCTCACTTTTTTCCGCACATTTGGCCTCTCATTTTTTCCTAGGTCACCCTTTTAGGTTTTTGACCTATCCGGTCCCCCAATGTTGCCTAAGTTTCCCTCACGGGTTTTCAACTTAACGGGTTTTCTTTTCTTTCCCCTTTTTATCATTTTCTTCTTTTTTTTCATTTTCTATTTTTTCATTTTCTATTTTTTTCAATTTTTTTCTTTCTTTTTCTCTTGTTTTTTCCAATCAAAAGTAGCAAAAAGCATTCCAAATGAAGCTAGCATGCATGTGAGTCCTCTAACCCCTTCCCGTACTTAAAATATTACATTGCCCTCAATGTAAACACGTAAGGCAAGAATAATAAAACTCAAGGTAAGAGGTAGAGTGACACCCATTTCTCCGCATAGTCGCTGGTGATACGGTGCAATCCCATGTATTTGTATAGAATTGGTCCAAAAATTAGAGCCGGAAGAGGGAGAAAAAGTGTCGTAGAAGAACTCACCCCTTGAGCAAAACCTTGTCTCCTTGGCATCGTTTGATCAAGACTAACACCACAAAGAACAACATCAAACTCACAAGTACATAAGGATTTGTAATACTAGGTTTAGCATCAAGAGTTAATAACCATAGAATTCTCAAAGAACAACCAATCCATCACGCAATCACCACTATAAGATTGTCCAATAAAAATATCCAACATATATCGACACATATCCAAGCATCATTATAGAATATAGCAATTATAGTCATAATGATGTAGTCGGCATAGTACAATCAACAAAGATACTATAAAGATGCAAGAATTTTCATATGTCAATATATGTACGATGGTGGAGGAATGAGTGAATGTGTGGTGGTTTCTTGGGAGTATTTGGTGGAGAAAAAGGAAGGATTATGCAGTATTTAAGCACAGTTGAAAAGTTGGTCTTTCCATCTCGACTCGCGATAGCACTTGTCGTGACTTGCGATGCATCATCGCCAGTTATAACAGGTATTGAGGACTCGGGTCGGGTCTGGCTAGTCTCGAGGATGAAATATTTGGTCTCGTGGGGTTCAGGTCTGGCTGGGCTCGAGGATGAGAGATGACGTCTCGAGGGATGTTGGTCTCAAGGGGCTAAAAGGCTTCACTGGTCTCAAGGGCTTCTGATATCAAGGACCCGAGGTCTCAAAGGATTAAACTCGAGTCAAGGGATTACAGCCCAAGGACCCAAGGTCTCGAGGGCTTCAGCTCAAGTCGAGAGCTTTTAGCCTCTAGAACCCGAGGTCTCGAGGGCTTTAGCTTGATTCAAGGGATTGCAGCCTCGAGGACCCGAGGTCTTCGAGGGGATGAGGTCTCGAAGGGCTGGTCTCAAGTGGCTGAGAGGTTTGATGTCTTTTTGGGTTTAGCTCGAGTTGATGTCTCGAGGTGATGATGTCTTTTCGAGTTTGGCTCGAGTTGAGGTCTTGCAGTCTCAAGGATGAAAGATAACAACTCAAGGCCAGTCTCGAGGGCTCGTTGGTCGCAACTCACGACGGGCTTGTCGCGACTCGCCAAAAGTGGAGGCTGTGAGCTGATTTTTATCACAAAATTTTTGATCACATCGCGACTCGCGATGGTCCACCGTGACTCGTGATGGAAAGATTTCCCATCACTTAGAAAGAATTCAATATTTTCTTTCCAAGCTTTCTTCCCTTTCTCATTGATCTCATTCCATCATCTCCTCCAATGCAATGCACTTTATTTTCCCATAAAATCACAAAAAAAATACACCGTATAAAGAACAAGACAAAAGATAAAAAAACTAAACAACAAAAATAAAATAAAGGCCAAATTTATTTACATCGTCGGCATGAAAAATTTCCGTATATTTAAGGTCATCAGCATGACCCTAATGTTATCCATTTGGTGAAGGTTTGAAACCCTTCACCATGAGTATCCAAAAGTAGAGAGGTGGAGTTACAAAACTTTCAAGAGGAAAGTCTTGTTGAGGTGAAGATGGTTTAAAGGGAGTTGGGTGGTTCGGAGGCTTGGGGTAATCTTTCGGCTCCTCTCTTGTCTCCCTCAAAACATCCAAAAATGGTGGAGTTGGTTCAATAGGTAGGGGTAGGGGTGATGATGCTAATGAATGTAGCACAATCCCCTCTTCCTCATTTTTATCATCCTCAACAACCAACTTCGCATCCCTTTCGAACTTAAGATCATTTCCCACGGTGACCTCGCTGACCGATTCCTCGAGTTCGATTTGGGATGGGGTATTTTGGAATCACGAGCTTCTATTCGGGCCAACACTTCTAATATACTCCTCACATACCCTTCAATAGCCTCAATACTAGAGGAGAGCCGAGTGGCTGACTCCTCACTAGTAAAGTTGTTCATGTTTGCTATTGTATTCATGACTTCCTCACGTGTCAAACTTGAACTTCCTTGTTGGGCTTGGTTTTGGGGTATGGTATAAGGTGGTGATGGCCAACTATTTTGCTCGTATTGTTGGTTTTCCAGCTAATTCTCATACCACCAATCCGGATTACCACTCCATTCCAGATTGTAGGATTTGTTGTATGGATACCATTCTTGAGCTTCTTGCCCTTGAAAACCAACATCTCCTACCTCTTGGTAGCGCTCTTCATAATACCCTTCATAGCACTCTTTATAGTGCTCTTCCCACAACAAATAGCAAGACTTGGTAGGATGGTCAGAATGACACATCCTACAAGACCTTGCTTGTTAAGCCTCTCTTCTCATCATAAGTTCCCTCAAGGTGAGACGCTCCATTATTTTATTTTATTTTATTTTTAATTTTCAAAAGTCTGAAATCATATTGCAAGGATTCTCAATAAAAATTCACCAAGAACTCAAGCAATACCTACTCTGAACAAAAAAAACCACCAAGGAGTGGAAAATAAAAACAACTAGCTAATATGCAACCAAATACACCTAAACACTTAAAAATAAATACCTCTTCCTCGGCAGCGGTGCCAAAATTTGGGAGGTCGTCGACGTACCTCTCAAAGTTAATATTTATCAGCCCTATATTCTTACTATCTACAACTAAATAGATAGCGGAAAGTCGGGGTCATCCACGAAAAGAGGGATTTTCTCAAGTGTTTAAACACAGAAGGTTGATATTATGCTAGAAGTAAATATATATACACCTATAAAAGTGAGTAAATGGGGGGTTTTGGTTGGTTGGTTGCCCTATGTTTTGAAAATTAAAAGACAAGATAACTAGAAAAGTCAAGTAACTATGAAAATCATCAAACAAACAAAGAAAAATGGTTTTAAAACTACAAAAGCAAAGCCTTGGGGGCAATAGATATCCAATTCCAAACCTAATGTAGATCATTGAACCATTCACTCATCCTATCACATTTGTTACCTATGGGGAATGCCAATGGAAGATCAACTTTCATTCCTTCTTAATAGTAATTTGCAAAGACAAACAACGACCACTTGCAAACCTCATTGATGATCACCCTAGACAAACAACAACCATAGGGGTATTTCATGAACGACATTTCACATGAAGGACTATAGATTTGATAACAACAAGCCTTCAACCAAAGACATAGCCATTTAACTAAACATAGAATTCATTAGGCTAAACCTAGAACAAACCACATTCAAGGTTCAACCTTTCATTGCATCTATGGGATAAATATGAGAACAATCCACATTGACATACTTATCTAGCAAGAATCACAACACATTATGCACAAGAAGTTCTAAGTTCACGTTTCTAGATTTTCATTCAATGGAGCTAAGGAATTTGTCACTTTCCTAACACCCTAACACTTCAATCATACAAACACTTCTTATTCTCAAACAAACATGGCATAAATGAAGTAAAACATAGCATTAAGAACAAATGAATGCTAAATAACAAAGGCTTCATGAACGAGTGAAACAATCTTTTCACTACTTCCACTACTTGTTGTGAAGATAAATCTTCCATCTTTCTTAGATAATAGTTTGCAAGAGTGAATTTGACATCTCCTATCAAACCTCACCAATGACTCCCTTACCTGAAACACGACTAAAAGTATCCCATTGATGGCATTAAGCACGGAGAATCAACAAGCTTGGCAACACTTATAAACACTACACCGTGTCTAAGCATTTAACAAATTCATGCATTCACACAAGATTAGTGAAGATCGACCAACATTCATAGACCTATCTCATTTTCTACCAAAAACAAACATGGCAACGAGTTCAACATCATCACATTCATCTAGCAATTATCAACACATCAACATCATTAAGAATCTCTAACTCATGCTCTTGCATTCCACATTAAAAGAGGTGAGAATTAGCTACTTTCTCCCAACCCGAACAAGTAATAATACTTTAATGGAAATAATGAAATTTAAAAAATTTCGAAAAATATTTAGAAGTTTTTGGCAATTTCTTTGGGGGGGGGGGGAATTCTTTTGGCGGGAAAAATTTTAAAAATTTTAGCTCCGGTTTAAACTGGTGCTATTTTCTTTCAAAACTGATGCTATTTTACAAAATATTTGCAATTTCTTTGGCTGGAAACTTTTTTGGACGATTTCTTCGGTGGAAAATTTTAAACCGGTGCTATTTTCTTCCAAAACCAGTGCTAATTTTTCCAAAACCGATGCTATTTTAAAATTTTGGGCTATTTGTTTTGCGGAAAAATGAGTATAGAAAATTTTTAGCACCGGTTTATAAAAACCGGTGCAATTTATTAAAAAACCGGTGTTATTTTTTAAAATTTAGCACCGGTTTTTAAAACCGCTGCTAAAGTTTACAAAAAACCGGTGATAAGTTTTAAGTTTTAGCTCCGGTTTGTAAACCGGTGCTATTCTTTGCAAAAACCGGTGCTATTCCTTAATTTTTAGCACCGGTTTTTAAAACCGGTGCTACTAAAACCGGTGCTATTTTGAATTTGTTTGCGGGAAGATAGAATTTTACAAATATTTAGCACCGGTTTTTAAAAATCGGTGCTAGTATTTTAAAAACCGGTGCTATATTGAAAACTTTTGCTATTTCTTTGGCGGGAAATGAGTCTCAAAAATTTTTAGCACCGGTTTTTAAAAACCGGTGCTATTTTTTTGCAAAAACCGGTGCTATTTTTTTTGCAAAAACCGGTGCTATTATGTAATTTTAGCACCGGTTTTTAAAACCGGTGCTATTTTTTACTAAAACCGGTGCTGTTTTGAATTTTTTGGCAGGAAGATATAATTTTACAAATATTTAGCACCAATTTTTAAAAATTGGTGCTATTTAAATTTTTTTGGCATGAAAAATAAAATTTTGAAATTTAAAACCGGTGCTAATCGTTTCCAAAACCGGTGCTATTGTAAAATTTAGCACCGGTTTTCAAAACCGATGTAAAAAATTTAAAAAACCGGTGCTATTAGATTTTTAGCACCGGTTTTAAAAACCGGTGCTAGAGGGGGGTCTCTATGGTAGTGGCACAATCATCCGAAGAAGTAGGTGGTTGAGCGTGCTCATAAAGAGGGTAACACGTACTTTTTTTGTTTATAGTGTTATTTTAATATGTTATAACCTGTATGTGTTTCATAAAATGTTGCATATGTTAATATTCAGTGTTCATTTGTTATTCACAGTTTGTATGTCTTCATTTTTATTTTCCTATATGTTTATAAGAAACTATATTTGTTTGTTTAAATGTTGCATGGGTTAACATTCATAGTGTATTTTTTATTTATGCTTATCTAAGTATTCTTATCCAAAAATTGGTTGTCTTCAATGTTACTACATAAATTGTTTTTGTTTGTTTAAATATTGCATATGTTAATATTCATGATGTCTTAGTTAAGTATATCATGTGTGACTTTTTTATTAACTGAAAACACCCAAAGGTGGGGATTGATTTATTGGCACCCCAAGCCAGAAAAACTTTAACGAGCTAGAGTCATCATAGTAGTTAATACAAAAGGCAACTTGATTGCCTCCCAAAAGAATGATCAGATACTGATATCTATGAGTCTATATATGTGCATCATCTAGAGGAAGGGGTAGTTGCAATTCCAAAGTAACGAATCTCCACACCCAGTGTTAATTCATTACTTTGGCCAGACAACTACCAGTCAGTCAAATTAGTAAGTGAAACTGATAAACGGAATAAGCTAGTAAGGCTGCCATTGCTGGTTGCAGCCTATGGTGATGAAGCCGGAGGAGTATGTAATTGAATGTCATGTGTCCAGCCGGAATTGACCAAGCTTGATGAAGACCATGGTAGAATATCATCAAGGACTGAAAAGTAGAGAAGTAGTGAACCCGCAGTGTGAACAGCAGATGTGACTGTGAGCTCCCCTCTGGAAGTGAAACACCATAGCCATCGAGGGGAAGCATAGAGTGCCAATGCATAATGTGATCCATATCCTGAGGTAAAAGAAAGAAATATTAGCAGTATCAACCTTCTTTTGAGACATGCCTATGGATTCTAATATAAGGTGTATGCATGCTATCCATATGAATTAGGCCTTTAATGTGAACCGGAATGTTGTTCAAATGTAGTGAAGAATCCATCCGGGATGTTGAGTGGTATTTAACTAAAGCATCAGCCACTGAATTACATTCTCTGTATGTGTGCTTAAGAGAACACTTGGATAGAAATGTATGAACATGGAAAACCAATGGATACAGAGACCATTTGGAACAAGATGGATCATTGATCATATGAAATGCCTGTAAAGAGTCTGATTCAATAATGAGATTTGAATATCTAGGGATACAGATTTGACATGCCAAAAGGACTGCCTTTATCTCAGCTTCCAGTGGGGAAATGGCTGCTATAGACTCTGACTTAATAAGGAGTGGTAAACCTTGATTATCACGAGCAATTAAACCAATAGAAACAGATGTAGTAGACCATGGGGCATCCACATTAACCTTAATGACATTTGGACCTGGAAATTCCCAATATACAGTGGAGATGGTTGGCTTCGGTGGTGGTCTGGGGAGGGATATCAAATAATGGGATTGATTGCATGAGTTAGGGTGTATATTGGGGAGGCAGGGATAGGCTGAAATGGATAGATTAAGAGTATCTATAACTTCCTTGGTTATATGGGTAAAAGAAAGGGGTTTGTCATTAAGAAAATAGGCATTTCTAGCCTTCCATAATGCCCAGCAGATCAATGGAGGCAACAGTCGACATATTATTTTCGGAGGCCCAGAAAGGTCACTACAATTCCAAAAGATGAAAAACGTATCCACAACATTATAGACATTTTGCAAATTGAAATTGACTAAAAGAGCACTCTGAATCCAAACAGATTTAGCGAGATGGCAGTTAATGAAGAAATGTTCCAGGGAGTCAGTTTGATGGCACATAGGACATTTTGAAGCCAAGCTGAAACCACATTTAATGAGGATATCATCAAATGGTAAAAATGAATTCAACAATTTCCACGTAAAGATGGAGATCTTCTTAGGTAGCCTAGGGTTCCATATGAGCTTAGTAATTGGGAAATTACCTGGGATATATGTTAGGGTTTTATAGGCTGACTTGAAAGAGAATCTGCCAGTCTCTTCAGGTTTCCAAATCATCTTGTCCTCCCTATCATGTACAATTTCTGCACCCTGCAAAAAAGAAAAGTATCATTTTCCTGGAATGGAGCAATCTTAGGTAAAATTGATCCTTTGTTATTTACAAAATCAGCTACTGAACATGGCCAGAACATTGAAGTGATGTGGGATGGAATTATGTTGATCAACGGACCATTTAGGCACCAGTTAGTAGCCCAGAAATCACATTTACCTTGGCCATGGATAATCAGTGTATTCTGTTCTGCAATATGATTTATCTCACAAATTCTCTTCCATGTTTTGGAGTTTTTGTGGGACTGGGGAAAGGACCACAGTAATTTGGCCCACAAGGTGTTCCCTAATTGGCTTTTCCACCATAATTTAAGTGAACAAGTATCAATAATTGACTTAATAGATCTAAAACCCAAACCATAATGAGATTTAGGGATAGCAATATCAGTCCACTTTTTCCAGACCTTATTCTTTCTTTCATCAGTTTCCCCCCAAAAGAATCTGGCCATTCTTTTTTCCATGGATTTAACAATAAATGATGGAGGTTTACAAACAGTCCAAATATGCTGAGGGAGAGAGTATATGCATGCTTGGATCAGTGTCATTTTCCCTCCTGCACTTAACCATTTATTCTTCCAGTTTTTGAATCTCTTATCCATAGTTTCAACAAAAGGATAGAAATATCTAGATAGGGTTCTTCCTTTGAAAATAGGACAACCTAGGTACTTAAATGAGAGAGTACCTGTCTTCATCCCTAGGATAGACCTAATCTGAACTTTCTTAGTGACTGTAGCTCTCTTGCTAATGTAAAACTCAGACTTTTCATAACTGATTTTCTGGCGTGATGTTAACTCAAATATGTACAGAAATGCTTTAATCTTAGTAAGATCAGATTTTGAATCTTTCATAAAAATTATGGTATCATCTGCATAGCTTAAGTGGGTGACTGGTAGAATATTAGAGGGAAGGGAAAAATATTGCAAGCTGTTATTTTGAAAAATGAAAGAAAGGCTCCTGGAGAAGGATTCAGTAAAGATATTAAACAGGAAAGGAGATAGGGGATCACCTTATTTGATTCCTCTAGTTGATTTGAAAAAACCAACAGGATTACCATTGATGAGCACAGAGAAGTAAGCCTGGGACAGGTTATTCATGACTGCCTTAAGAAATTGACCTGAGAAACCAAATTTATAAAGAATACTGTGCAAGAAACCCCAGCTAACTCTATCAGAAGCCTTTTTCAGGTCTAGTTTGAGCATACAATTGGGAACCCTATTTTTTTTGTCTAAGAACCTAACCATCTCTTGAAGATATAGGATATTGTCCGAGATATATCTATTCTTCATGAAAGCAGTTTGGTTATGAGAAATTAGTTTGTCTATATAGGGTTTCAATCTTTCCATGAGAACCCTAGAGCAAATTTTGTTAGCAACATTAGAAAGGCTAATAGGTCTGAAATCATCGAAGGAGGATGGTGTAGGTTTTATATGAATAAGAGTTATCCAAGTGCTAGAGATACCTCTTGGTATGTTAGATCCTAAAAGAAAATCATTTACTGCAGATAAGAGGTCATCTTTTATGTAATCCCAGCATTTGATGTAAAATTTACTAGAGAAGCCATCAGGCCCTGGGCTACTATTTCTATTCAGCCCCTTGGCCACTGATTTGAGTTCAGTTTCTGTTACAGGCCTAGATAAACTAGCATTATCTTGCTCAGTGATGATGGAAGGAATCTGGCTAAGGAAGTGTGGATAGTAGGTGGAATCTACAGAGTTCCTAGATTCAGTTAGCAGGTCTAAGAAGTATTTGACAGCTTCATTTTGAATGTCTGTAAAATTGTCCAGCCATTGACCAACCGAGTTTTTCATTTTTGATTTATTCAATCTACAGTTCTTCTCCTGAACAGATTTATGAAAAAATTGGGTATTATTATCCCCACACTTAAACCAATTCAATCTTGACTTATGTTTCCAGAATTTTTCTTTCTCTTTTAAAGCTCTGAGAAGAAGTGCCCTTTTTTCATTAAGAATGATAAGTTCGGTTTTTGAATGGGATAAATCATAGATTACTTCCTGTCTTCTGAGATTATCCTCAGCCATCATTACATTAGAGTCAATATTACCAAAGCTCTCTTTGTTCCATATTTTAATTACTTTCTTAACTCTAATTAGCTTAAGATATAGCCCCATCATATCTGTTTGGTGAATAGGAGAACTCCAGTTTGTTCTGATTAAATTCAGGAAATCAGGCCTATTGAACCAACAGTTGAGAAATCTAAAAGGTTTTGGGTATGAGGGAGTTTGAGTAGCAACTTGTAACAAGAGGGGTGAATGATCTGAGAATTACCTATTAAGGATCTGTATGGAGGAAGCTGGGAATTTATTGCTCCATTAGAGTGTACACAGACCTCTATCTAATCTTTTAGAAGTAGGGTTTCTCAGTCTACCATTGGTCCATGTGAAAATATTCCCTACAGTATTAATCTCCTGTATTCCTTTGGTGTTAATCCAATTATGGAAATCCCTAATACTGCCTAGATTAGGAGAGCTAGGGCCTCTATATTTATCAGGTGTGACAATTGTTTTGAAATCACCTATGAAAACAGTTTCGTTTAGTGGGAGAAGACCTAGGCCATGCCATAGTAACTTTCTACCTTCTCTATTCCTAAGGGCATAAATAAAAACTATTTCCATCTGAAATTAGAGCCAGAGTGGATGATTTTAACATTCAGGAATTGCTCATGGTGACATATAAGATTAACAATCAGTGAGTCATTCCACATTAGCCAGATCTTACCATTATGGAGAGGAAGGTTATTAGAAAAATTCAGTTTCTGCATGTAGGATTGGCATTGAGAGGTATCATGCATAGGTTCTATAATATATAATAGTTGAATTTTCTTTTTCAAAATCAAATGTTTCAGTCTGAGCATAGAAGTTTCAATTCCCCTCAGATTCCAAACCAAAAAGTTAAGTTTGACAGGGTGCATCATTGGTCAACTGATTTATGGCTTTTAGTGGCTGATCTTAGCATCATCTTATTCAATTAGACAAGGTAATTCTTTTTGGTCTTGATCTTACCTTGGCCATCATTCTTACCTGATAGATTACTTGAAGCTACCACAGGGGTGGCCTGAGAGTGAGTATCTAAAGCAACTTCACTACCATCATCAAAAGATTCCAGAGGGTCCTGAATTAGACCTTTATCAGAGTTGGATAGATCCTCCATATCATGCAATATAGCAAATCTGTTTTCCATCTTTCCTTGGTGTGAAAGTGGAGGGTTAACAGGGGAGCACTGGAAACTAGTTAAGTTGTGAGAACCAATCCCTATGTCATCCTTAGCACATATTTTAGGTTTTCTTATAGGGATAGTAACCTCTGTTAGGTTTATTAGTTCCCTAAGGACTGTATGGGATTTTTCCAAGGCTTGTGTTACTGATGGGTGGTCTGGGGGAGGTGGTTGAGGTAACTGAGGTGTGGTAATCTGAGTGATTGCTCCTGTTGTCTCAGGGCCATATGCCAAAGGATCAGAGGCAGGGTTAGTATTTGCTAGGTGTTGAGATATGATTTCTGAGTTGGCCTTATTTGAGGAAGGCTGATTGTTAGTAAACATCGCAGGGGCTTTTGCAAATTTATGCCCAGTAGCATACCATTTAGGCATTGGTTCAACATTATTATGGGAGACAGTTTTACATTGACCGAGTGAATGTCCCAGTTTAGCACAGTGATCACAATACAGGGGGATATCTTCATGCTCAATATTATATTTCCGATTGTTATTTGTTGATCCTAATCTGATGGAGGTGTTAAGAGGTTTCTGAAGATCTATCTCAACACACAGCTTAATGGCAGATGGCCTGGTTAACATTTTAGTGGCTAAGTCTTTCTTGATGAAATTACCTATGCTATTTCAATAGAAGAAGCATTATAATAGTACAGGGGAACTTCCCTGATTGTGCACCAGACCGGAACAATTGGGGATTCCTTGTGAGTTGAAAAATCCAAAGACCATTTGAGATTTTCATCTGGACTCCATTGAAAACCCAGCTTTCTTTGATCCAGCATCTCTGATAATCATTAATCCGGTCAAATCTGATGAGGACATGCTTGAAATCCAGTGACTCCAATTGGTATTTTCCAGCAAACCCCGCCGTTTTGAAGGATGATTCCAGTTGATCCATTGAGAGCCTGCCTTTAGTAAATTTTCCTACCAGGGCATTGGCGTAGTGGACGAAGAGTGTTGAGATCTCTTCCTCAGTGTATAGACATGCTGGCTCACCCAAATGCTCCAATTTTGGGATCAATTCGGGATTGTCCGGAAGAGATTGGCGAAGAGGGGGGATTTTGCTTGGGGTGCAGAGAGGAAAGTTTTTTGTATGGTTATAGGATTGCTGTTCTCTGCCATGGTGGCCAGCTGCGACGGAGGCGTGGTCAGCACCGTTGCTTGTTGACAGGGAAGAGCCGTTAGCGGCGAAAGAAAGCTGTTACCGGTGGGAGAGGTTCAGAGATTGTGAAGTAAGAGAAGAGAGGAAACGGTACTGTTCACTGTTCACTTGAGAAGAGAGTTCAAGAAAAAAAATTCTTAGTATATCATGTGTGACTGGTTATTGTTTACAAATTGATCTTTCTGTTTTATATTTAAACTTACACTTTGCTTATATTAACTAGTATTATGAATTTATAGTAATTTTTGAAACTATGTATACTTAACTCTTTTCATATAATTTTTTTTAGGCTTGTTAAAAAAATCTCTACTAGCTATGTCCTTCAAAGCTTAAATATATAATTTCCGCCCTCACTCCTAAGCAAAAGATTGATGTTGAAGATATAGGTTTTGGTTGACTTGTTGAGTTTTACATTTCATCTATACCTTTTGGAATTGTTCATTGGCTGGTTGACAGGTTTGATTCTATGGGCTGACTTTATATTGTTCTATGCTGACTTCATATTGTTCTATCCTAACTTCATATTTCTTGTTCTAGGTTTGATCATGTTGGTTGTGTTCAATAAATAGCCAACTCCAGGTACATTATTACACCCGATGACGTGTTTGGTATATTTTGTATTCCAAGGATTCTGGACTGTCCTATTGGTCTGGATAAGAATAATGGGAGGGATGTGTCAAGGGATGTTGACATTAGGGATGGATTGAGGGCTGAGTTAGATGCTAATAAATATGGAAATATCTCTCCTGTTAATCTTTTTGAGGAGTTGGTAAAACTGCGTAGTGGTGGTGATTGTTTTAAAAGATACTTTGTTATGTATGTGGTGTGCACTTTCTTGGCCCCAACTATGAGAAATTTGGTAGATTTGAAAACTTGTGGGTGCTTTAGAGAAGTTGGGATTATTAAGAGTCTTGATTGGTGTGGTTTAGTACTGGATCGTTGGTGTGAGGCTGTTGGTAGCTTTAAATCTGGTTCTAGTAAAAATGTGTCTTTTGTTAATGGTTGTGTTTTTGTATTGTTGTTGCCATACATTTATAGGTTTCCCTTTAGAGGCCAGCCTGATCCTACTTGATTGCCCTTGTACATTCATTGGTCGAACATATCTTTGTTCAAGAGGGCTCATTATCTTGAAAATATGGGTTATGATAAGGGAGTTATGGTAGAGGCTGGGTATCCCTTGAGCAAGGATGGGACGCTGAATGAGAAAAGTAGCGGGCAGTAATATGATGGAATTCGTAATAAGAATGTTGGCTATGAGGGGCTTCGTACTCTGACTGTTGCATTTGATGGTGTTGCTCAGGAGTCAGGAATTATTTCGTATCGCATTATGATGACCAATGAAGCTATTTTTTTTTTTTTTTTTTAAAAATAACCATCCAAAGATGGAGGAGAGTTATATTAGGCTTCCCAAACCTGTAATAAAGAAGCCGAAGCTTAGTTTGTTTACAAAAAGAGAGCATATAGCTCTTGAAGCAACACCATGTTGCCTCCAAAATAGTTGAGAATAAAAAATAAGTAAAACTAAAACTAGAGGATTACAAAATACTAATGGCTTGGTAAATGACGCTCGAACTTGTTAGTGAATCCGAAGAGACACAATTCAGTCAGAGACGACCTAAACCGAACCCAGAAGCCTATCCTCTAAATCTTGTTGGAAGCTTTACCAAAGCTATACAATAGCAACTTTAAATCTTTGATGTCCATACTCTTCCTGAGTATGCTGTCCATTCTCTTCCTGAAAACTTTAGCCAAACTCTGAGTGAAGTCCTGCCATTTGCTAGTAATGTTCATGATGAATTCTTGCCTTTTGCCATTCTTCCTATGGTCATATGCTGGATATCCTCCTCGTACTTTAATCTGCAATGAAACAAACAAGAAAGAAGCAGTATCTGGCCCTGTGTACAACATGTGCTCAATATAACTTATTTTGTATAGATTATGTTCCACTTGCTGTTCCTATTCTGACACCATGAACACCATTTTTATCTAACCAAATCAGACCTTTAAGAAAAGGTGGAGTGTTGCTTGCATCTAGATCACAGGTTAAAAAATTCTCTCTAGCATATTTGGCCAAAAAATCAGCCACTGTGTTTGCTTCCCTAGAGACATATTGGATTTGGTTTTCTGTGTGCATCTCATGCAGATGATAGTGAAGAGAGAAAAGTCTCCATGAGGCAGAGTAAGGATCATGTATAGCTCTTATTGCTTGCTGACAATCTGACTCTAATACACTTCCTCTAATTTCCTTTTCTAAGCAGATTTGATATGCAAATAAAATTCCTTCCAGTTCTGCATGAAGAGGGGATTCTGATTTAAAGATTTTAACTCTCATTAGTTTCACATCACCCCTCCAGTCTCTAATTATTACAGCACAAGAAGAGTCACCCCCCTTTATCCATGAAGCATCAATGTTCAACTTAAGACCATTTTTTGGTTTTTCCCATTTAACTGCTGAGATTGAGATTCCTTTATTACTTTTTAGAGTTATGCTAGGAATGATTCCTGCCTGGATTAGCTTCTTGTGTTTATCAGGGTTACCTTTGAAGGGATGAGCAGTAAAAATTATGAGCAGCAGGTCCTTTATGTTCTGAAAACATGCTTCTACTGAAAAAACCTGGTTTTCAAAAAGTATTTTATTTCTGTGTGTCCAAAGAGACCATGTTGTTGTAATAAGAGCAGCTATGTATACATTATGCAGACTGTTAGTCCCTATCTGAATGGAGAGGTAATGATCAACCAAATGACAGAAGCTCCTAAATGCAGGTGGATGTAAATTCAGAATGCAATTAACTTTTTTCCACACTTTAGTTGTCTGGGGACACGAGTTAAAAAAATGGTTGATTGAATCCGAGTGGTTAAAGCAAAAGGGGCATTTAGAAGCAAGTGAGAAGCCAAGCTTACATAGAACATTATCAAAAGGCAATATTCCATTCAAAGCTCTCCACATTAAAATAGACATTTTAACTGGTATGAAATTTGACCATACCTTATGTAAACTTCTGATGCTTGTACCCCTCTGCCTCAGTATCTTGTAGGCTGAGCTGACTGAAAAGTTCCCGTCCTTAGAAGGCTCCCAGATCAGTCTATCCTCATGAGAATTCTTGATTGCTACCTCCTGCAGTATTAAGGCTATATTGGTAGCCAAATGTGGCTCCAGGGAAATCATATTAGAGTCTTTGTTCTGGATGAAGGTGCTTAAGGTGATATCAGGGAAGGGAAGTTCCACTTCCACAGGCCATTTATAAAATAAAGCACCTTCACCAGACCAATTTGCATTCCAAAAGGAGCAACCCCCTTTTCCATGAATTACTCTTGTCAAACTATTTGTTTTTTCAGTAATGGAACAAATTCTTTTCCATACCTGAGATGTCTTGTAGGAGTCAGGAATGGACCACAGATGGTGAGACCATTGAGTGGTGTTCATTTGGAGCTTCCACCATAACTTGCAGGAGAATGAATCAACTGTTGCTTGGAGGTCTCTAAAACCTATCCCATTCTCTTGTATTGGCAAACTCATTTTACTCCAAGCTCTCCATTTTTTCCTAGACTCTGAACTTTCAGTTGCACCCCAGAACAGACCTGATGCCATCCTTTCCATCTTCCTCAAAATTACCTTTGGAGGTTTTAGTACAGCAAACAAATGGGTTGGGATTGAAAGAAAGCAGTGGTTTATTAAAATGATCTTCCCTCCAGTGCTAAGCCACCTATTTTTCCAGTTTTTGATGCTTTTTTCAAGTCTCTCCAGTATAGGATAATAATATCTCTGAGTGTTCCTACCTGTGAATATGGGAATACCTAGGTATTTAAAAGGAAATTCTCCCATTGTCATTCCTAAAGATCTTCTTATGATCTGAATTCTATCTGCTGGGGTGGCATGGTCAACATAGAAGTTGGATTTAGAGAAATTAACTTTCTGACCTGTTGTTAGCTCATATGCATTTAGAAATCTTTTAAATCTGTTAAGGTTTTTCTTTTTTCCACTGAGAAATACAGCTGTATCATCTGCATACATTAGGTGAGTTATCTGTGGACATCTGTTAGGTAAATCAAAATTTTCCAGAAAACCAATTTTGAACAGTTTTTTAATTCCTCTGGAAAAGGCCTCGGATAATATGTTATACAAAAATGGAGAGAGGGGATCTCCCTGTTTTATTCCTCTATTAGATGCAAAGTATCCTGAGGCTACACCATTAATAATCACTGAAAAATGGGCTGAGGCTATATTCTGCAGTATCCGGTTCACAAAAACTCCATGGAAACCAAATTTAAGGAGAATTGAATTAAGAAAAGACCAAGATACCCTATCAAAAGCTTTCTGCATATCTAATTTGATGATTAGGTTCTGATTCCTTGATTTCCTTTTTAACATTCTGGTCATTTCTTGCATCAATATTATATTATCTGTGATATCCCTCCCTTTCATGAAAGCACTTTGCTCAATAGATATTAGTTGAGACATGAAAGGCTTAATCCTTTCCATCATCATCTTGGAAAAAACCTTATTCACAAAATTTGAAAGGCTTATAGGTCTGAAATCTGAGAATGTGACAGGAACTGTTCTTTTAGGGATTAAAGCTAGCCATGTACTGGAAATAGCATTAGGAATTTTACCATGCATGAGAAAATCATTAGCAGCCTCAAGTAAATCTGTTTGAACACAGTCCCAAAAAGTTGTATAGAAAAAACCAGGGTATCCATCAGGACCAGGTGAGCTGTGTTTATTAAGATCAAAGACTGCAAACTTTAGCTCATGGATTAGAAAGGGAGATAACAGTTTATCATTATCTTGTTCATTTATTATTCCAGGTATTTCAGCAAGAAAATGATTCATATAAGTTCCTTGTTTCTGTGGTACTTCTTCATTAAACAAAGCTCTATAAAATCCCACTGCTTCCTCTTTTATCTTTGTTGGATCAGTTATCCAAATTCCATTTTCATCTCTAATTTTACTGATTCTAACTTTTGTTCTTCTTTCCCTAATTGAGTGATGAAAATAACTAGTGTTGGCATCACCATATTTAAACCAATTCAGTCTAGCCTTTTGCCTAAGGTAGATTACTTTCTCCTTTTGAGCCCTCATCAGCAACTGTTTTGTGTTATTCAGGTCTGTCAGAATGGATTCAGTTGGTGTTTGTTGAAAAGAAATTTCCAAATCATTAACCTTATTCTCATATTGCATCAGATTGTGATCTACATTGCCAAAGTGTGTAATATTCCACTGCTTTATTTCCTTTTTAAGCCTTTTTAATTTGTAAACCATCCTAAACATTCCTCTGTAAGGGGTGTCCAGGTTCCAATTCGATTTCACTAGATTAATAAAATCCTGTCTACTTATCCACATCTCCTGAAATCTAAATGGTCTAGGGGCTTGTTCCTCAGATGATTGTATAGATAATAAAAGAGGAGCATGATCTGATGAGAGTCTATTTAAAACCTGTATAGAGCTGTTAGGAAAGATATCGAACCAGTCTAATGAGCAAAGCCCCCTATCTAACCTTTGGAATATTAACTCTTTACCTCTTTCCTTAAACCTGTTATTGCACCATGTAAAGGAGTTACCTACAGTGGGAATATCATGCAAATCCAGATGTCTTAGAAGATCATTAAATTGTTTCATGCTTTTTTTAGGGGTTGACTTCCTTCCTCTATACTCTGATACTGAGGCAACTGTGTTAAAATCACCAATGAAAATAGAATGAGAAATATTGGTTGCTTTTAGGTCCTGCCATAAGGATTCCCTGAGAGATCTATGTACACTTGCATAAATAAATACACAATTCCAGCTCAAAGAAGATGATGAATCAATTATATTAACTTGTACATACTGATCTGTCTCACTTAAAACTGAGATACTATAAGACTGGTTCCAAAATAACCAGATTTTAGATCTCTGAGCAGGGTAAGCATTCTGATATCCTATGTCATATTTAAACTTTATGATCTTATGATTTTCTTGCCATGGTTCAATTAGACACATTATGTCTAACTTATGTTTTTGTTTCAAAAACTTAAGTCTCTCTACTGAAGTACCAACTCCCCTTACATTCCAAACTAACACATTCCCAATTATGGTGTGTGTTATCATTTAAAAATTTTGGGGTTGGCTTTTTGTGTGGATCTGAGATTTCTACTGGTCTTAGCAGAGTTTTTACCTTTTTCTCCTGATTTACTATTGTTATTAGTGGTCACAGATGTAAGATTCTGCTCTGAGGGTCTTACCTGGACCTGTGGCTGCTCATTTTCATTCTCCAAACTTACCATTTCAGGGCAGTCTGATCTTTTCTCATTCAGTTCATCCTCTGTCCTGGAGCTCTCCATTGCTGAATGTTTATGAACTTGCTCTTCTACCTCCATATGTACTTGTTCTTTAAGTAACACAGAGGAAACATTTTGGTTAGTATTAATATCAAGTGGTAGAGTAACTTCCTGTGACTCAACTGTTTCATGGAAGATCTCTACAATCTCCCCTTCGTTCTCTACCTGATCATCCTCACATTCTTCCAATGATTGAAAAGCATTAGAAATTGAAACTGTGCTAATTTTTGTTTCCTTTCCCTTGGTGGGGGAGTGGGTAGGGGAATGGGTCTTTTTTCTCCAAATGGAAGTGGTTATTGGCTTGGATATGTCATCTAGTGAGTAAAATGGAGCATTACGTTTTCCATGGCTTACCTTAAAGAAATTTATATTGCTATCAGTTATGATTCCTGAGTTTATTGTTTGATTTTGTACATCCTTTTCCTTTTGGGAAACTGTTAGAGCTGATGTCCCTCCCAAGTTAGCTTCCTCTGTTGGGTGAGGGCCAGTTCTCTGCTTAATTGTGGCAACATTTTCTGACTTCTTATTTGCAGTTTTCCTCAGATTAGGGTGCAGGAAGTTACAGCTTGAGTTACTATGTCCAATTATTTTGCAGTGAGTGCAATATGTTGGCAAATCCTCATATTCTATAGGATATTCAGCTACCTTGTTTCCTATCCCTACCATAATTGATTTAGGGAGCTGAGCCAACAAATCTATTTCTACACAAACTTTAATTGCTGAAGGTCTTGTTAAAGCCATTGTTGCTGCATCCATCTTAAGAAACCTTCCTACCTGACTACTTATTCCAATTATAGCAGAGTTATTATAGAAATGGAGTGGTAGTTTGTGAAATGTTACCCAAACAGGTACTATCGAGGATTCCACTGATGGGGAGAAATCTGGTGTCCATTTTTGCATCTTCATTGTGTAGCCTTGGATTGACCACTGTCCCTTCATCCAACACCTTTGGTAGTCTTCATTTTCCTGAAATCGAATCAACACATGACGATAATCAATAGAACCAATTTGAAATTTAGATTTAAAACCTATTGATTTGAAGGACTGGAGTAGTGATTCCATCTGCGGTTTCCCTCTGCTAAACTTTCCGACGAGGGCATTCTGGTAATGTGAGGCTAGGATTTCTCCTTCTTCGGGAGGGAGTATGAATGCTATCTTGCCCTTATATTCTGTTGTCGGGTGTAAGTTTGGGGTATCCGGAAGGGACGAGAGAAGAGGGGATTGTTTTGTATTGAGAGCTTGGGCAAAGCTTCGAGCGGCCGGAGGCTTTGGGATAGGATCCGGAGGCGGAGGAGGCGTCGGGGACGCCATGATCGTCCACCGGTGTGACTATCTCGCAGGTGATGAATTTGGGTCAGGTGAGTCAGTGAAAATGGTGAGCTCAGTTGCAGAAAGAAATGGAGGTGAAGAGGAAGAATGAAGACTGTGTGAAATCGCACCAAATTTCGCACTCAGGAACAGTAAAGAGACCGTTAGATCGTTTTTTAATGCAATATGAATTAACGACCAATGAAGCTATTGACAAAGCTTCTAGTAATGTAAGTCTTTTTGTCTTTTTTTTACACTTTTTAAAAACTAGTGCATGTTTTTTACAACTAATGCAGCTTTTACTTAAACTTATTCAATTTTTAGTTCATATGGTTTTTAAAATAATTTATGATTTTTCGTTGGACTGGCCTTTGTGCTTTTCTCTCGGTCTGTACATAGGGCCTGTCTCGTTTTCCAATATGACATGGAGGTTATTACACAAGCTTTTGTGCAAAATCTTTAGGGAGAAAATGACATTCCCATTGTGCAACCACAACTGCAGCCATAACCACAACAAGAAGGCGCAAATGAGGATCCTGAGCATGTCAAGACCACAGAGGAAGTTATAGAAGACCCAATGACACATGAGAGGGTTGATATGATTATTTAAGAGTACATGAGGAAAACCCATTCCTTGATTCCTTCATTCTCCCCTGGGATTGGAGGACTTGAAGATCGGTAGCTTTAGGATTTTTGAATTATTTTTGGATGATTTCAAATCAGCTTATTTTGTGACTCATTGGTTTATGGCATATAAGTTAATGCGAATTTGAAACGTTGTTTTAGAATTTTTTTATGGCTGAAGGTTGTATGAAACAAATTCATTTTGATTGTTAAGAAGTAGTATTTGTATGCTTATTAATACCAAGTTGGATTTAAATTATTTCATGTGGTTCATTGTGTAGATTTTCTAAGCTTATAAGAAAACAAATTCAATTGAGAGGTTAATAAATTACAAGTGTGCTAAGTAATTCTAAATGTATTCAGTGGTTTTCATATCACTAAAACTATGTGAATTATAATGCAAGTTGCTTGTAGGAAAATAGTGCATGTGGAATGTTAAGAAGTAATATTTGTATGCTTATTAATACCAACTTACATTTTAGTTATGTTATGTGGTTTATTGTGTTGCTTTTCTAAGCTTATAGGAAAACAAATGCAATTGATAGGTCAATAAGTTACAATTTTAAGCTAAGTAACTCTACATCAGTTACTTGGTATTCAGTGATTTCATATCACTAAAACTTTGTGAAACAAAGGCTAGTTCTTGGGCAAGCAAAACAAATACAAGTCATGAGTTGATAAGCTATAGTTGGAAGCTAAAACATACAGTATGTAATTTAGTTTAATACAATCTTTTATGTTAATGAAAAACAAATAAAATATATAGGTACATAAATGCAACATGTATCCTAAACAATTCTACTTTTATAGTGTCTTTACATTTGGTGTTTTTGTGCCAAATTCAGTAGTTTTCTTCCCTGGTTTTTTCTTTTCCATACCTAATTTTAGCCTTTTTCCTCTTCCTTTTATCTTCGCTTGGGCTGGATCTAGTACCTTAGGTGCACTTGTTATGGTTGAGTTGCATTGGCTACTTGTGGTTGATTGTTCAACGACATTGGTCTTTGATGCCAACAATTCTTCTATTCTTGCTGAGCACCTGTCAAACATCTCTCCAAGAGTGCTTCTAGCTTTTGAGTTTCCTTTGCCTTTTAGAACTAGATTGTAGAATGTGCTGGAAATATGATTCCTCCATGAAATTGCACCATTGATGTTTTCTGATTGTTGTTTTTCTTGGCCAAGAACCTTGTCATATACTTCTGTTTAGTCCTTTTTTGTCCATATTTTGAGGATGTACTTCTCTTGTACATATGTGATAGAGTGGAGGTGAAATACTCTAAGAATGTGAAAGCACAGCATACCTAACACCTCAAAGCATTTACATTTGCATTGTACTTCAACTAGCCCATCTTCATTTTTGTACTCGACTATCTTGTATTAAGATTCATCAAGTTCTAGGGTGACTTCATATTTTGTTGACGGTAGTTCTGAGAACAATTCTTTAACCTTAGTTGACATTGCTAGAGAAAATTCCTTTTTGAATCCTTTGTAGAACGCAAGTGTGTAAACATAAGCAGTATGTTTAACCAAACCTATATAGACCCAGTAGTGGGGAAACAAACGTACACTCTAAGTTAAAAATTTTGGGTTCTAGGATAATTAATACATATTCTTAATGTAAACATACTTTCTTTGTTTTCAAAATTTAGTTTTTCTTTGCACATGTATTTTCCTTTTCTGTTTCATCTCTCCTCCAGTTTTTTATTTTTCAGTTGAAGAGCTCACAGAAATGAGTGAGTGTAGTTGTTTTGTCTGCATTGAAGCATAGGGTATGGTTGGTGCATTTGCTTCGCTGTGATGATAAAATTCCTAAAGAAAATATACTTGCTGAATGTCGTGCTCCCATTTTTACGAATACGGTATAGGCGTTGAAACCAGGTGCTACTTTCCAACTTGTAAGTGGTGATCATCAAGGTCCGTTTTTCTTCAAATTCTTCTAGATCGCAACATCTTTTCATACAGTAGTCTAAATTGCTTTTAAAAAATTCTTCTTTCTTTAATCTCCCAAAATGTTGCATTGCATTTTGTTTTATATGCCATAAGCACAACCTATGTTCTTTGTTTTGGAATACCTGAAAGTTGTACCAAGAAATGAATGTTGATTAGTATATGAATTTACATGTAACTAATTTTTCATATAACATAAGTTAAGCATACTGTAAGCTTACAGGTGCAAAGGCTAACATTCCATATTCTGTTTCTGGTCTGTAAGTAATAAAATCTCTGAAGTTGCATCATTTTCAGGAAACCTATTTTTTAAACTAACAAATGACGCTTATAACCTATTTAATACATACTGTAAGGTAACCGTTGCAATTTATAACCGACCATATTTAGTTTTCAGATCTGTAAAGAACAACTTTTCATAACATACCTCATTTAATGCTTTACCCGTTTCAGGAACTTTATCTGTGAATATTGTGACAAGTTCCCTACTTTCCAATGATTTCTTGAATGTGTTGAAGAGCCACACAAAAGTATCATCCAACTCATTTGCAAAAAAAGCACAAGAAAACATTTTATGTTCCAGTGATTGTTGATTCCAACTATCGGCGTACAAATCAAATTATACTTGTTTGTTCCTATTGCAGTGTCAAATATGGTGATATCTCCGTAGAGTTTGTAGTTCTCCGGCATCATTGAATCTCTCTAAAACACTGCTAATAGTTTTGTTTCCTCGTAGAACTTGACTTTAAAGAAGAAAGATTTGTCCTTGTCATTGATTTCCAAGAGTGTATCATAAAGTTTCTGAGCATCTCCACTTTTTTATTTCTTTCATTCGAAGTAAACTCACAAATTTGAGGTGGCCTTTCGTCGTATGTCCTATATTTTCTTCCCCACCAGCTTCAAAAGACATATATTTATATCCTACATTAGGTCTTAAACCTGATTGTTCCTATGTTGCAATGGCCTTTCTTTTATCTTCTATAATTCTCTGTTCACTCATATTGAGATATTGCTAGGCTGGTCTTGTTAACTTATAATTGTGTATGGTGATGTGATGAGCCACGATGTAGTAATCCTGCTCAAGCTTCACTCTAATTTAAGCTAGGCATCATGTTTTTGTAATCAGGTTCTTTCTCTTCCTCTTATTCTTCTTTTCAGAATGATTTTAATTATCCACACAAGGAACGAGGGTGATAATTCTGGTTTTTAATCTCTTCGGTTGACCTCCAGAAGAGCATTTGTAGTACTTTTCGCAAATCTTACTTTTGTTGTTTAGACGTTGACAGTCTTTCTAGTAGCTAAAACCAATAGCATTTGCATGCTTCTTATACAGAGCATGTATTGCTTCCGAACTTTTTGTTTTACGCTGGTAAGATTTTCAGTGCCATCAATTTCATTTAAATTTGGAAAATTTGTACCTGTAACAATAATGAATGCAATTTCTAATTTAAGATATGCATGTTCTAATGTAATTCATGCAAAGTCTTCAGGAAGTTACTTGAAATTAGAAATTTATAGAAGTTCTGTTCAGATAAGCATAACAAATGCTACATGTAGTGTAACATATTCAAGGTGTAGTATTTTTGTACATGTTATAATCTGAACAATGCACAAGTTTGTCAAAAGTTGAAATTTATAATTGCATTCTCCATGTTTTGTTCATTTAATCTAATGCATGTTTTATCGTAAACTATACATGATCTAAGTTAATAAATGCATAAAGTATACAAAAAGTATGTGCAGCATGTAGTTTATATTGCTAATGTTTCCACATTTCAATGTCCAAAAGTTTTTAAAACAACTATACTCATATCGATTGCAATTCGACACTATAATCTCAGTCCGATGAGAGAAAATCATACCTTCAATGGAATTCTGCATTTTTTTTAGGTTCTTGCAACTGAATTTCATTTGTTCGGAGTTGAATCTTGTAGGTTACGATCGCATTTTTTTAGAAGATTTAAATTCAATTGCAGTATTTTTTACAATCAAAGCTATTGAAATTGTAGATTTCGATTGGTGAATTCCTTCCTCAATTTTGTTGGAGGACATCATAAAGGCGTCGTAGTGGTTGAGAGGAATTGGAAACGCACCGGTTGGTGAGAAGGAATTGCTTAGCATTGATGGATTGGTTGAGATGAATTGGAGAAAGGAAAAAAAGGAAGAACTTGTGTAGTGTGTGTTTGTGTGTGAAAGATTCGTTTGTTATAAACCGGATATGTTGTTTTGTTTAATGGATCACATGTTTTTCATTATTTTCAAACAGTTTCCCACATGTCCATAAACTTATGAATATATCTCCTTTTAGTAGACCTACTATAACAAGAATATGAAGAACGAGCCAACATAATAATCTTAAGCAAAATAGGAATAGGTGGATTTAAAGAATCTCCCAAAACAAGCACCAAATCAAGAATAAATATAAACCCCAAGTTAATTGATTACACCCTAAGCATTGAACCCCAAGTATTTCATTGGATTCAGTGCCATTAGGCAAAAAAAGGAGAAAAGAAATAAACTAGAGAGAAGGGTTATTCCCTTTCTCTCTCTACCTATTCCTGAAGATTAGAATAATGAGCCACATTTAAACCCTAGCAGACAATGGCTCCTATATATAATATTAGGAAAATGGGCCTTGAAAAAGGCCCAAAATAAGGTAAAAACCCTAGCAACCGCAATGGAGGCGGGATGTCGGGCGTGGCACGACTATGCAAGCTGGTAATAGTACGGGCTGTGCTGGTTGGCTTTGGTACGGATCATGCTGCTTGGCATGGTTGTGCTGGCCAACCTTGGCATGGGTCGTACCTGCTAACACGAATCGATGACTAAGGCTTGGACCCCAACCTTCTGACGATGCACGCCCACATCGCTTGGCATGAGCTGTCAACTGGGAGTGATGCCTCGACTAGTTGAACACCAAGGGTCATGTGAGTCTTCGTGGACCATCGTCCGGGTGCTTAATTTTAACTTTTGAATGACGTGGGCCATTTGAATCTTTGCGTATAATTGGCTAGGAGTTGGTTTTAGAAAAATAATGGCACGGCCATGTAGAACTCCACACCCCATCGACTGGTTTTCGAATATTGTGTTGAAATGACACGGGTCATTTTGAAGGAAACAACATGTGTCCATACTTAGCTGCACGAGGGTCTTGGGCGGCATGGGCCATGTTAGAGCTAGTGGCTCATGCAAAGGGGTGCCGGAATGGGTCATGCTGGATCAGGGCTTCTTGCCAAAAGGTGCTAGCACGAGTCGTGCTGAACCGGGCACTTCGTGTGAAGGAGTGCTTGAACGGGCCGTGGTGATGGTCCTTGGCACGGCTGTGTTGGCTGATTTGGCTTGGCCAATTCTTAAACAGTTGAACTTCGACTCCACTCTTTTTCCAACTTCTTTCTATCTAGTACCACATTTTGACTCGTGGCCTTCTGTCTACTACCACCCTTGGGGATGGCCCTCCAATATCTACTACCACCCTTGTGAATTTCCTTCTTAAAAATGATGACAAATACTCGCGATCAACCTACTAGTAAGCTCACAAAAGATGATCTAGGTGCTCGTGATTACAAAGTATCCATTAGTTCTAATTAATTCTACAAAACTCATGATTTAGATAAGAAAACCACCACGGTAATCTAAATCCTTTGTCATGTAAATGTAACCAAAACTAGCAAGAAACCAAACAAAACATAATAACAAATGTGTCGAATGCATTAGTTAACAAATACTTAAAGGTGCAGATCATTGGGTGTGGTTTTTTTGATCCATCGTGATTATTTTGTGGGTGTTTCAAAAGAACATAATGTCTAGACATTCCTCACAAAAGATGTCAATTGATAAGACCCAAACATAAAAGGTGTTAGGTCAATCAATATTTTCCTTAAATATCATATTGGAAATTCACTCGAACCTGTGAAAAGGTGGGTGTTGCCCCCATTGTAGATCCAATGTTTAATTCGTTAAATGTTTTTGGAAGTATTATATGTAAATAGTATATTGATTGTATTCCTAAGAATGATACCTTCAACCCGTGTTTATAAAATTGACAATCATGTAATTTTTGTACAAGTTGTCTTCAATGTTGAATAAGATTAGTTATGGTAAACTACATTGTTATCATGGAATCAGATTCCTTGAAGGGGAATTATTCCTTGTAATCAGCTCAGAAGCTTATGACACGATCCATTGGGCGGCCGCCTTAAATAATGGGTTTGGGTATATTGGGCTCATAGCTTGGTCCATGTCTAGTTAAGTGTATGACCTACAAGGGGTTTCATCACTAGTCATTTTAATTTACCCTGTTTTTCCCATTCCTTTATAATGTGGTTAATTCCTTTCAAATATTGACATTGCCCAAGTTAGCTTATGTGGGCTTTCGCAGTTGATGTGCGACATTATGCATACGTTAACCAATGCATTCGGCGTAATAATTAGTTTGTTTTATATGTTGGATTCCTAGTATTAATTGAGTTTACATGACAAGGGTTTTATACGGCCATGTTTGATTTTCTTGTCTAAATCACGCATTTTGTATAATTAATTAGTACTAATGGACATCTTGTATCCACGAGCTCCTAGATCTTCCTTTGTGATCATCTTTAGGTCGCTCGTGGATACTTTTTGTTACATTCTATGTGAAGGTCATTCGCAAGGACAATAAAAAGGATCAAAGGCTTTTCATACTAGAATGGTTGTAGACGAAGGCTACGGACATGAATTTGTGGTAGAATGAGATTGGAGCCAAAGATAGGAGGCATTGGAGTTCAAGGTGACCAATGAAGAAATGGAGAATTGTGGTTCGAGAGAGGTTTTCCAACTTCTGGGAACGATCCAAGAAGAATCACCATTCAAAATTAGTTACATTGGATTTTTCTCCTTGAGAACCATAAAATCGACTATAAGAACTCTCAAAATGGACTCAAGGTTCACCTGTAGCGAAGGAAAGAAGTTCAGTTAGCCGAAGTACAAACGGGTCTACATGGACCGCTCATGGATAGCATTAATAGCTTGCACAAGATGATGTGGTCCATGCCAAATACCTTCAAAATGGACCATTCCAAGGGATATGCATAGACCGTGACAAGAGATATGCACGGACAACGTCAAAGTCAATGGGCCATGTGCATAATCTCCAAATTTCTCTCAAAAACGACTGAGTATAGGCACAGACCAACCCGTTTTTGACAGTCCGTGCCGTTCCTAGTGTAGAATGTCAAGACCAGCCATCGGGATGTGAAGAATCAAGCGGCCTATGCCAAAATATTAAGCAAAACAAGGTTTCTAATGATGGGCACACCAGACCCCATGGCCCGCACCGAGGATGAGGCACGGACTCGGCCAAATGCCATAGCCCATGTCGAGGAGGAGGCACGGACCGCACCAGATCCCACGGTTTGTACGAAGGGATTTGGATCGAGGGCACTATTCACATTTCATGCACACTATTCACTTCTATCCATTCTCTCACTATTTTGGCCATAATACAATCAATTTTCATCCTATTTCCCTCTACTACATATCAAAATCTTCATCGTTCCAAGATCTATCCAACCCATTAAATCTCAGCCCAAGAAAGTTTACGGATTTGAGTAGTTTATCCAAGAACGATTTGGCCGCATGAGCAAAAGATACATAGGTTTTTGACCTATTTTGGGCCTACCTTTAGGCCCAATCCCCTGTTACTATATATAGGAGCCTTTAGTCTTTTAGGAAACCAATGTAGATTTTTCTCAATTTAGTTTTGATAGAAGGAATATGATAGCTCTCTCTCTTGAGTTCTTCTCCTGTTTTCCTTTTCTTTTCTAAGAGCCAAGTTAGTTTAGACATTTTTTTTCATTCAATTCTTGTTTTTTGGGAGAGCATGTTAGAGAGAGAAACATTCTCTCTTCTTTCTTTCTTTTCTTTGTATTTTTCTTTAATTCATTTCAATAACATAGGGCTAAATTATATTCATGTGTTGATTAATATTTTGTGAGATTCTTAGTTCATCCTTATATTTGTGCTTGTGATGTTATTGTGACTTGTTCTAGAAAGTTAGAATTGCATGAATAGTACACTAAATATAAGCACACACTCTAGTTTATATTCATGATGGTGCAAAGATTGATTCCCCCTAGAGAAGAGAAACCTCATATGTGTTCATGGGTAAAGGGGTACGTGTCTGCGTGTGTGTACGCACGGAGATGCGAGTAACACTCTGATTTTTTTCATCACACCAGTTATAGCTGATTGCGTAAAATATTATGATAGGTTGCAGGTAGAGTTAGTGAAAAGTAGCAAGCTAGGGCTGTAAGAGGCCCTAGTGTCAAAGAGAAGGTGCCTATTACCCTTTACCTCATTCATAGACCTAGGGAGTAGAGCATTTATAGTGTCATGCCCGGGGTGTTGTCGCACAGGGGAGAAACAGATCTACAACAATGGTCAAACCTTCGTGTACTGCCCTAATAATGAAGGCAGTGCCGATGGAGAGTTGTGAGGTGTGACAAGTGCGAGGAAGTGTATGCCATTGACCACAACACGTGTTATAAGCACCATATTAGTTTTGTTTAAATCTCACATGTGAATGAATAGAGGATTGGAGCATTAAATCAACCATGTTATGCAATCATTCCCCAAGTGTTTAGTTATAAATATTATTTGATTTTTACTTTCATGTTTTGTAGCTGCTAATTGAAAAACCAACCTCTCCCCCACCTTGTTTTACTATACTATCTATTCCTAGCAACTCGTATGGATTTATGACCCAGATGAGGTTGGCCCTAGCATCTCTGTTGACATACCCAGGGCTTACCGCTAACTACCCTTTTGGTAGCATAGTAGTGAGTTGGGTGTAAAACTATTGATCTTTATCTTTGATCCAAAGTCTTCGCCTCGGGTTAGTTTAGTTATGATTATTAACGACCCCAATTAAAGGAATGTTGAATTTTGGCGCTGTTGTCGGGGATGCTATTCAGTCTAAGTGTTGATTAGCATAATGTGTTAGTAGAGTAGGTAGTATTTCCTTTTGTTTTATTTCGTTGATTCATGTGATGAGCTTTTGTGATAGTTATCTTGTTACCTTTGATCTATTTGTGATCTGCACCATTTTTCATGCTTTAACCAATGTATTTGACATAGTTTTTAATATTTTTTAGTTGGTGGATTTCTAGTATTAGTTGAGTTTATGTGACAAGGGGTTTAGACGGCCATGTTTGGTTTTCTTGTCTAAATCTCGCATTTTGTAGAATTAATCGGTACTAATGGACATATTGTATCCAAGGGCTTCTTGATCTTCCTTGATCATCTTTAGTAGGTCGCCTGTGGGTACTTTTTGGTTACATTATATGAGAAGGTCATTCGCAAGGGTGGTAGAATATTGCGACCACAAAATGTTCTCTATTCATATCTCCTTAGGTGGAAAACTGGTTGAAAATGCAATGATAGACTTGGAACATCCATCAATGTGATCCCATTTAGTCTATATGAATGCCTAGAAATAGGTGAGCTTAGGGAAACTAGAGTGATTGTCCAACTCTTCAATCACTCTCAAGCTAGCCCCCATGGACTAGTGAAGGTGACCTGCCTCCCCTAAAGGTCATTAAAACCATAGCTTAGAATTAACCAGGCAGAGGTGGTGTGGTCAAAAGATAGAAATTTATAGTTTTTAACCTTGTTCTCACTGTTACGCTACCTAGAAGGTAGTTGGCGGTAAGCCCTGGATTTGTCCATAGAGATGCTAGGTTTAATGTATCAATTAACACATAATAACCTCATATTGGTCGTTAGTCCATACAAGTGAAATGAATAGCTAGTAAAGCAAACATGAAAAAATGGAGGGTTTTGTATTTTCAAACTAACAACTAATAAGAATAAAAGTAAATAGAAAAGTACAATATTAAACTAAGCACTTGAGGAATCATTGAGCAACTTGGTCAATAATGCTTCTATCCTCGATTCATTCACATAGATATTTTGGCAAACCTAAAAAAGTGTCCATATTATGTGGTGTGGTTGATGGTATACACTTCCCCATCCCCATTATAGTGGGTGTTCTCGCAACCCTCCATCGATGCTGCCATCGTAATTAGGGGAGTAGAACAAGGTCTAACCATTGTTGTAAGTATATTTCTCCTCCATGGAAATACGTCGTGAGCTTCCTCCATGAATGCACTACTTCCTTCAGGTCTTATCAATTAGGCCAAAGGGCCTTTGGAACCTTATCTATGATACTAGGATTTCTTTTAAGCCTATCTTGCTACTATTAGTTATCTCTAACCATAACCTCTCGGACAACTTTATGAAGTCAGCTAAGACTGGTGCGATGGAAAGTAGGTTAGAGTATTCTCGAATACCCCGTGCACACACCCACGCGGACGTGTTCTCCCCTACCCATTCTAACAACCAGGTTTCTCTTCCCATAGAGGCCTTGATATTTTCATTATACATGAATATAACCCAAAGTGTGTGCTAATATTTGGTGTACTATTCATGAATTTAAACTCAAGACCAATAACAATAATATCATGAACACAAAATTAAGAAGATATATAGAATCTAAAATATCATATAGATTAGACCAAGATACTAAAATTCATCCCCAAGCTATAGAAACTACTCCCTCGACATGGAATTGAAAAAATATTTGAATTCCACATCTTAGGATTGAAGAAAAATAACGAAAAGAAAAAGTTCTCCTAACTACTAAGGAAAAGTCTCCAACCTACTGTTCGAAATGAAGTATGATTTATGAAAACCTAGTAGACAAAGGTTCTATTTATAGTAGTAATATATTGGGCCTAAAAATAGGCCAACAATAGGGTAAACCCTAGCTTAGCTGTCATGCGGTGTAGGGCGTCACAGATGGTGCAGCCCGTTGAGTGTCCTTGGCATGGGGAGCGAGGCCTGGTGCGAGTCATTTCCAATCAAGTGCGTGGAGTGCTAGATCTGGTGTGTGGCATAGATCTTCAAGAGGTGCGGGGTGCGAGGCTTTTCGTGGGATGCGTCTAACCCTTGGCACGGGTTGCATCATCTTATGCAGGGAGCTATCAAGGTGCTGAAATTGAAGGCTCGGATCCGCGCCCGTTGCCGTTAGTAAGGGCCGTGGTCAGAAAGGGTGCTTGTTCAGAAACTTTTGCGTGGGCCATGTGATATCCCACACCCTGCTGGTTGGTCTTGGCATATTGACCTTGGAGCAATGCGGGGCACCAAGAACTTGGCATCCTATACCCGTACTTAGCCGTGTGGAGGAGATCTTTACATTGTGCTGGCAGCCCATGGCCTCTGGTGTGGGTTAGGCCATAGCCTCATGATGGTCTTCTTGGTGCGGGGCAACTCCTTCGGCGCAGGCCATTGGTGCCAAACCTTGAACGGCCTGTGCCGACCTATTGATGTTTCAGCTGGTTGAACTAGTTTCCTTCGCTACAGGTAAACCGTTAGTCCGATTTGAGTGTTTTAGTAGTTGATTTTATAGTACTCGAGCAGAAGAATCCAATAAAACTATCTTTGAAGGCTAATTCTTTTGGGATCGTTCTCAGACTTAAGCACAACTCATTGGACCACGATTCCCCGTGTCTTCATTGGCTACTTTGAACTCCGATGTCGTCTATCTTTGGCTTCAATCTCATTCTACCACACATTGATGATCGTGGCCTTCTTCTACTACCATTCTAGTGTGAATGACCTTAGTCTCTACTACCATCTTTGCAAATAGCCTTCCCATATAATGGAAACAAAAATTACCCACGGGCGACCTACTAAAGATGATCATAAAAAAGATCAAGGAGCCCGTGGATAAAAGATGTCCATTTAGTACCAATTAAGTTTTCAAAATCCAGGATTTAGATAACAAAACCAAACATGGCCGTCTAAATCCCTTGTCGTGTAGACTCAACTAATACTAGCAATCCATTAAATAAAACTAACTAAAAAGTATGCCAAATGCATTGGTTAACGCACGCATAATGAAGCATATCATACTTCCCACACTTAACCCTTTTCTCGTCATCGAGTAAACAAAAAACAAGACAAAAAATCAAGCGGAACGTAGCGTGGAAGGATAAGTTAACTGAGGCATTCAACTTATTCCAAGATTACCCTGTTTCCCCCAAGAAAGTAAGAATCTCACAACTCTCACACTCCCTAAAAATCTTAATTAATTAAACCACCCAAAAGTAAAGTGTGAAAAAGGGTAAGCTGAAAAGATAAGTGTCAAACTAGCTTACTTTTCCCAAAATGATCCCAAAGCAATCAAAGAGTCGTCTACAAAAAAATCCACCGTTAAAGCATGCATTCAACCGAGTTTTTTGTTTTCTCTCAATTTCTCTCATTTTACCTAAGAGCCCTTTCAGGTTTTATCCTTGCTTTAACACACAAAGGGTACTCACTTCTCACCTTTTTCGACACGGCCTCTCATTTTTTCCTAGGTTCGTAAGCTAGCAGGGCCTAGTCTCTAATTTTTACCTAGGTCTTTTGACCTATCTGGCCTTTTCCAAATGTTACCCAGGTCACCCTTTCGAGTTTTTGACTTGTCCAGGTTTTGTATTTTTTATTTCATTTTTTCAAGTTTTTTAAAAAAAATTTGGTGTAGAACAAAATTTCCCTAAAAGTGGGCTTCATACTACAAAAGAGAGTCAAACACAAAAATACACCACCAATTTCCTAAATATCCTACCCCATGCAAACTAGAAATCATATCATAGCATGTCATGTAACCGAATGTCCATCCAAAATCATCCCTAAACAAAAAAGAACCAAACATCATCCAAAAACAAGAAAAATAACTAATAAATAAAATCATAAAATGTACAAAGGAAATATAAGAAAGAAGACTACCTAAGTGCTCACTACTTCCTCCCCACACTTTGCAAATGCATGGTCTCCAATGCAATATGGTTATATTAAAATATAAGTGAGGTAGGAAAAATTGTGATACTTACTCTTGTGGCCCCGAAGGGCTTTTGTCATCGTGACTCGTGAAGCTGCTATCTAAGTATCTGGTTGCTTGAAGTGTGGCCTCAATGTTATCCGTCCTCGAACTAAGATCTTCCACTTGCGAGCGCATTCCTCTTATCGCTTGCACTACCCCTTGCAACACTTGAGTAGAGCTCGAAAGCTTGTCCCCAAGTGAATGCAAGTGGTCAATGATGTCCGTGGATATGTGAGAAAGACTAGGTGGTGCTCTTACAGAAGACACTCCTTTGACCTTCTAAACATCTATCTCCAGGTTGGCTAAAACTCTGTAGAATTCTCTCTTAAATCTCTGGTCCGGAAAAATGATTAGGTCATCCAAGCTCGTGTCACGATCAATGGAAGTGCGCTCTAGTTATGGAAGAACCATGAAACTACATGTGCTTGCTTCTCCATAAAGCCATACATATCTACCCTTTGATGTCGTAGGTCCCACCACAAATACATTAGCTAACTTCTCTATGTTGTACCTTGTGCTCAATCTTTCTAATTTAGCTAAATCCCTTTGTGTGATAGGGTGACCTAAATGTTGCACCAACAGACAAACCATGCCTCCCATAGCTATCCTTCCACTCTTCCGGTCTCCTATCGCTAAACATTCATGCACAAAAGACCCCACCATGTTTAGGTAAAAGTTACCCTCGGGAGTCATTACCCAAAGGAAATGAACATCCGAGCCCATGCATTGTGTTAGCTCACCATGGAAAAAGACACCAATAGCCAACAGACGGTGAACATAACGGAACATCGGATGAACAAGGAGGGTACTCTTGCACTGGTTCTTCCAATCAGCGGTTGTCAGTTGCACCCAAAAGTGCCCATGAGATAAATGTAACCCCTGTCGATGTGTCTTCTGGATCTCCTTTCCATACCTCCACCCAAAGGCGTGCGCTACCTCTCACTGGGTCATCTTGTACTCCTTATCGTCCAGGTTGAACTTGATTGGCTTATGTCCATCATCGTCCATGGCCGGCTATAAAGTAGCTAGGAACTCTAGGGTCTACCTAATGTACGTCTTACAGTGTTTCTCGAGAAACCCCTCTAGATTTACTCGGCTCAATAGGTAAGTGACCGACTCGAGTAATCCTGGAGCCGCCAAGGTGTCCTTGTAAGCAAACCCCATCTCCAAAATATTCCTCTTCAGATTTCTCAAGTTTCTCCACCTCCGGACTGCATTTTTGGTGATATTAGATAGACCTGTAAACTCCTCGCACACAAACATGGGGTTGGAAATAACGTAAGTTGTCAGGTCGGGGTCTGCACCCTTTACCGGCTTCTTCCTTTTCTTACCCAAAGTGGACTTGCCCTTCTCTGAGGCATTCTTCTGAGGTGGTATCCCATAGTTTGAAGCTAGGATTTGTAAGACCCATGAAAGAAGAAGAAAAAATTTCTAATTCTCAAAAGAAAGCTTCAATTTTTTTATTTTCAGAAAGAGTGTGTGAGAGGGAGTGTTTCTTAAGAAGAAAGAATGTATCAACTGATAGAATTAGGTGGAGAAATGTACTATGGGATTATAACTTCAGCTTTGGTGACTGGGGTGAGAAGTACAATTAGGATAAGAATGGAATTTTAAAATGCTCAATTTCGGGGACAATAGTACAAACCATTTAATTCCAAGGGATATAGAAAGTATTTTTAAAAATCCTAAGGAATTAGGGAATTCCAAAATTCTTTAACCAAAGATGTATTTTTGAATTTGATAATCAAAATTTAAAAAATTTGCATTGTCAGGACAAAGAAAATTTGGTTTTACGCGCAAAATATGCATGTCGCGAACCATAGGCTTGTGCCAAACATCCTAGCACGAAACATTTCCTTGCACCAAACTTCTTTTGTGAGATAGAGCCTCACGCCAAACATCCCAGCACGAAGCATAGCCTCGCGTTAACCATCCTGGCTTGAAGCATAGCCTCTCTTTTTTCCAAAATACCATGTCACCTTTCAAATCTATCTCCATTCAAAAACAAACACGAGTCTTGAGCTAAAAATTTTGATCCAAACAAGATTTTCGACTCACAAGTCCACGTAGAAAAACAAGATTGTTGCAAAAACTATCTAATCACTAATAAAAACATGAACTCAAAAGGAACATCGTATATTTATTATCTTCCTCACAACTTATTTTCTTTTTCATGAATTATATTTAGAAACACCTACCTTTGGCTATCTGGAATTTCTGTCGGGGACTCCCCCATGGTGACATCATTGTAGAGAAGTCTCCACAACAAGCCGTTATATGAAATGAATCCCCATGTCTTGCTATTATTGAGTCTGTGAAAGTCACTTTGGGGTTCGAGGGAGGTTAAGGAGGTTTTCAACTCTCGACCATCTCCCTTTCCCCCTGCAAATTGGTTAGCATAGAAAAACAATCTAGCATAGACATATAATCCATTGCATCATGAAATTGATTGGAATCACCATCATTATCATCAACATGGGATTAATTTAAACATCCATGCTTATTTGTCACACAAGAAGATTCTCCATGCTCATCACATAGGGTTACACCGTTGCACATCAAAGAAGACTTTGTCAAATCATTCCTAGATTTATATATATCAAATTCCACTTTATCCATGTCATCTTATAGAGTTGAGGTTCCAAAGTCGACATCGAATTTAGTCCTAGATGTTTTAAGAAATGTTCTCCCCAAAAGTATCGAGGGTGCACTTCCGCCGTGCGCCACATCTATGGCATACAAATTCACTGGAAAAACCAATTTGCCAACTTGAACCATCACGTCCTTCACTAGTCCACAGGGACTAGCTTGGGAATGATCAATGAGTTGGACAATTACTTTAGTATCCCTAATCTCACTTATTTCTAGGCGTTCATATAGACTAAACGTGATAACATTAATGGATGCACCTAGATCTATCATGGCATGTTCCACAAGTTTACCACCATGATCTCTCATAACATTAATGGATGCACCTAGATCTATCATGTCATATTCCACAAGTTTACCACCTAAAGAGATAGGAATAGAAAATATTTAGGGGTCATCGCATTTCTTACGCAAACTCTTATGACTAAAACGGTGACTCCTCCCATTTTAAAATGTCCTAAAATTTTAGTTGGCCTACCCCTTTTTTTTGTGCATGCAACTCTAATAAATTAAGCATAGATGGAACATTCTCAATTAATTCCAAAATTAGAATGGTTACCTTGACATTTTCGAAGCCTTTTTGAATGTTTGCATCATTTTCCCCCACCTTTGGCTGTCCCCTCAAAGCACTTGGAAATGTAGATGAACTAGTGACTTGTGCCTCGAGAGGTTAAAGTTCCTTGGAAGGTGATTCCTTGACCACAATCTCCTCCTCTTCTAAGTAGGCTTTGGTAACCTCCACTATCTTGTCATCTTCTTCCATTATCTTCTTCCATTATCTTCTTCTCGGTCTAACAAACTTCCTTCCCACTTCTTAATTTAAGTGCACTCACATTCCTTGGGTTGATTTTCGATTAGGAAAGTAGTTTGCTATACTCCTTGGCTTCAAGTCAGCTTAATGAGGTGGCAAGTTGCCCGAGTTAAACTTCAAGATGTTTTATACTTGAGAAAGCTCTATAGATAAGGTCCTCAACCTCTCTCCTTGTCCTCTTCATGAAGACATCATGTTTCTTCCCCAATTGACCAATGGCTTCCAATATATCATCCCTTTCTGACTTGTAGAGTGAAGCATGATTGTTGGAAGGGCCTTCACCTCTAGGATATGGTTGAAGTTGAGCTTGTTCACCCTAGTATCCTTAAGGTTAGTTTTCCTCCCTCCATCAGAAATTAGGATGATCTCGATACCTCGGGCTGGATGAATTTTCATGGGGGTCTGGCCTTGCATCTCCTTGTTCCCATCGGAACCCTTATAGTTAACCCCTAGCAAATTGTGGTCTTTCTCAGTTATTGTAGTCAATTTCCTTCACCTCTTGTAAATCATCTATGACTTTAGGGCGGGCTTCAGAGTTGTAGTTAAGGTTGAAAACTCCACACACTTGGACTTAATGTACTTTTCCTTGCAAAAGCTCATTCATCCTTGAAGCAAGAGCTTGGACTTACTCCACCAACTTATGTGAGTGTGTGGATTCATCCAAGACCTTCACCCTCAACCTAGTGCCAAATTTTCGCTTACAATTTGCCATTTCTTTGAAAAGGGTCATTGCATCCTTAGGGCTCTTATTCGCTATTGAACCTTTGCAAGTAGCATTCACCATCCGTATATCTTCATCGAATAACCCCTTGAAGAGATAATAGACAAAATACCCCTTCTTAAAATAGTGGTAGGGGCAACTAGCTAGTAGTCTCTTAAAGTGTTCCCAGTAATCATACATACTCTAGGTAGTACCTTGGGTGATGTTCGACAATTGTTTCTTCAACCCAGCCGACTTAGATGCCTAAAAATATTTCTCTAAGAACCTCTGCCTCATGTCCATCCAAGAACCAATGCATCCTGGTGGCAAATAGTAGAGCCAATCCTTGGAACTACTTTGAAAGGAAAATGGGAAGGCTCTTAGGTTTTAGTTTTCCTCGGACACTCCCGGAGCTTCATGTTCGTGCACACCAAATGGAAATCGAGAAGATGTTTGTTTGGGTCCTCCCCAGCTAATTCCTGAAGTGAAGGAAGGCAATGGATCATGTTACTTTTTAGCTAACAACTCACATTGACGGGTAATGGTGGGAAGGTGATTCATGGCGGTTGCTCTCCATGTTGGGTCCGTAGGGTGCGATTGTCTTTCGTCATTGCTATCGGATCTTCGACTACTATTTTCGGCCTTGGTTGAACTTGTGCCCTAGATCTTTGCCTCCCCCTCCTTTGACCACGTGTGTTCTCAGTCGGGTAGGGTAACACGCCTACATTAGTGGTAATGGGTGTGTAACATAAACTAGGACCAAAATACCCTTCTAAATACAACACTAGCAAATGGATTAAAAGGTAACAAAACAACTATAACAGCAGCTCCAACCAAGAATCAGCAACATAAACAAACAAAATAAAATCTAAAGTAACAACTTCTACTAATGTGTTATGATTTAATTGATACCAAGGCTGATAGCATTCCTGGAAATGGTGCCAGAATTCCTCCCTTTGTGGTCATTAAAACCATAGCCTAGAATTAACCCAGGTAGAGGTGGTGTGGTAAGAAGATAGAAATTTATAGTTCTGCACCCTGTTCACACTGCTACGCTACCTAAAGGGTAGTTAGAAGTAAGCCCTGGGGTTGGCCACAAAGATGCTAGGTCTAATCTATCAATCAAAATACAACCCCGTATGGGTCGTTAATCCATACGAGCAAAAGTTATATCTAGTGAAAAAAACCTACAAAAATGGTGGTTTGGTTTTTCAAACTAACAAAAACTAAGAATAAAAGTAGATAAAAAATTAAAATATTAAAACTAAGCACTTGGTAAATCTAATTCTTATATCCTCAATTCATTCACATAGAAATTTAGGCAAACCGAATAGAGTGTCAGTAATACATGATGTAGCCAATGTCATACACTTCCCCACCCCTGTCACGATGGATGCTCTCACAACCCTCCATCGATATTTCCACCATAATTACGGGAGTACAACAAGGTCTTACGATTGTTATAGGCTTGTTTCTCCTCCGTGCGATTACGTCCCGGGCTTCCACCACAAATGTACAACTTCCCTCAGGTCCTATCAATTAGGCCTAAGGGTCGATGGCACCTTATATATGATATTAGGGTTTCTTGTAACCCTAGCTTGCTACTATTGGCTATCTCTACCCGTAACCTCTCAAAAAACTTTATAAAGTCAGCTAAGATTGGCGTGATGGAAAGTAGGCTAGAGCATTCTTGAATCCCCTATGCACACAACCACACAGACGCATTCTCCTCTACCTATTCTAACAACCAGGTTTCTCTTCCCAAGGGGGCATTGATATTTTCACCATACATGAATATAGCCAAAGTGCGTGCTTATATGTGGTGTACTATTCATACATTTAAACTGAAGAACAATCACAATAATATCATGAACACAAAATTAGGAAGAACTATAGAATCTCAAAAAGCATATAGATTTGGCCAAGCTACTAAAATTTATTCCCAAGCTATAGAAACTACTCCCTCAACATTGAATTCCACATCTCACGATCAAAGAAAAATAAAGAATACAAAAAGTTCTTCTAACCACTACGGAAAAGTCTTCAAGCTACTCTTCTAAATAAGTACGAGATATGAAAACTAGTATATTAAGGTTTTATTTATAGTAGCGGGAGATTGGGCCAAAAAATAGGTCCAAAATAGGCCAAAATAGGGTAAACCCTAGCTCAGCCGCCCAACGCAGGGCATCACGGATGGATGGGCCCATGGAGTGTCCTTGGTTTAGGTTGCAAGGCCTAGCGCGGGCCGTGTTCATTCATGTGCATGGATCACCGAATCTGGTGCGTGGCACAAACTTTCAAGAGGTTCGGGGAACGAGGCTTTACGCGGGCCATGTCTAACCCTTAGCGTGGGTCATGTCATCTTGTCTTGGGTGCCATCAGGGTGCTAAAATTGAAGCCTCTTACCCATGCCCGAGGTCATTGGTGCGGGCCATGGTAAAAAAGGATGCTTGCTCAGGAACTTTGGCATGGGTCGTGTGATATCCCACACCCTGTCGGCTGGTCTTACCATATTGAGCTTGGAACTAGGCAGGGTTCCAAGAACAAGACATCCCAAGCCCATACTTAGCTGCATGGAGGGGGTCGTCACTTTGTGCTGGCGGCCTGTGGCCTCTAGCAAGGGTAGCGCCATAGCCTCGTGCTAGTCTCCTTGGCACGGGCTGCGCACGATTCCCCATTTCTTTGTTGGCCTCTTTGAACCCCATTGCCTACCTATCTTTAGCTTCAATCTCCTTCTACAACGCATTGATGATCGTGGCCTTTGTTTACTACCATTTTAATGTGAATGGCCTTTGTTTACTACCATTCTAATGTGAATGGTCTTCGTCTCTACTATCGTTCTTGCGAACGGCATTCCCATAGAATGTGAACAAAACGTAACCACGGGTGACCTACTAAACATGATCACAAGGAAGATCAAGGAGCACATGGATACAAGATGTCCATTAGTACCAATTAAGTCTACAAAATGCAGGATTTAGACAAGAAAATCAAACATGACCGTCTAAAGCCCTTGTCACATAAAATGAATTAATACTAGCAATCCACCAAATAAAACTAACTAAAAAGTATGCCAAATGCATCAATTGATGCATGCATAATGAAGCAGATCAGAAGGATGTAATGGTACGAGTTGGCAATTTGGTTTTTTTGGTAGACTTTTATGTCCTAGACGTGGCATACGATGGAAGTGCAGCCCTAATTATTTTAGTGAGACCTTTTCATAAAACGTCTAGGACTAAAATTAATGCCATTTGGAACATTGACTCTAGAAGATGATGTGGACAAAGTGGAATTTGATACCTATAAATCTAGGCATGATTCGACTAATTCTTATTTTATGTGCAAAAGTATGACCTTGCTTGATGAGCATGATTTCCATGAAACATCTTTTGTTACCAATGATCATGAATACTTTGATGAGTTCCGTGTTGATGATATTGTTGATGAGTCCGATGAATTACATGGTGCGACTGATAGTATGTATGTGCTAGACTATTTTTCCATGCTAACTAACTTGCAACGGGAAAGGAAGAACGTCGAGGGTTTACTATCACAGGAAATACCCTTTAGCACTAGTTGTTTTGGAAAAAAACCGGTGCCTAAGTAACCAATGAAACGGTTTCACCAGTTGGAAAAAAACTGGTGCTAAATGCCTACTTTTAGCACCGGTTTTTAAACCGGTGCTAATATGTACCGTGATAGCACCAGCCTTTTTGTTAGCACCGGTTTTTTTGCTAGCACCAGTTTTTCAACTGGTGCTAATTTTAGCACCGTTTTTTTGTTAGAACCGATATTCCTCCCGGAAACCAGTGCTAAACTATTTACAACAACTAAAATAATCCCTTCCTCTGAAAAATCCCTTCCTCTAAAAAAATCCCTTCAGAGGAAGGGAAAAAGACCCAAAATTAACAATTTAGTAGGACATTAATTTAATAATAAAATTAACTTCACAAAATTGATAATATAGAAATAAAGCCAAAAAAGAGTTATGATACAAAATTAATAATCTAGGGGACTAAACATTGCGGCGGAGACCTCGGAGAGCCACCACCGACACGACACCCTCACCTCGGCACAGCAGCAAACCAACAGTCAGTGATTAAGACTCTACATACATGGGAAAATCACAAAAAGACTCTACATACAAAATGACTAAAAGAATTCAGAATGTTAACCTGCTATATTTAGTTTAGCCAGTATTACTATCAACCACAGTTGACTTCACCATTTTAGGCTTTGCAAGCTCGATTAAGTACTCATATTCTTCATCAGACTACACATGTAAACAATAGAGAAGAAGCTCCAATTAGATGCAATTCGCAAGTAATGAAACTAAAAAACAGACAGGGGTAAAATCCTAACTCTCCATTTTCCCTCTTATTCTAGATAACAAAGAAATAATCACATAAGAGCACCACCAAAAGATAGCACACCAGAGAAAGAGTTCACCACAACCAAAACTCATACCAGCAACAAGAATACTAAGTCCACAATGTAAAAAATGTAACACTCACATTCGTTCTGCATTTAGACCATACTTGGCAAACTGAACCATTATCTTCCTTCCATCAACAACTCTTCCTACAGTGTCAAAATAATCAAAACAATATAAGATGGATTTCTAGGAGGGTAAGTAAAGTACCGTTATTGCTCATGCATCAAATTGTCAGAAAATTAAAGGATTTCAAGGAAGATAAAGTATATTACAATTACATCTCATGGTTTTAACATTTTCCTCTACAACATACTATCCACTACAGAAAGTACCTCAAGTAAAGATGGGAAAGAACAGGTCCTTGGCGTGAGGCCATGCTTCGTGCCATGGTGTTTGGCGTGAGGCTAAGCTTCACACCAAGGTGTCTTGCACGACCCTTTACTTCACACCAAGGTCATCCAGCACGAAGCTGACGTAGCCACCACATAACCACAGAGCACAAAGATGGCATGGACTTGCATGAACCTAACATGTGGGTGGCACAAATCAATACACGCCCGAAACAGATGCCAAATGCTGGAGCGAGGCTCGCCCTGGGATCTGTGCTACCGCCCATATCAACCAATCCTAACTCATATTTGAACCCCTAGGCCCACAACCCTCTTCCGTACCAGCCTTCTACTCTCCTCTCCTCCTCATAATACAATTCCTCCCGCTCTCTCTCACCTAGAATCCTCCAGCCGACCCCATCTCACTAAATCAACCATAACTATCTCATTTGTCACCCAATTTTCCCATGCCATATATCAAAAATTTCCTCTTTCCAAGCTCTCTCTAACTCACTAAGACTCTATCCAAGAAAGTCCATAACTCTAAGCAGTTGATTTGGATAAGATTCAGCCAAAATTGGTATTTTCTCTGGAGAGCTAAACTTTTGATCCTTTTTGGAGCATTTGAGTTGCTTGGACTCACCCTTGGAGAAGTGTTGCATAAAACTTGAGTGGAGATTCCCCCACACTCGCCACTGAAGGTAATTTTGGCCGAACTTAGCTTTATTTTAGGAGAATCGGACTGACATGTTTACTATGGTAATGTACTAGCATGCTTGTGATGTTTTGGTGACTAGAGGTTGATAAATTTATTTTGGATACATTATTCTATGTTTGGGGTGAAGAAGTTTCTTTTGCAATATTTTTTCTGTGGTTAGTTACTATATTCTTTGAAGAGTATGCCTTGTGCACCAAGAGAGAGGGGTGGGTCTAGTAGGCAACCCTATATGGGTCTGACTACTCTGACTATGACCCACAAGGAAAGGTTGAGGTGGCTTATGAATCGCCCCATTTCAGTGACAAAGTTTGTAGACGAAGGGACCCTTAAGGATCTCAAACTCTACAAACATGTCCGGAGACTATAAGGAAGGGTAGGTATGAACGACTTAGTTACCCTATCCACCCCCACCTACACTGGGTATACACTGGAGTTCTTTGCCACTATCAAGAAGTACCAAGATGAACAGGGAAGGTAATTTATTAGTTTTCATTTAGAAGATGAACCCTGCATCTTGACCTATAAGGAGTTGGAAAAAATCTTCAAATGGAAGGAGCAGAGGAAGGTATTAGGGTTCAGGGAGCCAAACACGTGTAATCTACCCATATTTTGAAGTGCTATCACCAGGAAGATTAGGAGTAAGAATATCATGATCAATGACATAGTGCAACCGACACTCAGATATGTGGCCAGGCTATTGACCATGATAGTTAGGTTCCATAGGGAGGCCACCATCTCCTCTGATGAGGATTGCATGCTTCTTCTATGGTCTGTGTGCACTGGGAAGGCTTATCCCAACTTGGTAGAGGAGTTTGTCGCTGGGAGTATGGATCTTAGTTTCTCAACTACTCGCATTGGCAAGATCTCAATGGGAATAATGGTTACATTTCTAGTATGACACTTTGACCTCCCAGAGAGTGAGAGCATGAGGGGGGCTCCAGGTACAGTCTTTATAATCATTTTATCATTCATGGAAGATGCTAGGCTGATAAGGAGAGAGCGTGGTTCTATTTTTTTGTTGTACAGGGGGGAGAAATTCATGAGTCTTCTCTAAAGTGAGAGAACCAAGTTGGGTAAGTCCTTCAGGCTGTCAGATTTTATCATTAATCCCAATGTAGGTATGGGGACAGTTTTGGGGGAGCATAACCCAGGAAATGAAAATCTTGAGGAGGCGTAAGAGCATGTTCTGGAGCAGCCCAAGCAACAGATTCCCCTTGGGATTACCATTGAGCAGCCAGCTCTGCCTTATGCTATGCCACCACCTATGGACCATACACAAGCACCATGGCTACCCTTCCAGGCGGTATCTGGAGTACCACCCCCTTTTCTATGGCTAATCGACATGCATAAAGATTCATTCCATTCTACAAGGCATGGCACTATGAATGCCCACAGACATAACATCTCCTCTCATTATAAGAATTTCTTGGAGCATAGTAGGCATGGCAGCCAGAGGTCCTCTCCATCTTTCCAGCCTCAGAGGAATAGTGTTCCAGGCCATTCTCAGTAGGGAACTAACTCATGGTAGCATCCGCAGTACAACCCCTTTTGAAAGCATAGGTTGCTAGGTTTTCAGTCTGCTACTTATTATCCCATTTGGGCCCGGCCACCACAAGAGTTCTAGCTAGAGTGGGAACTATCTTTGGAGCATTCCATCTTTGGGGTCAGACCGGACTTGGCCACTGGCAAAGCTCAGCTAGATGATCATCACTAGGACACGGTTAATAGATTTGATAGAGTTGGTGGCCAACTACATTATCTGACGGAAGGTTTAAGAGCACTCCACAAGGGGATCATGGACATTAGTTACATGTTGAGGAGTGTAGGCATAGGGGAGCACTACATGGATCCTTTGCATAAGCAGGGGCACAGAGCTAAACGTCGAAGGATGGAGTGATTTTTCATATATTTCTTTCCTTTCTTTCACTTAGGTACTTGCACTAGAAATAATGCAAGAAGTAAATGTGGGGAGGGGTTGGAACATCTTCTATAGTGGTATTCCCCTTGCTAGTATTTCTTTTAAACCTATGTTCTACTTTGTTGGATTTCTTGATAACTATTTTTTCCATGTTTTAGTTTCTTTCCCTCATTGAACTTTTCATTGTTTTTGGTGTGAGGGAACCTTTTGTAGTTGTTTTTGGGATGTCTTGGGAAGTTTTTGGTGGTGCATTTTTTGGGTTTGATTATCTTTTGTAGTATGAAGCCAACTTTTGGGGTAATTTTGTGCTACACCAAAAAAATTTGAAAACTTGAAAAAATGAAAAAAAAATATATAAAAACCTGGACAACTCAAAAACCCGAAAGGGCGACTTGGGTAACATTAGGAAAATTCTGGATAAGTTGAAAGGCGTAGGTAAAAATGAGAGGCTAGGCCCGTCTAGGCTTTTGAGCCTAGGCAAAAATGAGAGGCCTTGTGGAAAAAGGTGAGAAGTGACTACCCTTTATGTGTTAAAGCTAGGATGAAAACTAAAAAGGGCTCCTTGGAAAAATGAGAGAAATTGATAGAAAAAAAACTAGGTTGAATGCATGCTTCCGCATTGAATTTTTTTGGAAGACTACTCTTTGATTGCTTTCGGGGATCATTTCAGGAAAAGTAAGCTAGCTTGACACTTATCTTTTTGACTTACCTTTTTCTACACTTTACTTTTTGGTGGTTGATTACTTTTGTTTTTTTGGGAGTGTGAGAGTTGTTATATTCTTACTCTTTTGGGGGAAATAGGATTATATAGAAATAAGTCAAATGCCTCAGTTAACTTATGTATGCACGCTACATTTTGTTTGATTCTTTCTCTTGTCTTTTATTTACTCGAGGATGAGTAAATGGTTAAGTGTGGGGAGTTTTATCTACTTGATTATGCGTTCATTAACCATTGCATTTGGCATAGTTTTTAGCTACTTTTATTTGGTGGATAGCTAGTATTAGTTAAGTTTGCGCAACAAGGGGTTTAGACAGCCATGTTTGGTTTTCTTGTGTAAATCCCACATTTTGTAGACTTAATTGATACTAATAAACATCCTGTATCCACAGACTCCTTGATCTTCCTTGTGATCATCTTTAGTAGGTTTCCCATGGTTACTTTTTGTTAACATTTTATGTGAAGGTCGTTCGAAAGGGTGGTAGAAGATATTAAAGGCCGTTCGCATGGATGGTAGAAGAGACAAAGGTAATTCACACTAGAATGGTAGTAGATGAAGGCCATGAGCATCAATGTGGGGTACAAGGATATTGAAGCCAAAGATAGGCGGCAACAGAGTTCAAAGGCCAATGAACAAATGGTGAATCGTGGTCCAATGAGTTGTGCTTAAGTATGAGAATGATCCGAGAATGAAAAAACTTTACAGATGGTTTCATTGGATTTTTCTTCTTGAGCACTATAAAATCGACTACTAAAACTTTCAAATTGGACTAACGGTTCACCCGTAGCCAAGGAAACTAGTTCAGTCGGCTGAGGCATAAACGGGTCGGCATGGGCCGTTCATGGTTTGGCACAAAAGGCCCATGCCAAAGAAGTAACCATGTGCCAAGAAGACTAGCACAATGCTATGACACAAACAACACCAGACGCCACGGGCTGCTAGTACAAAGTGAAGACCCATTCCACCTAGCTAAGTATGGGCGCAAAACATCCTGTTTTCAACGTCTCATGCCGTTCCAAGCTTAATATACCAAGACCAGCTGGCGGGGTGTGGAAAATCACACGACCCCACCAAAGTTTCTAAGAAAGCACCCTTCCTGACCACAGCCTGTGCCAACAGCCACGGGCGCAGATCAGAACCTTTATTTTCAACACCATGATGGTGCCCCGCACTAGACGATGCAGCCTGCACTGGGGGTAGACTCAACCTACACCAAGGTTTGCACCCTATACCTTCAAAAAATTAGCTCCATGTACCAGATCACGCATCCCAGGCCACATGAATGGACGTGGTCCGCTCCAGGCCTCGTTTCCCCGCCATGGACACTACACGGGTTGCACCATCTGTGATGCCCCGCGGTGGGCTGCCGTTGAGCTAGAGTTTACCCTATTTTGGCCTATTTTAGGCCTCTTTTAATGCCCAATCTCCTACTTCTATAAATAGATCATTTTTCTACTTGGTTTATATATCTTAGAGACTCTATCATATCATATTCTATCTTTGTGGTTAGGAGAGAACTCTCTAATTTTCTTTTCTATCTTTTGCTTTGATCCTAATATGTGGAATTCAAATTTCTATTTGGATTCCATGTCTAGGGAGTAGTTTCTATAGCTTGGGGATAAATTGTAGGAGCATGGTATAAATCTATTTGTTTTTTAGATTCTTTAGTTCTTCCTAATTTTGTGTTCATAATATTATTATTATTGTGCTTGATTATTTGAGATGCATGAATAGTACACCACCTATAACACAAACTTTGGGCTATAGTCATGTATGGTGCAAATATCGATGCCCCATTGGGAAGAGAAACCATAATCTTCGAATGGGTAAGGGAGAATGCTTCCATGTGGTTGTGTGAATGGGGTATTTGAGAATGCTCTAACTTATTTTCCATCGCACCAGTCTTAGCTGACTTCGTAAATTTTTCCGAGAGGTTTTGGGTAGAGATAGAAAATAGTAGAAAACTAAGGTTGTAAGATGCCTTAAATCATATATAAGGTGACATCAACCCTTGGGCCTAATTGATAGGACCCAGAAGAAGTAGTGTATTCTTTGAAGGTTTATGTGATGAACACATGCGGATGGTGAATGTGGCATGTAATGATTCAATAGCAAACAAAAGCCCTAATCATGTGATGCTACTGTTTGAGGAGATGGCCAACGGTACATGGCACGATCCCGTGTGAAGACTTTAGAGAAGCCCGCTCATACACCCAATCTTGAGAAACAAGTTGAAGTACTTACTTCCATGATGAAAGAGTTCATGAAATAAAGGACGCAATAAGTGAAGGTGTGTGGAATTTACAATCTGGATCACCCAACACATTTCAGGAAGTGGTGGACAACTTCAAAGAGGTGAAGGCCATAGACTTCACTGGTGGGAATAGGAAGTCTGCAAGGGGGAAACAAAAAGGGTTCAGTGGGAAGTAAGGCAGAGATCGACAAGGCCATTGTGAAAACTTGTTCAATCCCTGATATCGTGATCACCTAAACTTTTGGTGGCGCAAGGACAACCATGGGTACAATCGAGGTCGACCGGTTCACCCCTACTCGAGGGGATACATGCCTTCCAACACCAATTCTCCATCGTATAATTTAGACTGGGAGGAGATTCTTGAGGCAATCACACAATTGGCAAAGAAGAATGATATGTTGGTAGAGAAAGCTTGAAGGGAAATTGAGGAACTCAGCACAAGGGCCTTTTCAAGTATTAAGAACCATGAAGTGCAAGTTGGTCAACTTGCCACTTTGGTGAGCTGGCTTGAGGCTAGAGAGTCCAGTAAGCTATCATCCCGACCCGAGGTGAATTCACGCAAAATGTGAGTGCCTTGAAATTGAGAATCATGAAGGAGGTACGCAAAGCTGAGAAAGAGGTCATGCAAGAGGACGATAAAATTGTGGAAAGCAACAAAACCAATCTCGAAGAAGATGATATAGTAGTTGAGGGTGAGCCCTCAAAGGAGCTCCCAATCACCGAGGCATAGGCCAACCCTTCGTCGTTGTTTCCTAGTGCTCTACAGGGAAGACCAAATGTGGTAACCAATGAAGCTCAAATTCGCCAAGTCTTCAAGAAGGTTGAGGTTAGCATTCCAGGTCTTGATGCCATTGAAAACATTCCCTCACACGCTAAATTATTGAAAAATGCTTACACTAAAAGAAGGAATATGTGCACCGTATTGTAAACGTTAACCAATGCATTTAGCATAATAGTTGGCATTTTTTACTTGTTGGATTGCTAGTGTGTGTTAGGTTTACACAAAACAGGGTTTAGATGGCCATGTTTGGTTTTCTTATCCAAATCTCGAGTTTTGTATGCGTAATTGATACTAATGGACACCTTATATCCGCAGGCACCTACATCTTCCTTTGTGATCTCATTAGCAGGTTGCCCGTGGGAACTTTTCATCATCATTGTATAGAAGGCCGTTCGCAAGAACTGTAGAAGATATTGAAATCAATTCATAATAATGGTAGTAGATGAAGGCCACAGACTCTAAAGAGTGGTAGTAGAAGGATTGAGCTAAAGAAAGGAAGATTTGAAGTTCAAAGAGGCCAAGGAAAAATGGAGGATTATTGTCCGAGAGTTGAACAAAGATCTAAGAAATATTAGAGAAGAGTCATCCCTTAAGGGTGGCACCATTATATATGCCTTCTTGAATGCAAATAAGTCAACTACAAGAACTCTCAAATCAGATCAATGGTTCATCCACAACGGGGCAAACAAGTCAGCTGGTTAAACCAGTCATGGGCAGCAAAGACCGTGCATGGCTAGCACAAGTATCAACCACACATGTCCTATACCAAACGACACAGCCCATATCAAGAACCTTTCGCACGAGCCATGCCAAAAAACATGGGTTGTTCCAAGCTCGGTTGGCTGTGTCCACAAGTCCTCTTTTCACTACAAAATTTAGCTAAGTGTGGGTGTGGTCTGTCCTATTTCAAATGGTTCACGTCGTTCTAATTTCCAAATGTCAAAACCAGCCCATGGGGTGCGAATAATGATGCGGCCAGTGCAAACATATTGAGCAAAACGAGCATCCGATAGATGGCCCACGCTAAATGACATGGGGTACGGATCAGAAGGTTAAAAATGAAGCTCTAGCCATGGGCCGTGTCGGTTGATATGGACCGCACCAGCACGATCATACCAAAACCCACATCCCGCAATAGGGAGTAGTTTTATAGATTAAGATTGTATTTGTATTGATGATTTTTTCTATCTTTATGTACTATGAATATTTGTGCTTGAAATTATGCTTTCCAATATTGTGAGATCTATGCTATGTCATTATGATTATGCACCCATGCATGTGTGGTAGTATAAAATCATACTAGGCCTCATTACTATCTTGGGAGTGTTAGAGTTGTGGAGTAGGTAAAAAACACTGGGGAGGTGAGTGCATTTTTATACATTTAGAGAATATCCTTATATGTGTTATACCATGATTCTAATTGGCTAGTTGTGTGAGAAATCACATGTTGGGCATTCGATCCAAAAAATCCCGATGGGGAGAATTCCCTGGCTTACCCCGGTAGATTAGCGTGATTATTTGTAGCGATAAGAGTTGTTCGGACTCTAGAGTCATCACAAGGTGTGTTTTCCTTTGCCTCTCTAGGCCTAGGGATTGAGATCAACAGAGAAGTATCTAGGATGTAATACACTCACTACATATCAAACGGTTGCGACCTATGCGAGACGTTTCCCTTTTAGGCGGCTTTGTATTCCTCTAAGCGGGGGCACGTTAGCATTGAGAGTGAAGTGATAAGGAATGGTCTACAATGTCACTAGACTAGAAAAAATTCCCCAAGTTATGGAAACAGTGAGATATAGTATTGTGGTACGTACCATGTGTTACAGGCGGGAAAAATGCCTGGTTATCTCCACACCGTGTGACATAGGCATAAGATAGGTTTATATGTTTATATGTGAATGAATCGAGGATAGAATCCATTTATCAATCATGTAACGCAAATACCCCTAAGTGAATGTTTATATAGTTTAATCTTTTGTTATCTTTTATGTTCATAGTTTTTAATTAAAAAACCCAAATATCCCATTTTACAATCTTAGTAATTCCTAGCACACGGACGGATTCAAAACCCATACGTGATTGTGTTTAGTTGGCTATTAGACCCTAGCATCTCTGTAGATACACCTGGTCCTGCCACTAACTACCCCATAGGTAGCTTAGTAGTGAGTTTGGGAGAAAAATTACAAATTCTATCTTTGAACGCATTTGCTTGGGTTAGCTATGCTCATTTAACAATTCCGAGTGAAGGTGGGTCAAGGAACTAACCAACTATAAAAATAGACCAATTGAAAATAGCCACTTTAGCTCACAAGAACATACCTAAAAAGTGTGATGACCATGGAATTATTTCAATCCCTATTTATCTAGGAGGTAAATTGGTGAAAAATGCTATGATTGACTTAGGTGCCTCTACCAATGTTATCTCATTTAGCCTATATGAGAATCTTGACATAAGTGAACTTAGGGATACTATGGTTACTATCCAACAAGCCAACCATTCCCAAGCTAGCCCAAAAGGGATAGTTAAGGATGTTATGGTTAGGGTAGATAATAAAGTGTTCCCAACGGACTTCTGTGCTCTAGATGTAGTGCATGATGGAGGTACACCCCCTACTGGGGCGACTGCTCTTATAAACATCAATGACCAAAGTATATGTCCATTTGGGGACACTAACCCTAGAGGATGACATTAACAAGGTTGGTTTTGAAATTTACAAGTCTTAGTATGAATCACCTATTTCTTCCCTTGTATGCAATGGTATAACCATGTGTGAGGAATTTGTTCAATGTGATAATTTGATAAGTCCATTTTATGTGCATAATTTAGGACATTTTGGGGTCACTTTTGTGTTGTTTTACTATCAAGAGCTTGTGTTTTACCTTGAAATTCTCTTAGGAGAGGTAAGAGAAACTTTATCCTCGTTTACCTCTTCTAAGTGGATTTTGCGTGACAAGGGAAGAACATGAAGGCTTGAAGACCGGAGGCTATTAAAAGATCACTTTTTGAAGACTTTCTTTGAAGACACGAAGACTTGAAGACCGGAGGCCGTCGAAGACCATTTTTTAAGACTTTGAAGACTTTCTTTAAAGAGTTGAAGACTCGGAAAATGAGAGGAATCATTGTGAGGATAAGTGTTCACCACAAGAAGAAGAAAAGAAAACAAGGCTAAGTTTTGGCACCCGTCGCAACAAATGGGTGGCCAGAACCTAACCTTATCCTTTTTGTACTATAAATAGCATTCTCTTTCCTCTCATTCACAGCTCTTCTTCCTGCGTTTTTGGTACTATTTCCAACCCTAGTTTCTACCATTTTTCATCTTTAAATTCTCTTGTATTATGTTTGGTTTGTTAGCATTAATTAGTATGAACTCTTGTAGCTAAATCTAGTTCTTGGGAGCAATTGGTTGAAGCTTCCAAACATATGTAGTAAGATGCTATATTTGATCATTTATGAACATATGTTGGAGAGCATTTATTATACCAATAATGTTGTGTTTCACCTCATTTATACCATAGGTTGTTTGAGTATATGAAATTTTTGTAAGATTTAAATGTTAGAGTGTTAAGAAAGTTGCAAATTTCTTAAGTCATTTGATATGAAATCCAAAAGTATATATTTAGAACTTCTTGTGTTTAATGTGTTGTAATTCTTGCTAGATGAGTATGTTAATGTGGATTGTTTTCATATTTTCCATATAGATGCAAAAAAAGGTTGAACCTTGAATGTTGTTTGTTCTAAGTTTAATCTAATAAATGATTTTTTTGGTTAAATGACTATGTCTTTGGTAGAAAGCTTGTTGTTATCAAACCTATGGACCTTTGGGTGAAATGCCATTGATGAAATACCCTTATGATGTTGTTTTTCTTTGGTGATCATCAATAAGGTTTGCAAATAGTCATTGTTATTCTTTACAAACTACTCTTAAGGAGGAATGAATGTTGATCTTTGATTGAGAAGTGATAACATTCCCCATAGACAATAAATGTCATTGAATGAGTGAATGAATCAATGAGCTATAGGAAGTTTGGAAGTGGATTTCGGTTGCCCCCAAGGCTCCGTAATTATCATTTACATCGCATCTTTTGTTGTATTGCATGATTAGCATAGTTCTCTTGATTTGCTAATTGTTGAATTTCAATTTGATAACTTAGGCTTAAAAACCAACCAAGCCCCCCTTTTTACATGATTTTATATGTATCTATGTATGTATATACCTAGTATATTTTCTCCTATATATGTTTAAACACTTGAAAAGATCCCTCTTCTCGAGGACCACCTCGGCTTGCCATTATCTACTGAATTGTAGATAGGAAGAATTAGGGTTTAAAAGTATTAACTTTGAGAGGTACGGCGACGACCATCCAAATTTTGGTGCCGCTGCCAGGGAAGAGGCATTTATTTTTAAGTGTTTCGGCATATTATGTGTGATTATATGCTATTTGTAAATATTTGTTAGTTTTCTTTTATTTTTATTTCTTAGTTAATTTGTCATTTTCACTTGTCTTGGAGGTGTATTGTTCGAGTTCTTGGTATATGGTTCATACATGATCCTCTTTACAAGAACGCCAACACTACGACCCCGAGTTAGAGTTGAATTTGAGATGGGTAAGGAGGCTTTCTTTGGAAAGTGTGAATAAAACCCTTCCTAGTGACCATTTTGCTGATACCTCTTCCTCCATGGAACATCAACTTGAGCACGGAGATGAGCCTCTGGGAGGGGGACCTCAACATCCTCCTCTCTAAGGGCGATCTCCTTCTCTCCACCAAAGGGAGATTCCTTTGGGGCAAGCTTTGTTAAGAGACATTATGGCCCCCAACCTCGATGAACAACCAATGTGCATTGAGTATCCCATGGTTGGACTGAACAGGAACTTTAAGCTAAAGACTGGTTTCATCAACATGCTACCCATCTTCCTTGGTAGGCAAGGGGAGAAGGCTAACAAACACCTCACTGAATTTCACTTCTTTTGTGGTGGTACGGTCCCCCATGGAGTGGATGAAGATTTCTATAATTTGAAGGCATTCCTATTCATACTAAGGGATGGTGCAAGAGATTGGCTCCACTACCTACCACCCAAGAGCATCAAGAGTTGGCTTGATATGAAAATGAAGTTTCTAGCCAAATACGTCCTGGCCTCTAGATCTTCCGCCTTGAGAAGAACATAAGCAACATCCTCCAATGGCATGAATAATCCCTCTTCAACTATTGGGAGAGGTTCAAGAAGCTTCTCGCAAGTTTCCCTTACCATAGTTATTCGAGGGGAATTTGGTTTATTACTTCTACAATGGCCTTCTTAATGAGGATCAAAGGTTGGTAAGAAATTCTTGTGGTGGCACTCTTGGGAACAAAACTTCATCTGAAGAGATGCAATTGTATGAGGAACTAGTGGAAGAATCAAGAAACTTTAGCTCAACTTTGAGAAGGACAAATCCAATGCCCGCAAGTGACTCTTCCAATAGTGGGAAGCTCAAGGACCAAGTCTCGGCCCTTACATCTATGGGGAAATTGTTGATGACAAAGACCGAGAATGTGACACTTGTTAAATCATGTGAAATTCGTTACTTGGCGCATCCTACGGACACTTGCTCTACTTTGCAAGAGGACTATGTCGAGGAGGTGAGTGCAATGGTATAACAAGGAAATCAAGGCTACTAAGGCAACCAAGGATATCAAGGTGGGCAAGGCTACCAAGGTCACCAAGGCTACCAAGGTTAACAAGGGTACCAAAACTGGTCGCACAATTCAGGAAATCATGATAACCCAAACCTCCGGCATGAAAACCCTCAAGGAAGCCAAAACCCTCAACCGTATCGGCCTCCTCTATAATAATATAGGCTACCTCAACAATAATTTCAAAGGCTCCAAGACAAACCCCGAGACCAAGGGGAGAGCTCAGGACTAACAAAGGATAAGGTGATGCAAACCATTCAACGGTTGGGCATGTGTGTGGAGAAAAGTGAGAAATTCCAAGATGAAGCTAAGGCGAGTATTAAGAACTTGGAAATCAAGTGAGCCAAATAGCTCAAGTAGTGAATTGTATGGAAGCCCGTGAAAAAGGTAAACTCCCCTCCCAACCGGAGATCAACCCTTGACAAAATGTGAGTGCAATCTCATTAAGAAGCGGAAGGGAAGTGAATGAGCCCCAAGAAAGGGTTGTTGTTGAGCGGATGGTTAAGAAAGAAGAAGACCATGAAAGGAAGGCTGAGGAGTTGGCCAAACAAAGAAAAGAAGAAGAAGTCAAGGTGGACAAATATTTTGCCAAGATTGGGATCAAATCCTGAAACATCATCCCCACCACACAAGAATTCAAGAGGGGCGTAGATCTATATCTATGTGCTAGAACCACCATTTCCAGAGGCATTAAAGGATAGGAGGACACCAAGGATATCTAAGAAGTCTTTCGTAGATGCGAGGTAAATATTCCACTCTAAAATGCTCCAGATCAAGTTCCTAAGCATTCTCAATTTTCTAAAGAATTGTGTACTGTCAATAGGAAACAACAATTGAAAAGTAAGAAAAAGAGTGTGAAGAGTGAATATGTCTTCGCCATTTTTGATGATGAGATGCCCCCTAAATGTGATGATCCGAGAATATTTATAATCCTTTGTGAGATAGGAGGCAAATGTGTTAACAAGGCCATGTTAGACTTAAGTTCTTCAATAAATGTGATCCCATATTCCTTGTATGAAATTCTAAATCTAGGCACTTTGCACAAAATTGGGGTTGTTATCCGACTAACCAATCACTCTAGCACATACCCAAAAGGTATTGTGAAGGATGTGTTGGTGAAAGTGGACTCTTTGTCATTACCGGCGGACTTTTATGTTCTTGAAATGGGAGATGACAATAGTTATAAGCCTATTCTTTTAGGAAGGCCATTTCTAAAGACTTCAAGGACCATAATTGACGTGCATTAAGGAACATTGACCATGGAATTTAATGGGCGGAAGGTAGAATTTGACACTTATAATTCTATGGATCATCCTAGTAGATACCATTCTTGCCAAGCTATTCATGTTATAGATGATAAAGAGCAAGATGTAATTAAGCCCAGAGATGGTAGTTCCTTAAACATTGCCATAGATGATGTTTTGAGTGATGCTTTGATGTCAAATGTTGTTAGTACTAACTTGAAGGAAAACAAAAATGGCGAATACACTCTTGGTAAAGCAACATCCAACACTTTTCGTGTGTCAATGGGAAAGCCAATAGAGGTGGTTTTCCCTCCTTCTCTTGAAAAGACTTTGGTGGAAGAGTGCAAACCACCACTGAAAGCTCTTAAATGTTCATCCCTTGGAGAAGGAGAGAAACCCCTGAATGCTCACGTGCTAGAGATCACCATAGAACAAAAAGGTGAGTTGTAAGAAATGTTGAGGGAACATGAAGAAATCCTAGGTTATTTGAAGAAAGTTTTGTTAGGGTATGATGTGAATCCCGATTGTTTTGACCCAGATCGGGGAAAGGGGACCAATCATCTCGGTTCATTTTGTGAGTAAGCTCCAAGAAAGGGAGTAATTAATGCCAACGACGTTAAATAAACTTGGTTTTAATTGTCTGGATCGTCATTCGTGACCTTCTGTTGATGTTGCTTGGTTTTGGATTTTGTCATTAGTTTCATTGTTTTTTCTTTGTGCTTTTCACGGGTTTTTTCCATGATTTTGCAGCGATTTGAAACCAAGGCACTGGACCATTGAAGGGAGAAATACTTGGTGTCAAGAGGGAAAGGCTTGAACAAGAGGGAAAGGCTTAAACAAGAGGTGAAAGAATACAAAAATTTCTCAGTACCAAGTGGGTAGCCCGTCGCAAGTCACGACGGGGTCAGAAAATTTTGTTCTCATTTTGGGTTCCAGTCTCCACTTTCCACGAGCCGCGATGGCCTCATCGCGAGTCACGACGGATCATCGCGAGTCGAGACCAAATTAGAAATTTTGGATGAAAATAGTGCTCTCATCCTACACTTTTCGCCAGTCGTGACGGCCTCGTTGCGAGTCACAACGGACCATCGTGAGTCACGATAAAGTGGTTGCGAGTCGTGACATAAGCATTGACTTCAAGTACCCATTGAAGTACCCATTGTGAGTCGAGACGAACACGTCGCAAGTCACGATGGGCATGCAGACTTGTTTTCAAAAATGGGCAGAATCAAATTCCAAAACCACAAACCAATCTCCTTCCCGATTCCCCTTCATCTTCTCCAAACATCCACCTCCACCTTTCCGCCACTCACTGCCGCTCACCGCCGCCGCTCCATACCCCCTTCTTTCTTCCCAAGCTCTACCCACAAATCACCCTAAACTTGTTCGAGAACACAAAACCCTAGAATTTGGGATTTTTATATTTTTGGAAATTAAAATCCAAATTGCTTGTGGGCTTCATTCCTTTCTCATCCTAGGCATCTAATTGGTACATTTCTTCACTTTATTGAACTTCAATTGTGATTATGATTGTATACTCTATTTATTGGATACTGTGTAGATTATGTGTAATGCCTTAGGAAATTAGATTGTTGGACCTTGGTTGATTTTTGTGAATATATTGTGTTTGCAATTTAATTTTATGGGGATTGTATGCATATTTTTTTTATAGTTTGTTTGGTTGTATTGAGTTGCTCGTGTGGTCTTGTGCTTACATTGCACCATTTGTGTGCTTTGGTTGAGAATGGATTGTGTTTTATTCTGGATATGAGGCATGTTGGCCCTTGATTAAACATAGTTTTTATTTGGATAAAATGTTATTGTGCTTTGCAATGTTATTTTTCTTAGGGTAGTTTAACCATGGGACTTGAATGTTGACATTATGCATATACTAATGGTGGCTAAACTAGTTAGGCATGACTGTGATGTTGAGATATAATATTTTGATATTCAACTATGTAAGAACTTCATGGACTTGAGAGTACGTGTATGTTGGACATAATATGGATTGTATGTGCAATTGTGATTAGGACTTGAACTAGTTGGTTTGGACTTGATTTGGCTTGTAATGATTGACAAAAACTAGTTTAAGGTTGAGTATGAATTTTCAAAATTGCATATGTACATATTCCTGTGTGTTTGACTTGTTTGTTGTGGTTGCTAGATATGGCCCCTACGAAGTGACCCAGGGCTCCTCCCCAAGGTGGGCGCACCGCCGCTCTACCTCCTCCTCCACTACCAGCTCCAGAATCAAGCCTTGTACCCCCCCTCCAGATAGGTACATGGGTTTGACCCGGATCACCAGGTCTTATGCTGAGAGGTGGGAGGCCCTAGTGAGTCATCACTTCAAGGAGACAATCTTTGTAGATGTTCCCACACTAGACACTCTTGGGCTCACTCAGCGTATCCAATGCCTCCTCGCCAAAGGGGGGATTGAAGGATTCATGAGCAGAAGCGCACCCTCTTACCGAAGATACACGCTAGAGTTCCTATCCACGGTCAGGATATGTAACACGAGAGATGATCAACCATACGAGAGGTACATCACTTTCCACTTGGATGAAATATCGTGACAGATGACCATCTCGCAGATTGAGGAGGCGTTTGGATGGAACACTGCGTAGATATGGGCAAGGTTGGACCCACAGGCCCAGGACCGATCGATCAAGGATGACATGCAATTTTGGATTGTCATCAACATGAAGCCAAAGATCTCCTATGCCAAGGGTTGTGTCATCATCCACCCTGCACTCCGTTATATGCACCGACTGTTGACTGGCACAGACCTTTGCTCGGCGGAGCCAACAGATGTGTCAAACAATGAGATTCACTTTCTGTGTCACTTGAAAAGTGAGGGACGAGGATACATGTTATGGGTTGAGCAGGGGATGAAGAGAATTATAGAGGTGGCAGGAAACCCAAAGGGGAAGATTATGGTTGAAGGTATGATAGGCCTCTTGGCGAAGTACCTAGGATTGGTTCCTCCGGCTGGTTATCGGCGCTTAGGGAGGCGCACTTCCTACCTCATCACTGCTGAGAGGTTGGTTCAATTTGAGATGCTTAGTGCCACTCGGACCACGGGAGCATTCCATTGGTTGTATGGCGCTAAGAAGGTCACATTCATGGCACTTCCTCAGCCCAACAAGACGAAGCTGGAATTTGATACACCTCTAGGAGACTTGGTGATTTCACCAAACTCCTTGTGCAAAGAGGACTTCCAGCACGAGCTCCACGACCTTGGTTCAGCCCCTGTCATGCGCGATGATAGCAGCCTGCCTTTCTCCGACCAACAATAGCAGCACTCCCTGCAGCCTCCACCGGAGACCGAGTCGATGCAGGAAAATGATGTGCCACCTCACTACTTCCAGACTCTATCGGATTTTTATGAGTGTATGATGCAGACCATGCAGGATGGATTTCACTGCCAGGACAGCATGATACTGGAGCACAACGTGTTTGTCTCCCAGACCTTGATCGACATGGATGAGGAGATTGATTGCATGTTAGCTTGCATCAATGAGATGCAATCCCCAGCAGGCAGTGTCCCAGGCCCTGATCTGGGAGCAGAGAGGCAAAAATCTAGGAGGCAGAGGGGCACGGATTGGCTAGCTCATTATCAGCGTCGCTATTTTGGCGGTGGCCCTTCTTCCTCACATCAGTGATTTGTGAGCATCATATCCTTACCCTTTTCATACTTCGCTTTGTATGCTTTTGCCCTATTGTCTACATTGAGGGCAATGTAGTGTTCTAAGTGTGGGGAAGGGTATATACAGATTGCACGGTTGGGGTTGGAGATACTTTGAAGACTTTGCTACTTTTGGATAACTCTTTTATTTTATTTTGGATATTTTTCCCATTTATTTTGGGATGTTTTTCTTTTGATGTATGTGGATAATGTTGGCTTTGAAACTTGTCTTAGCCTTAACATTTGGAAAGCATTTTTCTACTTTTTGGATTGGAGAAACATGAAAATTTTGAAAAAAAATAAAGAAAAAGAAAAAAAAAGAATCTCGCTAAGTTGAAAACCCTAGAGGGCATCTTAGGCAACATTGGGGGCCTGGATAGGTAAAAACACTGAGAGGGTGACCTAGGCAAAAATGAGAGGCTAAATGTGTGGAAAAAGGTGAGATGTAAGCCGAATAAACATGACGTGTGGCTAGGATGAAAACCCTAAAGGGCGCCTAGGAAAAATTAGAGATAAATGGGAGAAATTGAAAAATGCTAAGTGTTCACTCATTTGCCGGCGTTGGAGTCATAAGGTTACGGTGGCCATACGGATGAACCGGGTAGCTTGACATCTTGAGGACCTCTTGGGAGTGGAAAATTTAGCGGGAGAAGACGAAGTAAGTTATGAAACTCTTAATCGTTGATATACTTCATTTTTAGGTTGATACATTGATATAAAGTGGAGTATGTGTTTTGAACCTTATACATGCCTTTAACTTCACCCTATACCATTGGATTTGGGATTGTCAATTCGAGATGGGGAAATGTTTTAGAGATAGCAATGAATTGATGGGTTGATATGGTTTGGGTAGATTTAGTAATGAGGGTTATAGGAAACTTCTCATTTGACCTTAACATTCGGATGTGTGATGATGAGAGTTTTGTGAGGTATTGATTTGGAGGAATAGTAGTTAGGATGTGGATACGTCGTTTCCTTTGTATGCTTGGATATTTTCTTACTCGAGGGTGGGTAAGGTTTAAGTGTGGGGAGCTTTGATATGTCCATTTTATGTGCATAATTTAGTACTTTTTGGGGTCCCTTTTGTGCTCTTTTATTATCAAGAGCTTGTATTTTACCTTGAAATTCTCTTAGGAGAGGTAGGAGCAGCTTTATTCTCTTTTACCTCTTCTAAGTGGATTTTGTGTGACAAAGGAAGAACATAAAGGGTTGAAGACCGGAGGCCATTAAAAGATCACTTTTCGAAGACTTTGAAGACTTTCTTTGAAGACACAAAGACTTGAAGACCGGAGGCCATCAAAGACCATTTTTGAAGACTTTCTTCAAGGATTTGAAGACTTGGAAAATGAGAGAAATCATTGTGAAGATAAGTGTTCACCATAAGAAGAAGAAAAGAAAACATGGTTAAGTTCTAGCGCCCGTCGCGAGTCACAACAAACCGCGAGTTGCGACAAACCCGTCGCGAGTCGTGACAAACCCGTCGTGAGTCGTGACAAACCCATCGCGAGTCGTGACAAACCCGTCACGAGTCGCGACCAATGGGTGGCCAGAACCTAACCTTATCCTTTTTTATACTATAAATAGCACTCTCTTTCCTCTCATTCAAAGCTCTTCTTCCTGCATTTTTGGTACTATTTCCAACCCTAGTTTCTACCATTTTTCATCTTTAAATTCTCTTGTATTATGTTTGGCTTGTTAGCATTAATTAGTATGAACTCTTCTAGCTAAATCTAGTTCTTGGGAGAAATTTATTGAAGCTTCCAAACTTATGTATTTTTTTTTAATTAAACCATCCATAGATGGGGGAAATTATATTTGACCTTCCCAAGCCAAGAAATAAGCAAATATTAAAAGGAAGCCAAAGCTAAGTTCTAATATACAATGTCGAGCAGTAGGCTCATGAAGCAACATTTGTTGCATCCAAAAAATGAAAGAAACCTGGAAGATCGATAGAGGATTACAAAAGCTCCTAATCTATAGTAGAGATGTTCAAACTTATTAGTGGATCTGGTTAAAGAAACACAAGGCAGTCTGAAACATTCTACATAGGTTAGAATCATATCCTCTACTAACCGAGAGTGATGTGATAACGCTAAGCCAATTGCAACTTTGATAGCCATCCAAGAGTGAGTTGTATGTTGCTCCCACCATGTGACTATCCAAACAGTGAAATTGCCGTGATCAATTTACTCCTACAGATGAGTGTCAGGCAGTATGGAGGAACCCGAGACCAATTGAGCATGAGCCATCATCATGTGTGTTCCATTATGAGCCAGAGCCACAGTAACAGCTTCCGTGCACTCAATCCATACGTATTCGATGAGGGACAGGTGAGGCATCCAATGGATCAGGAACTTATCAGGAATCCCCCATCCTAATAGAGTGAACCTGCATAGAGAGAGTAGAATTCAGTAGCATCCGAACTAATTCACCATCCTTAACGATGGAGTACCAATTTGATCAAATCTAATAAGTCCCTGGACTGAGTTAGAGAGCTCAGAGAAACTGAGAAAAACAGAATTAGACCTATTTTTTAGACTGTTTTTTGCAAGGGTATGTGCAACAAGATTTACCTGTCTATAAATGTGAACTAATTTAAAAGCACCCATAGATTGGTGAATCTCATCAGATAAGGTGAACAATTTCCAGTGAGCCCTACTAGGATCATTCACAAAAAGTACAGCACTAAGACAATCAGATTCAATAAGAACAGGTGAGGAGCAATCAATAGATTCCTGAATTGCAAACTTAATTGCCTTCAGTTCTGCTTCCAGGGGGGATGAAGCTCTATCATATATAGTGAAGGCCCCTTTGAGACTACCTCTACTATCCCTAATTATCATTCCAATCCCACACATATTAGTATAGCAGCACCATGAAGCATCTACATTAATCTTAAAACCTGAGCAAGGCCTTTCCCATGCAATTTTAAGAATTTTTGGCTTTGGAGGCAGTTTGATCAAAGGCAGGAAAGAGTGTTGAGCAATACTGAAGTCAATAGTAGATCTAATGAAAACCGGTTTAGAACAAAATGAGTAAAAAATCTGATCCCTAATTTGATGAAGAACTAGTACTGTAGAAGGCTTTATAGAATCAAATAGGAATTTATTCCTCATCTTCCACAAGTTCCAACATGTAATTACAGCTGCTGTTCGAACCATAGTGGATTGTAATGAACTTAGGGTGGGAATAGTAATGTAGCAAGATAATCTCTCCCATATGGATGGGAAAAATCTATCCCTAATTCCCATAAACTGATGAACTATTTTCCAGACATTCACAGCAAAGTCACAGGAATTAAAAAAATGGTCTAAGGAGTCTTCATGTACATTACACATACAACATTTGGAAGGTAAAGAGAATCTCAGATTTCTGAGGATGTTATCAAAAGGTAAAAATGAGTTTGTCATCTTCCACATGAAAACTGAAATTTTTTTCTCAATTATATGATTCCAAAAATCTTGGACAGAGGCAATAGAACCTGGACTGTTGCTGAGCATAAGGTATGTCGATTTAAAAGAGAAATCACCATTGATGCCCGGTTTCCATATTAGCCTATCTTCCCTGTGTGGAGATAGTTTGGCTTCCTGCAAAAGAGAAGTGACTTCAGGTGGTAGGAAAGGACTAATTCTGCTGATGAAATCAGTGTTTTTAGATATAAATACAGAGACTGTACAGTCCTCAGAAATATCCACCAAGTTCTGTTCACAATGGTCAATAAGGGGACCTATATTTAGCCAGTTAGATGTCCAAAAGTTACATTCCCCTTTTCCTATAATGACTCTAGAGTTAACTTCTGCCCATGTGTTAACAGAACATATCCTTTTCCAATTTGAAGAAGACCTATATGAGGGAGGGAGTGCTGCCACTAAATGAGTCCACAGAGCATCTGCTTTTTGGTATTTCCACCAAAGCTTAACAGAGCATGTTTTAATTATGGTGGATATTGATCTGAAACCTAAACCATTTTGATTAGTTGGTAAGCAAAGAGCAGTCCATTTTCTCCAACATCTTTTATGTTTCAACTCATTATCCCCCCAGAAAAAGTTACTCAGTTTTTTTTCTATGTGTTTTATGATCATTTTGTTCGGTTTCAAAACCGACCAAATGTGTTGAGGCAAAGAGTAGATGCAAGATTCAATCAGTATAATCTTACCCCCTGTAGAAATCCATTTATTTTTCCAATTACCAATCTTGCTGTCAATCTGCTCAAAAAGAGGTTGAAAATATATCTTTTTTGCTCTCCCAGTAAAAATAGGTACTCCCAGGTACGAAACTGGGAGAGTCCCAATTTTCATTCCCAAGATCCTTTTAATATGGTTAACCTTTTGAACCGAAGCATGCTTCCCTATAAAGATATCACTCTTATTATAATTAATTTTTTGACCAGTGACCTTTTCAAAGGTAGACAGGAATGCTTTCAATCTAATCAAAGTTAGGTTAGTTGCTTTAAAGAAAACAACAGTATCATCTGCATATGATAGATGAGAGATTCTAGGAGGATTACCTGGGAGGTCAAAATATGACAACTTACCACTGTTGAAAATGAATGCCAAGCTCCTAGAAAAAGCCTTAGAGAAAATATTAAACAAGAAAGGAGATAGGGGATCACCTTGCTTAATTCCCCTAGTGGGTTGAAAAAATCCCACTGGCTTACCATTAATTAGAACAGAAAACCAGGCCTGGGACAAATTTTTCATGATGGAAAAAATAAACTTAGCATGAATTCCAAATTTAGCTAAGACATTATATAAAAAAGACCACCTAACTCTATCAAAAGCCTTTTTAAGGTCCAGTTTAACAATACAGTTTGGATCCCTTCGTTTCCGATTCAGAAACCTAACCATCTCCTGTAAATATATAACATTATCAGATATGTCTCTCCCTTGTAGGAATGCTGTTTGATTAGGGGAAATAATCTTAGGCATTAAAGACTTAAGTCTTTCCATAAGCAATTTAGAGCATATCTTATTTATCACATTAGAGAGACTTATTGGTCTGAAATCCTCAAAAGAGGTGGGGGTCTTTTTCTTGGGGATTATTGTGATCCATGTACTGCTAATACCCCTAGGCATATTATTTTCAGAAAGAAAGTCCTGTACAGCCAACAGTAGATCATTTGCAATAATATTCCATGATTTTATGTAGAACTTAGCTGTGAAGCCATCAGGACCTGGGCTACTCAGTTTGTTAAGACTTAGAACTATCCCTTTAAGCTCAGTTAATGAAACTGGTTTCAGTAGTTGTTCATTATCCTCCTGATTAATCAGTTTAGGGATGTGATTCAGAAAATGAGATAAGAAGAGAGAGCTGTCAGGGGAGCTATCCTCATTTAGAAGGTCCTGGTAAAAATTAATAGCTTCCATCTTAATATCATTTATATTGTCTAACCACTGGCTATTTCTGCTCTCAATTTTAGTGATCTTCAACCTATTATTTCTTTCCTTTACAGAGTTATGAAAGAAACTTGTGTTATTATCCCCTTCCTTTAGCCATTTAATCTTAGCTTTGTGTTTCCAAAATTTTTTTTGTTCAGCCAAAGCCCTAACTACCCAAGCCTTAGCCTCCCTGAGTTTAACCCTTTCAGTTTCAAAGTCAATCTGATCAGATATTAGCTCCTGAGCCTGCATAGCCAGTTCAGCTTGCACTACATTATCTTGAATGTTGCCAAATTTTTCTTTGTTCCAGATTTTTAGTTCCTTCTTAAGTCTAACAAGCTTAAGATAGAAAGAAAGAATTCCTGACTTATGTAGGGGAATCTCCCAACTCTGTTTGATTACCTCATAAAAATCCTTTCTTTTAAACCATGTGTTCAGAAATCTAAATGGTCTAGGATTGGATGGAATATCAGTACCAACAGTTAACAGCATAGGGTTGTGATCTGAACTAACCCTATTCAAAATCTGAACCGAGGATGCAGGATAAGATAGGGACCAAGAGGAAGTACATAAACCCCTGTCTAATCTTTTAACTGTAGGAGTTCGTAGTTTATTATTAGTCCAAGTAAACAAATTACCTACAGTGTTAATTTCCTCCAATGCAATTGCATTTATAAAATCATTAAAATCCCTCATGCTCCTAAGTTTGGGAGTAGAAGGACCTTTATACTCATTTATAGATGTAATTGTATTAAAGTCTCCTATGAATAGGGATTCAGAGTGAGTGTAGGACATGAGATCAGACCAAAGGGATTTCCTACCAGTTCTAGTTCTAAGTCCATAAATAAAAAATACATCCATAGTCTTGTGAAGATTAGTGCAATTCAGATTAACTGCAAGGAACTGTAAATTATCACATTTCACTGTTAAGATTAAGTTAGAGTTCCAAAAGATCCAAATCTGGCCATTATTTGCAGGGATGCAATTATCATAGTTCAACAGTTGTCTATATACATCGCATTTCATGTTATCATGTTTAGGCTCAATTAAACATATGAGGTCAAATTTGTGCCTGTTGATCAGATTATGTAGTCTTAACATAGATGTGTCCATTCCCCTGATGTTCCATACCAGCATTTTTATCTTAACTGTTGTATTATTCATAGGGAAACATTACTCGAGCTTTTTGATCTAGTCATGATAGTATTTTTCTGTGAGAAAAACGACTCATTTCTCTATTTATTAGATTTCCCTACTAACTTATCCTTTTTCAGCCTAGCAGGATTAGAAGCTGGAGAGCTAACCTTACTTACCTGATCAGCACCTTCATCCTGGTCAGAATATGGAGCTGCTAAAGTGTCCAGTGTATCAGGAAAGTCTGCATTGATTGTATTATCATCATGGGTGACCCCTTCACTTGATAACTCTTCATCAGCAAGAGGTAGAAATCTGTTCTCTTTGTGTTTCTGCTGAGAGAAGATAAAGTTTTTTGCAGCAATGATAGAGTTGAAAGGTGAGAAAGACCTGCCACGTTTGCTAGGCAAATCATCCTTAGCAAACACTGTCCTAAGGTTTGGAGGGGCAGAAAGCGAATGCCTAGGTAATTGTCTTGATGTACTGGGATTAGGGGAAGGCTTTTGTGATATAAATGAACTGGTCAAGACTTTACCAGGTTCAGGTGACTGGGAATGGAGGAGAACTTCTCCTTCCATTTGAGTAACCATAGGATGGAGCTCAGAAACATTCTCAGTAACAGTTTCCTGGATAGCACCGGAGGTAGAAACCTCAGCCTCAGTTATTACTTCTTGGTTTTGGACACAGGGGGCCTCAGGGATCATTGGATCAATCCCTAGTAGGGTCTTGTCAGTTAAAATATCCCTTCTAGTTCCTTGTTCATTAACTGGGGTAGGTACCAACTGTTGCTTAGGGACATATTTGAATTTCTGAGCATGGAATGTTTTTTGTTTTTCTATCACTGAAACACCTGAACTCCCAGCTCTTGTGTTTCCATCCTGATTAAGATTTAAATTCATTCTACCATGATATTCATGGCCTATTTGTTAAACTTCAGTTTGATCTATTAAGTTTATAGAGTTATGAGACACCTTTTCAAACCTCTGGGACTTTGTTCTCTTAAGCTCAGGATGCAAATAGATACAGGATATATCCTCATTCCCTATACATTTACAGTGATAGAAATAAGATGGAATATCCTCAAATTCTAACGGGAGTTTAACCACATTATATTCATTTCCATCTTCCTCAATTCCAACTCTGATGAATAACGGAAGTTTTTTTTTCAGGTCTATTTCTACGCACATTTTAACACACGATGGCCTTGAGAGAGCCGTAGTTGCAGCATCTACTTTTATAAAGTTTCCAATTTGGTTTCCCATGATTTCAAGCATAGCAGAGTTATAGAAATATACAGGGACATGAGGTATAGAAACCCATACCGGAACAATAGATGATTCTGCCTCAGGGGAGAAGTCAGACGTCCATTTGAAAACCTTTATTTGGGCGTGATTGAAACTCCATTGACCCTTCAGCCAAAACCTCTGGTAATCTTCTTTCTCTTGGAAGCGAATAAGCACATGACGGAAGTCAATTGAGCCAATCTGGAATTTGCCCTTGAAGCCCACCGAGTTGAAAGAATCGTTGAGCTGTGCCATGGATGGTTTGCCCCTGGCAAATTTGCCCACAAGAGCGTTTCGGTAGTGGGAGGCGAGGATGTCTGCGTCTTTGCGGCTTACCAAGCAAGCTATGTCTTCCTTATATTGTGTTTTGGGAACAATCTCTGGGTTCAAAGGAAGGGAGTCACGTAGAGGAGGAGGTCGGTTTGCTAGAGCCTGGAGGAAGGATTTGCCTCCTCCTCGGCCAGACGGAGGAGCCGCCATAGCGGCGGAGGTGAATCCGGTCAGTGACCGTTATTAGTTAGAATGAAGAGGAAGAAGGAGGAGAAAGTTAAAACGACAGTCAGTGAATCGTTTTGGCTAAATCGTACTATAGTTCGTACAGAGCAACAGTAATAATCGCACAAAGCAATATCAAAAAAATCCGTACTACTTAAAGTTGCACTGATGACGATATAAGATTCTATAGTTCCGTACTACTTCCAAACTTATGTAGTAAGATTCTATATTTGCTCATTTGTGAACATTTATTTGAGAGCATTTATTATACCAATAATGTTGTGTTTCACCTCATTTATACCATGGGTTGTTTGATTATATGAAATGTTTGTGAGATTGAAAGGTTAGAGTGTTAGGAAAGTTGCAAATTTCTTAACTCATTTGATATGAAATCCAAAAGCATAGATTTAGAATTTCTTGTGTATAATGTGTTGTAATTCTTGCTAGATGAGTATGTTAATGTGGATTGTTTTCATATTTTCCATATAGATGCAAAGAAAGGTTGAGCCTTGAATGTTGTTTGTTCTAAGTTTAACCTAATAATTGATTTTTTTTGGTTAAATGACTATGTCTTTGGTAGAAGGCTTGTTATCAATCTTATGGACCTTTGGGTGAAATGTCATTGATTAAATACCCTTATGATGTTGTTTTTCTTTGGTGATCATCAATAAGGTTTGCAAATGGTCGTTGTTTGTCTTTGTAAACTACTCTTAAGGAAGAATGAATTTTGATCTTTGATTAAGAAGTGATAACATTCCCCATAGACAATAAATGTAATTGAAAGAGTGAATTAATCAATGAGCTATAGGATGTTTGGAAGTGGAAGTCGTTTGCCCCCAGGGCTCCGTTAACTATCATTTATATCGTATATTTAGTTGTATTGCATGATTAGCATAGTTCTCTTGCTTTGCTAATTGTTGACTTTAAATTTGATTGCTTGGGCTTAAAAACCACATGAAAAGATTCCTCTTCTCGTGGACGACCCCGACTTGCCATTATCTACTTAATTGTAGATAGGAAGCATTAGGGATTAAAATTATTAACTTTGAGAGGTATGGTGACGACCTCCCATAATTCTTTCATAATGAGTGCCTAGATTATGACATTTATGAGAGAAAGTATGCCTTGAGCTTTGATTGTGAAAATAATGTTGATGACACCTATGCCATGCATGAGTTTAATGATGATCTTTCAATTATGGATTTATTCTGGTTAATTGTTGAGTCAAGGATCGAGTCTCATTTTTGTGGTTCGAAGGAAATAGGATTTGGATGAAAATTTATTAGAAACATGAAGGTGTTCAGGAGCACGGGTCCTGTAAGATGAGCTGGCACGAGGCCTTCATATGGCATGGGTCGTTCCATGCCTCGTGCCAGCCTGCAAAAACTGCAAACGGGCAGAATTTTGGCAGAATTGAATTTTTTCCAAAATCAGCACTTTTTCCCTATTAATTCCACATATTTATTCTTCCCTAAGTTTTTTAATGTCAATGGTACTACAAAAAACATTAACACCTTCTTTGAGCATTAACTCATTAAAAGCTTTCAATCCAAAAGTTTCTGTTTTTGCCTAGACCATTACCACCTCCTTTTTGCCTCTCCCCCAAAAAACCCACTTTTAGAAGATCTTGGTTCTCGGAATATGAATTCAGGGTACCTTCTCCCATCAATAAAGGTCGTTTAACCCACTTTTGAGTACTTCAAAAAACATCCACCCTCATTTCACAATTTAAGGAATTCGAAAATTGGGCACTTTCTCTTAAGGGGGACACTCTTGCTTCTTTTTGTGTGATTTTCATCTCTTAACCTCTAATTTCGAGTAACTCTTTGAACTTTATGCTTACTTGTTTTCTTTAGCATGATTGTGTTATGTATTGAAAGGTTTGAAAATTGGAAATGCCTTATGTTTTGTGGAATTATGTGGGTTATATACATGTTGTTGAGTTGAACTATGTGTGGGGGAAGGGTATGATCCTTGTATTAAGATAACATGATTTTCTAAGTGTTGGTTGTATAAGGAGGATAGATCTTTTTGAATGATCTTTGACGCATATACTTGTGTATTTTTACCACTACCATCTTTCTCTTGCTGTGGTAGAAAGGGTCCTAAAAGGAATAGGCCGGAGAAAGGAACAACTCTTTATGTGATAAACAAAAGAGGTTGGCTGAAGTTGGAAGACAAGAGCCAACAACTCCCACACCTTCTAACCCCAACATTATTGTTGATGAGTTCATGGGATTGGCCAACATTACCATGAGTATGGCCCTAAAATGGAAGTACCTAAATAGACCAAAGAGGACCATCTTTGAGATCAATTTTGTGTGCAAGGAGACCTTGGTAGCACTAAGCCTACTCAAGCATATCACCCACTTACTAGGTCGGATAGGCCTAGAGGACTTCCTAGAGATGAACTCCAAGACGTCTATTAGGTGTACTTTGGATTTTTTGGCAACTTACCTGCCTCTCCCTAAGATCATTAAAAACCGTAGCTTAAAAGTTAACCTGGTTGGAGGTAGTGAGGGTTAAAAGAGATAAATTTATAATTCTACACCATGTTCCTACTGATGCGCTACATATAGGATAGTTAGTGGTAAACCCTAGGTTTGTCCACAAAGATGCTAGGTTCAATGTATCAACTCAAAACACAACCTCGTACAGGTCATCAATCCGTACGAGTGAAAGGAATAGCTAGTAAAGCAAACATGCAGATAGGGGGGTTTGATTTTTAAAGCTATAAACTACAAAATATGAAAAGTCAATATTGGCTAAGCACTTAGGAAATCATTGAGGAACTTGGTCAATCTAATGCTTTTATCCTCGATTCATTCACATTGAGGTCTAAATAAACCTAATAGAGTGTCTATAACATGTGGTGCGGCTGATGACATACACTTCCACATCCTTGTCACGGTGAGTGCTCTCGTAACCCTCCATCGATACCTCCATCGTATTTAGGGGAGTACAATAAGGTTCGACCATTTTTGTAGGTTAGATTCTCCCCTGTGCGATTACGGCTTGGGCTTCCACCATAAATGCGCTACTCCCATCTGGTCCTATTGGTTAGGCCCAAGGGTTGTAGAACCTTATCATGATACTAGGGTTTCTCGTAAACCTAGCTTGCTACTATTTAGGTATCTCTACCCAGAGCCTCTAAGAAAACTTTACAAAGTCAGCTAAGACTGGTGCTATGGTATATGATTAAAAGTGACCTCGAATCTCTCATGCACACACTCACGCTGATGCATTCTCTTCCACCCATTCACACAACTAGGTTTCTCTTCCCAAGAGGCCATCGATATTTGCACCTAGCATGAATACTACCCAAAGTGTGTGCTATATATGTGGTGTAATATTCATGCATTGAAACTCAAAAGAAAATCACAATAATATTATGAACACAAATTTAGGATGAACTAGAGAATCTCAAAAAGCATATAGATTACCAAGTCACTAAAATTTATCCCCAAACTATGGAAACTACTCCCTTGATATGGAATTCAAATAAATATTTTAATTTCACATCTTAGGATCAAAGCAAAATAAAAAGAAGAAGACAAAGTTTCTCCTAAGGAGAGAGTCTACAAACTACTCTTGAAAATGAAGTATCAGATATGAAAACCTAGTAGACAAAGTTTCTATTTATAGAAGTAGGAGATTGGGCCTAAAAAGAGGCCCAAAAGAGGCCCAAAAGAGGCCAAAAATAGGGTAAACCCTAGCTTAGCCGCCGCCTGGCACGGGGCGTCAAGGATGATATGACCCGTGGCATGTACTTGGCGCGGCGTACAAGGACTAGCATGGGCCATGTCACTTCATGAGCTCACGGTGCCCGTTCTTAGGCATGGTGTAGATCTTCATCTTGCAAAGTATGAGGCTCCGCGCAGGTTGCATCTGACACTTGACTTGGGTCGTATCGTATGTTGCGGGGAGATATCAGAGAGCTAAAACTTAAAGTCCTGATCCATGCATGTGGTTGTTAGCACGAGCCATGGTCAGTAAGGATGCTCACTCATAAACTTTAGCGCAGGCTTTGCGATTTCCAGCACCCCGCGTGCTGGTCTTTACATAATGGGCGTGGCATGATGTGAGATGCCTAAAATAGGAAGTCCCGCACCCAAACTTAGCCACGTGGGGGGCTCTTCACTTTGTGCTGGCAGCCCGTGACCTCTTGCTTGAGTTGTTCTGCTTCATTTTGCGTGCGTTAACCATTGCATTTGGCATACCATTTAGTTAGTTTTAGTTGGTGGATGGCTAGTATTAATTGAGTTTACATGACAAGAGGTTTAGATAACCATGTTTGGTTTTCTTGTCCAAATCCCACATTTCTTAGACTTAATTAGTACTAATAGACATCTTTTATTAACTGGCTCCTTGATCTTCCTTATGATCATCTTTAATAGGTTGCCTGTGGGTACTTTTTTGTTACATTCTATGTGAAGGCTATTCGTAAGAGCGGTAGAAGATTGAAGATCGTTTGCAAGGACGGTAGAAGAGGCGAAGGCTATTGGCATTTGAATGTTAGTAGATGAAGGCCATGAATTTCAATGCATGGTAGAAGGAGATTGAAGCCAAGGATAGGCGGCTTCAAAGTTCAAGATGGCCAAAGGAGAAAATGGTAAATTGTTGTCTGAGAAGTATTGCCTTAGTCGGACAAAGATCTAGGAAGAATCAAGGTTGTATCCAATGGACTTCTTGAGTACCAAAAAATTGACTACTAAAACTCCTGATTCGGAATAACGGTTCACCCGTGGCAAGCAAATGAAGCTCAACTCACAAAGCACCAGCGGCCGGTCAAGGTCTGCCCATGGTCAATCACCAGCGGCCTGTAAAAAGTACATGAGCCACACTGCAAAATATTTCTAGGGGTTCCGTGAAGACCTGAACAAGCCCTTAACGAGGCAAAGGTATCAAGCTGTGACAAAAGCATCGGGCCATGAAGTAAGGAGATGAAAAATTGAAGATTTGGCTAAAAATGAAGCTGGGCCATGAAAACCTTCACAGACCGTGAATAAATTCCTAAGCAAGACAATGTGTTGTTCGCGGTCCGTGAAAACCTTCACGGACCACGTGAAAACTTCTGGGCAAAGATCGTGTACAGTTCATGGTCCGTGACAATCATCACGGACCGTGGCACGCGAGAATCTTCATGGACAATGCCAGATCCCACAGACTGCAACTATGAATGCTTCACAAACCATGCCAGATTTGGCACACCATGCTTGAGTGCTTCACGGACCTGACATTCGTGCCGGTCCATGATGCCTTGGCAGCTGACCTAGGGTTTTGCTATTTTTAGCCTTATTTTAAAGCCAAATCTCCTATTACTTTATATAGGAGCCTTATTCTTCTACTAAACCATACATAGGCATAATGTAGATTAAATTCTCTCTGTAGTTTAGAGAGAAGGAAAAGGAGAGTTCTTCTTCTCCTTCCTTCTCTTTTTCTTTTGTCTTGTTTTTCCTTAATCTTATTTTCTAGATCCATGGCATCTAATCAAATATTTTCAATGGATCAAACCTTTGTAGACTATATTTTTAGCTTGGGATTCATTTTGGCACTTGGTATGTTCTATTTGCTTTATGAGATTCATTGGATTCATCCTATCTTTGTGTTTAGGATATTATTGTGATTGTTCTTGAATGTTATAAATGCATGAATAGTACACCACATATAAGCACAAACTTTGGGATATATTCATGTATGGTGAAAATATTAATTCCCCCTTGTGAAGAAAAACCTGGATGTTAGAATGGGTAGGGGAGAACAAGTCCATGTGGGTGTGTGCACGAGGGATTCGAGAATGCTCTGACCTATTTGCCATTGCACTAGTCTTATTTGACTATGTAACTATTTTCTGAGAGGTTGCGGGTAGAGATAGCTAATAGTAGCAAGCTAGATGTTGTGTTGAAACCCTAGTATCCTAGATAAGGTGCTTACAATCTTTGGTTCTAGCGTATATAGGACCTTAGAGAAGTAGTTGCATTTGTGGTGAAAGCTAGAGACTTAGGAGCACAAAGGAGAAATGGACCTACAATGATGGTCAGACCTTGTTGTACTCCCCTAATTACGATGGCAGTGCCAATGAAGGGTTGCGAGTGCACCCACCGTGACAGGGATGGGGAAGTGTATACCATTGGCCACACCACGTGTTGTGAACAAACGGATAGGTATTTTGTAAGTCTTTATGTGAATGAATCAGGGATTCAGGCATTGGAATTACAATGTAGCTAAATAATTCCCAAGTGCCAAGTATAAATATTTTATTTGATTATTAATTTCATGTTTTGTACTTGTTAGTTGAAAATACCAACCCCCCACCCCTAATTGCATGTTTACATTACTAGTTGTTCTTTCACTCGTGCAGATTGACAACCCACACGAGGTTGTGTTTCTAACTAGAAATGGAGCCCTAGAATCCTTGTGGACGAACCCAGGGCTTGCTGCTTACTGCCCCTTAGTAGATTAGCAGCGAGAACTGGTGCAGAATTATAAATCTCTATCTTTAACTCATAAGCCCCCACCCGGGTTAATTAGCTACAATTAACGACCCCCGGGTGGAGGTAGGTCAAATTTTGCGCCATTACTGGGGATGCTTTTCAGTTTGATCATTAGTTGAGCATAACGTGTTCGTGAGTAGTTAGTATTGTTTTTATCTTTTTCTTGATTTTTTTTCCAGAGTAGGATTTCTTGAGTTCTTGGTGAAAACTGAGGACTCTTGAACTACGATTCCAAATTTTGTGTCTTCTTTGTTAGGGCTTAATAGAAAATAAAAAAATGTGGGAAAGCACACAATAGAGGGAACTTTTCAGGTTGTGTCATTGTGATCATCCTATAGAGTGTTGCAAAAGGTTAAGTAAGTATGGGAGAAGAATGGCTCAAAGAGCAAGATTTTGTAGGATACGTCATTGCGACCACCCTACGGAGTCTTGCTCTTGGATGACCGAAATTGAAAATAGGATAGGAGTTATTGGTTCCCAAGGCCGATGAGATCAAGATTGTTACCCATACCATGATTCTCCAAATTTGAGCTTTAGTGGTAACTCAAATTCGTGGTATGGAAATGCATCGGGAAGCCAACACTTTGGGTTAGATAATTGGATTTCACCAACTAACCCAATGCCCAAAAACCAATCCCTGAGATGGGTTCCCAAATTGAATTGTTTAGGAATTTTGCAAGCTATAACTAAAATGACCAAGAGTAGTGATTTACTCCAATCACAAGTGCTTAGCGAGATTAGGAATTTGGGAACTTAAATATTCTCAAGCATTGAGAAAGTTGAAGGGCAAGTGCATGATTTGATGAAAAGGGTGAACCAACTAGAAACCCAATATTCTGAAAATGAACCATCCCTAGTTGAGTGTGAACTTTTGGTAGATGAATCTAAAAGGGATAGGGAATTGTTTGTCGAAAGTGAAGAAGTCGAGGAAATGGTAATTATAGCTAATTTACCATATTACTTATTTTCACCCCTAGCTCCACCTATAGAACAATTTCCATAATTTTGGACACTTTAGGAAACCAACTGAAAATGTTAAGCTTCCATACCACCTATTCCCTCTAAGGTTGACTCCTCCTCTACTATATCTTCCTCTTGGAACATTCTTATCCCCTGCTCTTCATTTTTTATTGTCTAAGGCGATGGGGTACAAACCTGCACCCTATGGATAACATTAGGGTCATGTTATCGACCATAAATATATGAAGTTTCTCTGGAAGCAACCCGATCCTTGAAAAAATTAGATTAGTTTATCATTTTTGGTGTGTTTTTCTATTCGTAGCTTCTTTTTTTTGGAACACTATTACACATGGTGTGCATGTTTATTATGTAGGAAGCACGTGGTCCTTGGAGGAAGGTGAGTAGATGGAGAGTCCAACTCATGGACCATGTATATGTACATGGTTCGTGATGCTCAAAATGGTGGAAAAGGAGGAGACCCAAACCCCAAATTCATGGGGTACGTGGACGTGTTCGACCCATGAAGCTCACATACTTTCCTAAACCACCCATTCACCATTTATTCCCCACCACCACCCTACCACCACCAAAATACCACCCAAACCCCACCTACCCTCAAAACCCTTGAGACACACACATCGAGACCTAAGAGGTAACTCTCCATTGTGATTCAATTCTTCATTAGATTTGTGGTTCATGATGGTGGCTAGATTAATCTTTCTTGATTAGAGGTTATGGGTAGTCTATTGAGGGTGATGTTAGTTTTTTTCTTTACATTTCATGATTGTGCCATCAAGTGTAGATTTTAGTGTTCCTTTTTCATTATAAGTGTTTTCCTATTTATTTCCCTTGACTTGTATTCTTTGATTTTGTATGTGCATTGAGGATAAATCAATCTTTAAGTGTGGGGAGTCTAGGGAATTGGATAGCAGTTATGATTTTAGTTGTTTTTATGTAGCTAATAGCTATTCCAAGAGCATTTTGAAAATTTTTTAAAATTAAAAAAAATTTAAAACCCAAACAAGTCAAAAACCCAAAAGGGAGACTTGGGTAACATTGGGAAAAGCATGGATAGGTCAAAAAATCTAAGTAAAAGTGAGAGGCTTGGCCCGGCTAGAATTACGAGTCTAGGCAAAAGTGAGAGGCTTGTCCCGGCTAGAATTACGAATCTAGGTAAAAGTGAGAGGCCTTGTGGAAAAAGGTGAGAAGTGAGTAACCTTTGTGCGTTAAAGCTAGGCTGAAAACCCGAAAGGGCTCCTAGGAAAAATGAGAGAAATTGAGAGAAAACAAAAAAACAAGGTTGAATCCATGCTTCCGCGGTGTATTATTTTTTGAGATGACTCTTTGATTGCTTTAGGATTATTTTGGGAAAATTAAGCTAGCTTGACAATTATCTTTTTGGCCTACCTTTTTCCCCATTTTATTTCGGGTGGATAGGTTACTTTAGGATCTTCGGGGAGTGTGAGATTTTTGAGGATTTTCACTTCTTTGGGAGCACTATGGTAGCTTGGATTGAGTTGAATGCCTCTGTTAACTTATGCTTACACACTACATTTCACTTTATTCTTTTTCCTATCTTAGATTTACTTGAGGTTGAGTAAAGGTTTAAGTGTGGGAAGTCTGATCTGCTTCAGTTTGCATGAGTTAAGCATTGCATTTGGCCCACTTTTTAGCTAGTTTTAGTTGGTGAATTGTTAGTATTAGTGGAGTTTACGTGACAAGGGGCTTAGATGGCCTTGTTTGGTTTTCTTGTCTAAATTCCTTGTTTTGTATACTTAATTGGTACTAATGGATATCTTGTATCCTCAGACTCATTAATCTTCCTTGTTATCATCTTTAGTAGGTTGCCCATGGGTACTTTTTAGGTACATTCTATGTGAAGGCTGTTCACAGGGGTGGTAGAAGATTGAAGGTTGTTCGCAAGGACGGTAAAGAGGCAAAGGTCATTCGCATTTGAATGGTAGTAGATGAAGGCCAGGAACATCAATGAGTGGTAGAATGAGATTGAAGTCTGGATAGTTGCATTTGTGGTGGAAGCCTGGGATATTATAGCACGGGGGAGAAAGGGACCTACAACGATGGTCAAACCTTGTTGTACTCCCCTAATTACGATGGCAATGCCGATAGAGGGTTGCGAGCGCACCCACTGTGATAGGGATGTGAGAGTGTATGCCATCAGCCACACTATGTGTTGTGAAAACACTGATAGGTCTTTCATAAGTCTTTATGTGAATGAAACGAGGATTGAAACATTAGAACTACCATTTTTCTAAATGATTCCCTAGTACCTAGTATAAATAGTTTATTTGTTTGTTAATTTCATGCTTTGTAGTAATTAGTTGAAAATACTAAACCCCCCCTCCCTAATTACATGTTTATATTAGTAGTTGTTCCTTTAACTCATGTGGATTGATGGCACACACGAGGTTGTGTTTCTAACTAGTACTTGAGCCCTAGCATCCTTGTGGACAAACCCAGGACTTGTCGCTCACTACCCCTTGGTAGCTTAGAAGTGAGAACGGGTGAAAAATTATAAATCTGTACATTTGATCCATAAGCCCTACACCCGGGTTAATTATCTACCATTAATGACCTAGGATGGAGGTGGGCCATAGGTCGTGCCATAGCCTCGCGTTGGTCTCCTTGTTGCGGGGCATCTCCTTTGGCACGATCGTTGGTGTATTGGCCGGCTGAACTAGTTTCCTTTGCAACGAGAAAACCATTAGTCCAATTTAAGAGTTTTAGTAGTCGATTTTTTATTGCTGAAGAAGAAGAATCCAATGTAACCATCCTTAAAGGCTAATTATTCTTGTACGGTAGCACAAATCATCGGACCACGATTCCCCATTTATTCATTGGCCGCTATGAACTCCATTGCCGCCTATCTTTGGCATCAATATCCTTCTACCATGCATTGATAATCGTGGCCTTTGTCTACTACCATTATAATGTGAATAGCCGTTGTCTCTACTATAGTCCTTGTGAATGGCCTTCAATATTTTGTACCGCCCTTACAAATGGCCTTCACATAGAATGTAAACAAAAAGTACCCACGGGCGACCTACTAAAGATGATCACAATGAAAATAAAGGAGCCCATGGATACAAGATGTCCATTAGTAACAATTAAATCTACAAAACTTGGGATTTAGACAAGAAAACCAAACATGGCCGTCAAAACCCCTTGTCACATAAACTCAACTAATACTAGCAATCCACCAAGTAAAAGTAACTTAAATGTATGCCAAATGCATTGGTTTATGCACGTAAAATGAATCCGATCAGACTCCTCATACTTAACCCTTTACTCGTCCTCGAGTAAAGAGAAAACAAGATAAAGAATCAAGCAAAATATAGTGTGTGAGCATAAGTTAACCGAGGCATTTAACTAATTCAAAGACTACCTTGTTTCCCCCAAGAAAGTAAGAATCTCACAACTCTCAGACTCCCCGAAAAACATAAGTAATCAAACACCAAAAAGTAAAGTGTGGTAATAGGTAAGTCAAAAAGATAAATGTCATTCTAGCTTACTTTTCCCGAAATGATCCCAAAAGCAATCAAAGAGTAGTCGTAAAAAAAATTCATCGAGGAAGCATGCATTCAACCTAGTTGTTTTTATTTTCTCTCAATTTCACTCATTAATCCTAGGAGCTCGTTCGGGTTTTTATCCTAGCTTTAACACACAAAGGGTACTCACTTCTCACCTTTTCCACACAACCTCTCATTTTTGCATAGGTTCGTAAGCCTAGCCGGGCCTAGCCTCTTATTTTTACCTAGGCTTTTCGATCTATCCGGGTTATTCATCATGTTACCCAAGTTGCCCTTTCAGGTTTTCGACTTGTCCAGGTTTTTGTAATTTTTTTTTCACTTTTTAAAGTTTTTCCAATTTTTTTTGTTTGGCACAAAATTACCCTGAAAGTGGGCTTCATACTACAAAAGATAGTCAAAAAACATACACCACCAAAACCATCCCAAAACATCCCAAAATCCTACAAAAGGTGCCCTCACACGAAAAACAACAAAGAGTTTAATGAGGGATGTGAACAAAAACATTAAAAAGATAGTCATCAAGAAATCCAAAACAGTAGAACACAGGTTGAAAGAGATACTAGAAAAAGGGGGTACCATAGTAGAAGACATTCCAACCCATCCCCACACTTAGTTCGTGAATTATTTCTAATGCAAGTAACTAAGTGAAAGAGAGGTTGTAGCCATATAAAAGATTATTCCTTCCTGTGACGTCTGGCTCATTACCCCTGCCCGTGCGGAAGAACAATTTTATGCTCCCTTATGCCTGCACTCCTCAACCTGCCACTAATGTCCATGATCCCATCACGGAGTGCACCCATGTTGTCCATCAGATAATGCAGCTTGTCATTCACTCTATCAAATATGTCAATCGTGTCCTAGTGGTGGCCAAATCATGTCTAACCCAAAAGATTGACTGCTCCAATGATAGGGCCTCTCCAACTGGTACTCTGGCCATGGTTTGGACCACATAGGATAATAAGCAGCAGACTCAAAACCCAGTGACCTGTGCTCACAGAAGGGGCTATAATGAAAATGCTGCCATGAGTGAGCTCTCTGATGAGAATACCCTGAAACACTGTGTCAGTGAGGCTCGATAGAAGGAGCGGAACTCTAGCTTTCTTGCCTACTATGCTCTGAGAAATCCTAGTAATTGGAGGAGATGTTGTGTCTATGGGCACTTATAGTGCCATGCCTTATAGAGTGGAAGGACTCATCGTATAGGTCGATAGTCCCCAGAAAATGGGGTAGCACTCCTAATTCATGCTGGGATGGTGGTGGTGGTGCTATAGGGTTCCCCATAGGTGGTGGCACAACATGAGACAAACTTGGCTGCTCAATAGTGATCCCAAGGGGAATCTGCTGATCTGGCTACTCTGGAACCTAATCCTATTGCTCGTACTCCTCAAGATCCTCGTCTCCCGAATCATGCTCTCCTAAAACTGACCCCAAACCGACCCCAAACCTTTTTCAGGCTCAATGATAAGATATGTCAGTCTAAAGGACTTTCCCAACTTGGTCTCCTCATTATGGGAAGACTCATGAATTCCTACCCCCCTATATAGCCAGAAAATATAACCATGCTCTCTCTTTATCAATTTAGCCTCGGCCATAACTGATAAGGTGAGCATAAAAGTTTCACCTAGGTTCTCTCTCAAGCCGTCACTCTCTAGGAGGGAAAAGTGTCGAACTAGAAATGTAACCATTCCCCCCATCGATATTTTGCCAGTATGGGCAGCTAAGAAAGTCAGGTTCATAACCCCAGCAACAAACTAGAAATCTAACCATTCCCCCATCGATATTTTGGGACAAGTCTTCCTTGTGCACAAAGACCACAGAAGAACCGTACAATCCTCATCAGAAGAGGAAGTGGCCTTCCCATGGTAGCTAACTATCACGCTCAAAAGTCTAGCCACATATCTGAGTGTCGGGTGCACTATGTCAATGATCTTGCTATTCATACTCTTATTCTGCTTGGTGATGGAACTCCGAAAGATGGGCAGATTACATGTGTTTGGCTCCATGAACCATGATACATTCTTTTGCTCCTTCCATTTGAAAATTTTCCCCAACTCCTTGTAGGTCAAGGTGTGGGGTTCATCTCCCAAATGGAAACTAATACACTACCTTCCATGTTCATCTCGAAACTTCTCATTGGTGGCCAAGAACTCCAGTGTATACCTAGTGTAGGTGGGGGCAGATAGGGTAGTAAACTCCTTCATACATATACTTCCTAACAGCCTTCAGACATGTTTGTAGAGTTTGAGATCCTTGAGGGTTCTCTCGTCTACAAAATTTATCTCTAAAATGGGGTGGTTTATAAATCACCCCCACCTTTCTTTGTGGACCCTAGTCAGAGTAGTCAAAACCATAAAGGGTTACCTACTAGACTCACCCCTTTCTCTAGGCACACGAGGCCTACTCTCCACAAATTATAATAACCAACCAGAGATAAAATATTGCAAAAAAAATCTTTATCCCATTATTTCCAACACAGAATAATATCTCCAAAATAAATCTATCAACCACTATTTTCAAAACTTAATAGACATGCATGGATAATACCGCAGCAAAAAAACCAGTCTGATTCTCCAAAAATAAATTTAGGTTCGGCCAAAATTACCTTGAGTGGAAAGTTTTGTGGGGTCTCAGCTCAAGGCGTATGTACCACTTCTCCTAGGGTGATTCCAAGCAACTCCGATATGCCCAATAAGGATCGAATGTTCAGCCCTCCAGATAAAATGCAAATTTTGGCGTAATATTCCACTAATAAACTGCTCGGTTTTATGGGTTTTCTGGGTTAAAAGCTTAGTGGGTTGGATAGAACATAGAAAAATGAAGAATTTGGTATACAGTGTGGAAACATTATATGAAAAATGAGAGAGTTACAGTTGATTTTGTGAGAGATGGTCAGTTAGAGGGTTCTAGGCGAGAGAGAAAATGAGGAGAGTAGAAGGCTAGTGTGGAAAAGGGGTATGGTTTTAAGGGTTTAATTAGAAGTTAGGATAGGCTAGGATTGGGGAAAGTAGATGGTAACATGGATCCCGGAGTGCATCCCGCTCTAGCATTTGGCATTCGTGTTAGGCACGTGCCAGTCTGCGCCGCCCACAAATTAGTTCTATGTTGGTTCGTTCCAGCTTCATGCTATGTGATGATGTAGAGACCACATCAGCTCTGTGCTTGTTGACTTAGATGCATAAAAAGGGTTGCAGTAAACACTTGGGCGTGAAGCATAGTCTTGCTCCAAGTACTTGGGCACAAGGCATAGCCTCGCGCCAAATGCCTTGGCGCGGACCACCAACCCACCTTTCTCCAATGACTTTTGTTTTGAACTTGCATCCAAAAATATTAAAAACCTAAGTAGTACTGTTCAACACAACTTATAGATGACTAAAATTTTCCAAATATTTTCCACCAAAAATCAAACTTATCCCCAAAAATCTTTTAAAAATTTAAAGAAAAATACTTCTTAAAATAAAATGTATCTTTATTATCGTCTTCACGGCTTATTATTTTCCTTAATCACTTGAAACTAAAAAGAGTGGCTTGGTGGGTCACCGGAATCACCATCTTTGACACCACCAATGACCACATCACGATGGGTGGGCCACCACATCATCCTAGGTTTACCTTTTACCTTTGAAGCGATGAACCAAGTAAACCTGTTCTTCTCAAGTGTGGATGTATTCTTGTTGAGTTTGGGGGTTGGAAGAGGCTTGGGAGCTTTTAGTTCTTTGGCCTGCTTCTTTCCCCGCCGCACATTAAACATTAGATACCGTGGGGAAGTATCTTCACCAAAATTAGAAAAAGCATGCTCAACAAGAATATTATCACAAGATATATTATTCACACAGGATAGAAAATACAAAGTCTCTATGCTAGGAAATATCTCTTTTTGGGAATTTTCAAAATTTTCTTTTTCAAAAATCATGCAAAGAGAACAAAAATGGATAAACGCAATACTAGCTACCCTACTAATATGTTATGCCTAAGTTGATACCTAGACTGATAGTATACCCATCATTGGCGCCAAAATTCTAACCTGTCTCCCCCTGGGGTCATTGAAAACTGTAGCATAGAAGTTAACCCGGTTTGAGGCAGTGAGGGTCAGAACATAGAAATTTATAGGTTTGCACCTTGTTCTTACTGCTATGCTACCTATAGGGTAGTTAGCGGTAAGCCCTAGGATTGTCCACGGAGATTTTAGGTCTAATGTATCAACTCAAAACACAACCTCTTATAAGTCATCAATCCATATGAGTGAAAGGAATACCAAGTAAAGCAAACATGCAAATGGGGGTGGGGGGTCTTTCAAGCTATAAACTACAAAACATGGAAATTAAAAAACATAATTACAATATTATCTAAGCACTTGGGGAAATCATTGAGAAACTTGGTCAATCTAATGCTTCAATCCTCAATTTAATCACATAGAGATCTAAACAAACCTACTAGAGTGTCCATAACACATGGTGTGACTGATGACATACATTTCCCCATCCCTGTTACAGTGAGTGCTCTTGCAAACCTACATCGACACCGCCATCATAATTAGGAGAGTACAACAAGGTCCAACAATTTTAGATGGTCAGATTCTCTCCCGTGCAATTACATCCCGAGCTTCCACTAAGAATGCGCTACTCCTCTCGAGTCATATCAATTAGCCCAAGGATCGTAAGCACCTTTTCTATGATACTAGGGTTTCTTGTAACCCTATCTTTCTACTATTTCATTATCTCTCCCTAGATCTTCTTGGAAAACTTTACGAATTCAACAAAGACTGGTTCGATGGTAAGTGGATTAGAATGACCTCGAACTCCCGTGCACACACTCACGCAGACGCATTCTCCTGCACCCATTCAAATAACCAGGTTTTTCTTCCCAAGGGGGCATCAATATTTGCGCCTGGCATGAATATAGCCCAAAGTGTGTGCTATATATGTGGTGTAATATTCATGCATTCAAACTCAAAATTAAGTCACAATAATATTATGAACACAAAATTAGGATGAACTAGAGAATCTCAAAAAACATATAGACTACCAAGTCACTACAATTTATCCCCAATATATGGAAACTACTCCCTTGACATGGAATTTAAATAAATATTTAAATTCCACATCTTAGGATCAAAGAAAAATAAAAAGAAGAAAAAGATAAAGTTTCTCCTAAGGAGAGAGTCTAAAAACTATTCTTTAAAATGAAGTATGAGATATGAAAACCTAGTAGAAAAAGGTTCTAATTATATTAGTAGGAGATTGAGCCTAAAAATAGGCCCAAAAAGGCCATAATAGGGTAAACCCTAGCTCTGCCACCGAACAAATGCGGGACGTCACGGATGATGCAGCTCGTGGCATGTACTTGGCGCGGGACACGCGAACTGGCATGGACCATGTTATTTCATAGGCGTGGGGAGCCAGTTCTTGGGCACGTCATGGATCTTCATCTTTTGCGGGGAGCAAGGCTTTGCACGGGTCGCATCTGACACCTGGCGCAGGCTGCGTCTTATGCTACGGGCGTTGTTTGAGCACTGAGACTTGAAGTCCTAATTTGCGCCCGTGGCCATTGGCTCAGGTTATGGTTAGCTAGGGTGATCACTCAGAAACTTTGGCATGGTCCGTGTGATTACCCACACCCCGCGTGTTGGTCTTGGCATAATAGACTTTGAACGCTCGAGATGCTTAAAACAGGATGTCCCATGCAAATACTTTGTACTCGCGGCCCATGGCCTCTGGCGTGGGTCACACCATAGCCTCAATCTTGTATACTTGGCATGGGGTATCTTCTTTAGCATAGGCCATTGGTGCCAAACCATGCACAGGCCACGCCAACCCGTTGGTGTGTTGGCCAACTGAACTAGTTTTCTTCACTACAGGAGAACCTTTAGTCTGATTTGAAAGTTTTAATAGTCAATTTTGTAGTTATCAAGAAGATGAATCCAATGAAACCAAAATTGAAGGCTTATTATTATTGGACCTTTCTCATACTTAAGCACAACTTATCATACCACAATTTCCCGTTTCTTCGTTGGCCACTATAAACTCCATTGATGCCTATCATTGGCTTCAATCTCATTCTACCATGAATTGATGATTGTGGCCTTTGTCTACTACAATCCTAATATGCATGCCCTTCATCTGTACTACCGTTCTTGTGAACAGCCTTCAATATCTTCTACCACCCTTACAAACAGACTTCACATAGAATGTAAACAAAAAGTCCCCAAGGGTGACCTACTAAAGATGATCACAAGGAATATCAAGGAGCTCATGGATACAAGATGTCCATTAGTACCAATTAAGTCTACAAAATTCAAAATTTAGAGAAGAAAATCAAACATGGTTGTATAAACCCCTAGTCAAGTAAACTCAACTAATACTAGCAATTCGCCAAGGAAAAGTAACTAAAAAGTATGTCAAATGCATCGGTTAACATACGCGAACTGAAGCAGATCAGCAATTATGGAGTAAACATCGTATATTGATGGGAGGAGGACCTTGGCATTCCATATGGATGACAAGGAGTACTCAATGACCCATAGGGAAGTCGCTCAAGCATTTGGGTGTAGGTATGGAAATGAGGTTTCAAACAATCACCAACAAGGGCTTCTGTTCTCGTTGAGCAGATTTTGGTCAAACTTCGCAGGTGTGGATAGGAACCCTTTGGGAAACATTATCCCAATAGTCCACCCAGCTTTAAAGTACGTGCACCATCTTCTATATATGAGATTTCTTTGCCACGAGGAGATTTCTCAAAGCCCCAACCGAAGCATGCAAACCCTTTGGGCAATGACTCCGGAAGGAAATTTCTACCCCAAATTGGTGGAGACTTTCTTTGAAGAGTGCATAGTCATGAGGAAAAATAAAGGCAACAAGATACCTATAGGAGGTATTGTCGGGCTTTTGGCGCAATACTTAGGACATTCATCACCCTCTCACTTTGATGTGAAAAACTTAGGTCGTTCAGGGATAAGGTACACCATGGATAAGTTGGAAAGGGCCTCAATGATTGCTACCACTACCTCTAAGGATCACTTCATTTGTTTATACGGTAGTGCCATGGTTTGTAACTGTATGGTACTTCAGAAACCCGAGTGCACGGCCATCAACCACGGAACTGCCTTGGAAGACCACTTCCTAGCTCCGAGTTTGAGGTTCGAGAAAGCCTTCTAAAACACCCCATCGGCCACGTACATGGACATTAATAAGGAAGATGGTGAGATCCCACCTAGAGTGCAACCTACCTGAGCTAACCTACCAGTGGATTTCTTCGACCGATTTCACACTTTTAGGGAACAACTCATGAGTTCAACCAGTGCAAGAGGTTGGTCACACAGTAGGAGGGATGAGTTTTCAAATGGAGGAATTTTGTTCTAGGCTTGACACTACAAATGACACCATGAGAGCTTGAGGAGTTAGGTTAGATTCTATTGAGCGGGAAGTGAATGAGGAGTTTGCCATTGTTGATGGGAGAGCCGATGTGCAAGAAGGAGCTAGAGTAATTGATTGAGAGAATTTATACTTGAAAGCCTAAAGGCTTTAGTGACCTATTTCCATTTGAGAGGAAAGAATTTAGGCAAGAAGAAAGGAGAAGAAGGCGCGAAGTGAGACGTATGAGAGTGGGTCCTTCGAAGTCCCAAGAGTAAGTGCTTACTATCAACCCAGCTCCACTTTTGATTTCTAATTTTTATGATGCATTGGGGACAATGAAAGGTTTAAATGTTGGGGAGGGAGTACATAGGAACTTAGGAGTTCCAATAAGATTCCTTTGTGTTTTGGTGTTATTTTTTTCACAATAGTATGAAGCCCACCTTTGGGGCATTTTGTGCTAAACAAAAAAATTGAAAATTTTGAAAACAATTTAAAATCTATATATATATATACCCGTCTAAGTCGAAAACTCGAAATGACTTAGGCAACAATGGAAAAGGCCTGTATAGGTTGAAAACCCTATGTAAAAGTGAGTCCATAGTGCAAAACAAAGTGAGAAGTGAGCTCAAAAAGAATAATTGTGGGATGCTGGGATGAAAACCTGAAAGGGCTTCTGGACAAAATAAGAGAAATTGAAAAATCCTATCGTTCTTTTTTATTGTCTTTTGGATGTTCTTTTAGTTGACTAACTTAGATTCACACACTCATTTTTGTGAAATTCACCTTTTAGTTGGTATGATTGGTTGGATAGGTTATCTTAGTTTCTTTGGGGAGTGAGAATTGTGAGATTCTTACATCTTTGGGAGAACTAGGGTAGTCTAGGAAAAAATATTAGATGTCTTGAGAAATTCTTTGCATGCTATCTTCTGCTTGGATCTTTTCTCGTTCTTGTTTACTCGAGGACGAGTAAATGTTTAAGTGTAAGGAAATTGATGTGCACCTAAAAGCATGTGTTTTCGAAGGCATTTAGCACATTTATTAGTGGCTTTTGTATGGTTGATTGCTAGGTTTAGTTGTAATTACATCGTAAGGGGATTAGATAGCCTTTGTTGATTCTTTTTGTCTAAATCCTTCATTTTGTAGATATATTTAGACCTAATGGATTCTGTGTCCTTACGAGAATCTAGATCCTATATTAAGAGCTTCATTGTAGATCGCTCGTAAGAACTTCGAAGTAGAAGGTCATTCGTAAGAATGGTAATAGATATTTTAAGGCCATTTGCAAGGATGGTAGCAGACTAAAGGCCACGCGCTTAATCGTTGTAGTAGATGGAAATGCACAGAAGAGAAAGGAGTCGAATTTCGGATGACTTAGAAGACTGGCATGGTTGTACTCTTTTGCATGGCCCGTTCCAACCAAATGGTGAATATTCTAAGTACCTCTGCGGGCTGTGTCCATTTGCATGGACTTTTCCATTCAACATTATCATTCGGCTAAGTACCAGTGCGGGCTATGTCATTTTGAATGGCACGTGCACATCGAAGATTAAGTATTGAAGACCCATCCCACACCCCGCGAGGTATTGCATGGTCGTACCATCAAAAAGAAAAGATCTCAACTCCAATTCACAGCCCAAAAGGAATTGCGCTAGCCACACCTCAAACGGCCAAAAAACCTTCTAGGCGGTGGCTTGTAAGGATTTGCACGGCTGCAACGCTCAGCTGGCCAAAAGAACCTGCCCAATCGGTGGCCCATGTGTTTTTCCACAGGCCGTTCCAACGCAACAGACTAGGGATTCTCTAGTTTTTGGCCTCCTTAAGGCCAATTTCCTAGCTAATATATAAAGAGCCTATGTTTACTAGGTTTAGTAGTTAGAGAGATAAGATTCATTAGTAGTAGTTTCTATTCTCCTAGTTTCCAAGAGTAGTGATGTGTCCATTTTATGTGCATATTTTAGGACTTTTTGGGGTCACTTTTGTGCTCTTTTATTATCAAGAGCTTGTGTTTTACCTTGAAGTTCTCCTAGGAGAGGTAAGACCAAATTTACATTCTTTTACCTTTTGTAAGTGAATTTTGTGTGACAAGAAAAGAACATTGAGACATGAAACCGGAGGCCATTGAAGATCATCTTTTGAAGACTTTGAATATTTGAAGACTAGCTTTGAAGATTTGAAAACTTAAAGAATTAAAGAGTTGAAAGAGTGCATAATGGATTCAAGAATATAGAAAGAAGAAGAAAAATATGTTTTGTTCTGGGTGCCCGTCGTGAGTCGCAATGGACCTTGTCGCAACTCACAACGAACGGGTGGCCAAAACACTTTTTCCTTTTTCTTGTACCGTAAATAGCATTCTATCCTTTCTCTTTCCCAACTTCTTCTATTCCCTGATTCAGTACTATTCTAACCCTAGTTTTTCACCATTTTCATCTTTTCTTTAGCTTGATTTATGTTTGAATTGTTGTTGGTAATTAGTATGGGTTTTAGTAGCTAAATCTAGTTCTTGGGAGCAATTGACTAAGGCTTCCAAGCCCATGTACTAAGATCAAGTTGTTCAAAGATGTTTCCCCAATAATGATGTGCATTCAATTCTTGCATTCTGTCATTCTTATGCATGTGGAAATCATTTTGGAGCAAAGTGATGAGACTTCAAATGCATGTATTTTCCGAAGCATTTACCATCTCTTCTGTCATATTTTTGTCGTAATATTTCTATATTTAGGTAGGTTTACATTGTGAGGTTTCGATACCCATTTTTGGTTTTCATATCTAAATCCTTCATTTTGTAACCTATGTTTAGTCTAATGGATTTTTGGTTCTTACGAGCATTTAGATTCCATTTTGTGAGCTTAATTTTTAGATTTCTTGTGATCTCTTTAGAGTTTTTAGTGAAGGCCACGAGTCAAAACATGGTAGAAGATAGAAGGGCCGATAAAAGAAGACAAGGAAGCGGGTCAATTGTGACCCAGAAGTGTGGACAAAGTTCTTAGAATGACCGGAGAAGAACCATCCTTCAAGGGTTGTACCATTGGATTTGTCTTCTCAAGCACTAAAAAATGGCCTACAAGAACTCCAAAATCGGGGTAACGGTTTACCCAAAATGATGCAAAGACCGGCCGGTCGGCCGACCGGGTGAAGAAAACTGTAGCACGTGGGTTACGCCCTTAACTGTGTGCCAACATGAGAGAATCAAACCGTGGTGCACGTTCTCAGTTTAGAAATGCATGCTCAACATCTGATCCTGTGTGCCCGTGTGAGAAACACCCTCACATCAGCAGCCCATCACCCTTGCATCAGCCTCGCGCACTCACGACATCGACATAGCCTCGCCCGCCCCACATTTCTGATGGGTGCCCCACATGATCTACTGCTTTTTTACCTTCTTTTTTACCAAATTGGGCTATAAATATCCCCTTTTCTTCCCCATTTTTCCAAGCCCAACTTGGGGCTCCCAAAACCCTAGTTTTTCACCCTTTCTTCCTATTTTCTTCATCTTTCTTTGTAGATTTTTGTTCTATGTTAGGGGTTTTGATTATCTTGCTTAGTTTTATACTTGGGCCCAATTGATTAAGGCCTCCAAGCCAGTGTCTTGTGAATCCTATCTATCTATTTAGTGTTTTAGCTATTGTGCATTTATTGAGCTTTAAATGTGAATTGTTAATGGCATTAATGTTGTTAGAAGTTTGAGTTTATGAATTGCTTGTATGAATTGGTTTAATGCTTAGACACTGTGTAGTGTTTAAAAGTGTTACCAAGCTTGTTGATTCTTCGTGCTTGATGACATTAATAGGATACTTTTACTTGTTTATTGTCTAAAGGAGTCATTAGTGAGGTTTGACAAGAGATGTCGAATTTACTCTTGCAAAGTACTATCTAAGAAGGATAGAATATTTATCTTCACAACAAGTACTTAAAGTAAGGAATAGGTTTTGGATTCAAAGATAGATAAGAGGTTTGGAAGTGAAAATCAATTGCCCCCAAGGCTTTGTCTTTTGTAGTTTAAATCCTTTTTCTTAGTTTGTTGCATGATTAGCATAGTTACTTGACTTTGCTAGTTAGATTGTCTTTAAAATCATAACTTAGGACCAAAACCAACCAACCCTCGCACCACCCCCCTCCCTTTTACTTACTTTCATATATCTTTGTATATATATATATCTACTTGTAGCCTAATATCTACCTTATATGTTTAAACCCTTGCAAAGATCCCTCTTCTCTGTGGAATACCCCGACTTACCAGTATCCACTTTGTTGTAGATAGGAAGCATTTAGGGTATAAATTTAACTTTGAGAGGTACGACTATGACCTCCCTAAATTTTGGCACCGCTGCCAGGGAAGAGGCATTTATTTTTAAGTGTTTGGGCATATTTGGTTGCATATGAGCTAGTTTTTTTTATTCTCCACTTCTTGTGGTTGTTTTTGTTCGGAGTAGGTATTGCTTAAGTTCTTGGTGAATTTGTATCGAGAATCCTTGCAATATGATTCCAGACTTATGAAAAATTTAAAAATGGTAAAAAAAATGGAATATCTCACCTTGAGGGAGTTCATGATGAGAACAAAGGCTCCATAATAAAGGTTTTGTAGGATGTGTCATTCAGACCATCCTACCGAGTCTTGCTATTTGTTGAGAGAAGAGCACTATGAGGAGGAAAGAACCCTTAGTTTCCAAAATGAATGGTATTATGAAGAGTACTACCAAGAGGTTGGAGATGTTGGTTTTCAAGGGCAAGAAGCCCAAGAATGGTATCATTACCACAATTCTTACAATCCAGAGAGGAGTGGTAATCCAGATTGGTGGTATGAGAATGAGCCAAAAAACCAAAAATACAAGCAAAATAGTTGGCCTTCACCACCTTATACCATACCCCAAAACCAATCCCAACAAGAAGGTTCACGGTTGATACGTGGGGAAATCAATAATACAATAGCAAACTTGAACAACTTGGCCAAGACTAGTGAGGAACTGGACACTCTGATCTCCTCTAGTCTTGAGCCTATTGAGGGGCATGTGAGTAATATATTGGAAATGGTGGCCCAGATGAAAGCTCGTAATTCTAAAGATACACCTTTCCAAGTCAAACTCAAAGATTTGGTGGGTGAGGTCACCATGAGAAATGAGTTCGAGTTCGAAGGGGATGAGGAGTCGGTTGTTGAAGACAACAAAGTGGAGAAAGAGGTGATTGTGCTACATTTATTATTCTTTACATCATCACCCCTGCCCCCACCTAGTGAACTGCCTCCACCATTTTTGAAAGTTTTGAAGGAGATAAGAGAGGAGCCAAAAGACTACCCCAAGCCTCCTAACCACCCAACTCCTTTTAAATCATCTACACCTCCGCAAGACTTTCTACTTGAAATTTTTGTACCCCTACCTCTCTATTTTCAGATACTCATGGTGAAGAAGTTCAAACCTTTACCATATGGATAACATTAGGGTTGTGCCAACGACCTTAAAAATACGGAGCTTCTCGAGAGGCAACCCGAGCTTTTGAGTTAGGTTAGTGTTTTTATTTTCTTGAAAAACAAAATCCCCAACCATGTACTCAAGATCTTACCAAAAACCACAAAGATACCACCACAATCCACCACCAAAACCCACTACCAAAACCACCATCTAGGAGTACTACTAGTTGTCTTTTGTGAGTGTTTATCAGGATTCGCATAATTGTGGCTTTGTAGTGGATGGACCAAAGTTGCATATTGGGTGGAGTTCGAGAACATGGAGGAGAGAACATTCATTGAGAAATGAGCATTTCCATCACCGGGAAGGACATTCAAGGTCCTAGTTGTGAGTATTTTTTCTTTCTCCCTTATTTCTTTATCTTGTCCTTTACATTGAGGACAATGTGTGTTTCAAGTGTGGAGAGGTAAAGAGAAATATATCTCATTTTATCGTATTGTAGTGTGCATATGCTCCACTTTTATTTGTTTTGTTTGAAAAAAAAATGAAAAAAGAAAAAGAAAAACTTCCCGCTAAGTTGAAAATTCGAGAGGTCAACTTAGGCAAAAATGGGAGGTCCGGGTAGGTCAAAAACCCAAAAGGGCTAACTATCCAGAAATGAGAGGCCAAATGGTGTGGAAAAATGTGAGAGTGAGCATTGAAAAAGAAAAATGTGTGAAGCTAGGATGAAAACCCGAGAGGGCTTCTAGGAAAAATGAGAGAAATTGAAAAAAAAAATTATGCTTCTCTTGATTTGTCTATTGGGTAGCTTTTTGGGTAAATTAAGTTAGCTTGGCATTATATGTATACCTCACCTTTGATTTGTATGATGGTTGTTTAGATTATCTTAAACTTTGGGATGTGAGAGTGTGAGAGATTCTTATGTCTTGGGGGTTAGAGTAGTCTAGAAATATAATGTTGAGTATTTTGGGGAAAATTTTGCATGCTAGTTTACGCTTTGATCTTTGCTTTTTCTTGTTTACTCGAGGATGAGTAAAAGTTTAAGTGTGGGGAGATTTGATGAGACGTCAAATGCTTGTATTTTCCAAAGAATTTACCATCTCTTTTGTCTTTTTTTGTAAGATTACTAGATTTAGGTAGGTTTACATTGTATGGGGTTTAAATGACCATTTTTTATTTTCATATCTAAATCCTTCATTTTGTAACCTGCGTTTAGTCTAATGGATTTTTTGTTCTTACGAGCATCTATATTCCATTTTGTGAGCTTAATTTGTAGATTTCTCGTGAGCACTTTAGAGTGGTTTAGCAAAGGCCATGAGTCAAAACGTGGTAGAAGATACAAGGGTCAAAGAAGGAAGACAAAGAAGCGGATGAATTGAGACCCAGAAGAGTTGACAAAGTTCTAAGAATGATCAGAGAAGAACCATCCATTAAGGGTGGTACCATTGGATTCATCTTCTTGAGCACTATAAAATCGACTACAAGAAATCCAAAATTAGAGCAACGATTCACGCAAAATGACATAAAGATTGGCCAGCCAACCGGTGGGGCGAAGAACATCGTAGCACGTAGGCTGCACCCATAACCGCACACCTGCGCAAGAGAACTAAACCGTGGTGTACCTCTTTGGTCCAGAAATGTGTGCCCCACACTTAATCCCGCATGCCCACGTTTGAAGCACATTTGCCCCAGTAGCCCAGCACCCTCGCATCAGCCTCGCGCGCTCGCTCCACAAGCCTAGATGCGCGTACCTCATGCTTCTGGCGTGTGCCCCTTAAGGTTTTCTGCATTTTGACCTTCCTTTTGACCAACTTGGTCTATAAATAGCCTATTTTTCTTCCCCATTTTCCAAAGCCCCACTTGGGACTCCTAAAACCCTAGTTTTTCACCCTTTCTTCCTATTTTTTCTTCTTTCTTTGTAGATTTTTGTTCTATATTGTGGGTTTTGATTATCTCGCTTAGTTTTATACTTAGGAGCAATTGATTAAGGCTTCTAAGCAAATGTGTTGAGAATCCTATCTATCTATTTAGTGTTTTTTCTGTTGTGCATTTATTGAGCTTTGAATGTGAATTGTTAATGGCATTAAGGTTGTTAGAATTTTGAGTATATGAATTGCTTGTATGATTTCTTGTTAGGGTTGGGAAAAAGTAGCTAAGTTTTCCCTCTTTTTATTTGGAATACAAGAGCATGAATTATAATTTCTAATGGTATTGGTGTGTTGATAATTGCTAGATGAATGTGATAATGTTGAACTCATTGTTATGTTTGTTTTAGGTAGAAAATGAGAGAAGTCTATGAACATTGAACATTCTTGACTAATCTTGTGTAAATGTATTAATTGGTTCAATGCTTAGACACGGTGTAGTGTTTAAAGGTGTACCGAGCTTGTTGATTCTTCGTTCTCAATGCCATTAATGGGATACTATTAGCCATTTGTCGTCTAAAGGAGCCATTAGTGAGGTTTGACAAGAGATATCAAATTCACTCTTGAAAACTACTATCTAAAAAGGATAAAATATTTATCTTCACAAAAAGTAGTTAAAGTAATGAATAGGTTTTAGATTCAAGGATAGATAAGAGGTTTGGAAGTGAAAATTAATTGCCTCCAAGGTTTTGTCTTTTGTAATTTTAAACCCCTTTTCTTAGTTTGTTGCATGGTTAGCATAGTTACTTGACTTTTCTAGTTAGCTTGTCTTTAAATTTATAACTTAGGACTAAAACCAACCAACCAACCCCCACCTCCCATCCCTGTTTTACTTGCTTTTATATATCTGTATATATATATATATATATATATCTACTTCTATCTTAATATCAACCTTATATGTTTAAACCCTTGGAACAATCCCTCGTCTTTGTGTACGACCCTGACTTTTCATTATCTACTAAGTTGTCATTAGGAAGCATTTAGGGAAATTTAACTTTGGGAGGTACGCTGATGACCTCCCACGAGGAGAACCGCTAGGAAAGTTTTAGAAAGTGGTTTTTATTGGCCTACATTGAATAAGAATGCATATACCTTTTCCAAATCTTGTGATGAATGCCAAAGAGTAGGAAATATCTCCTCTAGGAATGAAATTCCTCAATGATCTATTTTGTATTGTGAGATATTTGATGTTTGGGGCATTGACTTTATGGGACCTTTTCCCAATTCTCATGGCTTTACATATATTCTTCTAGTCGTTGATTATGTGTTGAAGTGGGTTGACAAAAAATCCAATATAACTGATGATTCTAAAATGGTTGAAAAATTCTTGAAAGAGAACATCTTTTCTAGGTTTGGGGTTCCCCGGGCCTTGATTAGGGACAGTGGAACCCACTTTTGCAACCAGACCAGAGAGGCACTTTTGAAGAAGTATGGTGTCACTCGCAAGACATCCACCACCTATCACCTACAAACCAATGGCCAAGCTGAAGTTTCCTATAGGGAAATCAAGTCCATCCTTCAAAAAAGAGTTAATCCTAACTGGAAGCATTAGAGTTCTCAGTTGAATGATGCCTTGTGGGCATATAGGATGGCTTACAAGACACTGATTGGTATGTTACCATATCAGTTAATCTTTGGTAAGCCTTTTCACCTACCGGTGGAAATAGAGCACAAGGCTTATTAGGCGGTCAAAGAATTCAACCTTGATATAGATGAGGCCGATTTGCATAGGAAGCTACAATTGCAAGAATAATAGGAGATCCGAAGGGAAGCCTGTGAGAAGTTTGAGATCTATAAAGAGGAGACAAAGGTGTGGCACGACAAGATAGTCACTAGGAAGGAATTTGACGTGGGTTAAAAGGTCCTCCTATTTCATTCGCATCTTTTCCTATTTCCCGGTAAGTTGAGATCGCAGTGGATTATCATTCATGACTTTTCATCGATGTTGTTTCAATTCGAGTTTTTTTTATAATTATTTTCATTATTTTGTTTTGTTCCTTTCACGGTTGTGTTTTACTTAATTTTGTAGCAATTTGAAGAGCATGGAGCTGGATTTGATGAAGGAGGAATGCTTGGAAAAATGAAGTAAAGCTTGGACCTTTGGTAACCCTGAAAAATTTTCTAAGTGTTGAGTAGTGTCTTTTGTCACAAGTCGCGACAGGTGTGTCGCAAGTTGCGAAGAAATCAGAAAACTTAGAGGAATTGTGAGATCCCAGACCCAACATTTTCCAACTCGCAAAGGGTCTGTCGCGAGTCATGACTAAGCCATTTCAAGTCGTGATGGTTAGGTTGTGAGTCGCGAATGAATCATGGGAAATATGGAAATTCTCAGCTTTCATGTCCAACATTCTGCGAATTGCAACTAAGTCATCGCAAGTCACGATGGACCTATTTCGATGCACAAAGCATTGGTCGCATGTTGCGACCAAATCAAGGAACAATGGAAAAATGTTGGCTTTCAGGACCAACATTTTTGCGAGACGCGACTCGTGGCCAGAGGTTGACCTTCAAGGGCTTGTTGACCTACCCATTGTGAGTCACGATGAGTGAATTGCGACTAGCGACAGCTGTACAGTAGCTTCAAAAAATGGGATTAACCTAAAATACATTTCATTCTCCTCCTCCTTCACTCATTCCTCTCCTCCGCTCTTCACCCCTTACCACCACTCCTCCACTCATCCAGCCGCCACTCTAACTCTATGAGAGGTACATTTGTTTCCACCTAATATATGTACCTTGAGAGATGATAGTCTCATAGATAGAGGCAGCCTTTGGATGGGACACGCCAGAGATCCGGGTGAGGTGGAGCCCACGATTGAGAAAGATATGCCATTTTGGAGCAGGGTCACGAGGAGTAGGAGGAACTCTCATGACAATAGTAGTGTCATCATCTATCCAGCGCTCTGATTTACGCACAGGTTCATATCAAGCACAGTGTTATTTTTGACAAAGCTGACAAACATGCCTGACAATAACATTCATTACCTGTGGTATTTGATCAATGAGGGGATACAGTATGGAGTGTGGCCTGAGATGTTGATGAACAGAGTTGTTCATGTGGTTGAGAAGCCAAAGGGAATGATTATTGTAGGGGGCATGATTACCCTCTTAGCGGAGCACTTAAGCTTGGTTGCCCTAGCTGCCTTTCTGCGCTTAGGCAGATGGTCCTCATTCCTCATCACTTTAAAGAGGATGGGGAAATTATACATGATCCGCACAACATAGGCTCAAGGGGTATATCACTGGTTCTATGGGGAAAGGAATGTCACCTTTATGACACTTCCTCGGCGCAATAGGACCAAGTTGGAGCTTGATGCACCTGTGGAGGATTTGGCGATCTCTCCCGACACTTCATGTAGGGAGGTCTTTGAGTGAGAGTATCATCTTATATCACCTCAACCATAAACTGAGCTGATGCAAGAGATCATGTGCCACCTCATCTCTCTAAGCCTCCACCTAATTTTTATGAGTGGCTGATGTAGAGAGTCCAGCACAATTTCTGCAGATAGGTTGAGCGTAACATATTTGTCTCCCAGAGCCTCATGGAAATGGATGAGGAGATTGAGTATCTCTTATCTAGGATTTCAAAGATACAATCGCAGGCTAGCAGTGCCCCAGACCCCAACCCCAGTAGAGCAGTGAGGCAAAAGGAGCGACATCAGAGGAACATCGATTGGATGGTGCAGTATAGTAGACTTATAGTGACCTGGACGATGGTGTTGGGCCATTCCATTCCTGATTGAGAGCATATGGCTTTTACCATCCTCATATTTTGCTTTGTATGTTTTTGCCCTGTTTTATCTACATTGAGGGCAATGTAGCATTTTAAGTGTGGGAGGGGTATTTATTTCTTTTATTGCTTTGTTGTGGATGTTTCCATAGACTTGGGTGTTGGAATGGCTTTCTTTGTTTTTGGGGTGCTTTTCACTTTATGTACTTGGATTCTCTTAGCTTTGACATGTGAAATTTTTTTGCTACTTCTGATCCAAAACACGCCAAAAAATGGAAAAAAATGAAAATTTTGAAAAAAAATAGAAAATGAAAAAGAACAAAAATAAAAAGAAACCCGCTAAGTTGAAAACCCTAAAGGGAAACTTAGGAAACAGTGGGGCCTGGATAGGTCAAAAACCTGAAAGGGAAACTTAGGCAAAAATGAGAGTCTAAATGTGCGGAAAAAGGTGAGATGTGATCCAAAGAAACGTGATGTGTGGCTAGGATGAAAACCTGAAAGGGCTCCTAGGTAAAATGAGAGAAAGAGAGAAAAAAGGGGAAAATGCTATGATTTCACTCATTTGTCGACATTGGAGTCATAAGGTTTCAGTGGCCATATGGATGAATCGGGTAGCTTAACAGCTTGAGACCTCTTGGGATTGGGTAATTTAGCGGGGAAAATGAAGTATGGTATGAAATTCTTGATTGTTGATATACTTCATTTTTGTGATGATATATTGGTATAAAATGAAGTATGTTTTTGAACTCCATGCATGCTTCTGGCTTCACTTTGTGCCATTGGATTTGGGATTGTCAATTTGGGACTTAGGGATGTTTTTTATGGATATCGATGAATTGATAGGTTGATATAGTTTGTGTATATTTAGGAATGGGGTGGGTGAATTCTCATTTGATCTTAACTTTGGGATGTGTGATATTGAGAGTTTTGTGAGGTATTGATTTGGGGGAACGTTAGTTAGGATGTGGATACATGAATTCCTTTGTGTGCTTGAATCTTTTCTTACTCAAGGGTGAGTAAGGTTTAAGTGCAGGGGGGTTTGATGTGACCATTTTATGTGCATATTTTAGGACTTTTTGGGATCACTTTTGTGCTCTTTTGTTATTAAGAGCTTTTGTTTTTTCTTGAAATTCTCTTAGGAGAGGTTAGCGTGACTTTAAGCACTTTTACCTTTTCTAATTGATTTTTTTGTGACAAGGAAAGAACATCAAGACTTGAAGACCGAAGGCCATTGAAGATCATCTTTTGAAGACTTTGAAGATTTGAAGACTAGCTTTGAACACTGGAAGACTTGAAGAGTTGAAGGAGTGTGTAATGGATTGAAGGCTAGAAGAAAATAAGAAGAAGAAAAATATGTTCTATTCTGGGTGCCCGTCGTGAGTCGCGATGGACCTTGTCGCGACTCATGATGAAAGGGTGGCCAGAACACCTTTGCTTTTTTCTTGTACTATAAATAGCATTCTATCTTTTCTCTTTCCTAACTTCTTCTCTTCCCCAATTTAATACTGTTTTTACCCTATTTTTTCACCATTTTCATCTTTGCTTTAGCTTGATTTATGTTTGAATTGTTGTTGGTAATTAGTATGGGTTTTAGTAGCTAAATCTAGTTCTTGGGAGCAATTGACTACGTCTTCCATTTTTTTTAAGTGAAAACACCCAAAGGTGGGGGTTGATATATTGGTACCCCAAGCCATTAAAGAGCGAGCCAGAGATATCATAGTAGTTTATACAAAAGGCAACATCATTGCCTCCAAAAGAATGGTCAGAAAATATTATCTATGAGTCTACATATATACAAGAACTAGAGGAAAAGTAGTTACGATTCCAAAGTAACGAACCTCCACACCTAGTGTTAATTCATTACTTTGGCCAAGCAACTACCACTCAGGAAGTCAGTCAGTAAAACGGATGGAGGGATTGAGCTAGTCAGTCTTTGAGCAGTCGAGAGTCCCTCGTGCACACGAAAGTCCCCTCGAGCTGATGGTGGTTGCCTCGAAACACGATTATCCCCTCTAGCCCATGTCCCATCGAGCACACAAAAATCCCGTTGTGCAGTATAAAGACTAGTTGAGCACACGAATGTCCCCTCGAGTAGTCGAAATTCCCTTCGAACATTTGAGAGGCCCCAGGAAACACACGAATGTCCCCTCGAGCACACAGATGTCCTCTCGAGAACTCGAATATCTCATCAAGCAGTTGGTAGTCCATTCGAGCACCCGAATGTCACTTCGATCAGTTGAAAGTCCCCTCAAGTACACGGATGTCCCATCGAGTGTACGAATGGCCCATTCTAGCAGTCGAGACTTCCCTCCAGCACACTAATCCCCCTCGAGTACACGGATATCCTCTCGAGCACACGAATGTCCCATCGAGTAGTCGAAAGTCCATTTGAGCACACAAATGTCCCTTCGAGCAGTTGAAAGTCCCCTCGAGTACACGGATGTCCTCTCGAGCACATGAATGTCCCCTTGAGTACACGGATGTCCCTTCGAGTATACTACCGACCCGTCGAGCAGTTGAAACTTCCCTCCAGCACATGAATACCCCCTCGAGCACATGGATGTCCTCTCGAGCACATGAATGTCCCATCGAGTAGTCGGAAGTCCATTCGAGCAATCAAAAGTCCCTTCGAGCGGTTGAAAATCCCCTCGAGCACACAAATGTCCCATTGAGCACACGAATGTCCCGTTGAGCACACAAATGTCCCGTCGAGCAGTCTGGAGTCCCCTCGTGGATACGAAAATCCCCTCAAGCACACGAAAGTCCCTTCGAGCACAGTATAGTCCCCTCGAGCACACAGATGTCGTCCGGAGCATAGAATGTCACATCGAGTAGTCGGGAGTCCCTTCGACCATACGAGTATCTCATCAAGCACACGAAAGTCTCTCTAGCAGCCGGTAGTCCTCTCGTGCACACAAAAGTCCCCACGAGCACAGGATGTCCCCTTGAGCACAAATTGTCCCCTCGTGCATATATTTGTTCCCTCATGCATATATTTGTCCCCTCGTGCATATATGTCCCCTTGAGCAGACTGGTGACCCCTCGAGGAGAAAAAGATCCCCTCGAGCACACCACTATCCCCTCGAGCATACGAGATCCCCCACAAGCACACGGGTGCCCTCTCGAGCACACAAAAGTTTTCTCGACCCGTCGGAAGTCCCTTCGAGCAGATGGATGTCCCCTCGAGCACAACGATGTCCCTTCGAACACACGAATTTCCCCTCGAGCACACCTGCGGCAAACAGGAAAGGGGAATCAGCAATATCAATCATCTTTTGAGGCTTGACTATGGATTCTAACATACGGTATATGAATGCTATCCATATAAACTAGCCCTTTAATATGCGCCAGAATATTATTCAAATTCAGTGAAGAGTCCATCCGGGAGGTTGAGTGGTGTTTAACAATAGCATCAGCAACTGCATTGCATTCTCTGTATATGTGCTTAAGAGAAACTTGGGATAGTAGTGTGTGAACTTGGAAAACCAATGGATATATAGTCCATTTGGAGCATGATGGGTCATTGATCATATGAACTACCTGTAAAGAATTGGATTCGAGAATTAAGTTTGGATATCTAGGAATACAGATTTCACAAGCCAGAAGGATCGCCTTTATTTCAGCTTCCAGTGGGGAAGTGGCTGATATGGACTCTGACTTGATTAGGAGTGGGAAACCCTGGTTATCACGAGTAATTAGTCTAATAGAAATAAATGTAGCAGACCATGAGGCATCCACATTAACCTTGATGGCATTGGGACTTTGAAATTCCTAGTATACTGTGGAGATGGTTGGCTTTGGTGGTGGTCTGGGTAAGGGTATCAGAGAATGGAATTGATTGCATGAGTTATGGTGTATATCAGGGAGGCAAGAAGAGGCTGAAATGGAAAGTTTCAGAGTATCTATAACTTCCCTACTTATATGGGTAAACGAAAAGGGTTTGTCCTCGAAAAGGTAGGCATTTCTAGCCTTTCATAAAGCCTAGCAGATCAAAGGGGGCAACAGACGACATATTATTTTCTGAAACCCAGAAAGGTCACTACAATTCTAGAAGATGAAGAAAGTGTGTATAACACTGTGGACATTTTGAACGTTGAAATGAACTAAACGAGCACTTTGAATCCAAACAGATTTAGCAAGCAGGCAGTTAATGAAAAAATGTTCCAGAGAGTCAGATTGATTGCACATAGGGCATTTTGAAGCCAAGCTAAAATCACATTTAATGAGGACATCATCAAAAGGTAAGAATGAATTGAGCAATTTCCATGTAAAGATGGAGATCTTCTTAGGTAACCTAGTGTTCCATATGAGCTTAGAAACTGGGAAGTTACCTAGTATAAATGTTAGAATTTTATAAGCTGACTTGAAAGAGAATCTACCAGTCTCTTCAGGTTTCCAGATCATCCTGTCCTCTCTATCATGTACAATTTCTGCACTCTGCAAAAATAGAAGAGTATCATTTTCCAGGAAAGGAACGATCTTAGGTAAAATTGCCACTTTGTTATTTATGAAATCAGCTCCTGAGCAGGGGGAAAACATGGAAGTGATGTGGGATGGGACACGGTTTATCAACGGGCCATTTTGGCACTAGTTAGCAGCCCAGAAATCACATTTTCCTTGACCATGAATGATCTGTTAATTTTTCTCTGCAATAGGGTTAACCTCACAGATTCTCTTCCATGTTTTGGAGTTCTTGTGGGACTGTAGAAAGGACCACAGTAATTTGGCCCACGAGGTGACCCCTAATTGGCTCTTCCACCATAATTTAAGGGAGCAAGCTTCAATAATTGACCTAATAGATCTAAAGCCCAAACCATAATGAGATTTAGGGATAGCAATGTCATTCCACCTTTTCCACACCCTATTTTTTCTTTCTTCAGTCTCTCCCCAGAAGAAACTAGCCATTCTTTTTTCCATGGATTTTACAATAGACTTCGGTGGTTTACAAAACAGTCCAAATATGATGAGGGAGAGAGTATATGCATGATTGGATGAGTGTCATCTTCCCTCCTGTACTTAACCATCTATTCTTCCAATTTTTAAATCTCTTATCGATAATTTCAATAAAGGGATGAAAATATCTAGATAGGGTTCTTCCTTTAAAAATACGGCAGCCTAGGTACTTAAACGGAAAAATTCCTTTCTTCATTCCTAGGATAGACCTGATCTGATTTTTCTTAGTGACTGTAGCTCTCTTGCTAATGTAAAACTCTAACTTTTCATAGCTGATTTCCTGTCCTAATGTTAACTCAAATATCTACAGAAAAGCTTTAATCTTAGTTAGGCCAGATTTTGAAGCTTGCATAAAAATTATGGTGTCATCAGCATAGCTTAAGTGGGTGATTGGTAGAATAGTAGAGGGAAGGGAGAAATATTGCAAACTGTTATTTTGAAAGATGAAAGAAAGGCTCCTGGAGAAGGATTCTGTGAAGATATTGAATAGTAAAGGAGAGAGGGGATCACCTTGTTTGATACCTCTGGTTGATTTAAAAAAACCAACAGGATTACCATTAATGAGCACAGAGAAGTAGGCCTGGGAAAGGTTGTTCATGACCGCCTTAAGAAATTGACCTGAGAAACCAAATTTATGCAAAATATTCTGCAAAAAACCCCAGCTAACCTTATCAAAAGCCTTTTTCAGGTCCAGTTTGAGCATACAATTTGGTACCCTATTTTTTGTCAAGGAATCTAACCATCTCCTGGAGATATAGGATATTGTCTGAAATATCTCTATTTTTCATAAAAGCAGTCTGGTTTTGAGAGATTAGTTTGTCCATATATGGTTTCAGTCTTTCCATGAGAACCTTACAGCAAATTTTATTAGCAACATTAGAAAGGCTAATAGGTCTGAAATCATCAAAAGATGATGGGGTAGGTTTTTTAGGAATAAAAGTTATCCAAGTGCTAGAGATACCTCTCGGTATGTTAGATCCTAGAAGAAAATCATTTATTGCAGATAGGAGGTCATCTTTTATGAAGTCCCAGCATTTGATGTAAAATTTACTGGAGAAGCCATCAGGCCCTGGGCTACTATTCCTATTCAGCCCCATGTCCACAGATTTAAGTTCAGTTTCTGTTACAGGCCTAGATAAACTGGCGTTATCTTGCTCATTGATGATGGAAGGAATCTGGCTAAGGAAATGTGGATAGTGGGTGGAATCCACAGGGTTCCTAGATTCCATTAGCAGGTCTGAGAAATATTTGACAGCTTCATTCTGAATGTCTGAAAAATTGTCCAGCCATTGACCAGACGAGTTTTTGATTTTAGATGCATTCAATCTACAGTTCTTCCCCTGAACAGATTTATGAAAAAATTGGGTATTGTTATCCCCACATTTAAACCAATTCAATCTTGACTTATGTTTCCAGAATTTTTTTTCTCCTTTAAAGCTCTGAGAAGAAGTGCCCTTTTTCATTAAGAATGATAAGATCAGTTTCTGAATGGGATAAATCATAGATTACTTCCTGTCTTTTGAGATTATCCTCAGCTATCGTTACATTAGAGTCAATATTACCAAATCTTTCTTTGTTCCATATTTTAATTACTTTCTTAACTCTAATTAGCTTAAGATATACACCCATCATACCTGTTTGGTGAATAGGAGAGACCCAGTTCGTTCTGATTAAATCCAAGAAATTCGGCCTATTGAACCAAACGTTGAGAAATCTAAAAGGTTTTGGGTATGAGGGAGTCTGAGTAGCAATTTGGAACAAGAGGGTTGAATGATCTGAGGATTGCCTATTGAGGATCTGTATGGAGGAAGCTGGGAATTTATTGCTCCATTGGAGTGTACACAGACCTCTATCCAATCTTTTAGAAGCTGGGTTTCTCAGTCTGTCATTGGTCCATGTGAAAATGTTCCCTACAGTATTAATCTCCTGTATTTCGTTGCTGTTAATCCAATTATGAAAATCCTGAATACTTCCTAGATTAGGAGAGCTAGGACCTCTATATTCATCACGAGTGACAATTGTGTTAAAATCACCTATGAAAACAGTTTCGTTTAGTGGTAGAAGACCTAGGTCATGCCGTAGTAACTTCCTACCTTCTCGATTCCTAAGGGCATAAATAAAGACTATTTCCATTTGAGAATTAGAGCCAGAGTGAAAGATTTTAACATTCAGGAATTGCTCGTGGTGACATATGAGATTAACATTCAGTGAGTCATTCCACATTAACCAGATCTTACCATTATGGAGAGGAAGGTTATTAGAAAAATTCAGTTTCTACATGTAGGATTGACATTGAAAGTTATCATGCATAGGTTCTATAATACATAAAAGTTAAATTTTCTTTTTCAAAATCAAATGTTTCAGTCTAAGCATAGAAGTTTCAATTCCCCTTAGATTCCAAACCAGAAAGTTAATTTTGACAGTGTGCATCATTGATCAACTGAGTTATGGCTTTTAGTGGCCGATCTTAGCATCATCTTATTCAATTGGACAAGGTAATTTTTTTTGGTCTTGATCTTACCTTGGCCATCATTTTTACCCGGTCGATTACTGGAAACTGCCACAGGGGTGGCCTGAGAGTGATTATCTGAGGCAGCTACACACCCATCACCAAAGGATTCCAGAGAGTCTTGAATTAGGCCTTCGTCAGACAAATCCTCCATATCCTGCAAAACAGCAAATCTGTTTTCCATCTTTCCTTGGTGTGAAAGTGGGGGGTTAACGGGGGAGCACTGGAAACGAGTCAAGTTGTGAGAGCCAATCCCTATGTCATCCTTAGCATATATTTTTGGTTTACTTATAGAGATAGTAACCTCTGTTAGGTTTATTAGTTCCTTAAGGGCTGTATGGGATTTATCCAAGGCTTGTGTTGCTGATGGGTGGTCTGGGGGAGGTGGTTGAGGTAACCGAGGTGTGGTAATCTGAGCGATTGCCCCTGTTGTCCCGGTGCCATATGCCAAAGGATTAGAAGCAGGGTTAGTATTAGCTAGCTGATAAGATATGATTTCTGAGTTGGGTTTATTGGAGGAGGGCTGATTGTTAGTAAACATAGCAGGGGCTTTTGCAAATTTATGCCCAGTAGCATACCATTTAGGCATTGGTTCAGCATTATTATGGGAGACAGTTTTACACTGACCAAGTGAATGTCCCAGTTTAGCACAGTGATCACAGTACAGGGGGATATCCTCATACTCAATATTATATTTCCGATTGTTATTTTTTGATCCTAATCTGATGGAGGTGTTTAGAGGTTTCTGAAGATCTATCTCAACACACAACTTAATGGCAGAAGACCTGGTTAGCATTTCAGTGGCTAAGTCTTTCTTGATGAAATTACCTATGTTATTTCCAATAGATTCGATAGAAGAAGCATTATAATAGTACAAAGGAGCTTCCCTGATTGTGCACCATCCCGGAACGATTGGGGAGATCTTGTGTGTTGAAAAATCCGCAGACTATTTGACGATTTTCATCTGGACTCCGTTGAAAACCCAGCTTCCTTTGATCTAGCATCTCTAATAATCATTAATTTGGTCAAATCTTATGAGAACGTGCTTGAAGTCCAGTGACCCTATTGGTATTTTCCAACAAACCCCGCCGTTTTGAATGCTGACTCCAGTTGCTCCATTGAGAGCCTGCCTTTAGTAAATTTGCCTACCAGGGCATTGGCGTAGTGGGCAGAGAGTGTTGAGATCTCTTCCTCAGTGTATAGACATACTGGCTCACCCAAATGTTCCAATTTTGGGATCAATTCGGGATTGTCCGGTAGGGATTGTCGGAGAGGAGGGTATTTTGCTTGGAGGGCAGAGAGGAATGTTTTTTGTATGGTTATAGGGTTTCCGTTCTCTGCCATGGTGGCCGACCGTGGCGGAGGCGTGGTCAGCATCGTCGCTTGTTGACAGGGAAGAGCCGTTAGCGGCGAAAGAAAGCCGTTACCAGCGTGAAAGGACATCGGATTCAGTGATTGAGAAGTGAGAGAAAATAGGAAAAGTTACTGTAGACGATAAAGTTACTTTGCTTTTGCTGGCTATGTTTTAAGATAATTCTACTTGGCGTTTGTTTTCTCTGCCTCCTAGAAAGAAAGCGCTTGGTAGCGAATAGGTGTACGATTGACTACGTCTTCCAAGCCCATGTCTTAAGAACACTTTGTAGCCTATTTAATACTCTTGCTATTGTGTATTTATGGAGCATTGAATGTGGTTTGTTGATGTCATTAATGTTCTTGAAAGCTTGAGTGTATGAAATATTTGTATGATTGCTTATTAGGGTTTGGAAAAAAGTACCTAAGTTTCCCTCTTCTTGATATGAAATCCGAGAGTATGAATTAGAGTTTTGATTGTGTTGATTGGTTGATAATTGCTAGATGAATGTGATGATGTTGAACTCGTTGTCATGTTTTTTTAGGTAGAAAATGAGAGAATCCTACAAATGTAGATCATTCTTGACTAATCTCGTGTAAATGCACAAATTGGTTCAACGCTTAGACACGGTGTAGTGTTTATAAGTGATACCAAGCTTGTTGATTCTTCATGCTCAATGTCATCAATGGGATACTTTTAGTCATGTCTCAACTAAGGGATTTATTGGTGAGGTTTGACAAATGATGTCGAATTCACTCTTGCAAACTACTATCTAAGAAGGGTAGAAGATTAGTCTTCCCGACAAGTAGCAAAAGTAGAAAATATGATACATGTTCAATGACAGATAAGAGGCTTGGAAGTGGAAGTAATTGCACTTAAGGTTTCGTTAATTGTTGATTTAATCACTTTTTAGTTATTGGTGCATGCTTTGCATATTAAACTTGCTTGTTAGTTAATTTATCTTTCAATTTCATAGCTTAGGACGAAAAACCAACAAAAACCCTCCTTTAAATGCTTTTATATGTATCTATATGTGTCTATATCTAGTATGTTTTCCGCTTTATATGTTTAAACACTTGAAAAGATCCCTCTTCTTCGTGGACGGCCCCGACTTGCCATTATCTACTTAATTATAGATAGTAAGCATTGGGGCTTATAAATTGTATTTTTGAGAGGTACGGCAACGACCTCTAAGTAGGTAGAGAGAGAAAGGGAATAACCCTTCTCTCTTTTTTTAATCTTTCCTAGTTTTTCTCAAGGGCATTAAATCCAAGGTTAAAATTGAGTTCAATGCTTAGGGAGTAGTTAATTATCTTGGGAATTTAATTTGTATTCATGATTAGGTAGAGACTTTGTGAAATACTAGGTCTCTTTATCCTTTTATTTTTATTAATATCATGCATGATTTAATCTTACGTTCTTGTGAAATGCGTGTTATATATCATATGATACACCATAGTTATATGTTTTATGTATAGTGCTAGGCTTGTTTGTCCCCTTGGGAGTTTTGGCTAGGGTATTTGTGGGTTTGTGAGTCCTCGGTTATGTGAGAGTATACATGTAGGTCGTGAACTGACCTTACTCGACTGGAAGATTGTACCCCGATAGGTGAGGGCATGATAGTTTGTAACAGCTAGGGTTTTAGTGTAGCGACCATTGTTGTTTCAACCATAGTGTCATCTTGAGATGCCAATCCCTTTGCCTCTATAGGCATAGGGAAAAGTGTTCATAGTGGAGGCCCGGGATGTAATTCCTTAGGGGAAAGAGAACTGCATAACAGTTGAACTGTTTGATGTACTTTCCTAATCACGGTTGGACTGTGTGATGTAATGCAATAGCTATGAATTAGGAATTCTGGCCTATGATAGCAAATAAGTCGGAACGTACAACGTGGGCACAAATGGCCAGGATTATAGGGAAACTAACCTTGTAAATGGAAACCAAATGAAAGAACTAAGGTAAGTAACTACAATAGTATTCCAGCATTCAACCAAAGATACTGACTTTACCATTGGAGATTTCCCCTTTAATACAATCTGAGAGATTCATGCAGGAACTCTTCCTGCAGCCCAAGGTCATTGTTGTTCTAGGATTCCAAACTACATCAGTGGCTCCATTTGTGGGGACTGAAGTATTAAGTCTATTGTTTTCCCTAAACCATGATGACTAGAAGCCAGCTAAAAGGCATAGAGAACCAAAAAATAAACATCACCACCACCTCCACCAAAGACAACCCCTCCAACGAATACAGAAGACATTTAGGAGTTAGAAGATAAACAGTAGTCCTTACCACTCATTGACAAAGAAAAGAATTCCTTCGCATTTTTCTTAGAAGGTAACAGATAGAAACTATACAAGCAATTTGTGAACTCCACCATGGACCAAAAGGATCATGAAAAGAACAATCAAAAGAAAGAAGGGAATAAGAAAACAAACAAAAGCAGTGACGTTCAAAAGCAGAACGTGGAATAAAATGTTGATATGTCCATTTTATATGCATATTTTAGTACTTTTTGGGATCCCTTTTGTGATCTTTTGTTATCAAGAGCTTGTGTTTTACCTTGAAATTATCTTAGGAGAGGTAAGAGCGACTTTACGCTCTTTTACCTTTTTCTAAGTAGATATTGTGTGACAAAGGAAGAACATCGAACCTTGAAGACCGACAACCATTAAAGATCCCATTTTGAAGAATTTGATGATTTGAAGACTAGATTTGAATATTTGAAGATTGAAGACAAAAAGAATCGAGTATTTGAAGACAACGCGACACAAGGGTGAAAATGGGCAGCCCGCCAGGGCGAGCCCATTCCTGCCCGAGCGGGAGCCTACTACACTTTTGATTTTTGCTTTTCTTTTCCTCCCTCTTGTACTATAAAAAGACTTTTTGGTCACCCACTTCATATCTTATCCTTCTTGGCCGAATTATACCTTCTTCAAACCCTAGGTTCTTCATCTTTTTCATCCCTTCTCTCTTTATTTCTCTATGTATTTGTTTATGGATGTTAGTATGATTTGTATTAGCTAATCTAGTTCTTGGGAGGAATTGATTGAAGCTTCCAAACTTATGTAGCAAGATTCTATATTTTCTCATTTATGAACATTTATTGGAGAGCATTTATTATGTCATTAATGTTTTGTTTTGCCTCATTTATACCATGGGTTGTTTGAGTATATGAAATGTTTGTATGATTGAAATGTTAGGGTGTTAGAAAATGTGAAAATTTCTAAACTCATTTGACATGAAATCCAAAAGCATGGGTTTAGAACTTCTTGTGTATAATGTGTGGTAATTCTTGCTAGATGAGTATGTTAATGTGGATTGTTTTCATATTTATCCCATGGATGCAAAGAAAGGTTGAACCTTGAATGTTGTTTGTTATAGGTTTAACCTAATAAATGCTTTGTTTGGTTAAATGGCTATGTCTTTTGTATAAGGCTTGTTGTTATCAAACCTATGGTCCTTTGGGTGAAATGACATTATAAAATACCCCTATGATGTTGTTTTTCTAGGGTGATCGTCAATGAGGTTTTCAAATGGTCGTTGTTTGTCTTTGCAAACTACTATTAAGAAGGAACGAATGTTGCTCTTCGAATGAGAAGTGATTTCATCCCCCATAGACCATAAATGTAATTGAATAAGTGAATGAATCAATGAACTATAGGAAGTTTGGAAGTGGAAGTCGATTGCCCCCAAAGCTCCATTAATTATCATTTTAATCATCTCTTTAGCTGTATTGCATGATTAGCATAGTTCACTTGCTTTGCTAATTGTTGTCTTTCAATTTGATAACCTAGGATCAAAAACTAACCAACCCCCCCCCCATTTACATGCTTTTATATGTATCCATGTATGTATATGCCTAGTATATTTTCTCCGCTATGTGTTTGAACACTTAAGAAGATCCCTCTTCTCTTGGACGACCCCAACTTGCCATTATCTACTTAATTGTAGATAGGAAGCATCAGGGCTTAAAAGTATTAACTTTGAGAGGTACGGCAATGACTTCCCACATGTCAAAGATGAAGCTGAACACTCACCGCTAATGGGAAACTTGTAAAACTTTGCAATGCCAAAAGGATTCAAGCTACCACCCCAACTCAAGATGTGTGACGAAACAACTAACCTAAATAATTTCTTTCACTCCTACATAACAAGCACAAGGTATTGAGATACGTGCATCCAATTGGTATGCAAATCCTTCTCAATTTTCTTTTAGGAACAACAATAATTTGGTATGACATCCTACCCAGTAGAAGTATACAAATTTGGAGCCAGTTAGCATATCAGTTCATAGGTAGATTATACCAAAAACAGAAGTTCATGAAGACATTCGCAGACCTGATGAACATTTTACAATGAAGCGGGGAGAGCATTGCGGATTACCATGATCACTTCGTAACAGAAAGTCTGGAGGTCAAGGATCTCACAAATAAAATGTCATAAGGAGCATTCGTGAATGGCATGAGATTAGGGGGAGTTTTACAAGAAACTCATAGCAGACATGCCAAATAATCCAAAAGACCTACAAAAGGCAGTAGAAAAATTCATCAGAATGAAAGAAGCAAACAACAAGAAGTTGGAAAAATGAGAGGGGCAAAAAATAACTAGAGACAACCCATTAAGCACAAAAGGAACCAAAAAAAAGGATGGCATACTCACAAGGGGAAGAAAACCAGTAGCGGATCAATTGCCCTTCACCGAAACTCTACTAACCAAATCCCAGAGGGATATTTGGAAAAACCATAGAGAGCTATTTAGAGACCCTAGCCCATGAGAGCTCCAGCAGAGAAAATATCCAAGTATTATTATTCTAACTTTCACAAGGATCACAAACATGACACAAACATCCGCAACGATATAAGGAGACGGGCAGAGGAAATACTGCGATAAGGAAAACTCACTCAATAAGGAAAACTCACTCAATATAGAAAGGAAGAGAACCAGTCAGGGGTATCTTTGGCCTATGGCACTGACAATACCTTACCAGCGACCCAAAACCAGGCGAAACCAAAACCCAAGATGACATCAGTCACAAATCTAGGCGACAACATTGGTAACGTTGTATTAGAAAATGTTATTGGTGCAATCTACGGGTCCACTAGGAAAACATCTATCAATGCATGGAAAGCACAAGCGAGGTTCCCACCTCCACAAGTGCCCTTTGAGAAAAAGAACGACACCAAGAAAACCAATCACGTTCAGCGAAGAAGATGCAGTCCCTACCACATCGTCTCATAACAATCCTCTAATCATTACAACAATGATAGGTAACTCTGAGGTAAGTTGGGTCTTCGTATATAATGGAAACGCGGTGAAAATAATATTTATAAACTAACATCCTCAATAGTCGGGTTCACAGGGAAAGCTGAGTGGCCACTCGGTAGCATCATCTTACCTATAACAATTGGACAAGATGACAAGAAGTGTACAGGTTTATGCGACTACATAGTGATAGATGAACCAAGATCATTTAATATAGTTATAGGCAAATCATGGATGAATGCGGCCCGAGACATTTGGTCCCCTTACCACCTCATCATGAAATTTCCAACTCCACCAGGAATTCCCAACTTTATTCTGATGCCAGATTAAGGCTCGTTTGATATCTGACATAAGGGGAAGATTGTGCACACAACTGAGGTTAGATGACCATATTGATTTATAACAAATAAACCTTCCAAGATCACAAGCAACATCTGCGATTTCATAAATAAATTTGCAAAATCTCTAGGATTGTAAAACCCATTGAACTACAGCTCATGAATAACCATTATTAGGATACCTTGCATTCTCCAAACATTCAATATCACTCTGCTATCATGAAACATCTTCCTTGGATACACTTCTCACGGGCATTGTCTAGTTCAGCCTTCATACTACTAAGCTTATGAATGAGAAGCTCTGTCACTTTTTAAACTACTTGCCATTGCAAACGAATCACCAAAAACCTACAAACTAAGAGAAGCATCATTACACGATGTCCATGACTATATATCTTAAGCATATTATGCGATAGCATACCCTGGCTTAACGAGTAGACATATCAATGTAACCACTAACACGTTCATCGGGTTTACCTCTCTCTTGGAAAAAAGAAAGGGTACGAGACTTTTTCACAACCTTTCTGACATTATCGGAAGAAGAATTGGCACATAGAGGATTACGCTTCTCTCCTCGATCCACGCTCTAATGAATCACTGCAGCCTCAGTCTTGGTCTTAGTTGGTGGGATAACAATGAAGGGCACAAAAACATATAACTTAAATGATCCAATTCTCCAGAGGAAGAAAAAACTAAATCAGGATTTACAAGTAGAATTCATACGGAAATTCATGCCAGAGGAAGATTAAAAATACCTAGACCAGCAGAAATAGATATCAAACAGATAACCATGGCTATCTCAAATCCCAAAATCTGGAGAATAAATCTTACATGTATCACATATGGGGAAAGCCAAAGGCTTTTATATAAAAAATACGAAAGCCGAGCAATTACCAAAGTGTTTAATGTTGACAGGTATCCAGAGTGTCGGGTCCACAACAGATTATTCACATTGGGGAAAGAATATATAAATGTTAACCCGGGAATAATGTCACCTTTTTGAATTGCAATAATCAAGGTATCTGAATGCGATGATCAAGCCCCCTTGGAGCATAATGTGTTTCCTCTTCTTACAGTTTTCGTCCTCCGCTACTGGGGGGCTTATGGTATAGGAGAGGTATATAAGCAAGCAAGAAAGCAAGGCACCATACATAGCGAACAAGAAGACCATCTCGCAAGAACTAGCATAAAGAACACGAAGTGATAACTTCATATAACACACAAAGATCATGAGCTCGTAAGAGGTAACCTCGTGTAACGCAACGCAATAGCCACAAATTAAGAATTGTGGCTTATAATAGCGGATAAGTCGGCATATCTAACGTGGGGACGGACGACCAGGAATATAGGGAAACTAACCCTAGAAATGGAATCCATATGAAAGAACCAAAGTAAGTAACTACAATAGTATTAGCATGCAACCAAAGATACTGATTTTACCATCAGAGATTTCCCCTCGGATACAATCTGAGAGAATCTTGAAGTAACTCTTCTTGCAGCCCAAGGTTATTGTTGTTCTAGGAGTAACACAATATTGTTAGAAACTAAACAGTACATTTTTGACATTGTTACAACCCAAAATAAATAAAATCTAGTATGTTTAAATTATACATGTGATTTGATATATTCAATTTTTGACAACTTACTGTTTTTTCGTACGCGATTATTGACCATTTTGCTAACCCTAGCCATGAAATAGTCCCCATGTCCTTCACAATTTTCCTTTCCGAATGTTTACAGTCATTAACCTATTCAATCACAACTATTTTCTTGTTCTTTCCTACTTTTGTTCAATTATGTTTAGGTAAGTAAAATTTGAATCACTGTTATTTAATTTACTTATGATCTATTACTATTAATTTTACTATACATAGTTTTAGTTCATTTTATTTCAATTTAATCCATTTCAGTTAGATAGAAAATTTCTTTTAGATGCAAAAACTCAAAATGTAATATTTTGAAGGATTGGGGAGTTGAACAAACTTCTCCCATCAGCAAATATAATTTTCAATATTATTTTAGAAAAATAAAAGGTTTGAATGGTTGATTGTGTAATAGTGCGGTGACTAGTGAGTAATGAACTTGTTTTAATGGATTCAACCTTTCACAATAATCAGATGAGGGACTAATTTGACACAGAGAAAATATTGATCAAAAGTGTGAGATACAAATAGTGTAATGATTATTGAGTGATGAACTCGTTTAATTGGGTTTAATCTTTCATAATAATCAAATGATGGAATAAAGAGACACGGAGAAAATGTCATTACAAGAAAAATGACTTTTTACTTTCGGCCTTTTACTTTAGTTTTTTTTTCAAATAACTGAGGTAAATGGTTCTTTTACCTTGATTTTTTTGAAAATGAACTAAAAGGTTTTTACCTCAGTTTTAAAAAATAAGGTAAAAGGTAGGTATTTTACCTCGGCTATTTCTTAACCGAAGTACAACGTTTGAAAATCAAAGTAAAATATTTAAACGAACGGTATCCGATATTGCAAATGGTGACCAGTGGTATGGGCGACTTCGCAACATGCGTCGATAATATTGATGTCTTTTTTTTTTTTTTAATTTAAACCATCCAAAAGATGGGGGGAATTTTATTTGGCTCCCCGGGCCGGAAGAACTGGCTTAAGCCTGAAAGTGTATATCGGTTTACAAAATTCATCAATGTGATGATCTTCTGGCAAAACGAATGAAAGTCTAGTGAGATAATTCCTACAGAATGCTACCAAATGTAATCCATAAACATGTCGGCGAATCACCAAAGCGAGACTCCTATTAGTCCGTGGAAAACATTCGGGGAGAATCTGCAGGAGAAGCAGCAATATAGGATGTAGCAGCAAGAGCTTCGAGCTGGGTAGAGGTAGCAGCAAAAGCTTCAAACTGTGAGGTTGAAGTTAAGGAAGGCATTCTTCCTGGTGTGTCAGTCTTGGGTAGAGGAGTAGCAGCAAGAGCTTCGAGCTGGGAGGGTTCGTTCTTGAGGTGCCTCGAGGTTGGAATCCCGGATACCGCAGCAGACCTGAAAAGGAAAAAGAAACACAGTAGATTCCATTCCACAATGAAAAAAAATACATTATGTAGTCCAAATAGTATTAACATGTGGGATTAAGAGAAGAAAGAATCATCTCCTGATCTTGAGCCTATTCTTACTGAGGGAATTCCTAATCTATCAAGGCAGATGAGGCCTCTAAGCACAGTTGGAGCCAAAAGGAGATCAAGGTTCCCTTGGATATTGTTCTGTAATGAGAATTTGGCCAGATAATCAGCTACATTATTGGCTTCCCTGTGTATGTGAGAGATTGGAAATTTCATATGATAAGTGTGGAGAGCACTGCAGATGGAAAAATTCATCCATGGAGCTTTCGATGGATTGTGTATACCTCTGACAGCATTTAAACAATCAGTTTCCAATTCACAGTTAGCAATTCCTAGTTCATATCCTACTTCATACCCATCCTGAATTGCTACAAGTTCTGCATCAAAAGGTGTTGGTGACTGGAAGGTTTTGGTCCTCATGCAAATCACATTACCAGATGTATTTCTTACAATTACAGCTGATGAGGCCAGACCTGGATGTATCCATGAGGCATCAGTGTTAATTTTAAAACCAGAGGAAGGTTTCTTCCATGATACAACTGTTATATTTTTCTTTTTCTTGGGGAGGATCCTTGGAATAATGTTAGAGCAGATCCAGTGTCTATTCCTTTCTAGGTTTCCAGAAAGCTGGTGGGCAGTAAATATGTCATAAATGAGGCCCCTGATCTCATGAAGGCAGGCATGAAGGGAAAAGGATTCATTTTCATAAAAGTATTTGTTTCTCTTAATCCACAGAACCCAAATTGTGACCAAAAGTGAAGCTATGATGATTTGAGACTGAATCCGTGTGGCAGTTTTGTAAGATAGGATGAAATCAACTCTAGACTTCAGATTTCCAAACCGAGGCATATGCATATCAAGTAAGACACCAACAGCCTCCCAAATTTTAACAGTAAATGAGCATGAATTGAAAAAATGGTCTAAGATATCTGGATGCTTCATGCAGGAAGGGCAAATAGATGCCAATTGGAAGCCACTTCTTGCCAAAATATTATCAAATGGCAGAATGCCATTCAAAGCACGCCACAGTATAACAGACATTTTCTTTGGTATAAAAGAACTCCATACCTTTGAAAAATGTCTGATTCTTTGTTTTTTTTTCCTGAAGGTGTGATAGGCTGATCTAATAGAGAAACTGCCATTGTTGTTTGGAGTCCATATCATCCTATCCTCGTGTTGGTATGTCAATTCAGCAACCTGCAAGATGGCAAGAATATTGGTAGCCAAGTGTGGCTCCAGGAGAGGGATGAGGTTATTTTTGTTTTGTATGAATGACCTCAGGGATATATCCTCAAAGGGTAGAGTTATCCCTTCTGGCCATTCATAACAAAGGGCTCCTTGTCCAGTCCAGTTGGAGCTCCAAAAAGAGCACTCACCCTGGCCAAAGATGACTCTTGAATGTCTATTAGCCTTTTCTGTTATTGAGCAAATTCTTTTCCAGGTGTGAGAAGTTTTATAGGAGTTAGGGAGTGACCAAATTAAAGAGGTCCATTGATATTTGTTGACTTGTAGTTTCCACCAAAGTTTGCATGAGAAGGCCTCAACAATTGCTCCAATATCCCTAAGTCCTAAGCCATTTTCATCCATAGGTAGACACATATTTTTCCATGATCTCCATTTCTTTTTTTCAGTGTTATCCACTTTCCCCCAGAAAAAGGTGGATGCCAATTTTTCCATTTTCCTTATAACAATCTTAGGAGGGCGCAAAACTGAGAAAATGTGAGTAGGAATTGAGAGTATACTGTGGTTGATAAGAACCAGCTTACCAGCACTGGAGAGCCACCTATTCTTCCAGTTGTTTATTGTCTTCTCCATCCTTTCCAGCATTGGCTTGTAGTAAACCTGCAAGTTTCGACCATAGAATACTGGTACCCCAAGGTACTTAAAGGGAAGTACACCTAGCTCCATGCCCAAAAGTCTCTTAACAGTTAGAATGTGGGCAGGGGGGGTTTTATGTGAGGTGAAGAATTCTGATTTACCAAAATTTACTTTCTGACCTGTGGTGTGTTCATAAGCAATTAGGAACCTTTTAAATCTCTTTAAAGTTGTGGGTTTGGCATTTAGAAAGATAGCTGTATCATCAGCATACATGAGGTGAGAAATGATTGGACAAGAGAGAGGCAAGCTAAACTGGTGAAGGTATCCAGTATTTATCATTTTTTTAAGTGTCCTTGAGAAAGCCTCAGAAACAAGGTTATATAGAAAAGGGGACAGGGGGTCTCCCTGTTTCAGTCCTCGGGTGGATTTAAAAAAACCTGAAGTGACTCCATTTATCAAAACTGAGAAGTGAGCAGAGGCTATGTTACTCAGGATAATTTTAACAAAATGTCCATGGAAACCAAATTGAAGGAGTATAGAGTTTAAAAAGGACCATGACACTCTATCAAAGGCTTTCTGCATATCAAGTTTCACAATAATATTATGAGCCTTTGATTTTCTGTTTAAAAATCTCACCATTTCCTGCATTTGAAGCACATTATCTGAGATGTCTCTTCCATTAATAAAGGCACTTTGTTCAAGAGAAATTAAGGAGAGCATCAGTGGTTTAATTCTCTCCATTAGCATTTTTGAGAAAACTTTGTTGATGAAGTTAGAGAGACTTATCGGTCTGAAATCAGAAAAGGAGAGTGGAATTGGCTTTTTAGGGATCAAGGCCAACCAAGTACTAGAGATTGCTAAGGGGATATTTCCAGTAACCAGAAAATCATTAGCTACATCAAGCAGGTCATTTTTAATGATCTCCCAGAAAAATGTGTAAAAATTCCCTGAGAAACCATCAGGACCTGAGGCACTATCTTTTTTCAGTTCAAAAACAGCCTTCTTAAGTTCCTGTAAATTAAAAGGTTGAAGGAGCAGAAGATTCTGTTCTTCAGATATTAGCTGAGGGATTTCTTGAAGAAAAAACTTAAGATGAGAACCAGTTTTAGGGGTTGGTTCCTCATTCAATAAATCTTTATAAAACCGAATTCCTTCTTCCTTTATCAGATTAGGGTCTGAGAGCCAATTGCCTGAGGAGTCTTTAATTTTGCTGATCCTAGATTTTGCCCGGTTTTCCTTTATGGCATGATGAAAAAATTTTGTATTAGCATCCCCAAACTTTAGCCAATTAAGTCTAGCTTTTTGAGATAGAAATGTTATCTTTTCTTTCTGAGATCTTAACAATAAGGCTTTTGATTCATTTAAAAGTGCTAGATCCTTATCATCCAGTGTTTGTTGGTAAATTATTTCCAAATCACTAACACTCTGTTCAGCCTGAATCAGATTCTGATTTACATTGCCAAAAATAGTTTTGTTCCACTGTTTTATTTCCACTTTTAGCCTCTTAAGTTTGAAAACAAAACCAGTCATGCCTTTTAGAGGTGATGTTAAAGTCCAACATTTAGTAACTATATCCCTGAAATCTTGCCTAGAAGACCACATTTCCTGATATCTAAAAGGCCTAGGGGAAAACTCAGAAGCTGATTGTATGGATAAGAGTAAAGGAGAATGATCCGAGGTGATTCTATTTAAAACCTGTATAGAGCTGTGGGGAAATAAATCAAGCCATTCTAAATTACAGAGACCCCTATCCAGTCTTTGGAATATTGTATCTTTACCCCTGTCCTTGAACCTATTGTTACACCAGGTGAAAGAATTCCCAACAGTGGGAATATCATGCAAATCAGATCTGTGAATGAAGTCATTGAAGTTTTTCATACTTTTGTGGGGGGTTGATTTCCTTCCTTTGTATTCATTGACTGAAGAAACCGTGTTGAAGTCCCCTATATATATGGCAGGTTCTGAGAGAGCTGAGCCTAGATCATGCCATAAATTTTCCCTCATAGTCCTATGTACACTAGCATAAATGAAAAAGCAATTCCAGTTGGATAAGGAATCAGATTCGGTAATTTTAACATGAATGAATTGATCTGATTCTCTAACACAAGATAACTGAAAAGATTGATTCCACAGAATCCATATTTTGGCATTTTGAGCAGCAAGAGCATTATTGAAACCTAGGACATACTTAAGTTGATCAATCTGTTGATTATCATGCCAAGGTTCTAAGAGACAAAGGATGTCTATCTTGTGATTCCTCTTTAGTGTTTTTAGTCTATCCAGAGATGTACCATAACCTCTCACATTCCATACCAAAATATTACCTATGATGGTGTATCTAATCATTTAAAACTCATTGGAACGGCTTTTTGAGAGGATCTGAGTTTCCTAGATTTACTAGGCACAACTATAGTAGAGTTATCCTGAGACTCTTTACCTTTGACCGCAAGTGCAATAGATTTCGGAGAATCAACAGTTGTGTGCTCTAAATTAAGTTCATCAGTAGAGAGTAGAGGTTTGTCACCTGGATTGGCCATAGCTGTTACCTTCTCCACTGGAGGTTGCTCAAGAGAAGCTGATTGTTTGGGTGTAGAGGCTAGGATCTGATCTGGTCTGGCTTCAGGTATGTTTTCCAAGTGAAGTTGTTCTTCAGAGCTTCTTTCTGGTGAATATGTGTTGCCCGAGTGTTTTACCTGATTGTGAGTTTGTTGGGTCTCATGGGAGATCTCCACTGGCTCTTCTTCCTGTTCTTCTTCAAAAGATACATCTAGAGCTTGAAAAGCATTGGAAATGGACACTGATTGAATATGCTCTAAAGTTTCTAATCTGAGGCTTTCAGATTGCTTAGTCTTCTTTCTCCATATTGTGTTACTAATAGGCTTTGAAATATCATCCAAAGAGTAGAAGTCTGATCTTTTCTTATGAATATTGTTGAATGAGTTAACAAAGATGTTCTGTGGATGGCCTGAGTGATGATTCTGCTTTTGAAATTCTTTTTGTTTCTGAGAAACACTAAGGGCTGAGGTTCCAGTTATCTTATCATTAGGTAATTCCTCTTGGTGAGACTGTTTCTCAATTGTTCCTTCAGTGTGAACTTGTTTCTCAACACCAGAGCTATCCTGAGCCAGATCAGCTATGTTACCTTCTGCCCTTCCTTGTTTTTTCTTAGTTTCAATAACCTTTTTTTTAAGCTCAGGGTGTAAGAAAGTACACTTATCTTGGTTATGTCCAACTACTTTGCAGTGAGCACAATAATGTGGGAGTTCTTCATATTCAATTGGATATTCAGAGACCTTATTACCTATACCTATGACAATAGAAGCAGGAGGTTGGGACTGAAGGTCTATTTCAACGCAGACTTTTATTGCCGATGGTCTAGTTAGAGCTGCCGTAGCAGCGTCCATTTTTAAAAACCTTCCAATTTGACTACTTAGACCAATAATGGCAGAATTGTTGTAAAAATGAAGAGGGAGTCTGTGAATCGTTACCCACGCCGGAACGATTGAGGACTCTACCGTTGGAGAGAAGTCGGGCGTCCATTTTTGCACCTTCATTACCACGCCCTGTATCATCCACTGCCCCTTCATCCAACAGCGTTGGTAGTCTTCAGGATCCTGAAATCTGATCAAAACGTGACGATAATCAATAGAGCCTAACTGAAATTTAGATTTAAATCCTATTGATTTGAAGGCAGTTTGTAGGGAGTCCATCGAGGGCTTTCCCCGATTGAATTTGCCGACCAGAGCGTTCTGGTAATGGGATGCCAGACGTTCTCCTTCCTCAATGGGAAGGATAAACGCAATTTTCCCTTTGTATTCAGTGACCGGATGGAGATTAGGAGTGTCCGGAAGGGAGGTGAAAAGAGGAGATGGCTTGGTGTTCAGAGCTTGGATGAAGCTCTTATTGGTCGCAGGACCCGACTCCACCATGGGAGCGGGCGGCGGCAACGCCATCGGTGGCCGGAATGATTGGGCCAAGAGTAGTAGCAGATGGTGAAGGGAAGAAGGAGAAGACGGAGTGAATCAGAGAGAATCGGACTGTGTGTTTCGCACTTCCGTTCGCCCCTAGTGAACAGTAATAGAGCCGTTGTTGGAGATGAAAAATATTGATGTCAGACACAAAGGTTGGCCAATGTTGGTAACTGTTTGAATTTATTTCAAAAATGGATCATAAAAATTATTTGCTTGTTTCAAAATGATTGAAATATTTTTTCATTTCACAAGTATAGTTTTATTTTGTCTATGAAAGTAATTTTAAAAAATGGTTTTAAAAGGTAGGGTTAAAAATTGAGACAGCAGATAAATGTGTAAATAACAAAATTATCAGTGCATTGAATCTCACAAAATAAAACTATAAATAAGATATTCCCAAAGACAACATTAAACAAATATTCCAAATAAAAGAAAATTTGTTCCACTCAATCAATCAAGCAGTAAAACTCATTCATGACCAAGAATGACGAGCTTGAACACTATGGGTCTGGAACCATCTAACAGCTCGAAGAAGAGCGTGTCCCCAATCATCAGGTTGTGCCCACTAAGAAACTTGAAAAAACCCTTTGGGGATAGGAATTCAGTCCTCTTTTTCCCCGAGTAGTTCATGTGTCATTCTCTTCTGTGGCACCTCAACACAACTAAGGTGTTACACTTGGTAGGTGTTGTACGATGTGCTCAGGGATGTACTAAATTATAAACAAAAAAAACAAAAATTAGTATATATGCAATAATCTAAAGAAAATGTTAAATGAAAATTAAAATACATGTGTAATAGGTGACCTGCCTCCCCCCAGGGTCGTTAATTGTAGCTAATTAATCCAGGCAGAGGACGTGGTCAAAAGATAAGAAATTTATAGTTCTGCACCCTGTTCTCACTGCTACGCTACCTAGAGGGTAGTTAGCGGTAAGCTATGGGTTTGTTCACATAGACACTAGGTTTAAGTACTAATCAAAACACAACCTCATACGGGTCGTCAATCCGTACGAACGAGTGAAAGGAATAGCTAGTAAAGCAAATATGCAAAGGGGGGTTTGGTTTTTCAACTAACAACTACTAAACATAAAAGTAAAAAAGATAAATAAGCCATCGAACTAAGCATTTGGGGAGTAATTAAGCAACATGGTTAATCTAATGTTTTGATCCTCAATTCATTCACATAGAAATTTAGGCAAACCTAATAGAGTGTTCATAATACATGGTGTGGCCGATGACATACACTTCCTAATCCCTGTCACGGGGGGTGCACTTTCAACCCTCCATCGACACTGCCATCGTGACTAAGAGAGTACAACAAGGTCTGGCAGTTGTAGTAGATCTATTTCTCCCCCGTGCAATTACATCTTGGGCTTCCACCATGAATGCACCACTTCCTAATGGTTCTATCAATCAGGCCAAACGGTTGTTATCATCTTGATCTAAGGCCTCTCACACCCTAGCTTGCTACTATTCGCTATCTCTACCCAAAACCTCTCGGACAACTTTACGAAGTCCGCTAAGACAGGTGTGACAGAAAATAAGTTAGAGCATACTCAAATCCCCCGTGCACACACACTCACGGAAGCATTCTCCCTTACCCATTCTAACATCCAGGTTTCTCTTCCCAAGGGGACATCGATATTTGCACCATATATGAATATAGCCCAAAGTGTGTGCTTAGATGTGGTGTATTATTCATGCAATTCAAATAATCAAGAACAATCACAATAATATCATAAACACAAAATTAGTATGAACTACAGAATCTCACAAAACGATTAAATCAAACCATGCTCCTACAATTTATCCCCAAGCTATAGAAACTACTCTACAAAAGATAGATCCATAGAAACTATTAAGTTAGATACCATGGATCTAAGAAAATAAGATGAAAGGAAAAATAAAAGAAAAAGGGAAGGAAAAGAAGAAGAACTCTAGAGAGAGAGCTCTCCTCTTCCTTCTATCTAAAAGATAGTGAGAAATAAATTTACATAATTTCTACATAGGTTTTACTAGAATACTAAGGCTACTATACATAATAGTAGGAGATTGGGCCTAAAAATAGGCCCAAAATAGGCCAAATTACGTCAAAACCCTAATCACCTTTCCATCTAGCTGCTAAACATTTCTTGAATAAACTTCTCAAATATGTGAACTTCCTGGATCTGAAATTTAGTACGTTGGATAGAGTTTGGAAAGATGAACATTTTGATATATGGTAGAGGGAAATCAGATGAAAATTGAGAGAGTTATGGCAAAAATAGTGAGAGACCCTAGTTCAGCCGCCTGGTGCGGGCGATCGCAGATGGTACGGCCCATGGCACGTACTTCCATCCTTGCTGGCATGGGACGTAGTACCTAGCGTGGGCCATAAGGCATCATCTGGCGTGGGATGCTGGGATTGGCGTGGGTTGCGTCGTACTTCTAGCGTAGGCCATGATGTCTGGCGTGGGGCGCCAACAACATGTGTGATTTGGAGTCCCTGAGTCGTAATCATGGTCATTGGCATGGGCATGCTCAGGAGTTTTGATCTGCTCAGAAACTTTGGCACAGGCCATGTGTTTTCCCACCCCTCGTCTGCTGGTCTTTGTATCATGGGCTTGGAACCGCACGGGACATCGAGAACGGGACGTCTCACACCCATACCTAGCCAATTTGGTGGGAACTTGATATATATGCTTGTGGCCCGTGGCTTTTAGCGCGGGCCACTCTAGCGCCTCACGCAGAACATTTTGGCATGAACCTTTGCCTCGCACGAAACATTTTGGCGCGAATATTTCCCACATGCCATGGCCTGGTGCTGATCAGTTTGGAGTGGGAAAGCTACTTTTGCGTGGGCCGTTGGTGCCATCCATAAATGGCCCACATAGACCCGTTTGTGCCTCGGTCAGCTTAACTTGTTTCCTTTGCCATGGGTGAATCGTTAGTCTGATTTCAGAGTTTTAGTAGTCGATTTTATATTTCTCAAGAAGAATAATTCAATGGAATCAGCCTTGAAGGGTGATTATTCTCGGATAGTTCCCATACTTTATCGTAACTCATCACGATTCACCATTTCTCCCTTAGCTATTTTGAACTCCAATGCCGCCTATCTTTGGCTTCAATCTCTTTCTACCATGCATTGATGTTCATATTCTTCGTCTTCTACCATTCTAGAGGTGAATGGCCTTCAATATCTTCTACTATCCTAGCCAATGGCCTTCACATAGAATGTAACCAAAACGTACCCATGGGTGACCTACTAAAGATGATCACAAGGAAGATCTAGGAGCCTGTGGATGTAAGATGTCCATTAATACTAATTAAGTCTACAAAATGCAGGATTTAGACAAGAAAACCAAATATGTCCATCTAAACCCTTGTCACGTAAACACAACTAATACTAGCAATCCACCAAATAAAACTAGCAATAAACTATGCTGAATGAAACGGTTAACGCACGCATAAAGAAGCATATCAACAGGAAGGATGTACCATTATTACAACTTGACTTACGTTCTGTTGCTTCAAGGTGGAGTTGAAATATGGTTTAGTATTGTGAAAGTAATATTGCGAGTAATCCTCCTCCGAATAGCTCGCGATCTACAACGGTTAATGAAATTATTTCTAATTAAATAATAATATAAGTAACCTAATACAAATAAATGTAGCAAACTAAACAAAAATTGCTCACTTCAATCGAGGAAAGATGTGTTGAACCATCATTGTCAGCCATGATTCTGAATTTCATAGCTGAAATATTCATAATATGATAAGTCATTCGGATTTATAGGGAAACAGATAGTGTGTGACCTCAACGGTGGTTCTCAAATGTCGTTGGTTAGAACAACAGCACATGATCGAAGTTGGAACTAACGTTGATCATAAATAGATTTGTGATAGACAAAGACATACGATGTCGGCCAACAATTGGTTAAGTCGACACCGGACCAACTGCTGACCAATGCCACATTCAAAATAAAACCATAAACCACTATGAATGACTAACAAGAAAGGCCGACTTTGATTACAAAGTCGTTAAAACCAAATAGTAACTGACAAGCGACTGATACCGCATTCAAAATAAACCCTAAACCACTATAAATGACTAATTAGAAAGGATGACATATATTAAAAGTTGATAAGAACGACTAGTAACCGACAATCATCTGAGGCCACATGAATCTAGAAATCCTTAAACCAGAATGACATATATAACAAGTCTAACACACATAACAACCCAAATTGATAGATATTATCATTCAAGAACAATTATAACATGAATTTGACATAAAATAAACAACAAAGTTTACAAAACTCGATTCCATAAAAACTATGAATACAATTTAACAAAAAAACATAGAACAATGAAGTAATTCAAGTTGGAATTTAGAGCCTAAATGTAGAAAATATGCCTTTTGGATAAGGGAAGGAATCAGTTGGGAACCCTTTGAAATCCGAGGGAAAATGAAGAGTTTGAATTAATTCCAAGGTTAGCTTAAATATGTGTGTGTGTGTGTGTGTGTCTATGTGTGTGTGTGTATATGTATACGTTATCAAAGGATGTCGTTTTGATTCATAGGGAAATCCACATCAGACATGTAATGTTCGACGCCTATCGATTAGACGGAGAGGATTATAGATTAATGACCAACATCAGTCATATTAAGTCTGGGCCAAAAACATTTAGCCCACTAGCATAAGAAAATAGCACACCGAATAAGCCCAAGTGGGTTTCTAGCTTAAATAAATATTTTCCCCCGCGTAACAGAAATATTTAAATTGGTTAATCCAGTTCCAAACAAGACAATACTAAATTGACCATCCTTCTTCATTTTAGTTGTCTAATCTAGGTCAATTTAAGAAAGAAGTCAACCATTGTCGAAGTAACAAGACTAAAGGTCAAACCTTTATGCATCCATGTCAACTAACGACAGAAGTCAACCAATGGAAAAACTAACAAGATAAAAGGTCAAACCTTTATGTATCTATGTCAATTTACTAAAGAAGTCAATCATCGGTCGAACTAATAAGACTAATGGTTGAACCTTTGGGCATCTATGCCCATTTACAAAAAGGTCAACTTAAGATGAATAAAGGTTTAACCTTTCGGCATTATGTAAATTTATGAAAGGGCACTCAACTCACGGTTGACCTAACAAGACTAAAGGCTAAATCTTTTGGCTATCTATGTCAATTTACTAAAAAAGACAACCAACTGCTGACCCAACTAACCTTTGGGCATCTATGTTAATTTACTAAAGAATTCAACCTATGATCCACCTAATGAGAGTAGAGGTCAAACCTTTGGGCATGTATGTCAATTTACGAAAGAAGTAAGTCACGGTTAACCTAACAAGACTAAAGGTCAAATCTTTGGGTACCCATGTCAATTTATGAAAGAAGTCAACCAACGGTCGACCTAAAAAGATTAACAGTCGGACCTTTGAGAATCTATGTCAATTTAGGAATGGAGTCAAGCCACGATTGACTTAACAAGCCTAAAGGTTGAACCTTTAGGCATCTATTTCAATTTACAAAAGAATTCAACCAACGATCGACCTAACTAACCGGTTGGCATCTATGTCAATTTACTAAAGAAGTCTACCCACGGTAGACCTAACACGAGTAAAGGTCAAACCTTTGGGTATGTATGTCAATTTACGAAAGTAGACAAGCCACGGTTAACCTAACAAGACTAATAGTTGAGCCTCTATGCATCTATGTCAATTTACAAAAGAAGTCAACCCATAGTCAACCTAACATGAGTAAAGGTCTAACCTTTGGAAATGTATGTCAATTTACAAAAGAGAGAGTCAACACACGGTTGACCTAACAAGATTAAAGGTCGAACCTTTCAGCATCTATGTCAATTTATGAAAGAAGTCAACCAACGGTCGGCCTAACTAATCTTTGGGCATCTATGTCAATTTACTAAAGAAGTCAACCCAGGGTCAACCTAACACGAGTAGAGGTAGAACCTTTGGGCATGTATGTCCATTTACAAAAAAAATCATGCCACGGTTAACCTAACAAGACTAAAGGTCGAACCTTTGGGCATCTATGTCAGTTTATAAAGAATTTATCCAACAGTCAACCTAACAAGACTAGAGGTTGAACCTTTGGCCATCTATATCAATTTACAAGAGAAGTCAAGCCACGGTCGACCTAACAACACTGTTGGTGTGACATCGCAACATTTGTCGCTAGAATTGACTGGATAGAAGTGTTACCAAATTCGACTTGAACAACCTTTTTGGGGCATATGACGTTGATGGGTCGTCAGCGGCCACATAAAACCCTTGGTTTGAATTTAAAAGACAACAACTAGCAAAGAAAGAGGGCTAAGAAAAGGAGATAAAAACTACAAAAGACAAAGCCTTGGGGGCAATTGATATCCACTTCCAAACCTAATGTAGATCATAGAATCATTCACTCATTCTATCACATTCATTACCATGGGAATGCTATCACTTCCATTTTGAATATCAGTATTCATTTCTCTTAAGAGTAATTTGCAAACGCAAACAACGACATTTTGCAAACCCCACTGATAATCACTTAAGAAAAACAATGCCTAAAGGTATATCACCAATGGCATTATACACGAAGAACCATAGATTTGATAACGACAAGCATTCAACCAAATGGATAGTCATTTAACCAAACAAAGCATTCCTTAGATTAAACCTAGAACAAACCACATTAAAGATTCAAACTTTCATTGCTATCCTATGACAAATATGAGAACAATCCACATTAACATACTCATCTAGCAAGATTTACCTCACATTATACAACAAGAAGTTCTAATTCCATGTTCTCGGATTTTCATGCCAAAGAGCTAAGAAATTGTACACTTTCCTAACACCCTAACGCTTCAATCATACAAACACTTCCTATTCTCAAACAACCCATGGCATAAATGAAGTAAAACATCACATTAAGAACACATGAATGGTAAATAACAAAAGCTTCAAGAAAGAGTGAAATAGAGGTTCTTACTACATAGGTTTGGAAGCTTCAATCAATTGCTCCCGAGTACAAAACTAACATATATAATTAAAACACATAACTAACCTACAAAAACTAAGAAAAGAAGAAGAGATGAAGAATGAGAGTATAAAGTTGGTATTTATAGTACAAAAAAGTAAGAAAGAGTTCCGGCCACCCGTCCATTGTGACTCTCGATCAATTCTTCGCGAGTTGCGACCAAACCAAGATTAAGCATCTTAATTTTTTTCTTCTTTTTGTTTCAAGTAGTCCTCTTTACTCCACTTATCATCAATTATTCAAGTCTTAAAAAGATGAAATGCAAGTCTTCAAATATTCAAATCTTCAAAGGTAGTCTTCAAAGTCTTCAAACAAATTGCATTAATCCTCTAGAAAAGTAAAAGCGTAAAAGTCGCTCTCAACTCTCCTTAGATAATTTCAAAGAAAAATGCCACATCTAGAGGACAACAGCATACAAAAGCGAATCCCAAATGTTCTAAAATAATCATAGAAAATGGACACATCAAACCTTCCTACACTTGAACCTTACTCTTCCTCGAGTAAGAAACGATTCAAGCTTACAAAGAATTTCACATGTCCACATCCTAACACTAATATCACCTTAAATCAAAGTCTTACAAAAACTATAAATATCATAAATCCCAAAATTCAACCTCAAATGAGAATATTCTCACACACAACCCCAATACTTAAATTTAACCAAACCTATCACTTATCAATTCACTTCTCATAAAAATGTTTCAAAGTCCCAAATTGATAATCCCAAAGTCTAATGGCACAAAATGAAGTTAAAACCATATCTAAGGTTTAAGTACACACTTCACTTCCCAATATATCAACCAAAAACCAATGGAACAAAATGAAGTCAAAACCGTATAGGAGGCTCAAACACATACTTCACACTATACCAATATATCAACCCAAAAATGAAGCATACCAAGAATCAAGAATTTTATAACTCTACTTCGTTTCCCCGTTGAGTTACCCAATCCCAAGAAGTCCTATGATGTTAGGCTACCCAATCCATTCATATGTCAACCGAAACCTTATGACTCCAACACCGGCAAATGAGTAGAAAAGTAACAATTTTTTCTTTTTCTTTCATTTTCTATCTTTCTCCCATTTTACCTAAGAGCCCCTTTGGGTTTTCATCCTAGCCACACATCATATTTATTTTAGCTCACATCTCACCCACATTTAGCCTCTCACTTTTACCTAGGCCACCCTTTCAATTTTTTGACCTATCAGGGACCCCAATGTTGCCTAAGTTGCCCTCTCGAATTTTGACTTAGCGTGTTTTTCTTTTTATATACTTTTTTCTTTTTTCATATTCTTTTTTTCAATTTTTTCAATTTTTTTCTACATTCTTCTCATGTTTTTCCAATCAAAAGTAGCAAAAAGCATTTCAAATCAAGCTTACATGCATGTGAGTCCTCTAACCCCTCCCCACACTTAAAACATTACATTGCTCTCAATGTAAATATAAAAGGCAAAAAGGAAATAAAATTCAATGTAAGGGTTACAGTGACTCTCGTTTCTTCGTATAGTCGCCGGTGATACGGTATAATAACATGTATTTGTGTGGAATCAGTTCTCAAATTGGTTTCAGAGCCGGAGGGGGAGGTAAAGGTGTCATAGAATAACTCACCCCTCGAGCAACAAGTTGTCTCTTTGACATCGTTTGATCAAGACTAACATCACATGGAACAACATCAAACTCACAAGTACATAGGGATTTGTAATACTAGGTTTAGCATCAAAAGTTAATAACTATAGTATTCTCAAAGAACAACCAATCTATCATGAAATCCCACTATGAAATTTTGCAATAACACTATCTAAAATATATCGACAAATACCCAAGCATTATTATAGAATATAGCAATCATAGTCACAATGATGTAGTCGGCATACTACAATCAACAAAACTACTATAAAGATGCAAGAATATTCATATGTCTATATATGTAAGATGGTGGAGGAATGAGTGGAGGTGTGATGGTTCTTGGGAGAAATTGGTTGAGAAGAAGGAAGGGTTGTGCAATATTCTAAGTCAGACTCTCATTCGAGACTCGTGAAAGTACTTTCGGAAGTCCTGAAGCCCAGTCGCGACTCACAAAAAGTTGGATCTGTAAGATCAATTTTTTCCATTTGTCTCCTGATTTCATCGCGACTCGCGATGGAACCTTCGCGACTCGCAAAATCTTTGCCCTGTGAACTCACATTTTATCAAATATTTCTGATCTGGTTACGACTCGTGATGCTCAGGTCATGACTCACGAAAATCTTAGGCTAGGAAGTGAAAAACTTCCCCTGTTTGTTGCGACTCGTGACAAACATAGTTTCCCAACACTTAGAAGAAATTTCTTTCCAACTTTCCAAGCTTTCTTTCCTTCTCATTGGTCTCATTCCTTTATCTTTTCCAAGGATATGCACTTCACTTTGCTACAAAATCATATAAAAACACACCGTGAAAAGAACAATACAAAATAACAAAAAATAATCAACAAAAATAAAAATAAAAGAAAATTTTATTTACATCGTTAGAATGACTTAGCTCCGTATATTTAAGGTCGTCGGCACGACCCTAATGTTATCCATATGGTGAAGGCTTGAACACGTTCACCATGAGCATCCAACGGTGGAGGAACAAAATTTTCAAGAGAAAAGTTTTGTGGAGGAGGAGTTGGTCCTAAAGGAGTAAGGTGGTTAGGAGGCTTGGGATAGTCTTTTGGCTCCTCTATTTTCTCCTTCAAGAATTCCGAAAGTGGTAGAGTTGGTTCATTTGGTGGGGATAGGGGTGATGATGGAAATGGATGTAGAACAATCACCTTGACCCACCTCCACCCCGGGGACTTTAATTGTAGCTAATTAACTCGAGCGGAGGCTTTTGGGAAGGTCAAAGATAAAATTTATATTCTGCACCCATTCTCACTCCTTCGCTACCAATAGGATAATTAGCGGTAAGCTCTGGGAATGTCCACAGAGATGCTAAGGCCTAAGAGTCAATGAAAACACAACCTTGTATGGTCGTCAATCCGTACGAGTGAAAGAAATAGCTAGTAAAGAAAAAAAATGGGGAGTTTGGTTTTTCAATTAACTAAACATAAAAGTAAAAAGAATAATTAATCTATAAAGCTAAGAACTTGGGGAATCATTATGAGACATGAATGATTTACTGCTTCGATCATCGACTCATTCACATGTAAGATTTAGAAAAACCTAATAGAGTGTTCATGACACGTAGTGTGGCCGATGGCATACACTTCCCCTTACCTATCACATCGGGTGCGCTCGCAACCCTCTATCGATACCGCCATTATATTTAGGGGAGTACAACAAGGTCTGGCCTATGTTGTAGGTCTATTTCTCCCCCTTGCACTTACATCCATGGCTTCCACAGCGAATGTACTACTTCCCAATCACCTATCAATTGGGTCAAGGGGTTGTTGGCACCTTATCTATGGCACTAGGTTCTCTTACAACCCTAGCTTGATACTTTTTGCTATCTATACCCATAACCTCTCGGACTACTTTACGTAATCATCTAAGACTGATGTAATGGAAAATAAGTCAAAGTAATACTCGGCCCTCCCGTACACACACCCACGCAGATCTGTACTCTCTTTGCTTATTCAAACATCAAGGTTTCTCTTCCCAATGGGGCATCAATATTTACACAAATAGGAATATAGACCAAAGTGTGTGCTTATATGTGGTGTACTGTTCATGCAGTTTAAACATTTAAAAGCAAGTCACAATAATATCATGAACAAAAATACTAGGATAATCTAATGAATCTCACAAAAGCATTAATCAAACATGTCTACTATTTATCTCTAAGCTATAAATCTACTCCATAGATATGGAATTCAAATATAGATTTGAATATCATATCATAGTATCAAAGCATAAATAAAAGGAAAGAAAAGAAAATGAGAGAGTGTTTCTCTCTCTAGAGTTACTTTCCTAATGCAAGATAAAGTCTAAAAAATGATCTAACAACTTTTAATCTAGTAGACTAAGGCTATATTTATAGTAGTAGGGGATTGGGTCTAAAAATAGGCCAAAATGAGTAAACCCTAGTTCAACCGCCACATGGTGTGGGGCATCGCCGATGGCGTGGCCATGGCCAGTATTTCCACACAGGCCGCAGGATCTAGAATGGGTCGTGTCTCATCATCCTGCGCGGGGTGCTGGATCTGGTGCGAGCTGCATTGCATCATCTGGTGCGAACCGCAGCCTTTGATCCGGGATGCCATCAGTATCCTTGATTTGGGACTTCTGATCCACAGGATACGGTTCTTGGTGTGGGCCATCGTCAAAAGGCTCAGTCTACTTAGAAACTTGGCATGGGAAGCGGCCTTTGGCGCAGGCCATTGTTAGGAGCATCGGTTTACTTAGAAACTTGGCATGGGACGTGGCCTTTGGTGCAAGTCGTTGGCTGGTCTTGGCAACTTGCACTTTGAATGGCGTGAGCCATCGTAAATGGGATGGTATGCGCCTATACTTAGCCAATTTTTAATGTGGATTAGACTTGTGTTTGCGGCCTGTGGCATGGCGTAGGCTGCGCCATACCCTCATGTTGATACCTTTGGCGCAGGATGACTCAATTGGTACGGATCGCTGATGTTATCCATGAGCGGCCCGTGCTAACCAATTTGTGCCTTTGCTAGTTGAACTTCTCTCCTTTGCTACAGGTGAACCGTTAGCCCAATTTTTGATTTCTAGTAGTCAATTTTGTAGTGCTAGAGAAGATGAATTCAATAGAATCATCCTTGAACTATAATTCTTCTTGGATCATTCTCAGACTTTAGCGCAACTCATCGGACCATGATTCATCATTTCTTCGTTGGCCGGTTTGAACTCTAATGCCTCCTATCTTTGGCTCCAATCTCCTTATATCATGTTTTGATGTTTGTGGCTTTCCTCTACTTCATTCTAGAGGTGAATATCCTTCCCCCAAAAAGAGTAAGAATCTCACAACTCTCACACTCCCCAAAGAACATAAGCAGTCTAACCACCCAAAAGTAAAATGTGGAAAAAGGTAAGCTAAAAGGATAAGTGTTAAGCTAGCTTACTTTTCCCAAAATGATCCCCAAAGAAATCAAAGAGTCTTCTCCTAATTTTTTGAGTTTCACCAAGAGTGTCTATGAGTGAGTGTTTCTTGAGAAGGAAGAATGTTTTAAATGATGAAATTAGGTGGAGAAATGTACTACGGATTTAGAATTTCATCATAGATGATAAGAGAGAGAGAGGTACAACTGGGATAAGAATGGAATTTCAAAATCTCACATTAGGGGGCAATAATACCAATCAATTAATTCCTATGAATATAGGAAGTGCTTTTTGCATCAAAAATCCTATGGAATTCGGGGACTTCAAAATTCTTGAACAAAAAATGCATTTTTGAATTTGAAATTCAGAATTTTCAAAATTTTACATTTTTGGAAAAATTTAAGAGTGGAAAATTGAAACTTGGGCGCATTAGATGTTTGGCATGGACAAAAGCCTCGTGCCAAATCTTCTAGCATGAATCCACCCCTCTTTCGAAACTTCTTGGCACGAAGCATCCCCTCGTGCCAACTCACTTGGCACGAGGCATCCCCTCGTTCCAACTCACTTGGCACAAGGCATCCCCTCGTTCCAACTTTCCTAGCATGGACCCAAGCTCTTGGCGCGGGCCATATCAGGTTTTGGCACAAGATCACCACAATTTTGACCTAATCCTTAGTTTTTCCTCTTTTTTTCAAAAAAACTATGTCGCCCATCTAGTCTAATTCCATCCAAACACAATCACAAGTATCAAACTCAAATTTTCAAATCAAACAAGAGTTTCATCTCAAAAATCCCATCGCAAACAAGAACATGTATAATCTATCTACTCACTACTCAAAACAAGAAAGCAAAAGGAAACACTGTATATTTATTTTTGTCCTCATAACTTATTTCTTTTTCAAGCAAGTCTAGTTAGAAACACCTACCTGTGGGTCTGCGGAATCGCCATTGATGACTCCACCCATGGTGACGTCATTGTGGAGAGGTCTCCACAATGAGTCATCCTTACCTTCAGACCTCTTGTCCATCATAGGAAATGAATTTCCATATCTTGCAAGCATTGAGTCTGTGAATGTCACTTTGGGGTTAGAGGGAGGTCAATGAGGTTTTAAACTCTCGACACTCTCTTTTTCCTGCTGCAAATTAGTTAGCATGGAAAAACAATCTGGCACGGGACTCATTAACAACATTATCAACATGGGACTCATCCAAATATTCATGTTCATTTGTAACACAAGAGGTTTCATAGAATTCACGCTCATCACATAGGGTCACACCTTTACATATAAGAGATGAATTTGTTGAAACATGCTTATATTTATATATATCAAACTCCACTTTATCCACATCATCTTCTAGAGTCAAGGTTCCCAAGTGGACATCGATTTTAGTCCTAGACGCTTTGAGAAAAGGTCTCCCCAAAAGTATTGGAGGTGCACTTTCGTCATGCGCCACGTCTAGGACTTAAAAGTCTGTCGGAAAAACCAACTTGCCAACTCGCACCATCACATCCTTTACTAGTCCACGAGGACTAGCTTGGGAGTGATCGGCGAGTTGGACAATCACGCTAGTTTCCCTAAGATCACCTATTTCTAGGTGTTCATATAGACTATATGGGATCACAATGATGGATGGTCCTAAATCTATCATGGAATATTCAACGAGTTTACCACCTAAAGATATATGGATAGAAAACATTCTGGGGTCATCGCATTTCTTAGGAAAATTTTTATGGTTCAAAACGGCAACTCCCCCTATTTTTAAAGGTCATAACCTCTTAGTTGGCCTACTTCTCTTCTTTGTACATGAAAATTTAAGAAACTTAGCATAAGATGGCACATTTTTAATTAATTCCAAGATAGGGATGACCTATTTGAAAACTTTTCGAATGTTTGCATCATTGGTCACCACCATTAGCTTTCCCCTCAAAGCGTTTGGGAATGGAGGTGGAATGGTAGCTTGTGCCTCGGGCGGTGGAAGCTCGTTGGAAGGTGCCTTCATGACCCCAATCTCCTCTTCTTCAAAGTCTTCCTTGGTAGCCTCCAATACCCTATCATCTTCTTGCATCACCTTCTTCTCGGACTCACGAACTTCCTTCCCACTTCTAAACTTAAGAGCACTCACGTTCCTTGGATTGATATTTGATTGGGAAGGGATTTTTCCAAACTCCTTGGCTTTAAGTCAGCTCACCAAGGTGGAAAATTTCCCAACTTCCACTTAAAGATTTTTTAAACTTGAGAAAGCTCCATTACCAAGGTCTTTGATCTCATGCCTTGTCCTCTCTGCAAAAACTTCATGTTTCTTTCCCAATTGACCGATGGGTTCTAAGATCTCCTCACGATCCAATTTGCAGATCGAGGCATGGTTGTTGGAAGGGCCTTCACCTTAAGAGTATGGTTGAGGAAGGGCTCGTCCACCCTGGTATCCTTGAGGTTGGTTACCCTGTGTTCTCAGTCTGGTAATGTAAGATGCCTAGATTAGTGGTACGGGTGTGTACCATAAAATAGGGCTAACAATACTGTGTGGTATTCCCAATCCGGTCAATTGATCTTTTTCCATCACTGTGTGCCTGCGAAAGAGATCCCAGAAGTGGTTCCTGGGAAAAGGCTCTGATGCTCAAGTCAGTACTTTCCTTTCAGAATTAAGTTTCTCTAGTATGGTTGCACTTACCTAATCTATGTCCTCTCCATTCCTTTGATAGCTTGTTTTAAACGTGGCTCCACCTTTCTTGGGTTTGCCATCGTGTGCTTGATCGTGGCTCTGAGAAGGACTGTTCGTGGCTGGCACTTGATGATCTCCATTTTTCACGATTCGTAAATTGCATCTATCTCTGCTTGCATTGCACACTAGTCTTGGGCTCATTTGCGGTTTTGGGCCTGCGGCATAGCCTTTGGGCTAGGTATACACCATAAGCTCCCTCTAGCCATGAAGACTAAAAGACATGGTGTAATAGTGTTACTCGTGGTATAAATGCAAACTGATGTTGTTCGTAAACAGACTGTTCGTCATTTAATACTACCTTCGTCGTCATTGCAAAGTGACATTAGCTTTTTGGCTATATCTCTATCTTTGATCCCTCTTCGAATTTGAAATTTTGAATTTTGAATTCTTCGTGATAAGGCTATTTTTGTGAAGATTTTGTTTCTAAATGCCAAGATTCGATCCTCATTTTTTTCTATTCTATTTTATATTTTTCTGATGTTTTCTCTCACTTTACTTATTAAATGAGGAATTTGAAACGAATATTTTATTCTTGCCCTCATTCAGTGTGTTGTCTTTTCATATACCGGCGTCATTTCGATATAAGCAAAAGGTAATTTGCTTTTTGTGTTAGATTATCATAATTGCATTTTTTTAATAGATTGTCTTACTCAATCTTGTCATTTATTTTTTATATTTAAGTATCCTATCTCATTTTCATTTCAATTTCTCTGCTCTGTTGCCCAAGCTTTCATCTTCTCTGATCATCCTTAGGTTTTCTGTGTATCATCTTCCCTTATCCCTTTTAAGAGTAAGTTTTTTCCTTAACTTAATCTCCAATTTCTTTGATGCATATTCTGGACTTGATAAGTTGAATTTTTCTTCAATTTCTGGTAATTTTAGTACTTGTTGCGTTTCTTACTATTTTCCATTCATCTTCTCAGGTGCGTCTTTTGTTAATCTTTGCTCTAAAAAACTTGTGCCTGCAGTGTCTAACCCTAATTAGGTGGTTATCTCAAACTCTAGGACCCTCGTTTATCAAGATGTTCACGCCGAGTCTCCTGTAGAGGATGCTCGCTCCGATGGGGATTTCGGTCATGTTACCGGATCTTCTACCATATGTAGTATGTTGTCTGGTTGGTATCTAGATGACTTGAAGAAATGTTTGCCGTTTTAGCTCCTTTTAAGCTTTGCGCTTGATGTACCCATTTTATACGGTTATATTTGAACTTTTGGGATTAACTTTTGTACACTTTTGTGCTCTAAATGTGATATTTTACCTTGAAATTATCTAAGGAGAGTTAAAAGCGACTTTTACATTTTTATCACTTTTTAGAGAATTTTGTGTGACAAGGTAATTTGTTTGAAGACTTTGAAAACTTTGAAGACTTTGAAGAATATCTTTGAAGATTTGAAGATTTGAAGACTTGGATTTGAGCTTTTTGAAGATAAGAAGAATTGAAGAAGTGAAGAGAAGAGAAGGATATGAGATATAAAAGAGAAAGAAGAAATAATGCTGGAATTTGTGTCTGTCGCGACACGCGATGGTACGTCACAAGCTCATCGCGACTCATGACGGATGAGTGGTCTGAGTTTCTTCTTGATTTTTGTGCAATAATTACTCCCCTTATCCTCTCCTCTTCAAGTGCTTCGGCCCAGTTCTTTCTTCTGCATTTTTGGGTGTTAAAACCCTAGGTTTTCTCTTCTTTCTTTTCTTAGTTTTTGTAGATTAATTATGTCTTTTAGTTCTCTAGCTTAGTTTTATCTTGGGAGCAAAGGATTGAAGCTTCCATTTATATGTAGTAAGAACCATTATATCTATCTATTTGGTGCTTTTGCTATTGTGCATTTATTGAGCTTTAAATGTGAATTGTTAATTGCATTGATGTTGTTGGAAGCTTGAGTATATGAATTGCTTGTATGATTACTTGTTAGGGTTGTGAGAAAGTACCTAATTCTCCCCTCTTTTAATGTGGAATCCAAGAGCATGAGTTAGAGCTTCTTAAATGATGTTGGTATGTTGATAATTGCTAGATAAATATGATGATGTCGAACTCGTTGTCATATTTGTTTTAGGTAGCAAATGAGAGAAGTCAATGAATGTTGATCGTTCTTGACTAATCTTGTGTAAATGCATGAATTGGTTAAATGCTTAGATACGGTGTAGTATTTATAATTGTAGCCAAGCTTGTTGATTCTTCGTGCTAAATGCATCAATGGGATACTCTTAGTCCTATGGGAGTTATTGGTGAGGTTTGACAAGAGATGTCGAATTCACTCTTGCAAACTACTATCTAAGAAGGATAGAAGATTTATCTTCACAACAAGTAGTTGAAGTAGTGAAAAGATTGTTTCACTCGTTCTTGAAGCCTTTATTATTTAGCATTTATGTATTCTTGATGCTATGTTTCACTTCATTTATGCCATGGGTTGTTTGAGAATATGAAGTGTTTTTATGATTGGAGTGTTCGGGTGTTAGGAAAGTGACGAATTCCTTAGCTCCTTTGCATGAAAATCTGTGAACATGAACTTAGAACTTCTTGTGCATAATGTGTTGTGATTTTTGCTAGATAAGTATGTTAATGTGAAGTCAAGTAATGAATGTGATAGAATGAGTGAATGGTTCAATGATCTACATTAGGTTTGGAAGTGGATATCAATTGCCTCCAAGGCTTTATCTTTGTAGTTTTAAACCCCCTTTTTCTTAGTTTTGTTTGATGATCAGCCTAGTTACTTGACTTTGCTAGTTTTCTTATCTTTTTAATTTCATAAATTAGGACCACCAAACAACCAAACCCCCCATTTACAGGCTTTTATATGTATGTATATATATCTGCTCCAAGCCTAATATCAACCTTTTGTGCCTAAACGCTTAGGAAGTTCCCTCTTCTTCGTAGGATGACCCCGACTTGCCGCTATCTACTTAGTTGTAGATAGTAAGCATTTATGGCTTATAAATATTAACTTTGAGAGGTACGACGACGACCTCCCAAATTTTGGCGCTGCTGCCGGGGAAGATGAGTTTATTTTTAAGTGTTTGGGAATTTTTGGTTGCATATTAGCTAGTTGTTTTTATTCTCCACTTCTTGGTGGTTATTTTTGTTCGGAGTAGGTATTTCTTGAGTTCTTGGTGAGCTTTTATCGAGAACACTTGCAATATGATTTCGGACTTTTAAAAATGAAAAAAATAATTCTTTTAAAAATGGAGTGTCTCACCTTGAGGGAACTCATGATGAGAAGAGAGGCTCAACAAGCAAGGTTTTTGTAGGATGTGTCATTCCGACCATCCTACCGAGTCTTTCTATTTGTTTTAGGAAGAGCACTATGAGGGAGAAAGAACCCTTGGTTTCCAAAACCAAGGATATTATGAGGAGTGGTACCAAGAGGTAGGAGATGTTGGTTTTCAAGGGCAAGATGCTCAAGAATGGTATCCATACCACAATCCTTACCATCCGGAATGGAGTGGTAATCCAGATTGGTGGTATGAGAATGAGCCGGAAAACCAACAATACGAGCAAAATAGTTGGCCATCGCCACCTTATACCGTACCCCAAAACCAAGCCCAACAAGGAAGTTCAAGTTTGACACGTGAGGAAGTCATGAATACAATAGCAAACTTGAACTCCTTTACTAGTGAGGAGCCAGACACTCAGCTCTCCTCTAGTGTTGAGGCTATTGAGGGGCATGTGAGGAGTATATTAGAAGTGTTGGCCCGAATGGAAGCTCGTGATCCCAAAAATACACCATCCCAAATCGAACTCGAGGATTCGGTGAGTGAGGTCACCAAGGGAAATGATTTTGAGTTCGAAGGGGATGAGGAGTTGGTTGTTGAGGATAGAAAAATGGAGGAAGAGGTGATCGTGCTACATTCATTAGCATCGTCACCCCTTCTCCCACCTAGTCAACCAACTCTATCATTTTTGGAAGTTTTTAGAGAGACGAGAGAGGAGCCGAAAGATTATCCCAAGCCTCCTAACCACCCAACCCCCTTCAAGCCATCTCCACCTCAACAAAACCTTCCTCTTGAAAGTTTTGTACCCCCACCTCTCTACTTTTGGAGGCTCATGGTGAAGGGGTTCAAGCCTTCGTCATAATGGATAACACCAGGGTCGTGCCGATGACCTTAAATATATGAAGCTTTGTCATGCAGACGACGTAAATAAATTTGGCCGTTGTTTTAGTTTTTGTTGTTTATTTTCTTTAATTATTTAGTCTTGTTCTTTTTATGATGTGTTTTTCAATGATTTTGTAGCAAAGTGTAATGTATTGCATTGGAGGAAATGAAGGAATGAGATCCATAAGGGAGGGAAGAGAGCTTGGTAAGAAAATTTTTCCAAGTGCTGGGAAACCCTATCATCGCAAGTCGTGATGGCCTCGTCACGATGACCTCATCGCGAGTCGCGATGAACAGGGGATAAAAATCCATTTCCAGCACCAGCTTTCCATGAGCCGCGATGGCATCACGACGGCCCATCGCGAGTCACAACGGGGAAGTTGTGAGTCGCGACGAGATCAGAACTTGTGTCCTAAAAATCTGCTCCCGGCCTCCACATTCCGTGAGCCGCAACGGCCTCGCGGTGGACCATCACGAGTCGCAATGAGACCATCGCGAGCCACGACCACGCCTTCCCTACCCGTCATGAGTTGCGATGGATCTATCGCGAGTCATGATGGCGTGCTGCTCAATTTTTCTTAAACCTTCAATCTCCTCCATTTCGCCGCCTCTCACCATTTCACCTCCGCTCATTCCTCCACCATCCTACATATATCGACATATGAATATTCTTGCATCTTTATAGTACCTTTGTTGATTGTAGTGTGCCGACTACATCATTGTGACTGTAATTGCATATCCTATAATGATGCTTGCATATGTGCCGATATATGTTGGATATTTTTAATGGATAATCTTGTAGTGGTGATTGCAGGGTGGATTGGTTGTTCTTTGAGAATACTATGGTTATTAATTCTCTATGCTAAACCTAGTATTACAAATTCTTATGTGCTTGTGGGTTTGATGTTGTTCTCTGTGGTGCAGTCTTGATCAAACGGCGTCAAGGAGGAAATGTTTTGATCGAGGGGTGAGTTCTTCTACGGCATTTTGCTCCCCCATTTCAGCTCTGAAACCAATGGCGGGACCGATTCTATACAAGTGCATGGGATTGCGCCATATCACCGGCGACTACGTGGAGAAACGGGTGTCACTCTACCTCTTGCCTTGAATTTTTATTGTTCTTGCCTTACATGTTTACACTGAGGGCAATGTAATGTTTTAAGTGCGGGGAGGGGTTAGAGGACTCAATGCATGCTAGCTTGTTTTGGAATGCTTTTTGCTACTTTTGATTGGAAAAAATATGAGAAAAAAAAGAAAAAAAAGAAGAAAACTCGCTAAGTTGAAAACCCGAGAGGGCAACTTAGGCAACATTGGGGGCCCGGATAGGTCGAAAACCCGAAAGGGCGGCCTAGGAAAAAATGAGAGGCTAAAATGTACGGAAAAAGGTGAGATGTGAGCCGAAGAAACGTGATGTGTGGCTAGGATGAAAACTCGAAAGGGCTCCTAGGCAAAATGAGAGAAAAAGAGAGAAAAGGAAAATGCTATGATTTCACTCATTTGCCGGCGTTGGAGTCATAAGGTTGCGGTTGTTATACGGATGGATCAGGTAGCTCAACATCTAGAGACCTCTTGGGATTGGGCAACTTAGCGGGTTAGGAAACGAAGTATGGTTGTGAAAACTTTGAAGACATTGAAGGATATCTTTGAAGATTTGAAGATTTGAAGACTTGGATTTGAGCTTTTTAAAGATATGAAGAATTGAAGAAGAGAAGAGAAGAGAAGAGAAGAGAAGGATATGAGATATAAAAGAGAAAGAAGAAATAATGCTGGAATTTATGTCCGTCGCGACACGCGATGGTACGTTGCGACTTGCGACGGACGAGTGGTCTGAGTTTCTTCTTGATTTTTGTGCTATAAATACTCCCCTTATCCTCTCCTCTTCAAGAGCTTCGGCCCAGTTTTTTCTTCTGTGTTTTTGGGTGTTAAAACCCTAGGTTTTCTCTTCTTTCTTTTCTTAGTTTTTGTAGATTAATTATGTCTTTTAGTTCTCTAGCTTTTATCTTGGGAGCAAAGGATTGAAGCTTCCATTTCTATGTAGTAAGAACCATTATATCTATCTATTTGGTGCTTTTGTTATTGTGCATTTATTGAGCTTTAAATGTGAATTGTTAATTGCATTGATGTTGTTGGAAGCTTGAGTATATGAATTGCTTGTATGATTACTTGTTAGGGTTGTGAGAAAGTACCTAATTCTCCCCTCTTTTAATGTGGAATCCAAGAGCATGAGTTAGAGCTTCTTAAATGATGTTGGTATGTTGATAATTGCTAGATGAATATGATGATGTCGAACTCATTGTCATATTTGTTTTAGGTAGCAAATGAGAGAAGTCAATGAATGTTGATCGTTCTTGACTAATCTTGTGTAAATGCATGAATTGGTTAAATGCTTAGATATGGTGTAGTATTTATAAGTGTAGCCAAGCTTGTTGATTCTTCGTGCTAAATGCATCAATGGGATACTCTTAGTCCTATGGGAGTCATTGGTGAGGTTTGACAAGAGATATCGAATTCACTCTTGTAAACTACTATCTAAGAAGGATAGAAGATTTATCTTCACAACAAGTAGTTGAAGTAGTGAAAAGATTGTTTCACTCGTTCTTGAAGCCTTTATTATTTAGCATTTATGTATTCTTGATGCTATGTTTCACTTCATTTATGCCATGGGTTGTTTGAGAATATGAAGTGTTTTTATGATTGGAGTGTTCGGGTGTTAGGAAAGTGACGAATTCCTTAGCTCCTTTGCATGAAAATCTGTGAACATGAACTTAGAACTTCTTGTGCATAATGTGTTGTGATTTTTGCTAGATAAGTATGTTAATGTGAAGTCAAGTAATGAATGTGATAGAATGAGTGAATGGTTCAATGATCTACATTAGGTTTGGAAGTGGATATCAATTGCCTCCAAGGCTTTATCTTTGTAGTTTTAAACCCCCTTTTTCTTAGTTTTGTTTGATGATCAGCCTAGTTACTTGACTTTGCTAGTTTTCTTATCTTTTTAATTTCATAAATTAGGACCACCAAACAACCAAACCCCCCATTTACAGGCTTTTATATGTATGTATATATATCTGCTCCAAGCCTAATATCAACCTTTTGTGCCTAAACGCTTAGGAAGATCCCTCTTCTTCGTGGACGACCCCGACTTGCCACTATCTACTTAGTTGTAGATAGTAACCATTTAGGGCTTATAAATATTAACTTTGAGAGGTACGGAGATGACCTCTCAAATTTTGGCACCGCTGCTGGGGAAGAGGCGTTTATTTTTAAGTGTTTGGGCATTTTCGGTTGCATATTATCTAGTTGTTTTTATTCTCCACTTCTTGGTGGTTGTTTTTGTTCGGAGTAGGTATTTCTTGAGTTCTTGGTGAGCTTTTATCGAGAACACTTGCAATATGATTTTGGACTTTTGAAAATGAAAAAAAAATTCTTTTAAAAATGGAGCGTCTCACCTTGAGGGAACTCATGATGAGAAGAAAGGCTCAACAAGCAAGGTTTTGTAGGATGTGTCATTCCGACCATCCTATTGAGTCTTGCTATTTGTTGTGGGAAGAGCACTATGAGGGAGAAAGAACCCTTGGTTTCCAAAACCAAGGATATTATGAGGAGTGCTACCAAGAGGTAGGAGATGTTAGTTTTCAAGGGCAAGATGCTCAAGAATGGTATCCATACCACAATCCTTACAATCCGGAATGGAGTGGCAATCCGGATTGGTGGTATGAGAATGAGCCGGAAAACCAACAATACGAGCAAAATAGTTGGCCATCACCACCTTATACCGTACCCCAAAACCAAGCCCAAAAGGAAGTTCAAGTTTGACACGTGAGGAAGTCATGAATACAATAGAAAACTTGAACTCCTTTACTAGTGAGGAGCTGGACACTCGGCTCTCCTCTAGTGTTGATGTATTGAGGGGCATGTGAGGAGTATATTAGAAGTGTTGGCCCGAATGGAAGCTCGTGATTCCAAAAATACACCATCCCAAATCGAACTCGAGGATTCGGTGAGTGAGGTTACCAAGGGAAATGATTTTGAGTTCGAAGGGGATGAGGAGTTGGTTGTTGAGGATAGAAAAATGGAGGAAGAGGTGGTCTTGCTACATTCATTAGCATTGTCACCCCTTCTCCCACCTAGTCAATCAACTCTATCATTTTTGGAAGTTTTGAGGGAGATGAGAGAGGAGCCGAAAGATTATCCCAAGCCTCCTAACCACCCAACTCCCTTTAAACCATCTCCACCTCAACAAAACTTTCCTCTTGAAAGTTTTGTACCCCCACCTCTCTACTTTTGGAGGCTCATGGTGTAGGGGTTGAAGCCTTCACCATATGGATAACATTAGGGTCATGCCGACGACCTTAAATATATGGAGCTTTGTCGTGTCGATGACGTAAATAAATTTGGCCGTTGTTTTAGTTTTTGTTGTTTATTTTTATTATTATTTAGTCTTGTTCTTTTTATGATGTGTTTTTCTATAATTTTGTAGCAAAGTGTAATGTATTGCATTGGAGGAAATGAAGGAATGAGATCCATAAGAGAGGGAAGAGAGCTTGGTAAGAAAATTTTTCCAAGTGCTGGGAAACCCTGTCATCGTAAGTCACGATGGCCTAGGGAGAAAAATCCATTCCCAGCACCAGCTTTCCGCGAGCCGCAATGGCGTCGTGATGGCCCATTGTGAGTCACAATGGGGAGGTCGCGAGTCACGACGAGATCAGAACTTGTGTGCTAAAAATCTGCTCCCGGCTTTCACATTCTGCAGGCTGCAATGGCCTCGCGACGGACCATCACGAGTCGTGATGAGACCGTCATGAGTCGCGACCATGCCTTCCCTACTAGTCGCGATGGATCCATCGCGAGTCGCGACGGCGTGCTGTTCAATTTTTATTAAACCTTCAATCTTCTCCATTTCGCCGCCTCTCACCATTTCACCTCCGCTCATTCCTCCACCATCCGACATATATCGACATATGAACATTCTTGCATCTTTATAGTACCTTTGTTGATTGTAGTGTGCCAACTACATCATTGTGACTGTAATTGCATATCCTATAATGATGCTTGCATATGTGCCGATATATGTTGGATATTTTTAATGGATAATCTTGTAGTGGTGGTAGCAGGGTGGATTGGTTGTTCTTTGAGAATACTATGGTTATTAATTCTCTATGTTAAACCTAGTATTACAAATTCTTATGTACTTGTGAGTTTGATGTAGTTCTCTATGGTGTACTCTTGATCAAACGGCACCAAGGAGGAAATGTTTTGCTCGAGGGTGAGTTCTTCTACAACATTTTGCTCCCCCTTTCGGCTCTGAAACCAATGGCGGGACCGATTCTATACAAGTGCATGGGATTGCGCCATATCACCGGCGACTACACGGAGAAACGGGTGTCACTCTACCTCTTGCCTTGAATTTTTATTGTTCTTGCCTTACATGTTTACATTGAGTGCAATGTAATGTTTTAAGTGCGGGGAGGGGTTAGAGGAATCAATGCATGCTAGCTTGTTTTGGAATGCTTTTTGCTACTTTTGATTGGAAAAAACATGAGAAAAAAAAGAAAATAAAATAAAACTCGCTAAGTTGAAAACCCGAGAGAGCAACTTAGGCAACATTGGAGGCCCGGATAGGTCGAAACCCCGAAAGGGTGGCCTAGGAAAAAATGAGAGGCTAAAATGTGCGGAAAAAGGTGAGATGTGAGCCGAAGAAACATGATGTGTGGCTAGGATGAAAACTTGAAAGGGCTCCTAGGAAAAATGAGAGAAAAGAGAGAAAAGGAAAATGTTATGATTTCACTCATTTGCTTGCGTTGGAGTCATAAGGTTGCGGTTGTCATACGGATGGATCGGGTAGCTCAACATCTAGAGACCTCTTGGGATTGGGTAACTTAGCGGGTTAGGAAACGAAGTATGGTTGTGAAATTCTTGATTCCTTTATACTTCATTTTTTGTTGATATATTGGCATTAGGTGAAGTATGTGCTTAAACCTCTTAAATGGTTTTAACTTCATTTTGTGTCATTGGACTTTGGGAATATCAATTCGGGACTTTGAAACATTTTTATGGGTAGTGAATTGATAAGTGGTAGGTTTTGTTAGATTTAGGATTGGGGTTGTGTGTGTGAAAAATTCTCATGTGAGCTTTGATTTTGGGATTTATGATATTGAGAGTTTTTGTGAGGCTTTGATTTGGGGAATACTAGTTTAGGATATTGACATATGAATTCCTCCGTCTGCTTGAATCTTTTCTTACTCGAGGGCGAGTAAGGTTTAAGTGCGGGGAGGTTTGATATGTCCATTTTATACGGTTATATTAGGACTTTTGGGATTAACTTTTGTACACTTTTGTTCTCTACATGTGACATTTTGCCTTGAAATTATCTAAGGAGGGTTAAAAGCGACTTTTACATTTTTATCACTTTTTAGAGAATTTTGTGTGACAAGGTAATTTGATTGAAGACTTTGAAAACTTTGAAGACTTTGAGGGATATCTTTGAAGATTTGAAGACTTGGATTTGAGCTTTTTGAAGATATGAAGAATTGAAGAAGTGAAGAGAAAAGAAGGATATGAGATATAAAAGTGAAAAAAGAAATAATGTTGGAATTTGTGTCCATCGCGAGACCATCGCGACACGCGATGGTACGTCGTGAGCTCGTCACGAGCACATCACGAGCTCACGACGGACGAGTGGTCTGCGTTTCTTCTTGATTTTTGTGCTATAAATACTCCCCTTATCCTCTCCTCTTCAAGAGCTTCGGCCCAGTTCTTTCTTCTGCATTTTTGGGTGTTAAACCCTAGGTTTTCTCTTCTTTGTTTTCTTAGTTTTTGTAGATTAATTTTGTCTTTTAGTTCTCTAGCTTAGCTTTATCTTGGGAGCAAAGGATTGAAGCTTCCATTTCTATGTAGTAAGAACCATTATATCTATCTATTTGGTGCTTTTGCTATTGTGCATTTATTGAGCTTTGAATGTGAATTGTTAATTGCATTGATGTTGTAGGAAGCTTGAGTATATGAATTTCTTGTATGATTACTTGTTAGGGTTGGGAGAAAGTAGCTAATTCTCCCCTCTTTTAATGTGGAATCCAAGAGCATGAGTTCGAGCTTCTTAAATGATGTTGGTATGTTGATAATTGCTAGATGAATATGATGATGTTGAACTCGTTGTCATGTTTGTTTTAGGTAGAAAATGAGAGAAGTCTATGAATGTCGATCGTTCTTGACTAATCTTGTGTAAATACATGAATTGGTTAAATGCTTAGATATGGTGTAGTATTTATATGTGTATCCAAGCTTATTGATTCTTCGTGCTAAATGCCATCAATGGGATACTCTTAGTCCTAAGGGAGTCATTGGTGAGGTTTGACAAGAGATGTCGAATTCACTCTTGCAAACAACTATCTAAGAAGGATAGAAGATTTATCTTCACAACAAGTAGTTGAAGTAGTGAATAGACTGTTTCACTCGTTCTTGAAGCCTTTATTATTTAGCATTTATGTATTCTTGATGCTATGTTTCACTTCATTTATACCATGGGTTGTTTGAGAATAGGAAGTGTTTTTATGATTGGAGTGTTCGGGTGTTAGGAAAGTGACGAATTCCTTAGCTCCTTTGCATGAAAATCTGTGAACATGAACTTAGAACTTCTTGTGCATAATGTGTTGTGATTAATGCTAGATAAGTATGTTAATGCTAAGTTAAGTAATGAATGTGATATAATGGGTGAATGGTTCAATGATCTACATTAGGTTTGGAAGTGGATATAAATTGCTCCCAAGGCATTATCTTTGTAGTTTTAAACCCCCTTTTTCTTAGTTTTGTTTGATGATTAGCCTAGTTACTTGACTTTGATAGTTGTCTTGTCTTTTTTCATTTCATAACTTAGAACCACCAAACAACCAAACCCCCCATTTACATGCTTTTATATGTATGTATATATATCTACTCCTAGACTAATATCAACCTTTTGTGCCTAAATGTTTAGGAAGATCCCTCTTCTTCGTGGATGACCCCGACTTGCCGCTATCTACTTAGTTGTAGATAGTAAGCATTTAGGGCTTATAAATATTAACTTTGAGAGGTACGGCGATGACCTCCCAGCGCTCCTACAAATTCTAAATGTGTTCGCATTCCTCCGCCTGGCTATATATCATGTTATTTAGCCTATTTGAACTTTGGCCTTTATTTTCCTCTCCCCCAATATGTGGTTGATTTTCTCTTTTCGTACAAGGTCGTGTTGTCCCAATACCACAAGGGCATCACAATTATGATGGGATTTCTTCATGTTTGTGAGAAAGTAGATATTCCTTTCTCTCTTTAGTTGTTTCACAACCTCTATCATTTTCAAAAAGTTAAAAATAGAGTAAATGAGTTTACCTTTAATCCTTGATTTCTAGGGTTGAGCTTGTGAGTAATTTCCCTAGTAATTTTGGTTTGTGGCGTACAAAATATTTTTTTATAAAATTAAATCAAAATCCCGAAGTGGTTGTGCTTTCTAATAACTACAAGGTTCCCTAGTTTAAGCTTCCTGATCTGAATGTCTATTTTACTACTAAGACGAAGATCGTGGCCACACTTCGTGCTCATACCCAACATCTCCGCCAAATTGACTCTGATGCTGAAGGTGTTTTATTCGTTATTATTTTAATGTGTTTAATCCGTATTCTATCTTATTTTGGTGAGGACTTATTTGTTTTGTGCATTTTTTTGATATATAATGTTCATTTTATTTTAAACATGGATCTAGCTGGAGGTGACATTGACAGAATTCTCAATGATGGTGACAATGAGGAGTTGGCTGAGACTTTTGTTCAGCCTGATAACACTGCTGGAAGTAACACAACCCAGCAGGGTGTTAACAAAACGGGCACTGGTTATAAGGGTGAAACTTCTGAGGGCGGGGAGACAGGTGGTCATCGCTCCATTGGTGGGCAGAAGGAGAATAAGCACAAGAGGGATATGATTAATGGCCCTTCAGTACATTTGCTTCCCCTCGTGAAAAAATGGGCGTGGTAACCAATCTCGGACGCAAACTATAGCACGAACCGAGAATCCTCTAGTGGAGGTAAGGATATCTAACATTCTCTCCAACCTCTCTATCCCTGATACACTGGCTGTGGTAAGTTCACTGCTAGATTTTAGTGAGTTTTTCTATACCGTGATATTTTGTATGTAAAATGTTGATTAACTTTGTCCCATGTGTTATTGTTTTGTAAGGTTGGCGAAAGCCTTCAACTCGTAAGAGAGCATCTTTCTATGTTCTCTCCTATTGATGAGTCATTCATGGAGAAGTATAAGGTACAGAAAACAAAATGTGTGACTCTAGAAATTTCCCTTAAAGCCTCTAGGAGCATGCCAGGGTCGCGGAGGTGAAAGTGACTCAGCTTCGTTCTTTGTTGGAGGAGATGCACACCAATAGACCTGTTTCCCCTAAATATCCTAAAATTCTGGTAGATCAGCTTTGCAAGACTAAGTCTTTCTATAAATTATTTGAGGATGTTTCTAGCAAAGCTCACATCGTTGGGTACAGCCAGGGTGTGAAGGATCAACGCGAGTGGAATCCAACTTGTACACTGAAGAGTTTGGCCTTATTGAAGAAGTGTACTGAGACCCTGGAAAAGCATAAGGAAAAACTCAACAAAGCTTTTATCGAAAAGATTGCTAAAAGGGGACATCCCTATGCTTTGCTCTCGCATCTTGCTAGCCTTCCCTGTCTTCCTTCTATGGCTGAGCTAAAGGGCTGCGAGGTGGATTATCTGGAAGATCTTTCATTTAAATCTCGCATTTTTACTCCAACTCCTAATCATGATGCCAGTGTGGCCACTGCAGTTATTTGATCGAGCATTGAAGCCCCATCCAAACAACCAAGCAAGATAACTCCCACTCAGCAACCAGACCAGGAAGACATTGCTATCGTTGTTCAGCCTTCGCCTACCACTACCTCCAAAGTTAGTTGATTCCTAGTGTACTAGACTTTTTTAGATTTTTAACTGTAATTTGAGAAAATATTGTGGTATATGTTTGTACTATTTCTGTGATTGTGATTATCACTGCTGCTTTATCATTCATCTTTTGCAACCTCTAATCATACCTATTTATATATAGGGTTTCAATATTTTGATTGATTATATGTTTTTTAAACGTATTCACTTTCTTGGATATAGTGATTGTTTTTCTGATCGCTATGGATTTCCATCCACTGATTTTAAATTCCCTACTGGATTGATTTGTGCTTCTCAGTCCTTCATTAAAGAATATGAAGAGATTGATTCTTCTTATCACTTCTATCATGTGGAGTCACTTCCGCTATGCCTTGGGTGGAAACTTCCAATTCCCAATGCCTCTTCCTCTGCATCTACAAAGTGTCCTTGCACTCAGTTTGTTCATGATGATTGCAATATTGAATCACTTGTCAAAGTTATTGTTCGTGGGCTTGTTGATCTTGAATCTGCTAGTGTGTACATGCGATCTCTTAATCTCCCAGCTCACGTCCAGGAGTGGGCATTGTTTCTTGGTATTCATCTGAAATACATGCTCCTGGGTATTAAGGATCTCGATGTGAAATGGGGCAAGAATGTAAAAAGACACCTAGGATGTTGTGCGTGACTTGCGTAGGATTTGCAACGAGCATAATGCTCTTATCCAGTGTCAACAGTTAGCCATGATGAAGATGCTCTGGCAACATGAAGAGGCTAGGAATTATGCTACTAGCAAGACTCGTAAGGCCTATCAGAAGACGTTGATTATTGATAAACAATGTGCTCATATTGATGATTTGTTCAACAAGTTGAAGAAAAAGAATGATGATTGTAATCACTTAATTTCTTCTGCACTCGGTTGGCAAAGTTAGTTTGATGAGCAGTTTGCTACAAACACATAGATGTGAAGTGAAAATGAGTAACTTTGCGCAGAGTGCGATTGGCTTGATTTTTCAGTGCATCAACTCGAGGAAACTTGTGTTGAGTACTAAGACAGGCTTCAGGCTCTCCCTTCTTCATCTCGCAAAGCTACTAGCCGTGGAGATCTCATTGTGGGAACTGGCAGGCAGAGGATTAAGTTGTCTAAGGCTGCCCGATCGCATATTCATGGCTTAGAGGATGAAGTGTAGAATTTAAGAGCTGAAATGAAGCGGTATGAGGAAACTGTTAATGTGATGAGTATATACCTAGACCACAAGGGGTTTCGCCCTATAACCGACTTTAAGGCGTATTATGCTAGGTATCTTGGTCATATGGAGTGAAGGGGTCTAATACGCCATCCTGCTTATTTACACATGAAATGGCAATATAACCATATGGTTAGCGAGGAGTGAAGGCTGAAGAAAATTGGCATATGGCTGAGCACCTCCATCATGAAGCTGAGCATAGTCATTGTTGTGGTAATCCATCTTCTTACAGTTCATCACGAGCATCTAGGCGTAGATAATATGTGATGAATTTTTCTTCTAAAAAATTATGTTGTTTTTGTTGCAGTTTTTGGATGTTGTGGCTGTCCTTTTTCTGTCTTCATACTTTTGAATGCTCTTGACTGTGTGGTTCTTTTTTATTCGTAGGATCTCCTTCTCAGATATCTATTACTTTTGTTGAGTATTGAAACTCTGTTTATCAGGAAGCTGCAAGATCTATAGCTTGCTTTAGTCACTGTTTCGTAGGCATATTTGTTATATAGTAAGATCTATTGCTTGCTTTATTGTGCGATGCTGCAAGATCTATTGCTTGCTTTTGTCGTTGTATTTGAGCCAAGTTTTCCTGGTAGCAAGATCTATAGCTTGATTTTTATTGAGAGAATAAGCTGCAAGATCTATTACTTGCTTTTGTCACTTTGTTGTGGGCATATCCACCTTATTGGGAAGTTCATGACTTGTTTTTCTTTGTATTTTGCAAAGAGGTAAGTTGAGTGACATTTGTAATGATACTTATTCCACTACCATCATGTGTTCGTCTGTTAAGAATTTGTAACTTAGTTTGGCAAATGCAAACCACGGCTATTGAAAAGAAAAGATGATACTCCAAAAGATTTATATTGCGATCATATTGTCCTCAACGCAAAAAAAGGAACGAAAAACCCAATGGTTATATCATGGTTTCTATACATGGAAACTATATTTTCCTGCCTCTTTGATGATTCGACACATAAAACTCTCTAAATTAACTATGTGCAAAGTGTTAGGAACGCTGCTACCATCCATTCTCTCTGCTCGTAGCTGTTGGATCGGTGCACCTTCATTATCTTGTACGACCTTTCCCACTTTGGGCACAACTTTCCTCTTTCCTCGGCTAGGCTAGCTTCATTCTTCCTTAGCACTAGATCGTCAATTTGGAATTGTGTTTCCTTGACTTTCTAGTTGTAAGCTCTAGCCATCCTTTATTTCTACTTTTCTTCCTTGAATGTCTCCCGCTGTCTAAGCCACATATTAACACCTTGTACTTAGCTTCATTACTGGTGAGTGAGAAATTAAAGCAAAGCAAGTATTTATATTCTCCACCTTCTAGGTTGATAAACAACAGTCCTGCTCCACATCCTTCCTTGCTAGATGCCCCGTCTATGAACAGCTTCCATGCAACATCTTCCCATTTAGCCTTTCCTTTGTCTTCGTCAAGAAACTGTTGTGTTTTCTCCTGTTGCGCTCCCACGCTTGTCATTTTGGCAAGAAATCTACTAAAGCTTGTGCTTTGATTGAGGTTCGCAGTTGAAATTGAATCTCTAACTACCCCGATTCAAGAGCCCATTTGGTTATTCTCATGGATGACTCGGGGATTTTCAAGATGTTCTTGATTGGGTAGTCATTATAGACAACAATCATATGACTGTTGAGCAGCCTCGACCTGGGGTCGTTAATACAATCGCGACACAATCAATTAACCTGATTTGACTTCCCCCTGTGGGATGGTCAAATATAAGATTTATAGTTCTACACGTGTTTCTCACTGCTAATGCTACCAAAGGGTAGTAAGAGGCAAACCCTAGGGTTTGTCCATAGAGATGCTAGAGTTAAGTAAAAGTCAAAACACAGCCTCATGCGGGTCGTCAATCCGCACGAGTGAAAGGAATAGCTAGTAATGTAAACATGCAAGTTGTGGGGTTTGGTATTTTCAACTAACAACAACTAAGCATGAAATCAACAAAAATGTAAACTATTTATACTAGGCACTTGGGAGTAATTTAGCAACATGGTAGTTCTAATGCGTCAATCCTCGTTTCATTCACATATAGACATATAAAAAACCTATCAGTGTGTCATAACATGTGGTGTGGTTGATGGCATACACTTCCTCATCCCTATCGATGTTCTTCCTCCATCGACACCGCCATCGTAATTAAAGGAACACAACAAGGTCCGACCATTATTTTGGTTCGGTTTCTCCCCCATGCTATTACGTCCTGGGCTTCCACCACAATTGCACTAATTCCCAGTGGTCCTCTATACACGAGATCTTAGGTTCATAGGCACCTTATCTGTGATACTAGAATTTAAACACAATTTCTAGCTTGCTACTATCAACTATCTCAACCACTAACCTCTCAGGAAACTTTACGAAGCCAGCTAAGACTGTTACGATAGCAAATAGGTCATAGCATTCTCAAATCCCATGTGCACACACCCACGCGAACGCGTTCTCCTCTACCATTCAAACATCCAGGTTTCTCTTCCCAATGAGGTATCCATAAATGCACCATACATGAAAATAGCCCAAAGTGTGTGCATATATGTGGTGTAGTGTTCATGCATTTAGAAACATTCAAAAAAATCACAATAATATCATAAACACAAAGATAGGTTGAATCTGGTTGAATCTAATAAAGCAATAGAAACTGCACAAGTACCAAATATGTCCCAAGCTAAGATCTACTCTACAAAGGTTAGATCCATGGAAAATATTTTGTTAGATTCCATGGATCTAGGAAAATAAGATGAAAAGAAAAAGAAAGTACAAAGATAAAAGAGACGGATAAGGAATGAGAAAAAGAACTCTCATTTTTCTTCTCTCTAAACTAGAAAGAGAAACTAATCTACATTATTCTAGCTTCTATTCTACCTAGGGTTTAGTATAATACTAAGGTACCTATATATAGTAGTAGGATATTGGGCCTAAAGAAAGGCCCATAATAGGCCAAACATAGCAACACCCTAGTTACCCTTTCCCTCTAGCCGCTAAACCTTTCTCGAATAAACTTCTCAAATCCATGAATCATGTGGAGCTAAATTATAGAGTGTTGGATAGATCTCAGAAAGAAGAATATTACAATATATGGTAGAGGGAAATCGGATAATAATTGAGAGAGTTGTGGAAAAAACGGTCAACCGTCACGGTTTCATGGACCAGCAAGGATGCCACAGTTCGTGAACATTCAAGCACGGGGCATCAGATCTGGCACGGTCTATGAACATTTATCGACAGACCATGGGATCTAGTGCGATCCATGAAGCTTGCTTCGTGCCACGGTCCATCGTGGTTTTCACTGACCGCGACCAGCACGGGGTCTTTGCTCAGAACATTTGTCAGGGCCCATGGTGGTTTTAACGAACCACGACTAGCATGGGGGCCTTTGCTTAGAAATTCTCATGGTCTGTGAAGGTTTTCAGGGATCGACTTCTTATTTAGCCAAAATATTCACATCTTCATCTCCATTCTTCACGCCCCAGCTCTTTTGTCATGGCCATTGATGATACCTCATGAATGTCTCGTTCTAGCCTTCTAGGATTCTCTTGTGTCCCTTGTGTAGTGCGGACCGTGAGCATTTTCATGGGCAGCTAGTGCTTTGTGTAGTGCAGGCTGTCACAGGCTACTGGCACTTCATCGGCTGAACTTTCTATGCTTGCCACGGGTGAACCGTTAATCCGAATCGGGAGTTCTAGTAGTCAATTTTGTAGTACTTTTGAAGACGAATCCAATGGAACCAGCCTTGAAGGCTATTTTTTCTTAGATCGCTCTCAGACTAAGGAAACACTCCTGGGACAACAATTCTCCACTTTCACCTTTGGTCGTCTTGAACTTCGAAGCCACCTATCTTTGGCGTCAATCTCCTTCTACCACACATTGATATTCATGGCCTTCATCTACTACCATTCAATTGTGAATGGCCTTCAAATCTTCTACCCTTAAAAAAAAAGCTTTCGCAATAATGTAACATAACAAATTACATTCACGAGCGACCTACTAGAGGTATTAATAATGAGGACCAAGGAGCCCGTGAACACAATGTGTCAAGAATCACTAATTAAGTTTAAAAATGTGGGATTTAGAATAGAAAACTGAACATGGTTGTCTAAACCCCTTGTCATGTAAACTCAACTAATGTTTCCAAACTGCCAACCAAAAGTAACAAAAACTATGCTAAATACATTGGTTAAAGCATGCATAATGGTGAAGATTGGACTCCCCACACTTAAACCATTACTCATCCTCGAGTAAATAAAATCAAAGAAAAAGGTTCAAACAACATGAAGCATGCAAAAATATCCAATGCATCCAACTTATTCCCAAGCTAGGAGCCCTTTAGGGTTTTCATCCTAGCGGTATCCCACAAAATGTGCTCACCTCTCATTTTTATCCACACAGCCTAATATTTTTTCCTAGACTCGTAAGTCTAACCGGGCCAAGCGTCTCATTTTTACCTAGTTCTTTCGACCTATATGGACTTTTCCTAATATTACCCACATCGCCCTTTCGGGTTTTCGACTTGTCCAGGTTTTGAATCTTTTTTTTCAAAATTTTTGAAATGCTCTCGGAAGAGCTATTAGCTACATAAAAACAAATAAAAATCATAAGTGCTATCCAATCCCCTAGACTCCCCATACTTAATGATTGCATTATCCTTAATGCATATACAAAATCAAAGAACACGTGTCAAGGGAAAGAAATAGGAAAGCACTTACAATAAAAATTGAACACTAAAAACTACCCTTGGTGGCACAATCATTGAACCTAAAGAACAAACTACCATCACCCCAATATACTACCCATAACCTCTAAACATGAAAGATCAATCTAACCACTATTAGGCACCACAAATCGAATGGAGAATTGAATACCAATGGAGAGCTACCTCTTAGGTCTCAATGTGTGTGTCTCAAGGGTTTTTAGGGTAGGTAGGTTTTGGATGGTATTTGGTGGTGGTTGGGTGGTGGTAGGGAAGAAATGGTAATTGGGTGGTGTAGGAAAGTATGTGAGCCATATGGGTCATGCAAGTCTACACGCCCCATGAACTTGAGGTTTGGTTCTCCTTCTTGTCCACCATTTTGAGCGTCACAGACCATGTACTTATACATAGTCCATGAGTTGGACTCCCCGTTTGCTCACCTTCCTCCAAGAACCATATGCTTCCTACAAAACAAACATGCACACCGAGTGTAATAGTGTCCCAAAAACAAAAAGAAAGCTACAAATAGGAAAACACACCAAAAATATCAAACTAATCTAATTTTTTCAAAGCTCGGGTTGCCTCCCAAGAAGCTCCATATTTTTAAGGTCATTGGCACGACCCTAATGTTATCCATATGGTGCGGGTTTGTAACCCATCACCATGGACAACCAAACATGGAAAGGTGGGGGTAAGAATCTTCCAAGTGGAAGATATAGTAGAGGAGGAGTCAACTTTAGCGGGAATAGTGGTTTAGAAGTTTAGAATATTCAATTGGCTTCCCTATGGTTTCCTCTAAGGCTTCCAAAAATGTGGGAGTAGGTTTTATAGGTGGAGGTAGGGGTGCAAGTAAGTAATATGGAAAATTAAGTATAATCACCCCTTCCTCGACTTCTTCACTCTCAAAAAACTATTCCCCATCCCCTTTAGTTTCATCTACCAAAATTTCACATTCAACTAGGGATGGTTCATTTTTGGAATATTGGGTTTCAAGTTGGCTCACCCTATTCATCAAATTAAGCACTTGCCCTTCAACTTTCTCAATGCTTGAGAATAGTTGAGTTCCCAAATCGCTAATCTCGCTAAGCACATGAGATTGGAGTAAATCACTACTCTTGGTCACATTAGCTATAGCTTACAAAATTTTCACACAATCCGATTTGGGAACCAATCCTGGGGATTGGTTTTGGGGCATTGGGTAAGTTGGTGAAATCCAACTATCTAACCTAAAGTGTTGGTTTCCCAATTCATTTCCATACCACGAATTTGAGTTACCACTAAACCATGAATTTGGAGAGTCATGGTATGGGTAAAAATATTGATCCCATTGGCCTTGGGAACCAACGACTCCTACATCTCTCTCATTTTTGCTCATCCAAGAGCAAGACTCTGTAGGGTGGTTGCAATGACATATCCAGAAAATCTCACTCTTTGAGCCATTCTTCTCCCACACTCACTCAACCTTGGGCAACACTCTATAATATTATCATAATGACACACCCTACAAAGTGCCCTTCGTTGAGTGCTTTCCCACATTTTGTTTTCTTTTCTATTAAAACCAACAAAGAAAGCACACAAAACTTGGAATCTTAGTGCAAGAATTTTTGGTTTTCACCAAGAACTCAAGCAATACCTACTCCGGCAAACAATAAACAAGAAAAAGATATAAAAAAGCAGTACTAACTACTCACTAACACATTATGCTCAACTAATACTTGAACTGGAAAGCATCCCCGGCAGTGGCACCAAAATTTGACATGTCCCGACCCGAGGTAGTTAACACAGTCACAGCAATGAAAATTATTAACCTTGGCCGAGGCACTGGTCCCGTGAGATGGTCAAAGATAAGATTTATATTATGCACATGTTTCTCGCTGCTAGGCTACCAAAGGGTAGTAAAGAGCAAACCCTGGGTTTGTCCCATAGATACTAAGGTTCAAGTAAAAGTAAAAACATAGCCTCGTGCTGGTTATCAATCCGAATAAGTGAAAGGAATAGCTACTAATGTAAACATGCAAACTGGGGAGTTTGGTATTTTCAACTAACAACTACAAGCATAAAATAAACAAACAAGTAAACTATTTATACTAGGTGCTTGGGACTAATTTAGCAACATGGTAGTTATAATGCTTCAATCATCGATTCATTCACATATAGACATACAAAAGACCTATCAGTGTGTTACAATACCTGGTGTGGTCGATGGCATACACTTCCACATCCTTGTCACGGTGGGTACACTCGCAACCCTCCATTGACACCGCCATCGTATTTAGAGAAGTACAACAAAGTTTGACCATTGTTGTGGTTCTGTTTCTCCCCCATTCTATTATGTCCCGGTCTTCCACCACAAATGCACTAATTCCCAGTGGTCCTCTATACACGGGGCCTTAGGTTCATAGGCACCTTACCTGAGATACTAGGGTTTCAACACAGCTCCTACCTTGCTACTATCAACTATCTCTACCCGTAACCTCTTGGGAAAATTTGTGAAGCCAGCTAAGACTGGTGCGACGGAAAATAGGTTAGAGCATTCTCAAATCTCCCGTTCACACACCCACGTGGACGCGTTCTCCCCTGACCATTCAAACATCCAGGTTTCTCTTCCCAAGGGGGTATCAATAAATGTACTATACATAAACATAGCCCAAAGTGTATGCTTATATGTGGTGTAGTGCTCATGCATTTAGAAACATTCAAGAACAATCACAATAATAACATAAACACAAAGATGTGATAAATCTACTTGAATCTCATAAAAGAAATAGAAACTACACAAGTGCGAAAAATATCCCAAGTTAAGCTAACTACTCTAAAAATTATAGATCTATAGAAAATATGAAAATAGATGCCATGGATCTAAGAAAATAAGAAGAAAAGAAAAAGATAAGAGAAAGTGAAGAAGAAGGAAGGAGAAGAAGAGAAAATAATCTACATTACGCCTACTTTTATTATACTTAGGGTTTAGTCGAAGACAAAGGCTCATATATATATATATATATATATATATATGTATATATATATATTAGTAGGATATTGGGCCTAAAGGTAAGCCTAAAATAGGCCAAAAGTAGCAAAACCTTAGTCACCCTTTCCCTCTAGCTACTGACCCTTTCTCGAATAAACTGCTCAAATCTGTGAATCTTCTGGAGCTATATTATAGAGCTCAAAAAGACAAAGATTTCGATATATGGTAGAGGGAAATAGGATAAACATTGAGAGATTTATGGTAAAAATGGTCAGCCACCGCAATTTCACGGACCGGCACAGATGCCACGGTCCGTGAACATTCAAGTACAGGGCGCCAGATTTGGCACAATCTCTGAACATTCATCGGCAGACCGTGGGATCTGGCACAGTCCATGAAGCTTTCCTCATGCCACGACCCATTATGTTTTTCATGGACTACGACTAGCATAGGGTCTTTGCTCAGAACATTTGTCATGGCCCATGGTGGTTTTCACGGACTGACTTCATGCTTAGCCAAAATCTTCACATCTTTGTCTCTATGCTTAACGGTCCGGCTTTTTTGTCATGGCTCGGCCCTAATGCCTAGTGAATGTTTCGTGCCAACCTTCATGGATTTTCTTGTATCTCTCGTGTAGTGTGAACTGGTGGCATTTTCATAGGCCGCTGGTGCTTCGTGTAGTGCGGGCTGTCATGGGCTGCTAGCCTTTCATCGACTGAACTTCATTTACTTGCCACGGGTGATTCGTTAGTCGTAATTGGGAGTTCTAGTAGTCCATTTTGTAGTAATTGAGAAGATGAATCCAATGGAACCGTCCTTGAAGACTAATTATTCTTGGATCATTCTTGGACTAAGGCAACACTCCTCGGACCACGATTCACCATTTTCACCTTTGGTTGTCTTGAACTTTGAAGCCGCCTATCTTTGGCGTCAATCTCCTTCTACCAAGAATTGATGTTTGTGGCCTTCATCTACTATCATTCAAATGCAAATGGCCTTCAAATCTTCTTCCGTCAAAAGCAAACAGACTTCGCAAGAATGTAATATAAAAAATAGCATTCATGGGCGGCCTACTAAAGGTACTAATAATGAGGACCAAGGAGCCCGTGAACACAATATGTCAAGAATCATTAGTTAAGTATACAAAACATGGGATTTAGAATAAAAAACCGAACATGGCTGTCTAACCCCCTTGTCATGTAACTCAACTAATGTATCCAAACCGCCAACCAAAAATAACTAAAAACTATGCTAAATGCATTGGTTAAAGCATGCGTAATGGTGCAGATGAACGGTGAAAATTGGTTCACAGTCTTCTTGCCAAATATACCAATGCTAGGGTCAATTTTTCTATTGGAAGATACGCCCTTTCAGTCTGCTAGAGTATTCTGCTGGTGTAGAATGCCGTTATCTATTTTTGTCCTTCTTGCCTTACCAGGACTGAGCTTACCGCGTTCATTGAAATCGCCAAATACAAGTATAGTGTTTCTTCTTGAATTGGTGCTTTCAAGGTTGGAAGTGTCTGATGTTGGTCCTTTCATAATTCATATGCTTATTACCACTCTTCACTCCAGCTAAACTTCTTGGCCTTCTTAAGGATTTCGAATAGTGAGAATTAACTTTTGGCTGCTTTTGACCCAAACCTACTGAGCGAAGCCAGTGATCCCATCAAGATTTGGACTTCTTTTACAATTCGTGGTTGGTGAAGATTAAGGATTTCTTGTATTTTCTCTGGATTAGCCTCAATCCCCTTTGAGGATACCTTCGAGGATACCTTGTATCCAAGGATTTCACCTGTGCCAACCCCAATTGTGTACTTTTTTGGATTTAGCTTCATTCTAATTGCACTTAATGTATCTAGGTTTTCTTTTTAAGTCATTTGCAAAGTCACCTGTTCGCCTAATTTTTATAACCACATTATTTACATATGCCTCTATATTGCGCCCAATTTGGCTGCGGAATGCATTATCAACCACTCTCTGATACGTTGCCCCAGCATTTTTCAATCTTAATGGCATCTTCTCGTAGCAAAATATTCCAAAACTTGTTATGAAAGCCAATTTTCTGCATCTTCAGGGTTTATCAATATCTGATGATACCCTTTCTAGACATCCAAAAATGTGAGGACTTCGTACCCCAAGATTGCTTTTACTAGCTGATTTATCTTTGAAAAGGGGTAACAATCCTTTGGGTATGCTTTGTTTAGATTGCTGAAATCTATACACATTCTCCACCCAGAGTCTGCCTTTTTCACCATCACCGAGTTTGCTAGCCATGTTGGTTATATCAACTTTTTAATGATCCCAACTTACAACAAGACCTTCACTTCTTCGTCGATTTCCTTTTGTCTATCACTGACAAAGATTTTTTTTTTTGGTTAACTGGCTTGATCGAATCAATGATGTTCAAAGAATGAGTTTCCACACTTGGGTCAACTCTTCCCATGTTTTATACACTCCATGCGAATGTGTCCTTGTGATCTCTTAGAATTTGTATCACCCTTTGTTTCTCTTGATCTGGAAGATATTTCCCTATTTTGACACACATAGATGCATCGTTGTCATCCAGAATGACATCTTCAGTTTGTTCTCCTATTTCTACTGGGTGATCCACCTGGTTAAGTGAGTCACTGTTGGTATTTTGCAGATCTTTCTTTGCTATTTTGTTAGCGGTGTTTCCTTGGACAAGATGGTTTGTGCCCCTACTTCTCTTTCTTTGAAACCAAAGTTTCCTTTCCCTTTCTTTGCCAAATTTCTTTGTGAGTCCTCTATTACTCTTTTCTCGCCTCACTCCCACTCTATTTTGCGGTTGTTGGCTTCCTCGGTTCACACATACTGTTTTATCATTTTTTTGTAGATCCCTTGGGTTTTATGCCATTTTCTTTGTTAGTTCCTTGTAGAACTATCTTGGTCGTATTCCCTATTTGAACGCACCTAAAGAAGATTGAAACGAAAGGTCTTGAACCTACAAACTTTCTGTAACGAACCTACTGTGATATTCTACCAAACTTTCATCGCTTTGTTGAGCTATATTATTTGGGTCTCCGATTGTCTTGGTAAACTTCTGCTTCTGGTAGAAGCATCCCAAAAATAGATCTGATAGTTATGCCAATGATGTGATGCTTCCATTCGGTAAAACATATTACCATGTGATTACTATTCCCAACAAAAATATAGGGAATGCCTTGCATACCAACTCGATTTCAGCATCACGAAGTCTTATGCTATTATGATAAAAATGTAGGAATTCCTTTGGATCAGTTGTCCCATCGTAGATTTTAACATGTAATGGTAAATTGAAGTTCTTTGGAATCTTGAAGTTGCAAAGATGTGGTGCTAGTGGCGACTTGTCTGCAATGTCATCCGCTACTATGTCTCTCAATTTGTCCACATATTTAAGGTCATAATCATTTTGAACAATTATTTGACTTACCGTTGGGGACTTTGGTTTTAGAGTAGCTAGGAATTGATTTTACAGTTTCTCTTTGTTCACTTTTAGAAATGACGTGAATGCTCTCCTTTCCTTTTCCTTGTTCGTGTTAGGAGATTCTGCCTCGTCTTCATCTTCTGTGTCACCCCTAACATGTTCTTGCTCTCTGCTGGGAATGTGATCTTGAATTTGACTGGGATGTAAATTCCTATATCTCCCAGCTATTTGCTCTTGAGTGTGGTGGTTTTGACTTCTTTTATCCCTGGTGAACACCATTATCAATCTCAATGAGAATGAACGACCGGAAAAAATATTCCATCCCTACACTCGGCGCCAAATGTTGTGGTATTCCCTATCCGGTCAATTATTCATTGTCCACCATGGTGCGCCTGCAAAAAAAATTCTAGAAATGGTTCCGGGGAAAAGGCTTTAACGCTTAAGTCCATACTTTCCTTTCAGAATCAAGCTTCTCTAGTATGGTTGCACTTAGATGTATATGTGTCCTCTCTATTCCTTTTATAGACTGTTCTGAATGTGTCTCCACCTTTCTTGGGTTTGCCATTGTGTGCTTGATCGAGGCTCTGAGATGTACGGTTCGTGGCCAGCACCTGGCCATGATCTTCACTTTTCACGGTTCATGAGTTACCATTGTCTCTACTGTTTATGTCCATTTGTGGTTTTAGGTCTCCGGCCTAGCCTCTGGGATAGGTATACACCAAATACTCTTCCGAATACAACACTAGCAAATGGATAAAAAGGTAACAAGATAACTATCACAATAGCTCAACAACCAAATTATCAAAACAAAATAAAAATAAATGCAATTACTAACTACTCTTTTAACACACTATGCTAATTGACACTTAGACTGAATAGCATCCCTGGCAACGACACCAAAATTTGACCTGCCTCCACCCGGGGTTGTTAATTGTAGCTAATTAACCCGAGCGGAGGCTTTTGGGAAGGTCAAAGATAAAATTCATATTCTGCACCCGTTCTCACTACTACGCTACCGATAGGGTAGTTAGCGGTAAGCCCTGGGTATGTCCACAGAGATGCTAAGGCCTAAGAGTCAATGAAAACACAACCTTGTACGGGTCGTCAATCCGTATGAGTGAAAGGAATAGCTAGTAAAGCAAACAAATGGGTGGTTTTTCAATTAACACTACTAAACATAAAAGTAAAAAAGAATAATTAATCTATAAAGCTAAGCACTTAAGGAATCATTGTGAGTCATGAATGATTTAATGCTTTGATCCTTGATTCATTCACATGTAAGATTTAGAAAAACCTAACAGAGTGTTAATAACACGTGGTGTGGACGATGGCATACACTTCCCCGTACCCGTCACGTCGAGTGCGCTTACAACCCTCCATCGACACTGTCATCGTAATTAGGGGAGTACAACAAGGTCCGACCATTGTTGTAGGTTTGTTTCTCCCCCGTTTGATAAGATCCCGGGCTTTCACCACAAATGCACTACTTCCCAATCACTGATCAATTAGGTCAAGGGGTCGTTAGCACCTTATCTGTGACACTAAGGTCTCTTACAACCTTAGCTTGCTACTTTTCACTATCTCTACCCATAACCTCTCAAACTACTTTACATAATCAGCTAAGACTAGTGTGATGGAAAATAAGTCAGACTAATACTTGACTCTCCTGTGCACACACCTATGCGGATTCGTACTCTCTTATCCATTCAAACATCCAGGTTTCTCTTCCCAATGGGGCATCAATATTTGCACAAACATGAATATCGACCAAAGTGTGTACTCATATGTGATGTACAATTCATGCAATTCAAACATTCAAGAATAAGTCACAATGATGACATGAACACAAATACCAAGATGAATCTAATGAATCTCACAGAAGCATTAATCAAACATGTCTTCAATGTATCCACAAGCTATAAATATACTCCATAGATATGTCATTCAAATATAGATTTGAATTCCACATCATAGGATCACAGAAAAAATAAAACAAAAGAAAAAAATGATAGGGTGTTTCTCTCTCTAGATTTACTCTCCTAATACAAGATGAAGTCTAAAAAATTATCTAACCTCATTAAACCTAGTAGAATGAGGCTATATTTATAGTAGTAGAGGATTAGGCCTAAAAATAGGCCCAAAATAGGCCAAAATGAGTAAACCCTAGTTTAACCGCCGCCTGGCACGGGTCGTCATGAACGATGCTGCCCGTGACACGTAATTCTATGCATCCTACAAGATCTGGCATGGGCGGTGTTGCATCATCTGGTGCAGACCGTGGACTTTGACGTGGGACACCATCAGTGTGCTTGATTTGGGACTTGTGATCTGTCGGACGTGGGTTTTGGCATGGGCCGTCGTCAGAAGGCTCGGTCTGCTCAAAAACTTGGCGCATGACACATTTGGGGTGAGCCATCGTCAGGAGCATCAGTCTACTCCAAAACTTGGCATGGGTCGTCGGCTGGTCTTGGCATCTTGGAATTGGAATGGTGCGAGGCATCGTAAATGGGACAGTCTGTGCCCATACTTTGTCGATTTAGAGTGTGGATTGAGACTTGTGTTTGTAGCTGTGGCATTTGGCTCGGGTCGTGCCATACCCTCACGCCGATCCCTTTGGCTCAGGATGACTCATTTGGTGTGAGCCATTTAGTGCTATGCATGACCGGCCCATGCTGACCCATTTGTGCCTTGGCCGGCTGAACTTCTTTCCTTCGCCACTGGTGAACCATTAGTCTAATTTGAGAGTTCTGGTAGTCATTTTTGTAGTGTTCAAGAAGCCAAATCCAATGGAATCAGCCTTGAAGGCTAATTATTCTTGGATCGTTCTCAGGATTTAGCTTAACTCATCAAACCATGATTCACCGTTTATTCGTTGGCCGCTTTGAACTCCAATGCCGCCTATCTTTGGCCCTAATCTTCTTCTACCATGCTTTGATGTTCATGGCCTTTGTCTACTACCATTCTAGAGGTGAATGGACTTCGATATCTTCTACCATCCTTGTGAACGACCTTCAGTATCTTCTACCACCCTTACGAACGGCCTTCACATAGAATGTAACCAAAATGTACCCACGGGCGACCTACTAAAGATGATCACAAGGAAGACCTGGGAGCCCATGGATTCCAAATGTTAATTAGTACTAATTAAGTCTACAAAACGTGTGATTTTGACAAGAAAACCAAACATGATTGTCTAAACCCCTTATCAAGTAAACTCAACTAATACTAGCAATCCACCAAATAAAACAAGCTCAAAACTATGCCGAATGCAACGGTTAACACATGCAAAATGAAGCACATCACACCTCTTCCTCAGCTTTGCTATCCTCAACAACTGACTCCTCATCCCATTTGAACTCGAACTCCTTTCTCAAGGTGACCTCACTCACTGAATCTTTGAGTTTGACTTGGGATGGTGTATCTTTGGAATAATGAGGATCCATTCGAGTCACCATTTCTATTATGTTGTTCACATGCACCTCCAAAGTTTCAAGACTAGAGTAGATTCGGGTTTCGATTCCTCATTAGTATTGGCCAAGTTGCTCAAGTATGCAATTGCATTCATGATCTCCTCATGTGTCAAAATTGAGCCTTCTTGTTAGACTTGATTTTGGGGTATGGTATAAGGTGGTGAAGGCTAACTACTTTGATTGTATTGTTAGTTTTCCGGTTCATTCTCATATCACAAATCTGGATTACCACTTTACTCTGGATTGTAAGATTCGTGGTATGGATACCACTCTTGAGCTTCTCTCCATTGAAAACCAAAAACCCCATCCTCTTGGTAGTACTCTTCATAATACCCTTGGTTTTGGAAACCAATGTTTCTTTCTCTCCTCATAGTTCTCCTTATGGTCCGAATGTCACATTCTACAAAACCTTTTTTGTTGAGCGTCTCTTCTCATTATGAGTTCCCTCAACGTGAGATGTTCCATTTTTTAAAAAAAATTCTTCTTCAAAAGTTTGAAATTGTATTGCAAGGATTCTCGATAAAAAATCAGTAAGAACTCAAGTTATACCTACTTCGAACAAAAACAACCACAAAGAAGTGGAAAATAAAAACAACTAGCTAATATGTAACCAAATGTGCCCAAACACTAAAAAATAAATGTCCCTTCCCCGGCAGCGGCACCAATATTTGAGAGGTTGTCACCTTACTTCTCAAAGTTAATATTTATAATACCTAAATGCTTACTAAATACAATTAAGTAGATAGCGGCAAATCGGGGCATCCACAAAGAAGAGGAATTTTCTTAAGCGTTTGAACATAGAAGGTTTTTCAACGGAAACAACGACATTTTGCAAACCCCATTGGTGATCACTTTAGACAAAAAATGCCTAAAGGTCTTTCATCAATGTCATTATACATGAAGAATAATAGTTTTGATAACAACAAGCATTCGACTAAACGCATAGCCATTTAACCAAACAAAGCATTCATTAGTTTAAACCTAGAACAAACCACATTAAATATTTAAACTTTCGTTGCTACTCAAATATGAGAACAATCCACATTAACATACTCATCTAGCAAGATTTACCTCACATTATACAACAAGAAGTTCTAATTCTATGTTCTTGGATTTTCATGCCAAAGAGGTAAGAAGTTGTACACTTTCCTAACACCCTAACACTTCAATCATACAAACACTTCCTATTCTCAAACAACCCATGACATAAATGAAGTAAAACATCACATTAAGAACATATGAATGTTAAATAACGAAAGCTTCAAGAAAGAGTGAAATAGAGGTTCTTACTACATAGATTTGAAAGTTTAAATCAACTGCTCCCAAGTACAAAACTAACCTATATAATGAAAACACATAACTAACCTACAAAAACTAAGAAAAGAAGAAGAAGAAAACCTAGGGTTTTTCTGCCCCAAGTCGCAAGAAGAAGAAGAAGAGAGGAAGAGAGAGAGAGAGTGGGGATAAGGTTGGTATTTATATTTCAAAAAAGTAAGAAAGAATTCTGGCCACCCGTCCATCGCGACTCACGACCAATTCTTCGCGAGTTGCGACCAAGCCAAGATTTAGCATCTTGATTTCTTTCTTCTTTTCATTTCAAGTCTTCCTCTTCACTCCACTTATCTTCAATTCTTCAAGTCTTCAAAAGCTCAAATGCAAGTCTTCAAATCTTCAAATCTTCAAAGGTAGTATTCAAACAAATTGTCTTGTCACACAAAATCCTCTAGAAAAGTAATAAAAGCATAAAAGTCGCTCTTGACTATCCTTAGAGAATTTCAAAGAAAAATGCCAAATCTAAAGCAAAAAAGTGTGCAGAAGTGACCCAAAAAGTCCTAAATTAACCATACAAAATAGACACATCAACACTATACGACTCGCGTGCACATGTGCCCTTTTTTACTCCAAAATGGCTAAGTATAGGCGTGGACCGTCCCGTTTTAGGCAGCCCATGCCGTTCCAAGTGCAAAATGTCAAGACCAGCCAGCGGGATATGAAGAATTGAGCAGCCTGTGCTAAATACTAAGCAAAACAAGGATTTTGATAACGGCCTGCGCCAAACAACACGGACTGTAAATCAGAAGTGTAAAAATGACTCTCCTGATGATAGGTCGTGCCAGACGATGCTGCCCGTGACACGTAATTCTATGCATCCTACAGGATCTGGCATGAGCGGTGTTGCATCATCTGGTGCAGACCGTGGACTTTGACGTGGGACACCATCAGTGTGCTTGATTTGGGACTTGTGATCTGTCGGACGTGGGTTTTGGCATGGGCCGTCGTCAGAAGGCTCGGTCTGCTCAAAAACTTGGCGCATGACACATTTGGGGTGAGCCATCGTCAGGAGCATCAGTCTACTCCAAAACTTGGCATGGGTCGTCGGCTGGTCTTGGCATCTTGGAATTGGAATGGTGCGAGGCATCGTAAATGGGACAGTCTGTGCCCATACTTTGTCGATTTAGAGTGTGGATTGAGCCTTGTGTTTGTAGTTGTGGCATTTGGCTCGGGTCGTGCCATACCCTCACGCCGATCCCTTTGGCTCAGGATGACTCATTTGGTGTGAGCCATTTAGTGCTATGCATGACCGGCCCATGCTGACCCATTTGTGCCTTGGCCGGCTGAACTTCTTTCCTTCGCCACTGGTGAACCATTAGTCTAATTTGAGAGTTCTGGTAGTCATTTTTGTAGTGTTCAAGAAGCCAAATCCAATGGAATCAGCCTTGAAGGCTAATTATTCTTGGATCGTTCTCAGGATTTAGCTTAACTCATCAAACCATGATTCACCGTTTATTCGTTGGCCGCTTTGAACTCCAATGCCGCCTATCTTTGGCTCTAATCTTCTTCTACCATGCTTTGATGTTCATGGCCTTTGTCTACTACCATTCTAGAGGTGAATGGACTTCGATATCTTCTACCATCCTTGTGAACGACCTTCAGTATCTTCTACCACCCTTACGAACGGCCTTCACATAGAATGTAACCAAAATGTACCCACGGGCGACCTACTAAAGATGATCACAAGGAAGACCTGGGAGCCCATGGATTCCAAATGTTAATTAGTACTAATTAAGTCTACAAAACGTGTGATTTTGACAAGAAAACCAAACATGATTGTCTAAACCCCTTATCAAGTAAACTCAACTAATACTAGCAATCCACCAAATAAAACAAGCTCAAAACTATGCCGAATGCAACGGTTAACACATGCAAAATGAAGCACATCACACCTCTTCCTCAGCTTTGCTATCCTCAACAACTGACTCCTCATCCCATTTGAACTCGAACTCCTTTCTCAAGGTGACCTCACTCACTGAATCTTTGAGTTTGACTTGGGATGGTGTATCTTTGGAATAATGAGGATCCATTCGAGTCACCATTTCTATTATGTTGTTCACATGCACCTCCAAAGTTTCAAGACTAGAGTAGATTCGGGTTTCGATTCCTCATTAGTATTGGCCAAGTTGCTCAAGTATGCAATTGCATTCATGATCTCCTCATGTGTCAAAATTGAGCCTTCTTGTTAGACTTGATTTTGGGGTATGGTATAAGGTGGTGAAGGCTAACTACTTTGATTGTATTGTTAGTTTTCCGGTTCATTCTCATATCACAAATCTGGATTACCACTTTACTCTGGATTGTAAGATTCGTGGTATGGATACCACTCTTGAGCTTCTCTCCATTGAAAACCAAAAACCCCATCCTCTTGGTAGTACTCTTCATAATACCCTTGGTTTTGGAAACCAATGTTTCTTTCTCTCCTCATAGTTCTCCTTATGGTCCGAATGTCACATTCTACAAAACCTTGTTTGTTGAGCGTCTCTTCTCATTATGAGTTCCCTCAACGTGAGATGTTCCATTTTTTAAAAAAAATTCTTCTTCAAAAGTTTGAAATTGTATTGCAAGGATTCTCGATAAAAAATCAGTAAGAACTCAAGCTATACCTACTTCGAACAAAAACAACCACAAAGAAGTGGAAAATAAAAACAACTAGCTAATATGTAACCAAATGTGCCCAAACACTAAAAAATAAATGTCCCTTCCCTGGCAGCGGCACCAATATTTGAGAGGTTGTCACCTTACTTCTCAAAGTTAATATTTATAATACCTAAATGCTTACTAAATACAATTAAGTAGATAGCGGCAAATCGGGGCATCCACAAAGAAGAGGAATTTTCTTAAGCGTTTGAACATAGAAGGTTTTTCAACGGAAACAACGACATTTTGCAAACCCCATTGGTGATCACTTTAGACAAAAAATGCCTAAAGGTCTTTCATCAATGTCATTATACATGAAGAATAATAGTTTTGATAACAACAAGCATTCGACTAAACGCATAGCCATTTAACCAAACAAAGCATTCATTAGTTTAAACCTAGAACAAACCACATTAAATATTTAAACTTTCGTTGCTACTCAAATATGAGAACAATCCACATTAACATACTCATCTAGCAAGATTTACCTCACATTATACAACAAGAAGTTCTAATTCTATGTTCTTGGATTTTCATGCCAAAGAGGTAAGAAGTTGTACACTTTCCTAACACCCTAACACTTCAATCATACAAACACTTCCTATTCTCAAACAACCCATGACATAAATGAAGTAAAACATCACATTAAGAACATATGAATGTTAAATAACGAAAGCTTCAAGAAAGAGTGAAATAGAGGTTCTTACTACATAGATTTGAAAGTTTAAATCAACTGCTCCCAAGTACAAAACTAACCTATATAATGAAAACACATAACTAACCTACAAAAAATAAGAAAAGAAGAAGAAGAAAACCTAGGGTTTTTCTGCCCCAAGTCGCAAGAAGAAGAAGAAGAGAGGAAGAGAGAGAGAGTGGGGATAAGGTTGGTATTTATATTTCAAAAAAGTAAGAAAGAATTCTGGCCACCCGTCCATCGCGACTCACGACCAATTCTTCGCGAGTTGCGACCAAGCCAAGATTTAGCATCTTGATTTCTTTCTTCTTTTCATTTCAAGTCTTCCTCTTCACTCCACTTATCTTCACTTCTTCAAGTCTTCAAAAGCTCAAATGTAAGTCTTCAAATCTTCAAATCTTCAAAAGCTCAAATGCAAGTCTTCAAATCTTCAAATCTTCAAAGGTAGCCTTCAAACAAATTGTCTTGTCACACAAAATCCTCTAGAAAAGTAATAAAAGCATAAAAGTCGCTCTTGACTATCCTTAGAGAATTTCAAAGAAAAATGCCAAATCTAAAGCAAAAAAGTGTGCAGAAGTGACCCAAAAAGTCCTAAATTAACCATACAAAATAGACACATCAACACTATACGACTCGCGTGCACATGTGCCCTTTTTACTCCAAAATGGCTAAGTATAGGCGTGGACCGTCCTGTTTTAGGTGGCCCATGCCGTTCCAAGTGCAAAATATCAAGACCAGCCAGCGGGATATGAAGAATTGAGCAGCCTGTGCTAAATACTAAGCAAAACAAGGATTTTGATAACGGCCTGCGCCAAACAACACGGACCGCAAATCAGAAGTGTAAAAATGACTCTCCTGATGATAGGTCGTGCCAGACGACGCGAACCGCACCCGACATGATCTGTATCAGATACCAAGGGCCGCGCCAAGGATGCAGCATGGTCAGTGCCAGCACAAAGTAAACGGGTCATGGCATATTTGGTGCCCCGCGCTAGCACGAGCCATAGCTGCGCGGATCGCGCCATCCGTGGCGGTCTAGACCAGTGGCGGCTAACTAGTGTATTCACACATTTTTTACCTATTTTAGGCCTATTTTTAGGCCCAATCCCGACTACTATATATGGATCCTTAGTCTACTAGGGTTTCATACCCCTTTAATCTTAGATCATATTTTGTAGTTTGGGAGAGCAACTTAGAGAGATAAACACTCTCTCTTCTCTCTAGGTTCTTTCTCTTTTTATTTTGCTTTAACCCTATGATGTGGAATTCAATTAAATACTTAAATTCCATGTCTAAGGAGTAGTATCTATAGCTTGGGGATAATTGTATTCATGTGTTGATTTATGCTTTTGTGAGATTTTTAGTTCATTCTAATTATTGTTTTTGTGATATTATTATGACTTATTCTTGAATGTTATGATTGCATGAATGGTACACTCTATTAGCACACAATCTAGTCTACATTTATGTTGGTGCAAATATTGATATCCCCCGAGGAAGAGAAACCTTGGATGTGATATTGGTAGCAGGGCCCGGGTCCAATAGGGTGCGTGCATGTAGGTCTTTTCTGAGTTTTACTGTTACGATGACAACACACCAGTTTTAGCTGACTATTTAGTCTGAAGGGCTACGAGTAGAGATAGCAAAGAGTAGCAAGCTAGGGTTGTAAGAGGTCCTAGTGTCATAGATAAGGTACCTACCTCTCTTTGCCTCGTTTATAGGCCTAGGGAGTAGAGCATCTGTGGTGGAGTGCCTGGGACGTAATCATATGAGGGAGTAACAGACCTACAACAACGATCGGACCTTGTTGTACTCCCCTAATTACGGAGGATGTGCTATGGAATATTACAATAAGACCCTGCGTGAAAGGTACGGGGAAGTGCTGACCATCGACCACACTATGTGTTATGAGTATTAGATTAGGTTGTCGAAATCTCACATGTGAATAAATCGAGAATCGGAGCATTAAATCAACCATGTTATGCAAACATTCCCCAAGTGTAGCTAATATAATTTACTTGCTCTTTTTACTTTCATGTTAGAAATTGTTAGCTGAAAAAACAACCCCCCTGTTTACCATACTATCTACTCCTAGCAACGCGGACGGATTGACAACCCAGACGTAGTTGTGTTTAATTGACTGTTAGGCCCTATCATCTCTGTGAACATACTCAGGGCTTGCCGCTAACTACCCAATCGATAGCATAGTAGTGAGTTGGGTGCAGAACTATAAATTTAAATTTGACCTTTGATACAGTGTCTTCGCTCGGGTTAATTAGCTACAATTAACAATCTCAAGTGGAGGCGGGTCAGGATGCCCCAATTCTGCAAAAATACCCACAACCCTATCTCAACTCCTTTCCAATAAAAAAATGTATCCATCTCTTATCTCCTTCTACCCCCCCCCCCACCAAAACACATTCTCCCAACTTTCCATCCACACCATATTAAACAATTAAGTGTGGAATCAAGCTACTACAAGTACTGAAGGGTGGAGCATTTCCAGATGCAAAATGTGGTTGTTTTCATCCATTACATGTTCAAATTAAAATTCTTTCTGTTGAATTCTAAGTTTTTTATGTATTAAAGAAATATTGAATGTATTCATGAATTTATATGATTGTGTAAAATGTTATCTAGTGGTAAATTTTGTCGAAATAATGTTATGTATAACCAGCGCGAAGAATTAGGCATAGATTAAGGTTAATTCTAGGCAAGAATATCATTTTTGCAAGAACATAGTGTGAATGTCCGACGTCTGTTGATCAGTCCACTTAAACAATGGCAAAAATATGCCCGATAAAATTTGCATATATGCAGATGAATTCATATTCGTTCGCTTTAGATGTCCAATTCATGCTATGTCTAACATTAGTGGACATTGTTATATGACAGGTAAAAGGATGCACCATAATTGAGTTTGCTGAACCACGACAACTCGAATAAGGTCAATAGTGGTAACTTTTACTTTCACGAAGTATTATTCATGTATTAGTATGATTAATTGGTGTATATTTCACTCGGGTGCTGCCCATTCCTAACACAAACTATGGTTTGTGTGCAATTTACATGACATGACAAGGAGAACTATCAATGAAATTTCAATGTAAATATTAATAGACTTGTCACGTTACCATTGTTAATGCCGTTAAGAGATTATGCAATGGAGATTGAGTATCATTAATACTTTTTATTATGATTTTGTGTTTTAAACTAGTAGCTTGTATTGTAAGTATGTAATATATTATTGTAGTGGTGATTGTGTCAAGTGCTTCTATTTCACATGAATTGAACATCAAATAAATAGTGTGACCTTTAACCAATATTTGGGGCATCAAATATTAAATAACCATGCAATCGAGCCTAAAATACAATAATATGTCTACACTACCGACGTCACTAAGCTAAACGACTGACATTGTACAGGCCGGTACGGCATGTTCATATGAATGATGTCGATCGATTTGATGGAATAGGGACGTCATTGATGAAAATGACCGACATTGCCGATGAAAAAGTCTGATATTACTCACGCATTCGAGTTGACCGATCGTAGGGTATTAATATAGAGCAACATCGTTGGCGCATTCAATCAGACTGAAGTCTGTCTTAATCATCATCGTCGATCACATTCTGTCATACCATAAACCAATCGCCGTCGCACCACATTCGGTCTCAGTTATGGTTATATAACTTTTCGCCTCGGTTATAAATCGCGGTAAAAAGTTGACTTTTTTCGGTTCTTTTAAAACCAAAAAACAAGGTAAAAAGTCCCCTAGAACCAAAAAATCCTATTTCTTGTAATTTATTGATCAAAAGCGTGAGATATAAATAGTGTGGTGACTAGAGAGTATTGAAATCATTTAAATGGGTTCAACCTTTCACAATACTCAGATGAGGGGACTAAAGTGATCAAAAGCATGAGATACAAATAGTGTGGTGACTAGTGAGTAATGAACTTATTTGAATGGGTTCAATCTTTCACAATAATTATACGAGGGACTAAAATGACACGAAGAAATATTAGTTAAAAGCGTGAGATACAAATAGTGGAGTGACTAGTGAGTGATGAACTCGTTTGTTGAACTTTCCGACCAACGCATTCTGATAGTGCGATGCCAATATCTCGCCTTCCTCCGGTGGGAGGATAAAAGCAATTTTGCCCTTATATTCAGTGATAGGGTGGAGATTAGGCGTGTCGGGTAAAGAAGTGAATAGTGGAGAGGGTTTAGCATTCAGAGCTTGGAGGAACCTTTTGCAATTGATGGAGGGGTTTTCTGTTAAGGGTTTTGGCGGTGGCGTCGCCATGGCCGACAGCCAATTCCACCTTTTGTGACCGTTATCAAGCAGATAAGGGGGAGAGATAGGAGAAAGAAAGAAAACTAAAAGTTTCTCACACAATATCGCACCTTTTTCGCACGCATAAACAGTTCAAAAAGAGAAATATGTTGATCCTTGAGCTTTTTTTAAGTGTTAGACCATTGACTTGGGAAGAAATTAACCATGGTCAGGTCAACTTCCAACCCGAGTGGTGAATAAAAAACAAATAGCCGCTGCGTCCCCCTCCAAAGCGGAGAAATAAAAATTCATATCCTCTTTTTTATATTTTATTAAAGCGATGCGTCGCTTTATATTTTTACTTAACTGCTCCCTCCCTCTCTATATAAATAATATTATAAAAAGCAGAGTACTCTATAAACCCTGCCCAAGCCACTGTGCTCTTCTCTGTATTTCGCTATTATTTTTCATTTCATATTTTCTTCACACACACACACTGCTCCTCCCTCCGTCTTCGATCTCTCTGGTGAGTATCGGCTCTCTCAATCATTTCCTCATTTCAATTTAATCCGCCATATTGTTACTGGATGAATTTGATTATTGCTGCTGCTTCATTAATTTAAGTTCGTTTCTATTTATTTATTGCTGTGAAATGCTGGATTTTGCTGATGTTTGGAGTTAATGAAACTGTGTTTTAATGCCTTTTTTATAATTTGTGCATTCGTTTCCTTGGACGAGAAACGGATCGTTTTGTAATTATTGCTCTGACCGGCAGATTTTTCTTTTAAAATTAATTCGGATAAATAGAAAGGAGGCATCAATGTTGGTTTTAGTTTGCTCTTTTGTTTTCCCGGTGAAATCTTTAATTAATTGCGTCATTTACTGTTATAAAAATTGTAAAATCAAGGTATCATTGTTTATGAATGTGTTGTCTTAATGAAGTGGACTGGTGATTTAAAATGATTTTCCCTTTTCTTTTGTTTTTGCTGTTAGCGGATTGGCAAACGGAGACGAGATGGATCAGGTAGATAACCGTTTCACTTATTTATGTTTTGTGTATTTTGGTTTGTGTAGGTCTCATAGTGTGATTTTTGTGAATATATTACAGTATGAAAAGGTTGAGAAGATAGGTGAAGGTACATATGGAGTGGTGTACAAGGCGCGTGATAAGCTGACTAATGAAACTATTGCATTGAAGAAGATCCGTCTGGAGCAGGAAGATGAGGGCGTTCCGAGCACGGCTATTAGAGAAATTTCTCTCTTGAAGGAAATGCAGCATGGGAACATTGTGAGGTACTCTTCTGTTTTGATGGCTACATGTATGTAATGTCTATGTGAACTGAAAGCTGCTTTATTATTTTTTACTCACTTACAGTAGTTGGGGCATTGAGATTGGATTTGAATTGCTGAATTCATTTCAATTTTTTTAATGGAAGAGGATAAATATGTCATCTAAAGATGGCACCGGATGATCTAATGATGGAAGAACATTAATTATATGGATATTCCACTTGATAAATTTGGCACATTATAGAGGAAGAATGTGTTGGATACGATAGGTAAAGGATCTAAACATTGCAGCCTGTAGGATCTGAATTTTCTAGTTGTTATTGGAGGCAATTAACTATTTTCCTTATGTCATAGATGGCTTGTTTTTGTCTAATTACATATTGAACTCCAAATTTTATTGATTTGCCCTGCTTCTATTGAATACTTTTAGAATTATGTGTAGTTTTGTGGATACGTGCAGATTGCATACTGTTCATCAAAGTCCTCACAGCATTTACTGGCAGGTTGCAGGATGTAGTACACAGTGAGAAGCGTTTGTATCTCGTTTTTGAGTATCTGGACCTGGATCTGAAGAAGCATATGGATTCCTGTCCAGAATTCGCTAAGGATCCACGCCTCGCCAAAGTGAGTTCCTTGAATCTCTTAGTATGCAAGCTTATGATAACTGGAATTTTCTTTGAAGTGATTGCTTTTGGTGCTCTGTCGGGCTTTTCTGTGTCTTGGTTTGAGTTGTTCACTCTGTTTTAAAGATGTTAAGCTTGTTCATGAAGCCTGGTGCCGAGAAGCAACATTTCTTAAAATTTGTTTCTTTGATTGTTTCAGTATTGCATATGTTTATTTGTTTCTGTTTGATTTGTTTGATTTCTTGATGGGATTGATTGCGTAGGCATGATTCTAGTTACCTGGACTTTACAGGGATGAAATGCATTTCATGTGCAGAATATTATGATCTTATGCATTATATTTTATTTTGCCAGACGTTTCTGTGTCAAATCCTACGTGGAATCGCATATTGTCACTCGCATAGAGTTCTTCATAGAGATTTGAAGCCACAGAACTTGCTGATTGATAGGCGTACCAATGCGCTGAAGCTTGCAGATTTTGGATTGGCAAGGGCATTTGGTATTCCTGTCAGGACATTTACTCATGAGGTGAAGTCAACATTTTTTTCTTTTAAGCTGTTTTTATAATGTTTTGGAGGGATGCAGTTACAGTTTCCTAACAAACAGTAGACTTTGAATGATGTACTTGAGTTGATCTTTTGATCTTTGCATGTTTAGGTTGTGACACTTTGGTACAGAGCACCAGAAATACTTCTTGGGTCGCGACACTATTCAACTCCGGTTGACATATGGTCAGTTGGCTGCATATTTGCTGAGATGGTAAACCAGCGACCTCTATTCCCTGGGGACTCTGAAATTGATGAACTTTTCAGAATATTCAGGTGTGACAATTCATCCACCAGCATTTACCTTCCTACTTGTGATAGTTTGCAAAATGGAACTGAGTTCTGTAGGTAAATGCACCCATAGGGGAATGGCATTTTGTTGATCAAAGTTTTTTCTATATCCAGAGAAATGGGCACCCCAAATGAGGATACCTGGCCAGGAGTGACCTCTCTACCCGACTATAAGTCTGCATTCCCTAAGTGGCCATCAAAGGTGATTGTAGCTTCATGTTCCCTTTTGCTGCCTCTGAAACAACCATTCTTAGGCCAATGGTAGTTTATTAATGCGGAGATCTGATTGCTCCTTCTGCATCATCTTGTAGGATCTAGCAACTGCGGTGCCTAACCTTGATGCAGGAGGTCTTGATCTCCTTAAAGTAAGCTGATTTTGATTTTGACATGACTAATGTATTTACTTGAATTATCAATTTGATTTTCCCGTCTTTGGTATCTTGGATAATTTGTATTTCAGAAAATGCTTTGCTTGGATCCCACCAAAAGAATCACTGCCAGACATGCCCTTGAGCATGAGTACTTCAAAGATATTGGCTTTGTCCCTTAAGCATCCATTCTCCGGCTGGTCGCAAGTGTATATTGTTATGTGTCATCCGTGGAATTTACTGTCAGATATGTGTGTGCTGCTAGGGGATTTTTTATATTTTTTTTTTACTTCTACATGTAATCTCTACTGTGGCGGGTTACCGGTAGGGGAACGGAGTATCGAGTCATTTGCAAACTCTGAATTTTATTCTAATGCTTGAAGGTATCACTTTCGATGTTGTGTTTCATTTTGGCTGGTGAAATTGTAAACTAGTTCCTGTTTGAGATATACTTCCTGTTTGAAATTGTAAACTAGTTCCGATTGAATATAGTATTAAGAACATTAGAGTGTGGAATGTGATACTGGAATGCTCCAAGTGATTAATTAATTGTGGATTATCACATCACTATTTTATGGGCTGTGATTAATTATGGCTTGTGAATCGAATTTCTTTTTTGGGTGGGTGTATTTGTACATACGAGTTGAAAAGTGTGACTAAGCATTGAAAGACGATTTGTAACATTAAATACTACTCGCACAGGCAAATTGATTTGTATTAGTACTCCCTATGTCCTAGTTAAATTACACACTTTATGGTCAACTTCGTCATGTAAAATATAATGTACTTAAATTAAAGTTATTATTAATCAATCATAACCTAAGAAAGTTAATAAAAAAATATTCACATTCAGTTAAGACAGAAGAGCAATAACATAGCATTAAATTGTATGCATGAAAAGACCTTTGAGGTAGGGCTTGTCTACTGCCTTACTGTTTAGCAGGAGTAATACTTTGGTGTGGGTGGTCCGTCGTATGGGGCAAAGGAAGAGGGAGCTTTTACTTTTATGACTTTATGGTCTATTGACGCAGGCATGAAGGGTAGGGTATGTTGCTTTTCACAAAATTAAATTATTCTTAGTGAAAAATTTTAGGGATTAAATATTTTTCAATTCAACTAATAAAAGTCAACCGATAAAAGTCAATCAATGAATGTCAAAGTATGTTTTATAATGAGAGAGAAGGAGTATCTTGTTTGTGGGAGATAAAAATTTAGGCGTGATTGGAGTTGGGCCGGTTGGACTGTGAGGTGAATCCTTTTTGGTGCATTTCGTGTGTTTGCTTTTGTGGCCTGAGGTTTTTGCACTCATGCGAATTGGATTGGAGCTTCGTGTATCCATATTATTTGGAGTATAATTGATATCTTCGGCAATTATTAGCACGGTTCAACAAATATATATTTGATTGTATATATATATATTTACTTATTATAATAACGGTAAATAAAAAATTAATGATAAAAATTATTTATTACGATAAATTGAACAATATTATACAATAATATTATTATTCATATATCTATTTAAATGCGGTCAAACTTTGATAGAAAGTAGTGTGAATTTCTTTGATTACCTTTGGTATTACTCTGTCCCAGCCGAATGTGCACACTTTTTGGTCAAGTTTGTCAGGTCATGTTTGACCAACGATAACTTTAGTTACGTATATTAACGGTATGTTAAAATTTGATATTTAGAAAATACATCATGCAGGGTATCCAGCAATATCTCACATGATGATATTGGTGTCTATATACTAGTTGAAAATTATGGTCAAACATGCCTTGAGAAAGTTGATCAAAAAGTGTGCAGATTCGGCTGCGACGGAAGTAGTAATAGATTTTGGAATTATAGAAGTTGTATGTTATTGCACGTTCATACATATCATTACATGAAATGGCACGTTAAATGACATTACTATATCATCATATTTACCAAAACATATATGATTCCCTCAATATGATATTCCTTTCATTTTATTGATTTGTCATATCATTATTATATAGGCTCGAGTTGGACATCCAAGTACTTCTCAATTTGAATTATTCAAAAAATGCTTCAGATATATAAAAAAAGATAGACAATCAAACCTATTTCTTGATTCAACGGTCGCTTTATTCTACAAATAAATTGGACATTACTATATTGTATGCCTCTCCTTTATGAAATAATCCATCGTTGCATTGCATCACCATCATCAGCATTGCCTTGTTAGCTGAAATAATTAGCACAACATAAATATAAGAGAATTGGTAAGATTATCAAGCGACTAATAGCCTCTCCTTTATGAAATAATCCATCGTTGCATTGCATCACCATCATCAGCATTGCCTTGTTAGCTGAAATAATTAGCACAACATAAATATAAGAGAATTGGTAAGATTATCAAGCGACTAATAGCGTGAACAATTATTATACAAAATTTATTACACAAGTGGCCTAATAAAATAATAATTAATGACGGTGTGTGTTCACTTTATTGGTGTCTGATAAGGCTTTGTGTTAGCTATATATACTTTTTTTTAGCTATATATACACAGCTATATATACACAGTTGAGGATGAACAATAGATATTAGATGGATTAGAGACCTGAAAATAAGCCTCAAGTCTCCTCTTTAGGTTTGCATGTTCCTGCTTCACTGCTGCCACCGTCCGCATGCATCTATAGCAACATCAATGTTAATGACCCATACAAATCACTTGAAACATATACATATTTCCTCTATTTTGTATAATTTTTTTTCTCGTTAGTGTGCTATTTTAATTGTGATAATAGAATTTTTCATGGAAAATGTAAGAAGTATTTAATAAAGTACCCTTCAGCATTGTTTGCCTTGCAGTAATCTTGGAACTGCGTACATTCTCTCTTTACTTTTCTGGCACCAATACTGCCAAAGAAAAGTCAATAAATAGTTTGAAAAATGTAAAAAATCTGTTCACCTCCACAATAAAAAGGAAGTTTTAAGAAGAAAGAAAAAGGTGTGGTATTTTATCCTACTCACCTAATAAAAAAGAAAAAGAAAATTACAGTGCAAAATGACTGTGTTGTTTTTGTGTGGTATTTTATACATTGAGAATCCCTGGATAGACTTTGTAGAGATGGAATGTGTATGAATATGACTATATGAGCCACTTAGAGATCGACACATCTAATATTTTGTTGACTCCAACTACACTAGTCTAATTGAGAATATGAATAACCAATCTTAGAAATTCTTCCTTTTTATAGACCGCGGCCGAGGATTGCGTACTTGGACATGTATTCTTGTGCTGCCACGTGTGGATAACAAAACATGCATCAACCTTTTTAAAGCAAAATTTTAACATAACAAAATTCCTCATGAATTGTTGCTTGAGTTGTTCAGGAAGGAGAAGTAATTGTATTCTCGCTCTTCTCTCCTTTTTGTGATTTATTTTTTTTGTGTCACATCATTTTTTATCGCTAAAATTTAGAAGATGCTAAGTAAATTCATGAATTTTTTGTCTTGACACTTGCAAAGTTATTATCCATGACTTATCAAATCATTAACTAGCTAGATTTATACCCTGAGCAACTACCCTTGAACTGGTGCATAACATCTTCCAACTTATCGAAATCCAGAGGCACTTTCTCCCTGTAATTAAAAATCGTAAATTATAATTAACTTAACTATTAAAAAGAATATTTAAAAATAATTATTTTGAGTACATTGCCAGTTCGAGGTTGCGGATGAATCTTGTGGATTCAGTGTAAAAAACATTGACCACTTCTTCTACAAAGTGAGGGTTTGCATCATCTTCCAGCTCTTCCAGTTGTATGAATTGTTCGTCAAGGAAACCCTGTGCACCATCAATGCATTAACATTACTCCCTCTGTCCCAGGTTAAATTGTACAGAATCTTTTTCACACTCATCAAGAAATTTGTCTAATCGTTGATATGTTTAACTACGTATAATAACGGTAAATAAAAAGTTACTTTTCAGAAACTACTTGTTACGACGAATCCAACCATATAACATATGATAGTATTATTGTTTATATATCTATTCAAATATGTGGTTAGAGTTGGATAATGAATAGTAACATAAATTGAAGTGTGCAGTTTAACCTGAGGCGAGAGGAGTATGATAGTTGGTACCGACTTTGTCTTAACTCATGTTAGACAATTTACATTTTATTTTCTATTGCTACTCCATCTGTCCCACTAAAATTGTTCAATGATCCAATCACATTCTTTGGATTTCTTTCGTCCCTCTATAAGCATTACTTTTTGAAACCTTATAATTTGTAAAACATAAAAATATCTAAATTCACTGGGAAGAATATTAACCTGATCAAAGAGTGTTTTCCTCATGTAGGCGACTTGGCGTTGCAGCTGGCTTCCCTCCATTTGGTTCTTTAAAGTGATGAAACACAGGAAACAAAACACAATATGTGACTACGTTGTAGTGAAGGGTTTAGGGAACAAGTTGAACTTAGGATTTATATACAAGTCAAGACCCACATAAAAACAATACTTTAAGGGTCCACATCCAACCTATTCCTATCTTATATTTCCACAATGTAACGTGGATATATTATATAGATAAAAAAGAATAAGACATGTGGAAGATAGTATTTACTACTTGCTCCATGAATTAAATATCTCTCTCTCTTTCACTACTAGGAAGACGCTTAACATTTTTTTTCCCATTTTCCAACGATCTTGATGTATTTATAAAATTTATGTCTGTGGATTAAAAAAAAACTCAGTTATAGGATCCAATTGCAGATTGTATAATCACTTATTGAATATGTGAATGGTTTTTGTTGAATGTTTGTCTTTAACTTGGTTTAAAAAAAGCTGAAAAATTATAGACGAATACTGATGGTGAACTTGGGCAATATATTTATGATGGCCGAACATAATTTTGGTATGGCAACGATTAAAATTTGGCGGTGAAATTATGGAGCCCATGCTTCTTTCATGAGTGGATCTCCTGACAGCCGGCATGTCCGTAAGCTTATGGACATGCCACTTATTTCTTATCTTATATATTGCATTTCTTAAATTACAAGCAAAATTTAAACTTTTTAAAAATATTTTTTTATATCATATATTTTTATATTTTCACTTTCAAATACATATTATTACTTGGTTTAACTTATAAATTGCAATATTTAAATTTTATAAAAAATTACAATATTTAAGTCAAATGCCCCTGAGTACTGTCCATAAGCTTATGGAAAGACTGCCTTTTCTGAGACTTTCCCTTCTTTTTTATTGGTTGATGACTCAACTCTTATGCTAACTATAGGTGTCAAATATTATGAGGAGGAGGAAGAGAAAAAATTATTTCAGCGATACTGGAAAATCGTTGAAATATTTATTTAAAAGTTTAGAAAATGTGAAAGTTGAAATACCCTATCCCTGCATTTTATGCATTATCGTGTAACACAATCATAATTTATAGTAATCCACAACACATAACACATTATTTGAAGATACTAAAAACCATATTCTTTGATTAAAAAAATGCAAGAAATACGTTCCCGGTGATGTACATTCTACCAAAGGACAAGTAATACTAAACGACCAATTTTTACATTGAAACCTAAGTTCCATTTCATGTTACTAACCTACATCATTAAGAAACTACCAAAATCCAAACTAGAAATTCTAAAGTACCACGACCAAATTAACATCAGTTTCTACAAACATACTTACAAATATTCACTATAGACTATTAACAAATTAAATGTGTTCAAGATTGAGTAATTTCCTAAGTCTTTATCTTTGGCACACTGTAAATCTCCCCACTTTTTGGGAGCTATCTTTTCTAAGACATCATCATGGAAAGTATCTATTAGACCTTCGGTTTGTGGAATTGAGTATAAACTATAAACACTACACCTCCTCCATATTAATTTGCGAACTGAAGATCCACTACTTCTGTTTGAGGCAGTCTATGCTTTCGAGCCATTTGGTCAAGGCGAGGATATCCAGAATCACCTTATTGTGCTTGGAACCAAAAACCGAATCATCCCACTAGTATTTGCAACATGTATGGCCCATAAAGAACACTTTTTTATTTTATTTTTAAGTTAAAAAATCACATTGTGGATGGGGGGAATTTATATTCAGGGTCCCCAATCCCTTCTTCAATATGAATCAATAAGAATGTTACAGTGATGGTTCCTGTTGCTACTATTACAAAAATGCGAAGAGAAGAAGAATGAAAAAGGATGAAAACAGAAGGAGCAGAATTTGGATTCTCATAAGCCATATCCACAAAATGGTGTAAAAAATTCCAAAGCAATGAATGAGCTGGCCTTGAAAATATTAGCACGAAAAGGGGCTAGAGGCAAATTCTTGATTAGTAGACCAGCCAGCTGCATCCGAGAAGAGACAAAGGATGAAAGCAGAAACCCTTCAAGATAATAATCCCTAACCAAATGGCAATCGATATCCTGGTGTTTGGTGCGTACATGGAAGACTGGGTTGGTTTTGATGTGGAGAGCAGCTTGATTGTCACAAAACAAGGGAATGGGGAAATGAACCTGAAGATGAAGATCCCGGGCTAAGTAACTGATCCACTTGAGTTCACAGGAAGTCATGGACAGACTTTTGTATTATACCTCAGCTAAAGATTTGGAGACGACTGCTTCTTAGGTTTCCAAGAGATCAAAACAGAACCCATGAAAACAGTGTAACCAGTAATAGAACATCTTGTAACCTTGCAAGTAGCCCAGTCTGCATCATAGTAGGCATGAAGCCTAAGATCACTGTCTAAAGCATAGAAGAGACCATGATCTAGATGGTGGTGACTATATGCAAGGCACCTATGAGATGATGGTGAGTAGGTGACTGCACAAATTGGCTTAATTGATGCACAACAAAAGTTACATCATGCCTTGTGTAGTTGAGATAGAGCGATCTGCCAATCAGTCTTCTATATACATTTGGATCAGGTAGGAAATGAGAAGATTCATTATGGATAATCCAAGTGGCAGATCTGAGAAGATCTAAGCCCAGGAAATAATGTGCATCTCCAAGATATTTGATTGTGAACTTCTGGTGTAAAGAATGCTTAATCTCATATATAGCATCCATAAAAGTTCCCATGAGCAGAACATCATCAACATAGACCACCAAAGCCAGGACATAAGTGAAGCTGAATTTTAGGAAGAGACAATGATCATGGTGAGATTAAGTGAGATTAAGTGAAATTAAGGGATAAGAGATGATGTGTAAATTCTTTGTTCCATTGTCTAGAGGCCTGCTTTAAGCCATAGAGACTCTTTGTCAGCTTGCAAACCAGTGAAAAATCAGAAGCAACATATCCATCGGGTAACTTCATATAAACCTCCTCATCCAGATGGCTATGAAGGAAAGCATTATTGATATCCAGTTGATGAATGTGCCATCTGAAAGCAGATGCCAAGGCAAGAAGCATCCTGATAGTAACTGCTTTAGCAACCGGAGAAAATATTTCAAAGAAGTCAATTCCTTCAATTTGATTGAACCCTTTAGCCACCAATATTTCCTTGTGCTTGGCAAGGGAACCATCTGCATTAAATCTGAGCATGTATACCCATTTGACCCAATGGCTTTCTTTCCAAGAGGCAATGGGACCAGATCCCAACTATGACTCTGTTCTAATGCAACTAGCTCATCATCCATAGCTTTGATCCACTCAGGTGAGTGCTTTTCTTAATGATAGGTGGATGGTTCTGGAATCTATGAAGAATTACAAGCAGCAGTGATAATAGACTGAGGTAGGATATGGTGAAGAGAAGATGAAGACACATAATCTTTTGACCAGACTGGAAGTTTAATTACTCTAGTACTGTGTCTCAGATGTGAATCAGCTGGAGGAGAAGGAGTATCAAGATTAGGTTGATTAGAGAAGATAGGTACCTGTGATTTAGAAAGAGACGAAAGATGTTCTGAATCCAAGTAACAGAGGGAAAAATAAAACTGAGTAGGGTTAGAATAAGGAAAGATAGACTCGTGAAATACCATATCCCTGGAAGTGATAATTCTATGATTATGAAGATCAAAAAAATTATAAGCATTTTTCCCTGTAGGATAGCCAATAAAGATACATGGAAATGCCCTTTCAGTGAATTTGTCTTTGTGAGGTGAAGTATTTGTGGCATAGGCTAGGCAACCAAAAGATCTAAGACTGTGGATATCGGGATTGAGGTTGAAGAGAAACTGATAAGGAGAATGCCAGAAAAGAGTTGGAGATGGAAATCTATTTATGAGATAGGTAGCAGACAGAATTGCATCACCCCAAAAGACTTTTGGTAGATAAGATTGAAACATGAGAGCTCTAGCTACTTGAAGCAAATGCTAATGCTCTCTCTCAACAACTCCATTTTGTTGTGGAGTGTAAGAGCAAGATCTTTGATGCAGAATACCATATTCTAAGAAAAGTTTTTCACATTCATGGTTTACAAATTCATCTCCATTGTCTGATCTTAAACATTTAACAGAAGCATCAAACTTATTTTTGATCATAATCAGAAAAGTTTTCAGCAGAAATGGTACTTGACCGTTGGTCTTAAGAAGATAAGCCCATGTACATCTTGTAAAATCATCTACTATAGTCCAAAAATATTTTCAAGCTGTAGTTAAGTTTACTTTATATGGTCCCCAAAGATCATCATGCAACAAAGTGAAAGTAGAAGATGTGAAAGAAGTACTAGATGGAAAAGGAAATCTATGTTGTTTTTCCATAGGACAAACAGAACACACATTTTCATCAGGAAGTTCTTTGATTACATCAAAATGCCTTAATACATAAAAAAAAGGGTGTCCTAGTCTATAATGCCAAGTCTTAAAGGATAAAATAGCTTAATTAGTTGATGCACTAAAATCAGGAGTTCTTGAAATTGATTGGGAACAAGCTGATTGAATTCTTTGATGAATGGTATCTGACTGAAAAGAGTGAGGATCAAGTATGTATAGACCATTGTTTTCCTTAATTACTGCAAGGATTTTCTTAGTCCCAAAGTCCTGCAGCAAGCAATGATTTGATGAGAATTTGAACAAGACTGGCATTGATCTAGACAATTTACTAACGGAAAGAAGATTTTACTTGAAGTCTGGAACATGTAAACAATCAAGCAAGGTAACTGCTTTAACCAATTTGGTAGTATGATCTGGCTTATAAACTGGAGTGATATGGCTTACAGGTGATACTAAAGTAAATTGAGTGATATCTCTGCACATATGGCTTGAAGCCCTATTGTCCACAATCCAATTATCATCATTAAAAGAAAACACATTAAGTGAGAAGTTAGTGGTAATATTACCTGCAAAGTCATGATAATGAGCATAGTGTTCCATTCCAACTTGATTTTGTACAGGTTCTTTTGCCTTTTGCTTCTTCTCCAGTTGAGCCTCCACCATTTTTGCAATCAGAGCGTGAAGCTTTCCATCCACATCACTGACTGGACTTTCTTCCTCTTCAGTCATTGCATGTGCAGAAAACTTTTGATAAGCATGATTAGGCTGATATGGCTTCGAATAAGGCTGTTGAGTGAATTGTGGTTTCTATGGTGGTTGAACCCTCACTGTCATGTCTCTATTTCCTTCCCATCATTCTGGATAACCCTTGATCTTGAAAAAATTCTCCTTCACATGCCCCAGCTTTCCACATTGATCACAACTAAGATCTGTTCTCTTAACATTTCTCTTTCTTATGCCATCTGCATCTTTATGTTGCTCAGTGGTTCCATCTCTGAATTGATAAGGTATCTTTGTGTCTTTGTAAAATTTAACTACCATTGCAGAGTTGTTCTGAATCTCCTGGTATCCTCTATGTATTGTTTTATGCTTCTCAATCATACTGATCATCTGATAAGCTTTACCAACACTAGGAAATGGATCCATCAGTAAAATCTGATAACTGATAGAACTATACTCCTCATTCAATCCCATCAATAATTGATGAAGTTTATCATCTTCTTTTTCAGCAGGCAGACATATATAGTATATACAATTCACATTACATCTCTTCCTAGGTCTTAAACAAGCATACTCATCCTATAAACCTTTAAATTCAGTAAAAATACACAGCCACATAATCACTTCCCTGTTACAATTCACATATGTCTTTCTTCAATTTATGGATCAAAGATCCATTGCCTTCACCAAATCTTTCCTGTAGTTCATTCTATAAAGTATGTGCATCTTCACAGAACATAAATCCTCTAGCTATCTTCTTAGAAATTGAGTTCAAAATCTAGGAAATTAAGGTTAAATTTACCTTATCCCATCTGTCATACAATGGATCATCCATATCAGGTGCTTTAATTCTCCTATCAGAAACTTAAGCTTTCTTCTGGATCTGATTGCCACAACCATAGATCTGCTCCATGTGATGTAATTGTATTCATTGATTGGCTCTGTAACTAGCACCAAATTCGAGTTGTCAGAGCTTTGAAGATCGAAAGGATCATCTATTTCACTCCTTCTAGATATGTTGAAACCTCTGTCAGTCCTCAATGGATTTACAACTGAATTCACAGACTCAAAGTCTAAAGACGTGAGCTATGAATTTCAGAATTAGCAGAAAATTCTAAAAAGTGAAAGGAACAGCACCAGATCTACCCAGTGTGGTATGATACCATGAAAATTCATTTAAAACAAAGAGCGAAAAAGGATGAAAACAGAAGGAGAAGAATTTGGATTCTCATAAGCCATATCCACATAATGGTGCCACAAATTAAAGAGCACAGAATGAGCTGGGATGTTTGGTTTATACCAGACAAACAAAATAGCCCAACCAATTACAAGAGGACACGTGTACTAGTTAATAACAGAAAATAAAGAAAAATGAAACGACAGCTATTGGTTGGGTTTCATCAAGTTTGAAGCTGGTGCCATAAATTTGAAGGTGAAGAACACCCGCCAACTTCACCAACTTGAGTTGATTTTGAAAATCTGCTCAAAAACTCATTCAGTCTTCATAGTCCAAAAATGTCACCTTAATGGCTATTTTCAGCTTGTTGGAAAGTCTCTAAAACAATGGTGTTGTGCAAATTGATGCCGACGTGATGTTGGGGCAGATTGCTGTAATACCGCATTCTAATAGAACGTGAAATCATGCTTGGATGATTGTGGTATAAAATCCCTTGAATATCGATATGAGTCGCATTGAATACGCTTTTCCTTAAAGAGTAATTTAACTCTATTACAGCCTTGGGTTATACGAATTCCCTTCGAGGATAAAAAAATCAAGAATCACTCATGTTCTAGGTTTGAATAAGGAGAATACTTTTAAGTACTTGTGTTTTTGGTCACTGAGTATGTCTAGGAAAATAAGAAATATGCATTTCTGTTGTTCGTGTTCTGTGTATCTACCATGCATGTATACGCATGTATATATAGGAAACATTGTCGTGAAAAGACACAACACTTCATCATTGTCGTGAAAAAACACAACATTTCCTCATTCTAGGACAAGACATTAGTAATCATCAACACATTAATTCTTATCCTATGAACTTGTAAACTCGTAGATAGTTTATACAAGTGTGCACTTCGCACCACCAAACTTTTTTTAACATCCCAAGTTTACAACTACTCGAATCCAATTATACTTATATAGCTTTGTGTTTCATAAAATACCAACAATCATCCCCTATTTAAGTATTATCCTTGATTTGGAAAATCCAACAACCAAACCAAAAAGTGCATAAATGAAAATGTCTTGAAGATTGAATTTTCTCCTTAATGAACTACACATTCCAAATATTTGAGAATTGGGGTGTCTCTAAAGATTGAACCCTTCAACCCATTTGAACACTTTAAGATAATCCACACACAAGTTCAAATACAACTCAAAAGCTAGAACTTGACACTATATAAGCCATGTGTCCCTATCCATTCATAAGTGCATACAAAGCCAAGCCTGAGCCTATTGAAGCGGCTACACTTCATACTTCATATAGGTGAATCTCTTTAATCGTACACATGCAAATGTACTTTGACAAAGGATTGATTAAGAAGTTCAAGCTTCAACCTAACTTCCATGCAAGTCCAAACATATAACCTTTGGGATATGAAATCATATGTTTCAATCTAAAACAATAGGCCTTCCACGTTGAACTTTACTCTAACGTCGTATCAGAGAAAAATTGGGTATCCCATTATCAAAGATTTAAATAGGCTTTAAATCTATCCCAATCACTGACTTGTTTATCAAGTCCTTAACTAGTCACTTCATCAAGTGTTCTGCTGGATTGTGTTGATATCTTACAAAATTAACTGAAATCACAGATGAGTTATTAACTCATGATTCACGCTATTCCTAGCACCCAAGTGTTTAAATTTTCCCAAAAACACTTCATTATAAGCCTTAGCCATCTACCGGTTTAGACCATAACATACCGATTCCGTAACCATTCTGCCTCTTTACCAGCAGTTTACATCAATCATACATGAACAATATTTCTCTTTCACATATAGATATCACAAAACATATCATCATGAACCAATATTTAGAAATTGAAATAAAAAACTTATGAATAAAAGTACTTATCTCTCTCATGTCTCTTGATTCTTCTTCTCCACAAATATTGTCAATTGAGTTATACCAATTTAAATTTGCATTCTTTGAGTTAAGTGGATATTGAACTCTCCTAATTCAAATATGGGTAATAAACCAAACTCTTCTAGGATTTCCCAGCATCACAATTTTCACGAACCTTTTATACTTCAAAAAAATTAGATTTTCTCAAAACCATCATTCTATTACGAATAACTAATAGTTCATTCTTGCAGAGTTACACCAACTCATACTTCAAATTTATCGTTATGATTTATAGAATCAAAACCCGTTCATATTTCTACGGTTATACGATAATAACCAAAATTGTGTTCATTGAGCCCATAGGCTTCATTTTTGCAATACAAAATTGCCAAATCTACGTAAATAGATAATTATCCAGAATTTCATTTGTAAAAATCAATATTCAAATTGTATTCACAAAATATGTACAATTTTTTTAATGTAAAGCCTAGGGCTGAATCAATATATCACGCATTCTCCAAACGTAAATATGTGCAACAAAACAGCCAATACTTTATTTGAATCAGGAGAATACTTTTGAGTACCTGTATTTTTTGTTGCTGAGTATGTCTAGGAAAATTAGAAATATTCATTTCTGTTGTTCGTGTTCTGTGTATCTACTATGCATGTATACACATATATATATATATAGGAAACATTGTCGTGAAAAGACACAACACTTCACCATTGTCGTGAAAAGGCACAACACTTCATCACTGTCATGAAAAGACACAACCTTTCCTCATTCTAAGATAAGTCATTAGTCATCACCAACACATTAATACTTATCCTATAGACCTGTAAACTCATAGATAGTTTATACAAGTGTGCACTCCGGACCACCAATATTTTTTTAACGTCCCGAGTTTACAATTACTCGAATCCAATTATACTTAAATAGTTTTGTATTTTATAAAACACCAGCAGGTAAAAGTCTATCCAGGAGATGAGCAGGTGTATTCTATTGTCTATAGATGTGCTCCCAAGAGATATTCCTTCCTTGTTCTAGTTTCCGCAATTCACATATTTGAGTTATTAGTTTTCAAAGATCAGTTTTTAGTCCCTTGATCATCTGGGTAACCGACAAGGAGTCATTTTTAGCTACTAGAGAGAATAAACTATGAGTTATATAGAATTTGACCCCTTCTATACAGCATATCAGTTCAATATGTAAGGGACTGGTTGTATTGTGAATTCTGAGTGTGAGCATGCTTATAGGTTGTCCTTGGTTTATATCTAATAAGAAAACCACCTATATGATTAGGTATCACACCAAATAATACATCATAGTTCAATTCATATCCAACATTCGGGGGTTTCCATTTGTAGGACTTAATAACCTTCAGCCTTTTGGTTTTGAATTTTGAAATTAGGCCCAGGGCTATTAAGTACTGTATATCATGCTCTCTAAACTAAGGATTAAGAGTGAAAATATCCCTAGGGATCTAAAGCATTTCTTTTTTTATACTTAGAAAAGGGGGCTTATTGTTATCATACAAATATGAGCATATATTTTTCAATAGAATCCAACATATGATATGAGGGAGGACATGAATGACACTTGTCTTGAGTTTGAAAATTCCTTAACAGACAAGAACCAGGAGACCAAATCAAATATGTTCCTGAAAGTTACATTTTGCTATCCTAACAGATTAAAAGCTTTATTCCATAGTTCCACAACCATTCACAATTATTGAAAAGATGGTTTAAAGATTCAGAGTTTTTTTTACGGAAATAGCATTTTGACCCATTTTTATACCCATACCAGTAAGTATATCATCCAATGGTAAGCATTTATTTAGCATCTTCGACATGAGAAAATAAATTTTACCTGGGATGAGTGGTTGCCGCACTTTTTTTCGTTGAGGTGGATTCAGGGTTCCTATTTCCAAAGTTAAATATAGTTGAAGAGATGGAAAACTTACCTGAGATATAAGGTTTCCAAACCACGATTTCCTTATTCTCCCCAAGTATATTGATAGGTTCATGCAATTTGCAAGTGTAGTGTATTGGCAATCCTTGTTATGTTTCTTGCAAATATGCAGTTATATTCCCCTGGAATTCAGCAATAATTAATTGTGGAAATGAAATAAATAAATCATGATTTTCTAAGTCAATTAGGCACCCTTAAGCAGTCTAGTTAGCTGAAGACTCTTCACCCTCTATCAAAATTCTAGAATTCTGAGATGCAAACTGGTGTATATATAGCCCAACAATTAGAAGACTGCTGGCCTCTAGGCCCACCCTAATCTCATTCCATAACAAGACAAAGTTATTTCAGCCCAAGGTACGTATCAACTAGAAAATGGTAGGCGTGGTGGCATGGATCGTGGGCCGAGAAACGTGGAGTGAAAACGAACACTAACCATGAACCAAGAATGTGGGGTTCATGGCATAACTCATAATCTCAACCCCTATAAACATGGAACCACGACTACAAGATCCTATAAATACAAGAAGCTCAAGAGGAGCTAAAGTAAGTGCCACTAAACTGAGGAATTCTAATTCTCTAGAGAGAAGACTAACTTGATCATCAGAGTCTTTTCCCCGGAATCACTTCTGGGATCTATTTTGCAAGAAGAAGAGATTACAAGGTGAACAATGTTTGTACTTGACAGAGCAACCACATAATTAGGCGCCGTCTGTGGGGAACAGAAAAATTTTCTCGGTTCTAAGATCTTTCAGGTAAACAATGGGGTTCACCAGAAGTGAGAAAAACTATATTCATCAGACCCCAAGAATGTATAGCTGGGCATACCAAGAACACACAAGACCAATATTATATCCTATTATATCCCTAGTAGAGAGAGGGAACATAACCGAGAAGATACAGAGAATGAGGAAGAAGCAGAATATCCTAACACAAACCCGTAGAAAGAAAGGAGGGTGTTCACGGAATTTTTGGAAGCGAACAAAGAGAACCTCTACAATCAGTTTTTGACAACATTCAAGCCCAAATCCCAAGAAATGGATAAGAAAATAAATTAAGACCGTGAAAGTATTAAATACGAGGAGTTGCGAGATATAATGGCAGAAGACGATGTGGGCAAGTCATCCCTAGCACCGCATCTTCAAGATTACAAAATGCCTAAGGACTTAAAATTTCTTCTTCACGTGAAAATCTAGGATGGGACCACAGACCCAAAAGAGTTCCTACACTCTTACTGAAATAGCATGAGATTTTATAATGCAAACATCAAACTGGTTTGCAAGGAATTTCCCATTTTCTTGTCAGAAACATCGATCACATGGTACGAAGATATGCCAAATGGAAGTATCAAATCGTGGGTGCAATTGTGAGATCTATTTTTGGGACGTTTCTACCATAAACATATATTCACAAAAATAATTGTGGATTTGAACAACATAGCTCAGCGATGCAATGAAACTCTAGCAGAGTATCATAGCAGGTTCATCACTGAGAGCTTGCAAGTTTGAGATCTATCATTTCAATCGTCGTTGGGAGCATTCACAGGAGGCATGTGGTCTAGAAAATTATACAAGGAATTAACGATAAACAAGCCCGAAAACCCAAGAGAATCACAAAAGATGATAGAGCAGCATGTTCGGATAAAAGAGGTGAACAATCACAAAATAGAGCAACAACGAGGAGAAAAAATAATGACTGAGGACTCACAGAAGGGGTTCATGAAGAAGGGAAAGCGCAACACCCCTTTTAAAGGAAGAGAACCAGGGATGCAATCGGCATCAATCCAAGAAACCCCTTTAATGAAGTCAAGAAAAGACATATGGCAGGCAAATAAAGAGCTATTTTGTGATCCACCACCAACGATAGCACCACCAAAAAAGAGGTCCAGAGAATATTATTGTGCCTTCAACAACATAGAATATTGTAGGGATTTGAGGAGGCAAATTGAAGAAAACCTGAGGAATGGTTAACTGAGCCAATATAAGAAGGAAGAAGGAAGAAGAAGGAATTAGGTATAGCAAAGCTAAAAAAACAGGGAACCCTGTTGCAAGAAACCAAGGAACAATGAGCACACTTGCCAAGAATAATAAATTATGGCAGCGGTAGATTACAACGACGATATGGCGGATAAAGTTCCATAAAAAGTCATCTCGTCCATACATGGATTAACGAATTGCTATCTAAAAATGCTTGGAAAGCTAAGGCCAGGTATTCCTCCCCACAAGAGCCTAGCAATAAGAGGTTTCACCCAGACGAAGCGATCACATTCAGCAAAGAAGATGTAGTCCCCAACGCTTTGCCGCATAAGGACCCAATGGTTATGGTCGCTAAAATTGGAAATACAACAGTTTATAGGGTATTCGTGGATAATGGAAGCACAGTTGAAATAATATTTGTTGATTGCTTTGATAGGTTAGGGTTTAAGCGAGCTGACTTATAGAAGTCCATGTCCTCTCTTGTCAGATTTACAGGGCGAGCAGAAACACCGTTAGGCAATATACAACTACCAGTTACCATTGGGGACATCGATAAACATTGTACGGTAATGTGTGATTTTGTGGTCATGGATGCGCCAAGTGCGTTTAATGCCATCATTAGAAATCCTTGGATGAACGCAGCAAAAGCAATATGGTCCTCATATGACCCTATGTTTTGGTCAAAAGTGCCAATATGACCCTGTAAAATCGAAAAGTGTGATTATAACCCTATTATTTGCTTGAAAGTGCTAATATAGCCCTGGAGGCCACAATTTGGCAAGAATTATGTGAATTGACTATTATACCCCTGTTAAAAATTCAAAAAATGTGAAAGGATAATTATTCCCTTATTGTCTATTAACCCCAATCAATTTTCCATTTTTCTTTTCCTTCTTCTCCATTCTGATTCCTTCTTCTTCTCTCGATTCTATATTACATTCAAACTTAAATCCAGATTCCCCACATCCCGATTTAGTGGTAATCCCCCGTTGGAATATCAATTCCGCACAGCTCGATTCTCCACTTCCCGGTGCTTAGCTGAGCGGCATTGGAAAATAGTGGCGGATGATGGTGTGGGGCTTTGAGGCTAGGGTTATGATGTGGCGGTGAGAATCAAGTTGTGGGGCTAGGGTTATATGGTGGCTGTGAGAATCTAGCTGTGGAGCTAGGGAATGGTAGTGGTGAATCGAGCTGTGGGGCTAGGGTTATGCAGTGGCAGTGAGAATCGAGTTGTGAGGCTAGGGGATGGTGGTTGTGAATCGGGTGGAGGAATGAAGATGGTGATGGTGTTGCTAGGGTGAGGTGGGCTAGGAATGGTGGTGGTGAATCAGGGGCAAGTGGTGGCGAGGAGGAATGGAGATGGGGGCAAGCGGTGGTGGGGAATGAGACAGCGGGACTAGTTGAGGGGGAATGGAAATGGTGGTGGTGTTGGTGTTGGTGTTGGTAGTGGTGTTGCTAGGCTAAGGTGGGCTAGGATAATGGCGGTGAATCGATGGTGAGCGATGGCAGGAAGGAATGAAGATGGGGGTGAGCGGTGGCGGGGGGAATGAGGCGGTGGGGTTGGCTGAGGTGGTGGTGTTGATGTTGCTAGATGGTGGTGGAAACTAAAGATGGTGGCTGAGGAGGAATAATAGGGGCGGAAACCTAGCAGATTTTGACAGCAGAAATCAAGATTCTGGCAGCGACGGGCATAAATTTATATTCTAGCGGCGAAGCGGAGTGGCAGAGGAGCAGTGGATGTGTCTATGGAGAAGAAGAAAAAAAGAACCCTAGGGGTAGTTATGTCATAAATGTTTAGTTATTATAATATGGGTAGTTTAGTCTTTTTGTATTTGGTCAATGCCAGAAAATACCCAGTTAACACTGGAATAGTGCCAAAAGGTTATATCAGCACTTCTAATGCAAAAGATTGGGTTATAATTGCACTTTTGAACTTTACAGGGTTATATTGGCATTTTGACCAAAACATAAGGTTGTATCTGTATTTTATCCTAATGAAATTCCAAACCCCGACTGGAACTACAACAGTGAGGGGAAACGAACAAACGACAAGACAATGCATGGTAATCGCAATGAAGGAAGGGAAAAGTACAGAGAAAACCAAGATGGTTAACATTGTGTCCAAGGTTGGATCACTCGGGCAAATGGAATCGACAATAGATTTGGGGGAGGAAACTGAACTGCTCACTTGGATGACCAAGATAATTCCATGTATATCAAGATAGGAAAAATTCTCCCATCACAAGAAAAGGGGAAGGTCATACAAATCCTACGAAGTCATAGGGATACATTTGCATGGAGCGTCTAGAACATGGGAGGGGTTGACCCAAGCATCGTAATTCACTCCTTGAACATTAGTAAATTGGTTAAGGCATTCAAACAGAAGCAGCGTAACTTCGCTAGTGATAGGCAGAAAGCAATTGAAGAAGAAGTCAAAGCCTTGCTTCAAGCAGGTATATCAAGGGAGGTTATCTACCCAAAATGGTTAGCGAACCCAGTTGAGGCAATTTTAGGCCATGGAGTTCTAGCCTTCTTGGACGTGTATAAGTGATACCACCAAATACTGATGGATCTAGAAGACGCAGAAAAGACAACATTTATAACAAGCTTCAGAACATTCTTCTACGTGATAATTCCTTTTTTGCTTAAAAACATAGAAGCAGCGTATCAGATAGTGTTCGATAGTGCATTTCGCAAGCAACTAGGGCGGAATGTGGAAGCATATGTTGATGATATGGTTATCAAAAGTAGATGGATAGGTGACTTTGCTGCAGATTAAAAGAAATTCTAGATATGTTACGCAGGATTGGGATGAATCTCAATCCTAAGAAATGTGTCATTAGAGTAGGCACAGAAAACATTTTAGGCTGCAGAGTATCCTCCAAAGGATCGAAGTTATCCCAGAGAAAATTTAGACTATAGTAAATCTTCCCCAGCCACGAACAGTTAAAGAAGTGCAGATATTAATGGGATCGTTGGCAGCACCCAATAAGTTCATTTCAAAGGTGGCTGAGAAACACTTCTCACTCTTTGAAGTCATAAAGAAATTAAAAGGGTTTAAATTGAACAAGGAGTGTCAAAAATCATACGAGTCCTTAAAAGAGCTGCTTCAAATGTTGCCAAGATTGAAGTCACCAGTTTTTGGGGAGATCCTTTATTTGTACTTGGCAGTTTCGCATAACGCAGTGAGTTCAGTTCTTGTGCGCCAAGAAGGTCAAAAACAAGTATCGGTCTACTACATTAGTAGAATACTACAAAGTGTAGACAATGCATACTTTCCAGTTGAAAAGCTAACCCCGGCTTTGGTATACTTAGTAAGAAGGTTGAGAACCTATTTCCATGGTCATCAGACCGTCGTCTATACAGATTCAAGAACATCCTGACCAAACCTGATGCGTCTGGTAGAATGACCAAATGGGATCTCGAACTAGGGCAACATGAGATCCAATTCCAGCCAAGGACATCAATCAAGGCGCATGCCTTAGTGGATTTCATTGCGGAGATGACGAGTGAACATGCGTAACAATCTTATAGTCGATAAAGGAAAATCAAAGTGGGCAGATGTTGCGTGGAAGTTGTTTATAGATGGAGCGTCCAACATGGAAGAGTGCGGCGCAGGATTATTGCTAGTGTACCCGAAAGGTTGGGGGCATAGATATTCACTTTGCTTCGAATTCCTGCTTACGAACAATGAAACAGAGTACGAGGCTTTAATATGTGGTCTGGATCTTACGATCAGATTGAAGGTCAAAAGCATGCGAGGATTCAGCGACTCCCAAATATTAGTCCCACAAGTGCGGGAAGACTACAAAGTGTTAGAAGAACATCTAGTAAAATACTGAAGGAGTGTTCGATAGCTCATTACCCATCTTGAGTACTTCAACATCTAGAACGTGCCTAGATCTAAAAATACAAAAGCATATGCGGTAAGCAAGTTTGCAATTGAAGGGTTCAATTCATTGATTGAACATAGAGATGTAAGAGTGGAAGTCATTCCTATCGGAAGCACGATGATCACAACTGTGTCATCAGTCCAGATAGAAGAAGTAAGTTATATGACACCTCTAATAAAATACCTCACAAAAGGAAAGTTACCAACATACAACATACAAGCTAGGAAGTTGGAGTTGCGATCTCACTACATCTATGAAGGAGGAGTCTTATACAGGAAATGCTTTCTATCTCCATGGGCAAAATGCGTAGGACCAGTGAAAGCAAAGGAAATTATAAAAGAAGTGCACGAAGGGCTGTGCGAAATGCATCAGGGAGCTAGAACGGTGACAAAGAAGATCATCCGACCAGGATACTACTTGGTGACCATGTTTAACAACGCGTATAACTTAGTGCTCAAATGTGAAAGTTGCGAGATCAATGCTTCGTTGTCACATAAGCCACATGCTGCTTTGAGAGGTACATATGGAGCTTGGTCGTTCGACAAATGGGGAATTTACCTAGTTAAACCCTTCTCAAAGGGTGAGAGCAACACTAAATTTCTAATTGTGGCAATCGCTTACTTCACAAAGTAGGTGGAGGCGAAGCCATTAGGACGAGTCACAAGTGTGGTAACAAGTAAATTCGCCTGGCAGAATATAATGTGTCGCTTTGTGGTGCCACGTACTATTGTCATGGACAATGGTACATAGTTCACGACAGCAACCTTCACTGATTAGTGTTCAAAGCTTGGGATTCTTCAAAAATTTACATATGTAGCACACCCTCAACCTAACGGACAAGTAGAAGTAACAAACATGACCACTGTTCAAGGAATTCATAAGTGATTGGAGGGAAATTGAACTGGCTGGGTAGATGAGATACCCAACACCCTATGGTCATATATAATGACTGTTCTAGAACCAACGGGAAAGATACCATACAGTTTAGTCTATGGTCATGAAGCAGTGATACTAGTCGAAATTGGTAATTCAAGCCTCCGAGTATGCAATTATAGGGAGGGGAACAATCTGGACATTATGAGGTGATGAACTGGAAGAAAAAACATAATTGACAACAATCACATAGGCTAGGTATAAGGAAAGAATGGTTGGAGCTACAATCAGAAGGTTAAAGAAATGCAATTTCAGATTGGCGATCTCGTGTTAAGGAAGAATGAGGTAAGCCTGACAGAATAATGAGGAAAGCTATGTCCAAAGTGGGAGGGACATTAAAGGTTACGAAGGCTCACAAATCCAACTGTTACGAGCTAGAAAGGTTGGACGGCAGCAGTGTTCCCAATATATGGCACATGATCAATTTCAGAAAGTTCTATGTCTAGATTTTGGGGAAAACATAGAAAGCATCTAGTTGTACAAAAACCATGAGATTATCATTGGTTGCATTCATTCCTTTGTTTCCAAGAAGACATTATTGCAGTCGTACATTATAAATATTAAAAACCGTCTTTCCGGGCCAATATTACTTATTTAGTTCCCTACATGGAAATTTTAGATGATAACACATATGTAGTACATTGTAATCAACGTACTAAGGCCTTTCGATTGTCAAAAGTAAAAAACAAACATGCGTATCATAACAAACATTGAACTGCAAGCTATAGATCTTGCAACTTTGCAAATCATACACTTGAAAGCTATAGATATTGCACAACTACCGATACTTGCAAGCTTTAGATCTTGCAACTTTGCAAACCTTACGATCGCAAGCTATAGATCATGCACAAGGGCAGATTTGCCCATAAAAGTGACACAAGCAAGCAATAGATCTTGCACGTCGTAAAATCTGAATCCTTTAAATATGCAAGCAATAGAATTGGAAACTTTGCTATACTGACTATGCAAGCTATAGATCGTGGAAAAGGAATGAAATCCCAACAAACTAATATAAGGAAATAGGAAAAAGCCATAGATCTTGTAACTTCACAAACTCAATCACACAACTCATACAACTGGCAAGATGATGTCTGCATAAGAGTTTATGGAAGATAGCTTATAAAGTGATAGCGAACACGCAAGTTTACAAAATCACAGCAAAATTATTCAGAGCATTACAAGAAAGACAAAAAAGTTTAAAACAAGAGATCTATCTAAACCTAGACGCTCGTGATAATCCAGAAGAGGATGAATCACCGCAACGACGACCATGCTCGACTTTGCGATAAGAGTGCTCAGCCCTAAGCCGGTTTTCTTCAACCTTACGCTCCTCACTAACTATATGGTCATATCTCCATTTCATGTGTAAATAAGCAAGATGTCGTATTTGACCCCTTCGCTCCATATGACCAAGGTATCTAGCATAATATGCCTTGAAGTTGGTTATAGGGCCAAACTCCTCGCGATCCAGCGCATACTCTTAACATTAACATTTTCTACATATCTCTTATTCTCAGCTGTCAAATTTTTTACTTCTCCTCTAGGCACCGAATATGAGATCAGACAATCTCAGACAAGTTAATCCTCTGCCGAACAATTTCCATAGTAAGATCTCCATAACCAGTAGCCCTACGAGATGACGAAGAGAGAGCCTGAAGTTTCTCTTTGTACTCAACACAAGCTTGCTCAAGTTGGTTCATAGACAAATCAAGTTGGTCGCACTCAGCGCAGAGCTGCTCATTTTCACTTCGCAATTGCGTGTTTATAGCAAACAGTTCGTCAAACTTTTTTTCCAACTGATGGCAGAAGATGAAAGGTAATCACACTCATCCTGATTTTTCTTCAACCAATCAAACAAGTTCTCAAGGAGAGTACATTGTTTACTAATGATCAATTGTTTCTAATGGGCTTCGCGAGTCTTACTTGCAGTATAATTTTTTGCCTCCTCATATTTTCGAAGCATCTTCAGCATGGTTAACTGTTAACAGTGAATAAGACTATTCTGCTCGTTAAAAATACCTTGTGAATCACACACAACATCTTGGGTGTCCTTTACATTCTTTTCCCACTTCGTTTCAAGATCATTAATACCTAGGAGCATGTACTTCAGATGAATGCCTAAAGATAATGCACATTCATGGACACAGACAAGGAGGTTAAGCGAATGTATGTACACACCAGTGAATTCAAGATCAACCAAACCACGAATAATATCCTTACCAAGCGATTCAACATTATAACCATTGGGAGCAAACTCGCTGCAAGGACATGCTGTGAAAGAAGATGGAGTTGAGGAAGATGTAGGAATTTCCCACTCAATATGTACGGGAATGGGCTCTACACGAGATAGGAAATTAGAGGAAATAATTTGGAGATATTCCTTGGATATACGCTTAGTAGCTTCAATCAGTTCAATAGGGCAACATAAGCGAGGAGACAAAAACCCGGTATGACGAGGAAAACGAACATAACACCCCACATATTCAACACTTTTCAAAAACAAATGATCAACCATAATATCAAAGCCATGCAAATAAATATATATGAGAAGACCAGTAAAATTAGAAAAGGAGACCAACATTGTAGACACATACTTCAGAATATTGTCATAAATTACAAGAAAATACTTAAAGTCCATAGCGCTAAGATCCACTAACTTTAGAAAGAGAAGCGGATGAAGTGCAAACAACAGTAGCAAAACCCTCTTTGGTGGCATGTTGAGTAGAGCCTTCGCCATTTAAATCACCTCCAAGGTTCGTATCATCATTAAGATTATATGTATGTTCAGGAATCTGCAAAGCTCTAAAAAGGGAGAGTCAAACGGTAGATCCTCAAGGTAGCCAACTGCACACTCCTTTAACTCAGTTACGAAAGGTAGACTAGGAAGACTGGCGAGATGGGATAGTGGCATAAAGGGATGACCACCATCAGAAATGCTCTTAAGGAAACCCTTGTTCAGAATTTCCTTCTGCCAAAACCTTCTCGGATTTGGACAGCTTAGGTAGCTTGTCAACCTTTGCAGTTGGGTTCAGCTTCTACAATTCAACCAAGGCCTCGCAGTACCCAATGTCGCAAGCACTAGTTGTGACCTCCTCGAATAAATTATAAAGGATTTTGTCTTCACCAGTCAATCAACTAGAACCTGGGGATATACAGGCGAAGCATGGCCAGTGGTATGAATCTCTTCTAACTGGGAACAATGCTTCTTCATTTCTTCCTCAGGAGCTAAAGTGCAGTCTTCAGCCACACACGCTCGCTCTTCGGTGGCTTTAATAGACATACTTAAAGCAGCACACTTTGCTTTGCTGGCTTGCAACTTTTACAGCATCGCACCATCTCCCTTAGCAAACTTAGCAACCTGTTCGCTGACGAGTTAAAGGCTCTCACAAGACTTGTTTTTTTTTAAAAAAAAGAAAAAAAATAGAATGCTTATACACTAGGAAACCCCCAATTGAATCATGATAACACTTCAACAGAAAGAGAACATACCACAACTATTGTCTCAGGAAGTGACAACTTAGAAAGAGTGGCAGGAATAGTTCCTTCCACAATCAAATCGCGACTTTGGGATAGAAGGTTCGGAAGAGGATGATTAACATACCCCTTCTTCTTAATAGGCTCCAGTGTCTTCGTAGAGCCATCAGTTTGTTCCTTTCACCTTTTTTTATGAGACGTCTCATTGGACATGTGATTACCTCCTCCCTTAACTTTTTTTGGTCAGGGACCCAGAAGTTGTCGGACAAACGGTAGCTTCAGTAATCACTTCCTGAGGGATAACAACTGCAGAGTTGTTATTAGTCTCAGTCGCCAAAGTCTCTAAGTCACCACTCTTGTCATAATAAATGAAGTTTATATCAGCGGAACACTTGGTTAGATACATATCTACAACTAAGCACACAAAGAAATTTAGGCGAACATACAAACATAGAAGTATATTGAAAATAGCAGCAATGAAGAACAAGTTGGACTAAATAAGCGACCAAATCAACGACAAGTAAAACACCTTTGCTCAAATAAGTAGCAGGGCGAAGGGTGATGGAATGCTGGATAAGAGAGGCTACAACTTTTGACTCAGCATTAGAACCAACCACAACCTTAGGAAGTTTTGGTTTGGAACATCATAGTTCCAAATCAGAAAAGCTGGTCTATTATCACTACCAAGTTTTATATAGAAAAATTTTCACACCACACTCCATAATTATTAGGGAACCCACTAACGAACCCAACTGTTAGAATCATAAGATAAAGGCTGAACTCATCAGAGGTGTTTTTTACATTTGAAGATGGTAAAGGTTGCAAAATAAGTAAATGGAGAAAGGAAATACATCCGCTTCACACACATGGTACAAGAAAAAAAATAGAAACAGCTTTAAGATGCAACTGATATAAAGAAACTTCATAATGAGAAAGCAAGTCCAAAATGTGTTGGGGCAAGAGGAAGGAAAGCCCGAACTTAAGGTTGTCTAAGTAACAGGAAATGTAATGAAAGGAGGAATGCGAACACTCTTAGAGGCCTGGGGAGCCTTAAGCTCATACGAAGACAAAAAAGGGAAGCTAAGTTTTAACTCGTCTACCTAGGAATAGGAGAGAATATTACTAATAATAAAAGAACTGGGGAAGTGTTCAGAATCCTCCCCAGAATCAACATCGTTTTTAGGGGCATTTGGCGCAGGAATTCCAATATTGTTAGAGAACGACATTGAAGAGCTCAAAATCCCTAAAATTCAGATGAAGGTGGCATCAATTAAAACAAAAAAAATCTAGAATTGAAGATTCCTGCCAAACTCCAAAACAAAAACAGAGCGCCGGAGAAAAAAAAAGATCACCTCAATTAGATAGAACCCGAAAAATACTACAGAAACAAATTCCTACACATTCAAACCTACTGAACTCGCTTCAGAAAAGGAAAAAAAGAAGAACAAGAGAACTTACTAGTTTAACGGGGAAAACGAGAAAAGATCAGAGCAATAAAAGAGACAAGAAGAAGATGAAGAAGTCTGAAACTGTTGGAAGTTTTAATTAAAAAAAGTGGAAAGTGAAGAGACAAAAGTGAATAGTAAGTAATTGTGACGGCCTGACAAAAAGTGATATACCTTTTTGGGAACTCGAGAAGGCGGCAGTAGTACACTGAATAGTGAAAGCCTTCAAAGCGCAAGAATCAATGCAATTATAAAAAAAAGTGTAACGATGGAGGCGGGCATCTTGAAATGAATAGCGAATACAAATGAGCGAATCTCGGCTGCAATATCACAATAGCTGGAAATCTATATGATACGTCTAGGTTCAATTTTGAAATTCAAATATCAAAGAGTACACGGTTCAATGAAGTAGCAAAACACAGCCAAGAAGCATACAACACTTCGCGAGAACAATTCATATCGTAGGAAAAATGAACTGATTATTATGCATCGGTTGAAGACAAAATAATAAGTTTGAAATAAGCTCCTGAACATAGCCATAGCTTCGTGTAGTATTAACTTTGTGGCTAAGGGGGGCTTATGTTGTATATGTAGCCCAACAATCAGAAGACGGCTGGCCTCTAGGCCTAGCCCAATCTCATTCCATAACAAGATGAAGTTATTTCAGCCCAAGGTGCAGATCAACCAGAAAACGGTAGGCATAGAACTATGTAGTCGTGGCATAGATTGTGAGCCAAGAAACATGGAGCGAAAATGAGGAACACTAAACAATAAACCAAGAATGTGGGGATCGTGGCATGACCCACGATCTCTACCTCTACAAACATGGAACCACGAAAATAAGGTCCTATAAATACAAGAAGCTCAAGAGGATCTAAGGTAAGTCCCACTAAACTGAGGAATTCCAATTCTCTAGAGAGAAGACTGACTTGATCGTCAGGATATTTTTCCTGGAATCACTTCCGGGATCTATTTTGCAGGAAGAAGATATTACAAGGTGAACAACAGTGTTTCTACTTAATGGAGCAACCACATCACAAACTGAGAAATCTGGGTTGTTCTTTTCCATGCATCTGAATTTCTATGATTTTCAGGTAGTGACCATATGATCTTTGCCCATAATGATTGCCCTATTTGAAGTTTCCAACAAACCTTAAGAGAGAAATATTCCACTGCATCTTGAGTGAAATTGTGTTTTACTAAATTCTCTTAATTATTACTAGTATATTCTACTATGACCTATCTAACCAAGTATGCAATAAAGTAAAGCATTAAAAGACACAACACTTGGTTACGCAGTTCGGTGAAATCCACCTACATCTGCTGGGCCTTGCCCTGTTCACAATGAATTCACTAATCAGAAAGATACAGTACAAAGTACACCATACAAAATACTTATCTTTACTAATCAAACGTGTGAATTCTGCTAGCTCCCCTAGCCACCAATCCTCCTTGATCAGACTCCCCCTGACCTTGAAACTCATTGACGTTAGATCTCCTCCTCCCGAGGAATTAAGGCATACGATTTTAAACTTTGAACGACAGGTCACATATGTTGGAACATAAAATTCTGGCTTTTTGCAATTCTCTCAAAAGCATGAAAATCTGTGTGCAGATTTTCTCTGTTAAATCCTTGTATTGAATATAGCCGTGGTGTCCCCTTATAAAGCCATGAGCAGATCGGAACTCTCCATGATTATCTCTATAATATTATCTACTTCTTGAAGCATATCCAAATCCCATAAATGAAGGAATTTTCCTTATCACAATATCTCTCATATAACCGATAATCTCAATACCATATTTGTAGGGATTTTCCATAAACCAGCTATGCTTCTTTCAACGCCTATCATATAGCAGAATATTCAGATTTCCATAAATCACGCATACCATAATATTCTGTCCTTTTTCTCGTAAGATTTTCTTGGCGTATTTACAGCTCATCCGCATGTTCCAGCATAGAAAGTTTTTCATTTCCAAATAAGTTCACAAATTGCCAATTAAAATATTCAATGAACACCACTTGACTTTACAATCTCCCCCTTTGGCATTTTGTGGACCCAACCATTTTGGACAGTAGAATCACATTTGAAAAACTTTTAATCAAACACATAAGTCTTCCCAAACTCCACCTATGTTGGAACATATGCAAACTACTGAATCCGATATAAAAGAATACCAACCGAATACCAGAATTCCAGAATACCATCAAAATAATAATCAAATTACAGTCGTTCGAATCACCAAAATATTCTCCCCCTGGGGCCATGAATATGCCAAAGGCAAATAAACCAATAAATTTGAAAGAAACAGAAAATAGACTCCCCCCTGAATATGACACTAGATCTATGTTGGAACATAGATACATAAGAAAATCAACCCCATTCATGAGCAGCAGTCTAGGCCTCCAACTGAGCTTTCTCCTCCTCAAGTTTGGCCTTCTCCGCTTCTAGTGCCGCCATTTGGATGGCTATCTCCCCCAACCTTGCATTCAGTATCACTAATTTGGACTTCTTTTCAGCAGCTGCAGAAGTAGAGCCTTTAGGGTTCCAAGGAAAATCATGAACGTGCCTCATACCAAAGGTCTTCTTGTTAGGCCATAGGAACTCCGTATCGATGATCACATATTTCGCCTTCCCCTTTACCTTGGCACTCTTAGCCAAAGCAAAAATTAAGTAGGGATACACAAGAGCATGTTTCTCCTTTGGAGCAGTAGCTTGCCTCACTAGACTCTGTTGTATGAACAACCCCAGGTTAACTGATTTGTGTGTTCCAACACAGTACAACAACTTAGCCATTTCTCTAGTCAAGGCAGTAGTGTTGGAGGATGGCATCCAGTAGTTCACCGCTACTTGATATAGACCAAAGAATCTATAAGACATGCAGGAAGCTTGTGAATATCTAGTCTCAGGCCATTTGGCCTTGTACCCTCCTGAGATTACCTCCAAAATCTTATCATCTGACACTCCTAAATCATCTGGAAATATTCCCTCAAATTCTGGAGTATGCACCCCAAAGTCCTGCTTATCCTGGCAGCTGAGAAGTCAATAACCTTCCCCCTTACATAAACCCTCTCAAACCAAGGGGAATCAGAATCCAAATTTCCATCCATAGAATTGGAATACATTTCAATGACCACCAGTTTATTGTACTGAAGTTATACAGTGGCAGCTCTTTTCATTCCAACTAATTCAAAAAAAAAACAGAAAACTCACTAGCCATATATGCATCTAGGTTTACAGGTCTCTCAGAGATCACCTTCCTCTCTGCAAACACTTCTCCCATTTCTTCACAGTTTATATCAAAGTAAGAAAATGGCAGTGCTTCACTTACAGACGGAGGTGGCACCACTTTCTTCTTAGGAGCAGCCTAAGTTTTCTTGGCCTTTTTGGTTGGTGGGGAATCCTCAATAGCATCCATCTTTCTCATACCCCTAGAAGTTTATAAGAACTCATCTCATACCCCATCACTGGAGTAGTTCAACTCAGGTTGCTCCTGTGTTAGAACATACTCAGTATCTCCAGCCCCTTCTTCTTCAGCAGTCGTTGTTCTGCCCTGTGTTCCAACATCAAATCCTTATCTGGTTCTCCTTGTCTCCAATTAGATCCTACAGTCTGATCTCCGTCCACATCAATATCAGCATCACCAGTTACATCAAACTGGTCTTCACCTCCAATGTCTTCATCATCAATCTCCATCTCCTCAATATTTTCATAATCTACATTCTGTGTTGGAACATAGCCAACATTGTCTTCTTCTTCACTGTCAAAAACTTCTATTATTACAAGTTTTCTCAGTTCCTCTATTCTCTGAGCAGCCTTAGAATCATAGAATCCTACCGGCATCATGTTCGTAGACTTAACCACTTCCAGTCCTACTACCTCATCATCACTTATAACATTAATTCTAACATAGCTCAGGCAAGAAATAGATGAATAAACATGAAATATATCATTCCCATGGTAAACTTCACATCTCCCCCTCAGAAATTTAACTTCATAATTATCAATATCCCATAGGTTACCAATATCACCAGATACTAGCTCCTTGACATTCACATTCAAAAATTCTCCGTCTATACTCTTAAGTTTATGCAAATCCATAGTACTTATATTGGCTTTAAGTCATTCAAAAATATCATATACAGTATTAAATTCCATTCCAAGAACTTTGAGAGTAGGAGGATCATGACCCGTTACCTTCTGAAAGGGACCCTTCCCTTTGCCTCTAGGATGTTCATTTTGTCCGTCATCACAAGCCTCTACATTCTCTTCCCTTTGCTCAACATTGTCATCCTCCAGAGTTTGAGGAGTTTCTTGAGTTTCTTTTTCGACCGTGGGGGAATTAGGGCTTGAAGACATTTTTTTCGGTAGAGATTTGTTGCGAAGGAGAAAATCTTGGAAGAATTTTGCAACAAGAATCCAAAAGAAACATAGAGGAGTGGGAGAGTGGCCAAAAAGAGAGGAATTTGGAGAGATTGAGAAAACTTTGAAACCAACACAAACTCTTCACTTCACTTCCTCATTTTCTGCAAAAACTTTTTCTTTTTCCAAGATGTGCAATGATTCTTCTTTTCTCTCTTGTCGACTCACGACATCAACTCAAGACATACCAACTTCCAGCATACCATAACTATGCAGCTTCTATTTTTGTAGAAATTTTTCTTCTTTCTATTTTTTATTTTTCTGATTTTCTGAATAAAAATAAAACAAAATATTTACAGCTAAATAAAGGCAGGAATTACCTCAAATTTGACAAACACTTAAGTGTTGCCTGAGACTTTCAAAAGTGGCAGTGTCCAATGGCTTTGTAAAAATATCAGCAAATTGCTCAGATGTTGGAACATAGACTACCACAACTTCCTTCCTTTCAACAAAATCTCTAATTAAATGATGCCTTTTGTCACTATGCTTAGTTCAAGAGTGCTAGACTGGATTTTTTGAAATATCAATAGCACTTGTGTTGTCACGTAAAATCTTCAAAGGGCCTTGATGAATTCCATAGTCGTTCATCATTTGCTCCATCCCTAACAATTGTGCACAACAGCTTCCAGTAGCAAGATATTCAGTTTCCACGGTAGACAAGGAGATCGAATTTTATTTCTTACTATACCAAGACACTAAGTTCATACCAATAAAGAAACATCCACCTGTGGTGCTCTTTCGATCATCAACATTACCAGCCCAATCAGAATCATTGTATCCAATTAAATAAGAATCTTGATTCTTAGAATACCAGACACCATACTCAAGAAGTCCTACTTACATATCGAATAACTCTTTTAACTGCAGTGAGATGAGACTCCTTTGGATCAGCCTGAAATTTTGCACATATCCCTATGCTGAGACATATATCTCGTCTACTTACTGTTAAATACAATAGACTCCCAATCATTCCCCTAGATAAATTTTGATCAACTACGGCTCATCATTGACCAGTTTTTCAGAAACCTCCATAGGTGTTTGAACTGCTCGAGCATTTCTTAAACCAAATCTCCTTACTAAATTCAAGGCATACTTACTCTGATTTATGAACAGACCATGTTTTCCTTACTTAACTTGCAGTCCTAGAAAGTATGTGAGCTCTCTAACCATGCTCATTTCAAATTCAGCCTGCATAACTGTGACAAAATCATGTACCATAGATGGTGAAGTAGAGCTGAATACTATATTATCAACATAAAATTTGAGCAATCGGAATTTTTGATGACTTTTCAAGCACAAATAAAGTGTGATATACTCCACCTCAACGATAACCTTTCTTAAGAAGAAAGTTAGTAAGTTGTTCATACCATGCCATGGGTTCTTGCTTTAAGCCATATAAATCCTTCTTGAGGCGATTGACAGGCGGGCGGTCGTCGCGCCCGCCGTGCAAAAGATAATTTATAAGCCCTAAATGCTTACTTTCTACAACTAGGTAGATAGTGGCAAATCGGGGTCGTCCAATGAGAAGAGGGATCTTCCTAAGCGTCTAAGCACACAAATGGTTGATACTAGGCTAGGAGTAAATATATATACACACACTTAAAAGCAAGTAAAGGGGGGGGGGGTTGGTTGGTTGGTTGGTTCCTAAGTTACGAAAGTAAAAAGACAAGATAACTAGCAACGTCAAGCGACTATGCTAATCATCAAACGAAACTAAAGAAAAGGGGTTTTAAACTACAAAGATAAAATGCCTTGGGGGCAACGGATATCCACTTCCACATCTAATGTAGTTCATCGAATCATTCACACATTCGATCATATAGCATTCATGACCCAACGCTCACACACCCATCTAGCAAGTACCACAACACACACATCACAAGGAGTTCTAAGTTCATGCTCATAGATCTTCATGCAAAGGCGCTACGGAATTCGTCACGTTCCTACACCTAAACAATTCAACCACACAAGCACTCCCTATGCTCAAACAACTCATGGCACACATGCAGTGAAACACACCGTCAGGAATACATAAACGCTAGATAACAAATGCTTCAAGAATGAATTTAAATCATCTATTCAATACTTCAACTACTTGTCGTGGAGACTAAACTCCTATCCTTCTTAGTTCGTAGTTTGCGAGAGTGAGTTCGACATATCTCGTCAAACCTCACCAATGACTCCCGAGTCGCGACCACGACTCAAGGTGTCATTGGTGGCATTTAATCACGAAGGACCAACAAGCTTGGCAATGCCTATGACCACTACACCGTGACTAAGCATTAAACCAATTCATGCAATTACACGAGATTGGATGAACGTGCAACGCACATTCATCCACGAGCATATGACTCTCTCGTTTGCTACACAAATAAACATGACGAAGAGTTCGACATCAATCACATTCGTCTAGCACATTGTCAACACACTAACACAATCAAAAGCTCTAATTCACACTCATACATTCCTAACAAGAACAGGGGGGGGGAATTAACCCAAATCCCCCAAACCCTAGCTAACAATTCATACAAGCATTCATATCATCAAGCTCTCAACAACATTAATAGAATCAACAATTAACATTCAAAGCACAATAAAAGCACAATAGCAAAAACATCAAATAGATAGATAGAAATGGTTCTCAATACATAGAAGTGGAAGCTTCAATCCATAGCTCCCAAGTACAAGAACTACTCTAGAACAACAAAAGACATAATTAAACTAAGAGAAAGCTAAGAAAAGAAAGAAGAAGAAAAACCTACGGTTTGCAACCAGAGAGAAAAACGGGCTGGAAAAGCTGGAGAAGAAGAAGAAAGAGAGTAGTATTTATAGTCGGAAGAAGATAAAGTTGATTTCTGGCCGCCCGTTGGTCGCGATTCGCGACGGTGTTCGTCGCGACTCGCGACGATGCCCCGACTCGCGATGGTGTCGTGACAGTGTCGCGACGGGAGCCAAAGTTCTGCATTATTTCTTTGTCTTCTTCATAGCCATCCCTCTCAATCTTCAAGTCTTCAACGGCTCCAAAAATGGTCTTCAACGGCCTCCGGTCTTCATGTCTTCGAAGTGAGTATCCAAAAGTCTTCGAAAGTATAGTCTTCAATGTCTTCCGGTCTCCGTTGCTTCCGTGTTCTTCCCTTGTCACACAAAATCCACTTAGAAGAGGTAAAAGAGTACAAATTGCTTTTGCCTCTCCTAAGTGAATTTCAAGGTAAAACACAAGCTCTCGATAATAAAAGAGCACAAAAGTGATCCTAAATACTACTAAATAATGCGTCTAAAATGGACACATCAAACCTCCCCACACTTAAACCTTACTCGCCCTCGAGTAAGAAAAGATTTAAGCATACGGAGGAAATGGCATATCCACATCCTAAAACCCCTAAAATAACCACACAAAATGGACATATCAAACCTCCCCACACTTAAACCTTACTCGCCCTCGAGTAAGAAAAGATTCAAGCATACGGAGTAAATGATATATCCAAAACCTAAACTAATCCCCCAATCAAAGCCTCACAAAAACTCTCAATAACAAAAATCCCAAAATAAAAACTCACATGAGAATTTTTTTTTTTTCACACACACATCCCCAATCCTAAATCTAACCAAACCTACCACTTATCAATTCACTACCCATGAAAATATTTCACAGCCCATAATTGATATTCCCAGAATCCAATGACACAAAATGAAGCTAAAACCATAGAGGAAGTTTTAAACACATGCTTCACTTAATGCCAATATATCAACCAAAAACGAAGTAGAAAGAGATAAGGAATTTCATAACCACACTTCGTTTCCTAACCCACTAAGCTACCCAATCCCAAGAGGTCTATAGATATTGAGCTACCCGATCCATCCGTGTGACAACCGCAACCTTATGACTCCAACGCCGGCAAATGAGTGAAATCATAGCATTTTTTTTCAATTTCTCTCACTTTCTCTCATTTTGCCTAGGAGCTCTTTCGAGTTTTCATCCTAGCCACACATCATGTTTCTTTAGCTCACATCTCACATTTTTCCGCACATTTTAGCCTCTCATTTTTTCCTAGGCCGCCCTTTAAGGGTTTTCGACCTATCCGGGCCCCCAATGTTGCCTAAGTTGCCCTCTCGGGTTTTCAACCTAGCGGGTTTTCTTTTTTTTTTTTTTAATTTTCTTTTTCTTTTTGTTTTTCTATTTTTTTTTCTCATGTTTTTCCAATGAAAAGTAGCAAAAAGCATTCCAAAACAATCTAGCATGCATATGAGTCCTCTAACCCCTCCCCACACTTAAAACAGTACATTGCCCTCAATGTAAACACGTAAGGCAAGAACAATAAAAATCAAGGTAAGGGAATTAGAGTGACACCCATTTCTCCGCAAATTCGCCGGTGATATGGCGATATCCAAGTACTTGGATGGTCCCGAGATAGGTTTCGGAACCGGAAGGGTGAGCAAAGATGCCGTAGAAGAACTCACCCCTCGAGAAAAGCATTGTCTCCATGGCGCCGTTTGATCAAGACTACACCACGAAGAACACATTAAACTCACAAGTACATAAGGATATGTAATACTAGGTTTAGCATCAAGAGTTAATAACCATAGTATTTTCAAAGAACAACCAAATCACACTCAACCAACACTATAAGAATAATCATGAAAAATATCCAACATATATTGACATGTATACAAGCATCATTATAGGATATGCACTTACGATCACAATGATGTAGTCGGCATACTACAATCAACAAATGTACTATAAAGATGCAAGAATGTTCATATGTCAACATATGTAGGATGGTGGAGGAATGAGTGAGTATGTGGTGGTTCTTGGGAGTGTTGGGTGGAGAAGAAGGTAGGATCATGCAATGTTTAAAATCATTTGGAAACTTGGAAGCTTGGAAACTTGAAATCCGGGCTCAAAAAATTTTCAAAAGTTACTGAGCACATCGCGACTCGCGACGAGCCTCGCGAAGTCATCGCGACTCGCGGAAAGTGGAGTCCAGAAGCTCAAAATTTTCTGAGCACGTCGCGACTCGCGACGAAGCTCATCGCGACTCGCGACGAGCGTCGCGAGTTCATCGCGACTCGCGGAAAGTTGGCGCTGGGAGTGATTTTTCTCCCCTGTTCGTCGCGACTCGCGACGAAGCCCATCGCGACTCGCGACGGCAGGGTATCCCAGGCTTAAAATTTTTTCCGTTTTCTTACCAACTGTCCAAGCTTGCTTCCCTCGTTCATTGATCTCGTTCCTTCATCTCCTTCATTGCAATGCACTTCATGTTGCTACAAAATCATAGAAAAACATGCCATAAAAAGAACAAAACAAAACAACAACAAAAACAAACTAAGAAACACAAACTAAGAAATAAAAACTAAAAGAAATGCCGAATTTATTTAACGCCGTCGGCACGACGAAGCTCCGTATTTTTAAGGTCGTCGGCACGGCCCTAATGTTATCCGTATGGTGAAGGCTTGAAGCTCTTCACCATGAGCATCCAAAATAAGAGAGGTGGGGGCACAAAACCTTCAAGAGGAAAGTCTTGTGGAGGTGGAGATGGTTCAAAGGGAATTAAGTGGTTAGGGAGCTCGGGATAGTCTTTTGGCTCCTCTCTCGTTTCCCTCAAAACTTCCGAAAATATTAGAGTTGGTTCACTAGGTGGGAGAAGGGGTGACAATGCTAATGGATGATGTAGCACTATCACCTCTTCCTCCATTTTTCTATCCTCTACAACCAACTCCTCATCCCTTTCAAACTCAAAATCATTTTTATTGGTGACTTCACTCACCGAATCATCGAGTTCAAGTTGGGATGGTGTGTTTTCGGAATCACGAGCTTCCATGTGGCCCAATACCTCTAATATGTTCCTCACATGCCCCTCAATGGCCTCAACACTAGAGGAGAGCTGGGTATCCGGCTCCTCACTAGTAAAGGAGTTCAAGTTTGCTATGGTATTTAAGACATCCTCACGTGTCAAACTTGAACTTCCTTGTTGGGCTTGGTTTTGGGGTATGGTATAGGGTGGTGATGGCCAACTAGGTTGCTCGTAATATTGGTTTTCTGGCTCATTCTCATACCACAAATCCGGACTACCACTCCATTCCGGATTGTAAGAGTTGTGGTATGGATAGCATTCATGAGCTTCTTGCCCTTGAAAACCAATATCTCCTACCTCTTGATAGCACTCTTCATAGTACCCATGGTTTTGGAAACCAAGGGTTCTTTCTCGGTCATCGTGTTGTTCCCACAACAAAGGGCAAGATTCGGTAGGATGGTCGGAATGACACATCCTACAAAACCTTGCTTGTTGAGCCTCTCTTCCCATCATGAGTTCCCTCAAGGTGAGACGCTCCATTAAAAAAAAATTTCTTTTTTTTTTCAAAAGTTCGGAATCATAGTGCAAGGAGTCTCGATAAAATAAATCACCAAGAACTCAAGCAATACCTACTCCGAACAAAAACAACCACCAAGTAGTGGAAAATAAAAACAACTAGCTAATACACAACCAAATACACCTAAATACTTAAGAATAAACGCCTCGTCCCTGGCAACGGTGCCATTTTGACAGGTGGGCGGTCATCGCGCCCGCCGTGCAAAAGATAATTTATAAGCCCTAAATGCTTACTTTCTACAACTAGGTAGATAGTGGCAAATCGGGGTCGTCCAATGAGAAGAGGGATCTTCCTAAGCGTCTAAGCACACAAATGGTTGATACTAGGCTAGGAGTAAATATATATACACACACTTAAAAGCAAGTAAAGGGGGGGGGGGTTGGTTGGTTGGTTGGTTCCTAAGTTACGAAAGTAAAAAGACAAGATAACTAGCAACGTCAAGCGACTATGCTAATCATCAAACGAAACTAAAGAAAATGGGTTTTAAACTACAAAGATAAAATGCCTTGGGGGCAACGGATATCCACTTCCACATCTAATGTAGTTCATCGAATCATTCACACATTCGATCATATAGCATTCATGACCCAACGCTCACACACCCATCTAGCAAGTACCACAACACACACATCACAAGGAGTTCTAAGTTCATGCTCATAGATCTTCATGTAAAGGCGCTACGGAATTCGTCACGTTCCTACACCTAAACAATTCAACCACACAAGCACTCCCTATGCTCAAACAACTCATGGCACACATGCAGTGAAACACACCGTCAGGAATACATAAACGCCAGATAACAAATGCTTCAAGAATGAATTTAAATCATCTATTCAATACTTCAACTACTTGTCGTGGAGACTAAACTCTTATCCTTCTTAGTTCGTAGTTTGCGAGAGTGAGTTCGACATCTCTCGTCAAACCTCACCAATGACTCCCGAGTCGCGACCACGACTCAAGGTGTCATTGGTGGCATTTAATCACGAAGGACCAACAAGCTTGGCAATGCCTATGACCACTACACCGTGACTAAGCATTAAACCAATTCATGCAATTACACGAGATTGGATGAACGTACAACGCACATTCATCCACGAGCATATGACTCTCTCGTTTGCTACACAAATGAACATGACGAAGAGTTCGACATCAATCACATTCGTCTAGCACATTGTCAACACACTAACACAATCAAAAGCTCTAATTCACACTCATACATTCCTAACAAGAACAGGGGGGGAATTAACCCAAATCCCCCAAACCCTAGCTAACAATTCATACAAGCATTCATATCATCAAGCTCTCAACAACATTAATAGAATCAACAATTAACATTCAAAGCACAATAAAAGCACAATAGCAAAAACATCAAATAGATAGATAGAAATGGTTCTCAATACATAGAAGTGGAAGCTTCAATCCATAGCTCCCAAGTACAAGAACTACTCTAGAACAACAAAAGACATAATTAAACTAAGAGAAAGCTAAGAAAAGAAAGAAGAAGAAAAACCTACGGTTTGCGCCCAAAAACCAGAGAGAAAAACGGGCTGGAAAAGCTGGAGAAGAAGAAGAAAGAGAGTAGTATTTATAGTCGGAAGAAGATAAAGTTGATTTCTGGCTGCCCGTTGGTCGCGACTCGCGACGGTGTTCGTCGCGACTCGCGACGATGCCCCGACTCGCGATGGTGTCGCGACGGGAGTCAGAGTTCTGCATTGTTTCTTTGTCTTCTTCATAGCCATCCCTCTCAATCTTCAAGTCTTCAACGGCTCCAAAAATGGTCTTCAACGGCCTCCGGTCTTCATGTCTTCAAAGTGAGTATCCAAAAGTCTTCGAAAGTATAGTCTTCAATGTCTTCCGGTCTCCGTTGCTTCCGTGTTCTTCCCTTGTCACACAAAATCCACTTAGAAGAGGTAAAAGAGTACAAATTGCTTTTGCCTCTCCTAAGTGAATTTCAAGGTAAAACACAAGCTCTCGATAATAAAAGAGCACAAAAGTGATCCTAAATACTACTAAATAATGCGTCTAAAATGGACACATCAGCGATACACATGATAAGGGTAATGAGGATCCTCAAATCCTTTAGGTTGTTCCACATATACTTCTTCATTTACCACACCATTTAGAAACGCACTCTTGACATCCATTTGATACAAAGTAAAGTTCATAGAGTGGGCAATAGCAAGTAAAATTCAAAATGTCTCAAACCTGGTAGGATGTTTTGTTGGTGAATGGACGCAATATACTCGATTAATTGTATAGCAAGCTATGTTAATAGCCTATGCCCACCATTTTTTGTGAATTTCTTTCTCAGCCAACATAACTCAAGCCATCTTCTGCAAGGTTATGTTTTTCCATTCTACAACACCATTCTGTTGAGGAGTGATTGGTGCAGAAAACTCGTGTTGAATCCCGAGCTCATCACAGAAGTCCCTGAATTGAGAATTTTCAAACGCTCTGCCATAATCACTACGAATTTGAACAATCTTCCCAACGGGACTTCCTTTTTTAGTCTGTAACTTTATCACAAGACTTCTAAATACTTCCATCGTATCTGATTTTTCTTTTAGAAAAGCAACCCATGAAATCTGGAGAAATCATCAACACATACAAAGATATACTTCTTTCCACCTATACTAGGTGTATTAACCAGACCCATCAAATCCATATGCAATAATTCCAAATTTCTTGAGGATGTTATATATTGAACTGAAGAGTGAGTAGATCGAATTTGTTTACCTTGTTGACATGGTCCGCATACAATTCTGCCCTTGCTTGTTAAGGTAGGCATACCTCGTACAACCTTTACATTTTCAATTTTCACCAAGGTTTTATAATTGATGTGACCAAGCTTCCTGTGCCACAGAAATCCTTCTTCCTATTTCGAGATCGTACACCATACTTCATGTTCTAGCAAATAGCAATTATCTGATGATCGTATGCCTAAAAGAACCTTGGCTTCTCCGTGTTTTACTATGCATTTGTCTTTCTAAAATTCCATAGTCATATTTTCATCACACAATTGGCTTATGCTCAGTACATTAACCTTCAAGTCTTCAACAAACAACACACTAGTAAATACTGGAAATCCTTCAATCCGCAATACACCTTTTCCAACCACTCTACTCTTCTTTCCATCACCAAAAGTAACATAACTATCATCTTATGGTGTGATATTTGTGAGGAATTCTTGAGTGCCGGTAATGTGGAGAGAGCTGCCGCTATCAAAGTACCAGAAATCTCTAGAATATGGTATAAGCGAAGTATGTGCAACAAAGCACGTATCAGAACGTTTGACAACCCATACCTTTCTGAACATTTTTGTTTTCTGGACTTCGCCTATGTTGGAACATACAAAGAGTTGACTTCTTGTCATTAGGTCTATGAGCAGTTTCTGGCAATTTTCTTCTGAGTGACCCTGATATGAACAGTAGCTGCAGATGAGGGGTTTCCTTTGATGAGGCTTGCCAAACTTTCTCTTTACCCCTCGAATCTTTGTCTTGAGAGTTACTGGACTCTTAAGTATCTCTTATGTCTCAGGCTTGAGTGTGACTGTGTTTTTGAGTGGGTTGTAATACCCAATTCCGTGTCAATCTCCAAAGTTCTTTCCATGTCCAGATTATCATCGAGTTTTACGTTTCCAGAGTTCAGCTTAGAAATTACTGCTTCAGAAGTCTCAACTCTCTTGGTTGCTAACATTAGTTTTTCATTCAAATCTTCATTCCAATCTTCACTCCTTTTTAATGTCAACAACTTCCACACGAAATTCTTTTTCTATTTCATTTAAATGCCTTTTTTCTTCCTTCGGCTCTTTGTTTGTGTCAACTACTTGGAGCCACATAGCATACATCTTTTCATAAGTGTTGTAGATTTCTTCATCACTTACAGCAAGTCCATCATCTTCATCACTGGATACTTCATACGAGTCTATGTTAGAACGTAAGGCTTCATTTTTGTCAGATGTGTTGGAACATCCATCATCTGACTCATCATAAATTCTTTCTCCAAGCGCCACATAGTTACTTGTGAGTTCCTCTTCGTCTTTGTTGTCCTCTTCATCTTCACTCAATGAGGTGACATATGATTTTCCTTGCTTTTTCCGGGTTCGGCCTAAATATGACCACATCCTTCACATTCTCTGCATTGTATTCGTCTAGGCTGCTTTGGTTCACCACTTTGATTTCTAGAGAACTGCTGAATTTCTTGTTCAAATCTCATCCCACGATTGCCTCCAATTTCTTGTGGCCTTGGTCTATTTCCACCATACCTTTCCTGAGATTTCTTGTTTATTACTTTCTTCAGCATTCTTGAGAAGTTTTTCGTGATAAGTGCAAGTTTATCAAGCTTATCATCACTGTCATATTCGTGATTATCCTTTGATGAGGATGTTTTCAATGCCAACTCCTTTTGAACCCTTTTTGTAGCCTGGAATGTAATTTCATACGTTTGTAATGATCCCATTAATTCATCTAGGCTCATGGTGGCTACATCTCTTGCTTCTTCTATTGCTGCAACCTTTATTGCAAACCTTTTGGGGAGTGATCTCAAGGTCTTTTCACCAATTTAGCCTCTTTGTAGACTTTACCAAGTTGATACGCCATATTGGAGATGTCGCTGAATTTTTCGTTGAATATAGCAATAGTTTCATCTTCTTCCATCTTCAGTTCCTCAAAGTTAGTAGCTAACATCTGTAGTTTAGATTCTCAAACTCGACTAGTTCCTTCATGAAGAATTTGCAGAATATCCCATGCTTTCTTGGCTTGATGACATGTAGAGATGAGTTTGAACTAGTTTTCATCAACAACAGTGAAGATAGCGTTTAGTGCTTTTGAATTCGCGAGAGATGCCTTGAGGTCATCAGGAGTCCAAGTAGATTTGTCTTTGAGTTTTTGCTCCCTTTGACTTGACTCTCCTTCTTTCGCCTTAGAGCTTGTATCAGCATCTTCTCTAGGGTGATTCCACTGATTTTCAACATAGTATCATGCAACATCCAGTGAGTTGATGAAAACCCTCATGCGTGCCTTCCAAAAATTGTAGTTGTTGCCTTCCAGCAGAGGTGGTTGAGACACTGAACCTCCTTCTTTGGTTTCCATGGTAAACTCGGATCACACTTTCCTTGCCACAACCAAGGGAAAACATAAGTGACCAAGCTCTGATACCAATATAAATTTGGTTTTACCGAATTCTCTTATTATTACTAGTATGTTCCAACATGACCTATCTAACCAAGTATGCAATAAATTAAAGTATTAAAGACACAACACTTGGTTACGCAGTTCGGTGAAATCCACCTACATCTGCGGGGCCTGGCCCAGTTCAAAATGAATCCACTAATCAGAAAGATACAGTACAAAGTACACCATACAAAATACTTATCTTTACTAATCAAACGTGTGAATTCTGCTAGCTCCCCTAGCTACCGATCAACCTTGATCATACTCCCTCTGACCTCAAAACTCGTTGACGCTGGATCTCCTCCTCCCGAGGAATTAAGGCATACGATTCTAAACTTTGAACGGCGTGTCAGGTATGTTGGAACATAGATCTCTGGCTCTTTACGATTCTCTCGAAAGAATGAAAATCCGTGTGCAGATTTTCTCTGTTAAATCCTTATGTTGAATACAGCTGTGGTGTCCCCTTTTAAATCCATGAGCAGATCGGAACTCTCCATGATTATCTCCATAATATTCCTATTCCTTATCTGTTTCTTGAAGCATATCCAAATCCCATAAATAAAGGGATTTTCCTTATCACAATATCTCTCATATATTCGATAATCTCGATACCATATTTGTAGAGATTTTCCATAAACCAACTATGCTTTTTCCAATGCCTATCATATTGCAGAATATTCAGATTTCCATAAATCACACATACTATAATATTCTGTCATTTTTCTCGTAAGATTTGCTTGGCGTATTTATAGCTCATCCGCGTGTTCAAACATAGAAAGTTTTTTCGTTTCCAAATAAGTTCACAAATTGCCAATTAAAATATTCAATGAACACAACTTGACTTTATAGTGATTTCCCCTAAAACCTAATCCATTTTCTAAAAATGGAGAGCACATATTACTCCAGCTTTTCCAGTGTTTTCGTTTACCTTCTTGTGTATCCCCCCACAAGAAATCTGCAAAGATTGCATGTATCTTATCTATTATGTGTTTTGTTGGGGTGGAAACACTCCAAATGTGCAAAGGGATGGAGCTTAATGTGTACTTTATCAATATTGTTCTCCTAGCAACTAATAACCACATATTGTTCCACTTTCAAATTTTGAATTAATGTTTTCTAATATTCCCTAAAACTGTGCATTCAGTTTTTTGGCATTATGATTTGGAACATTTCAGTATTAATAGGGGAAAGTACCAGTTTCATCCATGTAAGGTGGCTGATTCTGGTTTTTGTTAAATTACTTGTCTTTTTCCCTATGTAAAATGCACTTTTTGAGTCATTTAATTTCATAATGTTTTAAGAATTTGACAATGTTTTGGTAGGATATCTTTGTTTCTCTCAGAAAGATGACAGTGTCATCATCATAGGATAGATGGATTAGTGTAAAGGTGTTTGCTGGGGTTATAAATTTATCAATGAAACTTTAGCAGACATAACTGTAAGTTCTTTGTTCAGTAACTTAGTAATGAAGTTAAAGAGGATAAGAGACAAGGGTTCACCTTGTTTTAGCCCCCTAGAGGCTGAAAAAATAACCATAAGAAGCTCCATTAATGATTATAGAAAAATAAGCTGACTGTATGTTATTAGTTTTACAAAATGTCCATGAAATCCATGTTTAAGCAGTAAAGAGTTAAGCATAGGCCATGCTACTCTATCAAAATTCTTAGACATATCCAGCTTTGCAATCATATTTAATGACTAACCAGGTTTATCTAGCATTTTGACCACTTATTGCATTACAAGGATGTTATCTAAGATCTCCCTGCCTTTGATAAAGGCATATTGTTCTGCAGATATTCAATTTTGTAGCAATGGTTTCACCCTTAGAACCAGGATCTTAGAAAGGATTTTATTAGAGAACTTGGACAAACTTATAGGCCTAAAGTTTGAAAAGGAGGTAGGGATTATAATTTTAGGGATTAGGGATAAAAGGTAGCTATAGAAGGCTTTAGGTAAAGGAATTCCACACATGAATTCCTTTACAATATTAAGCAGATCATGATTTATGATGTCTCAAGCCCACCTGTAAAATACCCCTGAGAAACCATCAGTTCCTGCCTAACTATTTTGACCTAAACTATATACTACCTATTTTAGTCCATCCACTTGTACATGTTGCAGCAGGATTATGTTATCCTGGTCAAGTCCCAAACCAGGAATGAATTTAAGGAAATGTTGCACAATATGTCCTGATATGTCAGTTTGTTCCTAAGATAAGAGGTTTTTATAGAAGTCTATTGCAGCCATTCCTATTTGATCCTGATTTGTATTGATCAATGATTTTGTTGATTATAAGTCTGGAATGTTTTTCTTTCACACTTTTGTGAAATAATTGTGTGCTATTATCTCCCTTATCTAGCTATTTAAGTAGATACTTTTGTTTCCAAAAGTCATTCTCCCCGTGAAGCCTCTTGGTCAGTTCATATTTTGGTAGGTTGAGGCTCAGTAGGTCAATTTGGTCACCTGTTAAGTCATATTTAGCCTCTAAATCTTGGATGTGTTTTTCATCTTCTTTATTGTTGTCCTCCACATTTCCAAAAGAGTTCTTATTCCATGTTTTTAATGTAGCTTTTAATCTTTTAAATTTAATGCTGAATCTCAGCATTCTTTGTTTAGTATGGGATCCCCAGCAGTTCTTGACAACTTCTAGGAGTTTATGCTTTCTAGTCCACAATTCTCAAAATATAAATGACCTTGGGTATGTTTTAGTTACTAAGTTATAGTTTAATAGTATAGGGGCATGGTCAGACTGTAACTTGTTCAGGATCTAAACTGATGCATTAGTTTACTGATTAAGGATTGATTAATTTGCTAACATTCTATTTAGCCTCTTACAAACCCTAGCTAGTCATGGTCTAGCAATAAACCTAGTATAAAGATTGCTTACGGTGGGGATTTCTATTAGAAGGTTTCTGACTATAAAGGAGTCAAAATCCAGTATACTATTAGATTCAAGCACAGAGCTACCTATGTATTCATAAATTGATCTTATTTCATTGAAATCTCCCTCAATCAGAGCTGATATATCAGTTTGGGATGTTAGCAGTTCAATTTCATTGAAAAATTCACTTTATTCCTATCTAGAATGCTTAGCATGTATAACATATAAAGTGATATAAGTTGTCACATATTTCAACCTGTGTAAACTGATCATGTTGTGTTCCTAATGTAACACTAAGATTATTCTTTGAAAAGATCCAAGTTCTACCATCAGAAGATGGATAAGCATGTTGAAAACCTAATTTTACCTGGTAGTTTGTCATTTTATCAAAATTTTATTGAGTTTCTATGATAATTAATATGGATGTATTATATAGTGAGATGATTTTTCAGTCTAACAAATAAGCCTTCTATCCCTCTTAGGTTCCAAGCTAACATTTAACACTCATTTAAGAATTGATTTTTAGCTATCAAGAGAATCATAATCTTGTTAGGAGATCTAAAAAGACTTCCAGCAAATAAGAGTGCAATTTGTTAAACAGGCTTTTACAGAATTTCTTGAGCTGGGAAGACAATTTCTCACCATTAATTGACAAGGGAAGATTATAGTTATTTTGTTTGATGACAGGTCATCAAAGGCCCTCCGCTTGTTGAAATTTCTTGATGTGATGTTTCCCTTTGGTTGCTTTGGGGCAGAAAAGGATCTTTGTTTGCTTTCTCTGTTTTTGATAAGTTTTATTTAAGTTCTAGGTTTTTACTGCTGTCGCGTTCCTGCATTTAAGAGTTCCTGTACCATATAAGAGAATTGGTATTCCTTCTCTAGTGATGCTATGACACCTGGTATGGTTGATTCCATTAGGTCTTGGGTATCCTGAAATACCTCATCTTCCATGTTGATTTTTTTTAATCCACTTAAGGTTATACCTAGAGGGTGGGAGAACATGAGGTGTTACATTGGTGGTTAAGGTCTCTTTGTTGGTCACTTTAGTAGGGAGGTTTGGTTATTATTTAATGTTTTTCTTGATACCACATTCTGAGCTATTATGACCAATTTCAGAGCATTTGATATAGTATTGAGGGTGATCTTCATACTCTCTAAGAAAACATAATCTGATTCTATTTGGGAATGGCCCTGTGAGGCCAATTTCAACACATAATTGAGTGTATAAGGTCTGGATTGGTTTCAGGTTGGAGGATTTGCAAAGATAAGCTCTCCTAGCCTAGATTCTATTGGAGAGATTGAATCTTTATGAAGGTGGTATGCAGGGGGGAACTAATAGTAAGCCAGATAGGGACTAATGGGGGCTCCTCACTGACATCAAAGTTTCTAGTCCATTTTAAAACCTTCATATATGAACCTCCTGTGTTCAAGTTTCTTTTGATCCAAAATCTTTGAATATCTTCATCGTGCTCAAATTTTATGAAAATATCCACTTATCTAAAGCAGTAATAAGAGCATTACCTTTAAAACCTATTTTTTAAAAAAATGAGCTATGATATAATCCAAAGTTGGCCTACCTCTTGGGAATTTTCCTACTAGGTGCCTTTTGAAAGGTCAAAAGAGCACTGTCATCAAATAGTACTCTAATTTATCCTTTATATTCGGTCGTGGGCTTCAATTGAATCAGATTATGATTTTGGTTTTGAAATTGGGGGTTTAGGGTTTTAGGTTTTGCTAATATATCTTTGTGGGAAATCTCAGCATGAGCCTCCATGGCGGAGAAGAGGTGTTTTTCAGAGGTAATAATTGGAGAAAAAGATCGTTGTGGTGGATGTGCAACTGTTACGGCGGTGAAATGATTGTGAAAAGACAATTGGTGAGCATGTGTTTTAGGAGAGAGCATAGAGGTAAAAAGCAACCAAGACTGCAATCATAAGTTGCAGAAGGCAACAAGAATACAAGTTTCTTTTACAAATAGGCCAAGAAGAAACAAGGAAGGAACTGAATTACACAGATGAGGAACAATCAAGGGAGGTGGGTAACCGATCCGAACAAATTGCGGCAGATGGTGGTAGAACATGTCAGTATGGTTTTTGTCAATGAATCTATCATGCCACAGAATGCATACGAGGATACTACAATCAATGACGGCCTACAACTTATTGACCCAACAGTTAATTCAGACCAACAACGAAAGTTATCTGCAGGGGTGATGGCAGAAGAAGTTAGAGCCGCGGTATTCCAAATGGGAAATTAGAAGGCACCTGGACTAGATGGAATCCCAGTGGGATTTTATAAACACTATTGGAGCGAAGTCGGGGATGATCTCACCAAAGCAGTTCAGGAGTTCTTTAAAACAAGAAGAATGCTGAAAGAATGGAATGCCACCAACATCACACTAATTCCAAAAACAAAGGTACCCATAATACCTGCTGATTTAAGACCTACTAGCTTGTGCAATGTTACGTATAAAGTAATTGCATAGGTACTAGCGAATAGATTAAAGCACATAATGGGGTATCTATTCTCCGGTAACCAAGCGACATTTGTAAAAGGAAGGTCCATATTCGAGAAATCATTAGTAGCACACGAGCTAAGAGAGAAGGTTAAGAAGCATAAGAGAGGGAAAGTAGCCATTGCAGCTATGAAGATTGATATGAGCAAAGCATACGATAAAGTGTCTTAGGACTTTCTCAGGGATGTCATGGGGTGGATGGGATTTCCAATTAAGTGGATTCAGTGGATCATGGAGTGTGTCACTATGGTCACATACTCTATCAAATTCAACGGGGAGCTCTGGGAACCGTTTAAACCCAAACAAGGATTAAGACAAGGTTGTCCACTTTACCCATTCCTGTTCATCTTGTGCCAGGAAGCATTGTCGTCCATGATTCCATCATTACCATTCCAGCAGGTGTGTAGGGGAATACAATGTGGCGTTGGCGTGCCACGTGTCACAAACCTGATGTTTGCGGATGACTGTATCCTTTTCTTTGAGGTCACGGAAAGGGGTGTGAAGAAACTAGCAACTACATTAAATATGTTTGCAGCATATTCGGGATAGAGACTTAATTTTGAGAAATCTTCATTCATGATAAGCCCAAATGCAAATGACTTCACCAAGAACCAGATTAAATTGAGATTCAACATCAAACCATATCTCCTGCAAGAGAAGTACCTAGGCCATGACATCAATTTTAAGGGTTCGAAAGTCAAATTGTTTAAAGGCTTGAAAAGGAAGATTATATCAAAGATGGCAGCATGGAGGAAGAGCGATTTATCAGTAATGGGCAAGATCACACTGTGTAAACATGTACTTTGCTCATTATCACAGTATACCATTGGCACCTTTAGGATACCAAAAACAATTACAAAAGAGTTGACAAACAGATAGCAAGATTTATTTGGGCAGGAGATCCGGAAGGAAGAGAGATACACTGGAAGTTATGGGATAAGCTGTGTGAATAAAAATGGAATGGTGGACTAGGGGTGTGATCTACAGCTAAAATGAATTTAGCGATGATGGGGAAGCAGGCGTGGACACTCATACAAAACAAAGACTCATTCTTTTCAAAGTTCTTTCTTGCTAAATACTGCAGGAACCAGGACTTTCTTCAGAAAAAATAAAAGCAGGGAGACACTTACGGATGGAGGGGAATACTCTGGGGACTTAAACTAATCAAACCTCACCTCAAGTGGAAGATTGTGACAGGTGAGGCAGTGGATATTCAACATAATTGGATACCAAATGCAATCAACCCAATCAAATATGAAATAGGTATCTTCCCATCTATGGGTTTTAAATTATCTGACCTCATCGACGCACACAGATTCTGGAGGATGCTGCTACTCAGAATTCTATTCACACCTACCATAATCAAGGAAATGCAAAAAATACACATTCTGATGAACAATTTTGGGGATGTAGATTATTTGGTATGGGACAAAGAGGCATTAGGGAAATATACAGTCAAGATGGGTTATCACACACCAAAGGAAGCTAAGATTCGAGATAAACCCTCATCCTCAACGACACCACCAGCAAATCAGTCAGAAACCAAAATGTGGAAGGTTCTATAGAATGCTAACATCCCAGAAAACATCAAATTTCTTATTTGGAGAATGATCAATGGGGTATGCCCAATAGCTCCGAATCTCCTGAGAAGAGGTATAATCCTTTCCAAAAAAAGCCAAATGTGCTCGATGGCGGACGAAACAATAGAGCATATGATGTTTGAATGCGATATAGCCCAAAAGGAATGGAGGCATAGCAGATTGGGCTTAGATTTCAGCATAGGTGTCCCAACTTCCTTCAAAGTATGGATCTAACAATGGTTTAACATTGCTCAGGAGAAGGAAGATCGAGAACTCGCATGTTTATAATCTGATTTATTTGGTGCACGAGATGCTCCGCTACACTTCAACAAGCACCTATTTCATTCAAACATATAATGGATGAAATACAGGATTCACCAACAGAGCTAGGACAAGGGATAGGGTTCCGGAAATGCACACTTTGGATCTCGATCTGGATCTCATAGGTACAACACCACAAAATGATACAGGTGAGGAGTCACTCAAAGAGACAAGAAAGATGGGAGACATAACCCTCATGTGGCTCAAGAAGAATAGGTGTGTAGAGCATATCTTTCATGATAGCACAATTATCACTACAGATGCAGCGTTCTACAGCAGTAATGGAAAAGTAGTGACGGAGTGGTGTGCAAAGCCTCCCACATAGGCGGGGTGGAAAGGAAAAGAAACCATCCATGCAGCCTCGGCGGTCCAGGCTGAGCTAATGGCTATATTCCAGGCTATGAAGCAGGCTAGCAACAAAAGGAATTGGTATCTACTCATAAAGACAGACTGTGAAAATGCGTTACGACATATCACCAATTACCCAAATATCCCGCCAGATATAAGGCAATTCGTTTAGAAAATTATAATTCTAGGGATGGTGTTTCATAGGCTATCAATTCTTAAGGTGGATAGACTAGCAGTCGTTGGGGCGCATAATCTAGCACATGATAATGTAACACCAGTTCCCTTATCAATGAATGAATGAATCCAAAAAAGAGGCACTCATTTCTTCAATGAACATAGCAACATAGTCTCTTACGTGGTGGTCAAATTCCTCCATTATAATGATAATAGCTATATTAGGTTTTTCAGAAAACTTTGTCCAACATACAACTTAAAAATATAAAAGAATCATTATTTAAGTAACGTTGTTTTTTACCCAATTTACAGACAATGTTGGAGTGTATAAGTAAATGTCAAAACTACTTCTTGTCACGGTCATATTAGTATTCGGGATCATCCTTTTTCGATGAGTCCTACGTGCAAAGTAGAATAAAAATTTCATGTTAGATGCAATTCAAAATATTTTCATTAGTAGCTATATTAACTAGATTGGTTACACCGTGCATTGCGCGGTGAGCTTGATAACAAATTATAGAAACTTTGTAGAATGGTAAAAGAGTTGTAATTGAAGCTATAAATGTACCAATTAGACATGTAATAGAAGAGTCCATCGCTTTGAAGGGTGAGAGGTCGACTTAGTCGAGGGCTGAGAGATGGACTCTTTCAAGGGCTGAGAGTTGGACTAAGAGTCCATCCCTTTGAGGCCTGTGAGTTACATCTTTTCGAGGATAGAAGAGTCCTTCCCTTCGAGGGGCTCAGAGCTGCGAGGGCTCAAGACTCACCCCTTCGAGGTTGAAGGGCTGAGGACTCACCCCTTGGAGGGCTGAAGTTCCACCCTGTCGAGGGGAGAAGATCCACCCTCTCGAGGGCCGAAGAGTGACCCCTTTCAGGGCTGAAGACTCACTCCTTCGAGGGCTGACGCTCTACCCTTTCAAGGGATGAAGACTCACCATTTTGAGAGCTGAAGCTTCACCTCTTCGAGGGCTGAAGCTCCACCCATTCGAGGATTGAACCTCTATCCCTTTGAAAGCTGAAGTTCGATCCCTTCAAGGGCTGAAGTGCCACCCCTTTGAGGGCTAAAGCTCTACCTCCTCGAGGTCTGAAGACTCACCCCCTCGGGGGTGGAAGCTCAACTCCATTGAGGGCTGAAGCTCCACCCCATCGAGGTCTGAACACTCAACTCCTTGGGGGCTGAAGACTCACCCCCTCGAGGGCTGAAGACTCACCCCCTCAAGGGCTGAAGACTCACCCCCTCGAGGGCTGAAGACTTACCCCCTCGAGGGATGAAGACTCACCTCCTCGAGGGCTGAAGACTTACCCCTTGGAGAAATGAATACCTCACACCTTCGAGGGTTGAAGGCTCACCCCCTCGAGAGCGGAAGGCTCACCCCCTCGAGGGCTGAAGGCTGATCACTTCGAGGGCTAAAGGGTCACCCCCCCTGAGGGTTGAAGGCTCACTCCCTCGAGGGTGAAGGGTCACCCCCTTGAGAACGACGTCGTACGAAGTCTTGAAAATTACTTGAAGCAAAGTCTTGTAAAGAATCTTTTTACCATTTTTAGGTTTGGGGAACTTAATATATATATATATATATATATATATATATATATATATATATATATCCCTCCCATTAATATGGGTTAATTTAAAGAAAAAAAGTAATCCGGAGTATGAATCATAGAGTGAAAATTATTTGATTGGTTTTTTCTTGTGCCCATGCATGAATCAAGTCAGATTGCTCAATAAGCAGAAACAACCACTGAATTGGGAAATTAAATTTATAGCCAAGGGCCTTCTTATGAGGGGAGTCTTTTTAGTTTCAATCGACTTGAAGGTGTTTATTTATTTTAGGTTAGAAGGGAATTTTGGTCTTCAGCCCGCTAACTTAATGGTTGAAAATGGTCGGTGAGTGTCATAAAAATACTTTGGGAGTCTTTCAACAAATACAGTAAGTCTCAACTATTTGATGCTAACTATTATTGAAGTTAATCTCATCTTGGGGGGGGGGGAATCCCGCTTGAAACAAATCATCAGTGGACTTAGAGGTTCGCAGATTGTTAAGATTTGCCTCTATCTCTTCGACTTCTTCTAGCTTTATGCTAGCCGCCCTCCGGATATCCCTCACTTGTTCCTCTATAGGGTATTCTGTAGGAATGACAGTGTCGGTCTGACACCGTTTCTTTGTCGAAGGTTCGAAGGGGGCCTTTGAGGATGACCTAGTGCTTCTGTGGCATTTTGAGGAAGAACCTTGGTTATTTTTGCTTAATGGGACCTGGTGCCATTTAGCCTCTTTAACGGAAGACTTTTGTGATTGAGTGGCAGGGCCACCACTCTAGGGAGTAAATCCCTTTACCTTTAGTTCCGCTAGCCAACCGAGAATCAGGTCCAAAGCCTTTTTTTGTTGGGGAGTCCCATTCTCATTAACATTGACCTTCTCCATCCAGTGGTGTGCAGCTTTTAATAGAAATTTTGGAAGATTGGTCTTTGGTAATCAAAGAGGAGGAATGAATGCCGTGAGAAAGCATATGAGTATGAAGGCTTACTTTGTGTGTGGCGATTTCTTCTTCATACTCAGCAAAACGATGCTCCATTTCTGTTGATTGTACCTTACAAGCTTCGATTTCACCAGACAGTTTGGTGTTTTATGATAAAGGAGATTCCACCAAAGAGGTGTCTTCAGCTGGAGGGCTCTCTTGAGGGGTTTGAGGGGCTAAAGCGGGTTCAGTTGTTGAAGGGAAGTCCTCGGTAGCTGCTATTTTCAGAGCCAGTAAGTCATCCTCAAGGCTGGCCACTTTCTCTTGAGCTAATAGATGATGTTCGACAGCTGAATTTCTCTGGGCTACCAGTTTTTTATTTTTGCCCATGCAACCGATCAAACGCCCTTCCACTAATGACAGCCTGGTTGCAGCGGCAAGGCATGACTTCAAAGAACCAAATTTCAAATAAATTTCCCGCATCATTTCCTCTAGTTCTTTATCAGGATGATCATAAGGGTTGCCTTTTTCCAGAAGGTAGGATGATCCCTTGAAGGGAGGATGATCTCTAGATTGCCACAGCTTCATTTCTGCCTCAAGGTTGTGGAGCTTGTCCTTCAACAAATCTTTCTCTTGATTGCATTTACAAACATCTCGAAGTGCAATGAGCAACTGTTTATTTGTTTCATCCAGTTCTTTTTGGGCACCTAAAAGCTCTTTGCAAGCGCTTTCGAGTACCATTTCATTGAATTATACTATGAAAGAAAACAAAGGTAAAATCTAATAAATGGATATTTCAATTGATTCCCAAAAAATAAAAATTGAAAGTAAAACAGAGGGGGGAAATTTTCCTATCAGGGACCAACCTTAGAATTATCTTCCTTTGATGTGGAAGAAATCATTTCTTCCACGTGAGTGATTAGGGAATTTTGTTGAGGAGGGATGCCTGCAACCTCTGTAAGGTTCTTCTCTGTTGCTTGAATTTTATCTTCTGCAGCCTGAACCTCTTTAGTGAGGGTATCCCTTTCTATCAACCATTCATGCATGTCACTGTCCCACAGTTATTGTTTTTGTTCGAGCATTTTCTGCTTCTTTTCAAGACATTCCGTTAGGCGGAAAATTTCAGCATCCTTTTTGCTAAGATCCTCACGAAGGCTTTCAGCGCTAATGGAAAGGAGGGATGCTATACTGGTTGTCACTTCATGGTAAACTCTAGAGGCCTTAATGAAACGATTCAGCTGAGTTGGATTAAAATTTTAAAAAATAGGAGAGAAAGAAAGAGATAGGAGAATGGAAAACAACCTTGGGATTGGAGGCAATTCTTGAAAGGTGATGGTTGAACTCTAATGTAGGCACTGCATCAGTTAAAAAGGGCAGAGTTTGTGGTTGAACATCTTCACCAGCTTGAATTCCCATAAGTGGCCTTTGGAGGTCTGGTCCAGGAAGGGAGTCCTGATTTAACATGGGAAACACTGAAGTTGTGTGAGTGGAAGTCTGATGTGAAGGATCAAGTACCCCCACGGACCGACTTTGATTCTACTTCCACGGTCTTTGCTTCTTTAAGTCCTTTGTGAAACCCACTGAAATTGTAAAAGAAAAAGAGTTAGCTAATACTGATAAATCTAATAACACAACAGATTTACTGATGACGATCTCTAGTAATGATAAAATAATAACACAACAGGTTTACTAAAAATGATCTTGAGGCAAGGATGGTTTGTGGGCTTCCCTAACATTTTATCCTCTGGGGTTGGAGGAGGATTAAAGGCAATTTTGCCACTTGTAAGGAACCTCGTTATGTAAGGTTTGTCCATGCCCGAAAGCCAATTTCCACATTTCTCTGAAATGGTATTATATGGGTTGTAAGAATGAACCCTTCTTCCCCAGGAATAATGACACGAGGATAAGATATGCCCTTTTTAGCATCTTAGATTGGGCTGGAATCCTTCAGAATGGGTATATTTTGGGTCGGTAGCAATTTTAACCGGCGTACTAACGACGGACTCGCTTAGACTAATTCTAGCGGAAACTTTCTCGGAGGCAAAACTCTTGTCAGACCGAGCCATGATAATGTGGGGAAGGGAGGAGCGGGGCGAAACTAGGAAAAAAGAGAATAGAAATAGAGATGAAAGAACTTAGAGAGTAGGGATGAAAGTACACTATAGAAGGAAAATAGGGATGAAAGTACACTATAGAAGGAGAATAGGGATGAAAGTACACTATAGAAGGAGAATAGGGATGAAAGTACACTATAGAAGGAGAATAGGGATGAAAGAACTTAGGATTTCTAGAAAGAAGTGATGGAAGTGCAGATCGATCTGTAAGAGAAATACAGAAGCCAAATTTTGTAGAAAGATGCCTGCAAAGGAGAATAGGAAATATGGAGGTGCGAATGAGAGGAAAATATGGTGACTGAAGTGACGGATCATAATTTCCTCATTGGAAATATAAAAAGTTATGGAAAGATGTGATCACCTCTTCGTCTTCTGAAAGTGGGGCGTTGGAGGGGCAGTGACACGCATGGTTGGATTACCACGCGTGGTTGGATTACCACGCGTGGTTGGATTACCACGCGTGGTTGGATTACCACGCGTGGTTGGATTACCACGCGTGGTTGGATTACCACGCGTGGTTGGATTACCACGCGTGGTTGGATTACCACGCGTGGTTCGATTACCATGTGCGCACTGTTTCAGAATGTTAAATGACAAATTGATTAGAAAACCAGATTCTCACTTTGCCAGGACACATTGGGAGTTTCTTATTAAGGACACATCGGAATCTTAAACTCTCCAAAGTTGGACGGCGTACGACTTGATTCCTTTAACTGGAGGCTCAACCCTTCGAGGACTGGAGGCTCAACCCCTCGAGGCCTGGCATTTGGACTAGTTCAAGGGCTAAAGACTCACCTCTTCGAGGGCTGAGGCTCCATCCCTTCGAGTGCTGAAGACCCAGCCCTTCAAGGGCTGGAGAGTCGACCCTTCAAGGACTGAAGAGTCGAACTCTTCGAGGACTAAAGACTCATCTTTTCTACGACTGAAGACTCAACCCTTCGAGGGCTAAGAGTTGGGCCCTTCAAGGACTGAAGAGTCCAACCCTTTGAGGACTGAAGACTCACCCCTTCGACGCTCACCCCTTCGGCGAATGGAGGCTCAACCTCTCGAGGCCTGGCGTTTGGACCACTTCGAGGGCTGTAGACTCGACCCTTCGAGGGCTGGAGACTCGACCCTTTGAGGACTGAAGACTCAACCCTTCGAAGACTGCAGAGTCGAGCCCTTCGAGGACTGAATAGTAGGACCCTTCGAGGACTGTAGAGTCGAACCGTTCGAGGACTGAAGAGTCGAACCCTTCGAGGACTGAAGAGTCGAACCCTTCGAGGACTAAAGAGTCGAACCCTTCGAGGACTGAAAAGTCGGACCCTTCGAGGCCTAAAGAGTCAGAAACTTTGAGGACTGAAGAGTTGAAAACTTTGAGGACTGAAGAGTCGAACCCTTCGAGGACTGAGGAGTCGAACCCATCGATGACTGAAGAGTCCAACCCTTCGAGGGCTGAGAGCTGGGCCCTTCGAGAACTGGAGACTGAACCCTTCGAGGACTGAAGAGTCAATTCTTTGAGGATTGAAGAGTCGAACCCTTCGAGGACTGAAGAGTCGAACCCTTCAAGGACTGAAGAGTCGAACCCTTCGGGGACTGAAGAGTAGAACCCTTCGAGGACTGAGGAGTCGAACCCTTCGAAGACTGAAGATTCCAACCTTTCGAGGGCTGAAAGCGGGGCCCTTCGAGGATTGGAGACTCAACCCTTCGAGGCCTGAAGACTCAACCCTTTGAGGACTGGAGACTCAACTCCTCGAGGACTGAAGAGTCAATCCTTCGAGGACTGAAGAGGCGAACCCTTCGAGGAATGAAGAGTCGAACCCTTTGAGGAATGAAGAGTCAAACCCTTTGGGGAATGAAGAGTCGAACCCTTTGAGGACTGAATAGTCAAACCCTTCGAGAACTGAAGACTCAACTCTTCTACGACTGAAGACTCAACCCTTTGAGAACTTAAGACTCAACCCTTCTATGACTAGAGACTCAACCCTTCGAGGGCTAAGAGCTGGGCCCGTCGAGGACTGAAGAGTCTAACCCTTTGGGGACTAAAGACTCACCCCTTCGAGGCTCAACCCTTCAAGGACTGGAGGCTCAACCCCTCGAGGCCTGGCATCTGGACAACTTCGAGGCCTGAAGACTCACCCCTTCGAGGGCTGAAGACTCACCTTGTCGACGACTGGGACTCCATCCCTTTGAGTACTGGAGGCTCAACTCTTCGAGGACTAGAGGTTCAACCCTTCGATGATTGGAGGATCTACCCTTCGAGGACTGAAAAGTCCAACCCTTGGAGGACTGAAAACTCAACCCTTTGAGGGCTAAGAGTCGGGCCTTTCGAGGACTGAAGATTCCAACCCTTCGAGGACTGAAGACTTACCCCTTTGAGGCTTACCCCTTCGAGGACTAGAGGCTCAACCCCCCGAGGCCTGGCATCTTGACCGCTTCGAGGGATAAAGACTCACCCCTTCAAAGGGTGAGGCTCCATCCCTTCGAGTGTTGAAGACTCGGCCCTTCGAGGGCCAGAGACTCGACCTTTCAAGGATTGAAGAATTAACCCTTTGAGGGCTGAAGATTCGAACCCTTCGAGGACTGAAGAGTCGTAACCTTCGAGGACTGGAAGCTCAACCCTTCGAGGAATGGAGGCTCATCCCTTCGAGGACTGGAAGTTCTACCCTTCGAGGACTGAAAAGTCCAACCCTTCAAGGACTAAAGACTCAACCCTTCTAAGACTAAAGACTCAACCCTTCGAGGGCTAAGAGTTTGGCCCTTTCGAGGACTGAAAAGTCTAACCCTTCGAGGACTGAACACTCACCCCTTCGAGGCTCAACCCTTCGATGACTGGAGGCTCAACCCCTCGAGGCCTGGCATCTAGACCACTTCGAGGGCTGAAGACTCACCCCTTTGAGGACTGAAGACTCATCCCTTCGAGTGCTAAAGACTCAGCCCTTTGATGGCTGGAGACTCAACCCTTCGAGGGCTAAGAGCTGGGCCCGTCGAGGACTGAAGAGTCTAACCCTTCGGGGACTAAAGACTCACCCCTTCGAGGCTCAATCCTTCAAGGACTGGAGGCTCAACCCCTCGAGGCCTGGCATCTGGACAACTTCGAGGCCTGAAGACTCACCTTGTCGACGACTGGGACTCCATCCCTTTGAGTACTGGAGGCTCAACTCTTCGAGGACTAGAGGTTCAACCCTTCGATGATTGGAGGATCTACCCTTCGAGGACTGAAAAGTCCAACCCTTGGAGGACTGAAGACTCAACCCTTTGAGGGCTAAGAGTCGGGCCTTTCGAGGACTGAAGATTCCAACCCTTCGAGGACTGAAGACTTACCCCTTTGAGGCTTACCCCTTCGAGGACTAGAGGCTCAACCCCCCGAGGCCTGGCATCTTGACCGCTTCGAGGGATAAAGACTCACCCCTTCAAAGGGTGAGGCTCCATCCCTTCGAGTGTTGAAGACTCGGCCCTTCGAGGGCCAGAGACTCGACCTTTCAAGGATTGAAGAATTAACCCTTTGAGGGCTGAAGATTCGAACCCTTCGAGGACTGAAGAGTCGTAACCTTCGAGGACTGGAAGCTCAACCCTTCGAGGAATGGAGGCTCATCCCTTCGAGGACTGGAAGTTCTACCCTTCGAGGACTGAAAAGTCCAACCCTTCAAGGACTAAAGACTCAACCCTTCTAAGACTAAAGACTCAACCCTTCGAGGGCTAAGAGTTTGGCCCTTTCGAGGACTGAAAAGTCTAACCCTTCGAGGACTGAACACTCACCCCTTCGAGGCTCAACCCTTCGATGACTGGAGGCTCAACCCCTCGAGGCCTGGCATCTAGACCACTTCGAGGGCTGAAGACTCACCCCTTTGAGGACTGAAGACTCATCCCTTTGAGTGCTAAAGACTCAGCCCTTTGATGGCTGGAGACTCAACCCTTCGAGGACTGATGACTCAACCCTTCGAGGACTGGAGAGTCGAACCCTTCAAGGACTGAAGAGTCGAACCCTTCGAGGACTGAAGAGTCAATCATTTGAGGACTGAAGAGTCGAACCCTTTGAGGACTGAAGAGTCAAACCCTTCGAGGACTGAAGAGTCGAACCCTTCAAGGACTGAAGAGTCAAACCCTTCAGGGACTGAAAGGTCGAACCCTTCGAGGACTGAAGAGTTGAACCCTTCTACGACTGAAAACTCAACCCTTCAAGGGCTAAGAGCTAGGCCCATCAAGAACTGAAGAGTCTAACCCTTCAAGGACTGAAGACTCACCCCTTCGAGGCTCAACCCTTCGAGGATTGAAGACTCACCCCTTCGAGGCTCAACCCTTCGAGGACTGAAGGCTCAACCCCTCGAGGCCTAGCATCTGGACCACTTCGAGGCCTGACGACTCACCCCTTCAAGGGCTAAAGACTCACCCCATCGACGATTGGGACTCCATCCCTTCGAGTACTAATAGGCTTAACTCTTTGAGGGCTGGAGGCTCAACCCTTTGAGGACTGGAGGCTCTACCCTTCGAGGACTGAAATGTTTAACCCTTGGAGGACTGAAGACTCTACGACTGAAGACTTAACCCTTCGAGAACTAAGAGCTGGGCCCTTCGAGGAATGAAGATTCCAACCCTTCGAGGACTGAAGACTTACCCCTTTGAGGCTCACCCCCTCGAGGATTGGAGGCTCAATCCCTCAAGGCCTGGCATCTTGACCACTTTGAGGGCTGAAGACTCACCTCTTCAAGGGCTAAGGCTCCATCCCTTCGAGTGTTAAAGACTCAGCCCTTCCAGGGCTGTAAAATCAACCCTTCGAGGGCTAAGAGCTGGACCCTTCAAGGACTGAAGAGTCCAACCCTTCAAGGACTGAAGACTCACCCCTTTGAGGCTCAACTCTTCGAGAACTGGAAGCTCAACCCCTCGAGGCCTGGCATCTGGACCACTTTGAGGGCTGAAGACTCACCCCTTCGAGGGCTAAGGCTCCATCCCTTCGAGTGCTGAAAACTTAGCCCTTCGAGGGCTGGAGACTCGACCCTTTGAGGACTGAAAACTCAACCCTTCGAGGATTGAAGAGTCAAACCCTTTAAGGACTGAAGAGTCAAACCCTTCGAGGACTGAAGAGCAGAACCCTTCGAGGACTGAAAAGCCGAACCCTTTGAGGACTGAAGAGTCAAACCCTTTGAGGACTGAAGAGTCGAATCCTTCGAGAACTGAAGAGTCGAATCCTTCGAGAACTGAAGAGTCGAACCCTTCGAGGACTGAAGAGTCCAACCCTTTGAGGGCTGAGAACTGGGCCCTTCGAGGACTGGAGACTCAACCTTTTGAGGCCTAAAGACTCAACCCTCTTCCGCCGCCCCCCCTCAACCGAACTCTCTCTACCTCTCTCCTCCCCTCCTTCTCTGACTGCGATGGTGATGTTCTCCGTCGCGCCTCCTTCGGCAGCTCTAATTTCACTTCGATTTCGCTCCAGCGAACCAGTGCCATTCTCCCAGTCGTCAAATTTTAGTTTTTGGCAGTGAAAGTTTTGCTTCTCCATGGTTTTGCTTCTCCATGGTTTGGCATCTCCGACTGCAAATTGAAAACGATAGGAGAGAAGTTGCTGCGATGTTCAGCGTTGTTAGGATTGCCGTGGAGATTTATACGTCTAGTGAAAAAAGTGATATTTGGCGATAATTTGAAGTTTCACCGCCGTGTTGGGGTTGTAGTAGTGGAGAAGTTGCAGAGAAATCTGGGAAAACTCTTCCAATATAACCCCGGAGAATGTTCATGTTGTCATGTGATTTATTGCCTTGTTCTATCCATTGAAACGTCTGTGACATTCTTTAAAACCCAAGTGTCACAGCTTAGAAATCTTACCGGGTGTAGTTTGCTCAAACCATTTTCTGATGCATTCGGTTTTGGCGTAGTTTGCTTAAGTGCATGTACATGTAATGCATGAGATGAATCCCACATTGGCATCCTTTCCTATATTTTCTTAGTTTTGAGGGGTTATAGTCCGTTCCTTTGAATCAGCAAGGGCGATTTTGACATCAGCTTATAGATGTGTTTAGTGTGTTTTACTAGTGGATTAGCAATCAAGATTGATATATGTAAGTCACTTTGTATATGTATTCGTAGTTGATTATTGTAGGGGTGTGATCAATAGCTTTGTAGATATGTGATCATTTGGTTTTTCCATGTTCGTCCACTGATATCTTCAGAAAGGGGAATGATCATGTTGCGATAGTTGAAATATAGCTGTTGAGAAATTTGATCATCCTAACTTGTATATTGGTGATTTCACAGATAAAAAAATGTCTTTAAAATCAAGTACAACATATGAAATTAATTAATTAAACATCAAATAAAAATAGTTAAACATCACATAAAACTCTAAAAATACATATTAAAATTTAAATAGTCAAACATTAAATAAAAATAATTCCTAAAACTTCATATTTAAATAATAATTCATCAAATTAAAATAGATTAACATCAATATTGAAATTTAAATGATCAATTCACACTATTGAAACATCAAGAATACATCAAAGTAAAATCTAATATTTAATAATAAGAAACATCAATATCAATTTTTTAAAATGACATGAACAAAAGCTACCACATCTTTCTAAAACAAAATATCTCAAACTAGAATTGAAAATATACATTCCACTGTTGTTACATTTGAAATAACTTCTTTAACGTTCCACTTCTATCCACTGGTGTTATTGTTTTTTTTACATGATAATTTACAAATGTTAGATGATACATATCACTTTGTATATATATTTATACATTTATATATTTATATATATATATATATATATATATATATTTTTATTTGTGTATATATATATATATATATTACTAATGAACAAGACATAAAACATCAAACACTAATGACTCAAAATCGAATGAATTCAATGAATCATCACTAGCACAACTAAAACATATCAAATTAGCAAATAAAAGTGGAATCCTTTAAATTAAGTTTTACATTAGCATGTGAAAATGTCAATCGTCATATCTATCGAACTATTAAACATCATTCATTACAAAAAGGTTCAGATGCCCTAAGATATCGTTAACACAATCCCTAAGATATCACACACAATCAAAAATACACATCAATTGCACACTTAAGTATGAAAACACCACAAGCATCACACACTGAAGTTAAAACATCACACCAACACAGATAACAATACTTAAAATCTAATCATCAAACATCAAACTAAAAAAGAGAAACATCAACAAAAGTATCTAAAACATCACTGATGAAAAATAATAAAACTTACGGATCCTCCTCATTCTTGATTGCAGCAACAGTGAGGCAAGTCTTCTTAAACATCTAAGAAACGCCAACAACAACACAAAAATTAGCACAAATCTGTAAGAACAATTCATCAAACACAAAAAATAGAGAAATCCCCAAATATTGACAGAGCGAACAACATAAGCCCTAAAACACACAATAAAACACGATTCAACTACATAATAAAGAAATAACACAAAATAAGCACAATAATACTCAGTACAACCTACACAAACCCTAGAAAATTACATGAACCAAAAAAATAAAACAATAAAATATGCATAGAAAAACATAGCGAAGACATTATCAAATAAATACAAAACAATGGTCGTATTGTGCTAGATCGCCGAAAACTGAAGATTAAAATGGAAAATTCGTCGAAAAAATCCAAAGATCTCTACGAACCACTGCACGGAGAAAGGAGGAAGAAAATGGAGAAGATGTGCAGTTATTGGAAGGAAAGGAGCGTATGTGCAGTTAGGATTTGGAGGTCAAAGAAATAGGCGAGAGAAGATGCAGAGAGACTATGGAATTTTGTGAGGGGAAAGTGAGAGGGAAAGGTGAAAAGTTTATTATTTATACTTTGGCTTAAATGTAAATCAACAAAACTACACACCCAACCCCTGAACTTTTTAAACTTTAATTTTAAACCTTATACTAAATTTTTTGCAATTTAATCCATGGTCTCACTGGAAGACGGTCTTATACTTGGCCCTTAACTTTTGTCCATAACTACCTAGGAGATCTTATTGTGATCATTATCATACTCCGAGTAAAATGGTATATATATATATATATATATATATATATATATATATATATATATAGAATGTGGTTGATCCATAAGTTTATGAATATACCATTTTACTTTTTAACTTGAGTTGTTTTTTTTAAATATTATTTTTTTTAAGTCCAAACATGTAATAAAATGTGTTTGAATGTGAATATAGAAAATATCAAAAATCGTCATGTTTGACTTTAAAATACTTTATTTAAATTTATAAATGTAGTTTGTAAGTGATAAAAATATAATAAAATGTCCATAACTTAAACACATGCAACCTATCGGGAGAACTTCTCTTGCTTATTTAGATATAGGGAGTAATTCTTTTTATTTTAATATTATTTTAATGAAAATGGGATAGTGATGTTGCAGACCACGAGCTGGACAGAATGAATCGTGCGTTACCCCCATACGACCACAACCAACTGGGAATAGCCCAGTGGCCAGGGCTCTTGCCCGCCCCAGGAATACCCCATGTTTAATTCCGGCTTGGGGCAAGTTTCTGAGATTCAGTCTCCAATTACACCGTGTTAGGTGTAGGAACCTCACTTCGTGTGAGTTGTGTGGGAGTCTCACCCCACCTTTGTGTGAGACACAGGAGAGCCTCACCCCCTTTGTGTGGGGCACCATAGATTTATTTAATGAGAGGGAGTACGAACATTTGTTTAAAAAAAAAAATACGACCACACTCAGCACCTAAACAGTATCAATCAAATGGGTTATGTGTCCATGACTTATTGTTGGATTGATAGATGCTCCTTTTAGCTCTCCCCAAAAATTACATTCAACATATGTAGAGCTCGCATCAAACAGTTACCTCACCTCTCATAAAGAGTTATGCTCGTACCTTGAATAAAGTAGACTTTCTCTAGGAGAGACAACTGTAACATTTACCCTAATTGTACCCTAAGTTTATACATGTATCGAACTGGTAAATGTGGATGAAAATGTGCTTATACAGAATAGAGAGTTGGAAATAAAGAATAGTTAATAGTGATTGTGAAAGTGAAAATGTGCTTATACAGAATAGTGAATCTGATCTGCTCATGGATGCTTAATTTCTGGTCTTCCAAACAATGAAGTCAAATGGACGTCAATATTTCGTTGAGCTTGACCGACAAAACTGATTAGCTGCCTCTAAGACAGAGTCTAATACTTGCTTCGCTCTGCTTCTATTGATACTAAATCCATCAGAGTTATCTTAGCCCACGAAGTTGCAGGTCATGAATCGAATTGAGCTACGGAGCTGTATGAACCGAATCTGCTGTGGACCCAAAAGCAAAACGTATTAATCATTATTAACAATATAATTCATAAGAGATAAACCAAGAATAGCAGTTTCATTATCATAAACAAACAGAAATAACACACAAATTCTCAGAAGAATTAAAAAGTAGAACATCTCACTATGAGACTGAATGACAATGGAGAAGAAAAAAAATCTGAATGATGCATGGAAGAGAACATCTCCTTTACACTAGCAGACGGGATCCCAAGTCCCGTCAAAACATCCACATTAGCTGTTTTGCTAGATACAAAGCAAAAGACACAAGTGAGAATGACATTCTTTATTCCTTTGCCACCCAATCAAAGGGTGCAGAAGATCAGAGAAGGCAAGAGCATAGCTTTCATAGGACCATTGACATCCCCTGCCACTTTTATATGTAAATAGTTGTGCGGTCCAACACCAGCGTTTTTAAAAGATTCTAACATTGTGGGTGGGTAGTGAAACGGTATCAGAATTATATGATTAGATGTTCCTCTTCCTTCTATTGGAACAGATGCATACTCTTTCTTCAATCATTATCCACTATGTTGATAAGGAACCTAGAGAGGATGTGGCAATCCTCCATTAACAAAGAAAAAGCTCAACTGACACTACCAGTGACAAGTGAACTGCGAAAAGAATTCCTGTCCACCTCCAAAAGTTTCCAAGTAATGATAAGAACAGGTTCTAGGTTCTCTCTTACACTACCGTGGGCAAAAAAAAACATGAACGTGTTTTTCCGTTGACTACTTTGCCAGTTTGCCTCTAGATTTTTTTCAACTGCTGGACAAGAAACTCATGTCAGGACTGCCTAAGCATACTAGGTTATTAGTTGTCTACCAAGTCATAAGCTTGGACAGAGATACACAAATTACGTTAAACTATAAAGAGCACAACATATTATCACAGAAACTGCCTTCTTTATAGGCATCTATATTCTGGAGGGCTACTGTGCTAATTGACACAAGTATCTCTCGCCTGAGCCTATGGTAGGATGCCAAGGTTTATCAAACAATAGTTAAGTCATCCTAACTCCTAGAACAGTTTTTGTGGCATATTATTCCTGAAGCAGAACTATGAGCATCATCGCAAGAATCCCATTGCCTGACAAACATTATTTAGAGTATTATCGGCTATTTCTATAGCTCTTTTAGCACCCTCTGCCAAAACATTATCTAGATAACTTCCATCAGACATAATTTCCCCATATCGAACCTGAAAAATCATAAATTACTTAAGTGAGGCAGCAACAAATGAAAAGGACATGGATAGATAGATGCTTATGTATTTGTGGAAATATATATTACAACTAAAAGCTAGTTATCATCAAGAAGAAGAGATCATTCTGCAAAGACACTTAGTACATATTTCTAGAAATAATATAATACAAATAAGAAGCTAGTAATGATAGGAGCAAGAAATTATGCAGCAAATTACAGTCAGTGTCACAGAAATTTCATTCGCTTGGGTTCATGTGCTAACCATTTTCAGCAATTCCAGAGACAATTTAGGCCCAATACAGCCCTATTGGCTCGACAATTTGTGAGGTGGTAATAACTGTATGCTATATCAGCACGAGTCTGGCCGCACAAATTATTTACAGGGAACTATATCCTATAGTGAGCTGAACAAGGCTAGTAGAACAAAATACGCATTCAGATAATATGGAAACTGATCAGCATTGAAAGCGGGCATAATCATACAAATAATTTTCATGACTTAAAGTAAAACACTTTAGACCCCCTGCTCTGGATGTCAGTTCCTTCTTTTTTAACATGCCAGGTGCAAATTGATAAGGTCACCACTTTTATTCCATAATTCTTCCACTACATGGTTTGGCTGATTTTCATTAGTTACCGTGAACATAGTAAAACTTAAAACCAACAAATGCTAGAACCAGTGAAGAATCTCAGTTAAGCTAGTAGGCTTGTACAGAACAACAGGCGAGACTATAAACCTAACAATTTCACCACTGTACTAGCATTGCCATTTCTGTCAAAATCCCTGGCTTCACATATGATCATGATTGTTTATACAGTCTAACTGAGGACTCAGAACTGAAACCTGAATAGGAAGTAAGTGATCAATTAGAGCATCTGTCAGAACAGGTTTGAAAGCTCCCCAGGTCATACTTCTGCATTCTTCCGCAACTTCCTGTGTAAATAAGCACATTAATTGCAATACCAGTACATATGTGCTCAGCATCTATGTTCATTTATGCCCGTATGAATAGATCATCAAATCATTTCAAGTTAGTCAGACACAGATCAATAGTTGTTCGATTATGCAACAAGATTGTGCAACAGAACTTCATAGAAGAGTGATTCCACAACAAACATTGAGAAAGTGATGTAACAGTATCAGCAGTTTAGGTCCCAATCTGATCTAGCTTATAACACCTTAAACAGGGAGGGAATTAAGGGTTCAAGAGTAGTCATCATCTATGTTGCACGGGGACAGCTGGAAGCTTGGAAATTCCTATAGGGGACGCGACGGGGATGGAATCCGGCACGGGGACGGCTTGGAAACGTCCCCGATATGCCGGAAACGGTCAGCCGTTTCGGTGAAGGGTTGACTCGACATTAGAGACTACTTGTTTGATGCTGCAAAATTCCATCCTCCGCCTTCTTCTTCGCTGCAAAACTGATTCTTCTTCCCCGCTCGTCTTCTTTCTTCTTAATGTTTCTCTTTTGTGAATTCCAATGTGCAGTACAGTTTTCTAAGTCTTACTTTAATTTATTTTATTATACCAGTAGTGATAGCACTTGGTACTCTACTTCACCCTCTTTTCTTGTTTTCTAATTTCAATGTGCTGTTTACTCTGATTTATCTTGATGTGAATTCCTTTCTTTTTACATTTCTTTTTTCTCCTCTATGTGATGATGTAGTACCTATTATTTTAATGTGAGTAAACGTGTACCCTTTATGGAGTAGTACCCTTTTTAAATATTAAATTGATCATGTATTATTAATTTCACTATTTTCTTCTAATTTAATAAATTGAGTTAAATTTGTTATTTTTATTTATTATTTACTTTTACTGTATTATAATAATTTTATTTAAGCATATATAATAATTTTATTTAAGCATATATAATATTTTTATTATTATATTTTATCCGTCCCCTTGCCATACCCATATTCATAATTTTTTAATTTTCCCGTTTCCCGTCCCCATATCAGTTTGGGTACCCGTACCCGTCCCCGTACAGTCTGCTATCAGCCATAAATCCATTACAGCAATCGTAACAATCTAAAGAAGAAAGTTAAGATGATGATCTTTGACCCACATAAGATAGCAACAAGGACAACAAAAAAATATTCCTCGGCCATGAAATGGTGCGAAGACGTTTTTACTTTCTAGCCATAAAATTAATTACAGGGGGAAGTTTTACCTGCTTTGTCTTCCCTGTGACAATCTGATAAATCGAAAGAAGATTATTGCATTCGGGTCTCTCGGTGTTATCAAATTCCAATCTGTATAGTAATCCAGAGAAAAGCAATACCAAGAAATTAAAATAAGATACGACATGAAGTTTGCCAGGAAATAATGGAACTGCCAAAGATTCGCTAAGACAGTTCCAAACAAAAGAGAGATATTATCACTGATAAGATATATACAGAACAAAATACCAAGCCTGAAGATGAGTCAGTCGTGCAAAGCTGATAAAATATAAATGACTTTATTATGGTGCATTGATATTGATCAATGACACACCTCATCAGTGATGAGGAGATTACAATATATAGGCTTACAATAAATCAAAGTCTAACAGGAATATAATCCTAAGTCTATAAGGAAACTATCATCTATAACTAATTCTATAAGGTAACTACCATCTATAACCTTTCCTACAAGGAAAGGGTTTCTATTTCCTTAACACCCTCCCTCAAGTTGGAGCATGATGACAAGAATGTCCAACTTGCGAATTAGATTATGAAATTGCTAATCAATAAAACAAAATAAAAATTTAAAAATTCTCAGTAGGGGTAGAAGTAGCAGCAACAACCGTAACAGTAGCAGCTGGTAGAGCAGTATTTGTAGGAGACCATTCAAGGTAATTCTCTTGACCCTTCGGGATGGTGGGTGCAATAACCAAACCAGGTCCGTCAGAAGTGCCAATGAAGTAGGGCTTAGTCGACAAACGACCAACATGTATAGGTATTTTAGGGCCACATTGCAACTGCAACTGTTTCAGTAAAGTCGCAATTACCTCATAGCCATTATTGTTCTGAAGCGCAGTAGCCTCAAAACCAACATCAGTATGGGCGATACAAGTTGTAAACCTGGACCATCGCCAGGACCAATGAAGTAAGGATCAGTCGACACACGACCAATCGGTAAAGTAGTACGAGGGCCAGATTACAATTGCAATTGCTGAAGTAAAGCTGTAATCACATCATAACCACTCATATCCTGAATCTTCGGAACAGCAGAACGAGGCTGATCTTTAGAGCCAGACATATTGTAAAAATCAGGTACAAATCAGGAGCACAGGACACACCGACAGAGAGTAAGCAGCGGCGCGCGAGGGCGAGCAGTGGTCGTCGGACGTTGAACGGCGGCGAACGGCGATCGACGCATGGCGGTGGTTGGCGCGTGGCATCAAGATCGGCGGCACGTGGACGTCAGACGACAGGTTTTAATGCAGCAGAAAATTTTCTATTCAAGTTTCAGAATTTTAGGCTCTGATACCATGATAAAATATAGAATTAGTTATAGGTGGTAATTACCTTATAGAATTAGTTATAGATGATAGTTTCCTTATAGACTTAGAATTATATTCCTGTTAGACTTTGGTTTGTTTTAAGCCTATACATTATAATTCTCATCAATCATTGATGAGATGTGTCATTGATTAATATCAGTGCACCATAATAAAGTCATTTATATTTTATCAAAAGCTTTATTTTGTTTGCAATTACCTGAAGAATGCAAGATACATTTATCCAGGTTATATACTCCATAGTAAACAATTTTCATAAGTAAAAATATCGTCTTTTGAGCCAATTAGCACAGATAAAGTGCATATATCCTGGTACATGCTCATTTAATTATTTACAAGATCTAATACAACACTATATTAATGCCACAGAATTACAGCAGTCTCTTCCTTTCTTAGCACCACAAGCATAATGAAGTAGTAGCTCATGGTGCTGTTCTCTACAGAGTCTATCCCAATTTAACATAAAAAATAGAGAGAGTTTGACTTCACAAAAAACAAATTAAACATTGCACATCACAGCTTTAAAGTATGTTACTCACATCTTTTGGATCGAGCAAATTTATTCGAGATAGATCAGAAGGTGATGACTTGGACATCTGCAAAAAATGCCAATACCATAGCACCAAGATAATATAGGAAGCTAGTCAAAAAAAGTTTGATAAGCAAAACAGCCACATATAGTGGCATCACAAAAGCAGAACACACTACTAAGCAATCCAAAATTTTAAAAAAATTTATGTAAGAACCGGATAAACATTATTATTTCCCATGTTAATTAAGAGAAAATGATTCTTGTAAGTAATACATCAATCCCAGACATTGACAAAGGGAGGGACCGAAAGTATATTTTTCCAAAGTATGCCAATCAGATGTAAAGCAGTGCGATGTAAACCAAGAAATAGCAGAGGAAGTGGACAAAAATAGGGTTGAATAGCTATTTTCCTGGGCAATAAACCAAGTGCAAGACAATTAGGACAAGTTTGATAGAACGGTTTAACAGGTAATTAAATGGATGGAGGGTTTCTTCGACTCTTTTTTAGTTTGTTCAAATAGAAGGCAAAACCTAAGCCATGAGATCAGAACCATGCATGTTCGAGTAAAAAATGCTCAGGGGTCCAACTAGCACGGTTACATAAGATGGGTACCACGAGACATTGGTTCAGCCTTCGTGCTCCTTCGCATGATTATTCTTTTAAAAAAGATAATTCAACAGATAGGGGTCCTTAGGTCTCTTTTCCAGTAGGTGGTAGAGTCAACTTCTCCCTTCCTTTAACAGAAACAAAAGGAGGGGGGAAATGAACTTTTGTGCAAATCATGCCCTTATCTTTTCATCATCCCCTTTAGATATGGAAGAAAATGAAAGTTTTGACACTAAAACATAATGCAAGAGAAGCTAACAACCTTAGAAAGACCATCTGTTAGGGACATTACTCGAGTTCCAGTAGGAGGAATAAGGGCTTCAGGAACCTAAAACTTGTGCAGTGCACTCTTGTTAAGGAAATAAATACAAATTAAATATGCACGGCTCGATTCAGGCACCAAAGAAGAGAGTTCACCTTTAAAATTGCACCACCTTGCCTGTAACAAAAACTGGAATTAGCGACGAGCAAGGCTAGTGCCAAAAAGAAAAATGAAATGAAACCACATTCCAAATCCTAGACCGTGAAGTACAGTTGTCTCCAACATTAATTAGGTCATTCCTTACCCTCCCAATTTCTTCCACTTCTTTCCACCATATAGATAGTTGACCCGTTCTGCAAGGTCTCTAGTTAACTCCAGATGTTGCTTCTGATCATCCCCAACTGGGACATAATCAGACTGCAGACAGATGCTGCAATTTATCAGAATTATGCATATTCAGGGAATTATTGTCAACGAGGATTTGTATCAAGACATAATAAAAGAGGAAGGGTCAACTTTTTGCATGAAAGAGAATTGCAATTGCAGGCACAATTAAAATAGTCAACATAATAAGATCAATCAACAATGCATCACAGCCTCTGATTCTTCTGAATCTCGAGGTTAAACTTAAACATTTTGTATGCAACACATGCATCATCACAGATAACTTTTATCTACATTTAAACCTAAGAAATGTCATGTCGACAGTAGAAAACCTGATAGAGTAAAATATCAGAAGCCATCAGCACAGGATAAGTCAGCAAAGCAACTCCAACATTTTCATCTCCCTGCAGAGAGTAGAAATAACCAGGTTGTTCATGGGACACGACCCCCAAATAATTAGAATACATAAGACTGCTTACCATGTTAAACTGAGTTGTACCAAGAGTTAAGACTGCATATATGTAGATGAGAAAAGTGGAGGGAGGGGAGTAGATTCAAAACCTGATTATTGAACAGCTTTTTTTCCGAATTTACATTGTAGAAATCTGCCATCTTGGTTTTTCTCAAAAGTTGCGCAACAAATGGATATATTTAAATTATAAGCGGTCCTGGAAAACATTTACTTAAAATTGTTTTAAATTCACACACACAAAAAAAAAGGTCTCCACTTGTTTTCCATATAATTGTTTAAAACTACTTTGTCCATCCATTAATGTGCATTATTATATAAATATGGATTGCAAAAAACATGTGGGGGTCTTTGAAGCATATATATACCTCCTTCAGGGATTTCTCCTTAAATTGGATCATTCTGTTGAGCCAACCAATGGGTGTTGCAGAACTCAGCAACCACATCATTTCTACATGAGCACGAACATGAGATTGCACAAAAACTGATGCCTAAGCATGGAAACCATAAACACGGGTATGATCTTCTGGAAGTATTTCAACCTTTCTGAACAGTATATGAGAGCAATCAGAACACCAAACCTTGGAGGTGTCCACTCCACATGCCAAATAAATGGCTGCCGTTTCTCTCGTCACGCTTGATAGTTGTTGTGTATCATAAGGCAAGGTTATCTACAAGGGAGAAAGAATTCTAGATCATCGTGATTGTGACAAAATGGTTCCTTAGGTGCAGTATATCTCAGACTCAAAAATTGTTCACTCCCCACATTTGTCAGACAACTTTACATGCTGTTACTAAAGCAAGTTATTGGTTAGAGACTTATGTACCCTTAGTATAGCAAACTGTATACTGCTAGAGAGTATTACAATAGTATGAATAATCAGGCAAACTATCAATCAACAATATGCAGTTAAAGATATTAATGAAATATCTTAACATACCGCATGGAGGTCGACGATGAAGAAGAGAGTATCATATGTATTCTGCAAAAGTAAACAAAGTTGATAGTTAAAATTTCTTTAAATAAGCACTCAAACAATTAGCCAATTTAAGTGACTGATTAGTTGAAAAGAATAATGTAATACAATATCAAACTGCTCTAGCAAGTGGTCTTTGGGAGCTACAAAGGGATCACCAAACATAATGAAAAGCCAACTAAAGAATGGCTGACACCATGGACAATGAAGCCATGGAACCCAAGTCTCATGCTGATTGTGATGTTCAATTTATAGTACTTTATTGCTGGGAACAAAATGATAATTTTCCACCCAGAAAAGTAACTAAGCATGAACTAATCACTTTTCTTTTTGTAAGCTACGTGGATCCATCATTTTGCCCAGTTTTCAGATACAACACCAAAAACAATTCATCAGCTAAAAGGTATCCAGCCTGTTTCCTGAGGGCAAGTCTTCGTAGTTAGTCCAGGAATCCACAAAACCATAACACACTAAAAAGTGAATAAATGACTAGCTTTCTGCAAAAGGACTACTCCCTCCGCCCCCCTATAAGTGCCTTATTTGCCTTATTTGGTGCCCCTCTATTAATGTCTTACTTCCATTTTTGGTAAAAAAAAATTTGATGTGAAAAATTTGATGAAATAATTTTTAGTCCACAAATCATTTCATGCTATTTCAACAACTTTAAAAAAATGATTTTATTTTTTTTGTGGCAAGACAATTATAGAGGGAGGGAGGGAGTAGCAATACTTATGAATGGCATTAAACTCCATCAAATATCACAATTAAACCTCACCTGCAAATCAACCCAATTTTTTATGGCACCAAGATAATTTCCTAGGTGTATGGATCCAGTAGGCTGAACACCTGAGACAACTCTTTTCCTGCAGAAAAAAAAAAGGATAAAGAAGGAACATTTTCCAACTTGAGATACCGGAAATTTTTCAATAAGAAAAACAGAATACACCACTTGAGATTACACAATTACTCCAAGAGGGTATCATTTAAAAGTTAAAAAGGACTTATCACAACTCTTTCTGATCCTCCCCCTTATGCATAATAAACATATGCTGCAAAACACAAAAGTGCAAAATTTCACTACAGGGAACTCCCCTTATAGCTGAAATTAAAGCATTTAAAGTTATTACACCTAATAAGATACATAAATCATACAGTAATAACATGCATTTATCCCCCACCAAACATAAGCCTGAAAAAGTAAGGATCTTTATACTAAATAAAGAGCGCAGGCGATTGAGTTGTAATGCAAACATTCAATTGATCAAAACAATATAGAATACTACAATGCAACATTCTCAGTAAACGAACTAGTGGAACCATCAAATTGCAGTATACCTCCGTCTGATCACTAGAATGGTTGAAACAACATTGTAACCATCCCCAACAATAACAAATTCTTTAGATCTAATAATCCCAGGCAGAAAACAACCATGCGCATTTTGCACCACATAATCTAAGCCATGCATGATCAACTAAACCCAAATTATCAACATTTGCACAAAGTTTGGGGAAAAATTGAAAATTCCACAACAACAAAAAATTGCACAAAGGTGTGGTAAAAATTGAAAATTCGACAAAGGAAGGGTGGTTTGTGTATCATTACTTGAGGGAGCTGAAAGACGTTGCTGAAACGGTAGGCTCGGATGCTGCGACAGTACCAAAAGACCGCTTCGTACCAACGAGGGGAAGTATCCGTCTACCTGGGGCATTGTTACAACATTCAAACAAACTATTACAATTGTATAAAACAGTTAACGGGTAAAAATAAACCAGAAAGAGAGGATACATTGAAGTAGCGAATAGAGACGCAGAGTTTGATATGGTGAGCAAGTGATAGAGACACGGTAGTCCCATTGTAAGGAAAATTCTCGGGAAACGCGGCATGTCCATGAGCTTATGGACAGGTCAGAGACCAATTTACAATTAACACAAAATCAGCGGTTAAATTGCAAATATCCAGTTCATCCTAATTCCGAACGCCATAGCTACCGTAGTGGAAGCCCACCGCCGGCATGTGAGATTTAGTCAAGCAAGAGGTGTCCCTCTATTATCCCTCTTTAGATTCCTCATCTTCCCTTATTTCTGGAGCGTTCTAGAAGTTATGGTCACGACAGTGCTCGCCACCAGCTTCTCGGAGAACGACGGCTACATCATCTGGATCTCGTCGGCGCTTGGCACCTTCTGGTGCTTTCAATAACGGTTAGATTTTGGTTTATTGCTTTTCATGTTCTTAATTCTTGGAATTTGGTGTGGAAATGTAGGAAGATGTCTGTGCATAAGCCCGCCAAATGGGTTAATTGGATAAACCCGTTATCCAAACCCAATAGATCATTATCCAATGGGTCATTATCCAATTAACCCGTTTATTAAATGGGTCATAATGGGTTGGGTCATAAATGAGTTGGGTCATTAAATGGATAACACATTGGATAACCCATGAGATATTCATATGACCCAATGGGTTAAAATATATTATCCAATAAGTCATTATCCAATAAATCATTATATAATTAACCCAATAAGTTATCATTAAACATTTTCTATCAATTTGGCTTACAAGTTGTCATTATCCAATGGGATCAGGTATTAAATGCTCATTAATTTTTGGGATTGAGCGGGATGAAAATAATTGTGTTAATGGAAAATTTTGATCTCCATGGGTCCCAGATTATGTTAATTCAATAAGAACGTAACAAATACCCAATAAATATCCAAAATTACCCAATTAAATGCATGTGTAATATTTAACATAAATATTCACTATAATTCACAAATTATACAAATTATAATTCACAAATTATTCAAGCTCAATCTCGTACAATATTCGAGTTCGTACAGTATTCGATCTCGTACAGTATTCGAACTCAATCTCGTACAGTATTCGAGTTCGTATAAAATTCGCACTCAATCTCATACAGTATTCGGGTTCGTACAAAATTTGCACTCAATCTCGTACAGTATTCGAGTTCGTACAATATTCAAGTTCAATCTCGTACAGTATTCGAGTTCATACATTATTCGAGTTCAATCTCGTACAGTATTCGAGTTCGTACAGTATTCGAGCTCAATCTCGTACAGTATTCGAGTTCATAGAGTATTCGAGTTCGTACAGTATTCGAGCTCAATCTCGTACAGTATTCGAGCTCAATCTCGTACAGTATTCGAGGTCAATCTCGTACAATATTCGAGTTCATACAGTATTCGAGCTCAATCTCGTACAGTATTCGAGTTCGTACAGTATTCGAGTTCGTACAGTATTCGAGTTCAATCTCGTACAGTATTCGAGTTTGTACAGTATTCGAGCTCAATCTCGTACAGTATTCGAGTTTGTACAGTATTCGAGTTCAATCTCGTACAGTATTTGAGTTCGTACAATATTCGAGTTCGTACAGTATTTGAGCTCGAGCTCGATCCCAAGTAATATTGTTCGTTAGTTTCGTCGAGTTTACGAAGCCAACATAGTATATATTTTTTATTTTTATTAAATATAATATAATATAATGTACAAAATATTATATTACATAATATAATATAATGTACATAATATAATATTACATAATATAATATTATGAACTCGAATATGAACAAAACGCATACTGATTGATGAAGAAAACGCAGAATGATTGATGAACAAAACGCAGACTGATGAAACAAAACGCAGTCTGGAAAGTGAGAACTGAGAAAGAATGCGGACTTGATGGGTAATTCACGTTTCACCCAAATAAATGACATATACCCAATTGGTCATTTAGTTCGACCCAATGGATAATTAGTGTAGACCCAATGGATAATTAGTATAGACCCAATGGATAATTAGTATAGACCCAATGGATAACTTGTATATACTCAATGGATAATTCAGTATATACTCAATGGATAATTCATTATATACTCAATAGATTATTGGTGTTTTCAACCATTTAAACTTTAAATGGATAAGCCACGTAATATTTTACTTGGAGTGAAAAATTACGATTAACTGTAATCATTCTTTGATGTAGGTTGAATCGTGTACATAACTACAAAAAAAAGAAATATTTATTCGAGTGGCCAAATGTGGGAATTTCATTTATTATTTTCTTATGTTCAATAAAAGAAAATATTTTTAAAAATCTTCATATTTCGAGATTTTTCAAATTTAGTAAAAGTTTCTTAAATACTTCTACTTCTTTCGTCAAGATCATTTATCAAATTTTAATTGGTTCAAATTAAAATTGATTAAAACATGAACCGAAATCGACAAATATAATGAATCGAGAATTTGATCGTTTCTAAGTTGATTATACGTTTTAGGAAAAAATTAAATTATTCGTAATCAAATTTGTGAAAATTTTGTTATCTTATGATATGAAATTATCCACGGGTCACCCGTTATCCAACCCAACTCGACCCACCCAAAATTATCCAACGGATAACCAATTATCCAACTCAACTAAACCCAATAACTACAACCCAATTATATCCATTAACCCAATGGGTCATTATCCAATAAGTCTTATCCAATAAGTGAAATTAGTATATGGGTAACGGTTATCCAACGGGTGACCCAACCCGTTTGACGGGCCTATCTGTGCACTTCAGGTGTTTGATGTTATGTCTATTTGAATTGCACGGTTCATTTGCGCCTCTTGCATTTTGATGATACCTGAACCTAGATTGCCCAGAATATGTTATGGTTTGTCTAGAAGTTTAGACGAACTTGCAAACCTTCTCAAAATGCTATGTTTTTAGTCACTTCAAATTGACTATTTCATCCAGCATAGATCAAGGCTTTGAGCGCTTTTTGTTCTGTTATGTTTGCAGTTTTCTGGACAAGAAGGGAGACCAGTACGATGAAAAGTTGGCACCAGTGATACCTAAGAACAAATGGCGCAAAGGATCACAGGTCTTCCCTTTAAATTGATCTTGTATCAGACTTTTTAGCTACATAAGCTTACTATATTTTCAATTGATATCACCTAAAACTTTGTTGGAGATTCCGTACTATTAGCATTGGCTGAATTTGGTTTCCTTTGATATTTCAGTGGATCACATTAGTCGTATCTTTGATATCTCATCTTCAGTTGTCGTATCTTTCTTTCTGTATGATATGTTGCTATGAATTAGAAACTGCGTTCTTTTACTTAAATGTTGCATTCGTTAGTATTATGTATGTACTAGTTAGTTGTATATGTTTGTGCTGCTTTGTCTATGTTTGTGAATTCTGATTTCTGCTATAGGATTTTGAGACTTATTCTGATTGCAGTTAATAAAGGATGATTCTTTGACGAATAAAAGATAGTCGATAGAGATGAGGTCTAGGGATGATGCGTATGTGAGTTCTCAGTTCAGGCGGCCTGCTGAACCGTAAGTTTGTGGTGTTCTTTTGGTAGTATTTAATGTTGTTGCTGCCTTTTATTTCCAAGATATTATGCGATGTATGTTGGAGATGATGGTCGTGTCCTGGCTTCTGAGTTTGCTGACAATGGAGATGCAAGGATTTGTGCAATTCGTGCTGTGCGGTTACCATTGTAAGCTTGATACATCTTGCGAGCTTTTCTGTTCTCTGCTTTGATTGCAATGTTTAAGTTAATGCAAACTATTGTAAATGCTATATCAAGCACACAGTAGAACCCGAGTCCTGACTGGTCCTGCATTGCTTGATCAACTTCCTACATTGCAAGTGCTCCTGTTCCGCCTAGTTTGCTGCTAGGTAAGTTAAGCGAGCAATTCACCATCAACTCGTGTCAGTTTTTCTCCAATGTATAATTGCAGTAATTTTTCTAGCTTCTCTATGATTTTTTGTGAAGAAAACCAGGTGGTAATTATTTTGCAGCCTAAAGGATCAGCTTGCCACAACTTTCTAATTCAGTATGCTCTGTCTCTGGTATGCACATGATTATCCTTCCCTAATCTGAAATGTCTTATACCTAGATAGTTTTGACATAGTTGGAACATCACAACTAAACCAACTTTTGCACATCATGATAGGATGTTTACGTTGTGTCGACGTTGCAGCAGAACATTCATTTACTTTGTAGTTGTTCGAATACTTATCCATTGTCGCCATGCTTTCCGCCCTCCCCTTCAACCAATGCAAGCACCAGATCTCCACCGTCGACTGCCAGTCCGCCGGTGGCATGCTCGTCTTCGTCTCTGACATCCTCCAGCTCCCCAGCGAACAACACCCCTCAAGTTCTGCCAGGTATACAATTAGTTTTTTATTATTTAGCCTTGGTTTTATTTTTGCTATTTTGTGTGGCGGAATTTAGGTTTTTTTGTTGTAATTGACAAGGCTCTAGCTGAATTAAGTGTATTTGTTTAGTGAGATTGTGCATTCCTGATAGGTTATCTAGTGTGTGCTTTTTTGTTGTATTTTTCTCTATTTTGATGAGAAGATACAGTGCTCCGCTCTATCTCGCTTCTCTCCTACTTGATATACACTAGAGAATGGCGAGGAGAAAGTATGTTGTGAGGATATGAACCCCTGGTACTTGGTATAGTATGTTTTTGTGTCGGATTTACGGTTGAATTCATGTTGTTTGTTCTTTCTCCATCACTTATTAGGCAAATTGCCTAATGAAATTAAAGGGGATAGTTTGATATGAAGCAAAAAATGAACACAGTCCTATTTTCGTGTTTTTGTTGTTGTAAATTTGAGGTATTTGAGATGTTTGGTGTATAATATGAGAATAAAGGAATGAACTTATTCTCTATTATTTATTTTGAATCATGATACCAATTCTATGTTTTGTTTATAGTGTTCTTGGGCAATCTTGATTGTGTTTGGACTCTACTCTGTGCTATGGGGGAAATACAAGGAGTACAAGGAGAAGGAAGCAGAGATAATTCTGGGGCCAGTGAAGCAATCGGGTGTGAAGAGCATCGAAGATATTGAAGCAAACATGATTGAATTGCAAAAGACGTTATATTATGCATGTGTTTAGTTATATGTTGCAATTGTTGATATTTAGTGTGTAATAGTTAGTTTATTGTGTAAGACATTTTCTTTTTATTTATTTTTTATTGTTCATCTTGAATTAGGAACTGCAATTGTTTAGTTATATGTTGCATTATTTAGTATTCAACGTGTACAAATTATTTGTAATGAGTATGACTTTTTCTTTTTCATTTGTAGTTGATTGTTCATTTTAAATAAAAAACTGCATTTGTTTAGTTATATATTGCATTTGTTAAGATTCAGTGTGTACTAGTTTGTTGTATTGTGTATGACTTTTTGTTTTCATATGTTGTTGATTGTTCATTTTGAATTAGAAACAACATTTGTTCACTTATATGTTATATTTGTTAGTATTTAGTGTGAACTTGTAGTCGTACAATGAAGGACTTTTTTTCATTTGTTGTTAGTTGTACGTTTTAAATAATGAGTTGCATCTGTTTACTTATATGTTGCATATGTGCACTTCTTAGTTGTGTCTGTATGACTTTTTTTTATAAAAAAATATGTTGTTGGTTGTTCATTTTGAATTAGGAACTGCATTTGTTTACTATACATTGCATATGTTAGGATCCAGTATGTACTTGTTAGTTTTATTACGAGGTGCATTAGTTTGCTTATATGTTGCAGCTGATATTATCCAACATGTACTTGTTAGTTATATTATAAATGACCTTTTTTTCTTCTTTTATTGCTCTGCATCTGTTAGTATTTACTGTGTACTTGTTAGTTGTACTGTCTATGACCTTTTATTTTCATTTGTTGTTAGTTGTACGTTTTTTAATAATGAGTTACATCTGTTTACTTATATGTTGCATCTGTGGATATCTCGTGTGTACTTGTTAGTTGTGACTCTGTGACATTTTATATTAAAAATATATATTTGGTCGTTCATTTTGAATTAGGAACTGCATCTGTTTACTTATGTATTGCATCTATTAGAATCAAGTATGTACTTGTTAGTTTATTACAAGGTGCATTAGTTTGCTTATATGTTTCATCTTAACCCATGTGCAAGATGAAAAGATAGCAAAGGAAGGTTCAACAAATAAGAAGTCAAAACGTGAAATGTTCGATAATATTAGCCAGCGCCTTCGTCTTGTATTCTGAAGGGTGTCAAATTTCTTCAGGCCTCGGTGACCATCTGTGTACAACAATTGATACCAAACAGAAATGCATATACTTTCAAAGAAAAAGGAAATTGCACGAGATAGGACTAGAAAATCTAGTTTAAAATGAGGAAAGAATGGGTAGCATTTGGCACAACTTACACTGTCAAGTTGGTCAGTATAGAAAAAGAGTAGGACATTAGACCAACTGTTACATTGTTTGAAGAAGAAGCATTCTTCGCCCCTTTTTTCGTGCTAGTCTTACTTGCTTTGCAATTCTCATGCACAAAAGCAACAAAAAAATGAAAGCAAGCCTCAGATGTCTAAAATATACTGAAATAGCTGAGAAAACCATAAATGCTAATATGACGAGCTCCCATATTACGAATACTACAACATCCACCCTGTAGAAAAAAGGAAAGAAAAGGAGGTCATGTAAGGAAGTAGGGAAACCAAAAAAACAAACTATAACCGAAGCGATAACTTTCTACAGGCACATGAACTCAAGAACCAAGTAAAAGAAACACAATGACTTGACATACTGTTGTAAAACAAAGGCTATTTTAGAAGCCTTAAAAGAAATATCCTTTTACAAAATCACATCCTAAAAAAGTCCTAGAACAACAAATATGCAGAAACACGTACACAGCTCTTCCCTAATCCTTAAAAGCTCACAAGATTGAAAACATATCACCTATGTCCAAAGAGTGTTTCCAACTTCTCAAACTGATCATCTACTAGTTTTTCCTTCACACAGAAAAGCTAAAACCAAAACCAAACACCCTCAGCAATGTGAAAGGAAGGCCACACACAAAACAAGCATCATAAGGAGATGAAAGGAATCAAGTAATGTTCCCAAGGACAAAGAAGTGGCATCAAGTATCATCATGCAGTTACATCTCGAAGCCATCTATAGTATGAATGAGAATAAGAGACTTGAATTGTCCCAGAATCGTTAAAAATGCAACTTTTCCAAATGCTCTCCGGGCTACAATTCTTTCAAAAACTTTGAGAAGGTATACCTTGTTCGGGATAACATCTTTGAGTATGGATGTGATACGAGACACCGTGTCAATCTTCTTTTCCATTTCACTCACATGTGTGAGATGAGCGACATTTCTATCCTCCTATAATGATCAAACAAATGCGTGAGTAATATCACAATTTCTTCAATGCGAGCTTCAGGTTTTCACTTCAGGTTTTTGAAGTTTGATACCACATCTTAACAAGTTCGTTAAATTCTTTATTGTTTATGCAAAATTCTAAGGAATAAAAAGGGGCAGGAAGCATAGTAGTGCTTGATACCTCTAGACATCTTCGAGTAATGCTGCAATAAAAAAGACTTCCTGATATTTGCAGCATGAGGAGGGATGCAAAGGTTTCTCATTAGCCCTTGTGTCATGGTTAAAAGCATGGAGATGAATCCTAGAAGCATCAATTCTGTAAAAATCCAACCACTTATCATCAACATCAATGCATTCCAAATCAAACCACCATTTCAGATACTCCATACAAAATTACAAATCACGTTTTACAATACAAATTCAAACACTCAAAATGGGTAAGGTTCATTTGTTATCATCACACACCTGCCTTGAATTTCTCCAAGGCTTCATACAACACGTCTTGCTTCTTATGCTTGAACAACTAGTGAATGATCAGGTTCAACCATGCATAAAATAAATGGAAAACAGAAAGATCAGTATTTCATATAAAAGAGAACCCTTTGAATACTATTTTTTTGGGATTAGAAACAGAACCTGAGTGCTCGTACCTTGCCAAGTCGGTGGAAACTCCAGAGAAGGGCGGTCGTGAATCAAATCGCGAGCAGCGCTGGAATTCTTCAACGCCATTACAACGCGGCCGCTGGCCTCGGCCAATTGGTGAGTGATTTTGCGACCAATCCCGCTGGTGGAGCCGGTGACTATAAAGGGCTAATTACATGAAATCGATCGATTTGAGTACTTACTGGCATAGTGACCACGGGCGAAGTTGTTGGTAGCGTCCTCCTTGTCGGAGATGAGCTGCTCAGGGTGGAAAAGCAAGTTCGGTACCACCACCTCCAACTGTATCTGGGATTCACCATGCTCGCCGGGCTAGCCACATAAGAGTTTGGTATGGATTGATTATTACCAATTTTTGCAATCAGACCTGTGATTGTTTTTAATTTCTGTTAATTGTAAATTAGCCCCTGGCCTGTCCATAAGCTTATGGACATGCCGCCTGTCAGGAGACCCACTCCCATTGTAAACCTTAGACCAAGTGCCGTGTTAAGTTTTTTATCAATTAAATATATTATTATTTTTATTTTTGTAAAGTCAAGGGATTTGCAAGTAAATATTTTATTGGAAATTTTGTGTGAATTAATTTTGAACAGAAATTCTGACCATGTTAAAACATGCTGGTGCAGAATATTTACGCCAAGGTTTTATGGAAATCAAAGTCAGAATATTGCAGTAGTTTGGAATAAAAGGAATTTGTATATCTGACTATATATATCAGGCGTGTGAAGCATAATTGGTTTATGGAAAATCCCTACTTATATGGAGAAGATTTATTCAAATATATGGGATAGAATGATATAAGGTAAATTCCTTTATTTATGGGATTTGGATATGCTTCAAGAATCAGATTTGGAATAGGAATATTGTGGAGATAATCAAGGAGTATTCAGATCTGATTCGTGGATATAAATAGGGGACAAACACGGCTGCATACTCACGGATTTAACAGAGCAAAAATCTGCATATAGATTTTTTAGACTTTCGAGAATTGCAAAGAGTCAGACTACTGTGTTCCAACACACCTGACCTGCCGTACTAAGTTCAGAATCATACACCTTAATTCCTCGAGAGGAGGAGATCTTGCATCGACGGAGTTCGAGATCAGAGGGAGTCTGATCAAGGCAGATCGGTAGCTAGGGGAGCTAGCAGAGTCCACACGCTATAGTTAGTTTAGATAAGTATTTTGTAAACTGTACTCTGTACTGTATCTTTCTAATTAGTGGATTCATTCTGAACTGGGCCAGGCCCCGCAGATGTAGGTGGATTACACCGAACTGCGTAACCAAGTCGTGTGTCTTTTACGTGTTACGTTATTATGCACTTGGTTAAATTAGTCATGTTGGAACACACTAGTAAGGACTAGAAAAATTGGTAAAACTAAATTTCAATTGGTATCAGAGCTGAGTCACTTATTGTTCCCTTGATTGTTTCAAGGAAAGTGAGATCCAGTTTTACCATGACGACAAGAGAAGGAGCTTCAGTCTCTCGATCACCACTGCTAGAAGGCAACAACTACAACTATTGGAAGGCATGCATGAGGGTCTTCATCAATTCGCTGGATGAACTGGCATGGTTTTATGTTGAGAATGAATGGAATCATCCTACAGAAGATACTGATACAAGTTCTAAGGCTGTAGAAGGGGAGTCAAGTCAAAAACCCAAAGACAAGGCTAAATGGACTCCAGATGACCTTAAAGAATCTCTGGCGAATACGAAGGCACTTAATGCGATCTTCACTGCTTTTGATGAAAATCAGTTCAAGCTTATATCTACGTGTCACCAAGCAAAGAAAGCATGGGATATTCTACAGACTGTTCACGAAGGAACCAGTCGAGTGCGTGAATCCAAACTACAGATGCTGGCTACCAAGTTCGAAGAACTCAAAATGGAGGAGGACGACACCATTGCTATATTCAATGGAAAACTCAGGGATATCTCCAACATGGCTTATCAACTTGGAAAGGTGTACAAAGAAACTAAACTGGTGAAAAAGACCTTGCGATCTCTTCCCAAACGATTTGCAATGAAAGTAGCAGCAATAGAGGAAGCAAGAGACGTAGCCACCATGAGCCTAGATGAACTAATGGGTTCGTTACAAACTTATGAGATGACATTTCAGCAACCTACAAAAAGAGTCTCCAAGGATATGGCGTTCAAAGTTTCTCCAGCTAAGGAAAGTCACGAGTCTGACAGCGATGATGAGATTGAAAAACTGGCACTTATTACAAAGAATTTCTCAAGAATGCTAAAGAAGGTGGTCAACAAGAAATCTCAGGAAAGGTTTGGCAGAAACAGACAAAAACAACAAGATTCGAGCAATAATCGTGGAATGAGATTTGAACAAGGGAATATGCAGTTCGGGAGAAATCAGAACAACGAACCAAAACAAGCTGGACAAATTTAATGCAGAGAATGTGAAGGATATGGTCATATTCGGGCTGAATGTGCTAACACTCGCAAGAAACAAGGAAGATCATATGTCACCTCTTGGAGTGAAGATGAAGATGATGAAAAAGATGAAGAGGAACTTACCAGTACTTATGTATCTTTTGGAGCAAAGGTCCATGGTACATCAGAGGATCAGTGTTCCAACACACTGAACAAAGGTAAAGCTGTATGTTCCAACATAGATCTGGATGATGCACACAACGATGAAGATGATGATCTGTCTGTAAGTGAAGAAATCTATAGCACATATGAACAAATGTATGCCATGTGGGTTCAAGTAGCTGACACGAACAAAGAGCTGAATGAAGAAAAAAGAAAGCTAATTCAAAGTGAAAAAGAATTACGATTCACGGTTGCAGAACTTGGAAAACATAATGAAGAACTAAACAAGAAACTGATTGCAGCAGTCAAGAGGGCCGAGATGTCTGAAGCAACTATCTTTAAATTGAATTCTGGAAAGGCAAAGATTGATGATATTCTAGTTATGGGAAGAAACTTTGGTGATAAACACGGGATTGGATATGGGAAAGAACCCAAGACTGAATTGCATGAAAAACCAGTAACTCTCAAAGCTAGGATCCGAGAAGTAAAACGGAAGTATGGGATGCCGTATCAAAGAAAGCCACTCATCTGCACATACTGTGCGTACCAAGGACATGCTGAACAATAGTGCAGAAGACTGATCAGAGATCAAATGACAGGAAGACAAGTTCTGCTGTGTTCCAACACAGGCGATACTCATACGGGAAAAATGATCAGAAAGATATGGGTTGTTAAAAAATCAGTACGTGTCTGGTGGCACACACTTCTTTAACAGCCTATTCCAGTGATTCGTGGTACTTTGATAGCGGTTGCTCTCGCCACATGACTGGCACTCCAAAATACCTCACGAGCATTACTCCGTATAATGGCGGATATATAACCTTTGGTGATGGAAAGAAAAGCAGAGTAATTGGCAAGGGTGAATTGAAAATTGAAGGCTTTCCAGTATTCACAAGTGTATTATTTGTTGAAGGTCTAAAGGCAAACTTGCTAAGTATAAGCCAACTGTGTGACGACAATATGGTAGTGGAATTTCATAAGGACAAGTGTATAGTAAAACATGGAGAAAACAAGGTTCTTTCTGGAATAAGATCATCAGACAATTGCTATTTGCTGGAACAAGGAGTTCGATGCATGCTTTCAAAACATGATGAAGAAATTCTTTGGCACAGGAAGCTCGGCCACATCAACTATAAAACATTGGTGAAAATCGCAAATGTGAAAGCTGTACGAGGAATGCCTACCTTAACCAGCAATGATGGAATTGTGTGCGGACCATGTCAACAAGGTAAACAAATTCGTTCTCCTCACTCTTCAGTGCAGTATATTACTACATCGAGAAATCTGGAACTATTGCATATGGATTTGATGGGTCCGATTAATACACCTAGTATAGGTGGAAAGATATATATATTTGTATGTGTTGATGACTTCTCTAGATTCACATGGGTAGCCTTCTTGAAAGAGAAATCCAATACAATAGAAGTTTTCAGAAGTCTTGTAGTGAAATTACAAACTGAAAAAGGGAGCACAGTAGGAAAGATAATTTGAATCCGAAGTGATCATGGTAGAGAATTTGAAAATGAACAGTTCAGTTCCTTCTGCGATGAGCTTGGAATCCAACATGAGTTCTCGGCTCCTATCACTCCTCAACAGAATGGTATCGTAGAATGAAAGAACAGAACTCTCCAAGAGATGGCTCGAGTTATGTTGGCAGAGAAAGATATTCACAAGAAATGGTGGGCAGAAGCAATCAATACAGCATGTTATACAATCAATCGAGTGTATCTTCGACCATTCACCAGCAAGACAGCCTACGAGATTTGGAAGGGTAGGAAACCAAATGTTTCATATTTTCACGTGTTCGGGAATACATGTTATATTCTCAAAGATAGAGAACAGTTGGCAAAGTTTGATAATCGAAGTGATCCAGGAATATTTCTAGGGTACTCCATCAACAGCCGTGCCTACAGAGTTTATAATCATCGAACCAACACTCTCATGGAATCCATAAATGTTATTGTGGATGATTCAGAGAAGGAACAACAACCAGAAGGTGTAGAGGAAGAACCTAGCAACACTCATGTTTCAACACAGTCTCAAACTTCAGACAAAGAAAAGCCAACAGTTGACCTTCACCAACGTGCTGGACCAAATAAGCAACAGGATCCTAACTCTGTCGAAGCTGACCATGTTGGAACACAATCCCCTACTATTGACGACCATGTTCCAACACACGACCAACCTGGTTCCACCATGAGAAGTACTCGATCAGTGCCTCGAGTTGATTACCGACGACTGGCTGGACTACACTATTTTGTTTCTCTAATTGAACCCAGGAACTATAAAGAAGCCTTACTCGATGAATATTGGATTGCTGCAATGCAAGATGAACTTGGTCAGTTTACAAGGAATGATGTCTGGTATCTTACTCCTCGCCCCAAAGGCATTAATGTCATTGGTACGAAGTGGATCTTCAAGAATAAATCAGATGCAGATGGCTTAGTCACCCGTAACAAAGCAAGACTTATTGCTCAAGGCTATACACAAGTGGAAGGTGTTGATTTTGATGAAACCTTTGCGCCAGTTGCCAGGTTAGAATCCATTCGAATTCTACTAGCTATTGCTTGCTCTATGAATTTTACTTTGTATCAAATGGATGTCAAAAGTGCTTTTTTAAATGGAGTGGTGAATGAAGAAGTATATGTGGAACAACCGAAAGGCTTTGAAGATCCTCATTATCCACAACATGTATATCATCTAAAAAGGTGTTGTACAGACTCAAGCAAGCACCCAGGGCATGGTATAAACGACTCACTACCTTTCTTCTTCAGAAAGGTTATCGTCGAGGGGGAGTAGATCGCACTATGTTTGTGCTTGACAAGGCTTCAATTTTTCTGATTGCTCAAATCTATGTTGATGACATAGTTTTTGGTTCTACTTCACAATCTATGGTACAGGAGTTTGTCACCATTATGCAATCTGAATTTGAAATGAGCATGGTTGGAGAGCTAACTTACTTTCTTGGACTGCAAGTCAAACAAGGACGGAATGACCTATTCATAAATAAAAGTAAGTATGCCTTAAATTTGGTTTAAAAATTTGGACTCAGTAGTGCTCGATCAGTTCGAACTCCTATGGGAGTGTCTGATAAATTGGTGAAGGATGAAAAAGGAGTTTTGGTCGATCAAAAGTTATATAGAGGCATGATTGGAAGTCTATTATATCTAACCACAAGCAGACCAGATATATGTTTAAGTGTTGGAATATGTGCGAGGTTTCAAGCTGATCCTAAGGAATCTCATCTCACGGCAGTTAAAAGAGTTATTCGATATGTAAGTGGGACGTCTGAGTATGGTGTTTGGTATTCTAAGAGTCAAGACTCAGAATTCGTTGGGTATAGTGATTCTGATTGGGCTGGTAATGCTGATGATCTAAAAAGTACCACAGGTGGCTGTATCTTTATTGGAACAAATTTGGTGTCTTGGTATAGCAAGAAACAAAATTCAATCTCTCTATCTACTGCAGAAGCAGAGTATCTTGCAGCAAGGAGTTGTTGTGCACAACTGTTATGGATGAAACAAATGTTGAAAGATTATGGAATTCATCAAGGCCCTTTGAAGATTCTATGTGACAATACAAGTGCTATTGATATTTCGAAGAATCCAGTTCAGCACTCGAGAACCAAACATATTGACATAAGGCATCATTTTATTAGAGATCTGGTTGAAAGAAAAGAAGTGGAAGTAGTCTATGTTCCAACACACGAGCAATTTGCAGATATATTTACAAAGCCGTTGGATGCCACCATTTTTGAGAGCCTTCGACAACACTTAGGTGTTTGTCAAATCTGAGGTAATTTTTACCATAATTACTATTGTTTGTAAATATTTCTTTTGGTAATTTTCGTTTTACAAAAATTGGAAAAGAACAAAAAATATGGAAGGAAGCAAAGGCTTGCAAAAATAGGAGATGTTAGTTTGGTATGTTGGAAGTTAAGTAAGGAATGACAACTTAATGTGACAAGAAGAGAAAGGGACATCATTACAAAGCTTGGGAAATAAAAAGGGGGCTTCACGGGAAAAGAAGTGAATACATGAAGAGTTAAAGTGGGATTCAAACGCCCAAAAAATCCCCTCACATTCCTCTACTCTCGGCCGATACTTCTCTCTCCAAATCCCTGACAAAAAAAATGGCTTCCAGCCCGATCATCTCCACACGAGAAGAAGAGGTTCCAGAGGTTAATCAATCCTCAGAAGTCATGACAGAGGAACAGAGGACGGATAATGTGGAGTCAAATTTGACTGACAAAGGCGAACCCAGTACAGAAGAAGTTGATGCTGAACCGGTGCCTAAGGAGAATGTCGAAGCTGAGGTAACTGATGATGGTGTGAAGAATGCAGAGACTCTGGATTCGGGTAACAATGGCGACGTTCAGGAAGAACACCTCGGAGCTAAAAGGAAAGGTCGATATGGGAAGGTAACTGGTCATGATCCTCGTCCTCTAAAAATTATGGGTATGGAGTTCAGAACTGTTGATGAGATATTTGAATGGTTAGAAGCAAATTGTTATTCAGTAGACCTAACCAAAATTAGAATTATAAAGAAGGATATGGAATTCTTGCATGTTAAAATTGAAGAAATTGTCTCGAGTCATTTTACGGATGTTTGGGATACAGAAACCAAGAAAGTGAGTTATCTGAGGGGGATGTATGGTAGGCTAAGTGGAAAGGGAAAGGATAAATTCCATATTTTCTGTCGCATGTCTCGCCGAAGCTATGTATGGTTAAGGGAGATTAGTGAGGAAGAAGCAGCTGGAAGGGAGATTGTGAAGTATGTAGATAGGTTACAGGTGAGTCTTTATGATTCAACTGCTGCCAAAAGGATGGAAGAACACAGGGAACCTGTGATCATCGAACTGTCAGACAGTGATGAGGAAGACAGTGTTCCAACACAGCAGTGTGGACTTGCAAATTCTATGGATATGGATTCCAATGCTGATCTGGGAGGTCAAGACCAGAATAATATGTATGAATGTGACGTGGAATCTGATGAGGATATGACTGAACCAAAGGACATGGATCAAGATGAGATGGATATAAAGGATTCTAAGAAGGAGGATGAAGCTGGAGGATTAGAGAATGTTTCAACACAGGACATTCCTGATGTGGCATACTCAAGCGATGAAGTGCTTGATGAGTTCTTTCAGTTGGCTAAAGGCAAGAGGAAGGCCATCAATGCTGAGGCTTCTGCTCAAGCGAAGAGGAGCAAGAGAAGACATGACAGCAAGGAAACGAAGGGTTTACCTCCACCCTCTATTAGCAAGGCATTCTCTGCTGTTTATTTTGATGAAAAAGGTGCAGAAATGGGAGATTTTTTCTCAGAAAAGAAATTCATAGCAGAGAGGCCTCTGGATTCAAAAGCCTGTAAGGAGAGCGGCTTCACAGATTTTCTAAAGCTGACTGGCATGACAACAGCAGCAAGAATCCAGCTACAGTACAACAGGCATGTTATACTTGAGGTATACTCCAATCTTATGCCTGGTAATTTAAAGATTAGCTCCCCATGGTTTGGTAGAGTATATGTACGGGGGAAGGTCATAGATGTCTCTGCTGCTAGGATTAACATGTTGCTGGGTCTAAAAACACCTGAGAAAGGGGGAGTCTTTCCTGAAAATCTGGGATTGTCTGATGATGAGATCTTAGGTGTTATATCTGGTGGTTATAAGGTTGAATGACCATGAACTGGGTACTCACAAGCATCCTGCTTGTCATCAAGATTTTTTGGCTTATATCAGGTAGCTGTGCACTGTTGGTTGCCCTGAGTAATACTACAGCGTTGACAAGGGAGATGGCTAAATTGCTATACTGTGTTGGAACACAGAAAGAAGTTAATCTTGGACTTCTCATTCAGCAGCATTTGGTCAGACAGGCTACTGCTCCGAAAGTAAATGATGCTATTATCTACCCTGCTTTAATCTCTGCTCTAGCCAAGACTGCAAAAGTGAAAGGGAAGGCTTCAGATATAGTGATTGACACGGAGTTTTTGAGGCCAAACAAGAAGACATTTGGGCTGAGACATGTTCATGATCTCCCATGGAAACCTTCCGGGTCGACTTCGTCTTCAGCAGCAGAAAAGGAGGCTCGGCTGCTGGTTCTGAATGCAAGACTTGGAGCTTTAGGCATACAGATGGCTGCGCTAGAGGCAGAGAAGTCAAGGTTGGAAGCATGACTTGAAGGTTGAATGCAGGGGAGTATTGTTTTGCTAATTTTTTATAGTGCCTTTGGCCTATGTGTAGTCCTAGGGGGAGAAATTTTGGAATGATTTAGACTTTGATTCAATTTGGCTGTAACGATTTTTATGTTTTGGATTTCTGGTTTCTGATTTTCGAATTTCATGCCTAAGGGAATTCTGGATTTCTGATATCTTGTTGATTACTGGTTTACAAGTTGATTACTGGTTTGGGAATTACATGTCCAAAATATTATGGGTCCACAAAAATGTCAAAGGGGGAGATTGTAAAGTCAAGGGATTTGCAAGTAAATATTTTATTGGCAATTTTGTGTGAATTAATTTTGAACAGAAATTCTGACCATGTTGGAACATGCTGGTGCAGAATATTTACGCCAAGGTTTTATGGAAATCAAAGTCAGAATATTGCAGTAGTTAGGAATAAAAGGAATTCGTATATCTGACTATATATATCAGGCGTGTGAAGCATAATTGGTTTATGAAAAATCCCTACTTATATGGAGAATATTTATTCGAATATATGAGATAGAATGATATAAGGTAAATCCCTTTATTTATGGGATTTGGATATGCTTCAAGAATCAGATTTGGAATAAGAATATTGTGGAGATAATCAAGGAGTATTCAGATCTGATTCATGGATATAAATAAGGGACAAACACGGCTGCATACTCACAGATTTAACAGAGCAAAAATCAGCATATAGATTTTTTAGACTTTCGAGAATTGCAAAGAGTCAGACTACTGTGTTCCAACACACCTGACCTGCCGCACTAAGTTCAGAATCATACACCTTAATTCCTCGGGAGGAGGAGATCTTGCGTCGATGGAGTTCAAGATCAGAGGGAGTCTGATCAAGGCAGATCGGTAGCTAGGGGAGCTAGCAGAGCTAGCAGAGTCCACACGCTATAGTTAGTAAAGATAAGTATTTTGTAAACTGTACTCTGTACTGTATCTTTCTAATTAGTGGATTCATTCTGAAATGGGCCAGGCCCCGCAGATGTAGGTGGATTACACCGAACTGCGTAATCGTGTGTCTTTTACGTGTTACGTTATTATGCACTTGGTTAAATTAGTCATGTTGGAGCACACTAGTAAGGACTAGAAAAATTGGTAAAACTAAATTTCAATTTTCTCTTAACAAATTTTTGTGAAAGAAAGATGGGTTTAATTTTAATAATAAAAGGTTAAAGATCTTAGCTGCAATATTAAATATTTATTATGCAACGTGTAGTAGTTATAAAGTTTATAACCCAATTTATGCAACCCAAAAATTTTATCTTCATTTCTTCTAATTTACACTTTAAACCTTGGTCTTTTGTTAGAGTTAGTCTCACATTGGTGGTTGACATTCATATAACTCAGTATATAAGATCATGGGTCACCTCTACATAATACCAATTGGTTTTATGATAGAAGCTCATGATTCTAATATGGTATCAGAGCCCAAGGTTGGCCCGTTACCCCCATTCTGTCACGTTTGCATGCCGCTGCACATGAGGGGGCATGATTCTAATATCTTATTCTGTCACGTTTCTTTCAATGAGTGGTATCCTGACAGGCGGCCTGTCCATAAGCGTATGGACAGGCCAGGGACCTATTTGAAATTAACAAAACTTTGATTATTTTTTAGGTCATAATGTTCCAGCAAAAGGTAAATTGCATCGGCCTCTTTCATAGATCCACCGGAGCAAAAGGTAAATTGCCACCGGCGCAAAAGGTAAATTGCCACCGGCCTCTTTCATGGATCGAGACCTTCGTCTTCTCCAAATTTTGCAATTTTGTTTCTTCTTCATCATCAATGGGAGCGGAAGGCTGCGAGTGACAGTTTGAAGAAGCTCGAGTACCGATATGAGAACGCAGTTGTTATTCTCAGTGACATTGAATCTGATTGCTCCGTAATTTGTAGATTTAGTAGCTTGGCGGAGGAAGGAACTGAAAAATTGTCGAAAACATGGTGGATACAGTGGTGGAGGGCAAATTTATTTTGGAGAATTTCAATGGCGGATACAGTAATTTCGATGGAGAAGGTGAAGGATTTTTTGCACTACCAGGTTCACGACGACAAGAATTGTGCTGCAAACGTGGTATGGTTACATCCAATTTTTCAAATTTGCGATTTCAGTTATCGTTTGATCCGTTGGTATCTAATGTTAGAACAATCTGGAAGCAAATTCATTAGGATTCGTTCTTGATTCAGGGTGTAATCTTTGAATTTATCTAAATATGCTAAGATTATGTTATGAGTAGCTTTATGTGTTTATTTTATTGAAGGAGTTGTGTATTTTGATAGCAGAAAGTAAGCTAAATGCCCCTTTTTTTTGCTCTTCTAGGAAGTATTTGTAGTTGTTCTTTGCCTCGTGTATCGAGATTCATAGTAATACGAAGATCATTAGTGAACTTTTCCGTTTGGTTGGTAAGTAGTATAGTGTGTAATATGCTTGAGAAGCGGCGTTGCTCTCAGCGCTCTTGACGATCTCTCTATTTATCATGCCTGTAGTAGGTATTGTATTTCAATGTTTCGGTCGATTGTTCATTTTTCAATTTTATAATCGATGCTGAATTGCTAGTTGCTACTACATTTTCATTTACTTTCAGTTTTTGGTAGGATTTTATAATCGATGCTGATTGTTCTAAACGTGGCGTTTGGAGTGCATTACAGGCAGCTTTGGTTAGAGCATGACTACCTAAAGAACACTCTCTGATATCTGGTCAGCAAAGTTATGGAATGGGCATGATGTGAAGCTGATGAGGACGAATTTCACGAATGATGTTGAAGTTTTTGAAGGGGATAACTCTCCAAGGGTTTCCACTGTGGGATGCTCTGAGCACTGGAGGAGTGTCATTATTGTCAGCCTCTACGGTCTTAGATCATCGGTATTCATTCATTCTTGATTTGTTGTTGCCATGTTGGATGCTTTTAGCAAAGCTATAATTTTTTAGATTGTGAATTTGTTGAAAATTTTGGCTTTTAATGGATAGAAAGTGATCATTGGAAACCTTTTCAGGTCTTGCCCGTGGAGGTAACCCAACTGCCTCTACTTGAGAAGCTATCTTGACAACAATAAGTTGACCAATTTTCCTCCTGAGCTTGGTGAGTTGAAAAACTTGAAAGTTCTGGAAGTCGATTACAACCTACTGGTCTCTATACCTGGTAAGCTTTCAGCTGCTCTGTGAATTTCATATTGATTGTTCTTGTGGAGCAATGTTGGCTTATGTGATTATTTTGCTGGTTCTTCTTCTTTGTATGTATAATGACATTGGTATTACCTTCTTGTCTTTGTGTGCATTTCTAACAGTTGAGCTAAGACAGTGTGATGCACTAGTTGAATTGTCTTTGGAACACAACAAATTGGTCCTGTTTGTTGGCCAACTGCAGATTGGTGATGGGGGAGGTTGACTCCAATAAGTAAAGCAGCCAACTAGATTGCATTTCTTTAATTCTTTAATTCGTATAGAATATCTGATTGCGGCTACTTCTGTTGTTTTTTTATTATACCATTCTTCACAGCAACAGTGTCACTTGCTCTGATTGTGCTTAACCTGTGAGTTACAACTAGTGTTGTTTTGTTCAGCTAATTTGATTTAGTGCTTCTTGAATAGCCTTTTCATTATGTTTGATTGGAAATATCCATTTCGACTTGAGCTTCCACAAAGAGATGTGATAGAGTAGGGATAAAATTGGTTTCAGATCATAGACTGTCTCCTTTGTGTTTGTGTTCATAGTATTGGATCAGAAAACTCTTAGTATTGGTTTGAACTTTGAAGTCACTATCGATCGCCTGAGATAGGTTGTTTTTGCTCTAATTATAGTATTGCATTTGTTGTTACTCTGTGCATCCCGAATGGTTGGAGTCACTGATAATTATTTCAGTATACATTGCCAATGTAATCTTTAAGAAACACATACAGATTACTCTTAACAAAGTGTTTTCATCTCAACAAATTCGACGATGTATTATTACATGAGATAGCAAGTGCAACTCTAGGATCCCCTACTATATCTCAAGGACAAAATTTTCATTACTAAAGAATCATAAATTATGCTTTCTAAATCTCTCTTCTAGATGACATTATGGTAAGAATCGATAATTGCATCTGCCGGTTCACAGTTTGCTGAAGATAATCTGGCCAAAGATATCCTCCCATCTTTTGTTATGTACACGGGCCAATTGTTAGTCATGTTGTCACTCTACATAGAACGACGTGAAAATCATCAGTATACTTTTCCCTAAACATTGCTAACCAGATATAAAATTCCATATACAAGCATACGGTAAAGCTTTTATACAGTCTCACCTACCTGTGTTTTATTCACGCCTATGAAGGAGAACATCCCAATCTTCTTGAGAATAAATGACCAATCCTATTAACATCCCAATACTAACAAATGCAACATATTAATAAACAAATGCAGTTCCTAATTCAAAATGAACAATTAATAACAAATGAAAATAAATAACATACACAGTACAACTAACTAGTACATACTGAATACTACAAATGCAACATATAACTAAACAAATGCAGTTCCTAATTCAAAATGAACTATCCACAACAACTGAAAATAAAAAGGTCATATACAACCAACTAGTACCAGCTGAATACTAACAAATTCAACATTTAAGTAAACAAACGCAGTTCCTAATTCAAAATAAACGATCAACAACTGAAAATAAAAATTCATATACAACTAACTAGTACGAACTAAATACTAATGAATTCAACATTTAAGTAAACAAACGCAGTTCTAATTCAAAATGAACGATTCACAACTGAAAATAAAAGGTCATATACAACTAACTAGTACCAACTTTATACTAACAAATTCAATATTTAAGTAAACAAACGCAGTTCCTAATTTAAAATGAACGATCCACAACAGAAGAAAATAAAAAAGAAAATAAAAAGTCATATACAATTAACCAGTACCAACTGAATACTAACAAATTCAACATTTAAGTAAACAAACGCAGATCCTAATTCCAAATGAACGATCCACAATAACTGAAAATTAAAAAAAAGTCATATACAACTAACTAGTATATACATAATGCTAACAAATGCAACATTTAAGCAAAAGAATGCAGTTTCTAATTCTAATTGAACGATACATAATACAACTAACAAGTACAAACTGAATACTAACGAATTCAACATTTGAGTAAACAAAAACAGTTCCTAATTCAAAATGAACAATCAACAACAACTGAAAATAAAAAGTCATATACAACTAACTAGTACATACATAGTACTAACAAATGCAACATTTAAGTAAAAGAATGCAGTTTCTAATTCTAATTGAATGATACATAATACAACTAACAAGTACACACTTAATACTAAAGAATTCAACATTTGAGTAAACAAAAACAATTCCTAATTCAAAATGAACACTTAACAACAAATGAAAATAAAAATTCATATACAACTAACTAGTACATACATAATACTAACGTATGCAACATTTTAGTAAAAGAATGCAGTTTCTAATTCGAATTGAACGATAAACAGTACAACTAACAAGTACACACTGAATACTAACAAATGCAATATGTAAGTGAACAAATGCAGTTCCTAATTCAAACTGAACAATCAACAACAAATGAAAATAAAAAGTCATATACAACTAACTAGAACATACATAATACTAACGAATGCAACATTTAAATAAAAGAATGCAGTTTCTAATTCATAGCAACATATCATACAGAAAGAAAGATACAACAACTGAAGATGAGATATCAAAGATGCGACTAATGTGATCCACTGAGATATCAAAGGAAACCAAATTCAGCCAATACTAATAGTACGGAATCTCCAACAAAGTTTTAGGTGATATCAATTGAAAATATAGTAAGCTTATGTAGCTAAAAAGTCTGATACAAGATCAATTTAAAGGGAAGATATGTGATCCTGTGCGCCATTTGTTCTTAGGTATCACTGGTGCCAGCTTTTCATCGTACTGGTCTCCCTTCAGGCCCTTCTTGTCCAGAAAACTGCAAACATAACTATTCAAAAAGCGCTCAAAGCCTTGATCTATACTGGATGAAATAGTCAATTTGAAGTGACTAAAAACATAGCATTTTGAGAAGGTTTGCAAGTTCGTCTAAACTTCTAGACGAACCATAACATATTCTAGGCAATCTAGGTCCAGGTATCATCAAAATGCAAGAGGCGCAAATGAACTGTGCAATTCAAATAGACATAACATCAAACACCTGAAGTGCACAGACATCTCCCTACATTTCCACACCAAATTCCAAGAATTAAGAACATGAAAAGCAATAAACCAAAATCTAACCGTTATTGAAAGCACCAGAAGGTGCCAAGCGCCGACGAGATCCAGATGATGTGCCCGTCGTTCTCCGAGAAGCTGGTGGCGAGCTCCATCGTGACCAGAACTTCCATAACGCTCCAGAAATAAGGGAAGATGGGGAATCTAAAGAGGAATAATAGAGGGCCACCTCTTGCTTGATGAAATCTCACATGGTGGGCTTCCACTACGGTAGCTATGGCATTCGGAATTTGGATGAATTGGATATTCAATTTAACCGCTGATTTTGTGTTAATCGTAAATTGGTCCCTAGCCTGTCCATTAGCTTATGGACAGGCCGCCTTTCCTGAGACTTTCTCTCTTTCAATAACTTATAGAAAGATCGTCTTTCAAAAGACGCACTCTCTCTTTTCCATCATCTCACTTTAAAAAATCATTTGAGAAACCACTAATTTTCTTCTTTACCATGGTAAGAAATCACTTTTTATTATTTATGTACCCTACTTAATTTTCTCTATCCTACTCATTAATTTTATTATTAATATTTAATTTAAATTAATTTATCTACCCAAAATAAGTTAAACGTAAAATTTAATCATACATTATAACTTTAAAAATTGAATTTCATTTTTTTCAATAATTATTCTAAATTTTTTCAATAATTTTCCTTCAATAATTTTCTCAAAAATTATTCCAAATCATTCCAGATTTTAATAAAAAATCAGCCAAGATTTTTAATTTAAAAAAATTTAAAATTAAATTTTACAAACAAAAAAATCAGATTTTTTTGAAAAAAATAATAAAAAACAAAGGTATGGATACATGGTCCAACCAGAGGGTGCCACGTCATCATTCACGGTTTTCGGTTGTAAACAAAAAATGCTCTCTGGGACGCCTCCCAAAAAGCTCTCTGAATAACATTTCCTCCATCATCTTCCTCCCTCTCTGTCCGCTGTTAACGGCTAATTCGTCGGAAACGGCTAGCCAATTTCACCAACAGCCAGGTCGGTTCGCCCCCACTACTATGCCGGCCGATATGGCGGCAACCCCAAGTGATCAAACCCCCCCCCCAAAACCTTCGCAGCAGCACTCCAAACCAAATCTCCGCCTCTATCCAAAATTCTACCTAGTAACCCAGAGATTGTCCCTAAAATGAACCACTTGGGGGATCCCTCGTGTCTATACTCTGATGACCAAATAGCCACCCTATCTGCCCATTACGCAAATGCTTTGGTGGGTAAGTTTACTAAAGGGAGAATTTCGATGGAACACCTGGAACAGGCTTTCAAAACGGTGGGTTTTGAAGGTAAGTATCAGCTCGGCTCTCTTGATTATAAACATGTTTTAATTAGGTTTGAGCTAATTAACGATTATCAAAGGTGTTGGATGAAATGTGTTTGGAATTTTAATGGCATTTCTCTCAAGATACTTAAATGGACTCCTGAATTCTCAACACATATAGAATCACCAATAGTTCCTATCTGGTGTACTATTAGGGAAGTCCCTCTATACTACTATAACTCAGCTTCTATAGAGGCAATAGGGAATAGCATTGGCAGTTTTATAAAAAATGATCTAGCCACAGATATGCTTATAAGGCCATCAGCAATTAAATTTTGTGTGGAAATTGACCTGTAAAAACCTTTAAATCAGTACATAAGGCTAGGTTCTGTATCCAATAACAGGAAATATCAAATTGAATACGAGGATGTTCCTCTCTACTGTGATCACTGTGCAAAACTAGGTCATTCCTTGGATCAGTGTAAAGCCAGTCCTGTGCCTAACAACGGAAAATCTCAGGATACAAATTTACCTCTCAGTTTACCTCAATCTCACTGGCTGGCTACTGGTAAGAAATTTGATAAACCTCCTCTAATCCTAGATGCTCTGGATGATCATCCCCCTCAGATGGACAGGAATGTAGGAACCTATATTAATACTAACCATAACCTACCTTCACCCTCTATGGTTATCAAGACTTCTGACAGAGCCCCTACTACCAATACACAATCTCAGGATAGTCCAGATAACTCCATATCTAGGTTACTTGATGTGTCCATTTTAGATAGTTATTTTAGGCTTTTTAGGATTAGGTTTTGTGCAATTTTGTGCTCTACATGTGGCATTTTGCCTTGAAATCATCTAAGGAGGGATAAAGGCGGCTTTGACATTTTTATCACTTTTTAGATGATTTTGTGTGACAAGGTGATTTGTTTGAAGACTTTGAAGATTTGAAGACTTTGAAGATTTATCTTTGAAGATTTTAAGATTTTAAGACCTTTACATTTGAGCTTTGTGAAGATTTGAAGAAGTGAAGAGATGAAGAAAGGAGAGCAAAGCAACGGATGAATGATGATCCAGGGTTCTCAGAATTTTCTGAGAAGAATCAGCCCTCAAGAGTGGCACCATTGGAGTCCTCTCCTTGAGCACTATAAAATCGACTACAAGAACTCCCGAAACGGATCAACGGTTCACCCGGAGGAAGCAAAACAAAACAGGGCTGGATTTCACTGCTAGTCGCGACTCGCGATGGAACTGGTCGCGAGTCGCGACGACAGCGCAAATCCAGCTCTGCAGCAGCGTTTTTCTCCCCTTTTTCTTCCACTATAAATACCTCTTCACCCCTTCTTCTCCACAGCTTTTGGCCCCTGTTTTGGGCCAAAACCCTAGCTTTTCTCTTCTTGTTTTCTTAGTTTCTATGTCTTTTGTTGTTCTAGAGTAGTTTTTGTACTTGGGAGCAAGGATTGAAGCATCCATTTCTATGTAGTAAGGAGCATTTATATCTATCTATTTAGTGTTTTTTCTATTGTGCTTTTATTGTGCTTGAATGTTAATTGTTGATGCCATTGATGTTGTTGAAAGCTTGAATGAAATACTTGTATGAATTGCTAGCTAGGGTTTGGGGGATTTGGGTTAATTTCCCCCTTTTCTTGTTAGGAATGTATAAGTATGATTTAGAGCTTTTGATTGTGTTGATGGATTGATAATGTGCTAGATGAATGTGATTGATGTTGAACTCTTCGTCATGTTTGTTTGTGTAGCAAACGAGAGAGTTATATGCTCTTGGATGAATGTGCGTTGCACGTTCATCCAATCTCGTGTAATTGCATGAATTGGTTAAATTCTTAGTCACGGTGTAGTGGTCATAAGCATTGCCAAGCTTGTTGGTTCTTCGTGATTAAATGCCACCAATGGGATACCTTGAGTCGTGGTCGCGACAACGGGAGTCATTGGTGAGGTTTGACGAGAGATGTCGAACTCACTCTTGCAAACTACGAACTAAGAAGGATATGAGTTTAGTCTCCACAACAAGTAGTTGAAGTATTGAATAGATGGTTTTAATTCATCCTTGAAGCATTTGTTATTTAGCATTTATGTATTCTTGATGGTGTGTTTCTCTTCATTTGTGCCATGAGTTGCTTGAGCATAGGGAGTGCTTGTATGATTAAATTGGTTAGGTGTTAGGAACGTGACAAATTCTGTAGCTCCTTTGCATGAAAATCTATGAGCGTGAACTTAGAACTTCTTGTGCATAACGTGTTGTGATTCTTGCTAGATGGGTATGTTGATGTTGAGTCATGTAATGCTATATGATAGAATGAGTGAATGATTCAATGACCTACATTAGATTTGGAAGTGGATATCTCTTGCCCCCAAGGCTTTTTATCTTTGTAGTTTTAAAACCCCTTTTCTTAGTTTTGTTTGATGATTAGCATAGTCACTTGACCTTGCTAGTTATCTTGTCTTTTTACTTTCGTAACTTAGGAACAACCAACCAACCCCCCCCATTTTACTTGCTTTTATGTGTGTGTATATATATCTACTCCTAGCATAATATCAACCATTTGTGCTTAAGCGCTTAGGAAGATCCCTCTTCTCCTTGGACGACCCCAATTTTCCGCTATCTACCTAGTTGTAGAAAGTAAGCAAAAGGGCTTACAAATTATCTTTTGCATAGGGGGTGCGACGACCGCCCGCTATCAAAATGGCACCGCTGCTGGGGATTAGTTTTGAGAGTTTTTGTGAGGCTTTGTTTTGGGATTAGTTTAGGATATGGCCATATGAATTCCTCCGTGTGCTTGGATCTTTTCTTACTCGAGGGCGAGTAAGGTTTAAGTGTGGGGAGGTTTGATGAGGCCATTTTATGCAGTTATTTTAGGGTTTTTAGGATGTGGATATGTCATTTCCTCCGTGTGCTTGAATCTTTTCTTACTCGAGGGCGAGTAAGGTTTAAGTGTGGGGAGGTTTGATGTGTCCATTTTAGATGGTTATTTTAGGCTTTTTAGGATTAGGTTTTGTGCAATTTTTTGCTCTACATGTGGCATTTTGCCTTGAAATCATCTAAGGAGGGATAAAGGCGGCTTTGACATTTTTATCACTTTTTAGATGATTTTGTGTGACAAGGTGATTTGTTTGAAGACTTTGAAGATTTGAAGACTTTGAAGATTTATCTTTGAAGATTTGAAGACCTTTACATTTGAGCTTTGTGAAGATTTGAAGAAGTGAAGAGATGAAGAAAGGAGAGCAAAGCAACAGATGAATGATGATCCAGGGTTCTCAGAATTTTCCGAGAGGAATCAGCCCTCAAGAGTGGCACCATTGGATTCCTCTCCTCGAGCACTATAAAATCGACTACAAGAACTCCCGAAACGGATCAACGGTTCACCCGGAGGAAGCAAAACAAAACAGGGCTGGATTTCACTGCTGGTCGCGACTCGCGATGGAACTGGTCGCGAGTCGCGACGACAGCGCAAATCCAGCTCTGCAGCAGCATTTTTCTCCCCTTTTTCTTCCACTATAAATACCTCTTCACCCCTTCTTCTCCACAGCTTTTGGCCCCTGTTTTGGGCCAAAACCCTAGCTTTTCTCTTCTTGTTTTCTTAGTTTCTATGTCTTTTGTTGTTCTAGAGTAGTTTTTGTACTTGGGAGCAAAGATTGAAGCTTCCATTTCTATGTAGTAAGGAGCATTTATATCTATCTATTTAGTGTTTTTGCTATTGTGCTTGAATGTTAATTGTTGATGCCATTGATGTTGTTGAAAGCTTGAATGAAATACTTGTATGAATTGCTAGCTAGGGTTTGGGGGATTTGGGTTAATTTCCCCCCTTTTCTTGTTAGGAATGTATGAGTATGATTTAGAGCTTTTGATTGTGTTGATGGATTGATAATGTGCTAGATGAATGTGATTGATGTTGAACTCTTCGTCATGTTCGTTTGTGTAGCAAACAAGAGAGTTATATGCTCTTGGATGAATGTGCGTTGCACGTTCATCCAATCTCGTGTAATTGCATGAATTGGTTAAATGCTTAGTCACGGTGTAGTGGTCATAAGCATTGCCAAGCTTGTTGGTTCTTCGTGATTAAATGCCACCAATGGGATACCTTGAGTCGTGGTCGCGACAACGGGAGTCATTGGTGAGGTTTGACGAGAGATGTCGAATTCACTCTTGCAAACTACGAACTAAGAAGGATATGAGTTTAGTCTCCACAACAAGTAGTTGAAGTATTGAATAGATGGTTTTAATTCATCCTTGAAGCATTTGTTATTTAGCATTTATGTATTCTTGATGGTGTGTTTCACTTCATTTGTGCCATGAGTTGCTTGAGCATAGGGAGTGCTTGTATGATTGAATTGGTTAGGTGTTAGGAACGTGACGAATTCTGTAGCTCCTTTGCATGAAAATCTATGAGCGTGAACTTAGAACTTCTTGTGCATAACGTGTTGTGATTCTTGCTAGATGGGTATGTTGATGTTGAGTCATGTAATGCTATATGATAGAATGAGTGAATGATTCAATGACCTACATTAGATTTGGAAGTGGATATCTCTTGCCCCCAAGGCTTTTTATCTTTGTAGTTTTAAAACCCCTTTTCTTAGTTTTGTTTGATGATTAGCATAGTCACTTGACCTTGCTAGTTATCTTGTCTTTTTACTTTCGTAACTTAGGAACAACCAACCAACCCCCCCCCCCATTTTACTTGCTTTTATGTGTGTGTGTATATATCTACTCCTAGCATAATATCAACCATTTGTGCTTAAGCGCTTAGGAAGATCCCTCTTCTCCTTGGACGACCCCAATTTTCCGCTATCTACCTAGTTGTAGAAAGTAAGCAAAAAGGGCTTACAAATTATCTTTTGCATAGGGGGTGCGACGACCGCCCGCTATCAAAATGGCGCCGCTGCTGGGGATTATTTTTGAGAGTTTTTGTGAGGCTTTGTTTTGGGATTAGTTTAGGATATGGCCATATGAATTCCTCCGTGTGCTTGGATCTTTTCTTACTCGAGGGCGAGTAAGGTTTAAGTGTGGGGAGGTTTGATGAGGCCATTTTATGCAGTTATTTTAGGGTTTTTAGGATGTGGATATGTCATTTCCTCCGTGTGCTTGAATCTTTTCTTACTCGAGGGCGAGTAAGGTTTAAGTGTGGGGAGGTTTGATGTGTCCATTTTAGATGGTTATTTTAGGCTTTTTGGGATTAGGTTTTGTGCAATTTTTTGCTCTACATGTGGCATTTTGCCTTGAAATCATCTAAGGAGGGATAAAGGCGGCTTTGACATTTTTATCACTTTTTAGATGATTTTGTGTGACAAGGTGATTTGTTTGAAGACTTTGAAGATTTGAATACTTTGAAGATTTATCTTTGAAGATTTGAAGACCTTTACATTTGAGCTTTGTGAAGATTTGAAGAAGTGAAGAGATGAAGAAAGGAGAGCAAAGCAACAGATGAATGATGATCCAGGGTTCTCAGAATTTTCCGAGAGGAATCAGCCCTCAAGAGTGGCACCATTGGATTCCTCTCCTCGAGCACTATAAAATTGACTACAAGAACTCCCGAAACGGATCAACGGTTCACCCGGAGGAAGCAAAACAAAACAGGGCTGGATTTCACTGCTGGTCGCGACTCGCGATGGAACTGGTCGCGAGTCGCGACGACAGCGCAAATCCAGCTCTGCAGCAGCATTTTTCTCCCCTTTTTCTTCCACTATAAATACCTCTTCACCCCTTCTTCTCCACAGCTTTTGGCCCCTGTTTTGGGCCAAAACCCTAGCTTTTCTCTTCTTGTTTTCTTAGTTTCTATGTCTTTTGTTGTTCTAGAGTAGTTTTTGTACTTGGGAGCAAAGATTGGAGCTTCCATTTCTATGTAGTAAGGAGCATTTATATCTATCTATTTAGTGTTTTTGCTATTGTGCTTGAATGTTAATTGTTGATGCCATTGATGTTGTTGAAAGCTTGAATGAAATACTTGTATGAATTGCTAGCTAGGGTTTGGGGGATTTGGGTTAATTTCCCCCCTTTTCTTGTTAGGAATGTATGAGTATGATTTAGAGCTTTTGATTGTGTTGATGGATTGATAATGTGCTAGATGAATGTGATTGATGTTGAACTCTTCGTCATGTTCGTTTGTGTAGCAAACAAGAGAGTTATATGCTCTTGGATGAATGTGCGTTGCACGTTCATCCAATCTCGTGTAATTGCATGAATTGGTTAAATGCTTAGTCACGGTGTAGTGGTCATAAGCATTGCCAAGCTTGTTGGTTCTTCGTGATTAAATGCCACCAATGGGATACCTTGAGTCGTGGTCGCGACAACGGGAGTCATTGGTGAGGTTTGACGAGAGATGTCGAACTCACTCTTGCAAACTACGAACTAAGAAGGATATGAGTTTAGTCTCCACAACAAGTAGTTGAAGTATTGAATAGATGGTTTTAATTCATCCTTGAAGCATTTGTTATTTAGCATTTATGTATTCTTGATGGTGTGTTTCACTTCATTTGTGCCATGAGTTGCTTGAGCATAGGGAGTGCTTGTATGATTGAATTGGTTAGGTGTTAGGAACGTGACAAATTCCGTAGCTCCTTTGCATGAAAATCTATGAGCGTGAACTTAGAACTTCTTGTGCATAACGTGTTGTGATTCTTGCTAGATGGGTATGTTGATGTTGAGTCATGTAATGCTATATGATAGAATGAGTGAATGATTCAATGACCTACATTAGATTTGGAAGTGGATATCCCTTGCCCCCAAGGCTTTTTATCTTTGTAGTTTTAAAACCCCTTTTCTTAGTTTTGTTTGATGATTAGCATAGTCACTTGACCTTGCTAGTTATCTTGTCTTTTTACTTTCGTAACTTAGGAACAACCAACCAACCAACCCCCCCCCCCCCCCGTTTTACTTGCTTTTATGTGTGTGTATATATATCTACTCCTAGCATAATATCAACCATTTGTGCTTAAGCGCTTAGGAAGATCCCTCTTCTCCTTGGACGACCCCGATTTGCCGCTATCTACCTAGTTGTAGAAAGTAAGCAAAAAGGGCTTACAAATTATCTTTTGCATAGGGGGTGCGACGACCGCCCGCTATCATTACTAAAAGATACGGCTATATCTAAACCAACCCTGCTGGCATATGCTAAAGATGATATTCAAGTTGGATCTTTTACACTTTCTATGCATAGCCCAAATCACAATACTGCACTTTCCCAGCCTGGAAAGATGGCAAATAGATTCTCTGTTTTGCAGGTTCTGGATAATTACTCTATGGAACATGAGGATCTGACTGTGGATCGGACTGAGACTGGGGCAAAGATGGAGGCCAGTTCTAGCCATCAAAATCTTGCTACCTCATCCCCTACAGGTAATCAGCAAGGTAAATCTAAACCAAAGAAAAATAACTACCTAAATCAATTAAACAAAATGATGCTTAGATCAGCCACAAAAAGTAATAAATCTTGTGAACAATGTTAGTTAACTGTAATGTAAATTTCTTAGTGTGGAATCTTAGAGGCATGGACACTTCAATGCTTAGGCTGATAAATTTATGCAAACTTAAGAAAATACAGCTTTTATGTATCATTGAACCGATGCATGATAATTCTTCTTATGAAGCATATATGGAGAAACTCTCCTTTGCCCACAATTTGACTCTGTATAATGGGAAAATATGGTTAATGTGGTCTAATTCTTTGTTTATCTCTCTGCTATCTTATCATGAACAATTCATGCATGTCACTATTTTACATCATCACCTTAATTGGCACATGGAAGCAGTTTTCATTTATGCTCTTAGGGATAGGGAGGGTAGAAAGGCCTTATGGAATGAACTGCAGCCTATCTCTAAAGGTAATACTATTTTTATTGGAGATTTCAACTCGATCACCTCTCTGTCCGAATACAGAGGTCCTAGTTCACCTGCCTTAGGTAGTATCAGGGATTTTAACTCTTGGATTAATTTAAATGGTATACAAGAAATTAATACAGTGGGTAATCTTTTCACATGGTGCAATTCTAGGCTTAGGAACCCAACCTCGAAAATATTAGACAGAGGACTCAGTACTGTTTCATGGAACTCCAAATTCTCAGCTTCTTCGATTCAAATCCTGAATAGGCAGACATCTGATCATGCACCACTTCTCATCCAAGTCTCCACTATGACCTCCTCCAGTCCTAAGCCTTTTAGATTCATTGACGCCTGGTTTCAGAGAAATGAGTTTATGGGATTAATTAATGATTGCTGGAACCTTCCTATAGCTGAAACTGGCATGCTCAGATTTTACCTGAAATTAATTAGGCTTAAGAAAGCTCTTAAAAGCTGGAATAGAGATAACTTTGGTAATATTGACCTAAATGTTAAAAATGCAGAGGAGGCCTTAAGAACTCAGGAAATTAAGTATGATCTGCTCCCCTCTGTCTCTGAGCGTATAAAACTTAATGAGAAAAATGCTTTACTGCTAAAAGCTTTAAAAGAAAAGGAAAAATATTGGAAGCTGAAAGCTAGACTTAAATGGCACAAGCTAGGAGATAATAACACTTCCTTCTTTCATAAAGTGGTGCAGGAAAGAAACTGTAAATTGCAGATAACAAAAATAAAAAATGGTGCTGGCCAATGGATTAATTCTCAGTTGGAAATTCAAAAAGAAGCAATTGCTTATTTTTCTGAATTGCTAACTGAACCTTCTCTGTCCACTGATGAAACTTACTACCCTCAATTCCTAAGTCAAATACCTGAGATTATCAAGGATAGGGATAACCAAGTGTTAGCCTCCCTGGTCTCTGAATCTGAGTTATTCAATGTGATCAAAGGCTTGAATAAGAACAGTAGTCCTGGTCCTGACGGTTTCTCTCCAAAATTTTATACCAAATGTTGGTCTACTATAAAATTGGATATGATTTCTGCAGTTAATGAATTCATAGCCGGTTCTGAAATGCCTAGGGGTATCTCTAGTACCTGGATTACCCTAATACCAAAAAATCCTACCCCATGTTCATTTGATGACTTTAGGCCAATTAGCCTTTCCAATGTGTTAAATAAAATCTGCTCTAAAGTCCTAATGGAAAGGTTGAAACCTTACATGGATAATCTGATCTCTCCTAATCAATCAGCCTTCATGAAAAATAGAGACATATCAGATAATATCCTGTACTTACAAGAAATGATTAGATTCCTTGATAAAAAAATAGAACTCCAAACTGCATTCTTAAACTAGATCTAAGAAAGGCTTTTGATAGAATTAACTGGAATTTTCTTAGACAAATCTTGCTATTGTTTGGTTTCAAAGGGAAGTTTCTAAATGCTGTAATGAATAATTTGTCCCAGGCCTATTTTTCTATTCTTGTTAATGGCAATCCTGTAGGTTTTTTCAGGGCTACAAGGGGAATAAAACAAGGTGATCCTCTTTCACCCTTCCTTTTTAACATATTTTCTGAAGCTTTCTCTAGGAGTCTATCATTCATATTCTTTAATCGTAGCCTGGCTAGTTATCAAATTCCAGCTTCAATTCCAGAGGTTTCTCACCTTATGTATGCGGATGACACGATTATTTTTATGCAAGCATCTAGGTCGAACCTTATTAAGATCAAAGTCTTCCTTGAAATATTTGAATATACCTCAGGACAAAAGTTTAACTTTGACAAATCTGATTTTTATCTAAGTAAAAGGGCTACACCAGCTAGACTTAATCAGGTCAAAGCTATTCTAAAAATTAAAAAAGGATCCTTCCTTTTAAATATTTAGGATGTCCAATTTTTAGAGGAAGAACTTTAAAGAGATATTTCCATCCTTTGCTGGCTAATGTTGACCATAAGCTTCAAAACTGGAAAAATAAATGGCTTAGTGGAGGAGGTAAAATGATCTTAATTAAGTCTTGTTTGTACTCTATTCCTCAACATATTTGGTATGTCACAAATCCCCCTAAAGGTATAACAAAATTATTTGAGAAAAAAATGTCTCACTTTTTCTGGGGAAGATCTGAGGATAAAAATAATAGGGTTTGGAAAAGATGGGCAGAAATTGCTAAACCTACACATTTGAATGGTTCAGGTTTCAGATCAATCAAAGCTATTATAGACTCCTGTTCAGTTAAACTATGGTGGAAGAGCCAACTAGGTACCTCCTTGTGGGCTAAATTGTTATGGGCACTCCCACCATCCCATAGGAAATCAGTGACATGGAAAAGAATTTGTGCTATAAATTCGTTTACTGAAAATAATTCGATTATTATCCATGGCAAAGGCAGTTGTAATTTTTTATCTGCTAACTGGTGCCCAAATGGACTTCTTCTTAACTATGTTCCAGATAGTTTTATCTCTGTATTGACTGACATCTCTGTGGCTGATTTCATCAGTAACAGAAACCCTATTTTAGATCTGATCTCGCCTTTTCTGGAACATGATACACTTTCTTTTCTGCAGGGTGCTCAACTGACATTAGATAGAGATGATAGATTGGTTTGGAAACCTAAACTCTCTGGTAATTTCTTTTTCAAGTCAGCCTATATGGCCCTGACTTTATCATCAGGTAATTTCCCTGCAAGTAAATCTTTATGGAAACTTCCATTGCAAAAAAAAGATCACTATTTTTACATGGAAACTGTTGCATTCTTTTCTCCCTTTCGATGATGTGCTGATTACTTGTGGATTCAGTTTAGCTTCGAAATGCCCTGTTTGTTGTCATTCAGACTCGATCCAGCATTTTTTCATTTCATGTCACTTGGCTCATGCTGTCTGGTCAAATCTGACCGCTGTGCTCCAGTTTAACCTTAATGCTCAGCATTCCATTCCTCATAGATTTCACATTTTTTGGAATTGCACTGATCTCCCTAAGTTTCAGCAAATCTACTGTGGAATTCTGCCTTCTCTGGTGTGTTGGTCTCTCTGGAAAGCTAGGAATAGATTTTTATTTGATAATAAACCTTTTTCTGTTAATCTGATTTGTAAGGAGGTTCAGGAACTGATTAAATTAACATTGCATGTATGCCCCCCCAAATTGCTGTCCTCCGCAACTATCCCAGCATCCTTTAGGCATCTATCTCCTTTGCTTAGACCTCCCCCTAAGCCAAATATATTGACGGTTCTGTGGGAAAGGCCCAAGTATGGCTTCACAAAAATTAATGTGGATGCATCCTGGACCCTTAACAAAGCTTCCGTTGGTCTGATTGCTAGGAATCCCTCTGGTAGTCCTATTCAGATCAGCTCTGCAGTCTCCTCTGCTGAGACCCCTCTACATGCTGAAATTGAAGCCATTTTGTATGCTTGTCACATTTTCCCTCATCTCGGTCATACCTTCATAATTGAATCTGATTCTAAACTTGCGGTTAGTATGATCAATGATCCATATTCTGCTCATTGAAAAAAATTTTGACATGGTTTTCAAAGTGAAATCCCTGCTTGGTAGAGCTGAACTTAAACATGTTTTTAGGGAGTGTAATAGTGTGGCGGATGCAGTAGCCAAGCACCATCTCAACCATAATCAAGGCCTGCATCTATCTAATATCCCTGTGCACATTAAAGGCCTTATTAATTTGGACAAAGAACTTGCACCACACATTCGGGTTTTCAAAACTTCTGATGGTTTGAATAGATACTGCTGATGGTTGCTGGTTTTCTACAGGTCTTCCGCTGCAACCTCTCTCTCAGTCTAACTTCCTTATGGACAGATGTTACGATGATTTGAAATACTTGCTGCTCTGATATTGATCTGGGGTCTCAGCTTTTACTCTAACACATCATAGGCCTCCTCATGCTGCTGCAAATACTCATTTTTGGCTGTGCAGTATAAATCAACTAATCTAATCTTCGATTGACAGCATTTCAGTGTAATTCTGGACTTCATTGTTTAGTTCTAGACTTCATGGACATTGGAGTTGCCTGGCCAAAGGAGAGAATTAACACAAGGGGTGGAGATTCTCTCTTTTGGATCGCAACTTTAATTTAGATCTCGTTTCCCTTACGGAATATGTTCATATATCCTCAGATATAGATAGTTTTAGGACTTTTGGTGGCAACCATGTTGTCTCACTGCTCATGATGAACTTGTTTCACTCAATGTATCTACTGTTGATCTTGCGCAAATGCTTGGGGAACCTAATACATATCTCCCCCATCTGCGGGTGTTTTTATTAAAAAAAAAACCAGAGGATGTCACGTGTCTCATACTTTAAAATTAAAGATAAAGGCTGCACTTAGTGGTACACGTGGGCCAATTGGAGGTGTCCTACGGTCCTACTTCATGAGAAAAAAATTGCAGCAGCCACCTAGCCCATGTTCACATTGACACACACCAATTTTTTAACCGGTAACAAACCAATGACCAATTTCTTGTTAAGAAACCGCCCTAAAAATTATCACTAAGGGTATTTTAAATTTCTAGAGCGATTTTTAAAAATTAAAAAACTTCTATTACAGGTGCTCTTAATACCTTTCAGAGCTCACCTTCAGCATACCCCTCTGTTTTATATCTTTTTGTATAGTATATTTTAGAAAGAGTGGTAATGGTCAGACCGGGACCAATTTACAATTAACATAAATTAAATAAGATTTGCGGGTTGAATTGCAAATTTCCTTCTTCCCAAAAATTAGTGTCACCACTGCGCCATGTATTCCGACGAGGCGACGACGATGAACCCGACCCCTTCCAGTTCACAATACCGGAAGAATCACTGCGGGAAGACCACGAACAACCCGCCGCCGGAAAAAAATTCCTACTGCAGCAATATCTCCACCACCCCGCCCTGTCGGAGATTCTCGGCGGGAAAGAACCCAACCGCCGCCGCCTCCGCATTCTTGAGCTGGATTCAGGGACCGACCTGGTTAGGATTGTGGCGGCGGCATTGCTCGGCACTCACGTCACCGTCACGGACCTTCCCACGTGCTCCCCAATCTGCAGACCAACATTGATGCAAACTCCGAAGTCATCAGAGTCAACGAGGGAAGGGTTAACGCGACGGCCCTATCTTGGGGAGAAACATGGGATATGGAGGCGATGGGGAGAGAGTACGATGTAATGTTGGGTTCGGATGTGGTGTACCATGATACTCTTTATGCCCCCTTGATTGAGACATTGGAGTGGTTCCTGTTGGAGAAGAAGATGGTGTTCGTGATGGCTCATTTGAGGCGGTGGAAGAAGGAGACTTCGTTCTTTAAGAAAGCTGAGAAGTTTTTTCATGTTGAAGTTCTTCATACTGATCCTCCATTGCCTGGTTCCAGAGTTGGGGCTGTTGTCTACAAATTCGCAGCGAAATGAGGTATTTTGGATGGAAAATGGTGGTTGATTTTGCTGCTTGCTGTTTAGGATCATTCTGATGATTTTTGTTGTAGGAAAAGTAGTAAAGTACCACCCAATTCACATAATAAAGGATTTGATCCTATTACATCTTGTCACCTTTCTCAGTATGCATAAACTCCTTAATTCTGATGTAGGTTTTATTACATGTTACTCGTAGTTGAGTTGTAATGTGTACAATTACTGTCTTGGCAGCTGGTCACAACAGTGGCATGATTGTGTTCAAATTGGAGAGGGAACGCCCTGCATTTTCTGTGAGTGGTGACAATCTGCTCTATGTTACAGACCACTTCTTGCGCATGTTTGAGTACTCGACTCAGAAGGATATTCAGTTGAATTGATTACTGAAGAAGATGAAGATTATCTGAGCAATGAAAATAATGCTGTAAGTGCTTCTTCATGTTTTGAGGTTTTGATTCCTGGAGCTTGAATTATGCTCCTGTGAAACAATTATCTTTCAGTTATACTTTATAGTGTTTAGGAATTGGTAATTTTCATCTTGTGTAGCTCATACTTTAGTGATTCAGAGTAATTTGTTTACGGCGTGATGTTAATGTTGTAACCGAGCTTTGCAATTTACGGGTTTAATAAAACTATGGCCATGTGGATGATTTATTTGAGTCCGGGAGACTTTTTTTCCAGTTTCCATGCTTCTTGTTCTTGGTGATAAGACATTGGAAATGTTTATTACAGTATGGTGAGGGTGTAGTCGTGCTGTGTGTTCCGGAGCTACTGGAAACGAGCTACCTTTATGTGCAGGAGTATATTGATTTTGCGGGCGTAAGGTGTGGTATATGTATGGATGTCGTCATTGACAGAGGAGTACTCGATTGCTGCTTACATTGGTATGGTTCTTTATAGGTGTTTTTTACTAGTCTTTATAGCGAAATGAGACATTTGTACTAGCATTTCGCACGTACTTGTTTACATTGAATTTGACCAATGGCCTGAGTTTGTCATTTTAATTTCAGGTTCTGCTTTACATGCATTGACAACTGGGCTTCAATCACAAATATTTGCCCATTTTGCCAGATTGAATTTCAAATGATCACATGTGTGCCTGTGATCACATGATTTTAAGATGTCAGCAAAATTTCTTGGCTGAAAAGCAGAGTATTTCAGCTGGTTCCCTAAAGACAAGAAGTGGGGTAAGATAATGTTATTTTATATTACCTCCAAGAAGGAACCTGGAATTTTCCATGCCAATATGATATCTCAGATTCTTAGTGAAGGAAATTTCCATAAAGAAATCCTGGTGAAGAACAGTTTTGTTTCAGCCTAGGCACATTTCCTGTAATAAGCCACTGAGATTAGAGACAAACCATTCCACTGTTACATGAGTGACTCATTCATACAAGAATGTTGAGAATCATCCCATGAAGCTAACATAAGGAAAGCTTCTGAATTCCCTACAACAGAGAATAGAATGCTAAGTAGAGAGTTTATGTTTTTGTAACAATAGAGAATTTCTATTTTTGTAATAGGATATTGACATGATTATTCGGACTATTTGATGTCGGAGATTCATTAGAATATGAATCCTGCTGTTATGAACATGTAAAAAACATGTGGCAAATATTCAAAAAACAAAATAAATGCTAATGAAAATTTTCGTATTTATAATGCACATGTTACCTTACAATACGTATCGTTTGTATTAAAACATGCACTTGTTTTAAAAGCTCTGAATATGAATTATGAAACTTTTTCTATGAGATCATATATAAGTTAAGTTATGAATCATTTATGTTTTGTTAAAACATGAATATGTTAGTCTACAACTAGTATACGTTATAGTTTACACAGACAGGGGGACTAAATTTTGACAGTTTAAAATTGTCATATTAACCCTGCATTAATTACTTTACAACATGTATTGTTTAAATAAAAACACGCATATGATTTTAAATTATCAATTCCTTTTATGAATAGCAAAACTTTGTCATGAGGTAGTGCATAATTTACCTTATGAATCGTTTATGTTTTGTTAAAACATGCATATGTTAGCCTACAATAAGTACTCTCTTATACGTCGTAGTATACACAAAAGAGGTCACATGATTTTGTAGTTTTCAAATTTTCATAGGCACAGCATTTAATACCTTAAAATATATACAGATTACATTAAAACATGTGTTTATTTTTAAAAAACATAAGCAGATTTCCCTGATTTAAATCAAAGAGAGGTCAAAAAAGTATTGCTAATGTGAAAATAACACATGTAAAGCATTGCATACTTTGTATAAAAAAACATGCAAATTTTGTCAAATTCAAACACTAAAGGGTCTCTGGGTCTCTCAACATCTAAACAAAATTGACGATAAAGTGTTCGTGACAGAATTCTTCCACTGGGAACTTACAATTACAACAATTTTCCTATCTAAACTAACTAACCGCCTCTAATACAATGAATCATCAATTATGAATCTTCAAAAGGGGATCATCTTCGAATCTTCAAAGTTTAGTTTTATCTTCATATGCATCCTCCTCTTGTCGGAACGTCTTGTGGAGTGCAATGTTCAACGTTGTCCGATTCCTTAAATAAAACCAAAAAAGGTTTAGATCCAACTAACCACACATACTGGACATTAACAGTTGCAGCATATGAGCAAACATGTACATCTTCTAATTCAAAACGAACAATAACCAACAATGAAAGTAAAAGTCAAACACAATAAAACTAACAAGTACATACTAGATTCTAACAGATGCAATATATAAGTAAACAGATGCAATATATAAGTAAATAGATGCAATTCTTAATTCAAAAGTGGGGAATTGAATGTTAGCCTAGCGGTTGAAGTCTAGTGCTACTACCATGAGGTCATGGGTTCAATTCCCACCAAGGGCAAGGGGAGGGGATGGATTTTATTGGGGGCTCAATAGAGTTATTAACCAATTTTTTTATAAAAAAAAATTTAAAAGTGAACCAACAACAACTTTTTAAAAAAAATTGTCATACACAACACAACTAACAAGTTCATACGAGATACTTACAGCTGCAACATATAAGTAAACAAATGCACCTCGTTATTCAAAACGTACAACTAACAACAAATGAAAACAAAAGGTCATAGGCAGTACAACTAACAAGTACACATTGAATACTAATAGATGCAACATATAAGTAAACAGATGCAGTTCGTAAATCAAAACAAATGGTCAACAAAAAAGAGAGGGGAAAAAAAGTCATTCACAAAAGGTCATAGACAGTACAACTAACAAATACACATCGAATACTAACATATGCAATATACATAAGTAGACAGATGCAAGTCGTAATTCAAAAAGAACAATTAGCAAAAAAGAGAAGAAAAAAAAGGTCATTCCCAGTACAACTAACAGGTACACTTTGAATAATAACAGCTGCAACATATAAGTAAACAAATGCAGCTCGTAATTCAAGACGAACAATCAACAACGAATGAAAAAAAACTTACGTTCACAATTGCTAATCAATCAGATGATATCTAATCAAAACCATAACTCAGACTTCAGCTATGTTTGCGTTGCTTCATCCAAAAGCTAAAGCAAACATAAATCAATAATAACTTCAGAAAATCTTCGATCAACATAGCTACTCCGACCAAAAGCAAAATTCAAATTGTAATTTCAAAAGGAAAATAGAGAATCACAAGAAAATATATCACAGACAAATACACTAACCAAAGGTATGTGCTAAATGAGGGGTTCTCCAGAAAACTATTTGCAGCCTCATTTACCTTCGTTGTTCGATCTAGAAGATCATTGAACATCAAATTCCCATCCGACATAATGGTTGAACGATTGTTGTCCAATGCAACCTACAATGCACATTACGTGAGGTGGGCACCTGCTGATGGTTGTAGGAAGCTGCCTGAAAAGCTCACCTTACGGCGGAGAAGGAACTTTTTTTTCCAGCCGCGTACACATGTGACGAGTTGAAATAAGTTGGAGAATAGGTGGAGAACAAGAGGAGAAGGAGAGGAAAAACGAGAGGCGGAGAAGAATGAAGAGAGAAAGTGCAGACTAAATATGAAGAAGAAGAAATGGTAAGGAGAGACTTTCTAATTAGTACCATATATTTGATTAATTACAAATTAGACCCCATTTTTCAAAATAGTCCCTGGCATATCTATAAGCTTATGGATATGCCGTCTTTCCTGAGACTTGCCCTTTTAAAAATAAGTGCATCTATGCCCCAATTTTTTTATGTGCGCATATAATCCCAAGTTTTTAAAAAGTGTGCTTGTATCCCTGCTGTTAGAAAAAAATGGTCAATATCGGAATTAGTGGAAATGGTCGTTTTGCCCCTTAAAGAAAATAAAATAAAATTTCAGAAACACCATATTTTCATCCTTCTCCTGAGCCAACAATGCCTCCAAGTTCCGGCTCCACTCTCCTCCGACCGCCTCAAAAAGCACACAACGCTTCCTCCCACCATGCTCCGTTGTGCACCACCGCCTCGAGAACCCAGAAACACCCCTAGGATATTTCTCTCGAACCCACAATGCAAATCCTTATTGCCCTAGGCGGTTCCCCCAATTCGACCATTTACACCAGCAACCTAAAGCCCTGATTCGATTCATCTCCCCCAATTTTGATTATGCGTAGGACCGAGGAGAACCACTGTGAGTTGTCATTGTTGCTCTTCAAGTTCGCTACCGGGGCTTGGAGACGACACCATTTTCTTTGTCCGGAGTCAGCGCGTGGAACGCGTTTGTATCATGGTCGGCGCCAACATATTGGACGGCGGTGGAGTTACTAGAATGTGCAGAGTGAACCATCTCCAGGAGAACCGTTGCTTGGGATGGAGGCGGGGGCAAGGGTGGCGGATTGGCAGCGTGGTGGCAGGGTTGGTGACGGAGGTGGCAGATTGGTGGTACAACGGCGGAGGTGGTAGTGGTGCGACGAAGATGGAGGAGGGACTTAAGGAAAAGGGTATTTTGGTCATTTCAGGTCGGTCAATGGTAAAAAATGGCCGAACTCAGGGAAGAAGGGTACGAGTTATTAAGGCACCACTAATCTAGGGGTATGAGTGCACTTTAAAAAAACTCGGGGGTATATGTGCACATAACAAGAAACTGGGGGTATAAATGCATTTACCCTATATTTTAACTCTTTATTTTGTGAGATTCTAAAATCTACATACCCTTTATGCTTATGAACATTATTTTGGCTTGTGCTTTACACTCTTGTTAATTGCATGATTGTTACACCATAAGAAACATCAATATCAATTTTTAAAATGACATGCACAAAAGCTACCACTTCAATCTAAAAGAAAATATCTCAGACTAGAGTTGAAAATATACATTCCACTGTTGTTACATTTGAAATAATTTCTTTGACGTTCTATTTCTATCCACTAATGTTATTGTGTTTTTACATGATAATTGATAAATGTTAGATGATACGTATCACTTTATATATTTATTACTAATGAACAAGATATAAAACATCAAACACTAATTACTCAAAATTGAATGAATTCAATGAATCATCGCTGGCACAACAAAAACATATTAAATTAGCATATAAAAGTGGAAACCTTTAAATTAAGTTTTATATCAGCATGTGAAAATGTCAATCGTCTTAACTATTGAACTATTAAACATCATTCAAAGGTTCAGATGCCCTAAGATTCCGCTAACATAAAAACAGAAAAATCCAAATAAACCTAAAACATCAATAACAACCCAATACCTCGGCTCTAACAAATAAAACAATAATTAAAAAAAATATCATTCTCAAACAATACACCCCAATCAAATTCTACCCCCCCCCCCCCCCCCACAACTTATTTCCCTTTGCCGCTCGCTTATTCACAAACTTGTCTTCTCTCCTACTGGTTTTGAAGAGGATGTCTCTTCTACTCCACCAACGCAAAGATCAAAGGTCGGCTCCGGTCCTCTGTTCAAGGGAACATCTTCAATAGCATGATTCCTCATAGCACTTTTTTTATTATTTTATCAATGTCATCGTAGAGCTCTACCTTGGAAACTATTCATGTGAAAGAAATATAAAACATCACATAAAGTAATAAAAACATCAATATCTGAAATTAAAATATCACAATAGCACACACAACATGAATGACAACTACATTGTGAAACATCAACAACAGTATCTAAAACATCACAGATGAAAAAGAAGAAAACTTATAGATGCTTATTCCTTCTTGATTGCAGCATAAGTGGGCAAGTCTTCTTAGACATCTAAGAAACAACAACAACAACACAAAAATTAGCACAAATCGTAACAAAGTTCTAAGATATTACACACAATCAAAATTGCACATCAATTGCACACTTAAGCATGAAAATACAACAAGCATCAAACATTGAAATTAAAACATCAAACTAACAAAGATAGCAAAGCTTAAAACCTAAACATCAAACATCAAACAGAAAACCAGAAGCACCAACAACGGTATGTAAAACATCACAACTGAAAAATAATAAAACTTACATATCCACCTTCCCTCTTGATTGCAGCAGTAGTGGAAAGTCTTCTTAGACATCTAAGAAACAACATCACCACAAAAATTAGCACAAATCATAACAAAACCCTAAGATATCACACACAATAAAAAAAGCACATCAATTGCACACTTAAACATGAAAACACCATAAGCATCACGCACTGAAGTTAAAACATCACACCAACACAGATAAGAGTACTTAAAATCTAATTATCAAACTGAAAACTGAAAACGATAAACATCAACAACAGTATGTAAAACATCACTAATGAAAAATAATAAACTTACAGATCCTCCTCCTTGATTGCAGTAACAGTGAGGCAAGTCTTCTTAAACATCTAAGAAATGACAACAACACTAACATTAGCACAAATCCGTAAGAACAATTCATCAAACACAAAAAGAAATAGAGAAATCCTCAAATAATAACACAGTGAACAGCATAAACCCTAAAACACCCAATATAACACGATTCAACTACATAATAAAGAAATAACACAAAATAAGCACAATAATACTTAGTATAACCTACACAAACACTTGAAAATTACATGAACCAAAAAAATAAAATTTTAAAAATATATGCATAGAAAAACATAGCGAAGACATTATCTTCGAAAATAAACACAAAACGAAGGTCGTATTGCGCTAGATCGCTGGAAACCGAAGCTAAAAACGGAAAATTCGTCGAAAAATTCCAAAGATCTTTATGAACCACTGCGCAAGAAAGAAGGAAGAAAAATGGAGAGGATGTGCAATTATTGGAAGGAAAGGAGCGTGTGTGCAGTTCAGATTTGGAGGTCAAAGAAAATGGCAAGAGAAGATGCAGAGAGACGATGGAATTTTGTGAGGGGAAAGTGAGAGGGAAAGGTGAAAAGTTTATTATTTATACTTGGACTTAAATGTAAATCAACAAAACTACACACCCAAACCCTGGATATATATCCATTCAACATATACATATATATATACATATATACATATATACATACATATATACATATATACATACATATATACATATATACATACATATATACATATATACATACATATATACATATATACATACATATATACATATATACATACATATATACATATATACATACATATATACATATATACATACATATATACATATATACATACATATATACATATATACATACATATATACATATATACATACATATATACATATATACATACATATATACATATATACATACATATATACATATATACATATATATATATATATTCAGACTACTCTGATATAGTTTTATTTCTTGGGGAAGTTTTAGGAAGGTGGTCAATCCATAAGTTTATTAATGTACCATTTTACTTTTTAACTTAAGTATTTTTTTTATAAATTTTTTTTTATAAGTTCAAACATGTATAAAATGTGTTTGAATGTGAATATAGAAAATATCAAAAAGCACAATGTTTGACTTTAAAATACTTTATTTAAATTTATAAATGTAGTTTGTAAGTGATAAAAATACAATAAAATGTCAATAATTTAAACACATGCCACCTATTGGATTGGAAGAACTTCTCTCGCTTATTTAGATATAGGGAGTAATTCTTTTTCTTTTATTATATTATTATAATGAAAATGGGAACTTGATGTTGCAGACCAGAGCCGGACAGAATGAATCGTGCATTACCCCCATGCGACCACACTCAGCACCTAAACAGTATCAATCAAATGGGTTATGTGTCCATAACTTATTGCTGGATTGATAGATGCTCCTTTTAGCTCTCCCCAAAAATTCCATTCAACATATGTAGAGCTCGCATCAAACAGTTACCTCACCTCTCATAAAGAGTTAGCCCGTACCTTGAATAAAGTAGACTTTCTCTAGGCGAGAACTGTAACATTTACCCTAATTGTACCCTAAGTTTATACATGTATCGAACTGGTAAATGTGGATGAAAATGTGCTTATACAGAAGAGGGAGTTGGAAATAAAGAATAGTTAATAGTGAATGTGAAAGTGAAAATGTGCTTATACAGAATAGTGAATATGATCTGCTCATGGATGCATAATTTCTGGTCTTCCAAACAATGAACTCAAATGGATGTCAATATTTCGTTGAGCTTGACCGACAAAACTAATTAGCTGCCTCGCTTTGCTCTGCTTCTATTGATACTAAATCCATCAGAGTTATCTTAGCCCACGAAGTTGTGGGTCATGAATCGAATTCAGCTACAGAGCTGTGTGAACCGAATCTGCTGTGGACCCAAAAGCAAAACGTATTAATCATTATTAACAATCTAATTCATAAGAGATAAACCAAGAATAGCAGTCTCATTATCATAAAAAAACAGAAATAACACACACAAACTTCTCAGAAGTATTAAAAAGTAGAACATCTCACTATGAGGCTGAATGACAATGGAGAAGAAAAAAAAATCTGAATGATGCATGGAAGAGAACATCTCCTTTACACCAGCAGACGGGATTCCAAGTCCCGTCAAATCATCCACATTAGCTGTTTTGCTAGATACAAAACAAAAGACACAACTGAGAATGACATTCTTTATTCCTTTGCCACCCAATCAAAGGGTGCAGAAGATCAGAGAAGGCAAGAGCATAGCTTTCATAGGATCATTTACCTCCCCTGCCACTTTTATATTGTAAATAGTTGTACGGTCCAACACCAGCATTTTTAAAAGATTCTAACATTGTGGGTGGGTAGTGAAACTGTATCAGAATTATATGATTAGATGTTCCTCTTCCTTCTATTGGAACAGATGCATACTCTTTCTTCAATCATTATCCACTATGTTGATAAGGAACCTGAAGAGGATGTGGCAATCCCCCATTAACAAAGAAAAAGCTCAACTGACACTACCAGTGACAAGTGAACTGTGAAAAGAATTCCTGTCCACCTCCAAAAGCTTCCAAGTAATGATAAGAACAGGTTCTAGGTTCTCCCTTACACTACCGTGGGCGGAAAAAAAACATGAACGTGTTTTTCCGTTTACTAAGCCAGTTTGCCTCTAGATTTTTCAACTGCTGGACAAGAAACTCATGTCAGGACTGCCTAAGCATACTAGTTTACTAGTTGTCTACCAAGTCATGAGTTGGACAGAAATAAACAAATTACGTTAATCTATGAAGAGCACAACATATTATCACAGAAACTGCCTTCTTTATAGGCATCTATATTCTAGAGGGCTACTGTGCTAATTGACACAAGCTGGGATTAAAAAAGCGCGCTTAAAGCGCAAAAAAAGCGCTAAGCGCTCAAGTGAGCGCTTTGTATTGAAAAGCGCCAGCGCCAACTAAAAGCGCGCGCTTTTTAGCGCCTGTGAAGCGCTCAAAAAAGCGCGCTTTTCGTTTTTGTGCTGAAATGGGCCTTTTTTTCCTTAAATGAAAGGAGTTTGGGCTGATGTTTTGGGCTGAAATAAATAGTATTAGGGTTATATAATTTATTTATGGATTAAACAAAAAAAAGACAGAAATCGGACAGAAACGATTGTGTTATTAATGTGTTGAATGTTTTATTTGTCTTTTATGATATTGTGTTATTATTCAAAATTCTATATTGTGTCTTTATTGAAATAATCCTAGTATATGATTTGGGAGCGCTTTTTTCCGAAAAGCGAGCACTTGCGCTCAGCGCTTCGGTAAATTTTACCGTTAGCGCTTCGCTACACTTTGCGCTTTTTAAAACCCAGGACACAAGTATTTCTCGCCTTAGCCTATGGTAGGATGCCAAGGTTTATCAAACAATAGTTAAGTCATCCTAACTCCTAGAACAGTTTTTGTGGCATATTATTCCAGAGAAATGACATGAAGTTTTGTAATGCCTATGGCTAAGCATTAATATATTGGCCTTGAAGTTACAGGAGGGATGCACTTGGATTCAGAGCAACATATCTCAGACTGTGTCTGCGCACACAAATACTAAATGCACATAGTCACACACAAAAACAAATAATGCAAAGAACTAAACCGACAACAGAAACTGAGGGCACCAATTAGAACAGACAGGTAAATCAGGCATGCTTCTTCATATTTAACTACTCTTTTTTCTCATAAATATTGAGCTCATCGGCAAATTTTAGAAGAAAAGGCGAAAAAAAGACAAGTAGAAAAATATGGCATCAGCTGACCTATCATGAAGTTCCTGAAGCAGAACTATGAGCATCATCGCAAGAATCCCATTGCCTGATAAACATTATTTAGAGTATTACCGGCTATTTCTGTAGCTCTTTTAGCACCTTCTGCCAAAACATTATCTAGATAACTTCCATCAGACATAATTTCCCCATATCGAACCTGAGCAATCATAAATTACTTAAGTGAGGTAGCAACAAATGAAAAGGACATGGATAGATAGATGCTTACGTATTTGTGGAAATATATATTACAACTAAAAGCTAATTATCATCAAGAGGAAGAGATCATTCTGCAAAGACACTTCGTACATATTTCTAGAAATAATATACTACAAATAAAAAGCTAGTAATGATAGGAGCAAGAAATTATGTAGCAAATTACAGTCAGTGTCACAGAAATTTCATTCGCTTGGGTTCATGTGCTAACCATTTTCAGCAATTCCAGAGACAATTTAGGCCCAATACAGCCCTACTGGCTCGACAATTTGTGAGGTGGGAATAACTGTATGCTACATCAGCACGAGTCTGGCCGCACAAATTATTTACAGGGAACTATATCCTATAGTGAGCTGAACAAAGCAAACAAATTACGCATTCAGATAATATGGAAACTGATCAGCATTGAAAGCAGGCATAATCATGCAAATAATTTTCATGACTTAACGTAAAACACTTTAGACCCCCTGCTCTGGATGTCAGTTCCTTCTTTTTTAACATGCCAGGTGCAAATTGATAAGGCCACTTTTATTCCATAATTCTTCCACTACATGGTTTGGCTGATTTTCATTAGTTACCGTGAACATAGTAAAACTTAAAACCAACAAATGCTAGAACCAGTGAAGAATCTCAGTTAAGCTAGTAGGCTTGTACAGAACAACAGGAGAGACTAGAAACCTAATAATTTCACCACTGTACTAGCATTGCCATTTCTGTCAAAATCCCTGCCTTCACATATGATCATGATTGTTTATACAGTCTAACTGAGGACTCAGAACTGAAACCTGAATAGGAAGTAAGTGATCAATCAGAGCATCTGTCAGAACAGGTTTGAAAGTTCCCCAGGTCATACTTCCGCATTCTTCCGCAACTTCCTGTGTAAATAAGCACATTAATTGCAATACCAGTACATTTGTGCTCAGCATCTATATTCATTTATGCCCGTATGAATAGATCATCAAATCATTTCAATTTAGTCAGACACAGATCAATAGTTGTTCGATTATGCAACAAGATTGTGCAACAGAACATCATAGAAGAGTGATTCCACAACAAACATTGAGCAAGTGATGTAACAGTATCAGCAGTTTAGGTCCCAATCTGATCTAGCTTATAACACCTTAAACAGGGAGGGAATTAAGGGTTCAAGAGTAGTCATCATCTATGTTGCACGGGGACAGCTGGAAGCTTGGAGATTCCTATAGGGGACGCGACAGGGACGGAATCCGGCATGGGGACTGCTTGGAAACGTCCCCAATATGCTGGAAACGGTCAGCCATTTCGGTGAAGGGTTGACTCGACATTAGAGACTACTTGTTTGATGCTGCAAAATTCCCTCCTCCGCCTTCTTCTTCACTGCAAAACAGCTTCTTCTTCCCCGCTCGTCTTCTTTCTTCTTAATGTTTCTCTTTTGTGAATTCCAATGTGCAGTACAGTTTTCCAAGTCTTACTTTAATTTATTTTATTATACCAGTAGTGATAGCACGTGGTACTCTACTTCACCCTCTTCTTGTTTTCTAATTTCAATGTGCTGTTTACTCGGATTTATCTTGATGTGAATTCCTTTCTTTTTACATTTCTTTTTTCTCCTCTATGTGATGATGTAGTACCTATTATTTTAATGTGAATAAACTTGTACCCTTTATGGAGTAGTACCCCTTTTTAAATATTAAATTGTCATGTGTTATTAATTTCACTATTTTCATCTAATTTAATAAATTGAGTTAAATTTGTTATTTTTATTTATTATTTACTTTTATATACTGTATTATAATAATTTTATTTAAACATATATAATATTTTTATTATTATATTTTATCAGTCCCCATACCGTACCCGTATCCATAATTTTTTAATTTTCCCATTTCCCGTCCCCATACCAGTTTAGGTACCCGTCCCCGAGGTCATCATGCCTTCATAGCCTTACAGTCTGCTATCAGCCATAAATCCATTACAGCAATGGTAGCAATCTAAAGAAGAAAGTTAAGATGATGATCTCTGACCCACATAAGAAAGCAACAAGGACAACAAAAAAATATTCCTCGGTCATGAAATGGTGAGAAGACGTTTTTACTTTCTAGCCACAAAATTAATTACAGGGGGAAGTTTTACCTGCTTTGTCTTCCCTGTGACAATCTGATAAATCGAAAGAAGATTATTGCATTCGGGTCTCTCAGTGTTATCAAATTCCAATCTGTATAGTAATCCAGAGAAAAGCAATACCAAGAAATTAAAATAAGGTACGACATGAAGTTTGCCAGGAAATAATGGAACTGCCAAAGATTCGCTAAGACAGTTCCAAACAAAAGAGAGATATTATCACTGATAAGATATACAAGGAACAAAAGACCAACCCTGAAGATGAGTCAGTCTTGCAACGCTTTATTTTGTTTGCAATTACCTGAAGAATGCAAGATACATTTATCCAGGTTATATACTCCATAGTAAACAATTTTCATAAGTAAAAATATCGTCTTTTGAACCAATTAGCACAGATAAAGTGCATATATCCTGGTACATGCTCATTTAATTATTTACAAGATCTAATACAACACAATATCAATGCCACTGAATTACAGCAGTCTCTTCCTTTCTTAGCACCACAAACATAATGAAGTAGTAGCTCATGGTGCTGTTCTCTACAGAGTCTATCCCAATTTAACATAAAAAATAGAGAGAGTTTGACTTCACAAAAAACAAATTAAACATTGCACATCACAGCTTTAGAGTATGTTACTCACATCTTTTGGATCGAGTAAATTTATTCGAGATAGATCAGAAGGTGATGACTTGGACATCTGCAAAAAATGTCAAACCATAGCACCAATATAATTCAGGAAGCTAGTCAAAAATATGTTTGATAAGCAAAACAGCCACATATAGTGGCATCACACAAGCAGAACACATTACTAAGCAATCCAAAATTTTAAAATTTTTATGTAAGCACCAGGTAAACATTATTATTTTCCATGTTAATTAAGAGAAAAGGATTCTTGTAAGTAATACATCAATCCCAGACATTGACAAAGGGAGGGACCGAAAGTATATTTTTCCAAAGTATGCCAATCAGATGTAAAGCAGTGCGATGTAAACCAAGAAATAGCAGAGGAAGTGGACGAAAATAGGGTTGAATAGCTATTTCCCTGGGCAATAAACCAAGTGCAAGACAATTAGGACAAGTTTGATAGAACGGTTTAATAGGTAATTAAATGGATGGAGGGTTTCTTCAACTCTTTTAAAGTTTGTTCAAATAGAAGGCAAAACCTAAGCCATGAGATCGGAACCATTCATGTTCGAGTAAAAAATGCTCAGGGATCCAACTAGCTCGGTTACATAAGATGGGTACCACGAGACAATGGTTGAGCCTCGTTCTCCTTCGCATGATTATTCTTTTAAAAAAGAAAACTCAACAGATAGGGGTCCTTAGGTCTCATTTTCCAGTAGGTGGTAGAGTCAACTTCTCCCTTCCTTTAACAGAAACAAAAGGAGGGGGGAAATGAACTTTTGTGCAAATCATGCCCTTATCTTTTCATCATCCCCTTTAGATATGGAAGAAAAAGAAAGTTTAACACTAAAACATAATGTAAGAGAAGCTAACCTTAGAAAGACCATCTGTTAGGGACATTACTCGAGCTCCAGTAGGAGGAATAAGGGCTTCAGGAACCTAAAACTTGTGCAGTGCACTCTTGTTAAGGCAATAAATACAAATTAAATATGCACGGCTCGATTCAGGCACCAAAGAAGAGAGTTCACCTTTAAAATTGCACCACCTTGCCTGTAACAAAAACTGGAATTAGCGATGAGCAAGGCTAGCGCCAAAAAAGAAAAATGAAATGAAACCACATTCCAAATCCTAGACCGTGAAGTACAGTTGTCTCCAACATTAATTAGGTCTTTCCTTACCCTCCCAATTTCTTCCACTTCTTTCCACCATATAGATAGTTGACCCGTTCTGCAAGGTCTCTAGTTAACTCCAGATGTTGCTTCTGATCATCCCCAACTGGGACATAATCAGACTGCAGACAGATGCTGCAATTTATCAGAATTATGCATATTCAGGGAATTATCGTCAATGAGGATTTGTATCAAGACATAATAAAAGGTCAACTTTTTGCATGAAAGAGAATTGCAATTGCAGGCACAATTAAAATAGTCAACATAATAAGATCAATCAACAATGCATCACAGCCTCTGATTCTTCTGAATCTCGAGGTTAAACTTAAACATTTTGTATGCAACACATGCATCATCACAGATAACTTTTATCTACATTTAAACCTAAGAAATGTCATGTCGACAGTAGAAAACCTGATAGAGTAAAATATCAGAAGCCATCAGCACAGGATAAGTCAGCAAAGCAACTCCAACATTTTCATCTCCCTGCAGAGAGTAGAAATAACCAGGTTGTTCATGGGACACGACCCCCAAATAATTAGAATACATAAGACTGCTTACCATGTTAAACTGAGTTGTACCAAGAGTTAAGACTGCATATATGTAGATGAGAAAAGTGGAGGGAGGGGAGTAGATTCAAAACCTGATTATTGAACAGCTTTTTTTCCGAATTTACATTGTAGAAATCTGCCATCTTGGTTTTTCTCAAAAGTTGCGCAACAAATGGATATATTTAAATTATAAGCGGTCCTGGAAAACATTTACTTAAAATTGTTTTAAATTCACACACACAAAAAAAAAGGTCTCCACTTGTTTTCCATATAATTGTTTAAAACTACTTTGTCCATCCATTAATGTGCATTATTATATAAAATTGGATTGCAAAAAACATGTGGGGATCTTTGAAGCATATATATACCTCCTTCAGGGATTTCTCCTTAAATTGGATCATTCTGTTGAGCCAACCAATGGGTGTTGCAGAACTCAGCAACCACATCATTTCTACATGAGCACGAACATGAGATTGCACAAAAACTGATGCCTAAGCATGGAAACCATAAACACGGGTATGATCTTCTGGAAGTATTTCAACCTTTCTGAACAGTATATGAGAGCAATCAGAACACCAAACCTTGGAGGTGTCCACTCCACATGCCAAATAAATGGCTGCCGTTTCTCTCGTCACGCTTGATAGTTGTTGTGTATCATAAGGCAAGGTTATCTACAAGGGAGAAAGAATTCTAGATCATCGTGATTGTGACAAAATGGTTCCTTAGGTGCAGTATATCTCAGACTCAAAAATTGTTCACTCCCCACATTTGTCAGACAACTTTACATGCTGTTACTAAAGCAAGTTACTGGTTAGAGACTTATGTACCCTTAGTATAGCAAACTGTATACTGCTAGAGAGTATTACAATAGTATGAATAATCAGGCAAACTATCAATCAACAATATGCAGTTAAAGATATTAATGAAATATCTTAACATACCGCATGGAGGTCGACGATGAAGAAGAGAGTATCATATGTATTCTGCAAAAGTAAACAACGTTGATAGTTAAAATTTCTTTAAATAAGCACTCAAACAATTAGCCAATTTAAGTGACTGATTAGTTGAAAAGAATAATGTAATACAATATCAAACTGCTCTAGCAAGTGGTCTTTGGGAGCTACAAAGGGATCACCAAACATAATGAAAAGCCAACTAAAGAATGGCTGACACCATGGACAATGAAGCCATGGAACCCAAGTCTCATGCTGATTGTGATGTTCAATTTATAGTACTTTATTGCTGGGAACAAAATGATAATTTTCCACCCAGAAAAGTAACTAAGCATGAACTAATCACTTTTCTTTTTGTAAGCTACGTGGATCCATCATTTTGCCCAGTTTTCAGATACAACACCAAAAGCAATTCATCAGCTAAAAGGTATCCAGCCTGTTTCCTGAGGGCAAGTCTTCGTAGTTAGTCCAGGAATCCACAAAACCATAACACACTAAAAAGTGAATAAATGACTAGCTTTCTGCAAAAGGACTACTCCCTCCGCCCCCCTATAAGTGTCTTATTTGCCTTATTTGGTGCCCCTCTATTAATGTCTTACTTCCATTTTTGGTTAAAAAAAATTTGATGTGAAAAATTTGATGAAATAATTTTTAGTCCACAAATCATTTCATGCTATTTCAACAACTTTAAAAAAAATGATTTTATTTTTTTTGTGGTAAGACAATTATAGAGGGAGGGAGGGAGTAGCAATACTTATGAATGGCATTAAACTCTATCAAATATTACAATTAAACCTCACCTGCAAATCAACCCAATTTTTTATGGCACCAAGATAATTTCCTAGGTGTATGGATCCAGTAGGCTGAACACCTGAGACAACTCTTTTCCTGCAGAAAAAAAAAAGGATAAAGAAGGAACACTTTCCAACTTGAGATACCGGAAATTTTTCAATAAGCAAAACAGAATACACCACTTGAGATTACACAATTACTCCAAGAGGGTATCATTTAAAAGTTAAAAAGGACTTATCACAACTCTTTCTGATCCTCCCCCTTATGCATAATAAACATATGCCGCAAAACACAAAAGTGCAAAATTTCACTACAGGGAACTCCCCTTATAGCTGAAATTAAAGCATTTAAAGTTATTACACCTAATAAGATACATAAATCATACAGTAATAACCTGCATTTATCCCCCACCAATCATAAGCCTGAAAAAGTAAGGATCTTTATACTAAATAAAGAGCGCAGGCGATTGAGTTGTAATGCAAACATTCAATTGATCAAAACAATATAGAATGCTACAATGCAACATTCTCAGTAAACGAACTAGTGGAACCATCAAATTACAGTATACCTCCGTCCCATCACTAGAATGGTTGAAACAACATTGTAAGCATCCACAACAATAACAAATTCTTTAGATCTAATAACCCCAAGCAGAAAAAAAACCATGCGGCATTTTGCACCACATAATCTAAGCCATACATAATCAACTAAACCCAAATTATCAACCCTAGCACAAAGGTATGGAAAAAATTGAAAATTCGACCAAAAAAAAATAAAATAATTGCACAAGTCTGGGAAAATTTGAAAATTCGACAAAGAAGGGTGGTTTGTGAATCATTACTTGCTGGAAGACGTTGCTGAAACCGCTGCCACAGTACCAAAACAACGAATCTTCGTACCAACGAGTGGAAGTATCCTTCTATATGTGGCACTGCTACAAGATTCAAATAAATTAAAACAATTGTATAAAACATTTGAGGGGTAACTGTAAAGCAGAAAGAGGGGTACATCGAAGTAGCGAAAAGAGGCGCAGAGGTTGATAGGGTGAGCAAGAGAGAGAGACACGGTCGTCCCATTGTAAACCTTAGAAATCTCCAATGTATGGATAGTCGTCCATAAATATGTGTGTCAAATTTTGAGTGAAACTTCGATGTAACAATTGTTTTGACGGTAACTTTTCATAAAACTTTGGTCTTCAATTCTTACTTGTTTAATAAAAAATTTATATGTTGCGCCAATTATTATTTTTATGATATTTGATAATGAGTGCGTCTCTTGCAAGACGGTCTTTCCATAAGTCAAGGTTTAAAGTGTAAATTAGAATAAATGAAGATAAAATTTTCGGGTTGCATGAACCGGGTTATAAATTTTTTAACTACTACATGTTGCATACTAAAATTTTGATGTTGCAACTAAGACCTTTTATCTTTTATTATTCGAATTAAACCCCGTCTTTCCATAAGCCTATGGAAAGACCGTCTTTCCCAAGACTTTGCCTTTGATAATAAATAATATTAAAATAATATTGCATCAAATTCAAGTAATTAAGAGATTGAATGCAATTTTTACTCTACATTAAATTATATTACACACATTTGAGTTATTAAAAGATCGAATACATTTCTACTCTATATTAAATTATATTACATCAAAATCGAGTAATTAAAAGATCAGATACATTTCTACTCTACATTAAATTTATAATCATATAATATTTATAAAAATACAATACCTACAATAATTGAGAATTTATTTATAAAATGTAATTCAATTTTATGTTTAAAATCATAATTTACTATATGTTCGATATTTTATTTTAAAATCATAATTTACTAAATGTATCATGCATTTAAAAATAATTTTGGTTATGGAATTTTTCGTTGCGTAGATTTATTTATGATTTATTCTGATTGATCGTGCACATTTTTTTTGAGTCTGTCTCTTTAAAGACGGAAAAGACCAAGGTTTAAAATGCAAATTAGAAGAAATCAACATAAAATTTTTGGTTGCACTAATTGGGTCATTACATTAAAACTATTGCACATTACATAATAAAATTTTAATATTGCAACTAAAACATTTTACCTTTCTATAATTATAATTCACCTTGTCTTCCCTGGAAAGACGGTTTTTCCTAAGACTTTGTCTCTTTTTTTTAATACAAAGATTTTATCGTTATCAATAAAAAAAATGTAATCGTGTGCGATCCACACCTACTAAAGGTGCGATTAGAGATAACGGCTATGTGTCATCTTCTTCATCAATCTCCGGCACCGCCGATGTGGCGGACCACCACCAGCCATCACTAACCCTCCGATTTCTTATGCCCAAGCACTAAATCAAGAACTTCGCGAAGCCCTCAATCTCCCTTTCCACAATCATCAAGAGGATAAAAACGCTCCCTTCATTCCAAAGTCAAGAATCGATCATCTGGGAGAACCCGGCCTCCATTTCACAGACGAGGAATGCATAAAGCTGGAAGCCCCCCTCAAATGGACGTTAGTCGGGAAGTTTTCGCGCAGTCGCCGCAACTGGAAAGGCGTCGAAAGGATTTTCATACAGCTGGATTCAAAGGCCACAATGACATTACTCTACTTGATAATCGACAGGTTTTGATATCCTTTTCTTTACCTGATGATTATTACCGTTGTTGGCTTCATAAAATATGGAATTTCGGACCTTACTCAATCAGAATGACCAAATGGGTTCCTAATTTTAACCCTAACGCAGATTCCCTAATTGTCCCTATATGGATCTCCCTTTATGGTTTGCCACATCAATTCTTTGATCATAACGTTCTAATGTCTATTGGTAATATCATAGGAACTCCAATTAGGGTAGACAGGGCCTCTCTTACAGAACCAGACCTCATGTGGCAAGGATTTGTGTTGAATTGGATGTGACTAAACCTATACTGGAAAGAATATGGTTGAGCTTTAGAGATATAGGGTTTTGGCAATATATAGAGTATGAGGGAGTTCCTCTGTATTACTCTAATTGTCTTAAATTAGGACATCTAGATACAGCTTGCAGGTTTGACAAGAGCTCATCCAGATTCACTCCCTGGAGACCTAAAGGCTACTCAACAAAAGAAGGTAATAAATCCATTTCCAATGATGAACATGGCAGATATAAAGGTAAAGGAAATGGTACTTCTTCATCAGGTATTTCTGTTCCAAAGAAACATTTTATCTACATGAGCAAAGTGGATAACAATGCTAAGCAGGTATCTCAGGAAAATAACTTATCACAAGGGAACTCACAGTTGAATAAAGGAGCAAGTTCTGAAGATTTGATCCTTAGACAAGGATCCCAGGTTTCTCTTTCAACTCATGATAAGGCTACTAATGTCTTATCTCCTTAAAAACAGTTAGTGGTAACAGATTTTGCCTCAGTTTTGTCTAGTAAGGATGGAATTAGCCCTGCAAAACAGATTGAAATTACTAGACTTTCATCTGCAACACTAAATCCTATCTCAGAGATTAACAATTCCAACAAAGACCAAATTAGCTCTAAGAACTCTAAGATAACTTTTTCTCAGGATGTAGATAGATCCCCATCACAAGAAATGTTAACTGGGAAACAACAAGCTAATACTACAAATGACTCAGTCAATCTAGATGATGACCTTACCCATCCTAATCTGATTGTAGAAGATGGTAAACATACCTAGGAGAAAGAAAATAGAGCTATTAAATCCAATGCTAAAGATACTTGCCAAATAGATATCCAGAACATTTCTAACTTGGATGATACTGATGATTATATAGAAATCAACGGAGGTAACTCCCCTTTTTTATCATCCAGTAAGAAATCTCTTAAAAATCTTGACTGGCTTAATATAGAAACCTCTATGAGGCAACAGGAAAAATATCTGAAACTAGGGAAACTTAATTTTGAAGAAATAAAGGCGAATCTAACTAAAGACCAATTAAGATTCAACACTATTCTTAAACTTAACCACACAGAGGTAAAAAATAAACAGAGGAAGTATACCAAAAAAGATTACTCATCCACACCTAAAACGGTTTTCACCCGTTCCTCGTTGAACCTCTCCAAAACATATCCATGATTAGTCTTAATATATGCGTATGGAATATAAGGGGAATAGGTAACAAACCTACTCAAATCCGATTAAAAGATATTAAAAGACGTAACACAATCAAACTCTGTGCCCTTATGGAACCTTTATTGAACCCTAATCAAGCACAAAACATTGCCAAAGAATTAGGATTCAGCAAATCTTACGCAAACCCAATTAGTAAAATCTGGATTATGTGGGATGAGGAACTATCAGTAGACATCTGTACAGTAGAAGACCAGGTTATCACTGTGAAAATTAAATCCCTCACTCTATCAAAGGAATGTCAACTGGGATTTATCTATGCTAAGCACACAATTCATGAACGAAATAAATTGTGGCAAGTCTTAGCAAATCTGAAAAATGAACCATTATGTTTAATAGGTGACTTTAATGTCATCACTAAGAATGAGGAATACCTAGGTAAATCAATCCCTAATCAGAACAGTATAAGGAATTTTAACACATTCCTTAATGACCAAAACATGACTGAAATCCCAACTTCGGGTAGTTTGTTCACTTGGACTGGAATGAGGCCAAAGGGTAGGGTATGGAAGAGACTTGATAGAGGAATCTCTAATAATTTCTGGTGGTCTAAATTCCCTAATTCTAAAATTATCCTGCTTGTATCTGACACATCCTCTATGTCCATTCCAAAACCCTTCAAGTTTCAAGAATGTTGGGTAAACCATCCCACTTTTATGAAGCTGGTTAAAGATGCTTGGAGTGTACACACTAATAATAAAGGAATGAAAAGATTAATTTTCAAACTAAAAAATTTAAAGCAACTCCTTAAAATCTGGAACAAAAATGTCTTTGGGAATGTCTTTGATGCTGTCCAGATTTGTGAAGATTTGGTGGTTAAGGCTGAAGAAGATTTACAACAGGATGATTCCAGTAAAAACCTACAAGCTCTAAACCTAGCTAAGGCTAAAATGAAAACAGCTCTTTCTAATCAAGAGGTGTTTCTAAAACAGAAATCAAGGTTAAAATGGATGAAAGAAGGTGATGCAAACTCAAAATTCTTTCATCAATCAATTTTAAGTAAACAAAAAAGGCAGGCAATTTCTTTAATAAAAAATAATGATGGAACATGGCTAAATAAAACAGAAGCTATAGAGAAAGAAGCTATCAGCTTCTTCTCTAAACTTCTTACAAATGAACAAATGGACCCCTCAGGAATTAATACTACATGGATATTGGAAAATATTCCAAGAGTAGTAACTAATGAAATGAATTAAAATTTACTCAACCAAATTACTATGGAAGAATTAACTTACATAGTTAACTCCATGGATAGCCACTCAGCTCCAGGTTCAGATGGCTTCTCTGGTTTCTTTTTCCAGAACTGTTGGGAAATAATCAAATCTGATGTATTGATGGCAGTGGAAGAGTTCTTTGCTGGAAAAGACATTCCCACAGCCATATCATCAACTCTAATAATTCTAATACCCAAAAAAGATGTGTGCTCATCCTTTAAAGACTATAGACCTATACGCCTATGCAATTTTACAAACAAAATCTTCTCAAAAATAATCTCAACAAGACTTAAAAGCTATCTAGATCAGATAATCAGCCCAAAACAATTAGCATTTGTTTCTGGAAGAGAAATTACTGGTAATGTTCTTCTCATGCAAAAGTTAACCAATCACTTATATTCAAAAACAAAAGGTTTTAACATGATTATCAAGCTGGACATGATGAAAGCATTTGACAGAGTTTCTTGGTCATTTTTAGCCAAAATCCTGATCAAACAAGGATTTTCACCTATCCTAGTTGATCTAATCATGAGAAACATAAGATCTGCATATTTTTCATTATTAATTAATAGAAAAACAGTAGGTTTTTTTTCTGCATCAAGGGGTCTAAAACAGGGTGATCCATTATCCCCTTTGCTTTTCATATTAATGGCTGAGGCTTTTTCATAGAACCTGAATTTTCTTTATCAATTCGGAAATATTCAGCCTTACAAATTACCCTATGGGATGAAATCATCTACACATCTCTCCTATGCTGATGACACAGCTATTCTTTTAAAATATACAAACAATAATCAGTTTCCTGAAATCTTATGAATTAGCTTCTGGACAGAAAGTTAATTTTGAGAAATCTTCTTTTTATATTTCAAAACACACACCTAACAGAATCATAACATTGATCAAACATGAAACAAACATGCTGGAAGGATCCCTACCTTTTAAGTATTTGGGATGTCCTATATTCACAGGAAGAGTTAAAAATTCCTTTTTCCAGGGAATGCTAATTTCAGTCCAAAATAGAATTAACCATTGGCATAACAAGCTTCTCTCTCCAGCTGGAATGGCAATATTGATTAAACATGTACTGACCTCCATGACAATACATCTTATAACTGTGTTGAAACCAACCAAACACATTATAAGTCAAATTCATAAAACACTTGCAAGATTTTTCTGGAACTCTAACTCAGATAATAACCAGAAAAAAAGAATCTGGAAATCAGATCCTAATTTATGCTTCCCTACTGAGGAAAATGGTTTAAACTTTAAAATTTTGAACACTTTAACAAAATCCTTTTCCATCATACTGTGGTGGAAACTTCAGTTAGGGAAATCACCGTGGGAAAAAATCATGTGGTCTATGAGTGATACTCATAAAACATCCAGAACTTAGAAAAGAATCAAGGAGGTTCAACACACAACATTGTGTAATACAGAGGTCCTTCTTGGATCTGGATTGGTTTCCTTTTGGAATGCAAACTGGACTACATTGGGACCTTTAACAGACCACCTCCTGAACTTTTTAGAAATTCCTTACCCCAACTTAACAATAGCTGAATTCATAAATAATAAAGTGTTCTATTTTACACATCTCAGGAATTGGCTTCCTGACCATATTTTTCCAACTCTGGATCTGGACTATAAACTATTCCCTAACTATGAGGATTCACTTATTTGGAAACCAACTTATACTGGAACATTCACATTAAAATCAACATATGAGCTGATAAGAAAGAAGAAACTGAATATCCCCTCTTTCATTCATCTGTGGTCTACATTTTTACCAAAGAAAATTAGTTTGTCTAACTGGAAACTCTTAAATAGACTAATAGCTTTACCAGATGTGCTTGAGGATTTTCAGTTTCACCTACCTTCAAGATGCTGCTTCTGTTTATATGATTCAGAATCTATCCATCACTGTTTTAACTCATGTGTTAAGGTAAAACAAGTCTGGCACTTAGTGGATACTGCTTTCAGTTTGCCTACAAACACATTTCAACTATTGTGGGATAGAGTCTATTTTTATTGGAATGTTTCCTCCTGTGATGGATCTTTCGCTAAGTTAATTAGAATCTTACCGCGTGTAGTAATCTGGTACCTGTGGTGTGCCAGATGTACTTATATTTTTGAAGGTACAATGCCAGATATAATGCTCATATTCAAAAGAATACTGTATCATTTTAATGACACTATGTTGGGTTCAAGCTGGACTTTAAATGGGAATTATCTTATATTCCAAAAAATTTATATCAGAAACCCAAAAGTCAGAGACCAATAAGAATCATTAAGTGGTTATTACCTTCAAAATATAAACTAAACACTGATGGTTCTTATCTTAGCAATGGTGCTGCTGGTATCGGTTGCATAATCAGAGATCATGATGGTCAGGTAATTGTTGCTTTATCAAAGTCCATATCGGCTGAATCTGTTTTGCAGGCCGAAACATCAGCATTATTACATGGTATATATCTAGCTCAAGAGCGTGGCATCAAATGTATTGACATAGAAACTGATTCAAAAGTCCTACATAGTATGATTCAACAACAATTCAAGATTCCATGGAAGTTACAACAGCTGATGAGGGAGATACGGAATCTTCTTCAACATATGGATTATTCAATGCAACACATTTTCAGAGAGGCAAATGGAGCCACTGACTCCCTTGCAAAAATGGCTAGCCGAGAGCAGGTAAATAACGTCTATGTTTCTGCAGGTTTGCCTCCAATAGTAGCTGGTCAAGTGCAGCTAGATGCGGAAGGAATTCCTCAAATTAGATTAGAGTAGTCATTTGGTAACTTTGTATTTATTTTTCCACAGTTGTTTCTGTTGATCTTTAGGTTAGTATCAGGTCAATGTTTAGATATTAAAGATCATCAGATGAACTCGCAGAGGTAAGGTATTACGTCTCCCTCTTTTTCTATACCTTTTATTTTAATTAATAAATGGGTAGGGTCTGCCAAACCCCTCACCATCATAGGTGAATTTAATTAAAAAAAATGTAATTGTGTGCTGATTTGGCAAAAAGCGGGACTCAAATTGACAGTCTGAATACAGAAGGTCATATTGATAGTGTCAATTGAATTTTCATCCACATCATTACGTCCCCTTAAATTGGAGAATAAATTTAGGGTTGAGAGCCAGTTACTTTTATGAATTTTTTTTACTATATTAAATACCGCATTAGAGATGGTCTTAGCACATTTCAGAGCTCACATTCTGCATACTCTGTTTTATATATTTTTGTATGAGAAAGTCTCGGGAAAGGCGGCATGTCCATAAGCTTATGGAAAGGCCAGGGACTGATATGCAAAATGGGGTTCATATGATAATTATTTTTAAAATGGGGTATCTAATAATTAATTAAAGCTGATTGTTTGTTTTTAATTTTCATCCATGACTAATTTTCCTTTTGTCACCAGCTTTGAGCAGTTAAATTTTTGTAAATTGTAATCATTTATCACGCATGTTTAGAAGGTTTCCTCATTATTCGCGCGTGTTTTGCCCTCTCTTCTCCTCTCTTCGTTTTTCAATTCCTTTGTACTCCAATTTTTTGTTTTTTCAATTTTGCTCTTCGTTCTTCACGAAATTTCACCGGAATTGCATCGTTCAAGTTTGCGCCGGAATCGCCTGAATTCAATAAGATTGATATTCTAGGTTTTGAAATTCCGTTGTTGTTCTTTTCCATTTTTCTTTATAGTTGTACGCGATTCTGATGTGAGGTTTTTTTTGTGTATTTGACCTAGTCATGGGTAGGGCGAAGTGGAAAGCTATTCTTCCTAAAGCTGAGAAGTTGTCTCAGCCTTCTTCTTCTCTCAGTGCGTATTTTTCCTATTTTTCGTTTTGAATATTTGGAGTTTCGCTCTTTTTTTGATATTGTTGTGTGTATGTGTTTTTTCAGTCTTGTTGATGTTGACTTTTTTAAGTTGTTGTTGACTTTTTTGTTAGTCAGATCTGTATGTTTTGAGTCCTTTTTATAACATGCAGTTGATTGTTTAGAAGTTGCATTTGTTATTGTAAGATATACACTAGTTAGTTGCTCTATTTTTTCCCAGCATGTTATCAGTTCAGTTATAATGTGCATTTGTTTCTTAGGAGTTGCATATGTTAGGTTAACAATAGTATTAGTTAGTCATCATATTTCTTTGATTTGTATATCGAATCCGCGTGTTTTGACTATGTTTTATGATGTGCATTTGTTTTCTTATGATTTGCATATGTTAGGCTAACATTTGTCTAAGTTAGTTACTCTATTTTTCAAGTTACTTATTTTGTTGTTGACTGATTGTAATATTGTGTACTTGTTTTCTTAGAATCTTCATATGTTAATATAACTTATGCATTAGTTATTTAGTCTGTGTTTGAGTTTCACTGATTGTTAGTTAGTTATTGTTATTCTTTCTGATTTGCTAGTATGTATTTTGTTTCATTATAAGTTTCTTATGTTAGTTTACTATATGCATAAGTTAGTTATAATGTGTATGTCAGATTATGTTGCTTGCTGACTATCAGACTATGTATGCATTTGTTTCATTATAAGTTACATATATTAGTATAGCCTATGCATTAGTTAGTTATACTGTTGTTTTCCTATATTAGGTTGCTTATTGGCTGTCAGAGTATGCATGCATTTTTTTTGTATGCTTTATGTATTAGTATCTTACTGTGTGGTACATGATTATTTTTAGATGTTCCTGAAGGAGGTGAAGATATTATTCAACGTCAAGAACCTGAGATAGAAGAAGGTGATTGTAATTTTTCTTTTATATTTATTTACTTATTTGCTTATACATTTACTTGTTCAAATATGTTATGTTGTTTAGCTTCTAAGAAGGTGGTTAGAAAATCTAAAAAGAAAGATGGATCTTCTCTTCAAGATGAGTTGAAGAAGGTTCAGCAGTCTTATGCTTTTGGAGGTTTTTTTTTCTTTACATGTTGCATTTTATTTGTGTGATTATGTTTGTTGTTTTTTTAAATATGTGCTTATACAATTTTTTTTCCATTTTTTGTGTAGTAGTTGTATTGGCACGTAGGTCTACCAGAATTGGTAGTGGTGCTACTCCACAGATTTTAGTTCCTGTTGTTCCTACCTAAGCCGGGAAATAAGAAATGGATGAATGTGGGTGTTAAGTAGTTGAAAGATGGTGAAGGTGTATCAACTGTGGGTGAAGGTGAATCAAGTCAAGAATTTGACTATGGCACACTGCTGAATGATGTTGTTCGAATGAGTAGAGAAGTAGCTGGTGTTGATGAAGCCAAGGTTTCCAAGGTAGTGAAGAAAGATATTAGGGACGTTTTGGATGTGATGATTGATAATGTTAATTCTGGTGTTGAAGGTGGTGGTGTTGAGGGTGTTGATTGTGTTGAGGGTGTTGATGGTGTTGATGGGAAGGATGGTTCATCACAAATTGATTGGAGTTGTTAGGTCTGCTGAGGGGAAGGATGCTTCAGCAAATATTGATGCTGAAGTTGAGGTATATTTTAATGAGAATGATACTGATTTGAATAGGAAAGAGACTGAATCTGTTAGGGAGGAAGTTGAACCTGCCGGTGAAGGTTGTTCTAAGGATGTTGAGAATAATGGTGAATGTGGGTCCATGGATGATGGTGACAGTATGTACAGTATGATTAGAGACTATATTAATGAAAATCAGTGGGTTTTGGGTGCAGTTACGAATGCAGAGGTGGCGCAAGCTGCCGCGGCTGCGTGTGAGAGGGAAAGTGAGGGTGATGAAGCTGATGTGGATGTGGGTAAGAGTGTTGAAGCTCGACCTAATGTGGTGGTCTCATTTGAAGGAGAGAAGGAGAGGTCGTCACCTTGTATGTTGAGCAAGGAGAATGGTAAACAATGTGAGACCTCTACTGGACAGAATAAAAGGAAGGCAGAAGAACTTGCTGCAAAGTCTCCTGTTGAGAAGGCGATGAAGACAAAGACTAAAAAAGTTGTTGTGAAGAAAGGTGCAGTAAAGGCAAAGAAATCTGGTGGGGTTTTGAAGGAGTCTGCTGAGAAGGTGAATATAAGTGTTGAAGTAGCAAAAAAAATTGGGTTGAAGAGGAAAGCGGACAATACTGCTGGTGAAGCTTCAGGGTCAGGAAAAATGGTTGCTGGTGAAGAAGGAGTTGCGAAACAGCATCGCAACCGTCACAAGAAGCAAGTGGTCAAATGTACTGATGAAGAGGGTAACACGTAAGTGTATTTTAATATGTTATAAACTGTAATTGATTCTTAAGATGCTGCATTTGATAAGATTCAGCGTTTATTTGTTATTCACAATCTCAAATAAACTTACATTTTTCATATTTTATTTTATTTTAGGTTTGCTAAGAAATTCTCAACCAGTTGTTGTCCTTCGAAGTTGAAATCGTTAATTGCCTTGCTCACTCCTGCCCAAAAGATTGATGTGGAAGATATAGGTTTTGGTATCTTCTTGCGTTTGACATCTCATCCATTCCTTTTGGAATTGTGCCTTGGCTGGTTGACATGTTTGATTATGTGGGCTGATTTCATATTGTTTTATGCTGACTACAAATTGTTCTAAGCTGACTTCCTATTTTTTTGAATAAGGTTTGATCTTGTTGGTTGTGTGCAAGAAATATCAAGCTCAGGGTACATAATTACACCTGATGATGTGTTTGATATATTATGTATTCCTAGGATTCCAGGTTGTGCCATTGGTTTGGTTGGGAACAATGGGAGGGGTTTGTCAAGAGATGTGAACATTAGGAATAAATGGAGAGAAGAGTTAGGTGCTGATAAATATGGTAATATTTCTCATGTTAATCTTTTTGAGGAGCTGTGTAAACTAAGTGATGGTGGTGAGCGCTTTGCAGAGATTTTTTTGTTATGTATGTCATGTGTACTTTCTTGGCACCAACTACCAGAAACTTGGTTAATTTTAAGCTGGTTAGTGCTTTAGAGAATGTTGGGGCTATTAAGAGTCTTGATTGGTGTGGCTTAGTGCTTGCTTGTCTGTGTGAGGGTGTTAGGAGCTTCAAATCCAATTCAGGTAAAAGAGACGTGTCTTGTGTTGGCGGTTGTGTGTTTGTGTTGTTGTTGGCTTATATTTATAGGTTTCCTTTTAGAGGTCAGCCTGACCCTACTAGACTTCCCTTATGCATGCATTAGTCGAACAAATCTTTGCTCGACATGGCTCATTATCTGGAAAAAATAGGTTATGATAAGGGGGTTATGGTAGTGGATGGTTTTCCTTTGACAAAGGATGAGAGGGTTAAAGATAACATAAGCAGCTAACAACAATCTAAGGGAACTCGTAACGAGAATATTGGCCATGAGGGGCTTCATACACCTACTGCTGCATGTGATGGTATTGCTCAGGAGCCAGGATTTATTTCTTACCGAATACCTAACGGCGTGATGAGCAATGAAGACATTGACAAAGCTACCAGCAATGTAAGTATTTTTTGTCTTTTTTATATAGTTTGTAAAAATTAGTGCATGTTGTTTTAAAACTAATGCAGATGTTAGTTAATGCAGTTTATAGTTCATATTTCCTTTTTAGACAGTTTCTGATTTTTTATTGGACTGATATTTGTTCTTCTCTGTCAGCCTATGAATAGGGCTTGCCTCATTTTCAAATGAGACATGGAGGTCATTACACGTGTGTTGGTTCAAAACCTTGAGAGGACAAATGCTAGTCCGATTGTGCAATCACAACCGCAGTCGCAACCGCAACCACAATCAGAACCTCAGGAGAAGGAACAACCACAGCAAATGAGGATGTTGTTCATGTCAAGATGACACAAGAAATTATAGAAGACCCAGCCACACATGAGTGGGTTGATAAGATAGTTGAAGAATACATGAGGAAAGCTCGTTCTATGATTCCTTCATTCTCCATTGGGATTGAAGGACTTGAAGATTTGTAGCTTTAGCATCTTTGAATTGTTTTTGGATGATTTGTAATCAGCTTTTTTTGTGACTGATTGGTTTGTTGGTGGTATGTTAAGCGCAATTGAGACGCTGTTTTAGGAGTTGTTTTTAAGGTTGAAGGTGTATTTTGATGATTTGTTACTAATTGTTTTGTGGGTGATATGTTGAGCACATTTGAGACACTGTTTTAGGATTTGTTTATAAGGTTGCAGGTTTTATGAAACATATGCATGTTTAGTTTGAAGAAATACTATTTGTATGCTTTTAATTCCATGTTGATTTTTGAATTATTTGATTGGTTGATTGTGTTGATTTTCTGAGCTTATAGGAAAACAAATGCAATTGGTAGGTTAATAAACTACATGTGTAAGCTAAGTAGTTCTACATGTATTCAGTGGTTTTCGTATCACTAAAATTATGTGAAATATAATACAAGTCCCTTTTAGGGAAACAAGTGCATGTTGAATGTTAAGAAGTAATATTTGTATGCTTATTAATACCAAGTTACATTTTAGTAATGTTATGTGGTTTGTACTCAACTGTCTCGTATTTGGATTCATCATGTTCTAGGCTGACCTCATATTTTTTTGTCGGTGGTTCTGAGAAAAGTTCCGTGACCTTAGTTGCCATTGCTAGGGAAAATTCCTTTTTGAATCCTTTGTACAATGCAAGTTGTAAACCCGAGCAGCATATTTAACCAAACCTGTACAAGCCCAGTAGTGGGAAATAAATGCATACTGTGAGTTAAAAAATTTGTGTTCTAGACTAAGTAGTACATATTTTTAAATGTGAACATACCTGCTTTATTTTGATGATTAGGCTTTGCTTTTGTACATGCATTTTCCTTTTCTTTTTTATCTCTCCTCCACTTTCTGATTGTTTGGTTAAAGAGCTCATAGAAGTTTGTTCGTATTGTTGTTTTGTTTGCATTAAAGCATAGTGCGTGGTTGGTGCTTTCACTTCGCTGTGATGATAAGATGCCTGCTGAGAAAATATCCTTGCTGAATGTCGTGCTTCATTTTTCACGGATGCCATACAGGTGTTGAAACCATGTGCTAGTTTCGAGCTTGTCTATGGCGGTCATGGAGGTCCATTTTTCTTCAAATTTTGTTGGATTACGACATCTTTTCATACAGTAGTCTATTTTGAAGGATTCATCTTTCTTTAATTTCCCACAATGTTTTATTGCATTTTGTTTTATGTTCCACAAGCACAGCCCGTGTTTTGTGTTTTGGAAGACCCGGAAGTTGCAACAAGAAATGGATGTTGATCAGTGTACATATTGTAAGCTGACATATGCAGAAGCTAACATTCCCTATTCAATTTCAGGTCAAAGAAATGGAATTTCTGTAGCTGCATCATTTTCAGGAAACATGATTTCCAAAGTAACAAGTGCAACTTTTAAGATATGTAATGCATAATGTAAGGTAATATGTGCAACGTCTAACAGTGCATATCTAGTGCTCAGAACTGTAAATTACAAATTTTCACAACATACCTCATTTATTGCTTTGCCCATTGCTGGATCTTGATCTGTGAATATTGTGACAGGTTCCCTTACTTCCATTGATTTCTTGCAAGTGTTGAGGAGCCACACAAAAGTATCAGCCAACTCATTTCTTTAAAAGCACAAGCAAATATTGTTATGTTCCAGTGATTGTTGATTCCAACTATTGGCTCACAAATCAAGTTATACTTGTTTGTTCTGTATGTAGTGTCAAATATGGTGACATCTCCGTAGAATTTGTAGTCTTCCAGCATCATTGAATCCCTCCAAAGCACAACTGATAGTTTTATTTCCTCGTCGAACCTGACTTTGAAGAAGAATCTTTATCCTTGTCATTGATTTCCATGAGTGTGTCAACAAGTTTCCGAGCACCTCCACTTTCTATTTCTTTCATCCGAAGTCGACACACAAAGTTGAGGTGGTCTTTCATCTATGCCCCAAATTTTCTTCTCCACCAGCTTCAAAAAACATGTATTTATATCTTACACTAGGTCTAAAGCCTGTTTGTTCCATTGTTCTGATGGTTTTCCTTTGTTTTCTGTAATCCTTCGTTCACTCCTACTAAGATATTGTCAGGCTGGTCTTGTTAACTCATGATTGTGTACGGTATTGTGGTGTGCCACGATGTAATAATCCTGCTCTAGCTTCACTCTAATTTCAACTAGGCATCCTGTTTTTGTAATCAGGTCATTTCTCTTCCTCTTCTTCTTATTTTCAGAATGATTTTCATTATCCATGCAAGGAACATGGCTGGTAGTGCTGGTTTTTAATCTTTTCAATTGGCCTCTAGCAGAGCACTTGTAGTACTTTTCACGAATCTGACTTTTGCTGTTTCGACATTGGCAGTCCTTCCTGTAGCTGAAACCAATAGCATTTGCATGCTTCTTGTATAGAGCATGAAGTGCTTCCAATGTTTTTGTTTTTACGCCAGTAAGATTTTCAGTGGCATCAATTTCATTTAAATTTGGAAATTTTATACCTGTAATAATAAAGAATACAATTTCTAATGTAAGTTCTATTCTGATAAGCATAACAAATACTAATTGTAATGTAACATATTCAAAGTGTAGTGTATTTTGTACATGTTATAATCTGAACAACGCACAAGTTTGTCAAAAGTTAGAATTGACAAATGCATTTTCTGTGTTTTGATCATTTCAATCTAATGCATGTTTATTTGTAACCTATACGTGATTTAAGTTAACAAATGCATAAATTATACGAAATTTCTGTGTAGCATGTAGTTTATATTGCTAATGTTTCCACATGTTCATAGCACTCGAATTTCAGTGTCCAAGAGTTTAAAAAACAACTATATCATATCGATTGCATTTTAACAATAGAATTTCAGTATGATGAGAGAAAATCATACCTTCATAGGAATTGAGTAGTATTTCAGCTTCTTGCAACTGAATTTCATCTGCTTGAAGTTGAATCCTGGCGTTTAGAATTGTGTTTTCTCTTGCAGATTCCGATTCAATAGCAGTAGTTTTTACGATTAAAGCAGCTGAAATTTCATCTGCTTCAATAGGATCTAGCGGCAGATTTGGTTGTTCAATTCCGTCGGAATCACAACAGTTGTTGTTGTCGGAGGACATCGGAAAGGCGCCGTGAACGGATTGGACGAGAGGAATTGAAAACACGTCGGCGGACTGGTGAGGAAGAATTGATTGTCGTTCAGAGGATTTCGGAGAACAAAAAGAGTCGGAATCGCGCTGGTTGTTGTTGTCGGAGTACATCGAAAATATGTCGTTGATGAGAAGATCAAAAATGCGTCGGCGAGAAGATCGGAAAATGCACCGGCGGACTGTTAAGAACTTTTCAGAGAAGAAGAACAGAGTACTATGTGTTTGTGTGTGAAATTATGTTTGTGCCTTTGCGTGATATTTTTATTTAGGGAAAAGTGCCAATAAAATCCTATCTACTTGCATAAGTGCCAATATAATACTCAGATAATTTTTAGTGCAAATATAACCCTAACTAGTTGATGTAAGTGCCAATATAACCCTCGAACTCCATTTCCGGCATTGACTTACAATTTTCGGCATTGGCCGTATGTAAATTGACCAAAATACCCTTTGTACTAAAATATAAAATTGAATTGACAAAATTACCCTTATTATCTGTGGGGCCCATATTAACTTTTTTTTCTCTCTTATTTCATAGGAGCTCCGCCACCGCCACCGTCCATAGACCGAACAAGAACAACAAACTGTCCACACACAATTCATAAATAAACTCAGACTGTTCACACAATTCACACACAAATCCACAAGAACAACACATTGTTCACACACAAACTCATAAACAAACTCAGAAGAACACAATTCACAACAAATGGAAATAAAAACTCAAATGGTCTCAGAAATTTTCATAAAATAGAAGAAGACTACAATTCTCAGAATTTTTAATTGCTGACAGGAAGGATAATCCACCGACACACCACCGCGCTCCGTCGAGACCTCAGCCCTGCCACCACCACCTTCCAGCCCCTCCAGCCAAATCTGCTACCTCCGGCCATTCCCGCCACCACCATTCCTCTTCCACCCCCGCCATTGAAACCCTAGCGTCACCACCCCGACACACACCGCGAACCCTAGCGCCACCACCACCTTCCAGCCCCCCGGTCATTCCCGCCACCATCATTCATTTTCCACCCCCGTCACTGAAACCCTAGCGTCACCACTCCGCCACCCACCGCGAACCCTAGCGCCATCGGAACCCTAGCGCCACCACCACCTTCCACGGGTTGCCTTCGCCAAAGTTTCTGGCCTTCAATTGAAGACACATCAGAGAAGGAGAAAGAACGACGCTAGAGGAGAAAGAAAGAGGCGGAGAAGGAGAAAGACGGAGAAAGAAAAAGAAAGCAGAATGGGTAAAATTGTCGGAATGGGTAAAATTGCACTTACATCAACTATATAGGGTTATATTTGCACTTTCAATTATCAAAATGTTATATTGACACTTATGTGTAGTAGGTAGGGTTATAAAAACATTTTTTTTTCTTTTATTTAAGTTTGCATTATTTGCAAAGTGATCCCTCCCTGTCCATAAGCTTATGGGCCTGTCAATAAATTTATGAACATACAGTATGTCAAGAGACCTACTCTTTTTGTATAGTACTCCCCCCGTCCCAGCCGAATCTGCACACTTTTTGGTCAACCTTCTCAAGACACGTTTGACCATAAATTTCAACTAGTATATAGATACCAATATCATCATGTGAGATATTGTTGGATTCTCTGCATGCTGTATTTTCTAAATATCAAATTTTAACACACCGTTAATATACGTAACTAAAGTTATCGTTGGTCAAACATGACCTGAGAAAGTTGACCAAAAAGTGTGCACATTCGGCTGGGACGGAATAATATATTTTAGGAGGATGGGTATACGGTCAGGCCAATTTACCATTAGCATAAATTAAACAAAATTCGCGGGTTAAATTGCAAATATCCAAACCATGCACTTCCCAAAATTTAGTGTCACCACTGCGCCATGTATACCGACGACGATGAACCCGATCCCTTCCCGTTCACATTACCGGAAGAAGCACTGACGGAAGACCATGAAGAACCCGCCGCCGGAAAACATTTCCTACTGCAGCAAAATCTCCGCCACCCCGCCCTGTCGGAGATTCTCGGCGGGAAAGAACCCAACCACCGCCGCCTCCGCATTCTTGAGCTGGATTCAGGGACCGACCTGGTTGGGATTGTGGCGGTGGCGTTGCTCGGCACTCACGGTCACGGACCTTTCCCACGTGCTCCCCAATCTGCAGACCAACATTGATGCAAACTCCGAAGTCATCAGAGTCAACGGGGGAAGAGTTTACGCGGCGGCCCTATCTTGGGGAGAAACATGGGATATGGAGGCGATGGGGAGAGAGTACGATGTAATGTTGGGTTCGGATGTGGTGTACCATGATAATCTTTATGTCCCCTTGATTGAGACATTGGAGTGGTTCCTGTTGGAGAAGAAGATGGTGGAGAAGAAGATGGTGTTCGTGATGGCTCATTTGAGGCGGTGGAAGAAGGAGTCTTCGTTCTTTAAGAAAGCTGAGAAGTTTTTTCATGTTGAAGTTCTTCATAATGATCCTCCATTGCCTGGTTCGAGAGTTGGGGATGTTATCTACAAATTCGTAGCGGAATGAGGTATTTTGGATGGAAAATGGTGATTGATTTTTCTGCTTGCTGTTTAGGATCATTCTGATGATTTTTGTTGTAGGAAAAGTAGTAAAGTACCACCCAATTCACATAATAAAGGATTTGATCCTATTACATCCTGTCACTTTTCTCAGTATGCATAAACACCTTGGTTCTGATGTAGGTTTTATTACATGTTACTCGTAGTTGAGTTGTAATGTGTACAATTACTGTCTTGGCAGCTGGTCACGACAGTGGCATGATTGTGTTCAAATTGGAGAGGGAACGCCCTGCATTTTCTGTGAGTGGTGACAATCTGCTCTATGTTACAGACCACTTCTTGCGCGTGTTTGAGTACTCAACTCAGAAGGATTTTCAGTTGAATTGATTACCAAAGAAGATGAAGATTATCTGAGCAATGAAAATAATGCTGTAAGTGCTTCTTCATGTTTTGAGGTTTTGATTCCTGGAGCTTGAATTATGCTCCTGTGAAATAATTATCTTTCAGTTATACTTTATAGTGTTTGGGAATTGGTAATTTCCATCTTGTGTAGCTCATACTTTAGTGATTCAGAGTTATTTGTTTAAGGCGTGATGTTAATGTTGTAACCGAGCTTTGCAATTTACGAGTTTAATAAAACTATGGCTATGTGGATAATTTATTTGAGTCGGGGAGACTTTTATCCAGTTTTCATGCTTCTTGTTCTTGGTGATAAGACATTGGAAATGTTTATTACAGTATGGTGAGGGTTTAGTCGTGCTGTGTGTTCTGAAGCTACTGGAAACGAGCTCCCTTTATGTGCAGGAGTATATTGATTTTGCGGGCGTAAGGTGTGGTATATGTATGGATGTCGTCATTGTCAGAGGAGTACTCGATTGCTGCCTACATTGGTATGGTTCTTTATAGGTGTATTTTCCTGGTCTTTATAGCGAAATGGGACATTTTACTAGCATTTCGCAAGTACCTGTTTACATTGAATTTGAACAATGGCCTGAGTTTGTCATTTGAATTTCAGGTTCTGTTTTACATGCATTGACATCTGGGCTTCAATCACAAATATTTGCCCATTTTGCCAGATTGAATTTCAAATGATCACATGTGTGCCTGTGATCACATGTTTTTAAGCTGTCAGCAAAATTTCTTGGCTGAAAAGCAGAGTATTTCAGCTGGTTCCCTAAAGACAAGAAGTGGGGTAAGATAATGTGATTTTATATTACCTCCAAGAAGGAACCTGGAATTTTCCATGCCAATATGATATCTCAGATTCTTAGTGGAGGAAATTTCCATGAAGAAATCCTAGTGAAGGACAGTTTTGTTTCAGCCAAGGCACATTTCCTGTAATAAGCCACTGAGATTAGAGACAAACCATTCCACTGTTACATGAGTGACTCCTTCATACAAGAATGTTGAGATTCATCCATGAAGCAAACACAAGGAAAGCTTCTGAATTCCCTACAACAGAGAATGCTAAGTAGAGAGTTTATGTTTTTGTAACAAATGAGAATTTCTGTTTTTGTAATAGGATATTGACATGATTATTCGGACTATTTGATGTCGGAGATTAATCAGAATATGAATCCTGCTGCTATGAATATGTAAAAAACATGTGGCAAATATTCAAAAAACAAAATAGTTGCAACATAAATTTTTTGTATATACTAGGTACATGTTACCTTACAAAATATATCGTTTGTATTAAAACATGCACTTGTTTTAAAAGCTCTGAACTTGGATTATGAAACGTTTTCCAATGAGATCAAGTATAAGTTACGTTATGAATCATTTATGTTTTGTTAAAACATGAATATGTTAGTCTACAACTAGTATACATTATAGTTTACACAGATAGAGGAGACTAAATTTTGACAGTGTACAATTGACAGTGTAAAATTGTCATATTAACTCTGCATTAATTACTTTACAACATGTATTGATTAAATAAAAACACACATATAATACTAGATGTAATATATAAGTAAACAGATGCAGTTCTTAATTCAAAAGTGAACCAACAACAACTTTTTTTTTTTAAAAAAAATAGTCCCACACAACACAACTAACAAATTCATACGAGATACTAACAGCTGCAACATATAAGTAAACAAATGCAACTCGTTATTCAAAATGTACAACTAACAACAAATGAAAATAAAAGGTCATAGGCAGTACAACTAACAATTACACATTGAATACTAATATATGCAACATATAAGTAAACAGATGCAGTTCGTAAATAAAAAAGAATGATCAGCAAAAAAGAGAAGAAAAAACAAGTCATTCACAAAAGGTCATAGACAGTACAACTAACAAGTACACATTGAATACTAACATATGCAACAGATAAGTAAATAGATGCAGCTCGTAATTCAAAATGAACTATTAGAAAAAAAGAGAAGAAAAAAAAAGGCCATTCACAGTACAACTAACAGGTACACGTTGAATAATAACATCTACAACACAAGTAAACAAATGCTGCTCATAATTCAAGACGAACAATCAACAATGGAAAAAAAACTTACGTTCACAATTGCTAATCAATAAGATGCCATCTAATCAAAACCATAACTCAGACTTCAACTATGTTTGCATTGCTTCATCCAAAAGCTAAAGAAAACATAATCAATATTAACTTCACAAAACCTTCGACCAACATAGCTAATCTGACTGAAAGCGAAATTCAAATTGTAATTTCAAAAGGAAAATAGAGAATCACAAGAAAATATATCACACACAAATACACTAATCAAAAGTATGTGCTAAATGAGGTGTTCTCCAGAAAACTATTTGCAGCCTCATTTACCTTCGTTGTTCGATCTAGAAGATCACTGAACAGTAGATTCCCATCCGACATAATGGTTGAACGATTGATGTCTAATGCAACCTACAATGCACATTACGTGAGCTGGGCACCTGCTGATGGTTGTAGAACGCCGCCTGAAAAGCTCACCATACGGTGGGGAAGGGACTTTTTTCCCCAGCCACGTACACATGTGACGAGCTGAAATAAGGTGGAGAATAGGTGGAGAACAAGAGGAGAAAGAGAGGAAAAATGAGAGGCGGAGAAGAATAAAGAGAGAGAAAGTGCAGACTAAATGTGAGGAAGAAGAAATGGTAAGGAGAGATTTTCTAATTAGTACCCTATTTTTGATTAATTACAAACTGAACCCATTTTTCAAAATAGTCCCTGACATGATAAACTTATGGACAGACCGCCTTTCCTGAGACTTACCCTTTTAGAAATAAGTGCATCTATGCCCCAAATATTTTTATGTGCACATATAATCCCAAGTTTTTTAAAAGTGTTCTTGTATCCCTGCTGTCAGAAAAAAATGGTCAATATCGTAATTAATGGAAATGACTATTTTGCCCCTTAAAGATAATGAAATAAAATTTCAGAAACACCATATTTCCATCCTTCTCCTGAGCCAATGATGCCTCCAAGTTCCGGCCACCCCCCACTTCCCTCTGGCCACCTCAAAAAGCACACAACGCTTCCTCACACCATGCTCCGGTGTGCACCACCACCTCGAGAACCCAGACACACTCCTAGGATATTTCTCTCGAACCCACAGTGCAAATCCTCCTCGCCCTAGGCGGTTCCCCCAATTCGACCATCTACACCAGCAACCTAAATCCCTGATTCATTTCATCTCCACCAATTTTGATTATGCGTAGGAACAAGGAGAACCACCGTGAGTTGTCGTTGTTGATCTTCTCAAGTTCACTACTGGGGCTTGGAGACGACAACATTTTCTTTGTCCGGAGTCAGCGTGTGGAACGCATTTGTTTCATGGTCGGCGCCAACATATTGGACGGCGGTGGAGTCACCAGAATGAGCAGAGTGAACCACCTCTAGGAGAACCGTTGCTTAGGATGGAGGTGAGGGCTGGAGTGGCGGATTGGTAGTGTGGTGGCAGGGGTGGTGATGGAGGTGGCAGATTGGTGGTACAACGGTGGAGGTGGTAGTGATGCTACGGAGATGATGGGGGGACTTAAGGAAAAGGGTATTTTGGTCATTTCAGGTCAGTTAATGGTCGAAAATGGCCGGACTCAGGAAAGAAGGGTATGAGTTATTAAGGCACTTCTAATATAGGGGTACGAGTGCACTTTTAAAAAAACTCGGGGGTATATGTGCACATAACAAGAAACTGGGTGTATGAATGCATTTACCCTATATTTTAACTCTTATTTTGTGAGATTCTAAGATCTCCATATCCTTTATGATTATGAACATTATTTTGACTTGGGCTTTACACCCTTGTTAATTGCATGATTGTTACACCATGTTGGCCAACACCTTAGTCTACTTTTATGTTGCGCATTTATTAATATCCCTTAGGGAGTAAAACCTAGATGTAATAGAAGGAGTGGGGTCCAGGACCATTTGTGTGTATGCATGTTAGTCGCGAAGTTACCATTTTGATGGGCGTACACTAGTTTAGTTGGACGGGAGCCCGAAAGGTTACAGATAGGGTTAGCGTAATTTGACATATGTCGTTGCAACCTTAGAGTTAACGATAAGGTGCCTATTCCTTTGCCACTGTAGGCCAAGGGAGAAGCATTCATAGTGGAGTGTCCGGGACATAATCGCACGGGGAAGAATCAGACATGCACACCGGCGGGGTCGTTATTTCACTCCCCTAATTACAGAGGCGGTGCTGATAGAAGAATACATGTGCACCCTTATGTGACAGATAGGGGGTAGTGTTTACTATCAACCACACTATGTAGCATAAGCATTAGGATAAGTTTGTATGTCTTGTATGTGATTGAGTCTAGGATCAAAATATACTACCTATCATGTTACACAAATATTCCCTAAGTTCTAGCTATATATAGTTTTACTCACTTATTCTTGCATGCTTGTAGTTGTTAGATAGACCCCCCCAAACCTGTTTTTCAACATTAGTTATTCCTGACACGTGATTGGATTGATGAACCAATTGCGGCTTTGTATAGTTAACCTTTGAATTCCTAGCATCTCTGTGAACGACCCTAGTATTGCCACTATCTACTCCTTAGGTAGTTTAGTAGTAAGAATGAGTGCAACAAACAAATCTCTTATCTTTGATTCCAAAGCACTTCGCGGTTGATGCCTAACTAACGACCCTGCGAGGTGCAGATTAAAATGAGAAAAATAAAAAAGGAAAAAAATTCCGCTAAGTTGAAAACTCGAGAGGGCAGTTTAGACAACATTGAGGACCTATATAGGTAAAAAACCCGGGAGGGTAGCCTAGGTAAAAATGAGAGGTTAAATGTGGGTGAGATGTGAGCCTAAAGAAAAAAGTGTGGCTAGGATGAAACCCCGAAAGGTCTCCTAGGAAAAATGAGAGAAAAGGAAAATATTTTGATTTCACCATTTGCCGATGTTGGAGGTCATAAGATTGCAGTGTAAATTGGAGATTCGGGTAGCCTAGCATCAATAGTTTTCTTGATTATTCGTCTACTTCAGATATGGTTGATATATTGTGTCATTGGAAACTGGAATGAATCAATTCGGGTATTGAAATATTTGATGGGAATTTTAGAATTGATAGGTGGAAGGCTTTGGCTAGAAAATAGGAGTTGTGGTTGAGGTATGAAAATTTCTCACTTGGTTTGTACTTAAGATTGTTGGGTAGTGAAAATTTTTGTGAAGGATTGTTTGGGGGATATAAGGGGCATGAATTGAAATTGCCAACTTCATATTTTAACCTTGGGTTTTAATTACTTTTACTTTAGATCGAGTAAGGTTCACTCAAATTAAATGTGATTTGGGGTTAATTAGTGAGTGGTGTGTATATTTTTTTTCTTGTTACTGCATTCCCTATGAGGCAAATGCAAGGTAGGTGATTGAACATGAATTTGGGTTTAAGACTCTGTCTAGTTGGGAATATTTTCAGCACATTTCAATAGCATAAACTCAACTTAACACCAATAAACACAATTCAACACCAAATATTTTTAGCACATTATGGAATACTATGTACTGACATCAAAATGTTGTTAGGAAAACTTCACAATCCAATTGTTCAATGGATCCCGAGGCAGGCAAATAATGTAGCTCACAAATTAGTTCAATATCTGAAAACAAATTGCTCGTACTCATACTCATGGAGTTCGACTCCAATTTTTGTAACGTCCCCCAAATTCTTAATGAAATTCAACTTTTTCCTAAAAAAAAACTCAACTCATTACCAAATAAACCCTATTGGACATGGCCTTAGTGTTTTAGCAATATTAGCCAGCTTGAGCATTATTAGTTTTTTTTAAATACTGCACCTGATATACTCCCTCCATCCCATCGTAAGATTCCCATAAACTTTTTGTATGGGTATTTATATGTGTTGATGTGGCAGAAAAAAATGTGGGATTGAAATGATCTAATCAAATTTCATCCACAAATTCTAGTCCAAATAAGGAAATAGAAATATTTGGCTAGGACGGAGGAAACTGGAAAGTAGGAATTTTACGCAGGGACGGAGAGAGTACGAAAGATTGAAGATGAAGGTTTCCAAGTAAGATTTTTTTTGTTTTGGATTTTTTTTTCTTTACAGATACGACAATTTGACACAACTTGTGTCTAAAACTTTCATATGATATTTGTATTTAATTTGACATTTCAAATTTTCTGGTTGATGTTTTATAATTTTTAGTTGATGTTATTTATTAATTGTTGTTTTGAGTCCTAAGTTGATATTTAAATTGATGATTCAAATGTCCATGTTGATGTTTTATGATTTTAGTTAATGTATGTTTTTGTTAGTTTCTCAATATATAACAATTTAGTAGTTAAAAAGTTGAGAATTTGCAACTTTATTAAAATTGAGAATGCGTTATTCTAGTTTAATTTTTTACTAACATTTTAGCCACATATTCATATCAATTGATTCAAGTTGCACTTACTAAGCCATTTCTTTTAAGTTTTGTGATTGGTGGAATTGTGCACATAAGTAAACCTGTTTTATTTTAAAAGTTGGGGACACCATCTATTAGGATATATTATGATAATTTGTAATATTCTCTTTCTTGTATAATAAGGATTAGTTATAATTATTTTCTTTTGGGCTTCTGTACAATGCCTTATATATTATAAATTTTCATGATGAATACAATCAACCATCCATATTTTACATGGTATCAGAGTTAAAACAAATCCTAAAACCCATATTATCCAAAAACTACTTAATGTCATCGCCGCCGAACAAATTCCATGGCCACCACCACCGATCAGCTCGATGCCACCAACATTACCCAAGAAGTCACCGCTACCAAGCTGGAGTCCGCTGCCACCGCTGCCTTATCTGTTGCCCGTTTTCCTTTTGGCACACCATTTGTTGGTTCAGTCCCAACCACCGCTTCAGCTGCCTTCACCGTCGCCTCCACGATTGATCGATCGGTTGTCAATCCAACACTGTCCGATGTTCAATAGAGTTCAGTGTCAAATTTATTTTCTAAATTACATAAATAATCTAATAGTGTGTCAGGTTAGCTTACCTTGGATTCTTTACTATTGTGCTTCATATCATATGACCGGTGCCAAGGATCATTTTCATAATCTTACTGGTTGTTGAATTTGTTAATGTATTTTAATTCATGGAACCAAATGTACTATTGTGAAACAGGGAACTCTTTGGTTTGGAAGTATATTTCTTCCGCATATTTTGTTAATTCTTGATCTGCGTTACAATTTATTGTCTTATGCTAAGTTACTTGCTGCCTAAAACATGTCTAGCTATGCTTACCATAAAAAAGGGTAAATTGCAATAATTCGGCATGAGGATAGTGATTAGAATGGGGGAAAATTTGGGTGGAGTATATTGGCTTCACACGATTGGGATTTGCAACAGTCGTTTTCACCGACTTTGCTGACTTTTTCTGCTGCCTCCAAGCCTATTGTTTCTGCGAGTCTCTAGCTCCAACGATTTGGTTATCCTTCCACTTTAGTGCTACCTTCTATATAATTTATTAAAGAGTCATTCTGATTTCAATAATCTTGTTCCATACCCTGTCTAACATAGATACAAAAAATCTTGCCGTAGTTTTCCTTTGAGTTCAAATAAAACCAATCAGTAATTTGAGTTGATTCACTGTGATATTCTTGTGCCTTATAGCTCACCTTCTACTAGTGGAGCTTATTATTTTTTAAAACTATTGTTGATGATTATTCTGGAGTTGTTTAGAACTAGCTGCCAAATTGAAGGTATTTTGGGCCTTTGTTCATACATAGTACCACCTCCAGGTTTGACGGGTTCAAGCTGACACACGAGTGAGTTTTTACCTCTTCGACCGTAGCAAGCACTATGTTTAAGGCATTGTGTGTTGATACATCTCTGCAGAATGGCCAGGTTGAGCGCAAGCTTTGCCATCTTCTCAATGTTGCTTGTGCTCTTCGTTTTCATGCTCATTTATTGAGTGATTTTTGGGGAGAGAGCCTCAAAGATGCGATGAATTTGCATTTCGCAGTCACAGTTGTGTCTTCTTTGGTTATCCTACTAGAAAGGAAGGATGGGGCATTTATGATCTCAAATCACGCACTATGTTTCATGGTCGTGATGTTGTGTTCTATGAAGACAAGCTTCCTTTTCAGCATATTTTCTACGCCTGAGTTGCAGCTTAAGCTTGCGTCTTCCAATCTCCAGCCTGCATCTACCATTGATACACAACCAATTTCCAGCTCTGAGTTTCCATCTCTTTTCCCGTTGTTCGTGGAGTTGTCGCCACCATCTACCGTCTGCAGTGGTATCACCGCTTCCTGGAACTGTGCCGCCATTGTCATATGCTCCCGGTCCACATTCCGAGTCTTCCAAACCCCATAGAAGAGATGGATTATGAGCCCGAGTCTTTGCCGGTGCCTATACCTCCTCAACAGAGTTTGCATGCTAGCTATTCACTAGCTCACTTAAAATATTATGTTTGCCTTTCCACATGCATTAATATCCCCCTATATTTGCTTCATCCATTGTGCCATCGTCATTGTTCTTAGGTACTTCTTACCCTAGAGGCAATTATTTTTCCTATGATAAATATTGGGTCTTGTATTCTAGAATTTTTGGTATCGTGACTCGTAGTTCATATCCCATTTATTATGCTTAGGCCTCCCGGTTTGCACATTGGCAAGTGGCAATGGAATATGAAATTAATGCTCTTGAGCAGAAAAAAACTTGGATCATGTCTTCTCTCCCATTTGGTAAGTCTGCTGTAGGTTTTAAGTGGGTATTTCGTACTAAATACAAGTTTGATGGTTTGGTTGAGCGATATAAAGCATGTCTGGTCGATCTTCAAAATTGTTAGATGAGGGGACTGATTTCACTAAAACATTTGCCCTGGTTGCTAAGATGAGTTCAGTTCTTATATTTCTTTCCATTGCTATTAACGGCTGGGAACCTCACTAGATGGATGTTCATAATGATTTTCTGCATGGAAACTTTGAGAAGGAGGTGTATATGCCCCATCCTCTAGCATATAATGTTTCTACTACAGGTCTAAAATGTTTATGCATGGAAACTTTGAGAAGGAGGTGTATATGCCCCATCCTCTAGCATATAATGTCTCTAGCATATAATGTTTCTACTAGCATATAATGCTTAATTTTAAGCATATAGTGTTTCTACTTCTGATCAAAAGTCATTATATGGTCTTCGTTAGGCTCTCTACAATTGGTTTGCTATGCTAGAGGCTGCTCTCATTGTGTTCGGTTTTGAACAGAGTAAGGCAGATTACTCTTTATTCTCTTACATGCGAAATTCAAATTCTTTACATGTGCTTGTCTATGTTGATAATTTTATTATTGCAGGTGCTTCTTCTGCTTTCTTGAGTGAATTCAAGGCAGACTTGATTTCTTTTTTTCAAATGAAGGATCTTGGTTCACTTAAGTATTTTCTTGTAATTGAGATTTCTCGCAGTTCAGATGAGATATGTCTTTCTCTATGGAAATATTCCCTTGATATTTTGTTTGATTCTGGAATGTTAGTGGCCAAACCAACAGATATTTCGATGAAGTAGCACCCTGATCTGGCTCCCGCACAAATGACTGTTTTAATGAGCCATGGTTATGGCCGCTTAGATAGGAGATTGATCTATCTCACCATCACTCACCCCGAGCTTGGTTATTTTTTTCATACTCTTGCTCACTTTATGAAGGAACCGTGTGTGGTACACTGACATGCTACCTTACGCGTTCTTTGTCATTTGAAGAGTCATTCAGGTTAGAGTCTTTTTGTGTAGGCTAAGAACTTATTGCAGTTAACAAGTTATTTTGATTCGGATTGGGTTGTGTGTCTAGTTACATGTTGCTTATTATTTGGATATTTTGTAATGCTCAAAGAGTCTCCCGTGTCTTGGAAGACTAAGAACATCCTATGATTTCTCGTTCGTCCGCTGAAGCCGAGTACAGAGCTATGACTGTTAGTTATTGTGAATTACTTTGGCTCAAGGTCTCCCATTCTTTCACTTGGTGTTAGTTATTCCTCTGCTATGCACTTCTCCTGTGATAGTCAGATGGCTATTCACATTGTGGCTAATCCCGTTTTCCATGACCATAAGAAGCATATTGGGATTGATAGTCATTTTAAAGATCTTGTTCAGTCTGACGAGGTGGTCACTCATCATGTTGGCACCCCGAGTCAACCAGCTGGCATTTTCACTAAAGCTCTTGGTCGTCAGGAGTTTCATAATATTTCTCGCAAGTTTGGCATTCTTGATTATCATGCCCCGACTTGAGAAGGAGTATTAGGATATTTGTGTTATTTTGTTTCTTGCATAATAAGAATTAGATTATAAATCTCTTTTCCTTTTGGCCTTCTGTACGGTGCCCTATATATATTATAATCTTTCATGATGCATACAATCAACCACACATTTTACACTAGCTTCCGCTTTCACACAAAATATAGCTTTTGCTTCTAAAATAAGTACGTTTTTAGTTGTTAATCAAATAGTAACAACTGCTTAGCTTATAATTAAAATACTTATAAACCCTTCCAAACACACCCTCGAGGTCCTTTCTTTAATCTCACTACTCTCTAAAAGCCTCTATTAGTATTTCATGAATTTAAAATGTCGGTTGCTCTCTCATGCATATTTCAATATATTGTTACTAAAATATCTAAATATATGCTTGTGAAGTAGCTCTACCAATATTTAAAATTCAATTGACCTTACCTTTATGCGAGTAGCAAAAATGGTTACTAATGTGAAAGCAAACCTACTAATTTGAGAGCTAAAATCAATCAAATCAGACGTGGCTTTTGAAAAGATAGAGATGTTCTAAGTTGGAAGAAGAAAATAGGATGCTCTAAGCGAATAAGAAATAGCAGAAAAGTTTGATGTGGAGGTTTTAAGTGTGTGTAAGTAAGGGTCCAATGCATATTTCCCAAGTGTCAACTAAAAGGTATAACTAAACTCACCCTTATTTTTCTCTGGTTAGTTGTTGACTGAGGATCAATTTATACCCTATTTGTAGCGCATTTGAAGCTCAAAATTGTAATATACTGTAGGTTAAGTGTAAGTTAATTGAATACTTTTACAATTTAAGGGTTAGGACCATATTGCATGATTTTATACCCTAACTCTTTGATTTGTGAAGTGTTTGAGCATTAGCTTGGAGCCCTTCCATGATTGGGTCGAGGGTTAAAGAGTAGATTCAAAGCAAAGACTAGATCGTTGGAAGGAAGGCCATTTGAAAATATGGTCGTGAAATAAGAAAGATTTGAGAGTTGTAGAATAGTTGAAGAGTTGAAGGCTAAGGAGGAAGCAAGCCAGGATACTAGAAGACCCTGAGCTCGCGGACTATGTTTTCATGCGGACCGTGACAATCAGGGGGGGGGGGAAACTAAGCATTATCCAGGCTCCCTGCTCCCACATGTGGGCGGTCAGCTATGCTCAGTTGGGAGCCATACATAACTTGGATTGTAGACCATACAAATAATCACGGTTCATGAAGATTGCCTTTCACCCCTAGTTGACTTTAGCTTTTAGCCTTCTCTTTCTTTCTTCTATAAATACTCTCTCTTACCCATTGGACAAAATGTTGAACTTTCAGGCCAAAACCCTAGTTCATCATTAAATTCTCTAATGTATTTCATGTTTCCTTATAGATTTATTGCTATTTTATAATTATAGGCTAGATTTAATCTTGGGAGCTATTGACAAGCCATTTTAGCATGAATTGTGGGATTTGATTTATTCAACTTTTTGCTGATTGGTGCATGAATAGATTATGAAGTAGAACTATTTTATATTTGTGGATCGATTACTTGTTATATTTTTAGTATGAAATCAGTTTGTTTTGTCTTTTTGTCGTTGTAGCCAACTAAGAGTTTTTAGCATGCAAGTTTATCCTTGTAGTTATTCTTAGAGGATACGATTGTGCTATTTCCCTGTTTTTATGACGCAGTTCATTTAGAACATTGAATACTCATATTGGGTCCTCATGCTTATTTCTATCTCCGGGTTTTTTTATATTACAGTTCATCTAGAGTGACACGGGCGGTAAGGGCTATTGTGTGACACGGTTCATCAACTATAGCTATAGTTATAACCTAAGGGAGGTGAGAGATATATTTATTCAAAATGGGTGATTATCTCTCCACAATTTATGGTCGAGGCAATAGAGTAGGACAATAGGTCGATGACAAAGTCTGAAAATTTGAACCAATTTTACGCAAGGCTTGTTAGATTCATATTTACACCCTTTGTGTTATTCTCATGCCAATTTAGAATCTAGTTCTTAGTTTGGTAATTTAATAGTCATAGTTGATAAGGGTTGAGCCGAAGCTCCCATTTGTACCAAAGGTCACATTGCTGCTCTGCATGTGGGCCTTCTAACATCCTACTGGGCCGAACCCCAGCAGTAAATTCTAAAATCGAGTACATATTTGGATTACACCTCCAATCCATGTACAACTCTGGTACATTGAATATATGGCCATTTTATCATGGTAAACTACTATTCCCACAAGGAAAGTAGATATATATATATATATACACCCTAGCATGATTAAAGGATCACTCTGATCAACCCTTATAAATTATGAGGCATTCATTCATTCTATTCATTCACTTTTCAATACTCAGATTAAACACTTTTGATTTGACTTTACCATTGAAGTTTCTTCCCCCGACACCCCAAGGAGTTTGTTTTACATGAGCGGCATCAGCATATAAGATGTGACCCAAACACTAGCGTTACAAGATAGATGAAACCATCATCTTCTAAAAAACCAACGAAGTACCTAACCACACTTTACATTCTGACCCCATGGTGATAATTATCGATATCGAAGATGTCTTGGTGAAAAGTGTCTTTGCGGAAAGTGAAAGTGTGGTGGAGGTCATGTTCATTTCCTGCTTTGACTACTTAGTGATCAATAGCAAAGATTTATGAAGGTCAACGTCTCCATCGTCGGGAATCACTGGTTGCGTAGAATTTCCAATTAGGGTAATTTGTTTTCCCGTAACCATCAGTGAGGGAAGGAAGAGTAGCACTATCAATTTCAATTTTATCGTTAATAATGCCCCCAACTTTCAATGTAATCATTGGACGACCAAGGATAAGTCAGGCTAGAGCCATTTTATCACTATATCATCGGACGATGAAACTCCCCACCGAGAATGGTATTGCACAGTGAGGGGAGTTTAAGCAATGGCTCAACATTGTATGATGGTAGCTTGGAACGATCTCAATAAAATGCAGAAAATAATCACCATGCATGGGGAGGTTGTCAAAGCTTCACCTACTGACTTAGAGAAAATGGTGGTATGATCATCATGAATTGTGAAAATTGGTAAAGCCCTGCAGGTTTATGTGAAATAATAATTACAACTTCTACTTAATGAATATTTCAATGTCTTCTCGTGGCATGTTTTTGACCTAATAGGGCCCCAAAAAATTTAGCAATGCACCACCTTAATATTGATCCCATTATTAAAATTATAAAACAAAAGAGAAGAATATTCTCTCCTCAAAGAGGGGATACTATCGAGGAAGAAGTAGCAAAAATATCAAAAGTAGACGTGATCAAAGTGATGGTCTACCCGGAGTGGCTTGCCAACATAGTCATGGCTAAAAAACAATACGGGTGATGGAGAATGTGCATCGACTTCACCAACTTAAACAAATGTTGCTCAAAGGATAGTTACATGCTACCTCCGATCGATCAAGTTATCAAAGCTATAAATGGGTACCATGTGTTAGCCTTCTTTGATACCTCCGATCGATCAAGTTATAGAAGATATAATGGTACAATGTGTTGTTATCAAACCCTTATGGAAGAGGAGGAAAAGGAAAAGACCTCGTTCATCACAAATGTAGGGAAATATTTCTACCAAAAGATGTTGTTTGGGTTCAAAAAGGTAGGAGCCACATACCAACGCTTGGTAGATAAAATATTCAAGGAGAAGGTCGGTAGGAACGTGGAGATATACATAGACGACATGAGGGGTTAAGAGAATGATATCCAACATAGGGATAAAAGTCAATCCAGAAAAGGTCGATGCCATCCTTAAAAAATAGTCCCCAAAATTAGCTAAAGATGTCCAACAGCTTACAGATTTGGGGAAAGCTTCATGAGCAATGTCCTGATAACATTTCCTAGTGATATCCCTACACCAATGTTTTTTCAAATGGGTTCTAACTGTTTCGTACTGCTTCAACTGCTTATGGTATTCTCATCATAATTAGTTGACCTGATTCTGGTCGTTCCATGTTCCCCTAACTATATATTTTATTTGTCTGTTCTTAGTTTAGTGTGCCGAATTGTGGCTAAGTGGTCCTTATAGCTATGTCTTCTAGAAGGGGTTTCATAATATTTTTTTGTATATACAAAAATTTTGAAATGCAAGAGTGTACCTTTGGTACAGGTGCGACTGGATGTGATGAACTTATAAAAGAGTGGTTGTACCATTGCTGCGATCTTCCTTAGCCCGTGAAACTTGTTTGCTTTCTACCCTCGTTGGGTGTTAGACTTATTATTTGCATGCTTGCTGATTGGGCGGTGACTCTAACGTGGTCTTTGACCTTTCCCAGGGACTATAAAAATCTAGAAAGATAAAAAAAACTGATCCCCACAAGCGCCACTGATGCGGAGGACTCCTTTCGAGTAATGATAGCTTTAGGTTTGGTTGCAGCGAGTTTAGAACTTCAAGTACCAGTAAAAGTCCATGGGGTGGTCCCAGGGAGAAAGCTGTAATGCTCAAGTTAGGGTTACTTATATCATGAGTATTTTCTTAGTAAAATATCGACCTACTTGGTTTGTTGTCCTTTGTCTTTATTTATAGAAACTGGGTCATGTGATCGTGGACACATATTATTATCCTCCTTCTTAGATCATGGCCTAATGTAGGGTATTCGTGATGAGTGGTGTCTTTATGCCATTTCTGGGAATGGTTACCTTTGGGCTAAGTGTCATGCGTGTCCAGTGAACCAGTATGTTCCTACAGAGTGGTTACTCTAGTGCTAGGTTGTGCCTGATTGGGGCTGGGTGAGTTATGTATATACAAGTTCAGATATCACATTCGTGGTTCATATGCATCAGTTGGCTTACTTAGCCTCTGCAAAAAAAAATACTAGAAGAAGGTCAAAATGATAAAAAATTTAGTATAGATCTAGGTCTAGTGGACAAAAAGAAAGAAAGTTCCAGTATGCACTAGGCTTAAGTGATGAGCAATATGAAAAATTACCATGGTTGAAGGGTACAAAAAACTTAGTTTGCTCTGGAAGAGCTGGTTATAAGAAGAAATAAGAAGAAATAACACGATAAGGAAGGAAAATTGGCACCCCAATTGGGAAGGTCCTTATAAATTTGTTATGCCACACGTCGGAGGAAGCTGCGTACTTGAGGACATGATGGGAAATCCGGTTCCCAGAAGATGAAACATTTCCAACCTCCAAAAATACTACTGTCGAGTAATAGTACAATGAATTCTCTATTTGAGGCACCTCTACACTCCGTCCAAGGCATAACTTCTCACAATAAAAAAAGCTATAGGTTGGAGACACTCTTCTTTTCTGTAATTTGATGCCATGTGAGTCGTTCACCCAAAAGAGGAACAATTAGGCTATAAACTCTCCAGTAAAAGTATGGTTGAATTTTTTTAAAAAACATTGTATTTGAATCTTGGATCAAAGGGATACCTTTATTTAACATGCATATTCTCTCACAAAAAAGCCTAAGTGTTGAGGGCTCTCACAAAAATACTAACTCTTGAAGATTGGCTCTCACAACAAAGGCTAAATGTTGAATATCAACACTCACAAAAAGCCTAACTATTGAGGATCAACTCTTACAAAAGCCTAACTATTTAGGATCGACTCTTACAGAAAGCTTTACTATTGAAGATCAGATCTCAATAAAAAGCCTAGTCGTTAACGATTGACTCTCACGGATATTACCAGCCAAATTATGGGACAGTGACCCCTACAATCCAACGGATATAACGAGGGATTCATTCAATAACGGTATTTGATTTTATAAAAGCTAAAGATTATGACTGAAGCTATTCTATTATAAGAATCAATATTGAAACTTTTTGACTATAAAACACAGTCTAACCTGGAAATGCTTGATGTGGTTGGTTCCTTCCAAATGATAACCGTGATCTAGGTTTATGTCAAGCCACACTACTTTATCCTAATTATGTAACCAAAGTCCTAGATTGAATTCAGGGTAAAGGCTCTGATGCCTAAGTCAGTGTTTTATCTTAACAGATATAATCCCTTTAATTACTAGTTGTTGTTTACCTTGACGTCTTGCGTTCGTAGGATTTATAGGTCTCCTAAACCATAATTACCTGAGTAACGTATGACGTGAGGATCATGTTGATTGTAAAAATTGTGGTGGCTGCACGACCACCCTCTGCATGGATAGCCTATGACACAATATATGGTTCATGGGCTATGTGGTGGTCCCGCACTACGTGATTATTGCCCCATGTTCTCTATTGTTCAAGGGGGAAGACTTCATAGGTTTTAGCAGGCTCATTCGAGGGTAGACCTGGCCTACTATTTGGGACTCATATACACCATAAGCCCCCACCCTAAGCATAAAGCGATGATGGTGAGTATGAAGCTGTTATGTGTAAACTAATAGGATGATCATTCATATGATACTGAGTTTTTTTTATGAAGTGATTGTTGAGATGGATTGTCCTATGTAGTTTTTCACAGTGGTGACCAAGAGGAATTCGTGGATAGTTAATAATAAAAAATCTTGGTTAATGTGAATAGAGTTCATCAATCATGGTTTGGACTATCATTGAGGCTTACACGTAGGCAATGTAATCAATCTATGAGTCATTCTCTTTGAAATGTAATCCTTTTTTTAAACGATGCTTCTTTTTTAGCTTCTTGATTAAGGTATGACCTTGATTGATTTGACAGCTATATCGTCTAATTGTCTAAAAAAAAGGGCTTAGGAGGTTGGATATATAAATAGGCCTTAGTAATATCCTCCCTCTATATATTTCTTTCCTTTCATCTTCTTTGTGTTATAGACACTACTTGATTTCTTGCAAATATCTATCTGTCCTTCTTTGATCACTTATTGGGATTTTCTTTTTCTTCACCTTTTTGGGAGGTTATCGTCGTGCCTCCTCTCAAATATAATATTTATAAGCCCAACTTACGGCTAACTATAAATAGTAGCTAGTGGTAAGACAGGGCCATCCACGAGGGAAAAAGGGTTTTTATCAAGTGTTAAAGCGTAGTAAAAAAGCACTACTAAAAAGGAGTCACTCTTCGCGTGTGGTAACCAAGTTTTGGGGGGTGGGGGGTTGATTTTGAAAACACTACGACTACTTTAACAAATAGATTAATCAACAATTAGAGCAAGCAAAGTAATTACAATCACAACTAGCACAAATAACTTAAATAAGATTATAACGAGTCTTGGGCGCAATTGGTTTACATTTCTAGTCATCCTTTGATCATAGATTAATTATTCTATTTTTATGCATTAATCACATATTGTGGAGAACTTATCAACACCTTTCGAGTGTTGATATTTCTCACATCTTCTCGGTTATAGTTAGAGTGGGCGATCAGCGCCACACAATAACCCTTATCCTTGGGTCAACCTAGATGATCAGCATCATAGACTTCCCCGAGGATAGCAATACACACGTAGACCTAACACGTCTACCACAACATCCTACAAGCGAGAGATACATAGATAGCACAAGTATATTTACTAATAATGACTACGAGGATTGGCTTTCATGCTAATCGTTATTAGTGGGTAACATTGATAATTAGTCAAATCCATCTAAATTCAACCTATGTCTAAGTAACACCATCAATCAACAATCATAAATAGTTGTCATTCCTAATTATAACCTAGCATTGACCAAAAACAATCACATTGACTAAAAGTCAAAGTCTTCAGGGTTTGAAAAAAAACCTAGCACATAATAAATCCACAATCATCAACTAGTTGATCATCCTAGTCTAAATCATGCATCAATCACTCAAGAAAGCACCAAATATACTTGATAATCAAAGCACAAAATAGGATAACTATAATCTCACAAATGCATACTAGAAATGCTTACCAATTGCTCCCAAGAGTATATTTATCCTAGATTAGCCAAACCCATAACAAAACAACAATACTTTATGGTAAACATAGAAGACAAGATGGAAAATAAATGAAGAACTAGGGTTTCTAAAGAGGTAGTTCGGGTTTGGGGAAGAAGGGAATGAATAGATAGATATTTTTGGGCTAAAAATATGCTTTTAAAGCAGGCCACAACTGGCCACTGCAGGCCGCAGTGGGTTGCAGCCCGCATTGAAGGTTCTGCCCTGTTCGTGAAAAATGAGCATTTTTGGTTGTGGGCCGTAGTGTGGGCTGCTGCCCTCTTCTTATTTCCATCGCTACAGGTGAACTGCCAATCCTCTTTGGGAGTTCTTGTAATTGATTTTATAATGCTCGAGAAGATGAATCCAATGGTACCACCCTTAGAGGCTAATTCTTCTCGGATAATTATAAGAACTTGGTCCAAACTTCAGGGTCACAATTCATCCGCTTCTTTGTCTTCCTTCTTTAACCCTTCTATCTTCTACCAAGTTTTTACTCGTGGCATTCAATCTTCTACCATCCTTGTGAATGACCTTCACTAAACCAACCTGAAGTACTTTTGTGCAATCTACAAATTAAGCTTACAAAAAGGAATCTAGATGCTCGTAAGGACAAAAAATATCCAATATATAAATCCACACAAATTCAAGCATCACTATAGAACATAGCAATTAAGTCACAATGATGTAGTCAGGATACTACAATCAACAAAGATACTACAAAGATGCAAGAATTTCATGTGTCAATATATGTAAGATGGTGTGGAAATGAGTGGATATGTGGTGGTTCTTGGGAGTGTTGGGTGGAGAAGAAGGAAGAATCATGCAATGTTTAAGATCAAATGAAAACTTGGAATTTTCATCGCGACTCGCGACTGAAGTGGTCGCGACTCACGATGCTTCGTCGCGACTCGCAAAAAGTTGAGGCCGAGAGCAGTTTTTTAGCAAAATTTTTCTGATCACGTCACAACTCGCGACGAGTCCATCGCGACTCATGGAAAGTTGGTGCTGGGAATGATTTTTCTCCCCTGTTCGTCGCGACTCGTGACGGCAGGGTATCCCAGGCTTAAATTTTTTCGTTTTCTTACCAACTGTCCAAGCTTTCTTCCCTTGTTTGTTGATCTCATTCCTTCATCTCCTCCATTTCAATGCACTTCACTTTGCTACAAAATCACAGAAAAACACGCCATAAAAAGAACAAAACAAAACAACAAAAAACTAAGAAACAAAAACTAAGAAACAAAAACTAAGAAACAAAAACTAAAAGAAATGCCGAATTTATTTCACGCTGTCGGCACAATGAAGCTCCGTATTTTTAAGGTCATCGGCACGACCCTAATGTTATCCGTATGGTGAAGGCTTGAACCCCTTCACCATGAGCTTCCAAAATAAGAGAGGTGGGGGTACAAAACTTTCAAGAGGAAAGTTTTGTTGAGGTGGAGATGGTTGGAGGAAAGTTGAGTGGTTAGGAGGCTTAAGATAGTCTTTTGGCTCCTCTCTTATCTCCCTCACAACTTCCGAAAATGGTGGAGTTGGTTCACTAAGTGGGAGAATGGGTGACGATGCTAATGAATGTAGCACTATCACCTCTTCCTCCATTTTGCTATCCTCTACAACCAACTCATCATCCCCTTTGAACTCAAAATCATTTTTATTGGTGACCTCACTCACCGAGTCATCGAGTTCAAGTTGGGATGGTGTGTTTTCGGAATCACGAGCTTCCATTCGGGCCAACGCTTCCCTTATACTCCTCACATGCCCCTCAATGGCCTCAACACTAGAGGAGAGCTGGGTATCCGACTCCTCACTAGTAAAGGAGTTCAAGATTGCTATGGTATTGAAGACATCCTCATGTGTCAAACTTGAACTTCCTTTTTGGGCTTGGTTTTGGGGTATGGTATAGGGTGGTGATGGCCAACTAGGTTGCTCGTATGGTTGGTTTTCTGGCTCATTCTCATACCACCAATCCGGATTACCACTCCATTCCGGATTGTAAGAGTTGTGGTATGGATAGCATTCATGAGCTTCTTGCCCTTGAAAACCAACATCTCCTACCTCTTGGTAGCACTCTTCATAGTACCCATGGTTTTGAAAACCAAGGGTTCTTTCTCGGTCATAGTGCTCTTCCCACAACAAGGGGCAAGATTCGGTAGGATGATCGGAATGACACATCCTACAAAACCTTGCTTGTTGAGCCTCTCTTCTCATCATGAGTTCCCTCAAGGTGAGAAGCTCCATTAAATTTTTTTTTTCAAAAGTTCGGAATCATAGTGCAAGGATTCTCGATAAAATAAATTACCAAGAACTCAAGCAATACCTACTCCGAACAAAAACAACCACCAAGTAGTGGAAAATAAAAACAACTAGCTAATATGCAACCAAATACACCTAAATACTTAAGAATAAACGCCTCTTCCCCGGCAACGGCGCTATTTTTATAGCGGGCGATTGTCGCACCCCTATTCAAAGATAATTTATAAGCCCTTTTTGCTTACTTTCTACAACTAGGTAGATAGCGGCAAATCGGGGTCGTCCAAGAAGAAGAGGGATCTTTCTAAGCGCTTAAGCACAAATGGTTGATATTATGCTAGGAGTAGATATATATACATACACATAAAAGCATGTAAAAAAGGGGGGGTTTGGTTGGTTGGTTGTCCTAAGTTATGAGAATAAATAAAAGACAAGATAACTAGCAAGGTCAAGTGACTATGCTAATCATCAAACAAAACTAAGAAAAGGGGGTTTTAAAACTACAAAGATAAAAAGCCTTGGGGGCAAGGGATATCCACTTCCAAATCTAATATAGGTCATTGAACCATTCACTCATTCTATCATATAGCATTACATGACTCAACATCAACATACCCATCTAGCAAGAATCACAACACATTATGCACAAGAAGTTCTAAGTTCATGCTCGTAGATTTTCATGCAAAGGAGCTACGGAATTCGTCACGTTCCTAACACCTAACCAATTCAATCATACAAGTACTCCCTATGCTCAAACAACTCATGGCACAAATGAAGTGAAACACACCATCAAGAATACATAGATGCTAAATAACAAATGCTTCAAGGATGAATTAAAATCATCTATTCAATACTTCAACTACTTGTTGTGAAGATAAATCTTCCATCATTCTTAGTTCATAGTTTTCAAGAGTGAATTCGACATCTCTTGTCAAACCTCACCAATGACTCCCCTATTGCTAGGAGTATCCCATTGATGGCATTTAATGACGAAGAACCAACAAGCTTGGCAATGCTTATGACCACTACACCGTGACTAAGCATTTAACCAATTCATGCAATTACACGAGATTGGATGAACGTGCAACGCACATTCATCCAAGAGCATATAACTCTCTCATTTGCTACATAAACGAACATGACGAAGAGTTCAACATCAATCACATTCATCTAGCACATTATCAATCCATCAACACAATCAAAAGCTCTAAATCATACTCATACATTCCTAACAAGAACAGGGGGGGAAATCAACCCAAATCCCCCAAACCCTAGCTAGAAATTCATACAAGTATTTCATATGCTCAAGCTCTCAACAACATCAATGAAATCAACAATTAACATTCAAAGCACAATAAATGCACAATAGCAAAAACACCAAATAGATAGATAAAAATGGTTCTTGCTACATAGATATGGAAGCTTCAATCCGTTGCTCCCAAGATAAAGACTAAGCTAAACAATCAAAACCCATAACAAAGAACAACAATCTACAAAGAAAGAAGAATGGAAGAGAATGGAAGAAAAACTAGGGTTTTGGAGCCCCAAATCGGGCTTGGAAGCTTTGGAGAAGAAGGAGTGAAGAGGTATTTATAGGGGAAGAAAAAGGGGTGAAAAACGCTGCTGCAGGGCTGAATTCACGCTGTCGTCGCGACTCGCGACCAGTTCCATCGCGAGTCGCGACCAGATCAGTAAACTCCAGCCCAGTTTTGTTTTACTTCCTCCGGGTGAATCGTTGATCCATTTTGGGAGTTCTTGTAGTCGATTTTATAGTGCTCGAGAAGAGGAATCCAATGGTACCACTCTTGAAGGCTGATTCTTCTCGGAAAATTATGAAAACCCTGGACCATCCTTCACCCGTTGCTTTGCTCTCCTTTCTTCACCTCTTCACTTCTTCAAATCTTCAAAAAGCCCAAGTGTAAGTCTTAAAATCTTCAAAGATATCTTTCAAAGTCTTCAAACAAATCACCTTGTCACACAAAATTATCTAAAAAAGTGATAAAAACGTCAAAGTCGCTTTTATCCCTCCTTAAATGATTTCAAGGCAAAATGCCACATGTAGAGCACAAAATTATACAAAATCCAATCCTAAAAACCCTAATATAACCGCATAATATGGCCTCATCACCCCCTCGAGGGTATAACCCCTTCGAGGGCAGATCCCCTTCGAGGGTATAACCCCTTCGAGGGCAGGGCCCATTTGAGGGTATAACCCCTTCGAGGGCAGGGCCCCTTCGAGGGCAGAGCCCCTTCGAGGGTATAACCCCTTCGAGGGAAAATCCCCTTCAAGGGTATGACCCCTTTGAGGGCAGGGCCCCTTCAAGGGTGTAACTCCTTCGAGGGCAGAGCCCCCTCGAGGGTATAACCCCTTCGAGGGCAGAGCCCCTTTGAGGGTATAACCCCTTCGAGGGTATAACCGCTTCGAGGGCAAGGCCTCTTCGATGGTATAACTCCTTCGAGGACAGAGCCCCCTCGAGGGTATAAGCCCTTCGAGGGCAGAGCCCCCTCGAGTCTATAACCCCTTCGAGGGTAGAGCCCCTTCGACAGCAAAGCCCCTCCAAACTCAAAATGCCCCGATCAAGCTGTAAAATAAATGTCGCATCTTGACTCACCTCGAACGCGACTTTTTGGCACCCCGTGACTTGCTGGGAACTGGGAAAAATAAGTGAATCCACCAGTTACGAGAATAAGCTGTTCCATTTGTCTTTTTCCGGGCATACATATGGATGTTCAAAGTGAATAAAATGAAATCCGCATCCATGGCATAGAGCAAAGCAAATCAGTCTCAACTCTAACTAATCCAGGTAAAACCAGGTTGGGCAATTTCTGGGAACTGAGCATAAGCGAGGCTGGGAGTTTGCCGGGGTTTGAACACATGCACGACCGTGGTTCGCCAGGCGCTTGCAAGGGTGAGAGTTTCCCAGGTTTCAAGTGCACGCAGGGCCGGAAGGTGATGGGGTTTTGGGCACTAGTTAGGCCAGAGGGATAGGCCAGGATCTGAACACAAGCTAGGCCGGTCAAGTGCCCGGGGTTCGAGCCCAAGCTCGCCCGAATTAATTGGGTAGTAACAATCTCTATGTATAAAACCCATCATTAATTCCATTCCCAAATGAACTTTAATACTACCTATCCACTATCAGCAAGGAACAACATAGATTCTCCTTAAAAATCCCCTCACAAATTAGCCCAGTTTTTCCCTAAGGAGCTCCCTAATAGTCCATACATGGGTGTTGATAAGGCTGGAAAATAGGTCAAAAATTCGGCATAAAAAGCATAGCACTTGATCGAGGGTTGCAATTAAACCAGCAAACAAGGTCGGGGTAGAGCGCAAGTTCACTAGAATGAAAGCACTCAAATGCTATGAGTTTTTATGCCTGAGCTTCATCACTGTTCTGCACGCCGGACGAACGATTCCACATAATATTGAACTACTCAAAACAGAGCTCCACAACAATCGACACGGGTTTAGCATACAAACTACTTCTTTCCACACCAGGCTACACAAAAATAGATTTCTATACAAATTGCACTAAATGAAATCAAAGACAGCCTCCCACACGAGAAGTTCCTCCTCATAAATTCGCAAAACAAATCCGCAGAAAATCCGCACAAGAAATTCATCCAATAAGGTCCGCAGAAATTTGCACAATAAAATCAACACAAAATTTATCATACATATGAACACCATTCACACCAATCTGCACCACTTGAATTTAGAGAGCAAGACTTACATGGGTGTTCGCCAAGCTCTCCTTGTTTGCATCGGGTTCAGGTCTTCCTCATCCGCCAGAAATTCGTCTACCTCCTCCGGTAGAAAAATCCACTCATCAAGATCGGTAAGCAAGTCTTCATCCCAGAAAACCCATAAAGAGGCTATGGGTTTTCAAAATCCACGTTCGAAAAGTGGATCTTCCTCCAAAAGTTCTAGAATCGAACTTTATTTTGCAAAATGGGGAACCCAGATCCCGAATTCAAAACTCTGAAAACTGAAGCAAACCATACATGAAAACACTCCCGGCAAGGAGCCCAACATTAATGTCAGACACCTCGCCAGAGAGGAAGAGCCATGGAAGAGAAACCCAGTGAAAACTGACTACGATGAACAGTAGCAGGGCTGCGCCCCATTTTAGTCACTAGTCGAAGGTAATGGTAAATAAAAAGAAACTGTGAGAGTCTACGGGAGTGGGAACATTGTCCCACTCCCGTGATACGATGAAACCTACTCAACTACCCCTGATCTAGATGGTACAATCAGCTGGCCCAAAAAAATGCCGTGGGAATGTACGGGAGTCGGGACATTGGCCCACTCCCTTAATACATGTTACCTAAAATACTACCCCTGATCTAGATGTTACAACCAGGTGGCCAAAAGAAGCTAGTCCCGTCGTGATGACCGGGGCCTGTGGAAACCATTCATGGAAAAATATTACAACTTGTCGTGGTGACTGAGGCCTGTATAAGCCATCCCTGAAAAATAGAGGTGCATGAGAACAAACTCACTAGCCTCCTTGCTCCATGTTACATCCATGCTACCGGCGGTATGAACCGGCTCTTGCACCGTGGTTTGCTCCCCACGGGTGTCTTCAAATCCGAGAGGGGTCTCGACCTTCCAATGAATGAAGTAGTATGACCTGTCCTCCTAAAAGGGCTTGCACACCGCTTCTACCATGTACACCTCTAAGATGAAGATAAAGAGGTGTTATTGGCCTTCGATAATGGTCTCTGGATGAAGGTCGAGGTTTTCTCCTTAGGGCTGGGAACAGTTTAACCGTAGTTCGTTGTGCTCCCAAGTGTTCCCTGCGGATAGACCTCCTAGGGATAAGAGACCGGGCATGACTTCTACCGCGCACGCCCCGCGTAACGGTTTTGTAACCGTTCTTTCCATTTTAGGCAAATGGACAGCCTGATGCCATTTTACACTTTTCAGTGCAGCATGGGCAAATAGCGTAACCGTTAATTCCAAGTAATACCTAGCAAGGGGTTAATTAATTTGCGTACACAGAATTAATTTACCCCCTACCCGACCTACATGGTCATGCTGCTACCATGGGAAATCCTTTTAGCCATATGGAGAGAAGCTGCTACAATTTTTTTTGCGGACCCCTTCGAGGGTAAAACCCCTTCGAGGGCAGAGCCCCTTCGAGGGTAAAACCCCTTCGAGGGCAGAGCCCCTTTGAGGGTAAAACCCCTTCGAGGGCAGAGCCCCTTCAAGGGTATGATCCCTTCGAGGGCACAACCCCTTCGAGGGCAGAGCCTCATTCGAGGGTATAACATCTTCGAGGGCAGTGCCCCTTTGAGGGTATAGCCCCTTCGATACCTCAAGCATTCGAATGCCCCCCTGGAGCACTCGAACACCTCCAGCACTCGAATGCCTTCCTCGAGCACTCGAACACCTCCATCACTCGAATGCCTCCCTCGAGTACTCAAATACCCCCTCGAACCACCATTCTGACCACCTACCCTCGAGGCCCTCGAAATACCGTTCGAGAGTTATTCTAGCCTTTCCTCTAACCATCCATGAACCCTCGAACCATATTTCAGCCCTCGACCATCCCTCAACCCTCGAACAACCCGTCAATCCTCGAACCACCTGCCTCTCCAACCACCCATGGACCCTTGAACCATCCTTCAGCCCTCAAACCAATCCTTAGCCCTCAAACTAATCCCCAGCCCTCGAACCACCTACCCCTCCCCAACCACCCTTCAGCCCTCGAGACTGCCAGCTGTTAGTTGACTTGCTGGACTGCGTATTTCCAGCATCGTTGAGTCACCGGAGTCTGGGCAAAGTAGAAAACCACCAATTACGAGAATTAGCTCTTCCATTCATCTTCTTCTTAGGATTTTTATGAAATTGAAGAATAAGGGTAACCTATTGGGTATGTTCTCTTTTATGATTCCGATGAAAACAAACCACCATGGCCGGCCGCCGGGGACAAATGGCTAGATCCAACCAACGCATAGTGGAACTTCTCTTTACATCTGTCTTGAATTAGAGCATCCCAAAGGTATGTGCCTCATGTATCAATAACATTCCAATATGCCGAAATAAAGATCTCCTTATGAATGTTCATGAGTGAATAGAGACAACTCCGTTTTCTAGGCATAGAGCATAACTTGTTGGTCTAAATGCCAACTAGACTAGGCCTAGCATAGCTAGATAATGAGCACATGCGTGGCTGGGAGTTTACTGGGATCTGTGCACTGGCAAGGCTGGAGGGGATGACCGGGGTTTGATCACTTGCCAGGCCAGAAGTTTCCTAGGTTTTGGACACACGCAAGCTGGAAGGTGACCGGGTTCTGAGTATTAGCGAGGCCGGATGACAAGTCCGAGGTTTGTACACAAGCTAGGCCGGTCGGGTGTCAGGGATTTGAGCATAAAATTTGCCAGCATCAACTGAAAACTCTATGTTTAGAACCCAACATTAATCTCATTCCCATATAAACCTCAATTTACCTATCCGCAATCCACCTAATGTAGCTTTTAGAGCTGTTCAGATTCTCCCTAACCATTAATCCAGCCCAGATTTTCCACGCAGAACTCCCTAAGAATCCATACTTATGTGTACATGAGGCAGTAAAACAGATCAGAATTTAGGCATAAAAGAGCATAGCCTTTGGTCAAAGGTTGCAAACAAAACCAGCAAAACAGGTTTACTAGAATGAGAGCACCCAAATGCTATAAATTTTTTATGCCTAAAATTCGTCACAATTCTGCATTCAACATGAACCATTCCTTATAGAGTTCCACAGCAGTCACAGCAATGCGCCTATTCCACACAGATTTAGCATACAAATCCACACCTTTCACAGCCATCCGCACAAAATAGAGTTCTATACTAATTACATCCTAAGACAAGAAAGCAGCGCTCTATACTCTGTTTCAAACAAACAGAGTTCCCTCAATTTCATACCAGAACAATAGATCCATATAGATTTTCACATAGATTCGCACATAAATACACTCAAATTTGCATCTCAACCCGCACATTAATCCACACAATTCATACAACAAATTCACATAAAATCGACACCATTCGCACCAATCCGCACAAATCCTCATAAGTTCAAAGAGCAAACTTACTTGGGACAATGGACGGCGTTTGCCAAACTATCCTCGTCAGCAACCCAGAATTGAGGACCAGGCTTAAACCCTAGATTGCATCAGATTCAGGTCTGGGTCGGATTCCCATTCAGGATTCTTCCTCCGTGTTCAGAGAACAACCTCCTCCTTGGGTCGCCAAATCCTTCGCCAACTTCCTCCGTGGTGTTCGTGAGTGTTCCTCCGTAAAAGTAGAATTCCCAATTTCAAGATCCAAGAACAGATATGTGAAATTGACTTCCTCTGAGATGTGCCTTGTTATGGGTCTTCAAAATCTGAGATCGGAAGGCTGATCTTACTCTAAAATCCAAGCGAAATTTTGAGAAGAGAAATTTCGCGAGAAACCCAGATTCGGGTTTTGATCCTTCAAGTACAACGACATACCATACATCAAAAGATTCCCGGCGAGGAACCCAACATTAATGTCGAGTCCCTTACCAGAGGAGAAGAGCCTAGGAGGAGAAGCCCGACAAAAATGGACTACGGTGAACAGTAGCAAGGTTGCACCCTATTTCGCCTCAGCTTTCCCCCTAGTGTTTCTATATAGAGAGAGTCAAGTAAAGTTTGACGGTTGATTAGTTAAAATCAACTTAGTCACTAATATTTATATATAGAAAGTTAAGTAAGGTTTGACCGTTGATTAGACAAAGTCAAACATTTTTATTAGTATTTATTATATACTTATTCAAACAAAGTTTGACCGGAAATTAATTAAAGGCAACTTTGTTATTAATGTTTATATATTGAAAGTCAAGTAAGAGTTCATCGTTGATTAGACAAAGTCAACATAGTTTATAGTGTTTATATATTGAAAGTTAAGTAAAGTTTGAGCGTTGATTAGTTAAAGTCAGCTTAGTCACTAGAGTTTCTATATATAGAGAGTCAAGTAAAGTTTGATCGTTGATGAGTTAAAGTCAACTTTATTATTAGTGTTTATTTATTGAAAGTCAAGTCAGGTTTGACCATTAATTAGACAAAGTCAAATATTTTTATTATTATTTATTATATTCTAATTCAAATAAAGTTTAATAGTTAATTAGTTAAAGTCAACTTTTTTATTAGTGTTTATATATTGAATGTCAAGTAAGGTTTGACCATTGATTAGACAAAGTCAACCTAGTTATTAGTGTTTATATATTGAAAGTCGAGTAAACTTCTACTGTTGATTAGTTAAAGTCAGCTTAATCACTAGTGTTTCTATATTGAGAGAGTCAAGTAAAGTTTGACGGTTGATTAGTTAAAATCAACTTAGTTACTAGTATTTACATATAGAAGGTCAAGTAATGTTTGATCGTTAATTAGACAAAATCAAACATTCTTATTAGTATTTATTATATATACTTATTCAAATAAAGTTTGACCGTTAATTAGTTAAAGTCAATTTTGTTATTAGTATTTATTTAATGAAAGTTAAGTAAGGTTTGACCGTTGATTAGATAAAGTCAAACATTTTTATTAGTATTTATTATATACTAATTCAAATAAAGTTTTACTATTAATTAGTTAGAGTCAACTTTGTTTAGTGTTTATATATTGAAAGTCAAGTAAGGTTTGGCCATTGATTAGAAAAACTCAAATATTTTTATTAGTATTTATTATATACTAATTCAAATAAAGTTTGACCAATAATTATTTAAAATAAACTTAGTTATAAGTTTTTATTTATTGAAAGTCAAGTAAAACTTGACCGTTGATTAGAAAAAGATAACCTTGTTATTAGTGTTTATATATTGAAAATCAAGTAAGGTTTTACCGTTGATTTGTTAAAGTCAGTTTAGTCACTAGTCGATGGTAATGGTAAATAGAAAGAAACCATGAGAGTCTACGGGAGTGGGTACATTGTCCCACTCCCGTGATACAATGAAACCTACTAAACTACCCCTAATCAAGATGATACAATCAGGTGGCCCAGAAGGAACCAGAAAATTCTACGGGAATGGGAACCTTGTCCCACTCCGTGAATACATGATACCTACTAAGCTACCCCTGGGCTATATGATACAGCCAGGTGGCACAAAAAAGGGTAATATGCAAATATAACCCTATATGTTGGAGAAAATGCAAATATAACCCTGAGTTATTTTTTAGTGCAAATATAACCCTAATTATTATACATATGTGCAAATATAACTCTAACTATTATACATATGTGCAAATATGTATAATAGTTCTGGCATTATTCCGGCATTGTTCCGGCATTGACTGACCAGGGTTACATTTGCACTTTCAATTATCGCAGGATTATATCTGCACTTTCATAATCGCAGGGTTATATCTGCACTTTCATCAATTATATAGGGTTATATATGCACTTTTCTCCCCAAAACAATGCTATCCCTTCGTGATGACAGAGGCCTGTAGAAATCATCTGTGAAAATACCGAGGGGCATGAGAACAGCCTCACTAGCCCCTCACTCCATGCTACTTCCATACAACCGGTTGTGTGAACCGGCTCTTCAGCCGTGGTTTGTTCCCCACAGGTGTCTTCCAAACCAAGAATGGTCTCGGCGTTCAAGTGAAGTAGTATGATGTCTTCTCCAGGAAGAGCAGGCACACCGCTTCTACCATGTACACCTCTAAAATGAAGATAAAGGGGTGTTATTGGCCTTCGATAATGATCTGTGGATAAGTGTCGAGGTTATCTCGGTGGGGTTGGGAGCAGATTGACTGTAGTCTGTGTTGCTCCCTAGTGTTCCCCGCCGATAGACCTCCTAATGATGAGGAGACCGGGCATGACTTCTACCACGCATGCCACGCGTAACAGTTTTGTAACCGCCCTCTCCATTTTAGGCAAATGGAGAGCTTGTTGCCATTTTACACTTTTCAGTGCAGCGCAGGCAAATAGCGAAACCGTCAAATCCAAGTGATACCTAGCAAGGGGTTAATTTATTTTTGTACACCAACTTAATTAACCCCCTACCCGACCTGCATGGCTTTGCAACTAACATAGGAAATCCTTTTGGCCAGATGAAGAGAGGCTGTTGTGCCTTTGTTTTTTTCCTGCGGACCCTTTCGAGGACTCAAATGCCCCCCTCGAGCACTCGAACACATCCATATCTCAAATTTCCTATTCGAGCACTCAAACACCTCCATCACTCGAATGCCCTCTCGAGAACTCGAGCGCCTCCACCACTCAAATGCCTCCTCGAGCACTCGTAGACCTCCAGCACTCGAATGCTCCCCTCGAGCACTCGAACACCTCCAGTACATGAACACCTCGATCACTCAAATGCCCCTTGGAGCACTTGCAGACCTCCAGCACATGAATGCCCCTCCCGAGCACTCGAACACGTCCAGCACATGAGCATCTCCATCACTCGAATGCCCCTCAGGAGCACTCGAATACCTTTAGCACTCGAGTACCTGTACCAAAAATTCCCCTTCGAGCAGTCAAATACCTCCAGCTCTTGAGGGCTCACCGGTGAAAAGCACCGGTGAGTCACCGGATAATGGGTAAAATCAGTGAATCCACTAAATACGAGAATCTGCATTTCCAATATTCTTTTTTCGAGCATCAACACACCGAAAATGAAGCAATATATATGAGTGTTCAAAAGCAAAAAGTGAAATCCATGTCCATGGCATAGAGCACAGCAAATCAGTCAGAATTCCAACTAATTCAGGTAAGACAAGGCCGGGCGGTTTCTGGGAATTGAGCAAAATCGAGTCTGGTCCTAGGTTTGAACACATGCAAGGCCGTGGTTCTCCGGGCACTTGCAAGGGTGAGAATTTCCCTGGTTTTGAACGCACGCAAGGCCGGAAGGTGACCGAGTTTTGGGCACTAGCTAGGCAAGAGGGGTAGACCGGGATCTGAACACAAGCTAGGCCGGTCAGGTGCCCAGGGTTCGAGCCCAAGCTCACCTAAATCAGTTGAGTAGCAATACTCTCTATGTATGAAACTCATCATTCATTCCATTCCCAAATGAACTTTCATACTATCTATCCATTATCAACAAGAAACAGCATAGATTCTCCATAAACATCCCCTCACAAAGCAACCCAGATTTTCCCTAAGGGAGTCCGTAAGAATCCGTACATGGGTGTTCATGAGTCCACAAAATAGATAAAAAATTCGACATAAAAAACATAGCACTTGGTTGAGGGTTGAAATCAAACCAGCAAACATGGCCGGGACAGAGCACAAGTTCACTAGGATGGAAGCTGTCAAGTGCTATGAATTTTTTATGCCTGAGCTTCATCACTATTCTACGTGCCAAATGAACGATTCCACCCAATATACTTAAAACAGAGTTCCACAGCAATCCACACTGGTTTAGCATACAATACAAACTCCATTCCACAGCAGTTCACACAAAATAGAGTTCTATACAACACACTCTGTTTCGTGGAAACAGAGTTCCCTCCAAAATTTTTCCACCTAAATCCTAGGTTGAGCACAAGATGACACAGCAAATCCGCACAACGAGTTCATCCACACAAATTCGCACAACAAATCCGCACAAAATCTGCACAAGAAATTGAACCGCACAAATTCGCACAGCAAAATCTGCACTTAATTCATCATACCACTATTCACACCAATCCGCAAAGCCATATAAATTTAGAGAGCAAGACTTACATGGGTGTTCGCTAAGCTCTCCTTGTTTGCATCGGGTTTGGGTCTTCCTCCTCCGCCAGAAAATTATCTTCCTTCTCTGGCATAAAACTCCACTCATCAAGACTGGTGGGTAGGTCTTCCTCCATGAAAACCCATCGTGGATCCATGGGTCTTCAAATCCAAGTTTAAAAAGTCTGATACTCGAACTTCAAGAACCCAAAAGCTCCTAGCTTGAAAACCAAAAAGCAAGTCTCCATCCCAGAAAACCCATAAAGAGGCTATGGGTTTTCAAAATCCACGTTCAGAACACGAATCTTCCTCCAAAAGTTCAAGAATCGAACTTTATTTTGCAAAATAGGAAAGCTAGATCCCGACTTCAAAACTTCAAAAATCGAAGCAAACCTACATGAAAGCACTCCCGGCGAGGAGCCCAACATTAATGTCGGACTCCTCGCCGGAGAGGAAGAGCCGCGGAAGAGAAACCCGGTGAAAACTGACTACGATGAACAGTAGCAAGGTTGTGCCCTATTTTCGCCTCCTTCAGCTTAGTCACTAGTCAGCTTAGTCACTACTATTTCTATATAGAGAGAGTCAAGTAAAGTTTGACGGTTGATTAGTTAAAATCAACTTAGTTACTAGTATTTATATATAGAAGGTTAAGTAAGGTTTGATCGTTGATTAGACAAAGTCAAACATTTTTATTAGTATTTATTATATACTTATTCTAATAAAGTTTGACCCTTGATTAGTTAAAGTCAATTTTGTTATTAGTATTTATTTAATGAAATTTAAGGTTTGACCGTTGATCAGATAAAGTCAAACATTTTTATTAGTATTTATTATATACTAATTCAAATAAAGTTTGACTGTTAATAAGTTAAAGTCAACTTTGTTATTAGTATTTTTTTTATTGAATGTCTAGTAAGGTTTGACCGTTGATTAGACAAAGTCAAACATTTTTATTAGTACTTATTATATACTAATTCAAATAAAATTTGACCGTTAATTAGTTAAAGTCAACTTTGTTATTAGTGTTTATATATTGAAAGTCAAGTAAGGTTTGACCATTGATTAGAAAAAGTCAAACATTTTTATTAGTATTTATTATATACTAATTCAAATAAAGTTTGACCATTAATTATTTAAAATAAACTTAGTTATAAGTGTTTATTTATTGAAAGTCAAGTAAACCTTGACCGTTGATTACAAAAAGATAACATAGTTATTAGTGTTTATATATTGAAAATCGAGTAAAGTTCTACCGTTAATTTGTTAAAGTCAGTTTAGTCACTAGTCGAAGGTAATGGTAAATAAAAAGAAACCGTGACGGACTACGGGAGTGGGAACATTGTCCCACTCCCGTGATACAGTGAAACCTACTGAACTACTCCTGATCTAGATGGTACAATCAGGTGGCCCAAAAAAATGCCGTGGGAGTGTACGGGAGTGGAGACATTAGCCCACTCCCTTAATACATGTTACCTAAAATACTACCCCTGATCTAAATGTTACAACTAGGAGACCAAAAGAAGCTAGTCCCATCGTGATGACCGGGGCCTGTGGAAACCATCCATGGAAAATATTACAACCCGTCGTGGTGACCGGGGCCTGTATAAGCCATCCCTGAAAAACAGAGGGGCGTGAGAACAAACTCACTTGCCTTCTCGCTTCATTTTACATCCATGCTACCGGTGGTGTGAACCGGCTCTTGCGACGTGGTTTTCTCCCCACTGGTGTCTTCAAATCCGAGAGTGATCTCGGTCTTCCAATGAATGAAGTAGTATGACCTGTCCTCCTAAAAGGGCTTGCACACCGCTTCTACCATGTACACCTCTAAGATGAAGATAAAGAGGTGTTATTGGCCTTCGATGACGGTCTCTAGATGAGGGCCGAGGCTTTCTCTGTGGGGTTGGGAGCAGTTTGACCGTAGTCCGTTGTGCTCCCAAGTGTTCCCCGCAGATAGACCTCCTAGGCATAAGAGACCGGGCATGACTTCTACCGCGCACGCCCCGCATAATGGTTTTGTAACCGTTCTTTCCATTTTAGGCAAATGGATAGCCTGATGCCATTTTACACTTTTTTTTAATTGAAACACCCTAAGGTGAGGGATTGTATAAGGTTCCCCAAGCCTACGTAAAAAAAGTAGTTGGTACATATTCGATGATTGAGGCAATATAGTTGCCTCCAAAAGAATACCTAGCATCTAATAAGGATTTCAGATCAAGTAATTAGACCGAAAAGTTTGATATGATAGTTGCGATTCCAAAAGAAAGAATCTTCACCCCATGTGTTAATTCTTTCCCTTGGCCAGGCAACTACACACTACCACTTCAACATTAAAGCATATCTAATTAGCGCAAAGATTGCTGCAGTTTTTCAGTGAAGCCGTGAGTTTTGAAACACTCTCTTTCAATGTCGACGATCATCAAAACATTTTGAAGATGGAGCTGCTTTTCTGGTGTATGCTCAATTATAACCAGCTGAGATTATAGATGTGGAGTAGACCTGAGAACCTGTAATAAACCAAAAAAATACCAAAAAACATCAGCAGTATCTATCCTATGAAAAGGTCATGAGTCCAGTCTGAAGAGTCCTCTAAAATGTATATGATTATTGTAACATATGCAGCATTCTATCAAGAGTCATCTCTAAGCCAAGGGATTCCACATACATCTAGATAGAGGAGTCCCTTAATAAAAGGAGGGGCTAAATTCAGTTCTAGGTCACCATCAAAGTTATTATGTAAAGCAAATTTGGCAAGGAAATCAGCTGCATTATTAGCCTCTCTAGGAGTGTGTTGGATTGGGTATATATGATGTTTTAAATGTAGAGATTGGCAAATAGAGAAAGTCCTCCATGGTGAGGTATTTGGGTTTTGAATACCCTGTACTGCAATTAAACAGCCGAATTCCACCTCACATCTATTTAAATCCAAATCTGAATATAACTCATATCCACATTGGATGGCTATCAATTCTGCCTGTAAAGGTGATGGGGAATGAAAAGATTTTGCCCTCATTTTAACCACTTTCCCCTCACAATTCCTAACTATCACTGCTAGAGCAGAAAACCCCCCTCTAATCCATGTTGCATATGTATTTATCTTGTATCCGGTAAGGGGTTTCTGCCATTTCACTGCAGTAAAAGATTTCCTTCTCTTTTGTTGAATATGAGGAATAATGTTAGCCTATGTCCAGTATCTGTTCTTGTCTAGATTACCTATCAAATGATTCACTGAGAAAATTTGATAGATCATGCCTTTTATTTCATGGATACAAGCATCTTGGGAGAAGGATTCATTATCAAACAAGATTTTATTCCTTCTAATCCATAGAATCCAGATTGTTACAAGAAGAGCAGCAATGGTGATATTGGACTGAATACTGGATTCTGCCTTAAAAGAGAGATAAAATTCAACTCTGCTCTTCAAACTTGGAAAAGAATTTTGTTGGACCTTTAAAAAATTAGTTACACAATTCCAGACAGCAATAGAAGAGGGGCAAGAGTTGAAAAAATGATCTAAAGAGTCACTGTGATTCTGACACAGAGGACATTTAGATGCTAAATAGAAACCTAACCTTCTTAAAATTTTGTCAAAAGGAAGTAAGCCATTCAGAGCTCTCCATAAAAAAACTGACATTTTTTTTGGGAATGAAAGAGGACCATACCTTTTGAAAATGAAGAATCTTCGGCTTTCTCTGTCTTAGAATTTTGTATGCTGACTTGATGGAAAAAATTCCATTTGTAGCTAGCATCCAGATGAGCCTATCCTCATGTATATTTTCCAATTTAGCTTCCTGCAAAAGAGAACACAAATTGGTCGCCAAAAATGGCTCCAGTTGAGGGAGGATAGATGCTTTGTTGTTAATGAATGACCTAAGTGAGATGTCCACAAAGGGGATGTCTCTTCCTGGAGGCCATTTGTAAAACAAAGCACCTTCTCCAGTCCAGTTAGCGTTCCAAAATGAGCAATCACCGATTCCATGTATTACTCTGGAGTTTCTATTTGCTATATCTGTAATAGCACAGATTCTGGACCATGTATGAGAGGTTTTGTAAGACTTAGGGAGTGACTATAAGAGTGAGGTCCATTGCGTGGAATTGAGTTGCAGTTTCCACCACAATTTACATGAAAAAACATCCACAGTGGCCTTTAAATCCCTAAAACCTATTCCATTTTCTTCGACAGGTACACTCATATTTTTCCAAGACCTCCATTTTTTCTTATCAAGATTATCATAATACCCCCAAAACAAGCTAGAGGCCATTTTCTCCATTTTTTTCAAAACTATTTTTGGTGGACTCAAAATAGAAAAAATATGAGTTGGAATTGAGAAAAGGCGGTGATTTATCAGAATAATTTTACCTGCAGTAGAGAGCCATCTGTTCTTCTAATTATGGATTGATTTATCCATTCTTTCCAATAATGGTTGGTAGTGTACCTGCAGATTTCTACCAGAAAAAATAGGGACTCCTAGATATTTAAATGGGAAAGATCCTTTTTCCATTCCCAGAATCCTTTGGGATACAAAAAAAATCTGATTTTGAGAAATTGACCTGTTGTCCTGAGGTTTGTTCATAAGCAAGCAGGAACTTTTTGAACCTCTTCATGTTTCTAGGGTTAGTATTCAAGAAAACTGCTGTGTCATCAGCATACATTAAATTTGAAACCGGGGCACAGGTCTTAGGAAGACAAAAATTTTGAAGGTACCCTGTGCTAAAAAGTTTCTTTAATCCTCTAGAAAAAGCTTCAGAAAGCAAATTAAAAAGAAATGGTGAAAGAGGATCGCCTTGTTCAATGCCCCTAGAAGATGCAAAAAAACCTGAAGTAGCTCTATTGATTAAAACAGAAAAATTTGCAGCAGATATGTTATGCATAATAAGTTTGACAAATTTCCCGTGAAAGCCAAAATGAAGAAGAATGGAATTCAGGAACCATGAGACTCTATCAAAAGCCTTTTGCATATCTAGTTTAACTATTAAATTAGGAACTTTTGATTTTCTGGACAACATCCTGGTCATCTCTTGCATTTGAAGGATATTATCAGTGATTTCCCTGCCTTTAATGAAAGCACTTTGCTCAGGAGAGATTAGGTTGTGCATTAGTGGTTTAATTCTTTCCATAAGCATTTTTGAGAAGACTTTATTGACAAAATTGGATAAACTAATAGGTCTGAAATCTGAGAAAGAAATTGGAATTGGTTTTTTGGGAATTAAAGTGAGCCAGGTGATTGTGATGGCCTTAGGAATAATGCCACCGCTTATAAAATCATTTGCTGCCTCCAGAAGGTAATCTTTAATAGTTTCCCAGAAGAATGTGAAGAAATAACCAGAGTAACCATTAGATCCCGGAGCACCTGATTTATTTAAATCAAAGACAGCAAATTCCAGTTCCTGGATATTGAAAGATTCCAGCAGGTGTTGGTTTTGTTGATCAGTAATCAGAGAAGGAATTTCCCCTAAAATTTTTTTCAGATAAGTTCCTGTTTTTTGAGGAGCATCCTCATTAAGGAGTTCCTTAAAAAATCTAACTCCTTCATCTTTAATCAGTTGTGGGTCAGTAATCCAGCTCCCATTTCCATCTTTGATTTTACTGATTTTAGATCTAGCTCTCCTTTCCCTGATGGTGTGGTGAAAATAACTGGTGTTTGCATCCCCCTGTTTAAGCCAATTTAACCTTGCCTTCTGTTTTAAGAAAATGTTTTTTTCTTTCTGGGATCTAAGAAGTAAAGCTTTGGACTTATTGAGTTCAGCTAAGTCAGACTCTGCTTGGGAATGTTGAAATTTTATTTCTAGGTCACTGACTTTAGCCTCAGCTTCAACCAGGTTTTGATTGACATTTCCAAAAGTATTTATGTTCGAAACGTTAATGTCAATCTTAAGTCTCTTAAGCTTATGCACTAATATGTACATTCCTCTATAGGGGGACGGTAAATTCTAGTTTTTTTTCCACTAAATTGTGGAAGTCTTGTCTGTTTGACCACATTTCTTGGTATCTAAAAGGCCTGGGAACCATTTCTTCCGAAGATTGAATGGACAGGAATAATGGAGAGTGGTCAGAAGTCAATCTATTTAGTACCTGAATTGAGCTGTTTGGAAAGAGTTCCAACCAGTCCAAATTGCTTATGCCCATGTCTAATCTCTGGAACAGAAGGTCCTTACATTTATTCCTGAATCTATTATTACACCATGTAAAAGAATTTCCTACAGTGGGGATGTCATGCAAGTCCAGATTATTAATGAAGGCATTAAAATCTTTCATGCTTCTTGTGGGGAGAGCTTTCCTTCCTTCATACTCAGATACTGAGACCACAGTATTAAAGTCTCCGATGTATATAGAAGGTTCTGGAGGGGGGTTTTTTAAATCATTCCAAAGAGCTTCCCTCAATTGTCTATTTACACTAGCATATATAAAAAAGCAGTTCCAACTGACAGATGAATGAATTTCTGCAATTTTAGCCTGTAGGAATTGATCTGACTCTTTTAAACTGATTACATTAAAAGCATGGTTCCATAAGATCCATATTTTAGCATTTTCAGCAGGGAGAGCATTTTTGAAACCTAGATCATGCATCAGAGTGTTTATTTTCTTTTTTTCATGCCAAGGCTCTATCAAACAGAGAATAGCAATCTTGTGAGACAACATAAGGGATTTTATTCTATCCAAAGATGTTCCGTAGCCTCTAACATTCCAGACTAACATGTTTCCTATTATGTTTTATTTAATCATTTAAAATAGGTGGTGGTTGCTTTCTATGAGGATCTAAGGTTTCTTGTTTTAACAGCAGTGGCTTTACTATTATTTGGTTGCTTATCCTGATTCTTATCAAGTTTATCTAAACATTAAATATGTATTGGTTTGTGTGTGCTAACCTTTGACTGTGAGCTTTGCTCTACCTTTGTGTTCTGATCAGTTGAGGATTGAGCTCCCTTCTTTACCACTATAGGAACTGGCTGAGGTTGCTGATTCGGCCCCTGTGTTAGCCCAGCATCTATGATGAACAGTGGAAGATGGTTGATGCCAGCATCTGGGGTGACAGGTGTATTTGTTACTAAAGTAATGGGGAGCTCTGCGTGTCTGGTATGGGGGTTGATTTCTTCAGTGGGGTGAAGTTCTGTTGTGTCTGTAATCTTGTCATTTGTTTTATGGGGTACCACTCCTTCTTGAGATTCCAGTGTTTCATGGAATATTTCTGCTGCTTCCTCCTCATCCTCTCCCTCATTTAAAGCTTCTAAGGTCTGAAAGGCATTTGAAATATTGATAGTTTTTTTCTGTTGTTTGGGATTCCTGGATGGGTACTAACTCAATCAGGTGTTTTTTCTTTCTCCAAAAAGTGGCGGTGAGAGGATTAGAGATGTCATCCAGTGAATAAAAGGAACCGGTTCTTTTCTTATGAATACCAGGGAAAGCTTGTACAATACTATTTTTCAGATGAAGACCTGTCTTACTTTGTTGTAATTGACACCCTACTTCCTTCTGAAAGGCTGATAGACCCGAGGATTCTGCAACATGTAAGTCCTGTGTAGGATGGGAATCTAAGGCATGAAAGGGTTCAACCTGATCCATGGCTTTGTTTTCCTTTTTTCCATTTGTTGTGGGATTCAAAAGATGCTTTTTCCTCAGTTCTGGGTGCAGGAAATTACAAGTAGTATGACTATGACCAATTATCCTACACTGAGTACAGTATGAAGGCAGATCATCATATTCAACAGGGTACTCAGCTACTTTTCTACCTATTCCAACCACTATGGTAGATGGAAACTGAGACATAAGGCCAGCCTCAACACACACTTTGATTGCAGATGGCCTAGTCAGAGCACTAGTTGCTGCATCCATTTTAAGGAATCTACCAATCTGACTACTCATACCTATGATTGCGGATGTATTATAGAAATGAATAAGAAGTTTATGGATTGTTACCAAAGCTGGAACAGCAGATGATTCTGCTACTGGGGAGAAGTTCGGTGACCATTTTTGTACTTTCATTATTGAGCCTTGAATCATCCACTGTCCCTTTATCCAGCATCTTTGATAATCTTCACTCTCCTGAAATCTGATAAACACGTGGCGGTAATCCAGTAATCCCAATTGGAACTTTGATTTGAAACCTATAGACTTGTAAAGCGGCTTGAAGAGTATCCATTGATGGCTTTCCTCTGTTGAACTTCCCGACCAACGCATTCTGGTAGTGTGACGCCAGTAACTCGCCTTCCTCCGGTGGGAGAATAAAAGCAATTTTGCCCTTGTATTCTGTGATAGGGTGTAGATTAGGCATGTCGGGTAAACAGGTGAAGAGCGGAGAGGGTTTAGCATTCAGAGCTTGGAGGAAGCTCTTACTATTGGCGGGGGAGGGGGGGGGAGGTTTCTATTAGGAGGTTTGGCGGTGGCAACGCCATGGCCGGCGGCCAATTCCACCGCTTGTGACTATTATCAGGCTGATAAGGCGAAAAGGTAGAGGTAGGAAAGTGTGGTGAGTTAAAAGATTTCAGTCGCACACAATGTCGCACTATAATCGCACGCACAAACAGTAAAATCGTACTAATTTTTCAAAGCTCAGATGCCATTTTACACTTTTCTGTGCAGCGCAGGCAAATAGCGCAACCGTTAATTCCAAGTGATACCTAGCAAGGGGTTAATTAATATGTATACACAGAATTAATTTACCCCCTACCCGACCTACATGGTCATGCTGCTACCGTGGGAAATCCTTTCAGCCATATGGAGAGAAGCTGCTGCAATTTTTTTAGCAGTAGCCATTCCTTGAGAGCTTTTCCACGAATGCCCCCTTGAGCACTTGAACTCCCACTAAACTCGAAATGCCCCCCTCGAGCACTCGAGGACATTTGGTACTCGAATCAATCAGCCCTCGGAGCATCCTTCCATCCTCGAACCATCCCTCAAACTCGAATACCTCAATTCTTCTATCCTTGAACCATCCTCGAATACTCGAGCATATCCAGCACTCGAATGCCTTCAGCAATCGAATCCATCGAAAACTCCTTCAGCCCTTGGACCATCCTTCCAACCTCGAACCATCCCTCTGTTTCCCTTCGAGTACTCAAACCTCCACTCCTCGAGGGGTTACTGTCCAGCATACCAATCGAGTTGCCACTGTCAGTTGATAGATGTGATTGTCGGACCATATTTTCTGGCATTATTGAGTTGCCAGAATCTGGGAAAAATTTGAGAAAACCACCAATTACGAGAATCTGATCTTCCATTCCTCTTCTTCTGGGGATTCTTATGAAACTGAGAAACAAGGCCAACAAATTGGGAGTACTATTCTTTATGATTCTGATTAAAACAATCCACCATAGCTGGCCACCAAATAGCTAGATCCAACCAACACACAGTGAAACATCTCATAACATCTATGATGAATCCGAATAGCCCCAAAGTATGTGCCACCTCAATTATACCCAGAATGAAGATCACCGTATGAATGTTCATGAGTGAGAGAAAATTTTAAATCTGTGTTTTCGGCATAGAGCATCTAAGTACGGACTAGGTCAGGAAATATAAAGCCGGGGGGGTGTCTGGGTTCTGAACACAAGTGAGGCTGAGAGTTTACCGGGTTCTGAGCACAAGCAAGGCCGGGAAAGGAATCGAGTTCTGTTCACTTGCAAGGGCGAAGGTTTCCCAGGATTTGAACACACACTTGGCCGGAAGGTGGTTGGGTTCTAAGCACTAGCGAGGCCGGATGATCAGTCCGGGTTTTGAACACAAGCTAGGCCGGTCGGGTGCCCGGTTGAACACAAGGTCCTCTAAATCAGTTTGGGTAGCCTATTGGTCTAAGCTCCAATTTAAATTCAAGTAAACAAGGTCGAGCATTTTCCAGGTTCTGAGCACGAGCAAGGCTGGGTGGGTTACCGGGAGCAAGGCCGGGCGGTCAGGCTGGGTTTTGATCACTTTCAAGACCGGAGGTTGCCCAGGTTTTGAACACAAGCAAGGCCGGAAGGTGACTGGGATCTGGGCACTAGCAAGGCCGGGGGACATGGCCGGGGTTTGGACACAGCTAGGCCAGTCGGGCTCGAGGTTTGAGCACAAGTTTACCCAAATCGATTAGAACTGACCCTAGTGCTAACAATTTCCATGCCTGAGACCCTTCATTAATATTAATCTCCTATGAACATCATATTTACAGGCCACTTTCAGTAGGGGTGGCGCACTAACCCACACAGATTCTCATAAACAGCCCATCTCTTCCTACCAAACCTTCCCAGCATACGTCGGCAATCCACACATTCAACAAAATTAGATATGCAAAGCTTCTCCTGTTCCCAGTAAAACTACTCAGATTAGAGTACCACAGTAATCCACACGGGTTTAGCGTACAAATTACTTCTTTCCACAGGAGGCCTCACCAAAAATAGATTCTATACAAATAGCACTAAATGAAATAGAAGACAGCCTCCCAGACGACAAGTTCCTCTTCAAAAATTCGCACAAAAAATCCCCAGAAAATCCGCACAAGAAATTCATCCATTAAAGTCCGCACAAAATTTATATAGTGCAAGACTTACATGGGTGTTCGCTAAGCTCTCCATGTTTACATCGGGTATGGGTCTTCCTCCTCTGCCAGAACTTCGTCTTCCTCCTCCGAAAGAAAATTCCACTTATCAAGACCGGTGGGCAGGTCTTCCTCCAGTAAAACCCATCGTGGATCTATGGGGCTTCAAATTCCAGTTCGAAAAGTCCAATATTCGAACTTCAAGAACCCAAAAGCTCATAGCTTGAAGACCGAAAAGCAAGTCTTCATCCCAAAAAACCCATAAAGAGGCTATGGGTTTTCCAAATCCACGTTCGGACTGCGGATCTTCTTCCAAAAGTTTAAGAATCAAGCTTTGTTTTGAAAAACGGGGACCTAGATCCCAAATTCAAATCATCCAAAACCAAGGCAAACCATACATGGAAACACTCCCAGCGAGGAGCCCAACATTAATGCCGGGTTCCTCGCTGGAGAAGGGGAGCTGTGGAAGAGAGACCCGGCGAAAACCTAACACGATGAACAGTGCAGGATTGCGCCCTATTTTCGCTCTCAGTTTCCTCCTCCTTTCAGCTTTCCATCAGTTTAGTCACTAGTGTTTCTATATAGAGAGAGCCAAGTAAAGTTTGACAGTTGATTAGTTAAAATCAACTTGGTAACTAATATTTATATATAGAAAGTTAAGCAAGGTTTGATCGTTGATTAGACAAAGTCAAACATTTTTATTAGTATTTATTATATACTTATTCAAACAAAGTTCGACCGTAAATTAATTAAAGGCAACTTTTTTATTAGTGTTTATATATTGAAAGTCAAGTAAGAGATCATCGTTGATTAGACAAAGTCAACCTAGTTTATAGTTTTTATATATTGAAAGTCGAGTAAAGTTTGAGCGTTGATTAGTTAAAGTCACCTTAGTCACTAGTGTTTCTATATAGAGAGAGTCTAGTAAAGTTTGATTGTTGGTTAGTTAAAGTTAACTTTATTATTAGTGTTTATTTATTGAAAGTCAAGTAAGGTTTGACCGTTGATTAGACAAAGTCAAACATTTTTATTATTATTTATTATATTATAATTCAAATAAAGTCTGACTATTAATTTGTTAAAGTCAACTTTGTTCTCAATGTTTATATATTGAATTAGTCAAAGTCAAACATTTTTATTAGTATTTATTATATACTTATTCAATTAAAATTTGACCGTTAATTAGTTAAAGGAAACCTTTTTATTAGTGTTTATATATTGAAAGTCAAGTAAAGGTTCATCGTTGATTAGAAAAAGTCAATCTAGTTTATAGTGTTTATATATTGAAAGTCATGTAAAGTTTGACCGTTGATTAGTTAAAGTCGGCTTAGTTACTAGTCGAAGGTAATGGTAAATAAAAAGAAACCGTGACAATCTACGGGAGTTGGAACATTGTGCCACTCCCGTGATACAATGAAACCTACTAAACTACCCCTGATCTAGATGATACAATCAGGTGGCCCAAAAGGAACCTGAAAAGTCTACAGGAATGGGAACCTTGTCCCACTCCGTGAATACATGATACCTACTAAGATACCCCTGGACTAGATGTACTGCCAGGTGGCCCAAAAAGATGCTACCCCTTCGTGATGACAGGGGCCTGTAGAAATTATCTGTGAAAATACCGAGGGGCATGAGAACAGCTTCACTAGCCCCTCACTCCATGCTACTTCCATACAACCAGTTGTGTGAACCGGCTCTTCAGCCGTAGTTTGTTCCCCACGGGTGTCTTCCAAACTAAGAATGTTCTCGGCCTTCAAGTGAAGTAGTATGACGTCTTCTCCAGGATGAGCTGGTACACCGCTTCTACCATGTACACCTCTAAGATGAAGATAAAGAGGTGTTATTAGCCTTCGATAACGATCTCTAGATGAGGGACGAGGTTATCTCGGTGGGGTTGGGAGTAGATTAGCCGTAGTCTGTGTTGCTCCCTAGTGTTCCCCGCAGATAAACCTCCTAATGATGAAGAGACCGGGCATAACTTTTACCGTGCATGCCCCGCGCAACGGTTCTGTAACCATCCTCTCCATTTTAGGCAAATGGAAAGCCTGATGCCATTTTGCACTTTTCAGTGCAGCACAGACAAATAGCGCAACCGTCAAATCCAAGTGATACCTAGCAAAGGGTTAATTTATTTGTGTACGCAACCCTACCTGACCTGTATGGCCATGCAACTAATATAGGAAATCCTTTTGGCTAGATGAAGAGAGGCTGTTGTGGTTTTTTTCCCACGGACCCTTCGAGGACTGGAATGCCCCCCTGGAGCACTCGAACACACCCATATCTCGAATGTCCCATTCGAGCACTCGAACTCCACCATCACTCGAATGCCTCCTCGAGCACTCGAACGGCTATAGCACTCGAATGCCTCCTCGAGCACTCGAACGGCTATAGCACTCGAATGCCTCCTCGAGCACTTGAAGACCTCCAGCACTCGAGTGCTCCTTTCGAGCACACGAACGCCTCTAGCACACGAACACCTCTAATATTCGAATGCCCCCTAGAGCACTCGCAGACTTCCAGCACATGGATGCCCCTCCCAAGCACTCGAACACGTCCAACACACGAACACCTCCAGCACACGAACACCTCCTTCACTCGAATGCCCCTCAGGAACACTCGAACACCTTCAGCACTCGTGTACCTCTACCACAAATTCCCATTCAAGCAGTCAAATACCTCCAGCTCTTGAGGGCTCACACATCAGCCCCTCGAGTAAAAAAGCATCGGTGAGTCACCGGATACTGGGCAAAATCAGTGAATCCACCAATACGAGAATCTGCATTTCCAATCTTTTTTTTCCAGGCATCAACACACCAAAAATGATGCATTACATATGAGTGTCCATAAGTGAATAAAAAGAAATACGTGTCCCTGGCATAGAGTACAACAAATTGGTCCAGTCTCCAACTAATGCAGGTAAGACAAGGTCGGGCGGTTTTTGGGAACTGAGCACAAACGGCTGGGAGTTTACCAGGGTTTGAACACATGCAAGTTCGTGGTTCATAGGGCACTTGCAAGGGTGGGAGTATCCTGGGTTTTTAACAAGCGAGGCTGGAAGGTGACCGGGTTCTGGGCACCAGCTTGGCCGGAGGGGTGGACCGGGGTCTGAACACAAGCTAGGCCGGTCAGGTGCCTGGGGTTCGAGCCCAAGCTCACCCGCATCAGCTGAATAGTAATACCCTCTATGTGTGAGACCTATCATTAGTTCCATACCCAAATGAACACTCATACTAACTATTCCCTATCACAGAAACTCCAAAAACATCCCCTCACAAATGAGCTCATTTTTTCCCTAAGGAAATCCCTAAGAGTCCATACATGGGTGTTCATGAGGCCGAGAAATAGATCATAATTTGGCATAAAAGCATAGCATTTGGTCGAGGGTAGCAATCAAACCAGCAAACAAGGCCGGGGTGGAGCACAAGTTTACTAGAATGGAAGCACTCAAATGCTATAATTTTTTTTGCCTAATATTGGTTACTATTCCGTGGACCAAAAAGAATGATTCCATGCAATATTGAACTACTCAAATAGAGTTTCACAACAATCCCCACTGGTTTAGCATACAATACAAACTCCTTTCCACAGCAGTTCACACAAAATAGAGTTCTATACAACACTCTGTTTTGTGGAAACAGAGTTCCTTACAAATTTGTTCCACCTAAATCCCATGTTGGGCATAAGATGACATAGAAAATCCGCACAACAAGTTCATCCACACAAATTCGCACAACAACTCTGCACAAAATCCGCACAAGAAATTGAACCGTACAAATTTGCACAGCAAAATCTGCACTTAATTCATCATACCACCATTGACACCAATCCGCAAAGCTACATAATTTTAGAGAGCAAGACTTACATGGGTGTTCGCCAAGCTCTCCTTGTTTGCGTCGGGTTCGGGTCTTCCTCCTCCGCCAGAAAATCATCTTCCTCCTTCGGCAGAAAACTCCACTCATCAAGACCAGTGGGCAGGTCTTCCTCCAAGAAAACCCATCGTGGATCCATGGGTCTTCAAATCCAAGTTCGAAAAGTCCGATATTCGAACTTCAAGAACCCAAAAGCTCCAAGCTTGAAGACCGAAAAGCAAGTCTTCATCCCAGAAAACCCATAAAGAGGCTATGGGTTTTAAAAATCCACGTTCGGAAAGTGGATCTTCCTCCAAAAGTTCAAGAATCGAACTTTATTTTGCAAAACAGGGAACCCAGATCCCGAATTCAAAACTTCAAAAACCTAAACAAACCATACATGAAAACACTCCTGGCGAGGAGCCCAACATTGGTGTCGAACTCCTTACTGTAGAAGAAGAGCCGTGGAAGAGAAACCCAACAAAAACTGACTACGATCCTATTTTCGCCTCTCTCACCTTAGTCACCAGCTTAGTCACTAGTATTTTTATATAGAGAGAGTCAAGTAAAGTTTGAATGTTGATTAGTTAAAGTGAATTTTGTTATTAGTATTTATTTAATGAAAGTTAAGTAAGGTTTGATCGTTGATTAGATGAAGCTAAACATTTTTATTAGTATTTATTATATACTGATTCAAGTAAAGTTTGACTATTAATTAGTTAAAGTCAACTTTGTTATCAGTGTTTATTTATTGAATGTCTAGTAAGGTTTGACCATTGATTAGACAAAGTCAAACATTTTTATTAGTATTTATTATATACTAATCCAAATAAATTTGGACTGTTAATTAGTTAAAGTCAATTTTGTTATTAGTGTTTATATATTGAAAGTCAAGTAAGGCTTGACCATTGATTAGAAAAAGTCAAACATTTTTATAAGTATTTATTATATACTAATTCAAATAACGTTTGACCATTAATTATTTAAAATAAACTTAGTTATAAGTGTTTCTTTATTGAAAGTCAAGTAAAACTTGACCGTTGATTAGACAAAGATAACCTAGTTGTTAGTGTTTATATTTTGAAAATCGAGTAAAGTTTTACCATTGATTCGTTAAAGTCAGTTTAGTCACTAGTCGAAGGTAATGGTAAATAAAAAGAAAACGTGAGAGTCTACGGGAGTGGGAATATTGTCCCACTACCGTGATACAATGAAACCTAGTAAACTACCCCTGATCTAGATGGTACAATCAGGTGGCCCCAAAAAAATACCGTGGGAATGTACGGGAGTGGGGACATTGGCCCACTCCCTTTATACATGTTACCTAAAATACTACCCCTGATCTAAATGTTACAACCAAGTGACCCAAAAGAAGCTAGTCCCGACGTGATGACCGGGGCCTGTGGAAACCATCCATGGAAAAATATTACAACCCGTCATGGTAACCGGGGCCTGTATAAGCCATCCCTGAAAAACAGAGGGGCAGGAGAACAAACTCACTAGCCTCCTCGCTCCATGTTACATCCATGCTACCGGTGGTGTGAACCGGCTCTTGCGCTGTGGTTTGCTCTCCACGGGTGTCTTCAACTCTGAGAGTGGTCTCGGTCTTCCAATGAATGAAGTAGTATGAATTGTCCTCCTAAAAGGGCTTGCACACCGCTTCTACCATGTACACCTCTAAGATGAAGATAAAGAGGTGTTATTGGTATTCAATAACGGTCTCTGGATGAGGGCCGAGGCTTTTTCTTTGGGGTTGGGGGCAGTTTGACCGTAGTCCGTTGTGCTCTAAAGTGTTCCCCGCGGATAGACCTCCTAGGCTTAAGAGACCGGGCATGACTTCTACCACGCACGCCCCGCGTAACGGTTTTGTAACCGTTCTTTCCATTTTAGGCAAATGGATTGCCTGATGCCATTTTACACTTTTCAGTGCAGCGCAGGAAAATAGCATAACCATTAATTCCAAGTGATACCTAGCAAGGGGTTAACTAATTTGCGTACGCGGAATTAATTTACCCCCTACACGACCTACATGGCCATGCTACTACCATGGGAAATCCTTTCAGCCATATGGAGAAAAACTACTGCATTTTTTTATACACAGTAGCTATCCCTCGAGGGTACTTCACGAGTCCCCCCTCGAGGACAGAGCACTCGAACACCTTCAGACCTCGAATGCCCCCCCACAAGCACTCGAAAGCTTACAACACTCGAATGGCCACCTCGAGTACTCGAGCACCACCAGCACCACCTTGAGGAAAAAGCACTCGAACACCTTCAGCCCTCGAATGCCCCCCAGGCATACTCGAAAGCTTCCAACACTCGAATTGCCCCCTCGAGTACTCGAGCACCACCAGCACCACCAGCACCACCTCAAGGATAGAGCATTAGAACACCTTCAGCCCTCGAATGCCCCCCCATGAGCACTCAAAAACTTCCAACACTCGAATGGCCCCCTCGAGTACTCGAGCACCACTAGCACTTGTATGCCTTGAGCACTCGAATACCTCAATCCGTCTATCCTCGAGCCACCCTTTGAGCATTCGAATGCCCACCTCGAGCACATGAGCCCCTCGAGTACTCGAAATGCCCCTGTCAAGCACTCGAAATGCCTTCAGCAGTGGGTTACCTCCTCCTTCAGCCCTCAGATCATCATTTCCTCCTCGAACCAACCCTCGAGTACTCGAACCTCCACTCGTAGAGGGTTACCCTCTAGCATATCATATGATTTGCCGCCATTAGCTGCAAGGTGATTTGCCGGATCGTATTTTCCGACACTGTTGAGTTGTCGGAAACTGGGTAAAATTGAGAGAACCACCAATTACGAGAATCTGCACTTCCGTTCCTCTTCTTCCAGGGATTTTTATGAAACTGAGGAGCAAGGCCAACAAATTGGGAATACCACTCTTGATGATTCCAATTAAAACGATTCACCATGGTAGCTAAACGGCTAGGTCCAACCAACACACAGTGAAACATCTCATAACATCTATGATGAATCCGAATAGCCCCAAACTATGTGCCTCCTCCACCCATAGCTTTCCAGTGCACCCAAAATGAAGATCACTGCATGAATGTTCATGAGTGAGAAAAAATTTAAATCCGTGTTTTCGGCATAGAGCATCTAAGTACCAACTAGTTCAGGTAAAACAAGGCCGGGCGGTGTCCGGGTTGTGAACACAAGTGAGGCTGAGAGTTTACCGGGTTCTGAGCACAAGCAAGGCCGGGAAAGGTACCAGGTTCTGTTCACTTGCAAGGCCGGAGGTTTCCCAGGATTTGAACACACACTTAGCCGGAAGGTGTCCGGGTTCTGAGCACTAGCGAGGCCGGATGGCCAGTTTGGGATATGAACACAAGCTAGCCTCCTCGCTCCATGTTACATCCGGTGGTGTGAACCGGCTCTTGCGCCGTGGTTTGCTCCCCACAGGTGTCTTCAAATCCGAGAGGGGTCTCGGCCTTCCACTGAATGAAGTAGTATGACCTGTCCTCCTAAAAGGGCTTGCACACCACTTCTACCATGTACACCTATAAGATGAAGATAAAGAGGTGTTATTGGCCTTCGATAATGGTCTCTGGATGAGGGCCAAGGCTTTCTCTTTGGGGTTGGGAACAGTTTGACCGTAGTCCGTTGTGCTCCCAAGTGTTCCCCGCAGATAGACCTCCTAGAGATAAGAGACCGGGCATGACTTGTACCACGCACACCCAACGTAACGGTTTTGTAACCGTTCTTTCCATTTTAGGCAAATTGACTGCCTGATGCCATTTTACACTTTTCAGTGCAGCACAGGCAAATAGCACAACTGTTAATTCCAAGTGATACCTAGCAAGGGGTTAATTAATTCTTGTACGTAGAATTAATTTTCCCCCTACCCGACCTACATGGCCATGCTGCTACCATGGGAAATCCTTTCGGCCATATGGAGAGAAGCTGCTGCAATTTTTTTTACGGACCCCTTCGAGGGTAAAACTCCTTCGAGGGCAGAGCCCCTTCGAGGGCAGAGCCCCTTTGAGGGTAAAACCCCTTCAAGGGCAGAGCCCCTTCAAGGGTATGATCCCTTCGAGGGCAGAGCCCCTTCGAGGGTATAACCCCTTCGAGGACAGAGCCCCTTTGAGGGTAGAGCCCCTTCGAGGGTATAACACCTTCGAGGGCAGTGCCCCTTCGAGGATATAGCCCATTCGATACCTCAAGCATTCGAATGCCCCCCTGGAGCACTCGAACACCTCTAGCACTAGAATACCTTCCTCGAGAACTCAAACACCTCCATCACTCGAATGCCTCCCTCGAGTACTCAAATACCTCGGACACTCGAATGCCCCCTCGAACCACCATTCTTACCACCTACCCTCGAGGCCCTCGAAATACTGTTCGAGAGTCATTCTAGCCTTTCCTCGAACCATCCCTGAATCATCAAACCATACTTCAGCCCTCGACCATCCCTCAACCCTCGAACCACCTGCCTCTCCAACCACCCTTGGACCCTCAAACCATCCCTCAGCCCTCGAACCATCCCTCAGCCCTCGAACCATCCCTCAGCCCTCAAACCACCTACCCCTCCCCAACCACCCTTCAGCCCTCGAGACTGCCAGCTGTTAGCTAACTTGCCAGATTGCGTATTTCTGCGTCGTTGAGTCACCGGAGTCTGGGCAAAGTAGAAAACCACCAATTACGAGAATCAGCTCTTCCATTCGTCTTCTTCCTAGGATTTTTATGAAATTGAAGAATAAGGGTAACCTATTGGGTATGTTCTCTTTTATGATTCCGATGATAACAAACCACCATGGCCGGCCACCGGGGACAAACGGCTAGATCCAACCAACGCATAATGGAACTTCTCTTTACTTCTGTCTTGAATCAGAGCATCCCAAAGGTATGTGCCTCATGTAACAATAACATTCCAATATGCCAAAATGAAGATCTCCTTATGAATGTTAATGAGTGAATAGAGACAACTCCGTGTTCTAGGCATAGAGCATAACTTGTTGGTATAAATGCCAACTAGACCAGGCCTAGCACAGCCGGACAATGAGCACATGCGTGGCTGGGAGTTTACCAGGATCTGAGCACTGGCAAGGCCGGAGGGGGTGACCGGGGTTTGATCACTTTCCAGGCCAGAAGTTTCCCAGGTTTTGGACAGACGCAAGGCTGGAAAGTGACCGGGTTCTGAGCACTAGCGAGGCTGGATGACTAGTCCGGGGTTTGTACACAAGCTAGGCCGGTCGGGTGTCTGGGATTTGAGCATAAAATTCGCTTGCATCAGCTGAAAACTCTATGTTTAGAACCCAACATTAATCTCATTCCCATATGAACCTCATTTTACCTATCCGCAATCCACCTAATGTAGCTTTTATAGTTGTTCAGATTCTCCCTAACCATTAATCCAGCCCAAATTTTCCACGAAGAACTCCCTAAGAATCCATACTTATGTGTACATGAGGCAGTAAAATAGATCAGAATTTTGGCATAAAAAAGCATAGCATTTGATCGAAGGTTGCAAACAAAACCAGCAAAACAGGTTTACTAGAATGAGAGCACCCAAATGCTATAAATTTTTTATGCCTAAAATTTGTCACAATTCTGCATTCAACATGAACCATTCCTTACAGAGTTCCACAACAGTCACATTAATACGCCTATTCCGCACAGATTTAGCATACAAATCCACACCTTTCACAGCCATCCGCACAAAATAGAGTTCTATACTAATTACATCCTAAGACAAGAAATCAACGCTCTATACTCTGTTTCAAACAAATAGAGTTCCCTCCATTTCATACCAGAACAATAGGTCCATACAGATTTTCACATAGATTCGCACATAAATACACTCAAATTTGCATCTCAACCCGTACATCAATCCACACAATTCATACAACAAATTCACACAAAATCGACACCATTCGCACCAATCAGCACAAATCCTCATAAGTTCAAAGAGAAAACTTACTTGGGACAATGACGGCGTTTGCTAAACTATCCTCGTCAGCAACCCAGAATTGAGGACCAGGCTTCAACCCTAGATTGCGTCAGATTCGGGTCTGGGTCGGATTCCCATTCGTCTTCCTCCGTGTTTAGAGAAGGACAACCTCCTCCTTGGGTCACCAAATCCTTCGCCAACTTCCTCCGTGGTGTTCGTGAGTGTTCCTCCGTAAAAGTAGAATTCCCAATTTCAAGATCGAAGAACAGATTTGTGAAATTGACTTCCTCTGAGATGTGCCTTGACATAGGTCTTCAAAATCTGAGATTGAAAGGCCGATCTTACTCTAAAATCCAAGTGAAATTTTGAGAAGAGAAATATTGCGAGAAACCCAGATTCAGGCTTCGATCCTTCAAGAATAGTGACATACCATACATCTAAAGATTCCCGGCGAGGAACCAATGATGTGTCCATTTTAGGCGCATTATTTAGTGGTATTTAGGATCACTTTTGTGCTCTTTTATTATCGAGAGCTTGTGTTTTACCTTGAAATTCACTTAGGAGAGGTAAAAGCAACTTTGTACTCTTTTACCTCTTTTAAGTGGATTTTATGTGACAAGGGAAGAACACGGAAGCAACGAAGACCGGAAGACATTGAAGACTATACTTTCGAAGACTTTTGGATACTCACTTCGAAGACATGAAGACCGGAGGCCGTTGAAGACCATTTTGGAGCTGTTGAAGACTTGAAGAGTGAGAGGGATGGCTATGAGGAAGACAAAGAAACAATGCAAAACTGTGGTTGCCGTCGCGACCCCGTCGCGACACCGTCGCGAGTCGCGACGAACCCCGTCGCGAGTCGCGACCAACGGGCAGCCAGAAACCAACTTTATTTTCTTTGCACTATAAATACTCTCTCTTTCCTCTTCTTCTCCAGCTTTTCCAGCCCGCGTTTTCTCTGGTTTTGGGCGCCAATTTTAGGTTTTTCTTCTTCTTTCTTTTCTTAGCTTTCTCTTAGTTTGATTATGTCTTTTGTTGTTGTTCTAGAGTAGTTCTTGTTCTTGGGAGCAAAGGATTGAAGCTTCCACTATCTATGTAGCAAGAACTCATTTATATCTATCTATTTGATGTTTTTGCTATTGTGCATTTATTGTGCTTTGAATGTTAATTGTTGATTGCATTGATGTTGTTGAGAGCTTGATGATATGAAATGCTTGTATCAATTGCTAGCTAGGGTTTGGGGGATTTGGGTTAATTTCCCCCCTGTTCTTGTTAGTAATGTGAGAGTATGAATTAGAGCTTTTGATTGTGTTAGTGTGTTGACAATGTGCTAGGCGAATGTGATTGATGTCGAACTCTTCGTCATGTTCGTTTGTGTAGCAAACGAGAGAGTCATATGCTCGCGAATGAATGTGCGTTGCACGTTCATCCAATCTCGTGTAATTGCATGAATTGGTTCAATGCCTAGTCACGGTGTAGTGGTCATAGGCATTGCCAAGCTTGTTGGTTCTTCGTGCTAAATGCCACCAATGACACCTTGAGTCGTGGTCGCGACTCGGGAGCCATTGGTGAGGTTTGACGAGAGATGTCGAATTCACTCTCGCAAACTACGAACTAAGAAGGATAGGAGTTTAGTCTCCACGACAAGTAGTTGAAGTATTGGATAGATTATTTAAATTCATTCCTGAAGCATTTGTTATTTGGCATTTATGTATTCTTGACGGTGTGTTTCACTGCATGTGTGCCATGAGTGGTTTGAGCATAGGGAGTGCTTGTGTGGTTGAATTGCTTAGGTGTAGGAACGTGACGAATTCCGTAGCGCCTTTGCATGAAGATCCATGAGCATGAACTTAGAACTCCTTGTGGTGTGTGTGTTGTGGTACTTGCTAGATGGGGTGTGTGAGTGTTGGGTTATGAATGCTATATGATGGAATGTGTGAATGATTCGATGAACTACATTAGATGTGGAAGTGGATATCCGTTGCCCCCAAGGTATTTTATCTTTGTAGTTTAAAACCCCTTTTTCTTAGTTTCGTTTGATGATTAGCATAGTCACTTGACGTTGCTAGTTATCTTTGTTAACTTAGGAAACCAACCAACCAACCCCCCCTTTACTTGCTTTTAAGTGTGTGTATATATATTTACTCCTAGCCTAGTATATCAACCATTTGTGTGCTTAGACGCTTAGGAAGACCCCTCTTCTCTTTGGACGACCCCGATTTGCCACTATCTACCTAGCTGTAGAAAGTAAGCATTGAGGGCTTATAAATTATCTTTTGGCGCGCGGGCGCGACGACCGCCCGCGCCTGTCAAAATGGCGCCGTTGCCGGGGAAGAGGCGTTTATTCTTAAGTATTTAGGTGTATTTGGTTGTGTATTAGCTAGTTGTTTTTATTTTCCACTACTTGGTGGTTGTTTTTGTTCGGAGTAGGTATTGCTTGAGTTCTTGGTAATTTATTTTATTGAGAATCCTTGCACTATGATTCCAAACTTTTGAAAAATAAAAAAAAATAAACAAAATTTTAATGGACCGTCTCACCTTGAGGGAACTCATGATGAGAAGAGAGGCTCAACAAGCAAGGTTTTGTAGGATGTGTCATTCCGATCATCCTACCGAATCTTGCCCTTTGTTGTGGGAAGAGCACTATGACCGAGAAAGAACCCTTGGTTTCCAAAACCATGGGTACTATGAAGAGTGCTATCAAGAGGTAGGAGATATTGGTTTTCAAGGGCAAGAAGCTCATGAATGCTATCCATACCACAACTCTTACAATCCAGAATAGAGTGGTAGTCCGGATTTGTGGTATGAGAATGAGCCGGAAAACCAATATTACGAGCAACCTAGTTGGCCATCACCACCCTATACCATACCCCAAAACCAAGCCCAACAAGGAAGTTCAAGTTTGACACGTGAGGATGTCTTAAATACCATAGCAAACTTGAAATCCTTTACTAGTGAAGAGCCGGATACCCAGCTCTCCTCTAGTGTTGAGGCCATTGAGGGGTATGTGAGGAACATATTAGAGGTATTGGCCCGCATGGAAGCTCGTGATTCCGAAAACACACCATCCCAACTTGAACTCGATGATTCGGTGAGTGAAGTCACCAATAAAAATGATTTTGAGTTTGAAAGGGATGAGGAGTTGGTTGTAGAGGATAGAAAAATGGAGGAAGAGGTGATAGTGCTATATCATCCATTAGCATTGTCACCCCTTCTCCCACCTAGTGAACCAACTCTAATATTTTCGGAAGTTTTGAGGGAAACGAGAGAGGAGCCAAAAGACTATCCCAAGCTCCCAAACCACTTAATTCCCTTTGAACCATCTCCACCTCCACAAGACTTTCCTCTTGGAAGTTTTGTGCCCCCACCTCTCTTATTTTGGATGCTCATGGTGAAGAGCTTCAAGCCTTCACCATACGGATAACATTAGGGTCGTGCAGACGACCTTAAAAATACGGAGCTTCGTCGTGCCGACGACGTTAAATAAATTCGGCATTTCTTTTAGTTTTTGTTTCTTAGTTTTTGTTTCTTAGTTTATGTTTCTTAATTTGTTTTCATTGTTGTTTTGTTTTGTTCTTTTTATGGCATGTTTTTCTATGATTTTGTAGCAACATGAAGTGCATTGCAATGAAGGAGATGAAGGAACGAGATCAATGAACGAGGGAAGCAAGCTTGGACAGTTGGTAAGAAAACGAAAAAATTTTAAGCCTGGGATACCCTGCCGTCGCGAGTCGCGATGGGCTTCGTCGCGAGTCGCGACGAACAGGGGAGCAAAATCCACTCCCAGCGCCAACTTTCCGCGAGTCGCCCTGACGTCGCGAGGCTCGTCGCGAGTCGCGACACCCTTCGTCGCGAGTCGCGACGAGCTCAGAAAATTTGGAGCTCTCGGACTCACCTTTCCGCGAGTCGCGATGACTTCGCGAGGCTCGTCGCGAGTCGCGACACCCTTCGTCGTGAGTCGCGACGAGCTCAGAAAATTTTGAGCTTCCGGACTCCACTTTCCGCGAGTCGCCCTGACATCGCGAGGCCCGTCGCGAGTCGCGACACCCTTCGTTGCGAGTCGCGACGAGCTCAGATCATTTTGAGCTCCCAGGCTCTACTTTCCGTGCGTCGCGATGACGTCGCGAGGCTCGTCGCGAGTCGCGACGAACCTCGTCGCGAGTCGCGACGTGCTCAGTAACTTTTGAAAATTTTTTGAGCCTGGATTTCAAATTTCCAAGCTTCCAAGTTTCCAAATGATTTTAAACATTGCATGATCCTTCCTTCTTCTCCACCCAACACTCCCGAGAACATCACATACCTCTCATTTCTTCCACCATCCTACATATATTAGCATATGAACATTCTTGCATCTTTATAGTACATTTGTTGATTGTAGTATGCCGACTACATCATTGTGACCGTAAGTTCTTAGCCTATAATGATGCTTGTATACATGTCAATATATGTTGGATATTTTTCATGCATAATCTTATAGTGGTGATTGAGGGTTGATTGGTTGTTCTTTGACAATACTATGGTTATTAACTCTTGATGCTAAACCTAGTATTGCATATCCTTATGTACTTGTGAGTTTAATGTGTTCTTCGTGGTGTAGTCTTGATCAAACGGCGCCATGGAGAAAATGCTTTTCTCGAGGGGTGAGTTCTTCTACGGCATTTTTTTGCTCACCCTTCCGGTTCCGAAACCTATCTCGGGACCATCCAAGTACTTGGATATCGCCATATCACCGGCGAATTGCGGAGACACGGGTGTCACTCTAACTCCCTTACCTTGATTTTTATTGTTCTTGCCTTACGTGTTTACATTTCGGGCAATGTAATGTTTTAAGTGTGGGGAGGGGTTAGAGGATTCACATGCATGCGACATTGTTTTGGAATGCTTTTTGCTACTTTTCATTGGAAAAACATGAGGAAAAAAAAATTGAAAAAAAAAGAAAAAGAAAACCCGCTAAGTTGAAAACCCGAGAGGGCAACTTAGGTAACATTGGGGGCCCGGATAGGTCGAAAACCCTTAAAGGGCGGCCTAGGCAAAAATGAGAGGCTAAAATGTGCGGAAAAAGGTGAGATGTGAGCTACAGAAACATGATGTGTGGCTAGGATGAAAACTCGAAAGAGCTCCTAGGCAAAATGAGATAAATTGAGGGAAATTGAAAAATGCTATGATTTTAGTCAATTGCCGGCGTTGGAGTCATAAGGTTGCGGTTGTCACACGGATGGATTGGGTAGCTCAATATCTTTAGACCTCTTGGGATTGGGTAGCTTAGTGGGTTAGGAAACGGAGTATGGTTATGAAATTCTTGATCTCTTTCTACTTCGTTTTTGGTTGATATATTGGCATTAGGTGAAGCATGTGTTTAAAACTTCCTCTATGGTTTTAGCTTCATTTTGTGTCATTGGATTCTGGGAATATCAATTCTGGGCTATGAAATATTTTTATGGGTAGTGAATTGATAAGTGGTAGGTTTGGTTAGATTTAGGATTGGGGATGTGTGTGTGCAAAATTCTCATGTGAGCTTTTATTTTGGGATTTTTGAGATTGAGAGTTTTGGTGAGGCTTTGATTGGGGGATTAGTTTAGGTTTTGGGATATATCATTTACTCCGTATGCTTGAATCTTTTCTTACTCGAGGGCGAGTAAGGTTTAAGTGTGGGGAGGTTTGATGTGTCCATTTTGTGTGGTTATTTTGGGGGTTTTAGGATGTGGATATGCCATTTCCTCCGTATGCTTAAATCTTTTCTTACTCGAGGACGAGTAAGGTTTAAGTGTGGGGAGGTTTGATGTGTCCATTTTAGGCGCATTATTTAGTGGTATTTAGGATCACTTTTGTGCTCTTTTATTATCGAGAGCTTGTGTTTTACCTTGAAATTCACTTAGGAGAGGTAAAAGCAACTTTGTACTCTTTTACCTCTTTTAAGTGGATTTTATGTGACAAGGGAAGAACACGGAAGCAACGAAGACCGGAAGACATTGAAGACTATACTTTCGAAGACTTTTGGATACTCACTTCGAAGACATGAAGACCGGAGGCCGTTGAAGACCATTTTGGAGTTGTTGAAGACTTGAAGAGTGAGAGGGATGGCTATGAAGAAGACAAAGAAACAATGCAAAACTGTGGTTGCCGTCGCGACCCCGTCGCGACACCGTCGCGCTCCCGTCGCGACACCGTCGCGAGTCGCGACGAACCCCGTCGCGAGTCGCGACCAACGGGCAGCCAGAAACCAACTTTATTTTCTTTGCACTATAAATACTCTCTCTTTCCTCTTCTTCTCCAGCTTTTCCAGCCCACGTTTTCTCTGGTTTTGGGTGCCAATTTTAGGTTTTTCTTCTTCTTTCTTTTCTTAGCTTTCTCTTAGTTTGATTATGTCTTTTGTTGTTGTTCTAGAGTAGTTCTTGTTCTTGGGAGCAAAGGATTGAAGCTTCCACTATCTATGTAGCAAGAACTCATTTATATCTATCTATTTGATGTTTTTGCTATTGTGCATTTATTGTGCTTTGAATGTTAATTGTTGATTGCATTGATGTTGTTGAGAGCTTGATGATATGAAATGCTTGTATCAATTGCTAGCTAGGGTTTGGGGGATTTGGGTTAATTTCCCCCCTGTTCTTGTTAGTAATGTGAGAGTATGAATTAGAGCTTTTGATTGTGTTAGTGTGTTGACAATGTGCTAGGCGAATGTGATTGATGTCGAACTCTTCGTCATGTTCGTTTGTGTAGCAAACGAGAGAGTCATATGCTCGCGAATGAATGTGCGTTGCACGTTCATCCAATCTCGTGTAATTGCATGAATTGGTTCAATGCCTAGTCACGGTGTAGTGGTCATAGGCATTGCCAAGCTTGTTGGTCCTTCGTGCTAAATGCCACCAATGACACCTTGAGTCGTGGTCGCGACTCGGGAGCCATTGGTGAGGTTTGACGAGAGATGTCGAATTCACTCTCGCAAACTACGAACTAAGAAGGATAGGAGTTTAGTCTCCACGACAAGTAGTTGAAGTATTGGATAGATGATTTAAATTCATTCCTGAAGCATTTGTTATTTGGCGTTTATGTATTCTTGACGGTGTGTTTCACTGCATGTGTGCCATGAGTGGTTTGAGCATAGGGAGTGCTTGTGTGGTTGAATTGCTTAGGTGTAGGAACGTGACGAATTCCGTAGCGCCTTTGCATGAAGATCCATGAGCATGAACTTAGAACTCCTTGTGGTGTGTGTGTTGTGGTACTTGCTAGATGGGGTGTGTGAGTGTTGGGTTATGAATGCTATATGATGGAATGTGTGAATGATTCGATGAACTACATTAGATGTGGAAGTGGATATCCGTTGCCCCCAAGGTATTTTATCTTTGTAGTTTAAAACCCCTTTTTCTTAGTTTCGTTTGATGATTAGCATAGTCACTTGACGTTGCTAGTTATCTTTGTTAACTTAGGAAACCAACCAACCAACCCCCCCTTTACTTGCTTTTAAGTGTGTGTATATATATTTACTCCTAGCCTAGTATATCAACCATTTGTGTGCTTAGACGCTTAGGAAGACCCCTCTTCTCTTTGGACGACCCCGATTTGCCACTATCTACCTAGCTGTAGAAAGTAAGCATTGAGGGCTTATAAATTATCTTTTGGTGCGCGGGCGCGATGACCGCCCGCGCCTGTCAACCAACATTAATGTTGGGTCCATCGCCGTAGGAGAAGAGCCGCGGAGGAGAAGCCCTATTTTCGCCGTATGGTGAACACTAGCAGGGTTGCGCCCTATTTTCGTCTCCCACCTTCTCAGTTTAGTTACTAGTCGAAGGTAATGGTAAATAAAAAGAAATTGTGAGAGTCTACGGGAGTGGGAACATTGTCCCACTCCCGCGATACAATGAAACCTAATAAACTACCCCTGATCTAGATGGTACAATCAGGTGACCCCAAAAAATGCCGTGGGAATGTACCGAAATGGGGACATTGGCCCACTCTCTCAATACATGTTACCTAAAATACTACCACTGATCTAAATGTTACAACCAGGTCACCAAAAGAAGCTAGTCCCATCGTGATGACCGGGGCTTTCTTCCTCGCACCATGTTACATCCATGCTACCGGTGGTGTGAACCGGCTCTTGCGCCGTGGTTTGCTCCCCACGGGTGTATTCAAATCCGAGGGTGGTCTCGGCCTTCCAATGAATGAAGTAGTATGTCTTGTCCTCCTAAAAGGGCTCGCATACCGCTTCTACCATGTACACATCTAAGATGAAGATAAAGAGGTGTTATTGGCCTTCGATAACAGTCTCTGGCTGATGGCCGAGGCTTTCTCTTTGGGGTTGGGAGCAGTTTGACAGTGGTCCATTGTGCTCCCAAGTGTTCCCCGCGGATAGTCCTCATAGTGATAAGAGACCGGGCATGACTTCTACCGCGCACGCCCCGCGTAATGGTTTTGTAACCGTTCTTTCCATTTTAGGCAAATGGACAGCCTGATGCCATTTTCCACTTTTCAGTGCAACGCAGGCAAATAGTGCAACTGTTAATTCCAAGTGATACCTGGCAAGGGGTTAATTAATTTGCGTACGCATAATTAATTGACCCCCTACCCAACCTACATGGCCATGCTGCTGCCATGGGAAATCCTTTCAGTCTTTTGGAGATAATCTGCCACCAAAATTTTTATTTTTTTTGAACCCGTTCGAGGGTATAACCCTTCGAGTGCAGAGCTCCTTCGTGGGTACTACCCCTGCTAGGGTAGAGCCCTTTCGAGGGTATGACCACATCGGGGTCTAAGCCCCTTCGAGGGTATGACCCCTTCGAGAGTATGACCCCTTCTAGGGCTTAGCCCCTTCGAGGGCAGAGTCCCTTCACAGTTATGACCCCCTCGAGGGCAGAGCCCTTCAAGAGATGTGACCTCTTCGTGGGCAGAGCACCTTCGAGGGTATAACCCCTTCGATGCCTCCAGTACTCGAATGCCCCCCAGGGGCGCTTAAAAACACCTCAAGCACTCGAAATGCCTTCGAGGGTATCACCCCTTCGAGTGCAGAACCCCTTATAGGGTTTACACCTTTGAGGGCAGTGCCCCTTCGAGGGTGTAGCCCCTTCTATGACTCCTGCACTCGAATGCCCCCCTGGAGAACTGAAAAACACTCTCCAGCAATCGAATGCCTTCCTCGAGCACTCAAAACTGAAAAACACCACCATCACTCGAATCCCCCCCTCGAGTACTCGACTATACACAAATGCCTCCCTCGAGTACTTGTATACGTTTGACACTCAAATGCCTTCTCAAACCGCCTTACTGATCACCTATCCCTGAAGCCCTCTTCAGCAACACCATTCGAGAGTCATTCTAGCCTTTCCTATAACCATCCTTCAACCCTTGACCTCCCTCAACCCTCAAAAACAACCAATCGACCCTGGAAACCACCCTACTCTCCAACCCCCCTTTGAATCTCGAACCAACCTTTTGCCCTCGAACCATCCCTCAGCCCTCGAACCAATCCACCAGCCCTCAAGCCAGTCCACCAGCCCTCGAACCAATCCACAACCCTCGAACCAACTACCCCTCCCCAGCCACCCTTTAACCCTCGAGACTGCTACCAAAATATATATATGTGTATAAAATTAATTTAATTAAATATTTTTTTTTCAGACCCCTTCGAGTGCATAGCCCCTTCGAGGGCCGAGCCCCTTCGAGGGTATGACCCCTTGAAGGGCCGAGCCCTTTGAAGGGTATGACCTCTTCGAGGGCAGAGTCCCTTCGAGGGTATGACCCCTTTGATGGCAGAGCCCCTTCGAGGGTATGACCCCTTCGAGGGCAGTGCCCCTTTGAGGGTATGACCCCTTCAAGGGTATGACCCCTTCAAGGGTATGACCCCTTCGAGGGCAGAGCCCCTTCTAGGGTTATGACCCCTTCGAGGGCAGAGCCCCTTCGAGAGTATGACCCCTTCGAGGGCAGAGCCCCTTCGAGGTTATGATCCCTTCGAGGGCAGAGCCCCTTCGAGGGTGTGATCCGTTCGAGTATGGTTCCCAATTTTGTTTTAGCCGCCATGTAGATGTTCGCATCTGTTGTTACCTGCAAAAGAAATATTTACCTCCCAGGTGTGGTATCGATGGCCTCCACTAAGCTTACCTGCAAGAAACTTTTGGGAAAAGAGAAAGGACTTCCTCATTTTTGTCGATTGTTAGCGAAGGATCCTTGTCTAGAACAGCAGTTCGTGCGGGAATAATCTATTGAGGATGAGGTAGCAGTCCTTTTGGTTAAGCTTGAAAGCCTTAGCCGAGTCCAGGTGAAGTCCTTTCTTGAGAACTCCGTTCCTTTCACTCCATATGTAGTACACTGTGGTTGTCAGCGCCAGTGGACCCATCTTTCTTTTCAATTTTGATCCTCTTACCTATCTTCTGATCTATTTATCCGAGGCTGCAATGGAGGTGGTGGCTCGTCTCAATCCAATCCAGTTTTGCACTCTATCCCATACCGGTTTGACAAAATCACATTTGAAGAACAAGTGATCGAGTGTCTCTACATTGGAGCAACATAGGCAGCAGATGTGGTCTGTGGGTTTGTCATCTCCTCCGTGGTACCTGTCCTTGGTTTGAAGACGACCAAGCGATGCAAGCCATGTAATGAAGGAGAACCGGGGGGTATCGATCCACTCCAAATTGATTTGAAGAAACTTGGCCTTGGGAGGGTGGATATATCATACAGGTGAGGTTAAGTAAACCTGTGGAAATGATCATGAGCCATCGCCATGAATTTTCCAGATCCTATCCAAACTGCCAACAAGTCGATGATTGTTTCCCTTGAGCCACCACATATGATTACTAGGTTGTCCCATAGTTCACACAGATTCGTGAAGTAGAGTGAGAACTTCTCCGAGATTCTGCCACACGGAGCCCTTGGGTGTACATTCAATATATTGCTCGTGCTCAGGAACTGGGAATGGACCCATTTGATCCAGACTAATTCCTTTTGTGAGTGTATATTCCATAGTTGCTGTGCGAGGATGGCCATATTCCATGTCTTGAAGTCCCGAATTCCCAAACCCCCATTACTCATCGGGGTACAAAGCCTTTTCCAGGAAACCTTTTTCTGTTTCTTTTCTCCCCACAGGAAATGTTTGCATTTTTGTTCTAGTGAATCCATGACATTACCCTGAATGATGAAGTGTTGTATCCAGAATCCAACAATTCCCTGTACCACGGATTTTATGAGTTCCAGTTTCCCTGCATAAGATAATGTATGACCTTTGAATCTTGAAATTTCCTTGTCGACGCTGTAGAGAAGCGTATGAAACTGAGAGACCTTCAGTTTACTGGAATCCAATGGGATACCCAAGTACCTGATCGGAAAAGTAGCCCACGGAATACCTGTGAAGCTTAATTCCTCCTTTATACCCACTCCGAAGAATTTTAACTTTGCGGCGTTGATGGCTAGGCATGAGGTCTGTTGGAAATTATTTAGAACAGACATGATAGTACGAACAGAATTCCGGTCTGCCTTCAAAAAAAGCATCAAGTCATCCACGAAAGCTAGATGGGTGATTTTTAGGTGTTCACATCTCGGGTGATAGGAAAACAGAGTGGTTTCTGCCCTGTTTTTCAGTAACCTGGAAAGGTATTCCATACAAATGACAAATAGTAGGGGAGATAAGGGGTCACCTTGTCGCAGTCCCCTTTTGGCTTTGAAGAATTCACACAATTTTCCATTTATCGCAATGGAGAAAGTCGATGTTGTTACGCATTCCATAATTCTATGAACCCATGCTTGCGGGAAGCCTAGGCCATTTAGTACCTCCTGTATGAAATCCCAGGAAACGGTGTCGAATGCCTTTGCGAGGTCTACCATAATCATACAGCGTGGAGAGGATCGTGATAGTTCGTAGCCCCGCACCAGCTCTTGGGCCATCATGACATTATCAAAAAGTTTCTGTCCCTTTACAAACGCTGCTTGGCAGGGGTCAATGAGGCCGGGGAGGAGAGGGTCGATTCTGTTGGCGATGACTTTGGAGATAAACTTGTAAATGATATTGCAGCAGGAGATGGGTCTAAAGTTGGCCACCCTTAAGTTGTCTTCTTTCTTGGGAATAAGTGCAACTGCGGTATGATTTAGCCTTTTTAGCAGTTCACCAGTGCGGGAGAATTCCAAGCCCGATTCTGTGATATCCTTTCCCACGATCTCCCATTGACTCTTGAAAAAAGCTGCAGTGAAGCTATCAGAGCCCGGTGCTTTATCAATGGACATGGAGAAGAGGGCTGACTTTATTTCATGTCTTTTGATATCTTGGCTCAGTGTTGCTCTCTCCATGTCGGTAACTAAGGCTGTATGGATTATATCTGGGTCGATTGGTGTACGTGGAACATCTGTACAGAATAAGCCCTTATAAAACTCCGCAAGTAATGACCTTTTTTTCTCGCTGGATGTGACTAACCTTTCATCAGCGTCCAAGATTGCCGGGACTCCGCCCCCTTTCCTGTTAGCCACCAAGCTGTGGAAAAAACTTGTGCCCTTATCCGCCAAAGTGACAAAGTTTATTCTTCCCTTTTGGGTTAGGAATTTCGACTCCGCCGTGTAGAAGAGCAATGCAGTTTGCTTGAGAACAATCAGTTGGTGTATCAGTTCATGTGATGCGTTCTCCGGCGTTAAAATTTTCAACGCATTCGCGTACTCCATATCTGATCTTTTTGCCTTTTCGGAAATGTGGTGAAAGTCCCTTTTCCCCAGCTCTTTAAGGGGTTTCTTCAATCTTTGTAGTTTGCGGCATAAAACATAATGTCTTACCCCTTGTAACGCTGGTGACCGGTGATCATGCACAATCTGTTTGCACCTCGGATGCGTGTTCCACATATTTTGATACCTGAAGGGTCTGTTTAGCTGCTCATTATCTTGCGCTAAAGCTATTACAAAAGGTAGGTGATCTGAGAGGGCTGATCCAGGAAGAAAGGTGGCACGACAGGAGTCTTCGTCCCATTTGTGATTCAGAAGGACGCGGTCCAGTTTGCACCTAATTGTGAAATCCGCATTGTGCCATGTTAGATTATCCTTGATTGCTGGAGCGTCTCTCAGACCACAGGCAGTACAAGATTCTTGAAATTCTCTCATTTGGTAGACCCCGGGGATGTGCTACCCATATGATCATTGACACTGAGGATGGCGTTGAAATCGCCAAGAACCATCCATGGTGAGTCAAGGTTTGCACCGTATCGCTTCAGCTCTGCCCAAAGGGGCTGTCTGTGTAATCTTCCCTCACTGTTTCGATACGTATAAGTGCAAAGAAATTTCACATTCAATGATATGTGTCGTACTCTAAGGTGGATCAGCTGTGCCATTTTTCCCGTTGTCTCAACATAAAACTTTTTGGGGTCCCAAACAACAAGAATTCTGGAATTGGGTGCCAGTTCAAAATTGTGGGTGTATCTCCATCCTTTGAGACTCCTCATGAAGTTGTTCAGTGTTCGTTCACTTGCCTTTGTTTCCAGAATACCTAAAAAATTGACATTATTTTCAGAGATGATGTTCTTCGCCGTCTCCTTTTTTCTGGGGCACCAAGGCCCCGTATATTTAGGCAGGTCGCATTCATTGGGAACCGAAGGTCCCTTTAGGCCTCGATGAAGAGGAGCTCTTTGCTGCTATCATTTGAAGAAGAGCTCTTTGCTGCTTCCGCCACTTTTTGGTAAGTCTTCTTCGATGGGTTGAGCGGCATGGAAGAAAATCTGGTTCTACCGCTTCTCTTGAACAAATGTTTCTCAACTATGGTTTTTCCTTTTGGCGCAGGAGGTCTTCCTGCCCGAGGGGGGTTGCTCCTTCTTGCCTCCGGATGGAGCATGCTGTCCGGTATATTTCCTGTACCATTTATCGGTCTGTCTGCATCACCGAAAGCCGGTGGTCCTACCAAGCTAACATCATCACTGAGACGGACTTGAGAGCCCGGTGGTGTAGGATCTCCTATTTCCTTGTCCCGGTCCATCTCCATGACCACCTCTGTGTCGTCGCACTTTTCCTTTACCGAGTTTACTTCTTGATACGTGGTGCTAGGTCCTGAAATTTCTGATTTAGAACCCAAAACTGTGTGTCCATTGGTACGGGAGAGCTCCCCGTCTGGTTTTTTTCTTCATTTACCCGTGTGTGCTGAACACCTTTGTCGATGTTTTCATCTCGATTTCTTTTAGCCATGCATTCCTGAAAAACCCTGTCCCTAGCCCGAAACAATTCATCGCAACCTTCAAAGAGGTGTGTATTTTCTCCACAGTTAGGGCACCACGGTTTGCAATAGTCGTAAAGTATCCGTTGCGAGTGGGTAGTTCCATCAGGCATACGGAATTTTACAATTTCTTTGAGCTGTTTGGAGGTGTCGATGAGGACCAGAATCCTGGCGTAGTAGCCCACGAGGTCTCGAGTTCCATTGTCCACAAGGATGGTATCTCCAAAAGTGGAAGCTATTTTCTCGAGAGCTTTTTTTGTGCCAGCAAGACTTGGGTAAGTAGTTCATGCCAATCCAGATCGGTTTCTTGGCCATGATGCGCATATCGTACTACCCAGACTCAGGTCGAAAAACAATGAATAACTTTTTACCGTGGAGGAAATGGTCCGGACCCTGTAGCACTTTGTCCCTGTTCTCCGCTATTTTGAATCAGAATTTTAGATACCCATTTGTAATTGTCTGAACCCAGCACTGGACATCCCACTTTGCCATGAGCAATTTTCGGACAGCGTGTGTACCTGGGAAGGATCCTGGGAAGATGCCTAGAAATCTGTAGAACACCCGAACTTGCTCCTTGTTAAGTTCTTCCTCTGAGAGGACAAAATCCACATCCTGGTCTGTAGTAATGTCTACTTTGTTCAAGGCGATATCAGCATCGTCCCTAGCCCTTTTTCTCTGTAATAGCGGATCATGCCATTCTCTGGTCTTGAAGGTCGTGTCAACCTATTCAGTCAGGCCCGGATGATTTACCAATTTGGTGGCAGGGGGTGATGGAAGAGTTTGGTCCATGTTTTCCCATTCTCAGTGACAGTAAGAGAAGACAAGAGGGGGTTAGGCAAACAATCCGATTAACGTATCGGATGCACAAGGGAGACTAACTTATCTCCCACACAATATTCTACTCCGAAAAGACAATACAGAAGGTCCTAATTCCTTTTCCATCAACAGGGGATTAGTATATGGGCAGATGAAAATGGTACACAGTCCAGATATTACTCAAACAAATAGACAAACAGGGACACAAACAGATACACAATCCAAGTACTCAACAGATGAATAAAGCTTCAATACACAAACAGGAATCGAACTAGTTCAAAACCAAAGTGACTAAGAAGAACAATTTTTCAGAAACCCTCGCAATGCCGGCGGAAAAACATCGGAAAACCCCAACCTGGAGATGATTATGATTGGAAATGGGGAATCTGAATAATCTGGTTACAGGCCTAGATTTACCGATTGATAAAAAAAATGCTCCCGTAGATCGTGGGAGAAGGTTGCACCTTTTTCGCCCAGAAATTGCGCCCAGTTTCTTAGCTTTGTCACTAGTGTCTCAGTTTAGTTACTAGTGTTTCTATATAGAGAAAGTCAAGTAAAGTTTGACCGTTGATTAGTTAAAGTCGATTTTATTATTAATATTTATTTAATAAAAGTTAAGTAAGGTTTGACCGTTGATTAGATAAAGTCAACTTTATTATTAGTGTTTATTTATTGAATGTCTAGTAAGGTTTGACCGTTGATTAGACAAAGTCAAATATTTTTTATTAGTATTTATTATATACTAATTCAAATAAAGTTTGACCGTTAATTAATTAAAGTCAATTTTATTATTAGTGTTTATATATTGAAAGTCAAGTAAGGTTTGACCATTGAATAGAAAAAGTCAAACATTTTTATTAGTATTTATTATATATAAATTCAAATAAAGTTTGACCAATAATTATTTAAAAAAAAACTTAGTTATAAGTGTTTATTTATTGTAAGTCAAGTAAAACTTGACCGTTGAATAGACAAAGATAACGTAGTTATTAGTGTTAATATGTTAAAAATCTAGTAAAAATTTGCCGTTGATTTTTTAAAGTCAGTTTAGTCACTAGTCGAAGGTAATGGTAAATAAAAAGAAACTGTGAGAGTCTACGGGAGTGGGAACATTGTCCCACTCCCGCGATACAATGAAACCTAATAAACTACCTCTGATCTAGATGGTACAATTAGGTGGCCCCAAAAAATGTCGTGGGAATGTACGGGAGTGGGGACATTGGCCCACTCCCTCAATACATGTTACCTAAAATACTACCACTAATCTAAATGTTACAACCAGGTCACCAAAAGAAGCTAGTCCCGTCATGATGACCGGGGCTTTCCTCCTCACTCTATGTTACATCCATGCTACCGGTGGTGTGAACCGGCTCTTGCGCCGTGGTTTGCTCCCCACGCGTGTATTCAAATCCGAGGGTGGTCTCGGCCTTCCAATGAATGAAATAATATGTCCTATCCTCCTAAAAGGGCTCGTACACCGCTTCTACCATGTACACCTCTAAGATGAAGATAAAGAGGTGTTATTGGCCTTCGATAACAGTCTCTGGCTGATGGCCGAGGCTTTCTCTTTGGGGTCAGGAGCAGTTTGACCGTGGTCCGTTGTGCTCCCAAGTGTTCCCCGCGGATAGTCCTCGTAGTGATAAGAGACCAGGCATGACTTCTACCGCGCACGCCCCGCGTAATGGTTTTATAACCGTTCTTTCCATTTTAGGCAAATGGACAGCCTGATGCCATTTTCCACTTTTCAGTGCAGCGCAGGCAAATAGCGCAACCGTTAATTCCAAGTGATACCTGACAAGGGGTTAATTAATTTGTGTACGCATAATTAATTGACCACCTACCCAACCTACATGGCCATGCTGCTGCCATGGGAAGTTCTTTCAGCCTTTTGGAGATAATCTGCCGCTAAAATTTATTTTTTATTATTTATTTATTTTTTTAACCCATTCGAGGGTATAACCCCTTCAAGTGCAGAGCTCCTTCGTGGGTACGACCCCTGCTAGGGTAGAGCCCCTTCGAGGGTATGACCACATCGGGGGCCAAGACCTTTCGAGGGTATGACCCCTTCGAGAGTATGACCCCTTCTAGGGCTTAGCCCCTTCGAGGGTATGACCCCTTCGAGGGCAGAGTCCCTTCGCGGGTATGACCCTCTTGAGGGCAGAGCCCTTTCAAGGGATGTGACCCCTTCGTGGGCAGAGCCCCTTCGAGGGTATAGCCCCTTCGATGCCTCCAGTACCCGAATGCCCCCAGGGGCGCTCAAAAATAGCTCAAGCACTCAAAATGCCTTCGAGGGTATCACCCCTTCGAGTGCAGAGCCCCTTAGAGGGTATTACACCTTCGAGGGCAGTGCCCCTTCGAGTGTGTAGCCCCTTCGAGTGTGTAGCCCCTTCGATGACTCCTGCACTCGAATGCCCCCCTGGAGAAATGAAAAACCCTCTCCAGTAATCGAATGCCTTCCTCGAGCACTCAAAATTGAAAAACACCACCATCACTCGAATCCCCCCTTGAGTACTCGAATCCCCCCTCGAGTACTCGACTATACACGAATGCCTCCCTCGAGTACTTGTATACGTTTGACACTCGAATGCTTTCTCGAACCGCCTTACTGACCACCTATCCCCGAAGCCCTCTTCAGTAACACCATTCGAGAGTCATTCTAGCCTTTCCTATAACCATCCTTCAACCCTCGACCTCTCTCAACCCTCAAAATCAACCAATCGACCCTAGAAACCACCCTACTCTCCAACACCCCTTTGAATCTCGAACCAACCTTTTGCCCTTGAACCATCCCTCAGCCCTCGAACCAATCCACCAGCCCTCGAGCCAGTCCACCAGCCCTCGAACCAATCCACAACCCTTGAACCACCTACCCCTCCCCAGCCACCCTGTAACCCTCGAGATTGCCACCAATATATATATATATATATGTGTGTGTGTGTGTGTATAAAATTAATTTAATTAAATAATTTTTTTTGGACCCCTTCGAGTGCATAGCCCCTTCGAGGGTATGACCCCTTGAAGGGCCGATCCCTTTGGACGGTATGACCCCTTCGAAGGCAGAGCCCCTTCGAGGGTATGACCCCTTCGATGGCAGAGCCCCTTCGAGGGTATAACCCCTTCGAGGGTATGACCCCCTTCGAGGGCAGTGACCCTTCAAGGGAAGTGCCTCTTCGAGGGTATGACCCCTTCGAGGGCAGAGCCCCTTCCAGGGTTATGACCCCTTCAAGGGCAGAGCCCCTTCGAGAGTATGACCCCTTTGAGGGTAGAGCCCCTTTGAGGGTATAATTCCTTCGAGGGCAGAGCCCCTTTGAGGGTGTGATCCCTTCGAGTATGGTCCCCAATTTTTTTTGGCCTTCATGTAGACGCCAGCATCTGTTGTTACCTGCAAAAGAAATATTTACCTCCCGGGTGTGGTATCGATGGCCTCCACTAAGCTTACCTGCAACAAACTTTTGGGAAAAGAGAAAGGACTTCCTCATTTTTCCGACTGTTAGCGAAGGATCCATGTCTAGAACAGTAGTTCATGCAGGAATAATCCGTTGAGGATGAGATAGCAGTCATTTTGGATAAGCTTGAAAGCCCTAGCCTAGTCCGGGCGAAGTCCTTTTTTGAAAACTCCGTTCCTTTCACTCCATATGTAGTACACTGTGGTTGTCAGTGCCAGTGGACCCATCTTTCTTTTCAATTTTGATCCTCTTACCTGTCTTCTGATCCATTTGTCCGAGGCTGCAATGGAGGTGGTGGCTCGTCTCAATCCAATCCAGTTTCGCACTCTATCCCATAGCGGTTTGACGAAATCACATTTGAAGAACAAATGATCGTGTTTCTCTACATCGGAGCGACATAGGCAGCAGATGTGGTCTGTGGGTTCGTCATCTCCTCCGTGGTACCTGTCCTTGGTTTGAAGATGACCAAGCGATGCAAGCCATGTAATGAAGGAGAGCCGGGGGGTATCGATCCACTCCAAATTGATTTGAAGAAACTTGGCCTTGGGAGGGTGGATATATTATACAGGTGAGGGTAAGTAAACCTGTGGAAAATTAAGTAAGGCCCTCATCCAGGGACCGTTATCGAAGTGTCTCTATAAAGAGAGAGTCAAGTAAGGCTTGACTAATTTACGGTAAGTAAACCTATCTAATCAACCTGTGGAAAATTCAGTTTAGTCACTAGTATTTCTATATAGAGATAACCAAGTAAAGTTTGATGGTTGATTAGTAAAAATCAACTTAGTCACTAATATTTATATATAGAAAGTTAAGTAAGGCTTGATCGTTGATTAGACAAAATCAAACATTTTTATTAGTATTTATTATATACTTATTCAAACAAAGTTTGACCGTAAATTAATTAAAGGCAACTTTGTTATTAGTGTTATATATTGAAAGTCAAGTAAGAGTTCATCGTTGATTAGACCAAGTCAACCTAGTTTATAGTATTTATATATTGTAAGTCGAGTAGAGTTTGACCGTCGATTAGTTAAAGTCTGCTTAGCCACTAGTCGAAGGTAATGGTAAATAAAAATAAACCGTGAGAGTCTACGGGAGTGGGAACATTGGCCCACTCCCGTGATACAATGAAACCTACTAAACTACACCTGATCTAGATGGTACAATCAGGTGGCCCAAAAAATGCCATGGGAATGTACGGGAGTGGGGACATTGGCCCACTCCCTCAATACATGTTACCTAAAATACTACCCCTGATCTAAATATTACAACCAGGTGACCAAAAGAAGCTAGACCCGTCGTGATGACAGAGGCCCGTGGAAACCATCCATGGAAAAATATTACAACCCGTCTTGGTGACCGGTGCCTGTGTAAGCCATCCCTGAAAAATAGAGGGGCATGAGAACAAACTCACTAGCCTCCTTGCTCCATGTTACATCCATGCTACTGGTGGTGTGAACTGGCTCTCGCGCCGTGGTTTGCTCCCCACGGGTGTCTTTGAAACTGAGAGTGGTCTCGGCCTTCCAATGAATGAAGTTGTATGACCTGTCCTCCTAAAAGGGCTTGCACACCACTTCTACCATGTACACCTCTAAGATGAAGAGAAAGAGGTGTTATTGGCCTTCGTTAACGGTCTCTGGATGAGGGCCGAGGCTTTCTCTTTGGGGTTGGGAGCAGTTTGACCGTAGTCCGTTGTGCTCCCAACTGTTCCCTGCGGATAGACCTCCTAGGCATAAGAGACCGGGCATGACTTCTACCGTGCATGCCCCATGTAATGGTTTTGTAACCGTTCTTTCCATTTTAGGCAAATGGACAGCTTGATGCCATTTTACACTTTTCAGTACAGCGCAAGCAAATAGTGCAACCGTTAATTCCAAGTGATACCTAGCAAGAGGTTAATTAATTTGCGTACGTAGAATTAATTTACCCCCTACCCGACCTACATGGCCATGCTACTACCATGGGAAATCCTTTCAGCCATATGGAGAGACGCTGCTGCAATTTTTTTTCGAGCAGTAGCCACCCCTCGAGAGCCTTTCCACGAATGCACCCCTCGAGTACTCAAACTCCTACTACACTCTAATGCACCCTCGAGCACTCGAGGATATTTGGTACTGGAATGCCCATCTCGAGCACTCAAACATCTCCAACACTTGAATGCCCCCCTTGAGCACTCGAACACTTCCAGCTCTCGAAAGCCCCTCTCGAGCACTGAAAAGCCTTAAGCACTCGAATACCTCAGTCCATCTATCCTCGAACAAACCTTCGGATCTCGATCCACCAGCACTTGGACACTCGAGTACTCGAGCACTTCCAGCACTCGAAAGCCCTTCTCGAGCACTTAAATGCCCTCAGTACTCAAATCCCTTGACATTTTGTTTAGCCCTCGGACCATCCTTCCATCCTTAGCTTTCCTTCGAGTATTCGAACCTCTACCCCTCGAGGACAAAGAACTCGAACCATCCTGCACCATCCCTCAACTTCCCTTCGAGTTCTCGAACCCCACCCCTGGAAGGATTACCGTTCAGCATACCATTCGAGTTGCCACTGCCAACTGATAGATGTGATTGCCGGACCATATCTTCCGGCATTGTTGAGTTGCCAGAGTCTGGGCAAAAATTGAGAAAACCATCAATTACGAGAATCTGCTTTTCCGTTCCTCTTCTTCCAGGGATTCTTATGAAACTAAGGAACAAGGCCAACAAATTAGGAGTACTATTCTATATGATTCCGATTAAAACAATCCACCATGGCCGGCCGCCAAATGGATAGATCCAACCAACACACAATGAAACATCTCATAACATCTATGATGAATCCGAATAGCCCCAAAGTATGTGTCTCCACCACCCATAGCATTCCAGTATATCCAGAATGAAGGTCGCCGTATGAATATTCATGTGTGAGAGAAAATTTAAGTCCGTATTTTTGGCATGGAGCGTCTAAGTGCCAACTAGCTCAGGGAGAACAGGGTCGGGCGGCGTCCAAGTTCTGAACACAAGCGAGGCTGAGAGTTTACTGGGTTCTGAGCACGAGCAAGGTTGGGAAAGGAACCGGGTTCTGTTCACTTGCATGGCCGGAGGTTTCCCAGGATTTGAACACACGCTTGGCCGGAAGGTGGCCGGGTTGTGAGCACTAGCGAGACCGGAAGACTATTATGAAATTTGAACACAAGCTAGGCCGGTCGGGTGCCCGGGGTTTGAACACAAGGTAACCTGAATTATTTAGGGTAGCCTAGGTCTAAGTTCTAATTTAAATCGAGTAAACAAGAACGAGCATTTTCCGGGTTCTGAGCACGAGCAAGGCTGGGTGGTTTACTGGGAGCAAGGCCGGGCTGGCAGGCCGGGTTTTGATCACTTACAAGGCCAGAAGTTTCCCAGGTTTTAAACCGAAGCAAGGCCGGAATGTGACCGGGATCTGGGCACTAGCAGGGCCGGGGGATAATGTCGGGGTTTGGACATAAGCTAGGCCGGTTGAGCTCAAGGTTTGAGCACAGGTTTACCCGAATCGATTAGAACTGACCCAAGTGCTAACAATTTCCATGCCTAAGACCCTTCATCAATATTAATCTCCTATGAACATCATATTTACAGGTCACTTTCAATAGAAGTGGCACACTAACCCGCACAGATTCTCATAAACAGCCCATCTCTTCCTACCAAACCATCCCAGCATGTGACGGTAATCCACACATTCTACAAAATTAGATATGCAAAGCTTCTCCTGTTCCCAGCAAAACTACTCAAAACAGAGTACCACAGCAATCCACACGGGTTTAGCGTACGAAAAACAGAGTACCACAGCAATCCACAGGAGGCCTCACCAAAAATAGATTACTATACAAATTGCACTAAATGAAATCAAAGACAGCCTCTCGCACAAGTTCCTCCACAGGATTCTTCCTCACAAATTCGTAAAACAAATCCGCAGAATATCCGCACAAGAAATTCATCCAAGAAAACACTATTCCTGTGGGCGATTTACAGTGCGAAAAACACACTAATTCTACTGTTTATTATCTTCTTTTATTTCTATTTTCTTCACAGACAACGGCTATAACCCCTCTGGTGGAAGCCGTTGCCACCTCCGGTGATTGACTATGGCGTCACCGGCGCCTATACCGAATCCCGACACTAATCCTTCTATGACTACGATTCATCCTATCCCCCAAATCCCCAAAAGCTTTGCTCAAGCCCTAAATTCAAAACCATCGCCACTGCTGATGTCACTTCCTGATACCCCCAATTTACATCCCGTTACAGAATTTAAAGGGAAAGTAGCGTATATTCTTCCTCCAGAGGAGGGAGAACTGCTAGCTGCGCATTATCAGAATGCGCTTGTTGGGAAATTTCTTCGTGGGAAACCAAATATGGAGGCTATTCACATGGCTTTTAAATCGATAGGTTTTAAGTCTAAATTTCAATTGGGTTCTATCGATTACCGACATATTCTTATTCGTTTTCAGGAACAAGAAGATTACCAACGGTGCTGGATTAAAGGGCAATGGATGATCAATGGATTCAGCATGAAGGTTCAAAAATGGACACAGGATTTCTCGCCGTCAGTGGAATCATCAATAGCACCGGTTTGGGTAACCTTCCATAAACTCCCAATTATGTTCTATAATAACTCAGCAATTATGGGAATTAGTAGTCAGATTGGTCGTTTTCTTAAGATGGATGCGGCAACAATTGCTTTAACCCGACCCTCGGCCATTAAAGTTTGTGTAGAGATAGACCTGTTAGCATCACTTCCTAGTACAATTGTTGTAGGAGTTGGAAATAAGGTGGCTGAATATCCGATAGAATATGAAGATTTGCCTACTTATTGCTCACATTGTAAGATAACTGGTCATACTAGTAATAGATGTAACTTCTTACATCCTGAACTAAGGAAAAAGATGGAGAAAAAGAGGGAAGATAAACAAACTAAGGGAGCTAAAGGAGAACAAACAATAGCACAAAGAGTCCTAGTTAATCTAGAGGGCTCCTCTGATTTAACAGTATCACAAAAAGAAAAGGAGTTCCAGGAACAGAAAATTAATACAGAGGGAAATAGAAGCCTGAGCATTGATCTTGGCCCAATTAGTATCAAGAAAAAAGCACCTTCATTCTACTCTCTTGATGATATATCTAAGCCAATAACCACAACAGTTTGGAGGAGAAAAACAATACACTCTGAAGTTATTCCAATTCAGGAAAACACTTTTAAATCAAACACAGTTTCTATTTCTAATGCTTTCAATATATTGGATAATCTCAGTGAGGATCAGGACCAAGAAGGGGAAACTCTAGAGATTTTTCATGAATCTTTGGAGACCCATGATAATCCAGTAATTATACTTTCTGAAGAACAAGTAAACAGGAACATAGTTTTAGGTTCAGGTGATGAGATAGAAAAACAAGGACTTAATCAGGAGATTTCCACAATAATGGTAGGTGAACTGAATCATCAAAACTCTGATCAGATTAATTTAGAGCTAAATGTTGTAGAGGAGGAAAACTTAAAGCCAAATGATCAGATTAATTCAGAGGAGGAAAATTTAAAGCTAAATGAGCCTGAGCTAAGCCCTGTAGTTGGAAAAAATGGAAAAGAAACAGGTAAATCAGGGAATAAAGGGAAAAATTCAGCTAAGACTGGTAGGAATCTTAGATCCACACAAAAAGCCATGCCAAAAATTTTTAAATGATTAAACACACAATTATAGGAAATATACTTGTTTGGAATGTTAGGGGAATAGGTACATCCTTGGATAGACTTAAGATCCTAAAAAACAAACATAAACTAGACATTTTGTGCTTAATCGAACCATGGCAAGATAAACTCAAAATTTCAGAATTTAAACATAATATTGGTTTCAGAAATGCTTATCCTGCTCAGCATGCTAAAATTTGGTTATTCTGGAATGAAACTTTCAATATCTCTATTGCTGATGAAACTGACCAATATGTGAATGTTAAAGTTACTGATGTGGCCTCCTCTAGCACTTGGAACTGTGTTTTCATTTATGCAAGTGTTCATAGGCAAATAAGAGAGCTTTTATGGTCTGATTTAAAAGGAAAGCAAGAGGTTAACACATTATATATAGGGGATTTTAACACTGTGACAACTGTTAATGAATACAAAGGCAGAAAGTCCACTCCAAAAAAAAGTATGAAACAGTTTAATGGATTTCTTAGTTTTATGGATTTGCATGAAATTCAAACTGTTGGAAATTCTTTCACATGGCGTAATAACAGGTTTAAAGATAGATGTAAGGACCTAATATTTCAAAGACTAGATAGGGGAGTGGCAACTTTAGACTGGTTTGATCTATTTCCTAATAGTTCAATTCAGGTTTTAAATAGAATGTCATCAGATCATGCTCCTCTTCTACTTTCAGTTCAAATTGCAGAAGAATTAGCACCTAGACCCTTTAGGTATCAGGAAATGTGGTCGAATAGAGAGGAATTTCAGAAATTAGTAATGCTTAACTGGAACATAGATACTCCTTTCAGTGGTATGTTTAGGTTTGTAGCCAAACTTAAGAGGCTAAAGTTGGAAATTAAAAATTGGAACAAAACACAATTTGGTAATGTGGATCAAAATTTGGACCAACAGGAAAATAGAGTTACTGATTTGGAAAAAGCCTTTCAGCAAAATCATGATCAGTTAATCCTAGCAGAACTTAATAAATCTAAACAAACACTGATGAGGGCTCAAAAAGAAAAAAACATTTTCCTCAGGCAAAAAGCTAGGTTAAACTGGTTAAAATATGGAGATGCAAATAATAAATTTTTTCATCATTCAATTAAAGAGAAGAGAGCAAAGGCTAGAATCTGTAAAATAAGAGATAAACATGGAATATGGATTACTGATCCTACCTTGATAAAAGATGAGGCAGTGAGATTTTATACTGACCTTTTGAATGAGGATACATCTCAAAAACAAGGAACTTATTTTCAGCATTTTCTGAAAGAGATACCAGCAGTGATTACAGATCAGGATAATTCCTCTCTTCTGTCTCCATTTTTAATAAAGGAATTACAAAGTGTAGTCTTTGAACTTAATAGAAATAGTTCACCAGGACCGGATGGATTCTCTAGTTCTTTTTATATTACATTTTGGGATACAATTAAAGAGGATCTCTTAGATGCTGCAAATGATTTTTTACAAACCGGAAATATTCCTAGTGCAATTTCTAGCACCTGGTTATTTTTAATCCCTAAAAAACCGGTCCCAGTGAACTTTTCTGATTTCAGGCCTATTAGCCTTTCAAATTTTGTGAATAAGGTTTTCTCTAAGTTGCTAATGGATAGGATTAAACCTTATATGTCACAAATAATATCTTTGGAACAGAGCGCATTTATGAAAGGGAGGGATATATCGGATAATACCATAATGATGCAGGAAATGACTAGAATACTCTCTAGGAAATCTAAAGCCTCAAATATAATAGTTAAATTAGATATGCAAAAGGCTTTTGATAGAGTTTCTTGGTCTTTTCTCAATTCAATTCTTCTGAAATTTGGTTTCCATGGGAGTTTTGTCAACAGGATAATGCAAAACATATCCTCAGCACGGTTTTCAGTTTTAATTAATGGATCTGTTTCAGGTTTTTTTGCTTCTAATAGAGGTATCAAACAAGGAGATCCCCTTTCTCCTTTTTTGTATAACATCCTTTCAGAAGCTTTCTCTCGGGGCTTAAAAAAACTTTTTAGTTTAGGCTATCTAAAGTATTTTAGCTTGCCTAAAAACTGTTCACAGATTACACATCTAATGTATGCGGATGATACGGCTGTTTTCCTTAATGGAAATAAAAAAAATCTGGATAGGTTTAAAAAGTTTCTTACAGCTTATGAACAAACAGCGGGACAAAAAATAAATTTTTCTAAATCTAATTTTTTTGTTGCTCCAAATACTGCTATTGATAGAATACATGCACTGAGCAGGAATCTAGGTATGACTAGAGGCAGTTTTCCTTTCACCTACTTAGGTATCCCCATTTTTTCAGGTAGAAATAAACAGATATATTATTATCCCATCTTAGAGAGAATGGAAAAAGCTTTAAATAATTGGAAGAATAGGTGGTTAAGTACTTCAGGCAAAATTATCCTTATAAACCACTGTTTTCTCTCAATTCCTACATATATGTTTTCAGTTCTAAAGCCACCTAAGGTAATTATAAGAAAAATGGAGAATATGGCCTCAGGTTTTTTCTGGGGAGATGATAACTTAGTCCATAGGAAAAGATGGAGGTCTTGGCTTAGAATGAGTTTTCCTACCCATGAAAATGGTACAGGATTCAGGGATTTACATGCTACTATTAATGCCTTTTCTTGCAAGCTTTGGTGGAAATTGCAAGTAAATAACACTCTCTGGGCAAATTATTTATGGACACTACCAGATTCATATAAGAAATCTAATGTTTGGAAGAGAATCTGTCAAATAACTGAACTAGCTAATGGTGTGTCTAGAGTAATTTATGGAAATGGAGATTGCTCTTTTTGGAATGCAAACTGGACAGGAAAAGGTGCTTTAACATATGAATGGCCACAAGATGAGGAAATACCTTTCCCAGACATTCCTCTTAATACTTTTGTGATGAATAAAAACTCTTATCTTCATTTTTTGGAGCCACATTTGGCTACCAGTACAATGCTACTCTTGCAGGTGGTAACAATTTCTCATTCACATGAGGACAGGTTAATATGGACAGCTTCAGCAAATGGAGATTTTAATACAGCTTCAGCCTATAACATCTGCAGACAGAAAAGAGTAACTATTAGGCATTTAAATAAGGTATGGTCATCCTTTATACCTGCCAAAATGTCAGTTTTAGTTTGGAGAGCCCTTAATGGAATTTTACCTTTCGATAATATTATTTGTAAGTTTGGTTTCTCTCTAGCCTCTATATGTCCCATGTGTAGAGTGCACTCAGATTCTCTTAATCACTGTTTTAATTCTTGTGCTTTTGCCACTGCAATCTGGAAAAAGGTCAATGAAGTCTTGGAAATTAATCAGCCAGTTTTTGGTAATTTTAAGAATAGAATTGATTTTTATCTGTCTATCAGAGCTGATTCTGTGATCTGGTCCAATTTGATAATAGCTTTTACAATGGTCACAGCATGGTCAATATGGAAATATAGGAATAAGATTTTGTTTGAGGATCAATCATGCTCTGTGGATTCATGCTTTTTGAATGTTAAAGAACAGGTTTACCAGATTTTTGTTGCTAATCCTCAATATGGTAGCCTAGAGAAGCATAAGCACCTAATACAAAAGGAAATCATACCTGCTCCACATCAGAAAAATAAGATTTTAATCACAGCAGTAAGATGGGAAAAACCAACAGTAGGTTATAAGCTTAACACAGATGCAACATGGAAACCTGATTGTGAATCTACAAGTGCTGTTATAATTAGAGACTGGAGGAGAGAGGTGATTAATTTAAGAGTTTATCACTTTAAGGCTGATTCACCTCTACATGCAGAACTTATTGGAATACACTATGCTTATCTCCTAGGTTTAGAACTTGATCTTTTAACCTTCACAGTAGAGACAGACTGCTTTAATGCGGTTATGGGATCCCAAAACCCAAAAAAATGTCACTGGTCAGTTTTTTCCTTATGCTGTACTTTGAATAAATGGAACAAAGGAACTTTGATTCATTACATTCCTAGGGAGGCAAATGTAGCTGCAGATTATATGGCTAAATATGCTAGGAAAAGGAAAATAACTGGAGATGTTAATCTAGAAGATATTCCCTCTTTTTTAAAGGGTTTGCTATATTTGGATAGAGCAGGGTTACATGGAATCAGAATTGGAACATAGGAACATAGCTAATATTTAAATCTTCGGCTGAAGCTTTTAAACTGGTTTTTATATCCATCTCTACTGGATACTGCTCGCTTTTTGTTTTATGCATTTGCAGGTGGAGCAGACTAAGAATGGAAAGACAGGATTAACTAATCTTTGAACAGAGGAAGAGACTGATTCCTTATACTGCAGAGGAGGATACTACAACTTAAAGGAATCAACTAAGGAAGTTTTTGGGAAGACTTTTTGCTGTTTTTTTTTTACAGTACCAACCTTTCTCTCAAGCTCTATGGTTTTTTGGCCAGAAATCATCGACAAATAGAAGTTTCGTTCTGTACGACTCTTCGACCTGTTTGTGATGTCTCGGCTAAAACTATAGACTACATAGAGGATGTCTCGGCTAAGTTCATTGTGTTTTTTCTTTGCTACTTGTAGGATAAAAACGAATAGGTTACAACCTATTACTTTTAAGATTCACATTCTAAGGAATGATATTTTGTATTTGAACATTGTGCGCCTATTGGCATATCTAACGGTCTGGGGAGCCAATATATACCCTCCATCTCAGGATGGTTTTAAAAAAAAAAAAAAGAAGAAATTCATCCAATAAAGTCCGCAGAAATTCGCACAATAAAATCTGCACAAAATTTATCATACAAATGAACACCATTCACACCAATCCGCACCTCTTAAATTTAGAGAGCAAGACTTACACGGGTGTTCGCTAAGCTCTCCTTATTTGCATCGGGTTCATGTCTTCCTCCTCCGCCAGAAATTCGTCTTCCTCCTCCAGTAGAAAACTCCACTCATCAAGACCGGTGGGCAGGTCTTCCGCCAAGAAAACCCATCGTGGATCCATGGGTCTTCAAATCCAAGTTTGAAAAGTCTGATACTCGAACTTCAAGAACCCAAAAGCTCCTAGATTGAAGGCCGAAAAGCAAGTCTTCATCCCAGAAAACCTATAAAGAGGCTATGGGTTTTCAAAATCCATGTTTAGAATGCGGATCTTCCTCCAAAAGTTCAAGAAGCGAACTTTATTTTGCAAAATGGGGAACCCAAATCCCGAATTCAAAACTTCAAAAACCAAAACAAACCATACATGAAAACACTCCCGGCGAGGAGCCCAACATTAATGTCGAACTCCTCGCTTGAGAAGAAGAGCTGTGAAAGAGAAACCCGATGAAAACTGACTACGATGAACAGTAGCAGGGATGTGCCCTGTTTTCATCAAGTAAAGTTTGATCGTTGATTAGTTAAAGTCAACTTTATTATTAGTGTTTATTTATTGAAAGTTAAGTAAGGTTTGACCATTGATTAGACAAAGTCAGACATTTTTATTATTATTTATTATATTCTAATTCAAATAAAGTCTGGCCATTTTTAGTTAAAGTCAACTTTGTTATTAGTGTTTAGATATTGAATGTCAAGTAAGGTTTGACCATTGATTAGAGAAAGTGAACCTAGTTATTAGTGTTTATATATTGAAAGTTGAGTAAAGTTCAACCGTTGATTAGTTAAAGTCAGCTTAGTCACTAGTCAAAGGTAATGGTAAATAAAAAGAAACTGTGAGAGTCTACGGGAATGGGAACATTATCTCACTCACGTGATACAATGAGACCTACTAAACTACCCCTGATCTAGATGGTACAATCAGGTGGCCCAGAAGGAACTGGAAAAGTCTACGGGAATGGGAACCTAGTCCTACTCCGTGAATACATGATACCTACTAAGCTACCCCTGGGCTAGATGGTACAGCCAGGTTGCCCAAAAACGATGTTAACCCTTCGTGATGACAGGGGCATGTAGAAATCATCTGTGAAAATACCGAGGGGCATGAGAACAGCCTCACTAGACCCTCACTCCATGCTACTGCCATACAACCGGTTATGTGACCTGGCTCTTCAGCTGTGGTTTGTTCCCCACGGGTGTCCTCCAAACCGAGAATGGTCTCGGCCTTCAAGTGAAGTAGTATAACGTCTTCTCCATGAAGAGGTGGCACACCATTTCTACCATGTACACCTCTAAGATGAAGATAAAGAGGTGTTATTAGCCTTCGATAACGATCTCTGGATGAGTGCCGAGGTTATCTTGGTGGGGTTGGGAGCAGATTGACCGTAGTCTATGTTGCTCCCTAGTGTTCACCGCATATAGACCTCCTAATGATGAAGAGACCGAGCATGACTTCTATCGCGCACGCCCCACGTAACGGTTTTGTAACCGTTCTCTCCATTTTTGGCAAATGGACAGCCTGATGCCATTTTGCACTTTTTAGTGCAGTGCAGGCAAATAGCACAACCGTCAAATCCAAGTGATACCTAGCAAGAGGTTAATTTATTTGTGTACGCCAAATTAATTAACCCCCTACCCGGCCTGCATGGCCCTGCAACTAACATAGGAAAACATTTTGGCCAGATGAAGAGAGGCTGCTGTGCTTTTTTTTTCGGACCCCTTCGAGGACTCGAATGCCCCCCTCGAGGACTCGAATGCCCCCCTTGAGGACTCAAATGCCCCCCTCGAGCACTCAAACACATCCATATCTCGAATGTCCCATTCGAGCACTTGAATACCTCTATCATTCGAACCCCTTGAACACTCGAACCATCCCTCAACTTCCATCCTCGAACCATCCCTCAACTTCCATCCTCGAACCATCCCTCAACTTCCCTTCGAGTACTCAAACCTCCATACCTCGTGGACAAAGCACTCGAAAACCTTCAATCCCCGAATGGCCCTCACCGAGCACTCGAAAGCTTCCAATACTCGAATGTCCCCCTCGAGTACTCGATCACTTCCAACCCTGGAATACCTCAATCTATCTATCCTCGAACCACCCTCGAGTACTCGAGTACTTCCAGCACTCGAATGCCATTCTCAAGCACTCGAATGCCTTCAACTATCGAATCCCTCGAAATCTCCTTCAACCCTCGGACAATCCTTCCATCCTCGAACCATCCCTTAACTTCCCTTGGAGTACTCGAACCTCCACCCCTCGAGGGGTTACTGTCCAGCATACCATTCGAGTTGCCACTGCTAGCAGGTAGATGGGTTGTCGGACCATATTTTTCGATGTTGTTGAGTCACCGGAATCTGGGCAAAAATTGAGAAAACCACCAATTACAAGAATCTGCTCTTCTGTTTCTCTTCTTCTGGGGGTTATTATGAAACTGAGGAACAATGCCAACAAATTGGAAGAACTATTCTTGATAATTCCGAATAGCCCCAAACTATGTGCCTCCTCCACCCATAGCATTCCAGTATACCCAGAATGAAGATCACCGTATGAATGTTCATGAGTGAGAGAAAATTTAAGTCTGTGTTTTCGGCATAGAGTATCTAAGTACCAACTAGTTCAGGGAAAACAAGGCCGGGCGGTGTCCGGGTTATAAACCCAAGCGAGGCTGAGAGTTTACTGGGTTCTGAGTACAAGCAAGGCCGGGAAAGGAACCGGGTTCTGTTCACTTGCAAGGCTGGAGGTTTCCAAGGATTTGAACACACACTTGGCCGAAAGGTGGCCGGGTTCTGAGCACTAGCAAGGCCAGATGACCAGTCCGGGATTTAAGCACAAGCTAGGCTGGTTGGGTGCCTGGAGTTTGAGCACAAGTTCACCTGAATCAGTTAGGGTAGCCTATTGGTCTAAGTTCCAATTAAATCGAGTAAACAAGGTCACGCATTTTCTAGGTTTTGAGCACGACCAAGGCTGGGTGGGTTACCGGGATCAAGGCTGGGTGGGCAGGCTGGGTTTTGATTTCTTGCAAGGCTGAAAGTTGCTCAGGTTTTGAACACAAGCAAGGTCGAAAGGTGACCGGGTTTTGGGCACTAGAAAGGCCGAGGGGAAAGGCCGGGGTTTGAACACAAGCTAAGCCGGTCAGGCTCGAGGTTTGAGTACAAGTTTACCCGAATCGATTAGAACTAACCCAAGTGCTAACAATTTCCATGCTTGAGACCCTTCATTAATATTAATCTCCTATGAACATCATATTTACAGTCCACTTTCAATAGAAGTGACGCACTAACCCGCACAGATTCTCATAAACAACCCAGCTCTTTCTACCAACCATCCTAGATTTTTCATGAAGACCTCCATAAGGAAGCGTACATTAGAATTCATGAGCTAGGAGAATAGATCATAATTTCTTCATAAGAAAACATAGCATTTGGTCGAAGGTAGCAATCAAACCAGCAGTATTTTGCCAGAATGAGAGCACCCAAATGCTATGGATTTTTATGTCTAAAATTCATCACTGTTCCTCTTGCAAATGAACACTGCCATACTGACTTCAAGCACACTAAGCTGAGTTCAACAACATGCCACGGCAATCCACACATTCTACAAAATTGGACATGCAAAGCTACTCCTTTTCCCATCAATCCAAATACAAAGCCAAGAGACATGATTCCATACTATGTTCCATACATAGATCCTTACGAAAATAGGGTTCCCACAAAATATTAATCCATATAAATGACACCAGAAGACAAGAAAACCATCTTCCATCCTCTGTTTCAGAAAGACAGAGCTCCCTGCCAATTATTCCCCCAATTTTGCCTAGCAAATCCACCCATTTCGTATATGAAGAAAGCAACATATACTTCCATTCCAAAACAGCATTAATCCGCACATATTCACACATAGAATCCGCATAAAATCCGTATTGGTATCCCACATAAATTTATCATACAAATCCACACCATTCTCACCAATCCGCACATATCAACCTGAGTTTAGTGAGTAGAACTTACTTGTGGTGGTGTTGGTATAAGATCTGAGATCGGAGGGCCGATCTAACTCCAAAATCCAAGCAAAATTTCAAGTGAAAAAAATTTGCAAGAAACCCAGATTTGGGTTTCAATCCTTAGAGAACAGCGGTGTGCCATACATGAAAAGATTCCCGGTGAGGAACCTAACATTAATGTCGGGTCCGTCGCCAAAGAGGGAGAGCTCCGGAAGAGAAACCGGTAAAAATTGAACAGGATGAACAGTGCAGGGTTACGCCCTATTTTCGCCTCTCCTCAGCACTCCTCCTCCTCACCACGCCCTTCAGCTTAGTCACTAGTTGAAGGTAATGGTAAATAAAAAGAAACCATGAGAGTCTACGGGAGTGGGAACATTGTCCCACTCCCGTGATACAATGAAACCTACTAAACTACCCCTGATCTAGATGGTACAATCAGGTGGCCCCAAAAAATACCGTGGGAGTGTACGGGAGTGGGGACATTGGCCCACTCCCTCAATATATGTTACCGAAAATACTACCCCTTGTCTAAATGCTACATCCAGGTGACTTAATAATAAAGAGAACAGAGGATCATGAGAAAAATCTCGCTAGCCCCTCCTCCATGGAACCTCCATCCAACCAGAAGTCTTAACCGGCTCTTGACCCATGGTTTGTTCCCCATAGGTGTAATCCCAACCATCACTGAAATGCGGCGACGACCTTCGAAACCGAGAGAGGTCTCAGCCTTCCAAGGAATGAAGCAAATCGTCCTCTCCTGATGGAGTTGGTGCACCGCTTCTACCATGTACACCCCTAAGATGAAGATAAAGGGTTGTTATTGGCCTTCGGTAATGATCTTTGTGTGGGTGCCGAGGTTTTTCCTTTGGGGAAGGGAGCTAGTAGACCGTAGTCGATGGTGCTTCTAGTTTTCCCTGCGGATAGACCTCCTAATGATAAGAGACCGCGTAATAGTTTTGTAACCGTTCTCTCCATTTTAGGCAAATGGACAGCCGTATGCCATTTTACACTTTTCAGTGTAGCACAGGCAAATTGCGCAACCGTCAAATCCAAGTATCTCAGCTAGTAGTGGGTTAGTTAATTTTGTGTACGCTAATGAATTAATCCACTACCCAATTCAAGTAGTTGTGCAACCCAAGTGATGAAAGCTTTCTCCCCAGTGGATGGGGAAACTGAGAATTCCCTTTCCCGTGATCCACAGTTTCTGCCCAGGAAAAAGAAGGCTTAGTTAATTTTTTTTACCCGTAGTCTTCGAGACCACTTGGACCACTGGCCTTCGAGGCCTCTCAGACCTGTGGCCCTCGAGACCTCTCGAACCAGTGCCCCTCGAGATGTCTCGGACCACTGGCCTTTGGGACATCACGAACCTTTGGACCTCTGTACCTCTCGAACTGCTGGCCCTCGGGACCTCTTAAACCCCTGGCCCTCGAGACCTCTCAAGCTGGTGGCCTTTGAGACCTCTCGAACCAGTGGTCCTCGAGGTCTCTCGAACTGTTGGCCCTCGAGACCTCTCAGAACACTGCCCCTCGCGACCTGTCGAACCCCTGGTCCTCTGGACCTGTTGAACCAGTGGCCCACGAGACCTGCCAAACCGCTGGTCCTCGAGACCTCCCGAACCTCTGGGTCTGGGACCTCTCAAATCGGTGGCCATCGAGACCTCTCGAACTAGTGGCTCTCGAGATTTCTTGGACCAGTTACCGTTGAGGCCTCTCAAACCATTGGCCCTCGAGACCTCTCAAACTACTGGCCCTCGAGACCTCTTGAACCACTGGCCCTCGAGACCTCTCGAACCACTGGCCCTCGAGACCTCTCGAACCACTGGCCCTCGAGACCTCTTGAACCACTGGCCCTCGAGACCTCTCGAACCACTGGCTCTCGAGACCTCTTGAATGGGCTGGTCCTCGAGACCTCTCGAATAACTGGTCCTCAATACCCCTCGATCAATTAGACCTTAAGACCTCTCAAAAATCTGGCCCTTCGAGACCCAAAAAATATTTATCATTTTCAATTTTTTTTAAAAAAATTTTTTACCCGTAGTATTCAAGACCACTCGGACCACTGGTCTTCGATGCCTCTCGGACCTGTGGCCCTTGAGACCTCTCGAACCAGTGGCCCTTGAGATCTCTTGGACCACTGGCCTACGGGATATCACGAACCTCTGGACCTTTGTACCTCTCGAACCGCTGGCCCTCGGGATCTCTCAAACCTCTGGCCCTCGAGACCTCTCGAGCTGGTGGCCTTTGAGGCCTCTCAAACCAGTGGTCCTCGAGATCTCTCGAACCATTGGCCCTTGAGATCTCTCAGAACACTGCCCCTCGTGACCTGTCGAACCCCTGGTCCTCTGGACCTGTCGAACCGGTGGCCCGCGAGACCTGTCGAACCGCTGGTCCTCGAGACCTCCCTAACCTCTGGGTCTGGGGACCTCTCGAACCAATGGCCCTCGCGATCTCTCGAACTAGTGGCCCTCGAGACCACTCTAAGTGGCCATTGAGACCTCTCGAACCAGTGGCTCTCGAGATTTCTTGGACCAGTTACCGTCGAGTCCTCTCGAACCATTGGCCCTCGAGACCTCTCGAACTACTAGCCCTCGAGACCTCTCGAACCACTGGCCCTCGAGACCTCTCGAACCACTGTCCCTCGAGACCTCTCCAACCACTGGCCCTCGAGACCTCTCGAACCACTGGCCCTCGAGACCTCTCGAACCACTGGCCCTCGAGACCTCTTGAACCACTGGCCCTCGAGACCTCTCGAATAGCTGGTCCTCGAGACCTCTCGAACAACTAGTCCTCGAGACCCCTCGATCAACTAGACCTTGAGACCTCTCGAACATCTAGCCCTTCGAGACCCAAAAATATTTATCGTTTTCAAAAAACAAAAATCTTCCTTCTGCTTCTTCTGGCCGCTAGGTGGATGTCTGCATCTGTTGTTACCTATAAAAGAAATATTTAACTCTCTGGTGTTGTATCGATGGTGTCCCCTAAGCTTACCTGCAGGAAACTTTAGGAAAAAAGAAGGGACTTCCTCATTTTTTGACGTTTGTTTGCGAAGGATCCTTATCTAGAACAGTAGTTCGTACGGGAATAGTCTATTGAGGATGAGGTAACAGTCTTTTTGAATAAGCTTGAAAACCCTTTCCGAGTCCGGGCGAAGTCCGTTTTTGAGAACTCCGTTCCTTTCACTCCATATGTAGTACATTGTGGTTGTCAGCGCCAGTGGACCCATCTTTTTTTCAGTTTCGATCCTCTTACCTGTCTTCTGATCCATTTTTCCAAGGCTGCAATGGAGGTGGTAGCTCGTCTCAATCCAATCCATTTTTGTACTCGCTCCCATACCGGTTTGACGAAATCATAGTTGAAGAACAAATGATCGTGTGTCTCTGCTTGGGAGTGACATAGGCAGCAGATGTCGTCTGCGGGTTCATTATCTCCTCCATGGTATCTGTCCTTGGTTTGGAGATGACCAAGTGATGCAAGCTATGTAATGAAAGAGAACCAGGGTGGTATCGAGCCAATCCAAATTGATTTGAAAATCTTGGTCTTGGGAGGGTGGATATGTCATACAGATGGGGGTAAGTGAACCTATGGAAATGATCATGAGCCATCGCCGTGAATTTTCTGGATCCTGTCCAAACCTCCAGCAAGTCGATGAGTGTTTCCCTTGAGCCTCCACACATAATTATCAGGTTGTCTCGTATTTTGCACAGATTCGTGAAGTAGAGTGAGAACTTCTCTGAGATTCTACCGCACGGAGCCCTTGTGTGTACATTCCAAATATTGCTGGTGCTCAGGAACTGTGAATGGACCCGTTTGATCCAGAGTGATTCCTTTGTTGAGTGTATATCCCATAGTTGCTATGTGAGGATGGCCATATTCCAAGTCTTGAAGTCCCGAATTCCCAAACCCCCATTACTCCTCGGGGTGCAAAGCTTTTTCCAGGAAACCTTTTTCTGCTTCTTTTCACCCTACATGAAGTGTTTACATTTTTGTTCCAGTGAGTCCATAACATTTCCCTGGATGATGAAGTGTTGTATCCAGAATCCGACAACTCCATGTACCACGGATTTTATAAGTTCCAGTTTCCCCGTATAAGATAATGTATGGTCTTTGAATCTTACAATTTCCTTGTCGACGCTGTCGAGAAGCGTTTAAAACTGAGAGACCTTCTGTTTACTGGAATCCAATGGGATACCTAAGTACCTGACCGGAAAAGTAGCCCACAGAATGCCGGTGAAGCTTAAGTTCTCCTTTATACCCACTCCGAAGAATTTTGACTTTGCGGCATTGATGGCTAGGCATGAGGTCTGCTGGAAATTGTTTAGAGCAGATATGATGGTATGGACAGAGTTCCGGTCTGCCTTCGAAAAAAGCATCAGGTCGTCCGCGAATGCCAGGTGGGTGATTTTTAGGTGTTCACATCTCGGGTGGTAGGAGAACGGAGAGGTTTCTGCCCTGTTTTTCAGTAACCTAGAAAGGTATTCCATGCAAATGACAAAAGGTTGGGGTGAAAGGGGGTCGCCTTGTCGCAGTCCCCTTTTGGCTTTGAAGAAATCACACAATTTGCCATTTATCGCAATGGAGAACGTCGATGTTGTTACGCATTCCATGATTCTATCAACCCATGTTTTCAGGAAGCCTAGGCCATTTAGTACCTCCTGTATGAAATCCTAGGAAACTGTGTCGAATGCCTTTGGGAGGTCTACCATAATCATACAGTGGGGAGAGGATTGTGATAGTCCGTAGCCCCTCAGCTTAGTCACTAGTGTTTCTATATTGAGAGAGTCAAGTAAAGTTTGACGGTTGATTAGTTAAAATCAACTTAGTTACTAGTATTTATATATAGAAAGTCAAGTATGGTTTGATAGTTGATTTGACAAAGTAAAATTTTTTTATTAGTATTTATTATATACCTATTCAGACAAAGTTCGACCGTAAATTAGTTAAAGGCAACTTTGTTATTAGTGTTTATATATTGAGCGTCAAGTAAGAGTTCATTGTTGATTAGACTAGTTTATAGTGTTTATATATTGAAATTCGAGTAAAGCTTGACCATTGATTAGTGAAAGTCAGCTTAGTCACTAGTCGAAGGTAATGGTAAATAAAAAGAAACCGTGAGAGACTATGGGAGTGGGAACATTGTCCCACTCCCATGATACAGTGAAACCTACTGAACTACCCTGATCAAGATGGTACAATTAGGTGGCCCAAAAAAATGCCGTGGGAGTGTATAGGAGTGGGGACATTAGCCCACTCCCTTAATACATGTTACCTAAAATACTACCCCAGATCTAAATGTTACAACCGGATGACCAAAAGAAGCTAGTCCCGTCGTTATGACCGGGGCCTGTGGAAACCATCCATGTCCATCGTGGTGACCAGGGCCTGTATGAGCCATCCCTTCAACAGAGTCCCTTCGTGGTGACCGGGGCCTGTATAAACCATCCCTGAAAAACAGAGGGGCGTGAGAACAAACTCACTTGCCTCCTCGCTCCATTTTGCATCCATGCTACCGGTGGTGTGAACCGGCTCTTGTGCCGTGGTTTGCTCCCCATGGGTATCTTCAAATCTGAGAGTGGTCTCGGTCTTCCAATGAATGAAGTAGTATGACCTGTCCTCCTAAAAGGGCTTGCACACCGCTTCTACCATGTACACCTCTAAGATGAAGATAAAGAGGTGTTATTGGCCTTCGATAACGGTCTCTGGATGAGGGCCGAGGCTTTCTATGTGGGGTTGGGAGCAGTTTGACCGTAGTCCGTTGTGCTCCCAAGTGTTCCCCGTGGATAGACCTCCTAGGCATAAGAGACTGGGCATGACTTCTACCGCGCATGCCCCACGTAACGGTTTTGTAACCATTCTTTCCATTTTAGCCAAATGGACAGCCTGATGCCATTTTACACTTTTCAGTGCAGCGCAGGAAAATAGCGCAACCGTTAATTCCAAGTGATACCTAGCAAGGGGTTAATTAATATGCGTACGCAGAATTAATTTACCCCCTACCCGACCTACATGGCCATGCTGCTACCATGGGAAATCCTTTCAGCCATATGGAGAGAAGCTGCTACAATTTTTTTTAGCAGTAGCCATTCCTCGAGAGCCTTTCCGTGATTGCCCCCTCGAGCACTCGAACTCCTACTAAACTCGAAATGCCCCCTCGAGCACTCGAGGACATTCGGTACTCGAATCAATCAGCCGTCGGAGTATCCTTCCATCCTCGAACCATCCCTCAAACTCGAATACTTCAATTTGTCTATCCTCGAACCATCCTCGAATACTCGAGCATATCCAGCACTCGAATGCCTTCAGCACTCAAATCCATCAAATACTCCTTCAGCCCTCGGACCATCCTTCCAACCTCAAACCATCCCTCCGCTTCCCTTCGAGTACTCGAACCTCCACTCCTCAAGGGGTTACTGTCCAGCATACCAATCGAGTTGCCACTGCCAGCTGATAGATGTGATTACCGGACCATATTTTTTGGCATTATTGAGTCACCGGAATCTGGGCAAAATTTGAGAAAAACCACTAATTACGAGAATCTGATCTTCCTTTCCTCTTCTTCTGTGGATTCTTATGAAACTGAGAAACAAGGCCAACAAATTGGGAGTACTATTCTTTATGATTCCGATTAAAACAATCCACCATGGCCAGCCGCCAGACAGCTAGATCCAACTAACACACAGTGAAACATCTCATAACATCTATGATGAATCCGAATAGCCCCAAAGTATATGCCACCTCAATTATACCTGGAATGAAGGTCACCGTATGAATGTTCATGAGTGAGAGAAAATTTTAAATCTGTGTTTTTGGCATAAAGCGTCTAAGTGCAGACTAGGTCAGGGAACACAAAGTCGGGGGGTGTCCGGGCTCTGAACACAAGCAAGGCTGAGAGTTTACTGGGTTCTGAGCACAAGTAAGGCCGAGAAAGGAATCAGGTTATGTTCAATTGCAAGGCCGGAGGTTTCCAAGGATTTGAACACACACTTGGCCGGAAGGTGGCTGAGTTCTGAGCACTAGCGAAGCCGGATGATCAGTCCGGGTTTTGAACACAAGCTAGGTCGGTCAGGTGCTCGGGGTTTGAACACAAGGTCCCCTGAATTAGTTTGGATAGCCTATTGGTCTAAGCTCTAATTTAAATTCGAGTAAACAAGGTCGAGCATTTTTCAGGTTCTGAGCACGAGCAAGGCTGGGTGGGTTACCGGGAGCAAGGCCGGGTGGGCAGGCTGGGTTTTAATCACTTGCAAGGTCGGAGGTTGCCCAGGTTTTGAACACAAGCAAGGTCGGAAGGTGACTGGGATCTGGGCACTAGCAAGGCCGGGGTTTAGACACAAGCTAGGCCAATCGGGCTTGAGGTTTGAGCCCAAGTTTACCCAAATCGATTAGAACTTACCCTAGTGCTAACAATTTCCATGCCTGAGACCCTTCATTAATATTAATCTCCTATGAACATCATATTTACAGGCCACTTTCAGTAGGAGTGGCGCACTAACCCGCACAGATTCTCATAAATAGCCCATCTCTTCCTACCAAACCTTCCCAGTATGCGTCGGTAATCCACACATTCTACAAAATTAGATATGCAAAGCTTCTCCTGTTCCCAGTAAAACTACTCAGAACAGAGTACCACAGTAATCCACATGGGTTTAGCGTACGAATTACTTCTTTCCACAGGAGGCCTCACCAAAAATAAATTATATACAAATAGCACTAAATGAAATCGAAGACAGCCTCCCAGACGACAAGTTCCTCTTCAAAAATTTACACAACAAATCCCCAGAAAATCCGCACAAGAAATTCATCCATTAAAGTCCGCACAAAATTTATATAGTGCAAGACTTACATGGGTGTTCGCCAAGCTCTCCATGTTTGCATCGGGTACAGGTCTTCCTCCTCCGCCAGAACTTTGTCTTCCTTGTCCGGTAGAAAATTCCACTCATCAAGACCGGTGGGCAGGTCTTCCTCCAGTAAAACTCATCGTGGATCCATGGGTCTTCAAATTCTAGTTCGAAAAGTCCGATATTCGAACTTCAAGAACCCAAAAGCTCCTAGCTTGAAGACAAAAAAGCAAGTCTTCATCCCAGAAAACCCATAAAGAGGCTATGGGTTTTCCAAATCCATGTTCGGACTGCAGATCTTCTTCCAAAAGTTCAATAATCAAGCTTTGTTTTGCAAAACGGGGACCCAGATCCCGAATTCAAATCATCCAAAACTAAGGAAAACCATACATGGAAACACTCCAACAAGGAGCCCAACATTAATGTCAGGCTCCTCGCTGGAGAAGGGGAGCTGTAGAAGAAAGACCCGGCAAAAACCTAACACGATGAACAGTGCAGGGTTGCGCCCTATTTTTGCTCCTCTCTCTATATTAGTCACTAGTGTTTCTATATAAAGAGAGTCAAGTAAAGTTTGACGGTTAATTAGTTAAAATCAACTTAGTGACTAATATTTATATATAGAAGGTTAAGTAAGGTTTGACCGTTGATTAGAAAAAGTCAAACATTTTTATTAGTATTTATTATATACTTATTCAAACAAAGTTTGACCGTAAATTAATTAAAGGCAACTTTGTTATTAATGTTTATATATTGAAAGTCAAGGAAAAGTTCATCGTTGATTAGACAAAGTCAACCTAGTTAATAGTGTTTATACATTGAAAGTCGAGTAAAGTTTGAGCGTTGATTAGTTAAAGTCAGCTTAGTCACTACAGTTTCTATATAGAGAGAGTCAAGTAAAGTTTGATCATTGATTAGTTAAAGTTAACTTTATTATTAGTGTTTATTTATTGAAAGTCAAGTAAGGTTTGACCATTAATTAGACAAAGTCAACATTTTTATTATTATTTATTATATTCTAATTCAAATAAAGTCTGACCGTTAATTAGTTAAAGTCAACTTTTTTATTAGTGTTTATATATTGAATGTCAAGTAAGGTTTAACCATTGATTAGACAAAGTCAACCTAGTTATTAGTGTTTATATATTGAAGTCGAGTAAATGTCTACCGTTGATTAGTTAAAGTCAGCTTAGTCACTAGTCGAAGGTAATGGTAAATAAAAAGAAACCGTGAGAGTGTACCGGAGTGGGTACATTGTCCCACTCCCATGATACAATGAAACCTACTGAACTATCTCTGATCTAGATGATAAAATCAGGTGGCCCCAAAGTAACCAGAAAAGTCTACGGGAATGGGAACCTTGTCCGTGAATACATGATACCTACTAAGCTACCCCTGGACTAGATGATACAGCCAGGTGGCCCAAAAAATGCTTACCCCTTCGTGGTGACAGGGGCCTGTAGAGACCATCCATGAGAAAAATATGCTAACCCATTCGTGATGACAGGGGCCTGTACAAAACCATCTGTGAAAATACCAAGGGGCATGAGAACAAACTCACTAGCCCATCACTCCATGAAACTTCCATACAACCGGCTGTGCGAACCGGCTCTTCAGCCGTGGTTTGTTCTCCACGGGTGTCTTCCGAACTGAGAATGGTCTCGGCCTTCAAGTGAAGTAATATGACGTCTTTTCTGGGAAGAGGTGGCACACCACTTCTACCATTTACACCTCTAAGATGAAGATAAAGAGGTTTTATTGGCCTTCGATAACAATCTCTGGATGAGTGCCGAGGTTTTGTCGTTGGGGTTAGGAGCAGATTGACCGTAGTCTGTGTTGCTCCCAAGTGTTCCTCGTGGATAGGCCTCCTAATGATGAAGAGACTGGGCATGACTTCTACCGTGCATGCCCCGCGTAATGGTTTTGTAACCGCTCTTTCCAGTTAAGGCAAATGGACAGCCTGATGCCATTTTACACTTTTCAGTGCAGCGTAGGCAAATAGCGCAACCATCAATTCCAAGTAATACCTAGCAAGGGGTTAATTAATTAGCGTACGCAAAATTAATAGACCCCTTACCCGACCTGAGCGGTCGTCCAGCCAACTGAAGAAAGGCTGGTGATCCTTGATTGCGCAGCCAAGTGGAGAGAGATTTTTTTATCGCGGATCCCTTCGAGGACTTGAACCCCCACGGGCGAAATGCCTTTGGCACCTGAATGCCCCCTGGAGCACTCGAACGCCTCCAGGACTTAGAGGCCTCCTCTAGGACTCGAATCCCTCCTCGAGGACTCGAACGCCCGCATGACTCAAATGCCTCTAGGACTCGAATACCTCCAGGACTGGAATGCCTCGAGGACTCGAAAGCCTCGAGGACTGGAATGCCTCAAGGACTCAAACGCTTCGAGGACTTGAATGCCTCCTCGAGCACTCGAAGACCTCCAACACTTGAAATCTCCCCTCGAACCACCATGCCCCTCGAACCACCATGGCCCTCGAGTCATTTTGCCCCTCTAACCACCACCCTAACCCCTCGAACACTCTAACAACCATACCCCCTCGAGCACTCGAATGGCTCTGGGAGTGGAATGCCTCCTTGAACCACCCTACCCCTCGATGTCTCCAGGAGTCGAATGCCTCCAGGACTCGAATGCCTCGAGGCTTCGAATGCCTCGAGGCCTCGAACGCCTCAAGTACTCGAATGCCTCCTCGAGCACTCGAAGACCTCCAGCACTCAAAAGCTCCCCTTGAACCACTATACGCCTTGAATCATCACCCAATCCCTTAAACCTCTACCATACCCCGGGAGGACTCGAATGCCTCCTCGAGCACTCGGAAGCCTCCAGCACTCGAATGGCTCCTCGATCATTCGGAAGCCTCCAGAACTCGAATTCTCCCCTCAAACCACCATTCCCCTCGAACCATCCTACCCCTCGAACCACCACCCAAGTCCTTCGATTAACCCTGTCCCTTGAGCAACTACCATACCCATCGAACCACCAGTCCCCTCGAACTCCTATCATGGCCCGCAAAGGTTTTTTTTTCTCCCAGTCCTGCAAAAAGATTAGATGGGATGACACCTCCATGCAACTTCTGTAAAAAGATGAAGTGGTGTAGACCGGTTCTACCATATGCACATAAATTGGTTGTGGTGTTGTTGGCCTTCCAAAAACAATCTCCGAGCAATTAGGAGGTCCAAACCATAAGAAATATTTACCGCTATTTTAATTACCCGCACAAAATATTAACCGCCTGGATGGGCTTCCGAAGTCCGCCAATGAGTTTACCTGCAAGAAAACTTTAGTGAAATTCTTCGACCAAGGTTGGCTGCATTTGTGCCGTTTGTTAGAACAGCAACTCATAGGGAAATAATCTATTGAGGATGAGGTAGCAGTCTTTTTGAATAAGCTTGAATGCCCTTGCTGAATCCGATCGAAGACCTTTTTTGAAAAATTTATTCCTTTCACTCCATATATAGTATACAGTAGTTGCTAATGCCAGTGATCCCATTTTCGTTTTCAACTTCGATCCTCAAACCTGTCTTCTGATCCATTTTTCAGAGGTTGCAATGGAATCTGTGGCCCTTCTCAAACCCATCCAGATTCGCACCCTATCCCATACAGTTCGGGTAAAGTCACACTGGAAGAACAAGTGTTCATGCGTCTTGACCTGAGAATAACATAGGGAGCAGATTGGTCTGTGTGTGCCTCTTCGCCTCCGTGGAGCCTGTCTTTCATTTGAAGTCAACCAAGAGAAGCAAGTCAGGTAATGAACGAGAACCGGGGGGAATGGATCTGCGCCAGAAGGAATTGTAGAATTTGTCCATTGGGAGGGTGGGTATATCATATAAGTGAGGGTAGGTAGACCTGTGTATGTGATCATGGGCCATTGCCGTGAATTTGCCAGATCCTACCCAAACTGCCAGCATGTCCTTGAGCGAGTCGACTGAGCCACCGGATATGATGATCAGTTTGTCCTGGAGTTCACACAGATTTGTGAAGAAGAGTGAAAATTTTTTCGAGATTTTGCCACATGGAGCCCTTGGATGTGCAAGCCAAATACTGCTGATGGCCAGGAATTGTGAATGAACCCATCGGATCCAGAGCAAATCCTTTTTCGAGTGTATATCCCATAGTTGTTGTGCGATGATGGTCATATTCCATATCTTAAAGTCCCGAATTCCCAGACCCCCATTACTTTTCGGAGTACACAACCTCTTCCAAGATACCTTATTCTGTTTCTTTTCTCCCCACAGGAAGTGTTTACATTTTTTTTCAAGTGATTCAATGACATTACCCTGTATGATGAAGTGATGTATCCAGAAACCAATGATGCCCTGGACCACGGATTTGATGAGTTCCATTTTCCCGCATATGATAACGTGTGCCCTTTGAATTTTGCAATTTTGTTGTTGACGCTGTCGAGGAGCTTATGAAACTGAGAGACCTTCAATTTACTGGAGTCCAGTGGGATGCCCAAGTATCTGATCGGGAAGGTAGCGCAAGGTATACCTGTGAAGCTTAAGTCATCTTTAATACCCACCCCGAAGAATTGCGACTTTGTAACATTGATGGCCAAGCAAGAGGTCTGTTGAAAATCATTGAGGACAGACACGAGGGTATGAACCGAGTCTCGATCCGCCTTTGGGAGGTCGTCACCGTACCTCTCAAAGTTAATACTTTTAAGACCTAAATGCTTCATATCTACAATTAATAAGATAATGGCAAGTCGGGGTCGTCCACGAGAAGAGAGATCTTTTTAAGGGTTTTAAACATATAAAGGAGAAAACATACTAAGCGCATACATACATAGATATATAAAAAAGCATGTAAACAAGGGGGGTTTTGGTTGAGAGTTGTTCCTAAGTTAAAAAATTAAAGTACAACAAGCAATAGAACAATGCTAATCATGCAATACAACTAATAGTAAGATGAAAATAACAATTTACGGAACCTTGGGTGCAATTGACTTCCACTTCCAAACCTCTTATCCATCATTGAACATGCAACTTATTTACTACTTTCACTACTTGTTGTGAAGGCTAAACTTCTATCCTTCTTAGATAGTAGTTTACAAGAGTGAATTCGACATCTCTTGTCAAACCTCACCAATGACTCCCGTAGTCGAAACATGACTCAAGGTATCCCATTGATGGCATTTAGCACGAAGAATCAACAAGCTCGGTAACACTTATAAACACTACACCGCGTCTAAGCATTTAACTGATTTATGCATTTACACGAGATTGGTCAAGAACGATCGACGTTCATAGACTTCTCTCGTTTGCTACAAACAACAAACATGACAAAGAGTTCAACATTATCATATCCATCTAGCAATCATCAATCCATCAACACAATCAAAAGCTCTAAATTATACTCATATATTCCTAACAAGAAAATGGGGGATATCAACCCACTTTCCCCAAACCCTAGCAAGCAATTCATACAAGTACTTCATATACTCAAGCTTTCAATAATATTAATGATATCAACAAACACATTCAATGCTCCATAAATGCACAATAGTAAGAGCAATAAATAAGCTACAAATAGCTCTTAGGACATGGGTTTGGAAGCCTTAGTCAATTGCTCCCAAGAGATAGATTAGCTATAAGAGTTCATGCTAATCAATGCTAAACAACTAATCATAAAAATAAGAGAATTCAAGGATGAAAAATGGAAGAAAAGGGTTTTGAACAGTACTTTAATCGCAGCTGGAAGGGAGATGATAACGAGAGGAAAAAGAATGGTATTTATAGTACAAAGAAGATAAGGTGGAATTCTGGCCACCCATTGGTCACGACTCGTGACGGCTCGTCGCGACGAAGCCATCGCGACTCGCGACGGGTGCCAGAATTTTGCATTGTGTCTTTTTCTTCTTCTTGTGGCATGCAGTCATCTTCATAGTTATCCCTCTCAATCTCCAAGTCTTCAACGGCTCCAAAAATGGTCTTCAACGGCCTCCGGTCTTCATGTCTTCGAAGCGAGTTTTCAAAAGTCTTCGAAAGTGTAGTCTTCAATGGCCTCCGGTCTTCATTGCCTCCGTGTTCTTCCCTTGTCACACAAAATCCACTTAGAAGAGGTAAAAGAGCATAAAGTTGCTCTTACCCCTCCTATGAGAATTTCAAGGTAAAACACAAGCTCTCGATAATAAAAGAGCACAAAAGTGACCCTAAATAGTACTAAATTATACATATAACATGGACACATCAAGCCTCCCCACACTTGAACCTTACTCGCCCTCGAGTAAGAAAAGATCCAAGTATACGAAGGAATTGATATATCCACATCCTAACTACTAATTCCCCAAATCAATTCCTCACAAAAACTCTCAATATCACACATCCCAATGTTAAAGTCAAATGAGAAGTTTCCCACAACCCCTATTTCCTAAATCTACCCAAACCATATCATCCCATCAATTCATCAATTTCCCTAAGACATCTCTAAATCCCGAATTGATAATCCCAAATCCAATGATAAAAGATGAAGCCAAAAGTGTATATAGGGTTCAAAACACATGCTCCACTTTACATCAATATATCAACCTAAAAACGAAGCATCTTAGTGATCAAGAATTTCATAACTTACTCCGTCTTTTCCCGCTAAATTCTTCATTCCCGAAAGGTCCTCAAGATGTGAAGCTACCCGATCCATCCGTGTGGTCACCGCAACCTTATGACTCCATCGCCGGCAAATGAGTAAAAACTTATTGTTTTTTTTTCAATTTCTATCGCTTTCTCTCATTTTGCCTAGGAGCCCTTTCGGGTTTTCATCCTAGCCACACATCATGTTTCTTTTGGCTCACATCTCACCTTTTTCTGCACATTTAGCCTCTCATTTTTTCCTAGGCTGCCCTTTCGGGTTTTTGACCTATCCGCCCAATGTTACCTAAGTTTCCCTCTCGAGTTTTCAACTTAGCGGGATTCTCTTTTCTTTTCTTTTTTTTATTTTTCAATTATTTTTCACGTGTCTCCAATCCAAAAAGTAGCAAATTTCTTTCCAAATGTGAAAGTTAATAAAAGTATCAAAACCAACATTATCCAAGTACATCAAAAGCAAAACAATATCCAAAACAAAAAGGAACAAAAGTATCTCCAACCCTAATTGCCTAACAATAGTAGATACCCCTCCCCATACTTAGAACACTACATTGCCCTCAATGTAGACTAGGGCAAAACCGTACAAAGCGAAGTATGGAAAAAGGGAAAAGTGTGATGCTCACTCAATCAATGATGTGATAAGGACGAGCCATCGCCGGAGTAGCGCTGCTGGTACTGTGCTAACCACTCCGTGTTCCTCTGCCTCTGTGATCTCTGCCTCTCTGCTCTCGGATCAGGGCCTGATGCACCACCCGACTGGGACTGCAACTCATGGATGTGAGCTGACAGGTGGTCAATCTCCTCATCCATATCGATCAGAGCCTGGAAGACAAACACGTTGTGCTCTAAAATCATGTTATCTTGGCGGTGGAAACCATCGTGCATGGTCTGCATCATCCGCTCATAGAAATCTGGTGGAGGCTGGGAGAAGTGAGGTGTAGCATCATCCTCCTGCATAGGATCCGTCTGTGGTGGAGAGTGTGGAGAGTAGTACTGCTGCTGCTGATGCGGCTCCGAGGGAGGTAGGGGGCCATCATCACGCTGGACAGGGGCTGGCTCGAGGTCGCGAAGCTCGCGCTGGAACTTAGTTGTACATGAGGAGTCTGGGAAGATCGCCAAATCTCCCAGCGGTGTGTCGAATTCCAGCTTCGTCTTGCTCTGCTGAGGAAGTGCCATGAATGTGACCTTCCTCGCACCGTATAGCCAATGGAAGAGCCCCGGACCACTAAGCATCTCAAATCAAACAAGTCACTCGACGGTGATCAGATAAGACATCTGTCTCCCCAAACGTGGGAAGTCGGCCGGAGAGACTAATCCCAAGTATTCTACCAGAAGGCCGATCATCCCTCCGACCATGATCTTCCCCTTGGCCTTTCCTGCCACTTCTACAATTCTCTTTATCCAGAGCTATGCCCACAGCCCATATCCTTGCCCCTCGCTTGTTAAGTGCCATAGGAAGTGAATGTCATTGTCTGGCACATTCATCGGCTCCGCGGAGCAAAAGACTGTGCCAGCCAAGCGTCTATGCACATAATGGAGTGCAGGGTGAATGATGGCGCTGCTCTTGTCGTGGGAGTTCTTTGGCCTCATATTGATGACATTCCACAACTGCATGTCATCTTCAATTGTCCACTCTTAGGCCTCTGGGTCCAGTCTATTTTGTATCTCAGCAGTGTCAAAACCAAAGGCCTCCTCAACCTGTGAGACGGTCATCTGCCAAGACAGGTCATCCAGGTGAAAAGCGAGGTACCTCTCACAGGGTTGATCACCCCTCATGCTGCTTATACGGACAGTGAACAGGAACTCCAGTGTGTACCTCTGGTAAGTGGGCGCACTCTTGCTCATGAATCTCTCCATTCCCCTTTTGGCGAGGAGGCATCTGACAGGCTACACAAGGCCGAGGGCATCCAACGTGGGCATATCAACAAAACTGGTTTCCTTAAGCAGGCGCCTCTGTAGGGCCTCCCATCTGTCTGCATAGGACCCGGTGATCCGGGTCAAGCCCATGTACCTATCTGGAGAGGAAGGTACAGGGCCCGATTCCGGAGCCGGAGGTGGAGGTGGAGCGGCAGTGCGCTCGTCTTGCGGGGGAGCCCTAAATCTCCTCTTGGGGGCCATATCTTTCAGTCACAGCAAGCAGAGCACACAGGTTAAATGCGAAGGAATATATGTATAAGCAATATGGCAAATCTGTAACCAATCTTAAACTAGTTCATCATCACAAGCCGGATTGAAATCAACTCAACTAGTTTAAGTTCTAATTGCAATTGCATATACAATCTACATTATGTCCAACAATCCCATACCATCAAATCCACGAAGTTCTCACTTAGTCTAAATCAATATGCTATATTCCAAAATCACAGTTATGCTCAACTAATTTAGCCATCATTAGTACAGTGACAATGTCAACCTCAATGTTCCATGGCCAAACTTCTCTAAACAAAATAGCGTTCCAAAGCACCCTAACACTTTATTTCAATAACAACTATGTTTACCCCCGGGTTAACATGCTTCAAATACAGAGTCACCATCTACTCCCCAGCCAAAACAACACGTATGCACACATTCCAAAACCAAGCAGGTATAATACAGTCAAAACCGCACTAAGGAAGTATATCGTGCAAACTGCAATTACAAAATTTGCACACAATACCCGTCAAATAAAATTGGATGCACAACACATTTACCACAATCAACCAGGATCAACGATTTAAATTCCAAACACCATAACACACAATCTACACAATATCCAATAAATAGCATATACATTCGTAATCACAATTAGGGCTCAATAGAGTGAAGAAGTGTACCAATAATACGCAAAGGAAGAAGAAAAATGGGAGCCCACAATCAATTCGGGTTTGAATTGCCTAAAGCGTCAAAACCCCTAAAATCTAGGGTTTTGGTTCTTCACAAAGGTGAGATGTGATTTGAGGTGTGGAGAGTGTGGGGTTTTGATAGGTGGTGGCGGAAGGCTTGAGAGTGTGGTGGCGGCGCGGCGATGTGGGGAGGAGGGAGTGAAGAGGTCGTCGGGCGATTTGAAGAGGAAGGTAGAGATTTGATTTTTATACAGTCGCCTCTTAAATCTGATTTTTGCCCGACCGTCGCAACTCGCGACGTGTTCGTCACGACTCGCAATAGAGCGTCGCGAGGTCATCGTGACTCGCGACGTGTCCGTCGCGACTCGCGGAAAGTGAGATCCGAGGTCAATTTCTTTTCAAAATTTTCTGAGTCAGTCGCGACTAGCGATGTTCCCGTCGCAGCTCGTGACGTGTCATCACGACTCGCGATGAGGCATCGCGACTCGCGGAAAGTGGGATCCGAAAGCCCAAATTTTCACAAAATTTTCTGAGCCCGTTGTGACTCGCGACGTTTTAATCGCGACTCGCGATGAGGCCTCGTGATGTCAACGCGACTCGCGGAAAGTGGGATCCGAAAGCCCAAAATTTCACAAAATTTTCTAAGCCCATCGCGACTCACGACGTGTTCATCGCGACTCGTGACGGGCTACTAACCTAGCACTTGGAAAAATTTTATGCTTCTTTCTCTTGTCCAAGTTCTTCCTTCTCGAATTCAAGTATTTCCCCCTTCCAAAATCCAATGCCTTGGCTTCAAAATTGCTACAAAATCATGGAGAGGACAACCCGTGAAAAGCATAAAGCAAAACAATGAAGCTTAAGGATAAAAGCTCAAAACTAAACAATATCAACAGAAAGTCACGAATGACGATCCGGATGATCAAAACCAAGTTTATTTAACATCGTGGGCATGACTCACTCCCCTTCTTGGAGCTTACTCACAAACTGGATCGAGGAGATCAACGTCCTCTCCTTTTTCCGGTACAAAAGTCTCCTGGTAAGGTTTCAAACGTTGTCCATTAACCTTAAAGGTATTGGACTTAGCTTGATTTAGAATCTCCACCGCACCATGCAGGAATACCTTAACCACCTCAAAAGGACCGATCCATCGGGACCTTAACTTACCGGGGAATAGGCAAAGGCGAGATTGAAATAGGAGGACCTTTTGGCCAACATCAAAATCCTTCCTAATGATCATCTTGTCATGCCACGCCTTTGTCTTCTCTTTGTAGATCTCGGCGTTCTCATAGGACTCCCTCCGGATCTCATCCAGTTCATCCAATTGTAAATTCCTGTGCAAACCGGCTTCATCTACATCAAGATTAAACTCTTTGACCACCCAGTAAGCCTTGTGTTAAATTTCCACTGGTAGATGATAGGGCTTACCAAACACTAACCGGTATGGGGACATACCGATTGGTGTCTTGTAAGCCATCCTATACGCCCACAAGGCATCATTCAACCAAGAACTCCAATCCTTCCGGTTAGGGTTAACCATTTTTTGAAGGATGAACTTGATTTCCCGATTGGAAACTTCGGCTTATCCATTGGTTTGTGGGTGATAGGCGGTGGATGTCTTGTGAGTGACGCCATACTTCTTTAGGAGTGCCGCTATGGTCCGATTGTGAAAATGTGTGCCACGGTCACTAATCAAGGCTCGGGGTACCCCAAACCTAGAAAAGATGTTATCTTTCAAGAATTCTGCAACCACTTTAGAATCGTCAGTCCTAGTGGGTTTTGCTTCAACCCACTTCGACACATAATCAACAGCAAGAAGAATGTACGTAAAGCCACAAGAACTAGGGAAAGGCCCCATAAAGTCAATACCCCAAACATCAAAGATTTCACAGTACAAAAGAGGTCTTTAGGGCATTTCATTCCTAGTGGAGATATTTCCTACTCTCTGGCATTCATCACATGATTTGCAAAAGGTGTATGCATGCTTATTCAATGTAGGCCAATAAAACCCACTCTCTAAAACTTTCCTAGTGGTTCTCTTTGCTCCAAAATGACCGCCACATGCATGAGAATGACAAAATTCAAGAATGGAGTGTACTTCACTATCAGGGATACATCTCCTAACAACTTGATCTGTACAATGTCTCCACAAAAAGGGATCATCCCACACATAATACTTGGCATCACTCTTTAATCTATCTTTTTTGGCCTTAGAAAAATGAGGAGGGAACTTACCGGCAACAAGAAAATTTACAGTGTCGGTATACCACGGTTGGAGGTCCCTAATGGTGAACAATTGTTCATCAGGGAATTCCTCCCGTAGTTGTTCCTTCATTGCGGGGCTTACCTCAATGTCTTCCCCCGGAGTCAACCGGCTCAAATGATTGACCACAAGGTTTTCCACACCCTTCCTGTCCCGCACCTCCAACTCAAATTCGCTCAAAAGCAGGATCCACCTAATCAATCTTGGTTTGGCCTCTTTCTTCGTCATTAAATGACGAAGCGCTGCATGGTCAGTGTACACAATAATTTTTGTACCAAGCAAGTAAGATCAAAAATTTTCTAAAGAGAATACCACTGCTAGCAACTCCTTTTAGTGGTGGAGTAGTTCCTTTGGGATTCATTTAGGGACATGGATGCGTAGTAGATGGCGTGAGGCACTCTCCCCACCCTTTGACCAAGAACAGCTCCAACGGCGTAGTCACTCGCATCGCACATTATCTCAAAAGGCAACGACCAATCCGGGGGTTGTATGATAGGGGCCGAGACTAACCTTCCCTTCGATGTATCGAAGGCCCCTTTACACCCATCATCCATCACAAATTCCACCTCCTTTTGCAACAACTTGAATAGAGGAGATGCTATCTTTGAGAAGTCCTTGATGAACCGGCGATAGAATCCTACATGGCCAAGAAAAAAGTACACTTCGCGCACATTAGTAGGATAAGGCAATGTTTGAATCGTGTCTATCTTTGCCTTGTCAACCTCAATACCCTTAGAGGAAACAACATGGCCTAAGACAATGCCTCTCTCTACCATAAAGTGACATTTCTCAGAATTTAGCATCAGAATAGTTTCAATGCAACGCTTAAGAACTTGCGCTAAATTTGCTAAACAAATTGTCAAAGGAATTACCATGAATGGTGAAATCATCCATAAACACCTCGACGAAATTTTCAACAAATTCGGAGAAAATGCTTACCATACACCTTTGGAAAGTTGCGGGGGCGTTACATAACCCGAAAGACATGCGTCGGTAAGCAAATGTACCAAAAGCTAGATGAGTGATTTTCAGTTTTTCGCATATGGGGTGAAACGAGAACCGAGTGAATTCTGTCTTTCTTTTCAACGGCCTGGAGAGGTATTCTATGCAAATGACAAAAAGTAGGGGGGGAGAGGGTCGCCCTAATGAACACCCCTTTTGCTTTTGAAAAAGTCACATAATTTTCCATTGATCGCAATGGAGAAAGTCACAGTTGTTACGCATTCCATTATTCTGTCGACCAACAAGTGCAGGAAGCCTAGGCCGGTTAGTACCTCTTGTAGGAAGTCCCAAGAAACTGTGTCGAATGCCTTTGTGAGGTCGACCATAATCATACAGCAGGGGGATGATCTTGACTTGCCGTATCCTCTTACCATCTCTTGGACCAACATTACATTATCTGATAGCTTCCGACCTTTCACAAATGCAGCTTGGCAGGTGTCAATAAGACCGGGGAGGAAAGGTTCGATTCTGTTGGAATTGATTTTGGAGATGACTTTATAGATGCTGTTATAGCAGGAAATGGGTCGAAAGTCGCCCACCCTTAGATTATCTTCCTTCTTGGGTATGAGTGCAATGGCTGTATGGTTGAGTCTTTTCGGCAAGTTTCTGTTCTGGAAGAATTCCAAGATTGATTCCGTGACATCTTGACCCACGGTCTCCCAATGACTTTTGAAGAAGACCACTGTGAAACCATCGGGGCTTGGTGCTTTGTCATCAGACATGGAGAAGAGGGTAGACTTTATTTCATGTCTTTCTATATCTTGGCTCAATATTGCTCTCTCCATATCGTTGAGTAAGGGACCTGAGTGGAGTGTATCTATCTCTATTGAGGTTCGTGGAACTTCTGTACCAAACAAGCCCCTGTAAAATTCAGGAAATGGTGTCCCTTTTATTTCACTGGATATGACAATCCTATTTTCATCGTCCAGGATTGCCGGAATCCCGCCGCCTTTCTTGCTGGCCACCAAACCGTGAAAAAATCTTGTTCCCTTATCCGCCATTGATGAGACGTCAAATGCATGTATTTTCCAAAGCATTTAACATCACTTTTGTCATATTTTTGTTGTAAGATTGCTAGATTTACGTAGGTTTACATAATAAGGGATTTAGATGACTATTTTCGGTTTTTATATCTAAATCCTTCATTTTGTAACCTATGTTTAGTCTAATGGATTTTTGTCCTTACGAGCATCTAGATTCCATTTTCTAAGCTTCATTTATAGATGTCTTGTGAGCCCTTTGGAGTGGTTATGTGAAGGCCACGTGCCAAAATGTGATAGAAGATAGAAGGGACGAAGAAGGAAGGCAAAGAAGCGGATGAATTGTCACCCGAAAGTTTAGACAAAGTTCTTAAACTTATCCGAGAATAATCAGCCTACAAAGGTAGCATCATTGGATTCATCTTCTCGAGCACTATAAAATCGAATAAAAGAACTCCCAAAACGGATTAACGGTTCACCCGTGGGAAGCAAAACAAGAAGTCGCGAATTGTAGCTCGCCCGGGCGGACGGATCTGAATTTTGGGCTGAGACCTCCGCCGCCCGGGCGAGCCAAATCCTGCCCGGGCGACGCCTGCTGCATTTTGACCTTCTTTTTTACCAACTTGGGCTATAAATAGCCCCTTTTCTTCCCCATTTTCCAAAGTCCGACTTGGGGGCTCCAAAACCCTAGTTTTCACCATTTTCTTCCATTTCTTCTTCTTTCTTTGTAGATCTTTGTTCTATGTTATGGGTTTTGATTATCTAGCTTAGTTTTATCTTGGGAGCAATGGATTGAAGCTTCCATATCTATGTAGTAAGAACCATATCTATCTATTTAGTGCTTTTGCTATTGTGCATTTATTGAGCTTTGAATGTGAATTATTAATTGCATTGATGTTGTTGGAAGCTTGAGTATATCAATTGCTTGTATGATTACTTGTTAGGGTTGGGAGAAAGTAGCTAATTCTCCCCTCTTTTAATGTGGAATCCAAGAGCATGAGTTAGAGCTTCTTAAATGATGTTGGTGTGTTGATAATTGCTAGATGAATGTAATGATGTCGAACGCTTTGTCATGTTTGTTTTAAATGTCGATCGTTCTTGACTAATCTTGTGTAAATGTATGAATTGGTTAAATGCTTAGATACGGTGTAGTATTTATAAGTGTTGTCAAGCTTGTTGATTCTTCGTGCTAAATGTCATCAATGGGATACTCTTAGTCCTAAGGGAGTCATTGGTGAGGTTTGACAAGAGATGTCGAATTCACTCTTGCAAACTACTATCTAAGAAGGATAGAAGATTTATCTTCACAACAAGTAGTTGAAGTAGTGAATAGATTATTTCACTCGTTCTTGAAGCCTTTATTATTTAGCATTTATGTATTCTTGATGCTATGTTTCACTTCATTTATGCCATGGGTTGTTTGAGAATAGGAAGTGTTTTTATGATTGAAGTGTTCGGGTGTTAGGAAAGTGACGAATTCCTTAGCTCCTTTGCATGAAAATCTATGAACATGAACTTAGAACTTCTTGTGCATAATGTGTTGTGATTCTTACTATATAAGTATATTAATGTTAAGTCAAGTAATGAATGTGATAGAATGAGTGAATGGTTCAATGATCTACATTAGGTTTGGAAGTGGATATCAATTGTCCTCAAGGATTTATCTTTCGTAGTTTTAAAACCCTTTTCTTAGTTTTGTTTGATGATTAGCATAGTTACTTAACCTTGCTAGTTATCTTGTCTTTTAACTTTCATAACTTAGGACCACCAAACAACCAAACCCCCATTTTTTTACTCACTTTTATATGTGTACATAAATCTACTTCTAGCCTAATATCAACCTTTTATGCCTAAACGCTTAGGAAGATCCCTCTTCTTCGTGGACGACCCCGACTTGCCGCTATCTACTTAGTTTTAGATAGTAAGCATTTAGGGCTTATAAATATTAACTTTGAGAGGTATGGCTACGGCCTCCCAAATTTTGGTGCCGCTGCCGGGGAAGAGGCATTTATTTTTAAGTGTTTGGGAATATTTGGTTGCATATTAGCTAGTTGCTTTTATTTTTTGCTAATTTTTGGTTATTTTGTTCGGAGTAGGTATTGCTTGAGTTCTTGGTGAATTTTTATTGAGAATCCTTGCAATATGATTCCAGACTTTTAAAAAAAAACAAAATCAAATGGAACGTCTCACCTTGAGGGAACTCATGATGAGAAGAGAGGCTCAACAAGCAAGGTTTTGTAAGATGTGTCATTACCACCATCCTACCAAGTCTTGCTATTTGTTGAGAGAGGAGCACTATGATGGTGAAAGAACCTTTGGTTTCCAAAACCAAGGGTATTATGAAGAGTGCTACCAAGAGGTAGGAGATGTTGGTTTTCAAGGGCAAGAAGCTCAAGAATGGTATCCATACCACAATTCTTACAATCTGGAGTGGAGTGGTAATTTGGATTGGTGGTATGAGAATGAGCCAGAAAACCAACAATACAAGCAAAATAGTTGGCCATCACCATCTTATACCATACCCCAAAACCAAGCCCAACAAGGAAGTTCAAGTTTGACATGTGAGGAAGTCATGAATGCAATAGCAAACTTGAACAATTTTACTAGTGAGGAACTGGACACTCGGCTCTCCTCTAGTGTTGAGGCTATTGAGGGGTATGCGAGAAGTATATTGGAAGCGTTAGCCCAAATGAAAGCTCATGATTCTGAAAATACACCATCCCAAGTCGAACTCAAGGATTCGGTGAGTGAGGTCTCCATGGGAAATGAGTTTGAGTTCGACGGGGATGAGGAGTTGGTTATTGAGGATGAAAAAATGGAGGAAAAGGTGATTGTGCTACATTCATTAGCATCGTCACCCCTTCCCCCACCTAGTGAACCAACTCCACCATTTTTGGAAGTTTTTAGGGAGATAAGAGATGAGCCAAAAGACAATCCCAAGCCTCCTAACCACCCAAATCCCTTCAAACAATCTCCACCTCCACAAGACTTTCCTCTTGAAAGTTTTGCACCCCCACCTCTCTACTTTTGGATACTCATGGTGAAGGGGTTCAAACTTTCATTATATGGATAACATTAGGGTCGTGCCGACGACCTTAAAAATACGGAGCTTCTCGGGAGGCAACCCAAGCTTTTAAATTAGGTTAGTGTTTTTCTTTTCTTGAAAAAAAAATCCTCAACCATGGCCTCAAACCCTTACTCAAAACCACAAGAATACCACTACAACAAACCACCAAAAACCACTACCAAAACCACCATCTAGGAGTACTACTAGTTGTTGTCTTTTGTGAGTGTTGATCGGGATTTGCATAGTTGTGGCTTCGTAGTGGATGGATCAAAGTTGTATGTTGGACGTAGTTCGAGAACATGGAGGAGAGAACATTCACTGAGAAGTGAGCAATGCCATCACAGGGAAGGACCTTCAATGTCCTAGTTGTGAGTATTTTTTTCTCTCCCCCTTATTTCTTTATCTTGTTCTTTTCCCATTGAGGACAATGTGTGTTTCAAGTGTGGGGAGGTAAAGAGAAATATATCGCATTGTATTGTATTGTAGTGTGCATATGCTCCACTTTGATTTGTTTTGTTTGAAAAAAATGAAAAAAAAATCCCGCTAAGTAGAAAACCCGAGAGGGAAACTTAGGCAAAAGTGGGAGGCCCGGATAGGTCGAAAACCCGAAAGGGCGACCTATGCAAAAATGAGAGGCCAAATGGTGTGGAAAAAGGTGAGGGTGAGCATTGAAAAAACAAAAATGTGTGAAGCTAGGATGAAAACCCGAGAGGGCTCCTAGGCAAAATGAGAGAAAATGAGAGAAATTGAAAATTTTTATGCTTCTCTTGATTTTTCTATTAATGGCTTTTTCGGTAGAGTAAGTTAGCTTGGCATTATATGTATACCTCACTTTTGTTATGGTTTGTTGGTTGTTTAGATTATCTTAGACTTTGGGATGTGAGAGTGTGAGAGATTCTTATGTCTTGGGGGTTAGGGTAGTCTAGGAATATGATGTTGGATGTTTTGGGAAAACTTTTACATGCTAGTTTACGCTTTGATCATTGCTTGTTCTTGTTTACTCGAGGACAAGTAAGGTTTAAGTGTGGGGAGATTTGATGAGACGTCAAATGCATGTATTTTCCAAAGCATTTGACATCACTTTTGTTATATTTTTGTTGTAATATTGCTAGATTTACGTAGGTTTACATAATAAGGGGTTTAGATGACCATTTTTGGTTTTTATATCTAAATCCTTCATTTTGTAACCTATGTTTAGTCTAATGGATTTTTGGTCCTTACGAGCATCTAGATTCCATTTTCTAAGCTTCATTTATAGATGTCTCGTGAGCCCTTTGGAGTGGTTATGTGAAGGCCACGTGCCAAAATGTGGTAGAAGAAAGAAGGTCGAAGAAGGAAGGCAAAGAAGCGGATGAATTGTCACCCGGAAGTTTAGACAAAGTTCTTAAAATTATCCAAGAAGAATCAGCCTACAAAGGTAGCATCATTGGATTCATCTTCTCGAGCACTATAAAATCAACTATAAGAATTCCCAAAACGGATCAACGGTTCACCCGTGGGAAGCAAAACAAGAAGCCACGAATTGTAGCTCGCCCGGGCGGACGGATCTGAATTTTGGGCTGAGACCTCCGCCACCCGGGCGAGCCCATTCCTGCCCGGGCGACACCTGCTGCATTTGACCTTCTTTTTTACCAACTTGGGCTATAAATATCCCCCTTTCTTCCCCATTTGCCAAAGCCTGACTTGGGGGCTCCAAAACCCTAGTTTTTCACCATTTTCTTCCATTTCTTCTTCTTTCTTTGTAGATCTTTGTTCTATGTTATGGGTTTTGATTATCTAGCTTAGTTTTATCTTGAGAGCAATGGATTGAAACTTCCATATCTATGTAGTAAGAACCATATCTATCTATTTAGTGCTTTTGCTATTGTGCATTTATTGAGCTTTGAATGTGAATTGTTAATTACATTGATTTGTTGGAAGCTTGAGTATATGAATTGCTTGTATGATTACTTGTTAGGGTTGGGAGAAAGTAGCTAATTCTCCCCTCTTTTAATGTGGAATCCAAGAGCATGAGTTAGAGCTTCTTAAATGATGTTGGTGTGTTGATAATTGCTAGATGAATGTGATGATGTCGAACCCGTTGTCATGTTTGTTTTAAATGTCAATCGTTCTTGACTAATCTTGTGTAAATGCATGAATTGGTTAAATGCTTAGATACGGTGTAGTATTTATAAGTGTTGCCAAGCTTGTTGATTCTTTATGCTAAATGTCATCAATAGGATACTCTTAGTCCTAAGGGAGTCATTGGTGAGGTTTGACAAGAGATGTCGAATTCACTCTTGCAAACTACTATCTAAGAAGGATAGAAGATTTATCTTCACAACAAATAGTTGAAGTAGTGAATAGATTGTTTCACTCGTTCTTGAAGCCTTTATTATTTAGCATTTATGTATTCTTGATGCTATGTTTCACTTCATTTATGTCATGGGTTGTTTGAGAATAGGAAGTGTTTTTATGATTGAAGTGTTCGCGTGTTAGGAAAGTGACGAATTCCTTAGCTCCTTTGCATGAAAATCTATGAACATGAACTTAGAACTTCTTGTGCATAATGTGTTGTGATTCTTACTAGATAAGTATGTTAATGTTAAGTCAAGTAATGAATGTGATAGAATGAGTGAATGGTTCAATGATCTACATTAGGTTTGGAAGTGGATATCAATTGCCCTCAAGGCTTTATCTTTTGTAGTTTTAAAACCTTTTTCTTAGTTTTGTTTGATGATTAGCATAGTTACTTAACCTTGCTAGTTATCTTGTCTTTTAAATTTCATAACTTAGGACCACCAAACAACCAAACCCCCATTTTTTACTCGCTTTTATATGTGTACATATATCTACTTCTAGCCTAATATCAACCTTTTGTGCCTAAACGCTTAGGAAGATCCCTCTTCTTCGTGGACGACCCTGACTTGCCGTTATCTACTTAGTTGTAGATAGTAAGCATTTAGGGCTTATAAATATTAACTTTGAGAGGTATGGCGATGGCCTCCCAACACCCCCAAGCAAACGGCCAAGTGGAAGTAACAAACAGGACCACCATCCAAGGAATTTAGAAGCGTTTGGAAGGAAGATGAACCAGATTGGTAGATGAGTTACCAAACACGCTATGGTCATACAGAATATCTGTTCGAGAACCGACGGGAAAGACCCCGTACTATGGTCATGAATCGGTTATACCAATAGAAGTTGGTAATTCAAGTCTTTGGGTGAGCAATTATAACAAAAAGGATAACCCAGAGATGACGATGCTTGAGTTGGATGAGCTAGAAGAAAAGAGGGACTTAGAAACAATCACAGAAGCTAAGTACAAGGAAAGGATAACTAAGGTTCACAATCAGAAGGTGAAGAACACGTGGTTTCAGATCGGAGACCTTGTATTAAGAAAGAACGAAGCTAGCCTGGCTAAAGAACGAGGAAAGCTATGCCCAAAGTGGGAGGGACTATACAAGGTCACAAAGGTTCACAGGTCCAACAACTACGAACTGGAAATGATGGGCGACACAACAGTCCCTAACACATGGCATGTGACCAACTTAAGAGAGTTTTACGTTCAAAAAAGAGCTGACATACAACTACATGTATAGAAACCAGGATATTATCCTTGGTCACTTTCTTTTTATTATTCCATAGCGATATGATCGCAGTCGTACATATTTAATATAAAAATCCACTCTGCGGGAACATGATTGCATCTCTCTTTCTTTATTTGTACGTCTTAACAATTTGTTCGTAACATGATATGACCAAGTTACTCGAAACTTACTACGACAGATATCATGCCATAGATCCTTCATATTTATCGTTGATTGCAAGCTTTGGATCTTGCATATTCGCAAAACTAAGCAAATGTAAGCTATAGACCTTGCACACTTATAGACGTTTGCAAGCTTTTTATCTTGCAACTTCACATATGAAAAAAAAATTGAGAGCGATAGATCTTGTGCAATAATTCATCTTTGTAAGCCTTGGATCTTGTAGGATCACGAATGCAAGCTTTAGATCTTGCTATTAGGAAAACTTGCCTCGATTACAGCAACAAAGGAAAGTAATAGATCTTGTGCTTTAGCACTATTAACAACCTACCAGGAGACCTTGCTACAATGTATATATGCCCCAAGACAAAAACTAGAGTAACCCTTACAGGGTTGCAATAAGTCAACGCACAAAAAGAGAAAACCACTACAACAAACATATAAGAAAAATTATTTCAAAACAAGAAAAGTCACGGGCTCAAAGAACATACGAACAAATGGACAATCACACCACCTAGATCATAAAAGCTAAGCAAATGTAAGCTATAGACCTTGCACACTTATAGTCGTTTGCAAGCTTTTTATCTTGCAACTTCGCATATGAAAAAAAATTGAGAGTGATAGATCTTGTGCAATAATTCGTCTTCGTAAGCCTTGGATCTTGCAAGATCATGAACGCAAGCTTTAGATCTTGCTATTAGGAAAACTTGCCTCGATTACAGCGATAAAGGCAAGCAATAGATCTTGTGCTTTAGCACTATTAACAACCTACCAGGAAACCTTGCTACAATGCATATATGCCCCAAGACAAAAAAGTAGAGTAACCCTTATAGGGTTGCAATAAGTCAACGCACAAAAAGAGAAAACCACAAAAACAAACATATAAGAAAAATCATTTCAAAACAAGACAAATCACAGGCTCAAAGAACATACGAACAAATGGACAATCACACCACCTAGAGGATAAAAGGAGATATCATCAGTAAAAATAGAAAAATGATAACATACTATCTACGCCTAGACGATCGGGATGGTCCAACAGAAAAGGAACCACCACGATAACGACCAGGCTTAGCTTTGTGAGGAGGCCATTCAGCTTTACGAGATGGGCATTCAGCTTCGTGAAGGCAGCGCTCAGTTCTATGATAATTCTCCTTGACCTCACGCTCCTCACTAACTAAATGCTCATATCTCCATCTCATGTGTAAGTATGCAAGATGATGGGTCATACCCCTTCTCTCCATGAGATCAAGATACCTAGCATAATAGGCCTTGAAGTCACTTATAGGACCAAATTCCTCACGATCCAGCTGCATACTCATTACATTAACTATTTCCTCACATTGTTCCATCCTAGCCTTCAAGTTCCGCACTTCCTCTTCAATACACCAAATGTGGGATCTCACTGCATTAGACAGTTTGACCCTTTCCCTGCCAGCTCCAACAGTTAAATCACCAGGATTAATAGACCGACATGATGATAAAGGGGGAGCTTCATGCCTATCCCATTAATCAGCACAAGCTTGCTCTAATTCGCGTACAGACAAATCAAGATGATTACATTTAGTGCGAAGATCTTCATTCTCACTTCGAAGTTGGATGTTTCTAGCAAACTGTTCGTGAAATTTTTTTCTGCCATCCAGAAGTAGAGGTGGAGAAGTGATCACACTCATCCTTCTTTTTCTTTAGCCTCACCATCAAATCATCAATACGAGCTTATCAATTATTAAGGTTTTTTTTATAAGCTTTGCGAGTATTACTTGGGTCATATTCTCTAGCTTCCACTTGTTGATGAAGCATCTTCACCAGGTTCAATTGCTGACGATGAATAAGACTGTTCTGCTAGATAAGAATTCTAGCATCCTCAATGTTTTTTACAGTTGCATTCCACTTATTCTCAAGGTCATTTATATCCAGCAGCATATACTTTAAGTGAATTCCCAAACATAGAGCCCACTCTTGAACACAAACAAGATGGTTAAGCGATCGTATATATTTCTCAACAAACTTAAGATTGGCTAAACCACAAACAATGTCCTTTACAAGTAGTTCAACATTGTATCCATCATAAATGAGCTTACTACAAGGGAAATTTGTAAACAAAGAAGGAGGCGAAGAAAAAATGGGAAGTTGCCACCAAATGCATAAAGGAAGCGATTCCATACGAGTAAATAAATCAAAAGAAAGAACTCTTATACTGGGAGGTCATCTCTGTACCTCTCAAAGTTCATATTTATAAGCCTTTATGCTTCCTATCTACAATTAAGTAGATAATGGAAAGTCGGGGTCGTCCACAAAAAAGAGGAATCTTTTCAAGTGTTTAAACATATAGAGTGGAAAACATACTAGGTATAGATATATATAGATACATATAAAAGCATGTAAAAGTGGGGTTTGGTTGGTTTTTGGTCCTAAGTTATAAAATTGAAAGACAAGTTATCTAATCAAGCAAGTTAAATATGCAAAGCATGCAACAACTAAAAGGGGATTAAACCAGCAATTAAAGAAACCTTGGACACAATTGACTTCCACTTCCAAGCCTCTTACCATCATTGAACATGCAATATATTTACTACTTTCACTACTTTTTGTGAAGACTAAACTTCTATCCTTCTTAGATTGTAGTTTGCAAGAGTGAATTCAACATCTCTTGTCAAACCTCACCAATGACTCCCTTAGTCGAAACAAGACTAAAAGTATTCCATTAATGACGTTGAACATGAAGAATCAACAATCTTGGCAACACTTATAAATACTACACCGTGTCTAAGCATTTAACCAATCTATGCATTTACACAAGATTAGTCAAGAACGTTCACTGTTCATAGACTTCTGATGAGACGTCAAATGCATGTATTTTTTCAAAGCATTTAACATCACTTTTGTCATTTTTTTGTAAGATTGCTAGATTTATGTAGGTTTACATGATAAGGGGTTTGAATGACCATTTTCGGTTTTTGTATCTAAATCCTTCATTGTGTAACCTATGTTTAGTCTAATGGATTTTGATCCTTACGAGCATCTAGATTCCATTTTGTGAGCTTCCTTTTTAGATGTCTCATGAGCCTTTTGGAGTGGTTTAGTGAAGGCCACGTGCCAAAACGTGGTAGAAGATAGAAGGGTCGAAGAAGGAAGGCAAAGAAGCGGATGAATTGTCACCCGGAAGTTTAGGCAAAGTTCTTAAAATTATCCGAGACGAATCAGCCTACAAGGGTGGCGTCATTGGATTTGTCTTCTCGAGCACTATAAAATCGACTACAAGAACTCCCAACACGGATCAACGGTTCAACCGTGGGAAGTAAAACAAGAAGCCACGAATTGTAGCTCGCCCTGGCGGAAATGGTGTCGCCCGAGCGGATGGATCTGAATTTTAGGCTGAGACCTCCGCCGCCCGGGCGAGGCTATTTCTGCCCGGGTAACGCCATTTTTTCTCGGGTGACGCCTGCTGCGTTTTGACCTTCTTTTTGACCAACTTGGGCTATAAATAGCCCATTTTCTTCCCCATTTGCCCAAGCCCGACTTGGGGCTCCAAAACCCTAGTTTTTCACTATTTTCTTCCATTTCTTCTTCTTTCTTTGTAGATTTTTGTTCCATGTTATGGGTTTTGATTATCTAGCTTAGTTTTGCACTTGGGAGCAATTGATTGAGACTTCCTTGCTAATGTCTTGAGAATTATTTCTATCTATCTATTGCTTTCTGTATTGTGCATTTATTGAGCTTTGAATGTGGATTGTTAATGGCATTAATGTTGTTGGAAGTTTGAGTATATGAATTGCTTGTTAGGGTTGGGAGAAAGTAGCTAATTTCCCCCTCTTTTAATGTGGAATCTAAGAGCATGAGTTAGAGCTTCTAAATGATGTTGATGTGTTGATAATTTCTAGATGAATGTGATGGTGCTGAACTCGTTGTCATATTTTTTTTAGGTAGAAAATGAGATAAGTCTATGAATGTCTATCGTTCTTGACTAATCTTGTGTATATGCATGAATTGGTTAAATGCTTAGACACGGTGTAGTATTTATAAGTGTTACCAAGCTTGTTGATTCTTCGTGCTCAATACCATCAATGGGATACGTTTGGTCATGTTTCGACTAAGGGAGTCATTAGTGAGGTTTTACAAGAGATGCTGAATTCACTCTTGCAAACTACTATATAAGAAGGATAGAAGATTTATCTTCACAACAAATAGTTAAACCAATGAATAGATTGGTTCACTCATTCTTGAAACTTTTGTTATTTAGCATTCAAGTGTTTTTAATGCTATATTTTACTTCACTTATGCCATGGGGGTGTTTGATAATAGGAATTATTTGTATGATTAAAGTGTTAGGGTGTTAGGAAAGTGGCAAATTCCTTAGCTCTTTGGCATGAAAATCCAAGAACATGGACTTAGAACTTCTCGTGCATAATGTGTTGTGATTCTTACTAGACAAGTATGTTAATGTGGATTTTTCTCATATTTATCCTATAGATGAAATCAAAGGTTTAATCTTGATTGTAGTTTGCTCTAGGTTTAGCCTAATGAATGCTATGTTTGGTTAAATGGCTATGTCTTTGGTAGAAGGCTTGTTGTTGTCAAATCTATGGTTCTTCGTGTGAAATTCCATTGATGAAATACCTCTATGGTTTGGTTTGCTTAGAGTGATTGCCAACAAGGTTTTCAAATAGTCGTTGTTTGTCTTTGCAAATTACTAATAAGAAGGAATGAATTTTGATCTTCGAATGAGAAGTTATAACATTCCCCATAGGTAAAAAATGTGATAGGATGAGTGAATAGTTCAATGATCTACATGAGGTTTGGAAGTGGATATCAACTGCCCCCTAGGCTTTATCTTTTGTAGTTTTTACCCCTTTTCCTAGTTTGTTTGATGATTAGCATAGTTACTTAACTTTGCTAGTTAGTTTGTCTTTTAATTTCATAACTTAGGAAAACCAACCAATCAAAATCCTCCCCCCCCCCCTCATTTACTTGCTTTTATATATCTATATATATCTACTTCTAGCCTAATATGAACTTTATATGTTTAAACGCTTAAGAAAATCCCTCTTCTTCGTGGACGACCCTGATTTGCCACTATCTACTTAATTGTATTTAGTAAGCATAAAGGGCTTATAAATTATAACTTTGAGAGGTACGACGATGACCTCCCAACTTCTCTCATTTGCTACAAGCAACAAACATGACAAAGAGTTCAACATTATCATGTTCATCTACCAATTATAAATCCATCAACACAGTCAAAAGCTTTAAATCATACTCTTGGATTTCCTATGAAGAAAAGGGGAAATCAACTCATTTCCCCAAACCCTAACAAGCATATCATACAAGTACTTCATATACTCAAGCTTTCAAGAATATTAATGACATTAACAACACATTCAATGTTCCATAAATGCATAATAGTAAGAGTATTAAATAAGCTACAACTTGTTCTTAAGACATGGGCTTGGAAGCCTTAGTCAATTGCTCCCAAGAACTAGTTTCGCTAATACAAATCATACTAACCTTCATGGATAAATTCATACATAAACAAAAAGGGAAAGGAAGAAAGAAAATGGAGAACTAGGGTTTGGAGATGAGGAAGTTCGGCCAAAAGGGAGAAGATGAGAAGTGGGGGGCCAAAAATTTCTTTTATAGTACAAGAGAGAGGAGAAGAAAAGGAAAAAGTAAAAGTGTAGCAGGATCTCGCCCGAGCAGGAATGGGCTCGCCCTAGTGGGCTGCTCATTTTCACCCTTGTGTCGATTCCTCTTTGCTTTGTCTCCTTGCCTTAAAATCCCCGATTCTTCTTGTCTTCAATCTTCAAAGCTAGTCTTCAAAAGGTGATTTTCAATGGAACCAGGTCTTCAAGTCTCAATGTTATAAAAGGTGTAGTAGGATCCCGCCTGGGCGGGAATGGGCGCTCCCTGGCGGGCTGCTCATTTCATCCTTGTGTCGATTCCTCTTTCCTTTGTCGCCTTGCCTTCAAATACTTGATTCTTCTTGTCTTCATTCTTCAAATCTAGTCTTCAAATTTTCAAAGTCTTCAAAAGGTTATCTTTAATGGCCTCCGGTCTTCAAGTCTTGACGTTCTTCCTTTGTCACACAAAATCCACTTAGAAAAGGTAAAAGAGCGTAAAGTCACTCTTATCTCTCCTAAGAGAATTTCAAGGTAAAACACAAGCTATTGATAACAAAAGAGCACAAATTGATTCCAAAAGGTACTAAAATATGCATATAAAATGGACATATCACATACACTCCTCGGTAAATGATAGGGTGGCATGAAGCAAACTAATAGGAATGGAAAAAGTATCGTTGCATCCCATAAAATCAAAACTTTTCAAGTTTATGATCAACCGAAATATTGAAACCCTGCACACAAGTAGGGGCAATGAGCAAGCATATGACAACAAACATATCAACTTCAATCACATAAATAGTACACACAAACATCAAAATATTAATTTAATATTACAATCTAAAATCCAACAAACAAAATACTCTAAGAATCAACTAACTTCGTTGTTAGGGTTAGGCAGAGTCTGAGCAACAATGGCACTAGCGTCTTGGCTCGGTTGCTGAGTCGAATCTCCCTCATTGAGCTACTGGATGGGAGTTTCTGCATTCGCAGTACTCGCACTAGCATTGACATTAGAAGTGGCAGCATCAATGCTAAGCTTTAATGGAAGTTCTTCTAAATAATCCACTTCGCACCTCTTCAGCTCGGCCACAGAAGGAAAGTTGGGAAGGCTAGCAAGATGAACAAGCAAAGCATACGGATGCCCCCCATCAGCAACCTTCTAGGTGAAGGCTTTGTTCAGATCACCTTTCCTCTTCTCCAGAGTATCAATGCATTGCCTCATCATAGGCAAACTCTTACAGTCACAAGTAGGGTTTCACTAGTGATGATTCTTCAAAGCCTCAAAATACTCGACTGTGCAAGCTTTCTTGAAAACTAATAGAACAACTTTTTCATGCAAAGACGATCCACCAACACCTGGGGATATTGGGGTGAGGCAGGCCCAATGATGCGCATTTCATTTAACTTAGAACGAAGCTGAGTCACCTCCACTCCTGTAAGCTAGCACACTCCTCAGTAGCGCTAACCTTTTCCTCAGCAGTCTTTGCCTTCTCCTAGACAACTTTAAGAGATTTCTCTACAGTGGGACATTTTAACTCCAAGGTTTTGAACTTCTCAGATGTTGAATCATCAGGAGAAGGATGTTTAGACAAGTGCTCACTTGCTATGTGAATATTTTCACCGACCTTATAAGACGAAAACATGGAATAAAGATATTTAACATCATATGAACGACGGATTAATATTTACGGAACAATACCAAAGTTTGCTTGCAGACTTACAGCGGCCAGCATGTCAGGTAAAGAAGGTTAGAGATGATATCAGAAACCATCCCCTCCACCAATATATTTTCAGTTCGCACCATTATTTAAGGACCAGTTTGATTACCATACCCCTTTTTAAAGGAGGGAACAGCGTGTCCCGAAGACCCACTACCCCTATTTTTCCTAGTCATTAAGGCCTGTAGTGTTTACATTCTTTGCCATGGTGTCACCACCAGTAGCAATTCCATCCAGGACGGTAGCCGCATACATCTCTTCGCCATTGCCTTTGATGAGGGATATGTCAAACTCACCTTTGGAAAGGTTTATATATATTACAGGTTCAATAACATAGATCAAAACAAACACTCACAAAAATAAAATAGTTCATCAAATAAAAAGTAGTACAGATTTAATGCATCAACATAAAAGCAAACAAAAAACCTTCGGCTTTAGAGTCAGCGTGGCAGGGATATTGGGTATGCACATGAGGCGTGGCCATGATCTCCGTCTTTTTGGTATAACGAACACTCAGATTAGGAAGCTTAGATCTAGGAACTTTGTAGTTCCAGGAAGGTACATCAGATTCAGGAGCTTGTTTTATTTTAATGAAAAAATATTTCCTACACCAATCACCAACATTACTAGGGAAACCGCTCACAAGTTCTACCCTAGGAATCACGGGATAAAAAGTGAATTCTTCTATAGTTTTCTTCACCATTCGAAGGTGATAGAAGTTAGAAAATAGGTCAATCTTGAAAGGCAAATTTGCATTCTCACACACACGAAGGAACCCCATAATGATTGCGACCCCCTTAGTGTGAAATTGGGACAACAAAACTCTATACGAGCGAAGAAGTTCAATCACGTGCCTAGGAATAGGAAAGTAAAGATTAAAGTTTAGGTAGGCTAGGTAACAGGAAATGTAGTCAACAGGAGGAGTGCGAGCACATTCAGATTTAGAAGGTTAACGAAGCTTGTAAGAGAACAAAAAAGAGAAAAAACCCTTTAACTCATTCACATAAGAACTGGTCAGGATACTGAGATGGTGGGAGATCCGGCAACATGGTCAAAATCCTCACCAGAGGGAGCTTCTTCCATAGGGGACTTACCACGGTTAGAGGAAGACATAGAGATCCTAAAGGTGGAAGTAAATATCTCAGTAAGGGTCAAAACCCACGAACACGAGTTTGGTAGAACAAGAGTTACAAACAACAGGCCGAAGAAGATAACTAAAAAACAATCAGGAAAATCACCAAAAATACTATAATTAGAAGAACTACCCCAAAATTTCAATCCCAGAAAATACAACAAAAGAGACGGGCAAAGTATTTAAGGACAAAACTTACTCTGGAAGGAGATGGAGAAGAATGCTGCATGGAAAACCTAGAATTGCTCAGGGGAGAAGAAACCTTTGGCAACGGAGGAGAAGAATTGAAAAAAAAAATGATAAGGGATGCTTAAAGATAGGCAATCAGAGGCATACTCAAGGAAGACAAACATTTAACAAAAAGCAATCTGACAGATGTAATAATGATAATCCGACACAAAAAGAAAAATACCTTTTGCTTATAACGAGACGATAGCGGTATGTGAAGTGACAGCTCACTGATCAAAAGTCACATTCAATTATCCGTTTCAAATTCCTCATTTATGAGGTGAAGCAAAAACAAACGTCATAAAATTACGGGGTAAAATACCGAACGTTGAGGAGCAAATCTCGGACTTTACGAACTATATCATCACAAACATACCCTCACCAAGAGGAGCTCAAAATTCAAATATTCAAAATTCGTGGAATGGAAGAGGATAGAAATATAGCCAAAAAGACAACATCACTTTGCAATAGCGTTACGCGACTAACATTCGACATAAGAGCAATATCGGTTTGCAAGAAAGCTCCACAACCATGCCATCGCTTCCTTTCTTGCAGCCTTTATGGCTAGGAGGCTTTTGGTGCATGTGTAGCTCAATGATCAAGGGGTTGATGCTCGCTAGGCCCAACCTGTTTGCATCAAGTAGCAAAGGGAAGCCATTTCGGCCCAAGGCACCAATACAGGGAACGTGAGCTAGAAAATGTGGATCGAACAAAGATCACATTAGCCATGATCTAAGAGTGTGGGGATCGTGATGTGACCCACAACCTTTGTTCCTAAAAATAGGGAGCCATAACTATGACATTCTACAAATACAACAAGCTCGGGAGGAGCTAAGGTAAGAGTAAATATTCCTAGAAATTCTAGTTCTAAAGAGGAAGTACTGACTTGATCGTCGGAGTCTTTTCCCCGGAATCACTTCCGGGCCAAGTCTTACAGGTAAAGGAACTCTTGGAGAAGACAACTCTACCACATCAACCATCATAACTAAAAAATCAATGTCAAACAATACATCCTAAATATCAAATTCTATTTTTCCATGACTTGTTTCCCTTTGCCGCTGACTTTTTCACACACCTGCCTTCTCCTGCTAGTTTTGAAGAGGATGACTCTCTTACTTCATCAACACACAAATAAAAGGTTTACTATGGTTCTCTATTCCAGGCCAAACCTTTAGAGCATTCGTACCATTTTTCTATTAACGCATCAATGGCATCGTAGAGCTCTCTAATATGGAAAGTATTCCTGTGAAATAATATAAAACATCACATACAGTAATTAAAACATTGATATCTAAAATTAAAGCATCACAATAACACACATAACATCAGTGACAACTACGTTGAGAAACATCAAACACGGTATTTAAAAAATCAATCTCAAAATCTAAAAACATCAAAAAGTATGTACAAAATATCAAAAGAACAAAACTGAACATTAGTTGCATACTTAAGTATGCAAATACCACAAGCATCAAACACTGAAATTAAAAACATAACACCAACACACATAACAATACTTAGAGCTTAAACATGAAAGCTCAGAGATAGAACCTGAAATATCAACAACAGTATCTAAAACATCATAGCTAAAAAAAACTTACAGCTCCTACTTCATTCTCGAATGCAGCAACAGTGGGCAAGTGCTCTTACATCTAAGAAACAGCGACAACAACACAACAATTAGCACAAATAGTAACAAAACCATAAGATATCACACACACAATCAAAACAACAAAATTGAACATCAGTTGTACACTTAAAACACTACAAGCATCAAATAATGAAGTTAAATCATCACACCAACACATATAACAGTACTTAAAACCTAAACATGAAAGATCAAACATAAAACCTGAAACATTAACAACAGTATTTAAAACATCACATCTGCAAAATAACAAAATTTACAGATCCTCTTTCCTTCTCAATTGCAGCAACAATGGGCATGCATTTTTACACATCTAAGAAACAGCAACAATAACACAAAATTTAGCACAAATCATAGCAAAACCCCAAGATATCGTACACAATCAAAATTGAACATCAAACACTACAATCACCAAATACTGAATTAAAACACATAAGCATAAGCATGAAACGTTGAACATCAAAACTGAACAATCAAAAGATGAAAATGAACATCAATTGCACACTTAAAGCCCTATAAGGATCAAATATTGAAGTTAAATCATCACACCAACACAGATAACAGTATTTAAAACCTAAACATGAAAGGTCAAACAAAAAACCTGAAAAATCAATAACATAATCTAAAGCATCACATCTGAAAAATAACAACATTTACAGATCCTCTTTCCTTCTCGATTACAGCAATAGTGGGAAAGCACTTTTACACATCTAAGAAATAGTAATAACAACACTAAAATTGGCACAAATTGTAACAAAATCCTAAGATATCACACACAATCAAAATTGAACATCAATTGCACACTTACGTATGAAAACACCATAAGTATCAAGCTCTGAAATTAAAACATCCCAACAACTCTGATAACAGTACTTGAAGCCTAAAACTTGAAACATCAAACTAAAAACAAGAAACATCAATACATGTACCTAAAACATCACGGCCAAAAATTAAGAAGACTTACAAATCCTCCTTCCTTCTCGATTGCAGCAGCGTGATGCAAATCTCCTTAGACATATAACAAACACCAGCAGCAACACAAATATTAGCAAAATTCCATAAGAACAACTCACAAAATACAAAAAAAAATAGAGAAATCCCCAAATATTAGCACAGTGAACAATATAAACCTTTGCAAAACACATGAACCCAAAAAAAGCAAACAAAAATTGAAAAAAAAACAACAAAATATGCATAAAAACTCTGAGCAAAGACATTGAATTCGAAGATAAACACGAAAGGAAGGTTGTATTGTGTTAGGCCACAGGAAACCAAAGCTTTAACCGGAAAATTCGCCGAAAAATTCGCCGGAGAATGAAGCAAATTTCCTTGAGCCACTGCGTTCTTCCCTGCGCAAGAAACATGGAAGAAAATGGAGAAAAGAATCGGTTGAATTGAAGGAAAATGGAAGAGAAATGGAGAGGAGTGAGAAGAAGAGGATTTTATGCACAGGAGAGAAGAAAGGATAGGAGAGAGAATGCGTGAGAAAATAATGGGAGAAGAAGAGGAAAGATTAATATTTCTACTTGGACTTAAATGTAAATTAATGAAATTATACATCTAGCCCCTGAACTTTTAAAACTTCAATTTCAAACCCCATGTTACATTCTTAACAATTTATCATTGGTCTCGCTGCGAGACCGTCTTGCACAAGACTTCGTCTTAACTTTTTTATAAATACTGTTTTAGCTCCAATTTCCATTATTCAATAAACAAATGTGTTCTTTTCATTTGATAAAAAAAATGTGTTCATTTCGTTTAAGCTAAATTGATTCGTATTAAATTAAAATACTCCCTTCTCCCACCCGAATATTTACACTTTTCATTTTTATGTGCCCCAAACAAATCTGCACAATTTCCATTTTAATAAAGATTTAACATGTAAAAAGACATTGTACTTACTTTCCAAAAAGTAATTTTTTTACCCAAAAACCTTTACCACTCAAACTCTCCATTTTATTTCAAATCCATTACTCTGTCATTGATTTAGCCCTCTTGCCTCTGCATCAGAACCTACAAAGAAAATTAAACTAACCAAACACTTTTTATTAGATCTACAAAATCAATTTTTGAAAAAAAATATTATTTATACAATCAAACCTTACCACTCAAACCCTCCATTATCCGATTTACACTATCAAACCGTTACTACCCTTACCAAATCGAATCTACACCACTCAAGTGAGTCGACGTCGCCACCAACTAACCAAGCCCAATCAAAACGCCCTAGCCACTCCACCTAACGTTTTATCTCAACCAAAGCGCTCAGCCACCGTCCAAATCCCCCAAGAAAATAATCCTCGGCCTGGACTCCCTCGGCGCTGGCTTGGTCACCGCGCACCTGCCCATCCTCCGTCAAGCTCTACTATATTAAGTCTATCGTTGACTTTATTTGCTCCGTCGACTTCCCCACGCTGTCAACTTCCTCCGACGTCGACTTCTAAATAGGATGGTTGATAGGATGGGTTGAAGAAGTAATGTGAAACTGGCTGAACAAGTCAGATGCGATGGTAGGTTGCTCTGATTTGGGATTTTCCTATGAGGTTAGTAGGGGTTTTTGGATTTGTGGGTTTGATTTTTTTTTCTTTGATTTGGGACAAAACGTTGTCCCAAACATTGTGGTTGAAGAACGTCCAGGTTGAATAAGACATGGGCTAAGGTTGAAGAAGACAAAGGCATATTAGACATTTCACATCCCTAAAATTAAAAGCATAATTTTCTCTTTCTGGAGATTTCTTTGAGATGGAGGGAGTAGGTAATTTTATTTGATTCTTAAATTTTCATTTTTCAATGATGAATACAAAATAATCAGTTTCTCTAAATCCATTATTTATGAAATACCACAAGATTAGTATGATACATTTCAATGCTCTCTTTTTTCCCCTTTTTAGTCTTAGTTTAAATATTTGTCAGCCGCTCTGGCTGTTAGTACTTGCAGCTTCAGATACAGAGAATGATTAGTATTATCATAGCTATAGAATATTCTCTGTAATCTTACAAATTGACTCCTCTTTTGAAAATATGTTGTATTTTTATTTTCGGTTGGAAGGAGCCATGAATAATCGTCTTAATTTATTTTTAAAAACCACAAGAAGTTTTAAAAAGTTAAAAGAGGGAAGGAAGTTGAATTGGAAGAATAAAATTAAATGAATGATACTTATTCAGGACCACAAAGTTTGGTTTTAAACTGACTAATTATTAAAAGGGGTTTTTATAATAAGTAAAGTGCTAAAATGACCATGACTTTAGGTTGAAAGTATCAATATAAACCTGAAATCTCAGAAAGTATCAAAATAATCCTTGACTCGTTGACTTGTTAGCCAACCATTTTAAGGCCGGATTTTGTTAAAAAGACCATTTTGACCTTGTCAAAAATTTTATAAAAAAAATTTTATAATGATTTCTTTCACACATTATGTTTCCTTTCTTTGATGGCCCTCACATCAAAATTCTCCGCCAAGGTCAAAATTCTCCTTTAACGCATTCTGTTTCCTTACTTTCCTTTCTTCGATGGTAGTGGCCATTAAATTCTTCCTTTCAGTGTAACAAAACGGAGCGCAGAGGCGGGGCTAGGGAGGAGGAGATTGGGAGGGGGGTGGCAGCGAGAAGAGGAGATCGAGAGGCGGGGGCTAGGGCAGAGGAGATCGGGAGGTTGGGCTAGGGCGGAGGAGATCGGGAAGGGTGGCAGCGGGAGGAAGAGATTGGGAGGGGTGGTAGGGTGGTGGCAAGCGGCTAGGGAGGGGTGGGGTTAGGAGGAGGAGATCGGGAGGGGTGTCAGCGGGATGGGTGGGGGAATTTTTGGTGGCAGCGGCACCGACAGAAGCACACGCCACCTCCAAGTGTCTGAATTTCCGGCACAGAAGCGTTAATCTGTTGCGATTGGATGTTAATGGAGCTAGGTTGATTGAATTGTGATAACAACCAGATTGTGATATTTTCTTTCTTCGACTTTTTTTGAACCCATTATAGGTGTTTTTGGGTTTCTGGGTTCAGGGAGAATGTTTCAACTGCGCTATTTCTATTCTTCGAATGTTTTCAAACCCATTATAGGTGTTTCTGGGTTTAAGGAGAATGTTCGATTGTTTTATTTCTTTTCTTCGAATTTTTTCGAACCCATTATAGGTGGTTCTGGGTTTAGGGAGAAATTTTTGAACCAGGGAAAGTGTTTCTGGGTTTGGGAGAATGTGGGTTAAAGGTGGTGGTTGATGGCGGAACATGGGGTTGTGTTTTGAAGTTACCGGAGGCAGGTGGTGGGTGGTCGGGTGTGTTTTGAGGTGACCGGGGGAGGTGAAGGGTGTCGGGGTGCGTTTTTAGGTGACCGGAGGGTGGGGGTTCATTTTGAGGTGACCGGAAGGAGGTGGAGGGTTGCCAAAAATAACCCATCAACCGATCGGCGGAGAATTATGACTCTGGCGGTGGCGGCGGAGGAGCAGCAGTGACAAGAAGATCGATAGTATTTTAGGTATCAATATTTTAACTTCGTAGTATCATTTCAGTTTTTGTCATTGTCGGATGGGTCAATGTCGGAATTAGATAGTTTGGTTATATTGGCATGTATAATAACTAATGGTTATATTGGCATATATAATAATTAATTAGGGTTAAATTGATATTTTCTTATATTGCAGGGTTATATTTCGTCTTTAGGTTAGGGTTATAAATGTATTTATCCCTTTTTTAATTGATGTAATTAATGTGGTGATTTTATTGTTAAACTAGATTCTTATGACTCTAAAAAATATTTAAAATGTATCATAATATGTAAATAATTGCAATTTAATGCTAAAAGTTATTGAAATGAGATCTCTCATAATTGTTCAAATCGTTAATCGGGCTAACAAAAAAATTTCTCGTCTATCAATAATTAACATTTCTCATTCTTTAATATGATTTCCAAACAGAGTTAGTATTATTCTTAATAAATCCATAAGTACGAGTCTTGTTTGCTTTTATTTATAGATAATGCAAAAATCAAATGTGTGTTATGATTACTATAGTTTCCTTATTTGTACTATGCCTAATTTATTTTCTTTTGATATACTTGTGCCTAATATTTTATGTAAAAAAAATTGACTGAGATTTGATGTATGTTTGTATTTATTGCAATGAGATTTCTATAAGTGTGAAAACTTTTAAAATGTATTATAATGTATAATAATTATAGTTGTCCTAAAAGTTATTAAAATAAAAAATTTTATGAACTTTTAATCGCAAGTCGGTCTGACAAGAGACTTTCTCAATATTTTGATAATTCTTAGATTTTTTTACAAGTTAAAATATGTGGAGAGAATTGAAAAGAGTAAAAAGTTTGATGAAAGGTTGGAAATGATTCACTTTTTTGCCAATGAAAAAATGTGACAATTTTTTTTATAATAATTTGCATATGGTACACCGTGGGATACACGGTGTACGGTAAACAAATAACAAGATAATTATTATTTATTTAAAAATTAAACATCGACGCCTAATATTTAGGTAAAGATAATACCAAGTTTTACTTGTTTTCATGTTACCATAAGATCGTGCGATCACTGTTTGTGTGTGCGAAAAAGTGCGAAGTTGTGTGCGAAAACACTTCCCCTGCTAACCCTCCTCCTTCCTCTTCTGAACAGTTCCAATTCCTCTGTAATAGTCACCGGTATCGACTAGTTTCGCCGGTAACGGCTAGTTCAGCCGTTAACGGTTCTCAATGATGACGGCCTCCCCAATTTCGGCCGTTCAGGAAACTAACAATGCTAACCAACCTCCTTCTCCTTTATCTTTCGCCGCTGCCCTACAGATGAAATCCCCGCCGTTATCAAAATTGTTGCCGAGCAATCCTGAACTTATCCCCAAATCACAACACTTAGGCGGTGCCGCTTGTTTATACTCAGATGACCAAATAGCTAAGCTATCATCCCATTACGCAAATGCCCTTGTCGGCAAATTCACAAAGGGGAGATGTTCAATGGAGCAACTGGAGCAATTCTTCAAAACCGTGGGCTTCACAGGTAAATACCAATTAGGTTCTTTGGATTATAAACATGTGCTAATCAGGTTTGAGCTACTCAACGATTATCAACGATGCTGGATGAAAGGAGTTTGGAACTTCAACGGAATCCTCCTTAAGATGCTGAAATGGACTCCAGAGTTCTCAACGCACAAAGAATCACCTATTGTCCCGGTTTGGTGTACAATCAGGGAAGTTCCGCTATATTATTACAATTCAGCTTCAATTGAGTCTATTGGTAATAGTATAGGTTGTTTTATTAAAAACGATCTAGCCACTGACATGCTCACAAGACCGTCAGCCATTAAACTATGTGTAGAGATTGATCTTCAAATGCCTCTGTGTAACCATATTCATTTGGGCTCAGTATCTAATAACATGAAATATCCAATAGAGTATGAGGATATCCCTCTATACTGTGATCATTGCGCCAAATTAGGTCACTCTAAAGTTCAATGTAGAGTCTTCCCCCCTAACCTTAATGCTAGACCAGAAGACAACAATATAATTCACAGCCAGCCTCAATGGCAGGCAACTGGGAAGAAGTTTGATATACCTCCTTTGATCTCCCTAAATGATCAGGTTGATTCCCCCATTCCTGTTAAGGATAAGGTATCTAATCATGGAGTTATGTCAACTCCCACTCCTAACTTTCACTCTAGCTCCTCCGTAGGGATTATTAGAGCCCCTGGAATTGATAGGGCTTTTTCGCCTGATATTCGTCCTAGTCCCAAAACCCATGATACTATAGATAACTCTATAACTAAGCTATTAAATGATTCAGCTCTACTTAATTTTACTCCAATGGCATATGCCACAGATGATATCCAGGTGGGGACACTTCCCTCAAGCCTGAAAAGACATAACAATGTAACTCTTTCTTTACAAGGAAGATTGGAAAACAGGTTTTCTGTTTTGCAGGATGAACCGGAAGAACAGGCTCCTGATCAGGAGGTAATTTCTAATCAACAGGTTACTACTTCATCCCCTACTCAGGGTCAGAATCCACTGCAAGGTAGGGCGAAAGGTAAAAAAATTGATTACTTTAGTCAAATTAACAAAATGATGCTTAGATCATCCACTAAAAGTCATAAATCTAGTGAGCAATGATAGGTTCTCTCTCAGTTAATGTTTTAGTGTGGAACATTAGGGGTATGGAATCTTCAATGCTTAGGCTAATCAACCTTGTTAAGCTTAATAAGATTCAGTTGTTGTGTATAATTGAACCAATGCATGATAACTCAAAACTTCAACCTTATATGGATAAACTTAACTTCTCTAATGGTCTGACTTTGTATAATGGTAAAATTTGGCTTATGTGGTCTAATTTGGTGACAGTTACCCTCATTTCCTTTCATGAGCAATTTCTACATGTTAATATATCTCACAAATCCCTTCATTTGCAAATGGATGCTGTTTTCATATATGCACTTAGGAATAGGGAAGGTAGAAAGGCTCTGTGGAAAGATTTGTCAGCTATTACTACAGGTGATACTATTTTTATAGGAGATTTCAATACTATCACCTCTCTCACAGAATACATGGATAAGTACCACTGGTGTCCAGGAAATCAACACTGTTGGTAACCTTTTCACCTGGTGTAACTCAAGACTTAGGAACCCGACCTCAAAAAGGCTTGATAGAGGCTTATGCACTATCTCATGGAACTATAAGTTTTCTTCATCCTCTATCCAAATCCTGAATAGGCAAACTTCTGATCACTCTCCTCTCCTCCTCCATATTTCTAATGTGACTATTCTCAATCCTAAACCATTTAGATTCTTAAATGTATGGTTTAACCGGCCGGACTTCACCACCCTAATTAAGAATAATTGGGAAAAACATATTGCTGGGACTGGTTTGCTAGGCTTTTTCCTTAAATTGCTCAGACTGAGAAAGGAGATAAAAAATTGGAATAGAGAATGCTTTGGGAACATTGACACTAATGTTATTAATGCTTAAGAATCCCTTAGAATCCAGGAATTACTTTTTGATTTGAATCCTTCGGATACTGAACTTATTAAACTAAATGTGAAAACAGCATTACTATTGAGAGCTCAAAAAGAAAAGGAAAAGTTTTGGAAACAGAAAGCTAAATTGAAATGGCATAGGTTAGGTGATAATAACACGCAATTCTTTCATAAGGTGGTGCAAGAGAAAAATTGCAGGTTACAAATATCCAAAATTAAAAATAGAGATGGCCAATGGCTGAGTTCACAATCAGAAATTCATAAGGAAGCCATCTCCTATTACTCTGACCCGTTAACTGAACCAAACCAAATGCCAAATAATACCTATTATCCACACTTTCTGAGCCAAACCCCAAACATCATCTCTGCTCAGGATAACCTAGACTTATCTAAACCAGCCTCAGAAATTGAAATCGAGGCAGTAATTAAGGGATTAAGCAAGAATAGCAGTCCGGGACCTGATGGTTTTTCAAGCAAATTTTATTCTAAGTGCTGGTCTATCATAAAAAATGATCTAATTGAGGCAGTTAATGATTTTATTAATGGCTCTGCCTTGCCCAGGGGAGTATCCAGCACCTGGATAACCTTAATACCTAAAAAGACTACACCATGTTCATTCGATGATTTTAGGCCTATTAGTTTATCTAATGTCCTTAACAAGATTTGTTCCAAAGTTTTAATGGAAAGATTAAGACCTTAAATGGATAAATTGATCTCTACAAATCAATCGGCTTTAATGAAGAATAGGGATATTTCGGATAATATTCTTTATATTCAGGAAATGATTAGATTTCTTGACAAAAAGGCTAGAGTCCCTAACTGCATTCTCAAGTTAGATTTACAGAAAGCATTTGATAGAGTTAATTGGGATTTTCTCAAGAACGTTCTGATGAAGTTTGGTTTTGGTGGTAAATTTCTAAATGCTGTTATGACTAACCTATCTCAAGCTTATTTTTCGATACTTATTAATGGCAATCCAGTGGGCTTTTTCAAGGCCACAAGAGGAATTAAGCAAGGTGATCCCCTCTCTCCTTTTCTCTTTAACATTTTCTCGGAAGCTTTCTCTAGGAGTCTATCATTTATTTTCCATAATAATAAACTCTCATATTACCAGTTGCCATCTTCAATTTCAGCAGCTTCTCACCTTATGTATGCTGATGATACTATCATCTTTATGCAAGCTTCCAAGTCTAACCTCATTAGGATTAAGGCTTTCTTAGAAACCTTTTAATAGACTTCAGGTCAAAAATTCAATTTCCATAAATCTGATTTTTACATTAGTAAAAGGGCATCAACTACTAAATTAAATCAGATGAAGATGGTTCTAAAAATGAAACAAGGCTCCTTCTCTTTCCAGTACCTAGGCTGTCCTATATTCAAAGGTAGAACTTTGAATAGGTATTACCAACCTCTCATGGAAAAACTGGATAGAAAATTGCAAAATTGGAAAAATAAGTGGCTAAGTACAGGGGGTAAACTAATCCTAATTCAATCTTTTTTGTACTCAATGCCACAACACTTATGGTCTGTAACTAAACCCCCAAAATTTATAATCAAAACTTTTGAAAAAAGATTGGCTAGATTCTTTTGGGGTGAGTCAGAAGGAAAAAGAAACAAAGTATGGAAAAAATGGGCTGATCTAGCTACACCTATTTCACAGAATGGGTTGGGGTTTAGATCTATCCGAGCTATATTAGATGCATGCTCTCTTAAACTGTGGTGGAAAAGTCAGCTAGGTATCACCTTATGGACTAAATTGTTGTGGTCTCTGCCTGAATCTCATAGGAAATCAGTTACCTGGAAAATAATTTGTTCAGTTAATCTTTTTGCAGAAAATAACTCTCTCATCATCCATGGTAAAGGTAGCTGTAATCTATGGACTGCTAATTGGTGCCCGAATGGCCCACTCCTTGACTATATTCCTAATCATATATCTGCTGCATTACAACACTGTTCTGTATTAGATTTTATCAGGAATAAAGCAGATATATTAGCACAGATTTCTTCATTCCTGGAAAATGATACTCTGTTATTTTTGCAAAATGCAGAAGTTGTAGAGGAAAGAGATGACAGGATTATATGGAAACCAGATCCATCAGGCACCTTCTCTTTCAAGTCAGCATACCGGGCTCTCACAAGCTCATCAGGTAATTTCCCGGCCTATAAGTTCCCGTGGAACACATCACTTCAGAAAAAGGTTTCCATTTTTACATGGAAAATGTTACACTCTTTTCTTCCTTTCGATGATGTGCTTATTAGTTTTGGATATAGTCTAGCTTCGAAATGCCCAGTATGCTGTCACTCGGATTCAATTGAACATTTTTTTATATCATGTCCCATGGCCCAATCTATATGGAATAACATGGCACCTCTAGTTCAATTCCACCTCACTGATCATCATTCCATTTCTCAGAGATTTTTCATTTTCTGGAATTGTCTAGATCTCTCTAAATGTCATCAACTGTTATGTAACATACTCCCCTCTATCATATGTTGGTGTCTTTGGAAAGCTCGAAATAGATATTTGTTTGATCATATTTCATTCTCTACTGAATTCATTTGTAAGGAAGTACTGGACCTCATCAAACTATCTCTGTATTCCAATCCTACACATCTGAGCCCTTCTACAGCAATTCTACACTCACTAAAGCATCTAATCCCTCACCTTAGGCCACCTCCTAAGCCAATCATACGGACTGTTTGCTAGGAAAGGCCTAGTTTAAACTCCATCAAAATTAACACAGATGCTTCTTGGTTTTCTCATATGGCTGCAGTTGGGGTAATTGCTAGGGATATCTCTGGTACTCCCCTCATGATTAACTCAGTAACCATCTCTGCAGAATCTCCACTTCATGCTGAAATACTTGCCATACAATTTGCTTGCCAAAACTTCCAACAGTTAGATGATTCATTTATTATTGAATCAGATTCCCTGTTAGCAGTTAACATGATAAATGATCCATACTCTGCTCACTGGCAACTTTTCAATTTTGCTTATAAAGTTAAAAGGCTTCTATGTGGTGCTGTGCTTAAATATGTATACAGTGAATGTAACTCACTGGCCAATGCAATCGCTAAACATCACTCTTCTCATAATCAGGCTCTTAATCTCTCTAATGTTCCTGTACATATAAAAGGTCTCATAGCCTTAGACAAGGAACAAATTCTGCATATAAGATTGCATAAAAACAGCTATGCTAAGGATTGATACTGCTGATGTTATATTTTGCTAATGCAGGTACGACCTCGGTTCTGTACACAACTGATCCAACGCGATCTCCTTTGCTATACACAAGGTGGTTCATTCACTCAAATATCACCCCCAAAGCAACAGCGCAGAGAGGAAAGATTTTGGGGATTTTGTCCAGAATATCACCATTGATGGTTCACTAGCCAATATCTCTAGCATGCTAACTTACTGATAGATTTTCTAATGGTAGTTTCCTGGCCAAAGTACGAATTAACACGGGATGTGGAGATTCGTTTACTTTGGAATTGCAACTAACTCATTTAGGTACTCCCATCGATCTTGTAGATTTGATCCTTGGTAGTAGATATCTCTTTTGGAGGCAGTGATGTTGCCTTTTGTAAAAACTAATGTCATCTTACTATGGCTTGCTTAAAAAAAATTTTACTTGTTTTAAATTTTTTGTTCTTGCAACACTTTGTCTCCCCACTATTAGGCGATGGTGTTTCTCTTGCTTTGCACTTCTATTTGCCAACATCTTTGCATTGGTGGGAAGGTTTTTCTTTTCCATTTTTCGCATCAACAAACATCATGTGGATTCTATACTTTGTTTTCTATGACATTTGTAAATTCAAGGATTTGCAATTAATTATTTTATTGGCAATTTTGTGTGAATTGTTTTTGAACTGATCTACAGACCATGTTGGAACATGGTGCTGCTACAGAATTCACGCCAAAGATTTCGATGGAATTCAAGCCGAAATATTGAAGTGTTTTAGAATTTATGGTAACTGTATATTTGGCTATATATTGGGCGTAAGAAGCATATTTGATTTATGGAAAAATCCCTACTTATATGGAGAAGATTTATTCGAATATATGGGAGAGTTTGAGATAAGGTAAATCCCTTTATTTATGGGATTTGGATATGCTTCAACAATCAGATTTGGAATAGGAATATTGTGGAGATAATCATGGATATTCGGATCTGATTCGTGGATATAAATATGGGACAAACACGGCTGCAAAACTAACGATTTTACAGAGCAAAATCTGCACCCAGATTTTGAGATCTTACGAAACTTGCTAGAGCCAATATACTGTGTTCCAACACTGTCCTGCCGCACTAAGTTCAGAATCATATACCTTAATTCCTCGGGAGGAGGAGATCCTGCGTCGACGGAGTTCGAGGTCAGAGGGAGTCTGATCAAGGCGGATCGGTAGCTAGGGGAGCTAGCAGAGTCCACACGTCATAGTTAGTTAAAGATAAGTATTTTGTATGCTGTACTCTGTACTATCTTTCTATTTAGTGGATTCATTCTGAACTGGGCCAGGCCCCGCAGATGTAGGTGATTTACACCGAACTGCGTAACCAAGTTGTGTGTCTTTTACGTTTCACGTTATTTTTACACTTGGTTAAACTAGGTATGTTGGAACACACTAGTAAGAACTAGGAAAATTGGTAAAACTAAATTTCAATTGGTATCAGAGCTGAGTCACTTATTGTTCCCTTGGTTGTTTCAAGGAAAGTGAGATCCGGTTTTACCATGACGACAAGAGAAGGAGCTTCAATCTCTCGACCACCACTGTTAGAAGGAAACAACTACAACTATTGGAAGGCTCGTATGAGGGTGTTTATTAATTCCCTGGATTAACTGGCGTGGTTTTATGTTGAGAATGAATGGAATCATCCTACAGAAGATGCTACCAGCTCTAAGGAGTTGGAAGGGGAGTCAAGTCAAAAACTCAAAGACAAGTCTAAATGGACTCCAGGTGATCTTAGAGAATCTCTAGCAAATTCAAAGGCACTTAATGCAATATTCACGGCAGTAGATGAAAACCAGTTCAAGCTTATATCTACATGCCACCAAGCGAAGAGAGCATGGGACATCCTACAAACGGTTCATGAAGGAACCAGTCGAGTGAGGGAATCCAAACTACAGATGTTGGCTACCAAGTTTGAAGAACTTAAAATGGAGGAGGACAACACCATTGCCACATTCAATGGAAAGCTTAGAGATATCTCCAACATGGCTTATCAACTTGGAAAAGTGTACAAAGAAACCAAGCTGGTGAAAAAGACCTTGCAATCTCTACCTAAAAGGTTTGCAATGAAAGTAGCAGCAATAGAGGAGGCAAGAGATGTATCCACCATGAGCCTAGATGAACTAATGGGGTCGCTGTAAACATATGAGATGACATTCCAGCAACCTATAAAAAGGGTCTCCAAGGATTTGGCGTTTAAAGTTTCTTCAGCCAAAGGAAGTAACGAGTCTGACAGCGATGATGAGTTTGAAAAACTGGCACTTATTACAAAGAATTTCTCAAAGATGCTAAAAAAGGTGGTCAATAAGAAATCTCAGGAGAGGTTTGGCGGAAACAGACAAAAGCAACAAGATTCGAACAACAATCGTGAATTGAGGTTTGAACAAGGAAATATGCAGTTTTGTAAAAATCAGTACAATGAACCAAAACAGGCTGGAAGAATTCAATGCAGAGAATGTGAAGGATTTGGTCATATTCAGGCCGAATATGCTAACACCCGAAAGAAACAAGGAAGATCATATGTTACCTCTTGGAGTGATGATGAAGAGAATGAAAAAGATGAGGAAGAACTAACCAGTAATTATGTAGCCTTTGGAGCAAAGGTACATGATACTTCAGAAAGTCAGTGTTCCAACACACTGAACAAAGGGAAAGGTGTAAGTTCCAATATGAATCTGGACGAGGCTCGCAGTGATGAAGATGATCTTTCTGTAAGTGATGAAGAGATATATAGCACATACGAACAAATGTATGCCATGTGGGTTCAAGTAGTAGACAAAAACAAAGAACTGATTGAAGAAAAAAGGAAGCTGATTGACAGCGAAAAGGAGTTACGGTCCACGGTTGCAGAACTTGGAAAACAAAATGAAGAACTGAGTCAGAAATTGATAGCAGCAGTCAAGAGGGCTGAGATGTCTGAAGCAACTATCTCAAAATTGAATTCTGGGAAAGCGAAACTTGATGACATTCTAGATATGGGAAAGAACTTTGGTGATAGACACGGAATTGGATACAGGAAATAACCAGAGGTTGAATTGCTTGAAAAACCAATAACTCTCAAAGCAAGGATTCGAGAAGTAAAACGGAAGTATGGGAAACCGTTTCAAAGAAAGCCTCTAATCTGCGGATACTGCATGTATCAGGGACATGCTGAACATCAGTGTAAAAAGCTGATCAGAGATCAAATGACAGGAAGACAACTGTGTTCCAATACAGTCGATACTCATACAAGAATCAGGAAGATATGGGTCATTAAAAGGTCCAGTACGTGTATGGTCGCACACACTTCTTTATCAGCATATTCCAGTGACTCATGGTACTTTGACAGTGGTTGCTCTCGCCACATGACTGGCAGTTCAAAATACCTTACAAATCTTACTCCATATGATGGCGGGTATGTAACTTTTGGAGATGGAAAAAGAAGCAGAGTAATTGGCAAGGGCGAATTAAAGATTGAAGGGATTTTTGTCTTCACAAGTGTATTATTTGTTGAAGATCTAAAAGCAAATTTTCTAAGTATAAGCCAGCTGTGCGATGACAACATGATAGTTGAATTTCAGAAGGACAAATGTGTAGTTAAGCATGGAGAAAACAGGGTTCTTTCTGGAATACGATCTTCAGACAATTTTTATCTTTTGGAACAAGAAGTTTGATGCATGTTTTCAAAGCAGGACGAGGGAATTCTATGGCACAGGAAACTCGGACACATCAACTATAAAACACTGGTGAAAATTGCTAACATGAAAGCTGTACGTGGAATGCCGACCTTGACCGGGAATGATGAAATCATGTGCGGACCATGTCAGCAAGGTAAACAAACTCGTGCTCCTCATTCTTCAGTTCAGTTTATTACTACTTCTAGAAATCTGGAATTATTACATATGGATTTAATGGGGCCAGTGCACACACCTAGCATAGGAGGAAAGAAATATATTTTTGTATGTGTTGATGACTTCTCCAGGTTTACATGGGTAGCCTTCTTGAAAGAGAAATCTGATACGATTGAGGTATTTCGTAGCCTTGTAGTAAAGCTACAAACTGAAAAGGGAAGTCCTGTAGGAAAGATAATCCGAATTCGAAGTGATCATCGCAGAGAGTTTTAAAATGAACAATTCAGTTCCTTCTGCAATGAACTGGGGATTCAACATGAGTTTTCGGCTCCTATCACTCCTCAACAGAATGGTATTGTCGAAAGAAAGAATAGAACTCTCCAGGAGATGGCGCGAGTTATGTTGGCAGAGAAGGATGTTCATAAGAAATGGTGGGCAGAGGCGATCAATACAGCGTGTTATACAATCAATCGAGTGTATCTTCGACCATTCACTGATAAGACAGCCTATGAGATCTGGAAAGGCAGGAAGCCAAATGTTTCGTATTTTCATGTGTTCGGAAGCACTTGCTATATCCTCAGAGACAGAGAACAGTTGGCAAAATTTGATAATCGGAGTGATCCAGGAATTTTTCTAGGGCATTCTATCAACAGTCGTGCCTACCGAGTCTTCAATCATCGAACTAACACTCTCATGGAATCCATAAATGTCATTGTGGATGATTCAGGAAAGGAGCAACCTCCAGAAGCAGTAGAGGAAGAATCCGCCAACACTCATGTTCCAACACAGTCTCAAACTCCAGGCAGAGAAAAGCCGTCAGAACCGAATGAGCACCAGAATCCTCACTCTGCTGAAGCGGACCATGTTCCAACACTGGACCATGGTCCAACACATGACCATGTTCCAACACTGCTACCTCCTACTGATGACCGTGTTGCAACACACATTCAACCTGGCTCAAATTTGAGAAGTACTCGATCAGTACCTCGAGTTGATTATCGACGACTGGCTGGTTTACACTGTTTTGTATCTCTTATAGAGCCCAAGAATTATAAAGAAGCCTTACTTGATGAATACTGGATTGCTGCAATGCAAGATGAACTCGGCCAGTTCACCAGGAATGATGTGTGGTATCTCACTCCTCGCCCCGAAGGCATAAATGTCATTGGCACCAAATGGATCTTCAAGAACAAGTCCGATGCAGATGGCTTAGTCACCAGAAACAAAGCCAGACTTGTTGCTCAAGGATATACGCAAGTGGAAGGTGTTGATTTTGATGAAACCTTTGCACCAGTTGCCAGGTTAGAATCTATCCGTATTCTACTAGCTATTGCCTGCTCTTTGAACTTTACTTTGTATCAAATGGATGTTAAGAGTGCTTTTTTAAATGGAGTGGTGAATGAGGAAGTTTATGTGGAACAACCTAAAGGCTTTGAAGATCCACATTATCCGCATCATGTATATCGTCTCAAGAAGGCCTTATACGGTTTAAAGCAGGCACCTCGGGCATGGTATGAACGACTTACTAACTTTTTGCTTCAGAAAGGTTATCGTCGAGGGGGAGTAGATCGCACTTTATTTGTGCTTGACAAGGCATCAAAGTTTCTAATTGCTCAAATATATGTCGATGACATAGTGTTTGGCTCTACTTCACCATCTATGGTACAGAATTTCATCACCACGATGCAGTCTGAATTCGAAATGAGCATGGTTGGAGAATTGACTTATTTTCTGGGGTTACAAGTCAAACAAGGACGGAATGGTCTATTCATCAATCAAAGTAAGTATGCCTTGAACTTGATTAAGAAATTCAGACTTAGTAGTGCTCGTGCAGTTCGAACTCCTATGGGAGTTTCTGATAAACTGGTAAAAGATGAAAAGGGAGTTTCGGTCGATCAGAAATTATATAGAGGAATGATTGGAAGTCTATTATATCTCACTGCAAGCAGACCTGATATATGTTTCAGTGTTGGAATATGTGCTAGATTTCAGGCTGATCCTAAGGAATCTCATCTTACTGCAGTCAAGAGAATTATTAGATATGTGAGTGGAACGTCAGAATATGGTGTTTGGTATTCAAAGAATCAAGATTCAGAGTTGATAGGATACAGTGATTCTGATTGGGCTGGTAATGCAGATGATCGAAAAAGTACCACTGGCAGATGTTTCTTTATTGGAACAAATTTGGTGTCTTGGTATAGCAAGAAACAGAACTCGATCTCTCTATCTACTGCAGAAGCAGAGTATCTTGCAGCAGGGAGTTGTTGTGCACAATTATTATGGATGAATCAAATGCTGAGAGATTATGGAATTCATCAAGGCCCTCTAAAGATTTTATGTGATAATACAAGTGCAATCGATATTTCGAAGAATCCAGTTCAACACTCAAGAACCAAACATATTGACATAAGGCATCATTTTATTCAAGATTTGGTGGAAAGAAAAGAAGTGAAAGTGGTCTATGTTCCAACACACGAGCAGCTTGCTGATATATTTACAAAGCCACTTGATGCTACCACTTTCGAGAGCCTTCGACAACACTTAGGTGTTTGTCAAATCTGAGGTAACTTTTACCTTGGATTAGTTTTTTCGTGTAAATAATTTTTGCCTTTTGTTATTTACGTCAAAAATTAGAAAAGAAAAAAATTATTATCTTACCAAAATAGGAGTAGTTAAGTAATGTGTGTTGGAAGTTAATGAAGGAAGACAAAGTGATGTGACAAGAAGAAAAAGGGATATCATTGCAATTTTTGGGAAATCTAAAAAGGGGACTTCGCGGGAAAAGAGGAAAGTTCATGAAGAGTTGAAAGTTGTCTCAAACTCTAAAAAATCCCTTTCGCATTCTGTTACCTTTGGCTCGATTTTTCCCCAAAACTCTTGCCAAAAATCTTGCCTCAAAACTCTCCTCCATCTCGGCATTGTTCCAAATAATGTCAAACCCAAATTCTCCGATAAAAGAAGCTTCAGTGCCGGAAATTATGGAAGAAGACCGGAGCTCAGTGAATTCAGAATTGGTAGTGTTTGAAGAGCCGAGAAGGTATGTTGAAGTGGGTGAGTCACAAACTCAAGAACAGAACAAAGTAAGTGCTAACCATGAAGAGGATGAGGAGATGGCTGAAGCAGAGCCTGAGAAAGCTGAAGAGGAAAAGGAAGAGGAAGAGACATCTGTCAAGAAACAGAGTAAAGATTCGGATGCTCAAGAGCATGCGTCTGGAGGCAAGAAACAGGAAAAACCTAAGGTAACTGGTCCTGACCCTCGACCATTGAAATTCTTGGGTTTTGAAAGTAGAAGTGTGGATGATATTTTTGAGTGGTTACAAGCTAATAGATATTCTGTGGATCTAAGCAAAATCAAGAGCATAAGAAAGGATTTAGAAGTGTTGCATGTCAAAATTAAGGAGATTGTGTCTGGTCACTTTACTGATGTCTGGGATATTGAGTATAAGACTGTGAAGTTTCTGAGAGGGATGTACGGTCAGTTGAATGGGAAAGGGAAAGACAAATTTCATGTTTTCTGTCGTATGACTGCTCATAGTTATGTGTGGATAAGAGAAATTAATGAGGAACAAGCTGTTGGGATGAAGACAGTAAGGTATGGAGACAAGCTACAGGTTGGATTTTATGATAATGAGAATTCAAAGAGGATGGAGAAATTGAGAGAACCAGTGATTATTGAACTGTCTGATGATGATGACAGTGTTCCAACACAGGAAGAAGAATCTGTGTATATGGAGGAAGAATCTGATGTTGATCTGGGGGGTACACAGGGAGAAGAGGTTCGAGAAGAAATGAATGATGGAGTTCTTGATCAATCTGATGATGAAGGGAATCAGGAGAATGAAGAAGCTGAAGAAGATCTGCAGAATCAAGGTGTTGAGTCAGAAGAAGAACAAGTAGGAAGAACTGACAGTGTTCCAACACAGGGTGCCCCAGACCTGACATATTCCAGTGACGAGGTCCTGGATGAATTTTTCAAAAAGGCAAAAGGAAAAAGGAAGGCTAGCTCTGCCTTGAATATTGAGACAGCAAAAAGAAGAAAGAAGAGACAGGATAGCAAGCCAAGGAAGGCTCTGCCACCCCCATCTATCACTCAGGCTTTTTCTGCAGCTTATTTTGACAAGAAGGGAGCTGAGATGGAAGAATTCTTCTCTGAGAAGAAGTTTATTGCTGAGAGACCCCTGGATTTGAAGGCTTATCAGGAGAGTGGGTTCACAACTTTTCTAAAGGCAATGGGGATGATGAAGGCGGCCACAATTCAAAGGCAATTCAATCGACAGGTGGTTCTCGAGGTATATGCTAATCTCATGCCTGAAAATTTAGATATTTCCTCTCAGTGGTTCGGAAGAGTTTATGTTCGGGGGAAGGTTATAGAATTGTCTGCTACAAAGATAAATATATTGTTTGGAATAAAGACACCGGACATAGGGGGAGTGTTCCCGAATGATTTGGAATTGACTGATGATGAAATTTTGACTGTGATTTCGGGAGGATATAAGGAGAAGTGGCCGGCAGTAGGATATTCTCAAGCATCATGCTTGACATCCAAGTTTTTCGGATTATATCAAATTGCAGTTCATTGCTGGTTGCCATCCAGTAACACCACGGCATTAACCAGAGAAATGGCCAAGCTGCTCTACTGTGTTGGAACACAGCAGGAACTCAACCTCGGGTTATTAATTCAGCAGCATTTGGTTCGACAGGCCACAACCCCTAAGGTGAATGACGCAGTGATATACCCATGTCTGATCTCAGCACTAGCCAAAAGTGCAGAGGTGAAGGGAAAGGCCACGGATGTGATAGTTGACACGGAGTTCTTGCGGCCGAACAAGAAGACATTCGGACTCAGACATGTGCATGATCTCCCGTCGAAGGCTTCGAGCTCAACTTCCTCATCAACCACTGCAGCCAAGACGACTCGTTTGATGGCTGTTAATGCTAGACTGGGAGCCGTAGGAATTCAGATTGCTGTCTTACAAGCAGAACAAGCAAGGTTGGAAGAAGAAAAATCAAAGCTGGAAGGTTGATTCAGGGGGAGTTTTTAAAAAAGACTGATTTTAATTTTGGTGTTCCTTTGGCCTATGTGTGGCCCAGGGGGAGAAATTTGGATTTTGGATTTCTGGTTTTCATTCTTGATATTTGGTTTTGTTTTTCGATTTGGTTGTCTAATTGCTGGATTTTCTGGACTTCTGGGATTTCGGTTTTCATTATTTGAATTCTGGTATTATGATCGGTATTCTACTCGTTGACTGTTGTTGAGTATGTGGTTGCAGTCCAAAATATTATGGGTCCACAAAAATGCCAAAGGGGGAGATTGTAAAGTCAAGGATTTGCAATTAATTATTTTATTGGCAATTTTGTGTGAATTGTTTTTGAACTGATCTACAGACCATGTTGGAACATGGTGCTGCTGCAGAATTCACGCCAAAGATTTCGATGGAATTCAAGCCGAAATATTGAAGTGTTTTAGAATTTATGGTAACTGTATATTTGGCTATATATTGGGCGTAAGAAGCATATTTGATTTATGGAAAAATCCCTACTTATATGGAGAAGATTTATTCGAATATATGGGAGAGTTTGAGATAAGGTAAATCCCTTTATTTATGGGATTTGGATATGCTTCAACAATCAGATTTGGAATAGGAATATTGTGGAGATAATCATGGATATTCGGATCTGATTCGTGGATATAAATATGGGACAAACACGGCTGCAAAACTAACAATTTTACAGAGCAAAATCTGCACCCAGATTTTGAGATCTTATGAAACTTGCTAGAGCCAATATACTGTGTTCCAACACTGTCCTGCCGCACTAAGTTCAGAATCATATACCTTAATTCCTCGGGAGGAGGAGATCTTGCGTCGACGGAGTTCGAGGTCAGAGGGAGTCTGATCAAGGCGGATCGGTAGCTAGGGGAGCTAGCAGAGTCCACACGTCATAGTTAGTTAAAGATAAGTATTTTGTATGCTGTACTCTGTACTATCTTTCTAATTAGTGGATTCATTCTGAACTGGGCCAGGCCCCGCAGATGTAGGTGATTTACACCAAACTGCGTAACCAAGTTGTGTGTCTTTTACGTTTCACGTTATTTTTACACTTGGTTAAACTAGGTATGTTGGAACACACTAGTAAGAACTAGGAAAATTGGTAAAACTAAATTTCAACATTTATTTTAGATCTTGGGAAGTTATGGCCTAACCTAACTCTGGCCGAAGATAAGTTATATCCTCTTTCTATGGGAGAATTGCATGGCGATGTTGTCAATTTTAATTCATCGACCGTTGGGAAAATTTTTGTCCCTCGGCAACTCCCTCTTGAGGCAATTTTGAAGCTTTTCCGGCAACTATGGCATCTTCAGGGTCAGTTAACTGGTATGTCCCTAGCTGATAATGTTTATTTATTTTGGTTTGATAATGTCGCTGATAAAGCCCAGGTTTTAGATGCCCAACCTTTGCCTTTTGACAAATATCTCACTGTATTGTGAGAACCCTCTCTAAGGATGATTGCCTCTCATATTTCGTTTAATTCAATCCCTTTCTAGGTACATGTTTTGGATATTCCTACCACATTGATGAATGAAGAGGTCTCCATCAGTATTGGCAGTTGTATAGAACGGTTTCTCGATGTTGAACGAGATTCTCATGGCAGTCTTAAAGGGCAGCTTCTTCGTATTCATTGCACCATTGATATCTCAAAGCCTTTGAAGAGGATTCAGGTGATAGCCAATGTTACTGGTTTGGTTCCCGTGCAATTGCGATATGGAAAGCTCCCAAAATTCTGTTCTTTTTGTGGACGGATTGGTCATGTTTCGAAGGATTGTGTTTATCGATTTGTAGCACCTTCGAAATTCTAAATCGTGAACACTATGGACATCATCTCTTTGGAAGGGTTGGTTCTTCGTATTTCCAATCTCCTTCTAGTCGTGCCGAAACTAAATCTTCCTAGAAGCTACTACTGATGGTACAACAGACCATGAGAACAAGAACTTCACTGATTCTCCTACTAATTTTACTAGCACTGTTTCTCGCGTCTTTTCTCCTTCAGCTGATTCGCCAAGTCTTAAGATGACCATGGAGGCATCAATCCCTCAACCATCTTTAATGTTAAGCAAGATTTTTAAAATCTATTCACTTCACTTTCAAAGGATACTTCTTCTCACCCAGTTTTCGGTAGCTGCATTGTTTTGGAGGAGTATTCATCACCGGGGCCATCTAACACCCTCTCTCAGAAAATTGATGTCAATATGCAATTCATTCGTTTAGATACTGTTATAGAGGCAGATACTACTAAAATTCCTGTTTCGGATATTTTATCTGCTACTGCTGAAGTTGCACTCATCCAATTACTAGATCATTTTCTAATCGTGGTTCCAACTGATTTTGCTCCTGATGCTGGCAGTATTATGAAGAAATTTAAGTGACATTCACGTACCTGTAATCCCCTCCAGGATGTTTCGTACTGTTACTGCACTGAAGATCCTTAAACTCAAGCCAACTCTTGGAGATGTTGAGTTGGCTGATAGTCAAGACAAGGACAAGAAAGCTCGGGGGATGGAGGCTTCTAGTCTTGGCATTCTTTCTAATGCATCATCTACATCACCAAATGTCATCAAATCCTAGTCATGCCCGCCATTATAAATCTTATTAGTTGGAATTGTCGTGGGTTTGGCCGGGATCGAGCGATTAATGAACTACTACGCACTTTGTTGTGTTTATAGCAACCTCTTATTATCTTATTAGGTGAAACTAAATCATCTATCACTTTCATTGATACTTTAAAGACACAATTTAATTTTGATGGGCTAGCAGTAGGCCCACAAGGCCAATCTGGTAGTCTTGCTTTGTTATGGAACAAATAGATTCAAGTTGAATTTAAATAATATTATTCTCGGTATATTGATGTGCATGCACACTTCTTTGGTCAAGAGATTCGTGTTACAAGCTTTTGTGGTAAACCGCAGGTCTCTCGTCGTCGTTCGACTTGGGGAAAATTTTAAAACTTAGCTTCTAATGCTAATATCTCATGGTTATGTCTTGGTGATTTTAATGAAGTTCTTTCTCAAGATGAGTTCCAAGGCAGTAACTTACATGTAGAATGAAAAATATCAAGCTTTAAAGAGGCTCTTGATCATTGTGGCCTTGTTGATATGGGTTGTTCAAGACGTGTTTTCACATGGCGAGGGTTGATACGTGATCTTAACACTCAGTGAGGGAGGTTGGATAGAGCCACATTTAACCAACGACCATTGAATTGTTTTCCTTGGTCTTTGGTTTCTTCAATTCCTATGGTATTTTCTGATCATATGAGCATTCTAGTCCAACTTAAATCAAGTAATTTCAATGTTCATCGCTTCAAACGTCGGCCATGGTTTCATTTTGAGGCTCATTGGATTAAGTCTTCTGATTTCGCAAAATTGGTTGAAGAAGGTGGACAAACTAGGCTAAGGGTTTTAGCAAAAAATTAACAAGCTGCTCCATGGGTTTGTTGTGGAGTAAAATGGCTTTCCTTATTATTTATTGACGCATGGAGGAGTTGAAGAAGACTTTGATATGGATGCACAAATGAAATTATTACTACAGAGGTCTAGGGTTTTTTTTCATTGCGACAAGAATATGACATGCTTCAGGAGGCAGAGAGTATTAAATGGCGCCAACGTGCAAAAAAACATTGACATAAAGAGGGTGACAAAAACACTAGTTTTTTTTTCATCGCTTTGCATCTCAATGGTAGTGTAAAAATCATATCACATGTCTATGAAATAATGCTATTATTTTGGAGACAGGTGTTGAAGATATGCATGATATTATCCTAGACTATTTTGGTGTTTTATTTTCCTCTTCAAACCCTCCAACCGATCTTACGTTGCAAGTTCTGGGATGACTGCAAACCCAATCTCTTTGGAGGATAGTGCTACTCTCATTCGACCATAATTAGAGGAGAAAATTTCTCTTGCGGTGAAATGGGTGCATCCTTTTAAATCGCCCGGTTCTGATGGTGTGTGATGTGCCCAGTTTATACGGTTATATTAGGACTTTTAGGATTAACTTTTGTATACTTTTGTGCTCTAAATGAGACATTTTTCCTTGAAGTTCTCTAAGGAGGATTAAAAGCAACTTTTACGCTTTTATTACTTTTCTAGAGAATTTTGTGTGACAAGGTAATTTGTTTGAAGACTTTGAAGAATACCTTTGAAGATTTGAATATTTGAAGACTTGTAATTGAGCTTTTGAAGATTTGAAGAATTGAAGAAGTGAAGAGAATAGGAGGATATGAAACAAAAAAGGAGAAAGAAGAAATGGTGCTGGACTTGGAGTCCGTCGTGAGGTCGTCGTGAGCGTGTCGCAACTCGCGATGGACGAGGGGTCAGAAACTCTTCTTGCTTTTTGCACTATAAATACTCACCTTATCCTCTCCTCTAAAATAAGTTTTTGGACACTCTCTTCTTCCTGCGTTTTTGTCGGTTCAAACCCTAGTTTTTCTTCCTTTCTTTTCTTAGTTTTTGTAGGTTAATCATGTATTTTAATTATCTAGCTTAGTTTTATCTTGGGAGCAATGGATTGAAACTTCCATTTCTATGTAGTAAGAACCACATATATATCTATTTGGTGCTTTTGCTATTGTGCATTTATTGAACTTTCAATGTGAATTGTTAATGGCATTAATGTTGTCGGAAGCTTGAGTATATGAATTGCTTGTATGATTACTTGTTAGGGTTGGGAGAAAGTAGTTAATTCTCCCCTCTTTTAATGTGGAATCCAAGAGCATGAGTTAGAGTTTCTTAATAATGTTGATGTGTTGATTTTTGCTAGTTGAATTTGTTGTCATGTATGTTTTAGGTAGCAAATGAGAGAAGTTAATGAATGTCGATTGTTCTTGGCTAATCTTGTGTAAATGCATGATTAGTGGAATTAGTGAATGGATTTCGTCATTCGTTCTTGAAGCCTTTGTTATTTAGCATTCATGTGTTCTTAATGCTATGTTTCACTTCATTTATGTCATTTGTTGTTTGAGAATAGGAAGTGTTTGTATGACTTAAGTGTTAGGGAGTTAGCAAAGTGATGAATTCCTTAGCTCCTTTGCATGAAAGTCTATGAATATGAACTTAGGACTTCTTGTGCATAATGTGTTGTGAATCTTGCTAGATAAGTATGTTAATGTGGATTGTTCTCATATTTATCCTATAGATGCAATGAAAGGTTGAACCTTGAATGTGGTTTGTTCTAGGTTTAGCCTAATGAATGCTATGTTTGGTTAAATAGCTATGTCTTTGGTAGAAGGCTTGTCGTTGTCCAATCTATGATCCTTCATGTATAATGTCATTGATGAAATACCCCTATGGTCGTTGTTTGTCTAGGGTGATCATCAATGAGGTTTGCAAATGGCCGTTGTTTGTCTTTGCAAACTACTCTTAAGAAGAAATGAATGTTAATCTTCCATTGGCATTCCCCATAGATAACAATTGTGATAGGATGATTGAATGGTTCAATGATCTACATTAGATTTAGAAGTGGATATCGACTGCCCCCAAGGTTTTATCTTTTGTAGTTTTAAAACCCCTTTTCTTAGTTTTGTTTGAGTATTTAGCATAGTTGCTTGACTTTGCTAGTTGTCTTGTCTTTTAACTTTTATAACTTAGGACCACCAAACAACCAACCCCCCCATTTACATGCTTTTATATGTATGTATATATATCTACTCCTAGCATAATAGCAACCTTTTGTGCTTAAACGCTTGAGAAAATCCCCCTTCTTCATGGACGACCCCGACTTGCCGCTATCTACTTAGTTGTAGATAATAAGCATTTAGGTCTTATAAATATTAACTTTGAGAGGTACGGTGATGGCCTCCCAGTGTGAGTCCATTTTTTTAAAGAAATTTTGAGAATTATCAAGAACGATGTTACTGCTTTTGCCCTAAATTTCCTTAATTCTAGTACTCTTGATCGCTCTACAAATTATACGCATATCGTACTTATCCTAAAAGTTCCCAGCCTGATATGATCACACAGTTTCGTCCAATTAGCCTATGCAATGTTGTTTACAGAATTATCTCAAAAGTTGTCGCCAATAGATTGTGATTGATTATTCCCACCATTATTTCAGAATCTCAATCAGCTTCTGTTCCAGGCTATTTGGTTACTGATAATGTTTTGATTGTACATGAATTTCATCATACTATAAAAGGGTTGAAATCAAGAATGAAAATCCCTGTGAGTGTGAAACTTGATATGAGTAAGGCATTTGATCGTGTTGAATGGGAGTTTATCCCTAGTACTCTATCTTAATTGGGTTTTCCCTCTCCTTTTATCGCACTTATTGATCGTTGCATCTTTACGGTATCATTTTCTTTTTATTTTAAATGGTGGTGAATTGGGTCGCTTAAAACCACGATAGGGGGCCTTAGGCAAGGCGATCCTTTGTTGCCATACCTTTTTATCCTTTGTTCGGAAATATTTTCCAACATTCTTACAAGTTTATTGAAGGCTGGTAAAATCAAAGGCTAGGTGCATCAAGGTATGGACCAAAGGTTTCTCATTTATTTTTTGCTGATGATACTTTACTCTTTGGTGAAGCAACTATGGATAAAGCATCTCACTACAATGGGCGATTTCTTTATTTAAGAGTCTCTGGTCAATGTGTGAACTATGATAAATCCAGGATTCTTTTCAGTCCGAATATAGCTTTGGACATGAAGAGAAAATTTTGTGACATTCCTAAAATTCCCAAAGTTGTCTCACATGGAAAGTACTTGGGACTACCATTAGAAGTTGGTTGAAGCAAAATGGATGTCTTTCAAGGTATTAAAGATCATATTCGGCAAAGGATTCATGGTTGGAACCAAAAAACATTAATCAAAAGCAAGAAAGGAAGTTTTGATAAAGTCAGTCTTTCAGGCCATCCCAACATATACTATGAGTTACCTTCATATTCCAATAATATCATTCAGAATTTACGTTCCATGATTATCAATTTTTGGTGGGGCAAAGATTCTGACAAAAAGAAAATTCCTTAGGTCTATTGGGCGAAAATGTCGAGATCAAAGCAAAATGGAGGCTGGGTTTCTGTGATTTGGAGGTTTTTAATATTGTTCTTCTTAGGGAATGCTCACAAATCCACATCTTTTGTTGTCCCGTGTTTGCAAAGATAAGTACTTTTCTTCTTTCTCCATTTTGCATTCATGTTTGGGTTCTCGACCTTCTTGGGCATGGCAAAGTACTTCTAAGGGTATTGCTGCATTGAAAATTGGATGTTGAAAACATATTGCTACTAGGAATCAAACCATAATTTGTTATGATCCTTAGCAACCCTTGATCACAATTTCTTTGTTCAAATGCCTGATCGCATTCCAAACAATCTTTCTTTGGTGTCCGATTTAATTGATCATCAATCTTGCTACTCGAAAGAATATTACTTACAAAGCTTTTTGATCCGGATGAAGCTTAAATTACCATAACCATTCCCCTTGATTCACATCATGATAGAGATTGTTGGTGGTGGCCTTTTACGACTTCAGGAAGATTTATTGTACGATCTATGTATCATGTTCTGATAGAGCAGCCTCGGCATCTTCATAATCTTAATCTCTCGTCTTCCTCACGTACTGATGTTCTGTTTTGGAAAAAAATGGAATCCCCGCATACAAAAATGGATTCAGCACTTTGCGTGGAGATTTGCAATGGATTCTTTGCCGACTTATGAAATCTTCGTTGTAAATCAGTGGATGTTCAGATTCCCAATTTTTTACCTCTATGTCAAGTGCAAGATTGTTCCACGACTCATCTATTTTTCTCTTGCAATTTTGCGACTACCATTTATCAGATTGCCGGAATACACAACTTCATCTGGCCAAACATACAGCACAAGCCCATTCTTTATTTCCGTCAGTTTATTTTAGATAATGATCCACCTACTGCTGAACTTTTTTTGGTTTTATGTGAATCCATTTGGCGACAACGTAACCTACAATGCTTTCAACAATCACATGCCCATGAGGAATTAGTTGCAGCACCAACGATTCACAATCTAAAGAGTTTTCATGGCTCTAACATTTGGCCTGAACGTTTTCCAATTGATCTCCATTCGACTTTGCTGCTACGACCTCCTATTAAAGGTGTTAAAATTTACATTGATGCAGACCTCTCATCAGCATCAGAATCTGCAGGTTTGGGTGTTTTGATCCTTGATAATCATGGCTCCTTCGCTCGAGATCAAGCATATTGTCGATTATGCATTCGTTCTCCACTCCAAGCTGAAGCTTTGGCTTTGCGTGAGGCAACTATGATGGTTGTAACTCTCCAATTTCATAATGGCACATTGATTGGTGATGTGTTGAATATTACACAGGTGGTTATGGGTGATGAAGAACTGGCAATTCCACTTGATTTGCAGGAATTGATACCGGGAATATGCTTCTTATTTCATATCCATCATCTTCTTCTTTTTTTTTTTTAGTTTAAACCATCCGTAGATGGGGGGAAATTAATTGGCTACCCTAACCCTAGAAATGGCTAAATCGCCTGAGAGTACATACATGAGTACAGAGGAGTCATCCTTATGATGATCCGAGGGCTATGAAAAGCTCATGAAGCAAAAGAATTGCTATGAAATGTCTACATTAGCCTAAAATGAAAATAATGTTGAGAGAGTAGCTTTCTATATATCATTCCATTATTTTCCATGAACCGGTCGGCGAATCGAGAAATCGAAACCCCAGTATGTCCGTGGAAAACAAGGAAAAAGAAATATAGGAAGAAGATTCGAGTCGGCCTAAAGTTTCTCTGTGGGTGAGGAGGGAAGGAGCTCGAGCAAATGGCCGTTGCATATTCCTTGTTCGTCCAGGACCAGTTAATCATCCCAGGCACTAGCAAACCTGGAAGAAGAGAAAAAACAGAGTAGATTCCATTCCAAGAAAAGAAAGCAATATCAAGGACCTACTCGTATGGAGGGCAAACCAATTTTGTCTAGAGATATGAGTCCTCTGAGCACAGGAGGAGCTAATTGAATGTCTAATTGAATGTCTAAAATAACATGTAAATCATTCTCTAGTGAGTATTTGGCCAAAAAATCTGCAACATTATTTGCCTCTCTGGGAATATGTGTAATTGGGAATTTCGTATGCAAAAGAAAAAGTGAACTACAAACAGAAAAGTTTATCCAAGGTGCAGTCATGGGGTTATGAATTCCTCTGATAGCAATTAAGCAATCTGATTCCAAAGAACAGTATGTTATTTCCAGTTCTGTACATAATTCATATCCAAACTGAATAGCTATTAATTCGGCGTGTAGTGGTGAGGGGGATTGGAAAATTTTTGTGCTCATTGTAATCACATTCCCTATAGAATTCCTTACTACTACAGCTGCAGAGGAGAATCCAAACATTTTCCATGAGGCATCTGTATTGATCTTATATCCCAAGAAAGGTTTCTTCCATGTTACAGCAGTTAAAGGTTTCCTTTTCTTGGAATAAATGTGTGGGATAATGTTAGACTCAATCCAATACATATGCTTTTCTATCTTGCCAAAAAGGTGATGAACTGTAAATATATCACGAATGATACATTTAAACTCATGTAAACAGGCTACAGTGGAGAAAGGTTCATTATCATAAATGATTTTGTTCCTCTTTATCCATAGGATCCATATTGTAACCAGAAGTGAAGCAGTGATAATCTGAGAGTGGATCTTATTTTCAGCATTAAAGGATAGGAAATATTCAACTCTATGCTCCAACTTATGGAAATTAGGTTGCTGAAGATGGATCATATCTCCAACTGCCTCCCAAACAGCAATAGAGGATGGGCAAGAGTTGAAATAATGGTCTAGATTATCATTATGGTTCATGCACATAGGACACCTCGATGCTAATCGAAAGCCTAACCTAACTAAAATGTTATCAAAAGGCAGAATGCCATTCATTGCACGCCACAAAATGACTGACATTTTCTTAGGTATGAAACTGCTCCATACCTTGGAAAGGTGTCTGATTTTAACTTTTCTTCTCCTAAAAGTGTGGTATGCGGACCTGATTGTGAACGTACCATTGGTGTTTGGTGTCCAGATCAGCCTATCCTCGTGTTGATACTCCAATTTTGCTACCTGCAAAATGGTAAGTATATTGGTAGCCAGGTATGGCTCCAGCTGTGGTAGGAGGTTAGCCTTATTTTGTATGAAGTACCTAAGGGTAATATCCTCAAATGGGACATTATGCCCATCAGGCCATTCATAGAAAATGGCTCCTTCACCCGTCCAATTTGAACGAATGGTGCCCATCATCTTCAGTTTCTTGCTGGGTTCCTCGACAAGAGAATTATTAATCATATTGCTTAGCGAATGGTGCCAAGTTTATTTCTTCATATACTGTTGTGTGGCACTCTCCACCTATTTTCTTGTACTCAAATGTTTCTGGATGATTTCAAGTTTCCTGAAATAATTTTATCTTTGATTTTTAAAAAATACTCCCTTCGTTCCACCTAATTCTAAACAATTTGACTTCCATCAATTGACTCAAAAAAGTTTGATCATTGATATTTATAATTGTGTGTAAATACAATTTATGAAAATTTGATGTTTTAAATATAAATGCTATTACGAATATAACATGATCACATACATCAATATCATAACTTGTTTATCAATTCAATTTTACGGTCAAAGTTAAACAATTTTAACTAAATAAATAGTTAAATTGCAAATTGGGCCGGGAGAGAACGAGTACCAATTTTTTACATTCTTGATATATTTGAGAGTATCATTCTTAGTGTAAATGGGTTGTATGGTTTAATTTACAAATGGTAAGTGTAGCAACATAAAAAAGGGTAAGTTTCAGGAGCAACGGCATGTCCATAATCTTATGGACAGGCGAGGGGCCATTTTGAAAAATGGGTTTAGTTTGTAATTAATCAAAATTTAGGTACTAATTAGAGAAATTATCTCCTGGACCTTTCTTCTTCCTCGTTGCTATCTCCACTTTCTCTCATCGTTCTTCAACCACTTACAGAAAAACCTCCTCTTCCAGAAACCATGAGTCACCAATTCGATCACCTCCGACGACCTGCTTACCCACCAGTTTTCGTCCCATCTCTCCTCATCCTCCTCCGATCTTCTTATCCAATCACAGTCTCGCTTTCTCTCGTCGGAGTATCTATTTCCTAGCAGCGATGGATCCCGGCACTATTGACTCCAATCTCATCCAGTCCATGGAGAGTAAGGTAAGCCCGTCAAACGGATCGGGTCACCCGTTGAATAACCGTTATCCATATACTATTTTCACTTATTGGATAAGACTTATTGGATAATGACCCATTGGGGTAATGGATATAATTGGGTTGTAGTTATTGGATTTAGTTGGGTTGGATAATGGGCTACCCGTTGGATAATTTTGGGTGTGGTGGGTTGAGTTGGGTTGGGTAATGGGTGACCCGTGGATAATTTCATATCACAAGATAACTAAATTTTCACAAGTTTGATTACGAATGATTTAATTTTTCCCTAATATATAATTATTTATTATATTATGTACACTATATTATATTTAATAAAATATATATATAATAGGTTGGTTTTGTAAACTCGATGAAATTAACGAACAATATTAGTTGGGATTGAGCTCAAGCTCAAATACTGTACGAGCTCGAATATTGTACAAACTCGAATACTGTACGAGATTAAGCTCGAATACTGTATGAACTCAAATACTGTACGAGATGGAGCTCGGATACTGTACGAACTCGAATACTGTACGAGATTGAACTTAAATATTGTAAGAACTCGAATATTGTACGAGATTGAGCTCGAATATTGTACGAGATTGAACTCGAACATTGTACGAACTCGAACATTGTACGAACTCGAATATTGTACGAGATTGAGTGCGAATTTTGTACGAACTTGAATATTGTATGAGATTGAATTCGAATACTGTCCGAGCTCGAATACTGTTCGAACTCGAATATTGTACGAGATTGAACTCGAATAATTTGTAAATTATATTTTGTATAATTTGTGAATTATAGTGAATATTTATGTTAAATAGTACACATGCATTTAATTGAATAATTTTGGATATTTATTGGGTATTTGTTAGGTTTTCATTGTGTTAACATAATATGGGACCCATTGAGATCAAAATTTCCTATTAACATAATTATTCTCATCCCGCCAAATCTCAAGAACTAATGAGCATTTAATACCTGATCTCATTGGATAATGACAACTTGTAACCCAAATCAGAAGAAAATATTGAATGATAACTTATTGGGTTAGTTACATAATGACTTATTGGATAATATATTTTAACCCATTGGGTCATATGAGTTATCTCATGAGTTACTAATGGGTTATTTATTTAATGACCCAACCTATGTATGATCCAACTCATTTTGACCCATTAATAAATGGGTTAATTGGATAAGACTCATTGGATAATGAGTTCATTGGGTTTGGATAATAGGTTGATCTAATTAACCCATTTGACAGACCTAGAGTAAGGTTCGTAATTCACCTTATCTTTTCACTCTTTGATTTCTCCGATTTATTCACCATGTTTCAGATTATAGTTTTCCTCTAATTTCATTCCATTCCAATATGTAAAGCACACCACTCAGATTATAGGTTTTAAGCTACAAGTGTTTTAATTGGACACTTACATTTGAAGCTATTCAATTCTGATTCTATTGAATTAGTCCTTATTTGTTTGGGAAGTTGTGGTGTTACTATTGATTGGAAATTTCTTAGCCTGAGTTTCAGAGTGCAATGCGAGAAACTATAGCAGTGATCCAAGTTCTGAAATGCAAACATTGGAAATAGACTAGGCTAAAATAGTTTAGTACAGTCGGATCAAATTTGAGTATGCAAACAATAAGAAGGAATAATGCAAATGTTAAGAGAGGATTTTATGTCAATCCCGAGGCTATGTTGATCTTTATTGTTCGGATTCGCGGGTATAGTTACTACAATTGCATACTTTTTGTCATGATTTTGAAGGCATGTTTGTATTGTATTATTGCTTGTACACTGATTGCATACTAACAAGTACACATGGTGAAACTGACCTAAGTCTTGCTCTACTGAGTTTAAGAAAGAATTGATGTTGTGTTTACAGGACAAGGAGATAGGCGGTCTGAATGAGCAGTCGGAAGATGATGCTCGGTGCCTGGAACATTTGCAAATTCATCTTCTCGAGGAAAGGAGCAAGCGATCTAATGTTGAGCGCCAGAATGCAATGTTGCAGTACCAGATTAACATGCTCATGGACATGCTACAGGAAAATGAAAATCTAGATGACGGTGATGGAGGTGCAGAGGAGCCTTGATATGTTTCCTCCTTTTCTCGTTATGTGATACATACACTTATATGGTATGTACGAGAGCTATAAGTGCTATTTTTAGAGCTGAGATCCTATAATTCGTGTGTTCATGCCATTGTGTTGTACTGTTGTGTAAAATGACTTCTTAGGTTGCATCTGTAAATTTCCATATACTGAACAATGGCTTAGCACATTCATATTATTTGATACACTGGAATGAAATAATGTATATTGCATTATTACTGTTGCGATTTCTGTCGCATTAGCACATGAGTATGTTTTAAGGTTTTTTTCTCCTCATAAGATTGACATGTAGATTTAAATTGAACATTATTGCAGATCATAGCATATATGTTAATTGATCCTCTAGAACCTAGTTCCACTACAGCAGAGCATGTCACTGATATCAGAAATGGGAAGGATTTGAAAGCACACATGACATCACTATCTGAGTTTGAGGACAAGCTCTAAGCAGGCACTTGTGAGATGAAGAGTTATGGGCACTATAATTTTGTCCTTGTTATGTTTGAATTTTTTTTATGAACTTTGGGTTTTTTTGAACAAGCTGTAGTTCTATCGAGTGTAGGTTATGCCACCATTCTCTCTTGAAGGGCACGAATGTTGGTTTTAATTCATGTATGCTATTTCTATTGTCTAAACTACATACTATGGTCAAGTAATATGAAGTCTTTTTTTTAGTATAAAAAAATATGTATATGTTAATTTAAATGATGTATAAGTAAAGCTCTGTATTTGTGTGAGGTTGATGTTATGATATGCACTTGTTTCATTATTTGTTGCATTCGTTAGTACTCATTATGCAATAATTAGTTGTATATAATTTTTTATTTTCATTTGTTGTTGATCATTTATTTCGAATTAGAAACTGCATTCTTTTACTTAAATGTTACATTCGTTAGTATTATGTATTTATTCTCATTTGTTGTGGATTGTTCATTTTGAATTAGAAATTGCATTTGTTCACTTATATATTGCATTTGTTTGTATTTAGTGTGTACTTGTTAGCTATGCTGTGTATAGTTCAATTCGAAATAAAAACTGCATTCTTTTACTTAAATGTTGCATTCGTTAGTATTATGTGTGTACTAGTTAGTTATATATAAATTTTTTATTTTCAATTGTTGTGGATCGTCCATTTTGAATTAGGAACTGCGTTTGTTTACTTAAATGTTGAATTTGTTAGTATTCAGTTGGCACTAGTTAGTTGCATATGACTTTTTATTTTCAGTTGTTGTGATTATTCATTTGAATTAGATATTGAGTTTGTTTACTTAAATGTTGAATTTGTTAGTATTTAGTTGGTACTAGTTAGTTGTGTATGCCTTTTTATTTTCAGTTGTTGTTGATTGTTCATTGTGAATTAGAAACTGTTTACTTATATGTTGCATATATTAGTATTCAATGTGTATTTGTTAGTTGTAATGTCTATAGATCTTTTGTGAATGAAATTTTTCTCTACTCTTTTTTGCTGATCCTTTGTTTTGAATTACGAACATCATTTGTTTACTTATATGTTGCATCTGCTAGTATTCAATGTGTACTTGTTAGTTGTACTATCTATGACCTTTTTGTTTTCAGTTGTTGTTAGTTGTACGTTTTGAATAACGAGTTACATTCGTTTACTTATACGTTGAATTTATTAGTATCCAGTGTGTACTTGTTAGTTGTGTTGTGTATGACTATTTTTTTTAAAGTTGTTGTTGGTTGTTCATTTTGAATTAAGAACTGCATATGTTTACTTATATATTTACTATGTTAGAATCCAATATGTACTTGTTAGTTTTATGTGACCTAACAAATACATATTGAATTCTATAAGAAATGGACCCTTTTCGTATCTTGCAAAGCCTCGTTTAGTGACCAATGAGATGGATCATCCATACCTGTAAACATGAAATTCAGAAAGTGTCATTTTAAGGTATGTTTGAACTTTGAACACGATTCAGTTTCACGAGACTTGCCATTTTCTGCTATGATCATTGGTGGATTGCCATACTTATCCTCTACGTGGTTTGCAACCCTCTGAATCCCCCATGGGACAATGCGCAGCCAGAAAGACGCCACCTTATCTCCTAATAGGAACTCCATGTATATGTACTAGATTACATGCGAACAAATTAGTCGATTTCTCCAAATTCAGTTCCTTCTTGAACCATGAGATTATTACCTGTTATGCTTCAATCTACCTCGTACCTGAAGTTAGGACAGTTAAATCAGAAGCAGCATCCCGCATTATAAGCTTCTTGATCCCTGCTCTATCGTTGCGCACATATAAATTCATGTAGTGGTTTATGCCCACGAAGTCCAACGAACCATTCAAAAGTTTCGACAGTTTAGGGTTGATTTTAGGCAGTCTTTCCCCCACCAGATTTTGCATCGAAACAGGATAGTTCCAAAGAAGAAGTGAATGAAGAAACCTGAGATTCACTTATTGTGTTACAAAAAGCCCTTTTGAAATCTTAAACTTGACTTAGTAAACTTTAAAATGCATATTATATTACCATCCAAGAGTAAAATTGATGGCTCTACTTGCAGCATCTCTATCCTCATCACAATCAGACCTCGGTTCAAACCATTTAGAATCAAGTGTCATGCAAATCTGGCCTCCTTTTCTTTTCTGTACATTTCAGAAGATTCATAATTTGCTTAATCTGCACCATCAGTTCAACATAATCAAGGAGAAGATTTTCCCATGTAACTGAGCTTCCAAAGAAACACTCTGCATCAGTTCAAACGCAAGAAGTCTTGTGTCTCCATGAACACAATAGGCTAACAAATAAATTATATTGGGCTGCTGAATTTGGCTCAATAATTCCACCTCAGTCAGCAACACATAGAGAAGATGAAACCAAATGGAATTGGTCCTAAGAGAACATCCAAATGTAAACAAGCTAAAACTAGAAGAATCAAGAAAAACCAACCTCAAATTCTCTTATGGCATCCTGAGTCTGCCCAACTAACCTCTTGACTGCCATAAACTATTCTCCCCCAAATCACCCTAGTAAACACATCTAAATCCACCTCGTCCCAGAATATGATTGTCCAGAAAATTACTTGTAGCAGTTTTTAGTGTCTTGTAATCCATCACAGCTATAGATCTCCTCTTGAAGCTTCCTTTAAGGGAACCATATCTAGCCACAAAGGAAACAAATGCTACCCCATCTGAACCATTTCCCATCAACAAAAAAATCACAAATTTGACAGAAATTGTTGAATAGATAAGATTTTCAGGGCCATATCAGATCATAAAACCTAATCAACTATACAGTAAAGCACATTCCATAGAAGCAAAAAATTCAACAGCATTGCTATGAATTCCAACATCATATTTGAAGCTAACATTTGCCGCTTGCCAACGAGGAGTACGTATTGTTGGCGAACTTCACCGGCTTTGCATCGAGCTCACTCTCCATCATGCTGCATTACCGCTTACCGTTAACTTCCTCCTCCATGGCCGAGGTGTGTGATAAACGTGAATTGCAGAAGTGTGTGGATCACACAATGAGCGTGGAGTGCGTGAGAGAGAATGAGTGTGATTTGTGTGATTTAAGTGTGTATGACCTGGCTCAATTTCTTTAATTTTCTCTAATTTGCAAATTGGTTCTGACCTATTCATAAACTTATAAAAAAATTTATTAGAAAATCTACTTTAAAAAAATGTTGTAACAAGGTAAAATGTTGTAACAAGGTTCAATTATTAACAAATACTATAATTGACCAATTAACATTAACAGATAAGCACCTCGACGTCATCAAAATACCAGTACTATAGTACTAGTATGATTACGGATGAGGAGTGCGTTAGAGTTTAATTAATTCTAAATTATAATTATATGTAGTTCATATAGGGTAGGGTGGTGCCATGAAGAAGTGAATCAATTTCCGGATTCTGACTCATATAAAAATAAAATAGTAGGTCTCCTGAAAGGCGGCCTGTCCATAAGCTTATGGACAGGCCAGAAGAAGTGAATCAATTTCAGGATTCTGACTCACATAAAAATAAAAGAGTAGATCTCCTGACAGGTGGCTTGTCCATAAGCTTATGGACAGGAAGGGGCCACATTGCAAATAATGCAAACTTAAACAAAAATATCACGCAAAAGCACAAACACAATTTTCACACATAAACACATAGTACTCTGTTCTTTTTCTCCGAAAAGCTCTCAACAGTCCACCGGTGCATTTTTTGATCTTCTTGCCGGCGCATTTTCGATCTTCTCATCAACGACGCCTTTTCGATGTACTCTGATGACAACAACCAACGTGATTCCGACTCTTTTTGTTCTCCTGAATCCTCTGAATGCCGATCAATTCTTCCTCACCAGTCCGCTTGCATGTTTTCAATTCCTCTCGTCCAATCCGTTCACGGTGCCTTTCCGATGTCCTCTGACAACAACAACTGTTGTGATTCCAACGGAATTGAATAACCAAATCTGTCGCTAAATCCTATTGAAGAAGATGAAATTTCAGTTGCTTTAATCGTAAAAACTACTGCTATCGAATCGGAATTTGCAAGAGAAAACACGATTCTAAACTCCAGGATTCAACTTCAAGCAGATGAAATTCGGTTGCAAGAAGCTGAAATACTGCTCAATTCCTATGAAGGTATGATTTTCTCTCATCAGACTGAAATTCAAGTGTTCAAATGCAATCGATATGAATATAGTTGTTTTTTAAACTTCTGGACACTGAAATTTGAGTGTTGTGAACATGTATGAACATGTGGAAACATTAGCAATATAAACTACATGCTGCACAGAAATTTAGTATAATTTATGCATTTGTTAACTTAAATCACATATAGGTTACAAATAAACATGCATTAGATTAAAATGAACAAAACACAGAAAATGCATTTGTCAATTTCAACTTTTGACAAACTTGTGCGTTGTTCAGATTATAACATGTACAAAATACACTACACTTTGCATATGTTACATTACAAATAGTATTTTTTATGCTTATCAGAACAGAGCTTGCATTAGAAATTGTATTCTTTATTATTATAGGTACAAATTTTCCAAATTTAAATGAAATTTATGCCACTGAAAATCTTACTGGGTAAAAGCAAAACCATTGGAAGCACTTCATGCTCTGTACAAGAAGCATGCAAATGCTATTGGTTTCAGCTTCAGGAAGGACTGCCAACGTCAAAACAGCAAAGGCCAGATTCGTGAAAAGTACTACAAGTGCTCTACTGGAGGCCAATTGAAAAGATTAAAAACCAGCACTACCAGTCATATTCCTTGCATGGATAATGAAAATCATTCTGAAAAGAAGAAGAAGAGGAAGAGAAATGACCTGATTACAAATACAGGATGCCTAGCTGAAATTAGAGTGAAGCTAGAGCAGGATTATTACATAATGGCACACCACAATACCGTACACAATCATGAGTTAACAAGACCAGCCTGGTAGTATCTTAGTAGGAGTGAACAGAGAATTATAGAAGACAAAGGAAAATCCATCAGAACAATGGAACAAACAGGTTTAAGACCTACTGTAGGATATAAATACATGTATTTTGAAGATGGTGGAGAAGAAAGTCTAGGGCATACGATGAAAGACCACCTCAACTTTGTGTGTCGACTTCGGATGAAAGAAATAGAAAGTGGAGATGCTTAAAAACTTGTTGACACACTCATGGAAATCAATGATAAGGATTAAGATTTCTTTTTCAAAGTCAAGTTTGACAAGGAAACAAAACTATCAACAGTGTTTTGGAGGGATTCAATGATGACTACAAACTCTACGGAGATGTCACCATATTTGACACTACATACAGAACAAACAAGTATAACTTGATTTGTGTGCCAATAGTTAGAATCAACAATCACTGGAACATAACAATGTTTGTTTGTGCTTTTACAGCAAATGAGTTGGCTGATACTTTTGTGTGGCTCCTCAACACTTTCTGGAAATCAATGGAAGGAAGGGAACCTGTGACAATATTCACAGATCAAGATCCTGCAATGGGCAAAGCAATAAATGAGGTATGTTGTGAAAATTTGTAATTTACAGTTCTGAGCACTGGATATGCACTTTTAGACATTGCACCTCTTACCTTACAGTATGCATTACATATCTTTAAAGTTGCACTTGTTACTTTGGAAATCATGTTTCCTGAAAAATGATGCAGCTACAGAAATTCCATTTCTTAGACCTGAAATTGAGTAGGGAATGTTAGCTTCTGCATGTGTCAGCTTACAATATGTATACTGATCAACATCCATTTCTTGTTGCAACTTCAAGGTCTTCCAAAACACAAAACACAGGTTGTGCTTGTGGCACATAAAATAAAATGCAATACAACATTATGGGAGATTAAAGAAAGATGAATCTTCAAAAGCGATCTAGACTACTGTATGAAAAGATGTCGTAATTCAATAGAATTTGAAGAAAAATGGACCTCCATGATCACCACATACAAGCTCGAAACTAGCACATGGTTTCAACGCCTATACGACATCCGTAAAAATGGAGCACGGCATTCAGCAAGGATATTTTCTCAGCAGGCATCTTATCATCACAGCGAAGCGAAGTAGCAACCACGCACTATGATTCAGTGCAAACAAAACAACAACACTGACACACTTCTATGAGCTCTTCAACCAAACAATCAGAAAGTGGATGAGAGATGAAGCAGAAAAAGAAAATGCATGTACAAAAGCAAAGCCAAATTATCAAAACAAAGCAGATATGTTCACATTTAAAAATATGTATTACTTAGTCTAGAACACGAATTTGTTAACTTACAGTATGCATTTATTTCCCACTATTGGGCTTGTACAAGTTTGGTTAAATATGCTGCTCAGGTTTACACACTTGCATTGTACAAAGGATTCAAAAAGGAATTTTCCCTAGCAATGGCAACTAAGGTCAAGAAACTTTTCTCAGAACCACCGACAAAAAAATATGAGGTCAGCCTAGAACATGATGAATCTAAATACGAGACAGTTGAGTACAAAAATGAAGATGGGCTGGTTGAAGTACAATGCACATGCAAGTTCTTCGAGGTGTCAAGTATGCTGTACTTTCACACTCTCATAATATTGCACCTTAATTCCATCACAGAAATACCTGCAAAGTACATCCTCAAAAGGTGGACAAAAAAGGCCAAAACAAAAGTTTGGGATAGGATTCTTGGCCAAGAAAAACAACAATCGGAAAGCATCAACAGCGTACTTTCAAGGAGGAACCATATGTCCAGCAGATTCTACAATCTGGTTCTAAAGAGCGAAGGAAACTCAGAAGTTAGAAGCGTTCTTCAAGAGATGTTTGACACCTGTGCAGTAAGTATATAAGACTTGTTGGCATAAAAAACAAATTCCATTGAACAAGTACCAGTGCAAATTCAATATATAGGTAAATAAAAATACATGTTGTATACATTCAATAACATAATGTATTTTTTAGCTTACAACTGTAAATTATCAAATTATAACTTGCATTTATTTTGCTTGCCCAAGTACTAACCTTTGTTTCATAAAATGTTATTGATATGGAAACACTGACTACAAACTAACTGATATGTGATTACTTAGCTTACGACTGTAATTTATTAACCTATGAATTGCATTTGTTTTCCTATAAGCTCAGAAACCCAACACAATAAACCACATAACATTACTAAAATGTAACTTGATATTAATAAGCATACAGATATTACTTCTTAACATTCAACATGTACTTGTTTCCCTAAAAAGGATTTGTATTATATTTCACATAATTTTAGTGATACAAAAACCACTGAATACATGTAGAACTACTTAGCTTACACATGTTGTTTATTAACCTACCAATTGCATTTGTTTTCCTATAAGCTCAGAAAATCAACACAATCAACCCCATCAAATAATTCAAAAATCAACTTGGAATTAAAAGAATACAAATAGTACTTCTTCAAACTAAACATGCATTTATTTCATAAAACTTGCAACCTTACAAACAAATCCTAAAACAGCGTCTCAAATGCGCTCAACATATCACCCACAAAACAATCAGTCACAAATCATCCAAATACACGTTCAACCTTAAAAACAACTCCTAAAACAGCGTCTCAATTGCGCTTAACATACCACCAAAAAACCAGTCAGTCACAAAATAAGCTGATTACAAATCATCCAAAAACAATTCAAAGATGCTAAAGCTACAAATCTTCAAGTCCTTCAATCCCAAGGGAGAATGAAGGAATCATAGAACGAGCTTTCCTCATGTATTCTTCAACTATCCTATCAACCCACTCATGTGTGGCTGGGTCTACCATAATTTCTTGTGTTGGCTTGACATGAACATCATCCTCATTTGCTGTGGTTGTTCCTTCTTCCTGAAGTTTTGATTGTGGTTGCGGCTGCGGTTGTGGTCGCACAATCGGGCTAGCATTTGCCCTCTCAAGGTTTTGAACCAACACACGTGTAGTGACCTCCATGTCTTATTTGAAAACGAGGTAAACCCTATTCAGAGGCTGACAGAGAAGAATAAATATCAGTCAAATAAAAAACCAGAAACTATCTAAAAAGGAAATATGAACTATAAACTGTATTAGATTAACTAACACCTGCATTAGTTTTAAAACAACATGCACTAATTTTTACAATCTATATAAAAAAAACAAAAATTACTTACATTGCTGGTAGCTTTGTCAATGTCTTCATTGCTCATCACGCCGTTAGGTATTCGATAAGAAATAAATCCTGACTCCTGAGCAATACCATCACATGCAGCAGTAGGTGTATGAAGCCCATCGTGGCCAATATTCTCATTATGAGTTCCCTTAGATTGCTGCTGGCTACTTATGTTATCTTTAATCCTCCCATCCTTTGTCAAAGGAAAGCCAGCCACTACCATAACTCCCTTATCATACCCATTTTTCCTAGATAATGAGCCCTGTCGAGCAAAGATTTGTTCGACCAATGCATGCATAAGGGAAGTCTAGTAGGGTCAGGCTGATCTCTAAAAGGAAACCTATAAATATAAGCCAACAACATCACAAACACACAACCGCTAACTCAAGACACATCTCTTTTACTTGAATCTGATTTGAAGCTCCTAACACCCTCATAGAGACGATCAAACACTAAGCCACACCAATCAAGACTCTTAAATGGCCCAACATTCTCTTAAGCACTAACCAGCTTAAAATCAACCAAGTTTCTGGTAGTTGGCGCCAAGAAAGTATACATGACATACATAACAAAAAATCTCTTAAAGCGCTCACCACCATCACTTAGTTTACACAGCTCCTCAAAAAGATTAACATGAGAAATATTACCATATTTATCAGTACCTAACTCTTCTCTCCATTTATTCCTAATGTCCACATCTCTTGACAAACCCCTCCCATTGTTTCTAACCAAACCAACGTCATAACCTGGTATCCTAGGAATACAGAATATATCAAACACATCGTCAGGTGTAATGATGTACCTTGAGCTTGATATTTCTTGCACAAAGCCAACATGATCAAACCTATAACAAAAAATAAGGAGTTAGCCTAGAACAATTTGTAGTCAGCATAAAACAATATGAAATCAGCCCACATAATCAAACCTATCAACCAGCCAAGGCACAATTCCAAAAGGAATGGATTAGATGTCAAACGCAAGAAGTCTACCAAAACCTATATCATCCACATCAATCTTTTGAGCGGGAGTGAGCAAGGCAATTAGCGATTTCAGCTTCGAAGGACAACAGCTGGTTGAGAATTTCTTAGCAAACCTAAAATAAAATATGAAAAGTGTGAGTTTATTTGAGGCTGTGAATATCACATAAACACTGAATCTTATCAAATGCAGAATCTTATCAAATGCAGCATCTTATGAATCAAGTACAATGTATAACATATTAAAATACACATACGTGTTACCCTCCTCATCAGTACATTGGACCACCTGCTTCTTCTGATGGTTGCGCTGCTGTTTCGCAGCTCTTTCTTCACCAGCAACCATTTTTCCTGACCCTGAAGCTTCATTAGCAGTACTGTACACTTTCCTTTTCAAACCAGTTTTTTTCGCTACTTCAATAACTTTCTTCACCTTCTCAGCAGACTCCTTCAAAACCCCACTATATTTCTTCGCCTTTACAGCACCTTTCTTCACAACTTTTTTAGTCTTTGTCCTCATCGCCTTCTCAACAGGTGACTTTGCAGCAAGTTCTTCTGCCTCCCTTTTATTTTGTCCAGTATAGGTCTCACATTGTTTACCCTTATCATTGCTCAAGATACGAGGTGACAACCCCTCCTTCTCTCATTCAAATGAGACTACCACAGTAGGTCGAGCTTCAACACTCTCACCCATATCCACATCAGCTTCACCACCCTCACTTTCCCTCTCACACGCAACCGCAGCAGCTTGTGCCACCTCCGCCTTCGCAACTGCACCCAAAACCCACTGATTTTCCTTAATATAGTCTCTAAGCATATTGTTCATACTGTCACTATCATCCATGGACCCACCTTCACCATTATTCTCAACATCCTTAGAACAAACTACACCGACAGGTACAACTTTCTCCCTAACAGATTCAGTCTCTTTCCTATTCAAATCAGTATCATTCTTACTAAAATATGCCTCAACTTCAGCATCAATATCTGCTGACACATCTTTTCCCTCAGCAGACCTAACAACTCCATCAGTTTGTGCTGAACCATCCTTCCCCTCAACACCCTCAACACCCTTAACACCCTCAACACAATAAAAACCCTCAACACCACCACCTTCAACACCAACATTAGCATCAACCCTTTCAACACCAGAATTAACATTATCAATCATCACATCCAAAACGTCCCTAATATCTTTCTTCACTACCTTAGAACCCTTGGCTTCATCAACACCATCTACTTCTCTACTCATTCAAACAACATCATTCAACAGTGTTTCATAGTCAAATTCTTGACTTGATCCACCTTCACCCACAGCTGATACACCTTCACCATCTTTCGACTGCTTAATACCCACATTCATCCGTTTCTTATTTCCCAGCTTAGGAACGACAGGAACTGAAATATGTGGAGTAGCATCACCACCAATTCTGGCAGACCTAAGTGCCAATACAACTACTACACAGAAAAACTGGAAAAAAACGGTATAAGCACATATTTAAAAAACAAACATAATCACACAAATAAAATGCAACATGTAAAAAAAACCTCCAGAAGCATAAGACTGCTGAACCTTCTTCAGCTCATCTTGAAGAGAAGATCCATATTTCTTTTTAGATTTTCTAACCACCTTCTTAGAAGCTAAAAAACATAACATATTTGAATAAGTAAATGTATAACCAAATAAGTAAATAAACATAAAGAAAAATTACATCACCTTCTTCTATCTCAGGTTCTTGACGTTGAATAGTATCTTCACCTCGTTCAGGAACATCTAAAAATAATCATGTACCACACAGTAAGAAACTAATACATAAAGCATACAAAAAAATGCATGCATACTCTTACATCCAATAAGCAACCTAATATAGGAAAACAACAGTATGACTAACTAATGCATAGGCTATACTAATATATGCAACTTATAATGAAACAAATGCATGCATAGTCTGACAGTCAGTAAGCAACATAATCTGACATACACATTATAACTAACTTATGCATATAGTAAACTAACATAAGCAACTTGTAATGAAACAAAATATATACTAGCAAATCAGAAAGAATAACAATAACTAACTAACAATCAGTGAAACTCAAACACAGACTAAGTAACTAATATATAAGTTATATTAACATATGAAGATTCTAAGAAAACAAGTACACAATATAACAATAAGTTAACAACAAAATAAGTAACTTGAAAAACAGAGTAACTAACTTAGACAAATGTTAGCCTAACATATGCAAATCATAAGAAAACAAATGCACATTATAAAACAGAGTCAAAACATGTGGATCTGACACACAAATTAGAAAAATAGGATGACTAACTAATACAGCTATTAACCTAACATATGCAACTCCAAAGAAAACAAATGCACATTATAACTGAACTGATAACATGCTGGGAAAAAAATAAATCAACTAACTAGTGCATATCTTACAATAACAAATGCAACTTCTAAACAATCAAATGCATGTTATAAAAAAGACTCAAAACATACAGATCTGACTAACAAAAAAGTCAACAACAACAACTCATATGCAGATCTGACTTACGAATAAAACTCTAAAAAAAGTCAACATCAATAAGATTGAAAAAACACACACACAACAGTAACAAAAAAAGCACGAGACTCCAAATATTTAAAACGGAAAACAGGAAGAATACGAACTAGGAGAACAAGAAGGCTAAGACAACTTCTCAACTTTAGGAAGAATAACTTTTCCCTTCGCCCTACCCATGACTAGGTCAAATACACAAAAAAAATCTCACATCAGAATCATGTACAAGTATAAAGCAAAATGGAAAAGAACAGCAACGAAATTTCAAAACCTAGAATATCAATCTTACCGAATTCAGGCGAATCCGGTGCAAACTTGAACAACGCGATTTCGACGAAATTTTGTGAAGAACAAAGAGCGAAATTGAAACAAAACAAAAAACGGAGTACAGAGGAATTGAAGAACGAAGAGAGGGCAAAACACGGGCGAATAATGAGGAGACTTCTAAACACGCGTGATAAATGATTACAGTTTCCAAAAATTTACCTGCTCAAAACTGGTAACAAAAGGAAAATTAGGCATGGAAGAAAATTAAAAACAGATAATCAGCTTTAATTAATTATTAGGTGCCCCATTTTAAAAATAATTATAATATGAACCCCATTTTACATATCAGTCCCTGGCATGTCCATAAGTTTATGAACATGCCGCATTTCCTGAGACTTTCTCAAAACAAAAATAAGAGTGCGTCTTTGGAAAGACAAGATGGTCTTTTTCATAAATTATGAAAAAATTAAGGTTTGAAGTATAAATATATAAAATAATAATTAAATTTTAAAATTGTATTATAAACTTTATAACTATTACAAATTACATAATAATTTTTTAATATTCAAAATTTCTTTTTACATTTTATTAATATAATTAAACATCAATTTTTCTAAGATCCTCATTTTTCCAAAAGCATATGAAACGACGTTCTTTTCACAGAATTTGCCCTAAAAAAACTAATAAATTAGCCTTTAAAATTTTGATTATTGATTGTTGCGTCAACTCTGTGGGCGGGCTGAGGATGACGGCGGAGATGAGCGATGACACCGGCATCATGATGAAGGTGGAGGAGGGTACCGGCGGTTATGTCCTTCAGGATGTCCCTCACTTCGCAGATTACATCCCCGATCTCGAGGTTCGCCTATTTCATCTTTGCATTCATTCTCATACCTTATATTTATTTGAATTTAATATCAATGCAATTTGCTGGGGTTTTTTTGGTTGCTTTTATTTGAAATGTTATTAACTAATTTTGGCAACTTAATGTTTGTTCTTAATCTCGTACTCTACTCTTCAGATTCACACCTCAGTTAGTTAACCATAACAATAGCAAACTACAGATTTCGCTGGTTGTGGCTTTTGCGAGTGCGGACTCTTAGGGTCCATTAGAATCCACATTACTTTATATGCAAGCCATTTCTTGAATATATTTCTAATATGGGAGTTGGTTTGTTAGCTGACACAGACTGTGATGCATCAGTTGGCTCTAATGTGGAAAATAAAAATCATATTTTTGATCCCTCGTTGTTTAGTTATTTCATAATTTTTCTTGTTGGCTATTTATTTGTGCCAGACTTATCCTAATCCACTGAGGTTCAATCCTGCGTATTCAGTTGTCAAGTAAGTCCAGTTAAGTCTTATCTTTGTCCATCACACATTAATATATTCTTTGGCATTTAATTGAACTGTTAGTTGTTTCGTTACTGCAGGCAGTACTTTGTTGATATGGATGACACTGTGCCACAAAAGGTAAGTTTTAAACAAGTTGATATCATTATTTAATTACACAACAAAGTTTGAAGCTTTTATGAGAGCTTCCTTACCTTAATTAGGAAATTGTAGCAACGGCTTCTTGAGTCTGGAAATGGTGACATCTTTGTTGGCTTCCTCCTTTTAGGTAGTTGTTCACAAGGATAGTCCAAGGGGGATACATTTTCGACGTGCTGGGCCCCGACAGAAGGTATGGCCGTATTAGTTCTTGTTGATATCAGCGATGCTGATAGCTCATGGAAACACGTGCACAGAATCGTGCTTCGTTTTCTCCTTCCTTTTTTTCTTCGATGGGTTGGTTTTGATGCAAGCTGTATTTCTCAGGTGTATTTCAAATCAGACGAGGTTTCTGCTTGTATTGTGACATGTGGGGGCTTATGCCCAGGGCTAAACACAGTGATCAGGGAAATTGTTCACAGTCTTGACTATATGTATGGTGTTAACAAAGTCCTTGGAATTGATGTAAGCTGACAAATTTCTAAGTTTCGATTTGACAACTTATGTTTTCTTCACATTAGTATATGAGCAACTGTATATGAATCACCTTTTAGGTAAAAACTTATCATCTTCAAGTTTGTGCCTGCATATGCATCATTGGTGAATGATTACTTATGTGTTTTTTTAAAATCTACGTGCAGCCATCTATATTTTGGATGCGACAATTGTCAAAGCGGTTGTTTTTTGGCCTTTGGCCCAATAATACCTTTTAAGATTGCCTAGTTTGAGAATTTGTGCTGGTTTCTGCCCCACAATAAATTACATGTTAGCCTCTTGAAATACTGGAGCATTCAGGATTTGAGCAATACTGTCAACTTAAGCATTTATTTTGCTGATTCTATGTACTTCTTGGTTAGAAGTGTTGAAACTTGAAAAGCTGATATCTTGATGGATTCAATCAATTTTGACCATAGCTAGAGCTTAATTGTATTATGAACGAACAATTTAGCAACATCAAATTTTTCTTTAAAAATAAATCTAGTAATATGCAAACTCTTTACCCTTTTTGGGGATTACCTTTGAGGTTATTGTCTGATGCTATCCCTTTTTGACAGGGAGGTTATCGGGGTTTCTATGCAAAGAATACTGTTACCTTAACGCCTAAGGTTGTGAATGACATACATAAACGTGGTGGAACAATCATTGGTACATCTCGTGGAGGCCATGATACCTCCAAGATAGTTGACAGTATTCAGGATCGCGGAATAAATCAGGTTTGTCAGATTTGATGTAGCAATAAAAAAATAATAATCTTTTTACGCAAAGTCTTGAGAAAGATCGTCTTTCCATAGATTTATGAAAAGATGGAGTTTAATTAGAATCATAAAAGGTAAAAGGTCTTAGTTGCAATATTAAGAATTTATTATGCAACGTGTAGTACTTATAAAGTTTATAACCCGATTCATGCAACCTGAAAATTTTATCTTTCATTTATTTGCACTTTAAACCTTGGTCTTTCCTTGACTTATGGAAAGACCGTCTTTCAAGATATGGACTCTTCTTTTTATAGTTCTCAAGACACTGTTTTACGTTTTATTGCTTTGGCTTGTGGAAATTCTTTGGTCCATTTAATAATGCTTTATTTTGTGACTAGGTTTATATAATTGGAGGAGACGGGACTCAGAGAGGAGCATCCGTAATTTACAGGGTACGCTTGTTCTCTCAATAAGGATAGTATCGTATTGTGCCTTAATCTGGAAGTTAGTCTGTGGGGAGCCATTACTGCTGATAGTCCCCATGTCCTGCTTGAAAATAATCTGCTATAGTGCAATGCATAACCCCTAAAGGGTCTCCGCTCACCTTCTTGAAATATATTTCTTGATTTGTTAAAAATGTAATTGGCCATAGTAGAAGTTTATGCTTCAATGCTCATATGGTATATCTTCTGTACTCTTCGCAGGAAATTAGGCGTCGTGGTCTAAAAGTTGCTGTTGCAGGAGTCCCTAAGACTATTGATAATGATATCCCGGTACTGTTCACTCTTAATGAAATATGGGCATTTAATGTTTGTTTCGGTTTCCTGTACTTTCTCTACTGATATTAGTTTCAGAAGAAAACTTAGAAGTCAGTCTGTAGGAATAAGATATATGACACTGGTTAGCAGCATGATCTGAGTAATGGGAAGATAACTATATGTCATCAGATAATTTTAATCTGACTGGAAAAATAAATTATCCTTCCTGAATAAGTATCTGGCATATGAATGTTACATTGGCCTGTATGTTCAGGTCATTGATAGGTCATTTGGGTTTGACACTGCTGTGGAGGAGGCTCAACGCGCCATTAATGCTGCTCATGTTGAAGCTCAAAGCGCAGACAATGGTATTGGTGTTGTGAAGCTCATGGGTCGATATTGTGGTAAGATATCCTTCTGTATGCTCAACGCCAGCAAGTAAAAGGGGACCTTAGCTATGTCATGCCCTTGGGTATTCTGCCTTTCACCAGTATCAGAGTTCTCATGTAATCATACTCACTTGTTGTGACAAGTTGTTGGAGTATAAACAAGTGTGTTTATCATCAAGTTTGGGGTTAAAGTGAAATCTCCTTAGAAACCACCAGAACTAATTGTATTAGAAGGTGTGGACTAGGCTCTATGAATAATATCTCACCATTGTGTTCAATTTTTGTTTAAACATAAAATGTGTTTTTTTAGTATCTTTTCAAGTTCTTTTATGTTTTACCTAGTCCCTGTACATGTCTAGCTTCTTGCAGCAGACGGGGGCATTGTGGAGGTTTCTTTAGATGTGTTTTGATCCCCTTTTAGGGTTTTAGAAAAAGTAAGGTACGTGTTTAGAAAATGGGAAATGGACATAAAACTACCTCTGGAATGCATGTATGGTTTTGCCTGAAACTGGTAGTCTTATATTACAGTTACAGAGTTTCTTTTTACCCTAGTACTAACCTGTGTTTGTGTGTGCACTTATTTACTTAATTTATTGGATTATTTTTGTAGGATTCATCGCAATGTATGCTACTCTGGCCAGTCGAGATGTTGATTGCTGTTTGATTCCAGAATCACCATTCTACCTTGAAGGACGGGGTGGACTCTTCGAATTCATTGAGAAACGGTTGAAGGAAAATGGACACATGGTGATTGTGATTGCTGAAGGGGCTGGCCAAGAACTACTTACAGAAAGTATGCAGGTCAATAATGAACAGGATGCTTCAGGAAACAAGTCTCTAAAAGATGTAGGGTTATGGATTTCACATAAGATAAAGGTATAAATATTTCTTTTCTGCATTTTCCGGTTATATATTTGGTGACGAGCTATGTTTTCTTTATTACAATGTGGTCTCTCTCTCTCTCTCTCACACACACGCACACAAGCTGATTGTCTCGACTTGATATTTGTGTACACTATTTCTGTAGGACAACTTTTTTGGTGCAATATAATGAAATTAATTGATTTATACTTTATTTATGCGTTTCTTTTTACGCCTGAGGTTTGAATGTAGGAACAACTCCAGTCCTGCCAAACATGTACCTAGTCATTCCAGTCTTTCTGTTGCAATTTTCTCCTCAGGGATGTCTTGGCTTTCAAGTTATGTACAGAAATTCTGTGATACGCTTGGCTGCTAATGATTTTTGTATTATTGTAGGATCATTTTGCTCAGCCGAATAAACTCGATATTACTCTTAAATATATCGGTGAGTGGTCTCCACCCTTGCATGTGTGTAGGAATATTTATAGAAACATTTTGAATCTAACAAGATTAATCTACAGATCCAACTTACATGATTCGAGCTATTCCCAGCAATGCTTCTGACAATGTTTACTGCACGCTCCTTGCTCAAAGTGCTGTGCATGGAGCAATGGCTGGATACACAGGATTTACTGTTGGTCTTGTTAATGGCCGGCATACATATATTCCTTTTAATGTAAGTTTGTCAAATTGTTAAGCATTGATCTCATATTTTGGAGTCCTTGTATGAAGGCAGTAGATGTGCTTTCTTCTGCATTTTTGTCTTAACCCGTATTGTATGATAGAAGAGCTTAACTTTGTGGTTTATCCTCCCCTCACAATGGGCTTGAAACTGCACATGGAAGTTGAAACCATTAAGGACCTGGATGGGATTTCTTCCCGGTTCAAAATTTTCATCTTTTTTACAATCTGGATTTATTTGGACATTCTCTATATGACATTATAATTGTCTTTTGAAGGCAAAACCAACAACAAAATGTAGTATATATAGGAAGATTTAGTGGTGTGTGATAGGTAAAAAAATCTGAATTTTGACGTTCTGTTTTGATATATAATTATACTGGATCATTTTAGAAATTTGCAGGGACATTTGTTTTGAAGTATTATTTATATCCTAGGAGTTTTAAGTGGTATGTTCTGTATAAAAGAAATCTCTGTGATGCATTTGTAAACATGTCTTTTGATCCAGCGTATTACTGAGCGTCAAAACAAGGTTGTCATAACAGACCGGATGTGGGCACGACTTCTTTCATCAACCAACCAGCCAAGCTTCTTACGCCCCAAAGACTTCAAGGAAGTAAAAAATCTGGAAGAACCTCCAACCCAAATGTTGGAGGGTGGAGGGAGTGACACTGAAGAAAATTCAGGTAAATGATGACACTCCAGTAGTATTCATGAAAATTGAAGCATTTAATCTTTTGGCTAGTAGCCATGGCAGTTGATCTGTGCACCTGCCAAAGCTGCATCTCTGCTGGGACAGTTTGGTGTAATTTCTGATAAACTCGGATAGTGTAGGAATGCACTGTGATGGTCTATTACGATCACTGCACTGTAGTTAGTGCCTCTGTATTATTGCAAAAGTTTTCGTCCCTACTAAACTATGTCTTACGACATCTCAAAAGTAGCATTTTGACCCGATTGTCATTGTGTGGGTCATAAGTATGGAAGAAGATGAGGCTTGGCTTTGTTCCAGGCACTTTAATCCAGCCTTCAAAGTTGTATTTTGGCACTTACATTTCTCGTGAAAGATAGCCGTTGCATGGTGCAATAAAGCTTTTTAAAGATGGCGGAATGCTTTCTTTCTGGTCCCTCCCTACTTTAATTTTACCGTGTATAATGCTCTTTTCGATTGAGCTTATCTTGGTGCTCCATAAAACTGTTGTGGACTCCTGAAGAAAAATAAGTGTTAGGGATATATACTAACTCCTATCTAGTTGAGTAATTGTCAATATAATATTTCAATAATTTTTGGCAAAGTCTTGGGAAAGATGGTCTTTTCATAGGCTTATGGAAAGACGGGGTTTGATGTGAATAATAAAAAGTAAAAGGTGTTAGTTGCAATATTAAAATTTTAGTATGCAACATGTACTAGTTATAAAATTTATAATCCCAACTCAAAAATTTTATCTTAATTTCTTCTAATTTACACTTTAAACATTGATCTTTCCATAACTTATGAAAAGACCGTCTTTCAAAAGACACTCATAATTTTTAGTATAAAAATAATCACAATTAATTGACATAAGTGTAATATAACTCTAAATCATTATTTCAAGAGTTGACAGGTGTTGACAACATATAAAATTATTAAAACATCCTTTGACCTAACCACCCCCACCTGGCCACCACCCTTACGACGCCTCCACATAACCACAAACCCACCTCAACCTTGTTGCACTGCATTACCGACCCCATCCTCACCCTCACCTAGCCACCACCACCCCTCTCCACGCTGCCTCTTCCTAGCCACCATCCCACACCCAATCCCTGTCGAAACCCTAGCTAGGCTAGCCTACTCCTCTCCTCCCATGCCGCTCCGCCGAAGCTCCAATCGCCGCTGGTCGACCGTCAATGTCCTTTGCCGACAACGTTTAGGCTCTTCAACCTCTGGATTCGACTTGCTCCACCGACGATTCCAGTTCCCCCCATCGAGTCCCCATCTTTAACGACCTCCAGAAGTCGCCATATGCTGCAGCTCCAATCGCCGCCGGTCGTCCGCCGTTGTCCTCCGTCGACAGCATTTCAGCCTCTTCTTCAACCTCTGGTTTGACTAGCTCCACCAACGTTGTGGTTATTCCACCGCCTCGTGTAACGAAATCCTCTGAACAGCGTGCGTCCTCCGAGCGGCGCCTCGAGTCGTGTTTGCCAACGAAGATAGAGCGGACGGAAGACAGGGAGTATAAAGCTTTGCAACGAAATCTGTGCTTTTGGGGACAATCGGGTTTGCACTTTCAATTATTAAAATGTTGAGTGGGTCTCCTGACAGGCGGCCTGTCCATAAGTTTATGGAAATGTCACTTACGTGTGTGCATGGTGTGTGTCACCAGAACATTTTCAATTATTAAATTGTTGAGTGGGTCTCCTGACAAGCGGCCTGTCCATAAGTTTATGGAAATGTCACTTACGTGTGTGCATGGTGTGTGTCACCAGAACACAATGGAAATCTCCTGACAGGCCGCCTGTCAGGAGACCCACTCAACATTTTAATAATTGAAAGTGCACACACGTAAGTGACATTTAGCTTGGCAATAGATATCCATCACCTATTGTGTTCTGGTTGAGCTTTTTATAGTCAACCACTAATCCAGCTTTTCCTCGTTTTTGTTCACTTCTATTCCTAACCATAAATGTTGGTGAGAAATGTGGTGATTTACTTTTTTGTATTACTTGTAGATTTAGTAATTCTGTTATTTGTGCAAATTCTTGTCTATCAGTAGGGCTGTATTGCATGGGTTTAACTTTAATGATAGTCAAATTCTTGTAGGGCTGCAAATTTCCGACCTGCGGAACCAATAATGATAGATCATATCTTCAAAGAAATAGGATCCATTAATGAGTATCCCATCATTGTGGTGTGTGTGTGTTTGGGGGATGGATATCCAGCATACAGCCCTACTGATATCCATTTCTCACCAATGGATATCTATTGGTGAGAAATGAAGCACTGGAGCAGTTAGTTAGAGGAAGGAAATGAAGGTCTTAAATAGATATCCATTTCTCACCTGTCAGGCGGCCTGGTTGACTACAAAAAGCTCAACCAGAACACAATAGGTGTTGGATATCTATTGCCCAGCCAAATGTCACTTACGTGTGTGCACTTTCAATTATTAAAATATTGAGTGGGTCTCCTGACAGGCGGATATCTATTGCCCAGCTAAATGTCACTTACGCCACCTCTTCCTAGCCACCATCCCACACCCAATCCCGCCGACGCCACCTGCAACCAAGCCATGTCGAAACCCTAGCTAGGCTAGCCTACTCCTCTCCTCCCATGCTGCTCCGCCGAAGCTCCAATCGCCGCCGGTCGACCGTCAATGTCCTCTGCCGACAACGTTTAGGCCTCTTCGACCTCTGGATTCGACTCGCTCCACCGATGATTCCAGTTCCCCCCATCGAGTCCCCATCTCTAACGACCTCCAGAAGTCGCCATCCGCTGCAGCTCCAATCGCCGCCGGTCGTCCGCCGTTGTCCTCCGTCGACAGCATTTCAGCCTCTTCTTCAACCTCTGGTTTGACTCGCTCCACCAACGTTGTGGTTATTCCACCGCCTCGTGTAACGAAATCCTCTGAACAGCGTGCGTCCTCCGAGCGGCACCTCGAGTCGTGTTTGCCAACGAAGATAGAGCGGACGGAAGACATGGAGTATAAAGATTTGCAACGAAATCCGTGCTTTTGGGGACAATCGGGTTTGTACTTTCAATTATTAAAATGTTGAGTGGGTCTCCTGACAGGCGGCCTGTCCATAAGTTTATGGAAATGTCACTTGTTTTCTACCTTATATAATGCATTTCTTAAATTACATACAAAATTTAAATTTTTTGAAAATATTATTTTATATGATATATTTTTATATTTTCACCTTCAAATACATATTATTACTTGTTTTAACTTATAAAATGCAGTATTTAAATTTTATAAAAAATTACAACATTTAAGGCAAATGCCCCTAAGTACTGTCCATTAGGGGTGGGCGTCGGGTCGGTTTATTCGATTTTCGGTTTAATCGGTTCGGTTTATTCAGTTTTTTTTCAAAAAATGCCAAAACCGAAACCGAACCGAATAAACCGAATAACCCGAATAAACCGAACCGAATTTGAAATTCGGATTCGGTTCGAAATCAGTTTGAAACCGATTAAACCGAATTAATTTCAATTTTTATCAAATTGAAATCAATTAAATCAACTCTGGACCAAATAAACTAAATAGCCCATAATCATACCAAAATTTTAATTTTAAATAAATAATTACAGCCCAAAAATTAGGACCAAGTAATTTGCCATTAAAGGCCCAAATGGCATTTGCATCTTATGCTTTGCCTAAAGAAACTGGAGAAGTCCCCTACTTTTATAGTGAAATTTGAAGGCAAAATCAAACCCATTTCCGATGTGGGACTATGAAGTAATGTAGAAGTTGCCTTTTGCTTTGCTGCCTTGCTTGGCCCTTGACTCTTCCTCTTTCTTCATGCTTTTCCTTCAGGCTTCACGCCTTCACTCACATCACATAGTCACATGCAAAATTCATTTCAAAATTTTCAATTTTATTACTTTTTTTTGAATTTATTATGAGTCTATCTCTTGAAAGACAGTCTTTTCATAAGTCATGGAAATATTATGGTTTAAATACAAATTATACGAAATGAAGATAATTTTTTGGGTTGAATGAATCGGGTTATAAACTTTATAACTACTACACGTTGCATAATAAAATTTTAATATTGCAACTAATACCTTTTACTTTGTATTATTATAATTAAACCCTGTCTTTCCATAAGCCTATGGAATAATGGAAAGACTGTATTTTTCAAGATTTTGCCATTTATTATTACATTATTTAATTTGAGGAGTATTTTGTGACTGAAGATTATTTAATGTCGTTTGATCTCAAATCCTTTTTATTATTATTACCCTGTTAATTTGACTTATGTTTTTACCATTTCCATACATGATGAATGTGTTTATAATATATTTTATGATTTCTTTCTCTTCTATTTATATAAGTAATTTAAATATATTTAGAGGGTGAAACAAAAATTCCACTATTAAATTAACACAATGTCTTGTTTTAGACAGACAAATCATTATACAAGGTTATTTTATAACTGATATAACTAATAAGTTGATTTAATATTTATTTTTATTTATTGCAACAAATTTCTCATAACTTTTAAAATGTACACGAGATTTTTCATGATTAGTCTAAATTATCATTAATTTTATCTCTTACATCTTTATGTTTATGTAAAAATGATATTTTATACATTCTAGATCGTGTATTATGCGAAATTATTTTTCTACTATTATCATCCCGCCCCTCCTTAAAATCAGTTCTGGTTCTGCCACTGTCTGCGGTTAAATAAAGGTTGTACCAGGCTAGTTGCTTTAGGTTATATACGAGTAGATTTAAACGTTGGTTTTGACTTTGAACTGACATATTTTCTTCTTCTGTTTTAGTGAATATGGGAAGTGGAGACGGGAGATTACGAATCAGATTGAAATAGGCTCATTTTCATGCTACCGGAAGCATAACCATTACACAACGATCCACATCCTCACTTGTTTATGCTTCTCGGTTGGCTAATCACTGTTTTCATCTCTTCACCAAGTAATCTCTTATGAGTCAATTGTAGTTTGTTAATTTTTTAGAGCAGAGGAAAATGTCCATTGTTTGAGGAATGCTTTAGTCTAGTGAAAGATTACTGTTGAAGAATTAATTATTCGTGCACCTTATCACTGTGATTAATAAGATCATTGTAGTTTAGATATGGATATTTATTGATTACAGTTAATACTTTCCGTTTACGTTCATTCCAATAAGAATTTATAAGAATATATATATACACATACATAAATATATACTTATTTTTAAATTTATAAGAAATTTAAACGAACTAATTTATTAAACTTTTTTTATAATGAATATGGATTGTAAACCACTTGAATATCAATCTATTGTCTATTTGATCCATTTCACATTTTCATGTTAAGATGTTTGGGGTAATTTTTTAAAATGTATAGATTAGTCCTCCCACTTATATTTACTTATAAATTTAGTTTTGTATTTTTAAATTTTATTTATTATTATATATTTTATTTATTTATTTATTTACAATTCGGTATTCGGGTCGGTTTTCGGTTTGAGTTTCAATATCCAAAACCAAACCAAAAACCATATTCAAAATTCGGTTTATTCAATTCGGTTATCCAAAAACCGTATTTTAAATTCGGTTCGGGTTATTCGGATTCGGATAATTCGGTTTTTGGTTCGGTTTTCGGTTTTCGGTTTTTTTGCCCACCCCTACTGTCCATAAGGTTAAGGAAAGACCGCATTTCCTGAGACTTTTCCTAAAATGTTATATTAACACTTATATGAAATATACAGTCTTATTATTATAAAATTAGAAGAGAACTACAACCGAAATACCTCATGCTTTATAGTTCTACTTCAAGCTGTTATCTGCATAAAGTTCATATTTAATATTTTCGTTTGTTCTAACTAAAAATTTGAGCTAAAATTTATGTGCAATTCTTTTATGCTCCCTCCACTTATTTATTTGAGCGGCAGTGAATTAAAAGCTTGTACCCCTATAGTTTGAGATTGATGTTGACTCAAACTTTTTGGACGTTAACAGATTTGAAATTGAAATCATCAAATAAGCCTTCATTTCATTTCAGAAAATCTCATCGCTATTTTAACTCTCCATTAAAGTGGGGCACGTACTTTATCACACTATTTATTATAAGCTAATGGTCAAAATTTTAACAAAAAAGATTGAGCAACCTCAATTGGGAATTGAAAGCTCTTCATTGGCGACTTGTACAGTCAAGATTCAAGGTAATACAAAATTGGTTTCAATGATGAACCCTAATTTTATATTGGTGGTTTAGTTCTAGTTCGCAACTAGAAATCCGGCAAAAAAACCCGAAACCTCACCGGATTCAGCTCCTCCATTATGCTTTGATTGCTCCTTCTAACGCCGACCCGAGTTGAATATCATCGGAAAACGCAATCCAAAACAAACTAGAGCACAACATTCCATAAATTCAAGAACCCATCCTTCACTAGTCTTGAAGAAAATCTAAGAAGACAATTGAATGTGGAAGAAAGGAGAATAGCGAGAAACTACAAAAAAATAGCTGGGGAGTGTTGAACGCTTCTACTGATCACTGATCAGAGTCTATTTTGCTCCTATCCATTTATAGTAAATGGCACTCTCCGTCTTCTATGTTAAACGGTATAAATTTTATGCTACAGCAAAACAGTAGAGCTTAAATTGGATTCTTGATTCATAAGAATTGATTTCTGCTAAAGAATGAAACAAATACAGTAGATAAACAGCAGCAGTTCAACCCTTGTAAACGCCAGACGGTTCTGCATTTTGTACAATCCATGGGTGCTCAAGTAACTTGTGTAGAGGCAGGCGTTCTGCAGAGCCCTTGACCAGCATCTGTCAACATAATATATATATCATATGGAAGGACCATCAAAGTGTTTGATGATGAGGATGCTGCAAATAAGGTGGAAAAGAGGACCTACCTTGCTAATGAGGTCCTTGGCTGCTGATGAGACAATTGGTTTTGGAGGGAATTTCAAGTCAACTTGGATTATCCTGTTCGTTCCAGAAAAGTTCAGGAATATATGTGAGCAAATGAAGACATTCTAAAGATGATATAAGAGTATGCTACTTCACTTTAATGTAAAACACCACAAACATGTGATGGAAGAAAAGTACAGGTGTCCGCAGAAAAACATGCATATCACAAATATATCAGCTTTTTCCAGTATGCTGTTTTAGTACACGCACCTAAGGAAATCTCTAGCATTTTTATTTCTAGGTCAGATAGAAATTTCCATTAGCTTGAACCTCTACATTTACCTTTTATATGTGTCTGAATGTTCCTTAGCTTCAAAAGGAGGTACCCCATACAAGAATTCATAGCATAGAACACCAAGACTCCAGATATCTACGCTAGCATCATGCTCCACACTCTCCACTGTAATTGATGAAACTGTCAGTCTTCACCGGCAAGGTTCACATATAGTGTGAACAAGTACTATTAACAGCATGGAAGCCAACCACATTTGAACCCGAACACAAAAGCATATTCTAACAGCTGTGTCTAAGACAAATTGTAAGTGACATACCCATCTCAGGTGGCAAATAATCTAGAGTCCCACACATAGTACGTCTGCGATTGAATGTATGAACTGACCAGCCAAAATCAGCTATCTTGAGCTCTCCCTGTCACAGATAACAATCCATGAGCAAAAGTCGTTTATATAATTCAAAATGAAATAGCACTTTGACAAGATTCACCTGTGCACCAACTAGCAGGTTTTCTGGTTTAATATCTCGGTGGATCACATGCTTTCCATGACAATAAATGAGCGCCCGAGCAAGTGACGCCACATACTGGTAAAGAGATATTTCAAAGTTAGTTCATGTACACGCTTACAAAGACTAAGTGAATGCGAAAAAGTAATCATAGACAAATTAGAAACCTAGGAGAGTTTGAGACAATCTTGTGCGAAAAAGTAATCATAGATTGGTTGTCAGTGCACCCGAAAATCATGAGACCTATATAAAGTAATTTCAGCAGGATAGAGATAAACTAAAGAAGAAACATAGAGGAGGAGGACTCACAGTAGCTGCACGTCTTTCACTGAAATATTTACATTTCTGCAATTCCTTGTAGAGTTCACCCTTAGCAGCATATTCCAGAATCAAATAAACTCTTTTCTGCACAGTTACCCGTAGTCAGTCCTTTTCCTGATTTCAATTGTCTCAGATAAAAGTAAGTAATAGACAACAATGTTACCTGATCATAGAAGTAACCATAGAGTCTCAGAATATTTGGATGTCGCAGGTGACTCTGTATTTCAACTTCACGACGAAGCTGGTGTTCAACCTGTGACTGTTTAAGCTGGCTCTTGAACAATACCTTCAGTGCCACGATGTGATTACTCTATTTAAAGGGAACAAAAGAGTGAAGAATTAATTTCCACCGTCATTGTATAAACATCTGAAAAGAAAGCAATGTAAATAAATCCTCTACTTTCAAACCAAAAAAAATTACTACACCATGTTCTACATACTGATGCAAAGTAATAATGGCAATGGAAAACATATGCCGGGATTAGAAGATGTGGACAAGGGAAGCGCGGGAAATGCTTGATGCAATATTCACACAAATCAACTATTCCTTTGAGGATAAAAAAAGGCATATAAATAAAATTGAGTCGATAATAATTGAGTATAACCTTCATTTCCTTAGCCAAATATACATGACCAAACTTCCCTCGGCCGAGGGGCTTCCCGATGTCAAAGTCATGCAAAGTCCACCGCCTTTTCTCCACAGCTGCTGAACCCTCCGAAGAACCCTAAACCAAATCCAAGCACAAATGAAAAACCAAACACAGATTATGGCTCATTTCCAGATGTTTCCCATCTAATTAACTTGAATCTGAACTTGAATTTCAAAAAAAAGCCCTAATTGCTAAAAACCCACAGACTTCTAACCAGAAGGCAAATTAAAACGACGAGCAGATTGAATTAAGTATAAACGAAATCGAAACATGAAAATCACGGCATAAAACACGAACATTTCAGAATAGACAATTTTTTCAAAGAAACCTAGGTTCGGGCGATTTTATCAACAAGCGAAAATAAAAAGATCATAAAAAAGTACCAGATCGATCAATAAAATAACATTCGCCACAAACCCTAGCCCCATGTCCCGAAAATCGAAGGAAAAAACATTGAGGAATCACCGGTGAAAAGATGCCATAGAAAAAATCCCCAATTCGTTCTTGTATAACAAATTACCTGGTGATCTTGGTGCGTCTCAGTGGCGATTCCCATCCTAGAGAGAGGAAGAATATAATCCCCAATGAGAGAGAAATTGTGGCAGTGAAAGACAAAGGTAGAGAAAAAGGGGTGGACAATTGGATTCAAATTGAACAAACTGCGTGACTCTTTAATGTTTTTTTGAATTTGGGAGCAATTCCCTAACGGTCATATTGACATGCCACGTGGTGTTATTTATTGCTCTACGCTCTAAAATTTTATTTTCTTTTTTAGATCCCGTTCCAAAAGGTGATCAACGGCTCGCCCTCAGTCGCCCCGGCCACCCGACACCACATGTATCATCGAAGAGGTAAATCACAGCACTCTCGTAGCCGAGCACATGACCCTCGACTGTGTTCGGTGACCACAAGGAGTCTTTCCACTGGAAGAACTCCCACACTACCGCTGCCGAAAGTCGAACCCATGCTCCCAAGGACATAGGTCATGCACCTAACCACTTGGACGATCGTGTGGTTGTTCAGATCCCGTTCCAACAACACCTATAAGTGGGCAAAAGAAATCGAAAATCAAAAATTGAATTATACGAATTTGAATAACCCGAATCGAATTTAATATACGATTTCGGATATCTGAATTGAATAAAATGAATTTTGAATACGGTTTTTGGATCGGTTTTGGATATTAAAACTTAAATCAAAACTCAAACTGCCGAATTGTAATTAATTAAATAAATTAAATATATAATAATTAAATTTAAGTTCGAGGATGAACTAAGGGAACCAAGGGAACTTAGAAAGAGATTTTAATCCATGTTTGGCCGCAGGATCTATGAGAAGAGATTATCAATCTTCAAACATAAACATGGCCGTGTGCCCAAAAAATTAACAGACCCCAGATGCATATATTTAGGGGTGGGAAATAATTACACATAAACATATCCTTAATTTAAGGCAGACAATAATAACAAAAGCTTGAGAACATAAATAAGAACTAGCTCTAAGCTTTATTGTTTCTCTCTGCCACCTGTTTCTCCTTCACTGGCTACTACAAGAATCAATCAAATATCATGACTATTAATTTGTTAATGAACTTGAAGAAGTTTTTGCTTGTTTAGTTATTCATTGAGGTCACGAAACACAATATTTATGTCTAGCGTGTATCCAGCTTCCTTGATCAAAATTACGACACCATCTATGTAGCAATGAGCTAATGATCAGAAACAACACTATAGGAATTGCTTTTGTGCATCACCATTTGTCATGGCTGTTTAGGTAACATAATTTCTCCACCCAAACATCATTTTAAACAGAACTAATGCTTACTCACAGATAAGAACTTCACATTCTAAAAAGTGTGGAACGAGATGTTTCATTTTCATTAATAGATGATTTTATCGTTCTTTTCATAAAGATCATCTGGCAACGAGTACATCAACTGGTTGAAAAGGAAAACAAAACTTTCCTTTAACTCACTATAAGCTAATTGACTTCGACATATACACTTGCAGAATAAAACTACAGTAACAATTGCTACCTCTTTACATGATGCTCATACAACAAAAACAGAGAGAATCAGAACAACTTCTTATAAAACAAGAAGAGAAGAAAACGTCGCTCAAGTTCCACAGCCTCTCTTTGTGCTCTGGCATGATGCCTTCGTCTCGTCTCACGTATCCAAACCACACATCACTCAGATACCCAAGTTGTCATCCATATTCAGAAAGCTTAGATCGTTGAATTCAAACCCATCCTTCGGCCTGCCTTGCTGCAAGAAATCCAACCTATGGTCATCTCCTTGAGATGCCTGATCCATCATTTCTACACTTCCAGTAGCTTTTGTTTCTCCTTCAGCCATGCCCGCTGTTTCTATTTTTGCGATTCCTCTTACACTTGAAGAAGGATCTCACCGGAAACGGCTTGAAGAAAGCATTGACATTGGGGGGCTGTTGCCTCTTCTGAGTTGCATACGTCAATGGCACAGCCATGGAGACTGCTGAGGTAGATGCCATTACAACAGTTGAGTTGTTCTCTGAGTTCTGAAAGATGAACACGCTTGGAATGAAAATAACAAAGGGAAAAGATGTTTGAAAGGATGGAAGAAGGAAGTGCATTAGCCCACATCGATAACATGTAGAAATTATTAAGTAGAAACTACTTATAAATAGGGTATCACACTTCTCCTCTTCATTTAAATGTCAACAAGACCCATTTTGGAGGCCATTTTATAACATGGTGTAGAACAAATGAGCCTTAAGATAACTTTTTAAGTGCAATTTTTGACATGCTTATGGGCTTTTGATGAGGGTTTATTCAGACCCACTTATGTCCAAACAAGTCAAATAATTCGGTTTAAATGGTTTGAATGCGGTTAGGATAATTCGGGTCGGTTTTAGTTTTGGTATTTTTAGGGAAAAACCAAAAAAACTGAACCAAACAAATTGAAACCCGATACCCTTAACAACAACTACATTAGTTTGGTCTTTGGATTGGGGGGGGGGGAGGAGCGTCAAACTTTCCATTTGTCAACCATTTGTCCACATGGAAATTATTCATTCCACACTTTAATTTTCAAAAGTTAACTTAATAGATTTTGAGTTAAGCGCCATATGACCATATATTTTGGTCAAAAGTGCCAATATGATCCTGAAAGATCAGAAAGTGCGATTATAACCCTATCTTTTGCATCAGAAGTGCCAATCTAACCCTGGAAGCCTGTATTTGGTCAGAATTATGTGAATTGACTATTTTACCCCTGTTTAAAAAAATTTAGAAAATTAGAAAAGACTACCATACCCTTGTTATCCTCCCTTGACTTAAAAAAAAATAAAAACCTGAAAAACCTACATTTAATTTGTTCCATCGGCTCTCCACATTTAATTCAACCTCGTCAACATGGGATGTTGAATCCAATTCCATTTTCTTTCATCGCCGTCGGAGATTCTGGAGGTTAAAGAGCCAAAGGAGAAGACACTTGATGTTGTGTTGCCTAAGGACCATCAACAATGCTGGGCTTACGTCCTTGTTGGTGGCACCGAAGACCAGTTTAGTGGAGGGAGGTGGTGGACAGGTGTTGGGGTTGGGGTGAGCCGGGGTAGGGCTGAGCTGGGGGTTCAAATCGGTGCTGACCAACGGTGGAAGAGCATTACTAGGGTTTGGGGTGTGGCGGTGTGCCCGGCGGAGCGGCGGGGGATTCCAGGCTATGGGGATTCCGGCTGATGCAGATGACAACCGATAAGCAGCGGCGCCAATGGTGGCGGAGGTGAGGTGGTAATAGGCAGGTAGAGGTGGCACCACTATGGTGAGGCTGGGAATCAAGAGGGGCAGGAGTGGCGCTTCAGTCGACGAGCATTCTCGGACGATTTTAAATTAGATTTTGGCAATTCTGAATGCGGTGCTGTTACTGAACCGGCTGAATCAGGTGGATTGTGGTGCTCATGTCTGGTTCTCTTTCTATGGCATTATGCTGTATCCTTCACTGTTTACATATTGTGTGTTGTACGAGTTGATTGTGTATTGTGAATTGCTTAGATTTAACTTGAGAAAGTTGTAGATATTCAGAGGATTTTTTGATCAGGAGCTTGTCATCCACAGCCTCAGGTAATGTAACTTTGTTGTGATTTGGTAGATAAGATGCCAAATTCGGTTAAAGTGATTATATCTTTGCTGCATTTTGGCTGAGATTTGATTTGGGGAGAGGTGGTGATGCTGGGAGATTGGAGGCGGTGACTTGGAATTTTCCAAATTCTGGCCTTAGCCACCGCTGCAGCGGAGGTGGCGGTGCAGTGGCGGAGGTGGTGGTGCAGTTGCAGAGGTGGTGGCACAGTGGCAGAGCGGCAATGGCTATGGTTATGGAGGAGAAGAAGAACAAGGGGTAGTTTTATCTTTACATTTTTAGTTTTTAGACTAGGGCTATTTTAGTATTTTTAGTTATGGTCAATGCCAAAAAATGCCAGGTCAATGCCATAATAGTTAAAAAAGGTTATATCGGCACTTCTGATGCAAAAGATAGGGTTATAATCGCACTTTTTGATCTTGCAGGATCATATTGGCACTTTTGACCAAAAACATAGGGTCATATTTGTATTTTGCCCATATATTTTTATCTATAATTTGAATACCCTAAAAGTCACGTGTTGTGCATTTATTATTTACATTGGCATTGGTGAACTAATTTGAAAAAAGGAAAACTTTTCCATGTTGGAATACACGGAAAACTGGAGCTTAGATGGATTTAACCGATTGCAGAACATTGTGAGGATATTGATTTATTGAAGATTGAAGATTTCACAATATTGATTTAGGCGTGTGATTGAAGCATACTGGATTTACAGAAAATCTCTATTCTTAAGGAATTTGATTTATGGTATATTGTGGGATATGTTGAGATAAGGAAAATATTTATTTAAGGGATTGTGATATGCTTCAGAAGAAGATAAGGAATTGAAATATTATGGAGACAGGTAGAGATTTTTCGATCTGCTCATGGACTATAAATAGGGGACATCACAGAGGTGCTACTCACGAACTTAATAGCGAAAATGTGAATTTTCTATCTTTCCGAGAGTACTGCGTGAGCTAGATACATATGTTCCAATATACTATAACCTGTTGATCAAGTTCAGAATCATATGGCTTAATTTCTCTAGAGGAGAAGATACAACATCAATGAGTTTTGAGGTCACATGGAGTTTGATCAAGGTGGATCAGTAGAAAGGGGAACTTGCAGAATCCACATGTATTAGATAAGATAATTGTGTAGTGTACTTTGTATTGTATATTTCTAATTAGTGGATTTATTCTGAACTAGATCAGGCCCCGCAGATGTAGGTGAAGTTCACCGAACTGCGTAACCAAGTCTTGTGTGTTCATGCTTTACTTTATTGCATACTTGATTAGATAGGTTATGTTGGAACACAGTAGTAATTATTGAATTAATTAGGTAAAACCAAATTTCAATTGGTATAGAGGCAAGTCACTCATGCTTACCTTGGTTGTGTCAAGGAAAGTGTGACCCAATTTTACCAATGACGATCAAAGAAGGAGCTTCTGTGTCTCGGCCACCACTGTTGGAAGGAACAAGCTACAACTATTGGAAGACACACATGAGTACCCACCCCAATAAGTCGGGTATGGATGTTAATTTATACCCCACCCGCCCCGGCCTGCCCCGCTTGACCCATTAAATACCCACTATGTATTTGTAAGATATAACTTTAAGTTTATTATAAAATTTAATAGTTAATCAGCAAACCAAAGTTGAAGTAATTTTGCCTCATTAGTTTCCCATGTTGGATCACCTATTATCTAAAATTTAATATTAAACACCAAATTAACCATTAATTTTCCTCTTCAGTATCCCGCAAATGTCTCCTCATCTCCAGTGACATCGTCTTCTCAGTCGAAGTGCAAGAAGATTGACTGCCACCACATTGCTCTGTTCCTCCATTGTTGCTGATGCTTTTGTTAACCGCCATCACTTTCGCTAGCCCTTTGAACCTGAAACTGAACAAGCTTCTCACCATCACTTTGATCAAAATACGATTCTTCAGCCAGAGGTAATCGTATCCATTACAACTGCAGAACTTAAATTTTGGTTAATAGTTTCTGGTACATATTTGTTTGCTTGATTTCCTGGTACATAGTTAACCATAGATATGTGTTAGTTTTTATATATATTTTATTTAGTTTTGTGTGGCACTAAGTGATTATTAGAATGATATTAACAGACTTGTGGTTTACGGATGCCGGTTCTCTTGTTTATCTTTAAATTTCATTACCCTATGCAAAGTTAACCATTGGCCCTAACTGAATTTTATCGACAACTATTTCGTGTTTAGTGTAGTCCCATTCCGTGTTTCTTTACATATAAATACAGTCATAAGTCCCAAGTCCATCTCCCATTCACAAGTCTAAGGAAATCAGTTAACCGAAATAGTGACAAAACCTTTCTATATGGAAGCTTTGGAAAGAGTTGGCTTCTGAACCATTTTTTGTTTAAGTATGGAAAAGATTAATTCGATGAGAGTTGCTTGGGTTTTAGTGATGGCCCTGGGAATGGAGTTTCTTGGGGCTGTAACCTTCGCTATGATTATGCAAAAATTTATGTTGAATATACTACTTAGAAGGTGATATTTTGTAGAACTGATGCTCCTGAAGCAACTATTATCTTAGAAGATGATCTTTTGTAGAATTTATGCACAATGCACCTGCATAATTTCATTCATAAAAAGAAGTTTGTGGGAATAAACCATTTAAAATTTGTAGCCAACAATTTACTATATTCAGCTGAAGGAAATAGTAAATAGAGGTGCCATGCATATGTGATGATAAAAACTTAATTTTCATGGTCATTGGGTGAAGGAGTTTGAGGTAAAACGCAATCTCCAAATTACCAGTGTTCTTAATCTCGAAGGTTCTTAATCTCGAAGAAAGTGCAAAGATTAAGATCAATAAATTACAAAATCATACGCAAGAGATAAAATCACAATCATTTTATGGTTTCACTAGAAGGCTAGTGTGCGGTTCATTCATTCATTGATATTCTTATTGATAAAACCACAATCATTTTATGGGTTCACTTGCAAAATTATTGTGTGTATCATTCATTTATTGATATTATTGATATTTTAGAAGAGATAAGGGCGTCCAATAAGGAAAATAAAATAACTTCAAATCCCACCAAGGAATCACCTTAAACAAGTAATAATGTTGTTTTACTGAATGATGATGAGAGCCCAAATGGTGCTGCTTCTCAAGATCCTTCCATTTTGCCTATGTCCAATCGACATGTCTAAGACGTTTGGAAGAACTTCAAGAGAAAGAGAGTTGGTGATGACATAAAATTCGAATGAAATTATTATTTGAAGCACCTTGCACCTGGGCCAAAATCAGGAACCACCCACTTGAGAAAGCATATCCGAGTTTGTCCAAAGAGAAGAAGTAAAGATCTTCGACAAATGGTGTTCATTGGTTCAAAACTAAATCCATAATATAAGAAAGATACAATGACATTGGCACCATATGAATTTCAGCAAGAGGATGAGAGAAGATATTTGGCTGAGATGATTATTCTACACTGGTATCCTGCTAGCATGCTTGAACACTATGGTTTCAGAGAGTATCTAAAACACTTCAATTGGGATTCAAGGTATTTTAATTAATTTTTAGTTAGATATTGGAACTATATTTTAAAACTAGATTAATACATGAAATAAATATATTCCTAAATACAACTATAAGTACCATATTGCGGGATTTTCTTACTTGTATTTTTAAAAATTAGGTACCATGTCGCAGCACAACTAGAAAGTATATCATGCAAATATATGAGTCCAAAAAGGAGAGCATCATCTCATTATTTAGAAAATTGAAGAGTAGAATTGCCTTGACTACTGATATGTGGTCGTCAAATAACCAAATAAAGGGCTGCATGGTTGTCACAACACACTTTAATGATAACTCGTGAAAATTGCAAAGTTGAATTTTAAGGTATCGCTTTATTGCTTGAATTTTTAAGATCTTGCTATGCATTGTATACTAAAGAGGAATTGAAATTGGGAGTTGATTAATTCGTATGGTATATGAAAGCTTATGTGTTAAGCATGGAATGGGAATTCTTTCTTTAATGTGGTTATAATGAACTTTACTTTTACGGTTATGCTATTTTCAACTAAATAAAGTGATTCCTAATCGAGGGATTTTACATGTTGTGCCAAAAAAAATATATAGAATAACATACTATTCGTTCAATTTTGATGCCTTAGATCTTTTTTTATATTAGTTTCTATTCTTTTCATTTTTATATTATGTCTCTAACTTCTTGTTTATAATCTTTGGGTTTTTTCATGTGTCACCCCTTTATAATGCCGAGGTACTTGCTGAGGCTTTGAAGGAATGCATTAAATCTTGGAATTTAGAGCTAAAAATGTTGTCTATTATTGTGGATAACTGCATGACTAATGATGCGATGATGGAAATTGTGCAATGAGGGTTTTCTCATGACGAGCTTTTGCAACATGGTGAGTTTTTTCATATGCATTGTTGTGCTCATATACTGAATTTGATTGTTCACAATGGGATAAGTGTTGTGATGCCAGATAGTCTTACGAGAATTAGGGACAGTGCATTTTTTTGGATAGCTTCGGACAAAAGGGTTCATAAATTTGAACAAGTAGCTAAGTCAATGGTTACAGAATGTTCAAAGAAATTGGTGCTTGACTGCAAGACTCGATAGAACTCCACCTATGAAGCGCTGGAAGTTTCTATTAAGTATAAAAAGGCGTTTACTCTATTAAGCCTCTGTGACAATCTTATAAGAATCCACCGACTAATGAAAAATGGAAAAAAGTAGAGAAAATATGCAAACATTTAGATGTGTTTAGTGTCATGACTGATGATTATCTGCCTCAAAATTTCCAACTGCTAATATTTATTTTCCGAATGTTTGTAAGATTCGAGTTTCTATATCTTGTTGGCTTTTATCTCCCCGTGATTATATAAGAAGAATGGCGAAAGTGATGATTGAAAAATACAAGTATTAGGTTGGTGTTAATAGTCTAATGGGAGTGGCAGCGGTGCTTGATCCGAGGTACAAATTGGATCTTCTTCGCTTCTATTTTACAAAAATATATGAACAAGGTAATGTTGATACAGAGGTTGATTGAAACAAAGGTCTTCTTAGTTAATTAATGGATGAATATGAGGCTAAGATTGGTAGAAGTCAATCACTGACTTCAAAGCCATTGGATGGTTGTGATAGCAATGCAAATGAGCTGGAGGATTTTGTTGAATTTCTAGGGTAGAATCAAGGACAAAGTAAAGAAGAATCAGATTTGGACAAGTATTTGGGAGACAAAAATACACCATTTGTTGCTGATTTTGATATTCTAAACTGGTGGAAGACAAATGGAAACAATTATCCTATTCTTCAACAAATGGCCATGGACATTTTGAGCATCCCCGTTTCTAGAGTTCTATCAGAGTCTTCTTTCATTACAAGTGGACGAGTTCTTAACCCTTATCGTAGTCGGATTAAATCTGAGATCTTAAAGGCTTTGATGTGTGCTCAAAGTTGGATTTGGTCTAATATAAATGGTAACATATATTTTATATATTGATTATATATATAAATTTGTGGTGTAATTGAACATGTTATACATGCATCATCCAATGAATTGAAGGAACAAGATGTTCCTATCTTGATAGGAGAAAAGTAGGATCCCGATATGGAGGATGATGATAGTTCAAATTCTCACTACTCTTATTGAATGCACCGAGTGAGTTTTTTTATATACCTATTATAACTACATTTATCTCCCATGCAATTTTATGATTTCTCCCAAAACACAGTACTAATAACACATATACCAAGTTCATCTCTTGTAAACACATCAGAATATATAAGCGGAGTTTACCAGATAAAACAAATGTCAAGTTTATGAGTTCATCAATAATATTGAAGTTTACATTCATGAACTTTAACTAAATTGGCACTGTGTCAGCAGAATATAATGCACTCATGAATATTATTCGAGAACAATTGAAAGCATGGCAACTATATGTTTGCACGAGTTTTATTGGACTTCTATTCTTAGATGGCTTTGTACCTATAAAAATATATATCCTATATGCACATTTTCATTCCTCAAAATAGGTGTCTAAATGCCCACAATGTCTCTACTTACAATGTATCTGAGAGTATTTAAGTCTTGTGTGTAGTTTGTTTCACTCGTGGTTTTTTTTTGTATTAAAGTTAGTTTACTTTCTTAAATCTCTTCGTATTTTGCCTTTCGACTTCTTGATTTTGAATGTAATGATGGTATCCAGTTTAATTTTTAGGTTCCGATGGAGTTCAACGAATGATTTGTGCTACATGTTTGATTCCCTTTACTTGCTTTTGTTGATGGAGTTTGATTGATTAGATTTGTGAAATTTTAGATACAAACGAGACTGAGTAGCATTTGAAAAAATATATTTAATAAGTACCATTTGCTTATTATTTGTAACGGACACATTTTCATTTAAGAAAACCTTTATTTATTTATACTTTATACTTTTGTATATTGAAGTGAATTTTAAGTAGATTTGAATATTCAGGCGGTCTGGTATAGTGGGTATAAGTTGGGTATGGATACCCAGGTGGGTGATGGGGCATTGGTGGATTTTATGTCGTATCAGTCAGGGCGGGATGGATTTTATTATCATACCTACCATGGGCGATGGGTCGGGGATGGGTAGAAATATTTTAGATGGGCATGGGTATAGAGGTACCATAATCCGTACCAAACCCACCCCACTGCCATCCCTACACATGAGAGTTTTCATAAACTCACTGGATGAATTGGCTTAGCATTGCATTGAAACAGAATGGAATCCACCAACTGAGCACCGTGGAAGCAGAATCAAGTTCAAAAGAAGGAGAATCGAGTTTGACTGTGAGCACCGGTGCATAAAACCTGTTATTCCACAAAAATCAAGCGGGAAAATGGAAAATGCACGCGGTAAATAGGAATATTGTAGCACCGGTGTGGTTTTTTAGGTTGTAGCACCGGCATAGAACCGGTGCTATTTGTACATAAAAAATTGGGCAATAGTGCAATTTTAGCATTATGCAATCATGTCCATTTTGGGGATGTTCCATTTATCCAATCATGTCCAAATCTCATATTTCTGAACTTGAATTATGAAATTTCATTATGGAATTTCCAATTTTGGTTTCGACAATTCTAAGATTCTTGGAGGGACCTAAGTACAAAAAGTAAAAAGTTCACTGGAAAATCCAAATTAAAATCCGCTCGAACGTAATACTACATTATGAATCTGTAAAGTATATACCAAGAATTAATCAAAAGTTTTATGAATATATCTTCACAAAACACTACCAATAATCCTCCTCGTTAGAATTTCCTAATTTCCTAGTCATCTATAGTAAGATACTATAATGCTTGCACTAGTGACGGGCGGGCGGTCGTCGCGCCCGCCGTGCAAAAGATAATTTATAAGCCCTAAATGCTTACTTTCTACAACTAGGTAGATAGTGGCAAATCGGGGTCGTCCAAAGAGAAGAGGGATCTTCCTAAGCGTCTAAGCACACAATGGTTGATACTAGGCTAGGAGTAAATATATACACACACTTAAAAGCAAGTAAAGGGGGGGGGGGTTGGTTGGTTGGTTTCCTAAGTTAACAAAGATAAAAAGACAAGATAACTAGCAAGGTCAAGTGACTATGCTAATCATCAAACAAAACTAAGAAAAAGGGGTTTTAAACTACAAAGATAAAATGCCTTGGGGGCAACGGATATCCACTTCCACATCTAATGTAGTTCATCGAATCATTCACACATTCCATCATATAGCATTCAGGACCCAACACTCACACACCCATCTAGCAAGTATCACAACACACACATCACAAGGAGTTCTAAGTTCATGCTCATAGATCTTCATGCAAAGGCGCTACGGAATTCGTCACGTTCCTACACCTAAACAATTCAACCACACAAGCACTACCTATGCTCAAACAACTCATGGCATACATGCAGTGAAACACACCGTCAAGAATACATAAATGCCAAATAACAAATGCTTCAAGAATGAATTTAAATCATCTATTCAATACTTCAACTACTTGTCGTGGAGACTAAACTCCTATCCTTCTTAGTTCGTAGTTTGCGAGAATGAGTTCGACATCTCTCGTCAAACCTCACCAATGACTCCCGAGTCGCGACCACGACTCAAGGTGTCATTGGTGGCATTTAGCACGAAGGACCAACAAGCTTGGCAATGCCTATGACCACTACACCGTGACTAAGCACTAAACCAATTCATGCAATTACACGAGATTGGATGAACGTGCAACGCACATTCATCCACAAGCATATGACTCTCTCGTTTGCTACACAAACGAACATGACGAAGAGTTCAACATCAATCACATTCGTCTAGCACATTGTCAACACACTAACACAATCAAAAGCTCTAATTCACACTCATACATTCCTAACAAGAACAGGGGGGAAATTAACCCAAATCCCCCAAACCCTAGCTAGCAATTCATACAAGCATTCATATCCTCAAGCTCTCAACAACATTAATAGAATCAACAATTAACATTCAAAGCACAATAAAAGCACAATAGCAAAAACACCAAATAGATAGATAGAAATGAGTTCTTGCTACATAGATAATGGAAGCTTCAATCCTTTGCTCCCAAGAACAAAAACTACTCTAGAATAACAAGAGACATAATTAAACTACAAAAACTAAGAAAAGAAAGAGAAGAAAACCAAGGGTTTTCAAGCCCTAAAATGCAAGAAGAAGAGGGAAAAAAACTGTGGAGAAGAGGGAGTGAAGGGGTATTTATAGGGGGAAGAAAAAGGGGAGAAAACGCTGCTACATGGCTGATTTTAAGCTGTCGTCGCGAGTCGCGACGAGCTTGGTCGCGACTCGCGACCAAATCAGTAACTCAGCCTTGCTGTTTTGTTTTGCTTCCTCCGGGTGAACCGTTGATCCGTTTCGGGAGTTCTTGTAGTCGATTTTATAGTGCTCGAGAAGAGGAATCCAATGGTGCCACTCTTGAAGGCTGATTCTTCTCGGAAAAGTCTGAGAACCCCGGACCATCTTTCACCCGTTGCTTTGCTCTCCTTTCTTCATCTCTTCACTTCTTCAAATCTTCACAAAGCTCAAATGTAAAGGTCTTCAAATCTTCAAATCTTCAAAGATAAATCTTCAAAGTCTTCAAATCTTCAAAGTCTTCAAACAAATCACCTTGTCACACAAAATCATCTAAAAAGTGATAAAAACGTCAAAGCCGCCTTTATCCCTCCTTAGATGATTTCAAGGCAAAATGCCACATGTAGAGCACAAAATTGCACAAAACCTAATCCTAAAAATCCTAAAATAACCATCTAAAATGGACACATCAACTAGCGGTTTAAATTTTTTCACTAAAAGTTACCTTTTTGTTTCAAAACTTCAATTAACCCATGGAAACCTAATATGAAATATATTTGATCAAAAAATGACGGTGTAGCACATTTTTGAGCAATAGTACAATTTTAGCAAAGTTACTCACATATCCATTTTAGGGACCCGTCATACATAAGTTCCAAACATGGGAATGACAGAATGTTTAATTGATTTCTTATGAATCCAATTACTTAACTTCAATAACTGAAAAAAATAATCCAACGATACTGGTCAGTGGATGAACAGTTTGGGGTGAAATTTAAAATTTTGGAAAGTATATAACTAGCACCAGTATTTCAGCACCACTTGAGAAGTTATAGCACTGGTAGCTTTACCGGTGCTTGACACTTAGAAATTTTTTTATCTCCATTCTTCTCTGTTTCTAAAAAAAATTCCGAAGCAGCCTGGGGCAGCTGCGTTTACTAATATGAGCACCAGGTCGACTACTTTTAGCACCGGTAACTATACCGGTGCTTGACACTTAGAAAATGTTTTATCTCCATTCCTCTTTGTTTCTAAAAAAAAATTCCGAAGCAGCCTCAGGCATCTGCGTTACAAATATGAGCACCGGGTCAATTTCTTGTAGCACCGGTAACAATACCGGTGCTTGATACTTAGAAAAGTTCTGTTATTGCTTTCAGGTTCCAAAAATGACAAAAAATTCAAATATACGCAACCTGGAGCAGCTGCGTTATTCTATGGGCACCGATATTCTGCAATCCCTACCGGTGCTAAGATGAACCGTTCAGTATTTCCTTTCATCAAAACTCAACTATTAAAACTCAACAACTAAATGTTAAACCTGAGTTTACTATTACTCAACTCAACCCTATGTTTTTCCCTCACAACCGCCACTACAAAGGCCAACCACCGCTGCTGCCAAGACCTCCGACACCGCAGCTGATGGAGGTACGGTCACGACGGCACTAGGCGTAGCTGCTGCCGCTGATGAAGAACCACCGCTGATGAAGGACCACCGCTGATGAAGGACCACCGCTGATGAAGGACCACCGCTGATGAAGGGCCACCGCTGCCACTGAAGGACCGCCGCTGCCACTGAAGGACCGCCACTGAAGGATAACTGCTACCACTGAAGGATCACTGTTGCTGCTGAAAGACCACCACTGATGAAGAACCACCATTGAATGACCACCATTGAATTCATATCCGTAATCCTACTGCCGCTGTGAATTCACATATGCAAATCCATTCATATCCACAAGCCCATTGTTGGATTCTACTGTACATGGTCTCAAATAAAAAAAATCAGAAGTAAGGTATGCGTGCTTTTAAAAATATTTTTTTGGTGTTTTGATTGTAAAGTTCTTCCTTTTTTTTTATTGAATGATGTTTATAGAGGTGTAGTTTTTGTATATGATTATGTATATGTATGTATGTGCCTGGAAATAAGGTTAGGATATCTAGTTTTTGTAGTTTTTGTTGTTTGTAGGTCAGGGATATCTATGATGGAGGGGATTATCTTGTTCTTGTTTGTTTGTAGGTTTTTGTTTTTTCAACAATTTCATTTTAGTTTTGTTAACACGCCTTTTATTCATGCAGCTAGTTCATGAGAGAAGCTGCGAAAAGATGGGGTGGGGAAATATATACAAGAGATGCTACTATAATTTATTATGATTACAAGGTTTGTTGATTCTTTCTAAAAGAATGGTTTTTGTCTTTGTTTTCTTTGTTTAATGCTATTTGTTAATCGTTGCTATTTGACTGCTTTCATATGGAAGTTTTGAATTTGGTATTCATTGGCTTCCTTAGGCCTCGTTAATTGGAATTTGGTTTCTTTATTATGTATCTTATTCACTTATGTACTGCGATACTAGTAGGTGTAGCCTAGTGAAGTGAAAGTGGTTGAGGCTTGTTATGATTAAGGTACACTAATACTGTAGGGAAAACAGTATGGGTTGTAGATGTTTAAATTATGGAGATGTTACAGTCTAGGGCATCCGGGGCAAGGAGTGTTTGACATGGTTGGTTTAAACACTTCTTGCTTGAGTTTCCTGAGAACTGCTTCATTTCGACGTTTTAAATGACTAAGCATTAGTTAAAAGGCACTGCATAGGTTGCTTACGATTAATGTATTACTCTCTAACTATATAATGCATATAGAATTTGTAGAACAAGCTTAATAGAGGAAGAACTAGTTTGATGGCACTGCAATGGCTTTCCATTCATGTAGTGCCCTCTAACTAAATTATGCTTCTTCCATTCTGCAAAGGAGCTACGAATTTAGTAGAACTCCGGTATTTCAAATGTGGAAATTTTGTAGTGTTTAAGCACACTAAAAGAGGTAGGGTGTGTTCATTGATAAGACATATGTAAACACACAATGCCTCTTTCAGTGTGCTTAAATGATGCATCATTACAAAATTTGAAATTTTTATGATCGACAACAATTAATTGTTTTGTGCAGGATAGATATTTCCCCTGAAGCAAGGATAGATATTGTTTTGTTGTACAACTTCGTAATTTAAATTGTGCATCATTTGTTGGTTTTTTGTTTATTCGTAGTTGATGTTTAAACTATGGACATGTTACAGTCTACGAGCCCCCGGAGCAAAGAGTGTTTGACATGGTTTGTTTAAACACTCTTTGCTTCGGTTGCCCGAGAACTGCTTCATTTTGACATTTTAAATGACTAAGCATTAGTTATAGGGTACTGCATAGGTTGCCTTCGATTCATGTGTTGCCCTCTAACTATGTAATGCTTATTCCATTACGAAAGTGTTGTAAATTGCATCAGAATTACTAACATGTTGATCGTTTTGACTGAATGACAAACTATATTGAGGCTTAAAGGTCTTTTTCCAGCTAGTGAGTTTAAAATCACTGGCTGTATTTTTTTAAAATTTTTGCCCAAATTCTAGCACTGGTATTTTGAACACACATACCGGTGCTGGCATAAATTTCTAGCACTAGTAACACATACCGGTGCCTATGTACCACATTACTAGCACCACTCACATACGCACTGGTATGAAAATTCAAATAATACTGGTACCTATGATGGGAAATTACTGGTGCCTATGGGGCCATTCTCCACTAGTGTGGTTTGGGAAAAAATGAAAACTTTTAGTGTAAAATCTTTAATTAGTTTATGCTCAAAGAAGGTGATAATGTTTGGTGTAGTCCCACTGACACTAACCAACTTAGGGGAGAATAAATATGCGGAATTAATGGGTGGAAAAGTGCTTGTTTTGGAAAAACATTAATTCTGCAAAAATTCTACAATTTTACCCATTTGCAAACTGGCCTAAGGCATGGAACGACCCTTGCCACATGAAGGCCTTATGCTAGATCATCTTACACGAGCCATGTACACTACACGACCCGTGCCTCCCCTCCACCTTCATGTTCAATATTGTTTTTTGCCCAAATCCTATTTCCTTTTAAACAAAAACACGAGACTAGATCTTTAGATTAAAAAATTGGCCAAAATTTCACACAAAATCCTCTGTCACAAAAAAAAGGAAAAATCCAATTATTAAAAACATCAATGAAAACCAAGGAAAAACACCGTATATTTATTGCCGTCCTCACGAATTATTATTCATGCGTTCTACTTAAAACCAAACTACTATTGGGCTCCGGAGTCACCATCCACAACTCTACCCACGATGATATCTTTGGTGGGGAGGCCTCTACAAAGTGTCACCCTTACCTTCTTGCTCCTTTCCCGAATTAGAGAATGTATGTCCATTCTTAGCTAATGTTGAATCCTTACCCATTTCCTTGGGTTTAGGAGGTGGTCGAGGAGTTTTTAGGTCATCCACTCTCTACAAACCATTGCAAGTTAGTGAGCATAGAAAAGAAATCCACAATAGAAAGATTGTCACTAAACTTTCACATGGCATATGTGTCATCAAAATTATCATTACAATCAAAGCTCAAAACATGATTTCTCTCATCACTCTCATAAAGAAACTCATCAAGGAATTCACCATCATCAATCATGCAAGGATTATCACATTGAACAATTTTATCACATAGAGATATGCCATTTCAAATAAGAGAAGAAATAGGTGAATCATGCTTAGACTTTTAAATCTCAAAACACAACGTCCTTAACTATACCTCTAGAGCTAGTTTGGAAATGATCGGCTCATTAGATAATAACCCTAATGTCCCTAAGCTCACCTATGTCAAGGTTCTCATATAGGCTAAATGGGATAGCATTGATAGGTGCACCTAAGTTAATAATAACATTCTGGACCAATTTACCACCTAGAGAAATAGGGATTGAAAAAATTCTGGGGTTATCACACTTCTTAGGTATGTGACATCTATATAGGAAAGCATGCCTCGGCTAATAGGGTCAGCAACATTAAAAGGGTACTAGGAATGAAAATAGGTAGTTTCCCCTTTACATATTTAGGAGTTCCAATTTTCACAGGGATAGCCAAAAAAATATATTTCCAACCGATAATTGAGCAGATTGAAAACAGAATTGGGGGTTGGAAAAATAGGTGGCTCTCTACGGGGGGGGGGGGGGGGAATTACTCTAATCCAGTCATGCATATACTCCATTCCCCAACATATCTGGTCAGTCCTAAAACCTAGCAATGAAATTATTCTTTCCATTGAGAAAAAACTTAGTAGGTTTTTCTGGGGCACAACTGAGCAGGGATAAAAAAGAACATGGAGGAAGTGGGATGCACTGTGTTATCCCATTAAACAAAATGGTTTAGGTTTTAGATCTATATCCACAATCATAAAGACATGTTCAGTTAAGCTGTGGTGGAAGTTCCAAAAGGCTGAGGCTCTATGGTCTTCCCTAGTGGCATCACTGCCTTTATCTTCGAGAACCTCACCAAACTGGAAGAGAATACGTGGCATTAATAATTGGGCAGAAACAAATTCTAAGGTTATGGTGGGAAAAGGAGATTGTAATTTCTGGATCTCTAATTGGTTAGGTATAGGCCCAGTTGAGGATTGGTGTGATCCTAACATTGTAAATATCCCACATACATGTACTGTCTCTGACTTTATCACAAACAAAGTTTCTCTGCTTTAGGAAATTCCTACATTTCTCCCTCCTCATGCTGTCACTCTTTTACAGGAAGCAAGGTTAGCTCCACATAGAAAAGATAGACTCATATGGAAACCGGGTCTAAAAGGTGATTTTTCTTTTAAAGCTACCTATCTCCTGCTCAGAAACCAGAGAGGTAATGTCCACTCTGCTCAATATTTGTGGAGTGCAAGAATTGAAAAAAAGGTTTCTGTTTTCATGTGGAAAATGATGAATTCCTTTCTCCCCTTTGATAATGTGTTGCGCAAATTGAGCTTCTCCTTGACTTCAAAATGCTGTATGTGTAATAATCATGAGGATTCATTAGATCACTTTTTTAACTCATGCTCATTTGCTGTTCATATCTGGAAAGCTGTTCACTCATTCATGGGAATTGCTGTAGTTGCTTACCCATCTATTTGGGAGAGGCTCTCTTGCTACCTGACTTTCCCTGGCCTGAGTGCCCTTCATACAGAAATCATAAAATCTGCAGCTGTTATAACTTGTTGGCACTTGTGGAAAATGAGGAAAAAAATTATTTATGATTCAGCCATTCCTCTAACAGGTTTAGTGATAGCTAACATCAAGGAACAAATTTTTTACATGTTCACTGCTAAATCTGTTTTCATAAGAGCTAAAGTTGACAAAGACATTGCTGATCACTCTTTTCTGCCTCTAATTAAGCTTCCTCCTAAGCCGAAAATCCTGAAAATTGCTTGGTCTAAACCACTTAGGGGGTATAAACTAAATGTAGATGCAGCATGGAATTGTCATCTGAACTTGACTGGAATTGGTATGATATTAAGGGATAGTAGAGGCAGTTTTATTGCTGCTCATACTAATTTTACAGTTGCTAATTCCCCTCAAGAAGCGGAAATGAAGGCAATTATGTTTGCCATACTTAAATATGCTGGTCCCCTTGACAATGTTTGCATTGAATCTGACTGCATGAATGCTGTCTCATCAGTCCTAGATCCATTACAGGCTCCCTGGCAGTTGTTCCAACTTACGGATGACATTAAGCAATCTTTGGGAAACTTTAATCTTATTCATATTCAGAGGCAAGCTAACCTTGTAGCAGATGCTCTAGCAAAGAATTGTCTCAAAGATGAGACAAGTGTATCCATGCTTTCTTTTAATATGTTACCTAATCATATTCAGGGGCTAATTAGGCTTGATCAGTTAGGGACTCCCTCCTTAAGATTTACACATTGAATGGATACTACTGATCAAATGATATTTGCAGGCACACGGATGTTCATATGGAGGTACATGGAGGCACACGGATGAACGAGATGGTTTACACGGATTGGGAGATGCTGCCTGGATGAACGGATGAACGAGATGAACGAGATGTTGCCCGGAGATTCTATGTTTTTTCCAGTCTATTTTTTTAGATTCTCTTACTTTGAGGATGGAATTTTAGTAAATTTAGGAACATCTGACTGACTTGTGTTCCGAAATCTCGATTCACTAACAAGTTCGATTTCTTCCTAAATTTGCTAAAAATCCCTGTTCTTCTCAAACTTTTAGCTAATCTTCATTTTGGAAGCAATTATGGTTGCTTCATCAGCTTAGGCTCTTCTTTGTAAATCTAATTAAGCCAAGGCTTCTTTCTATTTTTTCAGTTTTTGCTCATTTACACGGCTTGGGAAGGCCTAATATAATTTCCCCCATCTTCGGATGGTTTTAATGGAAAAAAAAAGTTCTGATGAGCTAAAGTGGCCACTCCCCCTATTTTTAACTTGCACACTTTTCTAGTTGGTTTGTTCCTTCTTTTAGTGCAAGAATTTTTCAAAAATTTATCATGTGAGGTAAATTGTTCAATGACATCAAGAATTGGAATGCTAACCTCAACCTTCTCGGAGACTTGGTGAATTTGAGCCTCGTTGGTTGCCACCTTGGGTATTCCCCGTAGAGCACTAGGAAATGGCAACCAAGGGTTCACCCTTGCCTCGATGGTGGAGAACTCCTTTGAGGGTTTCTCCTCAACAACAATCTATTATTCTTTGAGGTTGGTCTTGTTTAGCTTCAATAAAAATGACCTATTACTTTGCCCCCTTTGCCTCAGTTTTTTGGTTAACATTAAATAACCAAGGTAAAAAGTTCTTTTACTTCAGTTATAAAAAAAGAGGTAAATATTGATTTTTTACCTTAGTTATATTGAAACCAAGGTAAATTATTTTGAATATCTTAGTAAATAGTTTGATGGATATATGCGCGACGTCGGTAGTATGGGTCAGATCAAGCAATAGTAGTTATTTGTGACATGACCGACCTCGCTCTCTTCATCGGTTTGACCAATATCCTATCGATGGCATGAAGCAATGTCACATCTATCGGGATTTAGTTAGTAAGTTTGGTTCCAGTGACCAAATTCAATCATAATACCCAAAATATTTCACCCCATTCCAGATGCCTTTTTAAAAACCAAATCCATATTGTTGAAGGTGGGAAATAGGATTGTTGATTGTGCTAAATCAATTACCAAGTAAGTTTTCCAATACCTAAAATTTGTAGGTTTATCTTCAATTTAGGTTCCAGGTTAGTTCATTTCGTATGAGAGGATGTGTTTAAGTAAGTGTTGATTGAAACTAGGCATTGCATTATTGTATATGGTTGATGTTATATATATGTGTATGGTAATATAGAGAATGTTTTCGTTGACACACACACATCCACACACACACATATATATACATGATTTATATATGCATGGAAGCCATGAGTTGATTGAATGTAAGTGGATGCATAGGTCCTTAAAGAATGTGTACTTATTATTGTATTGTAAGAATGTCTATGGGGGGTATCAATCTTTTGTAGCCAACTTCATTAAATATGCATTTGCGAATACCGCAAAGGAGAGTTTGTTGTATGTATAATGTCCTTGCTAGAAGTGCCTGAATACCGCTATTCATAAAGAAGCAACTTCTTTGAAGGAAGGCTTATTTATATACTGTTTTAATCCAACATACAAAATTTTGTTTTGGCATGGGATGAATGTGAATAAGCATACAAGAAATGAATTAGAGGCCGAGAAAGATGATAGGATGGATGAGTTCGCTGAGGAGATTTTCAAGAACTATAGTGGAAATCCTAAGAGACTTTCAGACCTCCACGGACACAATGAGACACTTCTATATGATGGATGCCCCGAAGGAATGACAGTATTGAAGGCTATACTACAGTTGATGAAAGCTAAAAAGCTAAAAGCTAAAAACAACACAAGAAGAAGCAAGAGTACTCTTCCTTAAGAGAAAGTGCCCAATTTTTTTCCAAATTACTCAAATTGTGAAGTGAAAATGGGTGTTTTTGAAGTACTTGGAGTGGGTAAAATGGCCTTCCCGGATGGGAGAAGGTACTCTCAATTCAGATTCAGATAATCAAAGATCTTTTAAAAATGGGTTGCTTAAGAGAGAGAGAGAGGCAAAAATGAGATTGTAATGGTTTGGGAAAAATGGAAACTTTTAGAGTAAAAGCTTTAATCAATTAATGCTCAAAGAAGGTGATAATGTTCAGTGTAGTACCACTGACACTAACCAAATTAGGGGAGAAGAAATATGTGGAATTAATGGGGCAAAAGTGCTTGTTTTGGTAAAAAATTAGTTTGCATGTAATGGGGCAAAAGTGCTTACGGTATTGAAGGCTTACGGAATTAATGGGGAAAAAGTGCTTATGGCATCGAAGGCTTCGATCCTCGATTCATTCACATGTAAAATTTACTAAACAACCTAATTGAGTGTTCATAACACGTGGTGTGGCCAATGACATACACTTCCCCATACCTGTCACGTGGGGGTGTGCTCGCAACCCTCTATCGACACCGCCATTGTAATTAAGGGAGTACAACAAGGTCCGACCATTGTTGTAGGTTTTTTTCTCTCCCATACGATTACGTCCCGGGCTTCCACCACGAATGCACTACTTCCCAATCACCTATCAGCTAGGTCAAGGGGTTGTTGGCACCTTATCTATAACACTAGGGCCTCTTACAACCCTAGATTTCTACTTTTTCACTATCTCTACCCGTAGCCTCTTGGACTACTTTACGTAATCAGCTAAGACTAGTACAATGACAAGTAAGTCAGAGAAATACTCGGGTGTCTCGTGCACACACCCATGCAGACACAACATACTCCCTTACCCATTATAGCATCCACGTTTCCCTTCCCAAGGGAGCATCATTATTTTCACCATACATGAATATAGCCCAAAGTGTGAGCTAATGTGGTGTACTATTCATGCAATTCAAACATTCAAAAACAAGTCACAATAATATCGTGAACACAAATACTAGGATAAATCTAATGAATCTCACATAAGCATTAATCAAACATGTCTACAATTTATCCCCAAGCTATGGAAACTACTCCATAGATATTGAATTCAAATATGGATTTGAATTCCACATCTAGGATCAAAGCAAAAAAGAAAAAGAAAGAAAAGAAAGAAAAGAAAAGAGAGAGTGCTTCTCCCACTACAAAATTATGAATAAAATCTATATCCATTTCTCTCTACTTTACTCTACATAAAAGAAAAGAAATGAAAACAGAAGGAAGAGGGGAGAAGAACTCTAGAGAGAATTCTCCTCTTCCTTATATCTAACTAAAGAGAGGAAAAATCTATGTTATTCCTACTTAGGTTTACTAGAAGATTAAAGGATCCTATATATATTAGTAGGAAATTGGGCCTAAAGATAGGCCCAAAATATGCCAAAATTAGGTCAAAAGCCTAGTCGCCTTTCCCTCTTGTGACTGAATATTTCTCGAATAAATTGCTCAAATTCGTGAATTTTCTGGAGCTGAAATTTAGTGTGTTAGATAGAGCTCAGAAATATGAAGATTTTGACATATGGAAGATGGAAATTGGATAAATATTGAGAGAGTTATAGAAAAAATAGTACCCTAAGTCAGACAGTGCCTAGCGCAGACCATCGCGGATAGCGCAGTTTGCGCCATGTACTTGTTGTGGGCTGCTGGATCTGGTGTGGTCCATACCAATGCCTTAGCACGGGGCGCTGCATCTGGAATGGGCCGTGGATCCATATTGCTGTGGGCTGCTGGATCTGGCACAGTCTGTGCTAACACCTTTGGCACAAACCATGGCCTTTGAAGCGGGCCATCGTCTGGAAGGTGTGTCTTGGACTCCTGATCATGCAATGGCACGAATTTTGGTATGGAAGGCTAATTTTCTTAGAGACTTGGTGTGAACCATGTCATTCTCCACACCTCGCTGGCTGATCTCGACATCTTGGACTTGGAATGACGCGGGCCATCGTATATGGGACGGCCGAGGCCCATACTTAACCAATTTTTGGTGAGGTTTTGAACTCGTGAACGTGCGGCCCATGGTATTTGGCACACTCTGCGCCATAGCCTTGTGCCAAACATGCATGGAATCATGCGTGGTACCTTGGTCGGTTGAACTTCTTTCCTTCGCTAAGGGGGAGCCATTAGTCCAATTTGAGAGTTTTAATAGTCTATTTTATAGCACTCAAGAAGACAAATCGAATGGAATTATCCTTATAGGCTAGTTCTTCTCAGATTGTTCTCAGACTTTGGTGCAACTCATCGGACCACAATCCCCCATTCGTCGTTAGCCGCTTTGATCTCCGTTGCCACCTATCTTTGACTCCAATCTCCTTCTACCATGCATTAATGTTTGTGGCCTTTGTCTACTACCATTCTAGAGGTGAATGACATTCGATCTCTTCTACCGTCCTTGCAAATGGCCTTCAATATCTTCTACCACCCTTACGAATGGCCTTCACATAGAATGTAAGCAAAAAGTACACATGGGCGACCTACTGAGGTGATCACATGGAAGATCTAGGAGCTCGTGGATACAAGATGTCCATTAGTACTAATTAGGTCTGCAAAATGCGGGATGTAGACAAGAAAACAAAACATAGCCGTCTAAACCCCTTGTCATATAAACTCAACTAATACTATCAATCTGCCAAACAAAATATGTCGAATGCAATGATTAATGCACAAAAAATGAAGCACACTTGTATGTCTTTTGCAATTCAGATGTGGCTTGCCCCTACATGGATATGCACATGGTCTCTATCAAAGAGTGTGGAAGGTCATCGCCGTACCTCTCAAATTTAATACTTTTAAGCTCTAATGCTTCCTATCTACAATTAAGTAGATAATGGCAAGTCAGGGTCATCTACGAGAAGAGGGATCTTTTTAAGTGTTTAAACATATATAGGAGAAAACACACTAGGCATATACATACATAGATACATATAAAAGCATGTAAACAAGGGGGGGGGGGAGGGTTGGTTGGTTTTTGATCCTAAGTTGTCAAATTGAAATACAACAACTAGCAAAGCAAGAGAACTATGCTAATCCTGCAATACAACTAAAGATACGATGTAAATGATAATTAACGGAGCCTTGAAGGCAATCGATTTCCACTTCCAAACTTCATATAGCTCATTGATTCATTCACTCATTCAATTACTTTTATTTTCCATAGGGAATGTTATCACTTCTCATTCAAAGATCAACATTAATTCCTCCTTAAGAGTAGTTAGCAAAGACAAAAAATGACCCTTTGCAAACTCATTGATGATCACCATAGACAAACAACATCACAGGGGTATTTCATCAATGGCATTTCACCCAAATGACAATAGGTTAGATAACAACAAGCCTTCTACCAAAGGCATAGTCATTTAGCCAAACAAATCATTCATTAGGTTAAACTTAGAACAAATAACATTCAAGGTTCAACCTTTCTTTACATCTATGTGACAAATATGAAAACAAACCACATTAACATACTCATCTAGCAAGAATTACCACACATTATACACAAGAAGTTCTAAATCCATGCTTGTGGATTTCCATATCAAATGAGTTAAGAAATTTGCAAATTTCCTAATACCCTAACATTTCAATCTTACAAAAATTTCATATACTCAAACAACCCATGGGATAAATGAGGTAAAACACATCATTAATGACATAATAAATGCTCTCCAATAAATGTTCATAAATGAGCAAACATAAAATCTTACTACATAAGCTTGGAAGCTTCAATCAATTGCTCCCAAGAACTAGATTCAGCTACAAGAGTTCATACTAATTAATGCTAAACAACCAAACATAATACATGATTCAAAGATGAAAATGGAAGAAAATAGGGTTTTGAACAGTACCAAAAATACAGATGAAGCAGATAGGAATGAAAGGAAAGAGAGTGTTATTTATAGTACAAAGAGGATAAGGTTAGATTCTGGCCACCCATTGGTCGCGACTCGCGACGGGCTTGCGACAAGACCATTGCGACTAGCGACGAGTGCCAGAATTTAATCCCATTTTCTTTTCTTCTTCTTGTGGTAAACATATATCTTCATAGCAATTCCTCTCATTTTTCAAGTCTTCAATGTCTTCAAAAATGGTCTTCGATGGCCTCTGGTCTTCATGTCTTCAAAGAAAGTCTTCTAAAATGTGATCTTTAATGGCCTCCAGTCTTCATGTTCTTCCCTTGTCACACAAAATCCACTTAGAAGAGGAAAAAGAGCGTAAAGTTGCTCTTACCCCTCCTAAGATAATTTCAAGGTAAAACACAAGCTCTTGCTAATAAAAGAGCACAAAAGTGACCCAAAATAGTACTAAATTATGACATAAAATGGACATATCAAACCTCCCCATACTTAAACCTTACTCACCCTCGAGTAAGAAAAGATCCAAGCATACGAAGGAAATGACGTATCCACATCCTAACTACTATTCCCCCAAATCAATATCTCACAAAACTCTCAATATCACACATCCCAATGTTAAGGTCAAATGAGAAGTTTCCCACAACCCCCATTCCTAAATCTACCCAAACCATATCAACTCATCAATTCATCGATATCCCTAAAACATCTCCAAATCCCGAATTGACAATCCCAAATCCAATGGTATAAGGTGAAGATAAAGACATGTATAAGGTTCAAAACACATGCTCCACTTTATATCAATGTATCAACCTTAAAATGAAGCATATTAACGATCAAGAGTTTCATAACTTACTTCGTCTTCTCCCGCTAACTTTTCCACTCCCAAAAGGTCCTCAAGATGTCAAGCTACCGGATCCATCCGTATGAAACCTGCAACCTTATGACTCCAATGACGGAAAATGAGTGAACACATAAAATTTTTCAATTTCTCTCATTTTCTCTCATTTTGCCCAGGAGCCCTTTCAATTTTTCATCCTAGCCACATGTCATGTTTTTGTTTTCCGCTTACATCTCACCTTTTCCCACACATTTAGCCTCTCATTTTTGCCTAGGTCACCCTCTTGGGTTTTTGACCTATCCGGGCTCCCAATGTTGCCTAAAATTCCCACTTGGGTTTTCAACATAGCGGGATTCTTTTTATTTATTTATTTTTCATTTTATATTTTTTTTCCAAAATTTTTCATGTTTCTCCAATCCAAAAAGTAACAAAGTTCTATCCAAATGTTAAGGCTAAGAAAAGTATCAAAGCTAACATTATCCAAATACATCAAAAGAAAAACATCCCAAAACAAAGGGAAAAATATCCAAAACAAAACAAAAGAGTTATCCAAAAGTATGTTCAACCCCAATCACCTCAAAGTAGATACCCTCCCATACATAGAACACTACATTGCCCTCAATGTAGAAAATAGGGAAAAACATACAAAGGGAAGTATGGAAATGGTAAAGATATGGTGCTCACAAATCATTGATGTGAGGAAGGAGGGCCACCGCCAAAATAGCGATGCTGATAATAAGCCAGCCACTTAGTGCTCCTCTGCCTCTTAGCTCTTCGCCTCTCCGCTCTCGGATCAGGGCCTAAGACACCATCTGCCTGGGACTGCATCTCATGGATGCAAGCTGACATGTGATCAATCTCCTCATCCTTGTTGATTAAGGTCTGTGAGACAAATACATTATGATCCAATATCATGCTGTCCTGGGGGTAGAATCCATCTTGTATAGTCTTCATCTTCTGCTCATAGAACTCCGGTGGAGGCTGGGAATAGTGAGGTGGCACATCATCCTCCTGCATAGGATCGGTCTCTAGTGGAGGCTGCGGGGAGTGCTGCGGCTACCGTCGCTAGGAAAAAGGTAGGGTGCTATCATCGCGCTGGACGAGAGTTGGGCTAAGGTTGTGGAGCTTGCATTGGAAGTTATCTCTACATGAGGAGTCAGGTGAAATCGCCAAGTCTCCTAGAGATGTATCAAATTCCAGCTTCGTCTTGTTGGGCTAAGGAAGTGCCATGAATGTGACCTTCCTGGAGCCATACAACCAGTGGAATAGCCCCGTGGTCCATGTGGCACTGAGCATCTCAAATCTAACTAACTTCTTAGCATTGATAAGATAGGAAGTGCGCCTCCCTAAGTGCAGAAAGTTAGCCAGAGGAACCAATCCTAAGTACTCTGCTAAAAGGCCTATCATGCCTCCGAACATGATCTTCCCCTTTTGCTGTCAATATCCACATCTATGATCCTCTTCATCCACAAATCAGTCCATAACCTGTATCCTGGTCCCTCACTCGTTAAGTGACATAGAAAATGAATGTCATTGTCTAGCACATTTGTCAGCTCCGCGGAGCAAAGTAATGTGCCAGCCAACAGTTGGTGCACATAACAGAGTGCATGTTGGATAATGATGCTACTCTTATCATGGGAGTTCTTTGGCCTTATGTTGATGACATTCCAAATTTGCATGTCATCCTCGATCGATCGCTCATGGGCCTGTGGGTCTAGCTTAGCCCATATCTCCACAGTGTTAAATCCAAATGCCTCATAAATATGTGAGATGGTCATTTGCCCAGATATATGATCCAAGTGGAAAGCAATATACCTCTCACATGGTTGAACATTTCTGTTGCTGCAAATCCTGACCGTGGACATGAACTCTAGTGTGTATCTCTGGTAAGAGGGTGCGCTCCTACTCATGAACCCTTCTATTCCCCCCATGGTGAGGAGGCATCTGATAGGCTGGGTGAGCCCAAGAGCATCTAGTGTGGATACATCTACAAAGCTCGTCTCCTTGAGTTGACGACTTGCCAGGGCTTCCCAACTTTCAGCATAGGACCCAGTGATCCGGGTCAAAACCATGTACCTATCCGGCAGGAGAGGTACAAGTCTCAATTCTGGAGCCAGTGGTAGAGGTGGAGATGGAGCGGTGGTGTGCCTGCCTCGGGGGGGGGGGGGAGCCCTGGGTCTCTTTGTGGGGGCCATATCTAACTACCACAACAAACAAGTCAAACGCACATGAATATATGTATATGTAATATTGAAAATTCATACTCAACCTTAAACTAGTTCATCATCACAAGCCAAATCAAAATCAAGTCAACTAGTTCAAGTCCTAATCACAATTTCATATACAATCCATATTATGTCCAACAAGCCCATATTCTCAAGTCCATGAAGTTCTCACATAGTTGAAATCAATATGCTATATCTAAAAACCACAGTTGTGCTCAACTAGTTTAGCCACCATTAGTACATCCACAATGTCAATATCCACATCCCATGGCTAAACTACCCTAAGCAAATTAACATTGCAAACCACAATAACATTTTATCCAAATAGCAACTATGTTTAATCAAGGGCCAACATGCCTCATAGCTAGCACAAGTTACAATCCATTCTCAACCAAAGCAACACAAATGCACACAATCCAAAATCAAACAAGCATAATACAATCCAAACTGCAACCACAAAATATACAATCCAAACCACAACCACAAAATATGCACACAATACCCATTAAATTAAATTGGAAGCACAATATATTCACCAAAATCAACAAAGGTCTAACAATTTAATTTCCTAAGGCATCACACATAATCTACACAATATCCAATAAATAGAGTATACATTCATAATCACAATTGAAGCTCAATAAAGTGAAGAAATGTACCACTTAGATGCTTTGGAAGAAGAAAGGAGGAAGCCCACAATCAATTCGAAATTGAATTTCCCAAAGTCATAAAACCCTCAAATTCTAAGGTTTGTGTTCTTCAAAGTTTTATGGTGATTTGTGGGTTAAGTTTGGGAAGAAATGATGGAAGTATGGAGTGAGAGCGGTGAGATTGTGAGCGGCGGCGAGGTGGTGAGCGGCGGCGAGTTGGTGAGCGGCGGCGAAATGGAGAAGATTGAAGGTTTGATATTTGTGGCAAAAAAATGAATCTGCCCATTTTTTAAAATAGAGTTGTACGCCGGTCGCGACTCGCTATGGGTAGGGAGGGCTCGGGTCTAGCTAGGATTGAGGATGAAAGATGACGTCTCGTGGGGTGTTGGCCTTCAAATTTGTGAGGCAAGTGGTTCTCGAGGGGTTAAAAGGCTTCACTGGTTTGAGGGCTTCTGGCTTAGAGTACCTGAGGTCCTGAGAGGGTGACGTCTCAAGAGATTATGGATTTTTGGGTTCGACTCGAGTCAAGGACTTGTAGCCTCGAGGACCCGAGGTCTCGAGGGGATGATGTCTCGAGAGATGATGGGATTATAGGTTTGACTGGTCTCTAGGGCTGATGTCTCGAGGGCTTCAGCTCGAGTCGAGGGCTTGCAGCTTCGAGGACCCAAGGTCTTGAGGGAATAATGTCTCGAGGGATGATGGGAATACGTGTGTGTCTGGTCTCGAGGGGCTGGTCTCAAGGGGCTGGTCTCGAGGGGCCGATGTCGAAGGGCTGGTCTCAAGGGGCTGATGGCTCGAGGGATGATGGGCTCATGGGTTCAAGCCCTCGAGGCGACAGCTAAGGCGAGCCCTCGAGGAAAAAATGAAATGGTGAGAAGCGATAGGTAGGGAAAAGAATACCGGAAGTCACTATTTGTGTCGCGACTCGCGACCACTTCGTTGCGACTCACGATGGTTGGTTGCGAATCACAACGAGGCCATCGTGACTCGCAAAAAGTTGAGGCTAGGTGCTGAATTTTAACCCAAAATTTCTGATTACGTCGCGACTCGCAACCACTCTGTCGTGACTCACGATGGTCTGTCACGACTCGCGAAAAGTGGTGGCCGAGACCTCCATTTTCAGCCAAAGTCCCTGATTTGGTCACGACTCGCGACCACATCATCGGAACTCACGATAGTCCATAGGGAATAGCAACTCGGCCATTGTGATTCGCGAAAAGTGGAGGCTAAAAGCTGAAATCTCACCAAAAATTACTGAGCCTGTCGCGAGAACATCGTCGCGAGTCGTGATGGGCTTAGTAAGTTTTGGTGAGATTTCAGCTTTCAGCCTCCATTTTTCGCGAGTCACAATGGCTGAGTCGCGATTCGCTATGGATTATCGCGAGTTCCGATGATGTGGTCGCGACTCGCGACAAACTACTAACCTGATACTTAGAAAGATTTATAGATTCCTTCTCTTGTCCAAGTCTTTCCTTCTTGACTCCAAGCATTTATCCCTTCAAAAGTCCAATGCCATGGCTTTAAAATTTCTACAAAATAATGGAAAAATAACCCGTGAAAAGCACAAAGAAAAACAATGAAACTAATGACAAAATCCAAAACTAAGCAACATCAACGAAAAGTCATGAACGATGATCCGGATGATCAAAACCAAGTTTATTTAACGTCATTGGAGTTTTCTCACAAATCAGATCGAGGAGATCAAAGTCCTCTCCTTTTTTTGGCACAAAATTCTCGTGGTAAGGTTTCAAACGTTGTCCATTAACCTTGAATGTATTGAACTTAGCTCAATCTAGAATCTCCACCGTGCCATGCGAGAATACCTTAACCATCTCAAAATGACCGATCCATCGGGACCTCAACTTACCTTGGAATAGGCAAAGACGGGATTGGAATAGGAGAACCTTTTGACCAACGTCAAATTCCTTCCTAATAATCATCTTGTCATGCCACACCTTTGTCTTCTCTTTATAGATTTCAGTGTTCTCATAGGACTCTCTCGAGATCTCATCTAGTTCATCCAACTGTAACTTCCTATGCAAACCGGCCTCATCTATATTGAGATTGAATTTTTTGACCGCCCAGTAAGCCTTATGTTAAATTTCCACCGGTAGATGACAGGGCTTACCAAACACTAACCGGTATAGTGGCATACTAATTGGTGTCTTGTAAGCCATCCTATACGCCCACAAGGCATCATTCAACCGAGAACTCCAATCCTTCCGGTTAGGGTTAACCATTTTTTGAAGGATGAACTTGATTTCTCGATTGGAAACTTTGGCTTGCCCGTTGGTTTGTGGGTGATAGGCGGTGGATGTCTTGTGGGTGACACCATACTTCTTCAAGAGTGCCTCTATGGTCCGATTGCAAAATTGGTGCCACGGTCACTAATCAAAGCTCGGGGTACCCCAAACCTAGAGAAGATGTTATCTTTCAGGAATTATACAACCACTTTAGAATCATTTGTCCTAATGGGTTTTGCTTCAACCCACTTCGACGCATAATCAATGACAAGAAGAATATATGTAAAACCATAACACTAGGGAAAGGTCCCATGAAGTCAATACCCCAAACATCAAAGATTTCACAATATAGCATAGCTTTTTGGGGCATCTCATTTCTAGATGAGATATTTCCTACTCTTTAACACTTGTCACAAGCCTTACAAAATATGTATGCATGCTTATTCAAAGTAGGCCAACAAAAACCACTTTCCAAGACTTTCCTAACGGTCCTTTTAGCTCCAAAATGACTGCCGCATGCATGAGAATGACAAAAAGTGAGAATTGAATGCACTTTATCACCGGGGATGCATCTCCTAACAACTTAGTCTACACAATGTTTCCACAAAAAGGGATCATCCCACACATAATATTTAGCATCGCTCTTTAGCTTAGCTTTATGTGTTTTAGAAAAGTGAAGAGGAAATTTACCAGAGACAAGAAAATTCACAGTTTCGGCATACCATGGTTGGAGGTACCTGATAGCGAACAATTGTTCATCGGGGAACTCCTCATGTAGTTGCTCCTTTATTAATAGATTTACCTCACTATCTTGACAGGGTGCCAACCGGCTTAGGTGATCAGCCACGAGGTTCTTCGTGCCTTTCTTCTCTCGCACCTCTTGCTCAAATTTACTCAGAAGCAGGATCAACCTAATCAATCTTGGCTTGGCCTCTTTCTTCGTCATTAAATGACAAAGCGTTGCATGGTCAGTGTACACAATAACATTTGTACCAAGCAAGTAAGATCAAAATTTTTCCAAAGAAAATACCACTGCTAGCAACTCCTTTTCGGTGGTGGAATAGTTTCTTTAGGCTTCATTGAGAGACATAGATGCGTAGTAGATGGTGTGAGGCACTCTCACCACCCTTTGACCAAGCACCGCTCCAACGACGTAATCACTAGCATCTCACATAATCTCAAAAGGTAACGACCAATCCAGGGGTCGTATAATATGAGCTGAAACTAACCTTCCTTTCAATGTATCGAAGGCCCATTTACAACCATCATCCATCACAAATTCAACCTCTTTTTATAACAACTGGAATAAAGGAGATGCTATATTTGAGAAGTCCTTGATGAACCGGCGATATAATCCTCTATGGCCAAGAAAAGAGTGCCCTATGCGCACATTAGTAGGATAAGGCAAAGTTTAAATTGTGTCTATCTTTGCCTTTTCAACCTCTATACCCTTAGAGGAGACAATATGGCCTAAAACAATGCTTTGCTCTACCATAAAATGACACTTTTCAGAATTTAACACAAGATTAGTATCAATGCAACGTTTAAGAACTTGTGCCAAATTTGATAAACAATTGTCAAAAGAATTACCATGAATGGTGAAATCATCCATGAATACCTTGACAAAATTTTCAACAAATTGTGAGAAAATGCTTACTATACACCTTTGGAAAGTTGTGGGGACATTACATAACCCAGAAGGCAAGTGCCAGTAAGCAAACGTACCAAAGGGGTACGTGAAGGTGGTCTTTTCTTGGTCTTCCAGGGCGATAGCCACTTGAAAATACCTCGAGTACCCATCCAAAAATAAATAGAAGGGGTGGCTTGCTAACCTCTCAAGCATTTGATGAATGAATGGCAATAGGAAGTGATCCTTTTGGGTTTCCACATTTAGCCTCCGGTAGTCAATGCAAATGCGCCACCCATTTTGAACTCGGGTGGGAACCATTTCACCCTTCTCATTTTTGACCACCATCACCCCACTTTTCTTGGGTTTCACTTGAGTTGGACTCACCCACTTTCTATCCGAGATTGGATAGATCATGCCCGCTTGGAGTAACTTGAGGATTTTTGCCTTCACCACCTCCATCATAAGTGGTTTTAAATGGTGTTGGGGTTGCCGGATAGGTATTGTATCTTCTTCCAATAAGATTCTATGCATGAAAGTGGATGGACTTATGCCTCTGATGTCAACAACAGTCCATCCAATTGCTTTCTTGTTCTCTTGCAACACCGCCATCAACATTTTTTCTTACTCCTTGGTGAGCTTGCTTGAAATGATGACCGGAAGTGTCTCCCCTTCCCCAGGAAATGCGTACTTGAGGTTACTTGGTAAGGGTTTAAGCTCAATCACCGGAGCTTTCACAAGTGATGGGAGGAATTCCGGTTCTTTGGGTTCCTCTAAGACTAGAGGGTCGGGACTGTGCACCACTTGTCAAGAATGCTCAACTCCTCAATGCTTTCCTTTAAGTTAGTACTCATCGAATACACAAGACATGCATTTTCAACATTATTTTCCAAAGAAACCAACAAGGAATCATCACCACTCAATTCAAAAACATCTTGCACAACATTGTCAACAAAATCAATAGCATTGCAAGAATACTCTTCAAGAGGATACTTCATAGAGTCATTTATGCTAAACTCTACTTTAATCCCATCAAATTCCATGGTGAAGGTACTGTTATGCACATTAATGATGGTCCCAGAGGTCTTAAAAAATAGCCTCCCCAACAAGATTGGGGCGGCTTGTTTATCATGCTCCATGTTTAGGACGTAAATATTCGCCGGGAATATTAAAGAATCCACCCTAACTAACACATCCTCGACGATACCCTTATGGTATGCACTCGAATGAACAGCTAGTTGGATCATTACCCCAGTTTTGTGCAAAGTACCAAGAGTGAGGCTTTCATACAAAGAATAATGAATCAAATTTATTGATGCACCTAAGTCAAGCATTGCTTTTTCAAAATGTGTATTTCCTATCATGCAAGGGATCGTGAACATGATGGGATCGCTACAATTAGGGGGTAACTCCCTTTGGCACAAAGCGGAGACATGTTCACTTCTCCCATTTTTAACCTTGTTCTTCGTTCTTTGTTTCCTATGTACTACATATAATTCCTTAAAAAATTTTGCATAGCTAGGAATTTGTTCAATCGCATGCAAAAGAGGGATATTTACCTCACACCTACAAAAGACTTCGTAGATGTCCTTGTTGGATTCCTTCCTCCATTTGTATTTTAGAGCTTTCGGGAATGGTGGCTCAGGAACATATGAAGGGATCTCCACTGCTCTTGCCTTCTTGTGAGGGGGGGGATGAAGGTTTGGAAATGAAGGTTGATTTCTCAACGGTGAGCTACTCTTCCTTCTCCTTTCCCTTCCTTGCTTGCTCCTTAGCCTCCTCCTCGTTCTCTTCTTTCACTTCTTCCTCAAACATTTCAAGCTTCCTATGTTTGTCCTTAATAACTTCACCAAGCATGGGAGAGCCAACCTCTTTACCACTTCTCAAAGTGATAGCACTTGCATTTTTGTTGAGGGTTGATCTCTGGTTGGGAAGGTAGCTTACCCTTTCCCGGGCTTCCATCCGATTCACCACTTGAGCTATTTGGCTCACTTGAGTTTCCAAGTTCCTGATACTTGCATTGGCTTCATCTTGGAATTTCTCACTTTTCTATGCACACATGCCCAACCGGTGAATGACTTGCATCACCTCATCCTTTGTTAGCCCCGAGCTCTCCCTTTGGTCTCGGGGTTTGTCTGGGAGCCTTCGAAATTGTTGTTGAGGTGGCCTATATTGTTGTTGAGGATTCTGATATGGTTGGGGGTTTTGGTTTCCTTGAGGGTTTCCATACCGGAGGTTTGGGTTATCACAATTTTGCGAATTGTAAGGCCGATTTTGGTACCCTTGATAACCTTGGTAGCCTTGGTGACCTTGGTAGCCTTGGCCAACTTGATACCCTTGGCTTCCTTGGTAGCCTTGATCTCCTTGATATCCCATAGCCCTCACCTCCTAAACATGGTTCTCTTGCAATGTAGGGAAAGTGTCCATAGGATGCGCCAAGTAACAAATTTCACATAACTTAACATGTGGTGCATTTCCGGGCTTTGTCATCAAAGATTTCACCATGGATGCAAGGACCAAGAATTGATCCTCGAGCTTCCCACTATTCGAAGAGTCACTTGCAGGCATTGGATTTCTCCTTCTCAAATTGGCCCTTGAGCTAAAGTTTCTCGATTCTTCCGCTAGCTCCTCCTACAATTGCATAGCCTCAGAGGATGTTTTGTTTCCAAGGGTGCCACCACAAGAACTTCTTACCAATATTTGATCTTCATCAAGAAGACCATTATAGAAGTAATAGACCAAATCCCCCTCCAAATAACCATGGTAAGGGCAACTTACAAGAAGGTTCTTGAACCTCTCCCAATAGTCGAAGAGAGATTATTCATGCCATTGGAGGGTGTTTCTTATATCCTTTTTCAAGGCGGCGGACCTTGAGGCCGGGAAGTATTTGACTAGAAACTTTGTTTTCATATCTAACCAACTCTTGATGCTTTTGGGCGGTAGGTAGTGGAGCCAATCTCTTGCACCATCCCTTAGTGTGAACGGGAATGCCTTAAAATTATAGAAATATTCATACACTCCATGGAGGACCGTTCCACTGCACAAGAAGTGAAATTCGGTGAGGTGTTTGTTGGCATTCTCCTTGCCTACCAAGGAAGATGGGTAGCATGTTGATGAACCTGGTCTTTAGCTCAAAGTGCCCGTTAGGTCCAACCACGGGATACTCAATGCACATTGGTTGTTGGTTGAAGTTGGGGGCCATGATGTCTCTTAACAAAGCTTGCCCCAAAAGAATCTCCCTTTGGTGGAGAGGGGGAGCTTGTCCTTGGAGAGGAGGATGTTGAGGTCCCCTTCCCAGATGCTCATCTTCGTGCTCAATTTGATGTTCTGTAGAGGAAGATGTATCCACAAAATGGTCACTAGGGGGGGTGTTATTCACACTTTCCAAAGAAAGCCTCCTAGCCCGTCTCAAATTCAACTCTAACTCGGGGTCGTAGTGTAGGGGTTCTTGTGAAAAGGATCGTGTACAAACCATACACCAAGAACTAAAAAAATACGTCTCCAAGCCAAGTGAAAATGGAAAATCAACAAAGAAATCAAAATAAAAGAAAACTAACATATATTTACAATTAGCACATATAATCACACATCATATGCCCAAACACTTAAAAATAAACGCCTCTTCCCCGGTAGCGGCGCAACATTTTGGGAGGTCGTCGCTGTACCTCTCAAAGTTAATACTTTTAAGCACGAATGCTTCCTATCTACAATTAAGTAGATAATGGCAAGTCGGGGTCGTCCACGAGAAGAGGGATCTTTTCAAGTGTTTAAACATATATAGGAGAAAACATACTAGGCATATACATACATAGATACATATAAAAGCATGTAAACAGGGGGGGGGGTTGGTTGATTTTTGATCCTAAGTTATCAAATTGATATACAACAACTAGCAAAGTAAGAGAACTATGCTAATCCTGCAATACAACTAAAGATACGATGTAAATGATAATTAACAGAGCCTTGGGGGCAATCGATTTCAACTTCCAAACTTCATATAGCTCATTGATTCATTCACTCATTGAATTACATTTATTGTCTATGGGGAATGTTATCACTTCTCATTCAAAGATCAAAATTCATTCCTCCTTAAAAGTAGTTTGCAAAGACAAACAACGACCATTTGTAAACCTCATTGATGATCACCCTAGAAAAGAAACATAATAGGGGTATTTCATCAATGTCATTTCACCCAAAGGACCATAGGTTTGATAACAACAAGCCTTGTACCAAAGGCATAGTCATTTAACCAAACAAAGCATTCATTAGGTTAAACTTAGAACAAATAACATTCAAGGTTCAACCTTTCTTTGCATCTATGTGGCAAATATGAAAACAAACCACATTAACATACTCATCTAGCAAGAATTACCACACATTATACACAAGAAGTTCTAAATCCATGCTTGTGGATTTCAATATCAAATGAGTTAATAAATTTTCAACTTTCCTAACACCCTAACATTTCAATCTTACAAACATTTCATATACTCAAACAACCCATGGTATCAATGAGGTAAAACACAACATTAATGGCATAATAAATGCTCTCTAATAAATGTTCATAAATGAGCAAACATATAATCTTACTACATAAGCTTAGAAGCTTCAATCAATTGCTCCCAAGAACTAGATTTAGCTACAAGAGTTTATACTAATTAATGCTAAACAACCAAACATAATACAAGAGAATTCAATGATGAAAATGGAAGAAAATAGGGTTTTTAACAATACCAAAAATGCAGATGAAGAAGATAGGAATGAGAGGAAAGAGAGTGTCATTTATAGTACAAAAATGATAAGGTTAGATTCTGGCCACCCGTTGATCGCGACTCGCGATGGGCTCGCGACGAGGCCATTGCGACTTGCGACGTGTGCTAGAATTTAATCCTGTTTTCTTTTCTTCTTCTTTTTCTCTCATTTTTCAAGTCTTCAATGTCTTCAAAAATGGTTTTCGATGGCCTTCGGTCTTCATGTCTTCGAAGGAAGTCTTCAAAAGTCTTTGAAAATGTGATCATTAATGGCCTCCGGTCTTCATGCCTTCATCTTCTTCCCTTGTCACGCAAAATCCACTTAGAAGAGGTAAAAAAGCGTAAAGTAGCTCTTACCCCTCCTAAGAAAATTTCAAGGTAAAACACAAGCTCTTGATAATAAAAGAGCACCAAAGTGACCCAAAACAGTACTAAATTATGCATATAAAATAGACATATCAGTGTGGCACCCTGGTTTGTCGTAGAAGCAAGTATTTGTAGAACACAATCATACATTCATTGATTGGTTTGTCAAACAATAGTCGGAGAAAGTCATGGTGAAACCTTGAATTGGTAAGCCTTCATGCCTTATACTACTACAATTTCTTTCACTGGCTCTAGCATGAATGAGTTTACCTTCTCAACCCTTGAATGATAATCACACACCACAACACAAAACAATGGTGTTAGCATAGTTGTGGAAGCAATACATGTCAGTAGCGCAAAGGATACAAATCCAGTGTATGGGAAAATGTTCTACTATGGGAAGATTGAGGATATTTGGGAACTTGTGTACACAAGTTTCAGGGTCCCAATTTTCAAATGCAAATGGGTTGACAACAATGCGGGTGTATCGATCGACGAGCTAGGTTTTACAGTTGTCGACCTGAGGAAGTCACGTTCTACGACCGATCCTTACATCCTTGTTTCACAGGATACACAAGTGTTTTATGTTGATGATCCTTGTGATTTTAGTAAATCAGTGGTCATTCAAGGGAAAAGTTAATTTGTGGTGGAGGTTAGTCCATCTTCAATGTCCAACATTATTCTACATATATTACCAAGCTCTAGTAATGTCGGCTAGGAATAGATAATTGGGGTAGAGCTAGCATTGAAGAGAGACCTCGAGGGAGGCATGTGGATTAAATGACATCCAAAATCAAAGAAGAAGAAGAAGACATAGATTAGATGTAAAAATCTTTTTAACTAACCTTGTTCAATGTTTATTTCATGCTTTGTTTTCTTGTGTAATTGGTAAATCAATTGGCATTCAAATTTAAATTGAAGCACATAAGTTATGGTTTTGGAGATATATTGGCTGACATCACACTACTAGTCGGTAGCCAAAACAGTAAGAATGATTATCAGCTAGCGACATCGCACATGATCCTTGTGTTTATGAAAAGCAGTTGATTAAAATAGTTCCTAAATCGAATTAAATTAATTAATTCATGCAATCTCGCACATAAGTCAGTGAGACATCATTTGAACCAAGTAATACGGTACGACATATGTACGATGTCGCACGCTATAAACTGAAGTTCAATTGATAGCTAACCAATTTAAACTAGAACTTGGAATGAAAATGGGAGGCTGTGGTAAGATGGGGTATTTATATGCCCAAAGATAGTATTTATATGCCCAAATTATGGCTAACTACTAAATAGTAGCTAGTGGTAAGACGTGGTTGTCCACGAGGAATGAGGGTTTTATCGAGTATTAAAGTGTAGTTAAAAAGAACATGAAGAACTCACTCTACCTGTATGGTAAAAATAATATAACTGTAATTACGCTAGTACGAAAGATGTAATTAATATGATAACGAGTCTTGGGCGCAATTGGTTTACATTTCTAGTCATCCTTTGAGAACTTTGATTAATTATCCTATTTTTAAGCATTAACCACATATTGTGGAGAACTTATCAACACCTTTCAAGTGAAGATATTTCTCACCTCTCCTCGGTTATAATTAGAGTGAGTAATCAGCGCCACTCAATAATCATTACCCTCGATTCACTCTAGACGATCGGCATCATAGACTTGCTCGAGGATAGCAATACACATGGATACCCAACACAACTACCACAATGTCCTACAAGCGAGAAACACATAGATAGCACAAATATGTTTACTAATAACAGCTATGAGGATCGACCTTCATGCTAATCGTTATTAGTGAACCACATAAAAAATTAGTCAAACCCATTCAAATTCATCCCAAGTCTAAGATATTTCATCAATCAACTATCATAATTAGTTGTCACTTCTAATTATAACCTAGCATTGACAAACAACAATCATGTTGACAAAAAGTCAAAGTCTTCTGGGTTTGACCAAAAACTTAGCAAATAATCAACCCACAATCATCAACTAGTTGATCATCCTAGTCTAAATCATGCATTAATCACACAAGAAAGCACAAAACATACTTGATAATCAAAGCACAAAATAAGATAAATCAAATCTTACAAATTCATACTAGAAATGCTCATCAATTGCTCCCAATAGTATATTTAGCACAGATTATGAAAATCCATAACAAAATAGCAAGAATCCATGGTGAACGTAGAAGAAAAGATGAAAATAAATGCTTTGTAGGATTTCTTGAGAGTGAAATTCGAATGGAGTAATGAGGAAAGAGAGAAGAGCCAAAGAAAATGAAGGGATAAGGCTGGTTCAAATCATCCAGTGCAGCCCGCACTGGGTCTTCTACTGGGCTGCATATTGGGCTGCTACTACTGGTGCAGCCTACACCGGCCTTTCTGCCAGGTTCTTCCAATTTTTTTTTTATTAAATTGGCCTTCTCTTCCCAATCTTCCTATTTTTTTACTCTTCTTCAAATATCAAACTCTTCAAGAACCGAACACTTCCATTGATCTAAAACACTTCATAAATTCAAGAACTAGGATATAAAAATGTGAATTCATCCTAGCTCTCTAGTTCATAAAATATCAATTTCTTTCTAATTAATTCCTTAATATATTTCAAAATTAGATTTCAAATGTGCTCAAAATGGGATATAAATTGAGCACTTCAAAACACCCCGCACTTAAACCTTTACTCGTCCTCAAGTGAAGCAAGTAAATGCCTAAGGTGGTTCCTAATTTTTCTCTATCCCACAACACATTTGAAACCTTCCCTTGAGAATTCTTTTAACCCTACACATGAGAGACTACCCATCCCCATATTTGTGCCTAAAAGATTATACCCAACAAAATTTCCAAAAACAATATTGTATCCAAGTGAGGTGTTCATCATCCAAAAATAAGGTAAAAGAGGTTGCATCTACCCAAAGGTTTCCAAAGTGGAAAAATGAGCCTTCAAATTTTCATTTCTCTCGATTTCTATCATTTTTCCTAGGAGCTCTTTCAGATTTTCATCCTAGCTTCTCATTCTTTTTGCCTCACGCCACATCTTTTTCCTCACAATTTAAGCCTCTCATTTTTGCATAGATTTCCCTTTCAGATTTTCAATCTATCGGGGCCCTCATTTTTGCCTAAGTTACCCGCAAGCGGATTTTCATTTTAGCGTGATTTTTTTTCATTTTTCATTTTTTAACCTCCTAAGAAGTCATTAATTACAATGGAAAACGAGCAATATCAATCAAAAGCACAATCTAGTAATGAGCTTAACTAATTTTCCCACCCCAAACTTAAAATCTAGATTGTCTCCAATGCATATAAAATATCAAAGCATAAATATGGCATAATGGGAAAAAATGTAAAGTACTGACAACTAGGGCCACGAAGGTCCTCCACCCTAACATCGAGCCTCTGGATCAACAATCATGTTTATCATCTGCAGGGTACACATCATGGAAATAATTGTGTCAATGCCCTCTTTTGATCCATGAAATCTCTCGTCAGCTATCTCTCACTCAGTTATGTACCAATGATGGATCTGCTGAAACTGATGACCGACCTCTTGCTGAAACTGAGCAAGCTGGTAAACTACCATAGTGTTCTGCTACTGGAGGTAGGAGATCTGCTACATGAGATTGGGTTGATAATCATGTGAGGCGATTGAGGCTGTCAGAGTCCACGACAGTGGGAACGATACGCCGCCTAGAAATTCTTGGCGTATAGTGGGTCTGGGTCGACCCACAATACATGGACCAGTGTGGACTCAGTGATGGCTATGCAATCCTGTGATAGCTCCATGAAAATGACATCATTTCTCCCCACCATATGTCCAAACGTATGTTGAGTTCAACATATGGGTCTGAGCGAGTTCCTTGAAGTTGTAGACATAGGCGCCTGGAAGATATGAGACTGCTGCAATCCCGTCCAATGTAGGGACACTCAATCGTGCACCAGTGAGAGCTATCATGCCTCCCATGCTGACATTCCTACATCTGGCACAGAAAATAGCAATGCAGTGTTTCATCCACAGGTCTGGCCAATCTGGGTGGCCTACCCCCTTTGAAGTCATGGCCCAAAGGAATTTCACGTCAAAACTGGGAACCTGTGTCTGCTCAGCGTGGCATAGAATTATCATGGAAAGAAGTTTGTGAGCAAAATGCAGGGCGGGGTGGATGATGATCGAACTATTTTCCTTACTGGTCCTCCCTCTCCCAGTGATAGCTGGCCAGAAAGTAATCTTAAAATAACCAGGGGCAAGATCGAAATCTCTGACACCAGTGCCCAACTCAAACAAAAAAGGTGGGCTAAATCTGCATAACTCATCTCATGCCTTTGGTTATCCATGTGGAATGTGACATAAGTGCCATCTTCGTGCTCAACCCTCATTAGTGTGGCAAGAAACTCCAGGGTGAGCTGGGGGTAGGTCCAATGGTATCTGTGCAAAAAAACCTTCGAGTCACACCTTCCTAAACAGTACGGTCATTGACTCCAATAGACTCAACCTCTTTAATGTCTCCCAGTGGGTGAAACAGGTGGACAGTAGGGTCCTCCCACTCAGGTTCGCCCACATAGTATCATAGTCCTCCGTGATCTTGGTCAAACCCATGTAGTCAATGGCTGGGGCATGAGAAGAACTAGCACCAGGGGTATTCTTCCGCTCAGAGGCCATGACTATACTAACAGCGCCAACAAAATTTATAATCAGTCCAAAGCACAGTATGCCATAGTATCTGAAAGCATCAAACATGTCCCAACATGTGTCACTACTTATGAAAAGTGTCACAAAATTTCAACAAGTGTCATAAAATTTCAAAAAGTGTCACAACAAGTGTCACAAATTCAATCAATCCAAAATTTCATCCTCATATGCTACTAGCTAACCGATCAACTCAACAAACACTCAAAATCCACTACCATATCACAATTGGCATCACACAATCCCAAACTATAGCAAAAACTAAAATTGAAGTACACCCACTTGTCAACACACTTTAAATTCAACAATGAAGTGAGAAGTGTTACTGTGGGAGTGATGGAATGAGTGTAGATAACACTAAATGTGAAATGCTAGCAAAGATGGTCAATTTGATAAAAAAAAATTAATTTAAGAACCCCTAATTTCTTGGGTTCTTGAGTTTTTAAATAAAATTTTAGGGGAATGAAGAAGGATTTATGTGTAGGGTAAGTGAATGAGTGGAAGGAGGATGGAAAAAGGGAAAATTTGGTCAGAGGTGGAGGGTATGGTGGCGGGTTTCTGGCAAGAGGGGTGATGGAGAAAGAGCTTGGGCAGCTAGAAGAGCAAAGAAATATGGGAGAATAAACAAAGGTAAAGGGCCGACTAGTTTTTCAAAAGAGGCTGGGTGTTTTAGTCTTCGTGGACCACACTATATGGTGCAGCCCAAACCGACGCTACTAAAGAACTCATTTTTTTTTTCATTTACCTTTCATGGGCCGCACCAATGCATCTGTCCAGGCCCTCTTTTTCCAGCGTAATTGCCGCGTGCCGCACTATATGGTGTGGCTCCCACTCGCCCTTCTATCCAAATTCCTATCTTCCTTCAAAAATTGCCATTTTGACCCCCAAAAATCCTCACGAGCATTCTTTTCCTACAAATACACATCCAACGTGAAACTGTCACAATATTGCTCCAAAAACCAAATTCTCAAAATGTATAAAAATTCAGCATAAAATAACAAATGAACAAAACCAAGTTTATTTAACGTCGTCGGCACGACTTATTCATAAAGCCATAAAAATGAAGTTACATCAACAAAATTGCACCAATGGTATCCGGATGATCAAAACCAAGTTTATTTAACGTCGTTGGCATGGTGTATTCTCTTACTTAAGCTTCTATTCACTAACAGGGTCGTTGAGGAGTGTTTTCTCGACTAGTTCCAGTTGGAAACTCTCATAGTGGGGCTTCAAACGGTGGCCATTCACTTTGAAGAATTTTGAAGTCTCCTCACTCATTATTTCAACCGCTCCATGTGGGAAAACTTTCACCACCACAAAAGGTCCAATCTTTTTTGACCCCAATTTGCCCGGAAATAATTGAAGGCCTGATTGGAATAGAAGGACTTTTTGACCAACATCAAAGTCCTTTCTATTGATTAAGCTATCATGCTTAGCCTTGGTTTTTTCCTTGTAAATTGTAATTTTTTCATAGGAGTCATTCCGAATCTCCTCAAGCTCTTGCAATTGCAACTTTCGGTGCATAATGGCTTCATCCAAATTCATATTGATTTTTTTTAAGGACCAATACTCTTTGTGTTCAAGCTCAACCGGTAAGTGGAACGGCTTCCCTAAAACAACCTGATATGGAGACATTCCAATTGGTGTCTTATAGGCCGTCCTATATGCCCACAAAGCATCATCTAGCCAAATGTTCCAATCCTTCCTATTTGGGTTAACCATTTTCTCAAGGATGGATTTGATCTCTCGATTGGAGACCTTGACTTGGCCATTTGATTGTGGGTGATAAGCCGTGGAGGTTTTATGAGTAACCCCAGAATTCTTCATCAAGGCCTCAATTGTGTAATTTCAAAAGTGGGTTCCTCAGTCACTAATCACAGCTTGGGGAATTCCAAATTGGGAAAAGATGCTGGCTTTCAAGAAATTCGCCACCACTTTTGAATCATTGGTCCTTGTGGCCTTTGCCTCAACACACTTGGACACATAATCAACGGCAAGAAAAATATAAATGCACCCAAAAGAGTTTGGGAAGGGTCCCATGACAATACAAGATGCTTGTTTGTGGAAATTTCATTCTTTTGGGAGATGTTTCCCATTCTTTGACACTTGTCACAAGATTGGAAAAAATGATAGGAATGCTTCATTATGAAAGGCCAATAGAGACCACTTTCTAACACCTTCAAACCGGTTCTCTTGGCACCAAAGTGCCCACCACCTTCAAGAGAGTGACACATATTTAGAGTTGAACTCACTTCACTCTCCGGGACACATCTCCAAATCATTTAATCAGGGCAATGTTTCCATACATATGGATAGTCTCACACACAGTGTTTTACCTCACTCCTTTACCTATGTCTTTGAGCTTTGGAGAAATGTGGGCAAAATTGTTGGGGGACAAGAAAATTAACTAGATCGACATACCAAGGGTGAGCCTCTCTAATTGAAAACAAATATTCATTGGGAAATTATTCCTGAATGGTCTTCCTTTTGGGCTTCTCAATAGCACTCTCTGACTCATCAATCGATGTCAACCGACTTAGATTGTTGGCAGCACATATTCACTCCCCTTTTTATTCCTCACCCCTAAATCAAACTCACTCAAGAGAAGTATCAACCAAATCAACCTAGGTTTGGATTCCTTTTTGGTCATCAAATGGCAAAGAGCCGTGTGATCCGTGAAGACAATGACCTTTGTACCGAGTAGGTACAACCTAAACTTCTCCCTACCCTCTGACCTAGAACCACACAAATGGAATAGTCACTAGCATTACACATAATCTCAAAAAGAAGGTCCCAATTAGGGGGTTGGATAATAGGGGTGGAAACAAGCATTGCCTTCGAAGTGTCAAAGGCTCTTTGGCCTTATAGGTCAACCACAAAATCCGCCTCTTTTTGCAACAATTTACACAAAGAGGAGGCAATCATAGAAAAGTCCCTAATGAAACACTGGTAAAAACCCTCGTGATCTAGAAATGATCTAACTTCTCTAACACTCGAGAGGTAGGGTAGGGATTGGATCGTGTCATCCTTGGGTTTATCTACCTCTAAACCTTGAGAAGATACCACATGACCCAATACAATGCCTTTTTCTACCATGAGATGGCATTTCTTTGGAGTTTAGTATGAGATTGCTTTCAATGTATATCTTGAGCACTAATAATAGATGGTTTATAAAAATATCAAAAAAATCTCCATGAACAGTGAAATCATCCATGAAGACCTCTAAAAAGTGCTCAACAAACTCCGAAAAGATACTAACTATGCCCCTTTGGAATGTGTCAGGAGCATTGCATAGACCGAAAGGCATGCAACTATAGGCAAAAGTGCCAAAAGGACATGTAAAAGTGGTCTTCCGGGGCTATGGAAATTTGGAAATACCTGGAATACCCATCTAGAAAACAAAAGAAATCCCACCGGACAAGCCTCTCAAGCATTTGGTAAATATAGGGTAGAGGGAAATGGTCCTTCCTAGGTACTGCATTCAACCTACAGTGGTCAATACACACTCCCCCCATTTCGTGCACGAGTGGGAATCAATTCTCCCTCTTTTTCTCTATCACGGTTACACCACATTTCTTAGGCACAATTTGGGTGAGACTTACCCAGTCGCTATCGGAGATGGGGTAGATCATTCCGGTTTGGTGAAATTTGAGAATCTCACTCTTCACTACCTTCATAATCGGTGGGTTAAGCCGAAGTTGGGGTTGTCTCACCAGTTTGGCCCCATCATCTAACAAGATATGATGCATGCAAATAGGTGGGATAATCCCCTTGATATCAACAATGGTCCACCCAATTGCCTCCTTATGGGTTCTAAAAGTCTCCATTAACCTCCCCTCTTTTTCCTTGGTGAGTTTACTTTACAATATCATGGGTAAAGTATCTCCCTCACCAAGGAATGCATATTTCAAATTATCGGGTAGTGGTTTCAATTCCAATACCGGTGCATTCTCAAGAAACGTTGGCATTCACATATCTTGAGGTGCATTGAGAACTTCATAAGGGGGGTTGAGAGGTAGCCTATCAATAAAATAAATCCTCTCTATAGTCTCAAGAAAATTTACCCTTAATGAATAATCATGCAATTCATTTATGTCAAGACTATATTCCAAAGAGACCTTCAAACAATCTTTGCCATTAATCACAAACACATCTTGCACATAATCATCAACAATATCAATAGCATGACAAGATTGACCTTCACTAGGAAACTTCATGGCATCATAAATGTTGAACTTCACAATATCCCCATTACATTCCATGGTTAAACACCCACTATGCACATCTATTTTAGATTTATATGTTTTAAAAAATGGCCTCCCTAACAAGATAGGGGCGGCACGTTTATCATTTTCCATATCTAGAACATAGAAATTGGCAGGGAAAATCAAAGTATCAACTTTAACCATCTTCCACAATTCCCCTAGGGTAGGCATTGGAACGGTTGGCCAATTGGATTACTACCCCGGTTGCATGCAAATTTCCAAGATCTAGGGATTCATATAAGGAGTATGGAATCACATTGATTGACGTTCCTAGATCTAGCATTTTATTTTGGAAATTCTTACCACCTATGAAGTGTGGGATGGTAAACATGCCGGGATCATCACATTTAGGGGTTAGTTTATTTTGAAAAAGAGCGGACACTTGTCTACCAATTTTTATCTTTTCACCATTTTTCAAACTTTTGTTCCTCCTAGGGGTAAATAATTCCTTAAGGAATTTAGTAAACCTAGTCACTTGGTAAATGGCATCAAAGAAAGGAATATTTACCTCACACTTGTGGAAGACCTCAAAAAGCGCCTTGTTCTCATCCTTGAGAGTTTTGTGTTGCAATGCCACTGGAAAGGGTGGTGGTGGAAGGATTTTATCAATTTCACACTTCTCCGGTGGTTGAGTGACCAGCTCTTCGGCCTTCTTTCCTTTCACCATAAGTTCCTTTTCTATATCCTTCCCGACCTTCACAATTTCCTCGGAGTCTTTGGTCTCCTTTCCACTCCTCAAGGTTATGGCACTAGCATTAGGAGGCTGGGGGTTGAACTCTAGTTGTTATGGAAGTTTCCTAGAATCCCTAGCTTCCAAGCGAGCCACGTAGGATGCTATTTGACTAACTTGGACTTCCAAACTCTTGAATCTCACGGAAGAGCGGTCCTCCACATTTGCATATCTAGTTGCAATTTGGTCTTTCAAGTTAGTGACCATATTTGGTTATAATATGCATGAGATCCTCATGCTCTGACCTTGGCTTTCCTTCTCAAGGGTTAGATAATCCCTCATCCCTTGGGTAAGGTTGTTGTGGCGCCCGATTATACCCTTGATTTCCTTGGTATTGGAGTTTTCCACCTTGATGATTTGGTTGATACACATATTGGCCAATTTGATGACCACCTTGGGGATTTGATTTCTTGGCTTGATCATCTCTCCACCTAAAGTTTAGATTGTCTCTCCACCTAGGATTGTAGGTCTTGGAGTAGGGATCATACTTCTTGTTATTGCCTTGTCCCCTTTGGAAACCTTGACCACCTTGGTATTCTCTATTTCCTTGATAACCTTGGCCTTATCCTCCTTGATAACCCATTGCCTTAGCTTTCTCAAACTCTTCATCTTGGATTTGAGGGCATACATCGGTGGAATGTTCAACCGAAGACCCCCTACATGCCTTTAATTGATGTGCCCTCCCCTTCATTAGATCCTTCATCATGGAAGCTAAGGCTTGCACATACTCCTAAAGTTTGGGGGTTTTCGGATGTCGAACCTCTTGCACCCTTGCCCGTTCTCTCATACCAAATTTTCTTGTCCCATTAGTTATGGCTTCAAACAATGCCATGGTGTCTTTCGGGCTCTTGTTGGTAATCGACCCATTACAAGTATCATTGATTGGGTGGTCATCATCGTACCTCTCAAAGTTAAATTTATAGGTGATGTGCAAATTTTATATGGTTATATTAGGACTTTTAGAATTCACTTTTGTACACTTTTGTGCTCTAAATGTGGGTTTTTGCCTTGAAATTCTTTAAGGAGGGTTAAAAAGCAACTTCTACGCTTTTATTACCTTTCTAGAGGATTTTGTGTGACAAGGCAATTCTTTTGAAGACTTTAAAGAATACCTTGAAGATTTGAAGATTTGAAGATTTGAAGACTTGAAGACTTGTATTTGAGCTTTTGAAGACTTGAAGAATTAAAGAAAAGTGAAGTGAAGAGGAGGACATGAAACAAAAAGAAGAAAGAAATCAAGATGTTGGAACTGGGCTTTGTCGCAATTCGCAATGAACTCGTCGTGACTCGTGATGGACATATGGCCAGAAACTTTCTTGCTTTTTTGTACTATAAATACTAAACCTTATCCTCTCCTCTACAGACCTTCTTCTTCCTGCAATTTTTCCTAGGTTCAAACCCTAGTTTTTCTCTTCTTTCTTTTCTTAGTTTTTGTAGTTTAATCATGTCTTTTAATTATCTAGCTTAGTTTTATCTTGGGAGCAATGGATTGAAGCTTCCATATCTATGTAGTAAGAACCATATCTATCTATTTAGTGCTTTTGATATTGTGCATTTATTGAGCTTTAAATGTGAATTGTTAATGACACTGATGTTGTTGGAAGCTTGAGTATATGAATTGCTTGTATGATTACTTGTTAGGGTTGGGAAAAAGTAGCTAATTCTCCCCTCTTTTAATGTGAAATATAAGAGCATGAGTTGGAGCTTCTTAATGATGTTGATGTGTTGATAATTGCTAGATGAATGTGATGTTGAATTCAATGTCATGTTTGTTTTAGATAGAAAATGAGAGAAGTCAATGAATGTCGATCGTTCTTGGCTAATCTTTTGTAAATGCATGAATTGGTTAAATGCCTAGACACGATGTAGTGTTTATAAGTGTTACCAAGCTTGTTGATTCTTCGTGCTCAATGCCACCAATGGGATACTCTTAGTCGTGGTTCGACTAAGGGAGTCATTGTACAAGAGATGTCGAATTCAGTATTGCAAACTACTATCTAAGAAGGATGGAAGATTTATCTTCACAACAAGTAGTGAAAGTAATGAATAGATTGTTTCACTCGTCTTTTAAGCCTTTTTTATTTAGTATTCATGTGTTTTTTATACTATGTTTATTTCATTTATTCCATGCGTTGTTTGAGAATAGGAATTGTTTGTATGATTGAAATGTTAGGTTTTTAGGAAAGTGACGAATTCCTTAGATCCTTTGAATGAAAATCTAAGAACATGAACTTAGAACTTCTTATGCATAATGTGTTGTGACTCTTGCTAGATAAGTATGTCAATGTGGATTTTTCTCATATTTATCCTATAGATGCAATGAAAGGCTGAACCTTGAATGTGGTTTGTTCTAGGTTTAGTCTAATGAATGCTATGTTTTGTTAAATGGCCATGTCTTTGGTAAAAGGCTTGTCATTGTCAAATCTATGGTCCTTTGTGTATAATTCCGTTGATGAAATACCTCTATGGTGTGGTTTTTTTAGAGTGATTGTCAACGAGGTTTGCAAATGGTCGTTGTTTGTCTTTGTAAATTCCTATTAAGAAGGAATGAATTTTAATCTTTCATTGGCATTCCCCATAGATAACAAATGTGATAGGATGAGTGAATGGTTCAATGATATACATTTGGTTTGGAAGTGGATGTTAACTGCCCCCCAAGGCTTTGTTGTTTGTAGTTTTAAAGCTCTTTTTCTTAGTTTTGTTTCATGATTAGCATAGTTACTTGACTTTGCTAGTTATCTTGTCTTTTAACTTTCATAACTTAGGAAAACCAACCAACCCCCCCCCTTACTCGATTGTATATGTGTATATATATCTACATCTAGCCTAATATCAATCTTTTGTGTTTAAACGCTTAAGGAAATCCCTCTTCTTCATGGATGACCCCGACTTGCCGCTATCTACTTAGTTGTAGATAGTAAGCATTTAGGGCTTACTTTGAGAGGTACGACGATGACCTCCCAAATTTTGGCGCCGCTGCCGGGGAACATGTGTTTATTTTTAAGTGTTTAGGTGTATTTGATTGCATATTAGCTAGTTGTTTTTTTAAATTTTCCATTCATTGGTGTTTGTTTTTGTTTGGAGTAGGTATTGCTTATGTTCTTGGTGAATTTTTATCGATAATACTTTTAATATAATTTCAAACTTTTGAAAAAAAATAAAAATAAATAACTGGAGTGTCTCACCTTGAGGAAACTCATGATGAGAAGAGAGGCTCAACAAGCAAGGTTTTGTAGGATGTGTCATTCTGACCATCCTACCAAATCTTGCTATTTGTTGTAGGAAGAGCACTGTGAGGGGGAAAGAACCCTTGGTTTCCAAAACCAAGGGTATTATGAAGAGTGCCACCAAGAGGTTGGAGATGTTGGTTTTCATGGGAAAGAAACCCAAGAATGGTATCCATACCACAATTCTTACAATCCAGAATGTAGTGGTAATCTGGATTGGTGGTATGAGAATGAGCCATAAAACCAACAATACGAGAAAAATAGTTGGCCAACACAATCTTATACCATACCCCAAAACCAAGCCCAACAAAGAGGTTCAATTTTAACACGTGAGGAAGTCATGATTACAATAGCAAAATTGAACAACTTTACTAGTGAGGAACCGAACTTTCGGTTCTCCTCTAGTGTTGATGCTATTGAGGGGCATACGAGGAGTATATTAGAAGCGTTGACCCGAATGGAAGCTCGTGATTCCAAAAATACACTATCCCAAATCGAACTCGAGGATTCGGTGAGTTTGGTCACCATGGGAAATGATCTTGAGTTCAAAGGGGATGAGGAGTTAGTTGTTGAGGATGATAAAAAGGAGGAAGAGGTAATTGTGCTACATTCATTAGCATCGTCACCCTACCCTACCTATTGAACCAACTTCTCCATTTTCGGAAGGTTTGAGGGGGATAAGAGAGAAGCCAAAAAACAATCCCAAGCCTCCGAACCACCCAACTCCCTTTAAACCTTCTCCACCTCAATAAGACTTTCCTCTTGAAATTTTTGTACCCCCACCTCCCTACTTTTGGATATTCAGGGTGAAGGGGTTCAAGCCTTCACCCTATGGATAACAGTAGGGTCGTTCCGATGACCTTAAATATACAGAGCTTTGTCGTGACGACAACAAAAATAAATTCAGCCTTTATTTTTGTTTTTGTTATTTAGTTTTTGTTATTTTGTCTTGTTATTTTGTCTTGTTCTTTCTAGGGTGTGTTTTTTTGTGATTTTGTAGCAAAGTGAAGTGCATTGCATTGGAGGAAATGAAGGAACGAGATCAATGAGCAAGGGAAGAATTCTTAGAAAGTTGGTAAGAAACAAAATATTCTTTCTAAGTGCTGGGATACCCTGTCGTTGCGAGTCACGACAGATACGTCGCGATGAACATGGGAGAAAAATGAACTTCCAACATCATCTTTTCATGAGTCGCGACATGGCCATTGCGAGTCGTGATGCATCCATGGTGAGTCGCGACACGTCCATCGCGATTCACAACCAAATCAGAAACTTTCAAAAAGAATTGAGCTCCCAGACCAAAGATATCGCGAATCGTGACCACTTCTGTCGCGAGTCGAGATGGAAAAATCAACTTTTCAACTGTTCTTAAACACTGCATAATCCTTCCTTCTACTCCACCAATTACTCCCAAGAACCAAAACACATCCACTCATTCTTCCACCATCTTACATGTATTGACATATGAATATTCTTGCATCTTTATTGTATCTTTGTTGATTGTAGTATGCCGACTACATCATTGTGACTGTAATTGGTATAATCTATAATGATGCTTATATTTGTGTAGATATATATGTTGGATAATTTTTATTGGACAATCTTACAGTGGTAATTGCATGAGGGATTGGTTGTTCTTTCAGAATACTATGGTTATTAATGTTTGAGGCTAAACCTAGTATTACAAATCCTTATGTACTTGTGAGTTTGATGTTGTTCTCTGTGGTGTTAGTCTTGATCAAATGGCACCAAGGAGACAACATTTTACTCGGGGGATGAGTTCACCTACGGCACTTTTGCTCCCCCTTCCAGCTCCAAAACCAATTCCAGGATCGATTCTATACAATTACATTGGATTACGCCATATCACCGGTGACTATGCGGAGAAACGGGTGTACCTCTACCTCTTACCTTGAGTTTTATTCTTCTTGCCTTACATGTTTACATTGAGGGCAATGTAATGTTTTAAGTGCGGAGAGGGGTTAGAGGACTCACATGCATGCTAGCTTGATTTGGAATGCTTTTTGCTACTTTTGATTGGAAGAACATGAGAAAAAGGAAGAAAAAAATTGAAAATTTGAAAAAAAGTAGAAAATGAAAAAAAAGAAAATGAATGAAAAGAAAACCCGCTTAGTTGAAAACTTGAGAGTTCAATTTAGGCACCATTGGGGACTTGGATATGTAGAAAACCCGAGAGGGCGACCTAGGCAAAATGAGATGATAAATATGCGGAAAAATGTGAGATGTGAGCCAAAGAAACATGATATGTGGCTAGGATGAAAACCCGAAAGGGCTCCTAGGCAAAATGAGAGAAGAGATAAAAAAGGAAAATTCTATGATTTCACTCATTTGCCGGCATTGGAGTCATAAGGTTGCGGTTGTCATGTGGATGGATCAGGTAGCTAAACATCTTGAGACCTCTTGGGATTGGGTAACTTAGTGGGTTGAAAAACGAAGTACGATTATGAAATTCTTGATTCTTTTATACTTCGTTTTGGTTGATATATTGGCATGTGGTGAAGTATGTGTTTGAACCTCCTATATGGTTTTGACTTCATTTTGTGTCATTGGATTTTTGTTGATATATTGGTATGAAGTGAAGTATGTGTTTGAACCTTTATATGGTTTTAACTTCATTTTGTGTCATTGGACTTTGGAAATATCAATTCGGGAATTGGAAACATTTTTACGGGTAGTGAATTGATAAGTGGTATGTTTTGTTGGATTTATGATTTGGGGTTGTGTGTGTGAAAATTCTCCTTTGAGCTTTGATTTTGGGATTCATGATATTGAGTGTTTTTGTGAGGTTTCATTTAGGGGAATATTAGTTTAGGATGTGGACATATGGATTCCATTGTGTGCTTGAATCTTTTCTTACTCGAGGGCGAGTAAGGTTTAAGTGCAGGGAGGTTTGATATGCCCATTTTATATGGTTATATTAGGACTTTTAGGATTCACTTTTGTACACTTTTGTGCTCTAAATGTGGTATTTTGCCTTGAAATTCTCTAAGGAGAGTTAAAAAGCGACTTCTACGCTTTTATTACTTTTCTAGAGGATTTTGAGTGACAAGGAAATTTGTTTGAAGACATTGAAGAATTTGAAGAATACCTTTGAAGATTTGAATATTTGAAGACTTGTATTTGAGCTTTTGAAGACTTGAAGAATAGAAGAAAAGTGAAGTGAAGAGGAGGGCATGAAACAAAAAGAAGAAAGAAATCAAGATGTTGGAACTGGGCTCCGTCGCGACTCGCGATGAACCCGTCGCGACTCGCGGTAGACCCATTGCAACTCACGATGAACCCATCGCGACTTGCGATGAACCCACCGCGACTCGCGATGAACTTGTATTTACTCACGATGCACCCATTGTGACTCGCGATGAACCCGCCGCAACTCGTGATAGACACATGGCCAGGAACTTTCTTGCTCTTTTGTACTTTAAATATTAAACCTTATCCTCTCCTCTACAGAACTTCTTCTTCCTGCAATTTTTTCTGGGTTCAAACCCTAGTTTTTCTCTTCTTTCTCTTCTTAGTTATTGTAGGTTAATCATATCTTTTAACTATCTAGCCTAGTTTTATCTTGGGAGCAATCGATTGAAGCTTCCATATCTATGTGGTAAGAACCATATCTATCTATTTAGTGCTTTTGATATTAGGCATTTATTGAGCTTTAAATGTGAATTGTTAATGGCATTGATGTTGTTGGAAGCTTGAGTATATGAATTGCTTGTATTATTTTTTTTTAATTTTAAAATCATCCTGAGATGGGGGGTATATATTTGGCTCCCCAAACCAATAGAATGAGCCAAAATAGGCGCTAACTGTCTGAATACATCACAGTTTACAAAAAAGGTCATCATGTAGATGATCCCAGAGCTAAGTAAAGCTCCTGAAGCTAAAAACTTGCTTCCAAAAGCGGTATTTCCACCATTGCAGTCAATAACCACAGATTATAGCTAAAAGGCCTAGCTAAAACCAATCATCTAGTTGGAACATCGTGAACAGGTCGAAGAAACGTGTAGACGAGACTCCTATTTGTCAACGATGTACCCACCAAGATGATAGATTGTGTCCTATGTGGGGTATTTATCCAAGTAGCAGCTCTGCTCAAAACCCGTGATCAGTCCTTGTGTAAACATTGCAATCCCTGTGTTTAGTCCAAAAGAAGAGCCTCAGCTCAATCCTTTGCTTCAGGTAAAGGCCTCTATTGCAGCATTGGTAAAGAAATCCTCAGTTGCACATCAAGAAGTCCAGTCCTACTATGCTGTAGGTGTGGATCCCAGTGGCTTCTGACCTGCAATTTAAGACAAGAAAGGGGAGCAGTTTCCATTCGAGAAGAAGAGTAAAAACTAAAAGGAACATCTGTTACTTACATAGTCAAAGAGAAGAAAAGATAGACTCTAAGTGTTTCCCTGGGAGGTACCAATTCGGACTCCATGTAGACCTATATTATCTAGTAGTAACAGACCTCTAAAAAAAATTGGAACATTTCCTATGCTTAAATCTCCAGTTAAAATCTTTTCCTTTGCATATTTAGCCAAGAAATCTGCAGCTGTGTTGGCTTCCCTTGGTATATGTTGGATTGAAATCCCATTATTCCTTATGTTCAAAGTACTACATATAGAGAAAACTCTCCAGGGGCAGCCCATTGGATCTTGTATTCCTTTAATAGCTGATAAACTGTCTGACTCAATAATACAAGAATAAAGATCAAGTTCTGAGCATAATTGGTAAGCAGTGTGAATACCAAATAATCCAGCATGTAATGGAGAGTCAGATTGAAAATTATGAACTCTCAACTTGATCACATCTCTCCTCCAGTCCCTCACTATTACTGCAATTGAAGACCTCCTCCAGTTTTCCATGTTGCATCTGTGTTTAATTTGAAACCAGATTTTGGTTTTTCCCACCTTACAGCTGATAAAACTTTTTTATTTTTTTGTAGAATTTTTGGTATGATTCCAGCTTGAATTAAGTCCTTGTGCTTTTCTATGTTACCTTTTTGTGGATTAGCAGTGAATATTAGGTAAATCAGTTCTTTGACATTCTGAAAGCATGCATCAACTGAGAAAGATTGATTGTCAAAAAGGATTTTATTTCTGTGTATCCAGAGGGACCATGTTGTGACTATTATGACTTCTGTAAACAAGTTAGACAAGAGCTTAGAGTTTGCTCTTATGGAGAGGTAGAATTCTACTCTATTCTTAAAACTCCCTAACACTGGCTATTGAAGATGCAAAAGATTGTTCACTCTAGTCCAGATTGCAATTGCAGAGGGACAGGAATTAAAAAAATGTTCCAGTGAATCAGAGTGGTTCATACACAGGGGACACTTAGAAGCTAAGGAGAATCCAAGCTTACACAATATGTTATCAAAAGGCAAAATACCATTAAGAGCTCTCCAAACTAGAACATACATTTTTGAGGGAATGAATGATGCCCATACCTTATGTAGATGTCTTATTGTTGTTCCTTTCTATCTGAAAATCCTATATGCTGAGCTAATAGAGAAATTACCGTCCACAGAAGCAGTCCAGATTAGCCTATCTGCATGTGAGTTACTGATTTTGGCATCCTGCAATAGTGAAATTATGTTGGTAGCCAGGTGTGGCTCCATGATAGGAAGATAGGAGTCTTTGTTCAAAATGAATGAGCTGAGAGAGATATCAGGAAAAGGGATTTCCATCTCTGGGGGCCATTCATAGAACAAGGCACCCTCACCTGTCCAGTTAGCATTCCAGAAAGAGCACTCTCCTATTCCATAAATAACTCTAGTAAGACTGTTAGCTTTTTCGATAACCTTGCAAATTCTGTTCCAAGTATGAGATTTTTTATATGAATTAGGGAGTGACCACAAATGATGTGACCAATGAGTATTATTTATTTGCAACTTCCACCAAAGTTTACAAGAAAAAGCATCCACTATTGCTTGAAGGTTTCTAAAACCTATACCATTCTCCTGAACTGGAAGACTCATTCTAGTCCAGGATCTCCATTTTTTCTTGGTTTCTGTGTTATCATTACTTCCCCAAAATAAGCCTGAAGCTAGTTTTTCCATTTTCCTTAATACTACCTTTGGAGGATTTAAAACAGCAAACAAATGTGTGGGGATAGAGAGAAAGCAGTGATTAATTAGGATGATTTTACCTGCAGTGCTCAACCACCTATTCTTCCAGTTGTTAATGGTTTTTTCCATTCTTTCCAAAAGAGGGTAGTAATGTACCTGTGTATTCCTTCCTGGAAAGATGGGGAGCCCTAGATACTGGAAAGGGAATGTGCCTCTAACCATTCCTAAACTCCTGTTCAGTGTTTGTACTCTTTCCACAGTGGTATTAGGAGCAACAAAGAAATTGGATTTTGAAAAATTAACTTTTTGGCCCGATGTTTGCTCATATGCTTTCAGAAACCTTTTAAATCTTTTCAAGTTTTTTGATTACCATTAAGGAAGACAGCTGTATCGTCCGCATACATAAGATGAGTAATCTGAGGACAGTGCCTAGGCAAACTGAAATACTGCAAATATCCTATTGTAAACAATTTTTTCAAACCTCGGGAGAAAGCCTCAGATAGAATATTGTACAGAAAAGGTGAAAGAGGATCACCCTGTTTAATGCCTCTATTCGATGCAAAAAAACCTGATGCAGTTCCATTAATTAAAACTGAGAAATGAGCTGCAGCTATATTTTTCATGATGCGGTGCACAAATGTACCATGAAATCCAAATTTAAGGAGGATTGAATTAAGAAAAGACCAAGAAACCCTATCAAAAGCCTTCTGCATGTCTAATTTAACTATAAGATTTGAACCTTTAGATTTCCTAGATAGGATTCTGGTCATTTCTAGCATCATTATTATGTTATCAGATATATCCCTCCCTTTTATGAATGCACTTTGTTCAGGGGATATTAGTTGGGCCATTAGAGGTTTTATCCTTTCCATTTTCATCTTGGAGAAGACTTTATTCACAAAGTTTGATAGACTTATGGGCCTAAAATCCGAGAAGGTGATAGGAATCGATCTCTTGGGGATTAAAGTTAGCCAAGTGCTAGATATAGCCTTAGGAATATTACCACTTCTTTGGAACTCATTAGCAGCATCCAGGAGATCCTCATTGACAGTCTCCCAGAAAGTGGTGTAAAAAGCACCAGAATATCCATCAGGACCCGGGGAGCTAGATTTATTTAGGTCGAACACTGCAAATTTAAGCTCCTGAATTTGAAATGGAGACAAAAGAAAATGGTTTTCCTGATCCGTTATTACTTTAGGGATTTCAGTGAGGAAGTGTTGTATATAAGTTCCCATTTTTTGAGGTTCTTCTTTATTAAATAATTCTCTATAAAATCTCACTGCTTCCTCTTTAATCTGGGATGGTTCTGAAATCCAATTACCTTTTTCATCCCTGATTTTACTGATTCTTGATTTTTTTCTCCTCTCCTTAATCGAATGATGAAAGTAGCTCGTATTAGCATCACCATGTTGTAACCAGTTAAGCCTAGCTTTTTGCTTTAGGTAGATATTTTTTTCTTTTTGAGCTCTCATCAGCAATTGTTTGGATTTATTTAGCTCTGCTAGGATTAATTCATCTTGAGTTTGCTGGAATGAAATTTCCAAGTCATTAACTATGTTCTCATGTTGTGACAGATTCTGATCCACATTGCCAAAATGTATTCTGTTCCATTGTTTTATTTCCATCTTTAGCCTCTTAAGTTTAGCAACTAACCTATACATCCCACTGAAAGGAGTAGCTAATTCCCAGTTAGAAACTACTAGGTCTAGAAATTCCTGTCTATTTGACCACATATCTTGGTATCTAAATGGTCTAGGGGCTTGTTCTTCAGATGTTTGCACAGATAAAAATAGAGGGGCATGGTCCGAGGTCATCCTATTTAAAACATGAATTGAACTATTAGGAAATAGGTCAAACCAATCTAAAGTGGCAACTCCCCTATCTAGCCTTTGAAACATTAAGTCCTTACATTTATCCTTATATCTATTATTGCTCCAAGTGTAGGAGTTACCTACGGTAGGGATATCATGCAAGTCCATAGTGTTTATAAATTCATTAAACTGCTTCATGCTTTTTGTAGGAGTTGACTTCCTTCCTTTATATTCAGATACAGATGCAACTGTGTTAAAATCCCCTATATATATGGAAGGATGATTCAAAGATACCTTTAAATCATTCCATAAAGACTCCCTTATTTGTCTATGTACACTAGCATATATGAAAAAACAATTCCAGCTTAAAGAGGAAGCAGAGTCTGTTATATTAACTTGCACAAATTGATCTGACTCACTTAAGGTTGTAATGCTGAAAGCTGGATTCCATAAAATCTAAATTTTTAGCATATTGAGCAGGATAAGCATTTTGAAATCCTAGTTCATGTTTTAATACTGCTAATTTATGATTATCCTGCCAGGGTTCTATTATGCACAATATATCTATCCTGTGCTTGAATTTTAGAGCCTTTAGTCTATCCATAGATGTTCCAATTCCCCTCACATTCCAGACAAGTATATTCCCTATTATGGTGTGTTTTATCATTTAAAAACCTTTGGGGTGGCTTTTTGTGAGGATCTTAGGTTTCTACCAGTCTTAGCAGAGTTTTTACCTTTATCACCTGATTTGCCATTACTGTTTTCAGTATTCCTTAGATTAGACTTCTGATCAGAAGAACCTACCTTTGTCTGCTCCTCTTCCATTGTGCTCTGATCAGGGTGTGCTGGAATCGGACCCTGTATGCTAATCCCTGAGGTGGTGTTATCCTTTATAGAACCTGTTTGTGCTTGCTCAATATCATAAATAGGAACAGTTATTGTGTTAGACTTTTCATCAGAATTTAGAATAACAGGGACTTCCTGTGATTCCACGGATTCATGGAATATCTCTACTATCTCCCCATCCTGATCATCCTTTAAATCCTCTAGGGATTGGAAAGCATTAGAAATTGTTACTGTGTTAATTTTTGAAGCATTTTCCTAGATAGGAATAAGATCTGTTGGTTGATTCTTTTTTCTCCAAAAATATGTGGTTATAGGCTTAGAAATATCATCAAGAGAATAAAATGGAGTAGTTCTTTTCTTATGGCTAACCTTGAAAAAATTGATGTTACTTTCATGTTGAGTTCCTGAAATTATTTTTTGGGCTTGGACATCCTTCTCTTTTTGTGAAACAGTTAATGTTGAGGAACCCTCCAGAATGATTACTTCTTTTGGGGGAGGGGAGGGTTTTAAGCCTTTTATGTCCTTTTGTTCAGTACCCTCAGTTTTTTTTTTCAGTCTTTTTTCTCAATTCAGGATGTAGAAAGTTACACCTTTTATTGCTGTGGCCTATTATTTTGCAGTGTGAGCAATATGTTGGCAAATCTTCATATTCTATAGGGTATTCAGCCACCTTATTACCAATTCCTACCACAATAGTACTCGGGAGCTGTGATAAAAGATCAATTTCAACACAAACTTTGATAGCTGAAGGTCTAGTTAAGGCTATGGTAGCAGCATCCATCTTAAGGAATCTACCTATCTGGCTACTTATACCCTTAATTGCAGAGTTGTTGTAAAAAAGTATTGGCAATTTATGAAATGTTACCCAAACTGGTACTATGGAGGATTCCACTGTCGGTGAAAAATCCTGAGTCCACTTCTGGACCTTCATGGTGAACCCTTGTATCATCCATTGACCTTTCATCCAACATCTTTGATAGTCTTCTTTTTCCTGAAATCGAATAAGCACATGTCGGTAATCAATTGAACCTAATTGAAATTTCAATTTAAAACCTATTGATTTGAAAGCCTGTTGAAGAGCATCCATATGGGGTTTCCCTCGGATGAACTTTCCGACGAGGGCATTCTGGTAGTGCGAGGCTAGCAATTCGCCTTCTTCTGGGGGGAGGATGTAAGCTACTTTGCCCTTGAATTCCGTAATGGGGTGTAAGTTTGGAGTATCAGGGGGTGATGATAGGAGCGGTGATTGTTTTGTGTTTAGAGCCTGAGCGAAGCTTTTGTGGACCGGGGGCATAGGGGGCATAGGATCGGGTGGCGGAGGTGGTGGAGGTGGCGTCGGCGATGCCATGGTCGACCACTAGAGAATTGAGGTGAATTGGAATAGTAAATGTGACCGTTAGAAGTGAGAATTGAGGTGAGGAAGAAGCTCAGAGGCGCTAGTGTGTGAAAATCGCACGTTATCGTACACAGTTAATTTCCCATGTACCAGAGTCTCGACGTTGTACCAGAATGATACTTGTATTATTACTTGTTAGGGTTGGGAGAAAGTAGCTAATTCTCCCCTCTTTTAATGTGGAATCTAAGAGCAAGAGTTATAGATTCTTAATGAAGTTGATGTGTTGATAATTTATAGATGAATGTGATGATGTTGAATTCATTGTCATGTTTGTTTTAGGTAGCAAATGAGAGAATTCAATAAATGTCGATCGTTCTTGGCTAATCTTGTGTAAATGCATGAATTGGTTAAATGATTAGACATGGTGTAGTGTTTATAAGTGTTGCCAAGCTTGTTGATTTTTCGTGCTCAATGTCACCAATGTGATACTCTTATTCGTGGTTTGACTAAGGGAGTCATTGTACAAGAGATTTCGAATTCACTTTTGCAAACTACTATCTAAGAAGGATGGAAGATTTATTTTCACAAGTATTGGACGTAGTGAATGGATTGTTTCACTCGTTCTTGAAGCCTTTGTTATTTAGCATTCATGTGTTATTAATGCTATGTTTTACTTCATTTATGCCATGTGTTGTTTGAGAATAGGAAGTGTTTGTATGATTCAAGTGTTAGGGTGTTAGGAAAGTGACTAATTCCTTAGATCCTTTGCATTAAAATCTACAAACATGAACTTAGAACTTCTTGTGAATAATGTGTTGTGACTCTTGCTAGATAAGTATGTTAGTGTGGATTGTTCGCATATTTATCCTATAGATGCAATGAAAGTTTGAACCTTGAATGTGGTTTGTTCTAGGTTTAGCCTAATAAATGCTATGTTTGGTTAAATGGCTATGTCTTTGGTAGAAGGCTTGTCGTTGTCAAATCTATGGTCCCCCGTGTATAATGCCATTGATTAAATACCTCTATGGTGTGGTTTTCCTAGAGTGATTGTCAACGAGGTTTGGAAATGGTTGTTGTTTGTCTTTGCAAATTACTATTAAGAAGGAATGAATGCTAATCTTTCATTGGTATTCCCCATAGGTAACAAATGTGATGGGATAAGTGAATGGTTCAATGATTTACATTTGGTTTGGAAGTTGATGTCAACTGCTCCTAAGACTTTGTTGTTTGTAGTTTTAAAACCCTTTTTTCTTAGTTTTGTTTCATGATTAGCATAGTTACTTGACTTTTCTAGTTATCTTGTCTTTTAACTTTCATAACTTAGGAAAACCAACCAACCAACCCCCCTTTACTCGCTTTTATATGTGAATATAAATCTACATCTAGCCTAATATCAACCTTTTGTGTTTACACGCTTAAGGAAATCCCTCTTCTTCGTGGACGACCCCGACTTGCCGCTATCTACTTAGTTGTAGATAGTAAGCATTTAAGGCTTATAAATTTTGTAGATAGTAAGCATTTAAGGCTTGTAAATTTAACTTTGAGAGGTACATCGATGACCTCCCAAATTTTGGCACCGCTGCTGGGGAAGAGTCGTTTATTTTTAAGTGTTTAGGTGTATTTGGTTGCATATTAGCTAGTTGTTTTTTTTATTTTCCACTCGTTGGTGTTTGTTTTTGTTCGGAATAGGTATTGCTTAAAATCTTGGTGAATATTTATCGAGAATCCTTGCAATATGATTTCAAACTTTTGAAAAAAAATAAAAAAAATAAATGGAGCGTCTCACCTTGAGGTAACTCATAATGAGAAGAGAGGCTCAACATGCAAGGTTTTGTAGGATGTGTCATTCTGACCATCCTACCGAATCTTTCTATTTGTTGTGGGAAGAGCACTATGAGGGGGAAAAACCCTTGGTTTCCAAAACCAAGGGTATTATGAAGAGTGCCACCAAGAGGTAGGAGATGTTGGTTTTCAAGGGAAAGAATCCCAAGAATGGTATCCATACAACAATTCTTACAATCCGAAATGTAATGGTAATCCGGATTGCTGGTATGAGAATGAGTTGGAAAACCAACAATACGAGCAAACTAGTTAGCCAACTCCATCTTATACCATACCCCAAAACCAAGCCCAAGTGCATTGCATTGGAGGAAATGAAGGAATGAGATCCATGAGCAAGGGAAGAAAGCTTTGGTAAGAAACAAAATATTCTTTCTAAGTGATGGGATACCCTGTCATTGCGAGTCACGACAGATACGTCACGAGTTGCGATGAACAGGGGAGCAAAATGAACTTCCAGCATCATCTTTTTACGAGTCGCGACATGGCCATCGCGAGTCATGTGATGTCCATCGCAAGTCGTGACCGAATCATAAACTTTCTGATAGAATTGATCTCCCAGACCAAAGATATTGCAAGTAGCGATGTCTTGGCTGCGAGTCACAACAATGCATCGCGAGTCATAACCAGTTCTATCGCGAGTCGCGATGCTTTTCAACTGTTCTTAAACACTGCATAATCCTTCCTTCTTCTCCACCAAATACTCCCAAGAACCAACACACATCCACTCGTTCCTCCACCATCTTACATGTATTGACATATGAATATTCTTTCATCTTTATTGTATCTTTGTTGATTGTAGTATGCCGACTACATCATTGTGACTGTAATTGGTATAATCTATAATGATGTTTGGATTTGTGTAGATACATATGTTGGATAATTTTTATTGGACAATCTTATATTGGTAATTGCATGAGGGATTGGTTGTTCTTTGAGAATACTATGGTTATTAACGTTTGAGGCTAAACCTAGCATTACAAATCCTTATGTACTTGTGAGTTTGATGTTGTTCTCTGTGGTGTTAGTCTTGATCAAATGGCGTGAAGGAGACAACATTTTACTCGAGGGGTGAGTTAAAGCGTAGTTAAAAAGCACACGAAGAAGTAACTCTATGTGTGTGGTAACTACTTTAAACAACTAAACTAACCAACAATCAGAGAAAACAATATAACTACGATTACACTAACATGAAAGATGTAATTCATATGATAATGAGTCTTGGGCGCAATTGGTTTACATTTATAGTCATCCTTTGATCATCGATTAATTATCCTATTTTTATGCATCAACCACATATTGTGGAGAACTTATCAACACTTTTCGAGTGAAGATATTTTTCACCTCTCCCCAATTATAGTTAGAGTGAGCGATCGCCGCCACACAATAGCCCTCACCCTTGGGTCACTCTAAACGATCGGCTTCATAGACTTCCTCAAGTATAGAAATACACATGGAGACCCATCACAGCTACCACAATGTCCTACAAGTGAGAAACACATCCATAGCACAAATATGTTTACTAATAACGACTACGAGGATCGGCCTTCATGCTAATCGCTATTAGTGACCCGCATCGGAAATTAGTCAAACCTATTCAAATTCATCCTAAGTATAAACAATTTCATCAATCAACAATAATAATTAGCTGTCACTCCTAATTAAAACCTAGCATTGACCAACAATAATCATGTTTACAAAAAGTAAAAGTCTTCCGGGTTTGAACAAAAATCTAGAAAATAATCAACACAATCATTAACTACTTGATCATCATTGTCTAAATCATGCATTAATCACATAATAAAGCACAAAACATAAATGATAATCAAAGCACAAAATAGGATAAATCAAATCTCAAAAATTCATACTAGAAAGCCTTACCAATTGCTCCTAAGAGTATATTTAGCCTATTTTATGAAAATTCATAAAAAAATAGCAAGAATTCATGGTAAACATAGAAGAAAAGATAAAAAATACTTGCTTCCTAAGGTTTCGTGAGAGTGAAATTTGAATGGAGTAATGAGGAGAGAGAGAAGAGCCAAAGAAAATGAAGGGATAAGGATGGGTCATATCGTCTGGTACGGTCTACACTATATGGTGCGGCCCACACAGGGTCTTCTGCTAGGCTGCATATTGGGCTGCTACTATTGGTGCAGCCCGCACTGACCTTTCTACCAGGTTCTACAAATTTTGTTTTTTTAAATTGGTATTTTGCTCCCAATCTTCATATTTTTTTATTCTTTTTTCAAAACTCGAACTCTTCAATACCCAACCACTTTTATTGATCTAAAAAACTTCATAAATTCAAGAATTAGAATATAAAACATGTGAATTCATCCTAACCCTCTAATTGATACAATGTGAATTTCTTTCTAGTTAAATCCTAGTCTATTACAAAATTAGATTTCGAATGTGGTAAAAATTGGATATAAATTGAGCACATTAGAAAAACTACAAGTTCTCATTGTGAGTTCACAATAGCTGAGAACATATTAAAAACATTAGAAATCAAACATTGTATTCTACCATAACCAAAAGGACAAGAAACCAAATTCTAGTGTATGATCGCTAACACGATAATTCTTAAAAATAGTACACAACATCTAGAACATTCATGAAATCATCCAAGAAATATAAAATTGATCATGACTCGGGATTGGGTATGATGGGTTCCTCATCCTCCGTCGAACTACCCGAATAGTCAATCTCTTGCTCATGCTCGGAACCATCCTCAGTAGACCCCAACTCCCCACTGGAATCCGTTTCTTTTCTATCACTGGTCAGTGCATCTGCATCTTTCTCCCCAGACTCATCCTCATATTCATTTTGCACTTGCCCCGCCGAAGCCATGTGGGGTCAATACGATGCACATTTGTTCTACCGGAAAGAAGGGCCCTCAAGCCCACTAACTCCACCAAGAACCTCTGTTGGTTTCGGTCAAAATGCTACATAAGTTCCTTAGTCTTGGCCATTTCCTTCAAGAGCATGCTTCAGGCACTACATTTAAGTCCTAAGGCAATATAAATTATGTCTAATTAATTCTAATTACATTGATGTAATAAATTATAATTAAGAATGAACAAATACAAAAACAATTTAATTACCAGATTGTGGAACATGAGTGGAACATGAGTGGAAGGGATAGGATGCCCAACTGTGGAGGTCGATGAAGTTCCCTCATGCTTGGGGGTAGATATAAGATCAAGATTAGCCTTGGGGATATTGCAATCAATCCACACCCCCACCTCCTAGTTCCAATGCTTTTGGCCAAAGTAGTTCCCATCGTAGCACTCAACACGATCTTTTGCATAGATTGGATAGGAACATTCTACTTCTCCGTCAGGGTAGTGATTGCGTTGCCATATGGGAGGGTCAGACTCTTCTGGGCGACATCCACAGTGTGCATCTTCTGGATGATGGTGTAACCAGGGTCAACAACCTTGTTCTCCTCAATGTACCAGTAGAGGGTTGCGCCATTGATTGTAGGCTCTGAAGGATGGCAACCTGGGATGAGCATTGGCAGATGATATTATACATCATCCTCTCCTCGAGCTCCAGCACATCAATATTGATGTCCTTTGGGTTGAAGACGTCTTTGCTTACTCTAATCTTGAAGTATTTTTCACCATGTGATTTGGCTCAAGCGCCCCTGACTGGCCATCTTTGACCACCCTATTATGCCACGATTCTTGGTAGTAAAGGTGGAGTTTTTCAATCAGGTTCTCCTCTTCTAGACCAATTGTGCATCTGATTGCCTCGTTGGTCAACTCACATGTCAGAACCATATTCATTGTGTTCACTCATGGTTTGTGCTTCCCGATACTTTCACTAGTGAAATTTGAGTGAAACTCTTTGACCTCGTTGTCATTTGTGGGTTCGTCCAGGAAAATTAGCCTCTTCCTCCCCAACGCTTTGAAGGGCTCGAGGAATACATCAAGGTGGAGTCGCTGCATATCCTCGGCCTTCATTTTCCTCACCTTCTTAATCCACCTTCTACCAATCATCTGGTAACGCTTCTCATTTTCCTCTGCAAAAAAACTATTTCTCCTTGAAAGTTTGTGATAGAGAGGTGTAATTAGCCTTTGCCTTCTTTTCCCAAGAGGTGCTGGCATCACTGCCCTTGCCCCTAAATCTTCTGGCTGTGTAATTCACTGGCATCTGTATGATAAGGTTTTATACGGTGATCAGTATTGTGTTCAAATAATTTGATGAAGTTGATGGTATAAATAGAACTTGCTGCCATGTTGCTAAAATTTTGGCTGAAACAATACCTTTTGCAAGGCCACAAAATCATGTTAGTATGAATGTGCGACATCCCAAAGCATGTCGACTTGGCCAAATTTTTTGCGACACTAAGCTAAATGGTCAAAACAAATGCATGAAATCTATCCAATCTACCCAGGCCTCCCTAGTTACAACACATACATGCATAAAATACTTTTCCCCATCACATCCACCCCATTTCATCCAATCGCTAAACAAAATTGTGAAACACTAATAAAATATCCATAAAACCTAATCAATCCCATGGACATCAATGAAACCTAAAACCTAATCAATCCCATGGACATCAATAAAGCTTTCAAATTGTACTAAAGTACCCTATTTCAACAAGCAAGAAATTAAAAAAGTAAACCTAAAGAACTAATGGAATAGATCGAATTCAAAATCCTACCTTGTCTAGGGTTTGCCAAGAATGTGGTAGTGTCCTTCGGTGTTGATGGATGCTGATGAACAAAAAATGAGTGGGGGCTTAGGTTTTTGATAAGGCGGAGGTTTGACAGTTAGATTAGGTAGTATTGTGGTTGATTTTTTGCAATGGGGAGGTTTGAATGTGCGATATCAATTTTGGGAATGTGATGGGTTAGAGCTTCAATCGTTAAAATACTTAGACCTAGGTGGTGTCTTTAACCCATGAATGCAACGTTGCACTTAAAGTCGATATTATCGCATGCTGGCCAATTAATGACCGAGGTTGCACTGACGGATTACTAGGCCAAATAGTACAGCCAGCCCAATTGTTAAAAAAATTTGGGCTTCTTCATTAGTGGGTTAATAAACATTAATAGATGTCACATTCACCATCGCCCTTATCGACAGGATGCCAACAAGGCAGTGATGTTGCTTATTACAGTGGGCCTAATAAAGTTTTTGGCCTAAATTCATTAACACACTAGCCCAAAATGCCAAGCCTGGAGTAATTCATTTCAAAATATTGTTACGCAGAATATTAAATGATAAAATGAATGAAATCATGAAATTAATCTTGGACGGTTTGTCATTAATCCTAACTCTTGTTGTTGGGGTCCATTATCATAACCCGTAGCCAAAACACTGTGGAAGTTGTACAACTGATTACTTTAAAGTATGGAATGTGATCGTCTATGACCACCTATCCACAATGTTAACCGTCAAACGCGTATTTCTCAAATTGTTACTCGTGTAACATGGTTCAATGTTTGTGGAATTAAAAGGAAAACAAAATGTGATACGAAGAACTTTTATAGCTTTCCTTTGAATGGGATCGGCTTTACTGGCCCGCAAAAATCTTAACCATCGAATGAGTAATATTACTTGTTCAAACAATTTCTATAGTAATGCGGTAGGTCCTTTCTCCATGTGTAACGAGATTACCCTTTGTAATTGTTAAACAAGTATCTACTTGTTTCAAATAACTTTGGCTATAACAGGCTCTTAAAAATCTTAATCATTTGATGTAAACCCGTTCAAAACATTGCTCGTGTAATAGGATTGACTGTTCTTAGGGATCACGGGAGAACCCTTCGTAATTGTTGTAACTGATATCAAATAGTTTCTTATAACATTGGCTACACCAAGTGATATGCACTATATTGCATGAATTAACCAATGCATTCAGTATAATAATTGGCATGTTTTACTTGTTAGATTGCTATTTTTTGTTAGGTTTACACAACAACGGGTTCAGACAGCCATGCTTGGTTTTCTTGTCTAAATTCCAAGTTTTGTGGACTTAATTGATACTAATGGACACCTTGTATCCACGGGAACCTAGATCTTTCTTTGTCATCTCATTACTAGGTTTATTGTGGGTACTTTTCATCATTTTTGTAGAAGGCCGTTTGCAAGAACGGTACAAGATATGGAAGGACATTTGCAAGAATGGTAGTAGATTGAAGGCCACAAACTCTAAAGTGTGGTAGTAGATTGAGTTGATCCTAAGAAATAAGGATTCAAAATTCAAAGAGGAAAAGGAAGAAACAGAGGAATTGTCATCCAAGACTTGCAAAAAGTGCTGGTCTTCTTGAGCACTATAAAATCGACTACAAGAACTCTAAAATTGGACCAACGATTTATCCGTAAAGCAGCAAACAAGTCAGCCGGCTGAACCAGCCACGACCAGCACAAATCGCACAAGGCCAACATGAGTCTAAATCTAGCATGGCTCATGCCAAGTAACACTGCCTGTGACACGGGTGTTCGCACGTACCGTTCCATACGACACAGTTCGTACCAAGCCCTAGCACGGGTTGTGTCTACTCCAGCAGGCCGCATAGCATATGTCATATTTTCACTCCAAATTTTGGCTAAGTATGGGCTTGGACCATTTCATTTCACACAATCTGCATCATTTCAAATCAGAAATTTCAAGACCAGCCCATGGATGTGAAGAAAGACATAGCCTGTGTAATGATACTAAGCAAAATGAGGATTTGGTTGATGGCCCACGACAAATGACACAGGATGTGAATCAGAAGATAAAAAATGGAGCTCCAGACAATGGCCAGTGCCAGTTGACACGGACCGCGCTAGTATGAGGTACATGGCCCATACCAGGACCGACGTGCCGCACTAGCACAAGGCCGTGTCAATCATCACGGGCCGTGCTAGATGCTACCCCCATGCTGTTTACAACTGCTGGTGTCTTTAGCCTATTTAGGGCCTATTTTTAGGCCCAATTCCCTACTTATATATATGGACCTTTATTTGCTAGGGTTTCTGTTTTAGATAAGATTTTAGAATTTTAAAGTTGGGTAGAGAGAGAAAGGAGCTCATCTTTCTCTCTAGAATTTTTTCATCTATTTATTTTTTCTTTGCCCAAAGGCATTGAATCCAATGAAAGATTTGGGTTCAATGCTTAGAGATTAGTTTAATAGCTTGGAGATAATATTTATATTCATGTTTTAATTTATGTTTTGTGAGATTCCTTAGATCAACCTATTTTCACGTGTTTGTGATATTATGTTGGCTTGTTCTTGAATTGTTATGAATTGCACAAATGAAACACTCCATTAGCATAGACTCTAGTCTACATTCATGTTGGCAAAAATATCGTTACCTCCCAAGGAATAGAAACCTGGATCTGATATGGGTAGTGGGTCCGATCCACATGGGTGTGTTCACGTAGGTTTTTTGAGTTTATTGCTACAATGACATACACCAGTCTTAGCTGGTAAGTTAGTCAGAAAGGTTATGGGTAGAGATAGCTTTTAGTAGCAAAACTAGAGTTTAGCAACCCTAGTGGCATGGATAAGGTGCCAATTCCCCTTTGCCTCTTTAAGACTAGGGATAAATCATTCATTGTGTAGTGCCCGGGATGTAATCATACAGGGGAGAAATATATCTGCGCAATGGTGGGGTTATTTTTACACTCCCATAATTATAGGGGTGGTGCCGATGGAAGATTGAAAGAGCACCCTACGTGACAGGTATGAGGAAGTTTTAACCATCGAGCACACCACGAGTTATGAACACTAGAATAGGCTTTGATGTCTTGTATGTGATAGAATCAAGGATCAAAACATTTAGTCAATCATGTTATGCAAATATTCCCCAAGTTCTTGCATATATAGTTTTCTCTTGTGTTATTTCTTATGCTGGTAGCTGTTAGTTGAAAAACCCAAAACCCCCATTTTGCAATATTAGTTATTCCTAGCACACTGACAAATTGACAACCTGTATCTGGTTGTGCGTAGTTGGTTATTAGACCCTAGTATCTTCATGGTAAAACCCGGTCTTGCCACCAACTACCCCATAGCTAGCTTAGTAGTAAGTTTGGGATCAGTATATATATATTTTATCTTTGACCTTCCTTTCGTTTGTTCAGAATGTCTTCCCTCAATTAACGACCCCGAGTTGACGAACAGCCAAATTTAGCGCTGTTTCCGGGGATGCTAGTTTAAAAGTTTAATTGTCAATTTGCATGACACGTTAGTCGAGTAGCTAGTGTTGTTTTAGTTGGTTTTTGTCATTAAGCCTTTGTGATAGTGTTCTTGTTACTTCTAATCATGTTTGCTAGTGTAGTTTTTAGTTGGGTATTGTTGGATTCCTAGTTTATGGTACACACCCATGCCACAAACTTAGGGATTTTACACTATCCATGGGAGAACGTAAGTATTTGGAGGAGGATAAAGAGAAGAAGGATAACTAGAGTGGGGCCGCTCAAGATGATGGAACACAATTGGACATTGAGGGAGCTTATAGCTCCAAATATGGAGAGACAACCTTTTGTATCACCTTTCACCCGCTGCCTCCCAATGTGAACTGTGAAATGAAGAGCGGGATGATACACTGTCTCCCCACTTTCTGTGAGATGGCCGGGAAGGATCCCAACAAATATCTCTTAGAGTTCCACCTTGTTTTCATGATTATGAAGCCTCATGGGGGTATCAGAGAATGGCTAAAACTTGAGGGCATTCCCCTTTTCACTTCAAGAAAATGAAAAAGATTGGTTGAACTACCTTCCGCCTGGATGTATCACCTCATGGATGGATATGAAAAGGCAATTCCTCGAGAAGTATTTCCCAACCTCCAAGTCTGCAGGATTAAAGAAGCAGTTATCCAACATCACTTAGAGTGCAAATGAATCATTGTACGGTTACTGGGAGAGATTCAAGGACTTGGTTTGTTATTTCTTCGAGGGGTTGTGCAATGATGACATGAGGATGGTGGATGCCATGTGCAACTATTCGATTTCCAATAAGAGTCCAAAGAATGCTATGGCCCTTTTTGAAGAGATGGCTAATGGGATGAGACAACCTGGTATGAGGTCCAGGGTGAAGACTTTGGATGAACCTTCTCAATCTCCCAATTTGGAAGAGAAAGTCCAAGCTCTTGCTTCAATGACGAAGGAACTTTTTAAAGGAAGGCTTCACAAAGTTAAGATTTGCGGCTTATGCAATCTCTACCATTACACTGAGGCTTCCCCACAAATGGCGGAGGACTTGGAAGAGGTAAAAACATTGGAGTACAACAATGGGAATAGGAAAGAGTTCACTAGGGGGCAAAAACAACAAGGGTTCCAAGGGAACCAAGGAGATGCAAGGCAAGATATCTACGCGATCAGTTTCAACCCAAATTGAGACCATCCCAACTTCCGTTGGAGGGAGGAAAACCAAGTTCAAGGTTACCAAGGTGAAAAAGCTCCACCTCAACCCCATCCAAGGGGTGAAGGTCCTTCTAAGAACCACATCTCTCTCGACATATTGGACTGGGAGGAAATTTTGAAAGCTATTAGCCAATTGGGAAAGATGCATGAAGTGTTCGCGGAAAGAATAAGGTGAAAAATTGAAGATCTCAGCACTATGGCCTTCTCGAGCATAAAAAATCTCAAGATCCAAGGTGGGAAACTTGCCACCTTGGTGAACCAACTTGAGTCCAAGGAGTCCGGAAAACTTCCTTCCCAGTCAGAGGTCAATCTGAGGACTGTGAGTGCACTAAAGTTAAGAAGCAAGAAGGAAGCTTGTGAGCCCAGGAAGAAGGTTTTTCATGAAGATGGTAGGATCTTGGAAGCCAACAAGACCAATTTTGAGGAGAATGAGATCATTTTCATGGAAGAACCCTCCAAGGAGCTTCCACCACCAGAGGCATGGGTGACCCTTCCACCATCATTTCCAAGTGCACTAAGGGGGAAGCTGAAGGTGGCAAAAAATGATCAAGCATCCGGAAAGTCTTCAAAAAGGTTGAGGTAACCATTTCTATCCTAGATTTGATTGAACATCTGCCATCATATGATAAATTTTGAAATTTGCATGCACTAAAAAGAGAAATAAACCAACTAGGAATGTAGGACACTCAAGTGGTGCACGACGGAAGTTCACACCTAATACTATTGGGGAGACCATTCCTTAAAACGTCAAGGACAAAGATTGATTTCCATTTGGGAAACTAACCCTAGAGAATGACATATATAAGGTGGGGTTTGGCATCTATAAATCTAAGCATGATTCACCTAACTCATCTTTTGTGTGCAAAGGTGTAACCTTATTTGATGAGCATGATCAATTTTACACTTCTTGCATGACCAATAATAGTGAGTGCTTACATGGATTCCTTGATAATGTTGATATTAATGATGAATCTTTTACATAGCATGATTCTAGTGATGATATATTTGTGTCGGAATTATTTTCTATGTTCACTAACATACAATGGTTAGGGAAGTGTGGCTGGGGCATAAAACCCCCTCGACCTCCTCCTAAACCCAAGGTAATGGCTAAGGACTCAACATTAGCAAAATGCAGGAATTCATCTCCTGTGGAAAAGAAAGAGTTTAAAGGTAAGGATGAATCATTGTGGGGACCTATCCATAATGATGTTATCGTGGGTGGAGTTGCCGATGGAAACTCTGGAGACCTAATGGTAGATTTTTTCAATTGAAATGCATGAAAAAGAAATAAGTCATGAGGACAAAAATATAAAATACGGTGCTTCTTCTTGCTTTGTTTTCATGATTTTTAGTGGATAGATTTTGCATATTTTTGTGTGTGATGAGGATTTTGAGATGAAACTTTTGTTGATTTGTAAATTTGAGTTCGAGTCTCGTGATTTGGTTTGGATGGAAGTATGGCTTATTAGGTGACAAAGTTCTTCGAAAAAAAGGGAGAAACTAAGGAAAAAAAGGGGTAAAAATACTGGCAAGCTCCTCAGCAAGAGGGAGGGTCTCATGCCAGATACCCTCAACACGAGGGGGGGTCAATGCTAGACACCCTCAACTTGAGGGGGGAGGGAGGGGGGGAGGGTTCGTGTGGGTGCTCTCAGCATGAGGGTACACGTGTCAACACCCTATTTGATCTATCAATTGGACCAAAAATGCAGATTTTTAAAAATTCAAATTTTAAGCTAAAGAAAATGCAGTTTGGTTCATAAATTTTGAAATTCCCTTATTCCTTAGGATTTCTTATGTAAATAGTACTTCAAACATCCCTTTTGATTAAATAGATTGGTACTTTGATCCCCTAAATTTGCAATTTTCAAAATTCCATCCTTATCTTAATTGTACCCCCCCTTTCCTTATCACTCTTTTGCTCAAATTTAAGATTCTTGGTACATTCACCACAACAAACTGAACTTATTACTTCGCTCCTTTTACTTTGGTTTTTTTGTTAGGGGAAAATAACCGAGGTAAAAAGTTCTTTACCTCGGTTCTTATTTTTTTAGAAGTAAAAATATTTTTTACCTCTCTTTTTTTTAAAACCAGAGTAAAAGCCTGCCATTACCGATGTCGCACGCATGTTTGGCTTACCTACATTGGCTGTTTTTGGGACCGACATCACAGGTCACTCTTGCACACATGAATGACCGACATCGCACGTATGTCTTGTTTACCGACATCAGTTATTTTTGAGACCAACGTCGCACTTACACCTCACAGATCTGAAATGACTGATGTCACACGTATGTCTGGCTTACCAACGTCAATTATAATTGTGACCAACGTCACAAGTACTTCTTACAGACATGAAATCATTTTTTTTATGAAAACACCCGAGGGTGGGGGATTATATATAGAGGTTCCCCATGCTTTAATTGTAATTATTAGAATGTACATGAGGTTTAGATTGTTCATAAGGAGAGTTGAGGCAACATAGTTGCCTCCAAAAGCACTACCTATCTACAAATAGGGTGTGTACAAACTATCCAAAGTAAAAGAGGACAGTTATTGAAGTTGCGATTCCAAAAGAAAGAATATCCACCCCTTGTGTTAATTCTTTCCTTTGGACAGGCAACTTCAATCTAGAAACTACAAAGATTAATCTTAAATAATTCAAAACCTAGAGTTGGATTTTTGAGTAATCAAAATCTGGTAATTGAGACTTCTTCAAAGCAGCCACAGCAAGATAAACTGAGTTGAATGTCATCCTCCATAGCACCTTCAAAAATCAGAAATAGCAAACTCTTAGCAGTATCAAATCAATCAAAAGGCATTCTTATTTAGTCTGATATAAGGAGTATGCTCCTTGTCTAAAGAAATGAGGCCTTTGATGTGATTGGGAGCATTAGAAAGGCTTAGACTCAGATTATGGGTTGAATGGTGTTTAGCAATAGCATCTGCCACAGAATTACATTCTCTAAAGACATGTTTAAGATCAGCATTCTTTAACAGGGATTGTACTCTAGATGTTAGGTCAAACAAAGTCCAGTGAGCAGTGTAGGGGTCTTTGATCATTTTTATTGCCAACAATGAATCTGATTCAATTGTGACAGTGTTATCTAGTTGAGGAAAAGTATGGCAGGTGAATTGTACAGCTAGAATCTCTGCTTGAAGTGGAGAAGCAGCAGTAATAGCTATTGATTTAATTAGGAATGGGGGTACCAGAACTGTTCCTTGTAATGAGGCCTACTGTTACCTTATTAGGATTCCAAGATGCATCCACATTGATCTTAAAACAATTTGGCTTTGGCCTTTCCTAAAAAACAATTGATATTATAGGTTTCAGAGGTGGTCTAAGCTGAGGGATCAGATGCAACAAGGTAGATGGAATAGTTAAGAAGGAACAATGGTGATAAGATTTAGCATGGAGAGACAGATAGATTTGATCACATACTTCCTTGCATACTAGCTCTGAAGAAAAAAATTTGTTGTCAAATAAGAAACTGTTTCTGGCCTTCCAGAGGCACCAACATATCAAAGGTGGGAGCATTTTACATAGCATCTGATGCCACTTAGGGAGGTCTTGACTATTCCAGAACAGAAAGAATCTATCAGTAATTGAGTCTTGCTCATTATGGTGAAAATCCAACAAAGATTCCATCTTAATCCATATGTTTTGAGCAAGGGGATAAGATATAAAGAAATGTTGAATAGAGTCTGAGTGACAACATGCTGGGCATTTTGAGGCAAGACTAAAACCACATTTAATTATCACATCATCAAAAGGTAGGAAAGAGTGCAACAGTTTCCATGTAATAGAAACCTTTTTTTGCAGTGTAGGATTCCATATAATTTTGGTGGCAGGGAAATTACCTGAGGAGAGAGTGAGTTCCTTGTATGCAGATTTGAAAGAGAAAGACCCTGTCACTTCTGGTTTCCAGGCCACACTATCTTCTCTGTCTAGATTAACTTTTGCACCCTGAAGAAAAGAGAGAGTATCATGTTCCAGAAAGGGGGAAATCTGTGGTAAAATTGAATCTTTATTACTGATAAAATTAGCAACAGAGTAATATAGTAATGGTGAAAGGATGGAGCTGGGAATATGGGTCATCAATGGTCCATTAGGGCACCAGTTAGCAGACCAGAGATTACAGCTACCTTTACCATGAATGATCAGTGTGTTTTTTTTCTACAAAGGAGTTAACTGAACAGATTCTTTTCCAGGTCATGGACTTTCTATGTGTTTGTGGTAGGGACCATATCAATTTAGACCACATAGTAGTTCCTAACTGACTCTTCCACCAGAGTTTAAGAGAGCATGAGTCAATTATGGCCTGAATTGATCTAAAACCTAGACCATTTAGAGACTTTGGTACAGCTAAATTAGCCTATCTCTTCCATACTTTGTTCTTTTTGCCATCAGACTCTCCCCAGAAAAATGTAGACATTTTTCTCTCAAATGTCTTAACTATATGGTTAGGGGGTTTGGTAACAGTCCATAGATACTAAGGTAAAGAGTATAAGCAAGACTGGATTAAGGTTAATTTACCCCCCGAGCTAAGCCATTTATTTTTCCAATTCAGCAATTTTTTATCCAAGTTTTCCATCAGAAGTTGGAAGTATCTGTTCAAGGTTCTACCTTTAAAGATTGGGCAACCTAGGTATTTAAAAGGAAAGGAACCTTTTTTCATTTTTAAGATCATCCTAACCTGATTTGATTTAGCTACTGTAGCCCTTTTACTGATATAAAAAAATCAGATTTCTCAAAGTTGAATTTTTGTCCCGAGGTAGATTCAAAGACCTCTAAGAATTCTTTAATCTTAATCAGATTGGATTTAGAGGCTTTCATGAAGATAATGGTATCATCAGCATACATTAAGTGAGAGGCCGGTGTGATTGGGGTAGGTAACTGATAGTATGAAAGACTGCTATTCAAAAATATGTAAGAAAGGCTTCTAGAGAAAGATTTTGAGAAAATATTGAAAATAAAAGGAGAGAGGGGGTCACCTTGTTTGATTCCTCTCGTGGCTTTAAAAAAGCCCACTGGATTGCCATTGAGAAGAATTGAGAAGTAGGCTTGTGATAAATTATTCAAAACAACACCTAAAAAATTCCCACTAAAACCAAATCTAGCTAGTATATTCCTAAGAAAATCCCAATTAACCCTATCAAAAGCTTTCCTAAGGTCCAACTTGAGGATGCAGTTAGGCACTCTACTCTTTTTATCTAGGAATCTTAACATTTCCTGTAGATAGAGAATGTTATCAGAAATGTCTCTATTCTTCATGAATGCAGTTTGATTGGGAGAGATTAAATTATCCATGTGAGGTTTCAATCTCTCCATTAAAACCTTAGAGCAGATTTTGTTGATAACATTAGAGGGGCTAATTGGTCTGAAGTCATCAAAAGAGGATGGTGTTGTTTTTTTTGGAATTAGGGTTATCCATGTGCTGGAAATTCCTTTTGGCATATCTGAACCTAAAATGAATTCATTTACAACATCAGTTAGATCTTCCTTAATGATAGTCCAGCATTTAAAATAGAATTTGCTAGAGAAGCCATCTGGACCTGGACTACTATTATTATTTAGACCATTAATCACAGTTTTAAGTTCATCTTTAGAGATTGGTCTAGATAAAAATAGGTTGTCCTGTTCTGTGATGACAGAGGGAATTTGGCTAAGGAAATGAGGGTAATAGGTATTATTAGCCATATGGTTAGGTTCAGTTAGCAGATTAGAGAAACAGGCAACAACTTCTTTTTGGATATCCATGTATGAATTTAGCCACTGACCCTGCCTATTTTTAATTTTTGTGATCTGTAATTTACAATTTTTCTCCTGTAATGTCTTATGAAAAACCGTGTGTTATTATCTCCTAGCTTATGGCATGTTCATCTAGCTTTCTACTTCCAAAATTCTATTTTCTTTCTCCTTTAGGGCTCTAAGCATTAATGCCTTTTTCTCATTTAATTTGATTAAATCAGCATCTGAGTGGGAAGAGTCAAAAGCAAGTTCCTGTAGTCTTAGTGCCTCTTCTGCAATGATTACATTAGCATCAATGTTTCCAAAGCAGTCTCTATTCCAAGTTTTTATCACTTTCTTCAATCTAATTAATTTTAGGTAGAAACCTAACATTCCAGATTGAGGATGTGGATGTGACCAATTTTCCCTAATTAGTTCTATAAATTCTGGTCTATTAAACCAAGTATTTATAGATCTAAAAGGTTTAGGGTGAGAATTAGCCAGAGTTGAGACTTGAAGGAGGAGAGGAGAGTGGTCTGAGGATTGCCTATTCAAAATTTGTATAGAAGATGAAGGAAATTTTAAATTCCATTAAATGGTGCAGAGACCTCTATCCAATCTTTTTGAGGTAGGCTTTCTAAGTCTAGAATTAGACCAAGTGAATAAGTTGCCTACTGTATTAATTTCCTGAACACCAGATGAACTGATCCAGTTATAGAAATCTCTAATACTACTTAGAGAGGGAGAGCTAGGACCTCTATATTCTGCAAGTGAAGTGATGGTGTTAAAGTCTCCTATATAAATAGTTATGGCAGTCAGGGCTTTCCATAATGTTTTCCTACCCTCTATATTCCTAAGAGCATAAACAAAGACAGCTTCCATATCAATGTCTAAAGTAAGGTGGGCTATTTTAACATACAGAAATTGTTCATGATGAGAGATTAATGAGACTGTTACAGGGTTATTCCACATAAGCCATATTTTACCATTTTGGAGTGGCAGATTATGTGAGAAATTTGGCTTATCCATATAGAATCTACACTGAGTGTTATCATGCTTTGGTTCAATTATACAAAGAAGTTGAATTTTCTTCAGCTTGACTAAATGGATTAGTCTTAGCATAGAAGATTCCATTCCTCTAAGATTCCATATTAAGAAATTAACAGTTGAAGTGTGTGTCATTGTTCACATGATTTATGACTTTTAGTAGCTGATATGAGCATCATTTTATTCAGTTGACTAAAATAGTTATTTTTCTTATTTTTAGACTTACCTTGCTTATTAATGTTACCTTCAAGCATCATAAACTATGGTGCAGTGAGGTTCTTGTGACTGTTTATAGCATTTTCTTCTAATTCCTGCACTTCCAGTTCTATGAGGTCCTCTATTTGTGGTAGATCATCTAAATCCTGCAACACAGAAAACCTATTTCCATCTTTCCTTGAAGAGAAAGTGGGGGGTTAGTTGGAGAGGATTGGTTCAGGGTTAACCTGAGTAAGATAATTTGTATATCATCTTTGGCATAAGTAATCTGAAAGGGTTTGGATAATGCAGTAGCATTTAATAGTTTTGAGAGTGAAGATTGAGGATTTTCTTGGGGTAGGATTCTGGGAGATTGAACAGGTGTTATTGTTGGTGCTTGCAAGGTTTCATTTTCAAGCTCTATATTAAAATATGGAAGCAAGTATGAGGAAGGGTTAAGGGAGGGGCTTGTTATGGTTCTCTGATGAGCTGTCTTGTCATTATTGGGATGGGAAGTGACAACCTGGTTTCCTAAAGAGATCAGAGGTGCCTTACTAATATTCCCAGTAGGCTGCCATTGTGAATGATTTTGGCTTTGTGATACAGGGTTTTCCATTGATTTACCATTCGCATTTTGTGGGATAGCTCTACATTGATTTAGAGAATGTCCTAACGTAGCACAATGATCACAGTAAAGTGGGACATCTTCAAATTCAATTGGGTATTTTCTATTATTACACAACGGATGAAATTACACAACGGTTTCTGTAAATCAACTTCAACACACAGTTTTATTGCTGAAGGCATTGTAAGCATTTCAGTGGCTAAGTCATTCTTAATAAAACTTCCTATACTATTTCCAATTGCCTTAATTAATGTAGAATTATAATAGTACAAAGGTACCTCCCTGATCGTGCACCAGATGGGAACAATTGGTGATTCTCTGGTGTCGAGAAATTCGGAGACCATTTGAGCATCTTCAGCAGAATTCCATTGAAATTCCAAACTCCTTTGATCCAGCATCTTTGGTAATCATTGATTTGCTTGAACCTAATCAAAACATGTTTATAATCAAGTGAGCCTAATTGATGGTTACCGGTAAAACCTACCGTCCTGAAGGCTAGCTCCAGTTGCTCCATCGACAGTCTCCCTTTTGTGAACTTTCCGACCAAAGCATTAGCGTAGTGTGCAGAGAGTTTGGCAATTTGGTCATCGGAGTAGAGACAAGCCGGGTCACCTAAATGTTCTGATTTGGGGGTTAGCTCTAGGTTATTTGGCAAGGATTTCATTAACGGTGGGGATTTGGTCTGGAGCGCTGCCATGAGTGATTTTGGTGTGGCTTGGTTGGCATTGTTTTCCGCTATAGCGGCCGGTGGAGCAGTGGCCGTATCTCTCGTTGAGACGTTAACAGCAGGGTTAGCCGTTAACGGCGAGAAAGAGCTATTACTGGCGAGAAAAAAAAGTGAAAGCAAAGAAATCGCTACTGTAGCAGAAGAAGTTAGTTGAGAGCGTGTTTTTTGCAGACATAAAATCATCGATGTTGCATTTCTGGCTTATCGATGTTAATTATTATTTTGACCGATGCCGCATGTATGTCTGACTTACCGATGTCGCACATACCTCTTATAGAAACCCTTGCGATGCACGATTTTAAAATAATTTAATATATATATATATATATGTATGTATATTAATAATGTGTTTTTTTAATTAAATAAAAATATATTATTAAAAAAAATTATGGAACTCCATTTCTTTTTAATTTTGAATTTTTCTATGATTATACTTTTAACTATCGCTTTTATGTTTAAATTAACAAATGAAATAAATTAAATGTAGAGTTCGAGTAACACATTATCGAGATTTTAATAATAAAATTTAATTTTAAAAAAACTAAAATATAATTTTGTAAATTCTTTATGCTACTCCATTTCTTTAAACTTTTAAAAGATTTATAACTATACTTTTAACTATGACTTTATGTTTATATTTTTCAAAATAAATAAATTAAACGTAGAGTCTGAGTAACATGTGATCGAAGTCAAATATCAATAAATAAAATTTATTTTTTCACCGAATAAAATTTTATATACTACTTATTCACAATTATATAAGATAAGTAGTACAAAATTTGGTTTCTAGGATAAATTTAGTTACAAAATATCTCATTATTTCTGATAAATTGCAGGTATGACATAAAAATATTTATGAGGAATGTGATTCTTACCAATTTAGTGATTAGATGTATATGTCACTACTAGAAAACAAGCACACGTGCACCGATATGAGTTACTCAATAACATGTATTAGCACTTTCCAACATTTCATCGAAAAGATAATTTATTTTATATTTCTATATTTAGGCAAGAATAACAAAAATCATGTATTTTGAAGCAATGGGGTAACACAATTTTGGCCCATAGTGTAAATTTTTAAGACTGTGTAGAAGTAATCAATGTTGACTTTCGAAACCCTTCCGTTCACACATGCATGCCCAAATTGCAAATTCACAATCTTATATTATTGAATTTCATTTTGGTGTCGTCAATTTCGTGACTCGACAACCCCAACTTTCTTAGAGGAACCTAAGTGCAAAAGGTAAAAAACTTCATTCGTAACTCCAAATTGAAATTCGCTCGAATGTGATGCTACCATATACACCCTTATTGTATTTTCTAAGTCTGTAACAGAATATTTATCAACAAACGGGCATAAGAACATATTCGTAATCCTTTTCAATCTCTCTTTCTTACTTCTAAGTATTCAACTCTAAGTTACTCTGGATAGCCAATCCGGTGATGGTTTTCAAACACAATGGGGACTGGAGAATGTGCATAGACTTCATGGATCTTAACAAATATTTCCCCAAGGATAGCTATCCCCTACCCTCCATTGATGTGCTGGTTAAAGCAATAGCAGGATATGAGGTGCTAGCCATCTTCAATGCTCATAAAGCCTACCACCAAATACTCATGGCGGAGGAGGATTAGCAGAAAATGTCTTTCATAATAGACGTGGGAACATTTTTCTATAAGAAAATGCCATTCGACCTGAAGAATGCAGGGGCCACGTACCAAAGGTTGGTTGATAAGATCTTCAAAAAGCATATTGGTAGAAACATTGAAATATATATTGACGACATGGTGGTCAATAGCAGTGGCCTCGACCAGTTCTTGCTGGACCTCGAAGAAACCTTCTAGAGGCTTTGAGAGGCCAATCTAAAGCTGAACCCAGCTAAATGTGTGATTGGAGTCGGAGCCAAAAAATTCCTGGGATTCATGGTCTCACTGAGGGGGATCGATGTGAACCTAAAGAAAATCAAGGTTTTGATAAGCATGAAGCCCCCTCAAATGGTCAAAGACGCTCAAAGACTAACATGATCTTTAACAGCGCTTAGTCGATTTCTTTGGAAGGGGGCCAAAAAAAAATTCCATTCTTTGATGTGCTTCGAAAAGCCAAAAAAATTGAATGGACACAAGAATGTGACAAAGCCTTCTGAAAGTTAAAGGAGCACTTACAAAGCCTGCCCACCCTGATGAAACCAGAAAAGGGGGAAGATTTGTACTTATACATCTCTGCACCCCCCTTAGCAATAAACATGGTTCTGGTAAAGGAAAAGGACAAAGCCCAACACCTAATTTACTTCGTAAGTAGAGCGTTGCATGGTTCGAAGACTCGATAAACTGCCCTCAAAAAATTAATATTGGCCCTATTTCATATGGCGAGATACCTTTAGCCGTACTTCCAAATTCACAAGATTATCTTGCTCACCAGCCATCCAATTAGGCAAGTGCTTCTCAAGCCGGAGGCCTCCAGGAGAATGATGAAATGTGCAATTAAACTGGGAGATCATGACATCTAGTTTCGCCCAAGAACAACCATTAAGGGGCAAGCCTTATCGGATTTCATTGTGAAAACTACTGAACCAATAGTAGTTGATGATAAAAAGAGTCCGAATAAACATGGCAGTAGTATGTCAATGGATCATAACAATCCGGAGGCAGTGGGATAGGAGTTTTACTCACAAGCCCCGAACATAAAAACTATATGCCCTACACTTTGACTTCAAGGCCACAAACAACAAAGTGGAATATGAAGCGCTGATCACATGTCTTCGAATAGTCAAAGACCTATGAGTTCAAAGGCTAAATATATTCAGTAAAACCAAATCTTAGTCCTTCAATTCAAGGGGGAGTATGAGGCCAAGGAAAGAAGTATGCAGCAGTACTTGGAAGTGGTGAAGCCCCTCCTTAAACATATCCACCATTACACCCTTACTCAAGTCCCTCGAGAGAAAAACCATAAGGCTGATGCCCTGAGAAAATTGGCCACGTCGGACCTGGACTTGCAATCTCAAGGGCACTTAATAGTGGAGGTGCTTAGTAAATGTAGCTTCAAGAGGGAAGCAATAATGATGATAGTTGAAGAATATAAGTCGTGGATAATGCCTATTATTAGCTATCTTCGAGATGGTACTCTTCCGAAGGATACCATCGAAGAAAGGAAGTTCAAGCTAAAGGCTCCCAAATATGTGATCCACAAATATGTTCTCTATCAATGAGGCCACCTACAACCACTTCTCGAATTTGTAGTCCCCCACAAAGCTGACTACCTAATTCGTGAAACACTTGAAGGGACCTGCAAAAGTCACCAAGGGGCTCGATCGATAGCAAAGAAACTCCTTCTAGCTGGATACTATTGGCCCAATATGTTTGATGATGTTAACAAGAACATCAAGGTATGCTACCAGTGTCAAATGCATGGGCCAATCACTCATGTCCCCCAAGAAGAAATTATGAACATTAAAAGTTCTTGGCCATTTGATGAATGGGGGATCGATCTGGTAGGACCTTTACCAGAGGCCCCGGGGCACTTTTGATACCTGATTGTGGCTGTGGACTACTTCATGAAGTGGGTCGAGGCCAAAGCCTGAACTGGTATGAAAGGGAAAGTGGTGATTGGTTTTTTCTGGAAGAACATCATATGCCATTTTAAGATCCCTCAAACGATCATAAATGATAATGGTGTCTATTTCGTCAATAACCCATTTCAAAGCTGGTGTAAGGAGTACAAGATCTGTCAAAGAGTCACTAGTGTTTACCACCCCCAAGCCAATGGGCAGGTGGAGGTCACCAATCGAACCATTATCAATGGAATCCGATTGAGGCTCGAAGGGGATGGAGGAAACTGGATCAATGAGCTGCCTAGTGTACTTTTGTCATTTTAAACAACAGGGTCATTAGCCACGGGCAAAAACCCTTATGACCTGGTCTATGGTTCGGAGGTAGTCATTCCTGTGAAAATAAAACTACCTACTTTTCAAAGGTTTGCTATAAGCAACAAACGAAAAGAGGTCAATGATGAGAAGTGCTGCTTGGATTTGGATCTTCTCCAAGAAAAAATAGAGAAGGCATCCCTTCACGAAGCCAAGGTCAAGGAAAGGGTCAAGCGGTATCATGACCGGAGGGTCAAAAAATTACAGTATTCCCCAAGAGACCTTGTAATGAGGAGAAATGAAAAGAACCAAAGAGAGCCGGGGGGGAGCTATCAGCAAACTGGAAAGGACCCTACCTAGTCGTTGAAACTGGCCCCGGAGGCAGATACATGCTAGAAACTCCCCAAGGTGAACCGATTCCGCACAGATGGAACGTTTATAACCTCAGGAATTACTATTCACATAAATCCCAATAAGCTTGGTGGGGAAAAAGTGGCTCACCCTAAAAGTTGTTGTGGGTCGGAGGATACCCTCGACGAGACGTTCCTGTAAGTCGATAGGGTTCCTTTGTTTTTGTCAAACTATTTATCAAAGTGTGTTTCCTACAATTACTTGTTGAACTAACATACCCCTCACCCCGGGGGGACTAAAATCCACCATTCTTCTCAAATCGGAGAAACAAATATTAGAAGGGCCAACACAGCTCATCGAAGGTTTTGGGTCAAATTCCCCCTGAAGTTCATGAAACACCCAAGGCTCGGACCTTATAAACCATTTGAAGGGCCAACACAACCCATCGAATGTTTTGGGTCGAATTCCCCCCGAAGTGCATCAAGTACCCAAGGCTTTGACCTTGTAAACCATTCAAAGGGCCAACAAAGCCCATCAAAGTTTTTGGATCAAATTTCACCTAAAGTACATCAAGCGCCCAAGGCTCAGAACTTGTAAACTATTCGAAGGGCCAACACAACCCATCAAACACTTTGGGGCCCAAAACCCCCTTACAGTGCATCAAGGGCCCCAAGGCACAAACCTTGTATACATTCGAAGGGCTAACATAGCCTGTCAAATGATTAGGGACCGAAGTTCCCCTGACAAACTTCAATTTGTTGGTGTAGATTCTAAAACCTTACACATATTCGAAAGATCGGCATAGTCCTTCAACACTTTATAGGCATAGCTAAGCTTTGCAAGGAAAAGAAGGATTTGAAACATTCATCTCTACTAGGGGGAATTAATCCATCTCAAAAGGAAAATTTTTGAATGTCCAAGAAAGGGGAAGAAAATTTTATTTGAATCATACAAGGCCATAAAAGCTTACAAGTAAAGTGTAACGAGTTACAAAAACTATCTACACTTAACTAAGAGAAAACTATCCCTCCTAGTCCCTAGCTTCAGGTCCTCGCACAGAGTTTGAAGATTTGCGATAGGAGCTTAGAGGTCTTCTCACCAAGAGAACATCCCCGGAATCCATAGAACTGGGAGGAGTTGCCCAACCCCTACCGCCAACAACACTGCCCCTTCTTCTGGAGAAGGGCCCTCTGGAGAAAATTAAGACTCCCCTCCCTCGAGCGAAGATGCCAACCTGATTACTCAAAGGGTTAATCCTTGAAAGAAGAGGATCAGAGGGTCTTGATTGAGACCCAGGGGCCTCTACTTGAGAAGAATCTGACTGCGAGGTAAGGACCTAGGTAGTTGGCTGAAGACGGAACCTCCCCTTCCGTAAGATGCTTCGGAGGGGCCACTCCCCCCCTCCGGGTTCAGAACCACACTCTTTCCCAGAGCGACATGGGAGCTTAAAGCCCCACTTGTATTCTTCTATATCCACAAACTCTTTAGCCACTTATTAGCATCTTCATATGCATATCGGTACTTAGGATCCCTTGTGATATGTTTTATCTCAATAATATTGATGGTATCTTGGAGAAATGTTTCAAAATCTTTAATTAAGGGTGAGTAGACAGTCCCCACTCGGAGCCTATATGCTCGAAGACTATTAGTAGTCACTGTATAAGTCTGATGCAGCTCGGAATTATCCCTCTTGGCTTTTTCCTTATCTTTAAAAGCAACCCCAATAAGGGCTTAGCTCTCCCTATTAGTCCGCTCCAAGGTAGGAATGAGATTTTGTTTGTACTCTCTGTTATGTGTCTTCCATTCCTCTAATTTTGAGGTGGTAGTCACAAAGGCCATTCGAGCCACTTCTACATTTTCTTGAGCCACTTGAGCCTCGCGGTGGTTATGCTCGATGGTCGGGCTGGGAGGACGATGTCCCCCATTAGCCTTAAAAGCTTTGGTAGTGGTGATGCACTTATGAATTGAACTTAATCCGGCCTTAGTAGTGATCTCCTTGAGAAAGGTATGGAAAATGGAGTTCAAAGAAGCTGAGGCTGTGGCCTCCTCCGAAACAGTTTCCGGGGCACGATCAGTCGCTCCCGGAGGGGTGAGGTTGCCTTCCCCTAGAAGATTCCCATTCTGGGACTCGGTATTCTTAGATCCACTAGCTTGGGCATCGATAAAACTATCTTTTCTTAGACCATCTCTACCTCCTCCTCATTCCCAAGACCAAGCATCTCCACGAAGTTCACTGCATAATGAAAAAGGAAGATAAGTTAGAAAAATAGACAAAATGGGGGGGATAAAGTAAAAGAAATCCATTAAGGTAAAAATATCAGATGCATAAACACCTTTAGAAGCTAGGAAGGAACTCCTAGGGGGGACCTCTTCGGCATTGTTTGCTCTTAAAGGCTCCGAGCCACTTTCAACGACCCTCGAAATGGGCTCGGTGGGCTTCGAAAGGTCAAGTTTGGCTTTATTTTTCTTTGTTTTCTTTGGGGCCTCATCATTAGTCACTAGAAGGGCCTTCCTCTTAGTTTTCTTAGGGTTTTCACCCTCAACCACTTTCTGTTTACTTTACTCTTCCCTGAAAGGGTGTTCGATGACTCCGCTAGAGGGAGAGGCTTAATCAAAATAGGATTCTGATTGTAGATCCACTCATAAACCTCATCTAGCCAAACATAATCACAGTTCTTTGAGACGTTAAGAGGTTCGCTCAATGGGCGATCCCTGTCTGCCACTACACTCTCTGGAGAAATGTATTTGGTAGGATTCTCATACTTAGGATTCGAATTCCATTCGGGTACATAGTACTCTTCCGCCTCTTTTTTGAAGGTGTATATGGGTTTCCTATGCCACCCTTTGCAGTTCAATGCGATCTTAATGGGGTGGTCTGAAAACCTATTACTAAGGGTTATAATCCCCCAAGCTTCGTATCCCTGCGGCCACCTGTGTGCACTATGGGTCTGCTAGGAAAGATATAATACAGAGCTATAAAAAAACTCGTAGTTAGAAGTTATACCTAAGCTATTACATTGATTCATAAATGTCATCACAAAGAGTGTGACATTAGAATGTAGCTGGGCTAGATTAACCTGGTGCTCCTCGAGAAGATGAGAGAGGATAGGGGGCAAGGGAAAGTATAGCCCAAATTTGAGTTGGCACTTGTAGAAGATTCACCAACCATGCCTTGTATCCCTTGGGTTATCATCTTCCCAAAGGATCTCCAACCGCAAGTTCTCCGGAAGCCTAATCCAAAGAGGAAAAAAACTGTAAATTGGAGATCTCCTTAGCAATTGGCTGGGGGCTTTTAAAGACTGGGGTCAGAATCTTCTCAAAATAGAAAGGGCATTCTTTTTTATCCTCCTGAACCCGGGCCTCCCTCAGAATTCTAGATCTCAAGGTAACTCACTTTTGAGGTAACCCTTGGGTAGCGCCGGGCAAGTGGCGAAGCTCCCTCTGGCTTTAAGATCAGCTAAAGGAAAACCAGCGGCCAAGGAAGGAATAGTGTCGAAATCCTGGGTGTGGGAACTCTTGACACTGCTGGTAGAAGACATGGTCGGAAAGTAGGCAGGAATGGAGTTCTTCCCCATTGGTGGTGTTTGCGACATCTCAATAAGGGGAAAAGAAAGTTCAAAGGAGAGGGAACTTACTGGTTAATGGTCAGAGATCGGAGCTCTTTGAAAAGGTTAACTTAGAGAAAGGGAGCTCATCTGAGAGAGAAAAGGAAATTTTGAAAATTTGAAAATGCTTTGAGTAAAGAGTGAAGCAAAGGGCTGAGAAGTACCTTACATAGAAGAAGGAATAAAGGGTAATGATTACCTTGGGCCACCATGCAATGAGTAAATACGTGGGCAAATAGGCTGTATGGGTGAGTAGTCCAAGGTATTTATGGGGAAAGTGGCGTGCGTGGAACCCAACTTGAAATCAAATGCACTTGGGTTCTAAGACAATTTAGAAGACTGGAGGTCGAGTTCCCTATTCCTAAATACCAAGATTCGAATGCATCGGATTCTAACGTATTCTAGAACACTGAAGGTCGATTCCCTTATTCCTAAATACCTGGATTCAAATGCCTTAGATTCTAATGCAATTTAGAAGACCAAAGATTGAGTCCCCTATTCCTAAATACCACGATTCGAATCCCTCGGATTCTAATGCAGTTCAGAAAACCAAAGGTAGAATCCCTTATTCATAAATATTGGGATTTGAACGCCTTGAATTCTAACGCAGTTTAGAAGACCAAAGGTTGAATCCTCTAGTCCTAAATATTTGGATCCGAACACCTCAGGTTCTAACATACATTAGAAAACCAAATGTTGAATCCCCTATAAGTCAATATTCAGATTTGAATGCTCTTGGATTCTGACACAGATTAGAAGGCCGAAGTTTGAATCTCCTATCCTTAAAATTGGGCTTGAAGGACCTCTGATTCTATTATAGATTAGAAGGCTGAGAGTTGAATCCCCTATTCTTAACTACTGGGGCTCGAAGGACCTCAAACCCCGACATAGATCGGAGGGCCGAGAATTGAACCTCTTACTCAGAACCTCTGGGAGACCGAAGAACCCCCAGGAAATTAATGAGGCTAGATCCAGGCTCTTGGACTCTGACACAGTTTATAAAGCTATCCTAGCACATTAATCTGCTCGACCGACATATTTGAAGCTAACCTGAAGTGAACCCTCAATGCCTCGCAGGGATACAAAAAGTATACCCCTAGAGCATTATGGGATTAACCTGATGTTCCCATTTTATACGGTTATATTAGGACTTTTAAGATTCACTTTTGTACACTTTTGTGCTCTAAATGTGGTATTTTGCCTGGAAATTCTCTAAGGATGGTTAAAAGCAACTTTTACGCTTTAATTACTTTTCAAGAGAATTTTGTGTGACAAGGTAATTTGTTTGAAGAATTTGAAGACTTTGAAGAATACCTTTGAATATTTGAAGACTTGTATTTGAGCTTTTGAAGATTTGAAGAATTGAATAAGTGAAGAGAAGTGGAAGATATGAAACAAAACGAAGAAAGAAAAAATGGTGCTGGAACTGGAGTCCGCCGTGAGGTTGTTGCGAGCCCGTCGCGACTCGCGATGAACTAATGGCCAGAAATTATTCTTGCCTTATGTACTATAAATACTAATCTTATCCTCTCCTTTAAAACACACACGAATCCAGCTTCTTCTTCCTGCGATTTTTCTGGGTTCAAACCCTAGTTTTTCTTTCTTTCTTTTCTTAGTTTTGTAGGTTAATCATGTATTTTAATTATCTAGCTTAGTTTGATCTTGGGAGCAATGGATTGAAGCTTCCATATCTATGTAGTAAGAACTATATCTATCTATTTGGTGCTTTTGCTATTGTGCATTTATTGAGCTTTGAATGTGAATTATTAATGGCATTGATGTTGTTGGAAGATTGAGTTTATGAATTGCTTGTATGATTACTTGTAAGGGTAGGGAGAAAGTATCTAATTCTCCCCACTTTTAATGTGGAATCCAAGAACATGAGTTAGAGCTTCTTAAATGATGTTGGTGTGCTGATAATTGCTAGATGAATGTGATGATGTTGAGTTCGTTGTCATGTTTGTTTTAGGTAGAAAATGAGAGAAGTCAATGAATGTAGATTGATCTTGGCTAATCTTGTGTAAATGCATGAATTGGTTAAATGCTTAGATACGGTGTAGTGTTTATAAGTGTTTCCAAGCTTGTTGGTTCTTCGTGCTGAATGCCATCAATGGGATACTTTTAGTCGTGTTTCGGCTAAGGGAGTCATAGGTGAGGTTTGACAAGGGATGTCGAATTCAGTCTTGCAAACTACTATCTAATAAGGATGGAAGATTTATCTTCACAATAAGTTGTGGAAGTATTGAATAGATTGTTTCACTCGTTCTTGAAGCCTTTGTTATTTAGCATTCATGTGTTCTTAATGCTATGTTTTACTCCATTTATGCCATGGGTTATTTGAGAATAGGAAGTGTTTGTATGGTTTAAGTGTTAGGGAGTTAGGAAAGTGATGAATTCCTTAGCTCCTTTGAATGAAAATCTAGAAACATGAACTTAGAACTTCTTGTGCATACAATAAGAACTATCAACTCACGACCGACCTGAATACTGTTCCTACGTGCGATACATAGTGCGAAAAACACACCTCCTTTCAGTTACTGTTTTTCTTCTACTTTTATTTGTTTTTCTGCCTAACGGCTCTTTTGCTCTGTTACCGGTCGAAGGACATGGCATCTCCAATGCCTAACCAATCTTCTGATCACAACCCACCGGTTAACAAAAGCTTCCTTCAAGCTTTGAACACAAAGCCATCTCCACTAATATCCTCTCTTCTAGACACGCCCAATTTGCACCCAATTACTGAATACAAGGGCAAATTGGCTTTCATCCTTCCCCCTGAGGAAGGTGCGATTCTGGCATCTCATTACCAGAATGCATTGGTCGGAAAATTTAACAGGGGGAAACCCCCAATGGAAAAACTTGTTTCAGCTTTCAAATCTATTGGATTTAAGGCAAAGTTTCAATTGGGCTCAATTGATTATCGACATGTTCTTATTCGATTTCAGGATATCGAGGATTATCAACGCTGCTGGATGAAGGGCCAATGGATAGTCCAAGGTGCAACAATGAAAGTCCAGAAGTGGACTCCAAATTTCTCTCCTACAGCTGAATCTTCAATAGTTCCAGCATGGGTAACCATCCATCAACTGTCCTTACATTTTTACAATATATCAGCAATTATAGGCATTAGCAGCCAGATTGGTAAATTTCTCAAAATGGATGCTGTAACAAATTCACTATCTAGACCTTCTGTAATTAAAGTGTGTGTAGAAGTGGACTTACTGTCTCAACTCCCTAACTCCATTGTTGTAGGAATTGGTAATAAAGTGGCAGATTACCAAATTGAATATGATCAGCTGCCTTTGTATTGTAAGCACTGTAAGATAATTGGCCACAGTGAGACACACTGTACCTTCCTGCATCCAGAACTTAGAAGAATCAATATGAACACATCTAAGTCAAATGTTGAAAAGGTTAGACAAGATATAGTTAAGAATGATTCTCAACCTGCTGCTATTCAGATTAACACTGGTCTTGAATCAAACGCACCATTGGAAATAGAAGGTCACTCTAAATTGACAGTTTCCCAAAAGGATTCTGATTTCCAGTTTCAGAACCTGAGATCAGATCCTATCCTGGAAAATAACATTCATAGAAAAGAAACTCAAGACTTTCATGTGAAAAGAAATACACCCTTCTATTCCCTGGATGATATCTCCAAACCTATCACAAATTTCTTTTGGAGAAAAAAGACTCAACAACTAGAACTCATTCCTATTCAAGAAAAGATAGTTAAGCAGAAAATGGTCTCTATATCAAATGCTTTTCGGTCTCTAACTAACCTACAGGATGATGATATTGAGGCACAAGAAGATGATGTTGTAGACATTTTTCATGAATCATTGGAAACACAGGAAACTCTGATAACTCAGACAGGAGCTGACAAGGTAGACATGGTGGTTGTATCAACCATTACTCAAACTGCTCGGAGTGTTCCAGAAGATCAAGCCCCTGAAGAAGTGCAGTGCCCCCCTGAAGATAAAAATCCAGATGCTGAGCAGATCATTCCTGAACCGCAAGAACATTGCTCTGGACCTCAAGACTCAATCATTTTGGAAAATCATAGCACTAATACAAAACAAACTGCTCAACCACAGGTAAGTATTTCCTCTGTAGATGTTTTGAAGAAAGGTGAAGATAAAAAAGGAAAAAACACAAACCTCTCAGTAAATACAATAAGGAAACTAAGATCATCACAAAAAGCTACTCCCCCTAGTTTTAAATGATTAAATACACCAAAATTGGGAAAATAATGGTTTGGAATGTTAGGGGTTATGGCACTTCACTGGATAGATTAAAAACTCTAATCAGGACACACAAGATTGACATTCTTTGTCTAATTGAACCATGGCATGAAAATCAGAATTTAAATGTACTGAAACATGTACTCGGTTATAATAATGCTTTTCATGCTCATACAGCCAAAATTTGGCTTCTATGGAATCAGGTTCTCAGTTTGACAATTGAAAACGAATCAGAACAGTATATAAAGGCTAGAGTAACCGATAATGCTACTTCTGTCCACTGGAATGTTAACTTCATTTATGCTAGTGTCCATAGACAGTTGAGAGAGAATTTGTGGTCAGATCTACAAAGTCCCACACTGGATCCATCAATTTATATTGGAGATTTTAATACAGTAGCATCTGTCACAGAATATAAAGGTAGGAAATCCACCCCTAGGAAGAGCATAAAACAATTTAATGATTTTCTTACTAAGATGGAATTACATGATATCCCCACGGTTGGTAACTCCTACACTTGGAGCAACAATAGATATAGAGAAAAAGGAAAGGATTTACAGTTCCAAAGGTTAGACCGGGGAATAAGTAATCTAGAGTGGCTAGACCTTTTCCCTAACAGTTCTATCCAGGTCTTAAATAGGATTACATCTGACCATTCTCCTCTCCTTTTAACTATTCAATCTGCTGTAGAATTTGCTCCTAGACCATTTAGATACCAGGAAATGTGGTCAAACAGGGAAGATTTTCATGATGTAGTAGAATCTAATTGGAAAATACCATCCCCTCTGTTTGGAATGAAGAAATTTGTACATAAGTTAAAGAGGCTCAAGATAGTAATAAAGGATTGGAACAAAAATAGTTTTGGTGATGTAAATAAGAATCTTTCACAAGCAGAATTAAGAGCCAATGAACTGGAAATACTACACCAACAGTCTCAGGATGAGTCAGTATTAGATGAACTTCTGAAAGCAAAAGTATTACTGCTAAGATCTCAGAATGAATATAACACTTTTCTGAAACAAAAAGCTAGGTTAAACTGGTTAAAACAGGGTGATGCAAACACAAGTTATTTCCATCATACAATCAAGGAAAAGAAAGTAAGATCTAGAATTGTTAAAATTAAGGATGGTGATGGAAATTGGATAACTGATCCAAGTTTGATTAAAACAGAAGGTGTAAGGTTCTTTCAAAATTTACTGAATGAGGATACATCACAAAAAGAAGGGAAATATCTGAATCATTTTCTGCAGGAAATCCCTAATGTAATAAATGATCAACAGAATACACTTCTGCTTAATCCCATCGACACACAAGAACTGAAAACTGCAGTCTTTGACCTTAATAGATCTAGTTTACCTGGTTCTGATGGATTCTTGGGAGACTTTTATATCACCTTTTGGGAAATTATTAACCAGGATTTGTTGGAAGCTGCTAATGATTTTTTAAACTCTGGTTATATTCCCAAAGCTATGTCTAGCACTTGGCTCACATTAATACCAAAAGAAGCTATCCCAAATTCTTTCGCAGACTTCAGGCCAATAAGTTTATCAAACTTTGTAAATAAGGTTTTTTCAAAAATAATAATGGAGAGGATTAAACCACTAATGCACTTAATGATCTCCCCTGAGCAAAGTGCCTTTTTTAAAGGTAGGGATATTTTGGATAATGTGATTCTTATGCATGAAATGACCAGAATGCTATCCAGAAAGTCCAAGATTTCAAACTTGATTATTAAACTAGATATGCAAAAGGCCTTTGATAGGGTCTCTTGGTCTTTCCTTAATTCAGTTCTTTTACAATTTGGATTCCATGGCAATTTTGTTAGACTTATCATGCAAAACATAGCTTCTGCCACTTTTTCTGTTTTAATAAATGGTGGCATATCTGGTTTTTTCTCTTCCTCAAGGGGAATTAAACAAGGAGACCCTCTCTCCCCATTCTTATACAATATATTATCAGAGGCTTTTTCTAGGGGGTTAAAGAAATTGTTCAGCACTGGGTACTTACAGTACTTTAATCTCCCCCTTTCATGCTCTCCTCTTACTCACTTAATGTATGCAGATGACACTGCAGTATTTCTGAACACTAAACCCAAAAATTTGAGGCATTTCAAACATTTTCTGAAGGCTTATGAGCTCACTACTGGTCAAAAAGTAAACTTTGCAAAATCAGAATTCTTTGTCTCACATAACACTCCTCTGCAGCTAATACAATCTGTTAAAAGGATACTAGGAATGGAAATAGGCTCTTCCCCCTTCAAATACCTTGGAGTGCCAATCTTCTCTGGTAGGAATTTAAAGGTGCACTATTTAACAGTAATTGAAAGAATGGATAGATTGATACATAATTGGAAGAATCGATGGTTAAGCTCGGCTGGTAAAATAATTTTGATTAATCATTGTTTCCTCTCAATTCCAACACATATTTTTGCAGTTTTAAAGCCCCCTAGGATAGTTCTAAGAACTATGGAAAAGATGGCATCTAGTCTAATTTGGGGAAAATCTGATTTGACAGATGGGAAAAGATGGAAGTCATGGAAAAGGATGAGTTATCCAGTAAATGAAAATGGCTTAGGTTTAAAGGATTTGAATGCCATAGTAGATGCCTTCTCATGTAAATTATGGTGGAAGCTTTAAAAGAATGATACTCAATGGTCTACACTTTTATGGACATTACCTGTGACCTATAAAAAATCCCATATATGGAGAAGAATCAGTGGAGTAACACCTATGGCAAATAGTTTATCTAGGATTATCTTTGGCAAGGGAGATTGCTCCTTTTGGAATGCTAATTGGATGGGAGACGGGGCCCTCTTTTATATTTGGCCTGATGATATTGACATACCTTTTGAAGAACTTTCCTTGAGGTCTTTTATTATGAACAAATCTGCCTTTTTACCAAGCCTGGAGCCCTACTTGGCTACCAATATTATTCATATTTTGCAGGAAGTAAAGCTGGAGCATCACCATGAGGATCTGCTAGTTTGGACCCCTGAAACTGATGGGAACTTTACAGTAAGATCTGCCTACAATATTTTTAGACAGAGGAACCCTGTAATACAACACATACATAAGGTTTGGTCTCCCTACATTCCTAGAAAAATGTCAATACTTATTTGGAGAGCTCTAAATTGCATCCTTCCATTTGATAACATTTTGAGCAGGATGGGTTTTTCATTGGTTTCAAGATGCCCCCACTGTTTGGTCAATAAGGACAATCTTGATCATTTTTTCAATTCATGTCCTTGCTCCTGTTCTATTTGGCATAATGTTCACTCTCTTTTAAAGCTACCACAAATTGATTTTCTGAATCTAAACAGCAGGGTTGAATTTTACTTATCTTTCAAAGCTGACTCTAAGCTACACTCAAAATTGATAATTGCTGATTTTATAGCTACTTTCTGGTCACTCTGGACCAGCAGAAATAGTTGTCTATTTGAGAATATACCTTTTTCATTGGAGATCAGTTTTCAAAATGTCAAACAAATGATTTACTCAATCTTCACGGTACATAAACTGCAAGGTAATAGAGTTAGGCATTTTCACTGGATTCAGAATAAGGTCATTCCTCACATTATACAAAAAAAAGACCTACAATAACTTGGCTACATGGGAAAAACCACTATTTGGCTATAAAGTTAACAGTGATGCTTCATGGATCACTGGTGGTTCCTCTTCTGCTGCAGTAATTGTTAGGGATTGGAGAGGAAAGGTTGTCAAAATGAGAGTTAGCACTTTTCAGAGCTCTTCTCCTATAGCTGCTGAATTATTTGCAATCAAAATGGGATATAAAATCTGCTCTGATCTATCTTTAGTTAACTGTGTAATTGAATCTGATTGCTTATCTGCTGTAAAGAGTATTCACAACCCAAACAGATGCCCCTGGAGAATTTTCTCCTTGTGTCATGCACTCCATATTGATCACTATTCACACCCAATTCAACACATATCTAGACAAGCTAACATGTCGGCTGATTTCTTGGCAAAACATGCTAAGGAAAACAACTTACAAGGTGATATAGATTTTAGATCAATCCCCATTTTCCTTAAAGGACTGTTATCATTAGACTCTATTGGTTTCCCAGCAATCAGGGTTGTTACTCATACGGATACCAATATGACATAGATGGGGATTTTCTCTTTGCCTTATGGTTCTTACAGCACTTTTACAGTGAGTTTCAGCCACTGTTTATAAGCTCAGATACTGCTAGTTCTCTCTTTTCTATTTTTTCAGGTACTTGGCCAGTCTGCTGATGCGGTGGAAACAGATACAGGGAAAAGGGTTCTTGACAAACTGAGAGAGCTCCTCCGGGATAATTTCTTCCGCTTCTAATGCGATGGAACGAACTTACTAATTGGATTATACGCACATGCACAACCGATTCTATGCCATATTTTGGACAAGAACTGAAGACCCGAGATCCTACATCTTAAATTCAAGAACTGAAGACCCGATTCTATGCCATATTTTGTATTGACTCCTTTGGCTGGAATACTGTTGACAAATAGGGCTCTCGAGTTTTAGATTGCCCATCTTGTTCGCGGTGTCTCAGCCATAGGCTTTGTTTTCCATAGTTTGAATACTATTTCAAACACTAGACCTTCTCTGGTAACTCACTCGATGTAATAGCCTCCACAACTACGTGGTCAATGTAATTACTATGAAACTTTTAGCGCCAAATTCGGCTATCAAAACGGCAAGGGGAGCCTAATAAACACCCCCCATCCTCGGATGGTTTAAAATTAAAAAAAAAGAACTTCTTGTGCATAATGTGTTGTGATTCTTGCTAGATAAGTATGTTAATATGGATTGAACCTTGAATGTGGTTTGTTCTAGGTTTTGCGTAATGAATGCTATATTTGGTTAAATGGATATGTCTTTGGTAGATGGCTTGTTGTTGTCAAATCTATGGTCATTTGTCCATAGGTAACAATTTTGATAGGATGAGTGAATGGTTCAATGATCTACATTTGGTTTAGAAATGGATATCAATTGCCCCCAAGGCTTTGCTTTTGTAGTTTTTAAACCCCCTTTTCTTAGTTTGTTTGATCATTAGCATAGTTACTTGACTTTGCTAGTTATCTTGTCCTTTAACTTTCATAACTTAGGACCGACAAACAACCAACCCCCCCCCTATTTATATGCCCTAACTCCCTAACACTTAAACCATACAAACACTTCCTATTCTCAAACATCCCATGGTATAAATGGAGTAAAATATAGCATTAAGAACACATGAATGCTAAATAACAAAGACTTCAAGAACGAGTAAAACAATCTATTCACTACTTCCTCTACTTGTTGTGAAGATAAATCTTCCATCCTTCTTAGATAGTAGTTTCCAAGAGTGAATTCGACATCTCTTGTCAAACCTCACCAATGACTCCCTTAGCCGAAACATGACTAAAAGTATCCCATTGGTGGCATTGAGCACGAAGAACCAACAAGCTTGGCAACACTTATAGACATTACACCATGTCTAAGAATTTAACCAATTCATGCATTTACACAAAATTAGTCAAGAACGATCGAAATTCATAGACTTCTCTCATTTTCTACCTAAAACAAACATGAAAATGAGTTCAACATCATCACATTCATCTTGCAATTATCAACTCACCAACATCATTTAAGAAGCTCTAACTCATGCTCTTGGATTCCACATTAAAAGAGGGGAGAATTAGCTACTTTCTCCCAACCCTAACAAGTAATCATAGCAATTCATATACTCAAGCTTCCAACAACATCAATGCCATTAACAATTCCCAATCAAAGCTCAATAAATGCACAATAACAAAAGCACCAAATAGATAGATATGGTTCTTACTACATAGATATGGAAGCTTCAATCCATTTCTCCCAAGATCAAACTAAGCTAGATAATTAAAAGACATGATTAACCTACAAAAACTAAGAAAAGAAAGAAAGAAAAACTAGGGTTTGAACCCAGAAAATCGCAGGAAGAAGAAGCTGGATTCGTGTGTGTTTTAGAGGAGAGGATAAGGAGAGTATTTATAGTAAAAAAAGCAAGAAGAATTTCTGGTCATTCGTCCGTAGCGAGTCGCGATGGGCTCGCGATGACCTCACGACAAACTCCAGTTCCAGCACCATTTTTTCTTTCTTCTATTTGTTTCATATCCTCCTTTTCTCTTTACTTCTCAATTCTTCAAATCTTCAAAATCTTAAATACAAGTCTTCAAATCTTCAAAGGTATTCTTCAAAGTCTTCAAACAAATTACCTTGTCACACAAAATTCTCTAGAAAAGTAATAAAAGTATAAAAGTCGCTTTTAACCCTCCTTAGAGAATTTCAAGGCAAAATGCCACATTTAGAGCACAAAAGTGTACAAAAGTGAATCTTAAAAGTCCTAATATAACTGTATAAAATGGGCACATCATAACCCTTGCTCAAATAACCTATTCAAAGCAGCCCTGTCAAAGGGAAAAACATTGAATCCCTGCCACGAGCATAGATTGGAACCTAGGACCTTGGGATAAATTCGAAGGCTAAACCCTTAACTTTTCAGGGGCTTATTGATAATGTGTGAATTTGTATTGGGTCCAAATGCCTAATAGCAACTGACCTTTGGTCCATAGCAATACCCTTTGGATAATGACTCTTGGGCCAGCCCAAAGGTAGGATTACTTGCTCCACAAACAAACAAAACAGTTGCCCTACTTTCTTACCTATATAAAGGCTAAAGGTAACCCTACACACTCAACTATTCATTCCTAGTTACACTCTTGTAATACTATTTTCTTACTTGGCCGTCGGAGCCTCTTCTCCCCGGACACCTTCGGGGGCTTTGTCTTGCAGATTCCGGCTACGGGTGGTGGCATAGCGGCAGCAGTTTATTGGGGTGCATCAACACTCATTATTCTTGCTTACCTTTTTTTAATATATTTTAGGAGTTTAGGTCATGTTAGGATCTTCGGGGAGTGTGAGAGTTGTGAGATTCTTACTTCTTTGAGGGAACTAGGGTAGCTTGGAAATAAGTTGAATGCATTGGCTAATTTATCTTTACATGCAACACTTCACTTAGACCTTTTCTTATTTTTATTTACTCGAGGACTAGTACGGTTTTAAGTGTGGGGGGATTAATGTGCACCATATTGCATGCATTAACCAATGCATTTGGCATAATAATTAGCATGTTTACTTGTTGGATTGCTAGTTTTAGTTAGGTTTACATGACAACGGGTTTAGACGACCTTGTTTGGTTTTCTTGTCTAAATCCCGAGTTTTGTAGACTTAATTAATACTAATGGACACTTGTATCCATGGGTACCTAGATCTTCCTTTGTGATCTCATTAGTAGGTTGCTCTTCGGTACTTTTCATCATCTTTGTAGAAGGTCGTTCGTAAGAACGATAGAAGATATTGAAGGCCATTTGAAATAATGGGAGTTGATTGAAGGCCACGGAATCTAAAGTGTGGTATTAGATTGAGTTGAGCCCAGGAAAGGAGGATTCCATGTTCAAAGAGGCCAAGGAAGAAATAGAGGAATTTTCATCCGAGAGTTGCACAAAGTTCAGGGGAAAATCTGAGAAGAATAAGCCTTTGTAGGTATTGGATTTTTCTTCTTGAGCGCTATAAAATCAACTACAAGAACTCTATAATCGGACCAATGGTTCATCTGTAGCGGAGCAAATAAGTCAGCTGGTCGAACTAGCCATGGCCAGCACAGACCGCACAAGGCCAACACGAGGCTAAAACTAGCATGGACCGTGCCAAGCAATATAGCCCGTGTCAAGGGTCTTTGGCACAGACAGTTCTATCTGACAGGGCTATGCCAAGCCCCAGCACAGAGCGTGCCAAATTCAGCAGGCCGCATGCCATATGTCTTCTTTTCACTCCAAAATTTGGCTAAGTGTAAGCGCAGACAGTTTCATTTTACACGATCTGCGTTATTTAAAGTCACAAATGTGAAGACTATTATATGGAGTGTGAAGAATTACATGGCTCGTGCCATGCTACTAAGAAAAATGAGGATCCAGTTGACTGCTCATGCCAAATGATATGGGGTGCGAATCAGAAGATAAAAAAAGAGCTCCATATGACAGGCCCATGCTGGTTGACATGGATTGCGCTAGCACAAGGTATACGACTTATGCTTGGACCAATAGTCCATGTAGGCATGAGGCTCACGGCCTATGCTAGGACCGACGTCACATGCCAGCACGAGGCCACGTCGGTCAGCACAGGTCGTGCCAGACACTACCCCTCGTGTCGTTTGTGGCTGCTAGGGTTTTTGGCTTATTTTGGGCCTAGTTTTAGGCTCAATTCCCAACTACTATATATATGGAACTTTTTCTACTAGGGTTTATGTTTTAGATCAGATTTTCTAATTCTAAATTTGGGTAGAGAGAGAGAAAGGAGCTCCTTCTTCTCTCTAGAATTTCTTCATCTTTTTATTTGTTCTTTGCCCAAGGCATTGAATCTAATGAAATATTTGGGTTCAATGCTTAGGGAGTAGTTCAATAGCTTGGGGATAATATTTATATTCATGTCTTGATTTATATTTTGTGAGATTCCTTAGATCAACCTATTTGTATGTGTTTGTGATATTATGTTGGCTTGTTCTTGAATTGTTATTAATTGCAAGAATGATACACTCTATTAGCACACACCCTAGTCTACATTCATGTTGGCACACATATTGATACCCCCGGGGAAGAGAAACCTTGATGTAATTGGGTAGTGGGTCCGATCCACATGGGTGTGTGCACATAGGTTTTTCGAGTTTTCTGCTACAATGACAATACACCAGTCTTAGTTAGCGAGTTAGTCTGAAGGGTTACGGGTAGAGATAGAATTTAGTAGTAAAACTAGGGTTTAGCGACCCTAGTTCCATTGATGAGGTGCCTATTCCCCTTTACCTCTTTAGTCCAACGGATAGAGCATTCGTGGTGTAGTGCCTGGGACGTAATCATACAGGGGAGAAACATGTCCACACAATGGCGGGGCTGTTGTTGCACTCCCCTAATTACGGAGGTGGTGCCAATTGAAGATTGCAAGAGCACTCCACGTGACAGGTATGGGGAAGTGTTGACCATCAACCAATATTATGAACACTAGAATAGGCTTTGATGCATTGTATGTAATGGAATCGAGGATCAAGACATTTAGTCAATCATGTTACGCAAATATTCCCTAAGTGTCTGCATATATAGTTTTCTCTTGTGTTATTTCTTATGTTGGAAAAACCCCCATTTTTTAATATTAGCTATTCCTAGCACACTGACGGATTGACAATCTGTAAGTGGTTATGCATAGTTGGTTATTAGACCCTAGCATCTTTGTGGACAAACCTGATCCACTAACTACCCCATAGGTAGCTTAGTAGTAAGTTTGGGAGCAGAATATAAATTTTATCTTTGACCTTCCTTTTGTTTGTTTGGAACGTCTTTGCTCGGGTTAATTAGCTATAGTTAATGACCCCAGGTGGAGGTGGGTCACGAGGCTCTCTACAATCTTGATAGTTGAACCATTACTATTCAAAACAGTACTCGTGTAAGAGGATTGATTGTTCTTGGTATACCCCATTCAATTGGTATAATTAATATCTACTAGTCTCGAATAACATTAGTTGTAACACACCCTAAAACATTGATAATATTGAATAGGTGATGTTTATTCCATTACTAGCATAATTGGATTGATGTTGTAACTGATGATAGGATGTAACTGACCATCAACATATATACCTGGGAGGTTGTCGCCGTACCTCTCAAAGTTAATATTTATAAGCCCTAAATGCTTACTATCTACAACTAAGTAGATAGCGGCAAGTTGGGGTCGTCCACAAAGAAGAGGGATCTTCCTAAGCGCTTAGGCATAAAAGGTTGATATTATGCTAGGAGTAGATATATATATATATACACATATAAAAGCATGTAAATGGGGGGGTTGGTTGTTTGGTGGTCCTAAGCTATGAAATTAAAAATACAAGATAACTAGCAAAGTCAAGTAACTAGGCTAATCATTAAAAAAAACTAAGAAAAGGGGGTTTAAAACTACAAAGATAAAGCCTTGGGGGCAATTGATATCCACTTCCAAACCTAATGTAGATCATTGAACCATTCACTCATTCTATCACATTCATTACTTGACTTAACATTAACATACTTATCTAGCAAGAATCACAACACATTATGCACAAGAAGTTCTAAGTTCATGTTCATAGATTTTCATGCAAAAGAGCTAAGGAATTCGTCCCTTTCCTAACACCTGAACACTTCAATCCTAAAAATACTTCCTATTCTCAAACAACCCATGAAATAAATGAAGTGAAACATAGCATCAAGAATACATAAATGCTAAATAATAAAGGCTTCAAGAATGAGTAAAACAATCTATTCACTACTTCAACTACATGTTGTGAAGATAAATCTTCCATCCTTCTTAGATAGTAGTTTACAAGAGTGAATTCGACATCTCTTGTCAAACCTCACCAATGACTCCCTTAGTACTAAGAGTGTCCCATTGATAGCATTTAGCACGAAGAATCAACAAGCTTGGCAACACTTATAAACACTACACTGTGTTTAAGCATTTAACCAATTCATGCATTTACACAAGATTAGTCAAGAAAGATCGACATTCATAAACCTCTCTCATTTGCTACCTAAAACAAACATGACAACGAGTTCGACATCATCACATTCATCTAGCAATTATCAATACACCAACATCATTTAAGAAGCTCTAACTCATGCTCTTGGATTCCACATTAAAAGAGGGGAGAATTAGCTACTTTCTCCTAACCCTAACAAGTAATCATACAAGCAATTCATATACCCAAGCTTCCAACAACATCAATGCCATTAACAATTAACATTCAAAGCTCAATAAATGCACAATAGCAAAAGCTTCAATCCTTTTCTCCCAATATAAAACTAAGCTAGAGAACTAAAAGACATAATTAATCTACAAAAACTAACCTAGGGTTTTAACACCGAAAAACGTAGAAGAAAGAAATGGGCAAAAGCTGTTGAAGAGGAGAGGATAAGGGGAGTATTTATAGCACAAAAATCAAGAAGAAATTCAGACCACACGTCCGTCATGAGTTGCGATGTGATCGTGACGATCTAGCGATGAACCATCGCGTGTCGCGACGGTTTCACGATGGATACAAATTCCAACATTATTTCTTCTTTCTCTTTTATATCTCATATCATTGTCTTCTCTTCACTTCTTCAATTCTTCATATCTTCAAAAAGCTCAAATCCAAGTCTTCAAATCTTCAAAGATATTCTTCAAAGTCTTTAAAGTCTTCAAAGTCTTCAAACAAAATTACCTTGTCACACAAAATTCTTTAAAAAGTGATAAAAACGTAGAAGTCGCTTTTAAACTTCCTTAGATAATTTCAAGGAAAAATGTCACATTTAGAGCACAAAAGTGTACAAAATTTAATCCCAAAAGTCCTAATATAACTGTATAAAATGGGTACATCAATACCATAACGATTGTGAAAGGGTTGAAATTACTTGTGAGCTAAAAATTAACAAAAACCACTGTAATTCGTGAAACATATATTTTTACTTGTCTAATAACTTTATCTATGACTTAATTTCTATAATAGAACTGATTATGGAAAACACAAAGATACCCTAGTTGTCAACATCGCACGTAACCTGCATTTACCGAGGAGGAGATGAAGACTTAGCAACATCGTACATGAGCGTGAAATGGGCCAGTTGGTCAATAAGCATGCCCATTATATGAATTCCAATCCATGAAGTTGTCGATGTCGGCTTAAACTTTGTGTAACCCAATACCTGACCAATCCTATTGCGATGTTGTACATTCTTATGAAATGGGCCTATAGGGACAATTTTGACCCACGTGAAGACCTAATTTAAACAAGATAGACATGTTGCATGAACCTTGCAACGTTGCATCACTGGTGGGAGAATATATTTATGCGCCATACTTAGACAAAAAAGCCAAAAGCTTTGAAAAAATGTTTATTGCCAAAAATGGGGCCCTCCATCCTCTAAGCCCCAAATTTCATCATCCACATTTCCTTTCTCCTCCAACCTATGAAGCATAAAAAATCATCAAATCCATCTCTCACATAGATGCTTAGTGGAGAAACAAACGGAAATTGAAGAGGTCACCATAGTGGGGGATTCCATGAATCAAAACTGTGGTAAGGTTCCATCTTTCAAACAACACAAATGATCATATTGTCTTTACATTCCTTAGGATTGATTGTTGCATTAGGGTTTGATGTTGTTATGTGTCTTACTTTTCATCTGTTTTGTTTTGTGGCCAATGCATGAAGGGTTGTGTGGTTATTTTAAAGATTTCATTTTTTTAATGTGTATTGTGTGTACCACTTGTTGAAGTTTTCAAATGGTGGTTATTTGATATGGAAATGACATGAAATGTTTAATTTTCATCATTTCTTTTCTTCATATGAAGATCATCTTCAATGGAGATATATCTAGTGTGTCGCCTAATGGATGATATAGTGTTGTTGTGCCAAAATCTTGATTATTAGCATATTTCTAGTATTATTTTGTGTGGTTAATTAACTTAGTTTTGTGGATGATATAGTGTTGTTTGATTAATTAACTTTATTTTAGGTTGTGGAGTGGTGATCCACAATAAGAGGAAATGGTCCGATGGAATGAGAGATGTAAATGTATCCAAAAGACGTAAGCAAGGTCGGGGTAGGGATACTTTCAAGAAATTAATAGACATGGTGGACAAAGGTATGAAATTTCTAAAGAAATTTGATAACATCGGAAATGCGATAGGCGGGGATGGAAATTGGTGGTCTAGTTACTTAGGATTGATTACTAGGATGAAGGTTGACATTTTATTGTATGAGTCCTAGCCTCGGGTCGATGATGCTTACAAGGAAAAGCTGTGGAAGGCCCTTGAATTGGCCTTCAAAATTGAGTGTGAAGACATGGCAAAGTTGAAGAGTAAAGCAATATGCCGCTTTGGCGATAGATGGAGAGATTTCAAAGCCAAATTGGCTAAGGATTACGTTTTCGGTAAGAAGAGAAATTGCATACTAAGAATTAAGTATATGTTCATAATGATGACAACATCACTTTCCCCTAGGTCTCCCTATCCCGACTGAATAAGCAAACAGTTCCTTCACAACCTTACTCTCTTCTTCAACTTCCCTAACTTATCGGATTTCTAGTCAATAGGTATAACACAATTCCATAATGCCATCACGTTGCCATCCATACACTTGATAAACATGTATTTATCCATCTACACCACACAATTGTAAGGAAACTTATGCACAACCTGAATCCCTGAGATACTAGAGTAAAAGGTGAACAACCCTCCCTTGTTCCTCACCTTTCACAGTTGAAAGAACCCAGTAAATAGGTCTGCCTTCAATTCCTTATCATCCCTCCTACATGAAAGAACCCAGTAAATAGGTCTGCCTTCAATTCCTTATCATCCCTCCTACATACTTCAATAAAACCATCAATCATGGTCATCCCCCGAGTATGAACCTGGACTAGAGCAACATTGTAAACCTCCAACATGTCCAGTATGAAATCCGGGATGGGTAGGGTCAATCCGTAAGTAAATGGTGTTCGTACACACCGAAATACCCAACAGGAGGCTTTCACACCCTCTTGTCGGTGCCCAATATCCTAATATCACATCAATTCATAAATGAATGATATTTCCTCTACACAACCAAATCACTCTTAGACTTTACACTATCCCTATCATCAATGGGTTGACCACCCCTTTCTTCCCTAACTTCGTCTTCTTCGACGACTATTTACACAAAATACAATTAATTTTTATTAAATATTTATCAATGACCCAACCCAACCAAATTTAAATTAAATTTTATATGTTTCTTATCCACATGCACAAAATACAATAAAAATACTTTTAGAGATTTATCAGTGACCCAACACAATCAAACTTTATCTCTTGAAATATATTATTTTAATACCAAATAAAATTACATATATTGACATGTTAATTATTATTTAAATAATATTAATATTTGAATAACAATATATTTAAAGTTTGTAAATAAATATTTTCAATAATATAAATATAATAAATTAAATCATGGAAAAATTTTCAAATTGTATCACTTCAATATTGAGTTAAGCATTCAACTATATCAAAATTGGTCTCTATTTGTAGGGAATGAAAATGTAATTTATTTTATAAAAATATACTACTTCCGTCACAACAAAATTGCGCATTTGCTTTTCGCTCGCTCTTTTATGCAACCTGATATGGCAAAGAATAATTATGGAAAAGTAGGAATATTTTGAGAAAGTTGTGGGCCTAGTTTGGAAGTTGTTAAAGTTAAAGAAGACATTGTGGAAATTCAAAATTTTCTTTGCTATTTTGGATAGTTTTCAAAGTATACCATTTTTGTTGAGGTGGGCGAAAAAAATAAATTGTATCATTTTTGTTGGGACAGATGGAGTATATAATGTGAAATCAAATATTCAAGCATGAAAAAATGAATTTGATTGGATTATGTATTGTATAATTTCAATCAATGGCGGTGGACAAATGATCACCCCACTTTTTCACTTTCCCATCAACCCTTGGCTTTTCTTCCGGTTGAGATTTAGGCTCAAATTTTGAGGTTGGATCACCTTTTTTAATTTCCCCTTTTCTTTAGGATGTTATTTGGGCGACATTTTGCAATCTACCACTGATAAACGTGGTCTTAGAGCATGTACAATGATACAACTCCATATAAGATCCTATTTGTTCTCTCTCCTCTCAAAAGTTTCAGATTTTGCAATCATCAAGTCTCATCCATATCATTTAGTCTTGTGCACATCAACTATTACTGGTCTCATCATTACCACTGACATCCCTCTAGCACCCGTTTTGAAAATCGGTGTCAAAAATGTAATAGCACCGATTTTTTTAATTTTAACACCGGCTTTTTCAAAATCGGTGTTAAATTTTAAATTTTACTTGTTTTGGAAAAAATAGCAACGGTTTTTAAAAACCAGTGCTAAAATTTTAAAAATTCAATCTTCTCGACAAAAAATTGCAAAATATTTTAAAATAGCACTGGTTTTTGAAAAAATAGCACCAATTTTTAAAAATTCTATCTTCCCGCCAAAACAATTGCCAAAAAATTTTAAATAGCACCAGTTTTTAATAATCGGTGCTAAAAATTTTAAAATTTTAATTTTCTCGCCAAAGAAATTGCCAATTTTTTTTTGAGAGAAATAAATTTTTCATTCAAATCAATTAAACCGAAACAAAATTTTGACCCCTCACTCTTGGGATTGATATTACAAAACAATAAAAGCCCAAGAAAGGTCTAGGTATACGAGCTCATCAATGGGCTGCCTTGCAAATCTTTTAGTTGTTGTTTGTGGGTCGTTTAGATTAAAAAAATAGCTCTAAGCAAAATAAAAGCCAAGAGCTTAAAAGCCCTTATTCGAGCCCATACCCTTTATCCCCTCCTATTAATTTTCATAATTATCTTTTTTAACTGAAACTAACAATCTTACATCCTCTTTGATCCTTCCAATCATCTCATCTTCCTTCTGTTTTTTGTTCTAAAATATTCTGAGGTTACGTTCCTTTCAAATGCTATACAAGGCTGTGATCAGTACCTTAAACTTGGTTCTTCTCTTCCTCATTAGCATAAGCTTCATCACCTTCCTCATTATCCTCAAATCCTCCATATTTTTCAAACCCATCCATTCCATAATTGCAGCAGTGTGTCCACAAGTAGCAAATAAATGCTTGGCTTTCTCCACATCCTTAGCAAATATACTACAAAGCTGTTGATTCTGTAAGATATTAAACTGTTGCAGTCTCTCAACTGTTGCTAGCATCCCCCTTAATATCATCCATAAGAAAAGGATGTGCTTAGGCAATATTTTGGACTTCCAAATCAGCTTTGCTAGTGGATCCTCCTCTCATTCACCTTTCAGCAAATCATAAGCAGCTGCAATACTGAATTTCCCTTTCTTAGTACAGTTGTTTAACCTGCCATTTATTTGTCCCTTCAATCTGCATAAGTACTTCCATATCCAACTTTGAGCAGCTTGTGGTTGATAACTATCAAACTCGTTGTTTTTAATGTAATATGCCTGAAACCATTTGATCCACAAAATGTCTTTCTTTTCTTGTATGCTCCACAAATGTTTACAGAGGGCAGCCTAATTCCATAGTGAGAGATCTCTGAAACCTACTCCCCCTTGTTTCTTATTTCTACACAGTGAATCTCATGCGGCTGGTGTAAATACCTCTCCACAGCATTTTTGTTCCACAAAAAAACTCTACATTTTTTAACAATCGCTTCATGGACACTCTCAGGTATTTTGAAGATACTTTCCCAAAAGCCCATAATGCTTATTAAAAAAATGTTAATAAGCTGCCCTCTCCCAGCATAGGTCAGCCTCTTTGAATCCCAAGAATTAAGTCTTTTGCAGATCTTTTCTCCGAGCACTTCACAGAATTTCTTGTTCCACCTGAAAGTAGAGAGGGGTATCCCCAGATAAGTCATTGGAAAGAATCCTTTCTTCACCTGTAGGATTGCACACAGTCTATTCTTTTCCTTATCCTTCATTGTAGAATAATAAACTACGGATTTCAATTCATTTACTGCCAAACTTGAGACCTCATGGAAATCATGTAACACCTTCTTTATCCCTTCTAAAGATTTAGTGCTTGCTTCACAGAAAAGCTGTAAATTATCGGCAAACAATAAACTATGAATGCAAAATTATTCGCTCTTTTGATGAAATTCAATCTGCCCCTCTATGAATCTTGTGCTAAGACTCTGGTAAGGTACTCCATGCAAAGAACAAAAGGCAAAGGGGACAAGGGGTCTCTGATGTGCCCATTTTATATAGTTATATTAGGACTTTTAGGATTCACTTTTGTATACTTTTGTGCTCTAAATGGGACATTTTGCCTTGAAGTTCTCTGAGGAGGGTTAAAAGCGACTTTTACGCTTTTATTACTTTTCTAGAGAATTTTGTGTGACAGGGTAATTTGTTTGAAGACTTTGAAGAATACCTTTGAAGATTTGAAGAATTGAAGACTTGTATTTGAGCTTTTGAAGATTTGAAGAATTGAAGAAGTGAAGAGAAGAGGAGGATATGAAACAAAAAGGAGAAAGAAGAAATGGTGCTGGACTTGGAGTCCGTCGCGAGGTCGTTGTGAGCACGTCGCAACTCGCGACAAACGAGTGGTCGGAACCTCTTCTTGCTTTTTGTACTATACTCACATTATCCTCTCCTCTTCAAGAACACGAATCCAGCCTCTTCTTCTTGCATTTTTCTGGGTTCAAACCCTAGTTTTTCTTTCTTTTCTTAGTTTTTGTAGGTTAATCGTGTCTTTTAATTGTCTAGCTTAGTTTTATCTTGGGATTAATGGATTGAAGCTTCCATTTCAATGTAGTAAGAACCATATATATATATATATATATATATCTATTTGGTGCTTTTGCTATTGTGCATTTATTGAGCTTTGAATGTGAATTGTTAACATTGATGTTGTTGAAAGCTTGAGTATATGAATTGCTTGTATGATTACTTGTTAGGGTTGGGAGAAAGTAGCTAATTATCCCCTCTTTTAATGTGGAATCCAAGAGCATGAGTTAGAGTTTCTTAATTATTTTGATGTGTTGATTATTGCTAGATGAATGTGATGATGTTGAATTCGTTGTCATGTTTGTTTTAGGTAGCAAATGAGAGAAGACAATGAATGTCGATTGTTTTTGGCTAATCTTGTGTAAATGCATGATTAGTGGAAGCAGTGAATAGATTTTGTCATTCGTTCTTGAAGCCTTTGTTATTTAGCATTCATGTGTTCTTAATGCTATGTTTCACTTCATTTATGCCATGTGTTGTTTGAGAATAGGAAGTGTTTGTATGATTTAAGTGTTTGTATGATTGAAGTGTTAGGGTGTTAGGAAAGTGACTAATTCCTTAGCTCATGTGCATGAAAATCTAGGAACATGAACTTAGAACTTCTTGTGCATAATGTGTTGTGATTCTTGCTGGATAAGTATGTTAATGTGGATTATTCTCATATTTCCCCTATAGATGCAATGAAAGGTTGAACCTTGATTGTAGTTTTTTCTAGGTGTAGCCTAATGAATTTTATGTTTGGTTAAATGGTTACATCTTTGGAAGAAGGCTTTTTGTTGTCAAATCTATGGTTCTTCGTGTATAATGCCATTGATGAAATACCCATATGGTCATTGTTTGTCTAGGGTGATCATCAGTGAGGTTTGCAAATGGTCGTTGTTTGTCTTTGCAAACTACTTTTAAGAAGGAATGGATATTGATCTTCCATTGGCATTCCCCATAGGTAACAATTGTGATAGGATGATTGAATGGTTCAATGATCTACACTAGGTTTGGAAGTGGATATCGATTGCCCCCAAGGTTTTATCTTTTGTAGTTTTAAAACCCTTTTTCTTAGTTTTGTTTGATGATTTAGCATAGTTTCTTGACTTTGCTAGTTGTCTTATCTTTTAACTTTCATAACTTAGGACCACTAAACAACCAAACCCCCCCCCCATTTACATGCTTTTATATGTGTATATATATATATCTACTCCATCCTAATAGTAACCTTTTGTGCTTAAACGCTTGAGAAAATTCCCCTTCTTCGTGGACGACCCCGACTTGCCAATATCTACTTAGTTATAGATAGTAAGCATTTAGGGCTTATAAATATTAACTCTGAGAGGCACGGCGGCTGCCTCCCAGTCTCCTTAATTCACCCCAACCCTGCCCAAGAAAGATTTTGTATAGCTACCATTCAAGGCCAAGCAGGAGCTGGATGATCTCACACACCTTTCTATCCATGAAATAAATTGTGATGGGAACTTCAACAATTTCAGTCATTCAAAAAGAAAGTCCCATCATATTGTGTCAAAAGCTTTTCTAATGTATATCTTAATAACACAACTTGATTTGAGTCCCTCCATCTTATATTTTTGTATCAATTCCTATGATAAAAGAACATTATAACCTATGTGTCTATTTCTCACAAAAGCCCCTTGATTCATGTTGATTAAATCAGGCAATACTTCTCCCAATCTAGCACACATAATATTTGTAATCACCTTATAGAGAATAGAACAACAAGAAATGGTCTCAATTCAGCAGCAATTTGAGGTTGGCTTACCTTTGGGATGAGAGAAATTACTGCCTTACTGAATTCCCATGGGAGTTCTTCCCCAGCAAAAAAGTTCTTAACAGCTGAAATGAAGTCATCTCCAATCGCCTCTCAAGTTTCTCTGAAAAACTTACTCACATAGCCATCATAGCCAGGGCTTTTGCTTGCCTTCATTCCCTTAAGAGCTTTAAGAATTTCTTATTGTGTAATATCTGAGTTCAGCTCCATTTGTTTTTTAATGCTCAAAAACACCTCCCTCCCTCACTACACTAGGACAACATTTTCTTTTCTATTTCTGCACTTGCCCCAATTGTTTCCTGAAAACTGAGATAAGATGCATCTCTAGTTCCAACCCTTCCACCACTTTATCACCATCATTCAAATACAGCAACTGATTCTTATACTGTTTTTCCTTCATTTTAGCATAGAAAACTCTTGTTGGCCTATCCTCATCTTTCATCCATTTGATCTTTGCCATGTGCTTCAGGTAATTGAATTATGCTCCTTCCATTTCAATCATCAGAGCTCTTTTTGTCTGCTCCTCTTTCTGAGTTGCTTCTGACTGAGGGTCTCTATGTAGTTTCTCACTTACTTCCACCCATTGTTGTTTTGCCATTGCAGATCTTCTTTCTATTTCAGAGTAATCCCTTCTATTTAATTCTTGCAAATGACTTTCCAATCTGCTCAAATTCCTCCTGAGATCCTCCATACTCTCTCCATGTTTCCAGATTGCTTTCACTAGTGGTTTAAACTATGGAGAGTGAGCCCACCTGTTGTAAAATTTGAACTGTCGCCCAATTTTCCTCTGGACTTTTTAAATATGAATTAACAAAGGAAAGTGATCAGATGTTCCATTTATACACACTCTGCACATTGAACTTCTGAATTCTGAGATCCATCCTTGATTTATCAAATTTCTATTTATTCTGCTCATGACTCTTTCTCCCAACATTCTTCTATTATCCCAAGTAAATTTGGGCCCCAAAGTTTTCGTCTCTAAGTCCAGTGGTGCTACACATTCCTGGAAATCTTCTATCTCCCTTGTTGTAACATTATTGCCTCAAATCCTATCTTCCATCTCCAAGGGTTTATTGTAGTCCCCAAAAATAACCCATGGATCAGTTCTACCATTCCCCAAATTTTCCCAATTGCTTCCACATTTCTTTCCTCCTATCTATATCATTCATTCCATAGACAAAAGTCACATAGAATTTTTGCCTAATACCTGCCCTTCTCACCTTCATATCAATCAATTGTTCATGTTTATAAAGGCCAGTTACCTGAAACATTTTCGGTCTCCATATCAACAATATTCTACCCCCTTTCACCAAGTCTCCATTGGACTCAAAATTCCATCCCAAAACCCATGTTTTATACACCTCTTCTTCTTTTCCCTTCTACACTTTTGTTTCCAATAACCCCAATAAACCAACCCTACTTTTAACTACAAATTCACTACATTTTTTTCTCTACTATTTACACCTCGTATGTTCCATGCCATCAACCCCTCATTAATGGATATGGTGGCTCCCCTTTATTAGTTCATATACCACTATTCTCCCATGTATACATCTTCTTCGTTGGCACCTATTTTTCAGTTAGAGTAACACAGTTTTTTAGCTCTCCCTCTACTGCAGTAGCTTTTAGCTTCTTCCCTGCTATTTAATTTTTCATGCCCCTTGCTAGCTCTCCATCCTCTGAGGCTTATTTTTTAGTCAAATAGTTTTTAATCTCTCCCTCTACTGTAGGTTTTGTCGTACCCTGCCTACTCGTCTTTAACCGACCTATTTGTACCCAGCTACTTATGCCCAAGGGCCCCTCGGCCAATCGTCACTTGACAACTTCGTCCTTGATTAACTTGATTGATCTGATCAGACGCTTGCTTTTTCCCAGCAATGGTTTAGCTTCTCCCCTACTACCCTTGCCATCTCTTCATCCTCTAAGACTTCTTTCCCACTACTAGGCACATATACCTTACTCATCACCACCTGTTCAATGGTCATCATCTTCTTTTCTTCTTTCTTGCGGTTCTCAGTTAAATGCCCCATAAGAGAACACTTATCACAGTACACAGGAAACCACTCAAAAATAATATCCTGATGCTGAAGCACCTCATTCTTATCCATAGATGGCATACACTTTGGGATCATGTCACTAACCTTAACTTCCATATGTACCTTAGCAAAATTCAATCTGTCCATCTCTATGGTTGCCCTATCCAGTTTCAAAGGTCTCCCAAGAGCACTAACAATCCTGCATAGTATTTTAGGTTTCCAGTATACCATTGGCAACATTGATAACAAGCCCAATACTGGCACCATTTCTGGGCTCAAATCATCAATCCTCTTCGACCATTCAGAGATGTTCACAGGTTTATGATCAAAACGAATCAAACCAATATCTACTTCCTCATCCCTCTTCTCTTTCATCTTAAATTTCACCATGAAAACCCCCTTCCTGACCTCCCACATTCTTTGGATCCTATTTTTCCAGTCCTATTGAAGAAACCCTCAATCACTAAAAATGGAGGAAAGCTACCAAGCAATCCACAAATCACTGTTGTTTCCTACAGCTTAATGATATCATCTACTTCATTATTAGGTATTTTTGCCCTTTTAATACCATTCACTTCTACTGGGAGATAGAATATTACCTCATTACTTATAGGATCATCAAATAAGGCATTCCATGGCTTAGTTCCAGTGATGAGCAGCTTATCCTGTTCTTCCTTCTCCGTTTGTCTCTCCACTGAGTCCACCCAACTCAATTGACTTTTGGCAGAATCTGTTTTCTGCACTATATCCACCACCGAGCTTGGAGAATTCTTGATCTCATCTTTTGGAGTAACTTGAATTTTATCAAGCATCTTCCCTACATCACTATAGTCCAACTCCCAAATTATATCTTCAACTATCTCCTCCAATTTTTTACTACCAATGTTCTTCTCAACTCCTTTCCTCTCTTTTATTAATACCCACTGCGATTTACGCCTCTTACTGCCCGATTTCCCCATGGCAAGATCACCGGTAATAATCAGTCAATTTGAATCGTGAAACACACAGTGAATGTGTAGTTTGCCCATAGTAGAGAGTTTATTGAGTTTTTCTCCTCTTCATCTCCAAGCACAAATGGTGACTTCCTCCATGTTTCCAGAATACTGCAGCAACTTGACAGTTCAACCTCTAAATCTCTGAATTGCAATAACATTGCAATAACATTCCAAATAACATAAATATCCAAGGATTTAATCAACAATTAAGCTCAATAACAACCCAAAATACATGGTAAAATCAACCTCATCAAATGCCAACATAAATCTTTGGAAACAAATTGGCTGGGTCCATGGGCAGCTTCTTTTTTTGGCAGAAAATATGGTGGGAGAAAAGAAGGAATCACAAATGCACGCCTCGAGCAAAGTACCACAAATATCACAACAAACCAAGCTTTGTGTGGAATACCAACAATAATTCATCACAAACTGTGACAATAGGATGAACAATATCAGGACTTAATGAGAAAAATAGGTCTGTTAGTGCAATTGTCAAACTGCTATGTGAAAAGCTGACGATATTAAGATAAGGTCTAAATGTCGAAGCAATGCACAATTTAAATTAACCAAGAAAGGAAATTACTAGCTAACCAAAATATAGGAGCCACAAATATCCAAGATAAGTTAGGCAATAAGTTAAACTAGAGACATGTAGATATCATAATCCAACTTCATTGACACTCAACTGAATTTTTTATAAGAAAGAACAACATATGATGTGTAACTGTGAAAGTTTATTCAAAAGCTATGTGTTTACGAATATAATTGGAACAGTAGTAAACATCTTCCAGCTTTAACAAATAGAGCAGCACAAACCAAGTATTTGACAGTGAGAAGGTAAGCACCGAGGCTAAATTGCACGTTACCAACAAAATGTTGTCCCCCTATCTTAGTTTCATTTTCATAGCAACTGGTAACTAGAAACATCAATCCAAGCAAAAGCCCCAAAATTACGGGGATTAAATGATTCAACGTGTGTGAAATATGACATATATGTAGTTTACATTGTCAAATCACTGATCAACCCAAAACCATATAAAAATGCAATTGGATACTTATAGTTTACCTATATTAAATATGACATGGTTGCTCTCTTGAACACCTGGAATTGCAATGACCCCCTCAGGCACCACGCTCACTGAAGCACACAAGTTGGTCTGTACAAAGTTGGGGATTATATCTGATGTTAAGACCAAGAAACAACTAATTGACAAGGGAATGTCATCCTAAACTTGAACATTAAGTGAGCCTAAAAAATCCATTCTGAAAATTAACTTCTCCGTGTTGAGCAGCTTTCTTCCCACTGTTAGCACAGGACTGGAGTACCCAGTTTGTAGTTGAATGGAAAAACTAGCAGGTATCTCCAAGTCATTGAGTGGAAATTCCAAAATATTGCTACAGTTAAAATTTTTCAATAACATTTATTATTGATTACAAAGAAAAAGACAAAATAGAACATACGGAAGCTGGATACAATATCTTCACTTTGTACCACGTATTCAATTTTAGCCCTTGCAATTGATATACACAAGATCCCCCTTGTAACAGAAGAGTTTCTTTCCAAAGCTCTTTGCCGGCCTCCATCCTACATAAAACATGTGAAATTTAGGATGCAACCAGGTGAGAAACGATTTGTTGCAAGAATTACAGAAAAAAAATTCCCCAACATTTACATTACTCATCAAAAAAATTACCCCACATCCCAACAACTGAAATCGAACTTAATGAAGCATTTCAACGATTAGCAGTAATGGCACAATCCCATTAAGCTTTTTACTAACCATACATTAAAAAAAGTGAAAAATCAAGAAAGGAAACACAAGAATGGCAAATATGAAGTTGAGAAGCAGTATGAAATGAAAGATACCCTACAATACTTACAGACTGATTTGACTACGAGTTGGGGCAGTGAGAAGAAGCAGAACAATGCAAAAGTGCAGGGAACTCATCTCCAAACCTGAAGCATGTGTTGTAAACATGTATAATGGTGGTTCCAGAGTGGTTCCAGTTGGGAACATGAACCACCTTGGACCCGAAGTGGACTTTGGAACCCCGCAATGGGGGTTCCAGAGTGGTTCTACTTTTGTGGAACAAGCTACCGGTTCCCACTTCCTGGAACCGCGCCCAGTTGAAGAAAGGCTATCATACCACGTGATATGTGCCATGGCGCAAGGCTACTTCATTTTATTCCCCATGTGCTGCCACGTGGCCCAGTCAGAGGCTGCCACGTGGCAGAATTTGTCCCCACCTTTTTTAAAAAAAAATTTTGCTATTTAAATTCTAATTTTAATGTTATAATTATTAATATTCTGATTTTTAATATTTTGAATTTATTTTAAAAAATCAAAATTAAATTTTGATTCTTTTTTAAATCGAAATTACATTCTTTTAAACACAAAATGTTTCTTTTTAATTCTGGTTCATAAATTAATTTTGAGATTTGAAAATTTGAAAATAAATTCAATTCAAAAATTACAAATGTATTATTAAATATCACATTTCAACTTAAATGGATAGGCAAATTTATTTAAATTAAATATTGAAGATAAAATTAATAAGTATTGTTGTGCTATATACCCGAGAAAGAACAAGCAAAGAAAATAAAGCGAAAAATAAAACACCGAGATTTTTACGTGGTTCACCAATTGGCTACATCCACGGCCGACCAAGATCGGATTCCACTAGAGAGAAAGGCCAGAATTACAGATTTCCTATTCTCTACCAATTCTATCTCTTACCGTTTACAATAAAAGACGATACACTATATATATAGTCCTCTCCACCTTAAACCCTAATGGCTTTGGGCCCAGAAACAATCTGGCCCAAACCAGAACAGGAGACAGAATGCCAATAACAGCACAAACAGAAGACATACTATACCGTTGGGCCGGGGGCGACTCCGCCCCCCCGGACCCCCAAGCCAGGGTGCGCTCCGCCCCCTGGACCCCCCGACTCGCTGACCGGGCAGCGAAACCCCGTACCATCCTGTCGAAGCGGCTAATACGTATTCAAGGCATACCAACAAGTATGACAGAGAAAATTAAGTGAGGTTTATAGAATTGTTTTAAAGTGGTTTCAACCATTATAAAGAGAAAAATGGAGTGATTCTTTTGTGGTTCTAATAGCTAAGCCGACGGAGAGAGATTGAATACTTGTTAAACCTATTTAAATATTGGTCATTCACCGCGAAGTTACTCAGGAATCTCTTGATCCTAAACTAAATGAAGATGCAAAATGAATGTATCAAATAAGCCCACCATAAAAATGCCACAAATGGGAAGAAAACTTGAGCACAAACTACTAGAATAAGAAACATATTCATCGGGCCAACTAAACATAATTCATATTATTTATATCGCGATCATCCGCTAGCCCTCAGCGGCTCATACCAGTCGACACCCCTGCCATCGAATGAGAGGTAAATCACGGTAGCCCAGCACCAGGACCAATGGCTTGGTATGGATTCGGTGCGCACAAGGGTGCCGCTGCTGAGTATCGAACCTGGGATTATTGGCTACCCACCCATCTCCCAACCACTGGGGTGGGTGTCATATCATTTATATCGCAAGTTTGCAACAGTAACCTTTCAACATATGACGCATCCATTATGATATTGCTTACGCTGTTTTGCACATACTCGGAGCTTGATCCTAAAATTCTTTCTCCATAAGCACCCAATCCATTTCTAATAAGCCCTGATCCAGCACCATACAAGGCATTTCCAAATGGGTGGTTGGGTTGAGCGGCAGCAGGTGGTCTCGGAATTCCAAGCAGTGGTCCAGGATTATCATACATTTCTGAGACAGCCTAAAATAAAAATCAAACGAGGAGTTAGAATGATGCAGCACCAAGGTAGCGTAGGTTTAGACAGGATTGTATCGAACTTGAATAGTCTTCTGGAAAATAAACTACTCCTTCCGTTCCAGTCAATTATGTACAAGTTGACTTTCGTCAGTTGATTCAAAAAAAGTTTAATCATTGATATTTATAATTATGTGTAAATACATATTATAAAAAGTTGATATTGCAAAAATTCATGTCATTACGAATCTAACAAGATCAAATATGACAATATCTTAACTTATTTATCGATTCAAATTTGAAGCCAAAGTTAAATAAATTTAACTAAATAAATAGTTAAATTACATAAATGGCTGGACATGGAGGACTTAAGTTTCCATATTGCTTCATTCTCATCCCTCATCAGAAAATTTACTTACACAAAAAAATATGAGATTGAAATTTGAGCAATTTCTAAAATATTGAGACACAGGTTTCCAGCCTCGTGTAATATAGCGGGTATCATCCACATTAAGTTTGACAAAAATAGCGAACTTTTCACCGCCAAGAAAAACAAAAGGCATTAGTCTTATTTTCTTTTTAGTTCATCAACCTTGACATCCCCTTTCCTACTCCAATTGGATTAAAAATGGATTAATTGAATCAACCCATAATCCAAAATCAATTAACCCATTATTTAATGGGTCTTTATTCAATTAACTCATTTATTAATTAGTTATAATGAATTGGATCATAAATGAGTTGGATTATTAAATGGATAACCCATTGGGTAACTCATGAAATAACTCAGATGACCTAATAGGTTACAACATATTATCTAATAAGTCATTATCCAATAAGTCATTACGTAATTAATCCAATAAGTTATCATTCAATATTTTATTCTGATTTGGGTTACAAGTTGTCATTATCCAATGGGATCGGGTATTAAATACTCATTAGATTTTGGGATTGTGCGGGATGAGAATTATTAAATTTTGATCTCAATGTATCTCATATTATGTTAACTCAATGGAACCTAACAAATGTCAAATAAATATCCAAAATTACCCAATTAAATGCATGTGTAACATTCAACATAAAAATTTACTATAATTCGCAAATTATACAAATTATAATTCACAAATTATTCGAGTTCAATCTCGTGCAGTATTCGAGTTCGCACAATATTCGCGCTCAATCTCGTACAGTATTCGAGTTCGCACAATATTCGCGCTCAATCTCGTACAGTATTCGAGTTCGTACAGTATTCGAGCTCAATCTCGTACAGCATTTGTGTTCAATCTCGTACAGTATTCGAGTTCGTACAGTATTTGAGCCCAATCTCGTACATCATTCGAGTTCAATCTCGTACAGTATTCGAGCTCGTACAATATTCGAGCTCATACAGTATTCGAGCTCGAGCTCGAACCCAACTAATATTGTTCGTTAATTTCGTTGAGTTTACAAAGCCAACATATTATATATATTTTTTACTTTTATTAAATATAATGTACATAAGATAATAAATGATTATATATCAGGGAAAAATTAAATCATTCATAATCAAACTTGTGAAAATTTAGTTATCTTATCATATAAAATTGTCCACGGGTCACCATTACCCAATCCAACTCGACCCACCCAAAATAATCCAATGGGTGATCCATTATTCAACCCAACTAAACCAAATAACTACAACTCAATTGTATCCATTAATCCAATGGGTCATTATCTAATAAGTCTTATCCAATAAGTGAAAATAATATATATATATATATATATAATGGTTATCCAATAGGTGACCCGACCCGTTTGACGGGCCTACACTGTACTCATGTTCCCACCCTTGTTTGTCTAAGTTGTAGGCGCTTAAACTTCATTTTCAACACTAAAACCACAAAAGCTGAGAATAATACCAATTAGATGCCAACTAAGTACATAAAACAGTAGCATCAATAAGAAAAATGCAATAGATCCAAAGTTCAATTCCTGCACTGCGAGAAAAGGGAAGAGACAAAAAAGTAAAACATCAATGTTCTAACTAATTGTACACGTAAAAACAGCCATAACCAATTTTCGCCACTCTAAAACATACTTCATTGAAAAAGTTAGTTCTCCTCAGCCGGAATGTTGATCCAGTGTGCTTTAAAAATCTACACGAGTTTTAAACGATTTTAACGTAGTATACACAAGGTCTTGTGAATTTCTAACTTCTCCAGGCACCAACCAGATTCTCACAACATATACAATCGCAAATTACATCATCCTATCACAAGAAAACCCCAACCTCCATTTTCCAAATAGGTTGTTGAATTTTTTATTTTTGCCCTCCGGATTCATCCTATATACCTGAATCGGGGGGAGTTTGAAACAAATACTCCCAAAACCCTAACGATTCCTACAATGTGAATGCAATCAATTGAGCATCGCAAATTTGACATCGCACGATGAAAGAGGGGAGACATTATCTAATTGGCGCGACAGATGTGTACGAAAATTAGATCTAGAAAAGCAACGGTGTAAAAGACTCCGGTGACGAACCTTCTAAACAAAGCGGAGATCGAGTTTGGGTACAGATTCTTCTTGAATTATAAATGAGTTAAAGTGCTCATGTAGCCTTATATTTTAATGGTTTGTACTAATATGACCTTGTGAATATGAAAAGTGCTATTGTAATCTTGTGTTTTGCTTGAATGTGGTAATATAACTCTGGAGACCTGAATTTGGCTGAAAATATATGAAATGACTATTATACCCCTGTTCTAAAAAATTAAAATTCAGAACAAGTAAAAGGATAATTATGCCCCATTCATTTATTTCTTTTTTCCTCATTCTTTCCGCCCTTGTTCCGTCCAACTTCTCAAACTGGTTTTATCAAATATTGCGCCCTAGTTTCCTCATTCTTTTCGCCGCTCCTCCACCGCCACCTCTGCTCCACCGCTCTGCCCTGGTTCTGATTCTTTCTCAAACTCACCGTACTCCCCATCGCCACCACCGCCGCCGTCCGCCACTTCTTAACTCGTTATCGTTTCCTTTTTTCAGGTACGCAATCAGATCCCTTTTACCGATTTTCTTGCTTTTTGGGTCGGCTCTGTTCGGATTCGTGGTGGGTTTTGTTGGTTTCGATTTATTTGAGATGGGTTTATCTTGGTTTGTTTGATTTGGCTCTGTTCGGATTCTCCACTTTCCGGCGCGGTGGCGGGGCTAAGCAAGGGGGAGAGGTGGAGCGTGGTGGCGCGGCTAGGTTAGGGTTGAGCAGTGGCGGTGACGAGACTAGGGTTGAGTGGTGGTGGTTAGGACGAGTGGTAGCGGGGCTAAGGTTGAGCGGTGGTGGTGGTGGTGGTTGGGACGAGTGGTGGCAGGCCAGGGAAGGGTGGTTGTGGGACTAGGGTTGAGCGGTGGTGGCGGTGGTTGGAATGAGTGCTGGGGCGAGTGGTGGTTGGGACGAGTGGTGGCGGTGGCGGTGGCGGTGGCGGAGCGGCGGAGTAGTGGCTGTGTAATGGAAAAGAAGAAGAATTAGTGATAATTTTGTCTTTACATTTTTTTTTGTTTTAGACTAGGATTATTTTAGTTATAGTCAATGCCGGAAAATGCCAATTCAATGCCGGAATAGTGCCAAAAGGTTATATCAGCACTTCCAATGCAAAACGCATGGCTATAATAAAACTTTCCAACTTTACAGGATTATATTAGCACAAACCACAAAAAATATGTTCATATCATTATTTTGCCCATTATAAATTTTGCCTCCCCGAGCTCATGAGGATCGATGGCCAGTTCTCGTGATTGTTTAACTTGAATTTGTGCAGGTTTATGTGTGAAATTCGTTACATATTTGACAAGATCAAAAGCGTCAACAAAAGTAACATGGCTAAATTGAAGGACTGTAGTAGCCCTTCAGAGACTACGACGTCGTTCTTATAGTTTCTTTGGTGTCTTTCAGTTTATTAGAAGATGCAAGGTGTTAGCTCTTTTTTTTTAAATACAAGGTGTTAGCTTTTTACTTGCAGTGCATTTTCTTATTAGATCATCTGCAATGGAGATTTCAAATCGGTTCGAGTGGTTAGCTTTTTATTGGCAGTGCATTTTCTCATTAGAGCATGTGCAATTGGGGTTCCACATCGGTTCGAGTTCGAAACTCGAATCGATTTAAAACCAATTTGTAATTTTAAAACCCCACAAAAGGGATTCCAAATGGGTTCCCCAATTGTGAAACCGATGCTCGATTGAAGATACTTAGGACCGCTCCCAATTCTCTTTATGGCAAAACTCACGTGAAGCCAAGGCTCGCACGTCAGCGCATTTCTTTTCACCTGCAGTGCCACACGGCACCCTCTGGTTGGGGCATGTGGCGAACTGCTGTTGGTCCTTTTTAAAAAATTTTGTACAGCTGATTTGGACACGTGGTCCAACCAGATGGTGCCATAAAAAATTGAAAATTAATTTCTAAAATTTTTTTAAAAATGAAAAAAAAAAACTGAAAAAATAATTTTAAAAAATCCAACTTTTTTTTAAAAAAATCTAAATTAAAGTTTAGCTCTTTTTTAAAATTGAAATTACATTCTTTAAAAAAATATTCATTTTAATTCTTGATCATAAAATAATGAGTTAAAAATTGAAATTAATTTTAAATATGAAATTTTAAGAAACGAAATTCAATTCAAAAATTTCAAATGTATTATTAAATATTATATTTCAATTTATTTGGGTAGGCAAATTTATTTAAATTAAATATTAAATGTATAATTAATGATTAAGATTAGACCTGGCAAAATATAACCGAACCCGAAAATCCGGTAATAAATAACCGAACCGAATCGAATCGACATCCAAATAGTGAGACCCAATCAATAACCGGAAACCGAAATCACCCGATTGAACCGTACCCGAACTTAAATTGCCAGACCAGATGGGACCCAAACTCGAATAACACCTGAACCCAAATCAAACCTGAACCGAAACCCAAAAAGGACCCGCACTTGGACCGAACCTGAATCTAAACCCGAAAAGGACCCGTACATGAAAGAAACCTAATCATACCCAACTACTACTCAATTCGAAATGAACCAAATTGATGTTAATCCAAATTTGAAGACATCTGGATTAATGTTAACTCAAACCGAACAAGACCCGAATATGATTGAATAGTGTGTTACAATTGTTACTGTCTAAAATTTTGACTTGATCATATTTAGTTGAAAATAACATTACGATTATAAACAGTGTTGATATGTTATTTAATATTAAAATATCACATAATAAATTAAATTATTTTAATAGATGAAATTATTTTAAGAGTATATTATGTATTAAATAAAAGAACATTGTCAATTATTAATTTAAAATTATTTTATAAGCTAAAATTAATATTGAATAGTTATTTTATTTATTATTAGAAAAAATTTCATACAATATTAACTTTTCGTTATTATTATTTTCTTTCAGAAAATTTATTTTCATTAAATTTTGCAAAAAACTTTAAATCAATATTTTCAATCATCCAATTCTTTTGTAAGAATATAAAATTACATCTAAAATAATATTGCATTTACAATCTATTTTTCTCTAATGCTTAAATTTAAAATATGCTTAATTAGTATAATTACTCCTCCATAGCATATCAAAAACATAAGTATCATGCCATACGATAATATTATTGTTCATATATCTATTCAAATATATGGTTAAAGTTTGACAACTTTGAGTGAAAAAAGATTATGTGCATATTTGAATGAGATGGAGGGAGTAGTAGAAATATGCAAACTCTGCATTCTGAATTTGAATGAATGATTGTGCACAAAGTTGGCCAAGACTGTTTATGAGACTCATAATTTATAATTAGTAAATAGGGGATATTTAATTTCTATATAAAGTCGGTCAAGACTGTTTATGTAAAGTTAAATGGTTCTAAAGGGATTTATTGGTAATATACTAATATTTCACCTAATTAAGAAAAAATGAGCGTGTCTTTCTATGAATATTTTCTTATCTTAATTTAATATGCTAATATTTTAAAATGTATCGCAAGCACTCATGAATTGTAAGTGTTTTTTTATAAAATTTAAATACTGTATAAGTTTATGGACAGTTCACGGTGATTTTTACTTTAAATGTTGTAAGTTTTTTTTATAAAATTTAAATATTGTATTTTTAAAGTTAAAACAAGTAATAATATGTATTTGAATGTGAATGTATAAGGTAAAAAATTAATGGTCTGTCTATAAACTTATGGACAGACCGCCTCTCAGGAGAACTAATATATATATATATATATATATATATATATATATATATATATATTAATATATTATAACTTGCAAGTTAGCAAAGTCTTGGGAAAGACGGTCTTTCCATATGCTTATGGAAAGACGGGGTTTAATTAGAATAATAAAAGGTAAAATGTCTTAGTTGCAATATTAAAAATTTAGTATGCAACATGTAATAGTTATAAAATTTACAACCCGGTTCATGCGACCTGAAAATTTTATCTTCATTTCTTCTAATTTACACTTTAAATCTTGGTCTTTCCATGACTTATGGAAAGACCGTCTTTCAAGAGACGGACTCTAGGAGTTTTGTGAGTTATGATCGACAACATAAAATAGAAAAAAAATTAAATACAAACTAGTCTATTTTGTTCTTACATACTAATATAATCTTTATGCGATAACATATACAGATCAATGTTTGCAATATGCATAAATGTCATATTCTTTACAAAAGTAATAATTTTTCATTTCAAAAAATTGAAAGTATACATTAAAAAAGTGACTAGTAAAATTATATATATATATATATATATATATAATAGATTACTTCAGCTAAAGTATTTTTACAAAATTAATATATTAAAATTTTATGTTCATTATAATGACAATTTACTATATTTATTTGAACAAGACCTGGATTGAATATATTGGAATCCAACCAAACCCGACCCGAAAGAGAATGTATCTGAAAAGTACCAAAACTAAACTGACTCAAACCAAACCCGATCCGAACCTGATTAAAAAAATGTAAAACTGAATTGTACATGAAACCGAAACAACCTGAACCAAATTTGATTCGAACCCGATTCAAAAAAAATATACCTGAATTGTATTGAAATTGAAACAACTAGAACCAAACCCGACCCGTTCGAATATTTTTCAAAACTACCGAAAGACATCCGAACCTGAACACACCGATCAAGACCCGATACCCGAAGATAAAACAATCTACCGAATCATACCCAAACCGATTGAGTCTCACCCGTATCCGACCGAAGAGACCTGTTTGCCAGGTCTATTTAAGATAGAGAAAATCAAGTGTGGTCCATGAAATGGATGTAACAGGATTTCAACCATTGTGGAGAGAAAAATTGAATGGTTTCTTTGTGGTTTTAGTTGCTGAGATGAAGGGGGGAGATTGAATACAGAGTATTTAATAAAGTGAAACCACAAGAACGGTTCCAGATCAGTTTTACCATTATACATTAAGTGACTTCTTTCTGGCATTTTGTCGAACACTTAACAATCTGGGGCTAAAAATTTTTTAAAAAAAATTAAGAGAGTCCCAGAAAATCAAGAATTTTTTTAAAATTATTTTTTTTGTTAAACAATGGACTCATTCTCATTAAGATGGTAACTGTGTGAATACTGATCATTGAAACAGCTTTCGTAAGAGTGGTTTCCCGTTTGCAAATTCAAGACCTAATTTTCCCTAACACTCTCTCACTTTTTTTTAATGGAAAGCACCCGAGGGTGGGGGTATATATATTTGGTACCCCAAGCCAAATAGAACCAGTGTATAGAGAGTGAAACTTTACAGAAGGCAACAGCATTGCCCGCAAAAGTAAGTCTACGCTAAAAAGCAGTACATGATCCAAAAATATCGGTCAGGTTTTGTTAGTTGCACACCCCGTGTTAATTCGCACTTTGGCCAGGCAACTAACAATTAAAACTAGTTATGAAGTGATGTAGCAAGAGTGGTATAGTCATGCTAATTGAGGCAGATCTTCAGTTACAGGGTAGCAATTAATCTCCAAAAGGTGGCCGAGTAGCAGCACAGCAAATGGTGAAGTCAGTTGGGAGTGAGATTTCCAGTGCTGAAGTCAGTAGGGAGTGACCTGCATGATTGGAAAAAGGACCATCAGCAGTATCAATCCTATCACAAGCCATGGATAGAAGTCCTAATCTGTGGAGTTTGACTTCTGTCGAGAGCAATAAGACCTCGAATATGCACAGGAACATGATTGAGATCCAAAGATAGATTATGTACAGAATGATGATATTTAGCAATTGCATCTGCCACCAAATTACACTCCCTAGGAACATACTTAAGTATAGCACAACTAAGAAGTTGGTTAACTTTGTATACAACATCAAAAAGAGTTCAATGAGCAGTATAGGGTTCACATATCATCTTTACCGCCAATAAAGAATCAGACTCAATGATAACTGATGCGTTCAAGTTGATATAGGACTGACAAGCAATTTTAACCGCAAGTATTTCAGCAAGTAAAGATGAATTTGCAGAGATGGAGACAGATTTGATCAGTAAAGGTGAACCAGTGTAATCCCTGATAATTACCCCCACAGAAGCCTTATCCGGGAACCAAGATGCGTCAGTATTAATTTTAATACAATGTTGTGTAGGTCTCTCCCAAAAAACAGATCTAATAATCGGTTTCGGAGGAGGTCTGAGCTGAGGCAATAGATTCTTTATAGACTGAGGCATGCCATTTGTGTATTTCAGATATGTAGGATTGGAGAACAGAGCTAGCCTGATAATGTCAATAGCTTCCTTACAAGTGTAATCAGTAGAGAAAGGAATGTGTTCGAAAAGATATCTATTTCTTGATTTCCAGAGGCACCAGCAAGTAATGATAGGAATTATGTTGCAAAGCAACTGATAGCCTTTAGGTAAATCCCTACAATCCCAAAAAGTGAAGAAGGTTTGAACTAAGGTTTGAGGTTCAGGTAGTTGGAAATGAACCAAAGAAGCCATGTGTCTCCATTCAGATCTAACCAGGGGGCATTTGATGAAAAAATGTTCCAGGGAGTCCCTATGACAACAAAAAGGACATTTTGATGCAAGACTAAACCCGCATGTAATGAGCACATTATCAAATGGAAGTAGAGAAAGCAACATCTTCCAAGAAAAAATCGAAATCTTTTTTGGTAAAGCCCTATGCCATAGAAGTTTGAAAACCAGGGAGTTACCTGATGAGCCAGTGATTGCATGATATGCTGATTTTGAAGAAAATTTTCCAACAGGATCCGGTTTCCAGATAAGCCTATCATCTCTTATTTCCTCAAGTTGAGCTTCCTGTAGAAATGAAAGAGTATCATTTTCTAAATAAGGAGAGATCAGTGGCATAATGTTAGGCTTATTCCTGATAAAACCAGCCACAGTATAATACAGAAATGATGCAGAAATATGATCTGGAACCTGGTTAATCAGTGGACCTATCAAGCACCAATTTGAAGTCCAGAAATTGAAAAGACCTTTACCATGAATTATTAAGGAGTTTTGTTCAGCAAACAGATTAACCGAACAAATCCTTTTCTAGGTGACTGATTTTTTATGTGACTCAGGAAAGGACCATAGCAATTGAGCCCATAGTGTGTTACCTATTTGACTTTTCCACCATAACTTAAGGGAACATACATCCAAAATGTCTCTGATTGACCTAAACCCTAAACCACAGTTGGAAATTGGAGTAGCTATGTGAGCCCATTTTTTCCAAACTTTGTTTCTTTTACCATCCGTCTCACCCCAAAAGAATCTAGACAACCTTCTTTCTAGGTTTTTGATTACTGATTTTGGTGGATTAGTCACATTCCAGAGATGTTGAGGCATTGAGTACAAACAGGATTGAATTAGCACTAATTTACCCCCCGAACTTAGCCACAGATTTTTCCAGTTTTGAAGTTTTTTATCATATTTCTCCATTAGTGGCTGGAAGTATTTAGTGAGTGTTCTACCTTTAAAAATAGGGCATCCTAGGTACTGAAAAGGTAGGGATCCCTGCTTCATTTTGAGAATCATCCTAATCTGATTTATTTTGCCGAGTGAAGCCCTCTTACTAATATAAAAATCAGACTTATGAAAGTTAAATTTTTGGCCAGAAGTATATTCAAAAACATCCAGGAAAGCCTTAATTCTAACCAGATTTGATTTAGATGCTTGCATAAAAATAATGGTGTCATCTGCATACATAAGATGTGTTGCAGCAGGGATTGGAGATGGTAGCTGGTAGTATGCAAGCTTGTTATTATGGAAAATGAAAGATAAACTTCTAGAGAATGCTTCAGAGAAAATATTAAAAAGAGAGGGGGATAATGGATCACCTTGCTTAATTCCTCTTGTGGCCCTAAAAAAACCACAGGATTGCCATTGATAAGTATAGAAAAATAAGCTTGGGAAAGGTTAGACATCACAGCATGTAAAAATTTTCCTTGAAAACCAAATTTCAACAATATGTTTCTCAAGAAATGCCAGTTTACTCTATCAAAAGCTTTCTGCAAATCCAACTTCAGAATACAGTTAGGTGTCCTAGCTTTCTTATCTAGAAATCGAATCATTTCCTGAAGATAGATGATATTATCCGATATGTCCCTATTTTTCATGAATGCTGACTGATTTGAGGAAATCAGATTATCCATATAAGGTCTAAGCCTTTCCATTAGAACCTTAGAGCATATTTTATTGAGTACATTAGACAAGCCGATAGGTCTAAAGTCATTAAATGAGCAAGGTGTGGATTTTTTTGGAATTAAAGTAATCCAAGTACTAGATATTCCTTTGGGCAGAGGAGAGTCATCTATAAAGTCATTTACAGCCATAACTAAATCAGATTTAATAATAGGCCAGCATTTCAAGTAGAATTTAGGTGTGAATCCATCAGGGCCAGGGCTACTATTTCTATTCAAACCTTTAATTATGACCTCAACTTCAGATTCAGTTACAGGCTTGGATAGATCAATATTATCAGCATCAGAAATGATATGAGGTATTTGATTCAGAAAATGTGAGTAGTATGTGTCATTAGGCAAAAGATTAGGTTCCTGCAATAGATCAGTGAAAAAGGAGATGGCTTCATTATTAATATCAGTTTGGGAACTGAGCCATTGACCATCTTTATTATTGATCTTACTAATCTGTAATCTACAATTTTTCTCTTGAACTACTTTATGGAAATATTGAGTGTTATCGTCACCTAGCTTATTCCATTTCAACTTGGCTTTTTGTTTCCAAAACTTTTCCTTTTCCTTTTGAGCTCGTAACAATAAAGCTTTATGCCTATTTAATTCTATAATTTCAGAATCTGAGGGATTCAGATCAAATCTAGATTCCTGGATTCTAAGGGATTCTTCAGCATTTAACAGGTTTGTATCAATGTTCCCGAAGCACTCTCTGTTCCATACTTTTATCTCCTTTTTAAGTCTGATTAGTTTAAGGTAAAAGCCTAACAGGCCCTTAACATTCAAATCTTTGTCCCAATTTGCCTGTACTAGTGGGAGAAAATCCGGACGATTAAGCCATACATTAAGGAACCTATATGGTTTAGGGTTAGTCATGGTTAAATTTGAAATTTGCAGGAGCAGTGGTGAATGGTCAGAGGTTTGTCTGTTCAAAATCTGAATGGAGGGGGAGGGAAATTTATGGTTCCATGATATAGTAGATAGACCTCTATCTAGCCTTTTGGATGTGGGATTTCTAAGTCTAGAGTTACACCATGTAAACAGGTTCCCAATCGTATTAATTTCCTGAATACCCGAGGTATTTATCCATGCATTGAAATCTCTAATGCTGCCTAAAGATGGAGTACTTGGACCCCTATACTCAGAAAGAGAGATTATAGTGTTGAAATCACCAATAAAAATGGTATCTCCATTAGAGATAGGAGTCAGATCTTTCCAAAGAGTCTTCATACCTTCTCTATTTCTAAGTGCATAGACAAAAACGGCATTCATATGAAAATTAAAAGTCTGATGCTCTATATGCACATGTAAAAACTGTTCATGGGAGGCTAGTAGGGAGACTATGACAGAGTTAGACCACATAATCCATATCTTACTGTTAAACAGTGACATGCCATTTTGGTAGTTAAGTTTCTCCTGATAAGAATGAAGTTTAGAGATATCATGCATCGGTTCAATGATGCACAGCATTTGAATCTTTTTGAGTCTAATCAAATTAGTTAATCTTAACATTGATGACTTCATTCCCCTAATGTTCCACACTAACAAATTTACTGAGGGGAGACTAGTCATTGTTCACCAGATTTACTACTTTTGGTAGATGATCTAAGCATCATTTTATTAATCTGGGAGAAATAGTTAGTCCTTTTACCTCTGGACTTACCTTGCAATGTATCCGGGCCCAGGTTGGAAGGAGATGCAATGATGGCTTGGTTACTGGTTTTGTGTTCTAAAGCTGCCACTTCATCCTGGATACCATTTAGGTCCTCCTGCTGGTCCTGCAAGATAGCAAATCTATTTCCCACACTTCCAAGAGGAGAGTTAGCAATAACCTTTTGTTGTTCCATAAATAATGTATGATTTCCCAATTGGATATCATCAATGGCATATGTCCTCGGGGTGAAGTTTATACGAGCAGAGTCATTGAGTAGCTTCATTAAAGAGTTATCAGGGCTCACATTAGTTTTGGGACCGAAAGATTTGTCAGGTGTGATATCAGTCTGTGGATCAGAGGTCTCAATGTTGGGAGTGGATTGGGGATTTTGAGGGATGAAGGCATTTCCATAGTCTTGTCTTTCTCTATGTTAATTTGATCAGATTGTTCATCAAGTGTGATCAGTGGAGGAGTCTCAAACTTTTTTCCAGTTGGCTGCCACAAGCCTGGTTAATTTTCCTGATTTCTTCCTGAGGTTTAACATTATGATTTGGAGGAAAGGCTCTACATTGGGCCATAGAATGACCTAGTTTAGAGCAGTGATCACAGTATAATGGGATATACTCATACTCAATTTGATATTTCTTATTATTTGTTACAGATCCCAAACGAATGTGATTACACAGTGGTTTTTGCAAATCAATTTCAACACAGAGCTTAATGGCTGAGGGCCTTGTAAGCATATCAGTTGCAATGTCATTTTTGATAAAACTCCCAATACTATTACCAATGGATTCTATTGAGGCAGAGTTATAATAGTATAGGGGGACTTCTCTAATTATACACCACACAGGAACAATGGGGGATTCTTTATGGATTGAGAATTCAGGGGTCCATTTTAGGAGTTTGAGCAGGATGCCACTAAAATTCCACACTCCCTTTAGGAGTTTGAGCAGGGGTCCTAACACTCTCTCACACTCCAAGTTTGTAAAACACCCACAGTTTTAGGTTCATGAACTACATCAAAAGTCTTTTTATTCCTTATTTTCTCCACTAGATAATGACCGTACCGATACACGAATTTATTAAAGAAAAGAATAAATATAATATAATTCATAATTTGAATAAGTGATAAAAAAAATTATATCTATTTAAAAATTACACACAATTCATTCAAATAAATTAATATATTTATTAATATGATAATATTTTTAATTTTTTAAAAATAACTTAATATTTTTTGATATATAATAATTATTTATTTTATATTTAAACAAAAATTATATATGTGTGTGTGTGTGTTTTATATAGAAAAATATGAAGTGTTGCATAGAAATACTTTGCTTTATTTAAAATATAGTATTAAGAATATGATCTATTGATAATGAATTAATAATTATTTAATTAAAGTTATAAATTTATGTGTCTGTTATAGAAAAATAGCAAAATTATTCCTAGTTATAAACATAGATATAAAATAACATATGACATGTTAATAAAACTAAATCAAATTTTAAAAATATAATAATTGTCTTTAAAAGTTTAGTGTATAATTTAAGTAATACAACTTATAAGTGAAAGACAAAGTCTTGTGTGAGAAGGTCTCACAACGAGACCAGTGATTAAATTGTTAAGAATATAGCATGAGGTTTTCAATTAAAGTTTTTAAAAGTTTAGGGGTTGGTTGTGAAATTTTACTATTTTACATTTAAGTTCATGTATATATATCAACATTTCTTCATTATTCTCTCATATTTTTCTGAAACTTTCTCTCTCTTCTCCTGCGCATAAAACCTTCGTATTCTCTCTCATCTCCAACTCAAATCTCATTCTTCTCCATTTCTCTTCCATCTTCTTCAATTCTAGCTTCTTTTCTTCCATTCACCGCTCATCATCTTCATTTTTCTTCCTCTTTCATGCGCACATAGATTCGTCGCAATTTTCAGAGTTTTTGGCAATTTTTTTGCCAATTTTTCGGCGGTCGAACACCATACAAGTTTAGTTTTGTGTTAATCTTCAAATGTAATGTTTTTGCTCAGAGTTTTTATGCATATTTTGCTGTTTCTTTATTATTTTTGTTTGCTTTTTTTGGTTCATGTAATTTTGTAGGGGTTATGTTGTTCAATGTGTAATAACTGGGGATTTCTCTATTTTTGTGTGTGTTGTGAGTTGTTCTTACGGATTTGTTCTAATATTTGTGTTGTTACTGTTGTTTGTTAGATTTCTAAGGAGATTTGCATCATTGTTCCTGCAATCGAGAAGGAAGAATCATTTCTATGTTTTCTTGAATTTTTGGTCATGATGTTTTAGCTAAGGTATTGATGTTTCTCATTTTGAGTGTGATTTTTTAGGTTTTAGGCTTTAAGTACTGTTATAAGTGTTGTTGTGATGTTTTAATTTCATCGCTTGATACATGGGGTGTTTTCATGCTTAAGTGTGCAATTTATATTCAGTTTTGATTGTGTGTAATATCTTAGGGTTTTGTTGCAATTTGCGCTGATTTTTTTTGTTGTTGCTGATGTTTAGATGTCTAAGAATGATTTTGCCACTGTTGCTGCAATCGAGAAGGAAAGAGGATCTGTAAATTTTGTTATTTTGCATGACTTTTTAAATAATGTTGTTGATCTTTTCAGGTTTTATGTTTGATCTTTCATGTTTAGGTTTTAAGTACAGTTTTCCTGTATTGGTGTGATGATTTAATATCAGTATTTGATCTTGTAGTGTTTTAAGTGTGCAATTGATGTTGAGTTTTGTTGCTTTGATTGCGTGTGTGATATCTTAGGGTTTTGTTAAGATTGTGCTTATTTTTGTGTTGTTGTTGTTGTTTCTTAGATGTGTAAGAATGCATGCCCACTGTTGCTGCAATCGAGAAGGAAAGAGGATATGTAAATTTTGTTATTTTGCATATGTGACTTTTTAAATATTGTTGTTGATGTTTAATCTTTCATGTTTAGGTTTTAAGTATTGTTTATCTGTGTTGGTGTGATGATTTAATATCAGTATTTGATGCTTGTAGTGTTTTAAGTGTGCAATTGATGTTCAGTTTTGTTGTTTTGATTGTGTGTGTAATATCTTAGGGTTTTGTTACTAATTATGCTAATTTTTGTGTTGTTTTCACCATTTCTTAGATGTCTAAGAGCACTTACCCACTGTTGCTACATTCAAGAATGAAGTAGAAACTGTAATTTTTCTTTCTTTTTTTAGCTGTGATTTTTTAGATACTATTGTTGATATTTCAGGTTCTATCTTTAAACTTTCATGTTTAAGCTCTAAGTATTGTTATGTGTGTTAGTGTAATGCTATTAATTTCATTGTTTGATGTTTGTGGTGTTTTCATATTTAAGTATGCAACTGATGTTCAGTTTTGTTCTTTTGCTATTATAGTGTGTACATTGATGTTTTGAAATTTTGAGATTGATGTTTTAAATATTGTATTTAATTTTCCTCAATGTAGTTGTCAGTGATGTTTATTTGTGCTATTATGATGTTTTAATTACATTTATTGATGTTTTAATTACTGTATATGATGTTTTATATTATTTCACAGGAATACTGTCCATGTTGGAGCTCTAAGATGCCATTGATGAGTTTACAAAAAATGGTATGAGGAACCATGCTTTGAAGTGTTCCCTTGAACAGAGAACCGTAGTTGACCTTTGATCTGTGTGTTGATGCAGTAAGAGAGTCATCCTTTTTTAAAACCAGTAGGAGAATGCAAGTCCGTGAAAAAGCCAACGGCGAGGGAAAACAAGTCGGGAAAAAATAAAATTTGATTGTTTAGGATGCGTTGCTTGACATTGATTTTTCATTTATGATGGTTGATTGTTAGTGTTAGTGTTGAGGCGATTGATTGTAATTGATGTTATACCTTGATTTGAAAATTTTCAATTTTTATGTTAGCAATTTTGTAGGGCATTTGAAACCTTTTGTAATGAATGATGTTTGATGGTTCGATAGTTATGGCGTTAGAAATTTTCACATGCAAATGTAAAATTTCAAATTAAAGTTTGTCACTTTCATATGCTAATTTTTTATCTTTTTGTTGTGACAGTGATGATTCATTTAATTAATTCGATTTTGAGTTATCCGTGTATGATGTTTTATGTCTTGTTCATCTATAATATACATAAAGTGATACGTATCGTCTTACATCTGTAAATTATCATGCAAAAAAATAATAACATCAGTGGATAGAAGTGGAACATCAAAATAAAAAAATTCAAATGTAATATCAATGGAATTTATATTTTCAACACTAATTTGAGATGTTTTACTATCTTAATTTTGAATTTTTAACTTATATTTTCTTTTTGATTGATGTGTTAACTTTCCAATATGTCATTTTTAAAAATTGATATTGATGTTTCCTATTTTTGAATATTAGATTTTATTTTGATGTATTCTTGATGTTTCAATAGCGTGAAATAATCTTTAAATTTTAATACTATAATATTTTCATTTGATTTTTTACTGGAAACAGTTTTGTCAATTGGCTGAGAGACATCAATTCTTTGTCTTACTTCCAAAGTCTTATGCTGCCCTGCGACTTGTAAAACATATGCCAAAGCATCAAGCTCGTCAGGAGTAAACATTCGTAACTTTGTGAACTCAATTTCCTGTTCGCATTGTGGATTTCGTGATTTAAAAAATCAACCACAACCACATACTTTGGCATATGTTCATAATAATCTAATTTATACTCCACTTCTACACAGATGTCATAAGAAGTGCAATTTCCACAACTTCTGCACTTCTGCAATTTCCAAGTGCACCGGTAGATTATCATAACCCCAACTTCAAACCTTTGCCCACAACAGATCCTGTCTTCAAGCTTTTGCCCAATCCGGATCCGTGATCAATTCCCCTCCATTCAACCACCCAAATCTATCGATTCTCCCTCCCATCGATTCATTATGTTCATCATGTATTTGCACATCCTAGAACACAATGAAACATCCAAATTCCACCGTTGAAGTCCATAGCCACGACAACACTTTAGTCTACAGAAGTCGGAATTGCTTCACCGATTGAGGCAACCATAGAAAAATGGATTGCACCGATACAGGTTTTGATGTCATACCATCCACACTTGACCAGCGCTTAGAGCAGAGTTGAAATATGAGCGATGCGGATGTTGAAGGAAGATTTTCAGGGAGGTTTCCGGAAATTGATTTTGGGGACCAATTTCAGAGGTAGGTTTCCGTTAATTGAAGGATGAACATAGCAAACATACGTCGGTGAAGACGAGGAAATGGCAGAGAAGGCGAGGCAACGGGGGAGAAGGTGAGGCAGTGCCAGCGAAGGGCGAGGCGGTGCCAACTGAGCAAGGAATATGAAGAAGAAAGACGTGTTCTGTGCTGATTTTTGTTTATTTGATGTTTGGTCCTTCATTTTTTGCATTTTTCATTGTGGCACCAAAAAATAATTATTGTAATTTGACCCCCGAATTTCATTTGCCTTTTACTTATTTTCACTCTAGTCCATGGTCTTACGATAATACGGTCTCACAGGAGACAGACTCTAAGTGATAATATATGGTGGGTAGTTTATAACTTAACGAGAGGTCATATGTCAGGAGACGTTCTCGGAGAAGAGTAAATTATAATTGACAAAGTCTTGTGCGAAACGGTCTCGCGGCGAGACCATGGATTAAATTATAAATAATACATACTTAATTTGGGATGGGGTATTAATTATAGTTTCATATTTTTTAGGGACTGAATTGTAATTAAAATAAATCTGAGTATACATTTACTATTCAGTATCTCTTCGCCTTCCCCTCATTCTTACCTTTTTCTTTCTCTCTCCAAAACCGCTTTGTTTTCTCTCAAAAAACATATTCGTTCTCTACCTCTTTTTCCCCCTTTTCTGGCGACCTAAGTTTGCTATTCCCGCCGCGATTTTTGTACTTTCATCTATTCTTGTTGCTTAATATGCATCCGATCGTGTTTCATGTGAGTGTAATCGGTCGTTTTGGTCCAATTTTTGGAGTTTCTTCCATTTTTGCTTGATAATCGGGTTGGTTCTTCATCAGGTAACTGCGATGACCTAGATTTGTTCTTCCGGCCGATAATCTTTTCTTTTAGCCATTTTATTGTGTAGTAAGATTTTTTGTTAGTGAACTCTGAGCTTTATGTCCTTTTTTTTACAGTTATTACTCTCTTCGATTGGAGGTTGTTATCGTATTTCAAGAGGTAATTGCAAAGCTGAAGGTTTTCACATGCATGTTGTTTATTAGGTTTTCATTGATGTTGATCATTTTTAACTGTATTATTTTTCATGTTTATCATTTTGTAGATGTCAAAGGAAAGAGATCTTGTTGATTCTGGTTTTATAGACGTTGCGGTGTTGAAAATTGCAAAATCATACTCACAGTCTTCTGTTTCTTCGAAGGTTGTTGTAAAGCAGAAGAGGAAGACTACTTCTCAAAGTTTGTTGCTTTTTTTATTTGTTTGGCAGGAATGTTTGAATTTATTACTATATTTGTTCATTTTTTGTCGTCTAGGGTTTTCATGATGTTTTAATGTTTGGATATGATGTTTCAAGGTTTTCATTTGACTTCATTTTCTGTTTATGACATGCTGTAATTAATGTTTCTATTAGAACTGTGTTATGTATGTAATTTTTATTATATGTGTTTTTTATTTTCATTATTGTATGGTTTTAAATATCAGTGATAATATTTTAATTTTCAGTAAGAGTGATGATTTAAGTATATCAGTTGATGTTTTCATTACATATGTTTTTAGTTGATGCTTTACATTTCTAATTTGATGGTACAAGTATTCCATTTGACTTAACTATTCTTATACTGATGTTTCTTTGTACTGTTTGGTTTTATGTGTGATGATGGTGCTAGTGTTTACTAGTTTGTATCAACTATTTCTATATGATGTTTTATGTGTGCTGGTTTCACAGTTTTTTGCATGTTCATATTTTTTTGTCTTTTTCCCAAAATGATGTTGTTAGGTCTTTTGTTGATGTCTTATATTACTTTAATGATCATCTATTTTGTTTATTTGATTTGCTGAATTCTAGTTCTAAACTTGCTTTCTGATTGATGTTTTTGACTTCCTGTGGATATTTATATACATGGATGGGTGGTGATGTTATTTAGGCTATAAGTAATATTTTCTTTTGTTTTAGATTGTGGTGTTCCCGTCAGAAAATCTGATAGAATTCGTGGTCTGACGACTCCTACATTTACTGCATGTATATATTTATCTATATAATTCTGTTGTATGTTTTTAATTTTTATTAATGTTTTGGTTTTCCTTCAGCTCAGAGTCCAAGAAATGTGAAAAAGAAGAAAGTGGCTGAGGTGTCTGTCCCAGCATCTCCAGTGCCTGATTCTTCTGTCCCTAAAGAAAATATCGGAAGCGGTGTATAAAATAAGCTGATGTTAAACGAGTCAAAGCGATGAGCGGTAAGGGTAAAGTTCTTGCTGTGCGTGAGAGCGATTCTGATGGCAAAGGTATTATTCAAATTTTAATATTGTGTTTTATTAAATGATTGTTTATTGATTTGGTAATACATATTTTTTATCTTTGATGATGTTTTATGTTTATTAGAGGACGGTGCCAGTAATATTCATTCCAGTCAAATTGCCTCTGCTTCAGCTGAGAATGCAACTGGTAATATTTATAATTTTTATTTATTTATCATTTTATGTTTTATGAATTACTCTCTACCATTTACCAATATGGTTTAATGTTTGATATAACTCGGGTGAAGGTGTCAACCAACCTAATTCTGAGTCTGAAAAAATTTTTACTAAAAAAGGTAAACGTTGTTTTTTTTCTAATACTTCTTTTTCTGATTTTTTTTATTTTTGATTTATTACTCTTTACATTTTACCACTATGGTTTGATGTTTTATGTAATTCAGGTGATGGTGTTAATCTAGCTTCTACTGTGACTGAAAAAAAAATCTGCTAAAAAGGGTAATGATACTTTTCATTTTAATACTTCTTTTTTGATATTTTATTTATTACTCTTTAACTTTTACCTCTTTGATGTTTTATGTAATTCATGTGATGTTGTCGGTTTAGCTTCTGCTGTGGCTAGAAAAAAATCTGCTAAAAAAGGTATACATTATTTTTTTTCTAATACATCTTTTTCTAATTTTTGATTTATTACTCTTTACCTTTTACCACTATTGTTTGATATTTTATGTAATTCAGGTGATGGTGTCAGTCTAGCTTCTACTGTGGCTGGAAAAAAATCTGCTACCACTATGGTTTGATGTTTTTTATAATTTAGGTGATAGTGTCAGTCGAACTTCTGCTCTAGCTAAAAAAACTGCTAAAAGGGGTAAAGATAGTTTTCCTTTTGAATTCTTCTTTTTCTGATTTTGATTTTTTTATTAATTATTCTATACCATTAACCACTATGGTTTGATGTTTCATATTATTCAGGTGAGGGTGTCAGCCAAGTTTCTTCTTCTGAGCTTGAAAACAAATCTGCTAAAAAGGGTAAAATAGTTTTTTCTTTTTAATATTTCTTTTTATGATTTTTTATCATTTACTTTTTATCATTTAACACTGCGGTTTGATTTTTCATATTTTTCAGGTGAGAGTGTCAGCCAAGTATCTTTTGAGCTTGGTAAAAAATCTTCTAAAAAGGGTAAAATTAGTTTTTCTTTTCAATACTTCTTTTTCTTACTTTTGATTTTTTATTATTCACTTTTTACCATTTACCACCACGGTTTGATGTTTCGTATTATTCAAGTGAGGGTGTCAGCCAAGTATCTTCTGAGCCTGGTAAAAAATCAGCTAAACAGGGTAAAATTAGTTTTTCTTTTCAATACTTATTTTTCTTACGTTTGATTTTTTATTTATTATTCTTTACCATTTAGCACTGTGTTTTGATGTTTCAACTTTTGATTTGCCTAGAAAGAAATCTGCTACAAAAGTTACAATAATTTCATCTTTTAAATATATCTTTTTCTGATTTTTGATGTTTCACTAATTACGTTTTACCTTTTATTACTATGGTTTGATGTTTTATATGTTACAGGTGATGATGTAAGTCTAGATTCCGCTCAGCCTGTAAAATCTGCTAAAAAGGGTAAAAATAAATTTTCCTTTTAAATTTTTTTTTTATTTTTAATGTCTTACTTTTTGCATCTTCTTGTTCAGTAATTTGATCTTGATTTTTTATTTCATTCAGATAAGGTGGTTAGCCCAGTTCCAGCTTTACAAATTGGAAAATTTGCCCAAAAAGGTAATAGTTTTTTTTAATCTATTTTGGAATACTTAGTTCTGTGATTTGATGTTTTATTATTTTTAGCCTCATGCATTTTTTAAAATATTCTATGATGTTTCTTTAAATGTAGCTGATGGTGATGAAAAAGTTTCTGTTCAAATTGAGAAATCTTCCGAACCAGGTTGTATTTTCCCCCCTTTTATACATTCTTCTTTTGATTTGATGTTACATGTTCTGTAATCTTATTAATTTTTTTTGTTTTAATATGTTTATAGGTGTTGTTGTGAAAAATGTTTCTTCAGCTTCGAAGATTCTCCAGTCAAAGCTTCGTTACAAAGATATGTTGACTGATGCTAGAGTTGCTGATCTTCTATCTGGTAATCTATATGTTTTAACCCTGCTATTTTAAATTTTCAATTCTTATTATATTTTTGTGTTACCCTATTATTTGACTGTGTATTTATTGTTTTCATTTGTAGAGGAGATCTTCAATACTGCTCCTTCTCAATCTCAAACACTTGATGCTACCATTGATGAAACTGGTCATGATGATCAGACTAGTGGTGATGATGATAAAATGGAGACAAGTGATGAGGAATCTGAAGATGCTGATGGCTCAAAATTTGATGAAAGTTCTGACGGCGAAGGTGAAAATCCAAATGATGTTGAGGAAGATAGAGAGGCTGAAGAGGAATCTGAGAAGGAGGGAGGCGATGGAAGTGAAGACAATTATGATGAAGGTGAAGAATCTGACAAGGGGGAGGATTCAGACAATATTGTTGATGTTTCACAACAAGTTGGTGATGTTATTGTTGGTAAGTCTGACAATGAGGAGAATTCTGATAATGATGATAATAATAAATTAGTGAGTGGGAAGAAGCATGGTGATTCTGATGAAAATGAGGATGATGAAGAAGATAGGTCTCATGTGAAGGAGGATGATTATGAAGTTAGGCCTGGTGAGGAGGATGACTCTGATGATTCTGATGAAGATTTTGATGATGCTGGTGGAGAGCCTAATGATTCAGATAAGGAAGGTGGCAAAGTTGTTGCTGTATGTAAAACATCTTATGTTAGTAAAGGGAAATATGTTGTGAGGAAGAGGGTTAGAGAGGAGAGTGGAGGAGTTGTGAAGTCCAAAATTCTGAAGGGTGTCAATGATCCATCAAGGTATGCATTAATGACTTACAGTTTTATGATATATTTCATATTTCAGTGTTGCTTATTTATTTTTTAGTTTTTTGCAATTCTCTCCGAGTTGCAAAAAATGAGGATGATGATGAAGATAGGTCTAATGTGAAGGAGGACGACTATGAAGTTAGGCATGGTGAGGAGGATGACTCTGATGATTCTGATGAAGATTTTGATGATGCTAGTGGAGAGCCTAATGATTCATATGAGGAAGGTGGCAAAGTTGTTGCTGTATGTAAAACATCTCCTGTTAGTAAAGGGAAATATGTTGTGAAGAAGAGGGTTAGAGAAGAGAGTGGAGGAGTTGTGAAGTCCAAAATTCTGAAGGGTGTTAATGATCCATCAAGGTATGCATTAATGACTTAAAGTTTTATGATATGTTTCATATTTCAGTGTTGCTTATTTATTTTTATTTTTTTTGCAAGTCGAAGGGGGGCTAATCTACGAAGTTTAGCCCTGGTAAGATTGTAAAGCTTGTGAAATCATTTACTAATGGCAGATCATGTCAGTTATTGATATAGGATTTAAAGGATTATTGAAGATAAAATTTTGTATTTTGCCCAAAAATGTGATTCAGTATCTGGTATCTAACTTTAACCCAATTAGTTGCTTTCAGCGAATAGGTAGTGATAAATATTATATAACCAGGGATGATGTTTATGATTCCATGTGTCTGCCTATAAGTGATGTTGAGGTTATAGAGGTTAATAACTCGAGTAAAGGGCTGCACAGAGATATGGAGTTGAGGCTTAAATGGAAGATGGATTTAGGGGCTGATAAACATGACAATATTCCTTTTGATAGGTTGCTAGGTAAGATGTCATTGTTGACTGATGGAGGTGATATGTTTAAGAAGTATTTTCTAATGTATGTGTTGTGTACTTTCCTTACTCTCACATCTTGAAGTAATGTTAATTTTAACCTTTTTAGGGTTGTGGAAAATGTGAATGAAATCAGGAATATGGATTGGTGTGGGTATGTGCTGAAAAAATTCCGTGATACTGTTGAGAGGTACAAAAAAGGTCCATTTGATGTTGTAAATGGTTGTGTATTTCTACCTTTGATGTGCTATCTTTATAGATGTCCATTTCAAGGAATCCCATTGCCTACTTCCCTCCCCTTAGTCCAACATTTTAATGACAGTAAGGTTAAGGTTATTTGTAAATCCATAGTGAGTGCTGGGTTTGATGCTTGCATGATGAGTGGAAATGGTTTTCCTTTTAAGTACTACTGTTGGCTGATTATTTTAGTATTGTTGGTTTTGGATGGTTTCTGGATGTGATGAATTATGTTTGTGGATGATGTTTTAAGTATTTTTGGATTGTTGGTTAGGTGATTCTCAGAATTCTTGTTGGAATTTGACATTTGGTTTTTGGATTTTGGATTTTGGTGGTAGTTGACATTTTAAAGTAATGCAGTGATATTTCATGAGTAGATCTTGATGTTTTAGGTTGTTGATAGTAAAGCTTATTTTTATGCTTTAACCCTCATTAGTCTATTTATAGAGTTATTTACATTAATGATTATGTATGAAAGATTATGCTTTAAAATTAGAATATCACATTTTAGTAGTTGTCTAGTGTATTTATAAAAAAATGTGACATATTTCTAGTTTTAACTTTTGGTATACTGAATGTAAAAATCCAGTAAACTTTAAAAGCTCATTACATATCTGTAAGTGATCACACATCTAGGTTAAAAGATCACATTCCTGCAAATTAAATTTCAGTACTCAAACAAGAAACGTATAGAGACTAATAAACTTTAGAATGATTTCCATAATAAAACCTTCTGTATTCTACTAAGTTGAGCAATAATTTTAATTCAAAGTTCTCACTTCTAAAAAAAATGTAACATCAAATGAAAGTCTTGAAACTTCAAATGAAAGTACTGAAACATCAAATTTGTTCTGCAAGTTCAGATGCCATCCTTCATCAACTTTGGTCTTCTCTAATTCAGATGATTTTGGCTTTTGGAGTCTTGGACCGAAATTACTTCTTTTGTGGCTTCTTCCTTTCAAGCTTTCCTTTCAACCTCTTACTTCTTCCCTTTGTTTTTGCTCTTTTTGGATCTAGGACTTCGGGAGCACATTTTTTTTTGTGAGTCTTTGGCGTTGTTTGTCGTTGAATGTTCAGTTTTGTCTTGATCTTTCATTGAAAGAAGCTGATATACCGTAGTTGAATCCCTGTTCAAACCATCCTCAAGTGTTCTACGAGTATCTTTGTCATCTTCACATTTTTCAACACTAAATTGTAGAATTTTCTGAGCATCTCCTGACGCCATGGTATCTTACCTTTCATCTCACTGTTGTTCTCGTTGTTTTGTGTTGATGCACCTCCAAGTACCCAGTTCCATATTTCCTTCTTTGCTATCTTTGTCCATCTCTTCAGTATATAATCTTTAGGTATTGTTGTGAAGTTGCACAAGTGGAGCACACGAAGGCTGTAAAAGCACAACAGCTCAACTTCTTCAAAGTATTTACATGAACACTTGATCTTCACTTTACCACCCCCGAGTCTATAATAAACCTTCTCTACCTTTGCATTATTATTTTCTGGGCTGACTTCGTAATTATCTTCATGGCAAATGTTGAATATTTTCTCCACTTTACTCGATATTGCCAATCTCCACCCTGTTTCAAAGTCCGTGAAAATTTTAAGAGTGTATATATCCCCATCTTGCTTCAGTAATCCGGGCCCTTCTATAGATGCTCTTGGTTTTCCTATTGATCCATTGTATTCCCTGCTTGTCTCCGTGCTTCTCCAACTTTTGACATTTTTTCCAAATATTGCAAAAAACTGTGTCATGTTGGTTGTTTTTGAAGCATTGAAGTTGATTGCTTTGTTGGTACTTTCACTACACTGTGATGACAAAGTTCCAGCTGAGAAGAAATCTTTGCTTAGTGCAGTGCACCATTTATCCCGGAGTTCATACAAGTGCTTGAACCAATCTTTTCTTGCAACTGGTAGGTTTCTATCATGGAATTCCAGCATCTTTCAAATTCTTCTTCATTGGCACAACCTTTTGAACAGTGGTCGAATGCCATTCCAAATTCTTCATCACTTTTTACTTTATTGTAGCGAATAATTGCATTCTGTTTCAGGTGCCACAATCAGAGTCTGTGTTTTGTTTCTTTGAATACCTACGAAACAACAATTTTCAGTACATGCACCATCAACCTGTTTCTTAAAAAGGTTATATGCTGCTAATAAATCATCAATTATAAATGGAGGATGCTTATGTCGTTGTGTCAAAACCAAGAGAAATTGTATGCGTCTATGATGAGTTCTCAGATGTTCTAAAATAGGTTGTGGTGATGATTTAAAAATTAAATTATTGACATCACAAGTCAGATAATTAGAAGCAATGTTCTAAAAATATATATTTAGAACATCAACTGAATAACATAACAGGTTAGACATTTTTAATGAAACATCAACTGAATAATATAACAAGTTAAACACTGGTTCAAAACATAAATTGAAGGAATACGTAAAACATCATCATTAATATTTAAAAGATTAAACACATAACTTGAAACATCAATCATCAGACAGAGTTAAGAAATGCCTCTTTAATTCCCTTGGTCATATCCAAATCCTGGTCAGTGAATATAATCACTGGTTGTTTCCCCCCTTTTAATTTTTAAAATACCTCCAACAGCCATACGAAAGCTTTATCCTTTTCATCTCCAATAAAAGTGCACCCAAACATTGCATTGTTCCAGTGATTATTTATCCTGACAATCGGAGCACAAATGAGATTATACTTGTTTATCCAAAAAGTGGTGTCAAAAATCACAACATCTCCATATAACATGTAATTTATTTCATCATTGAGTCCCTCCAAAAGATTGTTGTTATTTTTCCTTCATTATCCAGCTTGACTCTAAAAAAAAGTAGTCTTCCTCAGAAGCAACAATATGATAAAGCTCATCTATGACATTTTGAGCATATCCCACTTCTATAGTGTCCATTCTGTACCTATTCACATAATTAATGTGATCTCTCATAGTGTGTCCAACCTTTTCTTCTCATTGGGCAGCACATGCTAAATATTTGTAACTTGCTGCTGGTTTGAGACTAGCCTTTTTCATAGCTTTGATTGCTCTTGCTTTCTCATTTTTTATTCTTCTTTCACTATGTTACAGGTACTGCCATTATGATCTTGTGCACTCATGGTCATGATCAATGAAGTGGTGCTTGATTTCGTAGAACTTTTCATCAACAAGCTTGATCCTGATCTGAGTTTTTCATCATGTTCTTATCATTGGAAACTCTTTTGATTTTCTTTTTCTCTCCCTTTCTGGTTGTAGAGTAGGTGTGTTTTTAGTTCTTGAAATGGACTTTTCTTCACATGAGCATGTGAATATTTTTCCCTAATTACTCCCTGGTTTGACTGTCTTGTTGTTGACTTCCTTACAGAAAATCCAAGCACGGTTGCATGTGCTCGATACAGTTTTTCAAGCTCTTCCCAAGTTCTTGCTCGCACTCCTTGCAAACACTCACTTGCATTTATCTCCAATAGATTAGGAAAATCATCTGGCAGATATGTTAGTAAAATCACATATCATTTAGTTTGATTATAAAATCACAGATCATTTAGTTTGATTATAAAATCACAGATCAATTCTATCAGTTTCAGTAACAGTTAACATATTGTGTAGAAACATCAAACACTTTTATTAGAACGTCAATATATATGATAGAAACATCACACACAAGTATATGTAGGTAAGTTTCTAAATTAGGTGCAGAAGAATCAACCACTTTTATTAAAACATTAATCTGTATAATGGAAACATCACATAGCAGTATATGCATGTTTGTCTTTGAATCAGAATTCTAAGATTTGTTTCCCATGCCAGAACTGAGTATCCAATTTTATGAGTGAGCATAATTAAATCACTCATCCTGTTTATAACATGATACACTAGTTCTAGCAGCCTATATTCAATAAAAATGATATTATATACACAAGTATCAGTCACTTTCATTAACACATCACATAACAGTTTATTGTGGTTAACTTGATACAGATATACAACATTATTTTCACATACTAGTACAGAGCATCAATTTTGAACATTAAAACACTCGCAAGCTTTTTGAGCTAAAAGATCAGTCTGCATCAAAATATTCACAAGCAATAGGAGCTGAAACATATGCAAACAGATTAAATAAGGTTTTATATGATGATTCCAATTTCCAATTTTTCATACTCACCTTTTACATAATTTTTTTTGATTTCATTGGTTGTGTCGTTCACCACAGTAATTTGTCGGTCATTGTTGATAAGGCTTGTTGATGAAGCTTTGATTTTGATATCATCTTCTTTGCACGTCAATTGATCTTCCAATCTGCAAAATAAACAAAATTCACATAATCTGATTGCATATTTTTCAACAAATTGATTTGATTATGTAGTTACGAATCACAAACCTGATTTCTTGTTGATCGGCGATGTTCATTATTGGGGATTTGATTTTTGAAGATTTTGGATCGATGCATTGCAGTGGTTGAGATCGATTGAAACTGTGAGAATGTTTTGGAAGCATGTTTTATGTTGTGCGTCTTCATCAAACTCGTGTTTTTTCTGATATTTCCTTCCTTATTTGTGGTATTTGCAGGTTAGTCCCCCTACTTTTTTGTGCATTTTAAATTGGCACCAAGAATAAATTAATTACGCCAGGACCCCCAAAAATTGTTGTCTTTTGCCTTAAATTACTGTAAGTCCCTGGTCTTATGGTAAGATAGTCTCGCAAGAGATGGACTCATTATAATTTTATAGAAGTTAAGTTCTCATATAATCCTATGTTTTGGTCAAAAGTGCCAATGTAATCCTGTAAGATCAGAAAGTGCTATTATAATCCTATTATTTGCTCGAAAGTCCTTCTTCTCGAGCTTCTTCTTCTCTTCTCTCGGTATCACCGGAGCTTTCCACTTCTCTTCTTCTCTTCTCTTCTCCTTCTTCTCAAGGTCTCCACTTTCCGGCGTTTGGCTGAGCAGTGCCAAAAAAAGGTGGCACGCGACCGACTGAATTTGGGGGAATCGATCTCTGTGGAAACCCTAATAATTGACAGACTGAATTTGGGGAAATTGATCTCTATGGAATTGGAAATTTCTTGGTGCTTTGCTTACCCTCCTCCTGGGTACACACCGTGTGATAAGGATACGGCCTCGATTTCTCTGGAGAAGAAGAGGGAAAAAGAAGAGAAGAAGTGGTCCAAAGAAGAAAAGAGAGCACCGTAAATTGGATGATGGCTTCATCCCGAAAAAGAAGAAGAGGTCCAAAGAAGAAAAGAGAAAGCATCGTATATTAGATAATGACGTTATTGCAGAAGAGGTCAGCGGCATACTGTAGAAGAACACGGAGCTGCTACTATTCGTCTGATTGCAGCACTTACAACATCGTGAAACGGAAGAAAAAGGAAGGCAGCGTGAGACTTGAGGAGGTACATTAATTTTGGAATTTGGGGTTCTTTTGGGATGGAATTTCAGATGGAAAGGAGGGATTGGAGAGCTGAGAAAGAGGGATTTTACATGGAATTGGATTTGATTCGCATTGGAAGGTGGCGGAGCGGTGACGGAGGTGGTGGTGGAGCGGTGACGGAGGTGGTGGCGGAGACGACGGAGCAGCAGTGGGTGTGTTATGGAGAAGAAGAAGAACCATATGGGTAGTTATGTCTTTACATTTTTAATTTTAATACTAGGGTTATTTTAGCTTTTTTAGTTATGGTCAATGCCAAAAAATGCCAAGTCAATGCCGGAATAGTGCCAAAAGATTATATCGGCACTTCTGATGCAAAAGATAGGGTTACAATAGAACTTTATGGTATTGCAGGGTCATATTGGCACTTTCCACCAAAACATAGGGTCATATCTGCATTTTGCCCTTTTATATATTTAAACTGGAGTACTGTATATTTCTTTTATTCAGATAAATAATTATTTATTTATGAATTTAAAATGTTTATTAAATTATATATTGTAATAATAATTCTATTAGATTATGTTTTCAATAATGTACGCAAATTTGAGGGATAATTAACATTAGAAAATAGAAATGTTTTAGTAAAAAGGAAATATATAAAGAATGGAAGCGTTTTAAAAAGGAAAAGTCAAAATGACTATCAGATATCATTATTCATCAATGTATGAATCTGAATAGAACTGTAGATGGGGAATATGAGAGAAAATAGATTATATCCATAGTAATCTTTCAGTTACTACTACAGTAGTGTTTTTCAATTGTTACAATGTATTTAATCTAATAGTTCACTCTATATTACAATATGTATACATCTTGTAAAACAACATAATTAAATAAAATTAATTAAATCATATCACAGTTTAAAAACCAAGAAATATAAAAAAAATCTTATGCTTTTTAAAGTTTATGTATCACATAAAATTTTATTAATCATTATGAATTAAAATATTTTCTGATTATTAGTTTTTTTAGAATGAGTTTTTTTTTTGAAAGAATACAACCAAAGAACCACTTGGGCTAGCTCAAGTGGCCAGGGCTTTGTGCCCACCCAGGTGCAACCAGGGTTCAATCCCCCCCCCCCCCCCCCGAGTTGCATTATTATGAGTTTTTTTTTAAAAAAAAAGAAGAATACAACCAAAGAATGTTTTTAAAAAATTTTTCCAAAACCACCCGAGAAGGGGTGGGGAAATTGGCACCCCAAACAACAAATAACATAGTGGTTAAGAGCACATATACAAAATAGCTTTATGCATGGAAGTGATTGGAAAAATAATGCTTTATGCAAGATATGATATTTGTTGCTTTATGCAGGATCTAGATTGTTACGATCAAGTACATTTATAAATGTCAAGTACATTAGTAATTGGAAAATGTTACTTGGATTTAGAACACATTTACAAATGTCAAATACAAATCATTAGATAGCAAAGCAAATAATGTGCTTAAAACTAGAAAACATAGCGACCAACATGCATACATCATATATTCAGAGCAAAATTATTTGTGTAAGTGGTAGAATTTTCTAGAAAGGAGAGGAAGAAATGAAAGAAAAGGAAGGAGAGAGAAACAATCCACATTAATTGTAACTCCTTATTTAGGCTTCACAATATTTTGGAAATAGCATCATATTAAATGCAGCAAATCAGTTGGAAAAGTTGGACTATTCTAATAAAGAGATATACATCAAATGAGTAAATCAAATAAATGCTATATTAATTGATGCATTTCAAATCTTTTGGAATCCCAATTCAGCATAAATATTGCTTTATAGCGAAGAGATGAATGAAATTTGGAAATAATTTTTTTGGCTAGTTGATATGTCAAGTTTAGGAGATGCCACTGGTTAAAATTGTGAAAGCTTAAGTGGATAGTCCATGTGTCAAATTTTCGGGTTACCACTTATCGAAAGAGTTGCTATTTTATTATATAGTAGGGAATATAGTATAGATTTGGTGCGAGTCGTCCTTGTAAACAAAACAACCTTATTTTAAAATTAAGACCGATTATCCTTTTATTTTCATTTTTCAAAAATATCAATTTCATATTCTACACTGATATCAATTTCAAAAATATTGCTTTCTGGGATGGAAAGTTTGAAGCACGCTTGCCAGTTTGTTGGTCCATTAGTCTAAATGATTGACTGCAAGTTGCAACATTTAGTCTTATCATACCTCTGAAAATCCCGTAATTCATACATTTAGGGGTTGTTTGGTTTGGGGGAATCGGAATGGGGAAATTGAATTAAGCGTAATCAATTTGTTTGTTAATGTTTGGTTGGTATTTTTAATCAATCCATTTCCCTTTTTTATTGTTTGGGATTCTCTCAATTCGGAGAAAGATGATTCTTTACCCTCACATGAGATTCGAATTCCCCATATTTCAGGTTTCGTTTTATAAAAAAACTACTTTTTCCTCTAGTAAACATTCCAAGTTCTTTAAACAGTGAAGATTCTTGGAAAATATATAATATGTTTACTGTTATTTAATGTTTTATTGTCGTACAAAAATGCATTGGGCAGAAAATTAATCATATACATGTATTATTATATTTTAAGAGAATAAATTAATTAAATAGTATCGCTATATTTTACATTAAATTTATTATATACAAAAAAAATTATTAACACTAATGAAAATAGTATTATAGTTTTTTCGAGTTGTATATGAGTTGAATATTACCAAAACTACAGTTTTCTTATAAACTAAAATTTAAGGCAAAGTCTTGGGAAAGATCATATTTTCATAGGTTTATGGAAAGACATTGTTTAATTAGAATAATAAAAGGTGAAAGGTCTTAGTTGCAATATTAAAATTTTATTATACAACATGTAGTAGTTATAAAGTTTATAACCCGATTCATGCAACCCAAAAATTTTATCTTCATTTCTTCTTATTTGTACTTTAAACCTCGGTCTTTTCATACCTTATGGAATTACCGTCTTTCAAGAGACGGACTCAAAATTTAATGATAAATAATATTATTTCATAATTATAACTATAAATAATGAGTGTATCTCTTGAAAGACGATCTCTCCATAAGCAATGAAAAGTCTAAGGTTTAAAGTGCAAATTAGAAGAAATGAAGATAAATTTTTTGGATTGCATGAATCAGGTTATAAACTTTATAACTACTACACATTGCATAATAAATTTTTAATATTACAATTAAAACCTTTTACCTTTTATTATTCTAATAATTAAACCCCGTATTTCCATAAGTTTATGAAAAAACAGTTTTTCCCAAGACTTTGCCATAAATATATATTTATATTATTTTAACATAAATATATATATTATTTTAATATATTATTTCTATGGTATGTCTGAAACAGAGGGAGTACAAAAAATTGAATACTGTGATTAGAATGAACTGTCTCCAAACCACATCATCATCAACTGCTACAGCTTACAGAAGCCAATTTAGACTAATGTTTCCAAGCCATATTAGAAGTGGGAACTGAGCCAATGCAATGAAGAGCAACAGATAGTGATGCCTGCTTGAATCATAACTCCTCACTTCGGCAAAGAGAACTCGCTTCATCGTCTTCACCAAAAATACCCCCATGCACAAGCATGTCCACGGCATCAGAAAATAGTATGCGTAGCTCGAGATCAATCCTATCATCACAGCCAAAGACAATCCTGTAAATGCATATCCACCATACGCCACAATGTCAAGCAAAGGCGCCTCTGCACTACCCAATGAGAACAACGACATTTTCAGTAGTGCTACTTGCATAAACCATCCTAACACTCCTTTAATGAACAGCCAGTTTAGAGCTTCTGGCCTAAATCTGTTCACGTGTTAAAAATAAATTTGTTAGCAAATGGACTTGACGACGCAAATTGTATGCTACTGTATATAATCAGCCACAAAGGTATATGAGGACCACATAATTCAGGTGATAATTTTACTTTAAGTTAAGAATAAAGAATTGATTTAAGTCATCAATTTGTACAAAAGACAGATAAGAATCTTACTTTCCATTAACACCCAAAGTTAATCCAGCTAGAACAACATAGGTACCAAATGCCATGAATGGAATGTACAAATCTGGAGCATTTATGTCATAGATTGGAGGCTTGTAAGATAGCCTTCCACCTACTGGTTCTGTGATTCGTGTCCAGTGACCCTGGAATTAGATAAGATCACAAAACACAATAGTAATTAGAGGGCATCGACAACAAAGCTCATAACCCACCATGAGAACTGCAATAAGGGAAGCGCGGGGAAACTATCAATTCTGTGAATAAATCATAATGCACTGAAGCTTACCCTGTGGAGGAATGGGAAAAGAACCACCTTCAATTTGTTTCTTACATACTGGTCATTGACTTGAAAGTAGTATTGAGGATCGGAGAAATATCTACTTATCTGGGAAGAAATTCAAATATCAATCCCTCGTACTAACAGAGAAAAGGATAGGAAAATAAGTACACTTCATGAAAAACTAAAGATGAATATGGACCAATGAATTCACCACTTGGGAAAGTTACAAATAGACTTTAGTAGCTACTGAACGAGTAAATAAGGGGAGTATTACAAATAGACTTTAGTAAATACACAGTTCCCATCATTGAACTTTACGTAATATAATCCCATTCACATGACCCAAGCATTTGAAGTTGGCCTCATACTCAAATATTTAATTCCATGGATCAATTATGGATCCATTATGGATCAATTATGGATCAATTATGGATCTGATGGTGTATTATTTCATAAAACTTAACATTTCTAAAACAACCAGTTAAAACCGGGTAAAGCTTCGACAGCATTCAATTCCTAATGAAGCCAAACGTTTAAAAGATATATTGAACATGATTTTCTTGCATCACAGAACAACAAAGGAGATAAAACGGTAGCAAATGTAAACTCCGAAGTCCGAATCGTAATTTACAACCCAAACAATATCTAAGCACTTATCCTGTTGAATGAGATCGACTAGCTAATTGGATCAAATTTCCTATTCTAATCTAGTCCAGAAACACTAGTAGATAAGTATTAAACATCTTCAATAGTTTCTTTCCAATTCCTTTTAGGTCTCTCCTTTCTCTTCAAATTTGGGTTATGATTATCTATTTATTACAGTTCAAATAACAGTGTTTAAAATAACCTAGGCACATATCCGAACTATCTTAAGGATGTTTATCCATTTCCTCATTAAGGCATTCTCATTGTTACTACCATCATTCTTGTTCATCTTCACATTAAATTGCCAACATTTTGAAGTATAATGGATTGGTACTCTTATATACAAATCAAATATCTGATACAAAAACTGATTCAACAACCGATACCTATTTCAGTCTATTGCAAACATTCATTATAACACACCAAATAATTGTTACACATATACTCTATGTAAAACCCGATATTAATTGAAGACACAAAATTCCAACTTTTGCAGAAGTCATGTACATAGGAAAATATTAAAACACAAAAGAAAAAACAAAGATGTACTATCAACACAGAAATTCTATTACTTTAAATATAATACCTAAGGAAATACTGGTCATTCACCAAGAAGTTAATCAGAAAACCCGGTATATTTGAAAACACAAAATTCAACCTTTTGCAAAAGTTGTGAACATAGGAGAAGTATTAAGCACCAAAAAAAAAGTACCATCTATAAGGAAATTCATATTAGTTGAACATGTGAAGCCTAACTAAATACTGGTCATTCACCGAGAAGTTACTCAGGAATCTCTTGATCCTAAATTAAATGAAGCAGCAAAATGAATGTATCAAATAAGCCCACCATAAAAATGCCTCAAATGGAAAGAAAACTTGTGCACAAACTACTAGAATAAGAAACATATTCATTGGGCCAACTAAACATAATTCATATCATTTATATCGCAAGTTTTCAACAGTAACCTTTCAACAAATGACGCATCCATTATGATATTGCTTACGTTGCTTTGTACATACTCGGAGCTTGATCCTAAAATTCTTTCTCCATAAGCACCCAATCCATTTCTAATAAGCCCTGATCCAGAACCATAGAAGGCATTTCCAAATGGGTTGGGTTGAGCGGCAGCAGGTGGTCTCAGAATTCCAGGCAGTGGTCCAGGATTATCATACATTTCTGACACAGGCTAAAAAAAAAAATCAAACAACGAGTTAAAATGATGCAGCACCAACGCAGTGTAGATTTAGAACGTATTGTATCGAACTTGAATAGTCTTTTGGAAAATAAACTACTTAAGTTCCCATATTGCTTCATTCTCATCCCTCACAGAAAAATTACTTGCATAAAAAATATGAGATTAAAATTTGAGCAATTTCTAAAATACTGACACTGGTTTCCAGCCTTGGGTAATATAGCGGGTATCATCCACATTAAGTTTGACAAAAATAGCAAACTTTTCACCGCCAATAAAAACAAAAGGCATTACCCTTTTTTTTTTTAGTTCATCAACCTTGACATTCCCTTTCCTACTCCCACTGTACTCATGTTCCCACCCTTGGTTGTCTAAGTTGTGAGCTTAAACTTCATTTTTAACACTAAAACCACAAAAGCTGAGAATAATACCAATTAGATACCAACTAGGCACATAAAATAGTAGCATCAATAAGAAAAATGCAATTGATCCAAAGTTCAATTCCAGCACTGCGAGGGAAGGGAAAAACAGAAGGTAAAACATCAATGTTCTAACTAATTGTACACGTAAAAACAGCCATAACCAATTTTCGCCACTCTAAAACATACTTCATTGAAAAAGTTAGTTCTCCTCAGCCGGAATGTTGATCCAGTGTGCTTTAAAAATCCACATAAGTTTTAAAACGATTTTAACGTAGTATACACAAGGTCTTGTGAATTTCTAACTTCTACAGGCACCAACCAGATTCTCACAACATATACAATCGCAAATTACTTCATCCTATCACAAGAAAACCCCAACATCCATTTTTCAAATAGGTTGTTAAATTTTTGTTTTTGCCCTCCGAATTCATCCTATATACCTGAATCGGAGGGAGTTTGAAACAAATACTCCCAAAACCCTAACGATTCCTACTGTGTGCATGCAATCGATTGAGCATCGCAAATTTGACAGCAGTAAGCAGCGAGCGCGATGAAAGAGGGGAGACGTTACCTAATTGGCGCGACGGAGATGTACGGAAATTAGATCTGGAAAATCAACGGTGTAAAAGACTCCGGTGACGAACCTTCCAAACAAAGCGGAGACCGAGTTTGGGTACAGATTCTTCTTGAATTACAAATTTTGCCTCTCCGAGCTCATGAGGATAGATGGCCAGTTCTCATGATTGTTTAACTTGAATTTGTGCAGGTTTATGTGTATAATTCGTTACATATCTCAGTCTTTCTTTAGCTGTCCAAACTTCAATGTGTGATTCTACTTTGCAATTAATATAAATTTGAAATTTGGGATGATTTTATTTTTAAAATATATTATAAATGAGAAAGTATCAGGAAAGACGGCCTGTCCATAAGCTTATGGACAGATCAGGAACTGATATGTAAAATGATGTCATATTATAATTATTTTAAAAATGGGGTGCCTAAAAATTATTTGTGCCGAATCATAAATCGTGCCTAATCAGCAGTGTAATTTTTGGGAAGTGTAATCATTTATCACGCATGTTTTGCCCTTTCTTCTCCTCTCTTCGTTTTTCAATTTCTCTGTACTTTGATTTTTGTTTTTTCAAATTCGCTCTTCGTTCTCCTTTATCACACGAAATTTCGCCGGAATCGTGTTGCTAAAGGTTGCGCCGGAATTGCTTGGATTCGGTAAGATTGATATTCTAGGTTTTGCAATTTCGTTGCTGTTCGTTTCATTTTTTGCTTTATAGTTGTACGCGATTCTGATTTGAGGTTTTTTTTTGTGCATTTGACCTAGTGATGGGTAGGGCGAAGGCGAAAGCTGTTCTTCCTGAAGCTGAGAAGTTGTCCCAGCCTTCTTCTTCTCCTGGTTCATATTTTTTCTGTTTTGAATATTTGTAGTTTTGCACTTTTTTTTGTTATTGTTGTGTGTGTGTGTTTTTTCTGTGTTGTTGATGTTTAATTTTTTTAGAATTTTCTTCGTAAGTCAGATCTGTATATGAGTTGTTGATGTTGACATTCTAGGTTTTGAAATTTCGTTGTTGTTTTTTCCATTTTTGCTTTATAGTTGTACGCGAATCTGATTTGAGGTTTTTTTTGTGTATTTGACCTAGTGATGGGTAAGGCGAAGGGGAAAGCTGTTCTTCCTGAAGCTGAGAAGTTGTCTCAGCCTTCTTCTTTTCCTGGTTCGTATTCTTCCTGTTTTCTGTTTTGAATATTTGTAGTTTCGCGCTTTTTTGTTCTTGTTGTGTGTGTATGTGTTTTTCAGTCTTATTGGTGTTGACTTTTTTTAGAATTTTATTCGTAAGTCAGATCTGCGTATGAGTTGTTGATGTTGACTTTTTTGTTAGTCAGATCTGTATGTTTTGAGTTTTTTTATATAACATGCATTTGATTGTTTAGAAGTTGCATTTGTTATTGTAAGATATGCACTAGTTAGTTGCTCTGTTTTTCCCTGCATGTTATTAGTTATGTGCATTTTTTTTTCTTAAGAGTTGCATATGTTAGGTTAACAGCTGTATTAGTTAGTCATCCTATTCTTTTGATTTGTATGTCAGGTCCGCATTTTCTTAGAAGTTAGGTAATGTGTTTTTTCGAGTTGCTTATTTTTGTTGTTGAGTGATTGTTATATTGTGTACTTGTTTTCTTAGAATGTTCAAATGTTAATATAACTTATGTATTAGTTACTTAGGTTGTGTTTTAGTTTCACTGATTGTTAGTCAGTTATTGTTATTCTTTCTGATTTGGTAGTATGTATTTTGTTTCATTACAAGTTGCTTATGTTAGTTTAGTATATGCATAAGTTAGTTAGAATGTGTCTGTCAGATTATGTTGTTTACTGACTGTCAGACTATGTATGCATTTTGTTTCATTACAAGTTGCATATATTAGTATAGCCTATTATATAGTTAGTTATACTGTTTTTTTCCTAGATCAGGTTTCTTATTGGCTGTCAGAGTATGCATTAAAATATATTTTTCTAAAGCTGAGAAGTTGTGTCAGCCTTTTTCTTCTGGAGGTTTTTATTTACATGTTGCATTTTATTTGTGTGATTATGTTTATTTTTTAAATATGTGCTTATTCAGTTTTTTGTTTTTCATTTTTTTGTGTAGTAGTAGTAGTTGTATTGGTGGTTCTACTCCACAGATTTCATTTTTTTGTTTTTCATTTTTTTCATTTTCAACTGCTCAACAACCACATTTTTTTGTGTAGCACAAAGGTCTGCCAGGATTGGTGGTTCTACTCCACAGATTTCAGTTCCTATTGTTCCTAAGCCGGGAAAGAAGAAACGGATAAATGTGGTTGTTGAGTAGTTGAAAGATGGTGAAGGCAAATCAGCTGCTGGTGAAGGTGGATCACGTGAAGATTTTGATTATGACACACTGGTGAATGATGTTGTTAGAATGAGTAGAGAAGTATCTGGTGTTGATGAAGCTGTACCTGGTGTTGATGTAGCTGTACCTGTTGAGAATAATGGTGAAGGCGGGTCCAGTGATGATGGTGAAAGTATGGACAGTATGATTAAAGACTATATTAATGAAAATCAGTGGATTTTGGGTGCAGTTGCGAAGGCGGAGGCGGCGCAAGCTGCTGCGGCTGCGTGTGAGAGGGAAAGTGAGGGTGGTGAAGCTGATGTGGAATTGGGGGAGAGTGTTGAAGCTCGGCCTACTGTGGTGGTCTCATTTGAAGGAGAGAATGAGAGGTTGTCACCTCGTTTGTTAAGCAAGGAGAAGGGTAAACAATGTGAGACTTCTACTGGACAGAATAAAAGGAAGGCAGAAGAACTTGCTGCAAAGTCGCCTGTTGAGAAGGCGATGAAGACAAAGACTAAAAAAGTTGTTGTGAAGAAAGGTGCTGTGAAGGCGAAGAAATTTGGTGGGGTTTTGAAGGAGTCTGTTGAGAAGGTGAAGGAAGTTGTTGAAGTAGCGAAAGAAACTGGTTTGAAGGAGTCTGCTGAGAAGGTGAAGAAAGTTGTTGAAGTGGCGAAAAAACTGGTTTGAAGAGGAAAACAGAGAGTACTGTTGGTGAAGCTTCTGGGTCAGAAAAAATGGTTGCTGGTGAAGAAGGAGCAGCGAAACAACTGCGCAACCGTCAGAAGAAGTAGGTGGTCCAACGTACTGATGAGGAGGGTAACATGTAAGTGTATTTTAATGTGTTATAAACTGTACTTGATTAATAAGATGCTGCATTTGATAAGATTCAGTGTTCATTTGTTATTCACAGTCTCAAATAAACTTACAATCTTCATATTTTATTTTATTTTAGGTTTTCTAAGAAATTCTCAACCAGTTGTTGTCCTTCGAAACTGAAATTGTTAATTGCCTCACTCACTCCCGCCCAGAAGATTGACGTGGAAGATATAGGTTTTGGTAGACTTCTTGCATTCGACATCTCATCCATTCCTATTGGAATTGTTCCTTGGCTGGTTGACAGGTTTGATTATGTGGGCTAATTTCATATTTTTTAATGCCGACTACAAATTGTTCTAGGATGACCTTTTTTTGTTTTGTTTTAGGTTTGATCTTGTTGGATGTGTGCAAGAAATATCAAGCTCAAGGTACATTATTACACCTGATGATGTGTTTGATATATTCTGTATCCCTAGGATTCCAGGCTGTGCCGTTGGTTTGGTTAGGAATAATGGTAGGGGTTTGTCAAGGGATGTGGACATTAGGAATAATTGGAGAGAAGAGTTGGGTGCTGATAAATATGGTAATATTTCTCATGTTAATCTTTTTGAGGAGCTGGGTAGACTAAGTGATAGTGGTGAGCGCTTTAAGAGATTTTTTGTTATGTATGTCATGTGTACTTTTTTGGCGCCAACTACCAGAAATTTGGTTGATTTTAAGCTGGTTAGTGCTCTAGAAAATGTTGGGGCCATCAAGAGTCTTGATTGGTGTGGCTTAGTGCTTGATCGTCTCTGTGAGGGTGTTAGGAGTTTCAAATCTGATTCAGGTAAAAGAGATGTGTCTTGTGTTGGCGGTTGTGTGTTTGTATTGCTGCTAGCTTATATTTATAGTTTTCCCTTTAGAGGTCAGCCTGACCCTACCAGACTTCCCTTATACATGCATTGGTCGAACAAATCTTTGCTCGACAGGGCTCATCATCTGGAAAAAATGGGTTATGATAAGGGTGTTATGGTAGTTGCTAGTTTTCCTTTGACAAAGGATGGGAGGGTTAAAGATAACACAAGTAGCCAACAGCAATCTAAGGGAACTCGTAATAGCCACGACGGGCTTCATACACCTACTGCTGCATGTGATGGTATTGCTCAGGAGCCAGGATTTATTTCTTATCGAATACCGAACGGTGTGATGAGCAGTGAAGATATTGACAAAGCTACCATCAATGTAAGTATTTTTTGTCTTTTTTTTATATAGTTTGTAAAAATTAGTGCATGTTGTTTTAAAACTAATGCAGATGTTAGTTAATCTAATGCAGTTTGTAGTTCATATTTCCTTTTTAGATAGATATCGATTTTTTTATTGGACTGATATTTGTTCTTCTATGTCAGCCTCTTAATAGGGCTTGCCTCGTTTTCAAACGAGACATGGAGGTCATTACACGTGTATTGGTTCAAAACCTTGAGAGGGCAAATGCTAGCCCGATTGCGCGACCACAACCGCAGCCGCAGCCACAATCAGAACCTCAGGAAGAAGGAACAACCACAGCCAATGAGGATGTTGTTCATGTGAAGACAACACAAGAAATTATAGAAGACCCAGCCACACATGAGTGGGTTGATAAGATAGTTGAAGAATACATGAGGAAAGCTCGTTCTATGATTCCTTCATTCTTCCTTGGGATTGAAGGACTTGATGATTTGTAGCTTTAGCATCTTTGGATTGTTTTTGGATGATCTGTATTCAGCTTATTTTGTGAATGATTGTTTTGTTGGTGGTATGTTAAGTGCAATTGAAACGCTGTTTTAGTAGTTGTTTTTAAGGTTGAAGGTGTATTTGGATGATTTGTGACTGACTGTTTTGTGGGTGATACGTTGAGCGCATTTGAGACGCTATTTTAGGATTTATTTGTAAGGTTGCAGGTTTAATGAAACAAATGCATGTTTAGTTTTAAGAAGTACTATTTGTATGCTTTTAATTCCAAGTTGATTTTTTAATTATTTGATGGGGTTTATTGTGTTGTTTTTCTGAGCTTATAGGAAAACAAATGCAATTGGTAGGTTAATAAACTACATGTGTAAGCTAAGTAGTTCTACATGTATTCAGTGGTTTTTGTATCACTAAAATTATGTGAAATATATTACAAGTCCCTTTTAGGGAAACAAGTTCATGTCGAATGTTAAGAAGTAATATTTGTATGCTTATTAATACGAAGCTAAAAAATATAGTATGTTATTGAATGTATAAAAATCTTAGGTACATAAAAATCAGTGGCATACAGTATGATCCTGGAAAATAAATACAATATATAGCTAAACAAATGCAACTTGTATCATATAGAATGCTACTTTTTACTATGTCTTCACATCTGGTGTTTTTGTGCCGAATTCAGTAGTTTTCTTCCTTGGTTTTTTCTTTTCCATGCCTGATTTTAGCCTTTTTCCTCTTCCTTTTGTCTTCACTTGGGCTGGATCGAGTATCTTAGGTGCACTTGTTATGGTTGAGTTGCTTTGGCTACTTGTGGTTGATTGTTCAATGGCATTTGGTTTTTATACCAACAAGTCTTCTATTCTTACCGAGCAGGTGTCAAACATATCTTGAAGAGTGCTTCTAGCTTCTGAGTTTCCTTCGCTCTTTAGAACCAGATTGTAGAATCTGCTGGACATATGGTTCCTCCATGAGAGTACACTGTTGATGCTTTCTGATTGATGTTTTTCTTAGCCAAGAATCCTGTCCCAAACTTCTGTTTTGGCCTTTTTTGTCCACCTTTTGAGGATGTACTTTGAAGGTATTTCTGTGATGGAATGAAGGTGCAATATCCTGAGGGTATGAAAGCAAAGCATACCTGACACCTCGAAGGACTTGCATGTGCATTGTACTTGAACCAGCCCATCTTCATTTTTGAACTCAACTGTCTCGTATTTGGATTCATCATGTTCTAGGCTGACCTCATATTTTTTTGTCGGTGGTTCTGAGAAAAGTTCCTTGACCTTAGTTGCCATTGCTAGGGAAAATTACTTTTTGAATCCTTTGTACAAAGCAAGTGTGTAAACCTGAGCAGCATATTTTACCAAACCTGTACATGCCCAGTAGTGGGAAATAAATGCATACTGTAAGTTAACAAATTCGTGTTCTAGACTAAGTAATACATATTTTCAAATGTGAACATACCTGCTTTGTTTTGATAATTTGGCTTTGCTTTTGTACATGCATTTTCCTTTTCTGCTTCATCTCTCCTCCACTTTCTGATTGTTTGGTTGAAGAGCTCATAGAAGTGTGTCAGTGTTGTTGTTTTGTTTACATTGAAGCATAGTGAATGGTTTGTGCTTTCACTTCATTGTGATGATAAGATGCCTGCTGAGAAAATATCTTTGTTGAATGTGCTCCATTTTTCACGGATGCTGTACAAGCGTTGAAACCAGGTGCTAGTTTCCAGCTTGTATGTGCTGATCATGGAAGTCCATTTTTCTTCAAATTCTGTAGGATTATGACATCTTTTCATCCAGTAGTCTAGATCATTTTTGAAGGATTCATCTTTCTTTAAACTCCCATAATGTTGTATTGCATTTTGTTTTATGTGCCATAGGCACAACCTGTGTTTTGTGTTTTGGAAGACCTGGGAGTTGCAACAAGAAATGGATGTTGATCAGTATACATATTGTAAGCTGACACGTGTAGAAGCTAACATTTCCTACTCAGTTTCAGGTCTAAGAAATGGAATTTCTGAAGTTGCATCATTTTCAGGAAACCTGATTTCTAAAGTAACAAATGCAACTTATAATCTATGTAATGCATACTGTAAGGTAAGAGGTTCAATGTCTACTAGTGCATATTCAGTTATCAGAACTGTATGCAACAAATTTTCAGAACATACCTCATTTATTGCTTTGCCCATTGCAGGATCTTGATCTGTGAATATTGTGACAGGTTCCTTTCCTTCCATTGATTTTCTGAAAGTGTTGAGGAGCCACATAAAAGTTTCAGCCAACTTATTTGCTATAAAAGCACAAGCAAACATTGTTATGTTCCAGTGATTGTTGATTCCAACTATTGGCGCACAAATCAAGTTATACTTGTTTGTTCTGTATGTAGTGTCAAATATGGTGACATCTCCATAGAGTTTGTAGTCCTCCAGCATCATTGAATCCCTCCAAAACACTGCTGATAGTTTTGTTTCCTCGTCGAACTTGACTTTGAAGAAGAAATCTTTGTCCTTGGCATTGATTTCCATAAGTGTGTCAACAATTTTCTGAGCATCTCCACTTTCTATTTCTTTCATCTGAAGTCGACACACAACGTTGAGGTGGTCTTTCATTGTATGCCCTAGATTCTCTTCTCCACCAGCTTCAAAAGACATGTATTTATATCCTATAGTAGGTCTTAAACCTGCTTGTTCCATTGTTCTGATGGCTTTTCCTTTGTCTTCTGTAATCCTCCGTTCACTCCTACTAAGATACTGCCAGGCTGGTCTTGTTAACTCATGATTGTGTACGGTATTGTGATGTGCCACGATGTAATAATCCTGCTCTAGCTTCACTCTAATTTCAGCTAGGCATCCTGTTTTTGTAATCAGGTCCTTTCTCTTCCTCTTCTTCTTCTTTTCAGAATGATTTTCATTATCCATGCAAAGAACAGGGCTGGTAGTACTGGTTTTTAATCTTTTCAATTGGCCTCCAGCAGAGCACTTGTAGTACTTTTCACGAATTTGGCCTTTGCTATTTCGACGTTGGCAGTCCTTCCTGTAGCTGAAACCAATAGCATTTGCATGCTTCTTGTACATAGCATGAAGTGCTTCCAATGTTTTTGCTTTTACGCCAGTAAGATTTTCAGTGGCATCAATATCATTTAAATTTGGAAAATTTGTATTTGTAATAATAAAGAATACAATTTCTAATGTAAGCCCTGTTCTGATAAGCATAAGAAATACTAGTTATAGTGTAACATATGTAGAGTGTAGTGCATTTTTTACATGTTATAATCTGAACAACGCACAAGTTTCTTAAAAGTTGGAATTGACAAATGCATTTTCTGTGTTTTGTTCATTTTAATCTAATGCATGTTTATTTGTAACATATACGTGATTTATGTTAACAAATGCATAAATTATACTAAATTTCTGTGCAGCATGTAGTTTAAATTGCTAATGTTTCCACATGTTCATACATGTCCATAGCAGTCGAATATCAGTGTCCAAAAATTTAAAAAACAACTATATTCATATCGATTGCATTTGAACACAATAATTTCAGTTTGATGAGAGAAAATCATACCTTCATAGGAATTGAGTAGTATTTCAGCTTCTTGCAATTGAATTTCTTCTCCTTGAATTTGAATCCTGGCATTTAGAATCGTGTTTTCTCTTGCAGATTCCAATTCGATAGCAGTAGTGGTTACGATTAAAGCATCTAAAATTTCATCTGCTTCAATAGGATCTAGAGACAGATTTTGTCGTTCAATTCCGTCGGAATCACAGCAGTTGTTGTTGTCAGAGGACATCGAAAAGGCGCCGTCGGATTGGACGAGAGGAATTGAAAACACATCGGCGAACTGGTGAGGAAGAATTGATCGGCGTTGAGAGGATTCTGGAGGACAAAAAGAGTCGTAATCGCACTGGTTGTTGTCGTCGGAGTACATCGGAAAGGCGTTGTTGATGAGAGATTGAAAACGTGCTGGCAAGGAGATCGAAAAACGCATTGAGAGCTTTCCGGAGAAGAAGAACAGAGTACTATGTGTTAGTGTGTGAAAATTGTGTTTGTGGTTTTGCATTATATTTTTGTTTAAGTTTGCCTTATTTGCAAAGTGGCCCCTCCCTGTCCATAAGCTTATGGACAGGCCGCCTGTCAGGAGACCCACTCATTATAATTTTATGGATTTACTGTACAATTATCAAAATGCTATATATATCACACAAAAAAAATTAGATTTATCATTTTTTCTCTACCTGTTCGAAAATCTCTCACCAATCGGAAACCGTCATCTGTAGATGGTGCCACCGGTTTTCTGCCAAATTTACGGTAGAAATCATACCGCCTGTTTTTGCGATCTGATTCTTTAATTCGATGCGACTCCGCCGTGCCCTAGCTATCACTCCGCCGCTGCGTTGAAACCCTAGCTCGGTGGTGGCCGCGATGACTCTGCAATGCCAGCGAGATGACCGTAATGTGATGGCGGAGATCAGTGATTTCTCTGGCAACGGTGGAGACCGGTGATTCCTCTAGCAACGGCGAGGTGAGCAGGCAATGACGTGAAGACGAGTAGGTGAGTCCACGGTGAAGCTAGGGATTACAGAGGTTGCCGAGCATTTTCAAAGGTGTTTTCAGCGGCACAATGAGGAGAAGTCTCCGGCGTTGAAGTGAGGAGAAGGAGAGCGCCGACAGAAGGAGCGTGCAGAAGTTTCTGGTTGAAGAAGATGGTAACGCGTCTGATGCACGTGAGGGATTCGAGAAAGCAACTCGTGCGTAAAACCACACGCGATTACAGGTGCGGACGGCGCGTGTCTTCACGCTTCGGCTGGCGGCAGCAGCGTACGACGACGGGCGGAGCGACTGACAGTGGCGGGTTGATGGTGTTAGAGCTTCGGCTCATGAGAGGTGAGGTTCAATATTGTGTTTTTTATTTTTTTTCAATACTTGAGGAGGTATAATAATTACTTGACTAAACTTTTTGTCAATAATGTTTGTTTGGTCTGGTGGTTAGTATTGATGTTGTTGAGGTTAAAGGTCTTGAGTTTTGAGTCTTGCTGTGACTGTTATTTTTGAAGAATTTATTTTATTCATGTACATGTTAAGGCTTAATATTATTTGACTGAATTTATGTTGAATAAGAGTCTTTGGTGTAGTGGTTTTTGTTCTAGGTTTTGAGGTTAGAGACCGGGGTTCAAATCCCTTTAGGTCTTTTTTTAAATTTATTTTATTTTTGAGGTATTGTAGTTTTTTTGTTGATGTTTCTAGCTTTTTTTTTTCCTCTTATGTTGATTTTTTTATGATTCGGGTGAGATCTAATTGATATGAGTTGAGGTTCTGTATTTTTTTGGGTAATCTAGATTGATATTTGTAGTTTAAAAAAAGAAGAATTCTCATGTTTTATGCTTGAGGTTCCATAAATTTTTGTTGATGTGTTTAGCATTTTTTCTCTTATGTTGATGTTTTACATTCTTCAGGTGAGATTTAATTGATATGAGCTGGGTTTTTTTTGGTAATATGGATTGATATTTGTAGTTTTTATTTTCTCGTATCGTTGTTTTTCATTTTCCGGCTGAGGTTTTGGTAATAAGAGCTAATGTTTGTAGTGTCTTTTTTCTTATGTTGATGTTTTTTATTTTCCAGATGAGGTTCAGGTGTTAGGAGTTGATGTTTGTAGTTTTTTTTTTTTAAATGTTGATGGTTTATGATTTTCAGAGTGAATGATTTATACTCTTGAGGTACAATAGCTTTTTTGTTGATGTTTTCAGTTTTTCCTCTCATGTTGATGATTTTCATTTTCTAGATGAGTTTTAGGTGATAGGGGTTGATGTTTGTAGCTTTTTTATGATATGGTTGATTTTTGTAGTGTTTTTTCCTTATGTTGACGTTTTTCATTTTTTGTTAGTGCTTCAAATGTAGGTTGTAGTTGCTTATTTTATAACTTGTGTGTGTTATGAAAATAAATTGGTGCTTAGAGTACAACTTGTAACTGCTTCAATCGTTGAATGTAAGTGCTTCAATCGTTGCTTGTTAGGAGTTGATGTTTGTAGCTTTTTTTTGATGATATGGTTGATTTGTTGTAGTGTTGTCTTCCTTATGTTGACATTTTTTTTGTGCTTGAAATGTAGGTTGTAGGTGTTTATTTTATAATTTGTGTGTGTTATGAAAATCAATTGGTGCTTAGAGTAAAACTTGTAAGTGCTTCAATCGTTGCTTGTTAGGAGTTGATGTTTGTAGCTTTTTTGATAATATGGTTGATTTTTTGTAGTATTATTTTTTTTAAACAAATGACAATTTCGTATTGTTGATGTTTTTATGATTTCCAGTTGATTTTTAGCTAGTCGTGGTCGACATTTTTTTTCTTCAAATTTTTGTTGATTTTATTTGAATTTATATGTATTTTTTGTTGTTTTTAAATTTTTTATATTCTTTTTGGTACAGGTTTTAGTTGTTGTTTTATGATTTTTTATGAGGTTCTGCTATTTTTTACTGATGTTTCTTCAGTTTTTTGCTACAATTTTATAAATAATTTTGCATTTAAAATTTTTTTTGTTTTTTTTGCAGATTGCAGGTGGCGGGAAAATGATGGAAAAAAATTGGACGAAAAGCCCCCTGGAAAGTTATTAGCGATAGGTCCCTGTAATATAATTAGAGATAGGCCCATGTAAAATTATTAGAGATAGGTCCCTGGAGCTAGAATATTGTTAGAATTATAGAAAGACCTCTGCCTAAAGTTTAGGCTGTCTTACAGGAAACCATCCCTACATATTTTACAAGTTCAAAAGTGTCAACAAAAGTAACATGGCTAAACTAAAGGTATGTAGTAGCTCTTCAGAGCCTACGACGTTGTTCTTTTAGCCTTTTTTTGTGTCTTTCAGTTTATTAGAAAATGCAAGTGTTAGCATTTTATTGGCAGTGCATTTTATCATTAGAGCATGTGTAATGGGGGTTCCAAATCGGTTCGGCGAGATGGCGTCCCGACCAGATTTGGTCGTCTGGTTCCAGCACCCACTTCGGCAAGGTATACATGCCGCATTTCGGGCGTCCCACCACTTTTCCGTCGATATTGTAGGAAGTTCAGCAGTTTTCCAACGAACTCCTCGGTGGTCCACCAAAGTCAATGGCCCCCTACCTGGTCAATGGTTGCCCAGTGGGTTAATGAGGGTCAAAGCGGTCAACTGAAGTCGACGATGGCATTAGGCGGTGAACGGTCCCTCCCCAACTTGGCCCTGTTGAAAATTTAGGCACCAAGCACATCCAGTGTATTTTCTGCTCTTGTCCATTCTTATAATCTATCCCCACCCAATGTGTTGTCTAGTCACCAATAAATATTCATCGTAATCGGTTGTAGCCACGACAGCCTTGTGGTGATTGCGATATAGAGTTGATTGGAAGCATTTGGTTTGACTTTTGTCATTAGTGGTGTTAGGTTCTGGAAACAGTAACAATAGGTCATCTTGTGGTTGAAAGATTGTGGTCTAGCCTACTGAAAAATGATGGGTCTTTCTGTAGTAGTATACATTCACCGAACAGAATTTTTGGCGCACAACGGAGTTCACACTGGCTACAGCACCACACATGTTGCGAGTTTGGAGGACAAATTTCTTAAGGCGATAATGACTTATGGGCTAAAGTAGATATGTGTTGTAGTATGACTTCCCTAAATGACAGCATAGATATGGTTATTCCGTTTTAGTTTGTTTTCATGTTTTTTTAGGTGTACTGTTGGTTCTCTCGCAACTCCAGTGAGACATGAATGGCATCTCGTCTCACTGATTGGAGAAATCCATCAACAACCTCCAAAAAGGTTCACAGATCAGAACTCCGGGGTTGTGGCAACCCGATGAGGATAAACTCTGTCTAACACTTAATAAAGATGAAGGTATGCAGTACCAGACTGCTTCAAAACAAAACAGACCTGCCCTCGACACTCCTTCAACACATTCATCGATGATGGGAAAAATCCAGCTGCAGCCTCTTCAAACTACAGAGCTGTCACAACCCGATGAAGACAAATTGGAGGAGCGACCCGAGTAGCAGTTTTTCAATATGGCACAGGAACCTAATGATAGGTCCATTTGTGGGAGGCTCACCCCATATTGTGTGAGCCCAGAGAGTTTATAATGTTTTAACAGATTAGTTAGAGTTGTTAGGGTTGTGCGACCTAAACCTAGCACAAATGTGTAACGATCTTGCAGTTATGAGAATGAGAATGACTCTTTGCTTAAAAAATTTGGTTCGAGTGGTTAGCTTTTTATTGGCAGTGCATTTTCCCTTCTGCCGAGGATTTGTGCACTACACATTTGTACGTTCTTTGGAATCATGGGAATGTTGTCCCATACATTGAGATTCACATGGATGAGATCTTAAGGTTGAATCCCACTTTTAACGAAGCACGAGTTCTTCATCAACACACTAAAACTTTTGCTTCTTGGCTACAATCTTATGTGGCCACTGGTTCGCATCCAGAAATAGTTAAATGGTTGTTTTAGAGACCGTTGGGTACCGTTCAATCTTTTGGAGGTTATGACATCAATGATTTTACATTTTCTACAAAATCAATGGATGATAAAGGAGTCTCTCAGAATAGTGAAGTTTCACTTATTTCTGAAGCATTGCATGTTCGTAGTATGGCCGAACAAGGTCATCAATGGTTGGGTTGGAGAGAAGATATGTTCATATTGGCCCAACAAGGTCATCAATTTTTCTACGTAAAAGATCCCATCAATTCTCGGTGGGAGATTGTGGTTGAGGGCAAAAGGGCTTTTGTGGAGGATTTCGAACAAGAAGATTTGATTGGTTTTGGTAAAAACAGTGGGCTTGGATCAAATGAAGAAGATTTTCTCCTCCAAGAGGATTATGCTAGTTTGCATGAGTTCGTTGGTCACACAGACCACAACTAAGTCGTATGGGTCGACAAGAAAGGAAAGATAAGTAAACGGCGGAAGGCACCAAAAGGCAAGATGAAAAAAAGAAGAAGACAAAGTGTAAGGTAAACATTTAGCAATGATTTGCAAGTCATTTTGTAGTTGACCATTGTCAAAGAGAGACTTCCGAACTTGAAAGCTTGTCTGGGATATGGTCATCTTTGTTTTTACAAAAATTTCCTAGCCAAGTTACAGTTTCCATACATTGCGATTATAACATAATCTCTAGGAATCACACTACATTGAAATGGTAAGCCGATTCAATCTTAAAACAAATCCAAATGTTTGAATGTTAACAAAATTAGGAATTAATAAGATTACGAAAATTCAACATCCAAAATTAGGATCTAGAGTAGGATAAAATTTAGCAAACAAATTAAGATAATCTAGAGTAAGAAACTGATGAATTGGACATTAAATTGAATAGCATCTCTTAAGGGGTGGTTTCTTGGATTCTTTAGAGCTCTCTCGTAACCTTTCTGCTTTTGCTCAAGGGTTCACACATGCTCTCTCAATTGGCACACTTCATTGCGAACCCATTTGTATGCGTTCTTCATGGCATTCATAAATCCAGGGCCGAACTCATCTATAAAAAAGGTAATTTGTTAGGAATATATAACAAATAAAAACATAGTTATTGATTTTAACATTCTAATGGAATTATATTACCTTTCTCAATTCTTTGCCTCTTGCTTGGTTCCGCCGTTGTCGAATTCTTATGATGCCACTTGTTGTCGAGTAGTACCCACTTTTCTTTGTGGAGTATTGTTTGTCAAAATACTTGCAAGGTTTCTCCTCCTCACTTAACTCCAATCCCTCCACTATCTTCAAAATGAAAGCAATCAGGTTCCCATATGAAAGACTCTTGATTACCTTCTTTGAGGTAGCAATCGACAACATATGTTTCAAAATAGCCAACCCGAGATTAATTCTACGGCCCTCCATTATGTAGTAGAACACCATAAGTGTAGCATAGGTAGGTTAGTTGATGTGGCTTAACTTGGGAATGATTTACCTAACTATAAAGTCCCACACAATATGATCATCCGGAACAAGGAGATCCAAAGAAAATGATTCGGGCGTGCCTAGATTATAGGCATTTCGGCGAAAATACTGCACACTACAGTTGTGCGGACTCAGAACTGTGTCTGTGATCTAAAAAAAGAAATTGAAGACAAAAGCGAAGAATCACAGATTGGGATCAGAGAAGATGTTAGATCTTGGAACTGCAGTTCCGAGCTCGAAACTGCAACGTTATGAAAACATATAATACATAACTACAATCTTCCGAGATCTGAACTATTTTTTAAAAATTAATTTTCGCTTGCCAGACCTAGTTCCGGACTCAGAAGATGTTCAGAAAGTTTGGTATAAAATGTGATGGCCTTATTTGAAATTTTAATCCACATATTCCCTGGAAGAAATTATATACCTAAATAACTAGTTAAACAAACACAGTTAACAACGAATTTGTTTTAATATACCAAAACAATTTTCATCATCTAAAACCCATAATGACAAAACCAATGACAACAAATTCGATGTTCGACATGAATACCCAAAAACTAGTTCAAATTAATTCAAATTTTCGAGTGTCAATTCCAGATTTAACAAACTAATCATCTTCTTCTTCATCGTCAAAGTTCTTACCCCCAAGCTCCAAACCGGATTGCTCATCAGTATCACTACGGTCCTCCTCCGCCCTGTCCTCCTCCTCACCATCACTTCCATCACTAGAGTACCATGGTTTGAAATTAGGCATGGAGTTATCGTCGCTGAGCTCAATTTGGAGGCCTGTAGAGGTAACGAATTTGGAATGACACGCTTTTGCGGCTGCCACTTCCTTTTAGCCAAACTAACATCTTCCTTGATGCACGCCAAATATTTTTTAAATGTTGCCATCCAATTCCTCTGCTCACCTGCAATAGAACCAAAACTTGTAAAACTTTGTATTAAATGTAATTTGTAAAATCAAAAATGTTTTGTGATCAATATACTTACGTGACAATGAACTTTCAGCCTTGTCCATAGATGCTTCCCTTGCTTGCTTGGCGGCTTTGGGTGATTTACCTGGAATTTTTTGAGCTTGCCATTTCCTATCTTCACTGAGCACCAAATGCTTATGATCAAACCATGACTCATCATAGTAGGTCAAACAAAATGGCTTGTCGATGGGGATCACTTTCCTTTTCTTAATTATGGCAGTTATCAAACTGCCATATGTGAGATCTTTCTTCTTCCCCACAGCCGCCTTAAGTATGTACATCAAAATGGTGTACCCTGGATTTAATTTCACCCCTCTAGGATGTAATAGAACAACATTTAGTTGCCTAGGGTCGGCTCACACGCACGCCCACCCAAAGGGAGGATCTTCTGACATATCCACTTATAAACTAACCTATGCTCGACACTCAAAACCCCAACATCATACTCGTCCGCTCGCCCATGCACTTCCCCTATACGACCAAAATATTTGCGAGCCATTTCAACTGGGCATAAAGGGGTGAGTTTACTAACAACAAGCCAACTTTGTTGGTGAAATATCTCAATTGGACACCCTTACTCATCAACTAGAATAAGTTTACTATCACCAGTGCACACGCAACCCAGGGATTCATTTATGGTAAATTTTGTAACGGGGATCATTATGCCATTTACCATTGAGATGTCTCTATTGTTTCTACTTTTACCAAAATTAGCGTAGAATTGAACCACCTCGTCATAATGGACTTGATATTCAAATTGCACTAACTTATCGAAATGGGAGGGTTTCAAATGTTCAATAAAATATCCTAAGCATAAGGGATCAGTATCACGGCTATCAATTACCTTTGGATTGCAACATTTCCTATTTTGAAATTCAATGTACCTATGTCCCACTTTAGCCTTGAAGAACAACTCCGATTCCCCCAATTCTCTTCATGGTTGATGACTCCTTGATGACTCATCACCCGCTCCACCACCGGCACCTCAAACTCTATACCTTGGCATGATTGATTATGAAAATTTTAAAGTGAAGAGAGTTAGGGTTTGGGAATCATTTGGAAGAAGAGGAATTTTCTCCCTATGCAAATTGAAATGATTTGTCTGTTGCAGTATTTTTTTTAAAATACAGACTAAGTTTCGAGTCTGAAACTCAGTCTTCTACACAAAACGTAGGACATATCAGGTTCTAAGTGAGAAACCTAGTTCCAAACTTGGAACTAATTGTCGGCCACAATGTATTAAAGATAGTTTTCAAATGAGCATTTAATACCCATTTGATAAAATTTTGAATTCCCTCCACTTTTTCCCTCAAAAACCCTCCTCCCTTTTTCCATATTTCCTTCAACCACCATTTCTTCACCCAATCTTCATCTATGTATATAAAAACATTAAACCCTACTACATATGTGATCTACACATCCAATGCCCAAAAGTGACTTCACTAAAGAAAGGTAATCCATGGACTAGGGTTTTCATGGCTCAAGATTGTTCTACTTTCAATTTCTTGGATTAAAAGGTACAAATTTCACCATCTCCCCTTGTTATACTATTAGAAATTTAAATAGGGTTATTATACCTGGATATATTCATGGTGTTAGTTTATTTCTTCAATGTATAGATATAGCCTTGCATTTGTTAAAAATAAAACCCTAGATTATGTATATTAGTTTATGATTTTGATGTATGTTCTAGGTAGCATAATGTCTCGGAAGAGGACTCGTGATGAACATGTGCATCCAATAGCTGGAAATTCATAAAACCTAGGCATTGATAACGATGAGGAGGAGGGGTCAGAGGCGGGAGGGTTTGCTAGAACTTATTGTAGAACATTAGAAATGAGGATGGCTAGAAAGGAACTAACTTTGTTGGTTTTCACCAAATTTGGGAAGTGTATATTGGAGAAACGAGCTAAATGGTCTAGTTGGGTAGGGAAGATCGGTAGAAAAAGGGTAGACATCAAGTACGATAGTTGGCACAGGGTTCCTAAACAATATAAAGATGTCCTATGGATGGAGTACAAGGCACCTACAATTACATCGGTGAAATTAAAATTATTTAATCACAAGTGTAAATATGAAAATAACTTTGATTTCAACCCACTTACAGACCGTTTGAGATTGATGCCCTGGATATGGATGGTTTAAAGAAAGGGGAAACGACCATGATGGCAAAGAGTTGGAGGGAGCACAAATATACCTTATTGCATGATTTTATTTTTTCTAGTAAGAAAGGGGATCGTCTATGGTTGATATATACACATATTCAACCTGAAAGTTGGGAGATCCACAAGAGGAAAACTTTGGAGAATGATGAAAATGTGAGCCCAAATAAACGTTGTTTAATTTATTCCAACACATTATATTTATTTAATTTGAAATAATCCCTATTATCAGAAATGTCGGGTACGAGGAGTGATAAGCATCGTTTTGCAAAGGAAAACAAAACCCCTCATCGTAAGAGTCGTGAGAGATATGGATGGGCGGCTCAACAAATAATAAAGCAACGTTTTGAGAAGGATGTGCAAATAGCAATTAGTAAGGGAATTACCGAGAAGGAGGCAAGATCATCGATAATACCCATGGATGAAGAAGAAATTGACCGGTGCGATCTATTCCTGATTAGCCATCAAAATAATAAAGGTGTATACAATAATGAACCTGAGCAAGAAATTGTCGAACGAGTGGTAAGAACCTATAATATATTTACTATTTTACTATTGAAATCCTAGACAGTAAACTGTTTTATATCACACTCCTGTGTGGGCTAAATTAAAGCAGGCACAATTGGAAAGGAAATTCGTTGGCAAGGGTAAGCACGACATCCTTCGCGAGGCTATGGAAAAACCCAATCACCTAGGACATGTAAGAGGTGTTGGATCATTCTTATCACAAAGGGATGTGTTCGGAATTCTACGGTCATACAACAAAGCCAAACCATCCAGGGTTCACATCTTGCAGAAGGTATCGCTAGTACGCGACAAAAAGATTGATCAATAAGATATCTTGATCCGCAAGTTAATTGAACACACCGGTATCCCCGTACCTGAAGATTTAGCTAATTTAACACTGGTTGGACTCCTGATGAGGCGTTAAATGCATGTATTTTCCAAAGCATTTAAGATCTCTTTTATCATATTTTTGTTGTAAGATTGCTAGATTTAGTAGGTTTACATGATAAGGGGTTTAGATGACCATTTTCGGTTTTTATATCTAAATCCTTCATTTTGTAACCTATGTTTAGTCTAATGGATTTTTGGTACTTACGAGCATCTAGATTCCTTTTTGTAAGCTTAATTTGTAGATTGCTCATGAGCACTTAGGAGTGGTTTAGTGAAGGCCATTCGAAATGATGGTAGAAGATGGAAGGCCACTCACAAAGTGGTAGAAGATAAAGTGAAGAAAGGAGAGCAAAGCAAAGGGTGAAGAATGATCTATGTTTTGAAGCAGAGTTCTGAGAATTTTCCGACATGAATCAGCCTCCGAGAGTGGTCCATTGGATTCTTCTTCTCGAGTACAATAAAATCGACTATTAGAACTCCCAAAATGGATCAACGGTTCACTCGGAGGAAGCAAAACAAAACAGGACTTTTTTTCCGTTGCGACTCGCAAAATCTGGACCTGAGAGCTCACAATTTTCTGATCTGGTCGTGACTCGCAACGGAGGCGTCGTGAGTCGCGATAACTGCCCGGCAACCTGCGTTTTACTCCCTTTTTTTCTTGTACTATAAATAGCTTTTCACCCCCCTTCTTCCCCAACTCTAAAAGCCCGACTTGGGGGCTCCAAAACCCTAGTTTTTCACCATTTTCTTCCATTTCTTCTTCTTTATTTGTAGATCTTTGTTCTATGTTATGTGTTTTGATTATCTAGCTTAGTTTTGTACTTGGGAGCAATTGATTGAAACTTCCTTGCTAATGTCTTGAGAATTATTTATATATATCTATTGCTTTCTCTATTGTGCATTTATTGAGCTTTAAATGTGAATTGTTAATGACATTGATGTTGTTGGAAGCTTGAGTATATGAATTGCTTGTATGATTACTTGTTAGGGTTGGGAGAAAGTAGCTAATTCTCCCCTCTTTTAATGTGGAATCCAAGAGCATGAGTTGGAGCTTCTTAAATGATGTTGGTATGTTGATAATTGCTAGATGAATGTGATGATGTCGAATTCGTTGTCATGTTTATTTTAGGTAGCAAATGAGAGAGGTCTATGAATATCGATCGTTCTTGACTAATCTTGTGTAAATGCATGAATTGGTTAAATGCTTAGACACAGTGTAGTGTTTATAAGTGTTGCCAAGCTTGTTGATTCTTTGTGCTAAATGCCATCAATGGGATACTCTTAGTAATAAGGGAGTCATAGGTGAGGTTTGACAAGAGATGTCAAATTCACTCTTGTAAACTACTATCTAAGAAGGATGGAAGATTTATCTTCACAATAAGTAGTCGAAGTAGTGAATAGATTGTTTCACTCGTTCTTGAAGCCTTTGTTATTTAGCATTCATATGTTCTTAATGCTATGTTTCACTTCATTTATGCCATGGGTTGTTTGAGAATAGGAAGTGTTTGTATGACTTAAGTGTTAGGGAGTTAGGAAAGTGACGAATTCCTTAGCTTCTTTGCATGAAAATCTAAGAGCATGAACTTAGAACTTCTTGTGCATAATGTGTTGTGAGTCTTGCTAGATAAGTATGTTAATTTGGATTGTTCTCATATTTATCCTATAGATGCAATGAAAGGTTGAACCTTTAATGTGGTTTGTTCTAGGTTTAGCCTAATGAGTGCTATTTTTGGTTAAATGGCTATGTCTTTGGTAGAAGGCTAGTTGTTGTCAAATCTATGGTCTTTTGTCCATATGTAACAATTATGATAGGATGAGTGAATGGTTCAATTATTTACATTAGGTTTGGAAGTGGATATCAATTTCCCCCAAGGCTTTCGTTTTGTAGTTTTAAAACCCTTTTTCTTAGTTTGTTTGGTGATTAGCATAGTTACTTGACTTTGCTAGTTGTCTTGTCTTTTAATTTTCATAACTTAGGACAACCAACCAACCAAACCCCCCCCTTTTACATGCTTTTATATGTGTATATATATATATCTACTCCTAGCATAATATCAACCATTTACGTTTAAACGCTTGAGAAAATCCATCTTCTTCCTGGACGACCCCGACTTGCCGCTATCTACTTGGTTGTAGATAGTAAGCATTTAGGGCTTATAAATATTAACTTTGAGAGGTACGGTGACGACCTCCCAACTCCATCTTCTAGAGGATCGGGCCACTCACTAGGAGATGTAGAGGTTAACCACAAACCTATTCTACCTCCGCACGTAGATGAAGTCAATAATCTTGACCTTGCAATCATGTCCGCTGAAAAAAAGGTCAAAATTTTATAGTAATAATCATATTAATTTCATTTACCTTCAATTGTTTGACTTACTAATTTTTTCGTTGTAGACATCGCATTTGTGTGAGTTGTACATTGATTAAGCGGAGAATGGTAAGCCGATCCACGTTGCCAATGGTATTTTGCACAAGTCAATGTGATATTATCACTCCGTACCGATTCGAAATGGGATGTGTATAGTCTCATTGGAGAAGCCACTAGTCTTCAGTGCCATGTTGCCAATTCCTGATGGCCAATTCAAGCACGTACGGACCGCCAAAGGACTATTTCTCCTATGGTCTCATTGCCAAATCTATGTGGACCCTACAAAGGATGGTCATTTGAAGGCCAAGCCTAAAATGACACCGGTAATAATTCACACAACACCGAAGAAGGCTAAGCCCACACTCACAAGGGCACAAGTTTTGAAGAAACCACCATACTTTGTTAGAGTCTTGTACGATTTGATTGGCGGACACCAAATCAACTCAACCTACACATTTTCAGGCAATGAATGCGTATTTAGTCAAAAGAGGGAAATAATTACCACATGGAGTGACTTCGAAGACTTGTTGAGGTGTGACCAAGTTATCCAACCATAATGTCCTTATACGTATTGTAAGTACTAAATACTTTCGTGTTGGTTGGAATAATTTATTAGCTTTAATTATTTTTACAATTGACGTTTTCCCATTCTATTGTATTATTTTGCCAACCAAAGGGAAAAAGGAAGGATAGGATATTTATGTCCGATGATGACACAAGAAATTGGAAACACGGTAAAAGAGCGGGTCGATTACATCCACAAAAGTCATGGCGAACAAATAAAAAATATTCGCCTCCCCATACATTGAGAGGTATTGGTCAAATATTAAATATACTCAAAATAACATATTTTTTGGGTTATTTTTATGTATCACATTCTTGTAGGGACCATTGGAGATTAATATTTATTGTCCCAGAGAAGAACCACGTTTATTGGATGGATCCTCTACACTATCTACCTTCCGGGTCATTTATTAAGATTTTGGATGCTTCCGTCACTTTTCCCACCGAATCTAGTAAAAAAGGTTTGGAGATAGTCGAGATCAAGGTGAACCTTTTTTTCCCATGTTCAAATTTTAATTTGATTCTTCAATTCTAAAGTTTTGATATGATTATTTAATTCTTTTGTATTCTTTAATACAAGGAAAAAAGAAGAAGAATTGTAAGTGCAGGTATTATGTTATGCTATATGCGGCGGAGTGTCTTCAACAAATCAGTATGGATTTTCTGGAAATCAAAGATGTAAGATTTGAATTAGATTTTCTTTCATTGATTCAATGCTATAGGTTTATTGCACATATTAAAAAAATTGTCAAAAACACAGATTTTTAAAGAGGATGAGAAGCCGTATTCGCAAACTGAAATCAACATGGCAAGAAATTGCTTGGCAAGGTATATTGTCAACGCCCGTTCCAATTCCATTGGAAATCCCAACGTAGCAGTGATATAAGTAACTAGTATTTATGAATACATTGTAATTGGAATAGATTTTTTTAGATTTGTATTTGTATCTATATATTGTTGCTACCCTAGTGTTGTCTATAGATTTTTTATGAATAGTGTGGGAATGACAATTTATTTTTGTGTATCCTGACCTGATATTTGAGGCCTTTGGTAAAGCCGGATTTTATGAAATTGCAGGAATCTGACCATACTTTCCGAATGGTGTTCCGAATTTAGAACCACTGCCTGTCCTTCTTCTTTATTTTTATCAAAGATCAGATTCAATTTTACAAACTCAAAAGACAAGATTTGAAATTTGTTCCGAGTCCGAAAATTAAAATAAAGCATTAAATGATTAAAAAAAAACCTAACAGATTGGGAACATAAAATAAGCCTGAGCTCGGATGTTATGCGAGTTTCGAGCTCTTAACAACTATACAGATCCGATAGATTTTCTCACGTTCTGAGTGCGGAAGACATTACTACATCCTTGGGATTCCATGGCATTACGAGCTCGTAACAACTATACAGATCCGATAGATTTCCTCACGTTTTGAGTCCGGAACACATTACTACATCCATGGGTTTTCATGGTGTTTCGAGTCTGTAACAACCTCAACGATTCGAGGGTGTGACTTAAGTTATGAGTTCGAAAATGATCCCTCATCCGACGACATACAGGTCGTTCTGAACTCGGAACTAATAGAAGGTGGTTCCACCTTAACGTTAGAAGGCGGTTTTGAACCACCTTCCATTGCTTTGTTAGAAGGTGGTTCCAGGAACCGCCTTTGATCCTCATTAATGGAAGTCATGTCCAGAGGAGTCACCCCTAAAATGACTTCCATCGTCCAATGGAACCGTCTTTAATAGAGGCTCCTCCACTAGTGGTTATTTCACGTCCTGTATTCCACTGTAAACTCCTCTTTGAGCCTGTCTCTTGAAAGACGGTCTTTCCATAAGCCATAGAAAGACCAAGGTTTAAAGTGCAATTTAGAAGAAATCAAGACAAAATTTTTGGGTTACAGGAATCGGGGTATAAACTTTTTAACTACTACACGTTGTATAATAAATTTTCAATATTGCAAGTAAGACCTTTTACCCTTTATTATTTTAATTAAATTCCATCTTTCCATAAGCCTATGGAAAGATGGTCTTTCCCAAGACTTTTCCTTCCTCTTTAACTTTACCAAAATATTTTCTTGCTGAAAAATTAAGTGGATTATTATTTCACACCCTGTATTTTACTATATATGTCACGTGTTTATACATTATAAATACAAAATGTATAAAATATTAAAATTGAAATAAATTTTAATTAAAAGTTAAAATTTAAATTTTAAAAAAAAGCATGGGTTATTACTGGTGGCAAGGGATCGACCGCCGGTGGAAGTGGTGGTCGGTAGGTGGTGGTCGGCGACTTTCCAGTGGCGGTCTGGCGACTTTCTGGGAAATTTTTGTTCAGCTTCCGACCAATTTCTGGCCAAACTCCCGCGCAATTCTGACGGGGAGTGACTTGCATATCAATTTTGTACTTGTGGCTTGCATTGCATGACTCGAATCAATTTTGTACTTGTGGCTTGCATCGCATGGCTCACATCCACAAATTTGTACTTGTGGCTCGCATCATAAATTTGTACTTGTGGGTTGCATCACATGGCTCGCATCCTAAATTTCAACTCATGGCTCGCTTTGGACCACTCGCATCCTATGACTCGCATTTGGTTTTTTACATTGTGGCTCGCATTTGGATTGATGGGAACCACAGATGAGAACCACAGATGAGAACCACAGATGAGAGCTACATGTTTTATGAACAATAAATTTTCCCCTATAAAGAAGGCTCCAAAAAAATGTGACTGGGTAGGAAAAATGGGTTCTTTTTGTTTGAATTTCAGCTTTGGATACTCCACGACTTTCAAGGTATTTTTTTAAAATTAAATTGTTCTTTAGTTGTGTATTTGTGTAGTTTTATATTTAATCATCGATAGTTTGAAAGAAAATTTATTATTTTTTAGATGAAGAAACATTTCATGATCACGATTCATAGTTGTTGAAAATGTAATCTTACATTATATATGAAATTTAAATTTGTGGAAATCATTATACTAATTCTTAATTTCTTATGATTTTGAATTGAATTGCCCAGGATGAATTGAAATTGAATTGCCATGATGAATTGAACTCGAGACTGGCAACGAGACCTCGAGACTGGAGCATCGAGAACGTGCCCGATAGACCTTGCCCCATGGAGTCCCGACACCATGGAGCCCTCGAATCTTGAAGCCCTCGAACTATGGAGCCCTCGAACACGAGCACAACACCCCTCGAGAACTAAGGCACTCGACAACTATGGACTTCTCGAACACGAGCACACCACCCCTCGAGAACTACAGCACTCGACACCCAGAACACATCACCCCTCGAGCACACCACCGGACCCCGACCCAGCAAGTTTCAACTCCTTTCATTTTACATCCACCAGTCCACTACTATTAGTTTATTCTTTTGAAGGCAATGAGGTTGCCTTACCGATGTAATATCCCAAACATCTTTGTACATCTTTTGATTTCCACATAGGTTTGGGGAACCTAATACATATCTCCCACCTTAGGGTGCTTAAAATTTTAAAAAATAAAATAAAAAAAGAATTGCCATGATGCGTATAAAACACTCCAAAGGATCATGTGGACATAAACATTGGTTTCAGGTAATTGTGGAAATGTTACTACATACATACTACATTGGCAGTCCTCCATATGTTCCCGGTGGTTCATTAATTGGTACACGGTGGTCCTCCATCCGTCCCTTGCAGACTCACCATGCTTAGCCGACGTTGAGACCCCCTCTCACGTACTGTCCGATCTTTCACACTGAGTTTGTCATCACCCGCTCATCTGAAATATATGAAAGATAAATATGCCATGTTTATAAAAGAAATTTACACCAATGTAAATATAAATTCTACTTCTATAAATTTTGATAAACATAATTTTCAATTACTAATGGCAATATATCAGACCACATTATGTTCAATATAATGAAAAACCACCAACTCCCTCTGTTTTTTGTGCCATAGATTTAGATGTTTGGATTTAGGTAAAGAAAATGAGTGGATGAAATTGAATGTAAAAAGTAAAAAGTTGAATGAGTGGATGAAACTGAAAGAATCTCACCAAAAATGAAAATAGTGTCAAATAAAAGAAAACATCCATTTATATTAAGTGTGTCATAAATAACAAAATAGAGGGATACAAATTTTGGACAATAACTTTCGTAACTACTAGGAGTAGTATTTAACTAAATAAATATAAAACTATATGATAAATTCTTGGGAAAAATCATCTTTCCATAAACGCATAAAAAGATGAGATTTAAATAGAATAATAAAAATGTAAAAGGTTTTAGTTGCTGGTGTATACCTAGCCCACAAACTAGAAGTTGTTGGCCTTCCCGCCCAGCCCAAGATTCAATCACGAACCGAGGAAGGTGGAGTCATGAAAGACTCAGCCACGAATCGAGAAAGGTGGAGTCATGTCCAAGACACAGCCACGAACCAAAATTATAGCAACCACGATGTAATCCATGATCTAAAGCCCTAGCAATACGGAACCATGGTTGCAGTCGATTATAAATACAAGGAGAGCAACACTGATTGAGGTAAGTGACACTAAACTGAGAAATATCAATTCTCTGAAGGAAGGAACTGCCATGATTGTTGGAACTCTTTCCCTAGAATCACTTTTGGGACCTTTCTTGTAGGTTTGCACGGTGATTATCAGCCATCTTGCCTGATCGGGGATACAACATCATTGGCGCCATATGTGGGGATGAAGAGAATTTTCTTTGTTGAGTTCTTTATTCCCTTTAGGATAGTCATGGTTTTCACCAGAAGCAAAAGAAGCCAGAATCATCATACTCAAGAGCGACTGACTAGGCATGACCATAATATGCACTCCGGTCAAGATCCGGAATACGTTCCTAATAAAGAACGAGAGCACAGTAAAGAAAATACGAATGATGACGAAAAGGAAGTCGAATCTCCTAACACAAATCAAGAAAATGAGAGGGGAGTTTTCACAGCTTTCTTAGAATTCAAACTACTGTTGCTTGTGAAAATATATGATGGGCAACAGACCCCAAGGAATTCTTACATTCCTATCGCAACAGTATGCGATTTCATGATGTGGAAGTTGAACTAGTATGCAAATCTTTCCCTATTTTCTTATCAGGAACAACTATTACATGGTATGACGACCTACCAAGTGGAAGTATTTGGTCTTGTGCATAGTTATCAGACTTGTTTTTAGGGTACTTCTATCAGAAGTAGAAATTTAACAAAACGATAGCAGACTTAAATAACATAGCCTAGCAAAGTGATGAAAACCTCGCAAATTACCACAATAGGTCTGTTACTGAAAGTTTGTAAGTATGAGACCTATCGTTCCAATCTTCACTAGCCACATTTATGGTAGGTATTCGATCAGGAGAGTTTTACAAAGAACATACGTGAGAACCCAAGAGAATTGCATAAAATGATTGAAATGCACTGAAGAAGTAAACAACCGCAGTGAGGTGAAAAAATGATATTGGAAGATCCACATAGATTTTTGTTAAAAAGGGAAAAGGGAATATTCCTTTCAAAGGAAAAGAATCGGGTGCACAAATGACACCATTTCCAGAAACTCCTTTGATGAAGTCGTGAAAGGAAATTTGGTAGGCTAGCAGGGAGTTGTTTCGCAAGCCTATGCCAATGATAGCACCACCAGACAAGCGGTCTAGGGAATACTATTGCGCCTTTCACAAGGACCATGGACACGACATCGAATACTACAGAGACCTTAAAAGGCAAATAGAGGAGATTTTATGAATTTGTTATTTGAGCTAATATAGAAAGGAGGATGGAGGAAACCGTTACAGCAAAGCCAACAAAGAGGGAAACTCCATGGCAAAAAAACCAAGGCGCAGTGAATACATGGAGCAAAAGTCAGAAAATGACAGCAGCGGTAAATTATGAAGAGGACTTGGTGAATGATGCTCCAGAGAAAGTAATTCTATTGATCCATGGATCAACTGAAGCACTGTCTAACAACGCCTGGAAAGATAAGGCGAGATACTCCCTACCACAAGAACCTATTGAAAAAAGACTTCACTGCGATGAGAGGATAACGTTTACCGAAAAAGATGCGGTTCCCAATGCTTTGTCTCATAATGACCCGATGGTCATTATTGCTAAGATTGGAACTGCCACAGTTCACCAAGTATTCGTTGACGACAGGAGTGCAATCGGAATTTTATTCCTTGATTGCTTTGACAAAATCGGATTCAAGCGAACTGATTTGAAGAAGTATGCATCCCCTCTGGTAGGCTTTACTGGACGAGTGGAGACACCGTTGAGTAGTATAAAACTGCAGTTACCATTGGTGAGCCAAAAATTACACCATCATGTGCAACTTTATTGTTATTGATGCACAAAGCCCATTCAACGCTAGCATTAGTAGGCCTTGGATGAACACAATGAAAGTGATATGGTTCCCATTTCACTTAGTGATGAAATTTACCACTCCAACAGGGATCACAATGATACGAGGAAATCAGCAAACAACTAGATAAAACATGGTTATCGCAATGAGAGCAGGAAGAAATGCTGAACAAACAAAAATGGCCAGAACTATCTCGAATAATGGCATACTCAAGCAAGCAAAATCTCAAGTATATCTCAGAGAGGAAACTGAAATTGTCATTCTAGACAAGGGGGATACTTCCAAGTGTGTCAAGATAAGAAAATATCTTCCAAGAAAAGTAAAAGAAAAGTGACAAATTTATGCAGAGTCACAAAGATACATTCGCATGGACTATGCAGAACATGAGAGGAGTCAATCCAGACATAGCTACCCACTCTCTAAATATTAACGATTCGATCAAGCCAATTAAGAAAAAGTAAAAAAGATTTCTAGTGATAGACAGAAAGTGATCAAAGAGGAGGATAGATCGTTGCTCCATCCCAGTGCCTAAAGGAAGTAATTCATCTGAAGTGGTTTGCAAATCCATTGATGGCAAAGAAAACAAACGCATGATGGAGGATGTGCATAGACTTCACTGATCTAAACAAAGCATGTCCAAATGACTTCTATCTATTACTTAACATCAATCACTGGTGGAAGCAATATCTGGTTACGAAGTCCTAGTGTTCTTGGATGCGTACAAACAATATCACCAGACACTGATGAATCTAGAAGATGTGGAAAATACAGTTTTCATAACAAGCTTTGGAGTGTATTGCTAAGTGAAGATACCATTTTGGCCTAAATAATGCTAGCGTGACATATCAAAGAGTAGTCGACACTGCATTTTCCAATCAAATGTGATGAAACAGTGAAGTATATATTGATGACATGGTGATCAAAAGCAAAAAGGTGTGTCAGTTCGCGTAGGACATGAAAGAAACCCTGGATACACTAAGCACGATTCGCATGAAGCTCAATCCTAAGAAGTGAATAATTGGAGTGGGCGCAGGAAAGTTTTTGGGGTATAAAGTATCCTCCAAAGGAATTGAAGTTAATCTGGAAAAGATACAAGCAAGAGTCGACATGCCTCAACCGTGAACAGTCAAAGAAGTGCATGTGTTGATGGAATCCCTAGCATCACTTAGCAGGTTTGTTTTCAAAGCTGTGGAAAAACATTTCCAATTGTTCGACATCCTTAAGAAATAAAGAAGTTCAGCTAGAATGAGAAAAGTCAGAAAGCATACGAGTCGTTAAATGAACAACTCCAAGTCTTGCCAACACTGAAGTCACTAATACCAGGGGAGACTCTCTACCTCTACTTGGAAATTTCAAGAAAAACAGTGAGTTTGGTCTTGGTGTGTCAAGAAGGGCAAAGATAAGTGCTGGTATACTACATCAGTAGGATACTGCAAAACGCAGAAATAACGTACTTGCCAATCGAATGATTAACTCTGGCACTAGGTTACTGAGCAAGGAGGGTGCAAAGCTACTTTAAAAGTCACAATATAGTTGTGTATACTGATTATCCTATCAAAAATATCTTGAGAAATCCAGAATTGCTCGACAGAATGACTATATGGGCTCTTGAGTTAGGACAGTATGGGATTCAAATTCAGACGCGAACTGCAATTAAGGGGCAAGCCTTAGCAGATTTCATAGCAGATTTCATAGCAGAAATGACCAGCGCAGATGCACAAGAGGCAAGTACACCATCAAACCTTGGAATAAACAAAGATAAATCAAAGTGGATGGACATCTCATGCAAATTGTTCGTTGATGGATCGTCTAGCAAAGAAGGCTGCAGTATATGTATGCTACTAGCAATTCTAGATGGAGGAGATCATAGATACTCACTTCATTTCGATTTCCCACTCACAAACAACGAAGCTAAATACGAAGCACTAATATGTAGTTTGGACCTTACAATCAGGATGAAGGTAAAGAGCGATAAGTACTTTAGCGGTTCACAGATAGTGGTCCAATAAGTGCATGGAGATTATGAGGTGCGAGAGGAGCAGTTGATAGAGTATTTAAGGAGAGTTTGCCAACTTATGGGCCAACTTGAATATTTTGACATTCAACATATACCACGAAGTGAAAATACCTAGGAAGTGGCCTTAAGTAAGAGTGCGATGGCTGGCTTTAATTTGATGCTACAAGAGAATGATGTGAATATAGAGATCATACCAGTCAGAAGTACGGGCACAACAACTGTGTCAATGGTCCAGAAAGAAGAAACAAACTGAATGGTGCCATTGAGGGACTACTTCAAAAAAGGAAAACTGCCAGAAGATAGAGTCCATGCTAGAAAGCTGGAATTAAGGACACACAACTACATTTATGAAGGGGGAATCTTATAAAAAAATAGTTTCCTATCTCCATGGATAAAGTGTGTGGGACTATCCCAAGCAAGCGAAATCATGAAAGAAGTTCATGCAGGGCTATGTGGGATGCATCTAGGATCTTGAACAATTGCGAAGAAGATAATTCGAGCAGTGTATTATTGCCCAACAATGTTTAACGATGCGCACAACTTCGTGCTAAAGTGCAAAAGCGGCCAAATTAATGTGTCAATATCTTATAAGCCACAAGCTACTCTAATAGGGATATATGGAGCCTGGTAATTTGACAAATGGGAAATTGATTTGGTTGAACCCTTCCCTGAAGGAGTTGGTAGTGCAAAGTTTCTAATCGTAGCGATTGACTACTTCACTAAGTGAGTAGAAGCGAAGCCATTGGGAAGAGTCACAACAACAACAAGAAATTTCTTTTGGCAAAACATAATTTGTCGGTTTGGTGCACCTCAAACTATCGCGACAGATGGTTGTATGCAATTCAAAAGTGGAACCTTCACTGATTGTTACTCAATGTTAGGCATTATGCAGAAGTTCACGTCTGTAGCTCATATCCAAGCTAATGGCCAAGTAGAGGTAACTAACAAAATGTTGGTTCAAGGAATTCAATAGCGATTGGAAGGAAAGCGAACCGGATGGGCAGACAAGATACCAACCGCATTATGGTCATACAGAGCAATAGTGTGAACACCCATCGAAGAAACACAGTACAACCTAGTTTACGGTCATGAGATAGTAATACCAATTGAAATGGGGAACTCAAGACTTAGAGTGGAAAAATACAACGAATGCCGTAATCCCGAAATGATGATATTAGATTTGGATGAACTTGCGGAGAAAAGGAAACATGCAATGATCACAGAGGCAAAGTATAAGGAGAAGGTAGCCATAGCGTATAATGAGAATGTCAACAAGATACAATTTTGAGTTTGTGGTCTCGTGTTACAGAAGAATGAGGCAAGTCTAGCAGAAGAAAAAGGAAAACTATGCCCAAAGTGGGAAGGCCCGTACAAGGTAACAAAAGCGCACCGATCTAATTGCTACGAGCTAGAAAGATTGGATGGCATTAGCGTCCTGAACACTTGGCATGTGATCAACCTAAGAAAGTTCTATGTTTAGATCCTTAGTGGGAGGCCGTCATTGTTCCTCTCAAAGATAGTATTTATTTGCCCAAATTACGACAAACTACTAAATAGTAGCTAGTGGTAAGATGGGGTCGTCTACAAGGAAAAACGGATTTTATCAAGTGTTAAAGCGAAGTTAAAAAGCACACGAAGAAGTCACTCTAAGTGTGTGCTAACAAAGTGGGTGGTTTTGTTTTTTTGAAAAACACTACGGCTACTTTAAACTACTAGATTGACAACCGACAAGAGAACGATGTAAATACGATCACAAATAGCACAAATGATGAAACTAAGACTATAGCGAGTCTTGGGAGCAATTGGTTTAAATTTCTAGCCATCTTTTGATCATTGATTAATTATCCTATTTTTATGCATTAACCACATATTGTGGAGAACTTATCAACACCTTTCGAGTGAAGATATTTCTCGCCTCTCCTCGTTTATAGTTAGAGTGGGCGATCGGCGCCACACAAAAACCTTTACCCTCGGGTCACTCTAAACGATCGGCGTCATAGACTTCCATGAAAATAGCAATAAACATGGATACCCAACATAACTACCACAATATCCTAAAAGCGAGAAATATTGGGATAGCACAAATATGTCTACTAATAACGATTACGAGGATTAGCCTTCTTGCTAATCATTATTAGTGAGCCACATTGATAATTATTCAAAACCATTAAAATTCATCCTAGGTCGAAGAAATTTTATCAATAAAAAATCACAATTAGTTGTCACTCCTAATTATAACCTAGCATTGACCAACAACAATTACATCGACAAAAAGTCAAAGTTTTCCAGGTTTGACCAAAAACCTAGCAAATAATTAACCGACAATCCTCAACTAGTTGATCATCTTAGTTTAAATCACGCAGTAATCACACAAGAAAACACAAAATATACTTGATAATCAAAGCACAAAATATACTTGATAATCAAAGCACAAAATAGGATAAATCAAATCTCACAAATTCACACTAGAAATGCTTACCAATTGCTCCCAAGAGTATATTTAGCCTAGATTATAAAAACCCATAACATAGAACACTAGTCCACAAAGAAACATGGAAGAAATTGAAAGATCAATGTGAAAACTAGGGTCTGATAGGCCCCCAAGTCAGGCTTAGAGAAGTGGGGAAGAAGGGGGGCTATTTATAGTCTAATTTGGTCAAGAAAAAGTCATGCACGGCCGCGCACCCGGGCGCACTGGCTGCGCATTTGGCTCCTAAGGAATGTTTTGCCCCTTCGTTTTAGGCATGCAGGTGTGCGCCTAAGTGTGCTGGCTGCACGCCCTTCAGTCCGTTTTTTCTTCAACTTTTTTGCATTGCTATGGGTGAACCGCTGATCCGATTTGGTAGTTCTTGTAGTCGATTTTATAGTACTCAAGAAGAAAAATCCAATGGTACCACCCTTTGAGACTGGTTCTTCTCACATCATTACAAGAACTTGGTCCAAACTTCAGGGTCACAATTCATCCACTTCCTTGTATTCCTTCTTCGACCCTTCTGTCTTCTACCACGTTTTGACTCTTGCCCTTAAATCTTCTACGATCCTTGCGAATGACCTTCACTAAATTAATCTGAAGTGCTTATGAGCAATCTACAAATTAAGCTTACAAAAAGGAATCTAGATGCTCGTAAGGACAAAAAATCCATTAGACTATAAATAGGTTACAAAATAAAGGATTTAGATATGAAAATCGAAAGCGGTCATCTAAACTCATTAGGATGTAAACCTACCTAAATCTAGTAATCTTCCAACAAAAAGATGATATAAGAGATATCAAACCTCCCCGCACTTAAACCTTTACTCGTCCTCAAGTAAACAAGAAGAAGCAAAGATCTAACTAGAATGCAAAATTTTTCCCAAAACATCCAACATCGTATTCCTAGACTACCCTAACCCCCTAGACATAAGAATCTCTTACACTCTCACATCCCAAAGTCTAAGATAATCTAAACAACTATCACACCAATCAAAGGTGGGGTATAAAATACAAGTGTAAAACTAGCTTATTCTACCAAAGAAGCCAGACAAATCAAGAGAAGCATAAAATTTATCAATTTCTCTCATTTTCTCTCATTTTCCCTAGGAGCCCTCTTGGGTTATCATCCTAGCTTCACACATTTTTTTCAAGGCTCACCCTCACCTTTTTTCGCACCATTTGGCCTCTCATTTTTGCATAGGTTGCCCTTTCAGGTTTTCAACCTATTATGGCCTCCCACTTTTGGCTAAGTTGCCCTCTCAGGTTTTCAACTTAGCGAAATTGTTTTTTTAAACAAAAAAATCAAAGTAGAGAAAATTCACAATACAATACAATGCAATGAGAAAATTTTCTCTCTCCTAGTACTTGAAACACACATTGTGCTCAATGTAAACCAAAGGACAAGATAACTAAATAAGGAAGAAAGAAAAAAAATCTCACAACTAGGACCTTGAAGGTCCTTCCCGGTGGTGGAAATGCTCACTTCTCAATGAATGTTCTCTCCTCCATGTTCTAAAACTCCGTACAATATGAAACTTTGACCCATCCACTAAAAATCCACAACTTTTCAAATCCCAATCAACACTCACAAAAGGCAACAACTAGTAGTACTCCTAGATGGTGGTTTTAGGTGGTGGATTGTGGTGGTGTTTTTATGGTTTTAGGGTAAGATGTGAGGACAAGGGCGGGGGGGGGGATTTTTTTTTTTCAATTTAAAAAAAATTAAAAATCAACTCAAACAATTTAAGACTTGGGTTGCCCCCTAAGAAGCTCAGTATATTTAAGGTTGTCAGAATGACCCTAATATTATCCATTTAGTGAAGGTTTGAACCCCTTCACCATGAGTATCCAAAAGTAGAGAGGTGGAGGTACAAATCTTCCAAGAGGAATATTTTGTGGAGGTGGAGTTAGTCTTAAAGAAGATGAGTGGTTTGGAAGCTTGGCACAATCATTTGGCTCCCCTATTGTCTTCTTCAATAACTCTAAAAATGGTGGAGTTGGTTCATTTGGTGTGGGTTAGGGGGATGATGGCAAGAATAATGAATGTAGCACAATCACCTCTTCCTCAACTTCTTTGTCTTCAACAACCAACTCCTCATCCCTTTGAAACTCAAATTCATTTCTCAAGGTGACCTCACTCACCGTATCTTCGAGTACAACTTAGGATGGTGTATCTTCGGAATATCAAGCTTCTAAACAGCTCACGGATGATGCAGTTTGGCTAATTTGGGTCTCTAAGCTCTTGAATCTAGAGAAGATTCGATCTTCCAAGTTTGTGAATCTAGAGGAAATACGAGCCTCCAAATTTTGGGCCATATTCAATATTGCTTGCATGTGTTCCTTATTTGAGTTTGAACCTTCTCCTTGAGCATGGTTCTGGTACATGGCATAGGTTATGAACACAAATCATATTGCTCATAGTGATGGTTTTTCGGTGCATTCCCATTCCACGAATCTGGATTACCACTCCACTCCGGATTGTAAGAATCATAGTATGGGTACCATTCTTGAGCTCCTTGACCTTGGAAACCAACAACTCCAACCTCTTCATAGCACTTCTCATGATACCCTTGGTTTTGAAAACAAAGGGTTCTCTTCTCCTCATAGTGCTCCTCTCTCAACCAATAACAAGAATCGGTAAAATGGTCAAAATGACAATTCTACAAAAACTTTCTTGTTAAGCCTCTCTTCTCATTATGAGTTTCCTTAAGGTGAGATCTTTCATTCGTTTTCAAAAATTTGGAATAGTAGTGCAAGAATTCTCAGTAGAAGTACACCAAGGACTCAAACAATGCACACTCTGAACAAAAACAAATAAAAAAGCATAAAAATTTGGGGTCTTAGTAAAAAGGTTCTCAATTTTTGGAACGGGCACGCACCATAAACCAAGAACAAAGGTAATACGTCCTTCCGAAACAACAAACACAAAACAAGCACAAACTATGAACAAACAAGAGCACACAAAGAGAAAAAAATACAAAGAACTACACTAACACTCAACAAAATATGCCTTTTCCCCGGCAGCAGCGCCAAAATTTAGGAGGCCGTCACCGTGCCTCTGAAAGATAGTATTTGTTTGCCCAAATTATGGATAACTACTAAATAGTAGCTAGTGGTAAGGCATGGTCGTCAACAAGGAAAATGGGGTTTTATCGAGTGTTAAAGCATAGTTAAAAAGCACACGAAGAAGTCACTCTAAGTGTGTAGTAACAAAGTGGGGGTTTTGATTTTTGAAAAACACTATAACTACTTTAAACTACTAGATTGAAAACCGACTAGAGAATGATATAAATACGATCACAAATAGTACAAATGATGTAACTAAGATTATAGCGAGTCTTGGGCGCAATTGGTTTACATTTCTAGTCATCCTTTAATTATCGATTAATTATCTTATTTTTATGCATTAACCACATATTGTGGAGAACTTATCAACACCTTTTGAGTGAAGATATTTCTCGCCTCTCCTCGGTTATAGTTAGAGTAGGCAATGAGCGCCACACAATAACCCTTACCCTCGGGTCCCTCTAAATGATCGGCGTCATAGACTTCCCCTAGAATAGCAATAAACATGGAGACCCATTATAACTACCACAATATCCTACAAGTGAGAAATATTGGGATATCACAAATATATCTACTAATAATGACTACAAGGATCAGCCTTCTTGCTAATCATTATTAGTTTGTGCTCATGGAATGTATCATTCATGCAATTATAACATTCAAGAACAAGTCATAATAATATCACAAGCACATAAATTAGGATGAGCTAAGAATCTCACAAAAGCATTAATCAACAGATGAATACAATTATCCCCAAGCTATAGAAACTACTCCCTAGACATGGAATTCAAGTGTTTCATTGAATTACTCATCTTAGAATAAAAGTAAAATAAAAAGAGAAGAGAGAAAAAACCTAGAGAGAAAAGAGAGTGTTTCTCTCTCTAGGTTGCTCTTCAAACTACAAGTGAACTAATGAAAAAATGGTCCAAGACTTCTAACCCTAGTAGACTAAGGCTCTATTTATAGTATTAGGGGTTTGAGTCTAAAAATAGGCCAAAATAGTGTCAAAACCCAAGTTAGCCTCCACTGGCATGTACCACATCGGATGGAGCGGTCTGCCTCGCTGATATAGCTCATGCTGTTGCGGGGTGCCAGATCCGATGCAGGTTATTTGCTTTGTGTCAGCACGGGGCGCGATATCTGGTATGGTCCATATTGCATCATTTGCGTGGGGCTTGGAATCTAGTGCGTGCCATGTTGGGTACGGTCTGCATCATTTGGCACGACCCATCTACAGGAGAGTCGTTTTTGCACTTCGGATCCGCGATCCATGTCGTTTGGCGCAGACTATCATCAGAATCCTTGCTTTTCTCAGTCTTTTGGCATGATCCACTCAATTCTTCACATCTTGCAGGATGGTCTTGACATTTTACACTTGGAACTATGCGGGCCGTGTAAAACAAGATGGTTTGCGCCCATACTTAGCCATTTTGAAGTGAAAAATGGCACTTGGGCACGTGGCCTGTAGGAGTTGGCGCAGCCTCAGAGGTCGTCACCGTACCTCTCAAAGTTAATACTTTTAAGCCCTAAATGCTTCCTATCTACAATTAAGTAGATAATGACAAGTCGGGGTCGTCCATGAGAAGAGGGATCTTTTTAAGTGTTTTAAACATCTATAGGAGAAAACATACTAAGCACATACATACATAGATGCATATAAAAACATGTAAACAAGGGGGGGGGGGAATTTGGTTGGTTTGATCCTAAGTTAACAAATTAAAGTACAACAACTATCAAAGCAATAGAACAATGCTAATCATGCAATACAACTAAAGGTAAGATGAAAATAACAATTTACGGAACCTTGGGCGCAATTGACTTCCACTTCCAAACCTCTTATCCATCATTGAACATGCAACTTATTTACTACTTTCACTACTTGTTGTGAAGGCTAAACTTATATCCTTCTCAGATAGTAGTTTGCAAGAGTGAATTTGACATCTCTTGTCAAACCTCACCAATGACTCCCGTAGTCGAAACACGACTCATGGTATCCCATTGATGGCATTTAGCATGAAGAATCAACAAGCTCAGCAACACTTATAAACACTACACCGCGTCTAAGCATTTAACTGATTTATGCATTTACACAAGATTGGTCAAGAACAATCGACATTCATAGACTTCTCTCATTTGCTGCAAGTGATAAATGTGACAAAGAGTTCAACATTATCATATTCACCTAGAAATCATCAATCCATCAACACAATCAAAAGCTCTAAATCATACTCATAGATTCCTAACAAGAAAAGGGTGGGGGGGGGGGAATCAACCCACTTCCCCCAAACCCTAGCAAGCAATTCATACAAGTATTTCATATACTCAAACTTTCAACAACATTAATGATATTAACAAACACATTCAATGCTCCATAAATGCACAATAGTAAGAGCAATAAATAAGCTACGAATTATTCTTAAGACATGGGCTTGGAAGCCTTAGTCAATTGCTCCCAAGAGATAGATCAGCTACAAGAGTTCATGCTAATCAATGCTAAACAACTAATCATAAAAACAAGAGAATTCAAGGATGAAAAATGGAAGAAAAAGGGTTTGAAACAGTACTATAATCACAGCAGAAGAAAAGTGTGAATGAGAGAAAAGAGAGTGGTATTTATAGTACAAAGAAAATAAGGTGAAATTCTGGCCACCCGTCGGTCGCGACTCGCAACGGCTCGTTGCGACTCGCGACGAGGCCATCACGACTCGTGATGGGTGCCAGAATTTTTGCATTGTCTTTTTCTTCTTCTTGTGGCATGTAGTCATCTTTATAGTCAGTCCTCTCAATCTCCAAGTCTTCAACGGCTCCAAAAATGGCCTTCAATGGCCTCCGGTCTCCATGTCTTCGAAGAAAGTCTTCAAAAGTCTTCGAAAGTGTAGTCTTCAATGACCTCCGATCTTCATTGCCTCCGTGTTCTTCCCTTATCACACAAAATCCACTTAGAAGAGGTAAAAGAGCGTAAAGTTTCTCTTACCCCTCCTAAGAGGATTTCAAGGTAAAACACAAGCTCTCGATAATAAAAGAGTACAAAAGTGACCCTAAATAGTACTAAATTATGCATATAAAATGGACACATCACAGCCCATACCCGGTTTTGGCATGGCTCATACCAGAGACCCTTGGCATGGGTTGTATGGTTTAGCGCAGGCCGTTGATGCCTTGCTTGGTGCCGACCATGAGAAGTTTGTGCTAACCCATTGATGCTTCATCCGGTTGAACTTCTTTGCTCCGCCACGGATGAACTGTTGGTCTATTTTGAGAGTTCTGGTAGTCGATTTTATGGGTTTTGAGGAGACAAATCCAATGGAACCAACCTCAAAGGTTGATTCTTCTTAGATAGTTCCCAGGTCTTGGTGCAACTCTTGGACCATGCTTTTGCATTTCTTCCTTAGCCATTTTGAACTTCAATGCTGCCTATCTTTCGCTCCATTAATCTGCTACCATGATTTGATGTCCGTGGCCTTCATCTACTACCACTCTAGTGTGAATAGCCTTCAACATCTTCTACCGCCCTTGCGAACAACCTTCAATATGAATGTAACAAAAAGTACCAACGAGCAACCTACTAAGGATGATCCCAAAGGAAGATCTAGGTGCCTATGGATACAAGGTATCCATTAGTACCAATTAAGTCTACAAAATACGGGATTTAGATAAGAAAACCAAACATGGCCGTCTAAACCCCTCGTCACTTAAACTCAACTAATACTAGCAATAAAACATATAAAACAAACCAATTATTACACCAAATGTAATTGGCAATGCATGCATAATAAAGCACATCAGAGCCATGATATGTTCATTGGCGGCCTTTTTATTGATTGGCACTATTGTTTAGTTTCAAGTGCGATATCATCGCGACCGTACATAAACTATATCAGAAAACGTCTCCCGGGGCAACTCACACATAGTATTATTCACTTACATTTTATGCAAAATTTACATTAGCACCGCAAACGAGTACATTTGTACAATTGCAACATGGCAGACCATAAATCTTTTCAAAGTAAAAATAATGAAATCAAATAAGTGACAAAAACAAGCAATAGATCTTGTGGCTTCGCACAATATAGGTTTACAACTTCAATGTTAAAATTTATAGATCTTGGAAAAAGCCACACATTCCTACAAAAATATCGACAAAAGCAAGCAATAGATCTTGCAGCTTTGCACAATATAGGTTTACAACCTCAATCTCGCAAGGTATAGATCTTTCAAAAATAAACGCAAATGCACATATGTCAATGAATACAGCGACAAAAGCAAGCAATAGATCTTGCGGCTTCATACAATATAGACTTACAACTTCAAATTTGCAAGCTATAGATCTTGCAAAAAGAAACACAAGGCATACGTGCCTACAAAAACGATGACAAAAACAAGCAATATATCTTGCGGCTTTGCACAATATAAGTTTAAAACCTCAATCTTGCAAGCTATAGATCTTGCAAAAACAAATGGAAAGGCGTACATGCAAACACGTAAAAAATATAAATGTGACATTTTATTGAAAATAAAAAGGTAGCACAAAATAGAAGTACAAAGATAGTACTCAAAACATTTGGAGAAGTAAATTATTAAATCAAAGAAAAGCTAGTTATCTACACCTTGGTGCGTGAAATGGCCCAGCAGAAGATGAACTACCAGAGCGGTGGGACTTTCCTCAGATTAAATATGATCATAGTGCCATTTTATATATAAGTAAGTAGGGGGCGGGTTCGACCACTTCGCTGCATATGATCATGATGCTTCATATAGTATGTTTTAAAGTCACTTATAGGAGCAATATATTTGCAATCAAATTTTTTTAAAATTTTGGGGGATATTTATTAGGTTCCCTAAACCTATTTAGAACCAAAAGATGTACAATGTTTTTTTGGAAATATTACATTGATAAGGCAACCTCGTTGCCCTTAAAAGAAAGGTCTAATACTAGTGGACTAATGGTTACGGAGGAGAGGAAGTAGTACTTGGTGGCTCGAGGTCTCGAGGGCTCGAGGCTCGATGGTTCGAGGTTTGAGTGCCTGAGTGCTCCTTTGTTCGAGTGCCTGATGGCTCGAATGCGGTAGGGCTCGAGAGTTTGAGTGTTCGAGGGATCCAGGGCTCGATGCCTCATATGCTCGAGGTCTCGAGATCATGAGTGTTCGAGGTATCCCGTGATCGAGGGCTCTAAATCTCGATGGTATAAGGGCTCGAGGTCTTAGGTGCTCGAGGGCTCGAGTGAGAAACTCCAGTGCTCAAGTGCTCCAGTGGTCGAGGGCTCCAGTGCTCGAAGGCTCCAGTGGTCGAGGGTTCCAGTGATCGAGGACTCCAGTGGTCAAGGGCTCCAGTGCTCGAGGGCTCCAGTGCTCGAGGGCTCCAGTGCTCGAGGGCTCCAATGCTCGAGGGCTCCAGTGCTCGAGGGCTCCAGTGCTCGAGGGCTCCAGTGCTTGGGAGCTCTAGTGGTCGAGGCCTCCAGTGCTTGGGAGCTCCAGTGGTTGAGGCCTCCAGTGGTCGAGGCCTCCAGTGCTTGAGGGCTCCAGTGCTCGAGGCCTCCAGTGCTCGAGGGCTCCAGTGCTCGAGGGCTCCAGTGCTCGAGGCCTCCAGTGCTCGAGGGCTCCAGTGCTGGAGGCCTCCAGTGCTCGAGACCTCCAGTGTTTGATGGCTTCAGTGCTCTAGGGCTCCAGTGCTCGAGGGCTCCAGTGCTCGAGGGCTCTAGTGTTCGAGGGCTCCAGTGCTTGAGGCCTCCAGTGCTCGAGGGCTGCAGTGCTTGAGGGCTCCAGGGCTCGAGGGTTCCGGGGCTCGAGGGTTCCGGGACTGGAGGGCTCCGGTGCTGGAGGGCTCCGGTGCTGGAGGGCTCCGGTGCTGGAGGGCTCCAGTGCTCGAGAGCTCCAGTGCTCAAGGGCTCCAGTGTTCGAGGACTCAAATGTTCGAGGGTTCGAGGTATCTAGTGTCCACAGCCTCGACGGTTCGAGGGCTCGAGTGCTTAAGTGGTTGATGGAGGGATCGAGTACATGAGTACTCAAAGGTTCGAGTGCCTGATGGTTCGAGGCCAGCAGGGCTCGAGAGCTTGAGTGGTCAAGGGATCAAAGGCTCGAGGCCTCCTAGTCTCGAGGGGTCAATAGCTTGAGTATTCAAGGTATCCAGTGCTAAAGAGCTCTATAGCTTGATGGTTCGAAGGCTCGAGTGCTTGAGTGCTCTAGGTGTCAGGTGCTCGAGGGCTCCAAGGGCGGCAGGGCTCGAGAGCATGAGTGCTCAAGAAATTCAGGGCCCAAGGCCTCCTAGGCTCTAGGGCTCGAGAGCTTGAGTGTTCCAGGTATCCAGTGCTCGAGGCCTCCTAGGCTCGAGGACTCGAAGCTTTAGTGATCGAGGTATCCAGTGCTTGAGGGCTCCAAGGCTCGAGGGCTCCAAGGCTTGAGTGCAGGCTCGAGTGCTTGGTTGGCATTGCGAAATAGCAGAGCTCAGTTCAATGTCCATGCTATGTCCCTACAAAAGAAATAAAAAACTCCAGTAGTATCTATCCTTTGGTAGCATGCTTCTATGTTCAGATGTAAGGGAAATTATTAATGTCCAGGTGAATAAGGCCTCTGATGATTGGTGGGATGTTAGAGATGCTGATGCTTGGTTTTGAAGGTTTATGCTTTGAGATTGCATCAGCCACTGCATTAAATTCTCTAAAGACATGCCTGAGTGTAGCCTTCTTAAGTTCAGAGTGGATTTCGAAAGCTAAAACATATAGAGACCATTTGGCATTTCTGGGATTGTTTATCATGTTCACCACAAGCATGGTATCTGATTCCACTATGTAAGAACAGCCGGGGTCCAAACTAGTGAAGCTCCTAGCTGCAGCTTGGATAGCTTTCATTTCTTCCTCTAATGGTGTACTAGCAGTGATAATTAAAGATTGAATTAGGCAAGGTTTACCAGTCCAATCTCTAGCTATAAGGCCAATTGTCGACATGTTGGAAGACCAGGATGCATCTACATTCACAGTTATGGTGTTCTGTGGTGGCTTCTTCCAGAAAATAGTGGATATAGAAGGCTTAGGGGGAGGGGTCTCAGGGGTGGGATTAGAGAGGAAATATGATAACTTCTATTTTAGATACATATTAGAGTGACCAGGCTTGGCTGAGAAAGAGAAGAAGATAAGATCTCTCACTTCCTTACTGATTAGAGCTTGTGAAAATTTTTTGTTGTCATAATAAAATGCATTCCTAGCTTTCCATAATGACCAACATATCAGAGATGGCAACATCCTACATATATCCCTATGAACCGAGGACAGTCCTGTATTATTCCAAAATGTAAAAAACCTTAGGGTTAGGCTGTCTAAAGCCTGTAGTTTAATCCCCAGAATATCTGAGAAAATGTCCCAAACATTCTGAGCCAGATGGCATGAAGTGAAAAAAATGATCTATTGAGTCCGGTTGATTGCATGCAGGACATTTTGAAGCTAAACTAAAACCACATTGGACTAAGACATCATCAAAAGGTAGGAGACAATTCAGCAATTTCCATGTGAAAATAGATATTTTTTGGCAGTCTGGGGTTCCAGATGTGTCCAATGGCTGGGAAGTTACCTGGTTGCTGAGTAAGGGCCCTATAGGTTGATCTGAAGGAGAAAATGCCCGTGTCTTCTAGTTTCCATATAAGTCTATCCTCCCTTTCAGTGTTAACCTGTGCAACCTGCAAAAAACTCAAAGTATCATGTTCTAGATAGGGGAATATATGTTGCATTATCTGACTTTTTTCTCTGTTGAAGTCAGCAATAGTGTAGTAGTAAAAAGGTGAGATGGCTAGAGGTGGAACACAATCAGAAAGGGGACCATTTGGACACCAATTTGCATTCCAACAATTACTCGTTCCTTTGCCATGTATAATGAGAGAGGTTTCTTCTGTAAAGGGGTTAATATCACATATCCTTTTCCAAGTATGGGACTTCTTATGGGACTGTGGTAAATCCCATAATAGTTTGGACCACATAGTTGTTCCCAATTGGCTTTTCCACTATAGTTTGGCAGAACATGGATCTATTATTGCTCTTACAGATCTAAATCCTAGACCATTCTGGTATCTATGAGTACTCAGGTCATCCCATTTTCTCCATATTTTGTGTGATTTACCCTCTGTTTCTCTCCAGAAGAATCTTGTCATTTTCTTTTCCAATGCCTTTATTATCTGTTTGGGGAGCTTTAGGACAGACCAGATATGCTGTGGGAGGGAGTATAGACAAGATTGAATAAGCACCATTTTGCCTCCCAGGCTTAACCATCTGTTTTTCCAGTTCAGGAGCTTTCTATCTACAGCTTCCAACAAAGGTTCAAAATAGAGTTTTAAAGTCCTACCTTTGAATATTGGATAGCCCAGGTATTTAAATGGAAAGACTCCTTTCTTCATCCCTAGAATCGATTTTATCTGATTTAGTTTAACAGTTGTTGCTCTTGAACTAGCATAGAAGTCAGATTTGTCAAAGTTTATCTTTTGTCCAGAGGTTAGTTCAAAAGTTTCTAAGAAAGCTTTGATTATGCTTAGATTAGATTTACAGGCTTGCAAGAAGATAATAGTATCATCAGCATAGCTCAAGTGGGATGCAGGTGTAATGCCTGAGGGAAGTTGATAGTAACTGAGTCTTTTATTCATGAAAATAAAAGATAAGCTTCTGGAGAAAGTTTCAGAGAAAATATTGAAAAGAAAAGGGGAAAGAGGATCACCTTGTTTGATGCCCCTTGTGGCTCTGAAAAATCCAACAGGGTTCCCATTAATGAGAACTGAAAAATAAGCCTGAGAGAGGTTGTTCATTACAGCATTTAAAAAACTCCCTGTGAAACCAAACTTACTAAGAACCTTTTCCAAGAAAAGCCAATTTACTCTATCAAATGCCTTTCTAAGGTCTAGCTTTAAAATACAGTTTTGAACCCTATTTTTTCTGTCTAAAAACTTAATCATTTCCTGTAGGTATAGTACATATCTAAAATGTCTCTATTTTTCATAAAAGCTGTCTGATTTGGGGAGATTAAGTTTTCCATATAGGGTTTCAATCTTTCCATTAGCACCTTAGAGCAGATTTTATTTGCTATATTTGAGAGACGAATAGGCCTATAGTCATCAAAAGAGGAGGGTGTCTGCTTTTTTGGGAATAATGCTATCCATGTACTACTTATTCCTCTTGGTATTTCTGAGCCTAACAAGAAGTCATTTACTGCATCTATTAGGTCCTATTTGATTATATCCCAGCATTTAGCATAGAATTTTGTAGTGAAGCCATCAGGACCTGGACTACTATTTCTGTTCACACTCATTACCACTTTTTTTAATTCCTCTTCTGAAACTAGTTTAGACAGGGACTGGTTGTCCTATGGAGATATTACTGTTGGGATTTGGCTGAGAAAGTGGGAGTAATATGTGGAAGGATTTGGCTGGTTTGGCTCAGAGAGCAGATCAGAGTAAAAAGATATAGCCTCTTCCTGTATGTCAGTATGATTATCTAACCAAAGTCTTTGTCTATTTTTAATTTTTGAAATGTGTAGCTTGCAGTTTTTTTCCTGAACTGATTTATGGAAAAATTGAGTGTTATTATCTCCAAGTTTGGTCCAGTTAATTCTTGATTTTTGCTTCCAGTATTTTTCCTTTTCTTTTAGAGCTCTTATTAGTAGTGAATTTTTCTCATTTAGCTTAATTAGATTTTTTTCTGAATGGGTGGAATCATAGCTTATCTCCTACAGTCTTAGATTTTCCTCAGCAATTAGTACATTGGAATCAATATTTCCAAAGGTTTCCTTGTTCCAGATTTTAATTATCTTCTTAAGTCTAATTAGTTTAAGATAGAGTCTGAGCATACCTTGATAAGGGATTGGTTTGGCCCAATTATTTTTAACTAATTCAGTAAATTCTGGTCTGTTGAACCATGTATTTAGGAATCTAAAGGGTTTAGGGTGGGTGGGAACTGTGGATGAGATTTGAAGAAGAAGGGGGGAGTGGTCTGAGAATTGTCTATTTAGTATTTGAATGGAAGAGGATGGGAATTTGGCATTCCATTGTATAGTACTCAGACCTCTATCTAATCTTTTAAAAGTGGGATTTCTTAGCCTAGAATTAGTCCATGTGTATAGATTCCCTACAGTATTGATTTCCTGGATTCCCTTAGAGGTTATCCAGCCATTGAAATCTTTTATCCTGCCTAGATTGGAGGTGGAAGGTCCTCTATATTCTGTAAGTGAAGAAATTGTGTTAAAGTCCCCTATAAAGATAGTTTCAGAAATAGGAAGGTGACTCAGATCTTGCCATAAAACCTTCCTACCTTCCATATTCCTAAGGCCATAAACAAAAATAGCATCCATTTCAATTTTTGTTGCTACATGTGTGACTTTTACATGTAAGAATTGCTCATGTTGTGAAAGTAAAGCAACATTTAAAGAAGCATTCCAAAAAAGCCAAAATTTTCCATTTTCAAGGGGCAGGAAATGAGAGTATATGAGTTTCTCCACATAGGAGTGACATTTATTATTATCATGCATAGACTCTATTACACACAGTAGCTCAATCTTTTTTGTTTAATGAGGTGTTTCAACCTAAGCATTGAAGTCTCTAAACCCCTAAGGTTCCAGACTAGAAAATTAATGGTAGTGGTGTATGTCATTGTTCACCTGATTTATGGCTTTTAGTATTTGATCTCAGCATCATCTTGTTTAACTGATTCAGGTAAGTGTTTTTTCTAGATTTAGACTTACCTGTAGAGTTCACATTACCTGTTGTTTGGGATCGAACAAATATTGGCCCAGGCTTTGGGATTGTGTCATCCAGGAGAGGTTCTTCTTCCTCCATCTCTTCTAGCAATGCTTGGTGTGGAGGGTGATCCAGTTCTTCCTCTACTTCTGGGGGTTCCTCTGTGACCTGCAGAACAGAGAATCTATTTGCCATCTTTCTTTGTTGAGAAAGCGGGGGATTAGTGTAAGAGAATTTGTGAAAATTAAGCTTTTGGGACCCTATCTATATATCATCTTTAGCATAAATTATTGGGGTTTTTTTTGGCTTGGTTGTGCTGTTGCATTAATCAAATCCGTGGTAGGTGAATCTGGAACAACATGGGGAGAGTCTGTGAGGTCAAGAGCTGGGGAGGGATGGGGTGAAGGTGTTATATTCCTTGCAGGACTAATTTCTTGTTGCATTCTGTTTCTAGCTGGGCTAATTTCCATGGACTTGGGCTTGTAAGAGGATGGTTGCAGTGTAGGGTTTGTAGTGGCTTTTTGATACACTAACTGCTCTTTGAGTTGGTAGTTGTTTGTAGGTTGTAGTTCATTGGCCATGTTAGGTATCTTTTCAAATCTGTTCCCTGTGGGTTGCCAATGTGGAGCTGTATTATTTTGGCCTAGAGCTCTACACTGGTTCAATGAGTGTCCCAATTTAGCACAATTTTCACAGTACAGGGGTATGTCCTCATACTCAATGATATATTTCCTATTGTTAGAGACAGAATCTAACCTAATGAACTGATTTAGGGGTTTCTGGAGGTCTATCTCCACACTTGATAGCTGATGGCCTAGTTAGCATCTCAGTAGCTAAATCATTTTTGATGAAATTGCCTATACTATTTCCAATAGCCTCTATAGATGAAGTATTGTAATAGTAAAGGGGAACTTCCCTGATTGTGCACCATATTGGGACGATCGGCGATTCCTTTTGTGTGGAGAAGTCCGGCGACCATTTGAGTATGTTCATGTGAACTCCGTTGAAACTCCACATTCCTTTGATCCAGCAGCGTTGATAGTCATTTGGGAGTTCGAAGCGGATCAGTATATGTTTGTAGTCAAGCGACCCCAATTGGTATTTCCCAGAGAAACCTACTGTCTTGAAGGCTCATTCCAGCTGGTCCATACATAATCTTCCCTTGGTGAATTTACCAACAAGTTGATCATATTTGCAATCAAGTTGAACACTCATGACGTCCCGATGAGACGTCAAATGCACGTATTTTCCAAAGCATTTAACATCACTTTTGTCATATTTTTGTTGTAAGAATGCTAGATTTACTTAGGTTTACACGATTAGGGGTTTAGATGACCATTTTTGGTTTTTATATCTAAATCCTTCAATTTGTAACCTATGTTTAGTCTAATGGACTTTTGGTCCTTATGAGCATCTAGATTCCTTTTTGTAAGATTAATTTGTAGATTGCTCATGAGCACTTAGGAGTGGTTTAGTGAAGGCCATTCGAAAGGATGGTAGAAGATGGAAGGCCACTCACAAAGTGGTAGAAGATAAAGTGAAGAAAGGAGAGCAAAGCAAAGGGTGAAGAATGATCTATGTTTTGAAGCAGAGTTTTGAGAATTTTCCGAGAAGAATCAGAGTCCAAGAGTGGTACCATTGGATTCCTCTTCTCGAGTACTATAAAATTGTCTACAAGAACTCCCAAAACTCCCAACACGGATCAACGGTTCACCCGGAGGAAGCAAAACAAAATGGGACTTTTTTCCGTCGCGACTCGTGATGAGTGTGTCGCGACTCGCGAAATGTTGACCTAAGAGCTCAAAATTTTACTGATCTGGTGGCGACTCGTGATGGAGGCATCGCGACTCGCGATAACTGCCTTGTAACTTGTGTTTTACTCCCTTTTTTCTTGTACTATAAATATCTTCTAACCCCCTTCTTCCCCAACTCTCTGAGCCCGACTTGGGGGCTCCAAAACCCTAGTTTTTCAGCATTTTCTTCCATTTCTTCTTCTTTCACTGTAGATCTTTGTTCTATGTTATGGGTTTTGATTATCTAGCTTAGTTTATCTTGGGAGCAATGGATTGAAGCTTCCATATCTATGTAGTAAGAACCATATCTATCTATTTAGTATTTTTGCTATTGTGAATTTATTGAGCTTTGAATGTGAATTGTTAATTGCATTGATGTTGTTGGAAGCTTGAGTATATGAATTGCTTGTATAATTACTTGTTATGGTTGGGAGAAAGTAGCTAATTCTCCCCTCTTTTAATGTGGAATCTAAGAGCATGAGTTAGAGCTTCTTAAATGATGTTGGTGTGTTGATAATTGCTAGATGAATGTTATGATGTCGAACTCATTGTCATGTTTGTTTTAGGTAGCAAATGAGAGAATTCTATGAATGTCGATCATTCTTGACTAATCTTGTGTAAATGCTTGAATTGGTTAAATGCTTAGATACGGTGTAGTATTTATAAGTGTTGGCAAGCTTGTTGATTCTTTGTGCTAAATGACATCAATGGGATACTCTTAGTCCTAAGGGAGTCATTGGTGAGGTTTGACAAGAGATGTCAAATTCACTCTTGCAAACTACTATCTAAGAAGGATAGAAGATTTATCTTCACAAGTAGTTGAAGTATTGAATAGATTGTTTCACTCGTTCTTGAATCCTTTATTATTTAGAATTTATGTATTCTTGATGCTATGTTTCACTTCATTTATGTCATGGGTTGTTTGAGAATAGGAAGTGTTTTATGATTGAAGTGTTCCGGTGTTAGGAAAGTGACGAATTCCTTAGCTCCTTTGCATGAAAATCTATGAACATGAACTTAGAACTTCTTGTGCATAATGTGTTGTGATTCTTGCTAGATAAGTATGTTAATGTTAAGCCAAGTAATTAATGTGATAGAATGAGTGAATGGTTCAATGATTACATTAGGTTTGGAAGTGGATATCAATTGCCCCCAATGCTTTATCTTTTTAGCTTCAAACCCCCTTTTCTTAGTTTTGTTTGATGATTAGCCTAGTTACTTGGCTTTTCCAGTTATCTTGTCTCTTTAATTTCATAACTTAGGACCACCAAACAACCAAACCCCCCCATTTACATGCTTTTATATGTATGTATATATGTCTACTCCTAGCCTAATATCAACCTTTTGTGCCTAAACGCTTAGGAAGATCCCTCTTCTTCGTGGATGACCCCGACTTGCCGCTATCTACTTAGTTGTAGATAGTAAGAATTTAGGGCTTATAAATATTAACTTTGAGAGGTACGGCGATGACCTCCCAAATTTTGGCGCCGCTGCCGGGGAAGAGGCGTTTATTTTTAAGTGTTTGGGAATATTTGGTTGCATATTAGCTAGTTGCTTTTATTTTTTGGTACTTTTTGGTTATTTTTGTTCGGAGTAGGTATTGCTTGAGTTCTTGGTGAATTTTTATCGAGAATCCTTGCAATATGATTTCAGACTTTTGAAAAAAAATCAAATGGAACGTCTCACCTTGAGGGAACTCATGATGCGAAGAGAGGCTCAATAAGCAAGGTTTTGTAAGATGTGTCATTCCGACCATCCTACCGAGTCTTGCTATTTGTTGAGAGAGGAGCACTATGATGGTGAAAGAACCTTTGTTTTCCAAAACCAACGGTATTATGAAGAGTGCTACCAAGAGGTAGGAGATGTTGCTTTTCAAGGGCAAGAAGCTCAAGAATGGTATCCATACCACAATTCTTACAATCTGGAGTGGAGTGGTAATCCGGATTGGTGGTATGAGAATGAGCCAAAAAACCAACAATACGAGCAAAATAGTTGGCCATCATCATCTTATACCATACCACAAAACCAAGCCCAACAAGGAAGTTCAAGTTTGACACATGAGGAACTCATGAATGCAATAGCAAACTTGAACAATTTTACTAGTGAGGAACCGGACACTTGCCTCTCCTCTAGTGTTGAGGCTATTGAGAGGCATGCAAGTAGTATATTGGAAGCGTTGGCCCGAATGGAAGCTCGTGATTCCAAAAATACACCATCCCAAGTCGAACTCAAGGATTCGGTGAGTGAGGTCTCCGTGGGAAATGAGTTTGAGTTCGACGGGGATGAGGAGTTAGTTGTTGAGGATGAAACAATGGAGGAAGAGGTGATTGTGCTACATTCATTAGCATCGTCACCCCTTCCTCCACCTAGTGAACCAACTCCACCATTTTTGGAAGTTTTGAGGGAGATAAAAGATGAGCCGAAAGACAATCCCAAGCCTCCTAACCACCCAACTCCCTTCAAACAATCTCCACCTCCACAAGACTTTCTTCTTGAAAGTTTTGTAACCCCACCTCTCTACTTTTGGATACTCATGGTGAAGGGGTTCAAACCTTCACCATATAGATAACATTAGGGTCGTGCCGATGACCTTAAAAATACGGAGCTTCTCGGGAGGCAACCCAAGCTTTTAAGTTAGGTTAGTGTTTTTCTTTTCTTGCAAAAATAATTCTCAACCATGGCCTCAAAACCTTACCCAAAACCACAAGAATACCACCACAACCCACCACCAAAACCCACTACCAAAACCACCATCTAGGAGTACTACTAGTTGTTGTCTTTTGTGAGTATTGATCGGGATTTTCATAGTTGTGGCTTCGTAGTGGATGGATCAAAGTTGCATGTTAGACGTAGATCGAGAACATGGAGGAGAGAACATTCATTGAGAAGTGAGCATTGCCATCACCGGGAAGGGCCTTCAATATCCTAGTTGTGAGTATTTTTTTCTCTCCCTTATTTCTTTATCTTGTTCTTTTCACATTGGAATTTTGAAGGGAGAAAATGCTTGGAGCCAAGAAGGAAAGACTTGGACAAGAGGAGAAATCAGAAAAATTTTCTAAGTACCAGGTTAGTAGTCCGTCGCGAGTCTTTGACCACATCATCGGGAGTCGCAACGGGCTAAGTAATTTTTAGTGAGATTTTTGTGTTTCAGCATCCACATTTTTCGAGTTGCAATGGCCTCATCACGAGTCACAACGGACTATCGCGAGTCGCGACCAAAAACAGGGATTTTGGCTGTAAAATGGAGGTCTCGACCTCCACTTTTTGCGAGTCATGATGGATCATCGTGAGTCACAACGAAGTTGTCGCGAGTCACGAAGAAATCAAGAATTTTGTGTGAAAATAGAGCTCTCGGCCTCCACTTTTTGTGAGTCACGATAGCCTCGTCACGAGTCGCAATGGACCATCGTGAGTTGCAAAGTGGTCGTGAGTCACGGCAAAGTGATTGCGAGTCGCGGCAAAATAGTCGAGAGTTGCGGTAAAGTGGTCGTGAGTCGCGACATAAACAGTGACTTCTGGCATTCTTTGACCTACCCGTCAAGAGTTACGATGAACACGTCGGGAGTCACGACGGACATACAACCTTTTTTAAAAAAATGGGAAGATTCAATTTTTTTCCACAAACACTAATCTTCTCGATTCCTCCACCTCGTCATCGCGCACCACCTTTTTTCACACTCGCCTCCGTGCACCACATTGGCGCTGCTCACCATTTCACTGCCCTCACTCCATACCCACATCCCTTCTTCCCAATCTCCACCCACAAATTACCATAAATTTTTGAAGAACACAATCCCTAGAATTTAGGGTTTTTGAGACTTTGGGCAATTTGAGTTTGAATTGATTGTGGGCTCTCTCCTTTCTTCTTCCAAAGCATCTAAGTGGTACATTTCTTCACCTTATTGAACTCCAATTGTGATTATAACTGTATACTATATTTATTGGATATTGTGTAGATTATGTGTGATGCCTTAGGAAATTAGATTGTTGGAACTTTGTTGATTTTTGGAATGTATTGTGTTTGCAATTTCATTTGATGGGGTTTGTGTGAATGGTTTATGGTTGTGGCTTGGTTGGATGTAGGATAACATCAATAATCACTTTGAGTGTATTGAGGTTCTCGTATTGGTCTTATGCTTGCATTGGACTATTAGTGTTGCTTTGGTTGAGAATGGATTTTGGTTTATACTAGATATGAGGCATGTTAGCCCTTGATGAGACTTAGTTGTTATTTGGATAAAATTTTATTGTGCTTTGAAATGGTATTTTGCTTAGGGTAGTTTAGCCATGGGACTTGAATGTGGACATTGTGAATATACTAATGGTGGCTAAACTAATTAGGCATGACTGTGATTTTGAGATATAGCATATACAATTTCAACTATGTGAGACCATCATGGACTTGAGAATATGGACATGTGGGACATAATATGGATTGTATGTGCAATTGTAAATAGAACTTGATCTAGTATGCTTGAACTTGATTTAACTTGATATGATGAACTATTTTAAGGTTGAGTATGAATTTGCAATATTACATATACACATATTCCTGTGCATTTGACTTGTTTTCTATGGTTGTTAGATACAACCCCTATAAAGAGACCCAGAACTCCTCACCGAGGTGGGCACACCGCCGCTCCAGCTTTGCCTCTACCACCAGCTCCGGAATCGAGCCCTGTACTTCCCCTGCCAGATAGGTACATGGGTTTGACCCGAATCATTGGGTCCTATGCTGAGAGGTGGGAAGCGCTGGTGAGTCATCAACTCAAGGAGACAAGTTTTGTAGACGTACCCACACTAGACGCTCTTGGGCTCACCCAGCATGTCAGATGCCTCCTCGCCAAAGGGGGATGGAAGGGTTCATGAGCAGGAGCGCACCATCTTACCAGAGATACATGCTAGAGTTCCTGTCCACGGTTAGGATATGCACCATGAGAGATGATCAACCATGTGACAAGTACATTTCTTTCCACTCGGATGATATATTTCGGCAAATGACCGTCTCACAGATTGAGGAGACGTTCGAATTTCACATTGCGAAGATACGGGCCAGGTTGGACCCATAGGCCCAGAAGCAATGGATCGAGGATGACATACAATTTTGGAATGTAATCAACATGAGGCCAAAGAACTCCTATGACAAGAGCTTTGTCATCATCCACCCTGATGTGCACCGACTATTGAATGGAACAATACTTTGCTCGGTGGAGCCAAGAAATGTGCTAGACAACAACATTCATTTTCTTTGGCACTTGAAAAGTGAGGGACCAAGATACAGGTTGTGGGCTGAGCTGTGGATGAAAAGAATTATAGAGGTGGCAGTAAAGCCAAAGGGGAAGAATATGGTCGGAGGTGTGAGAGGCCTCTTAGCGGAGTACCTAGGATTGGTTCATTCGCCCAACTTTCCGTGCTTAGGGAGGCGCACTTCCTACCTCATCACTGCTAAGAGTTTGGTTCGATTTGAGATTCTCAGTGCCACCCGGACCACGGGGCTGTTCCACTGGTTGTATGGCGCCAGGAATGTCACTTTCATGGCACTTCCTCAGCCCAACAAGACGAAGCTAGAATTTGATACACCTCTAGGAGAATTGGCAATTTCACCTGACTCCTCATGCAAAGAGGACTTCCAGCGTGAGCTCCATGACCTTGGTCCAGCCCCTGTCCAGTGCGATGATAGCAGCCTACCTTTCTCTGAGTGACAGCAACAACAACACTTCCCGCAGCCTCTTCTAGAGACCGAGCCAATGCAAGAGGACAATGTGCCACCTCAGTACTCCCATCCTCCACCGGATTACTATGAGTGGATGATGCAGAACATACAGTATGGATTCCGCTACCAGGACAATATGACACTGGAGCACACCGTGTTTGTCTCCCAGAGATTGATTGACATAGATGAGGAGATTGATCACCTATCAGCTCGCATCCATGAGATGCAGTCCCAGGCAGGGTGTCTCAGGCCTCGATCTGGGAGCAGAGAGGTGGAGAGCTAGGAGACAGAGAAGTACAGATTGGCTGGCTCGTTATCAGTAGCGCTATTTTGGCGGTGACCCTTCTTCCTCACATCACTGATTTGTGATCACCATATCCTTACCCTTTCCATACTTCACTTTGTACATTTTGGCCCTAATGTCTACATTGAGGGCAATGTAGTGTTCTAAGTGTGGGAAGGGGTATTTACTTTGAGGTGATTGGGATTGAAGATACTTTGAAGACTTGCTACTTTTGGATAACTCTTTTGTTTTATTTTGGATATTTTTCCCTTTTGTTTTGGGATGCTTTTCTTTTGATATACTTGGATAATGTTGGCTTTGATAATTTTCTTAGCCTTAAAATTTGGAAAGCACTTTGCTAATTTTTGGATTGGAGAAACGTGAAAAGTTTTGAATTTTTTTTTAAAAAAATAGAAAATGAAAAAAATATAAATAAAAAGAATCCCGCTAAGTTGAAAACCCGAGAGGGAATCTTAGGCAACATTGAGAGCCCGCATAAGTCAAAAACCCGAGAGGGTGACCTAGGTAAAAATGAGAGGCTAAATGCATGGAAAAAGGTGAGATGTAAGCCAAAAAAAACATGACGTGTGGCCAGGATGAAAACCCGAAATGGCTCCTAGGAAAAATGAGAGAAATTGAAAAATGTTAAGTGTTCACTCATTTGCCGGCGTTGGATTAATAAGGTTGCGGTGGCCAAACGGATGGATCTGGTAGCTTAGCATCTTTAAGACCTCTTGGGAGTGGAAAATTTAGCGGGAGAAGATGAAGTAAGTTATGAAACTCTTGATCGTTAATATGCTTCGCTTTTAGGTTGATATATTGATATAAGTGGATCATGTGTTTTGAACCATATACATGTCTTTAGCTTCACCTTGTAGCATTTGATTTGGGATTGTCAATCCAGGATTTGGAGATGTTTAGGGATATCAATGAATTGATGGGTTGATATGGTTTGGGTAGATTTAGGAATGGGGTTTGTGGGAAACTTCTCATTTGACCTTAACATTGGGATGTGTGATAATGAGAGTTTTGTTAGGTATTGATTCGGGGGAATTGTAGTTAGGATATGGATACGTCATTTCCTTCGTATGCTTGGATTTTTTTACTTGAGGACGAGTAAGGTTTAAATGTGAGGAGGTTTGACATGTCCATTTTATGTGCATAATTTAGTACTTTTTGGGGTCACTTTTGTGCACTTTTATTATCAAGAGCTTGTGTTTTACCTTGAAATTCTCTTAGGAGAGGTAAGAGCAACTTTACGCTCTTTTACCTCTTCTAAGTGAATTTTGCGTGACAAAAGAAGAGCATGAATACTTGAAGACCGGAGGCCGTTGAAGACCATTTTTGAAGACTTGCTTCGAAGACACGAAGACTTGAAGACTTGAAGACCGGAGGCCATCGAAGACCATTTTTGAAGGCTTTGAAGACTTTCTTCAAAGAGTTGAAGACTTAAAAATATGAGAGGAATCATTTTGAAGATAAGTGTTTACCACAAGAAGAAGAAAAGGAAACAAGGTTAAGCTCTGGCGGCCGTCGCGAGTCGCGACGAACGGGTGGCCAGAACCTAACCTTATCCTTTTTGTACTATAAATAGCACTCTCTTTCCTCTCATTCATAACTTCTTCTTCTTGTGTTTTTGGTACTATTCTAAACCCGATTTTCTTCTATTTTCATCTTTCAATTCTCTTGTATTATGTTTGGTTGTTTAACATTAATTTGTATGAACTCTTGTAGCTGAACCTAGTTTATGAGAGCAATTGATTAAAGCTTCCAAAATTATGTAGTAAGGTTCTATGTTTGCTCATTTATGAACATTTATTGGAGAGCATTTATTATACCACTAATGTTGTGTTTTACCTCATTTATACCATGGGTTGTTTGAGTATATGAAATGTTTGTAAGATTGAAATTTTAGAGTGTTAGGAAAGTTTCAAATTTCTTAACTCATTTGATATGAAATCCAAAAGCATGGATTTAGAACTTCTTGTGTATAATGTGTGGTAATTATTACTAGATGGGTATGTTAATGTGGATTGTTTTCATATTTATCATATAGATTTCTTCTAAGTTTAACCTAATAAATGCTTTGTTTGGTTAAATGACTATGTATTTGGTAGAAGACTTGTTTTTGTCAAACCTATGGTCCTTTGGGTGCAATGCCATTGATGAAATACCCTTATGATGCTGTTTGTCTTTGGTGATCATCAATGAGGTTTGCAAATGGTCATTGTTTGTCTTTGCAAACTACTCTTAAGAAGGAATGAATGTTGATCTTTGATCGAGAAGTGATAACATTCCCTATAGACAATAAATGTAATTGAATGAGTGAATGAATCCATGATCTATAGGAAGTTTGGAAGTGGAAGTCGATTTCCCCCAAGGCCCCGTTAATTATCATTTACATCGTATCTTTAGTTGTATTTCATGATTAGAATAGTTCTCTTGTTTTGCTAGTTGTTGTATTTCAATTTGATAATTCAGGATAAAAAACCAACCCCCCCTCTTGTTGTTGTATCTATGTATGTATATGCCTAGTTTGTTTTCTCCTATATATGTTTATACACTTGAAAAGATCCCTCTTCTCGTTGATGACCCCGACTTTCCATTATCTACTTAATTGTAGATAGGAAGCATTAGGGCTTAAAAGTATTAACTTTTAGAGGTACGACGATGACCTCCCAACCATGTTCGGTTTTCTTTTCTAAATCTCGCATTTTATAGACTTAATTAGTACTAATGGATATCTTGTATCCATGGGCTCCTAGATCCTCCTTTGTGATCATCTTTAGTAGGTCGCTCATGGATACGTTTTGTTACATTTTACGTGAAGGCCATTTGCAAGGGCGGTAGAAGATATTGAAGGCCCTCGCAAGGACCGTAGAAGAGATCAAAGGACATTCACATTAGAATGGTAGTAGATGAAGGCCATGAATATAAAATTGTGGTAGTAGAAGAATGAATCCAAAGATAGGCGGCATTGGAGTTCAAAGCGGCCAAGGAAGAAGCAGAGAATTGTGTTCCGAGAGTTCTGCCATTTTCTGGGAATGATCCAAGAAGAATCAGCCTTCAAGGTTGGTTCCATTGGATTAGTCTCCTCGTGAACCATAAAATGGAATAGAAATACTCTCAAACTGTACTAACTGTTCATCCATATTGAGGTAAGGAAGTTCAACCGGCCGGAGTACAAACGAGTTGGTATAGACCGCTCATAGATGGCAATAACAACCCGCACCAGATGATGTGGTCGGTCCCAAAAGTCTTTGGCTTAGACCATGCCATGACCTGGTGGAGACCGTGCCAAACTCAAGGTCCACGTGCACAACTTCCAAGTTTAACTAAAAAATGACTATGTATGGGTGCATACCGTCCCATTTTCAATGGCCCGCACTGTTCCAAGTGCAAAATGTTAAGACCTACTGGTGGACTAGATTAGAGCATTGGCAGTGAAGTGATGGGGAATGATCTGCGACGTCGGTGGACTAGAGCGCATTCCCTAATTAAGGAGATGTTGAGGTATGTGCACTGTGGTAAGTACCATGTGTGAAAGATGGAGGGAAATACCTGGCTATCTTCACACTGTGTAACATGGGCATAGGATAGGTTTATAAGTCTATATGTGAATAATCGAGGATAGAAGTCATTTATCAAGCATGTTACGCAAATACGCCCAAGTTCCTGTTTATATAGTTTACGTTCATTTTATCTTTCATGTTTAGCAGTTGCTAAATGAAAAACCAAAACCCCCATAGTTTTACTATACTAGCTATTATTGAAAAGCGTTAAGCGATTTTAGTGCAATTTTACTGTTTGTGCGTGCGATTATAGTGCGACATTGTGTGCGACTGAAATCTTTTGACTCACCACCCTTTCCTACCTCTACCTTTTTGCCTTATCAGCCTAATAACGTTCACAAGCGGTGGAATTGGCCACCGGCTATGGCGCTGCCACCGCCAAACCTCCTAACAGAAACCCCCCCGCCAATAGTAAGAGCTTCCTCCAAGCTCTGAACGCTAAACCCTCTCCGCTCTTCACCTGTTAACCCAACACGCCTAATCTACACCCTATCACAGAATACAAGGGCAAAATTGCTTTTATTCTCCCACCGGAGGAAGGCGAGTTACTGGCGTCACACTACTAGAATACGTTGGTCGGGAAGTTCAACGGAGGAAAGCCATCAATGGATACTCTTCAAGCCGCTTTCAAGTCTATAGGTTTCAAATAAAAGTTCCAATTGGGATCACTGGATTACCGCAACGTGCTTATCAGATTTCAGGAGAGTGAAGATTATCAGAGATGCTGGATGAAGGGACAGTGGATGATTCAAGGCTCAATAATGAAAGTACAAAAATGGTCACCGGACTTCTCCCTAGTAGCAGAATTATATGTTGTTCCAGCTTGGGCAACAATCCATAAACTCCCTATTCATTTCTATAATACATCTGCAATCATAGGTATGAGTAGTCAGATTGGTAGATTCCTTAAAATGGATGCAGCAACTAGTGCTCTGACTAGGCCATCTGCAATCAAAGTGTGTGTTGAGGTTGACCTTATGTCTCAGTTTCCATCTACCATAGTGGTTGGAATAGGTAGAAAAGTAGCTGAGTACCCTATTGAATATGATGAACTGCCTTCATATTGTACTCAGTGTAAGATAATTGGTCGTAGTAATGCTACTTGTAATTTCCTGCACCCAGAATTGAGGAAAAAGCATCTTTTGAATCCCACAACAAATGGAAAAAAGGAAAACAAAGCCACAGATCAGGTTGAACCCTTTCATGCCTTAGATTCCCATCCTACACAGGACTTAGATGTTGTAGAATCCTTGAGTCTATCAGCCGTTCAGAAGGAAGTAGGGTGTCAATTACAACAAAGTAAGACAGGCCTTCATCTGAAAAATAGTATTGTACAAGCTTTCCCTGGTATTCATAAGAAAAGAACTGGTTCCCTTTATTCATTGGATGACATCTCTAAGCCTATCACCGCCACTTTTTGGAGAAAGAAAAAACACCTGATTGAGTTAGTACCCATCCAGGAATCCCAAACAACAGAAAAAACTGTCAAGATTTCAAATGCCTTTCAGACCTCAGAAGTTTTAAATGAGGGAGAGGATGAGAAGGAAGCAGCAGAAATATTCCATGAAACACTGGAATCTCAAGAAGGAGTGGTACCCCATAAAACAAATGACAAGATTACCGACACAACAGAACTTCACCCCACTGAAGAAATCAGCCCCCATGCCAGACACACGGAGCTCCCCATTACTTTAGTAACAAATACACCTGTCACCCCAGATGCTGGCATCAACCATCTTCCACTATTCATCATAGATGCTGGGCTAACACAGGGGCCGAATCAGCAACCTCAGCCAGTTCCTACAGTGGTAAAGAAGGGAGCTCAATCCTCAACTGATCAGAACACAAAGGTAGAGCAAAGCTCACAGTCAAAGGTTAGCACACGCAAACCAATACATATTTCATGTTTAGATAAACTTGATAAGAATCAGGATAAGCAATCAAATAACAGTAAAGCCACTGCTGTTAAAACAAGAAACCTTAGATTCTCACAGAAAGCAACCACCACCTATTTTAAATGATTCAATACAACATAATAGGAAACATGTTAGTCTGGAATGTTAGAGGCTACGGAACATCTTTGGATAGAATAAAATCTCTTATGCTGTCTCACAAGATTGCTATTCTCTGTTTGATAGAGCCTTGGCATGAAAAAAAGAAAATAAACACTCTGATGCATGATCTAGGCTTCAAAAATGCTCTCCCTGCTGAAAATGCTAAAATATGGATCTTATGGAACCATGCTTTTAATGTAATCAGTTTAAAAGAGTCAGATCAATTCATGCAGGCTAAAATTACAGAAATTCACTCATTTGTCAGTTGGAACTGCTTTTTTATATATGCTAGTGTAAATAGACAATCGAGGGAAGCTCTTTGGAATGATTTAAAAAACCCCCCTCCAGAACCTTCTATATACATCGGAGACTTTAATAATGTGGTCTCAGTATCTGAGTATAAAGGAAGGAAAGCTTCCCCCACAAGAAGCATGAAAGATTTTAATGCCTTCATTAATAATCTGGACATGCATGACATCCCCACTATAGGAAATTCTTTTACATGGTGTAATAATAGATTCAGGAATAAATGTAAGGACCTTCTGTTCCAGAGATTAGACAGGGGCATAAGCAATTTGGACTGGTTGGAACTCTTTCCAAACAGCTCAATTCAGGTACTAAATAGATTGACTTCTGACCACTCTCCATTATTTCCGTCCATTCGATCTTCGGAAGAAATGGTTCCCAGGCCTTTTAGATACCAAGAAATGTGGTCAAACAGACAAGACTTCCACAATTTCGTGGAAAAAAACTAGAATTTACCGTCCCCCTATAGAGGAATGTACAGATTAGTGCATAAGCTTAAGAGACTTAAGATTGACATTAAAGTTTGGAACATAAATACTTTTGGAAATGTCAATCAAAACCTGGTTGAAGCTGAATCAAAAGTCAGTGACATAGAAATAAAATTTCAACAGTCCCAAGCAGAGTCTGACTTAGCTGAACTCAATAAGTCCAAAGCTTTACTTCTTAGATCCCAGAAAGAAAAAAACATTTTCTTAAAACAGAAGGCAAGGTTAAATTGGCTTAAACAGGGGGATGCAAACACCAGTTATTTTCACCACACCATCAGGGAAAGGAGAGCTAGATCTAAAATCAGTAAAATCAAAGATGGAAATGGGAATTGGATTACTGACCCACAGCTGATTAAAGATGAAGGAGTTAGATTTTTTAAGGAACTCCTTAATGAGGATGCTCCTAAAAAAATAGGAACTTATCTGAAAAATATTTTAGGGGAAATTCCTTCTCTGGAATCTTTCAATATCTAGGAATTGGAATTTGCTGTCTTTGATTTAAATAAATCAGGTGCTCCAGGATCTGATGGTTACTTTGGTCATTTCTTCACATTCTTCTGGGAAACTATTAAAGATGACCTTCTGGAGGTAGCAAATGATTTTATAAGCGGTGGCATTATTCCTAAGGCCATCACAAGCACCTGGCTCACTTTAATTCCCAAAAAACCAATTCCAATTTCTTTCTCAGATTTCAAACCTATTAGTTTGTCCAATTTTGTCAATAAAGTCTTCTAAAAAATGCTTATGGAAAGGATTAAACCACTAATGCACAACCTAATCTCTCCTGAGCAGAGTGCTTTCATTAAAGTCAGGGAAATCACTGATAATATCCTTCAAATGCAAGAGATGACCAGGATGTTGTCCAGAAAATCAAAAGTTCCTAATTTAATAGTTAAACTAGATATGCAAAAGGCTTTTGATAGAGTCTCATGGGTTTTCCTAAATTCCATTCTTGTCCATTTTGGCTTTCATGGGAAATTTGTCAAACTTATTATGCATAGTATATCTGCTGCAAATTTTTCTGTTTTAATCAATGGAGCTACTTCAGGTTTTTTTGCATCTTCTAGGGGTATTAAACAAGGCAATCCTCTTTCACCATTTCTTTATAATTTGCTTTCTGAAGCTTTTTCTAGAGGATGAAAGAAACTTTTTAGCACAGGGTACATTCAAAATTTTTGTCTTCCTAAGACTTGTGCCCTGGTTTCACATTTAATGTATGCTGATGACACAACAGTTTTCTTGAATACTAACCCTAGAAACATGAAGAGGTTCAAAAAGTTCCTGCTTGCTTATGAACAAACCTCAGGACAACAGGTCAATTTCTCAAAATCATATTTTTTTGTATCCCAAAGGACCAATTTTTCTACAGTAAACTATGTAAGAAGGATTCTGGGAATGGAAAAAGGATCTTTCCCATTTAAATATCTGGGAGTCCCTATTTTTTCTGGTAGAAATATGCAGATACACTACCAACTATTATTGGAAAGAATGGATAAATCAATCCATAATTGGAAGAACAGATGGCTCTCTACTGCAGGTGACAGGCGCGGGCGGTCGTCGCGCCCGCGCGCCAAAAGATAATTTATAAGCCCTCAATGCTTAATTTCTACAACTAGGTAGATAGTGGCAAATCGGGGTCGTCCAATGAGAAGAGGGATCTTCCTAAGCGTCTAAGCACGCAAATGGTTGATATTAGGCTAGGAGTAAAGATATATACACACACTTAAAAGCGAGTAAATGAGGGGGTTGGTTGGTTGGTTGGTTCCTAAGTTAACAAAGATAACAAGCAACGTCAAGTGACTATGCTAATCATCAAACGAAACTAAGAAAAGGGGTTTTAAACTACAAAGATAAAATGCCTAGGGGGCAACGGATATCCACTTCCACATCTAATGTAGTTCATCGAATCATTCACACATTCCATCATATAGCATTCATGACCCAACGCTCACACACCCCATCTAGCAAGTACCACAACACACACACCACAAGGAGTTCTAAGTTCATGCTCGTAGATCTTCATGCAAAGGCGCTACGGAAGTCGTCACGTTCCTACACCTAAGCAATTCAACCACACAAGCACTACCTATGCTCAAACCACTCATGGCACACATGCGGTGAAACACACCGTCAAGAGTACATAAACGCCAAACAACAAATGCTTCAAGAATGAATTTAAATCACCTATTCAATACTTCAACTACTTGTCGTGGAGACTAAACTCCTATCCTTCTTAGTTCGTAGTTTGCGAGAGTGAGTTCGACATCTCTCGTCAAACCTCACCAATGACTCCCGAGTCGCGACCACGACTCAAGGTGTCATTGGTGGCATTTAGCACGAAGGACCAATAAGCTTGGCAATGCCTATGACCACTACACCGTGACTAGGCATTAAACCAATTCATGCAATTACACGAGATTGGATGAACGTGCAACGCACATTCATCCGCGAGCATATGACTCTCTCGTTTGCTACACAAACGAACATGACGAAGAGTTCGACATCAATCACATTCGCCTAGCACATTGTCAACACACTAACACAATCAAAAGCTCTAATTCACACTCATACATTCCTAACAAGAACAGGGGGGAAATTAACCCAAATCCCCCAAACCCTAGCTAGCAATTCATACAAGCATTCATATCATCAAGCTCTCAACAACATCAATGCAATCAACAATTAACATTCAAAGCACAATAAATGCACAATAGCAAAAACATCAAATAGATAGATATAAATGAATCTCAATACATAGAAGTGGAAGCTTCAATCCATAGCTCCCAAGTGCAAGAACTACTCTAGAACAACAAAAGACATAATTAAACTAAGAGAAAACTAAGAAAAGAAAGAAGAGAAAAAAAACTAGGTTTGGCGCCCAAAAACAGAGAGAAAAGCGGGCTGGAAAAGCTGGAGAAGAAGAGGGAAAGAGATGGTATTTATAGTGCAAAGAAAATAAGAATGATTTCTGGCCGCCCGTTGGTCGCGACTCGCGACGGGGTTCGTCACGACTCGCGACGGTGTCGCGACGGGATCGCGACGGTGTCGCGACGGGATCGCGACGGTGTCGCGACGGGGTCGCGACGGCAGCCATAGTTTTGCATTGTTTCTTTGTCTTCTTCATAGCCATCCCTCTCACTCTTCAAGTCTTCAACAGCTCCAAAATGGTCTTCAACGGCCTCCGGTCTTCATGTCTTCGAAGTGAGTATCCAAAAGTCTTCGAAAGTATAGTCTTCAATGTCTTCCGGTCTTCGTTGGTTCCGTGTTCTTCCCTTGTCACACAAAATCCACTTAAAAGAGGTAAAAGAGTAAAAAGTTGCTTTTACCTCTCCTAAGTGAATTTCAAGGTAAAACACAAGCTCTCGATAATAAAAGAGCACAAAAGTGATCCTAAATACTATTAAATAATGCGCCTAAAATGGACACATCAGCAGGTAAAATTATTCTGATAAATCACTGCCTTCTCTCAATTCCAACTCATATTTTTGTTGTTTTGAGTCCACCAAAAATAGTTTTGAAAAAAATGGAGAAAATGGCCTCTAGCTTGTTTTGGGGGTATTCTGATAATCTTGATAAGAAAAAATGGAGGTCTTGGAAAAATATGAGTGTACCTGTCGAAGAAAATGGAATAGGATTTAGGGATTTAAAGGCCACTGTAGATGCTTTTTCATGTAAATTGTGGTGGAAACTGCAACTCAATTCCACGCAATGGACCTCACTCTTATGGTCACTCCCTAAGTCTTACAAAACCTCTCATACATGGTCCAGAATCTGTGCTATTAAACATATAGCAAATAGCAACTCCAGAGTAATACATGGAATCGGTGATTGCTCATTTTGGAATGCTAACTGGACTGGAGAAGGTGCTTTGTTTTATAAATGGCCTCCAGGAAGAGACATCCCCTTTGTGGACATCTCACTTAGGTCATTCATTAACAACAAAGCATCTATCCTCCCTCAACTGGAGCCATTTTTGGCGACCAATTTGTGTCCTCTTTTGCAGGAAGCTAAATTGGAATATATACATGAGGATAGGCTCATCTGGATGCCAGCTACAAATGGAATTTTCTCCATCAAGTCAGCATACAAAATTCTTAGACAGAGAAAGCCGAAGATTCTTCAATTTCAAAAGGTATGGTCCTCTTTCATTCCCAAAAAAATGTCAGTTCTTTTATGAAGAGCTCTGAATGGCTTACTTCCTTTTGACAACATTTTAAGAAGGTTAGGTTTCTATTTAGCATCTAAATGTCCTCTGTGTCAAAATCACAGTGACTCTTTAGATCATTTTTTCAACTCTTACCCCTCTTCTATTGCTGTCTGGAACTGTGTAACTAATTTTTTAAAGGTCCAACAAAATTCTTTTCCAAGTTTGAAGAGCAGAGTTGAATTTTATCTCTCTTTTAAGGCAGAATCCAGTATTCAGTCCAATATCACCATTGCTGCTCTTCTTGTAACAATCTGGATTCAATGGATTAGAAGGAATAAAATCTTGTTTGATAATGAATCCTTCTCCCAAGATGCTTGTATCCATGAAATAAAAGGCATAATCTATCAAATTTTCTCAGTGAATCATTTGATAGGTAATCTAGACAAGAACATATACTGGACACAGGCTAACATTATTCCTCATATTCAACAAAAGAAAAGGAAATCTTTTACTGTAGTGAAATGGCAGAAACCCCTTACCGGACACAAGATAAATACAGATGCAACATGGATTAGAGGGGGTTTTTCTACTCTAGCAGCGATAGTTAGGAATTGTGAGGGGAAAGTGGTTAAAATGAGGGCAAAATCTTTTCATTCCCCATCACCTTTACAGGCAGAATTGATAGCCATCCAATGTGGATATGTGTTATGTTCAGATTTGGATTTAAATAGATGTGAGGTGGAATTCGACTGTTCAATTGCAGTACAGGGTATTCAAAACCCAAATACCTCACCATGGAGGATTTTCTCTATTTGCCAATCTCTACATTTAAAACATCATATATACCCAATCAACACACTCCTAGAGAGGCTAATAATACAGCTGATTTCCTTGCCAAATTTGATTTACATAATAACTTTGATGGTGACCTAGAACTGAATTTAGCCCCTCTTGTTCTTAAGGGACTCCTCTATCTAGATAGATGTGGAATCCCTTGGCTTAGAGATGACTCTTGATAGAATGCTGCATATGTTGCAATAATCATATACATTTTAGAGGACTCTTCAGACTAGACTCATGACCTTTTCATAGGATAGATACTGCTGATGTTTTTTGGTGTTTTTTGGTTTATTACAGGTTCTCAGGTCTACTCCACATCTATAATCTTGGCTGGTTATGATTGAGCATACACCAGAAAAGCAGCTCCATCTTCAAAATCTTTTGATGATCGTCGACATCGAAAGAGAGCGTTTCAAAACTCACGGCTTCACTGCAAAACTGCAGCAATCTTTGCGCTAATTAGATATGCTTTATATCTTGAAGTGATAGTGTGTAGTTGCCTGGCCAAGGGAAATAATTAACACATGGAATCGTAACTATCATATCAAACTTTTCGGTCTAATTACTTGATCTGAAATCCTCATTAGATGCTAGGTATTCTTTTGGAGGCAACTATATTGCCTCAATCATCGAACATGTACCAACTACTTTTTTTACGTAGGCTTGGGGAATCTTATATAATCCTTCACCTTAGGGTGTTTCAATTAAAAAAAATATACTATACTAGCTATTCCTAGCAACTCGTACGGTTTGACAACCCAGATGAGGTTGTGCCTAACTGATTTTTAGTCCCTAGCATCTCTGTGAACATACTCAGGGCTTACCGATAACTACCTTATCGGTATCATAGTATAAATTTTATCTTTGACCTCCTTTAACCAAGGGACAACCTTTGCTTGGGTTAATTAGCTGCAATTCATGACCCCTGGTGGAGGCAGGTCAGCAACCGACATCGGATGCATTAGAGGCAGCCACGGGAAAAAGCACAGAAACCCAATGATTCTTTAACGACAAAACATTACTAAAAAACATCCAAAAACATACCAAAATATAGTAACTAGGTTTACATTTACAGAAAATTCACAATCTAACTGATCTGAGTAAGAACAAGCAAATCGAAAACACAACACATTTACAGAGCATATATTGAACAATTTAAAGTAACAATTACAAAAATGTAGGTGTTATAAGAGTAGGAAAACCTTACCCTTGACAAGGGAAAAGAGTAGAGGGGGTGAGGGACTGGTTGAATTCATAGGAAACTGTAGAACAAAAGCTTGAACTGATTGTGAGGGACTCTATATTTAAAGCATTTTGGATCCTTGTGAAGTCCGCCTCACTATTTTCAATGTAACACCTGCATTGATTCAAGTGACAACATTTCAAACTATGACCAACGCCGCAAGTTGTGTGGGCCAACAATTTTGGTTGTGTATGACATATCCTCCACCTGGGGAAATAGTGGGTCAACAGTTCAAATTTATTAAAAATTTGTGGTCAAAACAATATTATATTTTGTCATTTCAGAATGATTTGTTAATGATTTTGATGTTAAAATTTGGTTTCACATGGTAGGTTAAACATTAAAGATTCAATAACATTACAATGACATTCAACAAATAGATTATTGATAAAATATTAAATGACATAAAAAAAGTTATTCAACAGGTACACTGAATTAAGTACAAATGTTCCAAATTTGAATAAAGTGGTTTTATTTGTTCCAAATTCTAAACAGTAATACTAAAATCAGTAGGAAAAAATGATGACATTTAACACTATTGGCCTAGAACCCTCTAAGAGCTCGAAGTAGAGCGTGTTCCCAACCTCCAGGTTCCATGCATCAAGAAACTGGGAAAATCCCTCTGGGGTCAGGGTTTTCAGCCTCCTATTCCCTGAGTAGTGCATGTGATACTCTCTTCCACTACACCTCAAGATGTTTGGCATCTTGACATTTGGTAGGAGTTCCATGATCTGGCTTGGGACGTACTAAATTATAAACAGAAAGCCACAGTTAGTATGCATGAAAGTAATCTAGAAAAATTTTAAAATTTAAATACATGCAAAATGGATAGGACATACCAAATTTGGAATCAAACCAAAGTTTGTCTGGGTCAAAGTCTTGACGAAATGTGGAATGACATGATCGAATCAAGTCCGCAGATTGTTCTCACTTGAATCGCTACAGATTTGCATCGGTCAATGAAATTATTACTAATTAAATAAGAATATAAGTAATCAAGTAAAAGGATTTTATGAAGAAATCTAAAAAAAAATCGTTCACCTCAATTGGTACGCGACTACTCGAACCTTCATTGTCAGTCATGATTCTTGAAAATCATATTGTCATGTATGATATATGTAAAGATAGACAAAAATAGAAATAAGTTCAATTAATATTTTAAGTGAACCAAAATATTGGCAATGTCAACCTGTACGAGTGACATCGCTCTCCAATCACTAGAATGGATTGGTTAACCGAGAAGGGTACGATGCCTCATACATAGAATACATAAAAAATATGAATGTACGACATCACAAGGCCCTTGTAAAGACCAAAGTATGATCGAAGGGGCATCAATATCGCATTCTGGTTCATACCTAGTCAAAACAAGCAGTAAGAACTAACCACGACCAGAGTCTCAGCTGGAGTAGCGAAGTGAGTTTGGGTTAAACAAACACATAGAAAATGGTGCTAGCCCACAAACCGAGAATAGAGGAAGCCTTGACCGGTCGTTAGCCACAAACTGCATTTGTAGGCCCAACGATTGCACACACAATGATAGTTTCGGACAAAGAGGAACCACGTTCATAACATATTATAAAAGGAGGAAGAAGGAGACAAATCCAAGTAAGTACAACTAAACTAGAGAAGCCAGATTCTTGAAAGAAAGCTACTGACTTGAGCATCAGAGTTGTTTCCCCGGAGTCACCTCCGGGATCTATTTTGCAGGCATATATTTGGTGAACCACGATCAACCAACTAGATAGGAGCACACCAAAACATTTGGCACTATCTGTAGGGATCATAATTTTTTTTCTCGTTATTCATTTCCAGCGGAGTTGATAATGATGTTCACCAGAAGTGAAATGAGTCAAAATCACCACACTCAAGAACAAATAACGGGGAGAAATAGGAATGAACATCTTAGCCAAGATCAGGAACACACCCCCAGCAGAGAACAAGAACATAACGGAGATGAAAAGGAAGAGGAAGAAGAAGCAGAGTCTCCTAACATGAATAAGGAAAAAGAAAAGTGTTTGCGGTGTTCCTAGAAGCGAACAAAGAGCAATTGTACAATCAATTCCATGCCACTCTTAAACCAAAACCCCCAAAGGTAAGTGAGAAAGTTGTTCAAAATAATGGTAACCTTAAATATGGGGACTAATTGAGAAACAAAGTTGCAAAGGATGATACAGACAAGTCATCACTCGCACTGCATTTCTGTAATTTCAAGATGCTAAAGGACTTCAAATTACCAGTACATGTCAAAAACTATGATGGGACAACATACCCCAAATGAGTTCTTGCACTCATATTGCAATAGCATGAGGTTTTGCGATGCGGAAATAGAGTAAGTATGGACGGCGTTTCCCATATTCTTATCGGGAACAATGATTACATGGTATGAGGATTTACCATGCAGAAGCTTCACATCTTGGGCACATCTATCTTTTTTTTGGGACAATTCTATCAGAAGCAAAAGTTCACCGAAAAAATTACAGATTTGAACAACATAGCCCAACAAAGCGATGAAAGTTTTTCAGAATATCACAGCAGGTTCATTACATAAATTCTACATGTGCGGGATCTATCATTCCAATCTTCTTTAGGTGCGTTAGCGGGAGGCATGCGATCAGGAGAGTTCTACAAGGAACCAACAAAAAATATTCAAGAAAACCTAAGAGACTTGCAAAGGATGATAGAACAGTATGTACAAACTGAGGATGCCAATAACCTCAAAATAAAGCGAGAGCGGGGCTAGAAAAGAGCTATAGAGGACTTGCAAAGGAATTTGGAAAAGAAAGGGAAATGAAAATTCACCTTGAAAGGAAGAGAAGTAGGGATACAAAGCATCCTGTCCCAAGAAACACCATAAATAAAATTAATGATGAGAGATCTGGCAGGGGAATGGAGAGCTAATCCGCAAGCCTACACCAATGGCTGCCTCCTAGAGAAGATATCAAGGGAATACTATTGTGCTTTCCATAAGAAACATGTGCATGATATTGAGTATTTTAGAGATTTACAGAGGCAGGTAGAGAAAAAACTGAGAAATGGTTATTTGGGACAATACAATAAGGAAGAAAGTAGTAACAGGTACAATGGTGACCGCAACAATGACCACAATGATAGACTATGAGGAAGATCTTCCTAATGAGGCACAAAAAAAGTGGTCTTCTCCATACATGGATCAACAGAATCCTTGTAAAATAACACTTGGAAGGCTAAAGCTAGGTATTCGCCTCAACTGGAGGCCATAAACAAAAGATTTCAAATGGATGAAATGATCACGTTTAGCGAAGAGGATGTTTTTCCTAATGCTTTGCAACACAATGACCCCATGGTTATTATAGCCAAAATTGGGAAGGCAACTATCCATAGAGTATTGGTGGATGATGGAAATGCTATAGAAATCCTCTTTGTGGATTGCTTTGACAAGCTTGGATTAAAAAGAAATGACTTGAAAGAGCCAACATCCGTGCTCGTTGGATTCACAGGAAAAGTGGAAATGCTGCTTGGCAACGTTCATTTAGCACTATCATTGGAAGGCCATGGGTGAACAGAGCGAAAGCGATATAGTCTCCATACCATTTGGTCATGAAATTTCCAACCCCAACAGGGGTCGCAACGACGATAAGATATGAACAGACAGTTATGCAATACATGGTCATTGCAATGAAAGTAGGTAGAACCTTGGAACAACCAAAGATGGTTAGTATATCACCAGTAGTGACCCACTCACACAGGCAGATCATTCTGTGGAAATTGGGAAAGAAACTAAAGATGTCATTCTAGATGACAACGATGCTTCCAAGTATGTCAAGATGTTTGCATAAGGACACATTCACATGGAGTGTACAGAACATGGGGGAGTTGACCCAAGCATGGAAACTCATTCTTCGAACATCATTGATTCGATCAAGCCTTGATGGCATCATAACATTTCCTCTTCCATCACCTGCCTTCTTGCTATAGCCAACGTCACATGCATCTGAATGCCAACGTCGATTATAAAAAAGTTGCAGCTATGGTCTCCTATCGTTAGCCTTCTTGCTTGGACCAACGTCAATCACAAAACCTTTCGACATCGGTCCAAAACCAAGGTAAAAGGTACTTTTTACCTCGGTTCTGAGCTGAGGTAAAAAAATGTACTTTTTACTAGGGCTGTATTGACCTTTATTTTTATGGACTAAAAACCAAGGTAAAAAGTCTTATAGAATTAAGGTAAAAGATTCAGTTTGTTGTAGTGAATCATCCATGAAGACCACTAGAAATACTTAATGAACTCCAAAATGATGCTAACCATGCACCTTTGAAAAGTGCCCAGTCATTGAAAAGACCAAATGTCATGCACATATAGACAAAAGTGCCAAAAAGGAAAATTGAAGGTGGTGTATTCGTTGTCCTCGAGGTCAATAGCTATTTGGAAGTATCCCAAAAAGCCATGAAGAAAACAATAACTAGCATGACTGTCCTACCTTTCTAACATATGGTTATTGAAGGGTAAGGGGAAATGATCCTTGCGAGTCACCACATTTAAGCAACAGTAGTCTATGCATACTCACCACTCACTTTGAATACAGGTGGGTACCAGATCCCCATCCTTATTCTCTACCTCAATCACCCCACTCTTCTCAGGCACGACATGGGTATGATTTACCCAATTACTATCTGAGATAGGGTATATTATCCTTCCTTTAAGTAGTTTAAATAGTTTTCCTTTCATTTCTTCCATCATTAGTGGGTTTAACCGCCGTTGAGGTTGCCTTACGAGTTTTTCCCCTTCCTCCAATATTATTCGGTGCTAAGATTTTGAGGGGCTCATACCTTTAATATTGGATACAGTTCACCCTATCACTGCCTTTTACTCTACCCTCTTGGTTAGTAGTGAGCTTGATAGATATCATTACCGGTAGTTTCTCCCTCTCGCCTAAGAAAGCATATTTTAGATCTTTGGTTAAAGGCTCGACTTTGACTAGAGGTGGTTCCTCTATGGAAGGCTTGGTTCTGGCACAAGTAGTTCATCTAGTTTTTCAGGAAGGGCTTCTAAGGGTGACTCAGTTTAGAAATCAACCTCCCCTATGCTTTCTACCAAACTAGAATTTAGAGAATAAAAACATGCATCATCAATAGAATACCCCATAGAGCTACCGACATGTTATCATAAAAAGATTTTCCACCATTTCATCAAAGACGTAAAGTTCATCCAAAGAAGATTTATTAAGAGGATACTTCATTCTTTCATAAATGTTAAACTCGACAATGTCATTACCTCATTCCATACTCAACTTCCCCGTATGCACATCAATCATTGCCCTAGAAGTTTTCAAGAAAGGTTTACCTAAAATTATAGGTGTGGCCTCCTTTTCATTTTCCATGTCTAAAAAATATAAATCTTCTGGAAAAGTTATTTCATTCATTTTAACCAATACATCCTTGACGATACCTCTCAGGTATGTGGTGGAGTGATCAGCTAATTCAACTACCACTCCGGTGTTGTGAAATTTACTAAGGTTCAATGATTTATAAAATGAACATGAGATGACATTGATTGAAGCTCCTAGATCTATGATAATGTTTTGAGGTATATAATTCCTTAAACAATTTAGCATATTTAGGCATATGATTAATAACATCAAAGATAAGAACACTAACCTCACAAAGTCCAAGGATATCCAAAAGTTCCTTGTTGTGCTCGCTCCTCCGTCTATGCTTCAATTCCATCAGAAATAGGGGTGAAGGATTCCTTTTTTCCACACTCCATTTTCCCCAAAGTTCATCATCATGAGATGTTAGAGACCTTCCAACCCACTCTTCTTCTATCTCCTCCCATGCATAGTCTTCATTGACCTCTTTTCCGACTTTCACATCCACAACATTAGCCTGCGGGGCTTGGGATCCATGTGAGTGGTGTATAGCCTTCTTTCATGACTCAGGTTGTAGGTGATGGACGGACAAGGCTAGGGAGTCCACTTTGGCCTCTAAGATTTGAATGTTTGAAATACCTTAGTGTCCAAGTCCTAGATTTCTTCTATTATTTGGGATTAGAATTTCTCATTTGATTTGACCATAACCGCAATGGCTTATTTTAGATAGCTAGATGTGCTATAGTATTGGTCATCCCAACGATCATACTAATCCTGATATTGGTATCCATCCCATTAGTCCTCCCTCATGATGCCTCATCCACAGTTCCTTGCTCCAACTGCCCTAATATCATGTTATGTATGGAAATCATTGACATGATGGTTCCAAGAGGAAATGCTGCAATATTTTACTTGTTAAAATCTTTCTCTGAAGAGCTGCTTCATCATTCACACCAAGGTTCACACTTGTTCCTTCAACCTTAGGGTGGTAAGATCTTCCCCAATTCTCTCTCCCATCATTTAATGAGTATTGATGTGCACCATATTGCATGTGTTAACCAATGCATTCAACACAATAATTGTCATGTTTTACTGGTTGGATTCTAGTTTTAGTTAGTTTTATAAGAAAACGTTTTGGCGACCATTGTTGGTTTTCTTGTCTAAATCCCAAGTTTTGTAGACTTAATTGAAGCTAATGCACACATTTCATTCACAAGCACCTACACCTTTATTTATTATATCATTAGTATCTTGCTCGTGGATATTTCAGCATTATTGTCTAGAAGGATATTCGCAAGAATGGTAGAAGATATTTGAAGGCCATTTGCAAGAATGGTAGAAGTTATGAAGGCCACAGACTTAAAGAGTGGTAAAAGATGAAATTAAGCCAAGAAAGGCACATTTGAAGTTCAAAAAGGTCAAAACAGAGGAAGGCATCAACTGGCCGATCCAGCCTACCGACCGACCAACGGGCATAAACTAGCACATGCTGGCTGGAGACCAGCACGCGGTGGCACGAGGCTATCCATGCCACCACGGACCTAGGGTAGCCCAGCCTATGCCAGGGGTGCCTAGCACAGACCGTGCCATAGACCCCAGCACAGACTGTGCCCGTTCAAGCAGCCTGCATCCCTTTTGCTCCATTTTACTTCAAATTGGCTAAGTATTGGAATAGACCATGTCGTTTCACATGGTACACGCCGTTTCAAGTCCCAAATGTGAAGAAAAACCCATGGGGTGTGTTTGATGACCCGGCTTGCATCATTTTACTAATTAAAACTAGGCTCTGGACGAAGGCCCGCACCAAACGACACGGGACGTGCAATCAGAAGCATCAAACTAGAGGTCTAGCCAGCGCTCCGTGCCAATTGACAAAGTTTTTTCCAGTATAAAGAGCACGACCAATGCCAGATATGGTGAGTTGTGCCGCAGAAGTAGTGGGCCGGGCTAAACTGGGCAGCCTGTGCCACCATGAAGGTCCCTTACCCGGCACAAATCGTGTCGGTTTCCACTGGCACTCTTTATTACGGATGCTAGGGTTTTTAGTCTTATTTTAGGCCTATTTCAAGGTCCAATTCCCTTGTACAATAAATATAGACAATCATCTACTAGGGTTTAAGTTTATGCAAATTTTATACTTCAAGAGTTTGGTAGATGGAGAAAGGATTTCTTTGTTCTCTCTACAAAATTTTCTTTTCTACTCTTTATTTTTTCTTTGCCTAGAAGTATTGAACCCAATGAAATACTTGGGTTCAATGCTTAGGGAGTAGTTTAATTACCTGGGGATCATATTTGTATTCATGATGTGGTTTATGTTTTTCGAGATTCCTTGGATCTACCCATTTCTATGTGTTTTTGAAATTATTTTTGCTTGTTCTTAAATTTCTTATGAATTTCATGAATGGTAAACTAAGATTGGTAGACACCGTAGTCTACATTTATGCTGGAACGCTTATGGATACCCCCCAGGGAAGAGAAACCCAGATGTTATATAGGTAGTAGGGTCGGGGTCCATGTGGGTGTGTGCACGTGGGTATTTTTTGAGTTTTATCACTATGATGATAGCAAACAAGTTTTAACTGTCGAGTTGGTCTGAAGGGTTATGGCTAGAGATAGCATTTAGTAGAAAACTAGGGTTTAGTAACCCTAGTGCCATCGAAAAGGTGCTAATTTTCCATTGCCTCTGTAGGCCTCGGAAGATAGAATTTGTGGTGTAGTGCCCGAGATGTAATAGTACGGGAGAGAAACAAATCTACTCATCGGTGGGGTCATTGTTGCACTCCACTAACAATGGAGGTGGTGCCACGGATGATTGCAAGAGCACCCTATGTGGCCGGTATGGGGAAGTGTTGACCATCGACAACACCACGTGTTATGAACACCAGATGTTATGAACACCAGAATAGATTTTGTTGTCTTGTATGTGATGGAATCGAGGATCGGAACATTTAACCAATCGTGTTACGCAAATATTCCCAAACTGATTGTTCATATAGTTTAATCTTGTGTTATCTTTTATACTTGTAGTTGTTAATTAAAAACCCCCCCAAAATCCAGTTTTGCAATATTTAGCTATTTCTAACACAAGGACGCATTGACGACCCATACATGGTTTCTTGTAGTTAACTATTAGAAACCTAGCATCTATGCGGATAAACCCAGCCTTACCCCTAACTACCGTATAGGAAACATAGTAGTATCTTTGGTAGAAAAATATAAATATTTATTTGATCATCTCATGATTCATCCATTTTGTGTGCATATTTTGGGACATTTTGGGATCACTTTTGTGCTCTTTTGATATCAAGAGCTTGGGTTTTACTTTGAAATTCTCTTAGGAGAGGTAAGAGCAACTTTACGCTCTTTTACCTTTTCTAAGTAGATTTTGTGTGAAAAGGAATGAACATCGAGACTTGAAGATCGGAGACCATTGAAGGATCGCCTTTTGAAGACTTTGAATATTTGAAGACTAGAAGAGTTCAAGAGTTGTTGATTCAAGGCTAGAAGACACGAAGAAGAAGAAATTAAGTTCTGTTTCTGGGCGCCCGTCGCGAATCGCAACGTACCTGTCGCAAGTCGTGATGAACGAGTGGCCAGAATTCCATCTTCTTGTTATTGTACTATAAATAGCACTTTACCTCTTCTCTTTCATCACTTCTTCTCCAGCCCAATTTGGTACTCTTGCAACCCTAGTTTTCTTCCATTTTAGTTCTTTCTTTAGCTTTGATTATGTGTGGATTGTTGTTGGTAATTAGCATGGGTTTTAGTAGCTAAATCTAGTACTTAGGAGCAATTTACCAAGGCTTCCAAGCCCATGTCTTAAGAATGATTTGTAGCCTATTTAACGCTTTTACTATTATGCATTTATGAAGCATTGAATGTCATTTGTGAATGTCAATAATGTTCTTTAAAGCTTAAGTATATGAAGTACTTGTATGATTGCTTGTTAGGGTTTACGAAAAGTAGCTAATTTTCCCTCTTCTTGATATGGAATCCAAGAGTATGAATTAGAGCTTTTGATTGTGTTGATGGGTTGACAATTTCTAGATGCACGTGATGATGTTGAACTCGTTTTCGTGCTTGTTTAGGTATCTTGTATAAATGCATAAATTGGTTCAATGCTTAGACACGGTGTAGTGTTTATAAGTGTTGCCAATCTTGTTGATTCTTTGTGCTCAACGCCATTAATGGGGTACTTTTATCTGTTTATCGACTAAAGGAGTCATTAGTGAGGTTTGACAAGAGATGTCAAATTCACTCTTGCAAACTACTGTCTAAGTAGGATAGAAGATTTATCTTCACAACAAGTAGTGAAAGTAGTAATTAAGTTGCATGTTCAATGATAGATAAGAGGCTTAGAAGTGGAAGTCAATTGTGCCCAAGGTTCCGTAAATTGTTGATTTAATTACCATTTAGTTGTTGTTGCATGATTAGCATTGTTCTCGTGCTTTGCTAGTTAATTGTCCTTTTAATTTCATAACTTAGGAAAAACAACCATCACCCCCCCCATTTATGTGCTTTTATATATATGTGGATATCTATGCCTAGTATGTTTTCTGCTTTATATGTTTAAACAATTGAAAAGATCCCTCTTCTTTGTGGATGATCGCGACTTGCCATTATCTACATAATAGTAGATTGGAAGCATCAGGGCTCATAAATATTAACTTTGAGAGGTATCTAATAACTATCACAGGAACCCCCCCCCATCTAGCACAAATTTTTTTCTTGTTCTAGCACAGGTTTTTTTGACCCAAAAAAGCCGGTGCCTAAGTGCGTGGTTAAAAGGTTTCACCGGTTTTTAAAAAACCGGTGCTACTTTTAGCACTGGTGCTAGAGGAGAGAACTAACTATCCCTCTTTAGCACCGGTGCTACTTAAACCAATGCTAAAATTAGCACCAGTTAAAAAATCGGTGCTAAAATGTTTACAACGATTTAAAAAAATCCCTTCCTTTGAAAGCGGTTGCGCACAGCCGCTTTTAGAGGAAGGGAAAAAAATCCAAAATTAACAATTTAGTAGGACATTTATTTAATAATAAAATTAACTATACAAAATTAATAGTATTGAAATAAAAAAAATGTATGATACAAAATTTAAAATCTACGGGACTAAACATAACTATCCCAAACATAACTATCTACGGGATTAAACTTAACTTTACCTTGAACTAGAAATTGAGTCATGTGCATGTACAGATCAAATCACAAGGTTAAGCCACATAAGTAATCTTGAATCTATGGTCTTTAGAAATGCTCAAATATACCCTACCATACTATATGCTAAAAAAACTAAATACTCAACTTTTCACCAAATCTGAACTAATTACTAAAAATAATTACTCATTAAGAAATTGAAGAAAATGTACCAAATACATGTATTCATCATTCCCCCAAGATATCATTACATTGTCTAATCTTCAGCCTTGGGTGTAGACTTCATTCTTAGTGTTGTAAAGGGGATTCTTATCATCAGGATTGTCTTTGAAATACTGCATTCACAAATCTGATGTTAAGTTCTGCTTCCAGACTATAACACAAAACCACACTACGGTGAGAAAATACATGTAGTCAACACACAACATACAGAATTTTGCAGTAGCATCATCGGTAGACAACATACTCTAAACTATAGCTACCATTACCAAGTGAGAGTTGCAAACAGGTAAAATAGCATCTATAACTAATGCATTTCAATTGCAATAAAAGAAAACACAAGGTGATGCACACCTATTTATCCTTAAGCAGCAGCTGCAACGTTTGGCAGGTTGCTCCCTCCTGGACCATCTGGTTAAAAGTATCCCTAAACCTAAGGTGATTATCCATGAATGCATTTCTTCTGACGCTTCCACTGCGGCAAAATAATAGAACTCACTACTTAGGAAAAAGAAATTGAAAAGGCATACATTGCCTCAAAATGTAGAAACTTAAACTGAAAGGAAGAGGTGAAGATGTGGAAAAAACTAGATCTAAATAACTATTTACCCTAGGAGCTTCCCATACACAATACCTTTCAGCACTGGCCTCTTTCTTCCACCAAATCTCACACAAATACGGTACACAACATAGACCTAAAAGAAGTCAACCACCAATCAAACGTTACTCACAAAACACTTACCATTGTATGTATGTTGAACGAGAGCAAGTATTAGGTTAGTCAAATGCAATTACATATTTTTCATACATCAATATCATTACATAGTGTCCACAATATGTTAGTACTTCTTTAATCATGCATAGTTTCACACTTAGCAATATGCCATAAACAAGATAAGCTCCATTTCTTTGTTCCCTGCCCCTGTAACTATGTCGGGTCAAATGATCATTTCTAAATTAAAATTTTCACAACTTTGAGAATAATTCACACTCAAAAAAATTTAATCAATCAAAAGAAAAGGTGCTAACTTCAAAATGTAAAACATGGGAAAAGGTACCCTTTTATAGACAGGCTAAAAAATAGCCTAAGCTTTTTTCACTTCTTTTCTTTTTTTTTAATTAAACCATCCGAGGATGAGGGGTGGGGGTTTATTAGGCTCCCCGAACCGAATATAAATAAGCCAAAATAGGCACGAAATGTCGTAGTTCATTACTTCTTTTTTGCCTAAGAAGAAGACGAACTCTAGTTAGCCTCAATTTAAAAGCATAACAAAATGAAAATTACTATTAATTCTTACACACAAGCTTTTCTGAGCTATCCAAGGTTCATAACTACCCAGGAACTACTTTTAAAAAACTATATCTAAACAACGATAACCATTAACATTGATAAGAAACTCGGAATAATAAGAGGTATTAAACAAGGTGATCCCCTTTCTCCTTTCCTTTTCAATATTTTCTCTGAAGCATTCTCTAGAAGTTTGTCATTCATTTTCTCAAATAATAAGATTACTAGCTTCCAAGTTCCTGCCTCTATCCCTGTTGTTTCACACCTGATGTATGCAGATGACACTATCATATTTTTGCAAGCATCTAAAAACAACCTGGTTAGGATCAAAGCTTTTTTAGATATCTTTGAAATCACTTCGGGACAGAAATTTAACTTTGAGAAGTCAGAATTTTATATCAGCAAGAGAGCTTCAGCTTTAAGATTCAACCAAGTTAGGGCTATACTGAAAATGAAAAAAGGCACATTCCCATTTACTTACCTAGGTTGTCCTATTTTCAAGGGTAAAACCCTTAAAAGATATTTCCAACCATTGATGGCTAATCTTGACACTAAACTCCAGAGTTGGAAAAATAAATGGCTTAGTGCGGGGGGTAAAATGGTTTTAATTAAGCATTGCTTATATTCTTTACCTCAGCACCTGTGGGCAGTCACTAATCCCCCTAAAGCAATCATTAGAACCTTTGAAAAAAGACTAGCCAGATTCTTCTGGGGAGAAACTGAGGGAAACAACAAAAAAATCTGGAGGAAATGGTCTGCAATTGCAGTCCCCACTAAGATGAATGGTCTTGGGTTTAGGTCAATGAATGCTATCATAGATACCTGCTCTGCAAAGCTATGGTGGAAAAGCCAGTTAGGAACAACTTTGTGGGCAAAACTGCTTTGGGCTCTGCCTATGTCATACAGGAAATCAGTAACTTGGAAATGAATTTTAGCTGTAAAATCTTTTGCTGAGAGGAATACAAAAGTTATTCATGGTAAGGGAAGTTGTAGCTTCTGGCTGGCTAATTGGTGCCCAACTGGCCCCCTTATTAATAGTATTCCTCAGAACATAGTTTCTGAAATGCCATACCTATCTGTTTCTGACTTCATCCAGGACAAACTTCCTGTTCTATCTCAAATGAACTCTTTCCTAGATTGTGATACTCTGACTTTTCTCCGGGATGCACAACTAATGGAGGATAGAGATGACAGACTAATCTGGATGCCTGAACCCTCTGGTAATTTTACATCTAAATCAACATACAGAGCACTAACTCTGCATACAGGTAATTCACCAGCCTCTAAATTCATCTGGAATAATGCAATTCAGAAGAAGGTAGCTATTTTTACTTGGAAGCTGTTACATTCCTATCTTCCCTTTGATGAGGTTCTCATAAAATGTGGGTTCAGTTTGGCATCTAAATGCCCTGCTTGCTGTAATTCTGATTCAATTCAACACTTTTTTATATCATGTCACATTGCTAGAGCAGTTTGGAGTAACATTGCATCAATAGTTGGCTTTTACATCACTCAGGAGCACTCCCTATCAGAGAGGTTTTTTCTATTCTGGGATTGTCATGATCTACTGGGCTGGAAGCAATTCATGTGCAAAATTGTGCCATCCATAACATGCTGGTCTTTGTGGAAAGCTAGAAATAGTTTTAATTTTGACTCTAAACCCTTCTCCACACTGGCTATTACCAAGGATGTACAGGAGCTGATTAAAATGTCAATTTTCTCCTCACCAAGAACACTTTTCTCCCATCCTGTAATGGATTCTCCTCTAAGCCAATGGATACCTTTTACTCGACCACCTCCTAAGCCTAATATTTCCATTGTTAGATGGGAGAAGCCACCTGTAGGATCAATTAAAATCAACATAGATGCATCATGGTATATAGATAAGGCCTCAGTTGGTTTAATTGCTAGGGACAACCTAGGGAACCCATTACTTGTTTTATCTGCTCCTACTAATGCTGATTCACCTCTTGAAGCAGAATTGAAGGCTATTTTAGTGGCCTGTAATAATTTCCATGATCAGGACCATCACTACCTTTTTGAAACTGATTGCCTCCTTGCTGTTCAGATGATAAATGAGCCATATAGGGCAAATTGGAAGCTTTTTGATCTGGCCTATAGAATTAAAAAATTGCTGAGATCATCACATATACAATATGTGGCCAGAGAATGCAATGTAGTGGCACATACTATTGCAAAATTACATCACAGCTCAGTCCAGAGTATTAATATGCAGAGCATTCCACCACACATTAAGGGGATGATCTCCTTGGACAAAGTTCAGACTCCACATATTAGAGTACATCGCTTTCCTCAGAATTGATACTGTTCTTTTGTTTATGCAGGTTGGAGATATAAAAGCACTATGACTGTATCGAGCTGGTTCCTTAAATTCCTCATTCAAAACTTTGGTGCTGATGCTCACTTGATACTACTGGTGCAGATTGCTGCTTAACACATGCAGTTTGGATTTTGGAGTTGCCTGGCCACAAGGGAGAACTAACACAAGGGGTGGAGGTTCTCGCTAGTGGATCGCAACTCCAGTACAGTAGTTTGTAAAGTCTACATCCTAGCTTAGTTAGCTAAATTACTTTTGGAGGCAACGGGGTTGCCTCACCATAGTTTCAATTGCGATATCTCTATTCTGGTTTGTTGAAAAAAACATTTCGGTTTGGCTGGGACTGGGGAACCCAATATATATCCCCCACCTACGGGTGTTTTCATTAAAAAAAAAGATAAGAAACTCGGAAATCACGTCAATCGGGAATAAGAACTCACAACATCAATTAGCAATCGTATAAATTATAACACTAATTATCAACCCATAAATCCCGAATACATACATGAATTAGAAATCAATATAAACGAAAATCAGAAACCTGGATTATTCTATTGGCATTCGATCATGGCCGAAGCCTCATTGATGAGGCTTCAAATGCATGTATTTTCCAAAGCATTTAACACATCTTTTATCATATTTTTGTTGTGATATTGTTAGATTTAGTTAGGTTTACATGATAAGGGGTTTAGATAGTCATTTTTCAGTTTTTATATCTAAATCCTTCATTTCGTAACCTATGTTTAGAGACCAGATTTTCATCTCCTTCTGTGCAAAACCAGTTTATATAGCATCTCCACTAGATGTTAGTATTGCAGATCACTCTTTTCTACCCCTACTCAAAATTTCCCCAAAGCCTAAAATCTGGAAAATTGCTTGGAAAAGGCCTACATCTGGTCTTAAGCTTAATGTTGATGCTTCATGGTCATGCAACACTAATATGTGTGGGATTGGAGTGATTATCAGAGATAGCAGAGGTGCTTTCAAAGGAGCCTACACTCTAATTTCTAATGCTTTCTCCCCCTTGGAAGCTGAATTGAAGGCTATTAAGTTTGCTATACAGATTTCATATGATTTGCCTGCTCCTCTGTACATGGAATCTGACTGTCTTTCAGCAGTTCTTTTTGCTAATGATCCATCCAGATGTCATTGGAACTGTTTTTGCTTAGCTGATGAGATTCATCAATCATTGAAAGACATCAAACTTGTACACATATATAGACAGGCAAACATGGTGGCCCATACCCTTGCTACAAACTGTTTGCAACTACAATGTGATTCATCTTTTAGCAACATATCGGAGCTTCCCAACACTGTCCAGGGTTTAGTTAGATTAGATCAAATTGGCACCCCCTCTCTACAGGTTGTTAATTAGTTCGGATGCTATTTACTTCCACTCTTGATTGCAGGTTATGGTGATGTTGCTTGCTCTCTGAATTCCTGCCTGCTCACTATACAAGTCTTCTGAATTTCCTAGAGTATTAAGCATAATGCTCTTTCTGCTTGATGCCTTAGGGATGCTACTAAATGACTGATGGCTGCTCTTGTCTATATTGATGATCTTCTAGATTTGATCTTGAAGCTTTCTTCTTGACTGTTTAGCTCTGTAGGGGAGGAGCTTCTTAGTTTAGTTGGGGTGATTTTGACTGACCTGTGTTTCGTCTTTTCGATCCACAAATAAGTTCGATGATCTCCATTTAAACTAAGAGTTCTTGTAATCCTCTAACACTTAGCCTACTCTTTTTCATTTTTGGATGCAACAAATGTTGCTTCAATGAGCCTATGGTTCACAAATGTACATATCAACTAAGCCAATGGCTTCCCCCTTTTCTTTACTCTTTAGTTTTGTAATTTTACGGCTTGGGAAAGCCTAATATAATCTTCCCCCATCTTAGGATGGTTTAATTAAAAAAAAATAATAGACTTTTGGTCCTTATGAGCATCTAGATTCCTTTTTGTAAGATTAATTCATAGGTTGCTCATGAGCACTTAGGATTGGTTTAGTGAAGTCCATTCAAAAGGATGGTAGAAGATGGAAGGCCACTCACAAAGTGGTAGAAGATAAAGTGAAGAAAGGAGAGCAAAGCAAAGGGTGAAGAATGATCTATGTTTTGAAGCAGAGTTTTGAGAATTTTCTGAGAATAATCAGCCTCCAAGAGTGGTACCACTGGATTCCTCTTCTTGAGTACTATAAAATCGACTACAAGAACTCCCAAAACGGATCAACGGTTCACCCGGAGGAAGCAAAACAAAACGGAACTTTTTTCCATCGCGACTCGTGTGTCGCGACTCGCGAAATGTTGACCTGAGGGCTCAAAGTTTTACTGATCTAGTCGCGACTCACGACGGAGGCATCGTAACTTGCAATAATTTCCCTACAACTTGCTTTTTACTCCCTTTTCTCTTGTACTATAAATAGCTTCCCCCCCTTTTTCCCCAACTCTCAAAGCCCGACTTGGGGGCTCCAAAACCCTAGTTTTCACCATTTTCTTCCATTTCTTCTTCTTTATTTGTAGATCTTTGTTCTATGTTATGGGTTTTTATTATCTAGCTTAGTTTTGTACTTTGGAGCAATTGATTGAAACTTCCTTGCTAATGTCTTGAGAATTATTTCTATCTATCTATTGCTTTCTCTATTGTGCATTTATTGACCTTAATCCAATCCTGTTTCAGGGGGAAAATCTAGAAAAAAATTGATGAACTGGAAAAACAAATGGCTGAGTTCAGGGGGTAAATTGACCTTAATCCAATCCTGTTTATACTCTTTACCTCAGCATCTATGGACTGTTACCAAACCCCCTAATCATATAGTTAAGACTTTGAGAAAAAATGTCTAGATTTTTCTGGGGAGAGTCAGATGGCAAAAAGAACAAAGTTTGGAAAAGGTGGTCTGATTTAGCTGTACCAAAGTCTCAAAATGGTCTAGGTTTTAGATTAATTCAGGTCATAATTGACTCCTGCTCTCTTAAACTCTGGTGGAAGAGTCACTTAGGAACTACCATGTGGGCTAAAATGATATGATCCTTACCACATACACATAGAAAATCCATGACCTGGAAGAGAATTTTTTCAGTCAACTCCTTTGCTGAGAATAACACCCTGATCATTCATGGTAAAGGTAGTTGTAATTTCTGGTCTGCTAACTGGTGCCCTAATGGGCCACTGATGAACTATATCCCCAGCTCCATCTTTTCCCCATTATTATATTGCGCTGTGGCTGATTTTATCAGTAACAAAGCATCTATTCTACCTCAAATCTCCTCCTTCCTGGAACATGATACTCTCTCTTTTCTTCAGGATGCAGAAATTACCCAAGATAGAGAAGATAGGTTGATCTGGAAACCAGAAGTGACAGGTGTTTTCTCCTTCAAATCTGTATACAAGGAACTCACTCTCTCCTCAGGTAATTTTCCTGCCACCAAACTTATATGGAATCCTAAACTACAAAAAAAGGTTTCTATTTTTACATGGAAAATGTTGCACTCTTTCCTACCTTTTGATGATGTGCTAATCAAATGTGGTTTTAGTCTTGCTTCAAAATGCCCAGCATGTTGTCATTCAGACTATTCAACATTTTTTATATCCTGCCCCCTTGCTCAAACTATATGGAATAAGATGGCATCTTTGTTGGATTTTCATCTTAATGATCAAGATTCAATTAATGAAAGATTTTTCCTTTTTTGGAATAGTCATGACCTTCCTAAGTGGCACCAACTGTTATGCAAAATTCTCCCACCTTTGATCTGTTGGTGCCTCTGGAAGGCGAGGAACAGTTTCTTGTTTGACAACAAACATTTTTCTTCATAGCTTATATGCAAGGAAGTTTGTGATCATATTTATCTGTCTCTCTATGCTAAACCTTACCACCACAGTTCCCTCTTAACTATTCCATCCAGCTTTTTGCATCTGATCCCTCATCTTAGACCACCTCTGAAGCCTACTATATCTATTGTTTTCTGGGAAAGACCAAAGCCAGATTGCATAAAGATCAATGTAGATGCATCCTGGTATCCTAATAATGCAACATTTGGTCTGATTGCAAGGAAGAGTTATGGAACCCCATTCCTTATCAAATCAACAGCTATTACTGCTGCTTCTTCACTTCAAGCAGAGATTTTAGCTATTTTATTTGCCTGCCAAAATTTTCCAGAACTAGATAACACTTTCAAAATTGAATCAGATTCATTGTTGGCAGTGAAAATGATCAAAGATCCCTATACTGCTCATTGGCCTTTGTTTGATCTAACCTCCAAAGTACAGTTGCTGTTAAGGAATGCTGATCTTAAACATATTTTTAGGGAATGTAACTCTGTGGCAGATGCTATTGCTAAACATCACTCAATCCATAATCTGAGCCTAAGCCTTTCTAATGTACCCACACACATTAAAGGCCTCATTTCTTTGGATAGGGAGCATACTCCCTATATCAGACTGTGTAAGAATGGCTCTTGATAGAATTAATACTGCTAAGAATTTTCCGTTTAATTTTTTGCAGGTTCTATGGAGGGAATTCAAACATCTGAAGCTCAGCTACACTTATATGAAGACCCATCTCAATTGGTTATATTACTATGGTTATGTGAAGGAATGCCCCGTTATCAGATTTTGACTACTCAGAAATCCAACTTTAGGTTTCGGATTTTAACATTAATCTCTGTAGTTTCTAGATTGAAGTTGCCTGGCCAAAGGAAAGAATTAACACAAGGGGTGGAGATTCTTTCTTTTGGAATCGCAACTTCAATAACTATCCTCTTTTACTATGGATAGTTATAATAATCTATTACTAGATAGGTATTTCTTTTGGAGGCAACTATGTTGCCTTAGATCTCCTCATGAACAAAACAAGTCTTTGTATATTTCAGTTGCTTCAATTAAGGCTTGGGGAACCTTATATATATTCCCCCACCCTCGGGTGATTTCATTTAAAAAAAATTGTGCATTTATTGAGCTTTGAATGTGGATTGTTAATGGCATTAATGTTGTTGGAAGTTTGAGTATATGAATTGCTTGTATGATTACTTGTTAGGGTTGGGAGAAAGTAGCTAATTCTCCCCTCTTTTAATGTGGAATCCAAGAGCATGAGTTTGAGCTTCTTAATGATGTTGGTGTGTTGATAATTGCTAGATGAATGTGACGATGTCGAACTCGTTGTCATGTTTGTTGTAGGTAGCAAATGAGAGAAGTCTATGAATGTCAATCATTCTTGACTAATCTTGTGTAAATGCATGAATTGGTTAAATTCTTAGACACGGTGTAGTGTTTATAAGTATTTCCAATCTTGTTGGTTCTTCGTGCTCAATGCCATCAATGGGATAATTTTAGTCATGTTTCGACTAAGGGAGTCATTGGTGAGGTTTGACAAGAGATGTCGAATTCACTCTTGCAAACTACTATCTAAGAAGGATGGAGATTTATCTTCACAATAAGTAGTCGAAATAGTGAATAGATTGTTTCACTCGTTCTTGAAGCCTTTGTCATTTAGCATTCTTATGTTCTTAATGCTATGTTTCACTTCATGTATGCCATGGGTTGTTTGAGAATAGGAAGTGTTTGTATGACTTAAGTGTTAGGGAGTTAGGAAAGTGACGAATTCCTTAGCTCCTTTGCATGAAAATCTAAGAACATGAACTTAGAACTTCTTGTGCATAATGTGTTTGATTCTTGCTAGATAAGTATGTTAATGTGGATTGTTCTCATATTTATCCTATAGATGCAATGAAAGGTTGAACCTTTAATGTGGTTTGTTCTAGGTTTAGCCTAATGAGTGCTATGTTTGGTTAAATGGCTATGTCTTTGGTAGAAGGCTAGTTGTTGTCAGATCTATGGTCTTTTGTCCATAGGTAACAATTGTGATAGGATGAGTGAATGGTTCAATGATCTATATTAAGTTTGGAAGTGGATATCAATTACCCCCAAGGCTTTGTTTTTGTAGTTTTAAAACCCTTTTTCTTAGTTTGTTTGGTGATTAGCATAGTTACTTGACTTTGCTAGTTATCTTGTCTTTTAATTTTCATAACTTAGGACAACCAACCAACCAAACCCCTCTTGTTACATGCTTTTATATGTGTATATATATCTACTCCTATCATAATATCAACCATTTACGTTTAAACGCTTAAGAAAATTCCTCTTCTTCGTGGACGACCCCGACTTGCCGCTATCACTTCGTTGTAGATAGTAAACATTTAGGGCTTATAAATATTAACTTCGAGAGGTACGACGACGACCTCCCAGTCATCGTGGATGTGAGTCAATTATGGGGAGTCACGGAGGTGTGTGAGTCACGAGGGAGTGGTGAGGCATGTCAATAATGATGAGTCAGGGAGAAGGGGAGGGTCGCGACCCAGCTCTGGTGGTGTAGGTGGCACGACGGTGCTTAATCGAGTCATTGGCTTCTGGTGTCGTAGGTGGTGCGACTTAACTCTGCGTAGGAGTGGCGGTTGTAAGCAGGATCGAGTTTGTGATGAAAAAGATGAGGAGGGTTTTGTGAAAAGGAACTAATTTTTAGATATGATAATAAGTAGGGTTAGGTGAATGGTCTTAGTTTTATTTGGGGTGAAAATTTGGCAAAGGTTGAGAAATGATTAAGTTAATTGGGGTGAAAAACAAGTGTTAGTAGTAACACTTATTTTAAAAAAATACGATTGAGTTTATTGAAAATATAATAGGTTATAAAAAAGTTATATTATTGTATTCTTGTATATAGTTTAGTTTATTGAAAATATAATAGTTATAAAAATATTATTAGTATATTATTTTATAATTGAGTTTATTAGTTTTTATATATAGAAAAACGTGTAAGAGTTGACCGTTGAATAGTTAAAGTCAATTGAGGCAAGGGAGAAGTAATTAGTAAATTTGGGCTAGGTATATGAAAATAGAACATGGGGTTTGGACCAAAATTTATGGGTTTGAGCCCATTAAAGTTTTCATTAGCTAAGTCAAATAAAATTTGACTGTTAATTAATTAAAGTAAACTTAGTTATTAGTGTTTATATATTGAAAGTCAAGTAAGGTTTGACCATTGATTAGTCAAAGTTAACCTAGTAATTAGTGTTTATATATTGAAAGTCAAGTAAAGTTTGACCGTTGATTAGTCAAAGGCGACCTAGTTATTAGTGTTTGTATATAGAAAGTTAAGGTTGACCATGAATTAGTTAAAGTCAACTTTGTTATTAGTGTTTGTATATAGAAAGTAAGTTAGGGTTGACCGTTGATTAGTTAAAGTAAATAATTTTATTTGTATTTATATATACTAATTCAAATAACGTTTGACCGTTAATTAGTTAAAGTCAACTTTGTTATTAGTAGTTTTATGTAGAGAGCCAAGGGTTGACCGTGGATCAGTTAAAGTCAACTTTGTTATTAATATTTCTGTATAGAAAGCCAAGTAAGGGTTGACCGTGGATTAGTTAAAGTAAACTTTGTTATTAGTGTTTGTATATAGAAAGTCAAATAAGGGTTGACCGTTGATTAGTCAAAGTCAAACATTTTTATTTTTATTTATATATACTAATTCAAATAAAAGTTGACCGTTAATTAATTAAAGTCAATCTTGTTATTGTATTTATTTGTAGAAAGCCAAGTAAGGGTTTACCGTTAATTAGTTAAAGTCAACTTTGTTATTAGTATATTTATGTAGAAAGCCAAGTAAGGATTGACCGTGGATTTGTTAAAATCAACTTAGTTATTAGTGTTTGTATATAAAAATCAAAGTAAGAGTTGACCGTTGATTGGTTAAAGTCAACTTCTTATTAGTATTTGTATGTAGAAAGCCCAGTAAGGATTGACCGTGGATTAGTTAAAATCAACTTAGATATTAGTGTTTGTATATAGAAAACAAAGTATGGGTTGACTTTCGATTAGTTAAAGTTAACTTTGTTACTACTGTTTGTATATAGAAAGCCAAGTAAGGGTTGACCGTGGATTAGTTGAAGTCAACTTAGTTATAAGTGTTTGTAAATTGAAAGTCAAGTAAGATTTGAACACTGATTAGTCAAAGTCAACATAGTTATTAATGTTTAAATATTAAAAGTCAAGTAAAGTTTGGTCGTTGATTAGTTAAAGTCAACTTAGTCACTAGTGTTTATATATAGAAAATCAAGTAAAGTTGACCGTTGATTAGTTAAAGCCAACTTAGTTACTAGTGTTTACATATAGAAAGTCAAATAAGGTTTGATCGTTGATTAGTCAAATTCAACCTAGTACTTAGTGTTTATATATTGAAAGTCAAGTAAAGTTTGACCATTGATTAGACGAAGTCAACCTAGTTATTAGTGTTCATAAATAGAAAGTAAAATAAGGGGTTAAACGTTTATTAGTTAAAGTTAACTTAGTTATTAGTGTTTATATATTGAAAGTGAAGTACAGTGTGACCGTTGATTGGTCAAAGTCAGCCTAGTTATTAAACATATATTGAAAGTCAAATAAGTATTAACCGTTGATTATTTAAAGTTGTATTTATATATACTAAATCAATTAAGGGTTGAACTAGTTAAAATTGTATTTATATATACTAAATCAATTAAGGGTTCAATGTTAATTTAGTTAATGTTAACAAATTTTATTTTTGTTTATATATATTAGGTCAATAAAGATTGAACGTTGATTAATTTAACTTAACATAGTTTAGAAAAATTAGCATAGAGCGGTTGCGCACAACTGCTCTCAGCCTATGAAATTTCCAGAAACATTATTTCAAATTTCTTGCAAATTTTTAAAAATATTTTGGCTATTTTTTTGAATTCTTTGGCGAGATGATTGAACTTCAAAAAATTTTGACGAATATTTTGAAATTTTTGGCAGGATGATTGAATTAATAAAACTTTTGGCAATTTCTTTGGCAGGAAAAATGAATTTTAAAAATTTTTAACACCAGTTTTTAATTGTTTTCAAAAACCAAGGCTATTTAAAAATTTTTGGCAATTTTTCTGGCGGGAAGATAGAATTTTTAAAATTTTTAGTACCGATTTTTAAAAAATGGTGCTATATTTTCAAAATCGATGCTATTTTAAAAATTTTGGCTATTTTTTGGCAGGAACATAGAATTTTTAAAAATTTTAGCACCATAAACTGGTGCTATTTTTTTTCCACAACCGGTGCTATTTCAAATTTTTTGGTAATTATTTGGCGGGAAGATAGAATTTTTAAAAGTTATAGCACTGGTTTTTAAAAATTGGTGCTATATTTTTCCAAAATCCGTGCAATTTTAAAAGTTTAGGCAATTTTTTTGTGGGAAAATAGAATTTTAAAATTTTTAGCACAGGTTTTTAATAACCGGTGCTATTTTTTTCCAAAACCGGTGCTATTTTAAAATTTAACATCGGTGTTAAATTAACTCCGATTTAAAAAAACAGTGTTAAAATTTTTTTAAAAAAACCGGTGCTATTACATTTTTTGCACCAGTTTTCAAAACTGGTGCTAGAGGGGGATCTCTTTGGTAGTGCGTCTCTCATTTAACCTATTTATTTGTTTGATCATAAGCTTTTTCTTGGGTTAGCTACATTAATGACCCCGAGTGGAGGCAGGTCAAATATTGACGCCGTTGTCGGGGATGCTAGTCCACAAGTTAAATTGTTAACTTGCTTAGCATGTTAGTTGAGGCGCTAGTGTTGTCCTTTTGTTTGTTGTTCTCCAGAATATGTATTGCTTATGTTCTTGGTGCAAACCAAGGACCCTTGCACCCCGATTCCAAACTTTGTGTCTTTTCTTTGTTTGTGTTTTTAATTGAAAAGAAATGTGGAGATAAAGAACTCAATGGAGGAAACATTGTAGGGTGTGGCATTTTGATCATCCTACAAAGTGTTTCTCGTGGATCAGAGATTATGGGAGAGAATGGAACTTGCTATCTTGCAAGATCAAAGGGAACGAGAATGGTGTGCATACCATAACTCACCCAAATTGATTTTAGCCCCCAAATCCACATGCGAAGATATACTTGGAGCCTTAACCAATTTTGGAAAAACCAGTTAATTTCTTCAAACCCAAGTATTTAGTCGCATTATGGATTGCATGTTTTAGATATCTTCTAGTGTTTAAATGATTGGTGGGAAGGTGAGTGGGTTGTTTGGTGCGGTGAATCAATTGATAGGAAGGCACAAACTCAAGGATGAGGAAGCTCCACCACCATTATGCTCGGATGGTTTGAGGAATAGGAGGCCATTGGAGATCTTTGATGACTGTGAGGTTAGTTCTATTTCTTTTGATACTATTGATTTTATGCATGAGTGCAAAGCATTGTTGAAAGAATTATATGTTCTAAGGCATGAATTTTAGCATAGATCTATTGATCAAACTGCTAAACAACATTCCCCTCTGTTTGATATGTTTGATGATATGGTGCAAGATATTCTCAATGTGAATACAAAGGTAGCTTTAGAAAAAAAAATCTTTGAATGATGTATTCTTTGATTATCTACATGCTAACTTAGTAGGAAGTGTTGAGGAGGATAATCCTCAAGCTAAGAACTGTATGGAATCCTTACCCAAAAACCTAGACAAGCTAGTGTTACTAGAGACCAAACCTCACTATCACAGGAAACCCCCTTTAGCACCGTTGTTTTTGTTCTAGCACCGGTTTTTCCGTTAAAAAATGGTGCCTCAGTAACCGATGAAACAGCTTCACCGATTGGAACTGGTGCTAAATCCCTACTTTTAGCACCGGTTTTATTGTTTAAACCGGTTCTTAAACCGGTGCTAATATGTACTGCAATAACACCATTTTTTTGTTAGCGCCGGTTTTTAAATCGGTTTTTTTGTTAGCACCGGTTTTTTTGTTAGCACCGACTTTTTAACCAGTGCTAAATTATTTAAAATGACTAAAAAAATCCCTTCCTCTGAAAGCGGCAGCGCGTTGCCGCTTTCAGAGGAAGGGAAAAAGACCAAAAATTAACAATTTATTAGGACATTAATTTAATAATAAAGTCAACTTCACAAAAGTGATAATATAGAAATAAAACCAAAAAAAAATTATGATACAAAATTAATAATCTATAGGACTAAACATAACTATCCCAAACATAACTATCTACGGGACTAAACATAACTTTAGCTTGAACTAGCAATTGAATCATGTGGCATGTACAAAATCACAAGGCTAAGCCACACAACTAATCTTGAATCTATGATCCTTGAAAATGCTCAGATGTACTATTCCATATGCATCTACAAGACCATACAACTACAAACTTCAATTTAGTTTGCAAAAATGGTGGGGGGGAAGGTAAATGTAACTAAATTAGTAAATCTTACCTTGGAAGGCTCATTGTATGTTCAGAAGCTAATGCCTAGAACATACTTAAGACAAATTGGAAATCCTCTGTATATTCAAATGGACAAAGAAATCAAACATACACACAAAGGGGCTACATAGTTCAGATCTAAATAAACATGGGAAAAAAAAGTAATAAAAACTCCACTCAGCACAAACATAAGGACCAATTCTGATATGAAAATGAAGCCCGGCTTTCTGTATGGTCTTACTGAACCTCATCAAATCATACCTTCTTTTAGAGTCATACGGAAAAACCAAAACAAAATTAACTATAACCTTCCCATTTCTTAGGAAATGTACAAACTCTTCAGCACAATGCACCATACCATTCCCTGAGTGGGCTTATAAACATTCCAAAAGACATAAGTCTCAATCACATCCACACCTCCATCTTTAGCCTGGCTTATGTGATCCTCCCACATCTACAAATTATAATTCACCCCACAAAAACAACAGAGTGCTCCAAAAAAATCCGAGAAAGTAGTACCATATTAACAAAAAAAAATTGAATAGCTAGGAAATGAATCTATGTAATAAAAATGTGTCTTTCAACAAGATATGTGTATTATGTTCGATCAAAATAGCACAAAAAGGTTCTCATTTTTCAATTGAAAATCATCTTTTTGAGATAGTAACAAAAAAAAGTACAAGTTACTTTCAAAAGACAACATTAAAAATGAATTCAAATTGGACTACTTAAACTTTGGTGCATTTCCCAGCTCAAGAACACTTATATAATGCTAAACCTAGATATATTCACATAATAGACAAGAGAACTGTAATGATCTAAAGCAAACATATGATTATTTTTTTAATTGAAAGTGAGAATGATACAAAATTTTCTAGAACCATTTGGTGCATTTCTAGCTCAAGAACATTCATATATTGCTAAGCCTAGACAAGAGAATTGTAATCACTTAAAGAAAACATAAACAATTCAGATTAGTACCTTTTCAAGATCAAGAAATGGTTCAAGAAAATGTTCAGAGAAACAACAAAAAAAGCAGAGATTAAGAGTTCAATAAAATTACCCACACAATTATACTAGACACGATGAGGCCATAGATCGTCTGGATAACTCCATTAACAAACGATGCAGAAGATATAAAAAATACGACGTTTTTGTTTTCTGCACCACAAAAAACTCAACAAAACAAGTCCAAAACCCAGTCATCACCACAAACACAACGAAGAACACCAACACTCATCATATCATACAACAAGATGCTCGCCGTGGTTTAAAAAGCTCCGGTGTATATCGTCGGTTTCTCCAAAGTGATTGCAATGCGTCCGAAGGTATCCACACATCCGAGCGAGGTGTGAAAGATGAGGTAGTTCTTTAAAAGCATAGCAAAATTTAATATTACCGTACATATGTCGGTATATCCTGTTGAGGAAAGGTGTAGAATTCCATATTGTACACAAACTAGAAATTTGTGCAACAAAGTAATCAGCCAAACAAGTTAATATGTGAAGTGAAGAAAATTACAAGAGGTAAAAACGAGTAGTAGCTGGTGATTACCGGGGAAAGGGGTATAAAAGGCAGAGGATTATGAATCAAGTCATGTTAGTTGACTAGAGGTTAAGAACTAATAATCTCATATTGAAAAGTTATAGTACAACTATATCGAATTTTTGATAAGTATGATAAGGTTAAACCAGAAAGTTAAATTGATTATGTGCATCACACATGATCAATTATTCTAGAATTGAAAAGAATATTTGCACACTTAAATATCAATGGCATGTGAGGTTATAAAAGAAAAATGATGAAATCTTCTTCGGCACATTAGCCGGAGAACTACTGATGGGATGAAACTGAAGATAGATGGCTTCAGTTGGTGACTTACAATTTAAGGCAACAAACCAAAATATACTAGACATATTGAGAGATTATTTTCCCAAGGAAAAAAATGTACTTCTAGCTCTCAAATTTATTCACAAATTATGAAGATGGACGTTAATTTTTTTATCTTGAATTGACACCAATATGCATATAGGAATTCCAAAGAGAGAAAGATTGTGTTAGAACTAAAACCAACTCATATATATCAGAGTTGATACAAAGTTGTAAACAACCACTTTTCTTCCTAACATTGAACATATATAGTACACACTACACACAAAACATCTATGAAATCCAAGAAAAACAAGTGCATTTGCTCACTGTATAGCATTGCCGGTCGTCATCACTTCTCCAACAATCTTACTGGCTTCTTTTTCGCATTCTTCTGGTTAAAAGCAACAAGTTAAATCCAACATTTACTTCTTCATAAATCAAGAAAATGTAACAATAATGACAAAAATAACTAGGTTCTTACTAATCGACACTAAACTTTAATGACAATAATAACAATAATCGACACTGGCCTCTTTCTTCCACCATGTCTCACACGAATATGGTACACAACATAGACCTAAAATAAGTCATCCACTAATCAATCCTTACTCACAAAATCAAATATGATGTACAATGTAATGTACTGCCCATAGAATCGAAAGAAAGGAACTCAAGAAGAATGCGGTAAAGAGACAGACATCTTGGTGATCCTCGGAATGGTGTCCGAGAACATCACTGGTGAGAGAGTTTGATAAACAAACAACTATGTTATGTTAAGAATATAGGAATGTGTACACTGACATAAAAAAACATCCAATTGGACCTTAGAATAAGATGAACAAACAAATAAAAAGGAGAAGGGATACCAGTCATTTCCATGACGGTGGAAACTAGCAACCTTCCCAGCTGGAGCTATGTACTCAACTCAACACATCCTTTTCTCCCAGCAACAATCATTTGCCTGAATTCAACCGAACCTTGCTGAGAAATATTTAACTTTTAGGATTCCAGTCTTCTTCTCATTCACTAGAGCCAACACATTAATCCCAGCCAGCTCCGCATAGCTTTGCTGCATCGAATCCAAACTATATATATGACAAAAAAATATATCCAAGACTATAACAAAAAATAGACTTGGTTCATATACAAGTTTCATTACTGGTAGGTCAAGTAAAGAGAAATTTGGTGTTGAGAACAATAAGTGTCAATCGCTGTAATCCATGAGTGCAAATTGGGCATGAATCCCAAGCATAGTAAACATTAAATACACACTTAAACGAAGAACAAGTTGTGAGATATGTGGTGTTTGTATGACTTACAAATTCATTGTGAATCTATACAAATCGTTGTAACTGCCCTAGCTCTGCCACACCCTACCTCCGCCCTAGCTCCACCACCTCCTAGCTCTGGCCTAGCTCCGCCAGAAACCCACGCTACAAGCCACCAGATAGAACTGTGCGCCACCGCAGCCTTAGCTCTACCACCCCCTACCTCCGCTCTAGCTCCACCACCTCTTAGCTTTGCCAAAAACCCAATTCCCCGATGCACCGCACCGCTTTGTAACCACTGCTCCACAACCGCTCCAGTCTGTATTCGTTCCACCGATCCATCGCACCACCAGCGCTGACTCTTCTCCAATCGAACCACCCTCGCCCACACCAATCGAACCACGGTCGATCGTGCCAGTCTAGCAGCGGCGAGGAAAATGAAGAAATAATTTTAGGAAGAAAGAAAATGAAGAAATGAGGGCAGGGGTGCCCTTTTTTTTTTTGATGTTTTTACACAGGGGTATAATAATCTTTCACTTATTTCCAGCCATTTTTTATTTTTATTTATATATACTAATTCAAATAAATTTTGACCATTAATTAGTCAAATAAGACTTAGTTATTAGTGTTTATATATTGAAAGTTAAGTAAGTTTTGACCGTTGATTAGTCAAAGTCAAACATTTTTATTTGTATTTATACATACTAATTCAAATAAAGTTTGACCATTAATTAGCAAAAGTCAACTTAGTTATTAGTGTTTATATATTAAAAGTCAAGTAAGGTTTGATCATTGATAAATCAAAGTTAACCTAGTAATTAGTGTTTATATATTGAAAGTCAAGTAAGGTTTGACCGTTGATTAGTCAAAGTCAACCTATTTATTAGTGTTTATATATTGAAAGTCAAGTAAGGGTTGATCGTGGATAAGTTAAAGTCAACTTAGTTATTAGTGTTTATATATTAAAAGTTAAGTAAGGGTTGACCGTCGTTTAGTTAAAGTCAACTTTGTTATTAGTACTTGTATGTAGAAAGCCAAGTAAGGGTTGACCATTAATTAGCCAAAGTTGACCTAGTTGTCAGTATTTGTATATAGAAAGTCAAGTAAGGGTTAACTATTGAGTAGTCAAAGTGAAATAGTTTTATTTGTATTTATATATACTAGTTCAAATAAAGTTTGACCTTTAATTAGTTAAAGTCAACTTAGTTATTAGTGTTTATATATTGAAAGTCAAGTAATGTTTAACCATTGATTAGTTAAAGTCAAACATTTTAATTTATATTTATTATATACTAATTCAAGTAAGGTTTGACCATTAATTAGTCAATGTCAACCTACTTATTAGTGTTTATATATTGAAAGTCAAGTAAGGGTTGATCGTGGATTAGTTAAAGTCAACTTACTTATTAGTGTTTATATATTGAAAGTCAAGTAAGGGTTGACTGTCGATCAGTTAAAGTCAACTTTGTTATTAGTATTTGTATGTAGAAAACCAAGTAAGGGTTGACCGTGGATTAGTTAAAGTCAACTTTGTTATTAGTATTTTTATGTAGAAATGTAAGTAAGGTTTGACCCATGATTAGTCAAAGTCACCCTAGTTATTAGTGTTTATATATTTAAAGTCAAGTATTTGACCGTTGATCAGACAAAGTCAACCGAGTTATTAGTGTTTATATATTGAAAGTCGAGTAAGGGTTGGTCGTGGATTATTTAAAGTCAACTTAGTTATTTGTGTTTATATATTTAAAGTCAAGTAAAGTTTGACCGTTGATAAGTCAAAGTCAACCTAGTTGTTAGTGTTTATATATTGAAAGTCGAGTAAGGTTTGACCGTTTAATAGTTAAAGTCAACTTATTTAGTGTTTCTATATAGAGAGAGAGTCAAGTAAAGTTTGACCATTGATTAGTTAAAGTCAACTTAGTTACTAGTATTTCTATATAGAAATTTAAGTAAGGTTTGATTGTTGATAAGTCAAAGTCAACCTAGTTATTAGTGTTTATATATTGAAAGTCGAGTAAGGATTGACCATTTAATAGTTAAAGTCAGCTTAGTCACTAGTGTTTACTTATAGAAAGCTAAGTACAATTTGACCGTTAATAAGCTAAAGTCATCTTAGATATTAGTGTTTAATTGAAAGTTAAGTAAAGTTCGACCGTTAATTAGTCAAAGTCTACCTAGTTGTTAGTGTTCATATATAGAAAGTAAAGTAAAGGTGGAACGTTTATTAGTTAAAGTCAATTTAGTTATTAGTGTTTTTATATTGAAAGTTAAGTACAGTTTGACCGCTGATTAATCAAAGTCATGCTAGTTAATAGTGTTTATTTATTGAAAGTCAAATAAGGATTAAACATTGACTAATTAAAGTTGTATCTATGTATACCAAATCAATTAAGGGTGGAACGTTAATTAGTTAATGTAAAAAACAATTATTCTTAGTTTTATATATTAGGTAAATAAAAGTTGATCGTTGATTAATTTAACTTAACTTAGTTATTAGTTAAAGTCAACAAATGAAGTGAACAGTTTTGAAAGTTAAAAACATTAGTTGAAATATTTGGCAAATTTTTTAAAAAAAGCTTTTGGCAAATTTTTTTAATTCTTTGGCGGAAAGATTGGTCTTTAAAAAATTTTGATGAACATTTTGAAATTTTTGGTGGGAAGATTGAATTTTAAAAATGTTTGGTGATTTATTTGGCGGGAAAATGAATTTTAAGCACCGGTTTTTAAAAACCGGTGCTATTTTTTCCAAAACCGGTGTTATTTTTAAATTTTTAGCACCAGTTTTTAAAACCGGTGCTATTTTTTCAAAAACTGGTGCTATTTTGAAATTTTTAGCAATCGTTTGGCAGGAAGATAGAAATTTGAAAATATTTAGTACCGGTTTTTAATAACCAGTGCTAATCTTTCCAAAACCAGTGCTATTTTAAAAAATTTTGGCTTTTTCTTTGGCGGAAAAAATGAATTTTTAAAACTTTTAGCACTAATTTTTAAAAACCGGTGCTATTTTTTAATTTTTTGAACAAGTTTTTAAAACCGAAACAATTTGTTCCAAATCTGGTGATATTTTGACATTTTAGGCGATTTTTTGGCAGGAAGATAGAATTTTTAAAATATTCAGCACCAGTGCTATTTAAAAAAATTTGGCTATTTCTTTGGCCGGAAAATGAATTTTGAAAATTTTTATCACTGATTTTTAATAACCGGTGCTATTTTTTTCCAAAACCCATGCTATTTTCTAATGGTGCTATTGTTTTCCAAAACATGTTCTATTTTGAAATTTAAAACAATGTTTTGGTGGGAAGATAAAATTTTTCAAATGTTTAGCACCAGTTTTTAAAAATTGGCGCTAATTTTTAAAAAATCGGTTTTATTTTTAAATTTTTGGTTATTTCTTTGGCAGAAAAAATGAATTTTGAAAATATTTAGTACCGGTTTTCAAAAACCGGTGCTATTTTTTAATTTTTAGCACCGGTTTTTAAAACTGGTGCTATTTTGAAATTTTAAACGATTTTTTGACGGGAAGATAAAATTTTTAGCACCGGTTTTTCAGACACCGATGCTATTTTTTTCCAAAACCGGTGCTATTTTTTCCATTTAAAACCAGTTTTCTAAAAACGGTGTTGAAATTTAAAAATCGGTGTTAAAATTATCACCGGTTTGAAAAATTGGTGCTAAAATTTTAAAAAACCAGTGCTATTACATTTTTGGCACCGGTTTTTAAAATTGGTGCTTAAAAATTGGTGCTAGAGGGGGGTCTCTGTGGTATTTCCTTCAATAGAGAAACGTTCTGCAGTTGAACTCAAACCTTTGCCCGAAATGTTAAAGTATGTGTTTTTAGGTGAGAGTGAAACGCTGCCCTTGACTATCTCTAACAAGCTCTCTAATGACCAAGAGGGTAGGTTGCTCGAGGTTCTTAGGAAATTTATGGGAGCAATAGGCTGGACATTAGCAGACATTAAAGGTCTAAGCCCTTCAACTTGTACGCATCGTACACTTTTGGAGGAGGGTGCACAACATGTACGCCAACCTCAAAGGTGCTTAAACCGCCAATGATTGAAGTAGTTAAAGAAGAAGTCCTTAAACTACTTAAGGTGGGGGTGGTATACCCAATCTCCGATAGTAAGTGGGTAAGTCCCACTCAAGTGGTGCCAAAGAAGGGTAGAGTGACTGTGGTAGAAAACAAGGACGGGGATATGGTTCCTACTCGTATTTAAAATGGGTAGCGAGTTTGTATTTATTATCGGCGCTTAAATGCAGTAACTCGCAAGGACCATTTTCCCTTACCTTTTATCCACCAAATTCTTGAAAGATTAGCTGATCAATCCAATTTTTTTTCCTTGATCGCTATTCGGGATATTTCCATATAGCCATCGATCCTGAGGACAAACAGAAGATGACTTTTTGTCTGTAGGCTCATGCATTTTCGTCTCTGCAATGCCCCATGCACCTTTCAGCGATGCATGGTTAGCATCTTGTCAGAGTTTATGGAAAATTTCATTGAGGTCTTTATGGATAATTTTACCATTCATGGAGATTCTTTCGATTCTTGCTTACACCATCTATCACTTGTGTTAGAGAGGTGCATTGATGCCAACCTTGTTTTAAACTCTGAGAAATGCCACTTCATTGTAGACAGGCGCACTGTTCTAAGTCATGTGGTGACAGCTAAAGGCTTAGAAGTTGATAAGGCTAAAGTGGACACTATTAAATCCTTACCCTACCCCACTAATGTTAGGGATGTTAGGTCATTCTTACGGCACGCCTGTATCTACCGGCATTTCATTAAGGATTTTTCTAAGATTTCCTCACCTTTATGAAAGTTTTTGCAAAAGGATGTTGAGTTCAAAGTGGGTGAAGGTTGTAGGAAAACCTTTGATACATTGAAAAACATGCTTGTGACTACCCCTATCATCCAACTCCCATACTAGTCCATTCCATTTGAGATTATGTGTGATGCAAGCAATTACGCTATAGGATGGGTTCTAGGTCAGAAGGTAGGAATAGTTTCACACGTTATATACTATGCGTTGGTAACTCCATTTGCTTCCTCTGTTCGCACATCTTGTTCAATCATCTTTTGTAGTTCCCTTGGGTTTTCAGGCATATTCTTCGTTAGTTATTTCTAGAACCTGATCGCATGCATCCTATGAACGCTCCTAATGATGATTAGAATGAAAAATCACAAACTTGTAAAATTTCTATAACGAAGAGATTGTGATACTCCGATAGACTTTCATCACTTCTCTGGGCTATGTTATTAAGGTCTGCAATCATTTTAGTGAACTTTTTCTTCTGATAGAAGCAACCCAAAAATAAGTCTGTCAGTTTTGCCCAAGATTTGATACTTCCATTTAGAAGGTTTTCATACTAGGTGATCGTTGTTCCTGACAAAAAGATGGGAAATGCCTTGAAAACCAATTCAATGTTTGCATCGCAAAATCTCATGCTAATTCTGTATGAATGTAGGAACTCCTTTGGATTCGTGGTCCCATCGTAGATTTTAACGTGCAAAAAAGTTTGAAGACCTTTAGCATCTTAAAATCTCACAGATGTGGTGCTAGAGGTAATTTGTCTGCATTATCTTCTGCAAATCTGTCCCACAATTCTTCTTCGCACTTGAGGTTCCCACGCTCCTGGTTAAACTTTTTTTGTTTTGTAGGTTTTTGCTTAAGCGTCTTAAAAAACTGATCGTAAAGACATTCTATGTTCACCTCTAAGAATGCCTTGAACGCCCTTTTTCCTTGTCCGAGTTATTGTTCGGGGATTCTACCTCCTCTTATGTTTCTTCTTTACCATGGTCTTTTTCTCTGTGTGGGGTGTGATCTTGATGAAGATGCGGTCCACCATCATGTCCAAGTGTCTGTTCTCGTGACTGATGATTATTAATTTTCTCACTCCACGTGAACACTATTGTTTACCTGAATGACCCTGATCCAAAAAGAAAAATTTTGGTCCCCACAGATGGTGCTAAAATGACGTGGTTGTCCTTTCAGGTAAATTGCTTGTCCACTTCTTGGATCTCCTTACCCGTAAAACTTATCCCGGAAGCGATTCTGAGTTGAATTCTATCTTTTACATCAGTGACCTTTTACATCTACAACACTCAGTTTTTGCAAACTTGAAGAGTAGAGTTGAATTCTATCTTTCTTTTAAGGCAGAATCAAAGATTCACTCTAACATTACCACTGCTGCTCTTCTTGTCACAATTTGGTTCCTTTGGATTAAAAAGAACAAAATTATATTTGAAAATGAATCTTTTTCCCAAGTTACTTGTTTCCAGGAGATTAAAAGCATGATCTATCACATCTTTACTGTTCATCCCTTTTTTGGTAAAGTAGACAAGCATAAGTACTGGATTCAAACAAATATTATCCCGCAGATTGTTCAAAAGAGGAAAAAACCTTTAACTACTGTAAAATGGAAGAAGCCACAATCAGGATACAAGATTAATACCGATGCAACATGGAAAATTGGAGGTTCTTCTTCTTCGGCTGTGATAGTTAGAAACTGGACTGGAATGAGAACTAAAACATTCCAATCTCCATCCCCTTTACATGCTGAATTACTCTCGATTCAATATGGATATAAAATATGCTCAGAATTGAATATCTCTACTTGTGAGGTGGAATCGGACTGTTTAATAGCTGTTCAGGGTATTCAAAATCCCCATAGTTCCCCTTGGAGAACCTTTTCCATCTGCAGCTTCCTTAACTCTAAACATCTTAAATTCCCAATTCGACACATTCATAGGGAGGCTAATAGTGCAGCTGATTACCTTGCTAAATATGCCCTACAAAACAATCTTCAAGGTGGTATAGACATCCATTCTGCCCCCCCTTTCCTCAGGGGACTTTTAACTCTTGACAGAAGTGGCCTATCTGTGATTAGAGTTGGTACTTGATTTGTTTCTGTTATCATATTTTGACACTTTCATGAGCACCCTACTCATAAAAACAATCTGCATGCTTTGATTTAGAATAGAGACTATTGTTTTTCTCTATTTTTTTGTCTCAGGTTGCATTACTAGCAATTGGTTCGATTGTGGATCATTCTCATCTATACCTCATCCCGATACTCTCGAATTTTGGACCCAATGCAAGCATGCCCAATCACGCCAACATTTTGAACCCATAGCCAGCATGCTCGATCCCCATCATGGATCATTTTTCTTTCGATTAACTAATCCCATTGTGTATTAGAAAAGGTGTTGCCTGGCCAGAGGGAAGAATTAACACAGGGGGTGGAGATTCTTCTCTTCGGAATCACAATTACCTTTTTCCCCAACTCTCATCTATAGTTTCAATTCATAGGTTAAATTTTAGATACACATCTTGGGGCAATTCTGTTGCCATTATGTATAACTTTTCTAAACAGGTTTGGGGAACCTTTATAAATATCCCTCACCTAAGGGTGTTTGACTTAAAAAAAAGGAAGCGATTCTGAGAGAAAGGCGCCGATGATCAAGTCAGGTCTCTTTCAAGAATTAGACTTTCTCTTGATAGTAATGCTTACCTTAGCTCTTAAAGAGCTTGTTGTATTTATAGGCTAACACTGTTACAGTTCCTTGCTCTTAGGGATTAAGATCGTGGGTATACCACGATCACCACGATCCGCATTCGTGGCCTTCGTGTTCGTTGCTTATTCCGTATATCTCGGCCCACGCATGCTGCCATGAGCAGAAGCTCCACATCTAGGTGATCCTTGTCTTGGGCTGAAACACATTCATCGCTTTGTGGGATAACATTGGGTTGAGCCTAGCGGTCATCTGCCTCTTGATCACTAGGCCATATATACACCAGTAATCATATTATTTTAATAGGCATAATCAATGTAAGAACATTAACAAACACAGGTCTTAAAATTCTAGAGTTAATTTATTAGGAAAATATTTATTTAAATGAAAATAAATATAATCTTTAAGAGTTTTAAATCATCAATATCAGTCATGTATTTATTAATAAATAATAATTATAAAAAAGATACATTTAAAGATCATTGATATATCTAGCGAGATCTCAAAAGAAATATTTGTACTTATATTTACAAATGACAATATATGAATTTATTTTGATAAAATTTGATTTTATGAATAGAATTTTTAAATATCTAATGATTTTTTTTATTCTCTTTAGGATTTTAAAAGTAATATTCCAATACTTCATTCTTTTTTTTGAATGAAAACACCCGTAGGTGGGGGGTTATATATAAGATTCCCCAAGCCTTAAAAACAAAAGGAATATACAAAGAGTTTGAGTGTTTGCTAAGAGCACTGAGGCAACATAGTTTCCTCCAAAAGAGATACCTATCGAAGCATACAACTAATCTAAAACTAACCAAAGTAGAAGAGGTTAGTTGTTAAAGTTGCGATTCCAAAGAGAAGAATCTCCACCCCTTGTGTTAATTCTTCCTTTGGCCAGACAACTTTAATCAAGGAAGTACATATCCCATGGTTCGAACCGAATTTGTGGTTGATAATCTCATAAACCAATATGGAAAGTGGATAAGATGTTCCCAGAAATCATAGTAAGAATCCACTTGAAACTGTGTTGGTGGCAACATAGTAGCTTGGAAGCCTTCCAAAGAACCTGCAGAGAGAAAGAAAACTTTGTCAGCAGTATCAATCCTATGAAGAGCCATTTTTATGTATTCTATTATAGGGAGTATGCTTCTTATCTAAGGAAATTAGTCCTTTGATATGTAATGGAACATTAGAAAGGCTAAGACCCTGATTATGAGTAGAATGATGTTTAGCAATTGCATTTTCCACTGAATTGCATTCCCTAAAGATATGTTTAAGCTCAGCATTCCTTAAGAGGGAATGTACTTTCAAGGTCAGATCAAACAGAGGCCAATGTGCAGTATAGGGATCCTTAACCATTTTAACTGCCAACATAGAGTTAGATTCAATTGTCAAAGTATGATCCAGTTGTGGGAAAGTTTTGCAGGCAAATAATATGGCTAAGATCTCAGCTTGGATTGGGGAAGAAGTAGTAACTATTATTGATTCAATTAGAAGAGGTGTTCCAGAACTATTCCTTGCAATCAGCCCTGCTGCAGCTTTGCTAGGGTACCAAGATGCATCTGTGTTGATTTTTATGGAACCAGTCTTAGGCCTTTCCCAGAAAATAGTAGGAATATTTGGCTTTGGGGGTGGTCTAGTGTATGGAACCAGATGCATTAAGCTGGTTGGAGAAGCTGAAAGGGGGACTAGGTGGGAAGATTTAGCAAAGGGAGACAGTTTAATTTGATCATGAACTTCCTTACATATAATGTCTGAAGAGAAACACTTCTGATCAAATAAGAATCTATTCTGTGCCTTCCAAAGACACCAGCAAATTAGAGATGGGAGAATTTTACAAATCAGCTGGTGCCATTTAGGTAGATCATGACTATTCCAGAAAAGAAAAAATCTATCATTGATGGAATGTTGATGATCAAGATGAAAGTCCACTAAAGAAGCCAAGTTATTCCATACTGTTTGAGCCAGAGGACAGGATATGAAGAAATGTTGAATGGAATCTGAATGATAACATGCTGGACATTTAGAAGCTAGACTAAAACCACACTTAATTAGCACATCATCAAAAGGTAGGAAAGAGTGCAGCATTTTTCATATGAATATAGAAACCTTTTTTCTGTAATGCATTGTTCCAGATAAGCTTGGCTGCTGGAAAATTACCTGATGAGAGTGTGAGTTCCTTATAAGCTGACTTGAAGGTGAAAACCCCTGACTTTTCTGGTTTCCATATCAATCTATCATCCCTGTCTTGTGTAATTGCAACTTCCTGAAGAAAAGAAAGAGTATCATGTTCGAGGAAGGGTGAAATCTGGGCTAGAATAGTAGCTTTGTTAAAAATCTACTATTCATACTCAGGTTAAAAATCTACTATCCAATACTTCATTCATACTCAAGTTAAAAATCTTTTAATGTAATCAAGTTATGTACCCCATCATTAGGTAATAGAGTTGTGATTTTTCATTTATCTCTCTATAATTATATATACGTTATTTAACTAATATTATTTTATTTTTTAGTTGTACTTTAATGATGTCATTTAGGATTAGTGTTGTGATGTTGTTTTAAAAAATTTACAATTAGATCCAGTGAAGGAATCCGGGGGTGGAAAATCACAAAATTAATGATCCAAAAATACAATTAAATAAGAGATGATTGTGTGTTCGAAATTTGGGCTACAATAGGTGAACGGAGGTGCCTCTAACATATTTATGGAAAATTATGCCATGCCCCAAAAATTCACGAAGACATTATCCTTCACTCGAAAATACACAATTATTTTTTATATTCTTGCATAAATATAGAAATAGAAAATTAATGATTTTTTTGGTAAATATTAGAAAAAGGCTAGTGCATGTGCTATAGTAACTTACAGTTGATTACTTAGAAGTAAGAAAGAAAAATCGGAAAAAAAGATAATTACTCAGTTACAGACTTGGAAAACATAATGGGGTGTATAGGAAGACTTCACATTCAAGCGGATTTCAATTTGGAGTTACGAGTAAAGTTTTTACTTTTTACACTTTGGCTCCTCCAAGAAAGCTGGAGTTGGCGAATCACAAAATTGGCGACACCAAAATGCAATTCAATAATATACGATTGCAAATTTGCAATTTGGGCATGTATGGGTGATCAGAAGGGTCTCGAAAGTCAACATTGATTACTTATACACAATATTGGAAAATTACACTGTGGCCCAACATTGTTTTACTCCATTATCCATTGCTCCAAAATACATAATTTTTGTTATTCCTACCTAAATACAGAAATATTAAATAAGTGAATTTTTTGGTGAAATGTTGGAAAGCGCTATTACATGTTTTAGAGTAAGTTAGAGTTGATTACTTAGAAGTAAAAAACGAAAATCAGAAAAGATTACAAACATGTTCTTGTGTCTGATTGTTGATAAAAATTTCCATTACGAACTTGGAATATACAATGGGGGTGTATAGGGTAGCATCACGTTCAAGTGGATTTCAATTTGGAGTCACGAGTAAATTTTTTACTTTTTGCACTTAGGTCCCTCCAAGAAAATTGAAATTTTTGAATCACAATATTGGCGACACCAAAGCGAAACTAAATATTATAAGATTGCAGATTTATGATTTGGGCGTGTATGGGTGAACGGAAGGACATCAAAACTCAACATTTATTACTTCTACACATTCTAGCAAATTTATACTGTGGCCCAAAATTGTGTTATCTCATTATCCATTGCTCCAAAATACATGATTTTTTTAATTCTTGTCTAAATATGGAAATATTTAATAAATAAAATTTTTGGTGAAATGTTGAAAAACGTCAGTACATGATTATTTAGAAGTGAGAAAGGAAAATCGAAATGGATATGACCTCGTGCCCGATTGCTGATAAATATTCCATTAAGAACTTGGAATATACAATGGGGGTGTATATGGTAGCATCATATTTGAGCGGATTTCAATTTGGAGTTACGAGTAAAGTTTTTACTTTTTACACTTAGGTCCCTCGAAGAAAATTGGAATTGTCGAATCACGAATTGGCGACACTAAAATGAAGTGAAATAAAATAATAATACTAATTTTTGATTTGGACATGGGGGAAGGGCCTCGAAAGTTAACATTGATTAATTCTACATAGTTTTGGAAAATTACACTATGGCCCAAATTATTTTACTTCATTACGAATTGCTCCAAAATACATGATTTTTGTTATTCCTACCAAAATATATAAATATTAAGTATGTGAGTGTTTTTGGTGAAATGTTGAAAATGTTAGTACATGTTTTTAGAGTAACTTAGTGCATAAACCTATTTTTCAAAACTTTTTATGCCTATATTAACTTATAAATGTTGGAAATGTGTCTTTATATCAAGAATAGGTCCGATTACTGGTGACGTTCTTTCCATAAATTATGGAAAGATCAATGTTTAAAATGCATTACCAGGAGAAATGAAGACAAACTTTTCGGGTTGTATTTATCGGATCATAAACTTATAACTATTACACATTACATACTCCCCTCGTTTATTTATTATTGGCACACTTTTCTTTTTGGGTTGTTTCTTTTTATATTGGTACACTTTCCATATTTGGTAAGATTCCTTCAATTACATCCACTCATTCTACTTTTTACTTCCTATATTCAATTTCATCCACTCATTTATTTCACCTAAATTCAAGCACATAAACCTATGGTGCTAATAATAGAGAAACATTTGGAGTAATAATTTTTAATATTGCAACTAAATCTTTTTATCTTTCTATTATTCTAATTAAATCTTGTCTTTTCATAAACCTATGAAAAGTCGTTCTTTCCCTAAGTGTTCAAAATTTCATATATTTATTTCTTTAAATAATATAAAATGTATTATAATTTTTTTAAAAACAAATTGGGTAATAACTCAAACAAGCCCCCAATAAAATCCCTCCCCTCTCCTTGCCCTTGGTGGGAATTGAACCCATGACCTCATGGTAGTAGTACTAGACCTCAACCACTAGGCTAACATTCAAATCCCGTATAAAATATAATATAATATTATTCAATCAATGCGTAAAATAATATAGAGAAAATCTTAGGAAAGGCGGCCTGCCCATAAGCTTATGGACAGGCCAGAGACTGATATGCAAAATGGGGTTCATATTGTAATTATACGCATGGACCGGAGCGTATATTACAGTAATATCAATCTTACCGAATATCAATCTTACCGAATATCAATCTTACTGTAATATCAATCTTACTGTAATATCAATCTTACCGGTCCATAGACTGATATGCAAAATGGGGTTCAAATTCGCCTGAATTTGGTAAGATTGATATTCTATGTTTTGAAATTTCGTTGCCGTTCTTTTTCATTTTTGCTTTATAGTTGCTCGCGATTCTGATGTAAGATTTTTTGTGTGTATTTGACCTAGTCATGGGTAGGGCGAAGGGGAAAGCTATTCTTCCTAAAGCTGAGAAGTTGTCTCAGCCTTCTTCTTCTCCTGGTTCGTATTCTTCCTGTTTTCCATTTTGAATATTTGAGTTTCGCACTTTTTTTGTTCTTGTTGTGTGTGTATATTTTTTTTTCAGTCTTGTTGATGTTGACTTTTTTTAGAAATTTTATTTGTAAGTCAGATATGTATATGAGTTGTTGTTGTTGACTTTTTGGTTAGCCAGATCTGTATATTTTGAGTCTTTTTTATAACATGCATTTGATTGTTTAGAAGTTACATTTGTTATTGTAAGATATGCACTAGTTAGTTGCTCTATTTTTTCCAGTATGTTATCAGTTCAGTTATAATGTGCATTTATTTTCTTAGGAGTTGCATATGTTAGGCTAACAGCTGTATTAGTTAGTCATCCTATTTTTCTAATTTGTATATTAGATCCGCATGTTTTGACTCTGTTATATTATGTGCATTTGTTTTCTTATGATTTGCATATGTTAGGCTAACATTCGTCTAAGTTAGTTACTCTATTTTTCTAGTTACTTATTTTGTTGTTGAATGATTGTTATATTGTGTACTTCTTTTCTTAGAATTTGCATATGTTAACATAACTTATGTGTTAGTTACTTAGTCTGTGTTTTGAGTTTCACTGATTGTTAGTTAGTTATTGTTATTCTTTCTGATTTGCTAGTATGTATTTTGTTTCATTACAAGTTGCTGATGTTAGTTTACTATATGCATAAGTTAGTTATAATGTGTATGTCAGATTATGTTTCTTATTGACAGTCAGACTATGTATGCATTTGTTTCATTACAAGTTGTATATATTAGTATAGGCTATGCATTAGTTAGTTATACTGTTGTTTTTCCAGATTATGTTGCTTATTGGCTGTTAGAGTATGCATGCATTTTTTTTATTACAACTTGCATTTGTTTGTATGCTTTATGTATTAGTTTCTTACTGTGTGGTATATGATTATTTTTAGCTGTGCCTGAAGGAGGTGAATATACTATTCAACGTTAAGAACCTGAGATAGAAGAAGGTGATTGTAATTTTTCTTTACATTTATTAACTTATTTGCTTATAAATTTACTTATTCAAATATATTATGTTGTTTAGCTTCTAAGAAGGTGGTTATAAAATCTAAAAAGAAGGATGGATCTTCTATTCAAGATGAGCTGAAGAAGGTTCACCAGTCTTATGCTTCTGGAGGTTATTGTTTTCTTTACATGTTGCATTTTATTTGTGTGATTATGTTTGGTTTTTTAATATGTGCTTATACAGTTTTTTGTTTCTCATTTTTTGTGTAGTAGTTGTATTGGCACGTAGGTCTGCCAGAATTGGTGATGGTGCTACTCCACAGATTTCAGTTCCTGCTGTTCCTAAGCTGGGAAATAAGAAATGGATAAATGTGGGTGTTAAGCAGCTGAAAGATGGTGAAGGTGTATCAGTTGTGGGTGAAGCTGGATCAAGTCAAGAGTTTGACTATGACACACTGCTGAATGATGTTGTTCGAATAAGTAGAGAAGTAGTTGGTGTTAATGAAGCTGGGGTTTCTAAGGTAGTGAAGAAAAATATTAGAGACGTTTTGGATGTGATGATTTATAATATTAATGCTCATGTTGAAGGGGATGATGCTAATGTTGGTGTTGAAGGTGGTGGTGTTAAGGGTGTTGATGGTGTTGATGGTGTTGAGGGGAAGGATGCTTCAGCACAAATTGTTTGTGAAATTGTTAGGTCTGATGAGGGGAAGGATGCTTCCGTAGATATGGATGCTGAAGTTGAGGCATATTTTAATGAGAATGATACTGATTTGAATATGAAAGAGACTAAATTTGTTAGGGAGGAAGTTGTACCTTCTGGTGAAGGTTGTTCTAAGGATGTTGAGAATAATGGTGAAGGTGAGTCCAGGGATGATGGTAACAATATGGATAGTATGATTAGAGACTATATTAATGAAATTCAGTGAATTTTGGATGCAGTTATAAAGCCGGAGGCGGCGTAAGCTGCTTCGGCTGCGTGTGAGAGGGAGAGTGAGGGTGGTGAAACTGATGTGGATGTGGGTGAGAGTGTTAATGCTCGACCTACTGTGGTGGTCTCATTTGAAGAAGAGAAGGAGAGGTCGTCACCTCGTATGTTGAGCAAGGAGAAGGGTAAACAATGTGAGACCTCTACTGGACAGAATAAAAGGAATGCAGAAGAACTTACTGCAAAGTCGCCTGCTGAGAAGGTGATGAAGACAAATACTAAAAAAGGCGAAGAAATCTGGTGGATTTTTTAAGGAGTCTGCTGAGAAAGTGAAGAAAGGTGTTGAAGTGGAAAAAAAACTGGTTTGAAGAGGAAAGCGGACAATACTGCTGGTGAAGCTTCAGGGTCAGGAAAAATGGTTGCTGGTGAAGAAGGAGCTGCAAAATAGCAGCCCAACCGTCAGAAGAAGAAGGTGGTCAAATGTACTGATGAGGAGGTTAACACGTGAGTGTTTTTTCTCTATTTACAATGTTATTTTAATATATTATAAACTGTACTTGTTTCATAAGATGCTGCATTTGATAAGATTCAGTGTTTATTTGTTATTCACAGTCTCAAATAAATTTACACTTTTCAAGACATGTATGCTTACACTTTTTATATTTTATTTTATTTTAGGTTTGCTAAGAAATTCTCAACCAGCTGTTGTCCTTCGAAGCTGAAATCGTTAATTGCCTCGCTCACTCCTGCCCAAAAGATTGATGTGGAAGATATAGGTTTTGGTAGACTTCTTGCGTTTGACATCTCATTCATTCCTTTTGGAATTGTGCCTTGGCTGGTTGACAAGTTTGTTATGTGGGATGATTTCATATTGTTTTATGCTGACTTCAAATTGTTCTAGGTTGACTTGTTATATTTTTTTCTAGGTTTGATCTTGGGAGGTCGTCGCCGTACCTCTCAAATTAATACTTTTAAGCTCTAATGCTTCCTATCTACAATAAAGTAGATAATGGCAAGTCGAGGTCATCCACGAGAAGAGGGAACTTTTCAAGTGTTTAAACATATATAGGAGAAGATATACTAGGCATATACATACATAGATATATATAAAAACATGTAAACAAGGGGGGGTTGGTTGGTTTGATCCTAAGTTATCAAATTAAAATACAACAACTAGAAAAGCAAGAGAACTATGCTAATCATGCAATACAACTAAAGATACAATGTAAATGATAATTAACGGAACCTTGGGGGCAATCGATTTCCACTTCCAAACTTCATATATCTCATTGATTCTTCCACTCATTCAATTACATTTATTGTCTATGGGAAATGTTATCACTTCTCATTCAAAGATTAACATTCATTCCTCCTTAAGAGTAGTTTGCAAAGACAAACAACGACCATTTGCAAACCTCATTGATGATCACCCTAGACAAACAACATCATAGAGGTGTTTCATCAATGGAATTTCACCCAAAGGACCATAGGTTTGATAATAACAAGCCTTCTACCAAAGACATAGTCATTTAACCAAACAAAGCATTCATTAGATTAAACTTAGAACAAACAACATTCAAGGTTCAGCCTTTCTTTGCATCTATATTAGAAATATGAGAACAAATCACATTAACATATGCATTTAGCAAGAATTACCCCACATTATACACAAGAAGTTTTAAATCTATGCTCTTGGATTTCCATATCAAATGAGTTAAGAAATTTCCAACTTTCCTAACACCCTAACATTTCAATCTTACAATCATTTCATATACTCAAACAACCATGGTATAAATGAGGTAAAACAAAACATTAATGGCATAATAAATGATCTCTAATAAATGTTCATAAATGAACAAACATAGAATCTTACTACATAAGCTTGGAAGCTTCAATCAATTGCTCCCAAGAACTAGATTTAGCTACAAGAGTTCATACTAATTAATGCTAAACAACCAAACATAATACAAGAGATTTCAAAGATGAAAATGGAAGAAAATAGGGTTCTAAAAAGTAATAAAAATGCAGGTCAAGAAGATGTGAATGAGAGGAAAGAGAGTGTTATTTATATTACAAAAAGGATAAGGTGAAATTCTGGCCACCTGTTGGTCGCGACTCGCGACAGTCTTTCGACGAGGCCATCGCGACTCGTGACGGGTGCTAGAATTTTGCCTTGTTTCCTTTTCTTTTTCTTGTGGTATACATTCATCTTCATAGAAATTCCTCTCATTTTCAAGTCTTCAATGTCTCCAAAAATGGTCTTCAATGGCCTCCGGTCTTCATGTCATCGAGGCAAGTCTTCAAAAGTCTTTGAAAATGTGATCTTTAATGGCCTTCGGTCTTCATGTCATCGAGGCAAGTCTTCAAAAGTCTTTGAAAATGTGATCTTTAATGGCCTTCGGTCTTCATGCCTCCATGTTCTTCCCTTGTCACGCAAAATCCACTTAGAAGAGGTAAAAGAGTGTAAAGTTGCTCTTACCCCTCCTAAGAGAATTTCAAGGTAAAACACAAGCTCTTGCTAATAAAAGAGCACAAAGGTGACCCAAAATAGTACTAAATTATGCACATAAAATGAACACATCAAACCTCCCCACACTTAAACCTTACTCACCCTCGAGTAATAAGAGATCCAAGCATACGAAGGAAATGACGTATCCACATCCTAACTACTATTCCCTCAAATCAATACCTCACAAAACTCTCAATATCACACACCCCAACGTTAAGGTCAAATGAGAAGTTTCCCACGATCCCTATTCCTAAATCTACCCAAACCATATCAACCCATCAATTCATTGATATCCCTAAAACATCTCCAAATCCCTAATTGATAATCACAAATCCAATGATACAAGGTGAAGCTAAAGACATGTATAAGGTTCAAAACACATGCTCCATTTTATATCAATATATCAACCTAAAAACGAAGCATATTAACGATCAAGAATTTCATAACTTACTTCGTCTTCTCCCGCTAAATTTTCCACTCCCAAAAGGTCCTCAAGATATCAAGCTACCCGATCCATCCGTATGGTCACCGCAACCTTATGACTCCAACGCCGACAAATGAGTGAACACTTAACATTTTTCAATTTCTCTCATTTTCTCTCATTTTGCCTAGGAGCCCTTTCGGGTTTTCATCCTAGCCACACATCATGTTTCTTTGGCTTACAACTCACCTTTTTCCGAACATTTAACCTCTCATTTTTGCCTAGGTCGCCATTTTGGGTTTTTGACCTATCCGGGCCCCAATGTTGCCTAAGTCGCCCTTTGGGTTTTCAACTTAGCGAGATTCTTTTATTTTTTTATTTTTCTTTATTTTTCAGCATTTTTCACGTGTCTCCAATCCAAAAAGTAGCAAAGTGCTTTCCAAATATTAAGGCTAAGAAAAGTATCAAGCCAACATTATCCAAGTACATCAAAAGAAAAACATTTCAACACAAAAGGAAAAAATATCCAAAACCAATCAAAAGAGTTATGTAAAAGTGTCTTCAATCCCAATCCTCTCAAAGTGGATACCCCTCCCCATACTTAGAACACTTCATTGCCCTCAATGTAGACAATAGGGTAAAAACGTACAAAGCAAAGTATGGAAAGGGTAAAGATATGGTGCTCACAAAATCACTGTTGTGATGAAGAAGGGCCACCACCGAAATACCGCTGCTAATACTGTGCTAGCCACTCCATGTTCCTCTGTCTCCTAGATCTCCACCTCTCTGCTCCCGGATCGGGGCCTGAGACACCGCCTGCCTGGGACTGCATCTCATGGATGCGAGCTGACAAGTGGTCAATCTCCTCGTCCATGTCAATCAAAGTCTGGGAGACAAATACATTATGCTCTAATATCATGCTGTCCTGTCAGCGGAATCCATCCTGCATAGTCTGTATTATCCGCTCATAGAAGTCCGATGGAGGCTAGGAATGTGAGGTGGCACATCGTCCTCCTGCATCGGCTCTGTCTCTGATGGAGGCTGCGTGGAGTGCTGCTGCTGCTGTTGCTCAGAGGGAGGTAAAGTGTTATCATCACGCTGGACAGGAGCTGGGCCAAGTTTACAGAGCTCGTGCTGGAAATCATCTCTACATGAGGAGTTCGATGAAATTGCCAAGTCTCCTAGAGGTGTGTCAAATTCCAGCTTCGTCTTGTTGGGCTGAGGAAGTGCCATGAATGTGACCTTCCTCGCACCATACAACCAATGGAAGAGCCATGTGGTTTATGTGGCATTCATCATCTCAAATCTAACTAACCTCTCAGCAGTGATAAGATAGGACGTGCGCCTCCCTAAGCGTGGAAATTCAGCTGGAGGAACCAGTCCCAAGTACTCTGCTAAAAGGCCAATCATACCTCTGACCATGATCTTCCCTTTGGGTTTTCCTGCCACCACCACGATTATCTTCATTAACAATTCTTCCCACAGCCTGTATCCTGGTCTCTCAATCGTTAAGTGCAATAGAAAGTGAATGTCATTGTCTGGCACATTCGTCGGCTCCGCGGAGCAAAGTACTGTACCAGCCAACAGACTATGCACATAACGGAGTGCAGGGTGGATAATAGCGCTACTCTTATCATGGGAATTCTTCGGCCTCATGTTGATGACATTCCAAAAGTGCATGTCATCCTCAATTGATTGCTCTTGGGCCTGTGGGTCCAGCCTGGCCTTTATCTCCACGGTGTCAAATCCAAAGGCCTCCTCAATCTGCGAGACGATCATTTTCCTAGATATATCATCTAAGTGAAAATCAATGTACCTCTCGCATGGTTGATTGCCTCTCATGATGCTTATACGAACCGTGGACAAGAATTTCAGTGTGTACCTCCGGTAAGAGGGCGCACTCCTATTCATAAACCCTTCCATTCCCCCTTTTGTGAGGAGGCATCTGACAGGCTGAGTGAGCCCGAGAGCATCTAATGTGGGCACATCGACAATGCTTGTCTCCTTGAGTTGATGCTTCTCCAGGGCCTCCCACCTTTCTGCATAGGACCCGGTGATCTGGGTTAAACCCATGTACCTATCCGGAGGGGGAGGTCATGGCTCAATTCTGGAGCCGGTGGAGGAGACGAAGGTGGAGCGGTGGTGCACCTGTCTCGGGGGGGAGCGCTAGGTCTCTTCATGGGGGCCACATCTAACAATCACAACAAACAAACGCACATGAATATGTGTATATGTAATATTGCAAATCAATACTCAACCTTAAACTAGTTCATCATCACAAGCCAAATCAAAATTAAGTCAACTAGTTCAATTCCTAATCACAATTGCATATACAATCCATACTATGTCCAACAAGCCCATATTCTCAAATCTATGAAGTTCACATAGTTGACATTAATGTGCTATATCTCAAAACAACAGTTGTGCTCAACTAGCTTAGCTACCATTAGTACATTCACAATGTCAACATTTATGTCCCATGGCTAAACTACCCTAAGCAAAATAACATTGCAAAGCACAGTAAAATTTTATCCAAATAACAACTATGTTAAATCAAGGGGCAATATGCCTCCTATCTAGCATAAGTCACAATCTGTTCTCAGCCAAAACAACACAAATTCACACAATCCCAACTCAAACAAGCACAATACAATCCAAACCGCAACCACAAAATATGCACACAATACCCATAAAATTAAATTACAGGTACAATTTATACACCAAAATCAACCAAGATCCAACAATTCAACTTCCTAAGGCATCACACATAATCTACACAATATCCATAAAAAAAGAGAGTAGACATTCGTAATCATAATTCAAGCTCAATAAAGTGAAGAAATGTACCACCAAGATGTGTAGGAAGAAGAAAAGAGGAAGCCCACAATCAATTCGAAATTGAATTGCTCAAAGTGAAAAACCCCCAAATTCTAGGGTTTGTGTTCTTCAAAGAAATTTTTTCGATTTGTGGGTGGAAGTTGGGAAGAAAGGATGGGGTATGGAGTGGTGGAGGGCGGCTGTTAGCGGCGGCGCTTGGTGGAGGACATGTTGAGGATGGTGAAGAGGAGCAGGAGAAGATGAAGAGTAGCGGTGGATTGTGGATATGTTTGTGGAAGAATGGGTTTAACCTATCATTTAAAGCATATTCGTACGATCATCGTGACTCGCGATGTGTTCGTTGTGACTCGCGACGAGTGGTCTCGAGGGGCATTAGGTCTGGCTAGGCTCGAGGATGAAAGATGACACTTTGAGGGCTTGCGACTTTGAGGTCTCGAGAAGCTATGCTCAAGGATGAAAGAGGACACCTTGAGGACTCACAGCTTTAAGGTCTCAAGAGGCTAGGCTTGAGGATGAAAGATGACACCTCGAGGGCTCGCGGCTTCGAGGTCTCGAGAAGCTAGGCTCGAGGATGAAAGATGACACCTCGAGGGCTTACAACGTCTAGGTCTCAAGAGGCTAGGCTCAGGGATGAAAGATGACACCTCGAGGGCTTGCGGCTTTGAGGACTTGAGAGGTTATGTGAGAGGTCGTCGCCGTACCTCTCAAAGTAAATACTTTTAAGCCTTAGTGCTTCCTATCTACAATTAAGTAGATAATGGCAAGTCGGGATCGTCCACGAAGAAGGGGGATTTTCTCAGGCATTTAAGAACAAATGGTTGGTATTAGGCTAGGAGTAGATATATATATACATACATATAAAAGCATATAAATGGGAGAGGGGGGGGGGTTTGGTTGGTTGGTTGTCCTAAGCTATGAAAATTGAAAGACAAGACAACTAGCAAAGTTAAGTAACTATGCTATATCATCAAACAAAACTAAGAAAAAGGGTTTTTAAACTAAAAAAGACAAAGCCTTGGGGGCAATTGATATCCACTTCCAAATCAAATATAGATCATTGAACCATTCACTCATACTATCACATTTGTTATCTATGGGGAATGCCAATGGAAGATCAACATTCATTCTTTCTTAAGAGTAGTTCGCAAAGACAAACAATGACCATTTGCAAACCTCGTTGATGATCACCCTAGACAAATAACGACCATAGAGGTATGTTATCAATGACATTATGGACAAAGGACCATAGATTTGACAACGACAAGCCTTCTACCAAAGACATAGCCATTTAACCAAACATAGCATTCATTAGGCTAAACCTAGAACAAACCACATTCAAGGTTCCACCTTTCATTGCATCTATAGGATAAATATGAGAACAAACCACATTAACATACTTATCTAGCAAGAATTACAACACATTATCCACAAGAAGTTCTAAGTTCATGTTCTTAGATTTTCATGCAAAGGAGCTAAGGAATTCATCACTTTCCTAACTCCCTAACACTTAAGTCATACAAACACTCCCTATTCTCAAACAACCCATGGCATAAATGAAGTGAAACATAGCATTAAGAACTCTTGAATACAAAATAACAAAGGATTCAAGAATGAGCAAAACAATCTATTCACTACTTCAACTACTTGTTGTGAAGATAAATCTTCCGTCCTTCTTAGATAGTAGTTTGCAAGAGTGAATTTGACATCTCTTGTCAAACCTCACAAATGACTCCCTTATCACTAAGAGTATCCCATTGATGGCATTTAGCACGAAGGATCAACAAGCTTGGCAATACTTATAAACACTACACTGTGTCTAAGCATTTAACCAATTCATGCATTTACACAGGATTAGTTAAGAACGATCGACATTCATAGACCTCTCTCATTTGCTACCTAAAACAAACACGACAACGAGTTTGACATCATCACATTCATCTAGCAATTATCAACATACCAACATTATTCAAGAAGCTCTAACTCATGCTCTTGGATTTCACATTAAAAGAGAGGAGAATTAGCTACTTTCTCCCAACCCTAACAAGCAATCATACAAGCAATTCATATACTCAAGCTTCCAACAACATCAATGTCATTAACAATTCACATTCAAAGCTCAATAAATGCACAATAGCAAAAGTACCAAATAGATAGATATATGGTTCTTACTACATAGAAATGGAAGCTTCAATCCATTGCTCCCAAGATAAAACTAAGCTAGAAAACTAAAAGACACAATTAACCTACAAAAACTGAGAAAAGAAATAAGGATAAACTAGGGTTTTTAGCCAAGAAAATGTAGGAGGAAGAAGGAGGAAAAAAAGCTTCTTGAAGAGGAGGGGATAAGGTGAGTATTTATAGTACAAAAAGCAAGAAGAATTTTAGACCACTCATCTGTTCCGAGTCGCGACGTGCTTGTGATGAGCTTGCGACGGACTCCAATTCCAGCACCATTTATTCTTTCTCCTTTTTGTTTCATATCCTCCTCTTCTCTTCACTTCTCCAATTCTTCAAATCTTCAAAAGCTCAAATACAAGTCTTCAAATCTTCAAATCTTCAAATCTTCAAAGGTATTCTTCAAAGTCTTCAAACAAATTACCTTGTCACACAAAATTCTCTAGAAAAGTAATAAAAGCATAAAAGTCGCTTTTAACCCTCCTTAGAGAATTTCAAGGAAAAATGTCACATTTACAGAAAAAAGTGTACAAAAGTGAATCCTAAAAGTCAGAATATAATCATATAAAATGGGCACATCATTATGCTCGAGGATGAAAGATGACACCTCGAGGGCTCGTGGCTTCGAGGTCTCGAGAGGCTTGCTCGAGGATGAAAGATGACACCTCGAGAACTCGTAGCTTCGAGGTCTCGAGAGGCTTTGCAGCCTTGAGGACCCGAGGTGGTGATGTCTCGAAGGGCTAGTTTCGAGAGCTGGCCACGAGAGGATGATGGACTTCAGGTTCGGCTCGAGTCGAGGGCTTGCTGCCTCTAGGTCTCAAGGGGATGATGTCTCGAAGGGCTAGTTATTTTCATGGACGGATTCACAGGTTTATTTTTCTATCATTTTTCATAGTATTCCACTTATACCCCTACGATAAGAGATATGAGAACAATAATTTCCTCCACCAAGCATCGCAATAAATTTCACGTTCGTTGATTATTAGGAACTAAAAATGTAATAGAATTCAGTCCATGAATAATTTTAAAGCGAAAACAAATGACCTTGAGTAAACTGTAGCACACAAGTTACAAGTACACAAAGGTGTCATTCATAAGAAGTTGTTGAAGTATATGCAGATTAGTGTCAGTTTCTTTATCACACTTGAATAGTTGAGTTTCAGCTACGGATCAAAAAATTTCTTATGGGGCTGAACATGATTGGAGTTTTTGACTGACAGTGTATTTTGTTAAACTTTTGCACATATGTTCCACCACCTACTTATGTGAAATTAAATTGAAATGTTGGAGATACACTGAGCAGAATCATCAATTTACAACCACATTGTTCTGTTATGGTCTTGGACCGATTCACCGGTGTATTTTTCTATCATTTTTTATTGTATTCCACTTATACCCCTACGATAAGAGGTATGAGAACAATAATTTCCACCACCGAGCATCGCATTAATTTTCACGTTCATGGTTTATTAGGAACTCAAAATGTAATAGAATTTGGTCCAAGAATAATTTTAAAGCGAAAGCACATGACCTTGAGTAAACTGTAGCACTCTAGTTACAAGTACACAAAGGTGTCATTCATAAGAATTTGTTGAAGAATATGCAGATTAGTCTCAGTTTCTCTATCACACTTGAATATTTGAGTTTCAGCTAGGGATATGAAAATTTCTTATGGGACTGAACATTATTGGAGTTTTTGACCGACAGTGTATTTTTTTTAAAAATTTTGCACATAGGTTTTATCACCTACTTATGTGAAATTAAATGAAATGTTAGAGATACACTGAGCAGAATCATCAATTTACAACCACATTGTTCCATTATGGTCATGGACGGATTCACCAGTGTATTTTTCTATCATTTTTCATAATATTCCACTTATACCCTTACGATAAGAGATATGAGAACAATAATTTCCACCACCGACCATCGCATAAACTTTCACGTTCGTGGTTTATTAGGAACTCAAAATGTAATCATCATAAAATGTTTAAGTATACCTAGATTAGTGAAAATTTCTTTATTACTCTCGGATAGTATAGTTTCATCTACGAATCTGAAACTTTCTTTTCAGACTGAACTTTGCCTGAGTTTTAGACTGGCAGTGTATTTATTATAATTTTGCACATAGGTCCCTTCACCTAATTGGGAGAAATTAAAATATAATACTTGAGATACACTGAACCAAATCTTTAATTGACAACAACAGTGTTCTTTTATAGTCATGGAAGGATACACCACTGTATTTGTCCGTTATTGTTTTTAGCCTTCCACTTAATTATACCCCTACGATAAGAGATATGATAACAATATTTACACCACAAAGAACCGCATCAAATTTCATATTCGTGGTTTTTTAAGAAATAAAAATGTAATAGAGTTCTGTCAATGAAGATTTTTAAAGCCATAACACACGACCTAGAGTAAACTATAGCACACTAGTTATAGGTACATGATCTAAACTATAGTCTATGTTTCTTTATTACACTCAGATAGCATAGTTTCAGATACGGATCTAAAACATTCTTTTCGGACTAAACGTTACCAGAGTTTTGGACTGACAATGTATTTTTTATTATTCTGCACATAGGCCCCTTCTCCTAATTCAGAAAATTCAAAATGTAATACTAGATATACACTGAACATAATCATTAATAGACAACAACATTGTTCCATTATGGTTATGCACAGATACACCAGTGTATTCGTTCTTATCCTTCCACTTAATTATACCCCCGCTATATGGGATATGAGAACAATGATTTACACCATAAAGAATCGCATCGAATTTCATATTCGTATTTTTTCAGGAACTAAAAATTTCATAGAGTTATGTCCATGAAGATTTTTAAAATGATAGCATATAACCTAGAGTAAATTGTAGACCACTAGTTACAAGTACATGAGGTGTCATTCATAAGAATTTGTTAAACTATATGTAGATTAGTCTCAGTTTCTTTAGTACACTCAGATAGTATAGTTTCAGCTACAGATTTGAAACATTCTTTTTGGATTGAACGTTACCATTATTTTGCACACAGGTCCCTTCTCCTAATTGGGAGAAATCAAAATGTAATACTGGAGATACACTGAACGTAATCATCAATAGACAACAACATTGTTCCGTTGTGGTCATGCAAGGATACACTCTTGTATTATTCTTTCATTTTTCTTAGCTTTCCATTTAATTATACCCCCACTATATGGGATATGAGAACAATAATTTACACCACAAAGAATCACATCAATTCCATATTCGTGGTTTTTCAGATAAGAAAAATAATAGAGTTCTGTCCATGAAGATTTTAAAACGATAGCACATAACCTAGATTAAATTGTAAACCACTAGTTACAAGTACACGAGATGTCATTCATAAAAAGTTGTTGAAGTATATGTAGATTAGTCTCAGTTTCTTTATTACACTCGGATAGTATAGTTTCAACCACAGATCTGAAACTATTTTTTTGGACTGAGCGTAAATGGATTTTCGGACTGACAGTGTATTTTTTAGAATTCATCACATAGGTCACTCTACCTAATTTGGAGAAATCAAAATGTAATACTTAAGATACACTTATTTGAATCATCAATTGAGAATAACAGTGTTTCGTTATGGTCATGGGAGGATACCACAGTGTATTTGTCCGTAATATTTCTTTGTATTCCACTTAATTATACCCCTAAGACAAGGGTTATGAGAACAATAAATTATACCCCAAATAATCACATTAAATTTCATATTCGCGTGTTTTTAGGAAACAAAAATGTAATAGAGTTATGACCATGAAGATTTTTTAAGTAATAGTACATGGCCTAGAGTAAATTGTAGCATACTAGTCATAAGTGCATGAGGTTTTCTTCATAAGAAGTTGTTGAAGTATATGTAGATTAGTCTTAGTTTCTTTATTACACTCAGATAGTATAGTTTCAAATACAAATCTGAAACTTTCTTTTCAACCTGAACGTTACTTTCTTTTCTTTATTACACGGAGAAGAGTGCATGTCCAAATGGGCCGAGGCCAAAACGACATGGAAAAATAACACGACAATAGTAGTGACTTTCCTCAAATCTAACATCTTCTAATGTTTTGGCATGCCTGAAAATATAATTAGTGATAGGGGAACTCATTTTTGTAACAAAGTCACGGGAACCTTGCCTGAAAAATATGAAGTGACCCATAGGACATTGACTACTTACCACTCACAAACAAATGGCCAAGTAGAGATAATTAATCAAGAGATCAAAACCATCCTTGAAAAAACGGTGAACACATCTACAAAGGATTGGAGTGCCCGGTTGGATGATGCACTTTGGGTCCACCGTACCGTATACAAGACTCCAATTGGCATGTCACCCTTCCAGATTAATTTTGGCAAGAGGTGCTACCTCCTGGTTGAACTTGAGGGCAAGACACATTAGGCTGTCAGATGCCTAAACATGGACTTAAAAGATGCCGGGAAGCATAGGAAGTTACAATTTCAAGAACTTGAAGTAATGAGGCAGAACTCCGATTATACCACTTTGATCCATTAGGAAAGTACAAAATCCAACATGACGAGAGTATAGTAAAGAAGTATTACTTTGGGGGAAAAACCGTTCTTGTTTACCAATCTAGGCTACATTTGTTTCTAGGAAAATTATGATTAAAGTGAGAATGGCCACATGAGGTGACAAAGGTGTATGATCAAGGAGCGATATAATTTAAAAATGAGAAGGATAGCACAAAATTGTTGGTGAATGGGCAAAGGTTGAAACCCTACTTTGAGTGGGGAACCTTGGGAATGAAAAATGAGGATAATCCCCTCCTTGGTGGGCAAATGTTTTGATAACTTGACCTAGTGAAAATAAGTCGTGAAGACGAAAATAAATAAACATTTTGTTCATATTTTTTATTAGTAGGATTTGGAGATTTGGTTTTTTTGTAACGTTTTGATAGTTTTTCGTGTTAAAATGGAATTATGCTTGGTTTTCATGTTTTTTTATGCAGGATTACGAGGTTTCCATCAGCACGGATTCATGTATGATTTACCAAAAAAAATTTGACACTTGAGGAAGGACCCTTTGGGGTCACATGAGTGAGTTCCACTCCTTATCTCATTTTCACCTATGATTTATATTGTTCATTGCATTGGGAACAATGCAAATTTCAAGTGTCGGAGAGGGAGTGGTGAAACACTTACGAGTTTTTCATCCTGAGATTTATTTGTGTTTTTTTTAGTGTTGATTCATTTGGGGATAATTTGGATGCATTTTGGTGGTGTGAATTATTTGTTAGTCTTTGTAGTTTGTCTTAGGTTCGTTGTTTTGGAAACTTTTGGTGGTGTAATTTTGTTTTCTTATCTTCATGTAGTATGAAGCCCATCTTTGGGGCATTTTGTGCTACACAAAAAAAAATAAAATTTTTGAAAAGAAATGAAATAAAATCTATACCTGGCTAAGTTGAAAACCCGAAAAGGCAACTTGGGCAACAATGGGAAAAACCCAGATAGGTTCAAAGGCCTAGGTAATAATGAGGCCTGGATGGGATTGCAAACCTAGGCTAAAATGATTGGCCGTGTGGAAAAAGGTGAGAAGTGAGCTCAATATGTGTGAAAGTGACCTGACTCCACTCGGGGTCGTTAATTGCAGCTAATTAATTCGAGTGAAGGCTGTCCCATCAAAGGAGGTCAAAGATAAAATTTATAGTTCTGACCCGCCCCGACTCGGTCGTCATTTAAAACATGAGCTGAGGGACTTATTTGTCAAAATTATATGAGATTTTCTTCTAAGCTACCAAGGGGTAGTAAGCGGAAAGCCCTGGGTTTGTCCACAAGGATGCTAGGTGTCAAGTACTTAATAAAACACAACCTCGTGCGGGTTTTCGATTCGCACGAGTGAAACAAACAACTAGTAGTGTAGACATGCAACCTCGTTGCCAGTCTGTTTCTACCATGTGCTATTACGTCCCACGCTTCCACCGTGAATGAAACTACTTCCCCAGGGTCCTATATATGCTAGGCCCAAGGATCGTAGGCACCTTATCTGTGATACTAGGGTTTTAACACAACACCTAGCTTGCTACTAATCACTATCTCTACCCGCAACCTCTCAGAAAATAGTTACGAAGAAAACTAAGACTAGTGTGACGACAAATAGGTCAGAGTATTATTGAATCCCCCGGGCACAAACCCACACAAATGCGCTCTTCCCTACCCATTCTAACATCCAGGTTTCTCTTCCCAAGGGGGCATTAATAATTGCACCATACATGAGTATATCCCAAAGCGTGTTCTTATATGTGGTGTACTACTCATGCATTTATAACATTCAAGAACAATCACAATAATATCATAAACACAAAGATAAAATGAATCTAACGAATCTCATAAAGCATTTAGAACATACCAACTGCCAAAATGAATCCCAAGCTAATCTATCTACTCCCTAGACATGGAATTCAAATATAGATTTGAATTTCACATATTTGGGAAAAAGCAGGAAGAAATTAAAAGAAAAGATTACAAAACCTACAAAAGGAACTCCTTCCTTCTCTCCAAGCTCTCTCCTCTTCAAATGTGTTTCCAAAAATGTTTCAATCTCTCAAATGGGTACACTAGGGTCTTATATATAGTAGTAGGAAATTGGTCCTAAAAATAGGCTCAAAATAGGCCAAAAGTAGAAAAACCCTAGCTCAGCCGTCAAGGTATCACGGACCCGCATGGATGCCACAATTCGTGAATCATGCATAGCCACGGGATGCCAGATCTGCCACGATCTGTGAATGTTCATAGCCGCAACCCGTGGGCTGTGGTATGGTCTATGAAGCTGGGATCGTGCCATGGTCTATGAAGGTTTTCACAGACCGCAAACAGCATGCTATTTTTTCTCAGAGTTTTCTCAAGGTCCGTAAAGGTTTTCACGGACTGGGAGTTTCACAGATTGGCTCCATACTTAGCCAAATTATTCAACTCTTCATCCCCTAGATTCTTGGCTTGGTGCTTTGCCCAGCACCTTGTCTTATAAAGGTCTCGTGTTGTGAAGGTCTTCACGGAACCTTTAGATTTTTGTGTAGTATGGTCCATGAAGATTTTCACAAGCTGCTGGTGCTTGACCATGCATGGTCTGTGACCGGCCACTCATACTGCATTGGCTGGACTTCGTTTTCCTGTCACGGGTGAAACTGTTACTCTGAATATGAAGTTCTAGTAGTCAATTTTGTAGTAATCAAGAAGAAAAATCCAATGGAACTACCCAAGAAGGCTAATTCTTCCTGGATCATTCTTGGACTAAAGAAAGACTTCTCGGACAACGATTCACAGTTTTCTCCTTTGACCCTCTTGAACTACGAAACTGCTTATCTTTGGCTTCAATCTCTTTCTACCACGCATTGATGTTTTGGGCATTCATCTACTACCATTAAAATGTTAATGGCCTTCAAGTCCTCTACTGTTAAAGGCAAGTGGCCTTCGCAAGAATGTAATATAACAAATAGCACTCATGGGCGACCTACTAAAGGTACTAATAAGGAAGACCAAGGAGCTCGTGAACACGAGATGTCAAGAATCACTAATATAGTATTTAAAATGCGGGATTTGGAATATAAAACTACACATGGTTGTCTTAACCCTTTGTCATGTAAACTCAATTAATGTTGCCAAACCGCCAACCAAAAGTAACTAAAAACTATGTCAAATGCATTGGTTAAAGCATGTGAAATGGTGTAGATTAGACTTCCCACACTTAAACCTTTTTACTCATCCTCTAGTAAATAAAATCAAACAAAAAAAGGTTCAAGACGAATGAAGCATGAAAAAATAGCCAATGCATTCAACTTATTCCCAAGCTACCCTAGTTCCCCCAAGAATGTGAAAATATCAAAACACTCACACTCCCCAAAGTTCCTAAAGCAACCAAACCACCCAAAGAAAGTAAATGTGTATGGAAAAAGATAAGTGACAAAAGATCGGAATAAATGAAAGCTTACATTTCCCAAAAGTAGTCTCAAAAGCAATCAAAGAGCAATCCTCAAGCAAAACAATCCACCAAGGAAATCCAAAAGGAGTCGAATTGGTTGCAACGTAGGGATAACTCAAGATTATTTACCTAGTTGCAACCAAGGTGATATGAATCTCCTTGCAAAGACTCATGATTTGCCGAATCAATATCTTTGATCTAGTGAAGGGATCTACAAACCTGCACTATCTCGCACGAAATTCAGGTGTCTATCCCTCAGAGTACGCCTAATCTTGACTTACTCTCTAACTAGCCCTCAGGATCAGATTACGAGGTTTATTGATAATTAACTAGCCATCAGGGTTAAGCAACAATGGAATAGCTCGCAAGCAAAGAGTATGAACTCAAAAGGTAGTATATTTGATTGATAAAAGTGGTTAGGTAAAAATAATATTGAAAACCACCCCTATTTATAGTACATAGGTATGATCTTCAAAAATACAAACAAGAAACTAAAAAGGATTATGGCAGCATTAAGAAGCTAAAACCATATTTAACTGGACTACCCAAAATAAATGACTATATTCTTCAAGATAAATCTTGAATGAATATTGTCTTATCTAATCTTACCAAATCTAATTCTAATCAAATCATAACTAAATATTCTAAATCCTAATTAAAATATACCAAAACTCTTCTAACGCCAACATGACAGAGTTAATGGCCTTTATACTAAAATGAAATAAATTACAAATGATCACACTACCTCATTAACAAATCCAATGGGAAAAAGAGTATAGTGTTATCATCCTGAAAGCCGTAATTTAATAAATAAATTTTGAAACCCTGATTTGTATCATTCATCTTTGACAAAACATGGGAACTCGCAAGCCCTTCAATGCCAACTGATAAATGATACGAATCAGGGTTTCTAAATTCATTTATTAAATTAGGATTTTTAGGATGATAACACTATACTCTTTTTTCCATTGGGTTTTTTAATGAAGTAGCGTGATCATTTGTAATTTATTTCATTTTAGAATAAAGGCCATTAACTCTGCCATGTTGGCGTTAGAAGAGTTTTGGTATATTTTAATTAGGATTTAGAATATTTATTTCGGATTTGATTAGAATTATATTTGGTAAGATTAGATAAGACAATATTCATTCAAAATATTTCTTGAAGAATAGAGTCATTTATTTTAGGTAGTCTTTTTTTTTAAAAATTAAACCATCCGTAGATGGGGGAAATTATATTAGCCTTCCCAAGCCATAAAGAAACAATTTAAAAGAAGCCGAAGCTTAGATTAGTTATACAAACTGAGCATATTGCTCTTGAAGCAACCCTTGTTGCTTCCAAAAGAATGAGCTAGAGTATTGGAGTAGCCAGAGGATTACAAATACTAATGACTAGGTAATCGGATCTCGAACTTCTTAGTGGATTGAGTGAACGAAACACTCGATTTACCTTCTTAATGCTGCCATAATCCTTTTCAGTTTCTTGTTTGTATTTTTGAAGACCATACCCATGTACTATGAATAGGGGTGGTTTTCAACATTATTTTTACCTAACCACTTTTATCAATCAAATATACAACCTTTTGAGTTCATACTCTTTGCTTGCAAGCTATTCCATTGTTGCTTAACCAAGGGCTAGTTAAGTATCAATAAACCTTGTAATCTGATCCTGAGGGCTAGTTAGAGAGAAAGTCGAGATAAGGCATACCCTGATGGGTAGACACCTAAATTTCGTGCGAGATAGTGTGGGTTTGAAGATCCCTTCACTAGATCAAAGATATTAATTATTCAAATCGTGAGTCTTCGCAAGGAGATTCATATCACAAGGAGTCTAATGTATCGCCAACTTAGTTCTTGTTTCTTTTTTCATTTTTTATTCCAGCTTCTCTTATTTTTTCTAGGATAGCTTTATCCCTCAAAATGTGCTCACCTCTGACATTTTTCCACAAGGCCTCTCACTTTTTCCTATACTCGTATGTCTAGCCGGACCAAACCTCTCACTTTTACTTAGGCCTTTCGACTTATCCGGGTTTTTCCTCATGTTACCCAAGTCATCCTTTCGGGTTTTTAACTTGTCCAGGTTTTAATGTTTTTCATTTTTTCAATTTTTCCAATTTCTTTGGTGTAGTACAAAGTTGCCCCAAAAGTGAGCTTCATACTACAAAAGATAAGAAACAACCAATACACTACCAAATGCTAAAGCCACATTCAACATGAAAACTAGAATCCTAAAATCCTAGCATAACATGCAAACCACCAAAATTTTCCAAAATTATCACAATCACAAGCAACCACAAATCTTCCAAGAAAAACAAACAAAGCATGCAGGCACTAAGAAATTCATGAATGAGAATTCCTAAGTACTCACTAATCCCTTCCCCGCACTTAAACAATGGATATTCCCTTATGCATTCTCATGTCAAATCAAAGGGGAAGTAGGGAAACTAGTGATACTTACGCTTCTGGCCTCAAAGGTCCAGTCTCATCGTGGCTAGTGAAACACCTCTCAATGAAATCCGTTGCTGGGATTGTTGCCTTAAGGCTATCCACCCTCATGTTTAGCTCCTCAACTTGTGCCTTCAATCCTCCTATAGCTAGAACTATCTCCTGAATCACTTGGGAAGAACTTGAGAGGTTCTCCCCAAGTAGGTGTAGTTGATTCATAATGCCCGTGGGAAGATGAGATCGGCTTAGAAGTGCTCTCGAAGATGTCACCCCTTCAGCCTCGTCTAGATCAATCCTCGGATTGGTCAATACTCTATAAAAGTCCTTCTCCAATCGTGGATCAGGTTCAATGAACAAGTCATCTAGGCTCGTATCAAGGTTGATAGAGGTGCACTCCGGTTGCAAAAGAACCATGAATTTACAAGTAGGTGCTCCACCGTAAAGCCACACAAATCTATCCTATGAAGTTGTAGTTCCCACCATAAATTCCCTAGATAAATTTTTAATTGTATAGGTCGATCCCAACCTACCCATATTGGCCAATGCCCTATGTGAGATAGGATGTCCCAAATGTCGCGCCAAAAGGCCAACCATGCATCCCATAAGAATCTTCCCACTCATCTGCTCTCCCATTTCTATGTATTCTTGAAAAAAAACACTAACCAAGCCCGGGTAGATGTTCCCCTCCAATGTCATTGCCCAAAGAAGGTGTACATTGGAGCCCGGACAATGTGTTAATTCACCGTGGCATAGAACGCTCAAAGAAAGGAGTCGATGAACATAACGTATTTTTGAGTGGACTATAGTCGTGCTCTTGCTCAGATTCTTCCTGTAGGTCCCATTAGTTGTCTCCAATAATTCCCAGGGGAGAATTGTTTTCCTTAGCAATAAGTTCTTGGAATGTCCCAGACGGTCTTCCTCCCGAAAGCTAATTCCACCTATTAATAGATCAATTGGTACTCCTTGTCATCTAAGTAGAACTTAATTGCCTTGTGACCCTCCTCGCTTGTAACCTTCCAAATAGTAGCTAGGAACTCTAAATTTCACTTTATGTAGATTTTTAGTGCACATCAAGAAAACCTTCTAGGCCTACCCGACCCAAAAGAAAGGTCACTGCTTCAAGTAAGACTAGAGCCATCAAGGTGCTCTTGCATGCAAAACTAGTCTAAAAAATGCTCCTCTTTGGTTCCCTCAAATTCCTCCATCTCTAGGTTGCAGTCCCGGTAAATTTGGTCAAACCCATAAACTCATTAGACAAAGCTTGTGGTTGCAAGGAACGGGAGTTTCCAGTTTCGGGTTTGCACCCTTAACCAGCTTCTTCCGTTTCTCACCCCGCGAAGACTTCTCATTCTCTGAAGTACCTTTTTTCGGAGGCATGCTAACACAATGAAGGAGAATAATGGTAATGTGATAGTAAAAAATCCATGGCCCATGATGTTATCCAATAAAGAAAATTCTACCAAAAAGAGTAAACATTCAAAGCATGATGGTATAAGAATAAAGGCCATTCAAAAAAAGAATATTCATCATCAACCAACAAAATTATGTATACCTTTCACCAACCCATAAATAGATCATGAAAAAATGATTCATGCTCTCTCTAATCACCCACAAATGAAGAACACATCATTCAAGATCAACATCACATTCAAGACTCCCATGAATTCATCATCACAAGATTGGAAACACAAGCTCAAACAACATCACATCAACACATGCTCATTACAAAATCATGATTTTCATAACCAAACCACAATGTCAATCAAGCATATATAAAAAGAGATCCAAGTGTTACTCAAAATTTGAAGCCAAGAAGTGTAAGATCAACACAATAAGAAGCAAAATTTCCTAATTTTTGGGAGAAAAGCTTCACTTTTTTCGAGCTCACCATAGAGTGTGTGTGATTGAGTGTTTCTTGAGAAGAAAGAGTGCGTGGATGATGAAATTAGGAGGAGAATTGTACCATGAGAATGAAATTTCAGCATAGGTGAAAAAAGCGAGAGAAATGTACAATGTAGATAAAGACGGAATTTCAAATTTGGGGATAAGTAGTACAATCAATTAATGTTGGAAGCACTAATTGCATAAAAAATCCTAAGGAAACAGGAAATCTCACTGCTTCAATCAAAAATGCATTTTTAATTTTGACATCCAAACTTTCTTTTTCGAAAAGTTTCATTTTTAAACAAGTTGGGGGTGGAAATTAAAAAATTGACAAAAGAATTTTATGCCCAGCTTTCTCACCCTCACGAGACAGAGTCTTGTGGCCATCATCATGGCACGGGACTTGCCCTTCGTGACAAGCATTGTCACAAAGCAAACCCTGGATTTTTCACTATTCCTTAGTTTTCTCAATTTTTGAAAGAAAACTGTCACCATCAAAATCCATACCATTTACACATAAGCACAAATTTTCACATCTAGATCTCCAAATCAAGCAAGAATTTCATTCAAATGATCCTTTATTTCAAGCAAGACATGCAAATTCTACCAAGTCACTACATCACACAAGAAAACAGAAGAACCACGTATATTTATTATCGTTATCAAAACTTATTTCCTCTTCATGCATTTTAATTTGAAGCACTTACCGGTGGGTCTCCGGAATCTACATCGGCGACGCCGTCCACAATGATGTCTTTGTGGAGAGGTCTCCACAACGAGCCATCCTTACCTTTATAGCCTTGTTAGCACCTAGAAATGTCTCTCCTTGCTTTGCCAACCTTGACTCCTTCAATGTCACTTTGGGGTCTGGAGTAGGTCAAGGGGGTATCAAATCCTCAAAGCTCCCTTTTTCCCGCTGAAATTTTGTTAGCATAGAAAAACATTCTAGTACGACCATATCATTGACCAAATCATGAAATTCATCGAGGTCCTCCACAAACTTATCAACAAGAGATTCATGCTCATTGGTAACAAAAGAAGGTTAAAAAAATATCATGCTCATCAATAAGTGTCACACCTTAGCACGTAAGAGAAGGTTTTGTTGAATCATGCCTATATTTATAAATGTTGAATTCCACTTTGTCTATGTTTTCCTCTAGATTCAAGATTCCTGAGTTGACATCAATTTTGGTCCTAGTTGGTTTTAGAAAAGGTCTCTCCAAAAGGATTGGGGTGCACTTCTTTCTTGCGCTACGTCTAGGACATAAAAGTCCACCAGAAAAACCAACTTGCCTACTCACACCATCGCATCCTTCACTAGCCCACAAGGGCTAGGTTGGGAGTGATCGGTGAGTTGTACAATTACTCTTATCTCTTAAGATATTCAAATAGACTAAATGTAATCACATTTATAGAAGCTCCTAAATCTAACATGACATGTCCAACAAGTATTCCAACTAAAGAAATCCGGATAGAAAACATTCTGGGGTCATCACATTTCTTAAGGAAAATTCTTATGATTCAAAATGGTGACTTCCCCAATTTTTAGTTTCCCTAACTTCTTAGGTGGTCTATGCCTTTTCATAGTACATGCAACTTTAAGAAATTTAGCATATGAAGGCATATTTTCAATCAATTCCAAGATAGGGATAGATACCTCAACGTTTTTGAAGACTTTCCAAATTTTGGTATCATTTGCCTCCTCCTTCAGCTTTCCCCTCAAAGCACTTGGAAATGTACGTGGAACAACAACACGTGTCTCAGGTGGTGGGAGCTCCTTGGAGGGTTCTTCCTTGAAAACTATCTCTTCTTCTTCGAAATGTGCTTTGGTGGCCTCCACTAACTTGTCGTCCTCCTGTGTCACCTTCTTCTCGGTTTCACGAACTTCCTTACCACTCCTTAGCTTGAGTGCACTCACATTTCTTGGATTCACCTCCGGTTAGGAAGGTAGTTTGCCGGACTCTTTTGCTTCAAGTCGGCTCACCGAGGTGGCGAGTTGTCCAACTTGAATCTCAAGGTTCTTGACACTTGAGAAGGCTCTAGTATTAAGGTCTTCAATTTCCCTCCTAGTTCGTTCCGCAAAGATCTCATGTTTCTTCCTCAATTGACCAATGGCATCCAAGATCTCTTCCCTATCCAACTTGTAAAGTGTGGTATAATTGTTGGTTGGACCCTTAGCCCTAGGATAAGGTTGAGGTGGTGCTTGTTCACCTCTATATTCTTGAGGTTGATTTTCATCCCTCTATAAGAAATTGGGGTGATCTCTATACCTCAGATTGAAGGTATTTTCATAGGGGTCCTATCTTGCTTCGCCCTGGTTCCCCCGGAACCCTTGTTGTTGACCCCTAGAAAATTGAGGTCCCTCCCGATTGTTTTAGTCCACGTCGTTCACTTCTTGCACATCACCAACAACCTCAGGGAATTTTTCAGAGTGGTGGTCAAGGTTACGAACCCCACACATCGTGACTTGGTGTATCTTTTATCGCAAAAGCTGTTTCATTATCGATGCAAGAGCTTGGACTTGCTCTTCAAACTTTGGTGTGTGTGCCCATTCATCTAAGACCTTAACCCTAGACCTTGTGCCAAATTTTCTCATCCCATTGGCCATCTCTTCAAAAATTTCCATCGTATCATTCGGGATTTTATTGGCTATAGAATTGTTGCATGTTGCATTTACCATTCTCATGTCTTGGTCACAAATTCCGTCAAAGAAGTAATAGACCAAATCTCCTTCCTTGAATGGGTGAGAGGCAACTAGCTAGGAGTTACTTAAACCTCTCCCAATAATCATATAGCCTCTCAGTCTCTCCTTGAGTAATTTTGGGCAATTGCTTCTTCAATGAACTAATGCAACCTGGTGCTTCATATCCATCCATGACCTAATGCAACCTGGTGGTAGATAATACAACTAATATTTTGCTCCATCTTGTAGTGAAAAGGGGAATGCTCCCAAGTTTTAATCATCCTTAGACACTTCCAGTGGCTTTATATTTATGCACACAAAATGTAATTCCGACAAATTTTTGTTTGGATCCTCTCCCGCCATATCGTGGAAAAAAGGAAGGCAATGTATCATCCCACTTTTCAGCTCACAAGTCACATTTGGAGGCAAGAGTGGGAATGTAATACATAAGGATTGTTTCTCTAAGTGCGGGGCCATAAGCTTTCTCAAAGTGTGGTTATCTCCTGCCGTCTTGTGCAATGCTTCTTCAAAATTCAAACCCCCTAGGTGAAGCCTCCAATCTAGTTCTCTTTCACCTTCTCCTTTGATTACCTATGGAATTAGTTAGAGAATGCAAAAAAACCTAGATTTGTGGTATGGGTATGTACCATGAACTAGGGTCACACCATACTTCCAATGTTACAATAGAAAATATAAACAAAGTAACATGGAAACTGTGACCAAAACTCCAGTCCCAGCAAAGAAAACAAAAGAAAAACAATAAAAGACACTACTAACTACTCTACTAACATGTCATGCTCAATTAATACTTGAACTGAAAAGCATTCCCGACAACGGTGCCAAAATTTGACCCACATCCGACCTGGTCATCATTTCAAACATGAGCTGAGGGACTTATTGGTCAAAATTATATGAGATTTGCACCTGTTCTTACTGCTAAGCTACAAAGGGGTAGTAAGCGGGAAACCCTGTGCTTGTCCACAAGGATGCTAGGGATCTACTATTAATTAAAACACAACCTCGTACGGTCATCAATCTACACGAGTGAAAGGAATAACTAGTAGTGTAGAAATGCAACTGGATGGGGGGATTTGGTATTTCAACTAACAACTTCAAAGCATGCAATTAACAAACAAGTAAACTATTTAAACTAGGCACTTGGGATCAATTTAGCAACATGGCAGTTCTAATGCTTCAATCCTTGATTCATTCACATATAGACAAACAAATGACCTATCAGTGTGTTTACAACACTTGGTGTGGCCATAAGTATACACTTCTCAAGCCCTGCCACGATGGGTGCATTATCTGCCCCCCATCGGCACCGCAATCATAATTAGGGTGGTACAACAAGGTCCGATCCTCATTTCAGGTCTGTTTCTCTCCCGTGGTATTATGTCTAGGTCTTCCACCATGAATGCAATGACTCCATCGAGTCCTATATATGCTAGGCCCAAGGTTTGTAGGAGCCCTATATGTGGTACAAGGGTTTCAACACAACACCTAGCTTGCTACTATTCACTATATCCACCCACAACATCTCGAACAATAGTTAGAAAGTCAGCTAAGACTGGTGTGATGGAAAATAGGTCAGAGCATTCTCAAATACCTCGTTCACACACCAACGCAGATACGTTCTCCCCTACCCATTTTAACATCCAGGTTTCTCTTCCCAATGGTGCATCAATAATTGCACCATACATGACTATATCCCAAAGTGTGTGCTTATATGGTATGTACTACTCATGCATTTATAGTACTCAAGAACAATCACAATAATATCATAAACATAAAAATAACATGAATCTAAGGAATGTCACAAAGTATTTCAAACATACCAAGTGCCAAAATGAATCCCAAGCTAATCTAACTACTCCCTAGACATGGAATTCAATTATATATTTGAATTCCACATCTTTGGGAAAAAAGCAAGAAGAAAAGAAAAGAAAAAATTACAAAACCTACAAAAGGAACTTCTTCCTTCTCTCCAAGCTCTCTCCTCTTCAAATGTGTTTTCAAAAATGTTCCAACCTCTCAAATGAGTAGACTAGATTCCTATATATAGTAGTAGGAGTTTGGGCTAAAAAATAGGACAAAAAAGGCCAAAAGTAGCAAAACCCTGGGTCAGCCGCCAAGGTTTCATAGACCGGCATAGATGCCACAATCCGTGAAGCATGCATATCCACAGGACGTCAAATATGCCATGATCTATGAATGTTCATAGCTGCAGCCCATGGGATCTAGTGCGGTCCATGATGATGGGATCGTGCCATGGTTTGAGAAGGTTTTCACGGACCGTAAGCAGCATGCGGTTTTTGCTGAGTTTTCCCGCAGTCCGTGAAGGTTTTCATGAACCGCAAATAGCTTGTGGCTTCTGCTCAAAAAATATTTCACAGCCCATGAAGCTTTTCACGGGCTGGCTTCATACTTAGCAAAATTCTTCAACTCTTCATCCCCTTGCTTCACTGCTCGGTGCTTTTGTCACTGTCTGATGCCTTGCCTCGTGAAGATCTCATGCTGGTCTCATGTTGGTCTTCATGGAACCTCTGGATTCTTGTGTAGTGTAGGCCATGAATATTTTCACAGACCGGTGGTGCTTGACCAGGCACGGTCCGTGATCGGCCACTGGTGCTTTATTGGATAAAATTCGTTCGCTTGTCACGGGTGAACCGTTAGTCTGAATCAAGAGTTCTAGTAATGGATTCCATAGTACTTGAGAAGAAAAGTCCAATGGAACCAGCCTTGAAGGCTAATTATTCCTGGATCGTTCTCGGACTAAAGCAACACTACTCGGACCAGGATTCACCATTTTCTCCTTTTACTGTCTTGAACTACAAAGCCACCTATCTTTGGCTTCAATCTCCTTCTACCATGAATTAATGTTCGGGGCCTTTCGTATACTTATATTAAATTGTGAATGGCCTTTAAATCATCTATTGTTAAAAGCTAATGGCCTTTGCAAGAATGTAATGTAACAAATAGCATTCACGGGCGACCTACTAAATATAATAACAAGGAAGACCAAGGAGCCTGTGAACAGGAGATGTCAAGAATCACTAATTAAGTATAAAAAAACACGGGATTTTTAAAAGAAAACCACACGTGATTGTCCAAAGCCCGTGTCTCGTAAACTAAACTAATGTTGCCAAACTGCCAACCAAAAGTAGCTAAAAACTATGTCAAATGCATTGGTTAAAGTATGCAAAAATGGTGCAGATCAAGTTCTGAACCTAACTCACTACTATGATACTAATAGGGTAATTAGCGGTAAGTGGGAGGCCGTTGCCGTACCTCTCAAAGTTAATATTTATAAGCCCTAAATGCTTACTACCTAAAACTAAGCAAATAGCGGTAAGTTGGGGTCGTCCACAAAGAAGGGGGATTTTCTCAAGCATTTAAGCACAAAAGGTTTCTATTAGGCTAGGAGTAGAGATATATATATACATATAAAAGAATGTAAATGGAGGGGGGGGGGTTGGTTGTTTGGTGGTCCTAAGTTATGAAAGTTAAAAGACAAGACAACTAGAAAAGTCAAGCAACTATGCTAAGTCATCAAACTAAACTAAGAAAAAGGGTTTTAAAACTACAAAAGATAAAGCCTTGGGAGCAATCGATATCCACTTCCAAACCTAATGTAGATCATTGAACCATTCACTCATCATATCACAATTGTTACCTATGGAGAATGCCAATGGAAGATCAACATTCGTTCCTTCTTAAGAGTAGTTTGCAAAGAAAAACAACGACCATTTGCAAAATTCATTGATGATTACCCTAGACAAACAATGACCATAGCGGTATTTCATCAATGGCATTATACAGGAAAGACCATAGATTTGACAATGACAAGCCTTCTACCAAAGACATAGCCATTTAACCAAACATAGCATTCATTAGGCTAAACCTAGAACAAACCACATTCAAGGTTCAACCTTTCATTGCATCTATAGGATAAAAATGAGAACAATCCACATTAATATACTTATCTAGCAAGAATCACAACACATTATGCACAAGAAGTTCTAAGTTCATGTTCCTAGATTTTCATGCAAAGGAGCTGAGGAATTCGTCACTTTCCTAACACCCTAAACCTTCAATCATACAAATAATTCCTATTCTAAAACAACACATGGCATAAATGAAGTGAAACATAGCATTAAGAACACATGAATAATAAATAACAAAGGCTTCAAGAACAAATGACAAAATATTAAGTACTTCCACTAATCATGCATTTACACAAGATTAGCCAAGAACAATCGACATTCATTGACTTCTCTCATTTTCTACCTAAAACAAACATGACAACGAATTCAACAACATCACATTCATCTAGCAATAATCAACGCATCAACAACATTAAGAAGCTCTAACTCATGCTCTTAGATTCCACATTAAAAGAGGGGAGAATTAGCTACTTTCTCCCAACCCTAAAAAGTAATCATACAAGCAATTCATATACTCAAGCTTCCAACAATATCAATGCCATTAACAATTCACATTCAAAGCTCAATAAATGCACAATAGCAAAAGCACCAAATAGATATATATATATATATATATGGTTCATACTACATGGAAATGGAAGCTTCAATCCATTGCTCCCAAGATAAAACTAAGCTAGATAATTAAAAGACATGATTAACCTACAAAACTAAGAAAAGAAATAAACAGAAACTAGGGTTTGAACCTAGAAAAATGCAAGAAGAAGAGGCTGGATTCTTGTTTTGAAGAGGAGAGGATAAGGTGAGTATTTATAGTGAAAAAAGAAATAAGGGTTTCTGACCCCTCGTCCGTCGCGAGTCGCGATGTGCTTGCGATAACCTTGCGATGGAATTCAAGTTGAACTCCATTTCTTCTTTATCCTATTTGTTTCATATCCTCATCTTCTCTTCACTTCTTCAGTTATTCAAAAGCTCAATTACAAGTCTTCAAATCTTCAATGGTATTTTTCAAAGTCTTCAAACAAATTACCTTGGCACACAAAATTCTCTAGAAAAGTAATAAAAGCATAAAAGTCGCTTTTAATCCTCCATAGAGAACTTCAAGGAAAATTTCCCATTTAGAGCACAAAAGTATACAAAAGTGAATCCTAAAAGTCCTACTATAACCGTATGAAATGGGCACATCAGTAAGCCCTGGGTAAGTCTAGAGAGATGCTAGGGCCTAACAATCAATTAAACACAACCTCATCCAGGTTGTTAATCCGTACGAGTTGCTAGGAATAGAGAGTATAGTAAACATGAGGGGTTTTGTTTTTTTGATTAACAACTACAAAACATGAAAGATAAAATAAACGTAAACTAAAGGAACAGGCACTTGGAGGCATTTATGTTACATGTTTGATAAATGACTTCTATTCTTGATTCATTCACATATTGACTTATAAACCTATGTTATGCCCATGTCACACAGTGTGGAGATAGCTACATATTTTCCCCCGTCAGTTACATGTGGTACTTACCACAATGCCTATATCTCATCGTCTCCATAATTAAGGAATGCTCTCTAATCCACTGACGCTGTAGAACATTCCCCATCACTTCACTCCCAATGCCAACGTGCCCCGCTTTGAGGAATACAAAGGCCGCCTAAAAGGACAATGCCAAGCGTGGTTGCAACCATTGGATATGTAGTGAAATGTATTATATCTCAAACACTCCATAGTGGATCTCAATCCCTAGGCCTAGAATGGAAAAGGAAAAGACACCTTGTAATGACTCTAGAGTCGGCACAACTCAAGTCGCTACAAACAAACACGCTAATCTATTAGGTTAAGCCAGGGGGTTTTCCCCCACTGGGATTTTCCAAATTTACCACTGAACATGTTTATTTCTCACACAAATGGACAATTAGAATCATGGTATAACACATATAAGGAATTTCTATCAAGGGACATGAAAGCACTCATCTCCCCGGTATTCTTTACCTACTCCACATTTCCAACACTTTGCAAGATAACAATGAAGCCTAGCCTAATTTTATACTACCACACATGCATGAGTGTGTCATCATAATGGCATAGCATAGATCATAAATCTTTGAAAGCACAAGTTCAAGAAAAAATATTCATGAGAAAATAAGATAGAAGAATATAAACCTCAAAAAGTCATAATCAAAGCATGAATAAGAACAACTCAAAGCTACTAATCTACTCCATAGACATGACATTCAAGTATAAATTTTAATTACACATCATAGGATGATTGAAAAATAAAAAGGAAATAAAGAAAGAAGAGAGAATGATTCTCTCTCTAAAATGATCTCCAAAGTACAAGAGTAGAAAATGGAAAATGAAAGATAAGATAAAACCATAGTAGTCTAAGGCTGTATTTATAGTAGTAGGGGATTGAACCTCAAAATAGGCCCAAAATAAACCAAAATGTGTGGAACTCTAGTTCAACCACTGCTTGGCATGGACCGTCGCGGATAGCACGGTCTGCACTGTGCACTAGGTCCGTCCTAGCGCGGGGTGCCAGATCTGGCATGGCCTAATTGATTTGTGTTGGCACAGGCCACATGATCTAGTAATGTCAAATTTGACTCCTTTGGTGTGGGTCATGGCATGTGGCGCAGTCCGCGTTGTCTCCTTTGGCGTGGACCGTGGCTTTTGGCACGGACTGCCAAAAACATCCTTGTTTTTGTACTTATGATCTGCGGGACGTGATATTTTCCATGGAACATCATTAGAAACCTCATTGTGCTCAATAATTTGGCATAGGCCACACAATTCTTCACATCCCTCCAGCTTGTCATGACATTTTGCACTTGGAACGGCGGGGTGCCGTCTAAAATGGGACGATATGTGCCCATACTTAGCCATTTTTTAGTGAAACTTATAACTTGTGTGTGTGGCTCATTGATTTTGGCATGGCCTGCACTGGGCCTTGGCATTTTCCATGCAAAAGACATTTGGTGGGAACCACATCGTCATATGCATGTCGTTGGTGCTATCCATGAGCGGTCCACTCTGACTCGTTTGTATCTTGGCCGGCTGAACTTCTTTCCTTTGCTACGGGTGAACCGTTAGTCCATTTTGAGAGTTCCTATTGTTTATTTTAAGTTCTCAAGGAGACTAATCCATTCAAACCAACCTTAAATTTTAATTCTTCTTTGATAGTTTATAGAAGTTGGTGCAACTATTGGACAATGATTCTCCATTTCTTGCTTGGCCATTTTGAACTCCAATGCCGAATATCTTTTGCTCCATCCTTCTACTACCATGATTTGATGTTCATGGTCCTCATATACTAAAATTCTAATGTGAATGGCCTTTGATCTCTTCTACCATCCTTGAGAACTACATTCAATATCTTCTACAGCCCTTATGATTGGCCTTCGCATAGAATTGTTGTGGTTTTATCAATCTGACCGATTGATCGTTGTTCACCAAGGTGTGCCTGCAAAAGAGATCCCAAAAGTGGTTCCGAAGAAAAAACTCTGACGCCCAAGTAAGTCACTTCCTTCTTCTGAATCAAGCCTTTTTAGTCCAATTGCACTAACCTCTATTCGTGTCCTCTCTACTCCCTACGAACGTGGTTCCACTTTATCCAAGTTTTCCATCATGTGTCTGATCGTAGAACCTAGAAAGTTAGTTTGTGGCTGACATATGATCATGGTCTCCGCTTTTCTTGGTTTGTGGGTTGACATAGCTTGTCCCGAGTCCATCTGTCTCAGCTTCCATCACTGGTTAGCATCAAGGCCCTTTCGTGGTTTAGGCCTACCGCTTAGTATTTAGGGTAGGTATACACCATAAGTCCCCCTAGCCATGAAGACAAAAAGGTGTGAGGTGATGACATTCATTGTAAATTAAATGGGAACTGATGCTATATATCAACAGCCTACTCGTCATTTAACTTTACCTTCGTAGTCATTGCTAAGTGACGTTAGCTCTGTGGCTATACCCCAGTCTTCGCCAACTCTTCAAATTTCAAAATTTGAAATTTGAATCCCTCATCTTTGTTATTTTTTGATAAGAATGTTTGTGTAGATTTTATTTCTAAGGGCCAAGATTCGATCCACCTTTTTCGCTATTATGTTCTAGATTTTCCAGATGTCTGCTATCACTCTATCTCTTAAATGAGGAATTTCGAATGAGTAACTTAACTGTGAAATCATTTAGTGCGCTGTCTATTCATATTCCACCACCGCTTTGATATATATAAAAGGTAACTTACTTTCGTGTAAGACCATCATCATTGTGCTTCTGAACTCATTGCCCTCCTCAATCTTGCCGTTTCTTCATTTATATTTGAATATCAACGATTAATTTTTGTTTATGTTTATCTTCTAAGTTGTCAAAATCTTCATCTTCTCCGGTCATCTCTAGATTATCTGTGAAATCACCTTTCTTCATCATTTGTAAGAGTAAGTTTTGCTTTCAACTCAATCTCAAATCTCTTTAATGTATAATATAATTTTAATAAGGTATATCTTTTCTTCAATTTCTAGAAATTTACTACTTGCGGCTTTTCTAATAATTTTATGATCGTCTCCTCCAACGTATCTTCTTTTAATCATTGTTCTAAAACACTCTTATTTGTGTTAACCCTAATTAGGGATGTTATTTCTAACCCTAGGGTCCTAGTTTACCCATATGTATTCATCTGATCGCGTCGAGTATCCCTTAGAAGATGCTCACTCCGATGGGGATTCCAGCCAATTCACCAGATCCTCTAGCATACGCAATATGCCAACTTTCTATACTTAGATGACTTGAAAAACTACTTTCCTTTTATCCCTTTTTGAGCATCGCGCTCCTGCGAACTCTGAATGTGTTCGCAATCCTTCTCCTTGCTATATATCATGTTATTTAGTGATCTGCTTCATTTTTCATGCGTTAACCATTGCATTTGGCATTCTTTTTAGTTAGTTTTAGTTGGTGGATTTCTAGTATTGGTTGAGTTTATGTGACAAGGAGTTTAGATGAACATGTTTGGCTTTCTTGTCTCAATTGCACATTCTACAGAATCAATTTGTACTAATGGACATCTTGTATCCATGGGCACCTTAATCTTCCTTGTGATCATCTTTAACAGGTTTCTCTTGGGTAAATTTTGCTTACATTCTATATGAAGGCTGATCGCAAGGGGGGTAGAGGATTGAAGGTCGTTCGCAAGAATGGTAGAAGAGGCAAAGGCCATTAACATTAGAATGGTAGTAGATGAAGGCCATGAGCATCAATGCATGGTAGAAGGAGATTGAAGCCAAGGATAGGTGGCTTCGAAGTTTAGGATGATAAAAGGTGGAAACGGTGAATTGTGGTCCAAGGAGTGTTGCCTTAGTCTGAGAAAGATCCAGGAAGAATTCTCCTTCAAGGATGGTTCCATTGGATTTTTATTCTTGAGTACTACAATATCGACTACTAGAACTCCAAATTCTGACTAACAGTGCACCTGTGGCAAGAAAATAAACTCTAGCCTATGAAGGACCAGTGACCCGTAACAACCCACATTACACGAAGCATCAGTGGCCCGTGAAGATACCCATGGTCCACCCTACATGAAGCAAAAGTGCTGGTACATGACTGATATGCCCATTTTATATGGTTATATTAGGACTTTTAGGATTCACTTTTGTACACTTTTGTGCTCTATATGTAGCATTTTGCCTTGAAATTCTCTTAGGAGAGTTAAAAGCGACTTTTACGCTTTTATTACTTTTCTAGAGAATTTTGTGTGACAAGGCAATTTGTTATAAGACTTTGAAGAATACTTTGAAGATTTGAAGATTTGAAGACTTGTATTTTAGCTTTTAAAGACTTGAAGAATAAAAGAAAAGTGAAGTGAAGAGGAGGACATGAAACAAAAAGAATAAAGAAATCAGGATGCTGGAACTGGGCACCATCGCGACTTGCTACAAACCCATCGTAACTTGCAATGAACGTATGGCCAAAAATCTTTCTTGCTTTTTTGTACTATAAACACTCACCTTATCCTCTCCTCTAAAAAAACTTCTTCTTCCTGCAATTTTTTTGGGTTAAAACCCTAGTTTTTCTCTTCTTTGTTTTCTTAGTTTTTGTAGGTTAATCATGTGTTTTAATTATTTAGCTTAGTTTTATCTTGGGAGCAATGGATTAAAGCCTCCATATCTATGTAGTAAGAACCATATCTATCTCTTTAGTTCTTTTTCTATTTTGCATTTATTGAGCCTTGAATGTGAATTGTTAATGGCATTGATGTTTTTGGAAGCTTGAGTATATGAATTTGTTGTATGATTACTTGTTAGGGTTGGGAGAAAGTAGCTAATTCTCCCCTCTTTTAATGTGGAATCCAAGAGCATGAGTTAGAGCTTATTAATGATGTTGATGTGTTGATAATTGCTAGATGAATGTGACGATGTTGAATTCGTTGTCATGTTTGTTTTAGGTAGAAAATGAGATAAGTCAATGAATGTCGATCGTTCTTGGCTAATCTTGTGTAAATGTATGAATTGGTTAAATTTGTAGACATGGTGTAGTGTTTATAAGTGTTGCCAAGATTGTTGGTTCTTCATGCTCAATGCCATCAATGGGATACTTTTGTCGTGTATCAGCTAAGGGAGTCATTGGTGAGGTTTAACAAGAGATATCGAATTCACTCTTGCAAACTACTATCTAAGAAGGATGGAAGATTTATCTTCAGAACAAGTAGTGGAAGTAGTGAATAGATTGTTTCACTCATTATTGAAGCCTTTGTTATTTAGCATTCATGTGTTCTTAATGCTATGTTTTACTTCATTTATGACATGGGTTGTTTGAGAATAGGAAGTGTTTGTATGAATTAAGTGTTAGGGTGTTAGGAAAGTGACGAATTCCTTAGCTCTTTTGCATGAGAATCTAGGACCATGAACTTAGAACTTCTTGTGCATAATGTGTTGTGACTCTTGCTAGATAAGTATGTTAACGTGGATTGTTCTCATATTTATCCTATAGATGCAGTGAAAGGTTGAATCTTGAATGTTGTTTGTTCTACACCCGCGGGTGTACCCCAGTGGTTGGGAGTTGGGTTCTCTTGGAGGAATCCATGGTTCGAGGCTTGGCAGCCACCGTGTGGGATATCCTGCCTAAAGCTAGGTCTTCGGGCCAAGTGGCAGTGCAGGCTCCTGGTGGGCACCGAGTACGGGCCGGCCCAATGGTCCTGGTGCTGGGCTACCGTGACTTACCTCTCACATGATGGCTGTGGTGTGGGCTGGTGTGGGCTGCTGAGGGCGAGCAGTGATCGCCTTTTGAATGTTGTTTGTTCTAGATTTCGCCTAATGAATGCTATGTTTGGTTAAATGGCTATGTCTTTGGTGGAAGGCCTGTCGTTGTCAAATCTATGGTCATTCGGGTATAATTCCATTGATGAAATACCCCTATGGTCATGTTTTTCTAGGGTGATCATCAATAAGGTTTGCAAATGGTTGTTGTTTGTCTTTGCAAATTAATATTAAGAAGGAATGAATGTTGATCTTCCATTAGCATTCCCCATAGGTAACAAATGTGATAGGATGAGTGAATGGTTAAATTATCTACATTAGGTTTTGAAGTTGATATCCATTTCCCCCAAGGCTTTGCTTTTGTAGTTTTAAAACCCCTTTTTCATAGTTTGTTTGATGATTAGCATAGTTACTTGACTTTGCTAGTTTTTTTTGTCTTTTAACTTTCATAACTTAGGAAAACCAACCAACCAAACCCCCACATTTACTCACTTTTATAGGTGTATATATATTTACTTCTAGCATAATATCAACCATTTATGTTTAAACGCTTGAGAAAATCCCTCTTCTTTGTGGACGATCCCGCCTTTCCGCTATCTACTTAGTTGTAGAAAGTAAGCATTTAGGGCTTATAAATATTAACTTTGAGAGGTACGACGATGACCTCCCAGTTACAATGGAGCTGGGTCATGAAGCATGGAAAGGAAGTGATGAAGAAATTTGACAAAGTATGGAGCCGGTGCGTGAAATCCTTCACAGTTCGTGGCAAGAGTTCTGAGCAAACACCCATGTTGCTCGCAGTCCATGAAAACCTTCAAAGACCGTGGTACAAGCCCAGATTCATAGACTATGGCGTGGTACAGCTATGAATGTTCACATACCATGCCAGATTTGGCGTTCCGTGCTTGAATGCTCATAGACTTTGACATCCATGTCGGTCTGTGATACCTTGGCGGCTGACCATTTTGGTATCAATTTTAATCTGATTTTGCTTTATCATATATGAAAATCTTTTTCTTTCTAAGCTCTATATAATGCACTATAATTCGGCTCCATAAGGTTTATCGATTTGAGTATTTTGTTCGAGAAAGGTTCAACGGCTAGAGGAAAAGGGTGACTAGGGTTTTGCTCTATTTTGCCTATCTTTAGGCCCAATCTTATACTACTATATTTAAGAGCCTTAATCTTATACTAAACCCTTATTATAATATAAGTAGGCATAATGTAGATTAGTTTCTCATTCTAGTTTAGAGAGAAGGAAGATGAGAATTCTTCTTCTCCTTCCTTCTTCTTTTTCTTATCTTTTTTGTTTCATTTTATTTTCTAGATCCATGGAATATAACCTAATAGTTTCCATGGATCTAACTTTTTTAGAGTATTTAGTTTAGCCTGGGACATATTTGGAAAATGTGTAGCTTTTGATGCTTTATAAGGTTCCTTAAATTAAACCTATCTTTGTGTTTATGATGTTATTTTGATTATTCTTAAATATGACAAATGCATGAACGCTACACCACATATGAGCACACACTTTGGGCTATGTTCATGTATGGTGAACTTAGTGATGCCCCCTTGGGAAGAGAAACCTTGATGATTGAATGGGTGGAGGGGATCGAGTTTGTGTGAGTGTGTGCATGGGAGATTCGAGGTAGCCCTAATCCGCATACATGTGCACCAGTCTTAGCTGATTACATAACCGTTTTCTGATAGGTTATGGGTAGAGATAGTTGATAGTAGCAAGTTAGGTGTTGTGTTGAAACCCTAGTATCACATATAAGGTGCTTATGAACCTAAGGCCTCGCATATAGAAGACCACTGGGAATTAGTGCATTCGTTGTGGATGCCTGGGATGTAATAGCACCAGGGATAAATAGAACCACAACAATGGTCAGACCTTGTTGTGCTCCCCTAATTATGATGGTGGTGTTGATGGAGGGTTACGAGCGCACCCATCATGGCAAGGATGGGGAAGAGTATGCCATCGGCCACACCACGTGTTGTAAACACACTTATAGGTGTTTTGTATGTCTATATGTGAATGAATCAAGGATTGAAGTATTAAAACTACAATGTTGCTAAATTAGTCCCAAGTTTCTAGTATAAATAGTTTACTTGTGTGTTTATTTAATGCTTGTAGTTGTTAGTTCAAAATACAAAACCCACCCCCCTAGTTTGCATGTTTACATTAGTAGTTATTTCTTTCACTCACGTAGATTGAAAACTCACACGAGGCTATATTTTGACTTTTACTTGAACCCTAGCATGTCTGCGAAAAAACACAAGGCTTATCGCTTACTACCCTTTGGTAGCTTAGCAGCCAGAAATGGGTGCAGAATATAAATCTTTTCTTTGACCATCCTACGGAACTAGTGCCTCGGTCGGGGTTAGTGAAATTGTTCTTGTTACGACTGTATTAATGACCCTGGGTCTGGGTTGGTCATTTAGCCTATATAAATTTTGGTCTTTACTTTCCTTTTCCTCAGTACGTTGTTGATCTTCTTTGTACGTACACAATTGCTTTGTCCCAATTTCATCCCAAGAGCATCGCTATCATAATGGAGTTTCTTTGGGTGTGTGAGAAAGCCGATGTTCCTTTAACCCTTGATTTGTTTCTTACCATCTACCACCTTAAAAAAGTGTAAAACACTGTAGATGAGTTTACCTTTTATCCGGTAGTTGCTGGGGTTGAGCTTGTGACCTGCTTCCTTATGCATGCATTAACCAATGCATTTGACATACTTTTAGTTACTTTTTACTTGGTGGATTGCTAGTATTAGTTGAGTTTAATTGACAAGGGATTTAGATAGCCTTGTTTGGTTTTCTTGCCTAAATCCCGCATTTTGTAGACTTAATTAGTACTAATGGACATCTTGTATCCACGTGCTCCTTGGTCTTCCTTGTGATCATCTTTAGTGGGTAACCCGTGGGTACTTCTTGTTTACATTATATGCGAAGGCCGTTCGTAAGGGTAATAGAAAATATTGAAGGTCATTCGCAAGTAGAAGCAGAAAAAGGCCACGGTCATAAATGTGTGGTAGAAGGAGATTGAAGAAGAAGATAGGCGGCTACAGAGTTCATAGCGGCCAACAAAGAAATGTGGAATCGTGGTCGGATGAGTTGTGCTTCAGTCCGAGAACAACCTAAGAAGAATTAGCTTTAATAAGGTGGTTCCATTGGATTAGTCTTCTCAATTACTATAAAATTGACTATTAAAACTCTCAAATTGGACTAATGGTTCAACCGTAGCAAAGGAAACTAGTAAAGCCAGCTGATACACCAATAGGTCGGCATTGGCCGTTCATGGTTTGGCACAACGGCCCATGCCAAAAGAGACGCCCACACCAGACAGAATGGGCCGCCAGGCCCGAATTGAAGACCCCTATGCGCGGCTAAGTATAGGCGTGGGGGTATCCCATTTTAGGCTTCTCACGCCGTTTAAAATCATTATGCTGAGACTAGCACGCGGGATGTGGGAATTTTCATGGCCTCCACCAAGTTTGTGAGCAAAGAACCTTGCCCAATCATGCCTCTTGCCAACAACCATGGGCGCGGATCTGGACTTCAATATTTGGTGCCTTGACGGTGCCCCATAGCAAACGATGCCTCCCGCGGCAGTGCTAGATCCAACCCATGCCAGCCCTCACACCCAGCACCCTGATGATGATCATCACCACACCTAAGAATAGGTTCCCCGCACCCTTGAAGAGACATGACCCGCACCAAGCCTGGCGCCCCAAGGAAAGTAGAAGCCACAGGCCGTGTCATCCGTGACGCCTATGCCGAGCGGCGACTGAGCTAGGGTTTATCCTCTTTTTGGCCTATTTTTAGTTCCAATCTCCAACTATTATATATAGAACCTTATTGTACTAGGATTTCATATACTTTCATACCATATTTCATTCTTAGAATAGTAGATAGGAGATTCTCTCCTTAGGAAACTTTATCCTTTTTTTTTTATCCAAAGATGTGGAATCCAAATATTTTTTTTTGAATTCCATGTCAAGGGAGTAGTTTCGATATCTTGGGGATAATTGTAATGACTTGGTTCTATCCATATGCTTTTTTAGATTCTCTAGTTCTAACTAATTTTGTGTTCATAATATTATTGTGATTTCCTTTTGAGTTTGAATGCATGAATATTACACCACTTATATAGCACACACTTTGGGTTGTATTCATGCTAGGCACAAATATCGAAGTCCCCTTGGGAAGAGAAACCTGGATGTTTGTATGGTGGAGGAGAATGTGTCTGTGTGAGTGTGTGCACGGGAGATTTGAGGTCACTCTGATCAACATACCATCGCACTAGTCTAAGTTGACTTTGTAAAGTTGTCTAAAAGGTTTCGAGTAGAGATAGCTTAATTTTAGCAAGCTAGGGTTACAAGAAACCCTAGTTTCATAGATAAGGTTCCTACGACCCTTGGGCTTGATTGATAGGACCCGAGGGTAGTAGTTACATTCGTGGTGGAAGCCCGTGATGTAATTTCACAGGGGAAAATAAAACCTACAAGAATGGTTGGACCTTGTTGTACTCCCCTAATTTCGATGGCGGTGTCAATGGAGGGTTGCAAGAGCACCCACTATGATAGGGATGGGGATATGTATAACATCTGCCACACCACATTTTAGGGACACTCTATTAGGTTTGTTTAGATCTCTATGTGAAGGAATTGAGGATAAGAGCATTAGATTGACCTAGTTGTCAATGATTTTCCCAAGTGCTCGCTTAATATTTTAGTTCTGTTTTTACTTTCAAGTTTATTACTTGTTAGTTTGAAAAACCAACCCCCCCTATTTGCAAGTGTGCTTTACTAGCTATTCCTTTCACTCGTAAGGATTGATGACCCATACGAGGTTGTGTTTTGAGTTGATGCATTAGACCCAGCATCTCTGTGGACAAACCCAGGGCTTACCGCTTACTACCCTACAGGTAGCGCAACAGTAGGAATTGGTGCAGAACTATAAATTCTATCTTCTGACTTCACCACTTCTAATTGGGTCAAATCTAAGCTACGGGGTTTTAACGACCCCATGGGAGGCAGGTTAGAAATTTTGGTGCCGTTTCTGGGGATGCTATCAGTCTAGTTATCAACTTAGGCACAACGAGTTAGTAGAGTTGCTAGTATTTCTTTTATCTGTTTTTTTTATTTGCATGATGTTTAGAGAAGAAAATTTTGAAACTACCAAAAAAGAAATATTTCCTGACATTGAGACTTTATATTTTCTATCTTGTGCAAATGATCTATCTTGTGATAATATTCTTGTTGAGCATGTTCTTTATAATTTGAACAAAGATACTTCACCACGGTATCTCATGTTTAATGTGCAGTGGGGAAAGAAGCGGGCCAAGGAATTAAAAACTCCTAAGACTTTTCTAACCCCCAAACTCAACAAGAATATATTCATGCTTGAGAAGAACGGGTTTACTTGGTTGATCGCTCCAAAGGTAAAAGTAAACCTAGGATGATGTGGCAATCCACCCATCATGATGTGGTCATTGGTGGTTGGTGATTCTGATGATCCACCAAGCCACTCTTTTTAGTTTAAATGATTAAGGAAAAAATATTTTTTGAAAGCAACAATAAAAATACCTTTTTTTTAAGAAGTGGGTTGCTTTAAATGTTTTTGAAATTTTTGGGGATTAGTTTGATTTTTGGTGGAAATTTTTTTGAAAATTTTAGTCATCTATCATTTGCAAAGAACAATACTTCTTTGATTTTAAATGTTTTTGGATGCGTGATTCAAAAGAAAAGTCATCGGAGAAAGGTGGGCTAGTGGTCCGTGCCAACGCGTCTGCGCCTCATGATCAGATGTTTGGCGCGACGCTATGCCTCACACTCGGGATTGCCTGGCGCATAAGAGTTTGATGCAAACCTTTGTTTCATGCCCAAGTCAGCAAGCACAGAGCTGATGGGACCTCCACATTATCACATCGAGTGTACCTTGCACGGACCGGCACAAATGGAATGTGTGCGCAGCGCGAACTGACACGAGCCTGACACAGATGCCACATGATGGCGCGGGACACACTCTGGGATCTGTGCTACCACCCACTTTCCACAATCCTAGCCTAGCCAAACTCTTACTTAAACCCCTAAACCCATACTCCTCTTCCACACAAGCTCTCTACTCTTCTTCCTTTCTCTCTCACAAAGAACCCATTAACCGACCTCTCTCACAAAATAAACCATAACTCCTTCATTTTTCAACCAATGTTTCCACACCATATACCAAAATAATTATCATTCCAAGCTCTATCCAACCCACTAAGACTTCACCCCAGAAAACCCATCAAACTGAATAGATTATTAGCTGAAGATTTGGCCAAAAATCTGTATTTTCTCCGGAGGGCTAAACTTTCAATCCATATCAAAGCATTGGTGTTTCTTAGACTCACCCTAGGAAGAGTGGAGCATAAGCCAAGAGCAGAGACTCAACCACACTCACTACTCAAGGTAATTTTTTCCGAACTTCAATCTATTTTGGGAAAATTGGATTGGTTTTTTCTGTTGTGGTATTATGCTTGCATGTCTGTTAAGCTTGGAAACTAGTTAATTTAGATTTTTTTGGGAGATATTATTCCGTGTTGGGGATAATTGTGAGAAATTTTTGTTACAATATTTTATCCGTTGTTGATTGCTATATTTTGTGAAGAATATGCCTTGTGTGCCTAGAGAGAGGGGTGAGTTTAGTAGGTAACTCTTTATGGGTTTGACTACTCTGACTAGGTCCCACAAGGACAGGTGGGGTGGCTTATAAACTGCCCCATTTTGGAGACAAAGTTTGTAGAAGAGAGGACCCTCATGGACCTCAAACTCTACAAACCTTTCTGAAGGCTATTAGGAAGTATAGGTATGAAGGAGTTTACTACCCTATCCACCCCCACCTACACTAGGTATACACAGGAGTTCTTGGCCACTATTGTGAAAGTTAGAGATGAACAAGGAAGGTAGTATATTAATTTCCATTTGGAAGATTAACCTTGCACCTTGACCTAGAATGAGTTGGGGAAATATTCAAGTGGAAGAAGCATAATAAGGTATCAGGGTTTAGGGAGCTAAGCACATGCAATCTACCCACCTTTTGGAGTGTCATCACGAGGAAAATTAGGAGTAAGAATAGCAAAATCAGTGATATAGTGCACCGACACTCATATATGTGGCTAGACTTTTGAGCGTGATAGTTAGCTGCCTTAGAGAGGCCACTGCCTCCTCTGATGAATGCTTGTCCCAATTTGGTAGAGGAATTTGTTGCTGGATATGGACTTGACTTTCTCAGCTGTCCACACTAGCAAGATCTCGATGGGGGGAATGGTTACATTTCTGGTTCAACACTTTGCCCTCAAGAGAGTGACAACCTAAGAGAGAACCCCAATGCAACCTTTACGCTTGATTTATCAGTCATGGTCGAAGATAGGCTAATAAAGAGAGATCACGGTTCTATTTTCTGGCTATACAGAGGGAAAAATTCATGAGTTTTTCTAGAATGAGATAACCAAGTTGGGAAAGTCCTTCAGACTGACAGATCTTATCATTGAGCCTGGCGAAGGTTGGGGGTAGTTTTAGGAGAGCATGAACCAGGAGATGAGGATCTTGAGGAGGAGTACGGGCACCAGGATTAGGATCCGAAGCAACTAGAGTAGAAGATTCCCCTTGGGATCACTACTGAGCAGCCATATCCATATCATTTTGTGCCACCACCTATAGGGCACCCCATAGCACCACCGTTACCTTCCCAGCATGTATCAGGAGTGCCACCCACTTTTATGAGGCCGATCGACATACATGAGGAGTCTTTCCATTCTACAGGGCATGGAGCTATAAGTGTCCATATAAATAACATCTCCTCCCATTATCAGGATTTCTTAGAACATAGTAGGCATGGAAGCCAGAGGTTCGCTCCTTCTTTTGAGCCTCACAGATATAGTGTTTCAGGACATTCTCATCAGTGAGCTCACTAATGGCAGCATCTTCAGTACAACCCCTTCCGTGAGCACGGGTCGCCAGGTTTTGAGTCTGTTGCTTAATATCCTATGTGTGCCCAGCCACCACCAGAATACCAGTCAGAGTGGGCCCTATCCTTGGTGCATTCAATCTTTGGGGCTAGACATATTTGGCCACCACCAGAGCTCTACTGGATAACCACCACTGGGACACAATTGATAGATTTAAAAAAGTGGATGATCAGCTACATTATCTGATGGACAGTATGAGAGCAATCTGAGATGGGATCTAGGACATTAGAAATCTGAGATGAGCTTGTGTTTTGAGTTGATACATTATACCTAGCATCTTTATGGACAAACCTAGGGCTTACCGCTAACTACCCTATAGGTAGCATAGTAGTAGGAATAGGTGCAGAACTATAAATTCTATCTTCTGACTGCACCACCTCCAACCGGGTTAATTCTAAACTGTGGGTTTTAACGACCTTGGAGGGAGGCTGGTTAGCTTGTGAGCAGTTTCCCTAGGAATGTTGGTCCTTGGTGTAAAAAGTATTTTTCTATAAAACTAAACCAAAAGTTTTAATTGGTTGTACCCTCTTGGAACTACAAAGTTCCCAAATGTAAGCTTCTTGGTCTGAGTGTCCATTTTACCACTGAGATTGAGATCATGGTAAGACTTCATGCTCATACACAACATATCTGCCATGTTGATTCTTATGTTGAAGGTGTTTTTTTGGTTATTGTTTTGATGCGTTTGATTTATAATATTCCTTATCTTTTATGAACGTGTACTTCTTATGTGTGCTCGTTCGATCTGTAATGTATAATTTTTTGTAGATATAGACCTGGCTGGAGTTGCTATTGACATATCACTTTTCAAAGGCAAAGATTAGGAGGTAGCTAAGATCATTGTTAAGCCTGACAATGATGCATTGAGTAATACCCTCCAACAGGGTGTTAATAAAACAAGCATTAGTATTGCACTTGCAAAAGGAAAGTATACTGAGGGCGGAGAGGCAGTTGAAGATGGCCTGCTGGCATGTCAAAGTAGAAGTAGAACATGAGGGACAAGAATAATGGGTCCTCGAGCCACTCGCTACCTCCAGTGAAAAAGGGACAGAGCAACCAGCCTCCCTCGCGGTCTAAGAATCTGTTGGTGGAGGGAACAATACCTGGTAATCTTTCCAAACTTTCTTTTCCTAATACTTTAGCTGTGGTAAGTTTGCTTCTTAATTTTTTTACCATATCTAGATGTTTCGTATGTAGAATATTAACTATCTCTTTTCTATGTCTTTTTTCTCTGTATGGTTGGTGGGAGACTTTAGCTTGTGAGCGAGTGGCTTTTGAAGTTCTCTCATGTGGATGAGTCACACATGGAAAAGTATAAGGTGTAGGAGATGAAATGTGTGACCATAGAGACTTCCATTAAACCCACTCAAGAAAGGGTGAACACCGCTGAGGATAATGCTAGGATCGTAGAGGAAGAATCCGTCAAGCTTCTTTCTGAACATAGACATGCTTCTCTTGAACATCCTTAAATTCTAGTGGATCTTCTTTGCAAGATGAATTCTTTCTTCAAATATTTTGAAGACGTTTCTAGTTGCTCGCACCGTAGGTTATTGTGAGGTTGTGAAAGACATGCGCAAGTGGAACCCAAATTCGACGCTGAAGAGCCTGCCCACCTTGAATATGTGTATTATTGAGGGTGGACACCCCTATGCTCTGCTGTCTTTCCAGCCTTCTCTGCCTTCCTTCTGCCACTGAGTTAAAGGTGTGTGAGGTTATGTATATGGAGGACCTTTCATTTGGTTCTAGTACTATTATGCCACCTTCTAATCCTGATGTCAATGCAGCAACTGAGGCCCATGCAAACATTGATGTCCATGCTCAAAAATCTAGTATGGAAGACACTTTTATCATTGTCCAGTCTTTGCCTCCCTCCAAGTCTAAAGTTAGTTAATTCTTAGTATATTGGACTTCTAGGTTTTTGGTTGAAATTTTACACAATATTCTAGTGTATGCATGTACTTTTTGTGTGACTGTGACTATTAATGTTGATATATCCTACTTATTTTACATCTTCTCATCACATTTACTTACGTTCATGGCTTCAATATTTTGGTTGATCATAAATATTCAAAACAGCTTGACTTTCTGGGATCTACTGATCATTTTTCTGATTGCTACGGATTTTTTCCGTATATTTTCACTGTCCCTTTAGTTTAATTTGTGCCACTCAATCTTTCACAAAGGAATGTGAAAAGCTTGTTTCTAATTATCGCTTTTCTCATATGAATTCACTTCCCTTATGCATTAGATGGAAACTTCATTTTCCCACTCCATTTCCATCTTTGATCTGCTTCATTTTGCATGTGTTATCTGATACATTTGACATACTTTTTAGTTACTTCTTCTTGGTGGATTTTAGTTGAGTTTACGTGACAAGGGGTTTAGATGGCCATGTTTTGTTTTCTTGTCTTAATTCCCCATTTTGTAGACTTAATTGGTACTAATGGCCATCTTGTATCAACAGGCTCCTTGATCATCCTTTTGATCATCTTTAGTTGGTCACCCATGGGTACTTTTTGTTTACATTCCATGTGAAGGCCTTTCGTAATGGTGGAAGAAGATATTGAAAGTCGTTCCCAAGGAAGGTAGTAGAGACAAAGGCCATTCAAATTAAAATGGTAGTAGACGAAGGCCACAATTATCAATTCATGGTAGAAGGATATTAATGCCAAAGATAGGCGGCTATGGAGTTTATAGAGGCTAAGGGACAAACAGGGAATCGTGGTTCGGTGAGTTGTGCCTCAATCCCAGAACGATCCAAGAAGAATTAGCCTTCAAGAATGGTTCCACAAGATTCATCTTCTCGAGTACTATAAATTCAATTACTAAAATTTTCAAATTTGACTAACACTTCTCCTATAGAAAAGGAAACTAGTTCAGCTGGACGAAGCACCAATGAGATGATGCTGGCCGTGCATGGTTTAGCCCCAACGGCCTATGCCAGAGGAGATTCCTTGCTCTAAGAAGACCAGTGCAAGGCATTGATGCAATCCACGCTAGGCACGATGAGCTGTAACTCCTCCATGTGGCTAAGAATGGGTGCGGGACGTCCTGTTTTAAGCGTCTCACACCATTCCAAGTCCATTTCATCGATACCAGCCGGTGGGGTGTGGAAATCTACATGGCCCGTGCCAAGTTTTCTGAGCAAATCAACAAGTATGACCAAAACCCGTGCCAATGGCCATGGGCAAGAATGAGAACCTTTAATTTCAGCAGTCCGATGATGCCCCACAGAAGGCAATGCAGCCCACACCTGTGTTAGACGTGACCCATGCCAACCCTTGCACCCTGTTCCACATTAAAGGTCTATGTCACGCTCAAGAACAGACTCACTATGCCCATGATGTGGTGCAACCCACGTCTGGCCTCGCATCCCGAACTAAGAACATCCACGGGCCTCGTTATCCATGATACCCCGTGCCGGGTGGCGGCTGAGCTAGGATTTACCCTTTTGTCCTATTTTGGCATATTTTTAGGCCTAATATCCTACAACTATATATCGAACCTTATTCTACTAATTTTGGTAGAGTTTTCATACTTCAGATCTCATTTTCACTTTCAAAAGTAGGGGAGATTCTCCCCTTAGGAAACTTTTTCTTCTTTTCATTTTTCTTTGATCCTAAGATGTGGATTTCAAATATTTATTTAAATTCCATGTCAAGGGGGTATTTTCTATAACTTGGGGATGATTGTAGTAACTTGGTTATACCTTTATGCTTTTTGATATTCTATTGTTCATCCTAATTTTGAGTTTATGTGACAAGGGGTTTGGACGACCATGTTCAGTTTTCTTGTCTAAATCCCTCATTTTGTAGACTTAATTGGTACTAATGAACATCTCATATCCACATGCTCCTTGATCTTCCTTGTGATCATCTTTAGTAGGTCACCCGTGGGTACTTTTTGGTTACATTCTATGTGAAGGCATTTGCAAGGGCGGTAGAAGACTAAAGGCCATTCACAAGGATGGTAGAAGAGGTAAAGGCCATTAACATTGGAATGGCAGAAGATGAAGGCCACGAACATCAATGTGTGGTAGAAGGAGATTGAAGCTGAAGATAGGCGGCTTCGAAGTTCAAGACGACGAAAGATGAAAATGGTGAATCATGGTCCGAGGAGTACTTTCTTAGTCCGAGAATGATCCAGGAATAATTATCCTCCAGGGATGGTTCCATTGGATTCTTCTTCTTGAGTACTATGAAATCTACTTCTAGAACAACCGATTCAGACTAATGGTTCACCCGTAGTAAGCAAACGAAGTTCAGCCAAAGAAGCACCAAACGAAACTTCATGGACCACACATGGTAAAGTACCAGTGACCCATGACAAAGCACATGACCTGCACTACATGAGGGACAAGAGAGGATTTGTGAAGTCCTGTACGAGACCCTCACAAGGCAATGGCACCGAGTCGTGACAAAGACCTTGGACCGTGGAGTTTAGAGATGAAGAATTGAAGATTTGGCTAACTATGAAGATGGTTCATGAAAACCTTCATGAACCATGACAAATTTTTGAGTGAAGACCAGAGGCCACTTAGGGTCAGTGAAAACTTTCACGGACCGTGAGAACATCTGAGCAAAAACCGTGAACTTTTCGTGATCTATGACAATCTTCACGGATCGTGGCATGGTACTGGCTTCATGGACCGCACAAAATCCCACAGCCTGCAGCTATGAATGTTCATGAACTGCGCCAGATCCCACGCTCCGTGCTTGAATGTTCATGGACCGTGGCATCCGTGCTAGTCTGTGACACCTTGGCGGCTGACCGTTTGTCTATAACTCTCTTAATTTTCATTTGATTTCCCTGTACAATATATCAAAATCTTTGTCTTCCAAATATTTATCCAACGAACAATAATTCTACTCCATAAGGTTCATGAATTGGAGTAGTTTATTCAAGAAAGGTTCAACGGCTAGAAGGAAATGGTGACTAGGGTTTTGTTATGTTTGGCCTATTTTGTGCCTATGTTTACGCCCAATCTCCTACTACTGTATATGGGAGCCTTAGTATTCTACTAAAATATAAGTAGAATACATCTAGTCATAATGTAGATTAGTTTCTCTTTTTAGTTTAGAGAGAAGGAAGAGGAGAATTCTTCTTCTCTTTCTCTGGTCTTTTTCCTATCTTCTTATTTTCTTAAATCCATGGAATCTAATTCCATATTGACCATGGATCTATACTTTTTAAAAGTATTTAGCTTAGCTTTGGGCATATTTGGCACTTGTGTAGTTTCTATGCTTTATGAGATTCATGTAGATTCATCATATCTTTGCGTTTATGATATCATTGTGATTGTTAATGAATGTTTCTAAATGCATGAACACTACACCATATATAAGCATATACTTTGGTCTATGTTCATGTATGATGCTTTTATTGATACCCCCTTGGGAAGAGATCCCTTAATGTTTAAATGGGTAGGGGAGAACGCATCCACATAGATGTGTGCATGGGGTATTCGAGAATGCTTTGACCAATTTTCCGTTGCACCAATCTTAGCGGGTTCATAAAGTTGCCCGAGAGTCTATGAGTAGAGATAGTTGATAGTAGCAATATTGGAGTTGTGTTGAAACCTATCACATATAAGGTGCCTATGAACCTAAGGCCTCACGTATAGAGAACCACTGCGAATTAGTACATTTGTGGTGGAAACCTGGGACATTATAGCATAGGGGAGAAATAGAACCACAATAATGGTCAGACCTTGTTGTTCTTCCCTAATTACGATGGCGGTGTCGATGGAGGGTTACGAGCGCACACATCGTGACAGGGATGGGGAAGTGTATGCCATTGACCACACCATGTGTTGTAACACAATGATAAGTATTTTTTATGTCTATATGTGAATGAATCAAGGATTGAATCCTTACAACTACCATGTTGCTAAATTAGTCCCAAGTGCCTAGTATAAATAGTTTTCTTGTTTGTTTATTTTTTTTCTAGTAGTTGTTAGTTGAAAATAACAAAAAAAAAACCCCCAATTTTCATGTTTACATTAGTATCTATTCCTTTCACTCGTGCAAATTAACGACCCGGACGAGGCTGTGTATTTACTTTTACTTGAACCCTAGCATCTCTATAGACAAACCCAGGGATTTTTGCTTACTGCCTTGGCCTGGATTAATTAAATTGCACTGTTGCGACTGTGTTAACGACCCCGGGTTGGGGTAGATTAAATTTTGGCACCGTCACTGGAGATGCTTTTCAATTCAAGTATTAATTAGGCATAGCGTGTTAGTGACTAGTTAGTATTATTTTTATCTTTTTCTTGTTTTTGTTTGCTGGAGTAGATATTGCTTGAGTTCTTTGTGAAATCGAGGACTCTTACACTACGATTTTGAGTTTTGTGTGTTTTCTTTGTTGATGCTTAATAGAAAATAAAACAAATGTGGGAAAGCACTCAACGGAGGGCACTTTGTAGGATGTGCCGTTGTGATCATCCTATAGAGTGTTTCCTAAAGTTGAGTGACTATGGGAGAAGAATGGCTCAAAGAGTGAGATTTTTTAAGATATGTCATTGCGACCACTCTACAGAGTCTTGCTCTCGGAGGAGTGAAAATGAGAGAGAGGTAAGAGTTGTTGGTTCCCAAGGCCGATTGAATCAAAATTTTCACCCATACCATGACTCTCCAAATTTTAGGTTTAGAGGTAACTCGAATTTGTGGTATGAAGATGCATCGGGAAACCAACATGTTGGGTTAGATAGTTGGATTTCACCAACTCACCCAATGCCCCAAAACCAATCCCCGGGATTGGTTCCCAAATCAAATTGTGTAGAATTTTTGCAAGCTATAGCTAATATGACCAAGAGTAGTGATTTACTCTAATCATAACTGCTTAGCAAGATTAGCAATTTGGGAACTCAACTATTCTTAAGCATTGAAAAAGTTGAAGGGCAAGTTCAAGATTTGATGAATAGGGTGAGCCAACTTGAAACCTAATTTTCCAAAAATGAACCAACCCTAGTTGAATGTGAAGTTTTTGTACATGAATCTAAAGGGGATGTGGAATGGTTTGTTGAGGGTTAAGAATTCGAGGAAGGGTTGATTATACTTAATTTTCCATATTATTTATTTGCACTCCTACCTCTACCTATAGAACCAATTCCCACATTTTCAGAAACCTTAGAGGAGACCATTGGGAAGCCAATTGAATATGCTAAGCTTCTAAACCACATATTCCCTCTAAGGTTGACTCCTCCTCTACTATATCTTCCTCTTGGAAGATTCTTACCCAACCTTTCCATGTTTGGTTGTCCATGGTGATGGGTACAAACTCTCACCATATGGATAACATTAGGGTTGTGCCTACGAAATTAAAAATACGGAGCTACTCAGGAGGTAACCTGAGCTTTAAAAAATTATATTAGTTTGCTATTTTTGGTGTGCTTTCCTATTTGTAGCTTTATTTTTATTTTTGGGACACTATTACACTTGGTTTGTATGTTTTTTTTGTAGGAAGCATATGGTTCTTTGAGGAAGGTGAGCAAACGGGGAGTCTAACTCATGGACCATGTAGAAAAGAAGGTGAACCAAACCCCAAGTTCATGGGGCGTGTAGACATGTATGACCCATGGAGCTCACATACTTTCCTACTCCACCCAATCACCAGTTCTTCCCTACCACCACCCAACCACCACCAAATACCATCAAAAACCCACCTACGCTCAAAACCATTGAGAGACACACATTGAGACCTAAGAGGTTACTCTCCATTGGTATTCAATTCTTCATTCGATTTGTGGTGCATGATAGTGGTTAGATTGGTCTTTCATGTTCAAAGGTTATGGGTAGTATATTGGGGTGATGGTAGTTTGTTCTTTACATTCCATTATTGTACCATTAAGGGTAGTTTTTAGTGTTCATTTTTCATTATAAGTGCTTTCCTATTTATTTCCTTTGACATGTGTTCTTTGATTTTGTATATGCATTGAGGATAATACAAAAATTAAGTGTGCAGAGTTTAGGGAATTGGATAGCACTTATGATTTTTAGTTCTTTCTATGTAGCTAATAGCTCTACTCAGAGCATTTTGAAACAAATTGGAAAAAAATGAAAAAAAAACATGGACAAGTCAAAAACCCAAAAGGACGACTTGGGTAACATTAGAGTAGGCCCAGATAAGTCGAAAGACCTAGGTAAAAGTGAGAGGCTTGGTCTGGCAAGAATTACAAGCCTTGAATGAACCCACACACTCACCTAAGTTTAAGGAGCAATTCTAAGCTCTTGCTTCCATGATGAAGGAGTTTTGCAAGGAAAATTGCATCAAGTCCAAGTGTGTGGAGTTTGTAACCTCAACCACAATTCCGAAGTGTACCTCAAAGTTGTAGATGATCTACAAGAGGTGAAGGAAATTGAATATAACAATCGGTAAAGGCTACAATTTGCTAGGGGGTTAACCACAAAGGTTCCGAGGGAGCCAAGGATATGCAAGGCCGGACCCCTACACAAATTCGTTCAACCTGGGGTATAGAGATCATTCTAATTTCTAATGGGGGGGAGGACAACCAACGAAAAGGGTACCGAGGAGGACAAGCTCCACTTCAACCTTATCCTAGAGGTGAAAGCATTTCTAACAATCATGCTTCACTTTACAAGTAGAAAAATGATGAGATCATGGAAGCCATCGGTCAATTGGGGAAGAAACATGAGATCTTTGTGAAGAAGACAAGGCAAGAAATTAAGGACCTTGGTAATAGAGCTTTCTCAAGTATAAAAAACCTAGAAGTTCAAGTCGGGCAAATTGCCACCTCGGTAAGCCAAATTGAAGCCAAGGAGTCCGGAAAACTACTTTCCCAACAGGAGGTGAATCCCATGAGTGTGAGCACACGTAAATTGAGAAGTGGGAAGGAATTCCGCAAGACCAAGAAGAAAATAATGAAAGAAGATGACAAGATAGTGGAAGTTACCAAAGGACACTTCAAAGAGGAGGAGATTATTATCAAAGAAGCACCCTCCAAGGAACTTCCACCGCCCGAGGCACAGGTTGCTATTCCACCTCTATTTCCAAATGCTTTGAGATGACGGACAAAGGTGGTGATCGATGATGTAAACATTCGCAATGTCTTCAAAAAGGTCGAGGTAACCATCTATATCTTGGAATTAATTGAACATGTGTCATCTTGTGCTAAATTTCTTAGAGTTGTATGGAAAAAGAAAAGGCATAGGAAAACTAAGAGATTAGGACATTTGAAAATGGGTGGTGTCGCTGTTTTGAATCATAGGAACTTGCCTAAGATATGCAATGATCCCTGAATGTTTTCTATCCCTATCCCTTTAGGTGCTAAACTTGTGGAACATTCCATGATAGATCAAGATGCATCCATTAATGTTATCATGTATAGTCTGTATGAACGCCTAGAAATAGTTGAGCTTAGGGATACTAGAGTAATTTTCCAACTTGCCTTTCATTCCCAATCTAGTTCCCGTGGACTAGTAAAGAATGTGATGGTGCAAGTTGCATATTGGTTTTTCTGGCGGACTTTTATGTCTTAGACGCAGTGCACGACGGAAGTGCACCCCGAATACTTTTTGGGGAGACCTTTTCTTAAAACTTCCAAGACTAAAATCGATGTCCACTTGGGAACCTTAACTCTAGAAGATGACATGGATAAAGAGGAATTTGATATATACAAGTCAAGGTATGATTAAACAAAGTCATCTTTGATGTGTGCAAAGGTGTATCCTTATGTGATGAGCATGATGAGCCTTCTTGCATGACAAACGAGCATGAATGTTTGAGTGAGTCCCATGTTGATGATAATGATGATGAATTCGATTAATTGAATGATGAAATGGATAATATATTGTTGGTAGATTGCTTTTCTATGCTAACTATTTTACAGTGGGAAAGGGAGATAATCGAGGGTTTAAAACCTCCTCGACCTCCCTTAATCCCTAAAATGACATTCACGGATTCAATAATGGTAACACATACGAATTCATTCCTATTGGCGGACAAAAGGCCCAGAGGTAAGGATGGCTCATTGTGGAAACCTCTCCACGACAATGTCATCATGGGTGGAGTCACCGATGGAAATTCCATAGATCCACCGGTAAGTGTTTATAACTAGGATGCATGAAAAAAGGAAAAAATTTGTGAGGGTGACGATAAATATACGGTGTTTTTTTTCTTTCATGTTTTGATTAGTGAGTAGGTAGTTTTTGCATGAACACTTTATGGTTTGGAAATTTGAGCTCAAGACTCGTGATTGTGTTTTGAATGGAAATAAATTGGACAGGTGACATTGACTTTTGAAAATGAGGGAAAAAACTGAGGATTAGTGAAATGGTTGTTACATGCCTCGTACCAGGTAGGCTGGCAGGAGGTTATCCTTTGTGCCAGGACTGGAATGCTGCAAGGCTATGCCTCATGGCAGAAGGTTTGGAGTGAGGCTATGCCTCGTGGCAGAAGGTTTGGAGTGAGGCTATGCCTCGTGTCAAGTGGTTTGGTGCGAGGCTATGCTTCGCGCTAGGCCCCTTGTGCACCTAAAATCGACTTTTCAATTTTCTTTGCTCCGATAATGAAATTTTTTAAAAATTCTGATTCTCAAATTTAAAAATGTATTTTTGGTTAAAGAATTTTGGAATTACCTAATTCCTTAAGATTTTTTAAAATACTTCCAGATCTTGTAATTAATTGGCTTGTACTATTGTCCCCTAAATTGGTCATTTTAAATTCCATTCTTATTCTAATTGTACCTCTCACCCTATTCACCTATGCTGAAATTTCATTTCCATAGTACACTTCTCTGCCAAATTCTCTCATTTGACACATTCTTACTCCTCAAGAAATAATCATTCTCACTCACTCTTGGTGAACTCGAAAAATTGAAGCTTTTCTTCCAAAAGATGGTAATTTTTGCTTCTTCTTTTGTGGGTCTTGCAAATCTTAGCTTCAAATTTTTGTTAACCCATTGAACTCTATGCTTATGTGCTTTATTTGACATTGTTGAAGTGTTATTTGAAGCATGAATTTTGAATGAGTGTGTTGTGAGATATGTGTTTACATTTGAGTTTGTGTGCATGATCTTGTGTTGAAGAGGATGTTGGGAGGATTGATGAGCTATTATGATTGAAAGATATGATCTTTGGTGTTGGTTGATTTGGGAGAGATTAAATCATGGTTGCATGATTTAGTTGAATGGGTTGGTGATAACTTACATAAGATTGATGTTTGATGAGGAATTTTCTTGTTTGAATAGCCCACATGCTTAGAATATCATGTTATAAATGTTTGGGTTATTTGGAAGAATGTTATCTCATTGAATTGTAGGCCATGTTTTGACTATCTTTTATAGTGTGAAGCCCACTTTTGGGGAATTTTTGTGCTACACCAAAAAAATTGGAAAACTTGAAAAAATAAAAAAAACCAGGACAAGTCAAAAATCTGAAAGGGCAACTTGGGTAACATGAGGAAAAGCCCGGATTGGTTGAAAGACCTAGGTAAAAATGAGAGGCTAGGCCCGGCAAGGCTTATGTGCCTAGGAAAAAATAAGAGGCCGTGTTGAAAAAGTTGAGAAGTAAGTACCTTTTGTGTTTTAAATTTAGGATTAAAACCCAAAAGGGCTCCTAGGATAAATGAGAGAAATTGAGAGAAAACAAAAAACTAGGTTGAATGCATGATTTCGCTGTGGATTGTTTTTTAAGACTATTCTTTGATCGCTTTTGGGATCATTTTAGGAAAGGTAAGCTAGCTTGAGACTTGTTTTTCCACACTTTACTTTTGGTTGGTCTAATTACTTATGTCTTTCGGAGAGTGGGAGGTCATCTTCGTACCTCTCAAAGTTAATACTTTTAAGCCCTAATGCTTCCTAACTATAATTAAGTAGATAATGGAAAGTCGGGGTCGTCCACGAGAAGTGGGATCTTTTCATGTGTTTAAACATATATAGGAGAAAACATATTATGCATATACATACATAGATACATATAAAAGCATGTAAACAAGGGGAGGGGGGTTGGTTGGTTTTTGAGCCTATGTTATCAAATTGGAAGTTAACAATTAGCAAAGAAAGAGAACTATCCTAATGATGCAATACAACTAAAGATACGCTTAAAATGATAATTAACGGAGCCTTGGGGGCAATCAACTTCCACTTCCAAACTTCCTATAGCTCATTGATTCATTCACTCATTCAATTACATTTATTGTCTATGGGGAATGTTATCACTTCTCAGTCAAAGATCAGCATTCATTCCTCCTTAAGAGTAGTTTGCTAAGACTAACAATGACCATTTACAAACATCATTGATGATCACCAAAAGACAAAAAACATCATAGGAGTATTTCATCAATGGAATTTCACCCCAAGGACCATAGGTTTGATTACAACAAGCCTTCTACCAAATACATAGTCATTTAACCAAACAAATTATTTATTAGGTTAAACTTAAAACAAACAACATTCAAGGTTCAACTTTTCTTTGCAACTATATGATAAATATGAAAACAATCCACATTAACATACTCATCTAGCAAGAATTACCACACATTATACACAAGAAGATTTAAATCCATGCTTTTGGATTTCATATCAAATGAGTTAAGAAATTTGCAAATTTCCTAACACTCTAACATTTCAATCATACAAACATTCCATATACTCAAACGACCCATGGTATAAATGAGGTAAAACACAAAATTAATGGCATAATAAATACTCTCCAATAAATGTTCATAAATGAGCAAATATAGAATCTTACTACATAAGGTTGGAACCTTCAATCAATTGCTCCCAAGAACTAGATTTAGCTACAAGAGTTCGTACTAATTAATGCTAACAAACCAAACATAATACAAGAGAATTCAAAGATGAAAAATGGTAGAAACTAGGGCTCAAAACAGTACCAAAAACACATGAAAGAAGAGATGTGAATGAGAGGAAAGAGAGTGCTATTTATAGTACAAAAAGGATAAGGTTAGGTTCTGGCCACCCATTGGCCGCGACTCGCGACGGGCACCAAAACTTAACCTTGTTTTCTTTTCTTCTTCTTGTGGTAAACACTTATCTTCACAATGATTCCCCTCATTTTTCAAGTCTTCAACCCTTTGAAGAAAGTCTTCAAAGTCATAAAAAATGGTCTTCGACGGCCTCCGGTCTTCAAGTTTTAATGTCTTTGAAGCAAGTCTTCAAAGTTTTCAAAAAGGTGAACTTTAATGGCCTCCAATCTTCAAGCCTCCATGTATTTCCTTTTTCACACAAAATCCACTTAGAAGAGGTAAAAGAGCATAAAGTTGCTCTTACCTCTCCTAAGAGAATTTCAAGGTAAAACGTAAGCTCTTGATAATAAAAGAGCACAAAAGTGACCCCAAAAAGTACTAAAATGGACATATCAAACCTCCCACACTTAAACCTTACTCGCCCCCGAGTAAGAAAAGATATAAGCATACGAAGGAAATGATGTATCCACATCTTAACTACTATTCCCCCAAATCAATACCTCACAAAATGCTCAATATCACACATCCCAATGTTAAGGTCAAATGAGAAGTTTCCCACAACCCCTATTCCAAAATCTACCCAAACTATATCAACCTATCAATTAATTTCTATCTCTAAAACATTTCCAAATCTTGAATTAACAGCCTCAAATCCAATGGTACAAGGTGAAGCTAAAGACATGTATAAAGTTCAAAACACATGCTCCACTTTATATCAATATATTAACCTAAAAAAAATATATTAACGATAAAAAGTTTCATAACTTCGTCTTCTCCCACTAAATTTTCTACTCCCAAGAGGTCCTTAAGATATCAAGCTACCTAATACATCCGTATGGCCACCGCAACCTTATGGCTCCAACGCCAACAAATGAGTAAACACTTAACATTTTTCAATTTCTCTCATTTTGCCTAGGAGCCCTTTTGGGTTTTCATCATAGCCACACTTTATGTTTCTTCGGCTTACATCTCTCCTTTTCCACACATTTAGCCTCTCATTTTTCCTAGGTCACCCTCTCGAGTTTTTTCCCCTATCTGGGCCCCCAATATTGCCTAAGATGCCCTCTCGGGTTTTCAACATAGTGGGATTCTTTTTATATATATTTTTTTCATTTTCTATTTTGTTTTTCAAATTTTTCAAATTTTTCATGTTTCTTGAATCCAAAAAGTAGCAAAGTGCTTTCCAAATGTTAAGGCTAAGGAAGTGTCAAAGCCAATATTATCCAAGTACATCAAAAGAAAAGCATCCCAAAACAAAAGGGAAAAATATCCAAAACGGAACAAAAGAGTTATCCAAAAGTAGCAAAGTCTTCAAAGTATCTTCAACCTCAACCGTGCAATCAGTAGATACCCCTCCTCACACTTAGAACACTACATTGCCCTCAATGTAGACAATAAGGCCAAAGCAAACAAAGAGAAGTATAGAAAGGGTAAGGATATGGTGCTCACAAATCAATGATGTGAAGAAGAATAACCACCACCAAAATAGCGTTATTATTAACGAGCCAGCCAATCCATGCTCCTCTACCTCCTAACTCTCCGCCTCTCTGCTTCCAGATCAGGGCCTGAGACACCGCTTGCCTGGTACTGCATCTCATGGATGCGAGCTGATAGGTGATCAATCTTCTCATCCATGTCGATCAAGCTCTAGGAAACAAACATGTTGTGCTCCAGTATCATGTTGTCCTAGCAGCTGAATCCATCCTGCATGGTTTGCATATCCGCTCATAGAAATCTGGTGGAGGCTGGGAGTAGTGAGGTGGCATATCATCCTCCTGCATTAGCTCAGTCTCTGGTGGAGGCTGTGAGGAGTGCTGCTGTTATCGCTCGGATAAAGGCAGGATGCTATATCGTGTTAGACAGGGGCTGGACCAAGGTCGTGGAGCTCGCGCTGGGAGTCAGGTGAAATCGCCAAGTCTACTAGAGGTGTATCAAATTCCAGTTTTGTCTTGTTGGGCTGAGGAAGTGCCATGAATGTAACCTTCCTGGCGCCATACAACTAATGGAATACCCCTGTGGCTCAGGTGACACTGAGCATCTCAAATCAAACCAACCTCTCAGCAGTGATGAGGAAGAAAGTGTGCCTCTCTAAGCGCAGAAAGTCAGTCGGATAAACCAATCCTAGGTACTCTGCCAAGAGGCCTATCATACCCATAATCTTCCCCTTTGGCTTTCATGCCTTCTCTATAATCCTCTTCATCCACAGCTTAGACTATAACCCAAATTCAGGTCCCTCACTCGTCAAGTGCTATAGAAAGTGAATGTCGTTGTCTGGCATATTCGTTGGCTCTGCCGGGAAAAGTACTGTGCCAGCCAACAGTCGGTGCACATAATGGAGTGCAGGGTGGATGATGACACTACTATTGTCATGGGAGTTCTTTGGCCTAATGATATGTCCATTTTATGTGCATAATTTAGTACTATTTTGGGTCACTTTTGTTCTCTTTTATTATCAAGAGCTTGTGCTTTAACTTGAAATTATCTTAGGAGGGGTAAGAGCAATTCTATGCTCTTTTACCTCTTCTAAGTGGATTTTGCATGACAAGGGAGGAACACCGAGGCATGAAGATCAGAGGCCATTACAGATAACATTTTTGAAGACTTTTGAAGACTTTCTTCGAAGACATTAAGACCAGAGGCCATTGAAGACCATTTTTTGAAGACATTAAAGACTTGAAAAATGAGAGGAATTTCTATGAAGATGAATGTGTACCACAAGAAGAATAAAAGAAAACATGACTAAATTCTAGCACCCATCGCAAGTTGCGATGGCCTCATCGCGAGGCCGTCGCGAGTCGCAACCAGCCCATCACGAGTCGCGACCAACGGGTGGCCAGAATTTAACCTTATTCTTTTTGTACTATATAACACTCTCTTTCCTCTCATTAACATCTTCTTCATATATATATTTGGTACTGTTTAAAACCCTATTTTCTTCCATTTTCATCTTTGAATTCTATTTCATTATGTTTAGTTATTTAGAATTATTTAGTATGAACTATTGTAGCTAAATCTAGTTCCTTGGAGCAATTGACTAAGGATTCAATGCCCGTGTCTTAAGAACAATTTTTAGCCAATTTAATACTCTTACTATTATGCATTTATAGAGCATTTAATATGTTTGTTAATTTCTTTAATGTTATTGAAAGCTTGAGTATATGAAGTACTTGTATGATATGCTTGTTAGGGTTTGGGGAAATGGGTTGATTTCCCCTTTTCTTGATAGGAATCCAAGAGTATGATTTGGAGCTTTTGATTGTGTTAATGGATTGATAATTGCTAGATGAATATGATAATGCTAAACTCTTTGTCATGTTTGTTGCTTGTAGCAAATGAGAGAAGTCTATGAATATCGATCGTTCTTGACTAATGTTGTGTAAATGCATGAATTGGTTAAATGCTTAGACACAGTGTAGTACTATAAGTGTTGCCAAGCTTGTTGATTTTTTGTGCTAAATTCCATCAATGGGATACTTTTAGTCATTTTTCGACTATGGGAGTCATTGGTGAGGTTTGACAAGGGATTTCAAATTCACTCTTGTAAACTACTATCTAAGAAGGATAGAAGTTTAGTCTTCAGAACAGGTAGTGAAAGTAGTAAATAGGTTGCATGTTCAATGGTGGATAAGAGGCTTGGAAGTGGAAGTCAATTGCGCCCAAGGTTCCGTTAATTATTGTTTTCATATTATCTTTAGTTGTATTGCATGATTAGCATAGTTCTCTACTTTTCTAGTTGTTATACTTTAATTTGATAACATAGGATCAAACCAACCACCCCCCTTGTTTACATGCTTTTATATGATTTTATATGTATCTATGTATGTATATGTTTAGTATGTTTTCTCATATATATGTGTAAACACTTGAAAACATCCCTCTTCTCGTGGACGACCCTGACTTGCCATTATCTACTTAATTGTAGGTAGAAAGCATTAGGGCTCAAAAGTATTAACTTTGAGAGGTACGATGATGACCTTAAATTCTGCCACCCATCGCGAGTCATGATGGCCTCATCACGAGACTATTACGAGTCACGATGAGCCCGTCGCGAGTCGCGACCAACGGGTGGCCAAAATTTAACCTTATCCTTTTTGTACTATAAATAACACTCCCTTTCCTCTCATTCACATCTTCTTCATCTGCATTTATGGTACTTTTTAGAACCCTATTTTCTTCCATTTTCATCTTTGAATTCTCTTGTATTATGTTTAGTTGTTTAGCATTAATTAGTATGAACTCTTGTAGCTAAATCTAGTTCTTGGGAGCAATTGACTAAGGCTTCTAAGCCCATGTCTTAAGAACAATTGGTAGCCTATTTAATACTCTTACTATTATGCATTTATGGAGCATTGAATGTGTTTGTTAATGTCTTTAATGTTATTAAAAGCTTGAGTATATGAAGTACTTGTATGATATGCTTGTTAGGGTTTGGGGAAATGGGTTGATTCCTCCTTTTCTTGATAGGAATCCAAGAGTATGATTTAGATCTTTTGATTGTGTTGATGGATTGATAATTCCTAGATGAATATGATAATGTTGAACTCTTTGTCATGTTTGTTACTTGTAGAAGATGAGAGAAATCTATGAACGTCGATCGTTCTAGACTAATCTTGTGTAAATGCATGAATTGGTTAAATGCTTAGACATGGTGTAGTGTTTATAAGTGTTGCCAAGCTTGTTCATTCTTCGTGCTAAATGCCATCAATGGGATACTTTTAGTCGTGTTTCGACTAAAAGGCTACCAAGCCCGGAAATGTGCCACGTGTTAAATCATGTGAAATTTGTTACTTGGCGCGTCCTACAGACACTTGCCCCACTTTGCAAGAGAACTATATTGAGGAGGTGATTTGATGATTTGAACCTGCTTGAAGAAATGAAACCGAGTCTCTCAAAACCTCCTCCTCTACCCTTAGAGGAGCCCAAGGAACCGGAATTCCTCCCATCACTTGTGAAGGCGCTAGTGATTGAACTTAAACCTTTTCTAAGTGACCTCAAGTACACTTTTCTTTGGGAAGGGGAAACGCTTTCGGTTATCATTTCAAGCAAGCTCACCAAAGAGCAAGAAGAAAAGTTGATGGGAAAAGTTGATGGGTGGTGTTATGGGAAAACAAGGAAGAAATTGGATGGACCATTGCCGACATCAAAGGCATAAGTCCATCCACTTATATGCATAGATTCCTGTTGGATGAAGATGTAAGACCCTTCCGGCAACCCGCCGTTTAAACCCACCTATGATGGAGGTGGTGAAGGCAGAAATCCTCAAGTTACTCCAAGCGGGCATAATCTATCCAATCTCAGATAGCAAATGGGTAAGTCCAACTCAAGTGGTACCCAAGAAGAGTGGGGTGACCGTGGTAAAAAATGAGAAGGGTGAAATGGCACCCACCCTAGTTTTAAATGCTTGAGAGGTTAGCAAGCCACCCCTTCTATTACTTTTTGGATGGGTACTCGGGGTACTTTCAAGTGGCTATTGCCTCGGAAGACCAAGAAAAAACCACCTTCACATGCCCCTTTGGTACGTTTGCTTGCCGACGTATGCCTTTTGGGTTATGTAATGCCCCCGCAACATTCCAAAGGTGTATGGTAAGAATTTTCACAGAATGTTTTGAAAATTTTGTTGAGGTATTCATGGATGATTTCACCATTCATGGTAATTTCTTTGACAACTGTTTAGCAAATTGGCACAAGTTCTTAAACGTTGCATTGATACTAATCTTGTGTTAAATTCTGAGAAGTGTCATTTTATTGTAGAGAAAGGCATTGTCTTGGGCCATGTTGTGTCCTCTAAGGGTATTGAGGTTGACAAGGCAATGATAGACACAATTCAAACTTTTCCTTATCCTACTAATGTGTGCGAAGTGCACTCTTTTCTTGGCCATGCAGGATTATATCGTCGGTTCATCAAGGACTTCTCGAAGATAGCATCTCCTTTATGCAAGTTGTTGCAAAAAGAGGTGGAATTTTTTATGGAAGATGGTTGTAAAGGGGCCTTTGATACATAGAAAGAAAGGTTAGTTTCAGCCCCTATTATACAACCCCCGGATTGGTCGTTACCTATTGAGATTATGTGCGATGCCAGTGATTACGTCATTGGAGCGGTGCTTGGTGAAAAGGTGGGGAGAGCGCCTCACGCCATCTACTATGCATCCATGTCTCTCAATGAAGCCCAAAGAAACTATTCCACCACCGAAAAGAAGTTGCTAGCAGTGGTATTTTCTTTGGAAAAACTTTGATCATACTTTTTTGGTACAAAAGTTATTGTGTACATTGACCATGTAGCGCTTCGTCATTTAATGACAAAGAAAGAGGCCAAGCTAAGATTGATTAGGTGGATCCTTCTTTTGAGCGAATTTGAGTTAGAGGTAGGACAAGAAGGGTGCGGAAAACCTTGTGGCCAATCATTTAAGCCGGTTGACTCCATGCATAGACATTGAGGTAAACCTCGCAGTGAAGGAGCAACTACGGGAGGAACTCCCTGATGAACAATTGTTCATGATTAGGGATCTCTAACCGTGGTATGCCGACATTGTAAATTTTCTTGTCGCCTGTAAATTCCCTCCTCATTTTTCTAAGGCCCAAAAGGATAAATTAAAGAGTGATGCTAAGTATTATGTGTGGGATGATAACTTTTTGTGGAGACATTGTATGGATCAAGTTGTTAGGAGATGTATCCCTTATAATGAAGTACACTCAATTGTTGAATTTTGTCATTTTCATGTATGTGGCGGTCATTTTGGAGCAAAGAGGACCGCTAGGAAAGTATTAGAATGTGGATTTTATTGGCCTACATTGGCATGCATACACCTTTTGCAAATCTTGTGATGAATGCCAAAGAGTAGGAAATATCTCCACTAGGAATGAAATACCCTAAAGACTTATTATGCATTATGAAATCTTTGATGTTTGTACTGACTTTATGGGACCATTCCCTAGTTCTTATGCCTTTACATATATTCTTCTTTCCGTTGATTATGTGTCAAAGTGGGTTGAAGAAAAAACCACACTAAGACTGACGATTCTAAAGTGGTTGCAGAATTCATGAAAGATAACAACTTTTATAGGTTTGGGGTACCTCGAGCCTTGATCAGTGAAAGTAGAACCCATTTTTGCAATCGAACCACAGCACTACTCTTGAAGAAGTATGGCATCACACAAAAGACATCCACCGCCTATCACCCGCAAACCAACGGGCAAGCCGAAGTTTCCAATCGAGAAATCAAGTCCATCCTTCAAAAAATGATTAACCCTAACCGAAAGGATTGGAGTTCTTGATTGAATGATGTCATGTAGGCGTATAGGACGGCTTACAAGACACCAATCAGTATGTCACTATACCGGTCAGTGTTTGGTAAGCCCTATCATCTACTGGTGGAAATTCAACATAAGGCTTACTGGGCGGTCAAAGAATTCAATCTTGATATAAATGAGGCTAGCTTGCATAGAAAGTTACAATTGGATGAACTGGATGAGATCCAGAGGAAGTCCTATGAGAACTCCGAAATCTATAAAGAGAAGACAAAGGTGTGGCATGACAAGATGATCATTAGGATTGGATTTTGACGTTGGTCAAAAGGTCATCCTATTCCAATCCCACCTTCTCCTATTACCAGGTAAGTTGAGGTCCCGATGGATTGGTCTTTTTGAGGTGGTTAAGGTATTCCGGCATGGTGCAGTGGAGATTCTATATCGAGCTAATTCCAATACATTCAAGGTTAATGGACAACGTTTGAAACCTTACCACGAGTATTTTGTGCTCGAAAAAAGGAGAGGACGTTCATCTCCTCAATCTAGTTTGTGAGTAAAACCCAATAAAAGGGAGTAAGTCGTGCCGACGACATTAAATAAACTTTGTTTTGATCATCCGGATCGTTATTTGTGACTTTCCATTGATGTTGTTTGGTTTTGGATTTTGTCATTAAGTTTCATTGTTTTGCTTTATGATTTTCACGGGTTTTTTTTCCACGATTTTGTAGAAATTTTGAAGCCAAGGCCTTGGACTTTTGAAGGGAGAAATGCTTTGAGTCAAGAAGGAAAGACTTGGACAAGAAAAGGAATCAGAAAATTTTTCTAAGTACTAGGTTAGTAGTCCGCTATGAGACGCGACCACATAGTTACGAGTCACGACAGGCTCAGTAATATTTGGTGAGGTTTCAGCTTTCAGCCTCCACTTTTTAGAGTCACGATAGCCTCTCAAGCACCTCATCATGAGTTGCGACAAAGTGGTCGCGACTCGCGACCAAATCATGGATTTTGGCTAAAAAATTGAGGTCTCGGCCTCCACTTTTTGCAAGTCAATGAACCATATCGAGTCACAATGGAGTGGTCCCGAGTTGCAATGAACCATAGCGAGTTGCAAATGAGTGGTTGCAAGTCGCGATGTAATCAGAAATCTTGTGTTAAAATTCAGCTCCAGGCCTCCACTTTCTGTGAATCACGACGGCCTTGTCGCGAGTCCTCGAGACCAGCCCTTGAGACATCATCCCCTTGAGACCAGTCAAACCTATAATTTAATCAACCTTCGAGACATCATCCCCTCGAGACCTTAGATCCTTGAAGCCCTAAGCCCTTGACTCGAGCCAAACCTGAAAGTCCATCACCCTCTCGAGGCCAGTTCTCGAAACATCACCCCCTTGAGACCTCGAGGCAGCAAGCCCTCGACTCGAGCTAAACAAGAAAGTCTATCACCCTCTTGAGACCACTCCTCAAGACTAGCCCTCGAGACATCACCCTCTCGAGACTTTGAGGTCGCAAGCCCCAGACTCGAGTCGAGTCAGAAAGTCTATCACCCCTCGAGACATCACCCTCTCGAGACCTCGGGTCCTCGAGGCTGTAAGCCCTCAACTCGAGTCACAAGCCAAACCTCTCAAGACCTCGGGGTTGTGAGCCAAACCTCTCGAGACCTCGTGTCCTCTAGGCCAAAAGCCCTCAAGACTATTGAAGCCTTTTTGGTCCCTCGAGACCAACACCCCTCGAGACGTCATCTTTCATCCTTGAGCCTAGCTATACCCGAGCCCTCTCTACCCATCACGAGTCACGACAAACACGTCATAAGTCACGACGGCCGTATAGGTCTGCTTTAAGAAATGGGAAAAACCCTTTTTGCCACAAACACATCCACACTTCCACCGCTGCTCTTCACCATCGTCAGTCTTTCCTCCACCAAACGACCGCCGCTTGCCGCCGCTAATAGCTGCCCTCCGTTACTCACAACCACCAATCCATACTCCATAATTTCTTCCCAATTTCCACCCACAAATTGACATAAAAACCTTGAAGAACACAAACCCTATAATTTGGGGACTTTGGGCAACTTGATTTTGAATTGATTGAGGGCTTCCTCCTTTTGTCTTCCTAAGCATCTAAGTGGTACATTTCTTCACTTTATTAAGCTTCAATTGAGATTATGAATGTATACTCTATTTATTTGTTATTGTGTAGATTATGTGTGATGCCTTAAGAAATTAAATTGTTGGACCTTGGTTGATTTTGGTGAATATATTGTGCTTGCAATTTAATTTGACGGGTATTGTGTGCATATTGTGTGGTTGCAGTGTGGATTGTATATTTTGTGGTTGTGGTTTGGATTGTATTTTGCTTGTTTGATTTTTTATTGTGTGCATTTGTGTTGCTTTGGCCAAGAATGGATTATGACTTATGCTAGATATGAGGCATGTTGGCCCTTGATTAAACATAATTGTTATTTAGACAAAATGTTATTTTTCTTTGCAATGCTATTTTTCTTAGGGCAGTTTAGCCATGGGGCGTGGATGTTGACATTGTCAATGTACTAATGGTGGCTAAACTAGTTAAGCACAACTATGGTTTTGAGATATAGCATATTGATTTCAACTATGGGCTTGTTGGACATAATATGGATTGTACATTCAATTGTGATTAGGACTTGAACTAGTTGACTTGATTTTGATTTGGCTAGTGATGATGAACTAGTTCAGGGTTGAGTATGAATTCGCAATATTGCATATACACAAATTCATGTGCATTTGACTTGTATGCTTTGGTTGTTAGATATGGCCCCCACAAAGAGACCTAGGGCTCCCCCTCAAGGTGGGCGCACCGCCGCTCCACCTCCGCCTCCTCCACCAGCTCCAAAATTGAGCCCTGTACCTCCCCCTCCAGATAGGTACACGGGTTTGACCCTAATCACCGGGTCTTATGATGAGAGGTGGGAGGCCCTGGAGAGGCGTCAACTCAAAGAGACAAGCTTTGTAGACGTGCCCACATTAAATGCTCTTGGACTTACCCAGCTTGTCAGATGCCTCCTCGCCAAGAAGGGAATGGAAGGGTTCATGAGTAGGAGCACTCCCTCTTACCAGAGGTACACACTGGAGTTCCTGTCCACGATTCATATAAGCAGCATGAGAGGTGATTAACCATGAAAATAGTACATTTATTTTCACTTGGATGATATATCTAGGCAGATGACCATCTCGCAGATTGAGGAGGCTTTTGGATTTGACACCGTGGAGATATGGGTCAGGCTGGACCCACAGGCCTAAGAACGATCGATTGAGGATGACATGCACTTTTGGGATATCATCAACATGAGGCCAAAGAAATCCCATGATAATAGTAGTGCCATTATCCACCATGCACTTCGTTATGTGCACCGACTTTTGGCCAGCACAGTACTGTGCTCCGCGGAGCCGATGAATATGTCAGATAATGACATTCACCTTCAGTGGTAGTTAATGAGTGAAGGACTGGGATACGGGTTGTGGGAAGAGTTGTGGATGAAGAGAATCGTGAAGGTGGTAGGAAAGCCAAAGGGGAAGATCATGGTCGGAGGCATGATAGGGCTTATAGCAGAGTACTTGGGATTTGTTCCTCCGACTGACTATTTGCGCTTAGGGAGGCGCACGTCCTATCTTATCACTGTTGAGAGGTTAGTTAGATTTCAGATGCTCAGTGCCACATAGACCATGTGACTATTCCATTGGTTGTATGGCATGAGGAAGGTCACATTCATGGCCTTTCCCAACCCAACAAGACAAATCTTGAATTTGATACACCTCTAAGAGACTTGGAGATTTCACCTGACACCTCATGTAAAGATGACTTCTAGCACGAGCTTTACGACCTTGGCCCACCGGACCTTTTTCTAAGATGTAGAGATGATAGCACCCTACCTTTTTCTAAGCGACAACAGCAGCAGCACTCCCAATAGCACTCCCCGTAGCCTCCACCAAAGACGTAGCCGATGCAGGAGAACGATGTGCCACCTTACTATTCCCAGCCTCCAGCGGACTTCTACGAGCATATGATGCAGACTATGCAGGATGGATTCTATCGCCATGACAGCATGATATTGGAGTATAATGTATATGTCTCCCAGACCTTGATCGACATGGATGAGGAGATTGATCACCTGTTAGCTCGCATCCATGAGATGCAGTCCCAGGCAGGCGGTGTCTCAGGCCCCAATCCGGGAGTGGAGATGTGGAGAGCTAGTCATCACATCAATGATTTGTGAGCACTATATCTTTACCCTTTCCATACTTCGCTTTGTACGTTTTTTCCCTATTGTCTACATTGAGGGCAATGTAGTGTTCTAAGTATGGGGACTGGTATCTACTTTGAGGTGATTGGGGTTGAAAATACTTTTGGATAACTCTTTTGTTTTATTTTGGATATTTTTCCCTTTTTTTTGGGATGTTTTTCTTTTGATGTACTTGGATAATGTTGGCTTTGATACTTTTCTGAGCCTGAATATTTGGAAAGCACTTTGCTACTTTTTAGATTAGAGAGAAGTGAAAAAATGCTGAAATTTTTGGGAAAAAAAAATATATATATATATATATATAATGAAAAGAAAAAAAAGAATTCCACTAAGTTGAAAACTCGAGAGGGAAACTTAGGCAACATTGGGGGCCCGGATAGGTCGAAAACCCGAAAGGGTGACCTAGGAAAAAATTAGAGGCTAAATGTGAGGAAAAAAGTGAGATGTGAGCCAAAGAAACATTATGTGTGGCTATGATGAAAACCTTAAAGGGCTCCTAGGCAAAATGAGTGAAAACGAGAGAAATTGAACAATTTTAAGTGTTCACTCATTAGCCGGTGTTGGAGTAATAAAGTTGCGGTGACCATACGAATAGATCGGGTAGCTTGACTTCTTGAGGACCTTTTGGGAGTGGAAAACTTAGCGGGAGAAGACGAAGTAAGTTATGAAATTCTTGATCATTAATATGTTTCATTTTTAGATTGATATATTGATATAAAGTGGAGCATGTGTTTTGAACATTATACGTGTCTTTAGCTTCACCTTGTATTATTAGATTTGGGATAATAAATTTGGGATTTAGAGATGTTTTAGGGATATCAATGAATTGATGGGTTGATATAGTTTGGGTAGATTTAGGAATAGGGGTTGTGGAAAACTTTTCATTCGACCTTAACATTAGGATGTATGATATTGAGAGTTTTGTGAGGTATTGATTTGGGGAATAGTTGTTACGATGTGGATAAGTCGTTTCCTTTGTATGCTTGGATCTTTAATTACTCGAGGACGTGTAAGGTTTAAGTGTCGGAAGGTTAGATATGTCCATTTTATGTGCATAATTTTGTACTATTTTGGGTCACTTTTTGTGCTCTTTTATTATCAAGAGCTTGTGTTTTACCTTGAAATTCTCTTAGGAGGGGTAAGAGAAACTTTACGCTCTTTTACATCTTCTAAGTGGATTTTGCATGACAAGGGAAGAACACGGAGGCATGAAGACTAGAGGCCATTAAAGATCACATTTTCGAAGACTTTTGAAGACTTTCTTCGAAGACATGAAGACCGGAGGCCATTGAAGCCATTTTTGAAGACATTGAGGACTTGAAAATTGAGAGGAATTGCTATGAAGATGAATGTGTACGACAAGAAGAATAAAACAAAATAGGATTAAATTCTGGCACCCGTCGCGAGTTCCGATAGCCTCGTCTCAAGACTGTCGCGAATCGCGACGAGCCCATCGCGAGTCGCGACCAACGGGTGGCCAAAATTAAACCTTATCCTTTTGTACAATAAATAGCACTCTCTTTCCTCTCTTTTACATCTTCTTCATCTGCATTTTTGGTACTGTTTATTTTCTTTCATTTTCATCTTTGAATTCTCTTGTATTATGTTTAGTTGTTTAGCATTAATTAGTATGAACTCTTGTAGCTAAATCTAGTTCTTGGGAGCAAGTTACTAAGGCTTCCAAGCCCATGTCTTAAGAACAATTTGTAGCCTATTTAATACTCTTACTATTATGCATTTATTGAGCATTGAATGTGTTTGTTAATGTCTTTAATGTTATTGAAAGCTTGAGTAATGTTTGTTAATGTTAATGTTAATGTTAATGTTTGTTAATATCTTTATATAAATCTTCATCCACTCCATGGGGGACCATACCATCACACAAGAAGTCAATTTTGTGATGTGTTTGTTGGCATTCTCCCCTTATCTACCAAGGAAGATGGGTAGCATGTTGATGAACCCGGTCTTTAGCTCAAAGTGCCCGTTTGGTCCAACTACGGGATGCTCAATGCACATTGGTTGTTGATCGAGGTTGGGGGCCATGATGTATCTTAACAATGCTTTCCCCAAAGGAATCTCCCTTTCTTTGAGAGGAGGAGCTCGCCCTTGGAGAAGAGGATGTTGAGGTCCCCCTCCTGGATGCTTATCTTCGTGCTAAAGTTGATGCTTCATAGAGGATGAGGTATTCATAAAATTTTCACTAGGAGGGGTGTTATTCACACTTTCCAAAGAAAGCCTCCTAGCCCATCTCAAATTCAACTCTAACTCAGGTCGTAGTGTAGGGATTCTTGTGAAGAGGATCGCGTACAAACCATACACCAAGAACATGAACACATCTCTAAGCCAAGTGAAAATGGAAAATAAACTAAGAAATCAAAAATAAAAGCAAACTAACAAATATTTACAATTAGCATATAATCACACAAAAGATGCCCAAACACTTAAACATAAATGCCTCTTCCGCGGGAGCGGCGCCAAAATTTGGGAGGTCATCAGCGTACCTCTCAAATTTTGGGTGGTCATCTCCGTATCTAAAAGGAAAACATGGGTAACATGAGGAAAAACCCAGATTGGTTGAAAGACCTAGGTAAAAATGACAGGCTAGGCCTGATTAGGCTTACGAGACTAGGAAAAAATGAGAGGCCGTGTGGAAAAAGGTGAGAAGTAAGTACCCTTTGTGTTTTAAATCTAGGATGAAAACCCAAAAGGGCTTCTAAGAAAAATGAGAGAAATTGAGAGAAAACAAAAAACTAGGTTGAATGCATGATAATTAACGGAGCCTTGGGGGCAATCGACTTCCACTTCAAAACTTCCTTTAGCTCATTTATTCATTCACTCATTCAATTACATTTATTGTCTATGGGCAATGTTATCACTTCTCAATCAAATATCAACATTCATTCCTCCTTAAGAGTAGTTTTCAAAGACAAACAACGACCATTTGCAAACTTCATTGATGATCACCAAAGACAAACAACATCATAGGGGTATTTCATCAATGGCATTTCACCTAAAGGACCATAGGTTTGATAACAACAAGCATTCTACCAAAGACATAGTCATTTTACCAAACAAAGCATTTATTAGGTTAAACTTAGAACAAACAATATTCAAGGTTCAACCTTTCTTTGCATCTATATGATAAATATGAACACAATCCACATTAACATACTCATCTAGCAAGAATTACCACACATTATACACAAGAAGTTCTAAATCCATGCTTTTGGATTTCATATCAAATGAGTTAAGAAATTTGCAACTTTCCTAACACTCTAACATTTCAATCATATAAACAGTTCATATACTCAAACGACACATGTTATAAATGAGGTAAAACACAACATTAATGGAATTATAAATGCTCTCCAAAAAATGTTCATAAATGAGCAAATATAGAATTTTACTACATAAGGTTGGAAGCTTCAATCAATTGCTCCCAAGAACTATATTTAGCTACAAGAGTTCATATTAATTAATGCAAACAAACCAAACATAACACAAGAGAATTCAAAGATGAAAAATGGTAGAAACTAGGGTTAGAAAGAGTACCAAAAATGCAAGAAAGAGGAGATGTGAATGAGAGCAAAGAGAGTGCTATTTATAGTACAAGGATAAGGTTAGGTTCTGGCAACCCGGTTGTCGCAGTCAACAACCAAACAAGTTCAAGGTCAAGGTCAAGGTCAAACACAAGCTCTTGATAATAAAAGAGAATCTCAAGGTCAAACACAAGCTCTTGATAATAAAAGAGCACAAAAGTGACCCCAAAAAGTATTAAATTATGCACATAAAATGGTCATATCAGATAGTGTGAGAGTTGTGAGATTCTTACTTTATTGGAGGAAATAGGGAAATCTTGGAATAAGTTGAATGCTTGTTAACTTAATTTTGCACGCTACATTTCGCTTGGTTCTTTTTCTTGTTTTCTATTTACTCGAAGATGAGTAATGGGTTAAGTGTGGGGAGTCTGATCTGCTTCATTTTGCGTACGTTAACAGATGCATTTGACATACTTTTCTTGGTGGATTGCTAGTCTTAGTTTAGTTAGCGTGACAAGAGGTTTAGACGGCCGTGTTTGGTTTTCTTGCCTAAATATCGCATTTTGTAGACTTAATTGGTACTAAGGGACATCTTGTATCCAAGGGCTCCTTGATCTTCCTTGTAATCATCTTTAGTTGGTTGCATGTGGGTACTTATTGTTTACATTCTATGTGAAGGTGGTTTGTAAAAGTGGTAGAAGATATTGAATGTTGTTCACAAGGATGGTAGTAAAGACAAAGGCCATTCACATTAGAATGGTAGTAGACGAGGCCCATGATCATCAATGCATGGTAAAAGAAGATTGAAACCATATATAAGTGGCTCCAAGGAGATCAACATAAGGAAATGATGTGACCCGAGCTAGATATGACGGGCTACAGCACCGAACAAAAAACCCCTCCACGAGGCTAAGAATGAGAGCAAACGTCCCATTTTAGGCGGTTTTCACCATTCCAAATCTATTTTGTCAAGACCAGCTGGTGTGGTGTGGGAATCTACATGGCCCGCACTAATTTTTCTGAGAAAAGCATCAAGTCATACCACGGCCCGCTCCAACGGCCATGGGAGTAGATCAGGACCTCAAATTTTAGCACTCTCATGGCAGCTCACAGGAGATGACAAGGCCCGCGCTAGTGCCAGACGTAACTCGAGCCAACCCTCATACCCTGCACCACGTTGAAAATCCAGCCACAATCCAGAGCAGGCATGCCGTGCCCATGAAGTGGCACAAACCATGCCAGGCCTCGTGTCATATGCTAAATATATCCAAGGGATACGTCATCTGTGATGCCCTGCGCCGGGTGGCGACTGAGCTAGAGTTTACCCTATTTTGGGCCTTTTTTTAGGCCTAATCTCCTACTACTATATAGAGAACCTTAGTCTAGTAGGTTTGGGAGAATTTTCATACTTTTGATCTCATTTTCACTTTCAAGAGTAGAGGAGATTCTCTCTTGGAAACTTTTTCTTCTTTTCATTTTGCTTTGATCCTAAGATGTGGAGTTGAAATATTTATTTGAACTCCATATAAAGGGAGTAGTTTCTATAGCTTGGGGATAATTGTAGTCACTTGGTTATATCTTTAAGCTTTTTGAGATTCTATAGTTCACCCTAATTTTTTGTTCATAATATTATTGTGGTTTGCTTTAGATTTTGAATGCATGAGTATTACACCACATATAAGAACACTTTGGGGTATATTCATGCTAGGCACAAATATCGATGCCCCTTGGGAAGGGAAATCTGGATGTTTGTATGGGTGGAGGGGAACGAGTCTGCGTGGGTGTGTGCACGGGAGATTCAAGGTCACCCTGATCCACTCACCATTGCACTGGTCTTAGCCGACTTCGTAAAGTTGTCTGAGCGGTTCCAAATAGAGATATCTTAAATAGTAACCAGCTAGGGTTACAAGAAACCCTAGTATCACAGATAAGGTTGCTACTATCCTTAGGCCTAATTGATAGGACCCCAGGGGAGTAGTTGCATTCGTGGTGGAAGCCTGGGACGTAATCGCACGAGGGAGAATCAAATCTACAACAACATTCGAAACTTGTTGCACTCCCCTAATTATGATGGTGGGGACGGGGAAGTGTATGCCATCGGCTACACCACATGTTATGGACACACTAGTAGGTTTGCTTAGATCTCTATGTGAAAGAATCGAGGATAAAGCATTAGATTGACCAAGTCACTGAATGATTTCCCCAAGTGCTAGCTTTATATCATAATTGTGTTATTTACTTTGCATGTTTTGTAGTTGTTATATTAAAAATCCAACTCCCCAACTTCCTTGCATGTTTGCTTTACTAGCTACTTCTTTCACTCATGTGGATTGATGACCTGTACGAGGTTGTGTTTCTAGTTCATACATTAGACCGAGCATCTCTGTGGATAAACCTTGGGATTGCTACCCTCTGGGTAGCGTAGTAGTGAGATTGGAGTGCAGAATATAAATTTCTATCTTTGACCTCCGTCCTCAGCTTGGGTTAATTAGCTACAATTAACCCGGGTCGAGGTGGGTCAATCTTCATCTCTAACATGTCCTTGTAGTAAGTTTGTTCCTAATGGGTACACTATTGAATTACTTCGCATGGATATTGTTCGTGGTTTGGTTGATCTTGAATATGCTGGTAGGTACATGCGGTCGCTTAACCTCCCTTTGTGTGTCCAAGAGTGGGCGTCATCTTTGGGCGTTTGTTTGAAGTACATGCTCCTAGGTATTAATAATCTTGAAATGGGTTGGGACAAGCCTGTAAAGGACACCCCGGATGTTGTGCGTGATTTTCTTCGTATTCACCGAAAAAAATTGACTATGGTGAAGATGCTTCGACAACAGTATTAGGCTAGAAATTGCTCTGCGATTAAGAATCATAAGGCCCATTAGAACACACTAATCATTGATAAAAAATGTGATTACCTTGATTACTTGTTCGATAAGTTGAAGATAAAGCAGGATGAGTGTGATCACTTTTCATCCCCTGCCCTCGGTTTGCAAAGTAAGTTCGACGAATAGTTTGTTGTAAACACACATATGCGAAGTTAAAATAAGCAACTCTGCGCTGAGTATGATTAGCTTGATTCGTCTGTGCACCAACTTTAGCAAGGTTGTGTTAAGTAAAAAGATAAACTTCAAGTTCTCCCTTCTTCATCTCGCAGGACTAATGGTCGTGGAGACCTTACTATGGGAATTAATGGGTAGATGATTAATTTTTTCTGAGGATTTTTGATCGTATATTCATGGCCTAGAAGAATAAATACAAAATTTAAGGGCTAAAAATAAATGGTATGAGGAAATTATTAATGTTATGAGTATGCTGCTGGATCACGATGAGTTTGGCCTTATAACCTACTCCCAGGCGTATTATGGTAAATATCTTCGGCATATTGACCGAATGGGTCTAATACGCCATCTTACTTACGTACACATAAAATGGCGATATGAATATATGTTTACCAAGGAACATGTGGCTAAGGAAAACTAGCTTAAGGCTGAGCACTCCCATCGCGAAGCTCAGCACGATTGTCGTTGTGGTGGTTTGTCTTCTTCTGGATCATCACGAGCATCTAGGCGTAGATAATATGTAATGATTTTTTTCTTCCAAACAATTATAGTATGATGTTCATTTTTTCCGATGTTGGATGTCGTGGTTGTCACGTTTCAATAAAACCTGACCTCATACTTTTTAATGTTGTTCACTGCGTCTTTAAAAGATATCTTTGTCATACATATATTTTTTTGTTTTGAGTATTGAAACTCTAATTATCGCAAAGCTGCAAGATCTATATTTTGCTTTAGTCGCTGTTTCATAGGCATATCTATCGTATAGCAAGATCTATTGCTTACTGTATTAAGAGTATGTATTGTGCAAAGCCGCAGGATCTATCGATTGCTTTTGTCGTTGTATTAAAGATAGGTTTTCCTGGTAGCAAGGTCTATAGCTTGCTTTTTGGAGAGTGCTCACAAGATCTATTACTTGCTTTTTTCGCTTCGTTGTGGGCATATCTGCCTTAATTTCAAGATTTATGATTAGCTTTCTTAAGAATTATATTTTGTGAAGAGGCAAGATGAGTAGCGTTTGAAATCGACAACTGATACCGCTATCCTTATGTGTTTTGTCTTTTAATATTTTTCAACTTAGCTTTGCAATCACAAGGTATAGATGTTTGAATAAATAAAAGATGCTACTCCAAAAAATTTATATTGCGATAATATCCCCTTCAACACAGAACAAGGGAACGAACACTACCAATGATCATATCATGGTTTCTATACATTTAAACTAGATTTTCTAGTCTCTTTGCTGATTCTACACATAAAATTTTCTTAAGTTGATTATGTGACAAGTGTTAGGAACACTGCTTCCATCAATTCTCTCTATCTCATAGCAGTTGGATTGGTGCGCTTTCGTTATCTTGTACGGTGCTTCAACTTTGGGCATAACTTTCCTTTTTCTTTAGCTAGGCTAGCTTCATTACTCCTTAGCACTAGATCGGCCAATTTAAAATTGTGTTTCCTTGACTTTCTGGTTGTATGCTCTGACCATCCTTTCTTTGTACTTTTCTTCCTTAATCGCCGCCTTCTGTCTTTTATCTTTGAGTTTATCTAAGTCCCACCACACCATTTTGGATTGATTTCTTCTTTATATTGCTTGACTCGGAGGCTTGATTGTTCAATGGTATTACCGCTTCGTGCCCATATACCAAACTATATAGTGTTTCTCCTACTGGTTCTTGCATTGTTGTTCTTTATGACCACAAGTTACTAGGTATCTTATCAACCCAGCCTGCTCGATTTCCTTCCAATCTTTTCTGGATACCTTGGACGATCGTTCTATTCGTTACTTTTACCTAAACATTTGCTTGGGGGGTGAGCTACAGAAGTGAATTTTTTGGCGATTCCCAATTTCAAACACAATTCCGTAATGACCCCACTTGTGAAATGTGTGTCACTATAGGTGACGATGGTTTGTGGTACTCCAGAGTGACAAACTATATTCTACCAGACAAATTTTCTCATTGCTTCCGCTCTCAGTCTTTGTAAGGGCTTTGCTACTACCCACTTTGTGAAGTATTCAACTAGCACAATTAAAAACTTGGAACTGCCAGCACCTTTTGGAAAATGCCCGACTAGATAAATTCCCCATTTGTCAAAAGGCCAAGCTCTATATCTTCCTATTAATGCTAACTGCGGCTTGTGCGATAATTGAGCATTCATCTGGCAGCCTCTGAACTTAAGGATGGAGTTGTATGCGTCATTAAACATTATTGGCCAATAGCATCTAGTTCGAATTATCCTCTTCATAATCTTCTGAGACCCTTGATGCAATCCGCATAATCTTTCATGTACTTCCTTCAAAATTTTACTTACGTATCCTTTCTTGTATAAGGTTCCATCTTTGTAAAATCGCATTTCTATCTTCATAGCCTGTACGTTGTCTGTCGATAACTTCCCCTTGGCAAAGTATTAAACCAATGGTGTCATCCAGTTTACCTCATATGCCTAAACTGCTGGAACAGTTGTCCTCGCTTTGCTCATAACCGAAATAACCTCCACTTTCACATCCTTGTGTTTGACTAATGACTCAAATCCTGCCATTGCTAGCTTGCTCAGGGCATCTGCCTTCATGGTTTCCCTTTTTGGGACATGCTATATATTGAAGTACTTAAGGTGAGAGATGAGTTGATAGACCCTGGTTAAGTATATCATCTATTGCTCTTCCCATACTTTGTAGTCTCCTCGTACTTGTTGGACCACTATATGTGAATCATTAAATACCCAAATACTTTTCACCTTCATTTTAACTATAAGATCTAAGCTGCATATTAACACCTCGTACTCAGCTTCATCATTGGTGAGTATATAGATTCTCCTCCGTCCGGGTTGATCAACAATAGTCGTGCTCCACATCCTCCCTTGCTAGATTCCCCATCCAAGAACAGATTCTATGCGATGTCTTCCCATTTAGACTTTCCTTTGTATTTGTCAAAATACTGATGTGTTTTCACCTACTGCGCCCCCACGCTTGTCATCTCGATGATGAAATCTGCCAAAACCTACGCTTTGATTAAGGTTCGTGGTTGAAAGTGAATCTCGAATTGTCCTAATTCAAGAGCTTATTTGATCATACTCCTAAATCACTTGGGCTTGTTCACGATGTTCTTAATTGGGTAGTCAATATAGAATATAATCATATGACTCTGGAAATAGGTTTGCAGTCTTCTTGTCTAATATATCAACACTAGGGTCAACTTTTCAATTGAAAGATACGCATTTTTAGCCTGTTGCAGTATTTTGCTAGTGTAGAACACTGGTATCTGCTTCTAGCCTTCTTGCCTTACTAGAACTAAGCTCAGTATGTTTATTGAAACCGCCAAGTATAAGTATAAAGTTTCTCCTGAATAGGTGCTTTCAACATCGGCAATGTCTGAAGTTGGTCCTTCAGTGATTCATATGCTGATTGACCCTCTTTGCTGCAGCTAAACTTCTTAGACTTTTTATAGATTTCAAATAGTGGGAAGTGTTTTTCGGGTGCCTTTAAGACAAACCTACTAAGAGATGCTAGCAATCCCATTAAGATTTGGACTTCCTTCACTTTTCGTGGTTAGGGGAGATTAACAATTGCTTGTATTTTCTTCGGATTAGCCTCAATCACTTTTGAGGATACCTTGTATCCTAGGAATTTTCCCGCGCCTACCCCGACCATGCATTTTTTGGCATTTAGCTTCATTTCAATTGTTTTTAATGTATCCTCTTTAAAGTCATTCTCAAAGTCACATATGCGCTTGCTTTTATGACCATATAATCCACATATGCTTCTAGATGGCGCCTAATCTGATTATGGAACACATTGTTGACCATTCTTTAATATGTTGCCCATAAATTTTTAAACCTGAATGGCATCTTCACGTTGCAAAATATCCCAAAACTTATTATGAAGGCCAATTTTTTGCATCTCTGTGGTTCATCAAAATCTAATGATACCCTTTGTAGGCTTCAAAGAATGTCAGGACTTCGTACCCCGAGATTTCTTCTACTAGCTAATCGATTCTTTGGCAGGGGATAGTAATCCTTTGGGCATGCTTTGTTTAAATTGGTGAGATCTATACACATTCTCCATCCAGAATTTGACTTTTTTACGACCATCGGGTTCATTAGCCATTTGGGTATATCACCTCCTTTATGATCCCAGCTTGCAACAATTCCTTTACTTCTTCTTAGATTGCCTTTTGTCTATCACTGGTGAAGCTTCTTTGTATCTACTTGACCGGATTTATCGAATTAGTGATGTTAAAAGAATAAGTTACAGTACTCAGGTCCACTCCTCCCATGTTTTGTACACTCCATGCGAATGTGTCCTTGTGATCTCTCAGAATTTGTATCACTCTTGGATTTTCTTGATCCCAAAAATATTTCCCTATTTTAACATGCTTAGATGCCTCATTGTCATCCAAAATAACATCTTCAGTTTGTTTTCCAAGATCTACTAAATGGTCCACCTTGTTACGTGAGTCACAGTTGGTGATAATACCAACCATTTTTGGTTGTTTCGTAGTTTTTCCTACTTTCATTGCTATAACCATACACTGTCTGGTGATCTGTTTGTTTCCCCCCACTGTTGTGATCCCTGTTAAGGTTGAGAATTTATGACTAAATGGTATGGAGACCATATTGCTTTCACTTTGTTCATCTATGGCCTAAGGATAATAGCGTTAAACGAACTTGGAGCATCCATGACAACGAAGTCACATATTATGGTGCACTTCTTCACATTATGGCCAATTGTTACAGTCCAATGTATGTTGCCTAAGGGTGTCTCTTCTCGCCCTATGAATCCTACAAGCACGGATGTGGATTTCTTTAAGTTAGTCTTCTTGAATCCAAGTCTATCGAAGCAGTCCACAAAAAGGATTTCTACCACAATTCCATCATTTACGAACACTTTATGAACCGTTGCATTTCTGATTTTGGTGATAATGACCATCGGATCATTGTGCGGTGGGACGTTAGGAACAAAGTCCTCTTCGTTAAATGTGATTGTTTCATCAATACGCAATATTTTATCCAGGGGCTCCTGTGGAAGTGAATAACAGGCCTTAGCCTTCAAGCATTATTTGATAGGGACTCTATTGACCCATGTATGGAGAAGACTACTTTCTATGGAGCCTCGTTGGATACATCCTCTTCATAGTCTAGTGTTATCGTCATTTTTTTATTCCTGTTTTGAGTGTTCGCTATGACTTTGGTTTTTACCCTGGAACTTCCGACCTTGCTTGCTTCTTTATCTATTACTACCATCTTCCTTCTTGTATTGTCCAAGATACCCATTTCTCAAATTTTCTTCTATTTACCTCTTTAGATCTCTACAATATTTGATATTGTGATCGGGATCGTTATGGAATACGCAACAGAATTCTCTTGACCTTTTCTCTGGAGGCGCTACCATTGGTGCTGGTTCGTGAAATAGATCTTTGTTCACTTGCTAGGTCTCCCTCCGGGATTTTGTTAGAGGTATCTCTTGGGATAAGATGTTTTGTGTTCCCGCGTCTCTTCCTTTGCAAGTGAAGTTTCCTTTCCCCATCTTTTCCAAATTCATTTGTGAGTCCTCTATTACTCTTTTCTCTCCTTGCTCCACCTCTATTTTGCAGCTGTTAGCTTCCTCGGTTCGCACATACTGCTCTATCATTTTTTGTAGGTTTCTGGCATATTCTTTGTTAGTTCTTTATAGAACTCTCCTAATTGCATTCCCCCCATGAACGCACCAAAAGAAGATTGAATCGACAGGTCTCGAACCTGCAAACTCTCTGTGACGAACCTACTGTGATATTCTGCTAAACTTTCATTACATCATTGAGCTATATTGTTCAGTTATGCGATTTTCTTGGTAAAATTTTGTTTCTGGTAGAAGCATCCCAAGAAAAAAATCCAATAGTTGTTCCCAAGATGTAATACTTTCGTCTAGTAAATCTTCACACCATGTGATTATTGTTTACGACAGAAATATGGGAACCACCTTACACACCAACTAGATTTCAGCATAGCGGAACATTATGCCATTACGATAAAAATGTAGGAATTCTTTTGGGTCGGTTGTCCCATTGTAAATTTTTACATGTAATTGCAATTTGAAGTCCTTTGGCATCTTGAAGTTGCAAAGATGTGGTGCTAGTGGCGAATTGTCTGCATCGTCATCTGCTACTATGTGTTTAAATCATCCCCATATTTAAGGCCATCATTATTTTGACCACATTTTTTTACTTACCCTTAGGGGCTTTGGTTTAAGAGTAGCTAGGAACTGATTATAAAGTTCATCTTTGTTTGTTTCTAAAAACTACGTGAACGCTCTCCTTTTCTTTTCCTTGTTCGTGTTAAGAGACTCTACCTCTTTTTTATCTTCTTTGCCATCCCTAACGTGTTCTTGCTTTGTGCTGAGATTGTGATCCTAATTTTGAGTGGGATGTACATTCCTATTTCATCTACGTGTTTGCTCTTGAGTGTGGTGGTTTTGACTTCTTTCACTTCTGGTGAACATCATTGTCGACCTTTTAGGGAATGAATGAATGAAAACAAAATTATAACCCCATAGTCCGTGCAAAATGTTGTGGCATTCCTAATCTAACCAATTGATTGTTTTTTGCTATGGTGTGTCTAGAAATAGATCCAGGAAGTAGTTCCGGGGAAAAGAATCTGATGCCCAAGTTAGTCACTTCCTTCTTCATAATCAAACCTTTTTATTCCAGTTGCACTCACCTCGATGCATGTCCTCTCTACTCTAGTGTATTACGATTGTGGTCTGGTCAAGGAACTAAGAAAGGCAATTTGTGGCTGACACCTGATCATGGTCTTTGTTTTTCTCAGTTCGTGGGTTGACCCAGCTTGTCCTAAGACCATCTGCCTCAGCTCGTATCACATGTTAGCATCAAGGCCCTTTTGTGGTTTAGGCATGCACCTTAGAATTTGGGCAAGGTATACACCAAGAATAAAATGAAAAGTACCCACAAGAAACCTACTAAAGATGATCACTACGAAAGATCTAGGAGTTCGTGGATACAATATTTCCATTAGTACTAATTAAGTCTACAAAACATGGAAATTAGACAAGAAAACCAAACGTGGTTGTCTAAACCCCTTGTCACGTAAACTAAACTAATACTAGCAATCCAACATATAAAACAAACCAATAATTATGCCGAATTCAACAACTAAGGCACGCATAATGAAACACATCATACCCCCAACACTTAACCCATTACTCAAGTACATAAAGAAAAGAACAATAATTAAGCGAAATGTAGTGTGCATGCATAAGTAAACCGAGACAGTCAACTTATTCCTAGATTACCCAGTTTCCCCCAAAAGAGTAAGAATATCACAACTCTAACACTCCCCAAAGACCCTAAGTAATCAAACCACCCAAAGTAAAATGAGGAAAAAGGTAAGTAAGAAAGATAAGTGTCAAACTAGCTTACTTTTCCCAAAATGATCCCCAAAAACAATCAAATAATGGTCTCCCAAAAAATATCCACCAAGGAAATCAAAGAGTCATCAACTTGGTTGTAACATAGGGATAACTCGTGATTATTGACCAAGTTACAACTAAGGAGGCAAATGTATCATCAACCTAGTTTTTTATTTCTTGCAATTTCTCTCATTTTTCCTAGAAGCCCTTCTGGGTTATCATCCTAACTTTAAAACACAAAGGGTACTCACTTCTCACCTTTTTCCACATGGCCACTCATTTTTTCCTACTATCGTAATCCTAGCAATACCCAGCCTCTCATTTTTACCTAAGTCTTTCAAACTATTCAAGCTTTTCCCAATGTTACTCAAGTCGTCCTTTTGGGTTTCAAACTTGTCCAAGTTTTTATATTTTTTTCATTTTTTCAAAATTTTCAATTTCTTTTTGGTATAGCACAAAATTTCCCCAAAGTGGGCTTCATACTACAAAAGATAAGATCAACACAAATCACACCACCAATATCCTTAAACAACTAACCCCATGCAAACTAGGAACCCTACCTAGTATGAAAAACTAATTATATTAACAATTTGCATGTATTTTTTAGAATGGAAGCTACTGTTTGTTTTGTTTTAACTGCCTTAGGTTTGCCACTTGCTCCGGTCAGCAAGCGAGTCCTCGATGAGCTCTTGACGGGATGCTGAAGACATGAACTGTGCGCAAAAGTGTACAAAAGTGAATCCTAAAAGTCCTAATATAACAGTATAAAATGGGCACATCACTTAAGCAGACACAACATGCCCTAGGATGATACCTTTTTCCACTATGAAATGGCACTTTTCATAATTCCGTACGAGGTTCATGTCCATACATTGCTCTAGCATAAGTGCTAAATGGTGTAGACATGAATTGAAGGAATCCCTGTAGGTTGCAAACTCATCCATGAAAACCTCGAAGAATTTCTTGATAAATGTTGAGAATATGCTAACCATGCATCTCTAAAAAATGCATGGGGCATTGCAGAGACCGAAAGGCATTCTCCTATAAGCGAAAGTGCCAAAAGGGAAAGTGAAATTGGTTTTCTCTTGATCCTCCGAGTCGATAGCTATCTAGAAGTATCATGTATAGCCATTGAGGAAACAATAATACGCATGGCCGATCACTCTCTCAAGCATTTGGTCAATGAAGAGCAAAGGAAAATGGTCCTTACGAGTTACCGCGTTTAAGCGGCGATAATCAATGCATACTTGCCACCTATTTTTAATACGGGTGGGTACCAAGTCCCCGTCCTTGTTCTTCACTACTATAATCCCATTTTTCTTTAGCACTACTTGAGTGAGACTCAACCAATTTCTACTAGAGATAGGATATATCTCCCCAGCCTTAAGTAATTTAAGGACTTCACCTCTCACTACTTCCATCATAGGCAGGTTTAATTGCTTTTGAGGTTGGCGTACGAGTCTTGCACCTTCCTTTAATAAATAGTATATGGTGTATGCAAGTTGAAGGACTTATACTTTTAATGTCATCCAAAGTCCATCCTATTGCTCCTTCAATTTTTAAGCACATCGAGTAGTTTATCCTCTTGATCATTAGTTAACCAACTTGAGATAGTCAAAAACAAGGTTTCCTTTTCACCCAGGAAGGTATACTTAAGGTTTTCAGACAAGGGCTTAAGTTCAATCGCTGATGGTTCCTCTGTTGAAGGTTTACTTTCTGGTAGAACTAGCTAATCTAGGTTTTTGGGTAGGGATTCCAAACAATCCTTACAATGAGGGTTAATCTCTTCCACGCTCCCTATTAGATTAGGTTCTGAGGTATTTAAGGCATATCACTCAAATAATTATCCTCTAAAGCTAACTACTTAAAGATATTTTGCACAATCTTGTCATATATATCAACCAAAGGGGGATAACACTTCACATTTTGATGAATCGATACATGCTCAAATTCATATTCAGGGGCACCCATTTTCTTTAAAAATTTGTATACCCATGCAATACCTCACTGTTGTTGAAGGAAATAGGACTAACCTTGTCATGTTAAGAAGCATCCCATCTTGGTGGAGGTGCTTCTTTATCAGTGAATTTACGCCTTCCTATCAATCGATTCACTGCGACCATTAACTTATTCACCTTTCCACTTATTCTGTCAACACTAGAAGATATTTGAAACACACAATTTTTATACAAGAAAATACTTAATTTTTCAGAGTGTCACTAGTCTTTGCAAAACTAGTCAGAGCTTCAAGTATTTCTTTGCCTAAGGACTTGGGAGGTGAGATCGAGTCGGGTGAGCAGTGGTATGTGTACCACTCTCACTCCTGCTGAGCTTGCTGGACCGTAAGCTCTATGTCTCTCCCATAGTCACTTAACCATAGGCTACATTCTGTAGGGTGGTCAAAATGAAACACCCTCCACAGCATCATCTGCTGAGTGGTATCCTGCCACATCAGTAGATTCCAGCTACCAAAAAACTCAACAAATGAATTAAGCGACAAAAATAAAAGCAATTACTAACTACTCTACTTACTTGTTATGCCAAAGTTGATACCTAGACTGATAACATCCTCGGAAATGGCATCAAAGTACTGATCTGCCTCCCCTTAATTGAAGATGGTGTGGTCAGAAGATAGAAATTTATAGTTCTAAATGCGTTCCTACTGCTACGCTACCTATGGGGTAGTTAGCGGTAAGCCCTGGGTTTGTCCACAGAGATGCTCTATCTAATGTATCAACTCAAAACACCACCTCGTATGGGTCGTTGATCCATATGAATGAAAAGAATACCTAGTAAAGCAAACATGCAAGTAGGGGGGTTTGGTTTTTCAAACTAACAACTGCAAAACATGTAAAGTAAATACACAAATACAATATTAGCTATGCACTTGGGGATATCATTGAGCAACTTGGTCAATCTAATTTATTTATCCCTGATTCTTTCACATAGATATCTAAAAAAAACATAATACAGTCTCCATAAAACGTGGTGTGGATGATGGTATACACCTCCTCATCCCTGTCAGGGCGGGTGCTCTCGCAACCCTCCATCGACAGCGCTATCGTAACTAGGGGAGTACAACAAGGTCTGACCAATGTTATAAGTCTGATTCTTCTCCGTGTGATTACGTCCCGAGCTTTCACACTGAATGCGCTACTCCCCTGGGGTCCTATTAATTAGGCCCAAGGGTCATAGGCACCTTATCTATGATACTAGGGTTTTTTGTAACCCTAGCTCACTACTATTTAGTTATCTCTACCCGAAACCTTTTGAAAAACTTTACGAAGTCAGCTAAGAATGTTGTGATGGTAATTGGATCAGAGTGACCTCGAATCTCCCATGCACACACTCACGCAGACTCATTCTCTTCCACACATACAAACAACCAGGTTTCTCTTCCCAAAGGGGCATCGATATTTGCACCTAACATGATTACATCCCAAAGTGTTATATATATATATATATATGGTGTAATATTCATGCATTCAAACTCAAAAGCAAATCACAATAATATTATGAATACAAAATTAGGATGAACTAGAGAATCTCAAAAGGCATAAAGATTAAAACAAGTCACTACAAGTATCCCCAAGCTATGGAAACTACTCCCTTGATATTGAATTCAAATAAAGATTTGAATTCCACATAAAAAATAGGAAACCTAGTATAGAATTTCATGCCACAAAGTATCCACCCAAAAACACCCCACAACAATCAAAAATAAAAATCACCAATAAACAAGAAAAACATAAAATGCACTGAGGAAATCCAAGAATGAAAATTCCCTAAGTGCTCACTACTCCTTCCCCCACACTTAACCGAAGCATGGTTCTCAATGGAATAACAACCATGTAAAACATAACAGAGTTTGGGAGAGATAGTTACACTTACTCTTGCAGCCCCGAAGGGCTTTCCTTCTCATCGTGACTAGTGTTTCTCTTCTAAATGTATCCAGTAGCTTGAAGTGTGGCCTTGATGCATGCAATCCATCCTCGTACTAAGCTCCTCCACTTGCATCCCCACCCCTCCTTTCGCTTGGACTACCTCTCGCAACACTAGGGTAGAGCTCGAGAGCTGATCCCCAAGTGCATGCAGCCATTCAATAATGTTTGTGGATGGACGAGAATGGCTAGGATATGCTCTCAAAGAGGTCTTACCTATGGCCTCCTCAACGTCTATCTCCATGGTGGCTAATACTCTATAGAACTTCTCTTAGAGTGTGGGTCCAACTCAATAAATAGGTTATCCAAACATGTGGCATGGTTGATGGCGGTACACTCCGACTGAGGAAGTACCATGAAGCTACAAGTGCTTACACCGCCATAAAGCTATACATATCGATCCTCCAATGTCGTAGGCCTTGGATAAATTCTCAATGTTATACTCTGTGCCCAATATTCCCAAGTTAGACAGTGCTTTTTGTGTAACCAGATGCCCTAAGTACTATGCCAGTAGACCTACATGTTGGCCCATAGATATCTTACCACTCTTTCTTTCCCCCATTGTTGAGCACTCATGTACAAAGTTCCCTACCTGGTTCGAGTAGAAATTACCCTCGGGAGTCATTGCCCAAGGGAAATGAACATCTAAACCCTGACATTGTTTTAGCTCAACGTGGTAGAAAACCCCAATTTCCAATAGTCAGTGAAAGTAATGAAATGTCGGATGAACCAAGGAAGTGCTCTTGCACATATTCTTACAATCAGTCCCTGTCAGCTACCTGCAAAAGTTCTTGACAGAAAAAGGCATCCTTTGATGGTGTGTCCTAGGGATCTCCTTGTCATACCTCTATCCAAAGATGTAGGCTATCTCTCTGTGGGTCATCTGATACTCCTTATCATCAAGATTGAATTTGATCGCCTTGTGTCAATTCTCGTCCATGACTGACCAAAGAGTAGCTAGGACCTCTACCTGATGTAAGTCTTAAAGTGTTTCTCTAAGAACCCCTCTAGACCTACCCAGCCTAGTAAATAGGACACAGGCTCAAGTAAGCTTAGAGTTGCCAGTGTGTCCTTGCGTATGAAGCCGGTCTCTATTACTTCTTTTTATCTCTCTCAATTTCCTTCACCTTCATGATGTAGTCACGGAGATATATGATAGTCACATAAACTGTTCGGTCACAAATGTGGGGTTATGAAGAGTATGAGTCACCGGCTCATGGTTTGCACCATTTACCGGTTTCTTCCTCTTCTCACCCCGTGAGGACTTTCCCTTCTCTGATATATTCCTTTTAGGAGGCATCCTAACAAGAGCAGGTAAAGAGTGGTAATGTGATCTTCAAACAATGCATGGCTCACATTATCATTTTACAAGTAGATCCTTCCTAAATAACCTAGACATTCAAAACATGATAACCCGAGCATGAAGGCTATTTAAACAAGAACATCCTCATTGAACGGAAATCTCATGTAAGTCATCACCAACCCATTAATAAGAATATGCAATCAAGATTCATCTCCTCTCAAATCACCCAACACATGAAGAACATATCATTCAAGCATAATAGCACATCAAACCACCCAAGCTTTTTTCAATGCAAGATCATGCATAAAATTTCAAACATATATCCCAACAACACACATACTCATTCAAAAATCATGCTTTTCATAACACTACCACAATTTCAATAACTCATATAAACAAGGAGTCCAATGAATTATTCGGAATTTGAAGCTAAGAGTTGCAAGATCCACACAAGAAGAATCAAGAATTGCTAATTTATGAGAAAAAAAACTACAAATTTAAAGTTTCACCAAGAGTGTGTGTGTGTGTGTGTGAGTGTTTCTTCAGAAGGAAGAATGTGTCAAATGATAAAAGTAGGTGGAAGAATTTTTCATGGGTTTAGAATTTCAACATAGGTGATAAGAGAGAGAGAAAGAGAGGTATAATTAGGATAAGAATGGAATTTTAAAAATTGCATTTTGGGGGACAATAGTACCAATAATTTAATTTCAAGGAATGTTGAAAGTACTATTTGAACGAATAAGAACATGTAAAATCTATCTAATCATTACTCAAAACACGAAAGTAAAAAGAAACACCATATCTTTATTTTTGTCCTCACGAACTATTTTATTTTCATGAAATCTAGTTAGAAACACCTACCTGGGGTCTCCGGAATTTCCATCGGTGACTCCACCCATGATGACATCATTGTGGAGAGGTCTCCACAATGAGTCATCCTTACCTTCGGACCCCTTGTCCGTCATAGGAAAAGAACCTACATGTCTTGCTAAAATGGAATCCATGAATATCACTTTGGGGTTAGGAGGTGTTCGAGGAGGTTTTAAACCCTCAGCATTCTTCCTTTCCCGCTACAAGTTAGTTAGCATGGAAAAACAATCTTGCACAGACATACTCTTCATTGCATCATGCAATTCATCGGACTCATCAACAATACTATCAACACAAAACTCATCCATGTATTTATGCTCATTGGTAATACAAGAGGTTTCATGGAATTCATGCTTATCACATAGGGTCACATCGTTGCACATGAAATAGAAATTTTTTGAATCATGCCTAGATTTATAGATATCAAACTACACTCTGTTCACATCATCTTCTAGAGTCAAGGTTTGCAAATGGACATCAATTTAGTCTTAGAAATTCTAAGAAAATGTATCCCCAAAAGTATTGGGGGTACACTTCTGTCGTGTGCCACGTCTAGGGCATAAAAGTCCACTGTGAAAACCAATTTTCTAACTCGCACCATCACATCAAAGAATATTAAAAATCATAGTATTGTTCCATACAAATAGTAGATGACTAAAATTTCCTAAAATTTTCAACCAAAAATCAAACTCACCCCTAAAATTTTATAAACATTAGAAAAACAATTCTATTTAAAATTTTTAAAAAAATGTTTCTTTATTGTCGTCTATACGACTTATTTTTCCCTCAATCTCTGAAACTAAAAAAAAAGTTGCTTGGTGGGTCACCGGAATCACCATCCTTGACACCACCCATGACCACATAACGATGGGTTAATCGCCACATCATTCTAGGTTTACCTTTATCTTTTGGAGTGATGAACCAAGGAAACCCATTCTTCTCAAGCCAGGATATATTCTTGTTAATTTGGGGGGTCGAAAAGGACTTAGGAGTTTTTAATTCCTTAGCCTGCTTCCTTCCTTGCTACACATTAGTCATGAGATTCTGAGGTGAAATATCCTTGTTCAAGTTACAAGAAACATGCTCAACAAGAATAGTGTCACAAGATAGATAATTCAGACAAGATAAGGCATGTAGAGTTTCTGATGTGATTCATTTTGTGGGCGTTAACGGCTGCATTCAGCATAGTTTTTAGCTTGTTTTATTTGGTGGATTGCTAGTATTAGTTGAGTTTACGTGACAAGGGGTTTAGACAGCCATGTTTGGTTTTCTTGTCTAAATCCCGCATTTTGTAGACTTAATTAGATCTAATGGACATATCTTGTATTCACGGGCTCCTAGATCTTCCATTTTATCATCTTTAGTGGGTTACCCATGGGTACTTTTTGGTTACATTCTATGTGAGGGCCGTTCGTAAGGGCGGTAGAAGATATTGAATGATGTTTGCAAGAACTGCAGAAGATATCGAAGGTCATTCACCTCTAGAATGGTAGTAGGCAAAGGCCATGAACATCAATGCATGGTAGAAGGTGATCGGAGTCAAAGATAAGTGGCAACGGAGATCAAAGTGGCCAATAAGGAAACGGGGAATCATAGTCCGATGATTTGTGCCAAATTTTGAGAGTGATCCAAGAATAATTAGCCTTCAAAGATGATTCCTATATTTTTTTTTCTTGAGCTTTACTACATTGACTACTAGAACTCTAAAATCGGACTAACGGTTCACTCGTAGTGAAGAAAACAAGTTCAGTCAGCCAAGGTAACACAGATCGGTGCGGGTGTTCATGGTTAGGCACCAACGGCCCGTGCTAAAGGAGTTGGCCCATGCCAACATGTTTAGCATGAGGATATAGCTTGGATTGTGGTGAATTTCACTGGCCGGATGCACGGGTTTAGAACATCACTCAAATTGGCTAAGTATGGGTGTGGACCGTCCCATTTACGATGGTCCACGTCATTCCAAGTCCAAGATGCCAAGACTAGCCGATGGCCCGCACAAAAGGTCGTGCCCCAAACCAAGTTTCTAAGCAGACTAAGCCTATAGATGATGACACATGTCAAGAACCAGACCCTGTGGTTGAAAAGTTCCAAATCCATCTCCCGTGCCAAGACTCGTACCCCGTGGTTTGGAAGTTCCAAATCTAGCTCCTGACAATGGCGCGTGCCAAGACCCATTCCACGTGGTTCATAAGTTCCAAAATCCAATACGCTGATGGTAGCCCACATCAAAGGCCACAGTCTGTACCAGATGATGAGATGAAGCCCGGGCCAGATCCAGTGTCCCACGCTAGATAAAAGGCATGGCACTTGCCAAATCCTACAGCCTGTGACAAGTACATGGAACAGACTGCACCATCCACGATAACCCTCGCTGGGCAGCGGCTGAACTAAGGTTTAGTCATTTTTGGCCTATTTTGAGCCTATTTTTAGGAACAATCCCATTCTCCTATAAATATAGCCTGTCTACTAGGTTAAACAAGTAGAGTAGAGAGTAAATAGTTTATTTCATTCTTAGGCTATTAGGAAAGCAACTTTAGAGAGAGAAACACTCTCTCCTTTTCTTTTCTTTCCTTTTATTTTTGCTTTCATCCTAGATGTGAAATTCAAATCCATATTTGAATTCCACATCTATGGAGTAGTTTCTATAGCTTGGGGATACATTGTAGCGCATGGTTTAATCTTTGTTTTGTGAGATTCTATAGTTTATCCTAATTTTGTGTTCATGATATCATTGTGATTGTTCTTGAATATTTTAAGTGAATGAATAGTACACCACATTAGCACACTTTAGGCTATATTCATGTATGGTTCAAATATTGATACCCCCTTGAAAGACAAACCTAAATGTTAAAATGGGTGAGGGAGTACATTGTGTCTTCCTGAGTGTGTGCACAGGAGACCCGAGTATTGCTCTGACTTATTTTTCATTGCACTAGTCTTAGCTGATTACATAAAGTAGTTCGAGAGGTTAGGGTAGAGATATGCATAGTAGGAAGCTAGGGTTGTAAGAAGACCTAGCATCATAGACAAGGTGCAAATAACCCCTTGGACTAATTGATAGGACCGGGGGGAAGTAGTACATTCGTGGTGGAAGCCGGGGACATAATTACACGGGGGAGAAACAGACATATAACAATGGTCGGACCATGTTGTACTCCCCCAATTGCAATTGTGGTGTCGATGGAGAGTTTCGAGGGCACCCAATGTGACAGGTATGAGGAAGTGTATACCATCGACCACACCAAGTGTTATGAACACTATGTTAGGTTTTCTAGTAAATCTTACATGTGAATGAATCAAGGATCCAAACATTACATTAACCATGTTACGCAATGATTCCCCAAGTTCTTAGATTTGTAGATTAATTATTCTTTTTACTTTTATGTTTAGTAGTGTTAATCAAAAAAATGAAACCCATCCCCCCTTTTGTTTGCATTTACTAGTTATTCCTTTCACTCGTACGAATTGACAACCTGTACGAGATTGTGTTTTTAGTTGATACTTGAGCCCTAGCATCTCTGTGGACAAACCCAAGGCTTATAGCTAACTACCCTATCGCTAGCATAGCAATGGGAGTAGATGCAGAACTATACATTTTTATCTTTGACATTTCCACAAAAGCCTTCACTCGTGTTAATTAGCTACAATTAACGACCCCGGGTGGAGGCCGGTCAAATTTTAGCGCCGCTTCTAAGGATGCTATCTAGCTAAGTATCATTTAGCATAACTTGTTAGAAGTAGTTAGTGGTTGCCTTTTACTTTCATTTTGTTTTGAAAATTTTGTTGTAAAGCTGTTTTACTCTTGGAATCTGATGATGTGGGAAAGTACCACTCTGCATATAAAACTTTGTAGGGTGGGTAATTTCGATCACCCTATAGAGTGGTCCCCGTGGTTGAGCGAATACGGGAGAGACATGGAACTTGCAGTTCAATAAGATCAACAGGAGCAAGGGTGGTGCATGTACCACTACTCACACAAATTTATCTCGACCCCCAAGTCTACATGTAAAGAGGTTTTGCTGCTCCCACCTGCTGCTGCTTAATGGATTCTTACCAAATGAAACAAAGGCTGCTATAACATTTTTTGGTGTACATATTGTGGACTCAACCTCTCCTCTTGGTGGGCACATCGTTGACAAATAGGAGTTTCGATTGCTCGTCTCTCCGACCTGTTCGCGATGTGCTACCTAGATGGACTCCCTCAGACCATAGTTGGTTTTTAACTATAGTTAAGGTAGAATCACCTTTTTCGGGAGAAATAGCTTTTTGCTTCAGGAGCCTTTCTAGCTCCGGGATCATCTTTAGGGGATGACCTTCTTGCATAGTGCAATGTATCATGACTTCTAGCGCCTATTCAGCTTTATTATTTTGGTTCGGGGAGCCAAATATATTCCCCCCATCATAGGATGGTTTAATAAAAAAAACATGTAAAGAGGTACTCAAAAATTTGACTAGTTTTGAAAAAACAAGTGAAACTCTACAAAATAAAGTATTTTCTTGTGTTAAGAATTGTGAGGCTTAAATATCTTCTGGTGTTGACAAGATAGGTGAAAAGTTGAATGAGATAATAGGTGCAGTGAACCAATTGATAGGGAGGCGTAAGCTCGCAGATGAGGAAGCACCTCTACCAATATGTTCGAGAGAATTGAGGAGAAAAGAAGCATGTGTGACATTTGATCACAATGAGGTTAGTTCTATCTCTTTTAACACCATTGATGTATTGAATGAGTTCAAAGCACTGTTAAAAAAAATAGGCAATCTTGAGCATGAATTTGAGCATAGATCAATTGATCAAAGCTTGAAGTGGCATCCCCCTTTTATTGATATGTATGACAAAACTGTGCAAGAATATTTTGATATAAACAAAGGGATAGCTTTAGAGGATAATTATTTAAGCGATATACTTTTTAATACTTTGAAAGCTAACCTAGTGGGAAGCGTGGAAGAGGTTGATCCTCAGGGTGAGAATTGTGTGGAAGCCTTACCCAAAAACCTAGATGTGCTAGTTCTAACAGAGACCAAACCTTCAATAGAGGAACCACCAGAAATTGAGCTAACCCTTACCTGAACACCTAAAGTATGCTTTCCTAGGTGAAAATTTAACCTTGCCTGTGATTATCTTGAATAGGTTAACTATTGACCAAGAAGGTAGATTGTTCGACGTCTTTAAAAAAATCAAGGGAGAAATATGATGGACTTTGGCTGACATTAAAGGTATAAGACCTTTATCTTGCATGCAAATTATACTATTAAAGGAGGGTTCAAGACTCATACGCCAACCTCAAAGGTGATTAAACCCGTTTATGATGGAAGTAGTGAATGGTGAAGTCCTTAAATTACTTAAGGCTGGGGTAATATATCCTATCTATGATAGCACTTGGGTGAGTCCAACCCAAGTGGTACCAAAGAAAAGTGGGATCACCAAAGTGAAGAATAAGCATGGGGACTTTGTACCCACCAGTATTCAAAACGGGTGGTGAGTATGCATTGATTACCGCTACTCAAATGCGGTGACTCGTAAGGACCATTTTCCTTTGCCTTTCTTTGACCAAATGTTTGAGAGGGTGGATGGCCATGCGTATTGTTTTTCCTCGATGGCTATTTAGGATACTTCCAGATAGTCATTGATCATGAGGACCACCTTCACTTTCCCTTTTGGTACCTTCAATTATAAGAAAATGCCTTTTGGTCTCTGCAATGCTCTGGGAATTTTTCATAGGTGTATTGTCAGCATATTCTCAGAATTTATCGAGAAATTTTTTGAAGTCTTCATGGATGATTTCACCATTCATGGGAACTCCTACAAATTATGCCTACATAAACCTCATACAAAATTCTAAGAAGTGCTAGAGCGATGTATGGACATAAACCTCATACAAAATTCTAAGAAATGCCAGTTCATGGTGGAAAAGGGTATAGTGCTTGAACATGTTGTGTCAGCTCAAGGGTTAGAAGTTGATAAAGCCAAAGTGGACATAATCGAATCCCTACCTTAGCCCACCAATGTCAAGGATGTTAGACCATTCTTAGGTCATGCTAGTTTTTACCATCCTTTCATTAAGGATTTCTCCAAAATGTCCTCAGCTCTGTGTAAGCTATAGTAGAAAGATGTCTATTTTGTTGTCATTGAAGAGTGCCAAAAGGCTTTTGACACTTTGAAAAATGTGCTAGTGACTGGCCTAATCATCCAACCTCCAGACCAGTCTCCTCCCTTCGAGATCATATGTAATACAAGTGATCATTCTATAGAGGTTGTTCTAGGCCAAAGGATAGGTAGAGAGCCACACGTCATATACTATGCATCAGTAACTCTCAATGATGCTCAGTGCAACTACTCTACCACTGAGAAAGAGTTACTAGCCTTAGTCTTTTCCCTAGAAATTTTTATTTAATACCTCTTAGGAACCAAGGTTATAGTGTACATCGACCATGCAGCACTTTGTCATCTAATGACAAAGAAGGAAACTAAGTGGAGGATCATTAGGTGGATACTTCTTTTAAGTGAGTTTGACCTAGAGGTAAGGGATAAGAAGGGTACTGAACATGTAGTGGCAGACCACTTGAGTAGACTACAAATCCTTGAGAGCCCAAAACCAGCCAAGGAAAAAGAAAGGTTGGAACCTATTTGGGAAGAATTTCTCAAAGAGCAATTATTCAGGGTAATAATTAGCAAGCCTCGGTATGCTAACATAGTGAACTACCTCACCGCTAGAGAGTTTCCCCCATCTATTGACAACTCAAGAAAGGAGAGATTGGTGAATAAGGCAAAGGAATATGTCTGGGATAACAACATGTGGAAGCATTGTTCTGATCACGAAATTAGAAGAGGCATTCCCAGTGATGAGATATGTCGTGTCCTTAAGTTGTGTCATTCATCCCAAGTCAGGGGGAATTTTGGATACAAAAGAACCGCAAAGAAGTTAACAGATTTCAGTCTATACTTTCCCATTATACTATCAAATGCTAAAATTTTTGTGTCATCAAGTGACCAATGCCAAAGGATAGGGAACATCTCATCAAAAAATTAGATACCCCAAGCCTTTTCGATGCCGGTGGAGGTGTTTAATATATGGGGCATGGATTTCATGGGTACATTTCCAACATCCGGTGGGAAGTACTACATCTTAGTGCTAGTGGACTATATGTCCAAGTGGGTAGTAGCCAAAGCCACAAAGAATAATGATTCAGAAACCGTGTTTAGCTTGCTCAAGTCCAATATTTTCTCACAGTTTGGTATACCCTGAATCCTAGCATGTGATAGAGGAACCCACTTCTGCAACAAGGTTATAGAAACTTTTCTTGAAAAATATGGAGTAACCTATAGGACTTTCACTGCTTACCACCCAAAAACCAATGCCAAGTATAAATATCCAATCGAGAAATCAAAGATATCCTCAAAAAGACAATGAATACCTCTAGGAAGGATTGGAGTACTCGGTTGGATGATGCTCTTTGGGCCTACTGCACTGCATACAAGACTCCAATTGGCATGTCACCTTTTTGCATCCTCTAGGGAAAAAGATGCCACCTCCTGCTTTAACTTGAGTTCAAGACACGTTGGGTCATTAAACGCCTTAACTTAGACTTGAGTAAAGCCAGGAAGTATAGGAAGTTGCAATTATTAGAACATAAAGAACTTAGGTGCAACTCCTATGATACCACTTTTATCTATAAGAAGAGAACAAAAGCCGTACATGACGAGAGTATCGTAAAGAATGATTTCTTTGTGGGACAAAGAGTTCTCCTTTACCAATCTAGGCTACGTCTCTTTCTCGGTAAGTTAAGATCAAAGTGGGAAGGGTTGTATAAGGTGACAAAGGTCCATAATCATTGTGCATTAGAGGTTAAGAATGAGAAAGACGATACATAGTTTGTGGCTAATGGGCAATGATTGAAACCTTACTTCGATTGGGGAACTCTAGGAGTTAGCAAGGAGGGTGACCCCGTCCTTGGTGAACAAAATTTTTTACCAACTTGATTTTGATGAAATAAGTAATGAGGATGACAATAATATAATGTGTTTGTTTTTGCTTTAGTTCTTTGAGTAGTGATTAGATAGATTTTTGCATGTTCTTTTTGCAATAAGGATGTTTTAGATGAAACTGTTGTTTAATTGGAAAATTTGACCCCAAAACTCGTGATTGTGTTTGGATGGAGTAAGATTTAATGGGCGATATAGTTTTGTAGAAAAATAGGAAAAACTAAGGATTAGGTCAAAATTGTGGCAACCTCATGCCAAGACCAGACACAATCCACACCAAGAACCTGGATCCATGCCAAGAGAGTTGGTGCGAGGGGATGCCTTGTGCCAAAGAGTTTGTTGCGAGGGTTGATTTGTGCCTCACATTTGGCATGAGGCCTAGATTGTGACATGTACATTTTGTGCAAAAAATCAATTTCCATTTTCAAATTGTTCAAAAATTGCAACTTTTTAAAATTATGAATTTCCAACTCTAAAATGCATTTTTGGTTCAAGAATTTTGAAATTCACTAATTCCTTAAGATATTTGATGCAAATAGTACTTCCTACATTCCTAGGGCCTAATTGATTGGTACTTTTGTCCCCTAATTTGAAAATTTTAAAATCCCATTCTTATCCTAGTTGTACCTCTCTCCCTATTTAACCTAGGCTGAAATTTTAATCCCATGGTACATTTCTTTACTTAATTTCATCATTTAACATATTCTTCCTTCTCAAGAAATGCTCACTCACACACACTCTTTGTGAAACTCAAAAAATTGAAACTTTTCTTCCAAAAATTAGCAATTCTTGCTTCTTCTTGTATGGATCATGCAATTCTTAGCTTCAAATTCCGGGTAATCCATTGAACTCTTTGTTTTTATGCTTGATTGACATTGTGGTGGTCTTATGAAAAACATGTTTCTTGAATGGGTATGTGTGTTGTTGGGATACATGTTTTATTTTGTATGCATGATCTTGTGTTGAAGAAAGTTGGGTGGTTTGATGTGCTATTGTGTTTGAATGAAATATTCTTCATGTATTGGGTGATTTGGGTGGAGATGAATCTTGATTGCATAATTCTATTGATGGGGCGGTAGCAATTTACATAGAATTGTTGTTTAACCCGGAATTTCCAAAATTCCATCTTTCCCCTAAATATAACTTGGAATTTGAGTCCAAGACTCGTGGTTTTGTTTGGAATGGAATTACGCTAGGGTTTCCTGTTCTTGAATGCAGGGTTCTCAACACTTCTATGGGTGGAATGGTAGGTCTACTGGCACAACACTTAGGGCATCCGGTCACACAGAGAGTGTTGACTAACTTGGGACAATCGGGTACAAGGTACAGTATCGAGAAGTTAGCCAAAGCATCTATGGTGGGACCTACTACATCGGAGGGTAGATATGTATGGATTTATGGCGGAGCGAGCACTTGTAGTTTCGTGGTACTTCCACATCCGGAGCGCACCACCACCAACCATGACACATGCTTGGATGACCTAATTATTGAGCCAGACCAGCGCTTTGAGAGAGATTTCTATAGAGTCTTAGCCACCCCGAAGATAGACATTAAGAAGGCTAAAGGTGAGACATCTTCGAGGGTACATCATGGCCACTCTCGCCTATCCACGAACATCATTGACCAATTGCAAGCACTTGGGAATCATCTTTCGAGCTCTACTCAAGTGTTGCAAGAGGTAGTCCAAGCGATAAGAGGAATGAGGATGCAAGTGGAGGATCTTAGTTGGAGGATGCCTCACATTGAGGGCGCACTTCAAGCAACAGGATACCTTGATAGGAGCTTTACTAGTCATGAAAAAGTGAGTGTCACTATTTATCCCAACCTCATTTATGTTTTGACATGATTTTTGTTGAATTGGAGACTATGCATTGGTTAGGTGTGGGGAAGGGAGTAGTGGGCACTTAGAAAGTTTCATTCTTGGATTTCCTAGGTGCATTTTCATGTTTTTGTTAGTAGTTTTCTTTTGTTGGTGATTTTTGTTTTTGATTATTGAGGGATGTTTTTGGATGGATATTTGGTGGCATGACATGCTATGCTAGGGTTTCTAATTTGCATGGGGTAGGTAGTTTTATGATATTGGTGGTGTATTTTTTTTTATTGATCTTATCTTTTGTAGTATGAAGCCTACTTTTGGGGCGATTTGTGCTGCACCAAAAAATTGAAAAAACTTGTAAAATGAAAAAAAAATTATAAAAATGTGGACAAGTTGAAAACCCAAAAGGTCGACTTGGGAAACATTAGGAAAAGCTCGGATAGGTTGAAAGACCTAGGTAAAAATGAGAGGCTCGGCCCGGCTAGGCTTACGAGCTTAGGAAAAAATGAGAGGCCTTGGGGGAAAGGTGAGAAGTGAGTACCCTCTGTATGTTAAAGCTAGGATGAAAACCTAAAAGGGCTCCTAGGGAAAATGAGATAAATTGAGAGAATACAAAAATCTAGGTTGACGATACATTTGACTCCTTCGTTGTAACTAGGTTGAGAATCACAAATTATCCCTATGTTACAACCAAGTCGATGGCTCTTGGATTTCCTTGGTGGATTATTTTTGGGAGAAAACTCTTGGATTGCTTTTAGGGATCATTTTTGGGGAAAGTAAGCTAGCTTTACACTTATCTTCTTGGCTTACCTTTTCCCACATTTTATTTTTGGGGTGGTTAGATTGCTTATGTTCTCCGGGGAGTGTGAGAGTTTTGAGATTCTTACCCTTTTTGGAGGAAACATGGTAATTTAGGAATAAATTGGATGCCTTGGTCAACTTATTCTTGCATGCTACATGTGGTTTAATTCTTTGTCTTGTCTTTATTTACTCGAGGACAAGTAAAGGGTTAAGTGTGGAGAGTCTAATCTGCTTCATTTTGCGTGTGTTAACTATTGCGTTCGGCATAGTTTTTAGCTTGTTTATTCGGTGGATTGCTAGTATTAGTTGAGTTTACGTGACAAGGGGTTTAAACAACCATGTTTGGTTTTCTTGTCAAAATCCAGTGTTTTGTAGACTTAACCCTCGCAGGGCTTACCGCTAACTACCCTATTGGTGAGTAACGGCTCGTACGGGTTGTCAATCCGTACAAGTGAAGGAATAGATAGAATAGGCAAACAAAAGGGGGTTGTTTTTCAATTAACACTACTATACATAAGAGTAAAAAGAACGATTAATCTATAAAGCTAAACACTTGGGGAATCATTACACAACATGGTTAATCTAATATTTTGATCCTCGATTCATTCACATGTAAGATTTTTTAGACAACCTAATAGAGTGTTCATAACACATGGTGTGGATGATGGCATACACTTCCCCATACCTATCACGTCGGGTGCGCTCGCAACCCTCTATCAACACTTCCATCGTAATTAGGGGAGTACAGCAAGGTACAACCATTGTTGTAGGTCTATTTCTCCCCCGTGCGATTACGTCCCGGGTATCCACAATAAATGCACTAGTTCCCCCTGGTCCTATCAATTGGGCCAAGGGGTCGTTCGCACCTTATTTATGATAATAGGGCTTCTTACAACTCTAGCTTGCTATTATGCATTATCTCTACCCATAACCTCTTGAAATACTTTACGTAATCAGCTAAAACTGTTGCGATGGAAAATAAGTAAAAAACAATACTTGGGGTCTCCCGTGCACACACTCACACAGACACAATGTACTCCTTTACCCATTCCAACATCTAGGTTTCTCTTCCCAAGGGAAATCAATATTTGCACCAAACATGAATATAGCCCAAAGTGTGTGTTAATGTTGTGTACTATTCATGCATTTCAAATATTCAAGAATAATCACAATAACATCATGAACACAAAATTAGGATGAACTATAGAATCTCACAAAACTAAGATTAAACCATAAACTACAATTTATCCCCAAGCTATAGAAACTAGTCCATAGATATAGAATTCAAATATGGATTTTAATTCCACATCTAGGATAAAAGCAAAAAAGAAAAGAAAAGAAAATGAGAGAGTGTTTCTCTCTCTAAAGTTGCACTCCTAATAGCCTAAGAATGAAATAAAACAATCTACTCTCTACTCTACTTGTTTAACCTGGTAGACTAAGGCTATATTTATAGGAGAAAGGATTGGGCCCAAAACTAGACCTAAAATAGGCCAAAATTGACTAAACTCTTGTAGCCGCCACCCGGTGTGAACCGTATCTGATGGAGCTCTTCACCATATACTTGTTAAGGGCTGCAGGATCTGGCACGGGCAGTGCCTTTTCATCCGATGTGGGATGCTGGATCTGGCCCAGGATGCATCGAGTCATCTGGTGCGGACCGTGGTCTTTGACGCGGGTCACCGTCAGCGTGCTGAATTTGGAACTTTTGAACCACAGGGCTAGGGTCTTGGCAACGGCCATCGTCAGGAGCTGGATTTGGAACTTCTAAACCACGGGGCGTGGGTCTTGGCACATGCCACATTGGGAGCTAGATTTGGAACTTCTGAACCACGGGGGTGCAGGTCTTGGCGCAGGTCATCATCTGTAGGCTCGGTCAGCTCAGAAACATGGCGTGAGGCATAGCATTTGCTGTGGACTATCAGCTGGTCTTAGCATCATGGACTTAGAATGGTGCGGGCCATCATACATGAGACGGTATGCGCCCATACTTAGCCAATTTTGGGTGATATTTTGGACCCGTGTATGCGGCCTGTGAGATTTAGCGTGGTCAGCACTATAGCCTTGTGTAGAACACCGTTGGCATAGAGCAACTTCTTTGGCACAGGTCGTTGCTGCTTAACCATGAACGGCCCACACAGTACATACGGCTAACTACCCTATCGGTAACGTAGAATTAAGAACGGGCTCAGAACTATAAATATTTATCTTTAACCTTTCCACAAAAGCCTCTGCTCGAGTTAATTAGCTACAATTAACGACCCCTGATAGAGGCGGGTCAGTTTCAAAAATGGGAAATATTTTACTTTGGGAATTTTCAAAATTTTATTTTTCAACTTTTTTTATTCATCATGAAAAAAAATAAGAAAAACAATACTAACTACTAAACTAACATGTTATGTTAATTAACAATTACGCTGAATAGCATACCCGGCAACGGCACCAAAATTTGACCCCCACCTCCACTTGGGGTCGTTGATTTTAGCAAAGCAACCCTAGCGAAGGCACTGAGGTCAAAGGGGTTCAAATTTAATATTATAGTTCTGCACCCAACTCCCTACTACACTACCAATGTGGTAGTTAACGGTAAGCCCTGATTATGTCCACAAAGATGGTAGTGCCTAAGAATCAATTAAAACATAACCTCGTATGGGTCATCAATCCGTACGAGTGATAGAAATAGATAGCAAAGCAAACAAAGGGAGGGGTTATGGTTTTTCAATTAACAACTACAAAATATAAAAGCAAAATGCAATTAATATATAAAGCTAAACAAATGGTTAATTTAATGCTTTGATCCTCTATTCGTTCACATAGAAATTTAGACAAACCTAATAGAGTGCTCACAACACGTGGTATGGTCAATGGCATACACTTCCCTACGTGACATGTCGAGTGCGATCACAACCCTCAATCGACATCGCCATCGTGATTAGTGAACTAGAACAAGGTCCAACCATTGTTGTAGATCTATTTCTCCCCCATGCGATTACGTCCCCGGCGGTCCACCACGAATTCTCTACTCCCCAAGGCCTGTGAATTAGGCAAAGGGTCATAGGCACCTTATCTATGACACTAGGGCCTCTTACAACCCTAGCTTCCTACTTTTTACTATCTCTACTCGCAACCTATTGGATTACTGATGCGGACCGAACCATCGATGAACAAGCTTTAACGTTTTTGGAGTGTTTTGACCGCCTTTGACCTGTGTCCTTTGGCTTTTATTTTTTCTTGTTTTATGAGTTTTATGTTTTGGGGGCATTTTCCTCTCTTCCTGTCGTTTTGAGTCCAAGTGGTTGGGCTATTTATAGCCTCTTTTCATTTGCATAAGGGGCAGAGATATATATAAGGATTTCCTTTCAGTTTTCCCAATTTCGTGTTCTAATCGAATTCGATTTTAATGCCTGGATCTAGCATTCGATTGTGTTGAATCAATAGGTTTTCAGAAGGGTTTCAATTGGGCATTCGTGCGTCGAATCAACAATTGAAATTGGAGTTTCCACCTGCGTCAGTTTGGTATCAGAGCCAGCGTGAGGATCTTGGCCATGGCACCGCAGAGGGCGGCTCAACGGCGTCAGAGGGTGGACGAGGTTCCGGAAAGGGACGATGACGACCGGCTCGAGGAGCTTGTTGGTCGGATTATCGAGGATCGAACAGAGCAGATGGTGGATGAGATTACTCATCTAGTGGCAGCCCTCTTCAATACTCCGCAACGAGATCATGAGCGGAGTCGAAGGCAAGCAGCGCAGGGTTCTGTGGCAGGTTCGTCGGAGGGTGAGGAGACGCTTGATGGAGAACCACAGATACAGCATTGGTTTCAACGGATCTATGAAGGTGCAGATCAGCGGTGGGAATCAGGGATTAAAACCGATATCCCAGAATTTCACGGCAGTCTCCAAACAGAGGAATTTCTCTATTGGCTCTCAACGGTCGAGGAAATTCTGGAGTTTCGAGGAGTTCCCGATGAGAGGCGAGTCGCGCTAATTGCAACGAGGCTTTGAGGCCGTGCAATGGCGTGGTGGCAGCAATTAAAGATCACCCAAAGTCGAGTGGGTAAGCTGAAGATTTCGTCGTGGGAAAAGATGAAGAAACACCTTCGGGCAGCGTTCCTCCCCTACAATTACCAAAGGTTAATGTATCAATGCTTGCAAAACTTACGGCAAGGAATTCGTACGGTCGAAGAGTACACTTCCGAATTTTATCAATTGCTGGCACGGAATGACGTGCAAGAAACCGAAGATCAGCTTGTTGCGCGGTACATCGGTGGTCTAAAGCTTCAAATTTCGAAGACCGTTAACATGTTTAATCCAGTTTCTGTTTCCGTGGCGTTTCAACAAGCCCTCACAGTGGAGAAGCAAGCACACCGTGGTACCGCGGCCCAATTTACCAACCCATTTGCTAACACCCGATGGGACGCGCCTGTGACTCCCGGACCGACCACAACCACTGCAGGGAAACCTTCGACCCCTGGCTTCCCGCGGGGAGCAGCGAGTTTAAGCGCCATTAAGTGCTTCTCGTGTGGAGAGCAAGGTCACCGACAGGTCGATTTCCGGAAAGCCGGCAAAAGAGTACTTATTATTGACGAACCCGGCGAGGATGTAGAAGCCGACGAGCGGCCCTTGTCTGACCAGCCCGTGTATGATGAAGAGATCATTGAGGGTGACGTGGGATTGTTATTGGTTGTGCGTAGGTTGTGTTTAACACCCAAAGCACCAGAAGAAGATTGGCTGCGAAATAACATCTTCCAATCAACATGCACTGTACTTGGCAAAGTTTGTCGATTTGTTATCAACGCGGGAAGTTGCGAGAATATTTTCTCGGAGGAGGTGGTGGTGAAGCTGAATGCCAAAACCGAGCAGTATCTGAAGCCATACAAGCTCGCTTGGCTGAAGCGTGGTGGTGAGGTAATGGTATCGAAATGCACCTTGATATCATTTTCTGTTGGGGCGAAATACCGAGACGAGGTTTGGTGTGATGTGGTGAACATGGATGCATGTCACTTGTTGCTTGGTAGGCCATGGCAGTTTGACAGGAGAGTAACTCACGATGGTCGGGCGAACTCTTATAGCTTCGTGTTTGACGGATTGAAGATCGTTTTGGTGCCGAGTAAACCCATTGAGAAGGCAGTTTCAGGCAGCTCCGGGGAGAGGGTGAGCGGGGGGCCACGAACCTGTTAACAATGGCGCAATTCGGTGAAGAAATAAAGACTTTCGGCGTGCTATATGTGCTTCTTGGCAAAGAAGTTTCTGAGCCGGGTCCTGTCCCGAATGCAGTCGCTCCATTACGCACTAGGTTTGCGGACATTTTCCCTGACGAGCTACCCGATGGACTTCCTCCGCTCCGTGATATTCAGCATTGTATCGACTTGGAACCAAGAGCATCTCTTCCCCACCGACCGCACTACAGAATGAGTCCGAGCGAGCATGAGGAGCTTCGGAGGCAAGTTGAGGAGTTGCTCGCGAAGGGGCACATTCGAGAAAGCATGAGCCCTGTCGCCGTTCCTTCTTTGTTGACGCCAAAGAAGGACGGTTCTTGGCGCATGTGTGTGGATAGCCGGGCAGTCAACAAAATTACCGTGCGGTACCGTTTTCCCATCCCACGCCTCGACGACTTACTGGATCAAATTAGTGGCACCAAGGTCTTTTCGCGTTTGGACTTGAAGAGCGGGTATTATCAGATTCGTATGTGACCTGGCGACGAGTGGAAATCGCCGTTCAAGATACGTGAGAGATTGTACGAGTGGATGGTGATGCTGTTCGGTTTATCTAACGCCCCGAGCACGTTTATGTGGGCGATGAATCAGCTTTTACGGTCGTTCATTAGTAGCTTCGTCATCATTTATTTCAACGATATTCTCATCTATAGTGCCAATCCTGATGCGCACCTTGAGCACCTGCGAGAGGTACTTCATGTTTTGAGGATGGGGCAGTTTTACGTCGCATGGAAAAAGTGTATGTTCATGATGCCTAAGGTTCTATTTTTGGGCTATATTATCTTTGGTGATGGGTTACAGGTCGACGGGGCGAAGGTTGAGGTACGGAGCTTTCATGGTCTTTCCTCCTTTTATAGGCATTTTGTACCACACTTCAGCGAGCTCATGGCTCCACTCACAAATTGCATGCGAGGCACCCATTTCGGGTGGACAAGTGAAGCCGAGGCAGCTTTCATTAGGATCAAAGAACGCCTGACGACCGCACCTATCTTGATCCTCCCGGATTTCTCCCTACCATTTGAGCTGCACACGGACGCATCGAAGACTGGCATCGGGGCTGTTCTTAGTCAGAGTGGACGGCCCGTCGCGTACTATAGCGAGAAGGTCTCGGGTGCCCGACTTAATTACAGCACCTACGACGTTGAGTTCTACGCAGTGGTTCAAGCCGTTAAGCACTGGAGGCATTATCTATTTCACCGCGAGTTTGTTCTGTACACCGATCATGACTCGCTCCAACACCTCCACCGCCAGGACAAAATATCAGCTCGACACGCGAGGTGGGTTTCTTTCCTTGAAGGATTCACCTTCGTCATGAAGCACAAAATGGGTGTCACCAACCGCGTTGCCGATGCCCTCAGTCGTCGGTCCAGTTTACTAGTCACCCTGAGGGTCGAGGTACCCGGGTTTGATTCCTTCAGGGATTTGTTCCTCACCGACCCATATTTCTCGGTGATCCTCAAAGATGTCAAATCCGGCAAACGATCAGATTTCCTTCTTCACAACGGGTTTCTCTTCTGCGGAAATCAATTATGTGTTCCTCAGTGTTCACTCCGTCTACAGATTATCCAGGAGCTTCACGGTGAGGGCCATGTGGGTCGAGATCGGACCTTATAGCTCGTTCAGTCCTCGTACTTTTAGCCCAGGTTGTGTAGCGAGGTCGAGAAGTTCGTGCGGCGATGTCGTATTTGTCAGATGTAGAAAGGTGTGGTCACCAATGCCAGCTTGTACATGCCGCTGCCCGTTCCGTCCCGGCCGTGGGCTGATATTAGCATGGATTTCGTGTTGGGTCTACCCCGTAGTTAGCGTGGCAACGACTTAATCTTTTTCGTGGTCGACCGGTTCTCCAAAATGGTGCACTTCATTCCATGCAAGAGGACGATGGATCCCGTGAATATGGCACAGTTGTTCTTCCGTGATGTCTACCATCTCCACGGCCTTCCCGTCTCCATCGTGTCCGACTGTGACACAAGATTCATCAGCCACTTTTGGCGTAGCTTGTGGAAAATGGTGCACACGAAGCTCAACTTTAGCAGTGCCTATCACCCGCAGACCGATGGACAAACAGAGGTAGTTAACCGTTCCCTCGGTAACCTTCTCCGTTGCCTAGTTGGTGACAGTCCGAAGCATTGGGATCAAAAGCTAAGTCAAGCGGAGTTCGCACACAACCATGCCATCAACCGGAGCACGGGTTTCAGTCCCTTCCAGGTCGTTTACTCGGCCCAGCCTCGCGGACCGCTTAACCTGTTGCCACTGCCCGACAACACCAAGGTCCATGGGAAAGCTTCTGATTTTGTTTCAGGGCTACTCGATATACACAAAATGGTGCATGACAACCTGTCTGCCACCAATGCTCGCTACAAAGAGCACGCCGATCAACGGCGCCGACATGTCGAGTTCCAAGTGGGCGACTTCGTTTGGGCTGTTTTGACAAGGGAATGCTTCTCCGTCGGTGACTACAACAAACTTGCTGCCAAGAAGATTGGCCCTATAGAGATCACTGAGAAAATCAATACAAATGCTTACCGGCTGAAACTCCCAAGCCAAATCCGTACTACCGATGTGTTCAACGTGAAGCATCTTCTCCCATTCCATAGCGACTCTTCCGATGACGACACAGACCAGACTTCGAGTACGAAATCTTTTCACCCCGGAGGGAATGATGCGGACCGAACCATCAATGAACGAGCTTTAACATTTTTGGAGTGTTTTGACCACCTTTGACCTATGTCCTTTGGCTTTTCTTTTTTCTTGTTTTATGAGTTTTACATTTTGAGGGCGTTTTCCTCTCTTCCTGTCGTTTTGAGTCCTAGGGGCTGGGCTATTTATAGCCTCTTTTCGTTTGCATAAGGGGCAGAGATATATAAAAGGATTTCCTTTCAGTTTTCCCAATTTCGTGTTCTAATAGAATTCGATTTTGATGCCTGGATCTAGCATTCGATTGTGTTGAATCAATAGGTTTTCAGAAGGGTTTCAATTGGGCATTCGTACGTCGAATCAACAATTGAAATTGGAGTTTTCGCCTGCGTCAATTACTTTACGTAATCAGCTAAGACTGGTGTGATGGAAAATAATCAGAGTATTACTCGGATCCCTTGTGTACACACCCATGAGGACACGTACTCCATTACCCATTAATACATCTCAGGTTTCTCTTCCCAATGGGGCATCAATATTTGCACCAACATGAATACAGACTAGAGTATGTGCTTATATGGAGTGTACTATTCATGCGATTCTAACATTCAAGAACAAGTCACAATAATATCATGAACAAAAATATAATGAGGAACTTGTAAATGTCACAAAACATCAAATAACCATGTGCCTACAATTTATCCCTAAGCTATAGTTACTACTCCATAAATATGAAATTTAAACAAAGATTTGAATTCCACATCCTAGGATTAAAGCAAAATAAAAAGAAAGAAATAAAGAGGAGAGAGTGTTTCTCTCTCTAAAATGTTCACCTAACTACAAGAGGAAGTCTTAAAATGATCCAACTCTTTTAACCTAGTAGACTTAGGCTATATTTATAGTAGTAAGGGATTGGGCCTAAAATAGGCCAAACATAGGCCCAAATAGGCCAAAAACGTTCAAAACCCTAAATCAGTGGCAGCTAGGCGCGGACTGCCACGGATAGCGCGGTCTGCCGCGGATAGCGCGGTCCACACCTTGTACTTTGTCCTTGCAGGCGCAGGCCACTGGATCTGATGCAGGACACTACATCTGGCATGGGCTACTACTTCTTGCTGGTGTATATTGCTGGATCTTGTGCGGTCCTTGTTGACTCATTACTCAGAAGCTTGGCGCGGGCTGTCGTCAGCACCCTCAGTTTTGAGCTTTTGATCTGCAGGACACAGCCCTTAGCATAGACCATCATCAAAAACCTTTCTTTGTTCAGTTACTTGGTATGGGCCATTTGATGATCTACACCCCACCGGCTAGTCTCAACATTTTTCACTACATATGGCACGAGCTCTCATAAATGGGATAGTCTGTGCCCATACTTTGTCAATTTTGAGTTAAGATTGAAACATGTGTGTGCGTGAGAGGTCGCCGCCATACCTCTCAAAGTTAATACTTTTAAGCCCTAATTCTTCCTATCTACAATTAAATACATAATGGCAAGTCAGGGTCATCCACGAGAAGAGGGATCTTTTCAAGTGTTTAAACATATATAGGAGAAATCATACTAGGCATATACATACATAGATACATATAAAAGCATGTAAACAAGGGGGGTTTGGTTTGTTTTTTTTATCCTAGTTTATCAAATTGAAAGACAACAATTAGCAAAGCAAGATAACTATGCTAACCATGCAAGACAACTAAAGATAACATTAAAACAACAATTAACAAAACCTTGGGCACAATTGACTTCCACTTCCAAGCCTCTTATCCATCATTGAACATGCAACCTATTTACTACTTTCACTACTTGTTGTGAAGACTAAACTTCGATCCTTCTTAGATAGTAGTTTGCAAGAGTGAATTTGGCATCTCTTGTAAAATCTCACCAATGACTCCCATAGTCGAAACACGACTAAAAGTATCCCATTGATGGCATTTAGCACAAAGAATCAACAAGCTTGGTAACACTTATAAACACTACACCATGTCTAAGCATTTAACCAATTCATGCATTTACACAAGATTAGTCAAGACCGATTGACATTCATAGACTTCTCTCAATTGCTACAAGAAACAAACATGACAAAGACTTCAACATTATCATATTCATCTATAAATTATCAATCCATCAACACAATCAAAAGCTCTAAATCATACTCTTGGATTCCTATCAAGAAAAGGGGAAATCAACTCATTTCCCCAAACCCTGACAAGCATATCATACAAGTACTTCATACACTCAAGCTTTCAATAACATTAATGACATTAACAAACACATTCAATGCTCCATAAATTCATAATAGTAAAAGTATCAAATAGGGTACAAATTGTTCTTAAGACATGGGCTTGGAAGCCTTAGTCCATTGCTCCCAAGAACTAGATTTAGCTAATACAAATCATACTAGCATCCATAAACAAATGCATAGAGAAATGAAGAGAGAAAATATGGAAAAGATGAAGAACCTAGGGTAGGGAGAAGAGGAATCTCAGCCAAGAAGGATAAGATATGAAGTGGGTGGCAAAAAATTCCTTTTTTAGTACAAGAGGGAGGAAAAGAAAAGTAAAAAGTAAAAGTGTAGTAGGCTCCCGCCCAGGTGGGAATGACCATTTTCACCCTTGTGTCGCCTTGCCTTCAAATCCTTGATTCTTTTTTGTCTTCAATCTTCAAAGCTAGTCTTCAAAGTCTTCAAAAGGTGATCTTTAATGGTCTCCGATCTTCAAGTCTCGATGTTCTTCCTTTGTCACACAAAATACACTTAGAAAAAGGTAAAAGAGTGTAAAGTCGCTCTTACCTCTCCTAAGAGAATTTCAAGGTAAAATACAAGCTCTTGATAACAAAAGAGCACAAAAGTGATCCCAAAAAGTACTAAAATATGCACATAAAATGGACACATCAAACCTTCCCGCACTTAAACCTTACTCGCCCTCGAGTAAGAAAAAATCCAAGTGCCCGTGGAATTAGCGTATCCACACCCTAACTACTATTCCCCCAAGTCAATACCTCACAAAACTCTCAATATCATACATCCCAACGTTAAGATCAAATGAGAAGTTTCCCACAACCCCCACTCCTAAATCTACCTAAACCATATCAACCTATCAATTCATTGATATCCCTAAAACATCTCCAAATCCCGAATTGACAATCCCAAATCCAATGGTACAAGGTGAAGCTAAAAGCATACATAAAGTTCAAACACATACTCCACTTTATACCAATATATCATCCTAAAAACGAAGTATATCAACAATCAAGAATTTATTAACTTACTTCATTTCCCCGCTAAATTTCCCAATCCCAAGAGGTCTCAAAATGTATAGCTACCCGATCCATCCATATGGCCACCGCAACCTTATGTCTCCAACGCTGGAAAATGAGTGAACACATAACATTTTTCCTTTTTCTCTCTTTCTCTCATTTTGCCTAGGAGCCCTTTCATATTTTCATCCTAGCCACACATCATGTTTCTTTAGCTCATATCTTAGATTTTTCTGCACATTTAGCCTCCCATTTTTACCTAGGTCGCCCTTTCAGGTTTTTGACCTATCTGGGCCCCCAATGTTTCCTAAGATGCCCTCTTGGGTTTTCAATTTAGAGGGATTATAAAAAAAATCATTTTTTTGTGTTTTTCCAATCAAAAGTATCTAATTATGTACATGTAAATCATTAAACCCTCCTCCCCACACTTGAAATCATACATTGCCCTCAATGTAAAACACCTAAGGCAATAAGTTTCAAGTATAAGGACAAAGGAAAAAAACTTACAACTATTGATGCGACGACTCCCTTAAGCTCCAAGAGTCCAACGAACAATTGGCAATATAGCACATCACCACAAAAAATGGTGAAATTTGGAAGATGGAGATGTGTTATTTCTCTGGGGTTTTTTATGCCCGCGCTAGTTGCGCAGGCGGGAGAGCTCCCAGCTTCCGCGGCCAGCTCCCCTGATCAGTTTTTTTTTGTCCTCCTTCTTCTTCCATGGCCAATTTTTTTCGTTCCAAAATTATCAGTGATTCTCCAATGCTCGACCTATTTTGCTACAAAATCATGGAAAACAAAACAGTGATAGAAATAGAATAAATTAAAACAATGAAAAATAAAAATAAAAATTTAAATTGAGATAACCTCGATGAAAAGTCACGAATGACGATCTGGATTATCAAAACCAAGTTTATTTAACGTTGTCAGCATGACTTACTCCCCTTCTTGGACCTTACTCACATAATTAACCGAGATGATCAGTCTCCTTTCCCCGATCCGAGTCAAAACAATCAGGATTCACATCATCCCCCAACAAAATCTTCTTCAAATAGCTAAGGGTTTCTTCATGTTCCCTCAACATTTCCAACAACTTACCTTTTTGTTCCATGATGATCCCAAGCACTGAGCATTTGGGGGTTTCTCTCCTTCTCCAAGGGATGAACATTTAAGAGCTTTTGGTGGTGGTTTGCACTCTTCCACCGAAGTCTTCTCAAGAGAAGGAGGGAAAACCACCCTTATTTGCTTACCCGTGGATGCACGAAAAGTTATGGATGTTTTTTTACCAAGAGTGTATTCGCCATTGTTGTTTTCCTTCAAGTTAGTACTAAGAACATTTGAAATCAAGGCATCACTCAAAACATCATCTATGGCAACATTTAAGGAACTGCCATCTTTAGGCTCAATTACATCTTGCTCTTTATCATCAATAACATGAATAGTTTGGCAAGAATGGTATCTACTAGGATGATTAATAGAATTATTAGTGTCAAATTCTACCTTCTGCCCATTAAATTCCATGGTCAATGTTCCTTTGTGCACGTCAATTATGGTCCTTGAAGTCCTTAGAAATGGCCTTCCTAAAATAATAGGTTTAGAACTATTGTCACCTCCCATTTCAAGAACATAAAAGTCCGTGGGGAATGTCAAAGAATCCACTTTCACCAACACATCCTTCACAATACCTTTCGGGTATGTGCTAGAGTGATCGGCTAGTTGGATAACAACCCCAGTTTTGTGCAAAATACCTAGATTTAGACTTTCATACAAGGAATATGGGATTACATTGATTGAAGTACCCAAGTCTAACATAGCCTTGTTAACACATTTGCCTCCTATCTCACAAGGGATTGTAAACATTCCCGGATCATCACATTTAGGTGGCATTTCATCATCAAACACAGGGGAGACATATTCACTCTTCACACTCTTTTTCTTAATTTTCAATTATTGCTCCCTATTGACGGTACACAATTCTTTAAGAAATTTAGCATACCTAGGAACTTGATTTAGAGCATTTAAGAGTGGAATATTTACCTCGCATCTACGAAAGACTTCGTAGATGTCTTTGGTGTCCTCCTTGGTCCTCCTATCCTTTAATGCCTCCGGAAATGGTGGTTCTGGCACATAGATATGAATCTCTGCCCCTCTTGACTTTGTGTGTGGTGGGGATAAGACTTCAGGATTTGATCTTGGTCTTGGCACAAATGTATCCACCTCAATTTCTTCTTCTTTGCTTTCTTTGTCCAACTCCTCGGCCTTCCTTTCATGGTCTTATTCTTTCTCAACCATCCGCTCAACAAAAACCCTTGCTTGGGGCTCCTTCACTTCCTTTCCACTTCTCAATGGATAGCACTCACATTTTATCGATGGTTGATCTCTAGCTGGGAGGGTAGTTTACCCTTTTCTCGAGCCTTCATTCGATTCACCACTTGAGTTATTTGGCTCATTTGAGTTTCCAAGTTCTTGATGCTTGCCCTGGCTTCATCTTGGAATTTTTCACTTTTCTCCACACACATGCCTAACTGGTGAATGGCTTGCATCACCTCATCCCTTATTAGCCCTGAGCTCTCCCCTTGGTCTCATGGTGTTTATTGGAGCCTTTGAAATTGTTGTTGAGATGGCCTATATTTTTGTTGAGGAGACCAATATGGTTGAGGGTTTTGGCTTTCTTGAGGGTTTTTCATACCAGAGGTTTGGGTTATCATGATTTCCCGAATTGTATGGCTGGTTTGGATACCCTTTATAACCTTGGTAGCCTTGGTGACCTTGATATCCTTACCCACCGTGATAGAATGAGTGAATGGTTCAATGATCTACATTAGGTTTGGAAGTGGATATCAATTGCCCCCAAGGCTTCTATCTTTGTAGTTTTAAACCCTTTTTCTTTGTTTTGTTTGATGATTAGCATAGTTACTTGACTTTGCTAGTTATCTTGTCTTTTTAATTTCATAACTTAGGACCACTAAAAAACCAAACCCCCCCCCATTTATATGCTTTTATATGTATGTATATATATCTACTCCTAGCCTAATATCAACCTTTTGTGCCTAAACGCTTAGGAAGATCCTTCTTCTTCGTGGACGACCCCAACTTGCCGATATCTACTTAGTTGTAGATAGTAAGCATTTAGGGATTATAAATATTAACTTTGAGAGGTACGGAAACGACCTCCTAAATTTTGGCGCCACTGCCGGGGAAGAGGCATTTATTTTTAAGTGTTTGGGAATATTTGGTTGCATATTAGCTAGTTGCTTTTATTTTTTGCTACTTTTTGGTTATTTTTGTTCAGAGTAGGTATTGCTTGAGTTCTAGGTGAATTTTTATCGAGAATCCTTGCAATATGATTCCAGACTTTTGAAAAAGAAAAAAACAAAATCAAATGGAATGTCTCACCTTGAGGAAACTCATGATGAGAAGAGAGGCTCAACAAGCAAGGTTTTGTAAGATGTGTCACTCTGACCATACTACCGAGTCTTGCTATTTGTTGAGAGAGGAGCACTATGATGGTGAAAGAACCTTTGGTTTCCAAAACCAAGGGTATCATGAAGAGTGCTACCAAGGAGATGTTGTTTTTCAAGGGAAAGAAGCTCAAGAATGGTATCCATACCACAATTCTCACAATCCGGAGTGGAGTGGTAATCCGGATTGGTGGTATGAGAATGAGTCAGAAAACCAACAATACAAGCAAAATAGTTGGCCATCGCCATCTTATACCATACCCCAAAACCAAGCCCAACAAGGAAGTTCAAGTTTGACACGTGAGGAAGTCATGAATGCAATAGCAAACTTGAAAATTTTTACTAGTGAGGAACCGGACACTCGTCTCTCCTCTAGTGTTAAGGCTATTGAGAGGCATACAAGGAGTATATTGGAAGCGTTGGCCTAAATGGAAGCTAGTGATTCCAAAAATACACCATCCCAAGTCGAACCTTGGTCGGCTGAACATCTTTCCTTCGATACAAGTGAACCGTTAGTCCAATTTGAGAGTTTTAGTAGTCCATTTTAGAATTCTCGAGAAGAAGAACCCAATGGAATTACCCTTGATGGCTAATTCCTCTTAGATCGTTCTCAGACTTTGGCGCAACTCATTGGACAACAATTCACTATTTCTTCGTTGGCCGCTTTAAACTCCATTGCAGCCTATCTTTGGCTTCAATCTCCTTCTACCATGCTTTGGTGTTTGTGGCCTTCATATACTACCATTCTAGTGTGAATGGCCTTCGATCTCTTCTATCATCCTTGCAAACGGCCTTCAATATATTATACCGCCCTTACGTACGGCCTTCACATAGAATGTAACAAAAAATGTACCCACGGGCAACCTACTAATCATGATCACAAGGATGATCTAGGAGCCTATGGATACAAGATGTCCTTAAGTCGATAAAAAATGGTATTTAGACAAGAAAACCAAACATGGTTGTCTAAACCCTTTTTCACGTAAACTCAACTAATACTAGCAATCCACCACATAAAACAAGCAAATAACTATGCCAAATGCAATGGTTAATGCACACATAATGAAGGACATCAGTTGCCCAACTTAAACTTAAAGATTCTTGATACTTAAGAATTCCCTATTGCTAAGGTCTTCAATCTCACGCCTTGTCCTCCCCACGAAGACTTCATGTTTCTTCCCCAATTGAAAAATGGCTTTTAGGATCTCTTCTCGGTCTGATTTATAGATTGATGGATGGTTGTTAGAAGGGCATTCACCTCTAGGGTATGGTTGAGATGGGCCTTGTCTGCCCTGATATCCTTGAGTTTGATCATCTTCCCTCCACAAAAAATTGGATGGTCTCGGTACCCTGGATTGAATGAGTTTGCATAGGGGTCCCGCCTTGTGTTGCCTTGGTTCCCCGGAACCCTTGTGGTTGACCCCTAGGAAACTAAGTTCTCTCTCAGTGGTTGTACTCAATGGCATTCACCTCTTGTAAATTTTCTACAACTTTGGGACACACCTTGGTGTTATGGTCTAACTTGCACACCCCGCACACTATGACTTGATGAACTTTCCTCGTAGAAGTTCCTTCATGATAGAAGCAAGAGCTTGGACTTTATCCTTCAAATTAGAAAATTGTGAGGGTTCATCCAAGACCTTAACCCTTGACCTTGTGCCAAACTGTCGCATACCATTGTCTATTTCTTTAAAGAGTGCCATTGAATCCTTAGGGCTTTTTTTTGGTAATTGATCCATTACATGTAGCATTCACCATTCACTAGATCACCCCTTTTGAAAGGATGGTATGGGAATCTCGCTAGCAATCTCTTGAAGCACTCCCAATAATCATATAATGACTTGGTAGCCCCTTGGGTGATATTTGACAGTTTCTTCTTCACTCCAGTGGATTGGGATGCCAGAATATACATCTCTAAAAACCTATGCTTCATGCCCATCAAAGAACCTATGCAACTGGAAGCTAAGTAGTTAAGCCAATCCCTAGCCCCATCTTAAAGAGAGAATAGAAAAGACCTCAGACTATAGTCATCCTTAGAAACACCCGGAGGCTTCATATTCATACACACCAAGTGGAACTCCGACAATGCTTGTTTGGGTCTTCCCCTGCCATACCGTGGAAGGTGGGAATACTGTGGATCATTCTGCTCTTTAGCTCATAGCTCACATTTGGTAGCAATGGGAGGGATTTGATTCATAGTAGCTAACTCTCCGGATTAGGGGTCATTAGTGTGCTTCTTCTATCAACACTACCGGCCAAGGTTGAACCTCTACTCTAGCTCTCCGCTTCCTTCATTTTCAACTACCTTTGTTAATAGTCGGGTAATGCAAAACACCTAAGTTTTTTTTATAAGTATGTACCATAAACTTGGGGCTAACAGTTCCCTTTCGAAGGCAACACTAGCAAACATATCAAAAGGTAACTAGATAATCAATAGATAAATTCAACCAACAGCAATAAACAACATAAACAAAGAAAAACATAATCAATACTAACTACTCTACTAAGACGTTATGCTAATTGACAGTTAAGCTTATTAGTATCCCCAGCAGCGGCGCCAAAATTTGACCCGTCTCCACTTGGGATACATAATTGTAGCTAATTTACCTGAGTGAAGGTTGTCCCTTGGTCAAAGGAGTTCAAAGATAAAATTTATATTCTGCACCCAACTCACTACTATGTTACTGATAGCGTAGTTAGTGGTAAGCCATGGGTATGTCCACAGAGATGCTAGGGCCTAAAAGTTAATTAAATATAGCCTCGTCCAGGTTGTCAATATGTACGAGTTGCTAGGAATAGATAATATAGTAAACAATGGGGGTTTGGTTTTTTCAATTAATAACTACTAAACATGAAAGATAAAATGAACGTAAACAATATAAACATGCACTTGGGGGTATTTGCGTAAAAGGCTTGATAAATGACTTCTATCTTTGATTTATTCATATATATACATATAATCCTATCTTATGCCCATGTCACACTGAGTGAAGAGAGCCAGGTATTTCCCCTCATCTGTCACATGTGGTTGTTACCACAATACCCATATCTCACCGTCTTTGTAATTAGAGAATGCACTCTATTCCACCGATGTTGCACACTATTCCCTATCACTTCACTCATAATGAAAATGTGTCCACGCTTAGAGGAATACAAAGTCCACCCAAAAGGGAAATGCCTTGCATAGGTCACAACCATTGGATATGTAGTAAAATTCATTACATCCCAGACACTCCACTGTGGATCTCAATCCCAAGGCCTGGAGAGGCAAAGGAAAAGACACCTTGTGATGACTTTAGAGTCGGCACAACTCTAGTCGCTACAAATAAACACGCTAATCTATCATGTTCAGGCAGGGGTTTTCCCCCATTGGGATTTTTTTAATCGACAACCCTGCATGTTGATTTCTCACACTAATAGCCAATTAGAATCATTGTATAACAAATATAAGGAATTTTTCTCAAGGGACATGAATGCACTCATCTTCTCGGCATTCTTTACCTACTCCTCAATTTTAACACTATCCAAGTTAGAGATGAATCCTAGCATGATTTTATACTACCACACATACATGAGTGCATCAAATAATGACATAGAATAAATGATTAACTTAGAAAGCACAAATGTTCATGAGACAATAAGATTGGAGAATATAAACCTCAAAAAGTCATGATCAAAGCATGAATACAAACAACTATAAGCTACTAATCTACTCCATAGACATGGAATTCAAATATAGATTTGAATTTCACATCATAGGATGAAATCAAAATAGAAAGGAAAGAATGAAAGAAGAGAGAATGTTTCTCTCAATAAAATGCTCTCCAAAGTACAAGAGTAGAATATGAAAAATGAAAGGTAAGATAAAACTCTGGTAAACTAAGGCTATATTCATATTAGTGGCGGATTGAGCCTAAATATAGGCCAAAATAGGCCAAAAAGTGTGAAACCCTAGTTCAACCATCGCTTGGCGTGGATCGTCGTGGATGGCATGGTCTGCACCATGAACTAGGACTGTGCTGGCGTGAGCCGCGGGATCTAGCGCGGTTCACATTGATTCCTTTGGTGTGGACCTAGGAGTCTGGCCGAGTCTGGCCCAGTCTGCATCATCTCTTTTGGCGTGGACCATGGTGTTTAGCGTGGGTGGCCAACAATATCCTTGTTTTTGCACTTCTGATCCACTGGATGTGACATTTGGCATGGACCATCATCAAAAACATTGTTTTGCTCAGTAATTTGGCACGGGACGCTCAATTATTCAAATCCTATAAGCTGGTCTTAACATTTTAAACTTGGAACAACGTTGGCCATCTAAAACGAGATGGTTCATGCCCATACTTAGCCATTTTAAGTGAAAATCAGAACTTGTGCACGTGACCCATTGAGTTTGGCGCAGACCATATAGTCTGGTGCAGGCCATTGGTGGCATCCATGAGTGGTCTGGGCTGACCTGTTTGTACATTGGTCGGCTGAACTTCTTTCCTTCGCAATGGGTGAACCATTAGTTCATTTTGAGAGTTCTTGTAGTCGATTTTATGGTTCTCAAGGAGACGAATCTAATGAAACCAACTTTGAAGTGTGAATCTTCTTGGATCATTTCCAGAAGTTGGTGCAACTCTCAGACAATAATTCTTCATTTCTTCCTTGGACATTTTGAACCCCAATGCCGCCTATCTCTGGCTCCATCCTTCTACTGCCACAATTTGATGTTCTTGGCCTTCATCTACTACCATTCTAATGTGAATGGACTTTGATCTCTTCTACCATTCTTGTAAATGGCCTTCAATATCTTCTACCTCCCTTGCGAACGGCCTTCACATAGAATGTAACAAAAAAGTACCCATGGGCGACCTACTAACGATGATCACAACGAAAGATCTAGGAGCCAGTGGATACAAGATGTCCATTAGTATTAATTAAGTCTACAAAATGCGGGTTTAGACAATAAAACTAAACATGGCCGTCTAAATCCCTTATCACATAAACTCAACTAATACTAGCAATCCAACATACAAAATAAAGCAAGCCAATTATTATGCTGAATGCAATGGTTAGTGCATGCATAATGAAGCACATCAAGATCTTTCCTAATTAATCCACTAGTAAGAGAAAAAACCAAAGAGAACGCATAAGTGTCATCTCCCATAGCATCCCTCACTTGGCTTCGATCTATTAAAGGATGGAGATGCCACACAGACCACAACGGCATGACTAAAGAGATTTTATATAGAGAAACAGAACATCAGAGAGGGTAAGCATCGTTCATTAGATCTCATTCAATAAAGATTCCTAGTCTAACTTTAGAATCAAAGCATCTCCCTGGGACTTCCCAGGGTTTCCCTTACAGGAACCAAAGTAGCAGGCCTCCGTCGAGAAAAGTTATAACAGCTAGCACAAGGTAGCAAGCCGAGCAACCAAGCCAAGATAGACTACAAGAGTAAGAAGCCTGGCATGCTAAGTTATAGAAGTTTTGAAAGGGAAAAAATGAAAATTACACTATTCGAGGAAAGGTTAAATGACACGACATGATGAACGAATGGGAGTCATAAGATAGTTGATATTGCACTCATGGGAAAACAGCCTCACATGTAATTAGGGTACGCCTCCACGCAACAAGCACTTCGCATAATTACATATCCATACATTATATTAATTTTGACTATATACTTACCCCTCATATTAGAGGACATAGTGATTAACATCATTTAGGTAGGGAAATGAACGCACTGTCAATACACAAACAACGGCAAAAATGGGATATCCAATAGATTTATATCCATATCAACACACGGACCAGATACTAACAACGAAGTATCCTAGGAAAAATGTCAGATGAACTTTAATTAATATCCAAATCGATAAAACATATTATTTTAAAACAAATCAATCTAAACAATTATTGCAACAAAAAACTCCTTCCTAAACAAAAAATACTCTTCCCATGGAAAATTACTAAACTAAGAACCCATTACGTAAATATAATAAACTTAAAACCTTAGCTACATGCTAGTGAGACCACAGGGCCCCCGGGGGTGGGGGAGGGGGTGGAATAGGATTATAGCCTATTCTCCCTATCCTACTTTCTATAAATAGTGCCCCCAGTGATAGCGCACCATCCTCCCAATCCGGTAGGTAAAGCTTGCCAGACGGAGCGAAGAGATCCCTCTGCTTACATGCTAAACCTACCATTACGGAATAAAAGCAGCAGATATATAAGACAAACCCGCTGCCCACACTACGCATCCTACCCCCTCCCTCTGTCTACAACCCAGGGAAGACATGGGCACTAAAATCACATGAATTCTTCCTCGCATCAATCTAGAGGGCTTTTGAGATAATGTCAGGACGACATAATCCATATCATGTCCACAATCGATAATCTCATCTGCCAATCCTAGGAAAATCATGACAAAATATTTCAAGACACATAAACACATTCATACCAAGTAAAATAAATGGGTAAAGGACACTTACTGCGTCTTTTACTGGCCTCGGGATAACACACATACATTTGGGCTTGCACCCCAATTAAGTGGAGCAAACGCTCCTGCCAACTAAGCCACCACATAAACGGTGATGTGCCCAACCAAAATGAGGGATAGCTTCGAAATCCCAATCAAAAGAATTAGAACCATAAGACACATATTACATTCCCTAAAGAACCGCTGAAAGTGATACCTACAAAATATCACCTTAATTACCTAACAATCAAGACTAAAGTATTGGAAAGAAAATTATAATTAAAACCATGAAAAGATGTGCCCTCACGTTCTCTAAAAAATTAACTACCTAAATCATTAGCCCAAACAAACATAACATAGAATTATTCTCAAAACATATAAACCAATCAAGGGATATGTGGCATCCATATCCACAAGCCCGAGCCCAATACACATAAACATTGCATCCCATACATAATAAATCCCCTACACACTATCTTTGTCACTCGATACGACATAAGCAGACCACACTCCTAAAGACTCTAACAGCAATAAAATTCACCCCAAACCCGCAATTGGAATCGGAAGATAAATCACAGCTTCAAAAATGCCTGAGGAACCCTAAGCCAGTGACTCAAGTGATTACTCTTTATCTCCTGGTCTTCCTAATCGAAACCTAGCTATCCCACTCTATGGACCAATCTAGCGTAAAGCCACAAATCTTAAGCCATAGGCGAAAAGCACTTTGTGGGATGCGCCCAACAAAAACTCCATCTGTTAGGTCATGGAAATTGTACACGACTTCATATACGCATGGAAAATCACTAGACAGCAACAAAAGTGCGTAACCACCAGCACCCAAGCCACGAGGTCCTAAATTATATCCCAATATCATCCACCCCTTAATTAATAGTCTCAACTGAGCAACCTATCCCATGAGAGAGTTTGATTATCAGCCAGTAATAAATAAAAACCTAGAGGAATATATACACAAAGAAATGCTAAAAAGAAACATATATAGAAATCACAAACAACACTTAAATACACAAAACAACATAGAGATTCTTGATAAAAACATTGCATCATGCCAAATGGGCGAGAATCCTAGCGATACAACAAATAGGTCGAAGCCTTCTAATCCCACTACCCAATCTGGGGGCAACATTATTCCCCATCTCCGTGTCACTTCTCCTGGGAGTACTGATATAACCAAATGCTCCTGAAGGCTGGACAAGTTTTTGTGGGGTCTCAGTACCCACATTTTTTGGAACACTAGTTTTTCTAGTTATCATTGTCTTTGTACTTATGGATCTCTTATCTTCCAAGCTCTTTGAGAAAGAGTAATGAGGCCATCTTCCCTAATTCCTCAAGGAGGTGGATGAAGTGACCTCTATCTGCAACCTTCAAACCATAAGCCTCATTCAATTCCCGCTTAGCGACCACCAAAGGCTCAGCTATAGTGCTAGAATTTTCCAACCCCGAAATAGCAAAATTAGGGTTTTAAGCACGACTGTTCGCCACGCATGCCACTTCTCCACATCCACTATCTCAGTGTACATTTTGATAAAGAAGTTTTAAAAACTCTCCATCTTTAGCAACTTGTTCACCAAAACTCGAGAATAACCAGGATATGTGGGACCCACATGTCGTAACTTAGTGAGTTGCTCAACTAGTACAGAGTTCACTCTATGTTTTTTATTGCTCAAACTCGGTGCCACGACAACGTCCGTCTCTAACTCAATTGAATTCTCCTCATAGAGTTTCACCCCTTTATCAAATTAGTCTATCGCTTATACAAACCCTTCATCACCTCGGCATAACTAGAGGCATGTTGAGCCATAGAAAACATGGCATTGAAGAATTTTATTCTTCAAGCAACGAGGAACTTGTGGAAGAATAAAATTAGGTATGTTCCACCAAATCTCTCTTAAGCCATTATATACGCACAAATAAATATGAATTTGTGCCCTAAAAACACACCTTTTCTGAAGGTATAAGTTATGAGTGACAATTATGATTCATAGACATCATTCGTTGAACGTGCTATGAAATAATTTCATAGCATGACACTACCCTTGCGTATCAATCTTCTAGCGATCTCCGTGACATCACTTCCTATTCCCAGAGTGGAGAAATAATAATTGGCTTGTAAATAAAAGATTTACATATCTTATCCGCAAATTTATACATAGCTCTACGGAAAGATCTTTTGGGTCAATCCCACACAATAGATATTCAATCTTTAAAAGAATACATAATATACATGTATCACATGGAATCAAAAGCTACAAGCACCACACATTCTTTAATTCTGGGGTTGGGGGATTATGATATATACATAGTCAGTTAATCACAAACTTAGAGCATGGTTTGCTACAACCGGTCCTCCTCACAGATAGTGGACATTTCCTAATCCGCGGGTAAGCAAACAAAGGCTAAAGAGGTTGTAGAAGTGCCATGTTCCATGACATCCCCTACTAGGCCACAATCAATTAGAGAAGGGAGTCACAATACAAACCATGATGGCACAACCAAAAAGCTTATATATAGAGAGACAATACGTCAAAAGGGTAATCAGTTTTCATTAGATCTCACTCAACAATGATCCCTAGGCTGACTTGAGGGTCAGATCTTCTCCCTGGAACTTCCTAGGATTCTCTTACGTGTATCCAAACCCACGTGGCTTCATATCATATTCCGAACACTTCTCACAAATGTGACTTGAGAGCTCAAGTAGGGGATGAACCATTGTCTCCCCACGTACCATTGGATGAATGGTGAGGATGTGAATAAACACCTCTCTGATTCCATTGAGGGATCTAATTAGGCATGCCAAATAGAAATTAGGTGTGCCAACTTGCAATTAGGTGTGCCAACTTGCAATTAGGCGTGCCAATTGAGTCCACTTGGTATGTACTAGGGGTTTTTCAAGCAGTAAAAACCTAAGGATCTAATTAGGCATGCCAACTAGCAAACTCCGTGAGCCGTCTAGAGGCAAGAGAATTTTGAAAATTTCCATCTCAAATGGAATTGAACCCTAGGTAAATATTTAGTGCTATTACGCTGGGAAACAAGAAAGAGTTTAGAGAGGCAGGGAATGATGTCAAGCAAGAGGGTTTGGTAAAATGTCAATGTGAAAGTCATCTCTAGGGGTGAAAACTATGCATGATTGCTGATTCTTTGGATAGATTAGTCTAGGGAATGTAAATGAATTAGGATATGAATGATATAGGAGTCACCTTATCACATACTATTGAGGATCATTATTGATCTAAATGGGGTTGTAGTCTAATTTTGAAAGTCATATCTCATCTTTGTAGTACACTAGTCTGGATAAAATTATAGAGGGGAATTTATTAGATACTAATGCCCTGAGTGGCACAAGATTGGCTTAGAGTGGGTATTCGCGATGGAGTACCTGGTGAGTCATGCTACTCCCATGTTTAATTTAAATCACAACATTGGGTTTATTAACCACGACAGTGAGAGTTAGAGAGGGCCTATAAAAGTGCTCCTCTAGCTATAACAAGTAGAGGTGAGAGTTGGATGATGGGGCAGAATTGGGATATTAGTTATCGTGAGAGTTTCCAATGAATCTCTCTCCACATCGAGTGATAATGCGTGAATTAGTTATGTTGTGAATATGTGAATAAGAGTCGAGGATAAAGTCTCCAATGTTCAATACATAATGCAAATACCCCCCAAGATCATCATTACCATACTTTATCTCTTGGCTTGTACTTATATATGCTTGTTATGTCATTTCACAACAAAACCCCCCATTTTCTCTGCTCCTGACACACACGTATACACCTGGTGACGCTTGTGAGTGAATTATGTAAGTCTCCTTGAACCCCTAAATCTCTATGGATAACACCCTAACTTACCACTACATATTTTCTTAGTAGTTAGGAGTGAGTAAGAGAGAAACACTATAAATCTGATTCTTTGGTTGCTAGGGTCCGAGTTTCCAACCACACTGTGGTCAAATTTTGGCATTGCTTCCAAGGATTTAAGGTGTGTTCATTTTATGGATAGCATAGTTCTTTGGTGGAGTAGTTTTTTTGTTGTTTTTTTTTGTGTTTGAGCTATTTTAGCTGTTTTCATAATTATTCTAGTGGTTATTTTCTAGTTTCTTTATCTAAGGCGTGGTATTATCTTGGCCCTTGTTTATGGTACCAACTCATTCCACGAACCTAGGACCATTACTCTACTTGTCTAAGAATTGAAGTAATCGCTGATATCATAGAAGAAGAAGGATAGTAGCTGTGAAAGTTCTACAAAGACCATTTGTAGTTCAAGAGGAAGATAAAATGGTAGAGGATAATAGGACACTAAGGGAGTTGGAGGCTAATAATTTGTAGAATGAACCCCTTTGTGTCATATTCCCACCATTCCTTGCTAATGTGACTTTCAATCTTAAGTCAAGAATGATACAGTGCTTACCAACTTTCCATGGGATGGCCAGAGAAGATCCAAACAAACACTTGTTGGAGTGCCACCTTTTGTATATGAATAAGAAACATCTAGAGGTATCCAAGAAAGATTACAATTTAATCTAATTCATATTTTCTTTCCATGATGCCAGATATGATTAGTTATACTACGAACCTCCTAGGTGCATTACGATCTGGATGGACATGAAAACAAAGTTGCTAAAGAAATTCTTCCCTGCCTCGAAGTTGGACTATCTTAACAAGCAATTGTCCAACATTTCCCAACACCCCAATGAAAGTATTTATAAGGATTGGAAGTTCTTCAAATGACTATTGGAGAGTTTCCCATACCACCCCCTCAAAGATGGTGACTTGGTGTATTATTTCTTCGAGGGTCTTTCTGATGACGATACGAATGCAATGGTTCTATAGCAAATAAGAGCCTGAAGGACACCGTGGCATTATTTAAGGAGATTGCAAATGGTATAAGGAAATTTGGTACCTGGACAAGGACAAAGATTGTTGATGAGGTGAATGCTCACTCCCAGAAGCTAGAGGAAAAAGTGAAAGCACCTACTTCCATGATAAAGGAGTTTATAAAGGGGAGAGTGCAACATGTGAATGTGTGTGGGATTTTCTCTCTTAACCAACCAATGGATTCTTTCTCGAAAGTACAAGAAGATGATGTGGAAGAAGTGAAGGTCATCAACTATCAAGGTGTACAATGGAGGAAATAGGACTCATACAGGAGGTAAAAAATAAGAGTAATAATGGAAACAAGGTATAATTAAAAAACAAGACCCCCTATGTGAATAGCTGAATCCCTACTACCGGGATCATTCTAATAATCGATGAAGGGATGATCAAGAGGCTCATCCTAATATTTGGAATGGCCAAAACTTCAAAGGGGACGTCCAAAACCTCATCCTAGAGGTGAAGGCACTTCCAACACACAATGAGAGAACTTTCAAGTCGGAAAGAGATGAGTTAATAAATGTTATTGCCCAAGTGACCAAAGCAATGGATTTTTTTCCAAGCGGATAATCTACCTCCACCTCGGGGTCGTAAATGAACTATGGCAGATCAACTATAACTCGAGGCAGAGGATGTTCAAAGATAAAGAGATTTATATGCTGCTCCCATTCCAACTACTAAGCTACCTCGAGGGTAGATAGTGGCAAGACTGGGGTTGTCCACAGAGATGCTAGGTTTCTAAAATCCAACTACACACAGCCACATATGGGTCATCAATCCATTCGTGTGTTAGGAACAGCTAATATTGAAAAAGGGTTTGGGGGGGAGGGGGTTTAACTAACAACTACAAGCATGAGAGATCACTTGATAATAAAACTATATATACTAGCACTTGGGAAATATTTGTGTAACATGACTGGGAAAATGTTTTGATCCTTGATTCAAACATGTTTAAGACATATGAACCTATTCTAATACTTATGCTACGTAGTGCAGACAATGGTCAAAACTTCCCCTTATCTGTCACATAAGGGTGTGTGTATAAAATATTCCATCGGTCACACCTCTGTAATTAGGGGAGTGTAAAAATAGCATAGCACACTGTACAGGTATGATTAGCTGCCATGCTATTACGTCACGGGCTCTACACTATGAACAATCTACCCCTAGGCCTACAGAATCAAGGGAAGTAGCCATCTTATCGATGGCTCTAAGGTTGCCAATACGCTAACCCTAGTTTTCTACAAATGTTATCTCTATCCATAAACCTTCGAGCCAACTTTCCAGCTAAAACTAGTGTGTTGCCATCATAACGGTAACTCAGAATGACCCACGTGCACAAACCCACTCGGTCCCAGACCCCACCACCCATATCACATCTAGGTTTCTCTTCCTTGTTGGATATCAATAGATGCACCAACAAGAGTGTAGACTACAGTGTGTACCAATCTTTGTGTGACACTCCTGCAATAAACAAGAATATGAAGAAGAAGCCAACATGATATCATAAACACATAGAAATAGGTAGGTCTACAGAATCTCCTAAAACAAGCTCCAAATCATGAATACAAATACAAACCCCATGTTGATTAACTACTTCCTAAGTATTGAACCCAATTATTTTATTGGATTTAATGCCCTTCGGCAAAATCAAGAAGAAAAAAAATAAAATTAGAGAGGGGGGTTATTCCCTTTCTCTTTCTATCTACCCTTTCTCTCTCTATCTACTCTTTAAGAATAAAAAATTATCTAAAATCTGGCCACACTTAAAACCTAGTAGACATAGGCTTCTATATATAGTAGTAGGGAAATAGGCCTTGAAAAGGGCCCAAAATGGGGCCAAAAACCTTAGCAGCCGCAATGGGCATGGGCTGTCGCACATGGCATGGGCCATTCTGCCAGGCATGGTCGTATTGTCTGGCTCTGGCGTGGGTTGTTCTAACTGGCATGATGGTGCCAGATTACCTTTGGCACGGGTCATGCCAGCTAACACGGACCACCGATTAGGGTTTGGTTCCCAGCTTTCTAAGCATGCACGCTCACGTCGTTTGGCATGGGCTGTCGATAGGAATAGTGTCTTGACCATTTGAATGGCAGGGGCTGTGTGATTTTTTGCGAACCGTCGATCGAGTGCTTGATTTTCACTTCTGAACGGCATGGGCCATGTGGAACTTCAGGGGTTGTCGGCTAGCAGTTGGTTACTGAGCAAAACGATGGCACAGCCATGTAGAAGGTTAAACCTTATCAACTGGTCTTCGAATATTGAGTTGAAAACAACACGGACCATTTTAAGGGAAATAGCCTGCATCCAAACTTAGTCGCACAAAGGTCTTGGGCGGCACGGGCTATGTTGCAGCGCTTCGTCACTTGATGATAAAGAAAGAGGCCAAGCCAAGATTGATTAGGTGGATCTTGCTTTTGAGCGAGGTTGATTTAGAGGTACGAGAAAAAAAAACTTGGAGAACCATATGGCCAATCACTTGAGCTGATTGGTTCCATGCCAAGAAGTTGAGGTAAAATCACCAATGACGGAGAAATTACGGGAAGAGTTCCCTAATGAACAATTGTTCGTAATCGGGAAACTCCAACTGTGGTATTCTCACATTGTGAATTCCTTGTCTCCGGTAAATTTCCTCCCCATTTTTCTAAGGCTCAAAGAGATAAGTTAAGAAGTGATGCTAAGTATTATGCGTGGGATGATCTCTTTTGTGGAAACATTGTGTGGATAAAGTTGTTAGGATATGTGTCCCCGATAATGAAGTGCATTCAATTCTTGTGTTTTGTCCTTCTTATGCATGTGGCGGTCATTTTGGAGCAAACAGGACTGCTAGGAAAGTCTTAGAAAGTGGTTTTTATTGGCCTACTTTGAATGAGCATGCATACTCTTCTTAAACATCTTGTGATGAATGCCAAAGAGTAGGAAATATTTCTTCTAGGAATGAGATGCCTCAAAAGCCTATTTTGTATTGTGAAATATTTGATGTTTAAGGCATTAACTTTATGGGACCTTTTCCTAATTCTTGTGGCTTTACATACATTCTTCTTACCATTGATTATGTGTCAAAGTGGGTTGAAATAAAACCCACTAGAATTGATTATTCCAAAGTGGTTGCAGATTTCTTGAAAGATAACATGTTCTCTAGGTTTGGGATTCCTCGAGCCTTGGGGGGCATCGTCGTGCCTCTCAAAGATATTTCAAAGGTTCTTGGTGTAAAGGTTCTTGATTCTTGGAACGATCACTTACCATAATACAAGAACAAAAGCAATACGTCCTTCCAAAAAATAACAAAAATAAATCAAGCACAAACTATGAACAAACACGATCACCCAAAGAGAAAAAACACAAAGAACTACACTAAAAAATCAACAAAATACGCTTCTTCCCCAGCAACGATGCCAAAATTTGGGAGGTTATCGTCGTGCCTCTCAAAGATAGTATTTATAAGCCCAAATTACAGCTAACTACTAAATAGTAGCTAGTGGTAAAATGAGGGCATCCACGAGGAAAAGGGGGTTTTATCGAGTGTTAAATGTAGTTGAAAAGCACACAAAGATGTCACTATACATGTGTGGTAACAAAGTTAGGGGGTTTGGTTTTGGAAAACACTACTACTACTTTAACAACTAAATTAATCAACAATTAGAGAAAATAATTCAACTACGATCACACTAGCACAAAAGATGTAATTAATATGATAATGAGTCTTGGGCGCAATTGGTTTACATTTCTAGTCATCCTTTGATCATCGACTAATTATCCAATTTTTATGCATTAATCACATATTGTGGAGAACTTGTCAATGGCTTTCGAGTGAAAACATTCCTTGCCTCTCCTCGGGTAGAGTTAGAGTGAGCGATCAGCGACACACAATAACCCTTACCTTCGGGTCACCCTAGACAATCGGTATCATAGACTTACCCAAGAATAGCAGTACACATGGAGACCCAACACAACTACCACAATGTCCTACAAGCGAGAAACATATAGATAGCACAATTATATTTAATAATAACGACTACGAGGATTGGCCTTCATGCTAACTGTTATAGTGAGCCACATTGATAATTAGTCAATCTCATTCAAATTCATCCCAAGTCTAAGCAATTTCATCAATCAACAATCATAATTAGTTGTCACTCCTAATTAGAACCTAGGATTGACCAACAACAATCACATTGAAAAAAAGTCTAAGTCTTCTGGGTTTGACCAAAAACCTAGCACATAATCAACCCACAATCATCAATTAGTTGATCATCCTAGTCTAATCATGCATTAATCTCACAAGAAAGTACAAAAAATTCTCCATAATCAAAGCACAAAATAGAATAAACTAAATCTCACAAATTCATACTAGAAATGCTTACCAATTGCTCCCAAGAGTATATTTAGCCTAGAATATGAAAACCCATAACAAATATACAAGAATTCATGGAAGAATTGCAAAAACTATGAAAAGATGAAGAAAAACTAGGGTTTGGAGGCCCCCAAGTCAGGCTCACACAAAATGGAGAATAAGGGGGCTATTTATAGTCCAAGGAAATAGTGAAAAAGGCCAAAAATGTCAAAAATTGGGCTGATTCAGCAGCCCGCACTACATCAGTGTGTATTTATATTACTCGCGATCCATTTTGGGAGTTCTTGTAGTCTTATTTATATTACTCGCGATGACGAATCCAATGATTCCATCCATGGACACCAATTAATCTCGTACAATTATCAAAAATTGGCTACAAAAAACCCAGATCATTCTTCCTCCTATTTTTCCTTTCTTCTACCACTTTGTAAGTGGCGTTCAATATTCTACCATCCTTGTGAATAGCCTTCGCTAAACTACTCCAAAGTGCTTATGAGCAATCTATAAAGTAAGCTCACAAAAAAGAAATCTAGATGCTCTTAATGACAAAAATGCATTAGAATCAAAATGAAGGATTTAGATACGAAAGCCAAAAATGGTTATCTAATCCCCTATAATGTAAACCTACCTAAATCTAGTTATCTTCCAACAAAAATATGACAAAAGAGATGTTAAATGCTTTGGAAAATACATACATTTGAAGTCTTATCGGAGATCATAGATCGAGATACGTCCATTACCTTCAATGCCAATGGGCAACGATTGAAACCTTACCAAGAAAGTTTTGTGTATGAAAAAGGAAAGGATGTTGATCTTCTAGATCTGGTTTGTGAGTAAACTCCAAGAAAGGGAATAAGTCGTGCTGAGGGCATTAAATAAACTTAGATTTGATCATACGGATTATCATTCATGGCCCTTTGTTGATTTTTCATTTCCTTTTATTTTTGCCTTCATTTTTAGATATATTATCTTGTTCTTTTCACAGTTGTGTGATTTCCATGATTTTGTAGCGATTAGAATGACATTGATCCAGATGGATAAAGAAGTCAAGGACATGAAGAGGGAAGAAAAAGGTTGGAAGTTGGTAATTTCAAAAGTTTTATAAGTATGGGGAGACCATGCATGTCACGAGTCGTGACGAACAGAGGATTTTTGACAACACCCAGTCGAAGTTGGTCGCGAGTCCTGACGAACCTGTCGCGATCGCGACCAAAATCAAAAACATTTTCTGGAAAAATGAACTCTCAGTTCCATAATTTTGCGAGTCCCAAAGGTATTTTTGTGAGTTGCGATGACCTCCTTGCTAGCGCGATGAAAATCAAAAATATTTTGTGAAAATACAAACTCCCATGTCCATTTGGTCATGAGTCGTGATAAGCCCATCGTGAGCGCGACAAAAACCATGTTTTTTTCTGAATATGTGTACTCACAGCTTCATGTTTTTGCGATGCGCGATGAATTCGTCATGAGTCGCGATAGGTCTTCGTGAGGCACAAAGAACCCATCGCGACCGCAACCACAATCATAAAGATTTTCTAAAAATGTGAATTCTCAGGTTCATTTGTTCACGAGTCGCGATAGCTTTGTCACGAGAGCGACCAAATTCAGAAGATTTTTCAGAAAATGCTAACTCAAATATCCAAATTTTCGCGATCGCGACCAAGATGTCGCGAGGCACAATAGGTCTTTGTAATTCGCAAAGAACCCCTCCCGATCGCAATGAAATTCCAAAGATTTCTAAAATTTTGAAAGTCTCAGCTCCAAAATTTTGTGACTCGCGACAAGCTTATCACGATTGCCATGCTAGTTTAACTTCTAAAAGTCCTTTTTGACTACCTCATCGCCACTCCCGACAATGCTCTCGTGAGTCGTGATGTTGTGCATATAAGAAAAAAAATGGGGCACTAGCTCATTTTTCTTCCAATCCTTTTCTCATCTTCACCACCCTCTCTCCCAAACCATCGCCCCTCCACCCTAGCTCCACTAATCCGGCCAAAATTGACCATCGATCTGGCCAAAATCAGTCCTCTTTCCATTTAATCCTTCCCCAATCCACCAATCTCCACAGATTCGGCCAAACTTTCCCAAGAACCTAAAACCCTAGAATTTGGGATTTTAAAATTTCAAGTGAATAGGGCTAGGATTCTAGGTGGGCTCAATTTATCCATCATCATACACATCTATTTGGTACATTTCTTCACTTCTTTGTGCTTGAATTATAATTTTTGTGTAGTTGCTAATGTTGGATGCTTTGAAAAAAATTGTGAATGTTGCGTATTGTTCTTTGTGATTGGTTCATGGTTTGGGATTGTTGATATTCTATGTAGAGTTTGATTTTGGGTGTGAAAATAGTAGAAAGTACTTCTGCTAAATTGGCTTTGGTCTTGAATGATGGAACTTTCTTGGATATTTTCAGATGGGCTAAAAATGATGAAATGTACCTATTCTAGAATATTGAATATGTGATGTTTAGCTATATGATAATCTCAAATTTGTTGGGAAATACAATGCATGACCTAAATTGGTGAAATAGGACATAATTGTGGCATAATTTCTATAGCAATGAAATTGGGTTGAACTTTACATGTATGAGCATATACACATTATTGCATCTTTATAGTGGCTTTTTAATGATTGTAGTGTGTTGAATACATCATTTTGACTATAATTGCTAGATTATATAATGGTGTTTTGATGTTGATCATTGTGTGTTACATGCTTTTGCAAAAAACAATGTCTTAGAGATGATTGCATGAATTTTTCCATTATGCCCTTAAGCGTTTGACATTGTTTGTTGTATTGATAGACATGCCTCTGAAGAGACCTAGAGTTATTCAAGTTGCGAGCGTATCTGCTCCACCCCCACCTCCATCACCGGCTCCGGAGCCAACTTCGACACTTCTTCCAAAGAGTTTCATGGGCTTGAGTCGGATCACCAGAGCCTATGCGGTCAAGTGGGACATCTTAACCACTCACAAGGTTCAAGAGACTTACTTTGTGTATGAGAATCCTTTGGATACTCTCGGCCTGAAGGAGTCGATTATATGCCTCCTCAACGAAGGAGGAATGGGTGGTTTCTTGACACGTGCAGCACCGATATACCAGAGGAACACGTTGGAGTTTCTTTCCATGGTGCGAGCATACACTTTGAGACCAGAGGTGCCCTTCATTCCATTCCATCTCAATGATCAGTTCTATGAGATGAGCCTCAAGCAGATTCATGAGGCATTTGGTTGGGATGGAGAGGAGATTCGAGATCATTTCAAGCAAGATATAAGTTCTCCCACTAAGGAGAAAGACAAGCTATTGTGGCATACCATCACAAGAAAGGTGCGAAATGTGAGAGATAAGAACAATGTCATCATCCACCCCACCTTTCGTTACGTGCATCGCCTCTTGTCGATTACACTGTTCTGTCAGGGTGAGGCGACAAATGTGCCAAACAATAAACTCTGCCACTTTTGGGGGCTGATTAGCGAAGGCACCTACTTTGGGAGACCAAAAGACATGTGGGTTACCAAGGTTCTTGAGGTAGCGAGGAAGGACAAGGGAGACATATCAATGAGGGGCATGATCACCCTCCTAGCAATGCAAATAGACATTGCCACTCCTCCAGGCTTCAGCATTTAGGCATGTGTGAGTCTTACCGCATCACATTGCTGTTAATTGTCCATTTATTTATCATCAAGACCACGGAGGACTCATCTGCATTCAACTGGTTATATGGGGCGGGCCATGTCCCATTCTTGAAGCTCCCTCAGACACAGCGCACTAAGCTAGAGATGGACACCTCGGTTGCTGACTTACTAATAGAGCTAGATGCATCATGTAGAGAGGGTTCCGAGTGGGAGCTTCAGAACCTACCAGTCCAGACCGAGGTAGGTGCATTCCCATTCTCTCAGGCACAGGATAAACCTCGTTCTCCACCACGGCAGCAGGTTGAGCCGATGCAGGAAGACTATGAGAACAACCAATTTCCTCCGCCGCCCCTAAATTTCTATGCATGTTTGATGCAGACAATAGAGGTTGGTTTTCATGGGTAGGATGAGCACAACATGTTCATCTCGCAGAGCTTGATTGAGAAGGGTGAGGAGATCAATTATCTCTCATCAGAGTGTGGGACATGCTGATACACTATGGTGATACCCTAGGCCCTGATACTGGAGCAGCAAGGTGGATTGAGTGGCATTAGAGGAACAATGATTGGGTGGTCCAGTACAGACAGCGCTACCCCAGAGATGGCGGTGCTTCTTCTCTATAATGATTGTGAGCTATTTTCCACTATCCATTTTGGTTCATATTTATTCCCCCTATTTTTCTACATTGAGGGCAATGTTGTGTTTTAAGTATGGGGAGGGGATTTAGCATTAGGCTTGATTTGATTTCGCTTTGATTTAGATGTTTTTGGTTTTGGATGTTTTTGTTTTGGGATGTTTTTGGATGCTTTTAGTACCTATGACATTTAGAATGCTTTTTGCTACTTTTGATTGGAAAACCACAGAAAAATGGAAATTTTTGAAAAAAATAGAAAAGGAAAAAAACATAAATAAAAAGAAAAAAGGAAAACTCGAGAGGGCAATTTAGGCAACATTGGGGGCCGCAAGAGGCCAAAAACCCAAAAGGGTGGCCTATGCAAAAATGAGAGGATAAATGTGTGGGTGAGATGTAAGCCATAGAAACATGATGTGTGGCTAGGATAAAAACCTGAAGGGGCTCTTATAGGCAAAATGAGTGAAAGTGCAAAAATAAAAGAAAAAGAAAAAAATTGTTACATTTCTACTCCTTTTTTCCGTTGGAGTAATAAGGTTGCGGTTGATATATGGATGGATCAGAAAGCAAGGACTTCTTGGGATTGGGTAACTTAGTGGGGTAAAACGAAGTAGGGTTATGAAATTCTTGACTCTTGGTATGCTTCGTTTTTGGGATGATATATAGGTATGAAGTGAAGTATATGCTTGAACATTTGAAAATTTTTTGACTTCACTTGATGCCATTGGATTTTGGGATTATCAATTCGGGACATGGAAATGTTTTTATGGGTATTAGTGAATTGATAAGTTGTATGGTTGGGTAGATTTAGGGATTGAGGTTATGTGTGAGAAAATTCTCATTTGAGTATGAATTCTGGGGATTTATGATATTGGGAGTTTTGTGAGGTTTAGATTGAAGCAATATTAGTTTGGGATGTGGATATGTGAATTTTCTTACTCGAGAACTAGTAAGGTTCAAGTGTGGGGAGGTTTGATGTGTCCATTTTATATGGTGATTTTAGGATCATTTGGACTTATTTTGGTTGGCTTTTTTGCTCTATATCATTCATTTTGTTCTCTTAGGAGAGTTAGGATCGACTTTTGCGCTCTTATCACTTTTCTAGAGAATTTTGTGTGACAAGGAAATCAATTGAAGATTTGAACACCATGAAGACTACTTTTGAAGACCATGAATACATGAAGACATGAAGAAGAGATTATGACATTGTAGACAAGAAGAAGAAAGCATTGGATGGCAGCCACCCCTGTCTGTCGCGAGTCGCAATGCATGTGTCGCGACAGGCCACTGTCCAGGTCTACTTGTTTTGACTTTTTGTACTATAAATAGCATCTTATCCTCTCTTTCTTTCACACAATTTTTCTTCCCGATTTCTGCATTTTGAAAACCCCAGTTTCTTCCATTTTTCATCTTATTTCTACCTCATATTATGTTTGAATTGCTTTTGATTGTTAGTATGAATTCTAGTAGCTAAACTTAGTCATGGGAGATATTGATTAAGGTGTTCAAGTCCATGTCTTGAGAACCATTTATGAACTATTTAATGCCTTTTCTATTGTGCATTTATTGTGCTTTGAATATGTGTTGTTAATGGCACTAATGTTGTTAGATGTTTGAGTATATAAATTACTCGTATGATTACTTGTTAGGGTTAGGAAAAAGTACCTAAGTTTCCATTCTTTTGATATGTAATCCAAAAGCATGAGTTAGGTAGCAAATGAGAGAGGTCTATGAACGTTTCCATCCTATTGATGTTGATGGGTTGATAATTTCTAGATGAATTTGATGATGTTGAACTCTTTGTCATATATGGTTTAGGTAGCAAGTGAGAGAGGTCTATGAGCGTTGAATGTTCTTGACTAATCTTGTGTAAATGCATGAATTGGTTCAATGCTTAGACACGGTGTAGTGTTTATAAGTGTTACCAAGCTTGTTGATTCTTTGTAACTAAATGCCTTTAATGGTATATTTTTAGCCATTTCTCAACTAAATGGGTCATTAGTGAGGTTTGACAAGAGATGTCGAATTCACTCTTTCAAACTACAATCTAACAAGGATAGAAGATTTATCTTCACAAGTAGTGAAAGTAGTGTATAGGTTGTAAGTTCAAGGATAGATAAGAGGCTTGGAAGTGGAAATCAATCTCTTCTTAGTAGCTTGTTGCATGATTAGCATCGTTACCCTACTTTGCTAGTTGTGTTGTCTTTAAATTCATAGCTTAGAAAGCCGACTAACCCCCCTCTTCTTTGTGGATGACCACAATTTTCCATTATCTACTTAGTTGTAGTTAGGATGCACTTTAGGGCTTAAAAATAGTATCTTTGAGAAGTACATCGACGACCTCCTACAACTTTGCTATGCTTGTTTCCAGTAAAGGTTTCGGTGATTCATGATACTCCCATATTTAATTTACTACGCATAGGGAGTGAGTTTATCAACCACAAGAGTGAGGATTAGAGGAAGCAATGTTAGCTCTCCCTATGAGAGTACAAGTAAATAAAAAGAAACCATGAGTGCCAACGGGAGTGTGCATATTGGCACATACCCGTTAATACAAAAGAAACGTAAATAATATCCCTTGGCAAAAAGAGTGCTAATGCCTAGAGACCCAAATACTAAACCCTTACTGGAGACTGGGGACAAAGGTATACTACTAAAGTTGGATAACCGTGAGAACAAACTCACTTGGCTATCCAGAAAATGTAATGCGGGTACTACCTCTTACTTATGAGGCCTTTTATGAAAAATTGAACATGTGGAAGTCCAAACAAAATCATGAAAGACGATGCGTGAAGACTCAATATCCAAGGCTGAAAGTGTGGTACTTTCAGCCTATAACCAACCAGTGAGTGAAGTGGCCCTTCGCTAACCGAGGTTTGTCGCCTCGGCCTTCTACGATATGAGAGTGGCTACGGCTATCTTCAACCGAGCTTGGATGCTCTGCCTTCAACCAAGTAACAAAGGGATGATCCTCAACCTTCAACCAAATTCAACCGATGTGAACCGGCCTTTGAAACCACCTGTAGACTCCAGCTTCTCGCAACCAAATTTGGATTCGGCCTTCATGTGAAGTGAAGTAGTTGGCAGCTTCTACCATGTACACCCTTAAGATGAAGATAAAAGGAGTATTATTGGCCTTCAATAACGATCTCTGTGTGGAAACTGAGGTTTATTTGTGAGACTGTGAGCAATGCTGAACATAGTCCAATGTTACGGTCTCAGATAATTTCACAAATAAAACCTCCTAAAGATGAAAATATCGGGCATACTTATACCACATAAGCCCTGCGTGACAGTTTTGTAACCGTCCTTTCAGCTTTAGGCAAGTGGATAGCCTCATGCTATTTAACACTTTACAGTGTCGCGCAGGTCTGTCAAATCCAAGTAACAACTAGCCATGAGTAATTAGATGTAGTTTTCGCTAATCTGACTACTCATGACCCCATAATATAGTCGTGCAACCAAGTAAAGATAGGATGTTGTCCCTCCCTTATCGACTATAGCGCACAAATATTTCCAACCCGTGGATGTGCATCTAACCGTTGAAAACGTGGGCGGCCACCCAAAAATTCAATTTGGCCCAATGGAAAATTTTGAATAAAAATCCTCGGCCCAACCCATCATACGACTTAATGGCTCCAATCATTCCAAGATAAAATATCTCAGACCTGGTTATGTTCTCGCGGATCACCCTAATGTTGATCGAGCTATAAGACATGTGATTCAGCCAGGTGGTGAAGCATTTCAACCCATTTTCAGCCCAACCTTGTTGAACCAGTTTATTTTTCAATTTAATTCCATTTTGCCCAACAAATACTCAGTTTCAGCCCATCAATGCTCAAAATCTCCATTTTTTAGGGAAAGTCCTATTTTCTTCATAAAATCGCGGGTCAACCCGTACAGGAACCGGGTTATAATGGAACTCATGCTTCCCATTTAACTTTCGGCCCAACAAATTAAGCATCAGCCCACTTCTTGTCAAAATTTCAGCCCCTATAAGAACTGGGTTATAAGGAGGCCCGTTTTTTCATCTCATTTTCGGTCCAATATTTCAGCCCATTTCCGGCTATTAAATCCTAATTTCAGCCTAACGCTGGAGAATACCTAGATCCGGATCAACTTTGTGGGTTTTCATGCTTGGCCGGACCCAAACGGGTAAAATCCTACCCATTTTCTCTCTTCTTGGGTCATATCACCCGACTGCCTCAACTCGGGTCAAAACCCAAGTTGCGCAGCAGTCCCGTTTTCTGAACTCTGGTCAAAAGACCCAGCTGCGCGCCCGATTATCCTCCGCCGAAAAACAACAAACACCACCGTCCGAAGCGTCTAAGTCGTTAATTTTCTGGCAAAATGTCTAAGAAACACCACCGTCCCAGTTTTTCCGGCCAAAAAGCTAAGTAGAACGCCGGCTTTTGGCTCCTAATAAACCCGCTTGCTATGATTGACGGAGCTGGACTTCAAGCTCGCCGGATCTGGGCATAATAGCGAACATACTCTAATAGACCATCTTGAACCACGGTTGATCCCCAGCTTCTGTATCGCTACAACTGGTCCATCTCCGACGCGATGAAAAACACCTCTCGGCCATGATTTTTCTCGGCAACCCGCTACCATACATCATCCATTTTCCAACCTCAAATAAGAATCATCCGCCACTATCTTACTGGGCACGGAGGAAACCCAGCAGTTTGGACGAGAAATCTGGGGCAATCAATGTGCAAAAGAAAATAATTCACCATGGTCGACGGAGCCGAAAGTGAAGGTCGCCGGAACCTGGGCATAATGGTGAACCTACTCTTTGAATTCATTATGAACGCCGATTGACCCCAATTTTCAAATCATTGCCACTTATCTTCTCTCCGGACACCATATTCTCAGCCACAATTTTTCTGCGACAAGTGTTAAGGTCGCCGGAAAAATTAAAAAACACATCCAAATAAATTCTGAGGACAAATATCTCTTGTAATTCAATCGGAAAAGTAATCCCACAAAAACATCATTAAATCCCAAAAATCCATCGCATAAATCATAAAGTTCATCCTTTTGAAAATCTCATCTTAACAAATATTAAAAATTCCGAAAACTTTCATTAATCACCAACATCCAATTCCTTTGGATCATCCATGTTGCATATGAAAAATCTTATGGGAATATTCACCGTGTAAAAATCCAAGATTGCAAGAACAAATCCTCAACCCATTAAAGAGAGAGAAAGAGGCGCAATCTCTCTAGAGGAAAATTTCTAGTATTCTTTCCTCGAATTTGACTTTCTCACCTACTATCTCGTTTCCGGCAAGGATTTTGTTGAATTTCAAGCCGGACATCTTTCCATGTATGGGTTGATGTTCTGTCTTTGCGATCTTGGATTTTGATGCGATGAATCTTCCAGTATGAATGTGTTTGCAACATGGATGATTTAATCAGATTATTCATATGATTACTATAATTAAAATTGTTGGAACAAGAAGATTTTCAAACTAGATCAAATCTGGGCTTTTTGAAACATCATATTGTAAGTTCTCATTTGGATCTTGAATCTTGTGGAATTTATTATGATATAAATATATGAATTTGCGGGATTGTTCAAAGAATTTTGGATATTGATTTTAATACGGAATTTGATCCATGATAATGGATAGAACAATTGGGGGTTGTTTTGTTGTTTATATTTTCTGACATGGAATTGGATAGTTTTCGATATTATATGAAGCTTTCATGTAAGATTGGGGATTCTTTAGGTTCATGTTCTTTTCGAAGAATCTCACATATGGTGACGGAAGTAACGGTCCTTCTTGTCATCCCATTCGTACGTTGGACCACCTGCTTCTTCTGACGGTTGCGCCGCTGTTTTGCAGCTCCTTCTTCACCAGCAACCATTTTTCCTGACCCTGAAGCTTCACCAGCGGTACTGTCCACTTTCCTCTTCAAACCAGTTTTTTTCGCTACTTCAACAACTTTCTTCACCTTCTCAGCAGACTCCTTCAAAACCCCACCAGATTTCTTCGCCTTTACAGCACATTTCTTCACAACAAATTTTTTAGTATTTGTCTTCATCGCCTTCTCAACAAGCGACTTTGCAGCAAGTTCTTCTGAATTCCTTTTATTCTGTCCAATAGAGATCTCACATTGCTTACCCTTCTCCTTGCTCAACATACGAGGTGACGACCTCTCGTTCTCTCCTTCAAATGAGACTACCACAGTAGGTTGAGCTTCAACACTCTCACCCACATCCACACCAGCTTCACTATCCTCACTTTCCCTCTCACACGCAGCCGCAGCAGCTTGTGCCGCCTCCGCCTTCGCAACTGCACCCAAAACCCACTGATTTTCATTAATATAATCTCCAATCATACTGTCCATACTGTCACCATCATCCATGGACCCACCTCACCATTATTTTCAACATCCTTAGAACAACCTTCATCGGCTGGTACAACTTCCTCCCTAACAGATTCAGTCTCTTTCCTATTCAAATCAGTATCATTCTCATTAAAATATGCATCAACTTCAGCATCAATATCTGCTGAAGCATCCTTCCCCTCAGTAGACCTAACTACTCCATCAATTTGTGATGAACCATCCTTCCCCTCAACACCACCACCTTCAACACCAACATTAGCATCAACCCCTTCAACACCAGAACTAACATTATCAATCATCACATCCAAAATGTCCCTAATATCTTTCTTCACTACCTTAGAACCCTTGGCTTCATCAACACCAACTACTTCTCTACTCATTTGAACAACATCATTCAGCAGTGTGTCATAGTCAAATTCTTGACTTGATCCACCTTCACCCCCAGCTGATACACCTTCACCATCTTTCAACTGCTTAACACCCACATTCATCCGTTTCTTATTTCCTAGCTTAGGAACGATAAGAACTGAAATATGTGGAGTAGCACCACCACTAATTCTGGCATACCTATGTGTCAATACAACTACTTCACAAAAAATGAAAAACAAAAAATTGTATAAAGAACATATTTTAAAAAAACACAATCACAAATAAAATGCAACATGTAAAAAAACCTCCAGAAGCATAAGACTGCTGAACCTTCTTCAACTCATCTTGAAGAGAAGATCCATCTTTCTTTTTAGATTTTCTAACCACCTTCTTAGAAGCTAAACAACATAAAATATTTGAATAAGTAAATGTATAAGCAAATAAGTAAATAAATATAAAGAAAATTACAATCACCTTCTTCTATCTCAGGTTCTTGATGTTGAATAGTATCTTCACCTCCTTCAGGAACATCTGAAAATAATCATGTACCACACAGTAAGAAACAAATACATAAAGCATACAAAAAAATGCATGCATACTCTGACAGCCAATAAGCAACCTAGAGTCAATAAGCAACTTATTCTAGGTAAACAACAGTATAACTAACTAATGCATATGCTATACTAATATATGCAACTTGTAATGAAACAAATGCATACATAGTCTGATAGTCAGTAAGCAACATAATCTGACTTACATATTATAACTAACTTATGCATATAGTAAACTAACATAAGCAACTTCTAATGAAACAAAATACATACTAGCAAATCAGAAAGAATAACAATAACTAACTAACAATCAGTGAAACTCAAATACAGACTAAGTAACTAATACATAAGTTATATTAACATATGAAGATTCTAAGAAAACAAGTACACAATATAACAATCAGTCAACAACAAAATAAGTAACTCGAAAAACAGAGTAACTAACTTAGACAAATGTTAGCCTAACATATGCAAATCATAAGAAAACAAATGCACATCATAAAACAGAGTCAAAATATGCGGATCTGACATACAAATCAGAAAAATAGAATGACTAACTAATACAGCTGTTAGCCTAACATATGCAACTCCTAAGAAAACAAATGCACATTATAACTGAACTGATAACATGCTGGGAAAAAACAAAGCAACTAACTAGTGCATATCTTACAATAACAAATGCAACTTCTAAACAATCAAATGCATGTTATAAAAAAAACTCAAAACATATATATCTGACTAACAAAAAAGTCAACACCAACAACTCATAAGCAGATCTGACTTACGAATAAAATTCCAATAAAGTCAACATCAACAAGACTGAAAAAACACATACACACACAACAATAACAAAAAAAGCGCGAAACTCCAAATATTCAAAACGGAAACAAGAAGAATACGAACCAGGAGAAGAAGAAGGCTGAGACAACTTCTCAACTTTAGGAAGAATAGCTTTCCCCTTCACCCTACCCATGACTAGGTCAAATACACAAAAAAAACCTCACATCAGAATCGCGTACAACTATAAAGCAGAAATGGAAAAGAACAGCAACAAAATTTCAAAACCTAGAATATCAATCTTACCGAATTCAAGCGATTCCGGAGCAAACTTGAACAACATGATTCTGGCAAAATTTCGTGAAGAACGAAGAGCGAAATTGAAAAAACAAAAATCGGAGTATAGAGGAATTGAAGAACGAAGAGAGGAGAAGAGAGGGCAAAACACGCGCGAATAATGAGGAGACTTCTAAATACGCATGATAAATGATTACATTTTCCAAAAAATTAACTGCTCAAAGTTGGTGACAAAAGGAAAATTAAGCATGGATGAAAATTAAAAACAGACAAGCAGCTTTAATTAATTATTAAGTATCCATATTTAAAAATAATTATAATATGAGCCTCACTTTGCCTATCAATCCCTGGCCTGTCCATAAATTTATAGACAGCCCGCGTTTCCTGAGATTTTCTCATTACAAAATTGCTTATGAAAAATACAACTAATTATCCATAAAGAGAACATTTTGATGCCAAATCATTGGGTTGTCTTGTACTCACTTTAGCACCATTTTTGGGCCATTAAATTAATGACGGCCCTAAGCAATAAGCAATAAACCCATTTCCTCGGCCCAAGTTTCCATATTGTAACTTTTCAGAGCTCCCTGGTGCTATCTCTGCTTCAATTTTCTGTTTCAAACTTTCCTCCTCCTGCTTCCTTCCCTGAAAAATACTCGCATTTCTTTCCTCCCATAAATAGTATAGAACTGATACATATCTGCATTCCGATCCCCGTTTCCCCTTGCTCGCAATAATCCCAATAGCTTCCTCAAACACCATATCTCCTGCAATTTTCAAGCCACATCCTATATACACTTTTCTTGCATAGTTGCACTGAGTAAACATATGATGTGTTCCTCCTCCTCTTCACATAAGTTGCACTGTAGAAAATAATGGTAATGATGGATCTTTATTCATGACCCCAGGGTCCATTATATAGTAGTACAAAATACCTATACACGGTAGGAAAAGGAAAATAGAATAGAATTACAATTATAAGTAATATATATATATATATATATATATATATATATATATATATATTCCTTAACACCCTCCCTCAAGTTGGAGCATGGAGATTAGAAATGCCCAACTTGCCAAGTAATGAATGAAACTGGTTACATCCGAGAGCTTTGATAAACAAGTCCACAGGGTGATTTGTAGTGCGGATATGATGAGTAACTATAGTACTAGACTGCACAAGATCCCAGACAAAATGACAATCAACTTCAATATGCTTCGTACGTTCATGGAACACTGGATTTGCTGCAATATGAAGAGCAGATTGACTGTCACAAAACAAACGCATAGGAGCAGTATGCGCAACCCCTAAGTCTTTCAGTAAAGACCTAAGCCATAACAACTCACAACAGGTAACAACCATAGCACGATACTCCGCTTCAGCAGAAGACCGATAAACTGTAGGTTGCTTCTTGGTCTTCCAAGAAATTGGAGAATCACCAATCATAACAAAGTAACCGGAAAGAGAACGCCGGGTAACAGGGCAAGCAGCCCAATCAGAATCACAGTAAGCAGTTAACTGTAACGCATTGCGTGAAGAGAGAAATAAACCCTGACCAGGATGGCTCTTCAAGTAGTGCAACACACGAACTGCAGCTTGCCAGTGGGGAATACAAGGGGACTTCATGAATTGAGCAAGTGTGTGAATTGAATAACCAAGCTCAGGACGTGTGATGGTAAGGTAGATCAGACGCCCAACCAGTCGCCTGTACTGCTTAGGATCATGGTAAAGCGGGCCATCAACACACGCCAGATCGTGTTGCTGCTCCATTGGAAAGTTAGTCGGTTTAGAGGCAGAGAAACCTGTATCAGATAAAATGTCCAAGACATATTTCCTTTGCGAAAGAAACACCCCTCCGGTCTTCTAGCAATCTCTATGCCCAAGAAATACTTAAGTAAACCAAGATCTTTCATATGGAAACAAGAATTCAAGTATTTCTTGAGCTCAGAGTAGAGCGCAGAAGAGTTTCCAGCAATGACCAAATAATCCACATAAACCAGAACATGTAAAGAAACCGATCCACGAGAAAAGACAAACAAAGAGTAATTGTCTTACTCTGAACAAAAACCAAATGCTCGTAAAGCCTGGGCCAATTTGGTAAACCAATTTCTAGGAGCCTGGCGAAGACCATAAAGAGATTTCTGAAGGCGACATACCTAACCATAGGGTGCGGCATAGCCTGGTGGGGTCGCTTAAAAACCTCTTCATGCAAATCACCATGCATGAAAGCATTATAGACATCCATCTGATGCAGTTTCCAACCACGAATAACCGTAATAGATAAGAATAAACGAACAAAACTCATCTTTGCAACCAGAGCAAATGTCTCAGTATAATCAATCCCCTCAACCTGGCGATTCCCGAGAACCACTGGGCGCGCCTTATGACATTCAATAGTACCATCTGACTTGAACTTCATTCGGTAAACCCATTTGCATCCAATCGCCTTCTTACCCAGAGGCCGAGGGACCAAAGTCCAAGTCTGATTATGCTCAAGTGGAGTAAGCTCTTCAGTCATAGCATCTCGCCAATGAGCATGCTGTGATGCCTCTGAATAAGTGGCGGGATCTGTACTAGACGTTATTGCACCAAAAAATATAGAATGCATACTAGAAAAATTATCACAATTTACATAATCAGTAAGAGGATAGAGAACACCTGAGGATAGTGACGGCGCAGGAGTGAACGTAGTAGTAAGAGGGGGGTCTTCAGTAGTAAGAGCACAGGCATAATCATCACAGTCATAATCTTCCAAATAAGGAGGAGGTTAGTGAGTGTGAACACTCTGTCTGATAAGAGGAAACTGAGTGGCGGGGGGAGTCATCTATACAACCGACGAAATAGGCGGCGGAGCTGACAGAAGCAAACGGCGAGCGAAATTAATCGGTGATGGAGACATCGCATTGGGCGGCGGAGCAGAAGGAGTCACCAGAGATGGAGGTGCGTGAGGCACATGATCGTCAGCCCGTGGCGTCCAGGGCGGTGCATCGTCAGGCCGCCGGTGATCTGGGTTAGTTGTCAAAATCGGAGAAGCAGCCGGTGGTGTAGGTGCGGTGGCATTCGACGGTAAGGGTACGATGACGGCCGGTGGGACAGGAGCGACAACAACCGGCAACATAGAGTCGGTGGCGGTCGACAGGACCGGTGGTGCCGCGATCTGGACATGTGGCTCCGGCGGTGGTGGAAGTGAAACCGGCAGTGAGGAGGTGGTGCCACCGGGATCTACGGAAGAGGCTGATGTCAGAGTTGCGGCATACGGGAACTGGTCTTCAAAAAAATTGGCATCCAGACTGTTAAAGATAATGCGGGATTCCAAGTCAAAAAGATGATAGCCTCTCTTTCTAGCTGGATAACCAAAAAACAAACATCGCCGACTTCTTGGTGCAAACTTGTTGCGGTATCTGGGAAAGTGAGCAGCAAAACACAAGCATCCAAATACCTTTAAAGATGAGTAATTTGGAGCTTGTCCATATAGCATCTCAAAGGGAGTGCAACCATTGAGATGTTTCGACGGTGTCCGGTTAATCAGATAAGCAGCAGTAAGAACACATTCTCCCCAAAACTCAATTGGAAGACTGGCTTGAAATCGTAAGGCACGTGCCACATTGAGTAAATGGCGATGCTTTCGTTTAGCTCTACCAATCTGCTCTAGTGTATCAACCATAGATGTCTAAAAAATGATCCCAGATGCAGTAAAATGAGATCTCAAAGGCAAAAATTCGGTCTCGTTGTCAGCTCGGACACGCAGTATAGTTCGGCCCCATTGATTCTTGACCAGAGCACAAAATTCCAAAAATCTAGAAGCTACTTCTGACTTTGCCACTAGTAAATAAACACAAATAGCTCGAGAATAATCATCAACTATTGTAAAAAAAAAAATGCACCACTAGAAGATGGTGTTCTACAAGGACCCCAAACATCACAATGTACTAATTCAAATAATGCAGTAGCATTTATAGAACTCAATGGAAAACTATGTCTAGTCTGTTTTGCTCTATAACATACAGAGCAAGGTATAGCAATATTATTTGTGCTAAAATCAAGAGTAGGAATAGATGATAACATCGTAGATGATGGATGACCAAAACGTTGATGCCATAAATCAGATGAAGAAACCGAAGCAATTGTCGGAATAGACTGCACTACATGAGGGCGAAGGTGAGTATCCAACAGACGAAGCCAATAAACCCCCCCCCCCTTGCTGTTCACCCACGCCAATCACAGTCCTCGTACTGATTTTCTGTAAAATTCAATAATTTTCAGTAAACAAGGATAGACATTTCAAGGCGGATAACAATCTTGAGCATGATAATAAATTGCATCGCAAAGTAGGTATGTAGAGCACGTGAGTAAGGGTGACATCACCAAAACAAATAGAACCATATTGTGTAGCAGACGACACAAATCCATCTGGAAGTATAACATTCACAGAATTGGTAGTAGTATTAATATCAGTAAGAGAACCCTTGTCACCAGTCATGTGATATGAGGCTCCCGAATCAAGAATCCAGGGTAAAGTATACTTACCTGACCCATGGTCAGATAACGAATTAAACTAATTAAATAAATGTATGGTCGTACTCTATTGGTCATCGGACAGAGCAGGCCCGAAATCAGATCGAGTAGGGGCGCCAGAGGAGGCAGTCATCGCAAACCCTTGCGGCGACGTCACTACACCGGCAAAAATAGCCATAACACAATTTTTTTGTGTTAAAAACAAATAAAATAAATTGCGTCCAAGGAGAAACAACAATTAAGCAGATATAGCAACCTAGATGCAGATTTCAATATCCAGAAAAAATAAAGGAGCACGAGTCCCTGTACTGGCGCTTGGGAACACACGCTGCAGGAGGTAAGGGTGCATGTGGCTCAACCGCGTGAGTTCACGCGCCTTTGATGGTCCCGCGTGAATCTCACAGGCGCCTTCCTTCCAGCGCAAAATGAAAAACGTTGCTGGACGCAGTTGATGGCGAGCTCTGGACCGAGTTGCTGGAGTGAAATGGCAAATGGCACACGGCTCGGTGGTAATTTTCGGATGGCGGTTGGTGGCGAGCTCATCGGTTGGCAGAGATCGGCAGTTGATGGCGAGCTCGGCGGTTGGTAGAGACCGGCGGCGGGCAACTCTAGACGGAGACAGAAGCGGGCAGAGAGGCTTTGCCGGAGGTAGAACAACGAAGAACGAAGGCTTCTCCGGCGGCGGCAAGAACGAAGATGGTTTTTATTATTTTTTATTTTTTTTAGAGAAAAGCAACTCGGATCGGCTACGCATTACGCATGGACGATAACTGCAATTTATGGGAAATTTAAGATGGAAAATTTAGGTTCGTAGTCTCAGAATTTTAGGCTCTGATACCATGTAGAAAATATTGGTAATGATGTATCTTTATTCATGACCCCAGGGTCCATTATATAGTAGTACAAAATACCTATACAAGGTAGAAAAATGAAAATAGAATAGAATTACAATTACAAGTAATATTTATATTCCTTAACCTGCATCATCTGCTTATCTTTGAGAATATTAAAGTTCTGAAGTCTATTCACTGTTGCTAATCTTCCCTTATGAAGTATCCATAAAAAGCAGTGTTTGGCATCAGATTTGTCTTCCAAACCAACTTTACCATTGCATCTTTTTTTCCCTTTCCCTTCAGTTCATTGTAGGCCTTTGTGATGCAAAAATTTCCTTTTTCTTATTCACACAACTATTCAACTTTCCTTCCATCATAAACTTCATCTTGTTTACGAATTTCAAGTTTAAGCTTTGTGATTCTTGGATAGAGGCCTATGTACAGCTTCTTGGTCGGCTACTTTCCCTAACTCCTCTGTCCACATTTTGAATAGAATCTCCTCGGACCATAATCCTATGCTACTCACTATAGGTAGTGATATTACATCCACCCCTCGGCCATTTAGATTTCTTAATATTTGGTACAAAAGGGATGAATTTAGTGAAGTAGTTAAACAAAGTTGGGATGTCCCGATTCAAAAATCAGGAATGATAGGCTTCTTCCTTAAACTTCTGAGACTGAAAAAAGAACTGAAAATCTGGAATAAAGAAGAATTTGGAAATATAAATGACAATGTTTTAAAATCTGAATCCATCCTGAAAGAAAAAGAAGAAATTTATGACTTGGATGCAACTGTTGAGAATATGGTGAAACTTAAGGAGGCAAAGGCTAAGCTGGTTAAGGCATTAGTAGAACAGAAAAGTTTCTGGAAGCACAAAGGCAAAGTTAAAAGGTTAAAGGAGGGGGATAATAACACCAGTTTCTTTTATAACTCAGTCAAGGAAAGAAAATGTAGGTTAAAGATCACAAAAATTAAAAGTGGTAATGGTCAGTGACTAGATAATATACAAGACATTGAGAATGAATCCATTCACTACTTCCAGGATCTTCTAACTGAGGATAGCTCCCCTGATAGTAATTTATTCAAGCCTCACTTTCTAAGTCAGATTCCAAAAGTGATCACTCAGGAAGATAATGATAGGCTACTGCAATCTGTTTCGATTTCTGAACTTAAGACTATTGTTTTTGGACTTAATAAGAACAGTAGCCCTGGCCCGGATGGATTCACAGCTAAATTCTATATTAAATCTTGGGATATAATTGCTAATGACTTACTATCTGCAGTACAAGATTTTCTAACTGTGAATAATATCCCAAGAGGTATTGGTGGTACCTGGATTACAATCATACCAAAAAAATGTACACCAACTACCTTTGAGGATTATAGACCAATTAGTCTCTCCAATGTAATTAACAAAATTTTTTCTAAAATATTAATGGAAAGACTAAAGCCTCTAATGCCTAAAATCATCTCAAATCACCAAATAGCTTTCCTCAAGGGTAAAGATATCGCTGATAATGTGATCTACCTTCAGGAAATGGTAAGATTTTTAAACAAAAAACAAAGAGAACCTAACTGCATTGTTAAATTGGATCCCAAGAAAGCTTTTGATAGAGTTAGGTGGTCTTTTCTTTATTCTGTGCTTGCTAGATTTGGATTTCATGCTAGATTCATCTTTCTTGTCATGAAGAACCTATCTCAGGCATGGTTTTCTATCTTAATAAATGGTAAGCCTGTAGGTTTCTTCCAATCTACAAGGGGTATCAAACAGGGAGATCCCTTATCACCCTTCCTTTTTAATATTTTTTCAGAGGCTTTTACTAGAAGCCTGTCCTTTATTTTTCAGAATGGTAGCTTGTTATACTATGGTCTGCCAGGTAATGCAATCCAAATCTCACACTTATCTTATGCTGATGATACTGTGGTCTTTCTGAAAGCCAGTAATAATTCTTTGATCAGATTTAAGGCCTTTCTGGCTACATTTGAGGAGGTTACAGGTCAAAAGATTAATTACAATAAAAGTGACCTCTTCATAGGGAAACATGCAAGTGTGAACACAGTTAATAAAATAAGGAAAACACTAGGCATGAAAATTGGAAAGTTTCCTTTCACATATTTAGGAGTTCCCATTTTTACTGGGAGAGCAAAGAAGATATATTTCCAACCATTTTTTGAACAAATAGAGAGTAGAATAGGTAGTTGGAAAAATAGATGGCTCTCGGCTGGAGGGAAAATTACACTTATGCAATCATGCATATACTCTGTACCCCAGTATATATGGTCAGTTATAAAACCGAGTAAGCAGGTCATTTCAGTCATAGAAAAAAAACTGAACAAATTTTTTTGGGGGTTTAATGATCTAAAATCTAAAAGAGCATGGAGGAAGTGGGATGCACTTTGCTATCCTATCATCCAAAATGGTCTAGGTTTTAGATCAATAACCACCATAATTAATACATGTTCTGTTAAGCTTTGGTGGAAATACCAAAAGGCTGAGGCTTTATGGACACATTTTGTTGCATCACTGCCACCCTCTTCCAGGTCTTCACCAAACTGGAAGAGGATTTGTTTCATAAATGCTTGGGCAGAACCTCAATCTAGAGTCATAGTAGGAACATGGGATTGTAATTTCTGGACTGCCAACTGGTTAGACATAGGGTCTCTATAGGATCTCTGCGACCAAATTGATGTTGATATTTCTTCTAACTGTACTGTTTCTGACTTTATTACAAATAGATCACTTATGCTTCCTAAAATATGTACAGTACTACCTACTCATGCCATTTCTCTTTTACAGGAAGCTAAGTTATCAATACACAGAAAGGACAGACTTATATGGAAACCAGGAATCAAGGGTGAGTTTTCATTCAAAGCAACTTACCTTTTGCACAGGAATCAAAGAGGTACTGTGGCTTCTTTTCAATATCTTTGGAGCACTAGAATTGAAAAAAAGGTCTCTGTCTTCATGTGGAAAATGATGAACTCTTTTCTACCATTTGATAATGTTCTGCGTAATCTGAGAATTTCACTGCCTTCTAAATGTTGTATGTGTCATAAACATGAGGATTCTCTCGATCACTTTTTTAATTCCTGTAAATTTTCTGTGCAAGTTTGGAAATTGATTCATCCATTTATGGGAATTAGGGATATGGATTTCCCATCTATATGGGATAGACTCTCCTTTTATCTCACTTATACTGGAATAAGCTCACTACATTCTGTAATCATTCAATCTTCTGCTATAATAACATGCTGGAACTTGTGGAAAATTAGGAATAAATGTTTGCATGATTCTGTCAATCCAGTAATAGGCTCAGTCATAAACCATATAAGGACCCAAATTTTTTATATGTTCACTACCAAACCGGTTTTTGTAGTCTCTAGGATGGATATAGCCATAGCAGATCATTCTTTTCTACCTTTGACCAAACAACCTCCGAAGCCAAACATCTATAAAATTGCTTGGACAAAACCATGCACAGGTTATAAAATTAATGTCGATGCTGCGTGGTGTTGTCATTCTAACATGAGTGGAATAGGTATGATTGTCAGAGATGGTAGGGGTGGTTTTATTGCCACACATACTATGTTTTCCCCTGCCAACTCACCTTTGGAGGCAGAAATGATAGCAATTAGGTTTGCCTTACAAAATTGTCCAGAACTTTACCTTTCTATTTGTTTGGAATCTAATTGCCTCAATGCTGTAAAATATGTGATTAAACCCCTAAATGCCCCATGGCAATTGTTTCAATTACCTGATGAGATTCATCAACTCTTGGGGGGAGTCAATCTAATGCATGTTCTAAGACAAGCAAATTTGGTGGCTGATACTCTTGCTAAAGATTGTCTCAGAAACCAGACCACCTCATCTTTGCTTAGGTTTCAGAGCCTAACTAATGTTGTACAGGGACTGATTAGATTAGATCAAGTGGGTACACCTTCTATACGGATGGTTAGTTGAATGGATGCTACTGATTGCAACTAATATTTGCAGGTTGATGGCTAGGAACTGGATGATCCCGGTTCTTGCTAAATGAATTCTTCTGCGAGGCTGACATTTTGTGGGATGTTATGTTTCTGGTGGCAGCATCAGGCATTGCACGATCAGGATGAACTTCAAGGTTTACAATGCATCATGGATACTGCTGATCAAATCCGATGCACCCATCTCTTTCACATCTACATCAATCCACTTGATTCATATTCATCGAGGACTTTTATTCACCTCATCACTAGTTGTTAAACTCGGAACTTGCCTATCGACCGAGGATTAGCTTCTTAGTCTAAGTAAGGTGACTCTGACTGACTTCTGTTTCGCCATGTCGATTCACCAACAAGTTCGATGATCTCTTACTTAGACCACTCTGTAATCCTATACCTAACTCTTTCCTTTCATGCTTTTGGAAGCAACAAATGTTGCTTAATGAGCCTAGTGCTCACTCCTGTATAACCTAACTAAGCTACAGCTTCATCTTTCTTCATGTAAAGTTTTCTTTTCATGGCTTGGGAAGGCCTAATATAATTTCCCCCATCTATGGATGGTTAATTTAAAAAAAAAAGCTTTGTGATTCTTGTAACTGATACTTCATAAAATCCTTACCCTTCAAGTAATGTGCCTGTAACCATTTGATCCAGAGCAGGTCTTTCTTCTTCTGTATACTCCAAACATGTTCACACAAAGCCTCTTGATTCCACACTGAATCCCAGAAGCCAATTCCTCCTATTTCTTTGCTTCTACTCATTGTATCCCATGATGCTGGAGTAAAATATCTTTCCTCAAGTTTCTTGTTCCATAGAAAAGCTGTACACTTCTTGACTATTTCTTCATGTACACTTTCATGTATTTTAAATATAGCTGACTAGAATCTGGCAATGCTCAATAATACAGTATTAAGCAATTGAATCTTGCCTGCATAAGAGAATTTTTTTAATCCCATGTTTTCAATCTCTTACTGATTTTATCAAGAAGTACTTCACAAGATTTCTTATCCTACCTGAAAGTTGATAAATGCATTCCCAAGTATTTCATTGGGAACATCCCTTTGCTGAATCTTCAATATTTCTGCCAACTATTCTGTTTCTTCCTCCTCCAAAACTGAAAAATACACCACTGATTTTCCTTCATTCACTGCCAACCCTGAAGCTCCTTGAAATTCAGCAAGAACCTCCTTGATCCCTTCCTAAGACTTTTCACTAACGGAAGATCAATAAGTCATCAACAAATAACAAGCTTGTAATATCCTACATCTCTGATGAAAGCCAATATCACCCATTTTAAACCCACTGGCCAATAGTATTTTAAGATATTCCATGCACAATAAAAACAACAAAGGGGACAAGGGATCCCCTTGCTTAACTCCTATTTCCCCTTTAAATGATTCAGTAAGGCTACCATTTAAGGATAAATAGAAGTTTGAAGATCTAACACATCTTTCTATCTAGCTTAAAGAACAAGGAAGGAAGTTTTAAACTTTAAGCCAGCTTAACATGAAGTCACAATTTATTGTGTCAAAAGGTTTCCTTTTATCTACCTTCATTACACAACTTGCTTTAAGACCTTTCAACTTATATTTGTGAATCAACTCCTGTGCCAATAAGATATTATGCCCAATATGCCCCCCTTTAACAAAAGAACCTCGATTTTAATTGATTAGTTCAGGTAATATATCCCCCAGTCTTGCACACAATACTTTTGTAATCACCTTATATAAAACTGAACATCATGAAATTGGTCTTAGATCTGAGGCAGTTTGAGGCTGACTTACATTAGGTATAAGAGCAATAACTGCTTTACTGAAATTTTCTTGTATCTCTTCTCCCCTGAAAAAACTTCTTCCTGCCTCTGTGAACTCCTAACCTATGATGTCCTAGGTTGTTTGAAAGTTTTGCTTCCATATCCATCAAACCATGGGATTTTACTTGATTTTATCCCCCTCAATGCACTTCTTACTTCTTCATCTGTGATTCCCTTGTTTAGTT